>JAWZYU010000028.1:39057094-43857094 GCA_038380435.1 Ryuthela nishihirai
AAGATAATAAAATTGAGAGAAATTCTGAGACATTCTAAAGAATTTTCATTATGTATAAAATACCCAATATTATCAGTTGCTGAAATGGTCATACCAACTTTGTTAAGGAATTATTTAACAAATTTCACCAATTAATAAAGTAGAATAAATCAAAGGAAATATTTCGAAATTTGATATGTTAACTTTGAGTTCAAAAATATTAAAAAAGCTTTTAGATTTTTTTAAAACAGTGAAAACCTTATCCTTTTTAGTCTTACTGAACCAAGAGCATGATGGATGCTCATGTTTAATAACTACAGTTGGTGTGACTGCAAATAGTGTGTGTTGCTGCTCACTGTTGTATTAACAGTGTTTCGTATTAACAGTATTCATTAAAAAGTGCTTAACTGTGATTTCATGATTTATTAAGCTAATTGTAATGCAATTTTTTTTTTATGTTCACTTAAGTTAAAATCAAAAGTCTTCCATATATATATGAGATGGGTAGAGGTGGCTCAGTTGGTAGCATGCCAGGCTGATAATCTGCAGTTTTGAAGTCCCAGCTGGGCCAGCATTGAGATTTATCTCTGCAAAAAAACCCACCCTGCTCTCAATCAATAGGGGGTACCATTGAGCTTGGAAAGGCTGCCATCCATCGGATGGGACAGACCCAACAACTGTTCCAGTGGGTCCCCTCCCCCAACCTCCTTTGAGCCTTCAGGGTCCTTGTGACCTGGCCATTTAGCCCATTGTGTGCAAAATAATGCCACTCAGAGATAAAACAATCCAACTCTTTGAGCCCTTAGGGTCTTTGTGACCTGCCATTTAGTGTGTGCAAAAAAGTATTCTTCAGAAGTAAAACAACAACCCAACCTGCCATTGGTTGGAGCATATATGAGATATCCATAAACTTTGTTCAGTCCCTTCAATTGAATTGTACTGAACTTTTACTGTGTGTGTATATATACAGGGTGATGTTGAATGATATGTTATAAATCAGGTAGTGTTATTAGGGCAGGACATTGAGTCAAAAAAATCTAGTATACATGGTCTCTAAAATGCATCAATACAGTTATAGCTCTTATCAGTATTGGAGAATGTACACTACCCATTCCTTTTGGAGGGCTTCCCACATTGGCTTGTGCAGCAACACTGAGCCCAATGTTAATTCTATATTTAGGGAAGTCTAATGTGATATCAAATGCAAAACTACAGACTTATACCATAAAATGGACAAGTACACTTGAAAACAGAAAATGAACAGGACATGTGAAGTGAAACATAAAAGCAAGCATTTGTGAAACACAAAATAGGTTTCTTTCCAGAACACATTGCACATCACAAGAGATGTTCAAAGTAACCTCTGTTGGCCCATATACAGGATTATCAATGGTTTTGAACACTCCTGCGGTATTATGGACATATTACACAGCATCTTGCATTTAATGTCACAAGTCATCTGTACTGTCCACAGGGGAGGCATAAATGATAAGTTTGACGTGCCGCAGAATAAAAGTCATCTGGGTTCTGTGATTGAGCAGGCCAATTCACAGGAGCCTCATGACTCAGCCTGATCCAATGTCAAAGACAGTGGTCCTGGAGCCACTGTTTCAGCACTAACTGAAATTATGGTGGCATGCCATAAATATGAACCACATGGCCAAGGGGACATCTTCCAACCCATGTAAAATGATATTGAAAAAGTGCTGGTATTCAGGACCTCCAAAGCGTGCACATAACTGGTGGGCCAATGAGCATGATTCCCTTGATGGCAGCCCACACTTCAAGGGGCCAATGAGCATGATTCCCTTGATGGCAGCCCACACTTCAAGGGAAAACAATAATGAGGCTCCATAGAATGTGTTGAGCAAAGGATGGCCTTGCACATCTATGCTGATTGTAATTCATGATTTCATTTGGGTCAAAGCTCGCCTCATCTGTCATCAGAATGTTTGTTGGGGGAAAATGGGGCCATGAACACACTTATGTATGAGCCACTCACAGAAAGCACCTCATAAAGGTTTATTTTCTGGTGACAACACCTGCTGAATGTGATATAGGTACTGTCCACACTAATGCATCGTTTCCCATACAGGTTTTATGGCATTCACACCATGTTGCTACACTGCTTGTAAATAAATAAAAAATACCCCCCCACCCACCCACCCACCCACCCACCAAGCTGCTTGCCACAGAGGTCTGACAGGGGCCTGTCAGTTTATATGCCATCATAGAAGGCTGTGAGGATGGTGGGACCTCAGCAAAAAAACAATGCAAACATCCATGCTTTACCTGGGGCTCAAACACAGATCTCTTTTCAAAGATCTTCACAAAGTTCAAACACAGATCTCTTTTCAAAGATTCTTTTTACTGCTCATTGTAGAGCTGATAACCTTGCACAATGAAAATTATATTATTGATAGAAAAAGATCTTCACAAAGTTCAAGCACAGATCTCTTTTCAAAGATTCTTTTTACTGCTCATTGTAGAGCTGATAACCTTGCACAATGAAAATTATGATTTGGAAGTATGAAACATCGAAACTTTTTTGGCTCAGTTTCCTGTCCTGATAAATGCTCCTTGATTTATGACATATCATTCAATGTTACCCTGTGTGTGTGTATATATGCAGAGACTTTTCCATTATAAAAATAATGGAAACACCAATGGCAACTGGAGTACATCAATGTGCCATATGCATATCACAAGGATGACATCACCCACGATGTGAGGTATGTAAAGGGGGTAAAGTACGATGTCAGTATCACAAAGCAGTGCCACAGGCACAGGTGAAACAGCTGTTGTGGTGTAATTGTCAACAATGTCAAATCTCTCTGACCTCTAAAAAGGCAAATAGCAGCAGAGTTGAACACCAGTTGGAATGATCCTGTTTCCATCATAACAGTTCATTGGGAACTTCATTGTGCCGGTATTTATGCCGTGCTTCAATTCACAAACCTCTGATTACTAACATCAATGCAACAAAATGTGTAAGATGGTGCAAAACGCATAAAAACTGGGATGCTAAAGACTGACAATGTGTCATCCGGTCTGATGAATCGTGCTACACATTGTTTTCCACCACTGGTAGAGTGTACATCTGGCGAAAACCTGCAGAAGCATACCACCCTGACTGTTTGGTTCCAACTATGAAGCCTGGAGGTGAATCCCTGATGCTATGGGGCATCATATCATGGCATTCCTTAAGGCCATTAGTTATTCTGCAGGGTCATGTCACATCTGCAACATACAAATCCATCGGGGACCACCTGCACCCAATGTTCCAGACATTGTTCCCTAATGACCTTCCCTGGTTTCAAGTGGATAATGCACCCGTGCATTGTGTGAAACATATCAAGTTGTGGTTTGCAGAGCATGAGGATGAGGTACAACAGCTGCCCTGGCCACCTCAACTCCAGACCTAAATGTTATTGAACATTTGTGAGAATATCTGGAGTGCAAGGTCAGATCACACTTTCGACCTCCAGCATCACTGGCACAGTTGGGCCATATTTTACAGGAAAAATGGTTCCACATTCCATTACTCCACATTGAATTGCATCTGTTCTGAATGCTTGGGGTGGGTCTACAGCTTATTAATAAAATGTTCTCCACAAACAGTGTGTGTTTCCATTATTTTGATAAACCCCTGTATTTTATTGTTCAATGGACATTGAAGCAAAAACTGATGAAATGTCCACAAACTATAAATCTTAGGTAAGATGTCTCAAAGCAGCAGCTGATTTAATTTGAAAAATACATTATACTTTATATATATTATAATTCTCTATATTTTTATTATTATAATTAATATTCCCTATGTTCAGTGTAAAAGTACATTTAAAAAATGGCAATCTAAAATCTGTGTCATCCTGCTTGAAATGGAAATATAGATTTTGTATTTTATAGCAAGTATAGAAACATGTCTGTACTTAAAAAAAATACATGAAGAGGCATATATATCATTAAAATATAAGTAAATTAAAATAATTATTTCTCGTATTTTATTCCGTAGTTTTTATTCTTATGTCATATAATTTATTCTTACAATTGCATTCTTTGTTTTAGGTTTTGGGTCTTTGGATGAATATGGTTTGGAATGATCAATTTTACACTCACACTGCACTAATTGAGGTTTGTTTTAATGTTTTAATTGGGATGTATAGTAATATTTTTATTGTTGTGTATGCTTTTGAGCAATATATTTTATTTCACAGACATTGTTTTCAATGAAATTCAGTTTTAGGATCCACAGAGTTGTGTCATTACCTTTTTAAACCACTAACAGATTATGAAATTTAAATATATCAATTGGAAAAGCAAAATTAGTACAAAAAAAGGCCTTGTTTTGCATTTCTTTATCAATACAACTGATATACATACTTAAGATACCAATGTTTTTGGCCTCAAAAGTCAGTCCCTTTTATCATATTTGTTTATATTGTTGTCTATCCATACCAGGGATGTATTTACTGGGTGAGAATGACCTGAAACATAAGAAATTCCATCATGATCAGGACCATCATGCAGTTTTAATGATAATGAAATGTTTAAAAATTAACTTCCCACCCTCACACTACCAAATAACATTTTTGTAGGAAGTGAGGTGAAGAAGCTAATTATGCCACAGATAATTCCTAATGAACTGCTATCTAAGCTGTACAGTGTAATTACTAGGGATTGTACAGCTAGATACAAATACAGACAGATTTCAACTTAGACTATACAGCTAGATATAGATGGGGGATGGGATACAAAGCTCCTGATGATAATAAACTTAATACAAGAGTTGTTTGGAAAGTGATGGCAACATATGTGGTACTTTCTGAACACTTTATTTCCATGTGAAATTAAATTCCATATCCTCAATGTAGTCACCTGCTAGGTTAGCAACTTTATTCCAAATCTGTAGGAGCTAGCAAATTCTGTCAACAGATCTGTTTCTGTTGCTCACTGCAATGGACTGCTTATGGCTTGCAACACTTCAATCAGACTGGGAAACTTGTCCTCAGAGTGGTTACTTAACCTTAGGAAACATGTCAAAGTCACAAGGGCTCTTGTCTGGGGTGAGGCAGATGTTCTTATTGCCACCCTGCCAAAAGCTCCTTCACAAGTTAAGTCACATAACAACATGCATTGTCATGAATGAGAAGTTTGGATCCCCTGTGATGAAGTGTTGATGCTTTTGTCATGTGGCCAGACACAGATGTTGCACAAAAGAATCATCTGTAGTACTCTGCATTCACAGTTGGTCTTTAGGCACTGCATGGTGGAGGAGAATACCATCATGTCATAACTGACAATCAGCAGCACTTTCACATTGCTGGATTCTTGCTTCAAATTTTTCAGGTGTGGAGACCCTGGATGGTGCCATATATTGGATTGGTGTTTCAGTTTCGGCTTGTATGCCTATACCCATGTTTTGTAGATGACAATGACATGGCAAAGAAATGCATCCCCTTGTTGTGATACCATTCTAGGTGGAGGTCTACAATAGTGTACCTATGCCACTTTTGCACCTCAGTAAGATGGTGGGAGCCCTTCATGCTGCAATTTTTTGAATGCCTGAGATGTCGTTCAGAATATGTTGAACAGTGGAATAACTTAATCCAACTTCATTTGCCAATTGGGGCATCATCCAATGTCTGTCAACATCCAGCAATGAAAAAACAGCGACAAAATTATTAAGTAGGCACATAAACTGTACGAGCTGAATCTACTTCTATGGGATTGCTGAACATCCTGCAGTGAGCATCAACATTGCCCCAACCCTGACAAAGGGACCCATCATGCAACTGTGCGATAAGGTAGGGCTGCTTCCATGCTTCTCTCAGTCCATGCCAACAATCCCTTGCATTACAGCCATATGCCATCTCGATTTTGATCCAACTGTATTGTTCCAGCTTCGTGAACATGTCTTAAGGCATTCTGGCAAGAGTTTAATATTGCCATGACTTTATTTTGTTCACATACCATGGCACCATGTGAATAATGGCTTATCTCTGGGGAAAAAAAGGCTGGAACAGGTTCTGTACTGCATGTGATGCACAAATTAGTGGGAGTGCTCTGTTCATTTGGCATCAGGGTTGCCATTACTTTTTGAACAACCCCTCATAATTGTTCAGTAAATGATTATGAAAGCAGTGAGTTGCATTTTAGTATTGAGACTGTCAATTAAAAGGGTAATGTAACATTCAGGGCAAACTATATGTTTTCATGCAATAGTATGAAAGTAATGGCAGCCCTGCTGCCAAATGCACAGAGTACTCTCAATAACAGTTAGTATCACAATACCATACAAAACCTGTTCTGGAGATAAGCCATCATTTCATATGCTTTTTGTGTTCTTTCATAAAAAAAAAACTTTAGAAAATCCTACACTTTTCAAAATTATGACTCAAAAACAAATGTTATTACTTATAGTTTATAAATTTGCTTCATTACTAATTAATAGAGGAGTACTAGGCAAAATAATAAATATTTGTGTGATGAAAACTTTGCATGCTGAAGATATAATCACTTGTAAGTAGCAGTAGTAAAATTACAAATAGTAAACAATATGCTCATTTATTTATTTGCCAGTTATTTACTCTTTGACAGACAATTGAGTGAACAGTAAAAATATCTGCTGAGAGGTATAGTATAGTGCATAACACTAAAATTAGAATTTTTCACAAGCTCCAACTTAATAAATAGATTTAGATAGTATTAAAGAGTTTGTTACAAAGATAAATGTTATGTAGAAATGCAGATTATCAGTTTCAACCATCAGTTTTGTCCATACATTTTAATATGTATTGCAGTATAAATCAAATTCTTATAAAATTTATAAGCATATATTCTATCATTGTGCCTATTTTCATCCACAGGCTATCAGAGCTTGTACTGTCCATTATGCAAAAACTATTATAAAGCATATTCACAAAGCTAAATTCTTCGATCATGAGTCAGATTTCCATATTAGTCAAAAGGTATGTAATGAAATGTAAAACAAAAAGTTATGCAACATTTAATTTAAAAAAGTGAACTAAAATTGTTTTATTTGTCATGTTTATTATTTTTATGGTCTATTATGATTTGTATTTATTGAATGTTTAAAATATTAAGCAGGCTAATTTTGCAATGAAAAAGAATTGTATATTGCTACTGAATTTTTAGTATGTCCACCACCAAGTGGTTAGCATGCTTGGCTACTAAGCAAAGGGACCTGGTTTCGAGCCCCACATAAGGCATGACTGTTTGTGTTGTTTTACTGCTGAGGTCTCGCCTTCCTCAAAGATGTTATACTTATACTAAGGCATATAAAATGGCAGGCTCCTGTTGGACATCTGTGGCAAGCAGCTGCTTGAGAGGGATATTTTTTTTATTTATATAAAGAGAAGTTTGAATACTCACATCAAAGAAGATAAGCATTCTCAGACAATTTTTAAAGAGGCAGGTCAGCTTTACATACTCTCAGTTTGATGCCATGTCAAAGAATTTTTATTATAAGTTTCAAGAAGTGTGTGTAGATGTCCTTCATTTCCATATCCACAGATGTCAGTGGACAAAAGTGTTTCTATACACATCAATATTCTAATAACGTGATCATTTGACAAACTAGACTGATTATTCTTTCATACCCACCTGATAGCTCAAACCTGAATTCCTCAGAATTGCTATTTCCTGAAGAAATACCTTTATTGACAATACTTTGAAAACAGTAATTCCACAAAAGTAGTCATTAATGGTTACATAACAAAAATGTTTTATTTCACTTTATTCACATCAAGGTATCATATATTTTAATATATAATCAGACCCACAAAGTTAACAGGTTATGGTAAAGCCGATGACTGTGCCATCAACTCATGACTGGAACCTAGACCTTAGCAGTTTCAGTATCTCTATGATGGGTGTGCGACAACATTATACCACCTTGTTGCTGACAACATATACAGCTCATCATTGAAATTGCCCCTCCAAGAAAATATGAACAGATTGATCTGCATGCAGAGTTATGATTTATATGGATATAAACAATTTGCATGTCAAGCTGATCAACTCAATAGAAGTCCAATAATTTTTCCAATACTGTGCTTATGTAAGAATCTGAAGAAGTTATAAAAATGAGTTAAACATCAATGGGCAAACAAAATTGTGAGTTTATGAACTGCAAAGAGTGTACACTTGCCTGCAATATGCATAAGGTAAGTATGTCATTGTATGGGTTGTAATGCCTGAATGGTTGCACACTGTTGACAATAATAATTACAGAAAAGTACCCAGGCACAATACCAAGGTTCTGGTAGTCTCAGAAAAATATCTAAATGTGATGATCAACTAACAAACAACAGGAGACACATGTCACAAGCTGCCAGATTTTCAACATCATAAAGCCATACATATACAACATAATAATGATGGGTGTGGGCTACCTTTTTCAACAATTGCATACACCTGTTGATAGCACAAATTAAGAGTATCATCAATAAAAGCCAATCACTTTCACATTTTAATGGAGATAAAATGTAAAATAGCTTCCTAACTGTTATCAGGTGAGAGCAGGAAGAAAATACCTTCAATGCAGTGATTGCTAAATTTTCATTGTTAAGACTACTGCCTTGTAAACTAAAATTAGCTTTATATAATATAGAAATTTTTAAAGTTAGATGTTCAGGGGGATGTTGGGGAAATTAACTGAAAACATTGATTTACATCAAGGATAGTGTAAGAAATCAGGGAGCAAATAAACTCCATTTCACTGTATCTTTATAGTTTTTCATTATTATTTTTATTTATTTTTTTACATGGTCACCTTTTATCTTTATATTGTCGTGGTCTTAAATGTTTTCAAATATCTTTTTAATTCAGTACCTTTTAATAGTGTGTGATATCTTTCTCAGCCACTGTACAGTACATTGAAATATATAAATTTATTTCATACTTCTTTTAAAGTGCAGTGTTTATTATAATACTCACTGAACAGCACTTGGTGCTGGCTGGGTTTAACTTTTAAGATTTACATCTGTCGAGATTTATATTTCCGACAGATTTTGGTACCCTGTGGTTCCTGTAATACTCTATCAAATGGTCCCAAATTTGGCACATGGGTTCTTCCATGTGACCCTATGTTGGGTTAAAAAAATAAGATTTCTACCTCTAATGGGACACCTTAAAATAATAATTCCTTTCTGAATATGGGTACCCAGCAGTGGCAGCAGATTTAAATGTTATGACTATTATGTTCACAGATAAGGTGTAGTGAATGTCGACAATAGATTTAGCAGTGATTACCATTTCCCATAGAAATAACACGGTAAATATTTTTGTTTCTAGCAAACCTCCCTTTTGTAATTTTAACTTTAAATTCGCCACTGCCACCTTGATGACAACCAGGAACACTCTGAAATTTTGAAGCATCTACCATCATTTCTCAATGAGTTATGACTTCCACAAAAACACAATCTCCTTTTATTATTATAGATTTTTCTGTGACATTCTGATTTTCTGTCTCAAAACACTTTTAAAACCATTGAGCTTCTTACTGACAGCTGCTACTTCTTTTCATTCTCTAAAAACAGACTGAATGTAAAAAACTATTTGATACTGTTTTCACTGAAGAACTGATTGGCAGGGACATTCAAACACTTTTGAAATCGAATACCTTCACACAAGACAAATATTATAGTGTAATGCTGAATCATAATGAGGTTTCAGCCAATCACTAAAAGATTCCTAATTTCATATTTCACTTATCTATGGTTTACCATCCTTATTTACAATTACTATGTTTAATAAAAAAATATTCAATTCACTGTTTAAATCATTAATGGTCTAAAGAGAAGAAAACTTCTAACCAACACTATATAAAATAATATATCACCCAAAATAATCTCCTATTATTGATCTTTTTTGCTTTGAAACATTCTCAATCCATTTGTATCAAAGCACTTATAAGTCAAAAGCTTACCTAATAAATACTTAGGAAACTAATATAACAAAAAAAAACTAGAACTAGGACCACTAAATGTGGTATACAGTTTCCTCTATCTTTAGATTAAAAAAAATCAAGTAATTAACTTAAAAATATCTCCACACACACACACACACATGCACACACAAAAGAAATGCCCACACTCCACACACAAGACCAGGAAAAGAATTTGTCCTAAACAGTAAGAGCTAAAATCACTATACTCCATTTCACCTAAATTAAGACCAGATGTAAACAAACAGTTTTTTCCTATTGGCCAAAGACCTCGTCACTACATATAAGTGTCTTGTTTGGCACATTATGGCCTAAGTTGCTGATGCACCATAAAAACCTCAAACAAACAACAAGCCAACTACATATAAGTGCATTTCTCCACATAAAAAATAATGTGTAGAATTTTTTAATTTATTGGCTTTAACAAAGCAGCAGTCAGGAATAATAAATTTAATCTACTTTATTTGTTTGCTAGACCTTTTAGGTGCTTAAACCTTTTTAGCACTTAATACTAACAATCAGAAGTTTTATGAATTTGAATATGGAATACGAAAACAAAACCAGCAACTTTCAAAGAAGACAAGATAGCATCAATTGCTTGTTTATGTGCAATGAAAATGGAATACCCAATGGAAGCTGCTTGCAGTTGCTTATATGTAAAGTTTTGAATCTAATGATGAAATGTGTGGAAATGCAATAAAGGTAATTGCAAGTGAAATTTTTGAAAATATATGTATCTCTATAAGTGTATGATTCAAGCCAGATATTTTGTGCAGGTAAATAACAGCAAGTAATTAAAGATTACATAAATGTGATCGATTTACCTTGACAGCTATCAGGAAAAAGGTTCAAGAATTTTTCATCAGAAATGAATGCTTAATTTAAACAAAATATTAATATCGATAAACTTATAACCTAATTTCATTTTAACGTTATACATATATAACTTTAGATTTTCCTCTTACAAACTTGAAGCTACTTAATTGTTACTATATAGCTGTACAATATAGTTGGATTGTTTTACCTCTGAGCGGCACTTTTTTGCACACCATGGGCTAAATGGCCAGGTCACATGGACCCCGAAGGCTCAGAGAAGGTTGGGGGAGGGGACCCACTGGAACAGCTGTTGGGAGACAGATGGTAGCCTCCCATCAAGGCCATCCAGCGTGTTCTTTAACGTGCACAGGGTATGGCTCTCCCTTACACGGGACCACGGCTTAATGTCCCATCCAATGGCCGGTGGCCTTTCCAAGCCCATCGGTGTCCCCTACTGACCGTGGGCAGGGTGGGGAATTTTGCAGAGATAAATCTCAACGCTGACCCAGCTGGGACTCGAACGTGGGAACTACAGATTACGAGCCTGGCGCGCTACCGACTGAGCCACCCCCACTTCGTACAATATAGTAACGTGGAGACAAAATTATTTATGACAAATTAAAGTGTATCTTGAAAGTAAAACAAAATTTATTATTTAGATGAAACTTGGGCAAATTTAGGCCACGCAGTTTCTAAAGTGTGGTAGTAGATGTAATAAGCTAACAATTCTTTTGAAAATATACTTGTTGACTTGCAAAGAAACAGTAGTGACAATAATGTAGGTAATATATAGAGGATAGTGATTTCCAGACAATTGTAGACTGAAATAGGATTTTATTTTAAAGTTAAATTCATTCAAATGTTCCTATTGATAATGTATTTATTATTTCAAATTTTTTCCCAAGCATTTGCATAAATTGACATTGATGTTTATTTAGCAATGGAGTTACAAAATTGTACATTTCTGGTATTGTATTTTATGTCCACATTTTATCATGTGCTTAAAAATGAAGCCTCAAAATGTAACCAATAGCAGTTACTTCTGTGCCCACTGATACTAGAAAACATTTCCTTGTACTGTACAATTTGTTTATGGTAGATCTCAACTTAGGTGGAATGGAGTAAAAGTTCAGTTTATAGTTTCCTCTTATATGTAAGGGTTTGCTCCCCCAACTTTCTTAACCCCCCTACTAAAACCCTTCGGTTGGAGGTAAGTAATTGTAAGCAGCTTCTTACCCCCCCCCCCCCCCACAAAGAAAAAAATATTATATTAATGTGCAAATATATAAACACTTGCCAAACCCTAAATAATATATAATCTTCACGATTTATAAGCTGTAGATTACAAGTTAAAATATTAAAAACTCTGAGGAGTGCTCAAATATTCATGTAGAACATTATTGCTACTAATATATAAATATTTAGCGGAAAAATTTTTTGCCGACTTATGAGAATTGAACCCGCATCTCTCCAGAAACATGCCAGAGTGTTCTTACCAGTTGAACTAATGCTGGCATTAGTTCAACTGGTAAGAACACTCTGGCATGTTTCTGGAGAGATGCAAGTTCAATTCTTGTATGTCAGCGAAAATTTTTTCCGCTAAATATTTATTGATTTATCAATGCCAAAAGAGCATCAGGTCATGCTGCGATTATCATCTATGCTACTAATATGCCAACATGGCTCCAGCTTAATGACGTCTACATTAATTCCTTTTTCATGTACCTTTGGAAGTACCTTTCTTGTCTGCCAGCAAGTGTTGCAGAACACATGCTTATTAGCATGTGTTTTGCAAAGAAGCTGCTTAACACAGATACCCCCCTACCAGTGGAATGGAATATCCTGTTGTGTGAGCACATGCATGAACAAAATGCGCAAGCAGATGATGACATTGAGGGGGAGACACATATAGTTGATGAACAACCAATGTTAGCGAGCCTGATGAAGCTATGGGATATGAAAGGTGGTGAAACGTGTAGCTCAAGGGGGAGATGGTGAATGTTTTAATAACTTTTAGGAAAAGTTTATGTAATTTAAAGAGTTTTAGTGTTTTTAATCTTTGAGGATGTGCAGAAGATAGGTTAATACGAACCATCAGTGTAACCATCCAGGAGTGAGAAAATATGACTTTATGGGGGTAAGAGATAACAACCAAGATCTAGAAGAACATCCACGATTGTAATTGCCTATGATTCAGGACTGGTATGCAGCTAAAGAAATAATAATTGCACCTATATCAACGGGTTAACAATGACCTGAAAAAGCAAGTACAAGCATAAAGTAACATCTTGCAAGCGGCTGCACCTGTGCCAGCAGAATAGAGCTCTCCTGGACTGGTAAATATCATTCTTTTTTCTATCTTGACTGTCTTTACAAGGGAAAGGCTTGCATACAAGAAAGGTGCTTCCAAAGGTACATGAAAAAGGAATTATAATGTAGATGTCATTAAGCTGGAGCAATGTTGGCATATTAGTAGCAATAATGCTCTACATGAATAGTTGAACACTCCTCAAGGTTTTTAATATTTTAACTTGTAATGTACAGCTTATAAATCGTGAAGATTAAATAATATCAGATTAGCTGTGAGTCTAATTACTTTATTTTAACCCTAAATAAGTTATATCTCAAATGAAAGCTACTGATATAGCAGGTATTGTGGGCTACTTCAATAATTCCCCTACTTTCTGCCCCTTCCCCCAAAGGTAGAGGAAAATCTCATGGGAGTCGATTGTAATGAGTTTTAGTCACATGAAATTTTGCAATGAGGGGTGTATCAAATATATATTTTAGAGAGTTTAAGACCCAAGCAAAGCTGGTAAGTCAGCCAGTTGTTCTATAAATTAATTACTTCGCATATATTGAACAATACTCAGAATTTATCTGAGAGTGTTATCAGTCGGGAAAAAAGAAAAATCATCTATATATAGAACTGTTTATCAAATTAACATATTTAGTGTCAAGAACATTTATTTGCATGATATGCTTAGCATATTGCAAATTAAATCTGAAAGCAAACTTCAATCTGCCAGTAATTAATAGTTGATTACTAAGTTATTGAAACTGATATGGTATAGAGTGGGCTACTCAGTTACATTTTCAAGTGAGCATAAGTAAGATGTTTAAATTGTGTCTCTTTGCAATCCAAAGGTGGAAAAAATATACATGGATCAGAAATGAAGGTAAAATTATGTAAGAGCTTGAAGTGAAGACAAAAAAGAAATAGCATTTATTACTTTTCATATTTTTTTGCAAAACGAAATTTTTCTTATTCTGTTTCAATATTTTTTATGTTTCAAACATTCTCCAGGAGCCACAAAATTTCTTAAGCCACATGTTGTCTAAAGACTTTCAATTGACTAGCCCTGTTGCCAATCATCTAAGGAAGTGATCGGGCCTGGATCTCGAAAAAAAATAGTAGGGGTGAGTAACTTGATCAAGTCAGAAAAAAAACATAACATTTTCCCCCTCTGTTTTATACCCCAGTCCCCTCTAGATGCAGTCCTGAAAGTGCTATATTGACTGTTTCCTCTGTGGTAAAAAAAAAATAAGAAAATTGTGTGTACTTGTCAGTTGATTAGTGATTTAATCCTTTCTGAGATTAGATTTTTTTCTTTACCTAACTTATTTGACCATTTTAAATATTATTCATCACCTAAATTCTGAGTAATTTTTTAATTTTGTCAGTGCAAAAGTATGTTAACAGTAAAGAATTTCTTAAATTACTCACTAAATGGGCCTACTGATCAACATCCCCTATTGCTGAAATGTTTGCTCAATATACATCCTTTTTTAAAAAATAGTTAAAAATTTGAAAGATGTAAATGCTGTATATTATATATGATTTCATATACTTTGTGTTGAGTGAAGTTTATGCATAATGGGTATTCTATAAAAATAATTTTATTTTCCAAGTTTTGTTTAATAACAGAATGCATCTGTAAAATCATTTCACAGTATTCTATTGTTTTGTTATATTCAACCATTTGTACTCTTATTGTTATACATGAAATGTTCAAATGTAAAAAAATTCCTTTTTTACAGCTATGTGTTTCATTAAGCAATATTTATGCTTTATTTGAACATCTTCATTCAACTAATATTAAAATTAGAACCCAAATTAAAGCTGCTGAAGAAGAATTTTCTTTTGCAATGCTAGACCCTTTGGATATTGTAGAAGATGATCTTCAAGAATCTTTAATTTCACTCTACAAAGATGTTGTTAAAAAGGTATTTTTTTTAAGTCTATGCATTTTGCTTTACAATACAAAGATATACATTATAAAAAGTTTTAATTTTGCTATACATTACAAAGCTTTGAACGTTGTTATGCTGTAAGTCAGCATGGGTATAGTGTAGGGTGTCCCTGTTTTGATTGATAAAAACTGGGACATTTCAGTAAATGTACCAGTTTCAGAAAGCTGAAACTGAGACAGTTTAGTTATGGTTCTGATTTCAGTTTACTGAAACTGGAACGTTTCTTCTTGGAAGTGTAACCCCACAGAAAAGTAAATTTTACTAAGTCAATAGACATGACACATGCATGACAAACAATTTGCAGTAGGTGGTAGATGGAAAATCTGCTCATTCTGTAGAATACAGATTGCATGTTATTCTGCATACATTGATGTTAACCTTATATCTCACAGAAGTGTGACTTTTATTTTATCTGGGAATATGTTGGGAGAGGTGTGACTTCTCTCACGGCACAGCTGATTTAAAGCCCTCACGTGCAATGCTTATGGTAAACTTCATACCCCAAATAACAGCACTCAACTACATTGCCAGCATGCACAGACTGTTTGGTGCTCTGTGCAAACCGCATTATTACACAAAAAAGGCATAAATATAGTGACTGTGTTATTCCAAAAATGCTTTAATTAAAACCATGTAAATCAAGATCCAACAAAAAGTCAGGATATTTGAAAGTCCCAATTTTTTTTAACACCAGGACAGTTATCTAAAAACGGACAAATCCCAGAAGACCAGGACATATGGACACCCTAGTATACAGGAAAAATTGTCTTCAGCCAGGTAGGATCTGAACTCGTGATCTCCTGATGACGATGTCAGTTGCTCTGAATGTCATCTGGCATGTGTTCAACTTACAGCATAATGGTGTTCAAAACTTTGTAATTATGAAGTGCTGTGATATAAAATCAGGGCCAGACTTTGATGTTCTGAGGCCCTAAGCTATGCAAATTGAAGAGGCACTAAGCTATGGCAAGTTTAAGAAGCTCCGAAATTCGAAAGCCGAAATATATATATATATATATTTACTATTGTGATTGATGGACAAATTAAAAAACAAACATGAAAATGGGTAGAGTAAAAACATACAATTATATCTACAGCTAGGATGAACATGGTTTGAACATTACATTGATTGAAATATGTTTTTACATGACACAGTAAAACTTTAAATTCATTTTTTGAGGCCCCTCATATCACGAGGCCCTGAGCTGTAGCTCAGTTAGCCTATGCATAAGTACTGCCCTGAGTTGAATAAATTCATTGATAGTGAATTAATATATAACCATTAACAACCCCCAGAACCAGATCTAGTGGGAGGGACAAAAGGGGGCTTTACACCTACCCACCTCAATTTTTTGAGAATGCTAGTAAATGTAATGGTGAAAAAAATCCATTTGCATATATTTCATCCATTTTTCAAGAAGTTTTTAAGGACCTTTAAAACGGGAAAATGTTATACTGCAATGGAATTCCAGTCTCTTGTTCCCTTCTCCCCTTTATTTGTTTCCTAAATGCTAGATAGTTTTGTTGTTTCCTAGATGTGAACCAGGTACCCCATCCCTCCCATTATTTTAGACGAAGCTTAATATTTGTTTTGTATGTATCTACAAGTAAGTAAATAAGAGGTAGAAATTAACTGATCAGCAATGCACCAGACTTGTAACTTGGTGTTCCCAGGTCTAAGTTGCACTGTGTTTGTGCATGCATTTTCAGTATTCATTCCACAACCTACTACTCCTGATAGCATACTGCCAACAACATCTGCTATGTGCCAAGACTTGGGTAATTTGACATTTTTCAGAGAGGGTGAATCCTGCTTTTGTTTAGGATACAACAACAGCAAATGTATTTATGGCAGCCTGTTAGAGAAAGAGTTGGGTTGGTTGTTTTAACTCTGAGCTGCATTTTTTGCACACAATGGACTAAATGGCCAGGTCACAAGGACCCCGAGTGCTCAGAGAAGGTTGGGGGAGGGGACCGACTGGAACAGCTGTTGGGAGACAGATGGTAGCCTCCCATCAAGGTTATCCAGTGTGTTCTTTAACGTGCACAGAGCATGTCCCTCCCACACATGAGGCCATGGTTTAACATCCCATCTGACAGACAGCGGTCTTTCCAAGCTCATCGGTGTCCCCTACTGATTGTGGGCAGGGCGGAGAGTTTTGTGGAAATAAATCTCAATGTTGACCCAGCTGGGACTCGAACCTGAGAACTGCAGATTACCAGCCTGGCACTACCTACTCTGAACCACCCCCACCCCGAAAGAAAAAGTTAATTTCTCTTGTTATATGGGAGCTACATTCTGCCCAACATGGTGTTCACTGATGGCACTCTAATTGCTCTGGCATCATGTGAAGAGCATCCTCCAGCTTGCACTTGTACCATTCCTTCAAGTGCTAACTTCCATTTTCTGAAAAGAAAATCCCCCCACCTCCCTCTACCTACTTACAGGTAACTTCTCTCACAGGCTCTTCTTGAAACTGATATTCTGTCTTGATCTTCTAGCCCACCAAATCTGTCGCCAATCAAGCATATCTGAGACATGATAAAACAGTCAATTACTACCATGTCTTAACCAGTCTTATCATCAAACTTTTGACCAATTACAGGATGCATGGAGGGATATTTCTCAGACCTCCGTTCAACATATTATTGACTCAGTAGATTCAGTAGTGACTGCTGTACAAATTATAACCTTTATAATTCATTCCCATGAAATCTGATAGAAGTTTTATATTGTTCAAGTGTGGAAAAATAATTTTAAATATCGTTTGATCTTAAAATATTTCAGTAAATAAACATATTTTACAATATTTAGGTAAGCATCTTTTTTATCATCTAGGTACAAAAGAGACTTAATAAACTGTGTAAGAACATAATTCAAGCACAATCGGCTCCATTTCAAGGAAATGTAAGGGACCAGTTTTTGTTATCAATACTAGAATGTTTAAGCTATATATTTTATAGTCATATTATTCATTTTCAAATTCATTTTCTGTAAATAATTGTTTTCCATACCTCAAGAGGCAAAATGCAATTTTTTGTATAGTTATACTTTTTGGTCATCGAAAAAAATTTTATTCTGGAAAATATTTAGTGGAGGAATTTAATCCTAAAACTGTATCTCAAAGTTTTTGCACCTACCTAACAATAAAAACATTTTTCTCTAAAAAGAAAAATGTTGTAGACTGGCAAGAAAGTAAAAATGGTCACAATTTCTGTGTAAAAAAATTAAAAAAGAAACATAAGTTGTAAAATAATTTTGAAATTTAAAGTGTTTTTTTTTTACATTTGATTTTTTTTTAATTTACCCTTAATATAAATATATATATATAAATACCCCCCTCAAGCAGCTGCTTGCCACAGAGGTCTGACAGGAGCCTGTCAGTTTATATGCCATAGTAGAAGGTCTGTGAGGATGGCAGGACCTCAGCAGAAAAACGACACGAACATCCATGCCTTACCCGGGGCTCGAACCCAGGTCCCTTAGATCAGTAACCAAATAGTGTTTTTTAATTCAGGGATCTCTTTATTCTAGGACTCCTTGCTAGGCATCAATTACAACTGCAAACTCTGAAGATGATTAAAGATCCCTCTTTGAGGAAACTTTTTTGGGGGGGGGCAGGGGGAAGTGAGGGATATTTTACTCAATTTAGAAAAAGTGTCTGAATGACTGTTTTTATTCAGTATGAAAGGTTTTCATGTGGTTTTAAATGGGAGATAGTTGATTTCTTTACCCCTACCACTTTTTTTTTCTGTTATGTGGAAAGGGGAGACAAGGGAGCCATAGCCCCCTTTATAAAGATTAATAAACAGGACAGAAATGAAAAATTGGTTAAGATATAGTATATGCACTGAGATGCCAGTTTATTAGATACACCTACCTAGTAACATGTTGCACCTCCATTGGGCTTCAGAACATCCTGAATTCATCAAGACATGGAACTTTACAAGATGCTGGATGCATTGTGCAGGAATGTTGTACCATGTTGAAATGATTGTGTCATGTAATTACTGCAAATTGGACGATGGCACAATCTTGCTGCAAACAACCTTACTCCCTCATCCCAAAGATGTTCAAAGTGTTGAGATCTGGGGACTGTACAGCCAATGAAATAAGGAAAACTCATCGGCATTTGGAACCATTCAGTGACAATATGTGCCTTGTGAACAGGTGCGTTATCATGCTGAACATGTCCATCTGAGTGGGAATAAACTGTAGTCATGAAGGGATGAATTTGGTCAGCAATGATGTTCAAATATGCTGTGGTGTTTAGATGTCCTTTGAATGTGTGCCAGTAAAACATTCTCCACCCTATCACACTGCCACCACCAGCCTATACTGTTGACACCAGACATCATCACTCCATGGCCTCATGTTGCTTGGGGGCGGGGGTGGCTCAGTCGGTAGTGCGCCAGGCTTGTAATCTGTAGTTCCCAGGTTCGAGTCCCAGCTGGGTCTGCGTTGAGATTTATCTCCGCAAAATTTCCCCGCCCTGCCCACGGTCAGTAGGGGACACCGATGGGCTTGAAAAGGCCGCCGTCCGTCGGATGGGACGTTAAGCCGTGGCCCCGTGTGCGGGAGAGACATACCCTGTGCACGTTAAAGAACATGCTGGATGGCCTTGACGGGAGGCTACCATCTGTCTCCCAACAGCTGTTCCAGTGGGTCCCCTCCCCCAACCTTCTCTGAGCCTTCGGGGTCCTTGTGGCCTGGCCATTTAGCCCATGGTGTGCAAAAAAGTGCCGCTCAGAGGTAAAACAACCCAACTCATGTTGCTTGTGACAAATTCTGATCCATCAGCATGATGCAAAAGGAACTTGAATCATCTGATCATGCTACCTTTTTCAAGTTCTCAATGGTCTAGTGTCAATGCTCCTGTTTCCACTAGAATGTTTTTCATGTTTCCACTAGAACTTCATGTTCTTCACTGACAACATCAGCACTCGACATGGTTGGCAGCTGTTATAGTTATACACAACAAGGTTCAATACCTGGTGTATTCAAAGATGACTTTCTGCTCACCAATTAATTCTGTTGTGAATTGACTGGTTGTGTCCTGTCTGTTCACTTGCATGATTCTAGTCAGTCTCCTTTGACCTCTCTGATTCATAAGCTGTTTTTGTCCACATGATCACTGGTAGTCATTTTGTTTTTTGCACAATAAACCCTTGAAGCAGTTATGCATGAAATGCCCAGGAGGATGGCTGTTTGGGAGATGCTAGAACCGGCATGCCTAGCACCAATTATCATGTCACATTCAAAGTAATTCAGGTCACTCGTTTTGCCCATTCTGACATTCAATCCAACTCTAACTGATGCTTGAAGAGCTGGTCTTCTGATTTATACCATACACCACTATCACATTATGTATTACATGCTGAAATGAACCATTTATATAATGAGGAATGATGTAACTAATAAACTGGCATCTCTGTGTAGATATATTGTCCATAACGTTTTTAAAGACTAATAAAATAGAAGAAAAATATGCCAAAAATTTATATATTGGATTAACATCCTGTTCATTCTGACTTCATCTTACTTGGGACTCTTCCAAAAAAAAAATTATCCAGATGACATTTTTTATACAGTTTGTTATGAATAAAAAACAAATAGAGTTTTAGAAAATATTCCAGTTTTAAATTTTTGACATAATTCTTCTTCAAGCTTTAACTATAGCTGATAAGAATAGTGAAATATGAAAATAAATAAATGGTGCAAGTTTCTGTGCAACAAGCAGTGACTGCATTTTGTTCTACCTAAACTATCCTCTGCATCTCTTCATTCCCCATAACCAGTGTCCACAGAGGATTACCAAGTGACAAACCACAAGGCAACATTACACCATACAAGCAGCACACCACACATGTTTAAACCTGCCACCCCTTAAACTGGGAAAGTCCATTTTCTCTAGCTGCCAAGTTCTGTTGGAAGGACTATGCAAGATCAGAGCTGATACCTTGGTTAATTAAGATTAGCTGATTTGAGCTGAAGAGAAGTGATTTTCAAACATTTTTGTAGTGTGAACCTTTTTAAGCCTGTCAGTGTTTACATTACCTACTTTTAAGATTGCCAGTTTAAATTCTTGAGAATTGAGTTGTTTAAAGTGAAATTCCAGATGTTTAATAAATGCTTTTTATTGCAGCTGTAGTATTTTGTGTGAGGAGTGAAATATTTCATGATTAAATATGATTTTAAAAAAATTCTAAAAGTTAAATTTTTCTTCTAGTTTGTGGACCATTGAGCTGGTCTACCCTGAATTTTAATCTAGGAAATTAGCCTCAAATGTAATTTTAGGCTTTCAGGTAGACTACAAAGCAAAACCCATTTGAATTATCATATATTTAGGTCATAAAAGTATATATCTAGTAAAATCTACTACATAAGTTTTCTAAATTTTTAAACTATTAAAAAAGATTAAAATTTGATTTTTAACATTGGAATTTTTTTAATGATATTCTTTATTCATTCCCCCCCCCAAAAAAAATAAATTGCATCAGTTTTGTCAAGATATAAATTTAGCATAACATTTATATTGTGTTAATGGAATTCTGTATTTTTCACTTTACAGGCAACATATGACTTATATCAATATATTGATGCAACACTTGAAATATTGTATGAGAACCTTACGTGTGAACTATTTAAAGTAATACTTAAAGAGATGTGGGCCACAGTAGTAAAATGCCTCTTGGAAAACTTAAAAAAAGGAACTAAGGTAAGATTTTATGATTGTTATTTGAAATAAAATTTTCTACAAGTTTGATATTTATACTTTTTTAATAAACATTCTAATTTTTATTATAAATTAATTTATTTTATTTTAAATAATAATATAATCATCCTTAAATTAGCGAATTGGCTTAAATTGGTGAATGTAACTTGTGGTGCCACCCATCAGATGTAGTACTGTCCTGTATAGTGGAGCATTGGGTGGCACCATTCAATCATATTTCCACCCCATCTCATCGCTTCTGTATGATGAGGGACTAGTTAGAGGAGCATTCCAGTGAATTCACAACCCTTGAATGACCCTCTCACTCTATGGATTTGAACCCTATTGAGCATTTGTGGAATGAAGTGGAGCTATGCATTTGAGCTTGAAACCTACCACCAACAACTCTCGGTGCTTTACAGATGGCTCCTCTGGAATCATGGACTGCAATGCCACCCAAACATTTGCAACACCTTGTAGAATCCATGCCACAGCATGTTGCTGCATTGTGAGAATGAAAGGAGGTCCCATGTGTTATTAGATGGGTGTGTGTAATAAATTATCCTTTCAATGTGTATATATTGTGTAGAGTGTAACACTCTCAGGGGTGCAATCAACTGTGAGGTACACCTTTGCTAATAAAATCATAATTATAGCATATATTAAGTTTCACTTACTAGGTTATACTACAAATTTGAGCCTTTCTCTTGTCGATGCAGTGAACAAACTACTGTAATAATTAAAAATGGCAGATATTCAAATAGCCTTAACCCTTTGTGTTGCCCTATGAGATACATATCTATATATTGCCTCCATAATTGTTATTGAGGTTGGTAATGGTCTCTGCTCTGTCCATTCATGCCATCTCTTGATTTTAAAAGAAATTGTGTATGAAATACAAAGAATCCAGTTTATCCTGGCAATTTGCACAAAGTTTTCTAGCATCAAGATAATTGATCTTGACACACCAAGGTTAAAATGGGTTAAACTGCTAAGCAGGGTTACCAATCATCCATAAAAAAGACTTAAAATTGAAATGTCCATAAAATCCATAAAAATACTAATTTACAAAATTACTTTGACTAAATAAGCACTTTAATTTATACTTTTTTGTGCACTATTAATGCACATTGACCTTTTACCAAGCAACTTTCTAATTGCACCACCTGAGCCAGTGTTGAGATTTATTTCTAGAAAAGTACCTGCCCTCTGTCAGTAAGGGACACTGATGAGCTTGGAACCCCTGTCTATTGGATGGGACTTAAAGGCATAGCCCCATGTGTGGGAGAGTAAGACCCTTGGCACATCAAAGAACTAGCTGGATAGCCTTGATGGGAGGCTATCATCTGTATTCTAACAGCTGCCCAGTGGGTCCCCTCCCCCAATCTTCTCTGAGCCCTTGGGGTCCTTGTGGACCTGGCCATTTAGCCTATTGTATGCAAAATGGTGCTACTCAGAGGTAAAACAAGCCAACTATAATTGCAATAAGACACCATATAAATTGTGTTGATGTTAAGTCCATGTGATAGTGCCATTGTTGACTGGAGACTTCCATCTATCTCCTAACATCGGTCCAGTGGATCCCTTTCCCCCAACATTCTTTGAGCCCTTGGAAGTCCTCATGGCATGGCCATTCAGCCCATTATGTGCAAAAAAGTGTCACTCAGAGGTAAAACAACCCAACAACAACCAAATTTTGCATTGCAGAAGAGAAAATGACTAAATACCAGCAGAAGGAACATTCTCAAAAGAACCCAGTCTCAAGATTGCTAATCAGTGTCCTTAGAAGTGGTACTCACTGCTCTGGTGTAAACTGCTGCCATTGTGGGCATTGCAAGTGATTTAATAATTTTGATCTAAACTCGGCAAGTTTCAGTTACTCTAAATGTGACATATGCATTGTAAAAAGACAACATACGAAAAACAATTATGCCACTTTAAGCTCTTATACATTCAACAAAACTATTCTGCATGCTGCATTCATCCACTGCACCTATCATTCTTATATATCCACTACACTTGCAAACTTGTTTTTCTTCTGTTAGTCTATTAGTGATATACCACCATGAAATAGTTTTATAATAAAACATATATGCAAAAAAAGCCTTGTGCTAAGCTCATTCATGTTTACATATGAATTATGTAATGTGATCATGATGCTACACTTCTGTTTGTTGTTTGCATAAAAAATCATATTTTTATATTTTAAGCAGCCAGTAGATGACAGCACCCATCTAAGGCTTATCAAGCATATAGCACATTTGTGCAACAGCCAACAGAGAAAAATGAAACATTTTTATGCAATGAATACATAAAAAGACAAGTCATTGTTATAGCCCTGTGCAGATGCAGATATTCAGTTTTATCTATAAATATCCATATTTTAAAAATTCTTAGCAGATAAAAGATATCTATGTCTAAAGATATCTATCTATATATATATCTGAAGATATCTATATTAATGTGGATAGTGGATAAAATCTGTAAGCTGATTGCCAAAAATTATTGTATTATTGATGGTTGACATAGTGAAGAAAACAACTACTTCAGGTAACAAAAAGGAAACCGATTTGAAAATTCAATGATAATAGTCAATTAAAAAGAAATTATGCATTGGGATAAAGCCACAAATTGGGGGAAAAAAACTTATTTTATGTGAAGTGATCTTTTTGCTGACAAAGCAAAACATGTACAAAAAAATTACTTAACCGTTGCATAGAAAACTGGAATTAATAAAAAAAAAATTCCATCCCAGAGATTACAAGGTTTACAGAGTGAAATGTAGGGAGGATGTACTGTAATAAAAAGGAATTTCTTCCCTAATCGAATAACTGCATTTAAAAGAGAAAAATTTACACCTAAGAACATGTTCTGGTAAATTTTTACTTAATATTCACTACAGTATATTTTTCTGACATGCAGGCTTTCTTATCACAGTATATTTTTTCAGTTGATTATCTGTCAATAATAGGCCATTTGACTGATTTCTTTGCAAACTGCAAAGAAAGTTTCTTGAGGTCTGATTTCTGTTTCGTGGCAAACATAAATCAGACCTCAAGTATTTTCAGAACATCGATGGTTTAAGTAAACCAATATACATGGATGCCAATAAAATTTTGCGGGTGTGGATGCAGATAGAACTTTTGCTATCTGCACAAAGCTCTATAGCCATTGTAAGTCATAGTCAAGGACCCAGCCATTGTATGTATATGTGACATAAAATGCAAAAAGGGTTTTAAAAAATGCTGGGTAGCCTAATAATAGGTCCTAATCTACCTATAACTTCTAAGTATTAGGTAGTACCAGATATCATTCTTACCTACTCTGATCCAAGAGTTCTTGTAATCTAATTTATCACTTCTACTCAAAATACTTAGTGTCAATACACAAATTAAAATTTTTTTTCAAGTCTCCAAAGAAATTTAATTATATGCCTTCTTCCAAGCTCACTTAAGTTATTTCATTGCTGCACTAGTCTCCTTCTACAAGATACACTGGATTGAGCATACCAAAAGTGCCACAAATCAATTGAATTATTTCAATTGGGCCATTGAAAGGATGGTTTAAAATGTCTCAGGAGACTTGATGAACTTTCCTGAGATTGAAGCTGTTCATTAGATGCAGGTTTTCCATTATATTTCATACAAATATATATATATTTTATGTTTCCAAGGTTCTGAATTTTTTTCATTATTTAAAATTGTTACTACTTTGAAAAAAAAAAAGTTTGTGCCATCATGAAGTCAATATTCTTCATTTTTATCTTTGTAAAAGTAACTTTACTTAATCATTATGTAATACTTTCTTTTTTCTTATGAGTATGCAAGTCATTAAATGGAATGAAACTAGATTGTTTATTTCTCAATTCAATATGATGTACAAAAACACTACCTGTTTTTATTTTGTGCCAGAAATGTTGTATCAGAACAACAGTAAAGAAATTTGCTATTTGTGGAGTGCTTTCAACCTTGATTCAGTTACAGAGTGTATTTTCTGGTGAAGGAAAAGGTTTGTCTAATAAAGAAATGAAAAACAAAAAATACTCGGTATGTAAACTTTTAGCTCCTATTACATGTGCAGTGCTATTTTAAAAATGTATTGCTTAAAGCTATACTTAGATAAGCTGTTTAATGACTATATCAACTAACATTTGAAATGCCCTCATCCAAATTAATTTGCCCTTACACTAGCCATTATGGTTGGTAAAGAGTTCATGAGAAAAGAGTGTTAGATATATATAATCTCACATACTATCTCAAGTACACTTTTCATTTACAAAGGTGGACAAATGTTAAAGAAATTGCACTATAAATATACGATAAGCACTTTCAGTGCAGTTTATAGTGGTAAGCACTTTCAGCTATTTTGTGGATGTTTTCCACTTACTGCATTAATATTAACTAGGCGGACTCTAGTCATCTTAAAGAATAAGCAATAGATGTTTCTAATAGGGAATAAAGCTTGTGTTTTTGGATTTGAAGTGCAGTTTAGAAGTCCTAGTTTGTACGAAGGGCATTCTAAAAAAGTTCTTGGCAGGCATCTGCAGAACAAAAACCCTTGCATTTACCTCAACAAAACTTTTACTGTCCTTCTAAGTATTCCCCTCCAGCATTTATGCAAAGTTGTAGACGTCTATGACAATTCTGGAACACTTGGTGGTACTACTGTTGGGAAATACTCCACAACTCTGAATGAATGCATTTTGCAAGGTCTTGTACCTCTAAAAAAACTTTCCTGCAAGTTCCTTTATAATTTTTGGAAACAACCAAAAATTGCATGGTGCAAGATTGGGTGGGTAGGTGTTTGATTTTTTTCCTGTCCCAGATAGGCCATAACTTGTCAGGTTTTGTGAGCATTAGTATTGTCATGAAGAAGGAGAACCTTTGACATGCTTGTTGTTGAGCACTGATTCTTCATCCCCTTAACCATTTTGGGAAAAACAATACTGGTGTAGTATTGGCCATTTATAGTCATTTTTTGGGGTAAGGTGTCCATGGCTGCCACTCCTTGGGAATTGAAAAAGATTGTGAACATCCTCTTCCTTCTGAGAAAGCCTTGTTGGAGGATTTGGGAATGCAGTTAATCTTTCACAGCCCAAACAATGTTGTCGATCATTCTGGAGATATATAGTAATAAAACCACATCTCATCACTTGTGACAATGTCTGTTAAATGTTTGAGACCACTAGATTCAAACATTGCATCACATTGCATGAGTCAACTATTACTTTTTTGCTGTTTCTGTCAGTTTGTGGAGTACTTATTTTGCACAATCTTTTGGAACACTTTTGATGAATAACTGTTCCACATGCCCAATCGATATACTAATTTCTAAACTTATTTCCTGAGTGGTGATATGTGGGTTTTCCTTAATGGGTTCATGAACAGCAGCAATGGTTCACTCGTTCATGCTCCTTTGGTCATGCTACACTAGGGAAGTCTTCAAAACTCTGCTGTTCTCTGAATTTTTGCATCCATCCCATAACAGTGCCATATGAACAGGCAATCCTCATATCTTGTGATAAATCAGATTGAATTTTTTTCGCATTGTCCCCAAGTTGCATCCTTGTAAAAATGTGAAATCTTTCCCCTTCTTTAGTAGGTTCCATATCAACAGTGCATAGATTTCACAGACTTAACAGAGAAATGATGACACAGTCTTTGTTTTTAACATGCAATGAGAAGTTTAGGCAAGCTTGTAAACAAGTCATAGCTCATTAATTTCAGAGGACTGAGTGCAAATGTACAGACACATCAAGAACTTTTTGAATGCCTTCTGTATATAGTAACTTAGTATTAGGAAACTAAATTTCACAAATGTCAAATAGATGGAGAATGAGCAAAAAGTTAATGGAAACACTAAAAATACTCTAGCATATATTGTGGTATGACATCAAACTGTGTGTCATTGTAATAGTACACAATGCTATGTACAATCCCATTAACTTTTGCAAGTTTTTTTATCCCAGTAAAATAGACACCCATCTATAATTAATTGTCTAGATTCTAAAACCACGTATAATATTTAATCTTCAAAACAATCATATAGTTCACACAGCTGACATTGATAAAGCTATTTTCAAGCTATAGGACATTTTCACAGAAAAGTTGAAAGAATGTAACAGGTTTACCTTAGATTTAGTTACTTCCTTGGTAAATTTAATATTGCATTTTAAGAAAGCCTACAATATACTAGCCTTGTGGGTCTCATTTATTTCACTGTTCCCAAAGAATGTAGAAAACATAATGAAACCAATAATTATGTAAAATCTAAATCTTTTTAAATGGCCAAATCAAAATAAAAGTATTAGAAATGATAAACACAGACTATTATTACTACAAGATTTTATCATTTTTATGATACATTAAGGAGTGTATTAATTCACATAAATTTGTTTAAACTACATGCCAGTTTCCAATCATGTAAAAATTTTAATACTTAATCATTTGGTATGCCAGAAATCTGCTTCACAGGCCATTGGGTTGAATGCCCCTAACATATTGTCAAATGACTCTAACGTGTAAAAAACACTTTGCAATAATGTGCTTTAATTTTAGTTTTATAATTATCTTTTTCTTGTGTAAATTATTCATTGTAAACTGATTTTTACTATTGGTTTTTCTGCTCATGAAAGCATGAACAATAGCAGCACAGAAGATGTAAAATTACATGAAGTAGGATTTTTTTTTTTTAAGTAAAAATGTTTAAATTATGACATTAAGTGGTGCAGGTCTTAACCCATTTGTTCCCAAAAAATTTTAAATAAATCTTTTTTTTTATATTCACTAAATGTTTTGAAAAAATATTACTAAAGGTTACACTACCACTACCACAGAGCATACCAACCTAGATAATAAAAAAGAAACTAAAAAGTGAAGTTTTATGCTTCCATGATTTTTTTCCCCAGAACTGAACTTAAGGTGTTCTAATTTTAAAATTGTGTGGGAGCTCATTTTTTTTTAATGTTAAATGAGGAATGAAAATTTCTTGACAATGCTGCACATAATTAGGTGATCACTTAGTGTGGATTTAAAATATTCAGATGAGGAATTGTAGAAAATCCCTCCTCTCATAGCTTCATTTTGAGAAGACTTGCATATTGCTAACTTAAAATTATAAAGTGGATTGTAAGCAGATGTGGGGGTTTGTTCAGCTCACAACGATTTTTTTTTCAACTAGACTCAAAATCAAGGGAAAAGGTAAAAATACAGGAATGGTTATAATTAAACTGACATTACTCAGAGTGATGTAGAGAAGGATATATTCGATGGATCACAGCAAAAAGTGGTGGATACCTTAATAAGAACATGGGGTAAAGAATTTGCAAATAAAAAAATTAGTTAATGTTAGTGCAACCAGGTGGTGTGGGTGCACTAAAATAAAGAAAATACCAAGTTGAACAAACATAGCCTTTATTTTACAAATCAAGATTCTCAATATGTGAATCATTTGTATGCAAAATGTGCTAGAAACATAATACAGCATGGTCCACAGTTGCTTGAAACATGTCTCGGGGAATGGCTGCAACATGCTGTGTTATTCTTGCCTTCAGTTCAGTAAGCGATTCAACATTGCTTTGGTAAACTTGGCTTTTCAAATAACCCCATAATTAAAAATTGCATGAGTTTAGGTCAGGGGAATGTGGTGGCCAAGCATTGGAAAACTTTCGAGAAATTATTCTGTCCTCGCCAAATGTGGTACACAACAATTGTGTTGCTGTATGTGCAGTATGGGATTGCGTCCCATTCTGCATGAAGGTTATGGAGTCTAAGCAATTTCTTTCTTGCAAAGCTGGAATAATCTTGTGGCGGAGAATATCTGTGTAACGTGGTCCATTCACTGATCAATGCACAGGGCCTTGAGGTGATATCCTCAACAAAAAATGGTCCAATTATAAAGTTTGTGGTAAACCCACACTATACAGTTACATAGTCAGAGATTTTTAGTTATGGGGCACATCATGCACAGCATGTGGATGTGTAGGTCCCCGTATTCGGCAATTGTGCATATTCACTGCTCCATGTAGAGAAAAATGTGCCTCATCAGTCAATAAGACTTTCAAAGGCAACATGTCGTCGAGCTGTATCCTCCCCATAAATCGCAAAGTGAAGTCAGTGTGCTGTTCAGGGTCATGTGGTTGTAGCTGCTGTACCCTATGAATTTTATAAGGATACTATTTCCACAGGTAGCTCCAATTGTGACTGGATTTCTTCAATGGTAAGTGCGATGTCTTCCACATTGCTTTCTGCAACAGGCTGCCACACTCTACCCAGAGTCACAACCAACTCGCCTGTTTCTTTGAATTTCTGTATCATATTCTTCAGTCCATTTAGCGACAAAAGTCCTTTCCTTATATCTTTGAGATGACAATATTCACATAATGCAGCAGCGTCATTACTGCCATTTTGGTGAAAGAGTTGCACTAGCAAAGCTCAGTCCTTCTTGCAAATACCCATGGTTCCTTTTAGAGATTATAGGGAAGAGATCACATTTTATAGTGTGCCTCATGCGACTCTCACATGTGATTGGCTGCAATGTCATGAGAAATTAGCATGTTCTACCATGTTTTTAGCAGACCCACGCCACCTGGTGGTACTAACACTATTTTTTTTATTTGCAAATTCTCTACCCCATGTTCTTAGTAAGGTATCCACCACTTTTTGCTGTGGTCCGTCAAGTAGATCTTTCTCTCCGTTGGTCAGAGTTATGTCAGTTTAATTATAACCACCCTGTACAATTGTAAATTAGATGCTATTGTTTAAATAATGCTTTTATTTCTACTATAGCTTGAGTTGCTAATATACAGGTGAACCATAACAACATAATAAATTTTTAACATAAAAAAAATTTGTGAGACATAACAAATTTTTAATGAACAAAGCATTAAAGATAAAATTTGAAAAAAAAAAATCCTCTCAAGGAGCTGTTTGCCACAAAGGTCTGACAGGATCCTGCCAATTTATACAACTGTAGGAGGTCAGTGAGGAAGGTGGGACTTCAGCAGAAAAACAACAGAAACATCCATGCCTTACCCAAGCTCCTTTGATCAGTAGCCAAATGCACCAACCACTCACTTGGCCACAGGATGACTATATAAAATATTCCTGTTTGAAAAATTTCTCGAATTTAATGTTTTTGTACTATGTGTGAAAAAAAGAAAATAATTGCATGTAGGTTTTAAAGTTTTCTTGATTTACTGTTTTAATTTTTGAGGATTTTTTTAATTTATGATGAGCAATGCTGATATATCTTTCAACCTTCTAACACTTAAAATGTTGATTATATGGAAATCAAAATTTTCCTAGATATATGTTTTTGATTTAATGTTAACTCATATTTTATTCTCCAAGAAAAGCACTCTAAAAAAAATCAAACTCTCCTTACTTTCAAACAGACCCATATCTAGAAAAAAATAAAGGGGGGAGGGGCGGGAGGCTCTATCAAGCCAAAAAAAAGGGTAAGGTGGTAAGGCTGGATTTCCAATGCAATGTCATATTTTCTCCCTCCATTTAAGATGTCTTTGAAAAGGTTCTTGAAAAAAATGCATCATGTTTAATATTTTTTGCCTCTATTACCCTTACTAGCATTACTTAAAGGGTGGCCATGGCTTGCTTGCCCCTACTACCCAGATCTGGCCCTGCTTTCAAATATTAAGTATTTCTTTCCAGATGCCTTCTTTAGCTTTCTTGTCCCCACACCCTGATCTTGCTCTGCTTTCAAATATTGTTTTCCTTTCCATATTCCTTCTTTACCCCATCAGTGGGAGTTAAACACCATATTTAATTCATTTAGCACAAAATAATTCCCAGTATTGATGAGTGTATACATTATTCGGTATCACAGGGAGACATAAGCAGTGTATTGTCGAATATATCTTTCTGAAAACTGCATTTAATTTCTGAAAATGTTATTCCAAATTAAATTGGAAAATTGCTAGCTTTTCTAACATGCTCCTGTCAGACCTCTGCAGCAAACAGCTGCTTGAGGGGGTATTTTTTCTGGAGGGTTTGACTACTTCGGTATATGTCATGTATTGAATCTTCAAATCATATTAACAATTGAAGTTTTAGCTGAAAAAAATTAGTTTCACTGGGAGTGAGATCTGAACCCGTGACCTCTTTAAAACGTCAGCTGCTGTACCACTGAGCTATCCTAAGGCTAGTTCATCTCCAACTAAGTAACTATAAACATTGAATCCACAATCAGGGAGGTGATCATTTGCCATGGCATCATCTGTTAACCAGGAACAGAACAAGCTAGCTGTCCACAGAAGGACATTATTTTTATAGTCAAATGCAGAGAAACAGATTTATCAGTGAAAGATCCATTAATAGTAATGCATAAATGCCCCATGACCAAGTACACCCAAAGAAGATAACCAGGATTATCAGTGAAAATTTTAATAATAGTAATGAGAAGGAAGTATTCTATGACCAAATAACAACTTAAATGCCCCTCATTAGCTGGAGTTGAACTAGCCTTGGGATAGGCCAGTGGTAAAGCACCTGATAGTCATCTGGAGGTCATGAGTTTAGATCTCACCTGGCTAAAGGCAATTTTTCCTTTACTCCTTTGTCATCATGTGAATAAATACAGCATAATAGTGTGTGAAAGGTATGCAAATATACAGTAAAGAGCTGATGAGCTGTGGATATAATTAATAAATAGCATCACACTGAGTTTACAATGCAAAAACCTTTTTTTGCCAGTTATTCAATTTGCTAATAATATTTAACTCATAATCCTAAAAAAAATAATTAGTAGTCTCCTTTAATCGGGCAAGGGTGGCTCAGTTGGTAGCACACCAGGCTTGTAATCTGCAGTTCCCAGGTTCGAGTCCCAGCTGGATCAGAGTTCAGATTTATCTCCGCAAAATTCCCCCACCCTGCCCACAGTCAGTAGGAGACACCGCTGGGCTTGGAAAGGCCACAGTCTGTCGGATGGGACATTAAGTCGTGTCTCCGTGTGCGGGAGAGCCATACCCTGTGCACGTTAAAGAACACTGGATGGTCTTGACGGGAGGCTACCATCTGTTTCCCAACAGTTGTTCCAGTGGGTCCCTCCCCCCAACCTTCTCTGAACCTTCAGGGTCCTTGTGACCTGGCCAAACAACCCAACCTTCCTTTAATACACTGCACCCTGCTTCAAAATCAGCTCCCAAATATTAGTACTTCCTAGTATTAAAAGAATTTGTTAGCATTAACCATATCACTGATGAGATACTGATAATCATTAAATAAATATATTTTTTATACATTCAGATATAAATATTTGCATGTAAATAGAGTAAGCAAAAAAATTAAGTTTTCACCTGTATAAAATACTAATCAAGGACCTTCTGATTACATGCCAATAGCAGCTATGTAGTTTTGTGCCATAAGTATCAATAAAGAATGAAATATAAATAATGATAGCTGATAATGCTTTATCTACCTACTGATAATGCTAAATTTTCATGCTTGGTTATTAAAGTAACATATTTCAGTAGACATTAAATCTACTTGGTTTCCCAATCAATGCTGGTGGTGCCCTTTGTAATGAAAATTAACTGGATAACTTTAGAAAAATTACTATAATCTGCTACCTCAGTAAGTACTTCTGGCATGTAATCAGGAACTCTGGGGCTTGTGTCTTAGCAGAAAAAAATTAGCTTTTACTAACTTTCTATTTGTTTCAATATTACATTTTCATTAAAAATATATATATTATATAAATATATATTTTTCAAAAATGTTTATTTTGCCATTTTTCTTATTTACAGGAACTTAATTATTTCCTTCGGAAACATGCTGTTCAATCTTCGTAATAAGATTTTGAAATTTTGACTGCATAATGTTTTATTTAAATTCATATTATTTTTGTATATATGTAAAAGCAGTTTTAAAATGTAATGTATAAGTTTTTAAATTCATTGTGTAGAATTTTAAGAGATTAAATTTTACTAATTTTCTCAATTGACTGTCTAGCAATTTAATAATTTTTTGTTCAAAAATTTAATCCTTTCCACTTGTTTTAAAAATTTTCAACTAAGGTTTAAAATTCCTCTTTTGTAGATATGACTCTATTTTATATATTGCTAATTCTTTAATTCTTAGCTTAAGGCAGATTTAAGTTCTATGATACTATTGATGAGAGGTGGGTTTGCAGAGAATAAACAAGTGCCCATTTACCCATCATCTCAAAATTTCCTTGAATAATGCAAAAAATGCATAATGCTTTCAAACAAATGGCTTGTATAGTTAATTGTATAAATACTGAATCATCGTAATCATAATTTTTCCATTAATTGCAACTATATAGTTTTTGCCATATTTATCAATAAAGAATGGAAATATAACTAGTGATAGCTGAATGCTGCATTTACCTACTGATAACACTAGATTTGTATAATTGGTTATTAACATCATTCTGTAGACATTAAATGTTGAAATGTATTGTTCCCCAACCAATGCAGGTCAGCTAATTTACAGTGCAACTCTTTCAAATAAATGGCTTGTATAAATGCTGAATTGACTCTTATGGAGAGAGAATATTATTTCACCAATTCCTAACATAACCTCTGAATATATTAAAATCAACTCTTTTCTATCAACACTATTTAAGGCACTTTACAATATGGAAATATATTGCACAAAACTGTAATTTTCTATGGTAGCTTTTTTTGTTTGTTTAATGGCCCATTATCTATGTAGGGCTATATATATTTCTACCTATCTTCCTATTGTTTTTCATTTGTCAGTTTGTATGTCTGTCAAAACAATTGTTCCACCATATCTTTTGAACACGATAGACAATGAGTACGTTTCAGCTGAAAGCTTGTGGTGTAGGGAGTGTCATAAACTATAAAAATTTACCCACCCCCACTGCCACCGCTTTCTAGTGAGGTTCCACGAGGTCATTATTTCAATAGCCTCGCGGAGTATGGTTCCGTAGAAGGTGGACGCATGTGCAAGCAAGTGTGGCGTGCTCCCAGTCTATTGTTGCCGTGTGTTGTACTGCTAGTTGCTGCTAGCTCGGCGGCGGCCGTCGTTAGTTTCTTTGGCTGACATCAGTTTGGTGCTCTGCGAACTTCTCTTGTACAGAGCGTATGATTTTGCTGATGTGGTAAACAACGGAATTATCCGGCAAATGTAGGGGAAATCGGTATACACCCGATTTTTGAAGTAAGCTGGATTTGTTCCTGTCCCTTTTAATTAATTTCTTCAAATTTGGAGCTGGGCTGAAAACAATTTTGATATTTTGGGCTCTGAGTAATTTGCGGACTGATTCACATAGGACAGGAATGCAAGAAATAGGTCCGGCAAAAGTTGTACATTCGGGATCGGTGATTGGAAGGAGAGCCGAATCTCTTCTGTTTTCGTTTCTATATTTACTGATTAATTTGTCTATTGTTGTTGAGTTGTAGCCATGGGAAGCAGCAATGGAATGAATGTTTTGAATTTTTTTTTTCAAGCAGCTGCTCGTTTGAAGGCACACGGTGAAAGCCCTGTGTGTGAGGGAACAGAACGCTGCAATTTTGTACGCCCATGGGGTGCATGAATCCGCGCCTATGACACCCCATGGGCGTACAAAACTGCACCTGGCCATTTAGCCCATGGTGTGTAAAAAAAGTGCCGCTCAGAGATAAAACAACCCAACCCATGAAGCCCATAAGGAACTGGTATGGTATACTAGTTTTCTACTTTAATTTTGTTGTTTTAAAGCTAACAATAATTTTAGTTATCCATTATATGCATGGTTATATCATTTAATGCATGGTGTGGTAAGTGTTCTTCAGGGTAACATGGATCTGATTTGACTGTGAAGTCAAGTTTCTGCAGTGACTAGCAAGGCACCAAGAAGATTAAAAAAAAATAACCAGTCATTAGCAGGATGACTACTTAGGATCAAGGCGAAGCAACCATGGAACTCATTAGGTGTCTTGCTTTATATTTCTAGCTCTAGGCAACAGGTTGACAAAATACAGCTATATGTGAATACTTAAAAAGAAATATAATTTTATTTCAAAAAGCTAGTTAAAAATCAGTTACTCAGTTGCAGTCTTTTTAGCTTGTTTCAAAAACACTTTTCGTTTTCACTTAGTCATCTATCTGTATGCTTGCAAATATTCAACTTGTTTTAAGAGATAAATGAAACATTTTTCTGCGATAGGTAATTTGTATTTTCAAAATCTAACAATATTTTGAATTTTAACATTTGAAGGCCACTGAAGTTGGAAAATGGCAAAACTTGATTATAGCCTATTCATGGTAAAATTTTCAGATTTTGATAAGAGTGTGATAGTCAAAAGGTTTTCATTGATTAGAAAATGTGGACTCCTACCCAATGGCGTGGAAACAAACATTAATACGAACAAAACGATACAAACGAACAAAGAGATAAGTGGAAATTTTTTTCAGAGTTCGATAATAATATTATTCTCATTTTCTGAATTTCCCTTTAGTTTGAATTTTCACTGTTAGCAATTGCTCAGGTTTGAAACTTAGGAAACAGTTTCTCTTTGAAAATAAGCATTCCGTATTCACCAGAGGTGACTGGATTTTTCTAGTTAATTCATGGAGAGCATTAATTGAAATGCTCCATTTCTTTGTCCAACATGCTGCTACTATATATTAAACTGAAAAAAAAAACTATAAATTATTCCTTCAAATTATATGATTTGCACCTTTACGTAATTATAGATTCAGTTTCATATAGTATCAATTGAGATTTTATGTATGTAGATATCATACATATTATGAAGTAGCAGTAGTAAGCATCAAGGGAGAACATTAGACTGCCATCCCAAAGCAAAAATAAACTAAATGGTTTTAATTGATATAATTTATTTCCAAGAATAAACAGAAGATAGGAAATTCCTATATTAATAAAATTATATTTCTTGGCAAAAAATTATATTCTTGCCATTTTAATGCAATCTTTCTCATGACATCTTAGTGAAATGAAGCTTGTTTTGAATTGGCAGGGAGATTTCACTTTTATAGACTGAATTTTTCAAACTAGTAAAAACCAAGTTTTTATCTCAAACTTGTTGCTAAAAATAACATTTTTGGCTATTATATAGACTACAGACGATTCGTAAATACTGTTCCATAAATATATAAATACTAACTTTAGAAAATAAAGCATTAAGTATCGGTACAAATGGCTACTTTCTACTAATTTATATTCAGTTATAGATAAATATAAAATAAATACCCCATCAAGCAGCTGCTTGCCACAGAGGTCTGACAGGAGCCTGCCAGTTTATATGCCATAGTAGAAGGCCTGAGAGGATGGCAGGACCTCAGCAGAAAAACAACACATGCCTTATCCGGGGCTCGAACCCAGGTCCCGTAGATCAGTAGCCAAGCGTGTTAACCACTCGGCCAAGGGACGGCTCAGTTATAGATATCTTCTTTCAAATTCGATAGTGTATGCCTACATTAAATAAGTATTTTTGGCGACTAAAAAGAAATGTGTGAGAAATTAAACTATGCTTATCTGAATTAGTGCAAATAAAGTACAAAGTAATGTTACATTCTTATTATTACTGCTGAACTGAAATTCGAGGTATATATATATATAAATAAAACTTTTAATGTATGTTAATTCATATCAAAGATATATTTTTTTGGAATCGACAAGTTTTTGGTTTCGATTGGCACCGTTTAGATTGTGATTTCTCATATCAACCATGTAAACCGTGGGATTGGTGTTACTACAAACATGCCTTCATCATCTAGAGAGCCAGTTTTTCAAAGGAATGGATGACTCGATAGAAGTACTAGGCTCTTAGCAAAGATTCACAAATTTAATTTGACCTTACTATTTACCCTTTGCACTCATCTGCTGGGTCTCCCATCCACAAGAATTTTCTCTTGTGTTCATTGGGCAGGTAGCACCTGACATTAACTTATTCCACTTTTTTTTCTTAATGAAGCTAATTTAGGATTTGATTGATAGTCTGGTAGTATAAATTATGAACAAAAATGTAATACTTAAGTTTGATCAACAGGCTCAGTTTGAATAAAAAATACCATATGCATCCTATCAGGTTAACCTGTGTATTCATTTGTTGGAAGATATCTGTTAATGTAAAATATCACTTGCACAGATATTAGGGAACTACCTAATAAATGATATATAATATATATCACCAGGTAGTACCCTAATATCATCTGACACATTATGTGTACTTCCATATGTTAATCTCAGCTGACTGGGAAGAACAGATTTTCTTAATATCAGTATAAAGGGTTAGGATTTTCAGATCTGCATCTTGCTCAAGTGAGATGCGATGCATTACGAACTTTATTAAATGAGACATTAAACTTTAAACCTTTGCGCATGAAAGTCCTACACTATGTATATGGCCTTTATAAGATGCTCCAATTTACCCTAATAGTAGTGAAATTTTGCCATCTTTCTTCGGCCCACCCCCTAAGTAGACTCAGTCATTTGTACAGTAAAAAAGTGCTTTGGCTTCAGTTAAAAGTAAAAGAGTTATAAACTGTATTATGTTTCAATGCTTCCACATTGCATATTTATACGCAAACTAGTTGATTGCTGAAGAATTTCGTTATAAAGTATTTCATAATCCATAAAAGTTATTTTTATGACTAAAATAAGGTGTTACCAATATATCTACTACGAAAGACGTTACATTGGGAGGGCTAAGCCCATTATTCATATTTTAGATTGGTTAGTAAAACAATATATTTTCAAAAAATGAAGCTGAATAATCATTTATTTTGCTTCAAGTAGCAAATAGTTAATAACAAGCAAGGATTGTACAACTTTTTCGTGTGGAAAAACTGCTCATTTTGTTTGATGGCACTTAAGCCTCCACAAATGGTAAATAACTACTAGATAATTACCATTGTGAAAGAAATGAGTCAACGCTTGTCAGAATATATTTAAATAATAATTTATTAGTTTCATGTTTTCAGGCATACTCGTCTTATGAATAATATAAAATAAAAACAGCAACACTTGGCATTTTTCACTTGTTTAAGAATGTTGAGGAATATCTGGTCACTTTGTATTGATGAAACAACAGTGAACTTCAGCCTTACACTAATCTTCATCAATTTACATATCTTGCTACATTTGAAGTTGCTTCACTTTGTCCAGCTAACTTTAGGGATATCGTAATGTTCTGTTAAAGAGTCAAGATGACGATTGAATTCCTGAAATGAAGAAAAAAAAATCATGCTGTAGAGGGCAACAATAATTTTTATGTTTACACACAAAATTCTTAATTACCCCAATAAAATTGGAGTATAAAAATATTTCAACTGTTTTAATTTTAGATTCAGAATTATTTTCTACTGCAAAGTATAATTTGCAATGTTTTGAAAGCCCAAAATTGATTCTTCTTTGAAAAATTGTTTAGTTCACTATGTTTAATTTTATAGAGGTTTCATTATCACTTGTGCAAATATTGAATTTTTCAACAGATCACAATAGCAACCAGGGCTGTAGAGTCCCACACAAAAACTCCAACTCCTCAATTTTTTTCCTGTCCAACTCTTTTAAATTTGAAACTCTGGTTGGTGCATTTTTACCAAAACCACTGATTTGTGCTTGACATAATTTTTCACCATTATCATCTTCTATCATACACTGACACATGAAATGTTTTCCACCAGTAATTATTGTAAAATATTCAAAAACTGCAGACTTCATTGGACCTCTCTTTGCTGTTGTGAAAGGGGGTTTAGACTTGAAAGTTTAAAACTTATAAAATCTAGAAAGAACTCCAAATTAAATAAGCATTAAAAAACAAAAATATTTTCTGAAAAGAAAAAATTAATGACTTTAGTATCTGAAATGGAAAACATTGTGTTTATTATTTAAGTGGTTAAACCACCATAGCTACCATTGAGTTTCCCAATCAAAATTACTTTGAAATCCAGATTTAGAGACAAATCCATAGTTCATATAAATTTACATAATTCAAAGAAAAAAATGAATATGCATTCCTCATGTTACAGTACATTCCACTGGTTTGATATTATTTAAACTGTAATAAAATAATTCCAACAATAAAAATTGGGTTTGAAAGTATGTCTCCTCAATACTGCATATTTTTGTTGTGACACAGGTTCAAATTTTATTTCTCACTACACAGAAACTAGTTCATGTGTATTTTTATATCTGAACCAACCTGTGAATTCCAAAGGATACAATTCTTTAATACATTCAAACAAATCTGTTTACTTATGGAGAAACAAACTCTATTAATTCATTTTATGAATAAAGAATACTTTATGCTTTCACTATTGTCATTATACTAACAGCCCTGAATCTGCATATTCTACTTTAATTAAATTGTATTGTTTTCATTGTTAAAATATAAAGGGATTTATCAAAATAATAGAAACACCAATGGGTGATGGAGTTTGAAAAATGAAACAAAAGTGCATCTCTGAATAAAACAAAATTTATTTTCTGATTGTCATTATACTAACAGCCCTGAATCTGCATATTCTACTTTAATTAAATTGTATTGTTTTCATTGTTAAAATATAAAGGGATTTATCAAAATAATAGAAACACCAATGGGTGATGGAGTTTGAAAAATGAAACAAAAGTGCATCTCTGAATAAAACAAAATTTATTTTCTGATTGTCATTATACTAACAGCCCTGAATCTGCATATTCTACTTTAATTAAATTGTATTGTTTTCATTGTAAAAATATAAAGGGATTTATCAAAATAATAGAAACACCAATGGGTGATGGAGTACATGCAATGCCATATGAATATCACAGGGATATCACCCATGATGTGAGGTAATAAAGGAGAGAAGTACGATATCAACTATCACATAGCAGTGACAAAGGAATAGGTGAAACAGCTGTTGTGGCGTAATTGTCAACAATGTCAGATCTCAGTTACCTCCAAAAAGGGTAGGGCATTGCCTCCAAACGTGCAAATTATGGATGCCATACAAAGCTGTCTGATAAGGATATGCGAACATTAGCACAGATTGTACAATGGAAGACAAGACCACGGCACTGAAAATAGCAGTAGAGTTGAACACCAATTGAAATGATCTCATTTCCATTGTAACAGTTTGTCGGGAACTTCATCATATTGGTATTTATGGCCATGCCACAATCTACAAACCTCTGATTACCAACATCAATGCAACAAAACATGTAAGGTGGTGCAAAGCACATAAAAGCTGGGATGCTAAAGACTGGCAACGTATCATCTGGTCCGATGAATCATGCTACACGTTTCTCACCACTGGTAGAGTGTATATCTGGCAAAAACCTGCAGAAGCATATCACCCTAACTGTGAAGCATGGAGGTGGACCATGATGCTGTGGGATGTCATATAATGGCATTCCTTAGAGCCATTAGTTATTCTGCAGGGTCTTGTTACATCTGCAACATAGGAATCCATTGTTGGGGATCACTTGCACCCAATGTTGCTAGCTTTGTTCCCTAATGACCGTCCCTGGTTTCAAGTGGATAATGTACCTGTGCATTGTGCGAAACATGTTCAAGTTCTGGTTTGCATGAGGTACAGCAAGTACCCTGGACACCTCAATCTCCAGACTTCAATATTATTGAATATTTGTGGGAATATCTGGAGAGCAAAGATCACACTTTCCACCTCCAGCATCACTGGCACAGTTGGGCCATATTTTACAGAAAGAATGGTCCCACATTTTATTACTGTGTATGCATAACTTGTATGTCTATTCCACATCAAATTGCATCTGTTCTGAATGCCTGAGATGAGCCTACAGCTTATTAATAAAATGTTCTCCACAAACAATACATGTTTCCATTATTTTGATAAACCCCTGTATATTATTCAGAGTTTATCATTGTTATGCACATAAAGAAAAACTGAAAACAATGTCTTAAATCTATTAATAAATATTAAATCATACTTACTTCAACTCTCTGTTTGTGAGTCTTGGATGCTTTTTCTAAAATGCGTTCCAGTTGCTAAATTTGAAAAAGAAAACAAAAGTGCATCTCTGAATAAAACAAAATTTATTTTCTGATTTACAATTATTAATATTAATTTTAAAAAATTAAAAATTCCCTCACTCTCACAACATTATTATGTCATTTACCCTTTAAAACCTATGCTGCTGAAGCTACAAAAATGGCCTGCAGCAGTGTTGTTTATCTCTATAAAAAACCCCATCCTGCCTCAGTCTGTCTCTTAAGTAGGGACATTGATGGGCTTGGAAGTGGCTAAATAACAACTAATAAATACAATGGGCTAAATGGCCAAGCCACTGATTTATCTCCACAAAACTTCCCACCCTGCCTTGGTCAGTAAGAAACACCAATGGGCTTAGAAAGGCCATTGTCTATCGAATGGGATGTTGAACAATCTGTCTCCTAACAGCTATCCAGTGGGTTCGCTCCCCCAACCTTCTCTAAGCCTTCGGGATCCTTGTAACCTTACCATTGTGTGCAAAAAGTCAGTTAAAAAAAAAAGTTCAGAGGTAAAATAACAAAACTGATCATTAGAAAATAAAAAGTATTTATGATCCTTCAAAGTCATTAACAGAGTCCAAAGAATGGCATTAGTGCTGCTCATTCTACATGTTGCTTGCTATCAAAGCAGTTGGCTATCACCTTTAGCACATCAGCTGACTTGTTTACATTACATTTATCCATGCATATTTTCTGTCAAACATCGAAGGAACATTTTTTTTTATACTGAATAGCCAAAACATTATGACCAGCATGTCTTTTTTTATGCAAATCGAGGCAACTGAAGGTAAACGACAGCATGTGTGAAGGTCATGAAACAGTATAACACTGATACTAGCTCTGTTAATCAGTATTATTCTTGTTCTTCAGATGATTAAATAACACTGATACTAGCTCTGTTAATCAGTGTTATTCTTGTTCTTTAGATGGGGAAGGTAGAGGACTTGAGTGAGTTTGACAAAGGCAAAATTGTAATGACCAGACAACAGGGTCAGAGCATTTCCAAAATGGCAAGGCTTGTGTGGTGCTCACGGTCAGCTGTGGTTAGTACCTTAAAAAAGTGGTCCAAGGGGAAAACCACAAACCGCTGGCAAGGTGGGAGCCGACCACAGGTCATCAATGCTAGAGGTGAGCCAAGGCTATCCAATATGGTACGAGCCAACAGAATGGACACTGTGGCATAACTTGCCTGTAACTTGAATGCTGGTGACAGGAATATGTGTCACAATATACAGTACATCGAACCCTATTGAAAATGAGATTGTGTAGCCACAGGCTGCTCCAAGTGCCCATGCTAACCTCAGTTCATCATCGAAAGTGCCTACAATGGGCATGTGAGCATCAAAACTGGACCTTGAATGATTGGAAAGTCGTCTGGTCCGATGAATCTCGTTTCCTTTCCTGTTGGCACCATGTGGATGGCCAGGTACATGTGTGGCATTTACCTGGGGAAGTGTTGGCACCAAGAATCACCGTGGAACGAAAACAAGCCAATGGAGGAAGTGTAATGCTTTGGGCAATGTTCTGCTGGGAAACCTTGGGTCCAGTCATTCACGTGCAGGAAACTATGACATCTACCACCTACCTAAACATCGTTGCAGACCAGGTACATCCTTTCATTGCAACGGTATACCCCTCTAGTAGTGCCTTCTTTCAGCAGGATAATGCGCCATGCCACACTGTCCAGATTGTTTGAGAAAGGTTCACGGAACATGAGGAAGACTTCCAGGCATTGCCCTGGCCTCCAAATTCCCCAGACATCAATCGAGCATCTGATTTGTGTTGGAACAGCATATCTGATCTATGGTGGCTCAACCACATAACTTACAACAGTTAAAGGATCTGATGGTAATGTGTTGGTAGCAGATACCACAAGACACCTTTAGAAATCTTGTAGTGTCCACGAGAAAGAGCTGTCCAAAAAGTCCAAAGAGCTGTTTTGGCGGCACACAGAGGACCAACATCATATTAGGCAGGTGGTCATAACATTTTGGCTCTTTGGTGTAGTATATCTTGTGATTAGAAAGAATAATTCATTTTAAACTTGACCTAAACCAAAACCATAGCAGTTTCATCAGGAAATATCAGATTACTTGATTATAGATTTTAATTGAAAACTATTTTTAAAAAGATGGGACTTACTTTAGTGTTGTTTTTAATTGATAGTAATTTCATAACTAGCAATAAAAAACTGCAACAATTTTTAAATGAAATTTTTGCCAATTCAACTTTTCCATATTAGTCATCATCCTCAAGCAGCCAAATACAAATTTATCTGGAATGGTTCAATCTCAATTTCAGTGTTTAAATTTTATATGCTTTGAAATATTTTTATTTACCTTTTCGTGACTCTTCACCTCATTCTAGTTTTATATATATATATATAACATTCTAGTTTTATACCAAACCTCATCAAAGCACAAAGATTAGTCAAAATTGGCTAAATTCCTGCTTTTAACCCCCAATAGTTAATCATTTGACAGAAGTGAACTTTTCTGGGATTTTCGATTTGTCAATAAAACAGATGAACACTCTGTCATTTTCTGTAGGTGAAGGAAATGAAATTAGACTATAATCTAGTTAGTATAGTTGCTGTGGATCAAAGAAACTTCAGTCTGTCCCAGATAAAGCAGAGTTTTTTTATGTGTTCTGCTGAGCTCTCACAGACCTCTATGATGTATTTTGCTGACAGCCCTTTTATCAAATCTTTGTGGAAGCATCTGCTTCAATTTTTTATGTATATACACTGGTTTCCATAAATTAAGGAAAACTCAGAAAAATTATGATAAACAAAAAACTATATGAATGACCTTAATGAAATTTGTGAAAACATGAATTACAATACTAGTTTCAGAATGGCATAAAATTTTTACACTAGAAACATTTTTCGTCAAAAAATAACTTTTACAGGAACTTGTGCAAAAATGAGGTGTCAGAATGCAATGGGCAAAGTTCTTTAATAAGGAGTGTGGTCATCCCTTACAGCAATGATGGCGTGACAGTGATATACCATCTGTTTATGATGTCATCAATCAGCTCAGTAGGGAGTAATGACCATTATTCCTTTAAAGCAGCAATAAGCTCCCCCTTTGTTTCAAGTGGCAGTTGGGGGCATCCACCAACACATGCTCAATTGGATTTAGTTCGAGAGATCAAGCTAGCCACTCCATGTGCATAATGTCTCCTAGGTATTGTTCCACTAGTCAAGCTCTGTGTGGATGAATGTTTCACCTATTGCATCAACGTAAGGATGTACCTAAGAGTCCAGGATGTCATTTCTATATCTTTGAGTGTAGAGGTTTCCACTCGTCAACACATAGGGTCTGTGCATCTACCTAAGGAAATGCCACCTCAAACACACACACTACCTGTACCATAACTTTCTTTGACGGATGTTACTGGGATGATAGCAGGTACCTCATTCTCTCCATATCAAACAATGTCCAGAATCATTCTGCAAGCAATATCTGGACTCATCTGTGAAGAATACAGATCTCCATTGCTATTCTGTCCAGTTAACGTGCATGTGTTCCCAATTTAACCGCTCTCTCCTGTGATGAGACGTGAGGGGTATACAAATTACTGGCCTTCAGCATACAGACCTCCCTCATAAAGCCTTCTACACACAGTAGAAGCTGATACAACCCTCCCAATGGCTGCTGAAAGAGAGGATCATAGCTGAGAGGGAGTAGACATCCCACTCCTTCGTGCTGCTAAATTGCAGATATTGGTCTTGTACAGCGGTCGTAACTCTAACCATCCCTTGGCTAAATCTCTGAAGAACACATTCAGCCATCATGCCATGTCCTGATTGACTTCGGCATGCTTTGAGCCGGCCAATAGCTCTCCACTGCAGTTTATTTGGCAAATGATGTCTCGAGGTCATTCCTACAAAATGGCTATTTCAAATTTCTTTAATCACATTTGCAACACAAAATAACGATACACTCCAAAACACCCGTTTTTGTGCCACTATCAGATTATGCAACTGACGCAACCTACACTAATTTGCATACAATATGCTGACTCAGCATTATTTTACTGGTTACATGAACAAGTTTGATAAGGATCACACAATTTTTTGGTGAATTATCACAATTTTTCTCATTTTTCCTTAATTTATGAAAACCAGTGTATATATGTGCACTTGCCCCATACTTTTACTTAATTCACTCATGAAAGCTTCACTTCTGAACCTTTTTAAAACAAAAACATATAATTTTGCGCCGAGTGGTAAGCGTGCTTGGCTTTTGATTAAAGGGACCTGGGTTCGAGCCCCTGGTAAGGCATGGATGCTCATATTGTTTTTCTGCTGAGGTCCTGCCATCCTCATAGACCTTCTATATGGCATATATACTGACAGCCTCCTGTCAGACCTCTGTGGCAAGCAGCTGCTTGAGGGGGTATATTTTTTTTCTCGAATTGAAACTTTTTTTTGAGTAACATATTTAATCATCATTTATGTTGCTTTCACTAATATCAATTTATATTTTAAAGTTTTTCAGTGTACAAAATTCCCAATAAATTTAATATTGAAATGCTTGGAACATAAATATTAGAATTACTTATTTAGAGAACCCTTACTAACACTTAGGACCTAACTTTTCATTTCTGTCAATCAGCACAACATTATAAATGATACATCACATGCAAGCTTCAGAAAGGCAGTTGCTAGATTCTAAGTTTCTGTAGAAACTTTTCTCTTAATGTAACACAATTGTAAAACTTATTATATGCATTGTTTTGCTTTCTTCAGTAATAACCAATTACTGTTGTGTGCACATATTGCCCATTTATTTATTTATTTATTTATATACCTAACACCCATGATGATGTTAGTGCCACACCCTTCTACAACAGGCACATATTGCCTGCTACATTGGAAATTTAATATCTTTGTTAGTAAGCAAAAATGTTCAATATAATATTTCTCGAACATATATATAAAAGTGATGGTATCCCCCTCTTTTCCTATTGAAATAAAGTTTTGCTTATAGTGACATTTTCCAGGAACCATTATATGGCATAATCTACTTCATGTTGCATTAAAAATTCAAGTTTGAACTTGAAACTAATTTAAACTATGATACAAATTCTAAATACAAATCAAGAAATACAGTACCAAACTATCAAACTGGCCAGAGTGATTAAAGCAAGGTAGTATTATTATGTACTACACTGGTTTCCATATATTAAGAAAAATCCCTGTGTTAAGTCAATGGGAAGCTAACATCAAAGCTCTGTAACTTCTAAGTTTTTTGTTTTGAAAAATTAGATTGCTGATAAAGATCTCAATCAAATAAATCAATATCTCGATTTTCAACAATATTCATTCAATATTTAATGAGTTATGGAAGTTTGAATATTTAACAACAGCAATGCCAGTCTTAAGAAACTTATACAAAACTTAAGAATAGTGAAAGAATTCTTTACGCAAAGTTCTAAAATACAAACTTATTTTATTAAACACTTTGATAATACTTATTAATAAGTTTTAATTAAATTCTGAAGTAATTTTTGTGGCTGGCATTGTTATCACTAAATATTCAAACTTCCCCTGGGTAAGGCATGGATGTATGTGTTGTTTTTCTGCTGAGGTCCTGCCATCCTCTCAGACCTTCTACTATGGCATATAAACTGACAGACTCCTGTCAGACCTCTGTGGCAAGCAGCTGCTTGAGGGGTATTTATATTATTATTTATAACTCGATAAATACTGAACAAATATTGTTGAAAATCAAGATATTGATTTATTTGATTGAGATCTTTATATGCAATCACATTTTTTTTTTTTTTAAAACTTATTATAGAAGTTACAGAGCTTTGACATTAGCTTGCCATTGATTTAACATAGGGATTTTCCTTAATTTAAGAAAACCGGTGTAGTACAAAGAATCACATATTTAAAAAAAAAAAACTCTTCAACATTTCAAAACATTTATTTAGAATTAATTTATATAAATATATAAGCCATTCCATTACACTTTAAAATATCCCATTGGTTTCTCAACAGACATTAAACGAGTACAATTTCAATTTAAAATATGTTAATATTAACAAACCAAAAGGAATGTTGGCTTTTGACTATTCCAATGGCAAGGAAACTACATACTGATTTTACTGTAGTGTTCATGTAAAATATTCCGACCTTTTTACCATTCACTCTCATCTCTCAAACATAGGGAACAAAAAGTGTAGAGTATCTTAATTTTTGAACTTTATTCTTAAGTCATGGTTACTCAAATAGCTACCAGTGGACTACAGAAAAAAGACCAAATAGTTGTATTTATATACATAACTTTCATTTCTTCAAATACAAATGTTATCCACACATAATGTATATTTATTAAGCATATAAATAATTAATATACAGGGTGATTCAAAACTCTTGGACCAAACTTTAAGGGTGATAGAACACACCTAAACAAGCACTTTTCGTCATACAATGCATGGTCGGAACTCGAGCGGTGAAGTGCTAGAGGGCGCTTTCCAGTGAACACTTATAAGCGCTGGTTTTCGCACTCATCGTCATTTCTACTGTGGATTGCAGAACGGATGGATTGTTTCACGAATCAGGAGAAGTATTATGTATCCTGTAAGCCACTGACAAAGGAGCCTGTTTCGCACAGATACCAATGCAATCACTGAAAGGTTTTACAATCAGGCACGTGTCTGGTCAGAAAGCGCTCCCAGTACATTCTTTGAGCTTCCCTCGCATTCCCGTCTGCAGCTCCGTACGAGAAATGCATATCTGCCTTCTCCTGATTCGTGAAACAGTCCATCTGTTCTGCAATCCACTGTAGAAATGACGATGAGTGCGAAAACCAGTGCTTATAAGTGTTCACTGGAAAGTGCCCTCTAGAGCTTCACCACTTGAGTTCTGACCATGCATTGTATGACGAAAAGTGCTTGTTTAGGTGTGTTCTATCACCCCTTAAAGTTTGGCCCAAGAGTTTTGAATCACCCTGCATAAGCATGTACTTTTCAATGAACAATGACCTATTTAACAAGCGCCAACCTCATAGTGCATTTCACTTCTTGATAAGTTCCAACAGCACACCAGATAAGGCTGGAGACAGAGTCTTTGTGTACGGAAAAAACAAAATTTGTGTTATATTGTTTATTTTAAAAATTTTAAATTACAATATTTCAGCAGGGTACATTTTAATTAAAAACTTCTAATTCATACTATCACATTTTACTTACTTTCTTTTCTTTCATTTTCAAAAATGCTTTTTGAGCTTTAGTTAAAGGAATACGCTCTGTCTTTTTAGTTACAGGCTCCTCAATATCAGTTGTAGTATCAACTTTTGCTACTTGCTCAAGGATCTTTTTGGCTTCCTTGCTCTTCTTTTTTTTCCTTTAAATAATCAAGCAAAAAAAAATTGAATGAAAATCCAAATTATGTTTTGTAGTATTTAATATCTGATATTTGATTGCCTATAAAACACCAATTATCATAAACAATTTACCACCGACCTGCAGTATTAAAAAACCCTCAGAACTGAAAAATTCCATTAGAGATAAAAAGGTCTATAAAACATGAATTATCATAAACAATGCACTGGCCTCTGAACAATTTAAAAAATAAATGCAGAACAAGATAATCACACAAGAGACAACTATTTTAATGAAAGCATATCACTAAACTAGTTGTCCCGTGGCCGAGTGGTTAGCATGCTTGGCTACTGATCTAAGAGACCTGGGTTCAAGCCCCGGATTAGGCATGGATGTGTGTGTGTGTCGTTTTTCTGCTGAGGTCCTGCCATCCTCTCAGATCTCCTACTGTGGCATATAAACTGACAGGCTCCTGTCAGACCTCTGTGGCAAGCAGCTGCTTGAGGGGGTATTTATTATTTATTTATTTTTTTATATCACTAAAGAAGAAACCATCCCATTTCCCACTGAACACAAAAATAGGGAACATGCTTTAACAAAATATTATAAATCATATGCAACATTTGATACTTACCTGATGCAAAATTTATAACTTTATACTACATATATGGAAATAAAATTCAAACTGCATGAAAAAAATGAAAAATTCACTTCTCCCCTTCCCTAAAAATAAACTTTTCTTCTTAGATGGTTAGATCTGAAAAAAATATCGATGCAGAGGCCACATGAAACATACCAAATGAAAAACGAAAATCCAGTAAAATATTCAATTCGATGAAAATACATGTCACTACCATACTATTACGCTACTCACTTACATTACACACGTACGTTCAGTTACAACTCGTGGCTCCATCAGCTGAATGCTGTAAACTGCAGATGTACCACATTCATTATTAAACCATCCTGTATCACTTTGAAAACGATCGTAAATTAATAATCCTATACAATTACCAAACTTGTAACTGAAAAATACCTAAATTCCCAAGCATCAAATACACTCATTGTTACAAGCATCAAATTTTCCACTCATTGTTACAAGCATCAAATTTAATCAATCCTTATTAAGATCTATTGTAATATATACCATACGTATACAGAAAAATGTATAACCAATTAATTGTGTCTGCATTAACTCTTTGCACGAATATTCAGTTTGATGTGTATTGATGACGATGCAATTAATTGTAATCAAATGTGGTGGAGGAAGATCTAGTTATATATTCAACAAATATTATAAAATATAGCAATAAAACGTCCTTACTTTTTCGAAATTGTGTCACATTTCAACTTTAGAGCACTTCTACTTGCGTTTGCATACTCAGCCATGTTGACTAAATTAACCAATGTTGCCACAGAAAAATTGGTTACCAATGGCAAAGAATGTATAAGGAAAAGAAGTTCAGCTTTGACAAAGCGTAAGTGGCGACCTCAAGTGGTGTTTCGATTCGTATCGTGCATTTTTTTAAGCTGGTATGCAAACAATAAGGGGCAAAGGAATTATGCATGAAAAAAAATTTTTTTTTTAAAAAGGAAAAAAAGTAACTGCACTTTGTATTTGAAAAAAATAATATCATGATTTTAATAAAGGTTTATTTTCTCCTTTGAAATTATTTTTCGTTGAACCAACAATTATAAATTGAACGGATAGAGAAGATTTAAAATTAGCCTGAAGTTAATTTATAAAATAAATTATTACAGTTAAGAGCTTTGTTGGTTGCACACAAACAGGAAACAGAATTGATATTAATATACTCTGCAAGGATATCAATGGGAAATTGTTACATAGGAAAAGCGAAGAAAATGGAAGTTGACAGTAACATGTAATTACAAAAGCTTTCGTCCCCTGTAATGTTCGTTTCACCTCTACGCCAAATGCACGATACTCGATTTTACATTAATCTCTATGGAAGCTTAACTTCTCCCTCTACATTCTTTGACCAATGGATAATATTTCTGATGATAAATGATCTTACCTTGGCCAACAATGATAGAGTACAGGCCTGCCCAATTGGAATTTTCTCGAGGCACTCTTATGCAAAAAACATCCGCCAGATGGCGCGCAAACACTTGACAAATAAACCATGTTGCCTGCATAAGTTTTCATTAGAGTGCTTTCTGCGTTCGGATTTAAAACTGCAAACTTTTGAAAACTAAGAATTTTTAATGCACAATTTTTCAAATTTTCTCCATTCTTAAAGATGCTGATATATAGTTTTCCGATGTGTCGGTCCAGAATAGGTGCGTATGATATAAAAACAAAGGGACAGGAGTTGAAGATCAAAGGTCGCAGGAGATACGTATCACGTGTTCAAAGGGTGTGTGCGATTTCAAATGGATGGGACTCCCCCTTCCCACCTTCCACGTTAGACGACTGACTGCAAATTGGATTACCTTCAGAACCCCGTGCCCTGAAGCTACGGGGAGCGGGGTGAGGGAAAAGTTGGGTCGTGGATCACATGGTATATATCCTTGCGCCTTTGATTGAACTGTTCTCCTGGCAGAGAAATTCGACACCTTTTACAATCAATTTTTAAAACAACTATGAACTATATCAATTTGAAAAAAAATCAGAAAGACAGCTGAAAATGCATTGTAACTTTCAGATGAAAACCAGAAGGATGAAAGCAAAATAACACGAGAAATAAAATAAAGTGTTGAGTTGTTTTACCTCTGAGCGGCACTTTTTCTTCACAACCATGGGCTAAATGGCCAGGTCACATGGACCCCGAAGGTTGGGGGAGGGGACCTACAGGAACATCTATTGGGAGACGGATGGTAGCCTCCTGCCAAGGTCATCAATTGTGTTCTTTAACGTGCACAGGGTATAACTCTCCCGCATACAGGACCACAGTTTAATGTCCCATCAGAACGGACGACGGAATTTCCAAGCCCATTGGTGTCTCCTGCTGACCGTGAGCAGGGCGGGGAATTTTGCGGAGATAATAAAATAGAGGAAAACGCGATGATGCTCAGTGCTTGGCATTCAAGGGCACAATTTTTTTCCACTCATATGTTGAGCTCGTGGCACTGATTATCAATAAATACAAAAAAATAAATACCGCCTCAAGCAGCTGCTTGCCACAGAGCTCTGACAGGAACCTGTCAGTTTATATGCCACAGTAGAAGGTCTGTGAGGATGGCAGGACCTCAGCAGAAAAACTACACGAACATCCATGCCTTACCCAGGGCTCGAACCTGGTCCCTTAGATCAGTAGCCAAGCGTGCTAACCACTCGGCCATGAAGATTAGTTTAATAGACTGAACAGGTTAATCGGGAGAAAGGAAGTCATGTTTTTTTTTTTGCATCTTTCTGGTATCAAATTTCTTTTTGCCGCTACTGCATAGAGTATTATATTCAGAGTAATAATTCAAACCACTTACTCAGAGTAATATCTAATATATAGTCAATTGTGCATGATTGACTGATAGGGGATCACGCTAATTCTAACTTCGGAAAGTGTAAATCATGATATTTCATCAATAACTCTGCAACACCAAATAATGTTTTACTTTATGTCTATAAAGAAACAATATTCCCTCAAAACAAAAAAATTGCATTTTTCCACCCCCTTGGGTCTAAGTGACCAAATCATAAGTGCCAATTATATATGTATAAACTGACAGGCTCCTGTCAGACCTCTGTGGCAAGCAGCTGCTTGAGGGGGTATTTATTTTTATTTTATTAATAATACAATGTGACCTTCACATTCCACCATCAAAATTTCCAAGTTCTAGCATAAATACATCGTTCGCAATAATCATTTGAAATTTTGGAATTTCAAATTTTTCGACAGTTAGAGGGCGCATTTTATAGTTTCTGAGAGAGAAAGAAATTTTGCTGAAATCAAAACAATTGCAATTTCCCACCAACCCTGGGTCTAAGAGATGAATTAATTGTTTCCTATGAAAACTTTAGGATGTTCACTTTCCACCGCCGTAATTTCGAATATCTAATCATACATCGTTTGTTAAAAATTAAAAAAAACCTAGTATTTTAGTTTATTATTCCGGCATACGGAAGCGAAATCACCAAAGTTGTTATGATTTTTTAATCCAAATCTATACGATTTTTCTTCCTAAAAACACTTTCCGTTTAAAAATGTTAACAGCATGTAACTTACAAACATGAATGTAGCATATTTTTTCCCCCAGGATTCTTTACATTCACGAAATTTAAAGTTTTTCTTCGCTACTTTCACACGAAAACGGCTGAAGAAACCGGTTTGCCAATGTTTGCGCGCCATCTAGTGAGATTTTATGTTATAGGAGGTTCGCGTAAAGGTGCCTTTTTCGAGCAATTGCGCAGGCCTATAGTGTATCATTGTTGGCCAAGAATCTTACATTTACAAATTTAATGATCTTACTTTTACACTGCCTAAGGTTTCTTCATTCTTTTCAGATGTTACGTTTCCAAATCCTAGAGGTCGATTTTATATATAGGTAGAGGTTGGCCATCTCAAAATTGGACGCCATGTTTTGCCGTCGCTCGATTGTTTAGCGTTCATACCTGAATGGTATTGCATGGTATTTATGGTTTCCGGAAAAGGGTAGGGTAACATTTGATATAGATTTCACTGTTCATGATCGGAAACACTTCAGAAAACGGCTAAAAAAGGAAAAGTAAATTTTAGGGCTTTTTTTTTTAAAAAAAAGACAATTTCGCTTTGTTGTCTGTCCGTCTGTAGACATCGAACTTTTTTGTTGATACAGATATATTAAAAATTTCTTTTTTTGTTAAATAGGTATTAATGATATATTACTATTTGCATTTTTCGAATCTCCCAAAAGTTATAACTGCGCCCTCTAACGGTGGAAAAAGCTGAAAATTCCAAAATATCAAACGAATATTCCAAACGATATAGTTATGTTAGAAGTTTAAAAATTTGGTGTTGAAATGTGAAGGTTACGAAGTTACCATTGGCAACAATCACTTGACCCTTTAGACCCAGGGGTGAGGTAAATGTAACTTTTTTTTTTTGCTTAAACAGAAAAGTGTATGTGTTTAGAGATAAATTAAAAATTATTTTTGGGTAGGACAGGTATTGATGAAATATTACAATTTGCATTTTGCGAATTTTCCAAAAGCTATAATTGGATGTTCGTGTTGCTTTTCTGCTGAAGTCCTGCCATCCTCTCAGACCTTCTACTCTGGCATATAAACTGGCAGGCTCCTGTCAGACCTCTGTGGCAAGCAGCTGCTTGAAGGGGTTTTTATTTTTATTTTTTTCATTTTTTATAATTGTGCCCTTTAATGGTGGAAAAAATCGAAAAATCCCAATATTTAAAACGAATATGGCAAACGACGTATTTATGCTAAAAATTTGAAAATTTGGTCATCGAATGTTAAAATAAAATAAAATAAATAAATACCCCCTCAAGCAGCTGCTTGCCACAGAGGTCTGACAGGAGCCTGTCAGTTTATATGCCATAGTAGAAGGTCTGAGAGGATGGCAAGACCTCAGCAGAAAAACGACACACACGTCCATGCCTTATCCGGGGCTCGAACCCAGGTCCCTTAGATCAGTAGCCAAGCGCGCTACAGTCTTGAAAATTCCATTGACAACAATCAGTTGACCCTAAGCCCAAGGTAGGTAAGAAATGGGACGGCTTTGTTTCAAGAGATAATTGGAAATTTTTTACTTGGTTACTAATGAAATGTAATTCGCATTTTCAAAGGTAGTTTTAATTTATATCATTAGAGATAACTGAATATCGAAACTGCAAAACTTTTAACGAATGTTTCAAGTGATCTGTTTATGGTAGAAATTCCACTGACAGCAATGATCTGCCCACTATTTTCATAGAAACGACAGAAAAGCAAGTTTTTACATTTAAGAACTAAAAGACAAATACTTTTTATGTTTTATAATTACTAATAAAATACTACTATGTGCATTTTCCCCATCATACATTTAAAAAAAAATAACCCCTCAAGCAGCTGCTTGTACAGAGGTCTGACAGGAGTTCGTCAGTTTATACGCCAGAGTAGAAGGTCCATTAGGATGGTGGGACTCAGCAGAAAAACAACACGAACATCCATGATCAAAACTTTTAAGGAGTGAAAAAGTAAACAAAAGAACTTCGTTGTTTTTGAAAATGAGATTCCCATATGCGCCAGAGGCGATATGCGTTCTTCTAGTTATTTTACACTTTCAGTACTCTCTGACAGTGGAAATTCGAACTACTCTATAATTGAGAAAATAAATTATTAATATTTTTTTAGTATCTGTAACATGCAAAAAAAGTTTTTCATTTATCTCTTAAAGCAGAAAAATTGCATTTTACCAACGGGACAAATCATTACTATTATTGTAAACCACCTGCTCATTACACTCTATGAACAAAAATTTAAGTTTTTAGCAAAAAATAGATCGTTTGCCATATTAATTTAAAGAATTACTATTTTCCAGCTTTTTTCCACTTCTAGAGGTCGCCTTTGGAGTTTTCATTTACAGCCTTTAGCACTCTCTAACACTGGAAATTGCAACTGATGGGGATTCGAAAAATGTAAATATTAATATTTTTGTGAAAAAATTCGCCGACATATGTGATTCGAACCCGCATCTCTCCAGAAACATGCCAGAGTATTCTAATCTGTTGAACTAATGCTGGCTTTTTTCACAAAAAACATTTATTGATTTATAGACGTTTAAACGTCTACAGGTAATGCTGAGATTATTAAATATTGTTTAAATCATTAATATTTTGTTAGTGCCTGTAAATCAAAAAAATATATATTGTTTCATTTATCTCAAAAAAAAGTTTCATTTTCCCACCCCTTTTTGCCTAAGACGGTAAAGCCTTATTGCCATTGTAAACCTTCTGACCATAACACTCTACTACCAAAATTTCAGATTTCCAGTGTTAATAGTTTGTAATATTCCCCTGAAATTTTAGCATTTTCCATCTTTTTCCACCGCTAGAGAGAGCTATTAAACCTATTGAAATTTTTAAAAATTGCGAATCGCGATATTTGTCCGACACCTATCCAACCCAAAAAGAATTTTTCATTTAGCTCTAAAAGTAAAAGAGTTGATTATTTATAGACGGACAGACAGGTGGAAAAACAGATAGACAGACAGCAGTTAACAGAGAGACGGACAGACAAACGAACAAATACTGGCATAGGCAGACGACAAAGTGGAAATATTAGCTCGTTTTTCAAACGAACCTTCCACGTGACTCAATCAACCAATGGCAGTGAATCAGCGAGATGGCCAGCCTCTAACTATACAGGACCTCTAGTCAACACTGCCGTCCCGTGGCCGAGTTGTTAGCGCGCTTGGCTACTGATCTACGGGACCTGGGTTCGAGTCCCGGATAAGGCATGGATGTTCGTGTTGTTTTTCTGCTGAGGTCCTGCCATCCTCTCAGACCAACTCTGGCATATTAACTGACAGGCTCCTGTCAGACCTCTGTGGCAAGCTGCTGCTTGAGGAAATATTTATTTTTATTATTCAAATATAATTCTATTCACCAATATGTAGCCTTGGATACATGTAACATGACAAAACCAATGTTCTCATTCCCTACATAGCATGCTAGTCAAAGGTGGTTGATTACTCCTTCTAAACTCATAATTACTTATATAATTAAGCTTCCTAATTCCCAAGATGCTGCAAGAGCATCTTCAATCAAAGCTATGAAATTTCCTCTTATCTTATTTAAAAAGGGTCCAAATTTCACTATTGTAACAAACTTTAGAAAGAACTAAGCTAATTTTTTTATTCTGTAGGTTATTTTTCTGCAATCTCCATAGATCTAAAAAATATCCCACAGTTCCTCAGAAGCAATGCCCATTCTTCTGTTAATTTCCCATACATTACTGGTAACAACACTCCTGAGATGATTGAGAAACTTGTTCAATAGAAGAGCCATTCAAATTATTCGAGCAACATCCCCTTTATCAGTTTAGACTACTTTATTTTCTCCCTGTTTATCGGTAAACCTCTCCTACTTCCAACTCTCATTAATAGCTTTAAGAAAAGTGTTCATCCTTCAACATCATTTGCTAAAATGTCTAAATTGTCCGCATAATCTTAGTCACATAGTTTCATATCTCTAGGCTTCTTCATCATCATAATTCTTCCCCATCTGGAGAATTCCTCATAATATAATCAATGACCAAACTGAATAGAAAAGGTGCCAAAAGGCTGCCTTTTCCTAACTCCAATAGTAACTCCTTGCCTAACTCCAATAGTAATGCTGCAAATCGCTAACAAGACTTAATCACTCCCACAGCTCGACTGTGTTATAAGGAGCCATCATTATGTTAATTAACTTATCAGGAATGTCATAAGATCTCACAATCAACCACAAATTATAGCGTTTAATGGAATTGAAAATCCCTTTGAAATCTACAAAGCAAGTAACCATAGGCCTTTGAAACGTTAAGCTTTTGTCAAGAATCTATGTAAGCATTCACTTCTGAACCCACCTAATCATCTCAAAGTTGTCCATCAACCAAATTTTTAATTCTGTTAAGAACAATAAAGGACAGCACTTTACCTGGAACATAGAGAAGACTCGTGCCCCTATAATTATTACAAGAACTATCATCCTCTTTCTTGATAGTAGGAATAATATCTCTAGTAAAATCCTTAGGAATTATGCCTTTATCATAAAAAATTTCAACATTGCTCTTAACCCATCTGATAATAGAATCACTACTTACTCTTAAGTATTTCGGCTACGATTTCAACTACTGAAAATTTGCACACTTTTCTTTGGACATAGACGAAGTAACTTCTGGTCATGAAATAGAACCATTATTAAAGCCAATAATAAAGCCATCATTATTACAAACATTAGCAGAACTAACCATATGATTCTGAACGCTCCAAAATGCTCACACCATCTCGCTATAACAGAAACTTCACTTTCATTAACCTACATATCTTTATCCCTTAATCCTTGTATGCCATTCTGTTTTCTCCTAAACAAATAACTGTTTTATACAACTCTCTATTGTGTTCTCTGGTAAATTTCTCTGTTATATAAGCCAGTCTATCAAGCCAAAGATTCTTATCAATCTTCAACTGATCATTTGCCTGATTATTAAGCTCTCTATAATGTTATATGTTAATCTCAAACGGGTATTGATTCAATTCAGAATTACTGTTTCTTGTTTCAGAAATAAGTTTCATAGCCTTATCACTGAAATAGCCCATAAATGGGTTAGCCTTGGATTGTTTAGCTTAAGCAGATCGTTTGCAGTATATTACTTTTTCAAATTTGAAACTTCAGAGCCCTCTAACTGTGCAAATTGGAACTGTTGGGAGTTTGGGGTAAGACAGTTGGAGAGCAAGCCCTGCTATTAAATTATGAATTTGGTCCTAGAAGCAGGAAAATTGAATGTTTATATGTGTACAGTGGACAAAGTTAATACAATAGCTTGCTTTTTGAAAAGGATTTTTTGTTGTACATGTAGTGTGCGTGGCTGTGGATCAAAGAAACCAGATTTCAAGCCTCTGATACGAGAATATTTCTTGTTTTATCCCTTACTGTTTACATAACTATTGAAGTCTTTAGTGCATAGCAAAATGGAACTCAAACTAAGTACATGATGTCTCCACGAGTCATATAGTGGTGCAGAAATCGGTGATGCAAGTAGTTTATGTATTCTAGATTATAGTAAGTTGAATATTTGCAGTTAAAATAGGTCACAACCCAAAACTACACCCCAACCAGCAAGTTGCTGCAAGAGAAAAATGCCAAGAAGTGACTGACTTTAGCTTGGTGAATGTTAGTTATGGGGAATGGCTTAATCGACTTGCTGCAATCCCTATGAGTGACTCACATCAGTTTCGAGTGCATGAATGAAAATAAGATAGGCAAAATTCTCCAGAAAACAAATAGCCATGAGAATCGATATTTTAATCCGTTAGCATATATTACAGAAATGCCCTGCCCCTGCTTATTACTAGAACTAAAATAATAACAAATGCAAAAATTTTTTACATTTATAATTGGGCTTTATACATTACTGGCATGAAAAACTTGTTCTACAGAACCAATGAAGAATTAAGTCTGCTTTTATCTCTTTGAATTACAACTAACTCTTAGGCTTTGCTTTCCTTTGTTTTGAAAGTTCTGAAATTTTTTTATCTAACTTATGCTGTAATTGGGATTGTTTCACAGGATCCAACTTCCTCTGGGGTTTTCCACTACCACTGTACAACTTTCCTTCTTTTCTTAACTGACTGCGAGCATAAGATCTTGCTGCTTCACCACATCCATGGCATTCTGGTACAAAATGGCTGTAACAAAAACGACAGTTACACAACTGACACACTTGGCCTAATGCAGCTACGCTTATTTTGCATTTATCGTATGAACATGTGTTATCAGCTTTCACAGCTTTAGCAATAAGAGTATCAAAGTCATCACTTTCTTCTGTTGAAATAATACTTTTGGTGGATGTTTTAGGCTTTGATTTCTTCTTTTCTGGCATAGTGGTCTGCATTTTTTTACAATGAATGCGATGAAGATCTATATTACTTTGGGGAAGTACTTTACTACAAAATGAACATTTTTCTTCCTTCAAAGGTGCAACACTTTCTGCTAGATGATTAAGAGATATGCTTTTAGAATGTGTTTTTTCCTCACTTTTAGGAGTTTCATGTAACTTATTTATTTGTGCATCCTTTGAAACTTCCTGAAGCTTCCTAATTTCTATGTATCTCTCTGTGCCTTCGCCTTGGCTTATATGAGAAATCTTGTATTGTTCTGATACCTACAAAAGAAATAAGTTTTAAAATATAGAACCTTTACTTAACACTTTTTAATTTTTATTCATAATTACAGTGACAAAATTGGTCTGTTTAATGCAAAATGGGAAAATACACGAATTATCTTAAAAGGTTTCCATTGAACTGAACTATATCAACTGATTCATTAACAAATTAATAATGAAGTAATTAAATTCCATGAATGGTATCATCAATGTGAACGAGTTTTCCTTCTGTTTTATATAAAAGGCCATTCAGAAATCTGTAATTGTGCTTACTGCATTAAAATTACTTATGTTTTATGACCAAATGTGTGCATCCCAGCAATTGAACTAAGTACTCCATGCCTTCCTTTATAACTTTACTTAAGCAGTGTGAATTCCCCTGCCTTAGCTTAACTGGTAGTACTAGTATTGATAACTGAAATTGTGATGACTTCAAGATCAAGTCTGCATTACCACTAGAGAAAAATTTAATTTCATAATAACAGCAAAAACTCGCTTAAAATTATTGTATATTTAGTATGAATCTTTTATTTTACTACCTACAAGAACCTGAATAAAACTTTTAAAAGATGAAAGTATAGTAAACCTAAATAAACTACTTTTGCTATATCAATGGAAGATTAGTCTTTGACAAAATACTCGCTATTTAATTTCTGTGAAAGGAAGATAATCACACCGAAGAGAATATATAGGAAATGTCTCCACAAGTGTATTATTTTTCCATGTACCAGACTTCAGACACTTGTTACAATGGTCAATCAACTGATCAAAGACACGCTGATAAAAGGTTGCATCCTGCTCCTAAAGGTACTTTGTGACTTCTGCTTTGACAATATCATCTGATGGAAAGCACTGTTCTCAGAAATGTTTTTTCAGCTTCCCAAACAAGTGAAAATCTTATGGTACCAAGTCAGACTGAACAGTTGCCCATCCCCAGGTGAGGAGAAGATTTCCACCAGTGTGGAGAAGATTTACCACTCCATTGTAGAGCAAGCAGTGGGTATTTTCAAACTTGCACCGCCATTTCCACACATTGCATTGACAGGACATCTGAACCATATACAGCTACAATCTGTTGATAAATTTCCATCAGTTGGGTTTTCTGTACCCACAGAAGCTGAATACAGCTCAGATCTCTATCTTCATATACACATCCAGTGCCTTTTACAATGTTAATTCCGATTCTGTATTTCACAGTCATCACTGTTACACCGTTACATAACGATACTGTGAGTGTGTAACAGTAATAATTACTGCCACTTAGTGACACTATTTGGTACTAACATACAGTGATGGCACAGTCTCAGAGGTTTATTAGCTCAGCAAGAATAAACTGCAAACACTTGCTGACTTGCCCTCATATGAAATTCAGTTACTGCAATATAACTTCTTGCAGCATTAATAAAATTCACAGTTGACACTTTTTTACTTAATAAATTTATCTATGTTTCTACATTTCATCCCTTCATGGCTGCAGTTTATCCTCACTCAGACGAACACATTCAGCATGATAATGCACCTGCTCACAAGACACATTAACGAATGGTTCCAGAAATATGCCAAAGAGTTTTCCTTGCTTCATTGGTCTGCAGTATTCAGATTTAATCCATATCAAACATCTTTGGGATGAGGTGGTAAGGGCTATTTGCAGCAAGACTGTGCCACCATCCAATTTGAAGTAATTGTGAAACATAAGTGATTATTTCTTCATAGTACAACATTCCTGCACCACACATCCAGCATCTTGTAAGTTCCATGCCCTGACAAATTGGGCTGTTCTGAAAACCAGGAGATGCAACACACTACTAGTTAGGTGTATCTAATAAACGGGAATCTTAGTTTAGAAGATTAATGAAAAATTTCTATGATTTAACATCAGCAGCAGTTAAAAAAAAATTATGTTGAGAACTTAAATGCAAATTTTTTAGATCATTAAGAGTATTTCTATCCTAAAAAAAATTCTCGGCCTTTACTATGGAATGGTTAACTGTTTCTGCATTACTAGAATATGATTGAGGAAAATGGTTAACTCACTTTGGACATGCAAAAGGTTTTAATGGGATGGAAACATACTGGTGCGATAAAAATTAAAATATCTAACTTTTCACATAGATGTTAACATGTTATGGAAAACTTATTGCTCATCAAAGATACCAAACAAAATTTTGTAAGGTATAAGTTACCTAGTTAGATGCAATCTATGCAATTTTTTGTTCTAAATATATACAGAATTAATCATTTTCTTTTGATTCACAGCAATCATTAGATTTATTTGAAGCCACTATCTTTGCTGTTGTATTCTGCCAATACTGGGTAGAGGGGGAAAAAATTGCTTCATGCCAAATGGAATCCGAACCCACAACTTGAATAACATGCCTCCTGATACTTATCAAAGTTGACATGTCAGATTAACTTCAAAGTTAACATGTCAAGTGCTCTGACCACTGAGCTATTGGCACTAATCAAGATTTCCCCTGTGGTTGTTGTTAAGTCTCATACCCTACTCTCTAGTAGATGTTATGACTTCAGATAAAGTCTCCAGTTACCAGAGCTATTTCAGGCTGATGCACAACACCAGAAGTGCACTAAGGAGAGCCAATTATTTTTTTTTAGCATATTTAGCATCTCTCCATGCATATAGGTATATGTTAGTAACACATAGTCATCTTCTTTTGATTCATGGTGATCATTAGATTTATTTGAAGCCATTATCTTCACTGTTGTATTCTGCAAATACTGGGTATAGGGAAAAAATTATCTCATGTCAAGTGGGATCCGAACACACAACCTCCTGATAACATGTCAGGTGCTCTGACCACTGAGCTCCTGCCCCTGATCAAGATTGTCAGGAGGTTATGGGTGCGGATCCCACTCGGCAAAAGACAATTTTCTCCCTATACTCAGTATTGGGAGAATACAACAGCAAAGATAGTGGCTTCAAATAAATCTAATAATCACTCTGAATCAAAAGAAGATGACCACAGGTTACTAACATATAACAACATGCATGGATAGGTGTTAAAAAAAATACCAGTTGGCTCACCTTGATACACTTCTGAAATTGTGCACAAGCCTGAAATAACTGTGATGAATGGAGACTTTATCTGCAATCAACATCTACTTGAGACTAGGGTACGAGACTTGACAACAACAACCACAGGGGAAATCTTTATCAGTGGCTGGTAGCTCAGCATAAAAGCACCTGACATGTTATCAGGAGGTTGTGAGTTGAAATCACACTCGACATAAGACAATTTTCCCCCTATACCCATGTCCGAGTGGTTAGCACGCTTGGCTACTTATCAAAGGGACTTGGGTTCAAGCCACAGGTTAAGGCATGAATGTTTGTGTTGTTTTTCTGCTGAGGTCCTGCCATCATCACAGACCTTCTGCAACAGTTCCTGTCACAGACCTTCTGCTGACAGCTCATGACAGACCTCTGTGGCAAGCAGCTGCTTGAGGGGGTATTTATTTTTTTTAATCCAGTATTGGCAGAATACAACAGTGAAGATAGTGGCTTCAAATAACTACAGATTTAATGATTTTTTTTTCTTTATTATACCTAATTGAAATTCGAATTTTTTTTATTAAGTTCACAAATATTTATTTATATATATATTTTATAAAAGAGTATCATAATTGATCCATAAGTGGCATAATGTATCGTTAAAAATGTCCATTTTATTGTCAGGTAAGTATTTTTAGTCGGTTTTCATTAGCAATGTACATTCCCTGTGTAACACCTTTTTCACGTTTTTTTTAAAAGTCTCTGGTGCTTTGGTAACACAATGAAAATATGAAAAGTGCCATAAGAATTTATGGGAACAACAAATGTGGCCAATATGCAACCTGCAAATGAGGTGAGGTTCTGATCAGCATCTGACATGGTTACTTGCATGTAGGTTACTGCAGTAAAACATGTGCTTTACTGCAGGTAAACTATTTGTCATCTGGCAAGACTCTATTTTATCTTATGTCTCAAGGTAACCTACTTGAGTAGGCTATCTTACAGACCTACCTTATAGTAAGTTTTCCTAACAAAGTAAAAATGTTTTAAGTAAAATGTTAACCCTTTGCACTCTAAGGTTTTTTCGCTATAGGGAAATAGCAACTCGAAGTTTTTTTGCTAAAAGTGATTAAATTTTTTACAACTAAGATAAAAAAGAAATCATACATAAACAACATAAAATCAAACTCATCTTCACTGCTACTAATTTCATCATTTGGCTCCATTTTTATAACCACTAAAAACAGACTAAGTTTAAAATAATAATTTTAATTAAACACAACGCTGTACTATGAACTGCACACAGACAATAGATTTACACATCTAAAATGTAAAGAGGAAAGATATCTGTTTATAAACCAAGTGGCGACTAAGAGTCGCCTCTCAAGTGCAAAGGATCTCTGTTTATAAACCAGTTATTGTTGCCTCTCAGTCACCATTCAAGTGCTGCATCAAACCAAATGACAACTGAGGGTCGCCTCTTGAGTACAAAGGGTTAAAATGCCAGTTGTAAAATTGTTGTTACATGTAAAATGTGTAATGTCATCACTGAAGTAGTGGATTATATATTTACAACTAACCAAAGAATATGTGAAGACTGCTGCTTACTTTATGTCCTAGGCCACCTCTCATCCAGACTAATTATTTTAGACTTCAGCTATTGAATACTAGAGAACAAAATCAAATTGGGTTTATTTACTCCTAAATATTATTTACAAATTTTAGAAATAATAACCACCTAAAGTATAAAGAAGTTAATTACCTCATGTACAATTCTCCTTTCAAAAGCATCTAAAGATGATGGAAATTTCATAGAATATTTGCTGCCATTTTTCACAAAATCTTCAATAATTAGTTTGAGTTTTGCCTCTACTTCTTCCCTACAACCAATGAGACACAAAATGAATAATACTATATATAAACTTACAATACTTCATACAGTGTACTTACAAAAGCATACTTCATGAAACTTAGAGGTATAAAAGTACAATATTTTTTTTTAAATTGTCACTCTTTCAAACAAAACCTATCTGCACAGTATTTATTCCCCCCCCCCACGGTCAGTAGGGAATACCGATGGACTTGGTAAAGGCCGCCGACCGTCGGATGGGACGTTAAGACGTGGCCCCGTGTACGGGAGAGCCATACCCTGTGCATGTTAAAGAACATGCTGGATGGCCTTGATGGGAGGCTACCATCTGTCTCTCAACAGCTGTTCCAGTGGGTCCCCTCCCCCAACCTTCTCTGAGCCTTCAGGGTCCTTGTGACCTGGCCATTTAGCCCATGGTGTGCAAAAAAGTGCCACTCAGAGGTAAAACAACAAAACCCAACCCTGCACAGCATTTAAAGGCTCATATTTTCTTGATACATAAGTATACATTTAAGAGGAAGCTATACCATATTTACTCAAGTCTAAGATGCACTTTTTGTTAGTTTCTTTTAAAAAAAAAACTAAAGGTTTTACTTTATTTTCCACCTATTGCAGACATTGCCCACACTAGATCACCAAGAAGTAACCATTTCTTCAACAAAGTGACATATAAGCATTCCTGCAATTTTTGTAGATTCACCAGTGGTGATATCTATTATCAGGAATTGGGGATCCAAGCCACCACACATGATGGTAGTAATATTTGTTATGATGCCCAGCATGCTTCTAGGAGACATGGGTTCGAATCCCAGTCAGAATAACCAATCTTGTTCAACTAATTATTTCAAGTGCTTCTTGTCTAGAGTACGGTTCTGTGATACTTTATTATTGAAATATTTAAATATATTTGAAAAGTTAAGTAGCTATATAATTAAAAGTAAAGATTTAATTAAAAAAAACTTAATTTTTAAAGCAATTTCTGATATTAGAAGTGTAGTATAACAATCTACAATAGTGCATCACTTTGATTCCAGAACAAAAACTTCGTTTTAGGCAGATTTTTCAGAAGAGTTACATTTCTGTAAAGAATATTATATATCTAATGAAATACTAATAAAAGAAATCAATAAATAGCAAGTTAATTCTAAATGCAAAAGGCTGTAATTTAAAGCAAAGGTAAGAAGATACATGCTTTCACAGTGACTTCGAATTTTAATGAACATAATTTTTCCATTTAAGTGAGTATGATTGATAAAATAAAAGAATGTCAACAGTTCCAATAACAACTCCCACATAAAATCTAATTTTAGAACAGCTGAATAAAGAAGAAAACAGACAGAAGAAAACATACTCAACATACTAAACAAGTGACTATAATGGTGCCTGATTCAATTATCATAATGAGTTATGGATATTTATTTAAGCACATCATCAATGTTTTTTTCAGGTAGAATCAACAGGAAAAAAAATTATATTAAAATTTTAAATATATATTTGAAATTCTTATAAAAAATTAGAAAAAAATGCCACTTTCGGTTCAAAAAAATAAACATGATAAATAATTAATGAGAGTATAGTTTGTCACATTTTACTACTTAGGGCCAGTCTCTTGATTATGGCAATGCATTCATACAAAAATGCTTCATAAATGTACAAAAAGTAACAAAAAATGCATCTGAACTGATTTATAGAGACAAATATTTCAATGATACAAAGACAGACTGAAAACTAAAAAAAAACTTTCTGTAAAAAGAAATTCGCATAAAAAGAGAAGGTTAAATAATCTTTTTGACTGTTTTCAGGTGATGAAAAGGATTTGCTCCTCCACATAGAAAAATTTCCCTGTAAAAACATACATACAAATCCTCATGAGGCCATAGAAATCTTGGCAAGACTTATACATACAACATGAATAGCATTCTGACCTACCCAGTGCAATCAAGCTCATGTATTTTTTTTAACCAACCATTACTATCTATCTCCCCAAGGAAAAATAATATGATCTGCACTCAGAGTGAACTTATTCAATTCCATTACATATTTACCAGCAAGCATTGTGAAGCAGAGAATAAGTTTGGATACATTATGAAATTTGTTGGCACAGTTATCTTTATAAATCTTGAAGCCTAAATTGAATAAATTAACATTTCTGAGCAGAAATTTGAACAGAATAGATTTGATTTTTCATATTGAAATATGGAAGTTAAGTTGTGAAAACAAAGGTTACACCAATTATTTTATTTGCTTAATAAAGCAAAAAATATTTTTGATACAAAAAAAATAGAAGAATTAGAAAATTTCCAATGATTATATGATGCAGTTTTTCTGAAATGCCAGCTTAATGGATACAACTTCCCATTTTAAACCCGCTAACATTAAAACTCCAAGAAAGACCATTCAAATCATATAATACTTTAGACAAGATCAAAGCTATTTTGCTCTCAACTTGAATGGCATGATTTGGTTCATTTTCAACTTATGAAATAAAAGTTTCCTAAATACTTGCTTAGCATACTTTCTTGACCAAGTGTTATGTCTTATATTTGTCTACTAACCTTAATTTTGTACATGGAGGTTGGTGAGTTGCAACTTCAGTTGGTGTGGCTTGTGATGAACAAATGTTTTGCTTCAAGTTTTTCTCATTCTTCTTATCTTTGTCCTGTAATTTATGATTTCTTCCCTTTGGCTGATTGTTCAAGTTTTTCATTACAGATGATTTCTTTGATAGAATCTTCAGTTCAGGGCTTGAATATTTTCCAATTTCTACAGAAAGAAAAGATTTAGCTAATTATGCTTATCTAAGAATCAACAACAATCAATATTTTAAAGGTTCATTACTAGGTTATTAACCATTCAAGTGTAAAGTTTCTGAAATTCAAATCTCTCTAGTATGTTAATTTTAAAATGTTTTTGGAAAATAAAAAATAAAACAGAAAACTTAGTTCATAATTGTACTGCAACTGGAGATTTCTGGAATAGAATTGTTTAACTGATACAGAAATGATCAGTAAAACTTAATGACACTCCTTCAGAGTGAAAGAAGATTGTCAAATGATACAAAGCAAGCCATTAAATGTGAGGTGGCCAGAATCTAAAATATTAAATTCAACAATATGTGAAGCTTACAGAATCAATTCCAAAGCAGTAAATCAGTACCTGATGAGAAATGCTAAGGTACCTTAGGTTTACCACACCCCAAAGAAGATCTTACCTAGACCTTTAAAAAAAAAGATTCAGGGTCTTATTTTTATTGACATTTTGAGCCATGGCAGCAGCATGAAGAATGGTACTATCAAGATCCATTGAACTTTTATTATGAACATGTGACATAGATGCAACTGAATGATACCTTACACTATTTTTGGTTAAATACAAATTTTCTATAATAGGATATATATTCTGAAAACTGAAAACTATCCTCTAAATGATGAGCTACAACTTTAGTGTTGGTCAAAGAGGATTTTTGTTAGATGGGCCAATAGATTCCATATGTTCTCAAAAGACCCTAATGTTAGAATGGAGGGATTGATCTTGGATCCAATGCAAGGCTCTAATTTGGTACAATTTACTATGACTTCCTTCTCCTGAATGATGAAATGCTTATCCATACTAAGTGAAGTTGGTATTGGAAGAACAAAGAATCAAGTGTATGGACTGGCCAATATATTCTTTAGCCCTCAATAGAATAAAAATATGCTTAGGATACCTCAAAAAGACATTTAAACTCCCTTCAATTACTTCCTAAATTCTTCCAAAGCTCCAGAAATATTTTTTATCAGTGAACATTATTGTCTGCTGAGATTAAAGGTATCTTCATTATAAAACTATGAAATAATGCTTGTCTTGGTGGTAAGACCACATGCAATATTGATGATCATTTTTCATTCTAGTAATAAAACAATGCTTATTTGGGAATCAATAAAAACTTTGTTTTGTTTGCCCACACCTATCTTTCTGCCATTTATATCTTGACTTTGATATAAAAAATTTTTGCATCTACCATTGACTTATGAACTATTGGGTTTTTCAATTTGGTAACTAAATTTTCACTGTAAGTACATTGCATTCACCCAAGAAAATTATCTGGTGCTACGTTTTACATAAATTATACCTGAAAATTATGCATATTGGAGATGGATGGTCTTCATTATACATACAGCATTGAATCTGCAATGTTAGCTGCATAAACTAGACAAAGGTAATTGTAATGTACATAATTTAATACTTAAGTTTTTTATTAGCTCTTTGATAAAGCTTACACTTAAATGTGCAAAATGAAACAAAATATATCTGGAATGACTGGATTCAGTTGAGCAAAAAACACAGAAAATTGACTTACCACTTTCATACTGATATGCAGATCTTAACTCTCCCTTTAACCCAAGATAATCAACAAAAGATTTCAAGAAAGGATGATGAGAAACAGTTTCACTGTTGCAAATAACTGTCAGCTGTCTCCTTGCACGAGTTATTGCAACATTAATTCTACGATCTTCTGCCAAAAATCCAACTTCACCTATAATTAGAAATGTTCAACATTATTTACCTACATGTTATATTGTTAAATATTCATTATAAATAATCTTAATAAGCTTGTAAAATAAAAATAAACACATTTACAATTTATTTATTCAAATATCCAGTCAATTATGTAACTAGTTTTACTCGTGAATTTAAGTACAGCATCAAAAAGATTTATTCCAGAAACACATATATACATTATTTTTCAATGTAATCTTCTCCTCTCTCGATATATTTAGTCCAATGGCTGATAAGTTTTCTCATTCCATCAGGAAAAAAGTTTTTTGGTAAAAAGCATAGTCAATTATGTATTGCACTGTTGTGCATTATGGCATAAGCTGTTTCATGGTCAACATCCAATTAAGCAAAAAATTCTTACAAACTGATGCATCAGTTCTCCTGAACAAGTTCATTTAGCATATTGCACTGTATCAGGTGTTGCTGCTTAGATTGGTCTAACAGGTGGTTGAAAAACCAAAAGACCCTTCAGGCAAAGATTAAAAGAACACAAAAGAGATACAAACAACTGGAAACAAAACACAGCACTGGCAAAAGCCGTCTACTGTGGTAGTGAAATACCAAAATTTAATTAAGCGAAAATTATTTGTGCTCCACCAACACAATACCAACTCAATTACGCTGAACAGTTTGCAATATATAGGAATAGAGAACATAGCATCAACGAAGAAATTTACACCATCCCATCATCCTGGAAACTTCTTCTTGATAACCATAAGGAGAAACCCATATTACCCCATACTACAGCCATAATCAACCAGTCTACAGACCCACATCCGAAACATCTGAGTCTGAAATACACCACTGCGCATGCACTGCCTTCAGACCGAGATCAACTTCCACGTGCCCCCGAACTGTAACCTTACACTTGAAGAAGCTCCTGCAGAAGAAGGAGCGAAACTGGTCGTGCCACCTGTACATATGACAGCCGTCAAAGGAAGAGGGGAACCAAAAGCAGACTTGACCACAACGCTAATGCATTGAAATCAACTTAGAGTAAGTGCTTCTTTCATCCCTCTGCAACACATCCTTTGGACACTAATAACACTAGTGGCTGCTGTACATACGTATTTTTGCATAGAGCAAAATAGTGAACATTTACGAACTATTGAACTGTCCCCATATTGTGCACATATGCTATAGTAAATTCCACTTGTTTTGACTCCTGCTGACAGTAAAAAAACGAATTATGCGTCGCTGTTCAACTACAGTGCAATCTGACTGCTTGGTTAAGTATTGCCAACTTAATATGAAAACTGCAAGTAACTACAAGTTCAGACATGCAGTAATGAAGGTATTATTATAAGTAACAAAATAGCTACATGCCTGTGAAAAATAAAAATGTCTTATTTATTGATTTACCCTTGTATAATGTTTTAAAAAAAGTATTACTTCAATATTTACAAATGCGTGATTTATGCAATAAAAATCAATGAATATTGGAAACATAAATATCTCTAAATGAACAAGCTTATTTCTAATACTGCTCACAAACATCATGACAATATAATTGATAATGCTGAATTCAAACACACACAAACATCATGACAAACCCTTTATTTTAGATTTCAGACACACACACACACACACAAAGAAATACAACTCAGGTTGGATGAGTACATTTTATTGCCTGTTGGTTCATTGTCGATTGTAAATAGTGTGTGGAACCACCATAACTCCAAGGACAAGCTTTAAGATACCATAACATGCTCTGAACCAAAATACTGATGCAATCTTGAGTAAGTTATCTCACTCATCAATTGCAACAGTAATGAGCTAGGATAAGTGCAAAGAAGAAATTGTCTTGCACAGTTTTGTGAAGCATATTCTATATATGTTCAAGATCAATAGTTTTCGATATTGCTCACCTCACAAACAAATTATATGAATATGCTTCTTTAGCCCAGAAAAGTTGACAAGTGTTCCCATGGCCCAGTACTAATAGTTTTGAACCTTGCTCCTCCTCCCAAAACATTTCCTATAAATCAATACATCATTTTTTAAGTATTAAATATTAAGTTAACATAAGTATATACTTATCCATAGATATAAAAAAACATTTCAAGATATTAATAATATGGAAATTTTGAACACGATATACAGAAATACCTCATTTAGAGCTGCTCCATATAGAGCTGATTCATTATAACACTTCATATCAGAAATATTTTTATAATTAAATATATGTATAAAGCCATTAAAATACTGAACACAGTTAATATATATTTTTCTCATGGCTGGTCAGCCAGTAGTAGTAGAGTGAACATTATTGTATGTTCTCAGCCAATGAGAGCTAGTGTGCTATAGTGTGCTTTCATCAGTTTGAGTGGCACTTGACAATCTGTTTGTTTACCCTGCCATGGTCTCTCTCCCATTATTTCATATTCTGGAGAACAGTTTTGACTCATAATGGTTGATGACAACCTGGTCATCTTCCCAAAAGCCTCATCATAATTTTTGGTAAAAAGCATAGTCAATTATGTTGTGAATATATGGCATAAGCTGTTTCATGGTCAACGTCCAATTAAGCAAAAATTCCTATAAACTGATGCATCAGTTTGATGGCAAAAATTGTCCCCCAACACTGCCAAGTTTGCCATGTTCAGGGTCCCATGCACTGGTGAGTACACTACAATTCACTTTAACTTACTTTATTAAAATTTTCTTCATTTATTATTACATGCAAACATTATTATACAATACAGAATGTATTGGTAATATCATGTTTACCATCCATATTATTGTTTAAGGAACCTGATAAACCCTTAATATCTTGATCATAAGTAACTATGATTTCGGGAATGCATCTCCATAGAGATTATGCCTTAGTGACTCCATATAACACTGATTTAGTTAGCACTCCCATTCCCATGCTAAACAGGGTACATCTATATTCTTGAAATTAGTTTTTCTTAGGTGAAATCATAAATTGTGTTCCATGGCCCAGCTATTGAGAAACAGTGTTCTAGGAGACTCATATTTGTATACCATCATGAGGAGCTGATGAATTATGTGGGATGCTGAAACTGTCAATGCCTATAAATAGAGCAGGTCTCTGTGCATTGGAAACCAATCATAGAAAAGTAATCATGGGTAAAGGCAGCGACATAGGTGAGTTTGACTGTGGCCAAATAGTAGATGCAAGGAAGGCCAGTTGTTCAATCACTGCAACTGCTGAACTGTTGAGATTTCCACATCATCATGTATACCAAGACTACATGAAATATGGCAAAACTTCCAACCAGTGGGAGAAATGTGGACTTGAATGTGCAATTAACTCTTGAGGTGAATGCAGACTGTCCTGCATTGTTACAAGGAATCACATTGCTACTGTGGAGCAGATAGTCAAAATTTAATGAGCTTATGCACAAAAACTATACATTGTACCATGGGAAAAAAAGGCTTTGGCAGTCAATGTCCACAATGTGTCCCCTCGTTGGCTACAAGGCACCGAAAGATTAGGCTGCAGTTTGCAAAGACCTATCACAACTGGAGTGCTGGAAACATGTCATCTTATCTGATGAATCATGGTTTCAACTCTCATCATGCTGATGGGAGAGTGCATATGTGGCATAAACCACATGAAGTGATGGACCCAGCTTGCCACGTTGGGGTCATACAGGCAGGTGGTGTAACAATTTGGGGTGTCTCGTACTCTTCAAGACCTCCATCACCAGCACAAGGTATGTGAACATTCTTGCTGACAATCTACACCCATTCGATTCTCTTTCTGCACCATGACATCACCTTTCAACAGGACAATGCCACACTGCATACTTCCCGAGTGGCAACCAATTGGCTCCAGGAGCATTCAAGTGAGTTTACCACACTCAAATGGCTCCTCAATCACTGGACCTCAACCCCATTGAGAATTTGAGGGATGAATTGGAAAAATCTGTTCAAGACCACTAATGCCCACCAGCAACTGTGGATGCTCCACAACAGGCAATCCTATTTCATGGGCAGCAATACCACTTCCATGTTTTCAACACCTCATTGAGCCTTACCAAGATGTCTGGCTGCTGTTGTGAGGGCAAAAGGTGGAGCAATGGGTTATTAGGTAGGTGTATATAATGATTTTTCCATTCTGCATATAGACAAGTTCCATCTGTAAACACATTGAGATTATATTCAGTGTGTGTCTATTATTGATGCTACCATGCCTATCTCACTTATAAACCCAGTGCTGTTGAGTAGGGAACTAGAGTCACTCATTTTGCATACAGATCAGTGTCCAAATCACCAAGGGACAGGAACTACACCTTGGAAACAGGACAAAAATACCATTTGTCCCTGGGTTGGGTTGTTTTACCTCTGAGAGGCACTTTTTTGCACACCATGGCTAAATGGCCAGGTCACATGGACCCCGAAGGCTCAGAGAAGGTTGGGGGAGGGGACCCACTGGAACAGCTGTTGGGAGACAGATGGTAGCCTCCCATCAAGGCAATCCAGCGTGTTCTTTAACGTGCACAGGGTATGGCTCTCCTGCACACGGGACCATGGCATAACGTCCCATCCGACGGGCGGCGGCCTTTCCAAGCCCATCGGTATCCCCTACTGACCGTGGGCAGGGCGGGGAATTTTGCGGAGATAAATCTGAACGCTGGCCCAGCCGGGACTCGAACCTGGGAACTACAGATTACGAGCCTGGCGCGCTACCGACTGAGCCACCCCCACCCCCCATTTGTCCCTGGAGGGAATACTTACTCTACCCCTAATTAAAATTCAATACCCATAGCACGCTTGGCTATTGATCTAAGGGACCTGGGTTCAAGCCCCGGGTAAGGCATGGATGTATGTGTCACTTTTCTGCTGAGGATCTGCCACCCTCTCAGACCTTCTACTATGGCATATTAAACTGACAGACTCCTGTCAGACCTCTGTGGCAAAGCAGCTGCTTGAGGGGGTGTATAATACATTTCAATCCTAACAATACCTCATTTAATAATCTTTTACCTTAAGATTGATCCCTAAGCATTTCCATTATAATTTTAACATCATCACAAGTTCATGATGCTAAAAAGGGAAAGTACTCGCACATGCATCTTCATTACACAAAATGATCAATCAATGTTGATTCACTACTTTAGTTGGGAAAAGTGTTCCATTTTTTTCCCCATTAATGGAAATCTCACTTTCCACTCAGAGGGGCTGAAATCATTCTATACATAAATGATATGAATAATAATACAGATTCAAATTAGTTTTATCTTTTCATTGTAATCAGGAACATAATATTTTTAGCTGAAACTTCTTGGTATACAGCATCAACAGACCTCATATTTGGTATAGGAAAAAATATTCATTTCAGATTAGAAGTCAGGTTTTATTACAGGTACAGACTTCATTTTTAATGTAATATGGGTTATTTTGAGTGATATTCACATGAAAAGTTTGAGGGCCGATATTGGAAATTTTTCAAGCATGAAAAAAGGTTAAATATACATAGATAGCAAGAGGATTTTGGAATGTTTTTAATTTGAAACATTATTTTCTTTGAGAAATTTCATTCAACATGTTTCTAAAGAATTAATCAACTACATTAACCATACAAGTCTTAGTGTTGAAATTATCCATTTAAACAGCTTTATGAATTGAAGCTTGACATTTACAAAAATCACAAAAGCCGACTGCTGGTCAGCCATCTGGTGGCAAACTATTAAGCTATTGCATATCAAATAGCTGACTCTGCAGATGCATAAGTTTTCAATGCTTTGAGGACTGAAAATGCTACCAGATGGCACTTGTGATATGTTATATTAAATCATGAAACCTGCTTAAGATAACACAGCAGCCATTTAGCCAGTAGATTTTGTGGTAAGTGGATTATAAGAGCTTAAAGGGAAAATGGATCAGAGTCAAATTCATGTTCTTTTCTTATACAAGTTTAAAATGGGACACAATGCTGTGAAGGCAACTCGCAACATCAATGCAGCATTTGGCAGCACAGCTAGTGAACTGACAATATGACATTGGGGGGTTCTAATTTCTCATAATGCAAACAATAATACGTCAGGAATAAAGCTAAAAATGAGGGGTGGTCAGAAAAATAAGTTTATAAGGTATATATCATGAAATGATCACAAAGGCTAGGTCACGAGGACCTCAAGAGCTCTGAGGTTGAGGGACAGAGACCCAATGGACAGCTATTAGGATATAGATGTAAGCCTGCCATCAAGAGTGTTCTTCAACATGTACATGGTATGGCTTAACATCTCATACAATGGATGAAACCCATCAGCATCCCCTTTCTGACCAAGGCCAGGGTGGGGGTTAGTGGAGGGGTTCCAAGGAGGTAAAGGGTTAAATGGGTTCAAAGGAGGGGTTGAATATAAGTGTTGAAAGGTGAAGGGGTTAAATGTAAGGGTTTCAGGATGAGTGTGTTTAAATGTAAGAGTTCTGTGGACTCAGAAAGTTTAAAAATCTTTTATTAAAAATATGAATAATGCAGTATCATTGTATGGCTCTTGAAACACTTTTTTGACATCTCTTGATCTAATGACTGAGAATAATTATGATCTCTTTTCCATTGCTGGAACAGAAGATCTAGACTACCAGTGATTTGTATGCTGATGATGATGTACATCATCATCAGCATACAAATCACTGGTAGTCTAGATTTTGTTCCAGCAATGGAAAGAGATCATAATTATTTAGTATTAGATCAAGGCTGTAAAGTGTTTCAAGATCTGCCAATTGAACCAAAAGTTATCAGGTTGCAACAGTAAAGTATGATCATTCATTTCACCACACACTGCTGGCTCATTTCATCTCCAAATACTTCCACAGTTAGCAATGAATTTATTCTGCTGCTGACACATTCTTGTGATCACAAAACTGCACTGACTTCTTTGAACCATTTTTCCAGTCAGGTAATCACATTGCAATGGCTTTACATGGAACATTCACTAGCTAGCACAAAACAAGATGCAGTATTGCAAACCATGATTACAGAATTCTCCTTATACATGCATTGTTATTAGGATTTGTGTGGTTTACATATTATATGCTTTATAAATCTATTTCTGACAGCCCTTCTAATGTCAAGGTACTATGTACAATGCAATACAATGTCATTCCTTCATTATTTTTGATCGGCACTTGATTATTATAATGAATATGATTGACAATGCTTTTGAATAGCTACAGAATAGGTATGTCTAGAGCAGTGGTTCTCAACCTTTTGTGCTTCACGTACCTCTCATGTATGCGCATGAAACTGGCGTACCCCTTGTATAGATAGATAAAACTAAAGTTATAACAATGGGAATAAAATAAAACATATATATGTATACACATTAAATTTTGTACATAACTTACATCTAGCGAGCTTTGAGCTCTCCCGGCATACCTCAAAAAATTTTACCACATATCCCACATTGAGAATCCCTAGTTTAGAGCATTGCCAGATATCTAATTATAAATTATACAAAAACACATTTACCTTTGGAATTTGATCTCACTAATGATAATATTACAGCCTCCTTTTCTCTACCTTGAAATCCATCAACTGATTTAATCTCTACCTCTGGATAAGTGGCAGATAATCGTAATCTTATCAAATCAACCTGAATATATTATATAAAACTCAGTGAAAACTGTATTTCAAAACATGAAAAGCTAGAAAACATAAAAACAAAAATATGACACATCTCAGCTCAAGTTCTAGAATAAAGATGTAAATTCTACTTAAAAAGTCTAAAATATTACTTCTAAATTATATGTATTATGCATAATAAACAACAAAAGAAACTTTTTTTTTTGGTATTAAGAAAACTTGATAAATATATATTTAAAAAAATTAAGTTGCATTCTGTTTGTTACCAGTTTCTTTAATGAAAAACTTGCTACAGCTGGCAGAAATTATCCACTTTTTGAGAAATTTTCTCTTTATGAGAGATCAGCTATATGCTTAATATTTATAATCTTATACTTATCAAATATCCAAAATTAACCCATATAATATTACACATAGCAAAAATAAATCAATATAATATTGAACTATATTACTGTCAGACGAGTATTTAAGCCTTAAAGTCCAATTTGATTATATATATAAAAATGTTAAAACATCTTTAAATACTGAAAATTTATAAATTAGGTTTGATAACAAACACATACATGTGATTAATGAATCTGAAAAAAATGAAAAATTTGGCAAATAGTGTAATGCATCACATTGTTATGGCCAATGGTATACCTATAATGTGCAGAGAGTGCAATGGCACCCAGCCCCAGGGAGAATGTCTAATGAATGACCTATGTCACTTTTCTGTGTCCTAACCATCAAGCAGTTTTCAGTATAACTAAACCATAAAATAAACTCCCTTCTCAGTGTTGCAGTAGAATTTTTACTAATGATACACTCTGGAATTTTATATCCATTTTTTTTTTAATAATTCAGTATATCTCTAAATTAATTCAGTCAATATTCCCTAAGAAAATTATCAACTGCCTCTAAAGGTGATAGTCTTTCATTCCTCAGAAGAGTGCAATTAAAATTACTTGTTTTGATCATAATGTCCTAAAATTTGTAATTGTGTACCTAGGACCATAATTGCTATAGAGTAAAGGGACACCAATAGCTCTAAGTTTCAATGGGTCAAATGCACCTCTATAATATATCTATCTTTATATATACTGATTTGGAGATTATATTTTGTGTTTACATATTTGATGATATATATATTTATATCTATCATTTCTTATGCAATAGATGAGTTGCACTTCTGTAAGTATTGGGGGGGGGGGGGGACTTCTCACTAACATGCTCTATTTCTGTTACTTCTGGAAAATATTCAAAATTTATTTTATTTTCTGAAACCACTGCAAAATTAATGTGGCCACCACAGTGAGTTGCTTTAAAAACCCAGGACTTTAAGGGTTAAATAATAATCAGATGAAAAAAAAACAAAACAAAAAGGAAATAAATTATATAATATTTATGCACTGTAGACAATTTTAAGAAATAAAAAAAAACTTATTCCATAATAAATAAACATAGGTTTTTAATATACTCCATAATAAATAACATAGAGTGTTATATAGAGTAATTTATTGCTGTAAGTGAATTTAATGTTAAATCATTTATTTACTGACATCAAAAATTCTGCATAAATACTGCACTTTAAAGATTTGGTGAAAACAAAATGTGAATTTCATTTCAAAATTTGCTCCACTCTCCCTCAGAGTACACCAAAAAACACCTCATTGTCATGTTCACTCCACAACAAGTGGCAAGTACCAGCAACTCTGATAATCAGATCAAACTTATATACTAGAAGATAGAAGCATACTTCCAATGGAGAAACATTTTGTGAGGTTGTAAATGCTTAAGAAAATACAATTTCAGTGCCATTAAATCTGCCAACAAAAATAAAAACTGAGAAGACATAAAACTGTTTTTCTTTTTTTTTTTTTACCAAATACCATTTGGTGTAGAACTTTGAGCATTCATTCATTTTGGTACTATTAAAGAGACTACTAGGCATCTGCATAAAATATTGAAAAGTAATTTTAAATTAAAAGGTCTCCTAACTTGCCACATTGATGAGTGGATTGTCTGGTGAATAAAATAATAAATTAACTCCCAAACAGTCACTTAGCAGAGATCTGACAGAAGCTTATCAATATAAAAAGCCAAAGAGAAGATCTCTGAGGAAGGTGAGAAAAAAGCAGAAAGACAACCCAAGAGACATACAATGTTTTATCTGGAGCTTGAATCCAGGTAGTAGTAGTATAGCCAAACACACTTGAGACTTAGTCACTAAGATAGTAGTATAGTGAATACCAAAGGGGGAACAAGTAAGTTGGTTGGGAAATGATAAGTTGTTCTTATTATGTATAAGTAAATGGTAATATATTATTAAGCCATTCCATGGTTGAGTAGTTAATGTGCTTGGCTACTGATCAAAGGAACCTGCATTTGAGCCCTGATTATGGCATGGATGTTTTTGTTGTTTTCCTGCTGAGGTCCTACTATCCTCACAGACCTTCTATTATGGCATACAAACTGACAGGCTCCTGTCAGACTTCTGTGACAAGCAGCTGCTAGAAGTTATTCATTTTCCTTTTTGTGTAAACATATTAGCATTATAATAAATGTATTTTCCCCCCAACTTACAAATAGATGTTCCGAAGAGTGGTCAAGTAACTTAAAATCTCATGATTAAAAATTTTTCCTCGATAGCAATGGAGGTTGTGCTCTCAAACATTTGCCTAAATTCACTTTCACATGAACCCATCTTATGTCTTTTCCATTTGTTATGAAGTAAAAAAAAAGGATTAAATGCATGTATTTATTTTTGTTAGGACATAAATCATTTCAATAATATGTATTTAAGTGAAAAGAAAATTGAATTTGGTCAATTCTTATATTCCCCTTCTCTTGTGACAATGTATATATGCCACTTTTCATACTTGGTACCTACCCAAATATGAAACCTTTTACCTGATGAAACACAGGTAAAGTTTAATATAATTAGCAAAATTAAAATCCTGATGTCATATCCCTTATTAATAAAACTGAGACAACAACCATAGGGAATAATTAAAAATTAATTTGCTTCATCAATCAGAAATTCAAAATATAGAACTGGAGCAAGCAGTAACTTATTTTAACTCATAACACTGAACAGATGATCATTTTATAAGTAAAAAGAATTTTTAGATTAACAATTTTTTTGGCAAAATAATTAGTTATAAAAAGGTTTTATTACTTATGCATCATGTAAGAATACAAAAATACCATATTTATCTGAGACCAAGGTATATGAAAACTAAGATGATAAGACAGCTTTCAAGGAAAATATATTGGGGGGGGGGGGGGGGGGGGGGTAATACAGTACTGTAGTACAGATACTTACTTGAAGATTATAAGGTGAAATGACTGCTATATTTGATGGCTTTATACCACTCTTGATAAGGTTTTCTACATGTATGCTCACTAAATCAGCCTCCCCTGTGGCAAATATTATTTTAGTTAATAGACTGTAATGTTAACTAATACTTGTTAAAAATATTTTGCATTTTATGTCACTTAAAAGATAAATATTATATCAATATTTCTTATATCTATATAAAGCAATTTCAGTTTTATCAGGATTCAGCTACAGAGATATCTTGGATATTAAAATAACAAAAGGAGACTAAACATAAAAAAAAACTAACATAACTAAACATAAACTACATTTGCACAAGGATGACTAATACTACTCATAAAAGGATAGTAACAGTAAGTACTAAATTACATGGCTTATATTATCTGAAATTTTCCCAAAGCCACAATCTATGAATGATTAATCCTACAATTAATTTTATTATGTAGTTACTGTCATCTGATACCTTACCATTTTGTTATCATGCAAAAGCATTTAATAATGCATGCAAAATATTTTGTTCTTTAATACTCAAGTAAAGAAAATAGGGTTAATATGTCCTTCAAAAAAAAAAAAATAAGGGGCGGGGGTGGCTCAGTCGGTAGCGCGCCAGGCTCGTAATCTGTAGTTCCCAGGTTCGAGTCCCAGCTGGGTCAGCGTTGAGAATTATCTCCGCAAAATTCCCCGCCCTGCCCATGGTCAGTAGGGGACACCGATGGGCTTGGAAAGGCCGCCGTCCATCGGATGGGACGTTAAGCCGTGGCCCCGTGTGCGGGAGAGAGATACCCTGTGCACGTTAAAGAACACGCTGGATGGCCTTGACGGGGAGCTACCATCTGTCTCCCAACAGTTGTTCCAGTGGGTCCCCTCCTCCAACCTTCTCTGAGCCTTCGGGGTCCTTGTGACCTGGCCATTTAGCCCATGGTGTGCAAAAAAGTGCCGCTCAGAGGTAAAACAACCCAACCCAATCCTTAAAAAACTAATGATATAAGTCTAATAACAAATAACTTTGCTTACCTTCATTTCCCTTTGATTCTTCTTCCTCAATTTCCAACTCTTCCATATCACAACCAGCAGTATCAATTAGTATGAGTGGACTAACGGTATCATCATTTTCCTCAACATCAGGAAGATCCCTAACACAAAAGAATTCAAACAAATGAAGCCAAATTTCTATACTCAATAAATACTATGGAAATTTTATTATAAAACTCTCCATAAACAACATTAAAACTTAATCTTCAAAAGAATTTTATAAAGACAGATATATCGTTGTTTAATAATGCTGAATGAAGAAAATGGTAAGGTAATCATTGTAAATCTTCTTTCCACATAACAATGCCCGTCTACAGAGATGGCCAAACAAAAAACAGAAAACACATAAACATTAACAATATCTGAATACAGTACACCAACTTATGTTCCATAAATATAAAACATGATTAATGTTCATCTTAGACAAACAAAATTTCAGCATTCAGAGCTTTTATCAAGAGAGCAGTCTGTTTTCTAATGAGTAGTTTTAAAAACAGAAATAGAGACAATATAGTCTACAGGTGCTTCACATGGTGACAATTTAAGTATGATAAACATATCTTACACATAAAATTTAAAAAAAAAATGCAGCACTGAGAGGCAATGCCCAATTTTTGTAGCTATATCCTGTGTTACATTCCTTATAAAATTATTCAGAAACATTTTTTAGATATCTACATATGAAAATCATTTTCACCCTAGTTCCAAAGAAAATGGTTAAAATAGAGATAAATTATGTCTCCTTCAATAATATGTCAATTATGCCTTCCTTCACACAGAATTAATTTTTAATTCCAGAAAAGTCAGTATTATACTACACGGATAAAAATGGACATTCAGAAAATACTTTCATCCTCCCAGTCCCATAAGCATTGTACAAAATTTCAAAATGCTGCGGATTGGAAGCAGGCAAGACTTGGGGCAGATTGCAGGTCAGTGTTGATAGCACAACAAAAGATAATTCAATTTTTGAAAAACAGAAATATCCAGTTTAAAATTTGTAATACACACACTGATAAAATTTATAATTTATAGGTAGCAAAAAATATTTACTGTTGTATTTTACAGGGGCATGTCTGTGCCAATTCTGGAATGCTTGGTGGTACTCCTATTGGGGAATACTCTGCAACACTGAATAAACACATTTTGCAAGGTCTTGCACCCTTAACAAAAGGCTTCCCAGCAAGTTTCTTTTTTAATTTTTGGAAACAACCAAAAATCACCCGGTGCAAGATCAGGTTTACATGCAGGTTGGGGTAACTGTTTGATTTTTTCCTGCTCCAGATAGGCCATAACTTGTCAGGTTTTATGAGTAATGGCATTGTCATGAAGGAGAACCCTTGAAATGCCTGTTATTGGGTACTGATTCATATTCTTAACCATTTTGGGCAAAACAATGCTGGTGCGGTATTAGCTATTTATAGCTATTCCATTTTTTCAGGTAAGGTATCCATGGTTACCACTCCCTGGGAATTGAAAAAAATGTGAACATTCTCTTCCTTGAGTGAAAGTCTTGTCAGAAGATTTGGGGATATGGCTCTTCTTTTGCAATCCAAACAAAAGTTGTCAATCTTTCTGGGAGTTGTACAGTAATAAAACCATGTCTCATCAACTGTGACAATGTCTGTTAACCATTTGGGCCACTAGATTCAAACATTGTCAGCATCTCCTTGTACAAGTTGACTCGTCCTTTTTTGCTGTTCTGTCAGTTTGTGGGGTTCCCATTTGGCACAGATCTTTTGGAACTTTAAATGTTGATGAATTATTGTTTCTACACTGACATCCAAACTTATTACTTGAATGGGATGTGTGGGTTTTCCTTAATGAGTTTGTGAAAAACGGCAATGGTTCTCTCATTCACGGCCTCCTTTGGTCTTCCTGCACAAAGGAGGTTTTTTGAAGCTCTGCCATCCTTCTCTGAAAATGTGCATCCATCCTGTAACAGTGCAATATGAACAGGCACGTTCTCCATATACTTGTGATAAATTAGCTTGACTTGTTTCACTTTGTCCCCAAGCTACATCCATGTGAAAATGTAAAATGTTTCCCCAGTTTTTAGTAGGCTCCTTAGCAACAAAGCACAGATTTTGCACACTAAACTTTATGGCTGACAGCAAAGTAAGAAAGAAATGGTGATATGGTATGTGTTTTTAACATGTAATGACAAGTTTCAACAAGCTTTCAAACCAGTCATAGCACGTTAACTTCAGAGGAATGAGTGCAAATCTACAGACACGTGATAAGAACTTGTTGAATGATCTACATATAAATTTTTACTTCTTTAAACTTATTTACATAAACTTAGATCAGTGGTAAGTATTTGAAAATATAATTCAAATAAATCTATGGAAATAAAATGAAAGTTTATTACTTTCATTTTATTTCCATAGATTTAACTATTAGAGAACACTAGATTCAAACATTGTCAGCATCTCCTTGTACAAGTTGACTCTAATTCAAATAACTCACTCAACTTTAAAAGCAAAAAGTAAATGTTTTTTTAAACTAATAGGCTGTCCATTTGGGTCAGAAATTTTAATTTAATAAAATTCAGAATTAAATGCTATTAATTTGGTATAGCATGACTTCCTTGTACAAGTTGACTCTAATTCAAATAAATCTATGGAAATAAAATGAAAGTTTATTACTGTGCCACTAGATTCAATCTCCTTGTATATTTTATTTCCATAGATTTATTTGAATTATATTTTCAATGATATTATTACTGTGCCACCATTCTGAGTTGGGTTGTTTTACCTCTGAGCAGCACTTTTTTGCACACCATGGGCTAAATGGCCAAGTCACATGGACCCTGAAGGCTCAGAGAAAGTTTGGGGAGGGGACCCACTGGAACAGCTGTTGGGAGACAGATGGTAACCTCCTGTCAAGGCCATCCAGCATGTTCTTTAACGTGCACATGGTATGGCTCTCCCACACACGGGGCCACGGCTTAACATCCCATCCGACGGACGGTGGCCTTTCCAAGCCCATCGGTGTCCCCTACTGACCGTGGGCAGGGCGGGGAATTTTGCGGAGATAAATCTCAACGCTGACCCAGCTGGGACTGGAACCTGGGAACTACAGATTATGAGCCTGGCGTGCTACCGACTGAGCCCCATTCTGAGAGCTGGCATAAAGGATGATATAAGGGAGTATTGACATAAAGAAAGTGTGCCACCATTCTGAGAGCCCAATATATGATATTGCCACATTTCTTCTTCACTTTCAAGTTCCACCACTACTAATTCTATGGTTATAAATCTGATCTCAACTGTTGTCAACTCATTTTTCTGTAAAATTTTCAAATGCTCTCAAAAATTAACCAAATGCTTTATATTTTGAATCAGAAATTTTTGGAAGGAATTACCTTTTTTTTTTTTTATTTTACTCTCTTATTTTCTAATTTAAATCTATTTTAATATTTTGAAAATTTTTCATTGTTCATCACATTATTTCCCAAGATTGAACCCAAAATTGCCAAGTTCCTTTGATATAAGAATGTACTGCTTCAAATTAGAGTGAATCACAAGATATGGCACTAATTGGATACACATGTGGATACCTACATGCCTTTATAGCAAGAACTTCCCTGTACTAAACAAACACATTTTGCTAAGTTAGTGTTTTTATTACATAATTATGCATTTAATAAACTTTCATTTTATTTCCATAGATTTATTTGAATTATATTTTCAAATACTTATTTTTCTTGTATTTCCATAGATTATATATATATATATCATTATTGATCTTTTAGACTTATAATTACAGCTCTGCCAGCATTTTCTGAAGAAAAAGGCTTACAACTTGCTGCAGTGGATGCTTTTTTTTTTAATGAAAACATTCGAAAATCAGTTCTTTTACAATTCAGAGGGAGTAACAAAATGTTATTTCATCAAGGGGTTTTTAAACCACCCAAACCCTCTTCATCACTAAGATCAGGGAGTGGGGGTAAAGCTTTCACTCCTGGCAAAATTTTATTAGAGAAATTTAGTTTATGAATATATACTGGTTTTTAAAATATTGGGGGAGATGGGAGTGGGGGAACAAGGTCTCAGTTATGATACTTTGAAAGTTAATGAAATTATTGAAATCACTTTAGCCTTAATGCACTAATTTGTAGGCACTTTGCCAAGACTCTCTAAGTGGAACATTTTCAATAGCAAAGAAAAAAAGACCAAAAAAAATATTCCTCTACTGATATAAACAGAACAGAAAGTCCCATCAGTCAGAACAGTGCAAAGTCACTGTGTGCAAATCTGATACATGTTTCAAATTATTAGAGGGGGGGGGGGGGGGAATTTAAAATGTCCTGTTTCAAGTGAATTTTTTAAAATTGTTATTAAGAAATATATTTCCTTTTCACTAATATATAAGTTATATCCATTATGTTTTCCAGATCTAAGTTTTAAATAACATGCCAGATCCTTTTCACCTCTCCATTGTGTACTCTGAAAACGTTTTTTTTAAACTAATAGGCTCTCCATTTGGGTCAGAAATTTTAATTTAATAAAATTCAGAATTAAATGCTATTAATTTGGTATAGCATGACTTATTCATGTTAAATAGTCATTTGGCAATAAAAATCCTAAAATTGACTTTTTCATTTGACTAAGGCACAGTTGACAAAATGTCTGGAAATTTTTCTAGGTTATCACTGAAGCAAAAAATTACAAGTAATTTTCTGTTTCAAGTAAAAAATAATTTTCCTATCATTCAGAAAGAAATTTCTATTCATATGTACTATAACTATTTTGTCCCTCTTGTTTAAATAGCTTTTATTTGCACAGACAGATCTTCTTTTTATTGCATCACTCTAAAAATGTCTTATTAAAATTAATAAAACTGTAATTTTATTTCAATATTTGCATAAAGTTCAGAATTAAATGCTGCAACAGCACCAAAGTCACTGTCAGAATCACTGATTATTTCATTCCAAGTTGGTATTTAATATGACCTTTTGTTGATTAGTTATTTTGCAAAAAAAAAATTATCAAAATAACTTTTTTGGTTAAAGTCAGTACAAAATTGTTTGTACCTGTGGTTTCATTTGAGTTTCCTGCAAGGTTGCTTTAAAAGCAAAAATAATTTTGCACACCATAAATAAGTTTACACAAGCTGTGGCTCTCCTGCACACGGGACCACAGCTTATAGTTCCATCCGATGGACAGATGCCTCTCCAAGTCCATGCAAAAAAGTCTCATGCAGCATTTATACTTACTTTAATAGATGAGATGACACAGACTGATGAGCTTTCAGTTTATTATCATAAAGTTGTAAAGAAGGCCATTCCATAATGTTTTGATGCATACGATACTGAAGTGTTAGCATCTTTATAATATTATTTCCATGAAGTTTTATCAGTCTTTCCATGAGAGTTTCAGCCAAGCCATCTTTTGCAGCTCTGTAATGGATTATAAATCTATATTAATAAAACTATTTGAAGAAAGAAATATCTTCATGAAAACATTATTTTTAATTTTTTTAGTACTGAATATATTACCACTCTATAACTACTTGCACTATCATTACCTCTTAGTAATTATGGTATATATTTACTTGGCACTTTTATAATAAGTTTAAGTATATAATTTACTATGATTTTTATGTAATAGGCACTTTTTTATTTTTTTCGTACATATTTTTAACTTTGAAGTGTTTATTATAGGACTTTATATATATATATTTCTCAAGGATAATTACATTCCTAAGTAAACTGAGGTCGAAGAAGCTTAAATTGGTGAGAGTCTGTATAAAATTTGGCATTAGAAGAAATAACAACACTGAAGCCACTGTCAGAATCACTGATTATTCCATTACCTCCCTTCTTGGTACCCACCAGAACAAGAAGCTGCAGCCAGGGGCGTAGCCATGGGGGGGATGGGGGGAGGCTCCCCCCTCCAAAGTAACTCGGAGTTGGCAAAATTTGAAGCGACTTTGTAAAATCTAGGTGAGTTGCGAAAATTTGTAATTTTTGTTTTTAGAAAATTAAGGGGAGTTGTCAAAACCAAGGCAACTTGCAAATCTAAGACAGTTTGGTAAATGAAGAGACAGCAAAATTTAGAGCAGTTGGCAAAATTCAAAGCCACTTAGTAAAATACAGGTGAGTTGGCAAAATCGGGACAACTTGGCAAAATCTTGGGGAGTTGGCAAAATTCGGAGTGACTTGGTAAAATCATGGGAAGTTGGCAAAATCGGGACTACTTGGCAAAATCTTGGGGAGTTGGTAAAATTTGGAGTGACTTGGTAAAATCTTGGGGAGTTGGCAAAACTCGGAGTAACGACAAAATCTTGGGGAATTGACAAAATTCAGAGTGACTTGGCAAAATTCAGGTGAGATGTGAAAATTAGGATTTTTTTCTGTAAAATTATGGCGAGTTGGCAAATCTTTAAGGAGTTGGCAAAATTCAGGTGAGGTGTGAAAATTTGGAATTTTTTCTGCAAAATTATGGCGAGTTGGCAAAATTCGAAGTGACTTGGCAAAATCATGGAGAGTTGACAAAATTCAGGTGAGATGTAAAAATTCAATATTTTTTCTGTAAAATTATGGCATGTTGACAAAATTGAGGCAACTTCGCAATATCTAGGAGAGTTGGCAAATCTTGGGGGAGTTGTCAAAATTCAGAGTGACTTTGTAAAAATCAGGTGTGATGTAAATTGGGATTTTTTTCTGTAAAATTGTGGCAAGATGGCAAAATCGAGGAAACTTGGCAAAATCTAGGGCAGTTGGCAAAATTCGAATCCACTAGTAAAATACAGGCAATTTGTGAAAACTGGAAATTGTTTTTTTGTGAAATTAAGGAGTGTTGGACAAATCGAGGAAACTTAACAAAATGTAGGGAAGTTGGCAAAATTCGAATCCACTTGGAAAATATGGGTGAGTTGTGATAATTGGGATTGGGTTTGTGAAATTAAGGAGAGTTGACTAAAATAGAGAAAACTTTGCAAAATCTTGGGGAGTTTGAAAAGTTTGAAGTTTAAATTTGGCAAAATTAAGGAGAGCAAAATTTGTTTAAATTTGGCAAATTTAGGAGAGATGTAAAGATTGGGATTAGTGCTAAATGAAGGGAAAATTCACACTGACTTGCTACAATTCAGACGAGATGTAAATATTGGAATTATTTCTGTAAAGTTATGGCTAGTTGGCAAAAATGGAAGTTAAATGGGAAAATACGGTTAGCTGGTAAAATTGGAAGTGAACCTTGAAGCTTGAAGAAAATTGATTACTTAATGGTAAACTCCGATTCAAAAGTTCAATTTGATGCAAAATGGAATCTGGGTTAAAGGGATGTGAATAGGCAGAGTTTTCTAATGAACAAGATACCCTTTTACTTTCCAGTAACTAAAGTATTCACCTACATATTACTATGCATGTAACATTGCAGTGATATCATGGTTTTGCAGGGAACTGTGGATAGTCAAGACTGGATACTCAGATTGGTGAAATGGTGTACAATTCATTAACTGTGGATATTCAAAACTGTAATAGGCAAGATGTTACTGTACTAATTTAATGATTATAATAAAAATTACATATTTTGGGCTGAATGTAGACAGATGTTCCTAAAAAATTATTTGATAAAATATGCTGTGAAATAGTTCTTTCTTAAAACTGTTCTTCCTACTTATAGAATTCATCATATCAATACTATACAAAACAATTAGCAGTCCAAGAAAATCTAAGCAGAATTTATGATTAAACCTAATATAAAACATATTTTCCTCAATTAAAAGAAATCAAAATGTGTTCTAATAGTTTTTTTAATTATTATTTATGGCAATAAGATTAGGCAATAAATATTATGGCAATAAATAATTATTATGGCAATAAGATTAGCAACCCAGAGAATTTCTAAATTGTGACAAGCTGATAACATTTTGATAAAATTTCAAAACAATGACGCATTTAAGAACTCCTGACCAAGTTTAAATAGACCAGTGTTGTCCAACTTCTCTAAGAGCGCAGGCCATTTTTTCCTTTGCCAATATTTCGTGGGCCAAAAAAAAAAAGAATAGAACATAATAGGTAACTGAAGTCTGTTCATGTCACCTCAAAAAATTATTTCATTTATACAAAAAATAATAAGTAATAATAAATCTCAAAAACTATTTTATTTACACGAAAAATAATAAGTAGTGATAAACCTCAAAAAATTATTTTATTTATACGAAAAATAATAAGTGATAATAAACAAATATAAATTTTCTAAACCTTATCAAATATTTTAATAAATTTAATGGGAGCATTGTGGCCATAGTTGTTGGGCAATAATTTCTTTTACGTCCATATCGATATTTGTTGTTGCAAGCCAAAGTATATGTTCAAAAGTATAGAGTCTTTCAAGCAGTTTTTGTATCTTGATTTTATATATTTCATATCAGAAAATGCGCGCTCGCAGATATTTGTACTTCGGAACATAGAAATTATTTGGAGTCCGAAATATTTCATTTTTGGATATTTTTCTTTAAGTAAAAGTTTGAACAATTCTACGCCAGTTTCTCTATTAGATGCAATAATTGGGTCGGCCTGAAGGTCACATAATTCCATCTGATATTTAGGATCTACGGTGCTAATATCAATATTTAATGAATTACTGAATAAATTTAAACTTTGCTTAAGGTCATCAAATTGAGAAAATCTTCTATTAAAATCTTCAATTAGGATATCTACCTTAAGAACAAATTTTTCAAAATTAACTGTTTCACTAAGTCACTTTATTTCTTCATAGAACTCTTTACAAGTTTTGAAATGAATTAAATTGTTTTCCCACAAATTTGACTTCAACAATTGTAGTTTGTTTCTAAACCCAGTAACATGATTATAAAGATAGCACACGTTTTGATCTTTTCCTTGTAAGGATTTATTCAAGACATTTAAATAATCTGTAATGTCTGTTAGGAAAGCAAGTGAACATAGAAAATTTTCATCAACAAAACTTGCTATTAAATCTTCATCGGTGCCCACTTCTGTGAGAAAAAGGTGAATTTCTTTTTGAACTCTAAAATATCTCTTGAGGCATTTTCCAGCATTTAACCAGCGAATATTCCTATGTAAAAGCGCAGATCGCCATACTCAGCATGCAGTTCATCCAAAAAAGCTTTAAATTTTCTGTGTTTAAGAGAACGATTTCTGCCACGAATTAAATTGGTAATTTTGACAACTTTTCCATTACGTCATTTGGTCTCAGCGAAATGCCACACAATGTCTCCTGGTGCACAATACAGTGTAACATTCGACAATGCATGCCATAAACATGCGCAGTGAGAGCGATTCGTGCTGTCATTAGATGCTTCTTATTACTGCAGCTTCATAAAAGCATTTGGTTGATGACGCCGCACCGCTCTTAAAAGGTTTCAGAAGTTTGCCGATCGGCTTAAGAATGTTTTGTAAACTTTATAGAATGAGTAAGTTGAAGATTGCATATCAAGTAAAATAATATAAGTTGACATAAAATTACAAGGTGGATTACTGATATTTATTTAAAATTTCAATTAAAAACGATTTTGTTAGCAGGCAACAAAAATCCTTGTACAGGCCATATGCGGCCTGCGGGCCGCTAGTTGGACAGTGCTGAACTAGACTACCAGAAATGGCTAAATTAAAGTTAAAACATTTAATATTAAGTACACAAAGTTAAAATGAGTATCCCTAGCTGAGTGGCTAACATGCTTGGCTACTGATTAAAAAGTCCTCAGGTTCAAGCCCGAGATAAGGCATGGATGTTTATCTGTGTTGTCCTTCAGTTCTTCAAGGCTGTGAGGCCTTGTCTTCCTCACAGATCTTCTCTATAGTTTAAATCCACATCTTTCTCTATAGTTTAAATCCATAGAGAATCCATATCTTTCTCTATGGTGTTAAACTAACAGGCTTCTGTCAGACCTCTATGGTAAGCAGCTGCTTAAGGAGATAATTTATTTTATAAACATTACTTATAGAGATTCTCATATTTCAACCAGAATTGGTACTAATGAAAACCCATACACCAAATTTCTAAGATATTAAATATTATAGGATACAGAAAAAAATAATATCACAGAATTAAGAATTGGGTTGAGTTATTTTGTACTTTAACTTTGAGAAACATTTTTTTCTGCAAAATAAACCAATCTTCAATAATAGATCACAAAGTTGAAGAACAGGACTGAGAAAGGGGAGTCACAAGACAGCTGTTGGAAATAGGGGGGAGCAGATGGAAACTTTACACTGGAATCTCCAACCAAGGGCATCAAAAAAAAAGAGTTTAACGCGCACAGTGTATGACTCTCCTACACATGGTGTCACAGTTTAATACTCTATCTGATGTATAACAGCTTTTGCAAGGCCATGTAGAAAAAAAAAGGACACATAGATAAATTGACAATGCAATATTAGGAGTGAAAATCTGGATAGTTTCTCACGTGCAAGTCCTGAATTTGTTGGGTTCAGTTGCTTTACCTCTGAGCAGCACTTTTTTTGCACATGATGGGCTAAATAATGGCCAGGTCACAAGGACCCTGAATGCTCAGAAGTTTGGGATGAGGACCTACTTGAACAGCTGTTTGGAGACAGATGGTAGCCTCCCATCATGGCCATCCAGCATGTTCTTTAATGTGCACAAGGTATGGCTCTCTTGCACATGGGACCACAACTTAATGTCCCATCCGATGGACAGATGCCTTTTCAAGTCCATCAGTGTCCCTTACTAACTGTGGGCAGGGTGGGGAGTTCTATGCAGATAAATCTCAACGCTGACCCAGCTGGGTTTCAAACCTGGGAACTGCAGATTACAAGTCTGGCACACTACCAACTGAACCACCCCTGCCCTGCAAGTCCTGACAATGCTAAGATTTTCTCTACTTTTGTGAACTATTCCCTCAGAATGGAAAATGACTCTAAAGAGCTTGGAAATAATGTTATCCTACATATGAGACATTATGATTCTCTGTGCAAGAAATCCATATCCTATACACATTAAACAGCCTAATGAAAAACCTTGGAGGGAACTTCCATTCACTCTTCACAACTTATGTTATTTCTCTTCTTTAACCTTGTTTTGAGCACTTGAGATCCTTGTGAACTAGTCATTCTAATTGATTATACAACTTAAAAAATATACAACTCAAGGAAAGCAAACACAAATTACCTCTTTTTATACCAAAATAATTTTTGAGAGATTATAAGAGTAACATACTTATCAGATATAATAGTGGGTGGTAATTGCAGATGATCTCCAGCAAGGATGCATTTTGGTACAAGAAGAAGTGGAATCCAGCAAGAAGCTTCCAAAGCCTGAAATGAAAAAAAAAAAATAATACATTCGAGTTTTTGCATTTGGTTCTTGAATAAATTTAACATTCAAATCTGAATGCTGAAGTCTGATGCATTTTACAAGCCTATCTTAACTCAGTGTCCCCAGTGTCTGCAGATGACAATACATTATGAATCCACACACCAGAAAGGACACAAACATTATTACATCACACAAAACTACATTTTTAAAAAATAAAAGAGTTGAGTTTTATATATACAGATATACTCAAAATATATGTTTTAACATTAATAAATATTTATACCTTTTCATTTTACTATAAAATATGATTAGTAGCAACTTTTTCATTTTTGCTGAACAAGTAAAAAAATAGCTGTCTCCAGATTCATTTGCTTTTCAGGTTAAACACTGGAAGGGTTAAATAAAATTCTAATTCATAATAAATTTTAATGCATATATATATATTGTTTTTAAGTTGATACATCACAAAAAGTTAAATAATTATTCATTATTGCAGGTAAACCACCCAAAAATATTATGTACATTTTACAATAGCCTAAGAGACTTTTCACCTAGAAAGCAAAACACAGGCATATTATACACATAGCTTCTCTTTTGTATTAGCTTTCAGAGTGATAATTGCAGCATAGTAACTAAAAAAAACCTGATTGTTGAGAAAGCCTTACCCTGCAAATTTCGAGAGGATGAGTAAGCAAAGTCTCAGAATGTTGTTTAGAATTATATAAATGTTGAAAAAAAATTTTCCTGTGACACTTTATTACTGAATCATTGATATAATGCTGTGAATTTGAGTGAAAGATATTACTACCACCAAATGTTGCAGTTGACTGCTCCATTCCCAGATAATAGATGGTGCCATTGGCAAATCAGCAGGAATGCACATAATGCCACTTTGCTGAAAAAAATTGCAGCTTCTGATGGTCCAGCAATTAGGATGCCTGGCATGCTTCTGGGAGGCATTGGCTTATGCCCTACTCAGAACAACCAATTTTTTTTCAACTAATTATTTCAAGTGTTTCTTGTCTACAGGACTTTTTCCTATGATATTTTATTACTGAATTATATAAATGTTATTACTAAAGCTTCCGATACAAAATTTTTACTCAGTTAAATTCCCTGTTAGCAACCATATTTTAGCCATTATTCTTGTTCATTTGCTTATCAATATATGAGGAAATCAAATCTAAATTCCAGGAGATCTTAATATTTTAACACTAAATTTGAAATTGCTGTTTGTGATACAAGTTAAATAACAAGAATAGCATGAATGTGTTTTTTCTTTCCCTTTTTCCTCTTTTATTCTCAAAATGTTATTCAGATTATGAGGTAGATGATATTAACTGGAAAAAAGTGTGCAAGGGTTAAAGTATACAATAGACATTATTGTAGTGTGCCTGAAACTTCATTTCAGGCACAACTACAAGTTAATCAAGTATCAGCAACATATGAGATAGAATCTTATTTTTATATTTGCACATAAAGTCAAATTGCAGGGCAATACAGTCAAGCTATATAGACTAAGAACAAGTACAATCAAATAAGTGAAGCAATTCAAAGGAATAACCCATCTCCAGAACTTTAAAATGCTGATTTCACTTTCAAATGATTATCATTGCTCAGTCGGTAGCGTGATAGGTTCATCATCTGCAGTTCCCAGGATGAGTCCCATCTGGACTAGTGTTGAGATCTATCTCCACAAAACTCCTCACCCTGCCCTTAGTTAGTGGGCTGGAAAGTCCACCATCTGTTGGATGTGACATTAAGCCATTGCCCTGTGTGTGGGAGAGTCATACCCTGTGGCATTAAAGAACATGCTGAATGGCTTTGATGGGAAGCTACCATCAGTCTCCTAACAGCTGTCCAGTGAGTTCCCTTCCCCTAATCTTATCCAAGGTCTTGGGTCTTTATGACCTGGCCATTTAGCTGATTGTGTGCAAAAAAAGTGCCACTCAGAGGTAAAACAACCCAAACTGATACAGGTATAGTCTTACAAAAAAAATCCACAACTCATAAAGAGATAATATTGTTTCCCAACAGCTACTTACAAAGAGTTCAAATAGTCATCACAATGACTAAATAAATGCAGTGCATTTTGTTAACTCAGTTATTTGTTGTCTTCTTTACAAACACAACTATTTATGTAAAAAACTATCTCACATAATAACATCTTCAAGAATTTTGCATGCATCTTATTTATGAAACTGTTTATTAACAAAATATGTGAAATCCAAGAAATTACATATAAATCTGATTATGGTGGGGGTGAGGCCTCCCTCTTTGATTTTTTTTTTAGATCCAGGTCTGCATACAAACATTTTATTACACTTCAAATTGCCATCATGTTGAAATGGATTTTTTAAATATGTTTTATAATTACTAAGATATTTTCATCATTAAGAGAATCTCTGAAACTAGAATTGTGTAAGTGAGACATATGAAGAAAGTATAAAATTAATTTTGCAGCTGATCCTTTACTACTTGTGAATTAATTTAAAGATAAACATAAAGGAAACTTAAACATACCTTTTAACACTATTGATGATTTTGTATATATAATATGTTAAATATGCAAGCAGCAGTCAGATATTTACATCAGCTGAGAAAAAAAAAGGTAATTTGATATGATACAAATGATTCTTCTTCATATTGCACTATATACCCTAGTTTGTACTATATACAATAGTATATATCAGTCACAATGTACAATATACATGACACTAGATATACAATAATTACGTACTTGAGAACATTCGTCAATAACAGCTACATCAAAATGATCCTTAGGTAGATGCTTTAGGGGTCCATCAGAAGTAGCAGATGTAAGAGTAGAAAGGACAACATCAGCTCGTTTCAGTACTTCTTGGATAACTAATTTTTCTCTTCTTGCCAGTTCTTTACGGATCTGTTTTCCTTCTTCCCAAATCTTTCTCCTTTCATCATTTTCCTTAGTCTTTTTCATTTTAATCTATTCAGAATTTTAAATCAATTGAAGCAAAAAATTTCTTTTCAAAACTTAAAAATATTTTGCAGAAAAAGAAGAAATGGAAACAGATTTAGTAACTATAAGTTTAAAACCTAATTCTTGATATTGAAAATGTATACCATTTATATATTTCCACAAAACACATCTCTTGGACAATTCTGGAGCACAACAGAGTAAATTTGCGAGAACAGCAGCATAATATAAAAATAATAAATACCCCCTCGAGCAGCTGCTTGCCACAGAGGTCTGACAGGAGCCTGTCAGTTTATATGCCAGAGTAGAAGGTCTGAGAGGTTGGCAGGACCTCAGCAGAAAAACAACACGAACATCCATGCCTTACCCAGGGTTTGAACCCAGGTCCCGTAGATCAGTAGCCAAGCGTGCTAACCACTCGGCCACGGGTAAAAACTTTATATTAGCATTTAGTTATTAAAATAGTTTTCCTTACCTAGAATGTGAATTTGGCAATTTTGAGATCAGTGCATTCATAACATAACTTTTTTTAATCAAGAACAGTTATCTTTGAACAATGAAGCTATTAAAAATGTATATCTTTTTAAATTCAAATAATTTAGCAAATTATATGGAAAGCTGCTAAATGTAAACATTATAATCAACAGATAAAAATCAAAACCAATGAAAAAATAAAAACTTCAGCTTTTTTTTCATTTGAACTGAAATTTAAGTGTGGTATTGTAATTATTGCCTTTATTATAAAACAAATCCACTTTATTTTTCCTTTATCTAAGTTTACTGTATATTATGTTACTGTAATTATGTTTACTGCAATTATATGCTACTGATAACTAGGATCCAGAAATTTTATGTATAAATTGTTGCATTCTCCTTTACACAAATAAAATAAACTATGAAGAAAAATTACTCAAAATATCCACATATTACACATAAAAAACATACATTGATACCAGGCTTGTATCTAGAAAAAAAACTAGGGGGGGGGGGGGAGTAAACATAACCAAGCTGGAAAAAGGTAAAAGGGGAGCCAAGCAACTGGATTTCTATTGCAGTGTAACCTTTTCCCCTTCATTTTTTGGCCTCCATTACTTTTATAAGTCCATTACTCAGTAAAGTAATGGTAGTCTTATTAATTACTCACTTTTCAATCACTCATTATTGAAAATAATACTAGGAAACAGAACGATCTGTACAAAGTTCCATTTTTTCCTTGGTAATTTATTATCTAAAATTCAAGTGTGAAAGCAATTATTTCATATAAGATATTCCGTGACTAAAGAAATTTCTTACCAAACATATTTTTGAATTTTTAAAAATTGAGTTACTTTACTCCTGTGTAGTTTTTTTTAATGGTAAAGGGATAATATATAATAATAATGGAATATAATGGCAAAGTCTCAAGCAGCCCAAGATTCAAAACAAGAGTAGGGATGAAATCCTACTAGACAATTATTAGGATACAGAATTATCTCATTAAGATCATTGAATGTGCTTTCAATGTGCACAACAGTGACTCTTATGTGCCAGTTTTGTAAACACTATATTTGAGAGACTAACTTTTCCATACATATTGGTGTCAAATTTCTCACCAAGGGCAAATTACAGAAGCAAACTTTTAGGCTTTGATTTTACTAGTATTATATGCTCTATGGGAGATCTGAGCTTTTTTCATTAGAGCCAAAAATTACCTTTATCCATATTTCTCCCAGTTAGATTTTTAACCTTTCTGAAATTAGCTTTAGTTGTTATTTTGGTTAGTCATCTTAAAAAAAAATAATTAGTACATTTTTAAATTGGCATTATTAGAAAATGGTATTCTACAAATAGAATATATGCACAAGAATTTTAATCTTCAGGATCTATTAATTTTTTTTTTACTTATTGGGCTTAAAAATCTTTACAGAGCACTCACTGTTCAAAGTTTTGCATTTTTCTTAATCTTTAACCCTTGATTTAATGTTTACAAATCTATCATAGAATCATTTTTTTTCTACATTATATTGAATCAGAAAGGTGTAAAGCATTCCTTATGCTATAAAATCTAACAAGTTTATAAATCTGAATTTTATCAATTTCAGAAATTAAAATATATTCACCTTTAGCATATCAATTTCTTTGCGCATATCTTCAATTATTTTATTTTCATGAGATCTTGAAATTACAGCATCAAGAGAATGGCGATGAATTCTAGGTAAAAATCGAGCAGGATGGCCCAATCGAATTAATTTAATTCTATAGGGTATCAATTTTTCAACCAAATTATCAACAGCTACATTTGATGGAGCACATACAAGCACCTGTAAAATTAAAAGTAGTTTTATAGTATTGGTTAGTAAAATAATAATATCAAAGTATTTTCTACACAATTAAATAACTATGCAGTCACAATAATCTAAGAGAATTTACTAAGTGTAATAAATTCTGAAATTTCACCTCAGTAAGACATTTACTATAGGCATCTGAATTTAGTGTAAATTAAAGAGGTATGGACGCATCTTGGGAGAGATTTTGGAAGGAAAAAAACACAATGTCAATGACTTTAAATAAATTTAAATGCTCTTATTTCTGTAACATGAAACCTTGATTTGCAAATATCTATCATATAATATCCTATGTGTACTATACCTTCTATGTGGCTTACACAGTGAGTGACAAGACACCATTGCTAAAGTTTTTTCACTGAGACAATTCTGTCAGCATGCCAGGAATTGCATTCTTTTCATTATTACAAGTATTAAGCTCCAGGTTGTTCTTTTAAGTTGGAATAGTATTGTGGGTGGTAATATGGTGTCCTGCTATCTAAGCACATGTAGAAGGTATAATATACATAGGATACTACATGATATACATTTGCAAATCAAGGTTTCATTCACCTTATGGAGATAACAGTGTTTAAATTTATTTGAAACTAAACTCCATATAAAACATAAATCAACAAATCATTGAGTTATCTACCAAGTTGTCTTGTAGTAAAAGTCAAACAGAACTGCATTCTGCAACTAAATTAGTTTTCGACAGGTAGTTGTAACGCTCCAAACAAATGCAAAATACTTGAAGTTTTATGCTCTGGATAGCTTAGGCGGGTGCCAGGCAATAATTAACAAATTGCCAAAAGTAGAATAAGTTGATAATAAGTTGATTTAGGGTTCAAATACCAGCGAGCGTTAATGAGTAAGAATCAAAATGATTGTCAAGTAAATTTAAATATAATTTAAAAATCCTTAATTCGCGTTGCTCCAGAGAAAAAAACTGTACAGACTCAAAAGGTTTTAAATATAACAAAACAGATTTATTTCCAAAATAATTCAACTCACCAAGACATCAATGAAGATACAACTCCGGTGCTACGCACCTTGTGCTTAGTGCCTCTGCACTAACTCCTCGTGCACGTGCACTCACTTGTGCTTGTGCTTTGCTTATGCTTATGTGACTCGCAGGTCACTGGTTTTTGACATGAGCCGGCAATGCTTGCCGGGAAAGACATTAACATACTATGACGAACGAAGCAAGCTATGACGCAAGAGGGGGCGTGTCCTTGGCACGCGCTTTAGCGGTACAGTCGGAAGATCGGAGTTGCGCGTACGCAACTCACAACATCTTGAAAACGAGTGCTGTGATGCCAAAAAGGAAATAAAAATCCCCAAAATGATAAATATAACATAAATTAAACAAAACTGGTTAAAGTGAAGCAAAAGTGAACGGTGGGGCATCACATAGTGCACATGATAACAGCTTGCATCAGTGAGCACATTAACCATAAACTAATTACTTTACAGAAAGGGTTGGGTTGTTTCACTGCTCAGGAGCACTTTTTTGTACATAATGGGCTAAAGAGCCAGGCCATAAGAACCCCGAGGGCTCAGAAACAGTTGGGGGATAGGGACTCACTGAACAGCTGTTAGAAGACAGATAGTAGCCCTGTCATGGCCATGAAGTGTGTTCTTTAACATGCACAGGGTATGACTCTCCTGCACATGGGACCATGGTTTAACATCACATTCAATGAATGACATCCTTTTCAAGTCCATCCGTGTCCCCTACTAATAAAGGGCAAGGTGGGGGTTTAGTGCAGATAAATCTCTAAGCACACAGGGGGATTTGAACCTAGTAACTGCAGATTACCAGCCTGGAGAGCTACCAACTAAACTGCCCCTGTCCTTCCAACTCATGATAAATGGGCAATGGACCCAAGGAAAACCTGCCCACACACCTTCAAGGATAATAGGATTCCATTTTAGGAACCACTGATTTACATAATTTTTTTCTCACATTTTGTTCTAAACTATATATATTGTTGAAAGTGATTTGGTTCCAGCAAACTATATGACACATTGATCTTTTCCTGAACATACACCATTATGATCTTCATTTATTATTATCTGGTGGGAAAATAATGAAATAAAAACTTTAATTTGGTTATGACCTGTCACAAATTTTATTTATATAAATGCAAGCATAACTTTTATATTTAATTTTGCAATTTTAAACCAGATGCAATGCAGTATTCAGTTTCTCCTTAGCAAAACTATAATAAATAAAAGGGGTAGTTTAAGATATGTATATTAAAATGTTTTCTTGGGAGAAGGTACATTATGAAGTCAATATGCATGATATGTCTGCAATAATAATTGAACTCTATGCCATGTCCCCTTTCTCATCCATGTTGGAAAAGTCATGTTAGGTGCCAAGAGAAAAAGCATTTAATTTCAAACAATAAAAATATTTGAAAATAAAAATATGTGATATTTTTCTAAACTTTTTCTAATGAAGGCAATATTTAATTTTTTAACATTTTTAAAAAAATTAATTTTACTATTTTTTTTAAATCTGACCTTATTAGTGTTTAATGAAGCAATTTCAAAGGCATACATTACACTAAAGAACCCTTCATAATGCCAATATATAAACTAAATATTGCTACAACCACTTAAGAGCTGGACCAGCTAATGCTGAAATAATTTTTAAATGATTTAGAGTAACATAGCTTTAACATTATAATGCTTTACATTTACATTACATTTCCTAATTAAGTTATTATTTTTTGACTCAATTACAATGATTTTTATGCTAATCATGAAAAAGATTTCAGGTGGAAATGTAATTATTGCACAAACTTGATTTTAAAAAAAAATAGATAATATATGATTTGATATAGATAAAAATAGATACAAACTTGATTTAATAAAAAAAATAGTTCCATATATTTTTATATATGGAACTATTAACTTGCCTTGAAATCTTGTAAAACAGATTGTAAAATAGTTTCAACAACAGTAGTAGTTTTCCCTGTTCCTGGAGGGCCATGAATGACTGCTACTTCCTTTTGACACAATGCAAATTTAACTGCTTCTTGTTGAGTTTCATTAAGATGCTGATTGAAGAAAGATAAGTCTGATGCACCTATTGAAATTGATACATAACAGCATTCTTTAAGAGGTTCTAATAACTGAATATGCTACATTTCTACAGTTCTCTTTGATAACTCTATATACGCCAAAACATGCATAATATATTTTAAATTGGTTGCTTAAAATTCCTTTTTTAAAGGCTAAATATTCCAGAATTAAAAATGAAAACATTGAGGAGTAATATCATTACTGTTCTACTTTGAGGTCAACTAGACACTTTTATTCTAGTATTCACTCTGAGATTAAAACTCTTGGATAGCTCAGGAAATCACACAAACTATTCAAAGTTTATTTGATGATAAAATTAATATTAATCCAACAATTTCACTGTTAATTAATGAGTAAAATATCCTAAAAGAATATACATGTCAGTTCAAGAGAGAAAGGTTACTAGCAATCACAAAAGGTAATAGCAGCACTATACATTTCATCTGGGGTATTTTCAAACAGATGTTTAGGTCAACTTTTATAATTAAAAGCCCCAACAGCATTGTATAACAGAAAATTACCTTTCAGTGAATAGATACTAAACGTTCAGGAAACAGAATGCTAGTGAAATGTTAAGCAATGCAAAGATGATTTGAGAGCACTTATTAAGATATAAAAATATGTAGCTGCACATGCAATTTTTTTTTAGTAAATAATATTCCATGAAGAATTTTAGGTTTAGACGGCCTTTTATCTCGGACAGAAAAAAATAGAGGTGAGAAAAGGGTGATAGTTGAAATTCGTGAAAGGGTTGAAAGATGGGATAGCAAAAAGAGTGGAGAAGGTTTGGGCTTTGTGTTTCATTTACTTCATGAATCTTCACGATTTTGTATATTTTTTGCAGTTATTCTTCATGTTTGGATACAGTCTGTTTTTTCTTTATCCTTTTTGCAATGGTCTGTTGGTTCAGGTTTTGAATGGTGCTATTTGGAATTTTACAGAAATATGTAAGAATATTCTTCCTTTTAACTGAGATTATATTACTGATCTGTAAATGTCACTTTTTTTCTCTGAAGTATGTTTCACTTTGATTTTCTTTGGAGTCTTTTTGTCTTGTTTTTACTTTGTTTTTCATTTTGATATCTTTTCAACTTGTATCTGGCTTTCCATGTCATGAGGTTGTTTCAAGTATCTTGTTCCTTATCAAACTCTACCTCAGCTGACTTGTGGCCTGATGACCTTGGGGAGTTCAAGTTTTGGAGGTTGTTTGAGGTTGGGTGGGTGGGTAACTGCTGCTTTGGAATGTGGAAGAGCTTTTCTTGTTCTCTGGGGAGTTTCCGATGTGGCTGAAGGTTGGTTTCCTCTGCAGTGCCTAGTTACTTGATTCCGTTTCTCTAAAGTGAGGTAGTTATGATGCTGAGAAGTAAATAAATTTTTTTTACACAATTAAATTTATATGTCTATTCCAGAAAAGGATAACAATTTAGATTATTATTAAAAGATCTATTTTTTAAGCAATCTAATGCTGAGGCCAGTAGGATTTGGTAAGTTTTTTTATGCAGAATTAGATATTTAGATTTTAATTTTTTTTAATCAACTTGTATCTGGCTTTCCTTATTATAAGATTGTTTCAAATATCTCGTTCCTGGTACCTTTATCTTTTTCCTTCTAGTGTTGCTCTTTGCAATTCATAATTTTGGCAATCAAATAGAATATGTTTAACATCTTCAGTCACTCTGCATGTATCACAGTTGGGAGTTTTTTTTAGTTTAGAGTTTTGTTTAGGAGCACAGCATCATTTCATAATCTGATGATTTTAACCTGTAGATCTTGGAAGTAGATTAATATTCTTATCTATCTCATTTTTAAGGCTAGGTTCAATTTCATATCTTAATAGCACTTGTGTTGGAGCTAGTAATTTGTAAACATCTTGAGCTTCTTGTGCTACTTTTTTGTTTCCCATTCTCAGGTAATGGTTAGAGTATGGAATTTTTGTTATAGTGGGTAGGTTTAGGGCTTCTTTGGCAAATTTGTCCGCTTCCTTGCTTTCATTAATTCCTGTGTGACCTGGGATCGATAATATCGTGATTTTATTTTTTTATTTGTTGAGTTGTGGATATGCTGTCTGAAATTTGTTGTTAGAGATCTGTTAAGTCGAGAATATGTTGCTTTAGGGCAGCTACTGCCACTTTGCAATCTGTGAAAATAGTATTTCTTTTTTCCTGTTATGTTGAGAGTCCAAATTCTGCTTTTAGAATAACACCTAATTTAGCTTCTATAGAATTATTTTTACTGTGGCTTCTAAAGTTGGGTCCAGTGATCCGTCCGAGTATACACAGATATGTTGTCTATTATTAAATTTCTAAATTCTCTAAACATTCATTCTGGTGGTAGAGTGCTGAAGTTATTTTGTATTGAGCATACTTTTTGATTCTGTGGTTTAAGCTATGGTTTGTTATTTCTTTGACCAGTTGAGCTTTTCTTGAGTTCTGTTCTAGTTTTTTAATAAGTGAGTCTGGGGGACATGAGAATGTGTGGAGCAGGCATTTATATGTGGTCATCTATTCTATGACTCTGCATACTTATTACAGCATACTTTGATTAAATTTTATCAACATTTCAAATTTTTTTAAAATAATACATTTCCTTTAGATTTCAAGACAGTATATAATGCACTAAAATTAGATCCTCACTTAATTTAATTTGCAGAAAATTGTTAGAGAGGAACTGGAATGTATTGGAAAACTGATGCAAATACAGTTAAACCTAATTAAATTTGGATCCTATTATTTCAGATTTTGTAATAATTTGGATACTTTCAATGTAAGCACCAACTGCTGTTTGTGGAATCTTGCTCTCACTATATCTCAGATGGTGCAAAACTTCTCCATACGGGCAGAAGTTGTGAATATTCCTTTAACATGCTATAAACTTTTGGAACAATTAATTCTTGTGTTATGGACTTAAATACTTATGATACATTATGTAATTTATATCTATTGTGAATGACTTTTTTCATTAACTTACTTTATTTGTATATTTTTTTAATATACAAATAAATCACAGTAGCAATTCAAAAAGGTGATTAATATCATCCTAGTGAACATTGAGTCCTGCTTCATGCACCTGTGAGTCCGCTGGACAACAGTGATAGGGGCTGCAAGGTACGATGGGACTTCAGTGAACATTCCATCATATCCCAAATGTATTTGTTAGGTGACATCTAGGGAACATGCAGGCCAAGAAAGGATATCAACATCACATAGGCACTGCCAGGATATGAGAGCTATTATTGAGCAGGCACTGTCCTTGTGATGCCCCCTCATTAAACTTTTACTTTACCTTAACCAGTTTTGCTTAATTTACATTATATTTATCATTTTGGGGATTTTTATTTCCTTTTTGGCATCACAGCGCTCGTTTCCAAGAGTTAGGAGTTGCGCATGCGCAACTCCGAACTTTCGATTGTCCCCCGCTAAAGCGCGTGTACAAGGACATGCCCACTCTTGCGCCATAGCTTGCGCTGCTCATCAATTTATGCAAATGTCTTTCCTGGCATGCAACATGACACGTGCGGGCTTTGTACCCCTTGTGAGATGTTGTCACAGTGGTGTGTAACATGTTGTCACAGTACCTGGTGACATGTTGTCACAGTAGCACAGAAGATAGTAGAGTAGAGAGAGTAGTAGAGCACAGCACACTTTAGAGATCAGTTTTAGTTTGGAGTTTGTTGAAGATGTTTGTAGTAAGAAATGATGTAGTATCTTCTTTATTGAAGTTTTGGTGAGTGCTTTTTGGAAATAAATTGTTTGTTATTTAAACCTTTTGAATCTTTACTAATTTTTTTCTCTTGAGCAACGTTAGTTTGTTTTGATTAGCATTAACATAAAATTTTGACAATCATTTAATATTTTTGAATTCTTACTCATTAACGCTCGCTGGTATTTTGAACCCTAATTAAACTTTATTTTTGGCAAATTGTCAATTATTGCCTGGCACCCGACTCAGCTATCTGGAACATAAAAATAATCGGATCAGACAAAGGGTCCAAACTTTAAAAGTATTTCATAATCTTTTGGAGCGTTACATCCTGCTGAAAAATAGCATTTTAAATGGAGCATAGAAAGGGCAGACACACCAGTCCTAGAATGGTTTTAACATAATGTCTTGTCATCATTAACAATCAGATGTGAATGACTATTGTAACTGATAGCTTCCCATACCATGATTCTGGATGTTGGCCACGTATGATGCTTCCTGATGCAAACTGGATTACCTCTGTCCAATGATGCTCATTACAGCAATTACTGGATCTTAAACAGAAATGTTGTCCACTAAAGCAAACACTAAAGACAACAACAATACCAGACTTGTGCCCAAGCAGCCATATCTCTGCACCACTGGAGACAATAATAGGATGGTGTCAGAGGTAGACAAGCCAATGGACAGCTCAAATGCAGCCACTATTCTCACAATCATCTAATCATGCTCCCTGACACAGGTACAGACAGGGAGGGCAATATGATATTGGAAATCTGGTGGCTTGTAACAGATCTGTTTATAGTTACTAGTGGGGGATCCATTGATCCTCCCATTTGGACATTATTCTGATGCCACCAGAACCTTGGTAATGTGTCCAGATACCTTTCTATACACATTGTACAATTGTTGCCAATAGTGTGCAACCATTTGTGCATCATAACCAACAAGCCTATCAGTACCCTGTGCAAGAATTTTCGGTATGCCCCATTCAACTTAGAATTACAATGGATGAATTGGGGCACATAAATGCACCCCATAAATTTGGTGCCCTGTGTGGTCACAATGCTTGATTGTGCTTTAAGCCAGTCCAGATGGTCATGATGCACAAATGACCTCATTGGTCAATGAATTAGTGATTGATAGAATTGTATACTTCAGGCCACTCTGCTCAGTTTAAATTTGGACCCAATGCCAAATACTTGTGAGCAAAGATATCAAAAATATATATTTAGAGTCCCTTCAGAAGCCATTACACTGCAAGGCTGTTGTAAATAATTTTTCTAAGATGGAAGAGAGAGTCTTACTCGAATTAGTGAAAAATCTGAATTATAGAATATTTTTAAAGAAATGGGAGTTCTTTTACTTTCAAGCATAATCCAAGATTTCAAATATACACTGCTCGTCATTGATAAGTACCTGACCTAAACAATGGATGAATGACTTGTGATTTGCATGCATAGTTATGATGTTCATAATGCACAATGAATGAAAAAACAAATGACCTCATTGGTCATTTGTGCATCTTGATTTGACATTTCATTAACACAAATGGTGATTTGGCATGTTGACCATCTAACTGATAATCCAATGATTTGACCCCTTTCAAATTCAATCAGCTATATGTAACATCACTTTCACATGTTAAAGGCATTGCACATGTTTGCAAGTCTTTCACTCACCATAGTATTTGTCTGCTGACAATTGACCCATTTTTACAACCCTTTAAATTTGTAAGTCAGCATGACACCAGAAGCACTGTATTGAACATTTTAACTCATTGATCAGCCTGACATGAAAACTGATTATATCTATAAACATCATAATTATGCATGCAAATCACAAGTCATTCATCCATTTTTTTAGGTGAGGCACTTATCAGTGACGAGCAGTGTATATTTGAAATCTTGGATTATGCTTGAAAGTAAAAGAACTCCTCTTCTTTAAAAATATTCTATAATTCAGATTTTTCACTAATTCGAGTAAGACTCTCCCTTCCATCTTAGAAAAATTAGTTACAACAGCCTTGCAGTGTAATGGTTTCTGAAGGGACTCTAAATACAAATTTTTGATATCTTTGCACACAAGTACTTGGCATTGGGTCCAAATTTACACTGAGCTGAGTGGCCTGAAGTATACAATTCTATCAATCACTAAATTCAAATTAGTAAGGTTAAACAGTATTGTAATATTACACTCTTATTACTTTTATTATAAACATTTCAATAATGTTCCAAATATGAATAGCGTTTAAGTGAAAACTGAAATAAATTTATATTTTCCATTTCTGCAATTAGTTTCTAATAAATATTACATACACTGATTTGATAATTATTGACAAAATTAGATTTTTGTTTACTTACAAGTGGTAGCAGTAGTAGGGCTCGAATCTCCAAACAATACATTGATGATATGGGATGATCTTTCACCTCTATACTGATGAAGATTATTCAGTGTCCTATAAGTTACCACATAAATAGCAAATTACTAATGACTTAAATATAATTTTCAAATGTACCTATTTCAGAAAGGTGGCTAAAACAATGAAACCACAGTTATTTTACAGTACTACTAAATTATCATTCCCAACCCATTCTTATTTGGCTCTCTTAAGCCTATTAATGATTCTGATAACTGCTGTAAAATGGGAAAATTGTGTACATTATACCAATGTCCTGAAAGAACTACTTTGCACATTTGAGACTATATATGTCTCTGCATCAAGGCTATCCAGAAAATTTCGAGGGGCTGGATATGTTTGAATCTGCTGGAGGTGGAAGTGAATGATAAGATTCAGCCTCTGATTTTTTTACATTTTAGTCTCAGAATATAAGCCCTCAAGGGGAAGGATTAAAGCCCCACAACCCCCCCCCCTCCTCACTTGGGTAAGCCACTGATCTACACCAAGAACAGGAACTTAAACTTAACCAAATGAGAACATCTGGGATTATATTCAGTGGAATGTCTAAGGGATCTGGATGATTTTTACATATTATCTGAGATAGTCCCAGAAAAGCAAATAGCCAAGGTCTTTGTTACCCTAACTCCCTAATGCAATTTTCTAGAACTGCTACTAAATTTCCAAAGTGGTTAATGTGTCTTCTGTAAGTTCTATAAAGAATGTCAAATGTAAAAAAAATTTACAGAAAAATTTATTGAACTAAAAAATGTGCAACAAACCTTTACTTTTCACACTATTCAACATTATAAAGAATTAAATAAAATAAAATAAATAAATACCCCCTCAAGCAGCTGCTTGCCACAGAGGTCTGACAGGAGCCTGTCAGTTTATATGCCACAGTAGGAGATCTGAATTACTGATATATAAAATTTTTAACTTCTTCTCCAACTAAAAAAAGTTTTATTAGATTGTTTACTTCATAAATGTATTTTTAAGAAGATTCAGATATGTCTTTAACACTTCAGATAATAATTCCTAGGAGTAGTGGCAACGGTGTGAAACATTCCAGCTTCCATAAATTATACTATATAGAGCTGAAAGCAAAATTTCTTATAAATTTCACACAGATGTTTAATATCTTTAATTATTGATGTTTAATATCTTGAATACTTCCTTACACTAAATTTTGGCAGAGATATATACCACATATTTCCACAGATAAGATGAGGTATAAATTTTCGTCAAAGTTTTATAGTTTTAGCATATATCTGTCCTATAAGATGACCCCAAACTATCAACGGCCTATGAATTTAGTTTAGATCGGCGATCATCTGGATAATAATACTGTATAGCGTATACGGAATTATGTCCTATTCACAAACATTTGCACTGATTCGGGTATTCGGGTAATGACCTTGACTATTCACAAAAGCATCATATGGGCTATTCTATTTTGTGGACATACCCTACTCTGTACTAGTAAATAATTACGGTTTGTCTGTTTTTTCCTCAGTAGCTCAATAAACATAACTTTTAATATTTATTTTGTTTTAGTATTGTTTTACTATTACAATGTAATGTATTATTTACTATTACAATGTAATGTATTATCATATAGCGTATTTAAATAATATGATAGTTTTCGATAAGTTGTAGTAATAATGGTTTCAATTTATATAAATTTCAATCTAATTTTTTTTGTATCTGTCCTATAAGACGACCCAGATTTTGGGGGCCTTTTTTTATGATTCAACTATCATCTTATCTGCAGAAATATATGGTATTTATATATGAGAGTCACTAGAAGGGTTTTGAGACAGATGAATGAAAAATCATACCTTTATTCAACTTCTTCACCTTGACACTCATTCTATACAACATTCCATCCTCCCACTCCAGCTTTGGAAACAATGTCAGCACTCGTTTTCTGGTACTATGAAAGCTATTGCTCATATGCAACAACAATTTCTTCAGGGCTTAAAAATAAATTATCTCTAAGGTGATCCTTTACTGTGGAAAAGTGAATTAAGTCACATGACATTAGTAGGCTGGGGAGGTGAGTACTAATGTGAGTACTTTCCCATAGAACACTTGAGTGCTCTATAGGAAAGAGACTGTGGTTGTGCAGTATGAGATGTTGTCCTGATCCATAAGGATACTCCTCAAATCAGTTCTTGGTCACTTTTCAACTCATGCTATCTGCAACACAATAACCTGAAAAACTTCTTACTATTACCACTTTAACAGCAAGAAATGGTAGTAGTGAATCAGGTTACCTGATACTGCAGCTCCACTCCATATCTCAACACCTTTCTAGTTATCTACATACTAAAAAACTTTAAAATGTGAATTTTTTTTAACTTAAATAAGCTCTCTTTTAAATTGTACATGTTTGTAGCAACAAAATATAAATTTTAATCAGAAAAACATTAAAATAGGAAACCTAAAAAAAACTCATGTTTGTCAATAAAATTTTTGATTTACTAAGCAATATTTACAAGATAACAATACTATGAGTTCTACACTTGCAGATGATTTAAAGTATATTTTGCTTGCAAAAATACATATTTCATTCATAAAAACATATCTAAACACCTAAAGATGAAGTCAAGCTACTACAACCAAATGATTTAGTAATTCAGCTGTAAATCGGAATTCTTCAAATAATAGCAAGACAAGCAAGCTTGTACAAGTTGTAGTCATGAAACAATGAGATAATTTTTCAGTAGAAATAAAGCAGTTTAATGATTACATTTTGAATAGATTAGTACATGAAACTCATTATAATAATGTCATACGAGTGTCTGGTGGGTAATGTTTCCGTGCTTTCAAACAGATGTTCTTTAGAGCGAGCTTCTCAATTTACTTTGGTTACAATTTTGGGAGTGATATAACAGATACAAAAAAAGTGTTGAAAGATTAGGTAAACAGAATTGAAATTGCTGTGGAAATCTTAAGAATCTATGGGGAATGGGGGGAAAATGTTGGGTCTTACAATTTAATTATTTTTAAAGTTTCTTATGGCAATGAAAATTGCACTTAGGTAAGGAAATTTGATGTTTCTGACTCCAATCATTTGTGCAGCATCTTGGGTATTCTGTTCAAACATTTCAACTGATCAATTGATTTCAATATATGGTTTTATTTTGTAAATAATGAGATCAGATGAAAGAGCTACAAATACCTTTAATCAACATTTTCGTATGGAGAGCTTAAGCTTGTTTGTTAATTACTTTGGCATGGATTAGGTTGTTTTACCTCTGAGCAGCAGTTTATTGCATACAACGGGATAAATGGCCAAGTCACAAGGATTCTGAGGAGCTCAAAAAAGATTGGGGAAAGGGGATCCACTGGACAGCTGTTAAGAGACAGATGGTAACCTTCCATCAATGGCATCCAAGTGTGTTCTTTAATGTGCACAGGGTATGGATGTCCTACATAAAGGGCCATGGCTTAATGTTCCATCCAATGGACAGCAGCCTTTCCAAGCCCATCAGTGTCTCCTATTGACTAAGGGCAGGGAGTTTTACAGAGATAAATCTCAAAGCTGACCCAGGTAGGACTTGAACCTGGAAACTGCTGATTACGAGTCACTGATGCCTCTAATTTAGCATGTAATGTGATCTATCTATATATATGCTAGCTATTTCAGACAAGGTTCTAAATTTCATTTGTTTGTTTGTTATTGCTTTTTTTTACTGAAAAAGTTAAAAAGTATCTTGGTCACAAATATCTACATCTAAGATACCTGATATTTTAAGAGTTAACAAAAAACAAAACTTTTACTTACTTTTTCAAGCGTTTGTATGTAACTTCATTGGCTAACTTAATGATTATGTATTGCACATCATTTTCCAATCCAACAGAGTCAAAACTTTCTTCAAATGCTACACTAAGAGTTGACTCATTTACATGAGTAACAACACCTGATGCCGAAATATCATGTTTCCCATCAGAGGTCAGATGTCCAATGCCAACAATATCACCTGAAAAAATTTTTAAAAAACTCTTTAATATGTGATTTTTTCATTTAAAATTGAAAAACATTTCTTCAATAAAGAGAAGCAATTAGTTAAAAAAAAATCATGTTAAAAAGTATTACCTCTCACAAATAAAACTTCTCTTGAAAGTTAGTGGGTAAATTTTAAATCAAGTTTTGCAAAACTACTAAATGCTGTTTTATACACATTAAGTTGCACTTTTACTTACATTTTATTGCAGTGCTGTTTTGTTACAAGATCAGTTAACAAATAGTGGGTTTTTCAAGAATACCTACAATTTTAAAAGTTGCTTATTTTTTTTCTCACCAATGTTACCAAATTACTATTTATAGCTAAACCTCAATACTGCCTGCTTTTGGTTGATTAATTTATATTATCATATCTTTAGTTTTCTATAATAAAGGTATTATTCCTAAGTATTTTATTAGATGTATTATTACCTTAATTTTCAAAAGAGGTAATTTCAAGTTCTTGTGAAAATTACAGGAAACCAGTCTACTTTCTGTTCCAGGTAAAGTGCTTTAGATTATTGTGTTTAACAGAATAAAACATTTAATTTGATGGACAACTTCACAACAAATAGTGCTGATTCAAAAATGGTAGGGACTACATTAGCCAAATTTTTTTTCACTTAAATAGATTCTTAAAAAATTGTTAGAGTTTCAAAAACCTGTGGTTACTCTGTAGACACCATCTTTTAATTTCTGCATATTTCTTTAGGTACACAACTATGGTAAACACTGAATGATAAACACATCAGACAAAAAAAAAATTGTCTCCTCCACCACAAATGGTAGCATTGACTTGATACATCAGTAGATGTCACACCTACAATAATGTGTGATACATCAGTAAATGTCACACCTGCAGTAATGTGTGATACATCAGTAGTGTCACACCTGCAGTAATGTGCAGTAATGCTGGACTATATAGAAGCATGTGACAATCTCTGTGCTCTGTTGTGTTGTCAGTCCCAGTGGACTGCAGGTTACATGTTGTTTCTGTCACGAATCATAGGTCGAAAGAAAGACATGACTGAGTGGCAAAAGAGTGTTATTGCATTTGGTAGAGTTAAAGGATAAGCTGCAAAAGAAATAGCTGAATTTGCTGGTGTTTCAAAACAAACCATCCACCTTTTGTCCATTTAATTGAATTAAATTTTGTCCACTTAATTGAATTAAAGTACTCAGAAAATGTTATGTGATCTGGCTGTTAGGAGGGAGGAAGAATATTCATATTCAGGAATAATTTAGTTTCCCTTACAATTCCAGGCCTGAAAAACTAAATTTTGCCAGGTGGTGTTTTTTTCTGTGTTCAGAAAAAAACAGCTTTAGAACTTTCCTTTTGCCAAATAACTAATTAACCCTTTCCAGGTTCAGCTATTTTTTCACTCTGATCAAGCAAAAAAATTAACTTTAGAACTTTTTTTGCCAAATAACTAATGAAAGGAATTATAGCACATTATATGCCAAATTAATCAGCATTTAATTCTGGATTTTCTGAAAATAAAATATTTAATAAAAAAATTATTAGTTTTATTTTAACAGGACTTTTTATAAGTCATGTAGTGAAAAATGCATCTGGTAACACAAATAAATTTTTATTTTAAAAACATTAATAGACAGAAATGATTATAATGCACATGAATAGAAAGGCTATTTATTTCTGGAAAAAAAATTTTTTTTTAGTTTAAACATTTCTACCATTTTTAAATTTTTTTTCTCCATACTTTGAGAAAAGTTCAGGCTTGTTGCAGAGTCCAATAAACAAATCAACTTTAGAATATTTTTAATAAATAACTAATCAACAGAAATATGTTGTGTTATATACCAAATTAAACAAAATTTAATTCTGAATTTTATTGAAGTAAAAAATATGAACATTACAGTAGCATATTAATTTTAACAATACTTTTTACAGTGGTATACCAAAAAAATAGGTACATATTTCATAATTACTTCCACAACCTTATATTTTTAAAAATAGCAGTTTTTTGCTAATTTTCAGGAGATTTTGGAAAATTTAAGGAAAAATATGTTGATAACAATTCAAATAAAACTTGTGAGCTTAAATCAGGTGATTGCTTCAATACAGAGTAATGTTAACAAACAAATCAGAAATACCATATTGCACTTCTAAAATATGGCAATCAGATGGCCTTATAGAATTATTTATATATTGTAATTTAATAAAATATGCATCAAATGAAAAAAAGAAAATAGGATTTTTCAAGTTTAAGTTATGTATTTTTAAAAGATATTTGTAAGAAAACTTTCAAACGCAATTTAAAAAAAAAAAATCAAAGTTTTATATGTTGTACAAAAAATGTCTATAGATGTCCTTGACCTAGGAAGGGTTAAAATATTTATTAGTTATTTGTCACCACTGGTTACATATTACATATCAAAATTAAACAGTATTTAATTTGAAAATTTATTAAAATAAGATATTCAACAAAAAAGTAGAAGTATTTCAATGACTTTTTTAGAGGAATATGGTAATCAAGGCAATCAAGGTAAATAAAAATTATTTAAAGCAAATGGACTAAATCATTAAGTATGTATGAATAGGAAAAAAAATTCTCCCTGAATAACAATAAATTTTTACTTGAAACAGGAAAATTATTCTTCTGAATATTTTTTTCTCAGTGATATACTTTAAGAAAGGGTCAGGCTTTTTGTTAACTATGCTTTATCACATAAAACAGTGAATTTTAGAATTACTTTTGCCAAATAAGCAAAAGCAGAAATAGGTCACATTATATACCAAATTAAACAGCATTTAATCCTGATTTTAAAGAAATAAATTATGTTAATAAATTTATGAATATATTGATTTAAAAATATTTTTCAGAGTTATATAGTAGATAAAAGGACATTAAGCAATTGAGGCTTAATTCTGGAAAACCTGTTGAATAAAAATGGTTGTATTATATATCAATAAAAATTTCTTTCTGAATTTCTTTCTTACCTAAAACCAGACAACCACTATGTATTAATAATTTTTTCCACTGCAATACTTTAAAACACGTACTAGAATTGCACAACGTGACTTTGCACTATTCATACTCATTGAATTTTCTGCCCTGTTTATGGCAGTACAGGAACACCAGACACTTTGTTTGAATACTGTGCTTTGGAGATCTTAGCAAAGGGCCTACAATTTAGTGTATTAAGGATAAAATTAATTCAATACCCTCAGAGAGGCAAAGTCAAGTCTTAGGGGAAAGGGGTTAAAACCATTCAATATAAACTCATGATTAGTTTAAAACAAAATTTTGGTAGGGTGGGGTGAGAGTTAAAAAACCCTCAGTGTAACAGTAAAAAGGGGGAGAGGAAATATGAAATGCTAATAGAAGAGGGAAGAAAAAAATAACAGAAAAAAATATATGTCCTACTGTTTATCTCATACTACATTTGAATACCTGATTTAATTGAATGAGTTGGTAATGGGCTTCTAGACAATGGTTCAAATGTGAAAATTGATCTTCCGTACAATCCAGTGTGATAAGATGCAACACGTAACTTAGGGATACAAACCCCTTTCTTTTGCAGCTCATCTAAAGATCTATTCTCCTGAAGACATCTGAAAGGGAAAAAAAATTTTTTTTTTTGGCATATTTCCTCAATGAATTCAATTTCATAAAACAAAATGCATTTATTAACCAGCAAGAGTGAAAAGATACACAAAATAGAAAGTAAAATAAGACTCACACAAAATAGAAAATAAATAAGACTCACAAACCAAGACTTCTAAAGGATAAAAAAAAATTGTGTTAAGAAAATTTATCAGCTAGCATACTGGAATTTTTTTTTATTTTACTACAAATAAAGATTACCATAAGTTCACTAGAGACCAAAGAAAACTGTGCAATAGCATTTGAACACACACTTAATAAAATCCATTTCAAGCTCTTAGGTATTTTAAACATGAAATAATAAAGCTTCTATTTTTAATAATGTTTTGGGTAATTATTCACTGATTTTGATAACAACTACAATACTTGCCTAATATAAATTATACCTTTTGCCTCATGTTCATATATATTATGTGAAAAACTCCACTCAGTGGCTTGGTGAGGCATTCTATTACACTCAAATTCAACTTTCATAAACCTAAATGATTTAATTCGATATATTTCATACAAGGAAGTGCAATCTATTACTACTTATATTCCTTATTCTTGCAAAAATAATGTGATTGTAATCACTAAATTGCTGATTAAGGAATGTACATAAATCAGTTTACCTACCATAAAATTAGCTTTAAATAACTTTAAGATTAAATTTCATTTTTGTTATTTTAAGTAATAATTATAAAAACAATGAAATATAAAAAAACTTTCTAATTTAAAAAAATATTGCTTTTAAAATTTAAGAATGGATCATCAAAAGGAGAATAAGAAAAAAAATTATTAACCCTGATAAATAAATTTTTTTTAATGTACCCAAGTAATTTAATGTGTAGTTTGGAAAAAATCAACATGTAAATCTGGCATAATGTCAAGAAATATATAAAATACCCTATAAAAAGAGTACTTCATAGATACTCAATCAACTAAAAACTGAAATATTACATTGCCAGTCTGGCATAGCTAATTGCTCCATAATGTCTCCAACAAATCTTTCAGATGGCATATAATGATGGAGAACCATTGGCAGGTTGGATGCTGGTCAAACAATCATGGAGGTAGCCACAAATTTTGGTGTCCATCATTTTGTTCTCTCATGGCTATGAAAGCAATTCCAAAAAACGCAAATAGTTATCAGAAGGCAAGCTGAAGGGAATTCTAAAGTTACAGCCCCTCAAGATGGTTGTTATATTGGACAAGTCTGAATGGAACAGGAACAAGAACATCATCTCTCCCTCCACACCTCATAGCTGCCACAGAAAGGCAAGTATCTGCCTCAACTGTGACCAGAAAGCTTCATAAAGACAAACTCTATGGTGGCTGATCCACTGTATGCTTTCCTTTAAACTCCAGACACAGTTCAAGCTAATATTCAGATTATCAGATAGACAAACCCACTTGAAGAGGTTTATTAAGTAGCATGGACCCAGGAACTCCATGATCAGACAGCAGACATGTGCTGATGTAGAGAGAGGTGAAACCTACAACAAACCCCATATTGTTGCTGAGAAATGTGCATTTGGTGCAGATCTGACTGTGTGTGCTGGGTTTTCATTATGCAGCCATACCACCTCCTTGTGTGTGATGGAAGTTCTGTGAATGCTTTGAGATATTGGATGAGATTCTTGATCCCTATATGTCAAGCCCTATGACAATGCAGTAGGTGACAATTTCCTTCTAATGGACAATAATGTCCATCAAAACAGAGCAAGACTGTCCAACTAATATTTTGAGGAAGGTATCTGACAAATGGAGCAGTCTGCATTCTCACTGATCTTAACTCAATAGAACAGAGTACAGAAACATTTTTGGTATTGGGCCAAATTGAAAAATGTTATGTTTACTGTTGGCCAATAGTTACGAGGGAGGTGCAATAAAAAGAGCAAAAATAGTCAGTTTGTTATATTTTATTTGTCATATCGATAAAAACAAAATAAAAAAAAATATAAACATTAATATATAATTTATTTTAACATCAAAACTGAAGCTGCCTTGTTTTAGTAATATGTGAAGGATGGACTGGATCCAAGAAATGCGCTGCTCCAAATTCAGTTTTAATGACATTATACTTAAACTTAAGTTTTATGTGTTATTGAAATTTTCATCTTATTGGGACATGGTTCACTTCAGTAGAGTCAGATTTAAAAATATATATATGAGCTGTCCCATGGCCGAGTGGTTAGCGCGCTTGGCTACTGATCTAAGGGACCTGGGTTCGAGCCCCGGGTAAGGCATGGCTGTGTGTCGTTTTTCTGCTGAGGTCCTGCCATCCTCTCAGACCTACTATGGCATATAAACTGACAGGCTCCTGTCAGACCTCTGTGGCAAGCAGCTGCTTGAGGGAGTATTTATTTTTATTTTTTTATATTTTTTTTTATCTTCCACTTTTTACATGCGCCAGATAAAATTGTTAAAAGGATCAGATTGGCAAGTGGGCCAGAGTTTGTGCATGCCTGCAATAGAACATCTATGGAATGCATCTATGGAATTTTTAGTGTATGTGCAAATAATTTTGGTTCAAATATTTTTATGACCTATCAAAACATTATCTTCATATCTTCCTGTGAAATTCAATTAAATCTGTGTAAATAATTTTGAGATATGTGCATTTTACTGATTCATGCTTTTAACTTTTCACAAGCAGTGAAGTTCTGTTACTTTGTTTGGCAAAATAACTCTTTTAGGCTGAATTCTGAGAGAGACATTCCTTAGGAATTACTTGACACAAACAGTTTACACATAGGACATAGTGAAGAGGAAGGAATAGCCTCGATTGGACGAGTCCATTTTAAAACTCAGCCAGTATGGTAGTGAAAGGTTTACACAATTTTTATCTTCATGTGATACCAGAAAGGAATATCTGTGCATTTCCAAGCTTTCAACAATCCAGCAACTCAATAAGTACTTTTATTGGGTGGCTACTATATTACCAAAATGAAAAAGAAGTACCTAGTGTATCATATGCATACACAATCCTGAAGCAGCCATAGGTTAAGAAGTCCAACTAGCATAATTAATTCTCTACGTCTATTCTGAGCAACACCTCTTGAAGCTGCTCACTGAAAGTCATTCTAACCTTTCAATTATTATAAAGTAACAGGATCATTACCCATGAATTACTAATTAGTGGTATATCAAAGGGGGGTGAATGGCAACCATGAAAGGAGAATGAATGTTGAATTTATCACTGATAATGCTGTATCTACGTGTATGGCTATAAAACATGATATCTTTCTATGGACAATAATTATGACTGATTTCCAATCAACAGATGTCATCACAAGCACCTCATGACAATACCAGGTTAACATTCAGGTCATCTAAGCCCTAACCTAGATTCCCAGTATAAAGCAACCTCCCCAACCATGAAAGGAGAATGAATTTCATGATTCTGTAGCGCACTAAGGGCTCCAAAGCCTAGGGCTTAATTGCACTTTGATCTGGTACTACCTCCCAATTGTAGAATTAAGTCAATAGCCATCAGTTAGCTGGAATTGAACTAGGCCGAGATAGATAAATAGGAAAAGCACATTTTCAGAAATTTGTGCAATCAGGAGTTGGTAAAGGTTCACTATATTACTCTAGGTAAAAGAACGTATGTAAGGAAACTTTTTATGTTGTTAAAGTGTTAAGATTTTTTTTGCTGAGAGATAAAAGAAGCACTTACCAAGAGATGATTTCAATGCATCGGTGTTGCAGTCAAATCAGCTTCAGATTCTCCTCTTTCTTTGACAGTTAGCATATGCATGAAGACATGGGTTCAAATCCCACTCAGAATAAAGCCAAATATTTTTAAGAAAATTATATCAGTGTTGGGTTGCTTTACCTCTGAACAGCACTTTATTGAACACACTGGGCTAAAAGGCCAGGTCCCAAGGATCCAGAGGTCTCAGAGAAGATAGGAGGGAGGGGACCCACTGAACAACTGTTGGGAGGCAGATGGCAACCTCTCAAGGCCATCCAGTGTGTTCATTAATGTGCACAGGGTATGGCTCTCACACACATAGGGCCACAGCTTAATATCCCATCTGATAGGTGGAGTCCTTTACAAGTTCATTGGTGTTCTCTACTGACTGAGGGCAGGGCAGGAGTTTTGTGGAGATAAACCTCAATGCTGCCTAGGTGGGACTCGAACCTGCTAACTGCAGATTACGAGCCAATTATTTCAGGTATTCGTATATTCAGTTGCATACCTTGAAAGTTCTAATGAAGAGGGTTTCAACACATTTGAGTTCAATAAGAAGTTGAACATGATGCAATCTACAATTTTTGGGTAGTGTTTTGGAAATGCTATTCTAGCCCTTCAAAGCAAATGATTAAATACCCCCCTTTGATATACCACTAATGTGATCAATACCATCATGCTAATATACGGCAACAAAACAAGTTGATAATAATAAGTCATGCACCTTATAAATGACCAAGGGATTAATATTCAGATTGCTAAACTAGAAGATTCATTCAGACTGCTAACCAGAAAACTAATCAGATTGTTAAAGACAGAAGAAATGTGACTTAGTACATCTGATTATATGATAGTAGGGATGTTTCTTATTAATTTGATCAATAATACAGCTTGTTATATTGATGAATTGAAAAACTACAATGACATTCATTTAACCCTTTCATTATCATACTGGTCCAAAACATCCTAAACTGCAGGTAGGTGGTAGTGAAGAGGAAGGAGTAGCATTGATTGGATGAGTCCACTTAAAATCTCAGCTGGTATGGTAGTCAAAGCAGTTGTTATGCTATCAGTGAGTGTAGTTTGAGCCCTGTTTAATTAACAACTGCTTTTTCAATGTTATAAATTATCTAAGAAAGATTGCTTATAAATTTATTTGATAAAATCGGATATATATTGAATCTGAATGAAAATTTGTTCCAAATCCTATTGGAAGATACCAAGCATGCATTTAGAGTGTGAGGAAAGAATTTTCCATTACCCTACATTTGCTCTGATGCAATGAAACTGTTATATTAAAATCACTTCTGTTTTGCAGTCAATTAGGCTATTGGAATACAAAACACATGGTTAAGTTGTTTTACCTCTGAGTAGCACTTTTTTGTGCATAATGGGCTAAATGACCAGGTCACAAGATAGGTCACTGGATAGCTATTGAGAGATTGCAGCTTCCCATCAAGGTGATTTAGTGTGCACAGGGTATGGTTCTCTCACACACAGGACCATACTTAACAACATTCTATCTGACAAACAGAAATCTTTAAAAGTGCAATGGTGTCCCCTATTGATAGACGGCAGGGCACAGAGTTTAGCAGAGATAAAATCAAGGCAGGACTCAAACCTAGAAACTGCAGATTAGGAGCCTGGTGAGCTACCCCCCCCCCCCAATAAAATACAGGGGGTCCTAATGAATAACAGTGGGGTTTCAGAAACCCTTGCCCCAAATATGCAAAAGGCATTGTACTGAATGTTGTACTGGTACATTCCCCTACATGGATGGCCACCAGCAAGATAACACGCATTTTTCAAAAGATGTTACAGAAGTTCCTAGTGTAACATTTCATGACAGATGGATTCACAGGGGTGGTCCAATTCTATGGCTACCATGGTTCTAAAAACCCCATTATTTTTTGGGTTGGGTTGTTTTACCTTTGAGCGGCACTTTTTTGCACACCATGGGCTAAATGGCCAGGTCACATGAACCCAGAAGGCTCAGAGATGGTTGGAAAAGGGGATCCACTGGATCAGATGGATGACAGATGGTAGCCTCCCATCAAGGCCATCCAGCATGTTCTTTAACATGCACAGGGTATGGCTCTCCCACACATGGGGCCACGGCTTAACGTCCCATCCGACGGACAACAACCTTTCCAAGCTCATCAGTGTCCCCTACTGGCCGTGGGCAGGGCAGGGAATTTTGCGGAGATAAATCTTAATGCTGACCCAGCAGGGACTTGAACCTGGGAACTACAGATTACGAGCCTGGCACACTACCAACTGAGCCACCCCCACCCCCATTATGTTTTGGACAACCTGTACATTTGCTATACATTGGTTGCATACCAACTCTTTCAGTATCAGTACTGTTGAGTCATTTATTTATTAGTCTTCATATATTATGCTATTTTATGCTTTTCAATATTTAAAATACAGCATATATTTCAAAAATTAATAATTCGAAAAGACTCTACTTACCTATTTTCTTCAACTTCTGCCTCTCTTTCTACTTCTAACAGTGATAGCTGTTTTGAAACAAATGACTCAACAGCCATTGTGTGTGGCCTGTTATTCTTCACCTTATGGTGCAGCTACAAAAGAGAAAAACAATAAAATATGGTAAAAATAATCTTTTTTAATCACCGAGGTAAAATATGAGAAAACATACTAAAAATGCTGCAAATAAGAATTTATTGTAAATAAATTGTAAATCCAGCAAAATATTCATTACTCTTATGCCATATGACAATTCCTCCTAGAGATAAAATTGTTAAATTGTGAGATTTTAGTTCTATAACTAGAATCAGTATCTTTCAGTTTAGTAGGTAACAAACTGTTGTGTAACTTGCTCTCCACTCCTTTTAGAGCTAGCCTAGCCTTGCATACATCCTGGGAGGGGGGAGATACAGCTACACCCATCCTACTAGAAATAAACAGTTTCAGAACAGACCACCAGAACAGTAACAGTTTTCTTCAACAAGGCAATATTCACAGTCGTATCAGAATAATATGACCACCTACCATAGTATATGTATGGTAGGTGGTCATATTATTCTGATACGACTGTTTATAATATATTCCTGAATTTTTGCTAATTCACCACTGGCACCATCTATGTCAGGAATCGGGCAGCCAAACTGCCACATATGATGATAATAATATTTGTCACTCATGCTCGCAGCATTCCAACACCTTAAGAATTAATTTTCAGGTTGCAAAAGTAACTTTCTCTCTTTTGATCAAATACATTTCTATGGACAAAACAACATTTTAGCTCTAAATAGCTTATTATTATATATCCATTAGAAATTGTCATATTTTCCTATGTGCCGAATGTAAACATATTTGGAATAATTAATTTTTTTTATCCCTCAAACTATTACATCATGCACGTAGCTTTACAAGCAGATTCACAAAAACTACAGGTTGGCCAATTTAAATTTTACTGTGCATGCAATCTCAATGTATGGATATCAAGTTGGATTACTTCTGACAGGCATTTTTTTGCACACAATAGGCTAAATTGGCAGGTCACAAGGGCTCAGATAATGTTGAAAGGAATCCACTGGACAGTTGTATGAGATATTGATAGCAGCCTCCCATTGACATCCAGTGTGTTCTTCAACATGCACAGGGGTCAGGCTTTATGTCCCACCTGATGGTCAACAGCCTTTCCAAACCTATCAGTGTCCCTTTTCTGACCAAGGGTAGATAGTGGAGAGGAATCTCAATGCTGGCACGGATATGATACAAACTCAAGAACTGCAGATTACAAGCCTGGTGCACTGACACAAAACACACACCATGGAGCTCAAGAGCACTTTGTATAAATGTTATTAGTCTTTGAGCATAATTTTCAGAACCCTTAAAAGCTCTAATAATTTTGCTAATTTCTCTTCCCACCCCACAATGCACATGACGTTTGGATGCATCCTTGTGTATTATAACATTTTCCTTGCAGACTGTATAACTCGTAACACCTAGATGAGTTAAACTGTTTAAAATGCAAGGTTTTACTAATTCCTTGCCTAGTAAAATCAAAATTACATTACTAATAACACAATATTTCGTAAACATTAAAATCAAAATTGTCAAATACTTTAAAAGTTTTGTTTTTTCCCTGCAATAAACGATGCTTTTTTTCAGCGTTGTTAAATACTCACTTGTTTTACATGGATAAATTTATATTTTGTGATAAACCATTTTGTAAAATGTAACAACCTAGATCCCTGATGTAATACTCTGCTCATAAGAACTATTCAATATTCACTTGGCAACTCACAAATGCTGTGTTGCCAAAGGTTGAAGAAAAGTGCTAATTTCCGAAAGATTTTTTTTTCCTATTTATCATTCACACACACACAATTACCGAAACCTCAGATTTATATCTAGCTGCTGGAATGATGCTAATAAACCCATATTGAATTTTCATTTTCTTGCTGGAATCCCAAATTTAACTACTATTTTCAGCCTTTTAAGCTCCTTATCTCAAAATTTTGGGCAAAGTTGATATTTAAACGATTTTATTTCAGTTATTGCTGTTTAAACAAACGATGTGTTTAAGCAGAAATGATTTAATTTTTACTTAATATTCAGGCAAGTTTTGTATTAATGCACTGTTAAAACTATTTTGAGATATTGACAAAATCCAGTTCTTCAGATCAGCGTTGTTTTCAAATGCAAAATTGAGGTTGCTTGTTTTTGGTTTCTTTTCCATATTTATCACAGCACTTTTGGTTCTTTAATTCTAGGGATTATAAATTCACTTTTTTCATGGATAGTCTAGTTGCGTGATTGGCGCTTCCGTTTTTAATTATTTGCTATTAAATGTTTTAGGACTACCATATTTTTTTTATGCACCATGCAGTTTTTGAAGTATCAGCAATTTTTTCTACCTTTACTATTGTTTTAAGTTTTAAATTAACTTACTGTTAGAGTTCACAGCAGCTCTTAACAGTTTTTTTTTTACAATATTCCTAAGCGTGCCTACCGGTTTCAACCATCTGTGTGGTCATCGTCACGAGCACTCGACTCGTCACGAGCTGCTCGTGACGATGACTTACATATTCTTTGCTCTATAGTTAGAGCACCGCCTCTTCTAAGACACTGTCTGTTGATTCGCGAAAAAAGCATATTCCTTCTCAACGAAGTTTCTCCGCTAAATGGCGCTGATCACCTAGTAAAGCGCATAAAGCGTACTGTTCCCTTGACTTATTATAGCAATCGTACCATACGTTTTTAAATTTTATAGTGTTTTATTGCTTAATTTGCTGAAAATCGTGATTTTTTTTATTACTTTTGTTCAGTTTTTTCATCATAACTTCCTGAAGGAATAGAAGGTATGTATAAATTTTATTTTGAGTTATAGAGAGTAGTTTGTTAAAGACACGAAGTAAATGTAATCCCTAGAATTAAAGAACCAAATTATAATGAAAGAGAAAAAATACCCCCTCAAGCAGGTGCTTGCCACAGAGGTCTGACAGGAACCTGTCAGTTTATATGCCACAGTAGAAGATCTGAGAGGATGGCAGGACCTCAGCAGAAAAACGACACATACATCCATGCCTTACCCGGGGCTCGAACCCAGGTCCCTTAGATCAGTAGCCAAGCGCGCTAACCACTCAGCCATGGGACGGCTTGAAAGAGAAAAACTGAAGGAAATTTGTGATATTCCCACTGGTATGAAAAAAGTAAGTTTCATTATCATTTAGAAAATTTGTTGTGGTTCTTTGTTAGTAGTTATACACTGAATGATTAAAAGTACTACCCCACAGGGAAACAGACAAAACGTTTTAAAAGGACAAACGTGATTTCAGTGGTAATTGAGTGTATTTCAACATATTGGTTAATAATATTCAATGGTTATAATAATTTTATTAAATAAATTAAAAATTATTAGACTGTATAATTTAAAGCACACAATATTAATTAACCATACGGTAGTCCCATGTGAATTACAGATTCTATATATTTTTTAACTGGAAATTTCAAAGTTATAATTATTAATTCGAAATATTTTGGGTATTCTTCTGCTTCGTCAGTCAAGCTATCAAGCTAAAGATTCCTATCAGTTATTAACTGATACTTTACACATTTATTAAGCACAATGCCATCTCTTAGGATTAGTAGGGTATTGATTTTGTTTATCCCTGCAATTCTCAATGCCCTATCACTCAAATAACTGTCACATCTGCTCCTTTTTATACAGAAGAGTACAGATGGTTTCAAAAATAGCCTGTTTAAAATGGTCCCATTCCTCCTCTACTTCAATTGTAAGCCCGCTTTCAAACTTATGAAGGTAAACTGTGGCTATTTCTGGTTCTTTCAAAAATTCATTGTTAAAGGAAACTCTTAAGAAATATTTACAATATTTCTATATGACACAATATTACACAATCTTCAATTGCAACACACTTTTGACAAGGAAATAGTGAGACCCATTTTCGGCTTATTATGTGACCTGGTATTGCTAACCAAACTAATTCATTTGCTCTAAATATATAACCAACCATATTCCTAAAAAGCCAATTAGGAAACCATCTGTATTTATAAATTTACTGATTACTCGTGTAAAATTATCGCTGACATAGCATGAATCGAACCCACAACTTTCCAGATGCTGCCACATCCATGCCAGAGCTCTCTGTATAAGTGTTATTCTCAAACCTTTAAATTTACTTACTTCCATGATATGTTTCCTATTCCCCTGCAACTACCAACGCCAAAAGGACCTATCACCTTTGGGGATCTCTGAATAATAACTTGCAATTGTTAGAGAATGATTAAGTCCATAAAAGCAAAAAGAGTAGTAAGAGAAATTTATTTTTCTTTAAAACTGTTCTTGTCTATAAGTTTAAGTACATTTCCCCAAAAATTTATTTGCTTTGGGACAAAAAAAAATAGCTGTTGAACAGTTCTGGGATGAAAAAATTTAAGCACCTCTTTAACAGTTCTATTTAAGGAATGTCGTAAAAGGGCAATTTATTTTTTATTTCACCGTATGTTAATGACACTATCGGCATTACTAAGCAGATTTTCTTTTTCCACGCTATTAAATAATTGATATTTTTGGTTGTGTATCTTATAAATGCATCAATGACAGTACTTCATACGTTGAAACGCGCTCTTAGGTCTCTGTGTATACTAGGTGGCCACTACCATCTGGCGGCCAACTCGCGAAGTAGTCGGCACACTTGACCTATTCGTAAGCGTGCTGTCACTGTGCTAACAAACGACAGAATATGTTTAAAAATGGGTCAGTGTGTAATAAATGGATGCCTTAATAAGCTTCGAAAACGATCAAAGGGATAACATTTCATAATCCTAAAGTTTTGCTTTGTAAATTTAAAATTTTTTTGTTATTGTAACTATTTTTGACAGTAGCGTAGTTAGGACTTGAGGAAGGGGTGGAGGGGGGGGATAGCGTAAACTTGTGGAAGAGAGCTGCGAAAATTTTCCAGTGTTTTAAATGTAAACTGATTAAACAAAGGTTTATTATAAATTTAGAGAAAGAAGTAATAAATCAAGAAACGGAAGAAAACGCACTTTATTCATTTTCTATGCTCTTGATGTACCCTACCGAAAGGTTGCAGAATTTCCGTTATGACAGTGAGAACCTAACTTGGAAGTCTTTAACTTCTAAAATATCAATTAATGGAAAATATTCCATCTATAGTTAAATAAATAATAGTGTAAAAATTTGGCCTATAAATTCTAAAATATGCATTAATGGAAGATAAATTAAAGATCATAATCAAATCTATTTAAATATCCACTTTCAACATTAGAAACCTTTGATTAAACAATGATACAACTTTGAAATATTATGCAGGGGAGGGGTGGGGTGTTTTAACATATTCTATATCAGGCACCACGTTTTTCATTGGTATATTTGTTACAAACTTTTAATTTGTTTTACAAAATTAAGTTTATATAAAATGTAAAGTGTCATTTGATATATTCCAAGAATTTGTATTTTGAACTTTCTCCTGGAGAGATTTTTCCCCCAAAAATTCCGCTGGATCAGGACCGGAAAAGAGTCGAGATCAAGTGGGTGGGGGGCAAAAGAAAAAAAGAAAACTCAATCGACCTGAAAAATATAAGGGGGGGGGGAGCAAGATATGATTTCCAATGCAATATAACATTTTACCTTACATTTTATGTCTTTAAAAAATGAAATCAAAGTTTATTCTTCAATAGTATGAAATATAAATAAGTTTAATAATTTTTTGTTCCTATTACCCTTACTTACTGCACTGGATATAATTCTGCAATCAATCTCTATTTTATGAAAAAGATGCTCCATAGCTTTCATTTGATATGTAATTTGTTGACTAATGTTAAGCGGGGTTAAATAACTATGTTTAAAAACAAATAAAAAAAATAAATAAATACCCCCTCAAGCAGCTGCTTGCCACAGAGGTCTGACAGGAGCCTGTCAGTTTATATGCCACAGTAGGAGATCTGAGAGGATGGCAGGACCTCAGCAGAAAAACGACACACACATCCATAATGCAAAACCGAAGCCGAAAAAGTAGTTTTTTTTTATAACTGTAAAATAATTTTTTACTTTCCATAAAAAATCGATTTTATTTTCCAATAATTGTAGAAATAGTTTGCTAATTTAATCAAAGGGTTCAATCATCTTTAAATGCTGAATAAGAATCTTTTCGCACATGAAACAGTTGCGATTTTATTGAGCAGTATTAGCATAAAATTTTCGGATATATTGCAACTGACGTGCAGGGCGTAGTTTTCTGTGTAGGAACAACATGGCTACCGCTGTTCTCCGCTGCTATACTAGCGACCTATGCTAACAAATAGTAAGTGCGCTTCCCTCTCTTCCTATCTCAATGTGTATTACATTCTTCTTCACTGTATCTGGACCACTTTGTAAACGGGGGTCTTGGCCCCTTTATCATCTGGTCTAACCTAACTCAATGGAATCAACAGGTAGTGTCCTAGAGGAGGGAGGTGGTGGTTAGGGGCTCGCCTTCTTCTTATACATCCTTCTTTCTAAGCTGGACCTATTTGTAAAGGGGGCCTCGGCCCCCTTATCATCAGGTCCATACGCATAAAGGGTAGTGGGTGCGGATGAAAACAGCAAAGACTGGCCAGCACAGTGAAGGCTGGCAATCGTACATATTGGCAATTGGGCTTTAGGCCGCAGGCCGCCCAGTGGTGGAGAGGCAGATGTTGAAGGGTGAAGGAGAATAAATACCAGTTGCATGTCATGTGAAGGGGGGGGGGAAGGGGGGGAGAGAGATAGAGGAAGAAGTAGTGTATATATTTTTTTTTATAATTTTCCGAGTGGCGAATGTTATGTTATTTTATGAAGTTGTGGCCATGGTTGGTTGCCAGTATGGTAGATTTGAGTCAATCAAAGGGGGATGAAATATTTGGTGGGGGAGCTGAGACGGTGGGATAGGGATAACTCCTGTGTCAGGAAGATGGAGAAGGAAATATTTATGGATGCTTATCTAACACCAGAGGTTAGCATTGGGTTGCCCTGTCATGCAGTGAAATGTTGCGCAGGGGTGGATCTGGGAAAAGTCATAGATCAGTGACAGCCATATATATGGGAAGGAGTATGATAAAGATAATCATTTTTTTTTGGAGGAGAAGGGAGGAAAATGATATAGCAACGTTATATGAGTTGGAAATCAAATTTATGTGTTCAGTGTGTGGTGGTCAGTGTTTAAATTTTATAGAGCCAGTAGAAGGTCAGCCATGAGCTTGGGGTGTGTGGCAGGAGTGCAGTTTAAGGTTCCCATCAAAGGGTAGTGGGAGATGTGGTGAGATTCCATATGTATATTAGGTATGATAATGTGTATAGAGATGTTATGTTCTGGGAGAGATTCCATATAAGTTATTGGGTTAAAGAGAAATATAAAAGTTTCCAATATAGAAATAAAGTTTTCCTTTATGTGACTTTATTTTTGATAGTTAGATTGATTTTTTTTTGATGATTTTATACTATATATTTATTTTTATTTAGTTTCTATGGAATAAGTTGTCCAAAATGCGTCTTTTGATGTCCTATGGGGATCTTTTATTGGCATCTGGATCTTTTAGTGTCCCAAGGATCTTTTAAAAGTGAGGTAGAGGCCTTTGGAGAGGCAGAGAGGCTTTAGGGGAATCTCCCAGTGCTGTTGATATATTGGGCCAAGGCCCTATAGTGGCTTTTTATATTATTATGAGTAGGACCAAGAATTGTATGGGATGAGAAATAAGTGGTTCCCAGTGTGGTGAGTGTCTGGAAGAGGGTAATTCTATGTGTTGTGTATTTGGTGCAGTGTAGAAGGTAGTCTGGAATGTCTTCTATCACATGGCATGTAGTGCAAAGAGCAGATGGTACCTTTTGTATCATGAAAAGGTCCTTGTTTAGATTTGTTCTGCCAGTGCGTAGTTGATGAATTGCTGTTTGGGCTCTTCTTGATGTAGTTGAGATGTAGTGTGTGTGGGATGGCAGCAATGGTGGCTCTGAATGTATTTTTAATTGTGGCCTGTTGGATCCAGTTTTGTGTCCATGTGGAGTGGAAGAATTTGTTGATTTCAATTAGGTGATGATTATATTTCTCAGGGGTGTGATAATTTGGTGTAGGGATATTGTGTCCTTGTTTAGCAAGATGGTCAGCAGTGTCATTATGGGTTATGTTACAATGAGAGGGTATCCAGTGGAATGTTAGTATTTTGTGAGTGGCAATTATATTGTGTGAAATTCTGTGAATATGGAAAAGAGAGTAATTTTGTGATAGGTTGTATGTATGTTTGTTGATGCTGTGCAAGGCAGATTTTGAGTCAGTGATAATATGTATGCTGTGTGTATTTTGTGTGGAGGACCATTCCAAAGCCATATGTATTGCAGCTAGCTCTGTAGCAGTACTGTTTTCTGCATGGTTCATTTTGATATATATGTGAGAAAATTGGTTGGGTAGAGTGGAAGGCAGCAGAGCCATTTGTTGTGTGTGGGATGTGGGAGCCATCTGTGAATATAATGAGGTCTGTGGTAGGAATGTTTGTGATGAGTTATTCCGCTGCAAATTTTAGTTCTTGTGGGAGGTGTTTATATTTTTGGGTGATGTGTGGTAGTGTGAGATTTATGGAGGGTTTTTTAATAGTCCAATAGGGTATTGTGTATCTAGGGTTGAAAGGTTTGATTTTTCTCCATGTTGAATATAGTGGGTTGTAACGCTCCAAACAATGTAGAATACTTAAAGTTTAATGCTCCGGATAGCTTTAACGGGCGCCAGGCAATCATTAACAAATTGCCAAAAATGTAGAATAAGTTGATTTAGGGTTCCAGTGCCAGTGAGCGTTCATAAGTGAGAGTCAAAAGAATTCTTAACAATATAGAGTTAATGTAAAAAAGGTTCTAAATCAGCGTTGCTCAAGATAAAAACTACAGACTCAAAAGTTTGTAACATAACAAAATAGATTTATTTCCAAAAATAAGTAACTCACCAAGAACATCAATGAAGAAACTAAAATCTGTGCTACGCACCTTACTACATCTCTCTGCTCTCTCTACAACTCTCAAGTGACAAATCCCTCAAGTGCCTCGCAGGGCACGGTTTTGACAATTGGGCCGGCGCATGCCGGGAAAGACATTTGCATACAATGACGGACGCAAGCTATGACGCAAGAGGGGGCGTGTCCTTGGCACGCGCTTTAACGGTTAGGTCGGAAGTTCGGAGTTGCGTACGCGCAACTCCTAGAAACTTGAAAACGAGTGCTGTGATGCCGAAAAGGAAATAAAAATCCCCAAAATGATAAATATAACGTAAATTAAACAAAAACTGGTTAAGGTAAAGCAAAAGTGAACGATGGGGCATCACAACTCCCCCTTTCAAAGGGAGTCAAAATGATTGACCTAACAAATTTTGACGAGCAAATTTTGAATAAAGGACACATCTTACGTCATTTACACATGGCTGAACATAAATAAGTAAAAGTATGCTAGCGCAAATTTGGATATGATGAACTATTCTTACTTTGACACAATTTTCCAGCACAACCAAAGGTACCTCCTCCCTTTTCCTCCTAACAAAAATATGTGTTTAACAGCTACCCTAGTGTACTTACGTACCAGTGGCTGTGACAGTTAACTGTATACTAGCATCATCGGTCTAACTAGTATCACATTCTGATACAAACTCGAAATTGGCATATCTTGAACTGTACAGAAAAACAGGTTAATAACTCCTAACTTCCTCTAAGTCTAATAAATGTTAAAAAGATGAAAAGAAAAAGTGATTCATTACATTTGTTGTTAGCGGGGTAATAACTTCCGCTTTTCCCCTAACCACAATAAAAATTCGTGAAAGCTAATTCTTCACCTAAATCACATAAAAAAACGGGTATTCGAACACCGTTATCTCCTCCTAATTACATTCAAATACGCAAAGCTAAGAAAATTCAAAATTTACAAACAAGCGGGATTGTAATCATCCGCTAATTCTTCTCCTATTCACAGAAATCGCGATCTAGCTGAAATAAAAAATCATTAGTTACCTCCCCCTTCAGAGCTAACGTCCCCCTCCCAAAGGAGTTATGCTGATAACAACTCTGTTATCAGACTATGCCATTTGGGGACAGCTCCAAAAAGGTACACAAAAAAAAAACAAAATTCTGCAGTCATCATCATGGTCATCATCTATATATACCAATAAATACTGCCAATGTCATCCACAAAAATTACGTATCATTGACACATAAATATCACTGATGACACTGAACAGATTTAAACACATATACATAAATCGTATCTAAGAATAAAGAAAAAAGAGTGTAAATAATTTATAATATACGATGATAACATTTCATCCAATAACTTTTACATGAATCTCCTTTTTTTTTTTTTCATAAATTCACTTTGGAATGCACGTTATTTTACAATACAAATTCTTAAATCACTAATTCTCTTTCACTCTTCTCATTCATATCCAGAAACATTTTACAATTTCTAAACTTTCCAATATCGACTTACAAAATTTTCAGCTATCAGTCAGCTGAAAAAAATCTACAAAAATACATTTTAACTCACGTAAATACAATAACTAGAACCTCGATGAACAAGAATGCAAAAAAAAAAATTCAATTCACACAGTATAAACTCGAACTACAAAAATTTCACTTTTCAAAAATAAATATCGAACTCTAAAGTTTCAACAAGAAATTAAACATCGCTAACTGTATAATTCACAATAAGGCTTCTTCTTCGTCTTCATCTATTCCAGAAAAAAAACATTTTATAACTCAATCAAGTGCCAAGTGAAAGAAAAATATACTTAAATTTCATTGTTGGCACTCCGTGGCGATAAATCATCTAGTCCGTTTCCGATAACATCTTTCCGTCGTCGTTGGGTGGCTTCACGTAAAGTTGTTACTGAAGATCTTGTTCAAGTCAAGTCGTCGCTGTAGAGCTCTCTCGTGACGTCATCTTCCCGATGTTCGCTGCTTCGCTGCCGGTTGTCGCTCTGCAGGCTCTGGTCGTTTCGTCGGCTTTTCGTTACGCTCTTGACGTTGATGGAACAGCTGAATCTGGCTTTGTCAGTCTTTGTCCTGTTGTGTGCAGTAGGTGATAATCTAATCTGTGTTTTTCTCTTCTGGGTGGTAAAGGTTCAATATCATCATCAGAGCCATCATTCTCCTGGGTTGGTTGTGGAGCATCTGCTTCTGCTCTAGAAAATTCTATAGAAGTTTTGTATTTTTTTATATTCACAACATTAAAGTACCCTACTGAGGCATTAGTGGTCATATTGGCCAATTCATACAGAAGTGGAGAAAGTTTCTTCCTTATAACATATGGTCCAGCATATAATGGTGCAAATTTCTTTATAAATCCTCTTTCTTTATCACTCTTATGATGTGTTTTAATCAAGACCTTATCACCTACTTTAAATTCCATATGTCGTCGTCTTTTATTATAATCCTCTCGTTGCTTTTGTTGTGCTCGTAGGGAATTATCTTGTGCCTTTGAAATGGCTCGAATATGCTGTTCCGTTCTAACCTCAATGGATTGTGGAGATGCGGGTTGGCCAATGAGTCTGTCCCAGGGTAATGTTAGTTCTCTTCCAAGAAATATCCGTGAAGGCGTGAATTTGGTGGTTTCATGTAATGAAGTGCGTAAAGCAAAGGAAAACTGTTGCAAATATTTATCCCATGTACTATGTCTATTTTCGACGTAAGCAGCTATCATTCTGCCAATATTTCGATTAATTCTTTCTGTCAAATTTGATTGTGGATGATATGGAGTTGTATATATATGTTTTATTTGGAATGTTTCACATACTTCAGCAAGCACATTGGAAATGAATTGGGGCCCATTGTCCGAAACTATACTCTTGGGTACCCCGTATCTGCATATAAATTCATTTACAAATTTCTTTGCTACGATTGTTGCTGTTGCATTTCTAACAGGAAATATTTCGACCCATTTCGAAAAATAATCTACCAAGACCAGAATATATTGGGATCCCGCTTGTGTTTGTGGATACGGGCCCATTAAATCCATGCCAACTAATTCCATGGGTTCGTTGGAGATCGTGCTTTTCATAAGACCACAAGGACGGTTTTGATCGAATTTTGTGGTTTGACAAATTAGGCATGTTTCTACATAGGTTTTTACGTCCTTTTTCAAAGCTGGCCAATATGATCTTTTGGCCACTTTCTGATAGGTTTTCCGTGTACCTAAATGTCCAGCTGAAGGTACATCATGTAATTCTCGGAGTACGTACTCTCTTAAATTCTTGGGAATAAATGGGCGATAACTGCCTGTTTGACTCGGTCGTCTGCAGTAGTACAAAATATCGTTAATTAATCTGAAATGTCTGGCTCTTCCAACAATACTTGAAGCTATACTAGGATCTAGAGGTAATTCATCAGTTTTCAAATAATGATACACGTTTCCATATTCTAAATCGCTTTGTTGTTCAGTGATTAAATGTTCCTTGTATTCGATGGGAACTATTGTGGCGAGTGAGGGAGCAAAAGGCTTATCTTCGAGCTCTGGCGTAACTTCTGCCGGCCACACGGGAGCACGGGATAATGCATCTGGTAGCTGATGTGCACTTCCCTTTCGATGCTCGACCTTGAAATTAAATTCTTGTAGGCGTAATGCCCAGCGCATTAGACGACCTGTTAGATTGGTAGATGTCTGTAACCATTGTAAAGCAGCATGGTCAGTAAAAATAGTTATGTCGGATGTGTCTAATTGTACTTTAAATTTTTCTAGAGCCCATATTACGCTTAGACATTCTTTTTCAGTCACTGTATAGTTTCTTTCAGTATGACTCAAACTGCGACTGGCATACATGATGACGTGTTCACAATTGTCATTCTGTACTTGGCTCAGCACGGCGCCGAGACCGACATCGGAAGCATCAGTGTAGATGAAAAAAGGTTTGCCTAACTGTGGCAAGGCCAACACACGGGAGCATGACACAATGCATCCTTTAATGTCTGAAATGCTGTATCGCAAACAGGTGTCCAGTGAAACCGCTTTCGCTTTCGACGTAATTCACACAAAGGTTCGGCCAAATTAGCAAAATTGGGTACAAATTGTCGGTACCATCCACACATTCCTAAAAATCTACTAAGTTGTTTCGAATTGCGCGGTGTGGGAAATCGTTCTATGGCTTCGACCTTATTAGGTAATGTTCTTACTCCATCCTTATTAACAGTGAAACCGAGGTATTGAACGTCCTCTCGGAGAAATGTGCATTTGGACAACTTTATGGTGAGTCCGGCTTCTCTTAACCTTGCAAATACCAAATTCAAATCACGTAGATGCTCTGAAAAATCAGTAGAAAAAATGACTATGTCGTCTAAGTATACTTCACAAATTTTTCCTTTTAGGTCACCCAGAACTACGGACATAAGACGTTGAAACATGGCGGGTGCTCCTGATAAGCCAAACGGTAAGCAACGAAATTGGAATAATCCATCTTTTGTGAGGAATGCTGTTTTGGGTCGATCTGGTGGATATACGGACACCTGCCAATATCCTGAAGACAAATCTAGTGTGCTAATAAATTTCTTGCCAGCCAGTTGTGTTAGTAGATTCTGAATAATAGGTAGTGGATATCTGTCGGGAACTGTAACAGCATTTAATTTTCGATAGTCTACGCAAAATCTCAAATCACCAGTTTTCTTTTTAACGAGCACGACCGGTGAAGCCCAAGGGCTAAAACTTGGCTCTATTATCCCATCCTCTAACATTTCTTTAATTTGTGTTGAAATTATCTCTTCTTTACTGGGAGGATAATTATATGGTTTGCTGTAAACAGGTCTATTATTGCCGGTGTCGATATGATGTTCTAAAATCTGACATCTACCGGGCTTGTTGTTAAAAAGTTCGTAATTAGCATTGAGCAGAGTTTCTAACTTAACTCTCTCGCTATTTCCCAAGTGAGCGTTGTCAGCATGTTTTCTAATGTCTAATTTTATCTGATCGATATCAAGTTTTTCTTTCATTGTTGCTTTTAATGAAATAGTATTGTTGGCAAAATCAAATTCAATCAAGTGTTTCCGTATCGCATCTATTCCTATTAAAGAGTCGTATAATAATTCACTTATTACTAAAAATTCAAGTCTTATCTCCACATTATTTAAAGTGATAGGTAACTCGACAGTTCCTTGCGGAAAACACTGCTTGGAAGCACAAGCTAAGTTCAAAGGTCCACCGGACCACGGCTGCAAATTCAGTTTACAATTTTTCTGAATTTTATCCCATACTTTCTTATGTAGACATGTAAGATCAGCTCCTGTATCAATGCGAGCTATGAATTCTGTCTTATCGTGATAAAGCTTCACAAAAGGTAAATGTAAGACATTATGTATACCCACAGTAGCAAGACTTAACTCATGAGAGGGCTTTTGTTGAGGAACCTTGGCCTCTCGCTTCAAAGATCCCGATGAGAGTTTCCCGAATTTTCATTCCTTCGGTAGCAAAAATTTTCAGTATGTCCTAGTCGGCCACAAAAGTTACAAGTGAAAGATTGAGGTTGTTTAACCAAAGTTTTAGGTCTAGTGTTATGGTTTGAAGCTTGACGTGGCAAAAAGTCTCTACTTCGTTCATATTCTATAGTTCTTGGCGCGTTCGGCGCAAATTGTCGGGACCGTGTAAATTGCGGTCGTGCGGGAGTCATTCTACGCGACTCAACCTGATGTTGCTGCTTTGGCGGGAATGGCATCCATTGTTGGTTATGTGTATTTGCTGCAGATTCTCTTCTTGCAGTGTATTGCCGAGCCAATTTTACCAAATTGGAAACTGAATTTATGTTTCGTACTTCTAGGTATTCTCGGATGGGCAAAAGTAATTGAGACAATATGCAATTTACAATATCAATTTCAGCGGCATCAGCATCGTACAGCTGGTATAGTTCTACTGTACCCCATATGAATTTTTCTATGTCATCTCTTTCCCTTTGTCTTCGTGAAAACAACTCTGTAGCTAGTTCTGTAAAATCATTATAAGCCGGATATATGTCCATGATTTCGTTTTTTAAATTCTTCCCAAAGTTCTATGCCATGACGACATCCTACGTTATTCCACCATTGCTTAGCGCATCCAATTAGGCAAGATACTGCTAAAACAACTTTTTTGTTGCTTGGCACTTCATGTAAACGGAAGTGCTCCTCCATGGACTTGACAAATGTCCACGATGACGGACGTTTCGAACCGTCGAACCTTATCTCAGGTAAAGGCCAATTTACATAAGGACTATAGTTAATGGATGGGTTGGCAAATCGTCGTTGTGGCGGTTGAAAATACTCTGTTCTATCGCTTGCTTCTGGCGGAACAGAAAATGGAACCTTACGTTCAAAGTTTCTTCGTTGGTGAACTGACGTAGCATTGTCAGCAAATTTAGGGGTTGTTGTCGTTCCCCTTTTCTCCCGATTATCATCAAGCAGATTCATTAGCACTTCTGCTTCCATCATTACCTCTTGCAATCTACCCTTTACTCTTTCTATGTCGGGAGTCATTATGGCGGAATCGGCCATATTATTAGCAGACATGTTTAGCGGTCTGCTGAAATTTGGAATTTTGGAAATTTTGAAAACGTTTTATCTTGAGCAGCGCTCAAAGGTACTGCTATACAACAATAATAAAGCTATAACTAAGCTTTACAAAAATATAAATTTGCTTGTAAAAAAAATTTTCTTATCATCCTACGTACTTGTGTGTCCGGACACTTCTAATCATTACATACAACAATCTTAAATATTCAGCAATATCAAAGCTGAAACTTCAGTACCTTTGAATAATATACAAAAATGTTAAGCTACTTGCTCAACAAAAATTCTCGGCTTAAGCTGCCGTTAAATCTACAACTAGTATATACCACTATTGAGCTCAAAAAAATTACTATCTTTAAATACTGGCGAGTCCCTGTTCGTTGCGCCACTTCTTTTATGTGACTCTGTAACGCTCCAAACAATGTAGAATACTTAAAGTTTAATGCTCCGGATAGCTTTGACGGGCGCCAGGCAATCATTAACAAATTGCCAAAAATGTAGAATAAGTTGATTTAGGGTTCCAATGCCAGTGAGCGTTCATAAGTGAGAGTCAAAAGAATTCTTAACAATATAGAGTTAATGTAAAAAAGGTTCTAAATCAGCGTTGCTCAAGATAAAAACTACAGACTCAAAAGTTTGTAACATAACAAAATAGATTTATTTCCAAAAATAAGTAACTCACCAAGAACATCAATGAAGAAACTAAAATCTGTGCTACGCACCTTACTACATCTCTCTGCTCTCTCTACAACTCTCAAGTGACAAATCCCTCAAGTGCCTCGCAGGGCACGGTTTTGACAATTGGGCCGGCGCATGCCGGGAAAGACATTTGCATACAATGACGGACGCAAGCTATGACGCAAGAGGGGGCGTGTCCTTGGCACGCGCTTTAACGGTTAGGTCGGAAGTTCGGAGTTGCGTACGCGCAACTCCTAGAAACTTGAAAACGAGTGCTGTGATGCCGAAAAGGAAATAAAAATCCCCAAAATGATAAATATAACGTAAATTAAACAAAAACTGGTTAAGGTAAAGCAAAAGTGAACGATGGGGCATCACAGGGTGCCATCTTGGTGATTGATTGCCATTGGTTGATGGGCGTCACGTGGTTTATGGTCGTCATGTTTTCTGTACCCGTGAGATTTTTACAAGCCTGTGATTTAGTATATATACTGCTCACAAAAATTAGGGGATATTTTTATCACTTCATATTCATTTTGAAATATCCCCTAATTTTTGTGAGCAGTATATATATACCTAGTTAAAACTTTTGTTGTTATAGTTTTATACATTTCTACAAATTTTTTGACCTGTAAACCCTTCCATATTTTATCAATGTCTCACTGTGCTGCATTTGGGTGTAAAAATTCCGCTCATAAAAATAAATCAATGAAGATTTTTTCTGAGCAATGGGCTGCAAAAGTGAAATGAGCTAATTGAAAACTAACAAATAATTTCATTTTAGTTCATTTGAAAATCGAACAAATGTTTTCACTTTGTCACTACCTATGCCAATATTTGTTCGTCTGTCTGTCACTGTTGTCTAACTCTATATTTTCACCTGTCTCTCCATCTATAGAAAATATATTTCTTTTTTACTTTTTGATATAAATGAAAATTTTTTTGGTCTGGATAGGTATCGATATAATATTACGATTCGCAATTTTGAAATCTTTCAATAGCTTTAATAGCGCCATCTAGTTGTGGAAAAAGATGGAAAATGCTAAAATTTCAAACGAATATTCCAAACGACCTATTTATACTGGAAATCTTAACTTTTCGTAGTAGTTATGGTCAGAAGGTCAAAAATGACAACAAATCTTTGCTCTCTTACCCCCAAGGGGATAGGGAAATAAAACTTTTTTTTCATTTTGAGATAAACGAAAAATTCTTTTTTTGTTTTACAGGTCCTAACAAAACATTAATATTTGCATTTTTCCAATCCTCATCATTTGGAATATCCACTGTAGATAGTGCTAAAGGCAGTAAACAACTAGAAGAATTCATATCGCCTCTGGCACATATGAGAATCTCGTTTTCAAAGAGAAAGATGTTTTTCCTTTACCTATTGTTTCATTCCTTAAAAGTTTTAATTTGAACCAACGGATGATAGGAAAAACACAAAAAATATTTCATTAGTAATTATACAACATAAAGGTATTTCTCTTTTAATTCTTGAATCTAAAAACTTGCATTTCAAACACCTATCTCAGAAAAGTAGATTATTGCTGTCAGTGGATACATAATCTCTAAAAAAATACATAACTCTTAAAAACTATCACTAATTTTTCAAATTTCCATTCTATACATATTATTTATAAAACTCAATAACACCTCTGCCTTTCATGATTTCAGTGATCTGTAAAGATATGTATATATTTAAAACTACTAAGCATTTGAAAAAGGCGAATTACAACATTTCATTAGTAGTAATCAAATTAAAAAGGAGTTTTCTAATTATCATTTTCATTGTTTCCATTGGAAACTTCATGACTTTCATATTCCACCACCAAAATTTCATATTTCTATCATTAATACATTGTTGCAATAATCGTTTGAAATTTTGGAGTTTTCAATCTTTTTTACCATTAATTATACGTGTTCGAAAGATTCGGAATGTGCGAATCGTAATAATTTATCAATTCCTATCTAACCGTAAAAATGTTTTCATTTATCTCTAAATAAAAACAATTATCTGCTAAAAAAAATTTTTTCCCACCCACCCTGGGTCTAAGAGGTCTATTTATTGTTGCCAATGGAAACATCTTGGCTTCACATTCCATCACCAAAATTTGAAATTTCTAGCTCGTTTGCAATATTTATTTTGAAATTTTCGAATTTGCAAATTTTTCCACAGCTAGAGGGCGTATTTATAGCTCTACAGGTATTTGGAAAATGAATATCGCAATACTTCATCAATACCTATCCAATATTAAAAGAATTTTTAATTTATCTCTGTAAACAAAAAAGTCCAATGTCTAAAGACAGACAGACAGACGACAAAGAGAAATTATTATCTCGTTTGTTTGAAAAAGAGATAAAACCTCGAAAGGCTGCCCCTACCGGCGAAAAAGCTGGAAAATACCAAATCTTTAAACGGATACTGCAAATGATTTATTTATGCTAGAAACTTAAAATTTTGGTTACAGTATTGTAATGGTCAAGTGGTTTCTACTAATAGTAATGATTTGTCCCGTTATATCAAGGGGGTGTTGGTAAAATTAAACTTTTCTGCTTTAAGAGATAAATGAAAAACACTTTTTGTGTTGTACAGGTACATAAAATATTAATAGTTTGTTTTCCCAATCATTCATTAGTTTGAATTTCCGCTGTTGAAGGGTACTGAATGTGTAAAATAAGTAGAAGAACGCATATCGCCTATGGCGCATATGGGAATCACGTGTTCAAAGAATGAAGTTCTTCACCTGTCCTTTAGGAGTGAAAAATCTCCTTATAATTTCTAATTCGAGCTAATGGATGATGGAGGGGGAATGCACATAGTAGTATTTTATTAGTAGTTATGCAACACGAAAAGCATTTGTCTTTTAGTTCTTAAATTTAAAAAGTTTCTTTTCTCACACCCCTCTCTAATAAAAGGGGCAGATCATTGCTGTCAGCGGAATATCTCCTGACACTCTACTGCCGAAATTTCTAACATAAACAGATCACTTGAAACATTGATAAACGTTTAGCCGTTTGCATATTTAGTGATTTCTAATGATATAAATTAAAACTACCTTTGAAAATGAGAATTATAATATTTCATTAGTGCCAAAAAGAGATTTTCAATTGTCTCTTAAAACAAAACAGTTCCGTTTTCTGCAGGGCTGGACTTATGCATAAGTTAACTGAGCTACAGCATAGGGCCTCACGATTATGAGGGGCCTCAAAAATTTAAGTTTGAAGCTTACTGTCATGCATTTTTTTTCGCATTCAAATAAATCTATTCTGCAAACAATGTCAATCTCAGCTTCACATGGTATTTATTGTATCGAATTCTAGTATAATGCTTTCATCATATTAATTTCATACTTATTTTTTAATGTTCCCTTCAATCAAAATAATAAATATATATCTAATTTCGTCTTTCGAAATTTTGGGGCCTCTTAGACTTATTGTAGCTTAGGTCACTTGAACTTGCCATCTTATGTACTCAGAAGGTTAAAGTCACGCCCTGATTTCCTACCTATCCTGGGCGTAAGGGTCAACTCATTGTTGTCAATATAATCTTCAAGACCATCAGATTCCTTCACCAAAACTTCAAATTTCTAACATAATTACATTGTTTGGAATATTCGTTTGAAATTTGGGAATTTTCAACTTTTTCCACCGTTAGAGGACGCAGTTATACCTTTTGAGAGATTCGGAGAGTACAAATCATAATATTTCATCAATAGCTATCCAACCTAAAAAGAATTTTTTATTTATCTATATAAACAAAAAAGTTCCATGTCTGCAGGGTTGGGTTGGGTTGTTTTACCTCTGAGCGGCACTTTTTTGCACACCATGGGCTAAATGGCCAGGTCGCATGGACCCGAAGGCTCATAGAAAGTTGGGGGAGAGGACCCACTGGAACAGCTGTTGGGAGACAAATGGTAGCCTCTCGTCAAGGCCATCCAGCATGATCTTTAACATGCACAGGATATTGCTCTCCCGCACACGGGGCCACGGCTTAACGTCTCATCCGACGGACGGCGGCCTTTCCAAGCCCATCGGTGTCCCCTACTGACCGTGGGCAGGTGGGGAATTTTTGCGGAGATAAATCTCAACGCTGACAAAGCTGGGATTCGAACCTGGGAACTACAGATTACGAGCCTGGTGCGCTACCGACTGAGCCACCCCTGTCCCCCATGTCTGCAGATGGGCAGAGAGACGACAAAGGAAAATTATTATTATCTTTTTAAAAAAAGATAAAATTTACTTTTCGATTTTAGCCATTTTTCAAAAGTGCTTCCAATCGTGAGCAGAGAAATCTGTATCAAGTATTACCCATCCCTTTTCCGGAATCCATAAGTAGTAATGCAATCACTGAGCGCTGTGCACGGCAAATAATCTGAGCGACGACAAAACATGGCGTCCAAATTTGAGATGGCTAGGGCCTCTAGAAGAGTGGCTATATGGGTCCTATGGGAGTGTCGTGTTTTTACCTAGTTTTACATGGGAGTGAGTACCTGAAAGCTAGTTAAATGTTGCTGTAGTCGTTACAAAAGATTATTTTAAATATTTAATCTTCATATATGTTTTCAATTCATTATAAAATCACATTGTGAAAAGCAAAAGCAAACACTTGACATTTGGAGAATAAATATAAAAAGAGAATCCAAAATATTTATAAAATTTAAATTTTGCTTCCTTTAATTAAAAAACTAATTTCCAAAAGAGTAATCATGTAAATCATTTGGAAAACTAATCACAAAATTTTTGATTTGGACACATCCACCAGACAATTTGTACAGCTAGAATGCTATGCTAATAATAAATTATTCTATTTTTCTTATTATCACCATCATCATTATCATCATCATCCTCAAGCAGCCACGGGCTACGGAGGTCCAACCAGACAATTCAATTTAGTTCTCCAAACAAGTCTGTCCTGAGCTGCATCTGCTGCATCTGGCCACTGCACACCAATTCTAATAAGGTCCTGTTTAATATTGTCTGCCCACCGCATCCTAGGTCTCCCCTTCTTTTTGAGGCCTTTAGGCACACTGTTCATAACCCTATTCGCCAATCTATAATTATTCATACGGGCAACATGGCCAAACCAATGGAGTCTCTCTCTGCCCAATATGCTGCTTAAAGGAGGTTGCAAACTCCTTTGCCTAACCTCATCATTAGTTACAAAGTTGAACCACCTAATGCCCAAGATACTGCGTAAGCATCTGGAATCAAAAGCATCTAGTTTCCTGTTATCTTGTTTACAAAGTGTCCAAGTTTCACTACCATAACTAACCCTAGAAAGAACCAAACTATTATACAGTCTCATTTTAGCCTTTAGGTGTATACGCCTATTTCTCCACACTCTCTGTAGATTCTTAAAAGTCCCGGCAGCAATCCCTATCTGTCTGTTAATCTCATGCCACACATCACCAGCATCTGTTACATAGCTCCCAAGATAATTAAACTGTGACACCTGCTCAAGACTGCAGCCATTCATATTAATTGAATCACAGCCTGCTTGACCAATTTTCATCACTTTAGTTTTCTCTCTGTTTATAACCAAACCTACTCTACTACCAATCTCATCAACAGCTCGAATGAAAGAGTTCATCTCTTCAACATCATTTGCCAAAAGGGCTAAATCATCAGCATAATCTAAATCAGAAATTTTCGTATCTCCAGTGCATTTAAGGCCAAAAACTTTCCCTTGAAGTGAATTTCGCATAACATAATCAATAACCAAAGAGAAAAGGAGACAAAATGCACCCTTTTCGAACACCAGAAGTAATGCAAAACCAATTGCTACAAGCCTTACCAACTCTCACACACGACTCAGTGTTATTATAGAGAGCTTTCATTATGTTAACTAACTTGTCTGGTATATCATATGATTTCACAATCAACCACAAATTATGACGATCAACAGAGTCGAAAGCCTTTTTGAAATCAACAAAGCCAGCAACCAAAGGTTTCTGAAACTCTAAACATTTCACAAGAATCTGCCTAAGTGAAAATATCTGATCTACACATCCCCTACCACTTCTGAATCCACATTGCTCATCACGCAATTGACTCTCAACCAGATTCTTAATTCTATTAAGCAAAATCATGCAAAGAACTTTACCTGGAACAGAGAGTAGGCTGATACCCCTATAGTTATCACAAGAACTGCAATTACCTTTTTTAAAAATAGGGATAATAATAGCTCTGGTAAAATCCTTAGAAACAATGCCTTTATCATAAAAGATATTCAAAATTTCAGTCATCCATGTGATAAACAAAAGATTCCCAGCTCTAAGCATTTCCGTAGTAATTTCATCTACCCCTGGGAATTTATGAAGTTTAAGTTTAGAAATAGCCAAAATAACTTCAGATTGTGTTATAGGGCCAACATTAAAGCCAGTAATGCCTCTATCATCGTTGCAAACAATGGGAGTAGAACTAACCACATTGTTAGAAAATCACTGAAATGCTCAGCACACCTAGTCATGACAGAATCCTCACATTCTATAACCTTACCTTGTTTATCGTTCAATTCCTGTATACCTGTCCGTTTTCTACCACACAAAACATTAACTATCTGGTACAGCCATCTGCTGTTGTGCTGTCTAACTGCTTCCACTGCTTTGTCAGCCAAGCCATCAAGTTAAAGATTTTTATCAGCAGTTGACTGATCCTTTACACGTTTATTAAGTTCTCTGTAGTAGATTAGGACTAGTAGGTTTTTGATTAAGGGCATTCCTGCAGTTCTTTCTTTCTGAAATATACTCAAGTGCCTTATTACTCAGATAATTTTGTCTCCTCTGCTCCTTTTTTCCTAAAAGAGTACTGTTAGTTTCCAAAAAAGCCTGTTTAAAATGATCCCACTCTTCCTCAACTTCAGTAGTAAGCAAACCATGACTGTCATAATGACTAAGTAATCTATCATGGTAAGCTTTAGCTATAACTGGGTCTTTCAGAGCTTCAGTATTAAAGGTAAAATTTTTAACCCTAGCACAACATTTTTTAAGGTTAAGTTGCAACACACTTTTAACAAGGAAATGGTCAGATCCAATTTCAGCTCCCCTATATGACCTGGTATTCCTAACAGAACTAGCCCATTTGCTGTTAATTAATATATAATCAATCATATTCTTATGCAGACCATTAGGTGAAACCCATATGTACTTAAGTATGTTGCAGTGTTTGTAATACGTGTTAGTTATTCTGAAACCATTGAGTTTACTTACCTGTAGGAGACATTACCCATTGCCATTGCAGCTACCATTAAATAGGAAAATATTTCTGTGCTAATAAGAAAACAAAAGTTAAACACAGCAACGATTTTTTTTTTCAAATACAACTGAGAAGAGAAAATAGTTATTTAGCACTCTCCTTTCCCGCCTTATATTTATTTTCTCATTTGTAACTACCGTTGATCAATTCCTAAAGATAAATTTCTGTTATTAGGGGTCAGATTAAACTATGGCAGAATGAAATTTGTTATTGAACTGATTAAATACATCAAAAATATTTTATTTTCATTTTAATATTTTTTGCATTTTATTTTATACTCAATATTAAAATATATTTCGAATTTTAGAATGACTGACATGGGATTACGTTAATTCTAATTGTAATGCAAAACTAGTAGAACTCTAAATATTTTAACCTATGTTGTCACATGGATGATATTTCAGATCCTTAATTCCCTAATCAAGCATTCGAAAGATATATCAATGTCGTGTGTTCATGGTTTTATTGATGATACTAAAGCATTCTAGTTTGAAATGCACAGAAGAAATATTTGTGCTTTTATCGGAGTCCAATTTTTCTGTACTACATGTATCTATTTTAAATATAGTTCTTCATTTAGTTACATAGTCATTTAAACACTAAATCGATGAACAAAAAAATCCAGTCCCAAAATCGGTTTTTCTCATAGTTTTTTTCCCTTTTCTTTTTTTCATACAATAGGACATAATAATTCCTAAGCATGCAATTCCATTATTATGAAAAAGTGGAGCCATTTTCTATTAATGACCTATTTGCTCACCAGATGGCAACAATTTCTTTGTGGTAGAAAACTGAACACAAGGATGGGCGTTTTGTGGTAAAGTTTTATTTCTTAAGTGCCATATGCAGGGTCGGACTCATGCATAAGCTAACTAAGCTACAGCTTAGGGCTCACGATATGAGGGGCCTCAAAGGTATCAAGGGTATTTTAAGTTTTACTGCATTACGAAAATTTTTTAATGTTTATTCTATCGTGCAAACGCTATTCATCTGTGCTTACCAATACTCGAATAATGTTTTCATCACGTGAATTTCGCGTTTCTTTTTCAAAGTTTTCCACAATCAGAACAACTATATATATATATATTTCGACTGTCGAACTTATGGGGCCTTTGAAATTTGAATAGCTTAGGGACCCTTAAATATGCCTTAGCTTAGGGCTCAGGTCAAAGTCCAGCCCTTTGACCTTGGCCATATGGATGGTAGTTCTGTTTGCCAGAAGCAGAATGACACATCTTAAGAGAAACATCTAAAGAACATTACTTCAGTTTGCATTGCTTATGTATGCTTTGAGTCAGATCAGCCTTTCGACCCATGTTATACTTTGCTTTCACTATGCCTTTACAGCTTTCAGAGGACTTCATAGTGACGTGAATGCTCATGTCAGTAAAAAAATTGCGTGCATTGGCATGTTTCACTGCATATCACAGACACATGCAGTGTTCATAATAATTTGGCCAGGCCGTGTATGTAGACGTTTGTGAGTGATTGACTAAGTGACTGGCATGGGATCACGTTAATTCTAATTGTGATGCAAAACTATTTGAATTCTGAAAAATTTAACCTTTAAAATATAATTTTAACCTATTATTTAAGGGTACATAAGTACCTATGTGTAATCTGCTCTCTTGGGATAGCCCGAAATTTTAACTTGGGAGTGTTCTGGTCAAACAGAGAGCTCACATAGTGGTCAACTTTAACATTATGAAATTTTGGATCCAATGGGTTAAAGGTCAAAGGGTAAAATTAAAGTGTGCAAAAAGTGCTAAAAAGCTAAAAATGGATGCATAGAGCTACTTGGGTCATAGATCTCAGAAACTTTAAGAAATTGGGTCGTGTTGGATCCAAGGTCAAACAGGTGATGGAGTTACGCTTGAGAAATCAATAGGTGCCAATTAATTCTCAAAAGAGATACAGACATAAAATATATTTACTTGATGAACAACTAATTGTGGGTTTTAAGGGCAGAATAGAAAAAATGAACACTTTATCTTTGAAAGTTAATGAATATCTGACTGAAAACGTTTCTAGTATTTCTCTTCTTTTATATGCTTTTATGTATTCCAACTCCAGTTCTTTGTGTAAATTATTGCTTTTGACAAAATATAGTGCATTAACCACTACTTTTGTCATTGTTTTCCGAAATGTTTGTAATTTTCAAAATTTTTTATCCCTTGTCTGAGTTCTGACTCGAGAGTCATAATTAATAATAAATCAGATGATCTTTTTTAGATTAGCAGTTTATTTCTTATTGAAAGTGTCGAATATCTTCCAGTCATCGGATTAAATGGAGCTAGAGTGAAATCATCGACTATATTTTCCTAGTGTGGGATGCAAAACATCTGTACCCATATTGATCATATTCCCCCTCAAGCAGCTGCTTGCCATAGCTGTATGATAGGTGCTTGTCAGTTTAATACGCCATAGAGATCTGTGAGAAAGGTGAGATCTCATCTGAAAGGCAATACAACCATCCTTGTCTTACCCGGGGTTCGAACCCAGGTCCCTTTAATCAGTAGCCAAGCATGCTAATCACTCAGCCATCAGCAAAAAAAGGTGATTAACCATTGCATTTTTTTTTCTTTTTTCTTTTGCTGTTATTGGTGCATTAAAGATGTAGATTCTGAAGGGCAGTTATTCCAAGTGATTCAAAAAATCATTTATCACGAAAAAGATATTTTTGCTACTCTAAGGAATGATTTTAATATCGGGGACTCCAGTCATGAATGCACAATGAGAGAAACTATTTCAGGAGAGTAAACTTTTAAACTGCTAGCAATACATATATTCTTAATATCTTAAGTTATGAAATATCTTAAATAAATAATAAAAATATATAAATACTAGAAAATACAGTGTCTTCGGCACCTCTTGACTTCTAGACCCTTACATCGACTCCTATTTGATCTCGAATGTTACACAAGATTTCAAAAAGATGAAAAAATGACTTCTTAAAAATAAATTTCCCAGATGGGAATAGATTTAAAAGTATATAACCAGGGCAGAGTCAAACGAATTTTGCTCTCTGGCACGAGTAAGCGAGGGAGATGTTCGCGCCCTGTTGAAGAGTTGTTTGCACCTCGTTGAAAAGTTAGCTTTTGTATGTAGTATTGAAAACTGACCATAAAATAATTTGAAATTGCATCCCAGGTTTATCTGCACACAGGGCAGATGCCCCACTCCCTTCCACCTTGGCACTGCCTTATATAAGGTATAGAAGTACTCGTACTCAGATATTGGGAAACATCAAGTACCAGAATGGGTTTTCCTTCAATGATTTGGAAACATCGAGTAGCTGAACGGCACATCGAGTAGCCGAACAGTTAGTTCCTTCAAAAAGTGGTCTGAGGAGGGAAAAACCACGAACCGCTAGCAAGATGTGGGCCGACCACTGCTCATTGCTGCTAGAGGTGAGCGACGACCTTCCCATATGGTACAAGCCAACAGAAGGGATACTGTGGCGCAATTCACCCGTAATTTGGATGCTGGTGACGGAAATAATACATCACAACACACAGTACATCAAACCCTGCTGAAAATGGGACTGCGTAGCCGCAGGCTGCTCCGAGTGCCCATGCTAACCTCAGTTCACCCTCGAAAGAGCGTACAATGGGCACACAAACATCAAAACTGGACCTTGAATGATTGGAAGAAAGTCATCTGGTGCGATGAATCTCGTTTCCTGTTGAACCATTTGGACGGCCGAGTACTTACAGGGGAAGTGTTGGCACCAGGATGCACCATAAGACGAAAACCAGCCAGTAGAAAAAGTGTAATGCTTTGGTAAATATTCTGCTGGGAAACCCTGGGTCCAGTCATTCACGTGCAGGAAACTGTGACATCTACAACCTACCAAAGATCATTGCATATCACGTACATCCTTTCATTGGCAACGGTATTTCTCTCTAGTAGTGCCTTCTTTCAGCAGCATCATGTGTCATGCCACACTGCCCGGATTCTTCGAGAATGGTTTGCGGAATATCAGGAAGACTTCCAGGTATTGTCCTCGCCTCCAAATTCTCCAGACATCAATCCAATCAAGCATCTGTGATTTGTGTTGGAACAGCATATCCGATCTGCGGCGGTTCAATCACGTAACTTACAAGAATTAAAGAATCTGTTGATAACGTGTTGGTACCAGATACCACAAGACACCTTTATAAATCTTGTAGCGTTCATGCCTTGCTGGGTAAAAGTTTTTTTTTACGGCACGTAGAGGACCAGCATCATATTTGGCAGGTCGTCATAACGTTTTGGCTCTTCGGTATATATCTATTGTATCTACTTGAAATACACATTTGTATCAGAAAAATATGACCACCTACCATTGTATATGTATGGTAGGTGGTCATATTATTCTGATACGACTGTGTATATTGGTCACGAAAACATCAGATTTAGAGCTGAAATTCAAAAGCTCAGAAAAGCGTTTAAGTTTCAGCTCTGAACAAGATTTTAAAATGTAACATTCTAAAGGTTTTGACTTGAAATACACAGTTGTATCAGAAAAATATGAACACCTACAATAGTATAAGTATGATTGGGGGTCATATTATTTTGATACGACTGTGTATATTGGTCACGAAGAGAGAAGATATATAATATCAGCATTTTTAGATAAAAGGAATGTCAAGTAGGCCCTTCACGAGTTGTTTTTTTACCAATAGATGGCTGCAGCTGCCTTAAAGCGTGTTGACTACGTCATCGTAATTTTTTGTTAGTGAAACTGTGGAACATTCGAGAATTATCTAGATTTGTGATAGTGGTATATATGTATTGGAAGTGAGTGGGTAGTTCTTATTTTAAAAGTTGGGAGCGTGTTGATCTTTAGAGAAGTCGAGTAAGCGATATCAGGAGTGGATTTACGCACACCATTTCGTAAACTGGTTTTAAGTGAAGTTAGTGCTGTACGTTTCGGAGATTTTTACTGAGTACGGGATATTACGAGTGTTAAGGTATGTTATGTATCATTTTCTTCCTGGCATATGTTTGTTATCATGTAGTTTCACCAATGAATAGTTTTTATTGACTATCTGTTCTTTTAAAAGTAGGCGAACCAACTCGATTCCCAAGCTCATAATTTTTTTCCCTTTTCGTTCATACTGCCTTTTGTCTATCGTTATAGGAATTTTTGCATTGGCAGAATTTTTTATTAATTTTTGTTACTATGCAAAAATAATATAATAGTAAAATTATTTGAATCTTTAAGATTGGTATTAATAAAGTTCTTAAGCGTGATTTAAAAAAAAATTGAATTCAGTTTCGAGCCCCGGGTAAGGCATGGATGTTCGTGTTGTTTTTCTGCTGAGGTCCTGCCATCCTCTCAGACCTTCTACTCTGGCATATAAACTGACAGGACCCTGTCAGACCTCTGTGGCAAACAGCTGCTTGAGGGGGTATTTATTTTTTTTTATTTGGAGGAGTAGTGAATGCCCTAGTAATGAAATGCCCTGTAAAAATCATATATTGAAAGGAAAAATATGATTGTATTAACGGGCACTAAAATTAGTGTTATTTGGCCTCCATTACCCTTATTAGCATTCTCAAAGGGGACCATGATTCTTTGGTCCCCACCCCTAGATCTGGCTTCGACAAAATGTTGAGAGTGTTACAGATACACTGTGCTATCTGTGATAAATCAAAGGATTTTTTAAATAAGAGTACTACCTATCATAATTTTTTTTTGTTTTTAGAAGATGTCTGTCAAAGTATACAGTTATTAATACCCAGTTTCTTAAAAGGGAGTCGAGTAACCATTAAACTATTTCACAAAACCATATTAGTTATTAAGTGGGAAAGACATTTCTTTTTCTCGTTTAGGTGACACTTATCCTTTGACTAGGCATTGACTAAGATGTTTTTGAACCATGTTTCACCTTAGTGTCAAATTGCATTTTTAACAGTTATTGCCATCAGATTTTGAGTTCCTTGAAATATTATTAAACATGTTTCCATGTGTGATTTTAAGTGTATTGATCTGTATTTGTGAGCTTTTTTTTAAATTGTTTTTTAATATAGATAATTCCAATCTGTTCAAATAATACAGATTTACATGCCTTTTTCTTTCTTTTAGGTAACACAATGGGAAAAGACTACTATAAAATTCTAGGAATTAGTCGTGGTGTTTCAGAAGATGAAATAAAAAAGGCATATAAAAAGTTAGCCCTAAAATATCATCCTGATAAAAATAAAACTCCAGAAGCAGAAGATAAATTTAAAGAAATAGCAGAAGCTTACGAAGTTTTGAGTGATAAAAAGAAAAGGGAAATCTATGATCAGTATGGAGAAGAAGGTTTGAAAGGAGGTGTTCCTGGAGGTGGTGGTGCTGGACCACAATTTGCATACAGTTTCCATGGCGATCCAAGAGCAACATTTCAACAGTTTTTTGGAACAGACAGTCCATTTGATTCCTTTTTCCAAATGGGTGGACTTGGTGGACATGGTGGACCAGCAAGCATGTTTTTCATGGATGATGACATGGAAGTGGACAATGATCCATTTGTATCCCACTTTGGTGTAAGAAGTAATCCATTCCGATCACAAAGCTTCACAGCTGGAAGTCCACATATGACCAGAACCAAAGCTAAGCAACAAGACCCACCTGTAGAACATGATCTTTATGTGTCACTAGAAGATATTCTCAAAGGGTGTACAAAGAAAATGAAAATAAGTCGTAAGGTTCTCAATGCTGATGGTAGGACAACTAAAAGAGAAGAAAAGGTACTAACTATTAATGTTAAACCTGGATGGAAAGCAGGTACAAAAATTACATTTCAGAAAGAGGGGGATCAAAGTGCAAATAATATCCCAGCTGATATAGCATTCATCATCAGAGATAAGCCTCACTCTCTTTTCAAAAGGGAAGGAAGTGACATTAGGTATACTGCTAAAGTTACTTTAAAAGAAGTAAGTATACTTTCCATTTCTCTGTAGCATAATATTGGAATTTGCATATTATTTTTCATTCATACCAAATGCAGAGTATAATAATAAAAAAAATTATAATAATTTATTTTTATTTTGTTTTTATGAAGTTTTATGTATAAAATTTGTTTTTAATTGCTACTTTTGTAGTGGTTAAGTGTTTGCCTCTTTCAATTGAAAAATTAGCTTTATATATTTCAGTGTTTAATTTTTTGGTTGATAAATAATCAGTGGAAGATGAGGGTTTATTATTTTTTACTATTAAACAGTTTAAATTTTGCAGTTAGAAGTAAATTTTAACTTGATGGTAGATATTAATTAAAGGATGAATTTAAATATGCTAAAGATCTACTGTTTGAGGGAGTGTGAGTGTAAAATGGAACCAACTAGTGCAAGTAATAGAAAGCTGATATTCTTAACCTTTGGAGCTGTAGCTAATTTTGCCTAATTAAACATTGCAATTGAAGAAATTAAACCCTGTTTGGCATATAATACCAAAACTTCCAGTAAAGAGTGATAATATTAGACGATATATTATATACTTAACTGGTTAAAATTAGTTACAACTTTAGCCAGGTACTGGAGTTGGCAAACCTGACTATGTGGAAGTGTCCTTATGTGTTTATATGTTGCATAAAAAAACAAGAACAGTATTGATCTTTGAAATGTCTGTTCCTTGCTTTCCATGTCTAAAATGAAAAAAAAGTTGCAAAACGAAAATTTTTGGACAGGTACTTAAAAATTATAATTTTTACCTCATTAAATTTTTTTCTCTTTATTGTGTGCTCATCAGTAAATGGTTAACCTTTTAACACAAAGTCCCATACCCAGTGCAACATTAAAGAACACACTGGATGTCCTTGATGGAAGGCAACCATATTTCCTAATAGCTGTCCAGTGGATCCCCTTCTCCCAACCTTTTCTGAGCCTTTGTGACCTGGGCATTTTGCCCATTATATGCACAAAAGGCGACCCAGAGGTAAAACCACCATATCCTTTAAGGTTAGCTCCCCCTAACCTGATCATCACCATACTATGTAGTATGTTAAAACCAGTATGATGGTGATCAGTTTACCCCTATGCTCCTTGAAAATAATCCCAAAGTTTTAGTCAGCTGATGAACTGCATGGTTCAGAAATGCCAAGAAAAATGTCACGTGAACAGTGAAGAACCCTGTGTTGCCAACCTTTTACTGAGGTCGCAAATGGATCGCTCCATGTTGAGCCACTGTCAGACATTGGACCAATGTTAGTTCACTTCATTACACTTCCCCCTGATCAGATGTCTGAGCTATTTCTGTAGTTGTGTTAATGACTAGTTGGTAAATAACATTGTCCTGGCATTGAAATGAAGTCCAAATGGGGTCATACCTATAATTGAGAGGTATGAAATTTTATCTTGAAATTTGTTGACACTCCATCTTTACAGCTTTAAGACAGCTTTAGAAAATGACTCTTTATTTACAGCTTTAGAAAATGATGAAAATGTAGCCAAAGTATGGGTCCTTAATTTTCTGACTTTTTACTATGCACAATTGAGTCCTGTAAAAGAATATTATGAAAGTTTGCTTTCGTAGAAAGCATCACCACTGACTATGGAACTGGAAATGCAACTTAAAAAATTACTCATGATTAGAAATTTAATTAGAACAGATGAAAATTGTGATGTGTGTATTTATATTGGGGGAGGGAGGGGGATATCAGGTAGGTGAGTCATTAAGCTCTTATTGCTTGCTATTTCACCTTCCATTGCCAATGCAGTTAACTCTCTCCCTTCATGAGCATGGCCTATTTGTAGCAGTAGTCATCATCAGTATGGTATAACTGCTTCCAGCCAACAACAAGCAACTGTGCCAAAACACTAACAGTTCTGAAGCTACAATAGCAATTGCTAACTGAGGAACTTCCAGTTTTACTGTAACTGTTTTATGGTTTCCTAGCTGATTGGAACTGTGTGGTATTGTCATTTGTTCCACCTGAGGTATTTAACTTTTTACCAAGTGATACGAACTGTTACTATATTCAGTAGATAGTATATCAGATTGCAATTTATGAGTTAGTTTTTGCCAAGATTATACCTTGTATAGCAAAAGGGAAGAATTTTTGGCATTGACATGTTTTTATTGTAGCATAAAAAGTCATGCAAAAAGAGTTAAAAATGCTGTAAACATGGGTTGGATTGTTTTGCCATTGGTACTTTTCTGCATACAGTGGGCTAAATGACCAAATCCCACAATAATCCCAACAACTCTGAGAATGTTGGGTAAGATAGAAGTAAGGCTCTCCCCACTGGAGAACTGTTAGGAGACAGATGGACATTTAATGGAAAGTCTAAGCATTCAGAAATAAAGTACATAGGAAAACACCCTGTAAACAAGAAACACTTGAAATAATTAGTTGAAAAAAATTTGTCCTGAGTGGGATTCAAACCCATGTTTCCCACAAGCATGTCTGGTATCTTAATCGCTAGACCACCAGAAGCTGATCTGATATCTGAAACTTAGCCTATACTAGTAGAAGCTGACCATTTTCCAACAGTGACATAAACATTCCTGCAATTTTCTTGATTTATCAGTGGTGCCATCTATTATCGGGAATTAGCAGCAAAGCTGCCACATGATGGTAATCTTGTTCTTTAATATGCACAGAGTATGACTCTCCTGCACTCAGGACCAAAATATAATGCTCTCTCTAATGGATGGTGGCCTTTCCAAATCCAGTTATCCCCTTTCTCACCAAGGCATAATGGAGAATAGTGGAAATAAATCTCAACATACAGTTGTTGACCTGGGTACTACAAGCAGAGGCTTATAGTTCCCAGGTTTGAGTGTAGGGAGCCATTTAGGGACATATATAGGATTTTATAGTCTAAAAATGACCTCTTAACTTGACTAATGGATTATTTGGTAATTGAGAACCTTTTTAGCAACTTTATTATTTAATAAACGTATTTATAACAAAAAAATGCAGAATTGGATCATAAATATTGGATATTTGTATTTATCAATTATATACCTTCAGGGTGTTTTATCTTTTTAGTGTATATATATATAGTTTTGCTTCATGTATAATTTCTCTCCATCCTGTATTTTCAATTTTTTTAAATATTTTTTAATTAATGTTATATTGACCATTGATATGTTGTTACCACCACTTAAACTGTGTACAAATTTTTGACCAGGACAAGTTATGCAATTCTTGGTTTCCAAAGTAGTTAAGACCAAATTATCTGTTCGTTTGCTTTCATTTATCAACTTTTTGTGCATAATATTTTGTGTTTAAAGTATCATTTTCTTTTCCATGGACAGTTTGTTGTTAAAGCTTTTCATCACCTTGTTAACATACCTACTTACCTATGAGATATGGCCTTTGTATACTGAGCTTTGAACTTATTTGGGGGTGGCACATTCAGTAGTGTGCAAGGCTTGTAATCTGTAGTTCCCAGTTTTAAGTCCCAACCATTCCAGCATTGAGATTTATCTCTACTAACCCCCACCCTGCTGCTGGTCAGAAGTTGAACACTGATGGTCTTGCAAATGCAGCCATCTATTGGATGAGATGTTAGGCCATGGTACAGGGGAGTCATGCTTTGTGCATCTGTCTCTTAATTGTCTAGTGGTTTCCCCCCCCCCATCTCTCTTTCACCTTCTCTGAACCCTTGGGGTCCTTGTGACCTGGCCATTTAGCCCATTGTGTGGAAAAGGTGCCACACAGGTAAAACAACCCAACTGAACTTACTAGAAAAGTAAAGTTTTTAAATACAATTTCCCAAAGTTATTCAGTTTATTATAAATGCACTAGCATACCTAAATAGGCATAAGTGCATTTATGTTAATAGGATATCTCCAGTAAAAAGTTATATTCCATTCTACTAAAGTTGAGACCTAATATAAACAAACCTTTCCTGGTATTGTTCACAGAAGAAACTGCTATTAGTTACCTTTTGAGTCATCTTTGTGAACCTCTACTGTAATTGTTTTGTTTTACGTATGGATATAAAACATAGTACCAGAGTGGCACGGGGGTGGCTCAGTCGGTAGCGTGCCAGGCTCGTAATCTGCAGTTCCCAGGTTCTAGTCCCAGCTAGTTCAATGTTGGGACTTATCTCTGCAAAACTCCCTGCCCACAGTCAGTAGGGAACACCAATGGGCTTGGAAAGCCCACCATCTGTCGGATGGGATGTTAAGCCGTGTCCCCGTCTGTGAGAGAGCCATACCCTGTGCACATTAAAGAATACGCTGGATGGCCTTGACAGGAGGCTACCATCTGTCTCCCAACAGCTGTTCCAGTGGGTCCCCTCCCCCAACCTTCTCTGAGCCTTCAGGGTCCTTTTGACCTGGCCATTTAGCCAATGGTGTGCAAAAAAAAAGTGCCACTCGGAGGTAAAACAACCCAAACCATAGTACCAGAGATGTATGTTCTTTTGTTTCTCCAGTGCTAGATAAATGTCTGTTGTCCAGTTATATAAGTGCTTATGAATATAACTGCTGGAACCATTTCAACAAATTTAACTTAAAAATGCTATTTTAGTCAACAGTTGGCTGGAAATCGCTATCATATATAACACATTGCCTACAGTATCATCACTATTTCTGCTAAATCAAAAAGCATATTTTCAAAATCTTGGCCACTTATTGCATCGATTGCCACACTTTATAAACTCTATGGTCTGAATTTACCCAAGTTTCATCGTAATAGTATTTCTTTTACCTGCATTAATTTGCCGTAAATAATTTAGTTTCCATGTAATATCATTTCATTCTGTTAAAGCAGTTTTATGTCTGTGAGGGGAAAGTGTATCTATATAACGGTAGACTGAAATTAGGTAAATTAGGATAAGTTTATCTATGTTAATATTTTGAATTCAGAAGTTTAGTTGTCAAGAATTCTTCGACCCTTGATAGCTGTCAAGGTAAATTCATCACATATTTTGCAATTGTTTAATTACTTTCCTTTATTTACCTGGAGTGTAGAATATTTGACTTGAATCAAAAGGTAAATATTGAACTTTTAGAGACCCCAATACTTTAAAAAATTCCACTTTCAATTCCCTTTATTGTCATTACAATGAGCTTTCCGTGTCTGGGCCATTTTGACTGTTTACACAACTGTAGCCATCTTGTCAGAGAGTTGATGGTTTTAGTTTCATTTTGCTATTGAAATTCATAAATCTCCTGATTAGTAGTATTAAAAATTAATCTGTCCCATGGCCGAGTGGTTAGTGCACTTGGTTACTGTTCTAAGGGACCTGGGTTCGAGCCCCAGACAAGGCATAGGCTTTTGTGTTGTTTTTCTGCTGAGGTACTGCCATCCTCAGACCTACTATGACATATAAACTGACAGGCTTCTGTCAGACCTCTATGGCAAGCAGCTACTTGAAGGGGTATTTATTTATTTTATTTTTTTTATTTATACAGTTGGAGCGCATCATCTAGCAACCAAATAAAGTAGATTAAATCAATTTTCCATGACCATTTCTTTGTTCAAACCAGAAATCTGTGCTTTTTTTTATGTAGAAACAAATATACATATTAGTGTTGATGAAGTCTTTTAGCAGTAGGCAAAGAGCTTTTTGTTTACATCAGGCCTCAAGTTAGGTAGCAGCTATAGACATGATTGTTTGCTTGAATGTGGAGAGGATACAGTTGGAAACCAATGATAAGGGGATGGGTTAAGGAATTTTCATGAACACTTTACATCTCTAGGTATTGCTTTTTTTTTTTACGATATATAATAGGTTCCTTTATTCCATTGTATCTTAATCTATTATGATTTCATGTCTAAATAATTCTTGTTATTTATAAAGATAATGTTTAATGCAATTTTGAATTGGTGATGGCAATAATTTGAAATTGTGGAATACTAATTTTAAAAATATGTTTACGAAACAAATAATATACACATCCTAAGCTAAGTTCTTTGAACCAGAAAAGTTTTTATTGACAAATTTTACTTGCCAAAACTATTGAAGATTTCTATTAACTAGGCTACTGTTTTCCCAGATCACATTTAGGTAAATAAAAGATTAATTTCCCTGATTCACAAGGTAGATCAATTTCTTTTATACCAATTGAAACATTATTCATATCAACAGTTTATCGGAAGATTCAGGGTTTTTTTTTATAAATGATGCTGTGTGCATATTTAATTGCATGCCATCTTTTGTGGCTTATCCTTGATTAGTTTTACAGCATTTTGGATTTTCAATAAGGTTAAGTTATTAGTTATCTAATGTACTGAGTATATTACAGAGCCAGTACGTCGAGTTCAGATTTCCTTTTAGTCATTCCTTTTTAAGCCTAATCAATAAATATTTAGTGGAAAAAATTTTCGGCAACATACGGGAATCGAACTCTCATCTCTCCCGAAACATTCCAAAGTGTTCTTATCAGTTGAACTAATGCCAGCTTGTCTTTTTTCCGCTTATTTAAGACTGTACTCTTATCCCCGAGAAATGCGGGCCTAACCATTGCGCCATCTGTGGTCTCGGATGGCAACTATTACCTTTATATTGCACAGAGTGAGATGGAAATAATTAATAGTCTCATCACGCTTATTTAGCATTATTAATGATTTAAACATAGATGATAATCACAGCATGACATGAAATGGGTGTGGTAGTCAATTTAGAAACCAATTAAAAGGCTAAACTTAGTAGCTAGCAACCTGACAGGATTGTGTTCCACTTTTAATTACTGACAATATGTAATAGGTGTTTCTTTTTTTTATGTACACTGAGAACATTTTTTATGTAAATATATATCCCCATCTTTATTAAGAAATTCATAGTCAGTCATTAAACTTATTGAATGAAAGAGTTTTTCCTGTATAAGATTGGTAAAAATCCACACCTATTATCTCTCCACTGAATTTGTTTTTCAATTTTGCTCATCTTCTTGCCAAACTGAAAAGGTATAATTTTCATACAGTATCAGATAGAATTCATGATTTCATTTAACCCTTCCTAGACCAGTGGTGTTTGTGATCATTTTCACTTTCCCCCTCTTTACTTTAAAATGTCTATTATACAGAATGAATGCTTTTTTATAGCGAACAGGAGTATTGCTGCCCCCCCACCCCCCCTCCCAAGAATGCTAGTAACTGTAAATGGAGATGAGGGATATTAAGCACATATTTTTCAAGAAATTTTCCTTTATGTAGTAGTCTTCAAAAATTTTTATACCAGAATAGTATTCCAACTTAATCTTATGTGCATTCCCACCCCCTCCCTTTCTTTTTCTAGATCCAAGCCTGGTAACAAGTATTTGTTTTATCAAGTCTCATTAAAAATATTTGTGTAATTACTATTAGCCATTAAATGAGTATCAAACCAAAGGAACGGGGTTTAAATTTCCGATATGGTATTTCAAGAGTTTCCTGAAAAAATTGAGAGCTGGAATGAACTTCTGAAAATGTCGGAATCCCTTCCTACTGAGCTATCCCAAGCCCACAGATACTGATGTATAAAGGAATTTATATATATATTAAAGAAAAATATTTGGGTAAAAGGTGCAGCATGATTATTTATTCATATAGTGGTAATTCGGTTAAGCTGGAAGAAATTGAAATGTTGGAGATTACAACTAGGTTTATTAAATTTGATGTTCACAAACCATTGCATGGTTTGTGAACATCTAAGACCACAATTAAGAATCTTGTTAAGAAAATAAATAAAATAACTGAAAATTCTCTCTCATGCACAATAAAATTTTAAAGTTTATTCTTCAAAGCATTGAAACACTCCTGCCTTGTCCCTAATAAAACCCTTTTTAACTCTTAAAAAATATTTAAAAATCAAAGTATTAAAAAAAATTTTTAAATCCCATTGATATATTTTTCACCATTTCAATACAGTTTGAAAGCCTTGGTTTCTCTTTATATTATTCATGCACTACCGTGTTTCCAGCAAGAGCTCAGAAGTGAACTTGCTTCTGAAGGGCTTTTATGACTGGAGGTAAGAGAGTAAAGGCAAAGAGGGGAAGATATGTGCATCTCGAAAGTCAATAAACAAAATCTGAACTGCCTCTGGCTCCTACAGAATATTTCTGACAGTGAAAGAATAAAATGGTTTAAGTTCAACAAATCTATTTTGCCAATGACGCTACAGTAATATATATATTTTGCACAACAATTAAAAAGTATTGAGACCATGAATTTTAAAGCCAAAAAAAAAATGATTTTAGGATATGGGGGACCCCCCCCCTCCCTCCCCTTTTTAAAGAATGTTTGCCTAGCTCCCAACTTACTTTTAAAGAATGTTTGCATAGCTCCCAAGTTATCTGACTGCCTTTATATAATAATCCCAATTTTTTGGGGGGATTGTAGCTAATCTGAGCTCGAGTTACTGAAACATCTCGTTGTAAAAGGATGTATATACATTATTTGTTTTGTATCTTACATAATTTTTCAGCAGTGCAAGCTCAATTCATGATTGGTGGCTCTAGTATTAAATGTTTCAATAGTTCTGCTTATTTATCAGTAGTGTTAATGGAAGACAACCACTTTTTTGTTATGTATATAATTTTGCAAATAAATTTCATTTGACACATTGCCATGTACCAACCAGACTTGTGTATTTAATCCATTATGTTTAAATTCATCATGCTTGTTATGCAATGGCTGTTTGAGCTGAAATTTTCAATTAGGAAAGCATTGCAGTAACATGTTTTAAATATAAATTTCCTCGCATTATCAGTCTGTGTTTGGTGATGTAATCATAATTGTATCTTTCAATCTTAGTATCATGTTTGGGGTTCAGAATTATTTTCACTGAGAAACAAGTCCAAACAAGGATTTTGATGGATATTGATGGACATAGCTGTTGACTCTTTGTTTCAACAATGTTTGAGCATGGTTCAGACCATGTTTATACCTTTTGAATGAAATAGCATTTCTGTTGCATTTGATGTATTTGCTTTCAGTAAGTTATGATATTCTGAAATAAATATCATACCTTATTATTCATACACTGTTAACTCATACTTTCCTATTTTGCCTTTGATAATAAGCACTCTGTACAATATTGGCTAATGTTGTGTATAATATTGTTGGTGACCTTCATTTCTGATCATTACATGGTGTACTTGGATAACAAAGCGAAAAAAAAAGGCTTACAACCTTGAATTTGATTGTTTGGTAAAGTCTTATTTCAAAGGGCAAGGCAAGTAGCTTTATGCCACATCATTACATGAATTGTGAATAATTCACTGTTCATATTTTGATGACAGAGTAATTTTTCTTCTATACTCATGAATTATTTATTTGATTTATTCAGCTCAATAAAATTTTTACTTGTCAGCGTAATTTGATGTAGGTAGTTACTAGTGTACTGTGATCTGATGATTGCATATTTTTAGCTCTGAGCTGCATTTTTCTGTTCCTATCACTGAAATTAAATAGATATGGTTCAAACTGAACATGAAGTAAAACACGACTATTTCTGGAGATGTAAAATAATTGACTGATGAATTGTTCATTTTAAAATTGTCTTAATTACAGCGTTTTGACTGTTTTTTCCATAATTTTAAATGTTTAAAGATTTCTTCTTACTGTTAAAAATTGCCAGATGTTTTTTGCTTCATCCTTATTACAATTTGTATAATTTTTTAAGCTGCTATGTTTTTTTTCCCTTAACCTTTTGGTGTATATTTCTTAACTTCTGAACATCAATTTTAAACTGATTTTTCTTTTCAGGCTCTCTGTGGAACAAAAGTTGAAATACCAACCTTAACTGGCGAGAAGAGAGTACTAAGGATTAAGGACATTATCAAGCCTAATTTTGTGCACAGGATCCAAGGTCAGGGTCTGCCTTCACCTAAAGACGCAACTAAAAGAGGTGATCTTATTGTTGCCTTTGATATTAAGTTCCCAGACCATCTAACAGAAAGTGCAAAGACTATTTTACATGGCTGCTTGCCCTAAGTGTGTTCTAGACTTAGAGATTATCTGCTAATTATATTCAAGTGACAGCTTTCATTGAATGGAGTGGCAAAGCGATCATATTATAGGTACCATAGTACCGAAATCGGCAGTGAATGCTCCAGTTTTGGGATTTCAGCTAATCTGAGCTTGAATTACTGAAATATCTAGTTGTAAAAGGCTGTGTTGTACATTATTTGTATCTGTTATGTAATTTTCAGCAATGCAAGCTCAATTCATGATTGGTGGTTCTAGTATTAAATGTTTCAATAGTTCTGCTTATATGTCAGCAGTGTTAATGGAAGACATTTTTGTTATGTATATAATTTTGTAAATAAATTTTTATTTGATATAATTTGTATATAGAGTTGTTTTAGCTTGAAATATTTAGCACAGCAAATCTTTGTTTTCTGACTAGGCTGAATGAAGTATGAAATGATGAGAACTTTTAAGATTGAGCGACATAAAGTATTCTGAAATTAGACATGCACAGCAATCATTAATTTTTTATTATTATTAAAGTGCTACATTAAGTGGTTTAGCTTGCCAAACTGCAAAGTTGAATCAGGCCTGAACTTGAGGTGAAAATATTACCTTTTTGTTAATGATATATCTGTCATAAATTCTCTGTTGTAATTTTAGTGGTTGGTGCTTTTAATTCTATCAGACGTCTGTCAAAATAGCTGATGTTTTTAAATTTATTTAAATTAGGAGTAATATTTTATTGACTCCAATATCTAATGGTATTGGTATGCTAAATAATGAAACACGACATATTCAATATCTGCTAATAAATCAGCACTTTGAAGTCTATTCAAATTTTAGAGGAAAAATTGTCTTGAGCTGGGTGGGATACGAACCCATGACCTCCTGATAACATGTCAGTATTAGTAGATATTGAATATGTCGAATTTATTTCATTATTTATCACTAGCATACTTGTAAGACATGCTTTCCATCTATATATGGCAAATAGAAAGCTGCTTGTGGCTAGATTGCCTGAATAGTACCTATATGACGTAATAGAAATGTTCATAGTGTTAGTTAGAGATCTAGATCAGCGGCCAGTAGCTCAGTAGTCCAGAGCATCTGACATGTTATCAGGAGGTCGTGGGTTCATATCCCACTTGGCTCAAGACAATTTTTTCTTCTAAAATTAGAATCGTCAAAGTGCTGATTTATTAGTAGATATTTAGGCATGGATGTGTGTGTGTGTCGTTTTTCTGCTGTGGTCCTGCCATCCTCTCGGATCTCCTACTGTGGCATATAAACTGACGGGCTCCTGTCAGACCTGTGACAAGCAGCTGCTTGAGGGGATATTTATTTATTTATTTTTTTTATTGGTATGCTTTGAGGCCTTAATGAATATATAAGTCTAAAATACATTCAGCGTTGTAACAGTTCATTAAAATTGTTCCATCCTTAAATAAGTTCTTAATAGTTCCTTCCATCTCGTATTGTTCAGAAAAAAATGGAATTTTTTCTTCAAGAACGATAGTTTTCATAACACCATGTTTGATAGTTTTAGTACTTTTAGCTTAATTTATCTTAAGAGTAAGTTAGCTAAAAATTACAATATCCATTATTTAATGCATTTTGTTTAATAAGTATATAGTGACCATTTCAGCACTTTTACAGCCCATTAAAAAAAAACTATCAGCTAATATTGCAATGCAAACAATTACTGTATATACATCAGTATTCCTATGGCCGAGTGGTTAGCACGTTTGGCTACTGATCCAAGGGACCTGGGTTCGAGCCCTGGGTAAGGCATGGATGTGTGTTGTTTTTCTGCTGAGGTCCTGCCATCCTCGCAGACGTTCTATGGCATATAAACTGACAGGCTCCTGTCAGACCTCTGTGGCAAGCAGCTGCTTGAGGGGGTATTTATTTTATTATTATTAAAACATACTTCTGCATTAAATGGGTAAAACAATGGAATTAAATTTTTTAAATAGTTGGGTTGTTTTACCTCTGAGCTGCACATTTTTGCACACCATGGGCTAAATGACCAGGTCACATGGACCCCGAAGGCTCAGAGATGGTTGGGGGAGGGGACCCACTGGAACGGCTGTTGGGAGACAGATGGTAGCCTCTTGTCAAGGCCATCCAGCTTGTTCTTTAACGTGCACAGGGTATGGCTCTCCCACACACGGGGTCACGGCTTAACGTCCCATTCGACGGATAATTACAGCAGATTAGCAGTAAGTGTTTTTCATTGAAACTGGGAAAATCCACTTGTCAGTGGTGAGTGAATTTTCTAGCTCGGCTTATAGTTAGAAAAATTGCAATAGTGATATATTTCCAAGCGAGACACTGGACAGGGCTGACTGAAGCCAGGCGGCACCACATCAGGACACTTTCAACAATGTTATGCCTGTAAAATGTCTGAAAAGGACTTCACATTGGGGTGCAAATGTAAACATAACTTGCTTGTCCTGACAATGATTTTCTTGATGGGAGAGGCTCCCATCTGCCTCCTAATGGCTATCCAGTAGATTTCCTTCTCTGAACTGGTCATTTAGCCTATTGTGTGCAAAAAAAGATCAGAGGTAAAATGACCCAAGGCTGAAAGCAAAAAAGTCCAGAATGTAGAAAATTTCTAGATATGCGTGCCACCCATACAAAAATAGAGCTTAAAAATTTTCTTAAAACATTTTTGATTGCATCTTTAAACGCCACACACAAAACATTCTCGCTTGAACCTTGAGGCTGTTAATGATGTGCATACAGACAGTTTCGCATGATAGTTTCCTCTAGACAGATATCAAGGCAGCAGATGGGCACTGAGGAAGGAAACTCCAAATGCTGCCAAAGAATTTGAGCAAATTTAAAATGTTTTTAATGAAATTGTTCTAGACTCTTACCTAAAAGCTTAATTTACAAGTTTTACAAAATCTGGGTAATAAAAAAATTTTAAGATTGTTTTTAAAATAAACTTTAAAATTAAGACTCAATTATTGTTAAAGAAACAAAAAATATTGTTCAGTATAATCCTTGTTTTTCATTTGATATTACATGTTTGTTTTTCTTTACAATGCTGGAAATTGTAAAATTTATTTTCGTAATCATCATATTGAAAGAAACAAGGATACCTTAATCTCACAAGAGAAATTTAACTTAATGTAATTTTATGTAGCTGGCATTTACCATTTCTAATTAGTGTAAATTAGTCTGTTTTTGATGTTTTGAGTGGTGTTAGTGTATATTTTTGTACCTTCCTCTCAATAAATAATTTGTTAGGGAAATACCATTTAGGAGTATTCGGTAATGAATGTGTAATAACTTTGAGCGATATATCCTTCATTTTAACTCTTTCCTTTGACTTCCAGCTGGCAGGGGGCATTGGTGGCTCGGTCGGTAGCTTGCCAGGGTCGTAATCTGCAGTTCCCAGGTTCGAGTCCCATCTGGGCTAGCATTGAGATTTATCTTCGCAAAAATCCGCACCGTGCCCTCGGTCAGTAGGGGATACCGATGGGTTTGGAAAGCCACTGTCCGTTGGATCGGATGTTAAGCCGTGGCCACATACCAGAGAGCCCTACCCTGTGCTCGTTAAAGAACACAGATCGCCTTTACGGGAGGCTACCATCTGTTTCTCGATAGCTGTCCAGTGGGTGCCCTCTCCAAAACCTTTCCTAAGCCATCAGATCCTTATGGTCTGTCCATTTAGCCCACTATGTGCAAAAGAGTGCTGCTCAAAGATAAAACAATTCAACCTAAATTCAGTTGGCCAAACTTCTCACATTGCCTGATTTAGATGTTTGGTCTCGCAGCCAAATGATTTTTCGATCTGTTCCAGAATTGTGTATTGAATAGGTGCAAATGAATGCACTGCTTATCCAAACTAAAAATTGTTTCTATCTCTATTAATGAAAGCTATTTATTAAAAAAAAAGTTTATAATAGGAGCTGGCAGCGTATTTGTTTTTAACAGCATGAGGTGTTGATTCTTGTTTACAGGGCCATAGACCTCTGTGCCAAATTGGGATCTATTTTAAGAATGTGTTTGTCACGTGATGTCAGGGGTACTCAAACTGTGGAGAGTGGGAGATTTCTATGAGGGAATACACAAAATTAGAGTTAAAAAATTCATTTAATGATAAACACATAGTAGCAATGAAAGTGAGTGGGTATATGTGTATAACAAATTTCATCGGAAGAGGGAGGGTGTACATGGAAAGTTAATTAACCTCTGTCATTTTTAATGTACGCAAATGCTTGGTTTGGGATACTACAATTTTTTTCAACTTTTCCGAACTGGGTATTTTATTATTGAATTGGTTATTTGCTGCTTTTCGTGCCTTTTTTTTTTATCTTGCGTTTTTATAATTATCAAGTTCATTTTAAACTACTTGTAGGGCAATAAAAATATGACCGATAAATTAATATGACTAAGTATATTAGTTTCATGTTTTTTAGTGTCAAGTTCAGTCTTTAAAGTGCGATTCAGATTTTAATTTATTAGAAAGGTAGTCAGTAGACCTAAAATATTAGGTACGTTGGCTCTCAAAACCCCGCCCTGCCCTTGGTCATTAGGGGACACCAATGGTCTTGGAAATGCCGCCGTCCCTCGGTTAGGACATTAAACCGTGGACCCATGTGCGGGAGAGCAGCCATATCTTGTGCATGTTAACAAAAAACGCTGGGTGGCCTGGACAGGAAGCTACCATCTCTTCTCTTACACTAAGACAACTGATGGTACGCGCTCATTGGTGGATCCCCTTTCCCTAACCTCCGAGCTCTCGGGGTCCTTGTGGCCGTGTATGTGAGAGAGCCATACACTGTGCACGTTAAAGAACACACTGGATGGCCTTAACGAGAGAGTACTATCTGTCTCCTAACAGCTGTTTCAGTGGGTTTCATCCCCAAACCTTCTCTGAGCCTTCGTGGTCCTTGTGACCTGGCCATTTAGCCCATTTTATGCAAAAAAAGTGCCGTTCAGAGGTAAAACAAGCCAACCCAACTCGGGGTCCTTGTAACCTGGCCATTTAGTCCACTGTGTGCAAAAAAAATGCCTCGGAGGTAAATCAACCCAACCGTTGATTCTTGAAATTTTAGAGTGCGAACGATTAAATTGACGTTTAGGAAATATTTTGTCGGCTTGAAAATAAGTACCCATTTTCCATAAAATAAACTTCAAGCACCTGCTTGTCAAAGAGGTCTGACAGGAGCCCTTCAATTTATAAACCATAGTAGATCTGTGAGGATGACGGGACCTCAACAGATAAACAACCCAACACACATCCAAGTCTTACCCGGGGCTCGAACCCAGGTCTCTTTGTTCAGTAGTCAAGCAAGCTTGCTACGGCATAACGAGAAAAATATTGGGATCTTTGAAGAGTGCTGAAATGACATAACTAGGAAAATTACTGCCTGATGCTACTTGAAGGAACAGATTGAATCACCTTAATGTTCTATATTTGGCCGTTTTGAATGAAACCTTTTTTATTTCTATGTTGTCCTGTATCTTAACTGTAATTTTACCAAAATAGTTGTTTTTAAAAGTTTTGTTTTTAATTATCACAGTTGTCGCTGCTAAATCTGAATTTCATTTTCTAAACTTTGCCGATTTAGAACATTTTTTAAAAAATGAGTTGGTAGTAAGCCGTTGTGCTTTCAAGTAAAATATTACTCCATCGCAATTAATTCGGATACTTTTTAGTTAGCTTGCAGAAAAAACGTTACTCTAGAATAAACTAATGTTTACATCTAGCTTTCGAAACCTGGCATCGTGAAGCAAACAGTATCGGTTGCAAATAACGACATCTAATGGTTCGTAAATCAAAAGAAACTAACATAACCGAACCGCATTTTTCTTTTGCTAATCTTTGGTAATGGTAAACCCGATCAAATTACAGCGGGGAAGTATTTTATGATGGCATGTAGTCTACAAATGGAGCAGCGAAAATGGCGTAAATATCGCAGCTTCCAAAAGGGATAGATACGCAGCATTTACGTACTCTGAAGCATCACACGAAACTTAGCGTAATAACACCGCAGCTATTTTGGGTTCGTCTGTGTTGGCATGTTCCACGAATAGTAGGCCGTGGGATCAGTTTCTCAACATCTGACAAGTTGGTCACCCACTGAAGTTTTTGCCCCGTTTTTCTTGTTCTTTTTGGTCAGGGGAAAGAACTGCTGTTATCAGCAGAGCGCGTGTGATTAAAGTAGGGAGTTATCATGAGACATTTATGTACTTCGAAATCGCAGTCCAAGCTTCGTGTTGATTTTTCGATATTGGAAAATGACGTTTCAAATACTGTTGACAGTAGAGCATCTATGATTAAAGTGTGATATCCTCCTCGTGAGACATCCATGTATTATCGAATACTTTTCCCTAGATGTCAAGTGTAACACACCACGCCATGAATTTAAAGCACCAGACTTTCAAAACGAATTGCGCTATTAAATCAGTGGCTTGTCTGAATTAATACTCAGATTTCTTATTAGGTACTCTCTTTTTTAGTTTGGTGTTTCACGAAATATTTTTCCACCCAGAAGACTTTTTACGAATATTTTGGCGTAAAAACTACCCCTCAGTATACTTTTTGAAATATTCTAGCAAAAAATTAAATTAAGTAGAACTAAATCTAAAACATTGTTATTGTAAAATAATAGCAAAACTTCGAAATAACACAAATTCAGGGCTTAATATATTATCAATAATTATATATTCCATAAGGTAAGGTTGTATTTATATAACAGTTTGTGTTGAATTATGCTGAATATTTTATACATTATATAAATTGCTCTTATTTAAAAATAAATTTACCAGTGCTTCTGAAATCATTCAGTCTGTTTTTAATTTCATTCAGAAACTATTTGAAAAATTAGGAACTAATGATTACAGATGAGAATGATAGTAAGAAATATAATGTTCAAGAGAATAAAATTTCTAATAGGAGCACTTAAGCTTAAACTTAATGCAATTGTCATCTAAAATTCAAATTTTGCATTTATATGTAATACTAGAAATCAATCTTTGCTTTCAGCATCATTTGATTTCTAGACTGGCACTCCAACCCCTATTTGACCTTCAATGTGACTCCAGACCTGAAAATTCTTCATTTTTCTGACCTGCCTAAAATAGCCCAATTTACCAATTTTTAATTCTCTAGCAATGGTATTTCACCTTTGACCTCGAAGGACCCATTACATCCAAAATTTTATAACATTTCTGGGATGTACTATCGTTGATACCCCAGACATCAATTTTTGGCTCTCGAGCATCAATATATCAAATTTGACCTCGAAAGACCTCTATTGCATCGCATATTGCAAAACATTTCTGAGATTTACGACCCAACTACTACCTACAGGCACTAACTTTAGCTCTCTACCACTGGTAGATCTGAATTTGACTTTCACCTCAAAAGACCAGCCACATCCGACATTTTGTAACGTTTCCAAGATTTGTAGGCTGAAACTCCCAGATACAAATGAAGGTCAAACGTTGATTTACCAGATACCTGGTAAATCAAGGTTTGACCTCAATTTGACTTTGAAATAAACAAGAGTTCAAATTTCGGATTTTTCTAGAGATCTGCGACCTAGATTACTACCCCTAGGTGCAGATTTTTAGAACTATCTGCATTTTAGTGAGAATTAGCGTGATCCCCTCACTCGCTCACAATTGTCTATATATAAAAATAAATACCCCCTCAAGCAGCTGCTTGCCACAGAGGTCTGACAGGAGCCTGTCAGTTTATATGCCATAGTAGAAGGTCTGAGAGGATGGCAGGACCTCAGCAGGAAAACAACGCATACAACCATGCTTTACCTGGGGCTCGAACCTAGGTCCCTTAGATCAGTAGCCAAGCGCGCTAACCACTCGACCATGGGACGGCTATCTATTAAAATTTTTAATTTATTTACTTTCAGAATTTTCGAGCGGGTTGTTAGACTTCAATATAGTATATATGAAAATTTCATAACATTACTTTATGCATATTAGCGAGTATTAAAATGAATCGTATAAACGAGCAACGAATCGAGCAAAGTGTGTGGTTTTCGTTATTCAAGGATTATCAGTTCTCGGCGCAACATGTGCCGAGAAATGTGCTCAAAAAAAACCGCTGCCAATAGGTTGCCAGTCTTGTGCACATACCTATTAACAGCTTTGATAAGAGATAAATCAGATTTAGTCAAAAGACAGTTGCAGACGGGTGACCCTATGATGAAGGGTTGGGTTGTTTTACCTCTGAGCGGCACTTTTTTGCACACCATGGGCTAAATGGCCAGGTCACATGGATCCCGAAGGCTCAGAGAAGGTTTGGGGAGGGGACTCACTGGAACAGCTGTTGGGAGACAGATGGTAGTCTCCCGTCAAGGCCATCCAGCGTGTTCTTTAACGTGCACAGGGTATGTCTCTCCCGCACACGGGGCCACGGCTTAACGTCCCATCCGACGGACGGCGGCCTTTCCAAACCCATCGGTGTCCCCTACTGACCGTGGGCAAGGCGGGGAATTTTGCGGAGATAAATCTCAACGCTGACCCAGCTGGGACTCGAACCTGGGAACTACAGATTACGAGCCTGGCGCTCTACCGACTGAACCACCCCGCCCCCTATGATGAAGGGGGATTAACATCGACAGTAGAGGATATTTGATCAGCGGGCAGTAGATGAGTGGTCAGGGTACCTGACATGTTAACGGGATGTCGTTGGTTCGGATCCCACTCGGTTCAAGACAATTTTTTCTTCTTTACCCATGTCAACAGGATACTTATAGGACGTAATAGTAATTAAATACTATACGCTGTGGATAAAAAATTGTTCTTGATTTCTTTAAAAATAATTTATTATATCAAGATTATTTCTATAAAATAAATATTCCCAAGTTCTTTAATCTATTAATAAATATAATTTTTTTCTTTTTTACAAAATCGCTTTTGAATCCTGCGAGTCAGTTCTTAAAAATTCCTCAAATCATCACTAGGAACAACGATCCTTATCACTCATTTATGTTTCAAACAATGATCCTTATCAGCCATTTATGTTTCAGTTATTTGCCTCCTTATCAGTCATTTTCATTCGGCTTGCCGAGTGGTTAGCACGCTTGGCTACTGATCTAAAGGATCTGACTTCGAGCCCCGGATTTATGTTGTTTTTCTGCTGCGGTCTCGCCATCCTCACAGACCTACTATGGCGTATAAACTGATTGAGGTCAGACCTCTGTCGCAAGCAGCTGCTTGAGGAGATATTTCTTTCTTCTTTCACTTCCGAAGCAGAAATGCTTCAAAGATGGAAAGCTGAGTAAAATGACAATACCGCACTGGATGTGACAAGTTCTTCATTAATGGAAGGGGAGCATTAGACGAATTCATGAGGATTAGTGCCAGAGCGTAACAGTAGGGTGGATTGGGTTGTTTTAATTCTGAGTGGCACTTTTTTGCACACAATGGGCTAAATTACAGGTCACAGGGACCCCGAAGGCTCAGAGAAGATTGCGGGAGGATTTGTTGAACTCTCCCGCAATCTTACTACTTACTCGAACAACTGTTGGGAAACAGATGGTAATCTCTTGTCAAGGCCATCTAGCGTGTTTTTATAACGTACACGAGGCCACGGCTTAATGTCCTATCCGACGGACGGTGGCCTTTCCAAGCCAATCGGTGCCCCTTACTGCTTGAGGAAAGGCGTGGAGTTTTGCGGAGATAAATCTCAACGCTGGACCAGCTGGGACTCGAATCTGGGAACTGCAGATTACTTGCCTGGCGCGCTACCGACTGAGCCACTCCCACACCAATAGGGTGGGAATATGCCTAGGGCTTGTATGGACTATTCAAACTCAATACAACCAAAATCAAAAAGATAGAAATTATCGCGATTATTTAGTAATATTAATACTGATTTTTTTTCCCAATGTATACTTTTTATAAATTACTATAATTCAAATATAGCTAATATTTTCTTTTCAACGAAAAAAAAATGTATGTTCAATTCGATACGAGTTGGGTTGTTTTACCTCTGAGCGGCACTCTTTTGCACACCATGGGCTAAATGGCCAGGTCACATGGACCCCGAAGGCTCAGAGAAGGTTGGGGGAGGGGACCCACTGGAGCAGCTGTTGGGAGACAGATGGTAGCCTCCCGTCAAGGCCATCCAGCGTGTTCTTTAACGTGCACAGGATATGGCTCTCTCGCACACGGGGCCACAGCTTAACATCCCATCCGACGGACGGCGGCCTTTCCAAGCCCATCGGTGTCCCCTACTGACCGTGGGCAGGACGGGGAATTTTGCGGAGATAAATCTCAACGCTGACCCAGCTGGGACTCGAACCTGGGAACTACAGATTACGAGCCTGGCGCGCTACCGTCTGAGCCACCCCCGCCCCAATTCGATACGAAAAAAGTTTCAGATCTCCATATTAAGCACAACATTCCGGTGACAGAGAGGTTAACGCGCTTGGCTACTGATAAAAAAGACCCGGATAAAATATGGGTGTTTATCTGTGTTGTCTTTCTGCTGGGGTTTCGCCTTCTCCTTTATAACGTATTAAACTGACAAGCTCCTCTCAGATATCTGTGGCAAGCTGGCGAAATTTATATATTTTTTATTATACACAAAAGTAATGAAGGTAGCGGGTGCATAAGTTTTGTCACGTAACAAAGAACGGATGATTACTATCATCCGTTCTTTGTTACGTCACTGATCCGTGAGATTTGAGGTTGAGTAACACTGATCATTTTTCTTGACTGAGTGCTTGGAATGTATCGAAAATTGTGCAAAGTGAAACTACAAAAAAAAATGCATCTCCCACAACGAGCTCTTTCAGCATTAATTACGTTAGTGAAGTTACACTGGATTATAACGACCATTTTTCCAAATGTTTCAGCGACAAAAAGATATTTGGGAATTTTCTTTCCCCCACTGCTTCTCGCTATCGTACTTTAGAAGCCCCTCGAAAGGTTTAAATGAAACTGGATTTATGAGCAAATGCATTTCTATGAGTTCACGTGGAGTATTAGGATGCACTGCAAGCAATCTTTGGATACGGCCACATTGAATGATGTTTCGCGTTACGAATGTTTGAAAATTTCTGATGTTTTGAAACTATTACTAACAACGTAACAACAGCGATGGCCTCAGCACAGACTGAAGTGTGTATAAATGATTGCTACACATGCTGCAGTTTCCTGTGAAGCTCCCTCCACCGTTGGTAATGGCTTGTTTTAAAACGTTGAAAATGTTATAACGCTGAACCGCATTCTGTGTGGTCGTACCGTTTTGCAGGGCGATGCTGCCAACGCAATGGGAGCTTTGCCAATAAACTCGAATCACATGATTTAGTGTCGTTAGTTTCACGTTCATGATTACTGCGATTACAACCAAGACGCCATTTGGTTTCGTTTTCTTCTGGTGGGAGCTTCGTCACCTGCAGCAAAGTAGGGCGGGGGTGGCTCAGTCGGTAGCGCGCCAGGCTCGTATTTTGTAGTTCCCAAGTTCGAGTCCCAGCTGGGTCAGCGTTGAGATTTATCTCCGCAAAATTCCCCGCCCTGCCCACGGTCAGTAGGGGACACCGATGGGCTTGGAAAGGCCGCCGTCCGTCGGATGGGACGTTAAGCCGTGGCCCCGTGTGCTGGAGAGCCATACCCTGTGCACGTTAAAGAACACGCTGGATGGCCTTGACGAGAGACTGCCATCTGTCTCCCAACAGCTGTTCTAGTGGGTCCCCTCCCCCAACCTTCTCTGAGCCTTCGGGGTCCATGTGACCTGGCCATTTACCCCATGGTGTGCAAAAAAGTGCCGCTCAGAGGTAAAACAATCCAATCCAAGTCACCTGCAGCAAAGTTTCCAAGAATGGAAAAATACACCTTTTGACAAGGTTTCACTATAAATAGTAAATTTTAGCATTGTGAGATAATTTAGTCTGTAATCTAAAAGAAAAAAAAAAGACCTCTGTGTCAAACAGCTGCTTGAGGGATAATTTATTTTTCTTCAAAATATGCACCCGCCTAACCTCAGCCCCAACTCAACACCATTGAACTAAGTGGTGTAAGGAAATTCAGTTGCAATTAGGAAGATAAAATACCACTGGTAAATATGGCATGCTCAATTTCAAAAAGAATAAGATCAATCATTTTTGAACATCAGTGTCTTCTAATGGTAGAAATTCAGCTAATGAAAAAAATGAAAAAAAAATTATTTTTTTATCCTCAAATTGGCAACGTGCTGCTGTCAGTGTACTACCCCAGCGAAACAGAAAAATTTTAATTTCTAGATTCTTTGCAATATTAGTTTAAGGTTTTGCATTTAAATAAAAAGAAAGAAAAATTTTCATTTAGCTCTAAAAACAAAAAAGTTGAGTGTTTACAGGCGGATAGGAAGAGTTTTTTTTTTACCTCTGAGCGGCACCTTTTTGCGCACAATGGGCTAAGTGGCCAGGTCTGAAGGATCCCAAGGGCTCAAAGAAGGTTGGGGGGGGGGAAGGGGACCTACTCGACTGCTGTTAGACAATCGACCTTCCCAAAATATTACTTTGGCAAAATATTTTTAAATTAAAAGAAGCAATTACTAACTGAAGCTTTTCCTAATTGTTCGTTCTTTAACCCGCTTGCTATTTCACTTGAATTACCTGTAGTATAAACTTTCTTTTGCACACCATGGGCTAAATGGCCAGGTCACATGGACCCCGAAGGCTCAGAGAAGGTTGGGGGAGGGGACCCACTGGAACAGCTGTTGGGAGACAGATGGTAGCCTCCCGTCAAGTCCATCTAGCGTGTTCTTTAACGTGTACAGGGTATGGCTCTCCCGCACACGGGGCCACGACTTAACGTCCCATCCGACGGACGGCGGCCTTTACCAAGCCCATCGGTGCCCCTACTGACCGTGGACAGGGCGGGGAATTTTGCGGAGATAAATCTCAACGCTGACCCAGCTGGGACTCGAACCTGGGAACTACAGATTACGAGCCTGGCGCGATACCGACTGAGCCACCCCCGCCCCTTACAAAGTACGAGTAACAGATATTTTTGCCAAGAAAAATATGGATGTACGACAATTTTAGAGACAAAGTGTAATGCACTTTTTACACCGTAATCCCCAGTTCGGGGGCGGGGGGGGGGGGGGGGGGGGGCTCAGTCGGTAGCACGCCAGGCTCGTAATCTGTAGTTCCCAGGTTCGAGTCCCAGCTGGGTCAGCGTTGAGATTTATCTCCGCAAAATTTCCCCGCCTTGCCCACGGTCAGTAGGGGACACCGATGGGCTTGAAAAGGCCGCCGTCCGTCGGGTTGGGACGTTAAGCCGTGGCCCCCTGTGCGGGAGAGCCATACCCTGTGCACGTTAAAGAACATGCTGGATGGCCTTGACGGGAGGCTACCATCTGTCTCCCAACAGCTGTTCCAGTGGGTCCCCTCCCCCAACCTTCTCTGAGCCTTCGGGGCCCTTGTGGCCTGGCCATTTAGCCCATGGTGTGCAAAAAAGTGCCGCTCAGAGGTAAAACAATCCAATCCAAACCCCAGTTCGGCCTACTTTCACCACTATCCTTAATCTTTAAAAAAAAAAAACCGTTGTGTAAAATCGAACATTTTTATACACCTTTTTTTAATTAAACAGCCCACACAAATAAAATTGATTTTCTTTTTTTTATCAAATTTTGTAAGCCAGCTTTTGCAACCCAAATTTTCGAAAGGATTCGTCGTGTCGAAGCAAAGCGAACTTGCATCAGAGGTAAGTGCATTACAGAAAGAGACGAAATAAAAAAATCCCGCTGTGAATGTGGGATGTGTCTGACAGACAGATCCCTTGGCTGACGTGAATAGGGTGGACGTGGGCTGCCCTCGCCGGTTCACAGGCACAGAGCGAGTCTTGTTTAGATAATGCCAAGGAAGTGGGCAGAGCCGTTTGCCGCCGCCATCACGTGGGTATGCGACGTGTTCTCTGGCCTTGACCTGGAAATAGGAGGATTTATAATTTCTCCGCAAAACTCTTTGCTGAGAGGGAGGGGTAAAAATATGACATCGGAGCCGTTCGGGAGGATTTATGAAATCGCGTTTAGCATATTTAAAAACGGAGGTCTTTTTTTATTTTAAATGGCCAGGTCATAAGGATCCCAAAATTCACACTAAGGATTAACCTCGGAGAAGCAATGTTTTTGCATATAATGGTTGGGTTGTTTTACTTCTGAGCGGCACTTTTTTTGCGCACCATAGGCTAAATGGCCAGGTCACATGGACCCCGAAGGCTCAGAGAAGGTTGGGAGAGGGGACCCACTGGAACAGCTGTTGGGAGACAGATGGTAGCCTCCCGTCAAGGCCATCCAGCGTGTTCTTTAACGTGCACAGGGTATGGCTCTCCCGCACACGGAGCCTCGGCTTAACGTCCCATCCGACGGACGGCGGCCTTTCCAAGCCCATCGGTGTCCCCTACTGACCGTGGGCAGGGCGGGGAATTTTGCAGAGATAAATCTCAACGCTGACACAGCTGGGACTCGAACCTGGGAACTACAGATTACGAGCCTGGCGCGCTACCGACTGAGCCACCCCCGCCCCAAGGTAACTGGAAGTCCTAGGCTGAACAGATTCGAGAGGCCCCCAATTATCCATGAATGATTGGGTGTGCTCCAGGGGGAGGGGTCTGCTCCTTCTACAGATAACTTGCAACTTACAAATGGGGGAAAAATGCCTGCAGCAGGTTAATTGAATTACAAAAATGCATAAACAGGAAAGTTAAAATGTATTACATAAATTATACATAGAGAAATAAGACAAAATTATAAACCAAACTAAATATCTGTTCATTTTAGTGTGTTTAACAAAAATTGCATCATATTTGGTATTAACCTAAGCAAAAACATGAAATTTATACCTGAGTAGTCGATTATCATTATCATCATCCTCAAGCAGCCATGGGCTACGGAGGTCCAACCAGACCGTGCAATTTAGTTCTTCAAGCAAGTCTATCCTGAGCTACATCTGCTGCATCTGGCCACTTCACACTAATTCTAACAAGGTCCTGTTTGACATTGTCTGCCCACCGCATCCTAGGTCTCCCCCTCTTTCTGAGGCCTTTAGGCACACTGTTCATAACCCTATTCGCCAATCTATAATTATTCATATGGGCAACATGGCCAAACCAAAGGAGTCTCTCTGCACAATATGCTGCTTAAAGGAGGTTGCCGACTCCTTTGCCTAGCCTCATCATTAGTTACAAAGTTGAACCACCTAATACTCAAGATACTGCGTAAGCATCTAGAATCAAAAACATCAAGTGTCTTGTTTACAAAGCGACCAAGTTTCACTACCATAACTAACCCTAGAAGGAACCAAACTATTATACAGCCTAATTTTAGTCTTTAGGTGTATATGCCTATTTCTCCACACTCTCCATAGATTCTTAAAAGTCCCGGCAGCAATCTCTATTCGTCTGTTAATCTCATGCCGCACATTACCATTATCTGTTACGTAGCTCCCAAGATAATTAAACTGTGACACCTGCTCAAGACTGCAACCATTCAGATTAACTGAATCACAGCCTGCCTGACCAATTTTCATCACTTTAGTTTTCTCTCTGTTTATAACCAAACCTACTCTACTACCAGTCTCATCAACAGCTCGAATGAACGAGTTCATCTCATCAACATCATTTGCCAAAAGGGCTAAATCATCAGCATAATCTAAATCAGAAATTTTGGTATCTCCAGACCATTTAAGGCCAAAATCTTTCCCTTGAAGTGAATTTCGAATAACATAATCAATAACCAAGCTAAAGAGAAAACGAGACAAAATGCACCCTTGTCGAACACCAGAAGTAATGCTAAACCAATTACTACACGCCTTACCAACTCTCACACACGACTCAGTGTTATTATAGAGAGCTTTCATAATGTTAACTAACTTCTCTGGTATACCATATGATCTCACAATCAACCACAAATTATGACGATCAACAGAGTCGAAAAATTTTTTGAAATCAACAAAGCTAGCAACCAAAGGTTTCTGAAACGAAACATTTCTTAAGAATCTGCCTAAGTGAAAATATCTGATCCACACATCCCCTACCACTTCTGAATCCACATTGCTCATCACGCAATTGACTGTCAACCAGATTCTTAATTCTATTAAGCACAATCATGGAAAGAACTTTACCTGGAACAGAGAGTAGGCTGATACCCCTATAGTTATCACAAGAACTGCGATCACCTTTTTTGAAAATAGGGATAACAATAGCTCTGGTAAAATCCTTAGGAACTATGCCTTTATCATAAAAGATATTCAAAATTTCAGATAACCGAAACATTCCCAGCTCTAAGCATTTCAGTAGTAATTTCGTCTACCCTTGGGGATTTATAAAGTTTAAGTTTAGATATAGCCAAAATAACTTCAGATTGTGTTATAGGGCCAACATTAAAGCCACCAATGCATCTATCATCATTGCAAACAATGGGAATAGAATTAACCGCATTGTTTAGAATATCACTGAAATGCTCAGCCCACCTAGCCATAACAGAATCCTCACCTTCTATAACCTTACCTTGTTTATCCTTCAATCCCTGTACACCTGTTCGTTTTCTATCACACAAAACATTAACTATCTGGTACAGCTTTCTGCTGTTGTGCTGTCTAACTGCTTCCTCGGCTTTCTCAGCCAAACCATCAAGCCAAAGATTCTTATCAGCAGCTAACTGATCCTTTACAAGTTTATTAAGGTCTCTGTAATGCTTTCTATTAGGACTAGTAGGGTATTGATTAAGGGCATTCCTGCAGTTCTTTCTTTCCGAAATAAGCTCAAGTGCCTTATCACTCAGATAATTCTGACTCTTCTGCTCCTTTTTTCCTAAAAAAGTACTGTTAGTGTCCAAAAAAGCCTGTTTAAAATGATCCCATTCTTCCTCAACTTCAGTAGTAAGCAAACCATGACTGTGATAATGACTAAGTAACCTATCATGGTAAGCTTTGACTATAACCGAATCTTTCAGAGCTTCAGAATTAAAGGTAATTTTTTTAACCTTAGCACAACACTTCTTAAGTTTAAGTTGCAAGACACTTTTAAGAAGGTAACGGTCAGATCCAATTTTAAGCTCCCCTATATGACCTGGTATTCCTAATAGAACTAGCCCATTTGCTGTTGGCTAATATATAATCAATCATATTCTTATTCAGCCCATCAGGTGAAACCCATGTGTACTTATGTATGTTGTGGTGTTTGTAATAAGTGTTAGTTATTCTGAAACCATTGAGTTTACTTACCTGTAGGAGACGTTGCCCATTGCAGCTACCAATACCAAAAGGGCCTATTACCCCTCCCCAAAGGTCAGAGTCAGTACCAACTTTGGCATTGAAGTCATCTAGAACAAGGATAATAGCTCCTTTCTTGACAGTATTCAAAATATCCTGAAGTTGTCCGTAAAACCTATCCTTCTCATCCTCATCGGCATCCTCAGTGGGGGCATAACAGCAGATAACATTCAAGTCTTTAACGCTTGTCTGAAATTTTGCCGTAAGAAACCTTTCATTAATGCACTCATATCCTAGAAGAGCATCGCTAGCGTGTCTGCTGAGAAGCAGACCCACGCCTTGGTGATGCTTATTGTCGTCCCTCCCTGAAAAGAGAAATTTAATATTATTTTTAAGAATCTTTATATGTCCATCTGGTCTCTTGCAAGCCGAGAATATCTAAATTATAATGGTGGAATTCTTGTGTGAGGACATCAAGAGAAAAAGCTCTGTGCAGAGTCCTCACATTCCAACTACAAATATTTTACTGACTAAAATGTTAGGAAAAAAAGTTCATTTTTGACTATTTTGAGGCCTCTATAAGAGTTGAGGCCTTAGGCAAAAGCTTTTTGCTCCTATTGGGTAATCAGCCACTGTTTTTGGCACTTCAAGGGAACTGACTTTCTCTGAGATTATAACTGATTTTATTTTTTGTCGCCTGAAGCCATTGTACGATTTTTGTGGCTATAACTTAATATATTTTTTTGTCTCCGTATTTGAACTAAAATGCCATCTATTAGTAACAGGATTTCAGAATTACTACTCTCGCAAAGTTATCACAACACTTTTGAGTTGCAATTACAGCAACACCATCCAACTACCAGCATGCCGCTCTTAAAATTTTGCCACCCCAAAAAACCGCTTGGGTTTTTTTACCTCTGAGCGGCACTTTTTTGTACACAATGGACTAAATGGCAAGGTGACAGACTCCGAGGGTTCAGAGAAGGTTGGGGGGAGGGAACCCACTGGACAGCTGTTGGGAGACATGATAGCCTCCCGTCAAGGCCATCCAGCATGTTCTTTAACTTGTACAGGATATGGCTTTCTCGCACACAGGCCGCAGCTTTATGGGGCGGGGGTGGCTCAGTCGGTAGCGCGCCAGGCTCGTAATCTGTAGTTCCCAGGTTCGAGTCCCAGCTGGGTCAGCGTTGAGATTTATCTCCGCAAAATTCCCCGCCCTGCCCACGGTCAGTAGGGGACACCGATGGGCTTGGAAAGGCCGTCGTCCGTCGGATGGAACGTTAAGCCGTGGCCCCGTGTGCGGGAGAGCCATACCCTGTGCACGTTAAAGAACACGCTGGATGGCCTTGACGGGGGGCTACCATCTGTCTCCCAACAGCTGTTCCAGTGAGTCCCCTCCCCCAACCTTCTCTGAGCCTTTGGGGTCCATGTGACCTGGCCATTTAGCCCATGGTGTGCAAAAAAGTGCCGTTCAGAGGTAAAACAACCCAACCCAGCCGCAGCTTTATGACGGACGGCGGCCTTTACAAGTCCATCGGCATTCCCTATTGACCGAGGGTAGGCAGAGAGCTTTACGGAGATAAATCTCAACGCTGGCCCAACTGGAAATCGAACTTGGGAAGTGCAGATTACAAGCCTGGTGCTCTACCGACTGAGCCACTCCGTCCCACTGCTTGGAATACTTGTGCTGATGGGCAGACCCTGGTGGTCAGCTAGTAAACGCTTCCAGTCCAAGAAAGTAAGTTATTTACAAGGTAAGGAAGAACAGAAGTTTTCAAGAGTAGCATCCCCACACCCCCTCCGCCTGAAATTAAAACAAAATGGTTTTCCCTTAATATTAAAAAAAAAACTGAAAATAATGTTTTGTCTCCTCCTCTGCTTCCTATTCTGCGCCCGAACATCTTGCCTACCACTTCCAGGGGCGGGGGCTTGCTCAATCAATAAGCGCACCAGGCTCCTAATCTGCAGTTCCCAGGTTCGAGTCCCAACTCTGCCAGCATTGAGATTTATCTCCGGTAAACCCCTACCGTGCCTTCAGTTAGTAGGGACACCATGGGTTGGAAAGGCTGCCATCCGTCGGATGTGACGTAAAGCCATGGTCCCATGTACAGGAGAGCTATACATTGCGCACTTTAAAGTACTCGCTGGATGACCTTAACGGGAGGCTTCCATCTGTCTGTTAACGTGAGTCCCCTTCCCCCCAATCTTCTCTGAGTCCTTTGGGTCCTTGTGACCTGGACATTAAGCCCATCGTGTGCAAAACAAAATGTTCCTTCAGTTAGTAGGGACACCATGGGTTGGAAAGGCTGCCATCCGTCGGATGTGACGTAAAGCCATGGTCCCATGTACAGGAGAGCTATACATTGCGCACTTTAAAGAACTCGCTGGATGACCTTAACGGGAGGCTTCCATCTGTCTGTTAACGTGAGTCCCCTTCCCCCCAATCTTCTCTGAGTCCTTTGGGTCCTTGTGACCTGGACATTAAGCCCATCGTGTGCAAAACAAAATGTGCTGCTCAGAAATTAAAAGTAAAATTTCAGAATTACTGAATATGATTTATTATTAACTGATTTAAAAAATGAACTTTTATTGCCTTTCTAAATTTATATAAAAAAAAATTTCCTTTCAAGGTTTAATGCAAGTAAAATTATGTAAAATATACCACGTTAAATTTTTGACATTATTATAATAAGTTGAGATTAAGAAAATCCTGTCCAATGGCTGACATGAGCCCCAAGCGACAGTTTGGGAAACTTTCGGCTTCTCAGCCAGCCAGCCCTGATGCCACCACCCGCGACTTAAATCCTGACCTCACCTTGCAAGAGGCAATTGCACCTCCACGCGCTACGTCCTACTTTACCTCGGAGGTGGTCCTAATTGAGATGTTCTCTGGATCTCTTGGATTGAGTAGGAGGTCAGTCGGCGTCCTCTAAACACGACATCAAAAAAACCTTATACTGCTGAGGTTAAAAGTGCATTGCAAATATGACATTGCGGATTTTTATAAAAAAAAAGTCTTCTGCATGTACATTACTGTCTCGATATCGTTTGCGTCGGCAAAAAATTTAAGGATGAATGCGAAATTCATTTGGTTTATTTCCAAGGGGATGAATACAAAAGGATACACAAGGTCACTTTTTAATCTGGGCGGGGGTGGCTCAGTCGGTAGCGCGCCAGGCTCGTAATCTGTAGTTCCCAGGTTCGAGTCCCAGGTAGGTCAGCGTTGAGATTTATCTCCGCAAAATTCCCCGCCCTGCCCACGGTCAGTAGGGGACACCGATGGGCTTGGAAAGACCGCCGTCCGTCGGATGGGACGTTAAGCCGTGGCCCCTTGTGCGGGAGAGCCATACCCTGTGCACGTTAAAGAACACGCTGGATGGCCTTGACGGGAGGCTACCATCTGTCTCCCAACAGCTGTTCCAGTGGGTCCCCTCCCCCAACCTTCTCTGAGCCTTCGGGGTCCATGTGACCTGGCCATTTAGCCCATGGTGTGCAAAAAAAGTGCCGCTCAGAGGTAAAACAATCCAATCCAATACTTTTTAATCTTGGTGCCTAGGATATTTAATTCATTTGATGTTAGAAGCGATCCAAAATAATATTTAACGACTATAAATAGCAAATTAAATTTTGCTTGACTCCGATTTGTTTTAAAATGGCTACTGATCTAAGGGACCTGGGTTCGAGCCCCGGATTAGGCATGGATGTGTGTGTGTCGTTTTTCTGCTGAGGTTCTGCCATCCTCTCAGATCTACTGTGGCATATAAACTGACAGGCTCCTGTCAGACCTCTGTGGCAAGCAGCTGCTTGAGGGGTATTTATTTATTTATTTATAGTCATGCCTCTAAAATATAAGAGTACTGCTGTCAGAGTCCCGAGATGACACAGCCGTTTCTTTTATAATACCATAATATATATTATTCCTCAATAACCGTTCAATTCTAGATATGGCAAGACATTGGCAAAAAGTCATCAATACAACTAAAAAAAAACCTAAGCTGTTGGGTTGTTTTACCACTGAGCGGCACTTATTTGCACACCATGGGCTAAATGGCCAGGACACAAGGACCCTGAAGGCTCAGAGAAGGTTGGGGCCCTCCCCCAACCTTCTCTGAGCCTTCTGAAAACCTTCTGAAAGGTTGGGAGAGGGAACCCACTGGAACAGCTGTTGGGAGACAGATGGTAACCTCCCTTCAAGGCCATCCAGTGTGTTCTTTAACGTGCACAGGGTGACTCTCCCGCACACGGGGCGACGGCATAACGTCCTATCCGACAGACGGCGGCCTTTCCAAGCCCATCGGTGTCCCCTACTGACCGTGGGCAGGACGGGGAATTTTGCGGATTAAAAAACCTAAGAAGGCTGTTACTAACTGTCCCCGCTCCTCCAGGACACTTTCGTCTCCCATGCTAGGTATTATTTCATCCGCAGTTTAGGACACAGCCTCTTTGACCTTTTATACCAACTAATATATTCGTTAGAGGGCGGGGATGGCTCATTCAGTAGCATACCAGGCTCATAATCTGCAGTTCCGAAGTTCGATCCCTACCTGGGTCAGTGTTGATATTTATCAGGATGGACAGATTAGTAGTAGACAGACGGTAGCCTCCTGTCAAGGAGGCTACCGTCTGTCTCCTAAAACTGCCCAGTGGCATTTCCCCAACCAACTTCCTCCTGAGGCTCAACTTTCTCTGAGCCTTTGGGGTCCTTGTGATCTGGCCATTGTGTGCAAAAGAGTGCCGCTCAGAGGTAAAATAACCCAACCCATTCTTGACGCATCTGCGATTACAATTTTTTTTAAACTTTAATTTCGAAGTTTCAGTTTGTTCATTCGAACCAACTGAAATAAGAGGTGTAAAATGATCACCAGTACAAATGTGAAAATCGCTTTTTTTTTGGTACAAACTTCAAAACAATTCTCCGCAAACGCTTCTGTTACTGTATCCGTCTCGACTTGCGTACAAACCATCACTGTAAAAGTACTGTGCTTTAGTGTAAGACTACAAGTTGGAGAACTTAAATAAGTCATGATGTCTATTATTGTGTTCCTTGTTTTACAGATTTCACCCCCCCCCCCTACTATTCCTTATCACCTTCAAATAATAAACAAAAAATAGTACATTATTCCAGTTCTAGCACTAACAATCAACCATTTAAATTTATCGTGCAAAGAATTCTGAAAAGTTCGATTTTCTGTACTGTTATTGAATTCGGTTGTTTACCTCTGAGCGCACTTTTTGCACACAATGGACTAAATGGCCAGCTCACAAGGACCCGAGAAGGTTAGAAGGAGGAGACCCACTGGACAGCCGTTAGGAGACAGATGGTAACCTCCCGCCAAGGCCATCCAGCGTGTTCTTTAGCATGCACAGGATATGGCCCATACAACGGTCTTTCCAAGCCCATAGATGCCCCCTGCTAACGGCGGGCAAGTCCGTTGGATGGGACGTTAAGCCGTGACCCCGTGTGCAGGAGAGCCATACCCTGTGCACGTTAAAGAACACGCTGGATGGCCTTGACGGAGACTGCCATCTGTCTCCCAACAGCTATTCCAGTGGGTTCCCTCTTCCAACCTTCTCTGAGTCTTTGGGGTCCTTGTGACCTGGCCATTTAGCCCATGGTGTGCAAAAAAGTGCCGCTGAGAGAAAAAACAACCCAACCCAACCGAGGGCAGGGTGGGGAGTTTTGCGGAGATAAATCTCGACACTGGCTCAGATGGAGACACGAACCTGGGAACTGCAGATTAGGAGCTTGGCGGGCTAACGACTGAGCCCCCCCGCCCCCTAGTAAAGGAGCGACTGTAACAGACAAATGGGATGCCGAGTTGATTGACGCCCATCCCCCACCCCCCGGAAAAATTTCTGCCGACGTCCAAGCTAAGATTGAAGATAAAATTTATTTGATTAAAATCCTCAATTAAACTCTCAATTCAAAATCAACTCAATTTAAAATCCTCAAATCTTCAATTAACACAAAGTGTGCCTATGGGAACAATTAACTAGCTCCGTAACCACTGTGCCAGTTGTGGCATTCCCAAATCAGGCAGAAGCATTCCCAAATGCTTCTGCCTGAAGTGAAAAAGCCTGTTTCGCTTTCAAAGACTTCATGCCCAAATGAAGAGAAAACGAAGAGCTCACCAAATGACACAGATCGTTACGTACATCTACACTTGTAACCAGCTGCACAATTCGTGGTGCAATCTTTTTATGTCGATGTAGAGATCACTGGCTCTCTGATTTAACACGAGTGCAGGTGGTATCAAACGCGGACAGATTTTAAACTGCCGTATTGGCTTTTCTTTTGCAAATACACTGCCCTACCAAAAATATTAGAGTTTTTTATGTTATGCCAATGGGAATCTAAATTCGAAGCTCGATAACTTCTAAAATATGCATTTAATAAAAAAATGATCTATTTAAATTTGGATATTTTAATAATATATGTTCACTATTTAAATAGTTATGGAAGCTGAAATATTTGACAAAATAACTTGCTTTTTAAAAATCCATCATAATTCTCTAATATTGAATTAATCGCTAAGAAAGTTTCTAAAATGTATATTTCTTTTATTAAATGGTTCGAAACAATTATTATTTAGTTTCAATTAACTTCTAAGGTTTACCTCTGAGCGGCACTTTTTTGCACATAATGGACTAAATAGAGTATCTTAAGACGCATAATTCATGAAATATTTTCTATATCCATTCGATTCTCAAGGGAGCATGGCATTTAACAGCACTCGTTCGAAAATATTTTTCTCTTAAATAAATCGTATTATATAATAGCCATAATTCCGGACGAATGAACGGGTGGACACGTGTGACGTCATCGGCGACAGAAATTGTTTTTTTCCCTGTGGTTCTGCGGCTACATGAGCGATCGGTCCCAAATTTGGCGGGGTGATCCCACTTAGTTCCGTCCCTCTTGGTGCAACAGATGGGGTTCCTAGCTGCCGTGGGTAGGGAGTGATCCTTCGATAAGTGTTCGAAATTTTTGGGGGCGCTGCTATCGCCTATCTTGTGAATGGAGTGGTACCTTGTGTGTCGAACGTTAACGGCGGAAAGCTGCGAATGAACTTATGGATGGGAAGACTTTGCAATTTAAAACTAACAAAACATATTTTTCGTAACAAACCTTTGGTTGGGTTTAATTAGTAAGATGTAATATTAGAATTCTGGTTCCCCTAGCCAAGTGCCTAAGGTGCATTATGATCAATCTGGCCCTGACTATGAATTGCCTCCATTATTGAAAAATGGTCTAAGAAGGGAGAAAAATTGCTCTAAATTGTTCTTGGAACATACTGATGGAAATATTTCTTTTTTAAGTTAATATATGTCTTTTGTTTCCTATTTGTTACGATTGCAATACACTTCATCAAACACCCAGTCATTATCGTCTGTTAGGGTGGAGGGTGGCTCAGTCGGTTACACGCCAAACTCGTAATCTGTAGTGCCCAGGTTCGAATCCCACTGGACTTGGTGTTGAAACTAATCGTCCTTAAACCGCCATCATGCCCTACATCATAAAGGGGACACCGATGGGTTGGAGAGGCTGCCGTCCGTCGGGTGGGACGTAAAGCAGTGGTTTTGTATGCAGGAGACATATACCATGTGCACGGTAAAAACACACTGGAAAGCCTTGATGAGAGGCTTCCATCTGTCTCCTAACCGCTGTCTAGTGGATCCCTTCCCTCAACCTTCTATGAGCCCTTTGAGTTCTTGTGACCTGGCCATTTAAATCAGTGTGGGGGAAAAAAAAGTAGAGGTAAAACCGTTGGGTTGTTTTACCTCTGAGCGGCACTTTTTTGTACACAGTGGGTTAAATGGCCAGATCACAAGGACCCCTACAGTTCAGAGAAGGCTGGGGGAGGAGACCCACTGTAACAGCTGTTGGGAGACAGATGGTAGTCTTCTGTCAAGGCCATTCGGCGTGTTCTTTAACCTGCACAGGGTATGGCTCTCCTGCACACGGGGCCACGGCTTAACGTCCCATCCGACGGTCGGCAGCCTCTCCAAGCCCATCGGTGTCCCCTACTGACCGTGGGCAGGGCGAGGAGTTTTGTGGAGTTAAATCACACAAAACAGGCGCAGTTGGGACTCGAACTTGGGAAATGCAGATTACGAGCCTAGCGCGCTACCGACTGAGTCACCCTAACCCCGGAGGTAAAACAACCGAGTTATTTATTTTAAGCTGACTTCAAAGCCTGCACAATGAAAAGTAAAAAATGTGAACACTAGGCCACCTCAAACCTTGACCTTACCTCTATCAAGCTGGATCATTATTTCTGTCTGGTATCCGTTACTCGGAATTCGTCATCATGGCCTAGTAAAGTGTTCGAGACAGGAAATCCTGCTTTCTTATCAGATGTGAACACGCTAAGTTTTCGTAACTCTCAGGCTGTAAATAGAAATCTTTACGCTTAAGATGTTCTTTTGGGAAAATTTAGCTTTTTCCCAGAATAGATTGAAAAGAAGCTGTTTTTCTTATTCCTCGTGTAACAATGTATAGAAAACATGCAAAACATTCATTTATAGCATTACATGGCCTATTGATATTTATTTTTTGGTTTGGTTGTTTTATCTCTGAGCAGCATTTTATTGTATAAAATGATCTAAGTCACCAGGACCCCAATGGCTCAGAGAAGCGGTCCAACGTTTAAATTTATCTCGGCTAAACCTTGCTCTCTGTGAGTAATGACATAAATGGGCTTGAAAAGTCCGTCGTCCGTCGGATGGGATGTTATTCCGTGGCCTCGTGTGTGGGTTGGGTTGTTTTACCTTTGAGCGGCACTTTTTTGCACACCATGGGCTAAATGGCCAGGTCACAGGGACCCCGAAGGCTCAGAGAAGGTTGGGGGAGGGGACCCACTTGAACAGCTGTTGGGAGACAGATGGTAGCCTCCCGTCAAGGCCATCCAGCGTGTTCTTTAACGTGCACAGGGTATGGCTCTCCCGCACACGGGGCCACGGCTTAACGTACCATCCGACGGACGGCGGCCTTTCCAAGCCCATCGGTGTCCCCTACTGACCGTGGGCAGGGCGGGGAATTTTGCGGAGATAAATCTCATCGCCGACCCAGCTGGGACTCGAACCTGGGAACTACAGATTACGAGCGTGGCGTGCTACCGACTGAGCCACCCCCGCCCCACTTTGCGCTACCGACTGAGTACCGACTGCAGACAATTCACCCATTGGGTTGGGTTGTTTTACCTCTGAGCGGCACTTTTTTGCACACCATGGGCTAAATGGCCAGGTCACAAGGACCCGAAGGCTCAGAGAAGATTGGGTGAGGGGACCCACTTGAACAGCTGTTGGGAGGCAGATGGTAGCCTCCCGTCAAGGCCATCCAGCGTGTTCTTTAACGTGCACAGGGATGGCTCTCCCGCACATGGAGATACGGTTTAACGTCCCATCCGACGGACGGCGGCCTTTCCAAGCCCATCGGTGTCCCCTACTGCTCGTGGGAACGGCGGGGACCGTGTGTGACAGGGCCATACCCTGTGCACGTTAAAGGCGCGCTGGATGGCTTTGATGGGCAGCTACCATCTGGCTACTCACAGATGTTAATGAGACTCCACCCCCACCCAACTTCTCTGAGCCCTTGGGATCCTTGTAACCTGGCGATTTAATCTATTTTTTGCAAAAAGTACTGTTTAAAGGTTACCTAACCTCGTTTCAGTGGTCTTTGAAACATTGTCTTGTAAAATATGCGTAATGGATGCTTAATATTTTTTCGCCTCCTCTCAAGTGGGGGAAGAGCACCTAAAATTTAAGGGCAGGATTATAAAACTGTGGATTGTTTTTTTATCTTCATTGATACGTCTCCAATGGCAGCCAAAAGCATTTTCCTCTGAGAAGTACAACTCGAGAACTAATGATAAAAGAGACAAAAAAAAATTAAAATTCCATGGAGAATTTGTATTTTTCTGAAGAAATGTTAAAATTCCTGTGAATCAACCACCTTTTTTTTAAGATTTGAAAAAGATTTTATCTGCTCCTAAAATCATAGGGGCGGGGGTGGTTCAGTCGGTAGCGCGCCAGGCTCGTAATCTGTAGTTCCCAGGTTCGAGTCCCAGCTGGGTCAGCATTGAGATTTATCTCCGCAAAATTCCCCGCCTTGCCCACGGTCAGTAGGGGACACCGATGGGTTTGGAAAGGCCGCCGTCCGTCGGATGGGACGTTAAGCCGTGGCCCCGTGTGCGGGATAGCCATACCCTGTGCACTTAAAGAAGACCCTGGATGGCCTTGACGGGAGGCTACCATCTGTCTCCCAACAGCTGTTCCAGTGGGTCCCTTCCCCCAACCTTCTATGAGCCTTCGGGGTCCATGTGACCTGGCCATTTAGCCCATGGTGTGCAAAAAAGTGCCGCTCAGAGGTAAAACAACCCAACCCTAAAATCATATTACATAACAGCTATATATGCTTAGGAAACAAATTTAGTTATAAAAGAAAAAAAATAATAGCAATAACACCAATCACAAATAAGAAAAGAAAATAGTAATGATAATAATAATATATCCACTTGGAAGCAAAAATCTGAAATTTCTCCAATTTGCATATTTTTTTAATCTAGAGGATACAATCACATAATATACATATACTACGTAATATATTATGTGAATTATATGTGTCTCATATCATATATATATCATATCATCATGCCTGTATTCATAACTGTGAAAGAAATTTAACTAAGGGTCTAAGAAACATAAAATATTATTTCACAATTAACTCTCTATTATCTAAGGGCGGATCGACAGATTTGTGAATTAACCGTGGTAAAAAATGATAAAAGACCGTGCATATGTAGCCTGTCCTTTTGGTCGTTTTTCGCCAAGCAATTTATGTGATATTTCGTGTTCAAAAACTATTCTATCTACATTATTTTTACAGTTCTCGATGACGTGTGTAGAACGGTAAATGTGTTGCTAAACATTCGATGGGTTGGGTTGTTTCACCTCTGAGCGGCACTTTTTTGCACACCATGGGCTAAATGGCCAGGTCACATGGACCCCGAAGGCTCAGAGAAGGTTGGGGGAGGGGACCCACTGGAACAGCTGTTGGGAGACAGATGGTAGTCTCCCGTCAAGGCCATCCAGCGTGTTCTTTAACGTGCACAGAGTATGGCTCTCCCGCACACGGGGCCACGGCTTAACGTCCCATCCGATGGACGGCGGTCTTTCCAAGCCCATCGGTGTCCCCTACTGACCGTGGGCAGGGCGGGGAATTTTGAGGAGATAAATCTCAACAGCTGACCCAGCTGGGACTCGAACCTGGGAACCACAGATTACGAGCCTGGCGCGCTACCGACTGAGCCACCCCCGCCCCTAAACATTCGATGTAATTTAAATTAAATAAGTTCTATTTCGTAGCACTTTTTGACCAGTTTTATTTTGACAGGATTTCCCGGTATCCGAGGCCTCCATCTCCCAACTCCCCGTTTAATTTAGAGTTGACCGTATCATAAATTTAAAGAATAAAAGGGTTATTATCAATTAATTTTAGTATTCCTTTATGAACCTGGTACTATCAGCAAATTTCATTTACTGAGTGGCAACAGCCTGAAAGTTATTCCTTAACGGTCATGGTATTCTAAAATAAAGAAAATTCCAACTCTGGCCAATAGGTTTTCGCTTTCCTTTTTAACGATCTTCTGACACAGAAACCAGAGCTTTTCTTTTTAGCGCCTGAAAGGGCTGCAAAGACGGTGATGACCTCACAGCCAGCCAAAAGATATATGACTGAGCATTTTCACCCGTCGCTCCTCAAGGGCCACATATAGCAGGGACAGACCCAAACTAGGCCGTGGGCTGAGATGCAGATTGGGGGCAACACCATATTGGTGGCTGTGGCGGCGGAGGGGATTTCTTTGCTACTTGCAGACGCAACCTACATTCGTTTGCTTGCCTAGTTTCAAACATACGGATGCGCGGGAAACGGGGTGGATATGTCTGTGTGCATCTTAGGAAAAATATTTCGTAATTCACGCTGACACTCTCTCTCGTCTGACTGACCTGCATGCTCGCTGAGTGTCAGACATTTAAAATAAGCACAAAATATCGTCTCTATTCCTATGGGCGGGGGTGGCTCAGTCGGTAGCGCGCCAGGCTCGTAATCAGCAGGTTCCAGTCCCAGGTTGCCGTCCGTCGGATGGAACATTAAGCCGTGGTACCTTGTACGGGAGAACCTTACCCTGTGCACGTTAAAGAACACGCTGGATGACCTTGATGGAAAGCTGTTGTCTGTCTCCCAACAGCTGATCCATTGGGTTCCTTCCACCAACCTTCTCTGAGCCTTCGGGGGGTCCTTGTGACCTGGCCATTTAGTCCATTGTGTGCAAAAAAAGTGCCGTTCAGAGGTAAAGCAACCCAACATTAAATATTCCTTTTTGGAAAGTTAATACGAAAAGTTCGATTATTGGGCTTAATTGGGATGAGGGGGTTCAGCTACTTCAGGAGCCCATTAATAAAAAAGATAGAACTGTGGGTAAAATTGTCATTAAAACATTCGCGCGAAATATTAACCGCTATGTTAATTTTGCGGTGACACTGCCGGGGTCCGGGTTCGAGTCTCGGTATGGCATGGTCGTTTGTTCTGTCAAATAGGTTGTAGTTGTCCCTCAGTAGAAAATCCTTCAGCATGTCAAAAAAAAAAATCTATGTTCTCACTTTGGGATATAAAGCAAATATTAACTATAAGTCTCGGCATCCAACTTAAAAAAATAAATCACCCCTCAAGCAACTGCTACTTGTCACAGGTATCTGGCAGGGGCCTGTCAGTTTCATACGTTATAGACAACACTCCTAATATTATACAACAGAAAACCATTTTTTCAGGGGGGAAAAAATTCTCGGGGCTCATTGGCTAGCGTGCTTGGCGGCAGATCAAAAGGGCCTAGGTTCGAGACCGAAGGAGGCATCTCTTGTGTTTTTGCCGATTTCTTTTTTTTTGTCTTTCCGCTAAGGTTGCTCTCCTTAATATAATCGCTATAACAATTGTGATCTTTTCATGTTGGAGTTTCATATTATTATCACAAACCCTATCAATTACAAATGATCTGAAACTAAATCAGTTATGAAAATTAACATCCGTCAGAGTATCCTTGGCTCGTGGGGCGGGGGTGGCTCAGTCGGTTAGCGCGCCAGGCTCGTAATCTGTAGTTCCCAGGTTCGAGTCCCAGCTGGGTCAGCGTTGAGATTTATCTCCGCAAAATTCTCCGCCCTGTCCACGGTCAGTAGGGGACACCGCTGGGCTTGGAAAGACCGCCGTCCGTCGGATGGAACGTTAAGCCGTGGCCCCGTGTGCGGGAGAGCCATACCTTGTGCACGTTAAAGAAGACGCTGGATGGCCTTGACAGGAGACTACCATCTGTCTCCCAACAGCTGTTACAGTGGGTCCCCTCCCCCTAACCTTCTCTGAGCTTTCGGGGTTTTTATGACCTTACCATTTATCCCATGGTGTGCAAAAGAGTGCCGCTCAGAGGTAAAACAACCCAACCTTGGCTCGTCATCTGCAGTTCCTAGGTTCGATTCCCAACTCTGCACTCTCTGTGTTGAGAATTAGGACATTAGTTGAGAAAACTCTCTGTGTTGAGAATTTTCTCCACTAATGTCCGTTCTGCGCTTACTGAGAAAAGGAGCCACCACTGGGCTTCGAAAGGCTGCCGTCCATCAGATGAGATATTAAACTGTGGCTCCGTGCGCAGGAGAGCCATACTCTTTGCACATTAAAGAACAGTCTGGATGGCGTTGATGGGAGGCTACCATCTGTCTTCTAACAGTTATTCACTGGATCTTCTTTCCCCAATCTTCTCTGAGCCCTCGGGGTCTTTGTGACTTGGTCATTTAGCCCAGTGTCTCGCAAACTGTGTGCCGCGAGAGATTTTCAAATTGACACTAGATATTCGAAAGATTTCATTTTGACTTGACTTGTGTTATCGACGTGCTTTAATAAAAATCTTTCAGATTTTATCAACTGGGATCTTGTAAGTATTCATCAAGCTTTTTCCAAATTTTGGTATTAATTTTTGATTATTTCAAGCCATAGAACGGACAAATATTTAAAACAAACACCGAGTTATGAATTAAAGAACGATAGCAAATCTTCTAGTAAAACCAGGCTGATGACTTCAACAAAGCGCAAATATAATGACGATTATATAAATAAAAATAAATACCCCCTCAAGCAGAGTTTGCTTTTATTCTTTTTTAGGTGTGCCGCGGAAAAAAAAATTAGATTCAGTGTGCCGCAGAGTAAAAAAGTTTGCGAGACACTGATTTAGCCCATTGTATGAAAAGTTCCGTTAAGAGATAAAACAAACCAACTCTGCACAAGGGAATGATTTAAAGTCCTATTCGGCGGATGGCTTTAGAAGTTTACTGTAAAATATTTGCATTTCGTAAAATAAATTGTTAGCGTTTTTTTTTAAAGCAGCCTCACTTTATTTAATGCTTAAAATTTATGTACAGGGCTGTTCTTACTCATATGATATGTAAATGCTGAGGCTTAATACTCTTCTGATGATTTGTAGTTCCCAGGTTCGAGTCCCAGCTAGGTCAGCGTTGATATTTATCTCCGCAAAACTCCCCGCCCTGCCCACGGTAGGTAGGGGACACCGATGGGCTTAGAAAGGCCTCCTTCCGTCGGATGGGACGTTAAGCCGTGGCCCCGTGTATGGGAGAGCCCTACCCTGTGCACGTTAAAGAACACGTTGGATGGCCTTGACGGGAGGTTACCATCTGTCTCCCAACAGCTGTTCCAGTGGGTCCCCTCCCCCAACATTCTCTGAGCCTTCGGGGTCCTTGTGACCTAGCCGTTTAGCCCATGGTGTGCAAAAAAAGTGCCGCTCAGAGGTGAAACAACCCAACTTCTGATGACTGCCAACATCTTGACCCAATTCCTCTATCTCTATGAGAGATCCCCTTTAGTAAAGGAGGAGGAGTGAGAGCGCACTTAAAGTTTGCTACAGATCAGTTTCAGATCCGAATTTTACCAGATTCAAAACAGCACGGACAACACGCAATCAGTACTAATTTCTATTTATAATTTTACTCTCTATTGCGTATGACCTGACTTGGACCATAGGTGATAAATTTTCGAACTTTCAATCAGTCTTAGTAAATCAAATTACCATTCTGCTTTCGATTATTTTTTTCAGGATTGGGTTGTTTTACCTCCCAGCGGCATGGATGAAGGTGATCAGTCGGTAGCGCGCCAGGCTTGTAAATCTACAGTTCCCAGGATCGAGTCCCACTTGGACCAGCATTGAGATTTGATTCCGCAAAACTCCCCGCCCTGCCCTCGATCGTACGGAACACCAATGGGCTTCAAAAAAAGCCGCCGTCCATGGATGGGACATTAAGCCGCGGAACCGTGTGCGGGTGAGCCGTGCCCTGTGCACTTTAAAGTACATGTTGGATGGCCTAGACGGGAGACCACTCTTTGTCTAAGTGGGTCCCCTTCCCGCAACCTTCTTGAGGTCCTTGTGACCTGGCCATTTTTGCCCATTGTGTGCAAAAGAATGCCGCTCAGAGGTAAAACAACCCAATTCTCAATGGCACTTTTTTGCCCAAAAACGCCAGGTCACAAGTAGCTCAAAAGAAGGTTATGAGAGGTTGTTGGATTGTTTTACCTCTGAGCGGCACATTATTTTTGCACACAATGGGCAAAATGGCCAGGTCACAAGAACCCCGAGGGTTCAGAGAAGATTAATAAGAGGCATTCGAACTGCATGCTGGGTGCAAAAATGTTCCGTAGTTTTTTTTTTTAATGGCACGGGTATATAAAAAACTTCTTAAAAACACCTTTGTTTCTAACCCATTTCGGCTTATATATGGTGGGTACAGTCTGTAAATGGTAGCTAGGTAGTCACTGGAAGGAGAGCTATGCACCAATCCCCTGTGATGATGCATAGAACAGGCCAGGCCTAGCACCTAATGTCCGACCCCGCCTTCTCGTGGTGCAGACCGTTAGTACCTTTCAAAAGAGATACTCTCTTGTGGAAGTGAACGGAAGGGGAGGGCTGCCAGATTAGTGTGGCCTACTGATCTGGACAACTATGGCTAGTTTTCTTTTTTTTTCTACCCTGCTGAGGAGTGGTCAACCACACAGGGTCCTGGTGCTGACCATATAAACCTACTGGACAGATATATGGCTCTGAGCTTGATTATGGATCCTGATTTTGCTGCACTGGTGGGCTTCTGTGGAGGGAAAATCTTCCGCTGTTTTCTGTTTGTTTGTGGGTTGACAGCCCCAAGTGAATAGATTCACAGGATATGTTTATCAGCTGGTGGATAATCCTGAGCAGAAGTCATCGCAGGCACCTGAACTCTTTGCTTCTATTGGCATCGTCAAATTCTACATTGGAGGAAGTCTTCAGTGTAGATGGCTTCAGCCTTTAGTAGTGGGGGAACGGGTCTTTGCCCCATGTCTGCGATTAGGGGGCTGTTTGATATTGTCGGCATTCCCTCTCTCAATAAACATAGTTTCTTTAAACATCCCACTAACCATTTTCTCTCTATAAGTAGTTGGAATCTGAGGACTCTGCACAGAGCTTTTTCTCTTGATGTCCTCACATAAGAATTCCACCATTATAATTTAGATATTCTCGGCTTGCAAGAGACCAGATGGACAGATAAAGATTCTTAAAAATAGTCCTAAATTTCTCTTTTCAGGAAGGAACGATAATAAACATCACCAAGGCATGGGTCTGCTTCTCAGCAGACACGCTAGTGATGCTCTTCTAGGATATGAGTGCATTAATGAAAGGTTTATTACAGCAAAATTTCAGACAAGCGTTAAAGACTTGAATGTTATCTGCTGTTATGCCCCCACTGAGGATGCTAATGAGGATGAGAAGGATAGGTTTTATGGACAACTTCAGGATATTTTGAATTCTGTCAAGAAAGGAGATATTACCCTTGTTCTTGGTGACTTCAATGCCAAAGTTGGTACTGACTCTGACCTTTGGGGAGGAGTAATAGGCCCTTTTGGTATTGGTAGCTGCAATGGCAATGGGCAACGTCTCCTACAGGTAAGTAAACTCAATGGTTTCAAAATAACTAACACTTATTACAAACACCGCGCATACATAAGTACACATGGGTTTCACCAGATGGGCTGCATAAGAATATGATTGATTATATATTAATTAACAGCAAATGGGCTAGTTCTTTTTAGGAATACCAGGTCATATAGGGGAGCTGAAATTGGATCTGACCATTATCTTGTTAAAAGTGTCTTGTAACTTAAGAAGTGTTGTGCTAAGGTTAAAAAATTTACCTTTAATTCTGAAGCTCTGAAAGACCCAGTTATAGCTAAAGCTTACCATGATAGGTTGCTTAGTCATTATGACAGTCATGGTATGCTTACTACTGAAGTTGAGGAAGAATGGGACCGTTTTAAACAGGCTTTTTTTGGAAACTAATAGTACTCTTTTAGGAAAAAAGGAGCAGAGGAGACAGAATTATTTGAGTGATAAGACACTTGAGCTTATTTCAGAAAGAAGGAACTGCAGGAATGTTCTTAATCAATACCCTACTAGTCCTAATAGAAAGCACTACAGAGAACTTAATAAACGTGTACAGGATGTTAGCTGCTGATAAGAATCTTTGGCTTGATGACTTGGCTGACAAAGCTTAGAAAGCAGTTAGGCAGCACAACAGCAGAGAGCTGTACAAGATAGTTAATGTTTTGTGTGGTAGAAAACGGACAGGTATACAGGGATTGAAGGATAAACAAGGTAAGGTTATAGAATGTGAGGATTCTGTCATGGCTAGGTGGGTTGAGTATTTCAGTGATGTTCTAAACCAATGTTTCCCAAAGTTGGTAGTACCGCCCCCTGGGGGGCGCTGGAACGATCCAGGGGGTCGGTAGTAGCCTCGTGTGCAATTGGGGTGCGGTGGGAGCATAAAGAAGGGAAGATAAGAAAATTTTGAAAAACCGTTCGTGCATGTTTCATCTGTTGTGTAACATTGAGTTAAAGTCGCAGTGATTATACTTTATTTTCCAAATAAACACAAAATTATCCTTCGTTATCTTAATCTTCTGTGTGTAATGCGAATGTTACTATGGTTGATTTTAATAAATAATTTTATAATTTCAAACTTCAAGTTTTTACAACAACATCTTTCTTTACTATGTTGTAGGACGTAAGTAGAAATATAGATACATAAAAGAATGCAAATTTGTCACTGCATTTTCCTGTTTGTTCGCCTAAAGAAGGTAGATTTCCAGGGGGGCGCTGAGTAATTTTTTTCTGAAAAGGGGGCGGTAGGACAAATAAGTTTGGGAACCTATGTTCTAAACAATGTGGTTTGTTCTACTCCCATTGTTCGTAATACTGATAGATGCATTGGTGGCATTAATGTTGGCCCTATAACACAGTCTGAAGCTATTTTGGCTGTTTCTATTTTTTGGCTAAATCCCCAGGGGTAGATGAAATTACTACCGAAATGCTTAGAGCTGGGAATGTTTCGGTTACCACATGGATGACTGAAATTTTGAATACCTTTTATGATAAAGGCATGGTTCCTAAAGATTTTACCAGAGCTATTATTATCCCTATTTTTAAAAAAGGTGATCACAGTTCTTGTGATCAGCCTACTTTCTGTTCCAGGGAAAGTTCTTTCCATGATTGTGCTTAATAGAATTAAGAATCTGATTGACGGGCAATTAAGGGTTGAGCAATGTGAATTCAGAAGTGGTAGGGGATGTGTAGATCAGATATTTTCACTTAGGCAGATTCTTGAGAAATGTTTAGAGTTTCAGAAACCTTTGGTTGCTAGTTTTGTTGATTTCAAAAAGGCTTTCGACTTTATTGATCGTCATAATTTGTGGTTGATTGTGAAATCATATGATATACCAGACAAGTTAGTTAACATAATGAAAGCTCTCTATAATAACACTGAGTCATGTGTGAGAGTTGGTAAGGCTTTAGCAATTGGTTTTGCATTACTTCTGGTGTTCGAAAAGGGTGCATTTTGTCTCTTTAGCTTGGTTATTGATTATGTTATGCGAAATTCACTTCAAGGGAAAGATTTTGGCCTTAAATGGTCTGGAGATACTAAAATTTCTCATTTAGATTATGCTGACGATTTAAACCTTTTGGCAAATGATGTTGATGAGATGAACTCTTTCATTTAAGCTGTTGATGAGACTGGTAGTAGAGGTTTGGTTATAAACAGAGAGAAAACTAAAGTGATGAAAACTGGTCAAGCAGGCTGTGTGTGATTCAATTAATATGAATGGCTGCAGTCTTGAGCAGGTGTCACAGTTTAATTATCTTGGGAGCTATGCAACAGATAATGGTGATGTGTGGCATGAGATTAACAGACAGATAGGGATTGCTGCCGGGACTTTTAAGAATCTGTGGAGAGTGTGGAGAAATAGGCATATACACCTAAAGACTAAAATTAGACTGTATAATAATTTGGTTCTTTCTAGGGTTAGTTATGGTAGTGAAACTTGGTCGCTTTGTAAACAAGACACTTGATGTTTTTGATTCTAGATGCTTACGCAGTATCTTGAGTATTAGGTGGTTCAACTTTGTAACTAATGATGAGGCTAGGCAAAGGAGTCGGCAACCTCCTTTAAGCAGCATATTGTGCAGAGAGAGACTCCGTTGGTTTGGCCATGTTGCCCGTATGAATAATTATAGATTGGCGAATAGGGTTATGAACAGTGTGCCTAAAGGCCTCAGAAAGAAGGGGAGACCTAGGATGTGGTGGGCAGACAATGTCAAACAGGACCTTGTTAGAATTGGTGTGCAGTGGCCAGATGCAGTAGATGTAGCTCAGGATAGACTTGCTTGGAGAACTAAATTGCGCGGTCTGGACTTCCGTAGCCCATGGCTGCTTGAGGTTGATAATGATGGTGGGTACATTAATAATTGTAATTTTTATTTTACAATAATTTACACATTAATAATTTGTAAGTTCGCATTTTAAAATGAGAAAAATTATTTTAAAAAGGTGAAAAAGTGTATTCCCAGCATTCACGAGTGTTTTATTCCACGCCAGCAAATTTGTCAGCATGAGGCTGCAATCTTGTTTTCGCGATAATTACCAGGTTTCGAAGTCCACACTGCTGTTTTGCCTCGATTTGTTTCCTTAATGATGAAAAGGTTTGTTTACAGAGATAACTACTTGCAAAACGACAGATAATCGCTGCAAATATTTTCTGAGATTCGTTAAATTTTCATCGGGTAACAACTTTCAAAACTGGGTTGGAAGAAATTCTTTGTACTTGTTACCTTTTGATGATAAAGCTGTTATCGGAATTTCAGTTGAACGTTTCCACGTATTTTTTTTTTAATTTTGACAATATAAATTAAAAGCACTTGCATCAACATTTACATCTCATATGTTATTACAAGTTATGGTCAATTAAAAAAAAACTTAAAAATTTTATGCTATGTAGATCGTGGTGTCCCTTTATATCCAGTAATTTGGGTTGGGTTGTTTTACCTCTGAGCGGCACTTGTTTGCACACCATGGGCTAAATGGCCAGGTCACATGGACCCCGAAGGCTCAGAGAAGGTTGGGGGAGGGGACCCACTGGAACAGCTGTTGGGAGACAGATGGTAGGCCCCCGTCAAGGCCATCCAGCGTGTTCTTTAACGTGCACAGGGTATGGCTCTCCCGCACACGGGGCCACGGCTTAACGTCCCATCCGACGGACGGTGGCCTTTCCAAGCCCATCAGTGTCCCTTACTGACCGTGGGCAGGGCGGGGAATTTTGCGGAGATAAATCTCATCGCTGACCCAGCTGGGACTCGAACCCGGGAACTACAGATTACGAGTCTGGCGCGCTACCGACTGAGCCACCCCCGCCCCATATCCAGTAATAAATGACTAAACTCTGAATTCACTTTTTTAAAACAAAGTAACTGTTATTAAATAAAATGGAAACGTTAACTCTAAATTATTTGTAGGCCACCTATGGATGCATCATTTTTATATAGGGGCGGGGGTGGCTCAGTCGGTAGCGCGTCAGGCTCGTAATCTGTAGTTCCCAGGTTCGAATCCCAGCTGGGTCAGCGTTGAGATTTATCTCCGCAAAATTCCCAGCCCTGCCCACGGTCAGTAGGGGACACCGATGGGCTTGGAAAGGCCGCCGTCCGTCGGATGGTACGTTAAGCCGTGGCCCCGTGTGCGGGAGAGCCATACCCTGTGCACGTTAAAGAACACGTTGGATGACCTTGACGGGAGGCTACCATCTGTCTCCCAACAGCTGTTCCAGTGGGTCCCCTCCCCCAACCTTCTCTGAGTCTTCGGGGTCCATGTGACCTGGCCATTTAGCCCATGGTGTGCAAAAAAAGTGCCGCTCAGAGGTAAAACAACCCAACCCAACAACTTACTTATGCTAACTAAACATCAAAGTGTAATGCAGATCTGACAGAATTTCAATATTCAACTTCGCAAATATAAAAATTAAGAGACAGAACAACGACATTTATGCAACCGAAGCATAATAACATCTACATTTTTTTTTTGTTATATTAAGTTGTCAAATATTTAATTACAATTAACGTTACTTTTCAAATATTCCGTATTATTTTTGAAGAGTTAGGAATTTGTCTGATTTCCGTTTTCTTTACTAAGTGATTCCAGATCCCCTCCCCCCACCTTTTATTGTGTGAATAAAAATGTAGATAAATTGAAGTCGGTAAGTTGAGCAATACATTGCTAATGCACTTTTGGCATTGATTCTAATAGCCAGCAGAAGACTTTACCTCATATACAGATTTTCTCTTGCAAATTCAAGTAAATCCATAATGACAAATGATACCAAAGTTGCCCCTGATTTTTAGAAACTGCTTCTCTTTTACTCGTGATAACATTTTTAAGAATTAAATAACTTAATGACAGTTATTAAATAATTCATTTGTCTGGTAAGACCACCCCTGTAAATCATTTTCATGTGTAAAAATAGCTCTTTATCCAATTCTAACTCTTTTTCGCATCTCGGTTATTTGTAAAATGCATGCGATGCATTCCGATAACACTACGCCTTATAAGCAGCATAGCCTGCGATGAAAATTAGCATCTTCACATCGTCAGTTAAAATCATTTTCTTTATCTCATGTTCTTTGAGGGGCGGGTGTGACTCAGTCGGTAGCGCACCAGGTTCTTAATCTGCAGTACCCAAGTTCGAGTCCCAGCTGGATCAGCGTTGAGATTTATCTCCGTAAAATTCCCCGGTTGGCTTTGCCCACGGTCAGTAGGGGGACACCGATGGGTTTGGAAGGGCCGCCGTCCGTCGGATGGGGGCCTTGACGGGAGGCTACCATATGTCTCCCAACAGCTGTTCCAGTGGGTCCCGCTCCCCCAACCTTCTCTACGTCTTTCGGGGTCCTTGTGACCTGGCCATTTAACCCATTGTGTTAAAAAAAGTGCCGCTCAGAGGTAAAACAACCCAACCCATGTTCTTTGATCACAATGCCCTCCCCCCGCCCCAGAAATGATGATACTGTTGCTAACTTCAGCAGACGAAAATCCGAAAGAAATAAAATTTAAATGAAAAAAAAAATGCCAAATTTATTTACACCTGATTTTGAACCACCTGGGCCAGCGTTGCGATTTATCTCCTGATGACACCGATGAACTTATAAAGGTCGCCATCCGTCGCATGGGACGTAAAGCCGTGGCTCCGTAGTGCGGGAGAGCCATATCCTGTGCACATTAATAAAGAACACACTGGATAGGCTTGAGGAGAGGCTCCCATCAGCTATCCAGTGGGTCCACTCCCCCAAACCTTCTCTGAGCTTCGGGGTTCTTGTGAGCAGAAAAAGTGCCGCTCAGAGGTAAAGCAACCCAAAAATATAATTATTTTATTTACAACTGCCTAATAAAGAAAAAATATGCAACAAATTGTTAAATTTAGAAGAAAAAAAATTAATTTAATTTTTTCTCGAAAAAGCATACATGTGCTATTTTTAGGGTTCGATGTGCCATGGGTTGAGCACCACCTTTAAGCAAATCTCTTGGTCTACAAAAATGTCTCTGAATCGAACTGCAAAAGACATTAAAATATTTCCTAATGTGACGTGGGATTCCCTCTAACTTTAAAGGAACAAATCCTTTTATTGCAAGGAAAGAAGCCAGCGGTAATTTCAATATGGAATAAAGGAACCTTACTTACCCTGATTGACATTTTGACCATTTATATGTGACCACATTATACGTCAGTATATGCTGGTAGAGGTTGCTCTACCAGCATATACTGACGTATAATGTGCACCATCTTCCTTTGATTTGGGCAAACCGCGTGGGTTGGGTTGTTTTACCTCTGAGCGGCACTTTTTTGCACACCATGGGCTAAATGGCCATGTCACATGGACCCCGAAGGCTCAGAGAAGGTTGGGGGAGGGGACCCACTGGAACAGCTGTTGGGAGACAGATGGTAGCCTCCCGTCAAGGCCATCCAGCGTGTTCTTTAACGTGCACAGGGTATGGCTCTCCCGCACAGGGGGCCCTGCCCACGGTCAGTACGGGACACCGATGGGTTTGGAAAGGCCGCCGTCCGTCGGATGGGACGTTAAGCCGTGGCCCCGTGTGCGGGAGAGCCATACCCTGTGCACGTTAAAGAACACGCTGGATGGCCTTGACGGGAGGCTACCATCTGTCTCCAAACAGCTGTTCCAGTGGGTCCCCTCCCCCAACCTTCTCTGAGCCTTCGGGGTCCATGTGACCTGGCCATTTAGCCCATGGTGTGCAAAAAAGTGCCGCTCAGAGGTAAAACAACCAAACCGCACAGGGGCCACGGGTTAACGTCCCATCCGACGGATGGCGGCCTTTCCAAGCCCATCGTGTCCCCTACTGACCGTGGGCAGGGCGGGGAATTTTGCGGAGATAAATCTCAACGCTGACCCAGCTGGGACTCGAACCTGGGAACTGCAGATTACGAGCCTGGCGCGCTACCGACTGAGCCACCCCCGGCCCAAATCAAAGGAAGACACTTTCGTGTCCCAGCTTGTAGCCCACTTTCAGTCACCTTCAAAATGGAGTACACTAGAGTCCCTTTTGAAAGATACCCGTCTTCTCTCTCTTGTTTCGACATTTCAAGGACCAAGAGAGGTTCCTGGATTGAAGTTAGGGTATTTGGAACCTCAGTTTTTCTCTTTAAAAAAAAACTATTCCATCTGCCATCGGAAATCCCACAAATGCATCAATGAAAATGGAGAAATATTTTGAATATTGCGTTATTCTCACTATCTCTAATAAAACAATGTTCTGAATTCGATGAGAATTACATCCTACAAATTGGAAGTCCCAACAGTTTGCAAGAAAGCCAATCTCATAGAATGACTGATAACCAAATATTACTACATATACGAGGAAAGAGTGCTACTACCTATAGGAACAGGCCTAAAAAAAGGGTGGGGTGGCAGTCAAACCGACGATTTCAAACATTCTTGAATTACATATATAATAAGACATCTTTGATTTTTTTTCTAATCACATGCAAAAAATTTTAGTCAATCTAAAAAAAACTGCAATTTTGATTTCATATGAAGTCCCATGCGACGGACGGCGGCCTTTCCAAGCTCATCGGTGCCCCCTACTGACCATGGGCAGGGCGGAGAAATCTCAACGCTGACCCAGCTGGGACTCGAACCTGGGAACTACAATTTACCAGCCTGGCGCGCTACCGACTGAGCGCGCCCACCCCCAACATCGCAGATATCCGAGATTTTAGTCCATGAACAGCGAAGTAAAATTCAAAATATTTTCCGCGCAAAATCAAATTCTGTCTGTGAGAGTTACGAATAATTCAAAATTATCCATAGCTCTAAATAATTTATACACAAGCCACAAGAAATCTGAATGAAATCACTCTATCGTTCTCATGGCAATCCTTTTCTGCTAGGATAAGTAACTCGTTTTGATTTTCTTTATGATGGGTTGTTTTACCTCTGAGCGGCACTTTTTTGCACACCATGGGCTAAATGGCCAAGTCACATGGACCCCGAAGGCTCAGAGAAGGTTGGGGGAGGGGACCCACTGGAACAGCTGTTGGGAGACAGATGGTAGCCTCCCGTCAAGGCCATCCAGCGTGTTCTTTAACGTGCACAGGGTATGGCTCTCCCGCACACGGGGCCACGGCTTAACGTCCCATCCGACGGACGGCGGCCTTTCCAAGCCCATCGGTGTCCCCTACTGACCGTGGGCAGGGCGGGGATTTTTGCGGAGATAAATCTCATAGCCGACCCAGCTGGGACTCGAACCTGTTTCTTTATGTGAAAAGAGAACAAAACACACAAAGCTGTCTTTGTAATCATAAATTCTAAAGTTTTATTTAGTAACTTTGTCCATGCAATTTGTAATAATTCGTTTAGCACTAGAATCAGAGATGGGATTATTAATGGTACAACCATAAATGTGATTCAGAACTCTCATAACAAGAATGCCCTTGATTTGCATTACATATTTTGTACAACACAATATATTATTCTCGATGTGAATAATAAATGTAAAACTTGGAGTTATATACAGAATACGTACATCAGGATGAAATAAAGCATGTTTCTGTGATGTGTACATTCTCGTACAAAACGATTTTATTTAGGAAGACTTCTCTGACAAATCAAATAATGCATTCGATTTTACCCGTACAACAAATTATACAGTTGCGGGACTCGACTACATGACACTTCTTATGGCAGTGTTTCATCAGCAATGAAATATTGAATTTTCGATATCAACGCTCACACAAAAATTAATCATTATTATAAAATTTTATGATTACTGTTCACGACTAATGCGTCTGTGAAATATATTTTCACCACAAAATGAGATTGGACATACAATAATTGCTAGCAGTTTTAAAATCTTTAAACTAAGTATAGAGCAAAATACATTTTTCAACGCCTTTATGATTATGCTGCAATCATTAAATGTATTTCCTGCAAAATCAAATGCTCTAGAACAGTTTTTTTTTTTTTGAAACTTAGGAGTGGTACTTTTGTGGTGCTTAATAAAAACCCAAATGGCTAGCTCGCAACAATGAAGTGTAGGGTGGGACTTCATTGTACAGAAGTTTAGGAGAGTCTTCCATGAAACACATCCAGTGTTTTTAATACACAAAAGAACGCAGCTCAAAATTCATCCACCAAATAAGTATAGCTTAATGAAACCATATTGCTTCCTTTCTCACTATGACTGGATAAATGGAGGAACTTTAACGCTGAACTACTTACAGACAAGAACCTTAATAAAACAGCAGTTTAAAATATATATGTAAAGGCGGTGCAAAAAATCTGAGGTTAAAATATGCCAAAGTCCACTCTCCATCATTGAAATTTCCAGGATGCACTACTGTTCGAGGGTGCATCAAATTTATGAAGAATTTCAGGGAAAAAGTTATTTAAATGATGTTAAAAGACACACAAAATCAAGAAAGCGTACTTAATGACAAGCAATATTTCTATTTAAACTTTGGGTAATATCCATTAGTTTTTAAGGGAGGATGGGTGGTAGTGATGGCTAACTTGCCTTTACCAGATCTGACGCCCAACTTCTAATCATTGCACTTTTTTTCCTTCATGGAACTTACTCTCCTCCCCATGATGGTGATTGACAAATGAAGGAATCTTACACAATAACCTCCAAAATGATACTAAACATAACCTTCTAAAACAGTGGTTTTCTAATGTTAAAAGATTATTTCTCGATATCTGAACAGACTTTATGGGCATATTTAATTTCATCTCAGATACACAAGCTACCGTCCCATGCTAGTACTTATTCTTTTATCATTTTTTCTGTGACATTTACCTTATTATCTAAAGGAGGAAAAAATATACTACTATTGAGAATATCAACTATTTGAAATTAATTGTTCAATGTATGAAAAGTCACTGGTTTTTTTTCTTGTAAGAGATTGGAGAAGATAAAATTAACATTTCATAACAAGAGCACAACTGGGAGAAAGCTGAATGTCCCGATTTGATTACAAATGACAACCTCTCTGACAAAAGCTAATTTTCTAATGAACACCTAAGCAAATATTTATTTTTAACAGGTATGACCATCACCCTTTATAGCCAAGGAATCTGATCCTCCCACTTTTATGGTGTGGGTCCGATTCATTAAGCAGTCTGCCAGTCTTGCAACCCGATGTTCCCCGTGGAGTCCCTCACTACGTCTACATTGTTCTTTTTCCATGCTAACGCCTGCTTTGTCCTCAGTGAGAAAGGAGCCACTGATTAGTTTGGAAAGGTTATTTTTCAACGCCTTTATGATTAATGAAGACAATGGTCTGTCAGATGGGACGTTAAGCTTTGGTTCCATGAGCAGGAGAGCCATACTGTGTCACCGAGTTTAAAGGGAACATTGGATAACCTTCCAAATATCTAATACCTGTCTAGTGGATCCCCCTCTACTCAGCTTTGAGCACTTGACATGGCCATTTAGCCCATTATGAGCAAAAAAAAATGTTACTCTGGAGGGAAACAATCTAACTCAACCCACTTTTACATTTTTAGATGATAAATAATGAAAAAAAAAATATAAATGTCTGAAGTCATGTTTACGATTTCAAACATTCTTGAATTACATATATAATAAGACATCTTTTATTTTTTTTTTCTAATCACATGCAAAAAATTTTAGTCAATCTAAAAATAACTGCAATTTTGATTTCATATGAAACTGAATCTCAAAGGAAAAAATATGACTAATTCACCGCTAAGAAGTGTCATTTTGATATTAGCACTATCACATATATTAAAAGGATTGATCAAAAAAGCAAAATAAAGAATGAAACATGAAATGACAGAAATTATATGTTATTGCTAAAGCACTGAATTTGTATTCAATGCAAAATATTTTTTTTGAAAAATTTCAAACTTATTCTTTTTGAGTATACCTAATATAAAATTTGTTTTTACCATAACAAAAATATTCAATACCCCACCTGGAGATAATAAAATGGAACTGGCCAAAATAATCAAGAAACAAAATCATTGAATAATAACAGACATTTTATATTTGAAATAATGACTTGAAAAAAACTGGTTGCCCTGACTGGGATTTGAAGCAAATCCCAGTCAGGACAACCAATGTTTTTCAACTCATTATTTCAAATATTTCTTGTCTACAGAGCGTTTTACTGTGAAAATTTATTACTGGAAATTTTATATATTTTTTTGCTGTGATTCAAGATAGTGTTCTCTAAAAAATATATATCTATTATATATAAGCCGTCCCGTGGCAGAGTGGTTAGCACGCTTGGCCACTGATCTAAGGGACCTGGGTTCGAGCCCCGGGTAAGGCATGGATGTATGTGTCATTTTTCTGCTGAGGTCCTGCCATCCTCTCAGACCTTCTACTATGGCATATAAACTGACAGGCTCCTGTCAGACCTCTGTAGCAAGCAGCTGCTTGAGGGGGTATTTATTTTTATATATAGACAATTGTGAGTGAGTGAGGGGATCACGCTAATTCTCACTAAAATGCAGATAGTTCTAAAAATCTGCACCTAGGGGTAGTAATCTGGGTCGCAGATCTCTAGAAAAATCCGAAATTTGAACTCTTGTTTATTTTAAGGTCAAATTGAGGTCAAACCTTGATTTACCAGGTATCTGGTAAATAAAGAGAGCTAAAGTTAGTGCCTGTAGGTAGTTGGATCGTAAATCTCAGAAATGTTTTGCAATATGCGATGCAACAGGTCTTCAGAGGTCAAATTTGATATATTGATGCTTGAAAGCAAAAAATTTATGTCTGGGGTATCAACGATAGCACATCCCAGAAATGTTATGAAATTTTGGATGTAATGGGTCCTTCGAGGTCAAAGGTGAAATACCATTGCTAGAGAATTAAAAACTGGTAAATTGGGCTATTTTAGGCAGGTCAGGAGTCACATTGAAGGTCAAATAGGGGTTGGAGTGCCAGTCTAGAAATCAAATGATGCTGAAAGCAAAGATTGATTTCTAGTATTACATATAAATGCAAAATTTGAATTTTAGATCACAATTGCATTAAGTTTAAGCTTAAGTGCTCCTATTAGAAATTTTATTCTCTTGAACATTATATTTCTTACTATCATTCTCATCTGTAATCATTAGTTCCTAATTTTTCAAATAGTTTCTGAATGAAATTAAAAACAGACTACTGAATGATTTCAGAAGCACTGGTAAATTTATTTTTAAATAAGAGCAATTTATATAATGTATAAAATTTTCAGCATAATTCAACACAAACTGTTATATAAATACAACCTTACTTTATGGAATATATAATTATTGATAATATATTAAGCCCTGAATTTGTGTTATTTCGAAGTTTTGCTATTATTTTACAATAACAATGTTTTAGATTTAGTTCTACTTAATTTAATTTTTTGCTAGAATATTTCAAAAAGTATACTGAATATTAGTATAACACAGAAGTTCCCATGCTAAACTATTGACATGAATTTTACAGTAATGTTTTCAGATTTATCATAAATTATTCAATTGCACACTAATTTTTGAGGTCGTAGTAACCAGAATTATAAATATTTCTATGGTTAAAAATCATTTTGATAAGCTCAGTATAGGAGATAGCTAAGCACAAAGTGAATGTGGTGTCAAGAAAGAGCAATCCTGCCAGCATTGATGAATAGCCTTTGTGTGGAATGCTGTAATATACTAATAATAAGCATCTATGGATTTTTCAGATACATAATGGGCTATAAATATAATAAATAAATACCCCCTCAAGCAGCTACTTGCCACAGAGGTCTGATAGGAGCCTGTCAGTTTATATGCCACAGCAGAAGGTCTGAGGATGGCAGGACCTCAGCAGAAAAACGACACAAACATCCATGCCTTATCTGGGCTCGAACCCAGGCCCTTAGATCAGTAGCCAAGTGCGCTAACCACTCGGCCACGGGATGGCTATGATGGGCTACACAGTGCATAATAATTGTGGGCATACAATAAATACGAAGTTCTACTATATTATAATGCAAAACATCCAAGCCCCAGCCAAAAAGAGCTATAGAAATAAAAGCAAAACAAATAAATACCTCAAGCATCTGCTTGCCATAGAGGTCTGACAGGAACTGTCAGTTTATATGCCATTAGTAGGTCTGTGAGGAAGGGGGACCTCAGCAAAAAACCCACAAACATCCATGCTTTACCCACAAGGCTCAGACCCAGATCCCTTTGATCAGTAGCAAGCATGCTAACCACTCAGCCACAGAAATCAAACAGAAACAAAAACATTGCTGTGGAGTTGTCTGGCTTTCCTTTGTATGTTCAATAATATAGTTCTAAGTAAACCCTCAGTGATACTAGAAAGTCTAAAATATTGTATACCTTAAAATATTGTAGGCCTTTTGTTGATAAAAACCCACTCAAGCAGATACGTACTGTAAGGATCTCAAACTCTCAGCAGAAAAATGAGTGACAGTTGAGTATCTAATTATAGATAGAACTTTAAAATGATCTTAAACCAAAAATAATATTCTAAACTAAATTTATGATTTCTAAATAGCATGCAAACTCAGTAAGATAAAAAAAAAAAGAATTTTGATCAGTCTAGCCCTAGCAGAAAAATGAGTGGCTGTTGAGTATCGAAGAATGCAAGAGCACCTGATGAGTAATCAGAGGGATCTTAACTTTTTCACCTCTTCAGTCTTAAACTCAATTTTTCTCTTCAGCTGTAGTAAGCAGATAATAATTCAATGGTGTATGACTGTGATGCAACTGTTGAATGTTTTTCACAAGAAAGCTTCTGGTATCAAACACACTTCAATTTAAAGACATTATTTCAGCATGGAGATTTATTGAAATTTTTTCATTTGCACATTATTCAATTTTGAGCCCATAGCAATAATAATTACATATATTTTTATGATTAAATATAATAAAAATATATGTAATTATTATTGTTAGTACAGGAGATAAAGCCCACAGTGAATGGCTCTCACATAAGCTCTAAAACATTTGCTGTTTTTTCTTATAACAAAAATGCAAATTTATATACACACAAGCACAATAACCAAATTATAGAGTTATATTTCCCCCATCTGCACTGTTCGAAAGTATCCCTGTATTCTTTTTTTTATCCCACTATCCTATAGATATATTACTAGTTTGAGATCCTTACAATATGTATTTAATATTATTAAGCTGTTGGAACATATTACATTTATTGTAAATAAATTACAATAAATTAACATAACATTAAATGCATATTTTAAGGATCTTGGATTATTAATATACTTACAGGCAGTGGGATACTTTTGAACAACGCTGATAGTGGAAATATAAGTGTAAACTGGTTATATCTCATGTGTGTGTGTGTATATATATATAAAGTTGCTCTGTAAGCAATTTAGTTAATTGCTAGGAAAACTTATAAATGCAAATTTATGCTTTTATATTAACAACACAGATGAGAAAAATAGTACTAAAAGTTAAGCAATTCAATACTTTTATTCCAATTAAGATAACTTTATCACTTTTTTTTTTAACTAATAAACTCCACTTTAGTGGGATGGGGGTTAGCTCAGTCAGTAGAATGCCAGGCTTGTAATCTGCAGTTTCCAGGTTAAAGTCCCATCTGTTCCAGCATTCAGATTTATTTCTGCTAACCCTCAGTCTGCAAATTACGTCTCGCTGCCCTCAGTCAGAAAGGGAACACTGATGGGCTTGGAAAGACTGCCATCTATTCGATGGCACTTTAACTCATGGTACCATGTGCAGGAGAGCCATACCTTGTGCATATTAAAGAATACAATGGATGGTACTGACAGAGGCGACCATTTGTCTACTAACAGTGACCAGTGAATCCCTTCCTCCCAATCTTCTCTGAGTCGGTTGTTTGGGTTGTTTTACCTCTGAGCGGCACTTTTTTGCACACCATGGGCTAAATGGCCAGGTCACATGGATCCCGAAGGCTCAGAGAAGGTTGGGAGAAGGGACCCACTGGAACAGCTGTTGGGAGACAGATGGTAGCCTCCCGTCAAGGCCATCCAGCGTGTTCTTTAACGTGCACAGGGTATGGCTCTCCCGCACATGGGGCCACGGCTTAACGTCCCATCTGACGGACGGCGGCCTTTCCAAGCCCATCGGTGTCCCCTACTGACCGTGGGCAGGGTGGGGAATTTTGCGGAGATAAATCTCAACGCTGACCCAGCTGGGACTCGAACCTGGGAACTACAGATTACGAGCCTGACGCGCTACCGACTGAGCCACCTCCGCCCCTTCTCTGAGTCTTTAAGGTCCTTATGGCTTGGCCATTTAGCCCATTATGTGTAAAAAAAAAAGAGACTCTCAGAGGTAACACATCACATAGTCTATCTTAGTAGTTGATAAAAGGTTCACAAATCATATTTTTCAGAAGTGGTTTCAAATGTGGCAGAAACTGAGAATTAAAAATCACACAAAATCTAAGTGTTACTGAACTGAACTATTTCCTGAATTTCACAAAAGTGTGTCCCTATATTTCTTTGATCTGGAGAACCAATTTGGCATTTTATGTAAATTTTTTACATAAAACTGTTCAGTTCATGTGATGTGGAATGTGTTGCTGTCTATGAAGAAGAAAATTTTTCTTGCTAATCATGAGAATACCAAAAAGAATCAAAGACCTCCTTACAATATCTGTGGAGAGTTGGGTTCACTTATGAGTGGCACACACAATGGGCTAAGTGGCTAGGTCACAAGGATTCAGAGGGCTTGGAGAAGGTTGGGGAATGGAATCCACTGAACAAATGTTAGGAAACAGATGGTAGCCTCCCGTCAAGTCCATCCAGTGTGTGTTATTTAGCATGCACAGGATATGACTCTCTCCTGCACACTGGGCCATGGCTTAACATCCCATCTGATGGATGGTGGCCTTTCCAAGCCCATCAGTGTCCCCTACTGACTGGGGGGCAGGGGCGAGATAAATCTCAATGCTGGCTCAGACGGGACTCAAGCCTGGTGTTATACTGACTGAGCCACTCCCACCCTCTGTGGAGACTATAACCCTTTACGAACTACACATAAGTCAGAAGATTTCTACTTTTAACTATAAGTCTGCTTCAAGTTGGGCCAGATGGGCAGGCTGAGCACCAATTTAGCATCATTGCAGAGTAGTACAAAATATGAAAAGCTGATCAAAATTATTTTTTTCAACTTTTACATGTAACAATTTAGTAACCATAGATGGAAAAGCACACAAGTGGACTACTTTATGAAATATATTTAGAGTATCTAAACTTCATTTTACCTATTATTTATTTGTTTGGTATTTATAGAATTATGGAAATTGGAATATTTAACAACAATGCTGGTTTAAATAACTGCTCTGATAAGTTAAAATGAAAGCAATAACCATTATACTGAACTTTACTAGCACGTGTAAGAGTACTTTTTAGCAGTTCCCACAATAATTATATTAATTTTTGCCTATTTTGAATTTTTTTGCAGAACAGCTGTCTTGCTAAATGTTCATCTCTTTCAATACGGAATACATAGTATTAGAAATCAAGATTTAAACAGATTTGTTTGAGATCTTTAAATTATCTTCAGTCACATTTTTTTCCTATAGCACTTACTTAAGGTGTTACTATTGACATATTGACATAAGATGGAAATGTACCTAATAAAAGGCAGCTGAATGTATTGCTTAGTTTCAGAATCCACTTCCATATATGGCTATAAATGGCTCAAGGTAGTAAAAACCATGGGGGGGGGGTCATTATTTCTTTCCCTATGATATTTAATGTATATATTTGTGCTCTGAAGAGGCTATTTTTAATGTTCCACTAGATCAGGCCTAATCTACCCGAACTTAGTGAAGAGCCACCAGGAAAAATCCTGTACTTGAAAACAAAACCATACATTTCTAATGAATTGGGAAAAACAACCTACATTTTTAAGGAATCAAGAAATATATATTTTAATAAACAAAAATATACATTTTTAATGAGTACATTCAATTCTGTTTTTACATGTTTTTTTTACCCGATTTTAATTTAACATGGTTTAAAAAAAATTCCAATTTTCTTTTTACATGATTTATTTTGATCTAACATGGTTCAAAATGGTGCTTTTTTTAAAAAAATCTCCATTTGAATTTAATTCTGAAAAAATTCCCAGAATTTACATTTATAACAAAGATGCCACTTTTATGGTCACATTTTTCGAAGTAGTTTTAACTTTGAAAATGTACTTAAGATACACATTTTGTGCACTAAAATCCCCAAAATAAAAACTAACTAACATAACTACACAACAAGTTTTCTCTATTTTATGGAAAAATTGTACAAAACCTACTTCATTCGGAATAAAGTGGCAACACTGAGTTCCGGGAATTCCCCTCAATTTTTATCTTCAATGCATACGTTAGTCTTGGTCTCTCATTTCATGTTTAGATGTTTAATAGAAGAAATCGAAAAAAAAAATTGTTTTTTGAAGTTTTGTGTATGTAATATAAATTTATTAAATTTTGCTGATAGGTAATTTACAATTTTAATTAAAGAAGGGCTTCAAATGGCTAGTAAATTGGAAAGTCATTTTCTTACACATGATCCCATTGTCGAATGAGCTGAGCAGTTTAAGCATGAACTGAAGTCATGTATGGTGCCTTATCAAGAATTATACAAAGATCTAGTCAAAGCAGGATCTCAACGATTGATTACAGAATTCGTTGTCAAAACTAATCAAACTTCAGAGTCACTGGAAACAAATGGCAATTTGGTTCCCCATGCCACAGAGAGCATTTCGCTATTGGAATATGAACATGATGGCCAAAATGTTTCAAGCGATGAAAGTGATTTAATTCCGGTCTTACACAAACGAATGTGTCTATTGTCAGAAAGTGACAACAAATAAAATCTAGTTAATAAGCATATCTAAGTCATATTTTTTTGCACTTTTGTATTCTTGAATCAGTTACATATGATTTTCTTTATAAGTTTATAAAATAAAAAATGTATTTAAATGAATAAAAATCAAATAAAGATTTATTTAAAGATTTTGATATAATTTGTTTGAAAACAACTTATTATTTGTACTGGGTTTTCATGTCTGGAACCAATCTTCTATTTTTTTCATATGCACTATTTTTTTTACGTTTTTTTTGGGAACCTATCTACTGTGTAAAAACAGAATTGGGTGTACTATGAATTGGCAAAATCGTTCAGTTATGCACCTAAAATCGATTTCTTTTATGAGCTGGAAATTCTTTTGCAATGAGCTCCTAGGTTAGATGGGCCTGCACTAGATAGAGCTGGTGGAATACAAAGATCTGGGATATTTTTAGAACCCGAGGCTGAATATCTATCTTTAGCAAAGTGAAGATGGTTTATATAAATTAATATGTCTGGCATGGACTCAAAAAAATTTAACTTGTGCAGATTTCTACTTCTCACTTATCCAAGGTTGCCACATGAATTTGTTGAGGAAGGCAAAACATCTTTTTGAATATTTACCAACAGAAAATGGACCTTAATATTTTTCATAACAATGGGTGGAAAGAAAAACTCTCTCTCTACAACATTCTTAAAAACCCTAATTTTCGTTTTATAATCATCTCCCTCACAGTTCTTTCCTTGGTGAACTATGCTGACATGCTCTTGACAAACTTCAATGGTAATAGAGTAGCCTGAAGAAAAAAATATATTTTACTGCTAACACATATTGACTGATATTTTTCAAACATTTTTTCATGAGTATATTCGAGGGAAGAGTTAGTAAAGTAAAAAAGACTGAAAACTGATGTTTATGGATTGTGAAAAATTATTACTGATAAACAATTATTTTCAAATTATGCATATTCATCCGGAAGATACCCCTCCCCTCCAACCATCAGTAGTTCCCATTTAGTATCTGAATAAATCCCAGGGATCTCTCCCCCAATTACATGAACAAACTCACCACTCTCATATGTTTCAGCGAAATGCCTTCCCTTTACTTGAGAATATTACTTTTATATACAGAATTGTTATTTACAATTAAAAGTTTAACTTCAACCATCTTAAGGTAAAATTAAGCTATATAAAAAATACTTATTTTTTATAAATTGCAATTAAATTCTGTCATTTCAAGTCAGTAAATCTTAATCTGTTAAAGCACAAAACTAATTATTATACATAAACAAAAAACTATTTGAAATTAACATGGCATAACATGGCAAATAAATACAAGCAAAATATACTAAATATGTTTATCTACATTGCCTACATAAAAATTTCAAATGAACCAGTTTTTAACAGTAATATACACTTTAGAAACTTTGCATTTTATACACACAAATTGTTTTTCATAATAATATAAAAATGCAACTGATTGTACTACAAAAATTAGAAAAATTTCTGACACATTTACAAACAGATACATATTCGAATGTTAAAATAGTAAACTATTTCATTAAAAATTATTTTGCAAGAGATAAGAAATACCTTTAATATTTACTTTCTATTTATAGAAATTCAATAAAATATTGCATGGGCTTGCATAGTTATTCCAGCATTATGAAACTATATGGAAATTAGAAGGGAGAAAAAAAGATGTATATTGCATTTCCATTTGTGCAGTGCTATAACTACTATTAGGAAATACCACTCTGCTTTATATATTGCAATTGCAAACTGTAATAGCATCAGAAGACATTCACATGCAACAACTATTCTTTAAGTGAAAGGTTGTGATACAGTGTTCTAAGTTCATACACACAATTTTAATAAATTTTATTATTGTATTTTACAAAGTATTTCAAATGACTTTTAACAGTTACTATACAGTGCACACTATGTGATGATTCAAAGTTATATAAGATGGAAATCTATATCCTAAGACTGATAAAAATGCTGCTTTATCTGTTCAAAAATATAGTCATTTATGATGAGTTAATTATTGACTAAATAACAGCATTCAAAGTAATTAAAGCTACAGTTAGTGTACATAATTTCATAACTTGCTATCTAGATACAAAAGACAGAATTGTGGGCTTATTAATTTTTTTTAACAGTGTCAGGAGAAAAATCTTAGAGAATAAATACATAAATATAAGTGTTATTTATTTGAATAAAGTGTAAAAGTTACATTGTACACATTGAATTTTTTTTTATTATTTACCCCACTCTTTTGAAATCAAAACATATTTATTAAATATGAAGTTTAAAGAAATTAAATTGAAATATGCAGTATTACAGGCATATGTTCCATAACATTAAAATGCATTATATACACCCGATAAATTAATTTAATAATGAAAAGGTATTACTCATTGACAATGATAAACAATAAGTTATGCTGAATTGTTTATAGGCATCTCACATGCAAACAGCTCATTTTTACCTTTGTAGAAGCAAAAAAATATTTATCAATCTAGATTCTAAGATGACTATATATGTAACACAAGTCTTTCCTGTTAAAAAAAAATATTCATATCATTTACAGTTCTCATACTCTTTCTAGCACACTTTGCTCCTCTTCTATCACTGTTCTAAAATGATGGTTGCATTAGTACTACCAATTAAGCCTTACATATTCACCAAAAATAATGTATTAACATCAATCCCCTTTTCCCAAAAGTACATAACTATCAACATCAAATACCACAAGCAAATTATTCAAAGCTACTCTTACTTTATTGTTTAAATGTGGGCAGCATTCATGTCATGACCACAGCCTGATGAAACACATGCAAACACACCAAATAGCTAATTGCCCTTTATAACATCAGTCAGTCAGATTGGTTTTTTATCAGTGAGTGAACATACTATTTGTTTCTACCACAGAAGAGTTAAACTCAGTGATATGTGAACTTCTAAATAAGTGGGGCTATTATATGGTGAAACCAATTACAAAGGGACAGGCGATAGCTCGGTGAATAATGACGAAGTAGGGCTCTTTTTTGAATTAAAGTGTCCCATGGCAAAAAAATGGGTTTTGAAACTTGACTAGGACTTTTGGCCAAAAAACAGCCTAGTCACACCTAAATTCTTTTTTTTTACTTTTGACACAAAACAAATAGGATACTGATTTTAGATTTGGGTTTTATAAAACAGGAACTTGAACTATTGCATATTAAAATGCTATTATGTTAATTCATTTTCCTAATTAATTTTCTTGAGTATTTTTGGGATTGAAACTTCTATAGCTATTAAAATTCATTGATATAATTTTAGAGTTGAGTTAAATTTTTATATTTGTCATATTCTACTTTGTTGTTCAAGATGCCTTTCTGTACACAAAAATATTTAAATGAGGAAGAAATTCTGAACATTTTATTTGCCACTGATTAGTTTAGAGAATGAAAACAACAAATAAATTAAAGTCATCAACAAAATAATTCAAATCATTTAAAGAAGAGAGAAATATTTTAATTGAAATCGATCATAAAATTCAGCTGCACTGAGACAATAAACAGGAAGGAATTTGAACCCTACAGAGTGATAAGAGGACATGACTATAGTCGGATTTCATAGAGGAACCAAATCAGAAATGAATCAATAATTTGGATTGCTAAGGAAAATGGAGATAGACCAGTACATCTCTCATTAGGATGAGAACCCTTGGAATTTTTAAAATTATTATTGCTAAGTGACAATATGTGTGAATTGATTATGAACAATATAAATCGATATGTTGATCATTTAAAGGAAAACAAGATAAATCCAGATTGGAAGCCTATCGATATTAATGAAATATGGGCATTCTATACGAGAATTTCCACTTCTCTTGCTTAAAATATTATTAATCTGACAACCCCATTTTGGGAAATCAAATGATCAAAAGTATCATGCCTCTTGATAATTTTTTTGAGGCATTTTTACCTAATTGATATTTTTGGCAGAACACAAGCTTATACATGGTGCATTCAATAAATTTGCAAATGTGAATCAATTTTTTAAATTCTGTTTCAGGTCTTGGATCTGGGGGGACTATCCAGATTGCTCTTTCCTTGGATGCCCTTGTCCTGGACCTACTTTTATTACTAAAATTAAAACTTTAGGTGATTAAAAGAGAAAATAGAAGTACATTTACCTTATAATTGCTACTATAATAATCATATAAATTATCTAAATATTGCATTAGTAAAAGTACATTGATAATCAATTAGTATGGCATGTACTCTTTGCCAAAAGTATTAAATAAATAGCTAAAATGATTTCATTAATATCAGTTTTTTGCTACTAATGAAATTAGCAATGTTAATGTATAACTGCTGGGAGTTCATTTAAACTACATGCACAATATTGTATAATTATTAAAACAATATTCATTAATATTGTATATGCTGCACAATGACAATTTACATTGTAGAGTAATATTTTTATTAACTTGAAAGTGGTGAGGTGAATGACAGTATCACAATAGAGGGTTATGAGCCCATTCTGAGCTGAACCAATGATATCCCTGAAGGATGATATCCCACAACAATTTTGAACCTATTACTTCATTGAACATGTACTGAATGGAAACATCAAAATAGGTAAAAACTTCAGAAAAAAAATATTAATAAAGTATGATTTTTTTAATTCATTCTAATTTGGGGTTTAAATTAACATCTTACACTGGTTTCCATAAATTAAGGAAAATCCCTATGTTAAGTCAATGGGAAGCTAACATCAAAGCTCTATAACTATATATAGCCAATATAATAATATAGCCAATGAAACTTGGCTATATTATTATTTAATGAGTTATGGAAGTTTGAATATTTAACAACAACAATGCGAGTCTTAAGAAACAAACAAAACTGAAGAATAGTGAAAGAATTCTTTACACAAAGTTCTAAACTACAAACTTTTTTTATTAAACACTTTGATACAATATTTATTACTAGGTTTCAATTAACTTCTTAAGTCAATTTTTGTGGCTGGCATTGTTATCGCTAAATATTCTAACTTCCATAACTCATTAAATACTGAAAGAATATTGTTGAAAATCGAGATATTGATTTATTTGATTGAGATCTTTATCTGCAATCACAGTTTTCAAAACAAAAAAACTTATTTCAGAAGTTATAGAGCTTTGACATTAGCTTCCCATTGACTTAACATAGGGACTTTCTTTAATTTATGGGAACCAGTGTATTTACATTACAGAAATTTCGATAATATACGATCCTACTGGTCCTAATGGTGAGCCACCCTTGGTTAAACTGTCATCTAAATGAGCACACCCATTGTCATGTGTGTGGGCCTCTTCAACAGTCATCCAATGACAATACCAATGAAACTTGGCTATATTATTAAAATAGGTCAATTACTGATGACAGCAATCCTTTATTGTGAAGTGTACTAAAAGTGAATAGCACAAGAACTGTAAATGATATTTACTCTCTTAAGTAAAAACTAGCTTTACACTTTTAGTTACATTAAAACAGACTGATAAACATTTTCATTCTTCAAGCTTGCATGCTGAACTAGAATGGCATATTTTAAATAAGCCTTAATAATTTTTTTCTACAAAAGTTCAAAAATCCTAAACAGTTTGCATGCTACGTATTTATAAATGGTGCAACTTGGATCAAGTTTTTTTTATTGTTTTTATGAATACAGTTTTCATCATTTTATTTTTACTGTACACATATACCTTTTGTTTTACTAAATTTCATTACAAAAATGCTTGATGTTACAAAATGCTAATGCAGATCATGGAAAAGGAATAAACATTTACCTGACAGCAAGTGATTTAAAAGACAATATTAATGCATGGAGATTTGTGCTTTACTTTTCTGTGAATTACCTTCTTCCTCAGTCATACAAGACCAGAGAATTAATGGATTCATAAATATCTGAGCACTTGAATGTTGCTGCAGTTTTCAGAAAAAAAGCACTGAGTAAAGAAAAAACCAAAACAGAAACCATTCTGTTCACATTAATTCTTGAATAAATATTAGTAAAGCATTATTTTGAAATTTTGATGTCACAGAAGGATGCAGAAAAGTTTGTACCTCAGTATTCAGAATCTCAAAAAACTTATAGCCAATTGGGAAGGAACATAACCCTACTGTGTCCATTTATTGTCCTAATTGTATGTCAGTGTTATTTATGCATACATATAATAAATGCTATTTATATATGAATTGTAGACTACCTAGCTACACCACAAGCATAGTGCTGAAAACAGTATTCCAAATAGGGAAACATACTGTAAAACTTTCAAGATATTGGGAGGTTTGAATTACTAATAAAGGCTGTGAATCTATTTCTGAGTTACTGAGAAACTAGAGTACTACTTCTGCATCTTCCTTTCTGGAGAATAAACAAGAAATTTTAATGGTTAAAAACGTCAAATCACAAAGAAAAATCAAAAACTGTTTTTTATTACTGTCAACTATGGTAAAATGGATGTCTGAAGAAAAATGATCTATTTACAATCACACATTTAAAGTTTCCTCTTGTTTCTTGTAGTATTAGCTACATATTACATATGTAGAACAGAACTTCATAAATTCGCTAAAAAATATTTTATATAATCAGAATAACAATGCAAAATAGATGCCAGCCAATCACTGACTATACATCATGAATGCTCTATTACTGCTTGAAAAGGGATTCTAGCAAATTACTACCTTCAAACTATAAAACCACTTGTAGCATTTTTAAACTTAATTTACTTTGTTTTACATACTGTGTGCATTCTATCACTAACATTATAGTCAGTAAAAGGATTGTGCTTTGAGCATGCTGTACAAGAAGTTAAATTCTAATAATTTTCCTGCATTGTACTTTAGGTGTATAATGAATAATCTATGTAATTCACTTCAAGAGGGAACAAATATCTTTTAAAGTATGATTAGCATATTCCTCAATGTTAGGTTGTTTTACTTCTGAGCATTTTTGGGCACACAATGGGTTAAATAGCCATGTCACAAGTACCATAAAGTTTGGTAATAGTTTTCAGAGACTGGAAGAGGATCCAATTGGATAGCTGTTAGGAGAAGGCATGCACAAGGTTAATTCAGTTCCTTAAAATTAAGTTTCAATACTAATTATAACTTTTATTGCATCATTTTATTTTCTATTATTTTGACCAATAACACTCATTATGAAACTTTTTAACCAACTACAAAAACAAAAAGTTTTTTTAATAATAAACATTAGCCTGAATTTAGCAAAACTGCCCTGTATTGTTTTGAAGATATTACATTTTTATTTGTACCTTAACCCTTTTGAAAACCTGAATAATTTTGCTCTTTACATTAGAAAGTGACTTAAAACTGTACTGCAGGAACATGGACAACCCTGCTACAAGATACAAAACTAAAATGTTTAAAAGGGTATGTGCTATGCACATTTGTACTGTAACATTTGAAAGGATTATAAAACAGGCAAACTTGAAGGAAAATACAAATTATGGTTAAATACCATAATAAAAAAAAAAGACCTAAATATTAAAATAAAAAGATTTCAAAAATAACTACTAGCTACTACAAACTCTACAAGAAAATATCAGTATTAAAAAAAAGAACTAAATATTAAAATAAAAGTTACTTTCTTGTGTATTATTTTGCTTGTCAACTAGCTCATTATGAGATTTTTTGTTCATAGAATTTGTTACTGAATCATCTTAAATTATTTTAATAATAGCTTAATTAAATAAAAAAAACAAAGAAATTACAAGTGTTAGGTATTAAAAGTGCCTAAAATATGCTCATAATGACAGAATTTCCTGACTGCAGTAGTTTTTTTTTAACATGGATATCACAATGTGTGAGGTTTTGTTTATCATGCAACACAAAAGCACATATAAAATGTTCTTTAAAATAATAGAGGGGGATGAAACTAATTGTACTGTATCAGAACAAAATATCAATGCAGTTATTCCAAATATTACAAATAATAGGGTAAAGATTTCAAAAATAACTACTAGCTACTACAAACTCTACAGGAAAATATCAGTATTAAAAAAAAGAACCGATACTGATATCTAAATTAAAAAAAAACAAACTAATTATTTAAAACATATTTTTGAGCAGATATAGAAATGCTTAGATAATACCTATAAAACAAAGAACTTGGATTAAATTTAATATCACAATACATTATACCTTATTTTATGAGTTATTAGTAAATTATACTGTAAATTTATTATTTTCTGAGTGACTGAAAGTAATAAAGAAGAAGGTTCATGTGGCCCATATGTGGGCCCACATGAGCCTTATTCTTTATTACTGTCCCACATGATTGGGGACAGTTGAGGTACGTAATATGTCATAACTGTCATTGAGGTTGGTAATAGTTTCAACTCTAGTCTATCCATTCATGCCATCTCTTAATTTTAAAAGAAATAACGTATGAAATACAGAGTATTGATCTGATCAATCCTGGCAATTTATACATACTTTTTTCTAGACATGACAGCTATTATAAAGTTCTTGTGCCCAAGAACTAACAGTGAACAGCATTTAATCCATTTACTAATTACATGCTAATATTATACCTATAAAAAAAAATTCTGATTAATATACGTAGAAACCTAAGTCAAATAGATTCACTTACTTGTGAGTAAATATCCTGATATTTCAACCTCTGACTAGGGTCATCATCCGAGGAGGTTGCAGTTTTGATGATGACCCCAGTTAGGGGTTGAAATATTAGGATATTTACTCACAAGTGAATCTATTTTCTTAAGTTTCTATGTATATTAATCTACCTATTCTAAGACAGCCATGAATACATTATTACCGAAAAAAATTTGTGAAAAATCGTAACTTTGAAATTCAAAAATTGCCGAGTTAACACAAAATGATTTCACTTAGCTAAATAGTGCATTTAATATGCATTCAAAATATGAATGCTAAGAGTAGTGAAAATCAACAGTCCAGTCACAAAGTGTTTGCAATAAAGACAAGCATGAAAAAAATTTTATGGTTACAAAAACCATGTTTGTCAACTAAAACATATTTCTGAAGTATTAAGATATTTTACTTAAACACTTAAATTCCTTTCTACCAAACAATTATCATTGCAAAATTTTTTTATATAGTATTTGCAGTATTAAATTTTGTTAAAAATGTCTGAAAGCCACAAGGTAACATTAAATTTTGCAAGCAATTGAGATTTTATAGAAAATTTTTAAAAGTTTTCCTCAAGTACTGTACTTTTACACAGATTATATATATTTCATGCATATATATATTTAGAAAATGTTAAAATCAGCAGAAAAAAGACAGAATATATATTTATTGCATTAAAAGCATATATTATTTGAATTACCAAGTTTTGCACAAAAAACTAAGCTGTTATGTAGTAAAAACTGGCATAGCCATATATCCAGAAAAATTTACAGATTTCCTCAAATATGTTTTAAACAGGAGTTAAATTTCATCCACCTAAAATAACTTCATGTGAAATTGGAATATATCTGTGAAAAGCTAAACGAATAATTCATCAGATCTTTTATTATGCAGAATATGTAGAGAACAATGAATGATCTTTAGTTTTATCTGCTTCAATATTGGAAGAAAAAAAAAAGATTATGCAAGCCCTCTGCACCAAATTGTGTTAATTATTGAATATGCCAAAAATCATTTAAAATGTTTAAAGTGGTAATTCTAATAAGCATTACTTGTTTGAACTCAAAATAAAGATGTATAAAAATGTGGCCAAAGTTATCTATCTACAGGCTATTCTCTCAAGTCTAAAATATTTATAAAAGATATGGCAATATCTACCATTTTGATGAAAAGTCCACAGCTAGTATTAATCATAATGAGTATGAACAGAAAACACAAGCTATTGTGAAATCTAAACTAAAATCTGAGTTTATATCTTACATAGTTAGAAGGATGAGGATTAATACTAATATTAATAACACAACAAATCTTTAGAACCCTTAGCATAAGTAAAACAATGAACAGTGGTTCTAATAGATTTACTCTGAACATCATACTATAAAATTCATTATAAAGAAATCTACATTTGTATAGCATAATGTTAAAGTATCACAGATGATACCTTTGGCTAATCATGTCTGCCATAATTACCATCATCCAGGATAAATCTCTTCACTGATAACCTTTGGTTTCTACCTTCTTGTCAGAAAAATAAAAATGCTTTCATTTTTGTTGTATGCAGAATCATATTCTGCAGATCTAACCCAAATCACAAAATGTCTGTCTTTTCAAAATTTAGCAAACTATGTCAGAGTTCTCTAAGAACTTCAAAAGTACCAGTATTGCTCAAGTTATGCACAGCTGAGTCACAGTTCATAGACATCAGGTCTGTTTCATTGTAATGATATAAAGAATTGCTTCTATGATGGTTCAGACTTCATTGGAGTAGGTGAGGATGTACCTGTTTGGCTGCTTGCATCCACTACTTCACTTGCATGCACAACAGGGAAAAAACGTTCTGAAAAAAAAAAATATATATATATAGTTCAAGAACAAAAAGTAACAAAAGAGGTAATATTATAATCAGCTTTAAAATATTATTTTAAGGAAAATATTGCCATTTACTGCATTAACTATATAAAGCCTGACAAGTGTGATGACTCAGTAGACTAATGATATTTATTTTGCACAGTAAATGTTGGAGATATGATATGCAAGGGAGGCCTGGACATGGAAAAGAGGAAGGAGAAGAAATTTATAAATAAAAATAAGTGAATTATATAATTAGGCAAGTGTAGAAAAAAAAATACCAATCTGCCTCCTGAACTCGAATGCAGAATCTCTTGATTATGTGCCAGTTGAGCTATGGCAGGCAGTGATAATTCACACTTGCTAAGGTTATGAAAGTAGTTCGTGATATGAAGTGCCACCATGCAGTTCAAATTATTCAGGCATTGCCATGTGCTATTTGTTACGATAGTTAATTGAATATTTAATAACTGCATATAAAATATTAATACAACTTGTACTCTATTATTCTTATGATAACAGCACTGAAGTACTTTACTCTTGAATGCAGAAGTTAAGGGTGATAGTGTGATGATTCAGCAGTGTCCATGGGCATGATAATGAGAAGCAAAAGAACTATATTATGTTATGATGAATACACCACTTGCTAATAACACACTAAGAAAACATTAATTCAAAAATCTGTTGTCATTGAAATACAAAACTATATGAAATATTTTGAACTTTAGGAAACACACTAACTGCATGAAAATAGCTGACCTTTGCCTCATTGTACTGAATTCACTTTTAGCTCATTACACAAAAATTAAATAACACATGTAAGCACATAAAATTGGTGGGATCTTTAAAATATTTAATTCTAAAGATGTTTCTTGTACTCTCAGCACTTGTTATAATAAATCTTTACTGTATACATATATATATAAATGATAAACACATACAACTCCTAGAAATAGTTACAAAATAAAAGTTAATTATGACTTTGAAATTGCCTAGTTTTACTAATACTTTATTCCTTATTGATTTTTTTTATGAAAAAACATGTTTAGAAATGAGAAATTCTCCATTCATCTCTAACCCATTGCTTATTTTATGTGGCAGGTAAAGCCACACAAAAATGGTGTCTGAATGTGCCATCTTGGAAATCTATGTCACTGATATTTTTAGCTCATTTAAAAAAAAAAAAACAAGCTAATGTTTTCTTTTTGTCATTTGTAGACATTCAACTTTTTTATTTTTAGAGTTAAATGAAAAATTATTTTTGGGTTAGATACAGGAGCCTGTGTACAATGCATCAATTCACTGAAATGGACATAATTGCCAATGATTCCAAGAGCCCAATAGTAATATGTAGCATCAGTCCTAACCTCCTCAGTTATCATATTGCAGCTTCATAATGAATTTATGGTAGGTCCTTGAACATGGTAGATCCAATTGCATAATCGTTTATCTTTGACAACATTTGCAACTGCTTTGCAATAAGAATTAACACTTATCCTGACACTTTCCAGAGACTGGCAGAATCCATGCTCCAACACAAGTCATCATTAAGCCACATGCTGGCTTAATATTATACTACTTAATGAACAAAAATGTAGGATCAGAACAATTTATATGCTTTATGCAAAATATTTATTATAGTTTATTGTAATTTTCATCTATAAATATTTTATATATATTATTATAAATATTGATATTTTCTACTATCATTAGCATCCTTTTAGCATGCTAGTTATTAGTCACACTATGCTCCATGATCTATGTGACATCTCTTGTACTATTCCACAAGATATTTGGGTTGTAAGGACTGATTTTAAATCAAAAAATGAATGAATATATAACATTTATAATACAGATCTGCTTACAGCATTATTAGCAATAGCAAGTGGGCTGTAATAAGTAATCACTTTCTCACTCACTAAAAACGAACTTTAACAGTTTTTTCTCTCAAGATTCAAAAATATCAATTTCAAAAGTCTATAAAATATCAATAAAAAATTCATTATAATGAGAATATATCTTGGAATCAATTTTAACAAAATGTACTTCATTCATGCAGAATGGGTTGTTTTACCTCTGAGCGGCACTTTTTTGCACACCATGGGCTAAATGGCCAGGTCACATGGACCCCGAAGGCTGAGAGAAGGTTGGGAGAGGGGACCCACTGGAACAGCTGTTAGGAGACAGATGGTAGCCTCCTGTCAAGGCCATCCAGCGTGTTCTTTAACGTGCACAGGGTATGGCTCTCCCGCACACGGGGCCACGGCTTAACGTCCCATCCGACGGACGGCGGCCTTTCCAAGCCCATCAGTGTCCCCTACTGACCGTGGGCAGGGTGGGGAATTTTGCGGAGATAAATCTCAACGCTGACCCAGCTGGGACTCGAACCTGGGAACTACAGATTACGAGCCTGGCGCGGTACCGACTGAGCCACCCCCGCCCCCTCATTCATGCAGAAAGCATTTGTATCTTTGATTAAAGATAAAACCCATTTTAACAAATTTTTATATAATAACATAAAATATGAGTAATATAAAATCTATTGCATGTAATCTGTTACATGCTATAGATTACTAATGGAGTTGTGGGTTCGCATTCCACTCAACTCAACAACTTTTCTTCTAAATTTGATATCGATGTTAAAAGTGATCTCATACTCTTCAACTAAAGAAATATTGAGAAATTTATTAAATAATTAAAATCTACAAGTATTAATTAGGTATTAATGTGAGAATCAGATCAAGAAGGATTTAAAATTCGAGCATTGATATCGATGTTAAAAGTGATCTCATACTCTTCAACTAAAGAAATATTGAGAAATTTATTAAATAATTAAAATCTACAAGTATTAATTAGGTATTAATGTGAGAATCAGATCAAGAAGGATTTAAAATTCGAGCATATAGAATACTTTAATAGATAACTATAATTTTATAGTAAGATATACAGCTAAGATAAATTATGAAACTGCAAAGATACATTAAAGGCAAATTCTTATAGTAAAACAGCTGCAAACAAACCATGATTTTTTTTTTGTAAGGCCATTTATGAAAATAACTATTGAATGGCACTCAAACTTTAACTTGGCAGGGCTTACACACACAGAGATTTCAAAACAATCTGCAACTATTGTTTGATCAGTTTTTAAGGGATGCAAGGTTAGTGATTCATTAGGAAAAAACCAAAGATTTAGATAATATTTTCGTTTAAAACTGAATTTTGTGAAATTTGTGAATAAATTTCAATTCATTACAAATTGATCAGAATTGTGTCATATTCTTCCTGAGCTTGAATATTTGGTTGGCACATCTTTGGAATGGCTGCAATCTCCTGGATGATATTTATCTTAAGGTCATTGATGGCTATTCCTGTACATCCTTTCCCTTTGCCCCTGTATAACCACAATATAGAGACTGGCTGTTACACAAAAACCTGGGAATCTTTACCTAGTGAATCACCTTGTACAATTCATTACATAGAAAACTCATAACAAAAACACTCATATAGAATCAGAGTTCATAATTTTACAATTAAACTTTTCAAATATTGGTTACTAAGAACAAAAACGATTCTTGATAATTAAATAGAATTCTGTAAATTCAATTACCATTTCTATTTTCTTGTGATCCTAGTGAATGAGTGGTTAGTTACTTTATAATGAACCTTTTCCATTTATAAGAGTTCTTTAGTCAAAGCATAGAAATCAGTAAAAATCAATTGCATTCTCTGCTTTCCCCTCAAAAAAGCTAATCCTTGTACAGTAAGTACTTCTCAAGGCTGTCTGGACCTATGGGGTCTGTTTGTAAAATCTTATACACAAAGAAGTGTTTGTGTACTTGATCCCATAAAAAGCTAGAGACATCAAATTTTGCATGAACTTTCCCTTCCACCCAGGGCAAGATTATAGGCTGTGTGTAAACCTGCTGGTATCAACCAAAAATGGTGTAGAACAGTCTGAATTTCCCAGATTTAACATTAATGCTCATCAATAAATTTAAAAAAAAAGTTCAATTAATTAATTTGGTAATTATAGCTCAATTTAATAATCTTTCTTTTCCAATTAAATTACTTCTGCATGATAAAGCCATTGTTTCAGAAATAGTAAATATTTTAAGCCCAAGAGCATTAACCCTTCCAGGGCCTAGCCCGTATGGACACATACGGAGAATCTGAGCTGCGAGTGTCGATGCCGTATGCACAGTCTTAGTACAACAAAAATATATCGAATTATATTTAAAAATAAAAATTGCTGTTGTAATTTTTTTTATATATATCTTATAAAAATATACATTCAGTCTTCAAAAATAATATTTTGTTTTTTAATTTGTTGCATATTTTACTAAACTACAATATAAATAATTTTATAAAGCCATCTGATTGCCAATTTTTAGAAGCACTAAACAGTATTGCCGATTTGCTTGCTAATGTTCCTATTTGCTGAAGCAACCTTCTGATTTAAGCTCACAAGTTTAATTTGAGCTATTATCAACAAATTTTTCCCTAAATTTTCAAAATCTCCTAAAAATTAACAAAAAAACTGCTATTTTTAAAAATCGTAGATTTTGGAAGTAATTGCAAAATACGTACCGCTCTTTTTTTTTTAATTTCACACTCTTTTCTGTCAAAAACCTAGTCAGTATTCCCAAGTTATTTTTATCATTTTTCCCTACATTCTATGCTGAATTTGAAGGGGGGAAAGATGTTTCCCGCCTTCAAATCGAAACTAAAAGTAAACACATCCTTCTTAGAAATTCTGGTTGCACCTGCATTTAATTAGTTATGCTGCTTCACTGAAGCAAACAAGCCACAGATGGCTGATGAAATCTCCGTTGTTTGTGCTATGTGTTTTTTACAGTTTTCGTCCAGCATATTACTCTTTGTCAAGTTAGTATTTTTTTTATATTTAAACCTTAGTTAAGTTTTCATTTCAGTAGATTTATTTTTGGAATTTAGCGATCTTTTGGCCGATCGATAAGTATCGAGTTTTTCATGGTCAAGTTATATCATATGGCCGGCCTACAACTTGTGGTAACATTGCATTAGGCTATATGTCAATTTTTATTTTATTATTTATTACTTTTCCAGTAAAACTTTGAACTAGTATCATTTTCTGAAAATAAATGAGTTTTTGGATAGGAAAGCAAATTAATTTCTGTAGTTTTATTTCCGCTAGTTAGCAATTTTTAGATCGGTTGATTTATCAATTACCCGGGTTGGCTAAATCGGAAGCTGTCTTAAAAGTTGTTGCAGATATATTATTTATTAATCCCCTTTAGGTTAATGTAATTTTTCTTTTATTATTTCTTGTTTTTTTAATAAAAAAACTTTGAGCTTGTACCGTTTTCTGAAATTGAATGTCTTGGATACGGAAGCAAATAGACTTCCTTGCTACGGAAATTGGCCATCATTTGGGAGGGCAATTTCGGGAAGGGCTAGTTCTTGGTGCACAAACCTTTCTGCACTTAGCCAAGATCGCCTAACTTCAACACCCAAAGAAAAAAATTCATAATGTTTAATAAAAAAAAGCAGCCAAGGAAATATTTTTTCTATTTCATAACCAGTTCAGAAAATTCCGTGAATATGAGAAGGCCAAGCTACGTTGTATAACACTGGCTGTGTTTAAAATATATGATACTGAAAAGAATCATTAAAAGAAATAAAAATCATATTTCAGGTGAATATTATTCGGGAGGAAATTTTCTTTCGATAAATATATAATTTAACTATTTTTATTCAGCGGGTTTTCCAAAATGAAGCCTTAATTGTATAGTGCAATCTTTTTTTTCACCATATCACATTGAAAAAGGCTTATTAAAATCAATATGCTTGCAAATTTATTTATATTATTTATTTTCATAAAATTCGTAATTAAATTCTGTTTAATTTCATATATAACATGACCTATTTCCGTTGATTGGTTATTTTTTAAAAACATTCTAAAGTTGACTTGTTTATTTGACTCATCACAATTGGCTCAAGACCTGAAATTTTCTCAAAGTATGGTACCGAGAAAAAAATTACAAAACGAGAAAAATATTTACTTAAAACCAAAAAAAAATTTTTTTGTTATTCAGAAATATATAGTCATTCTATTCATGTGCATTGCAATAATTTTTGTCTGTTTTTTTTAATAAATTTTTATTAGTGTTGCCAGATGCATTTTTTTACTACATGACTCTAAAAAAAATCCTATTAAAATAAAACATATGGTCTTTTTTGTTAAATACTTGATTTTCAGAAAATCTAGAATTAAATGCTGGTTAATTTGGTATACAACATGCCATAATTCCTTTCATTAGTTATTTGGCAAAAAAGTTCTAAAGTTAAAGTTTTTTTGGCTGAGCATAGGCAGAAAATAGCTTGGCCCCTGGATAGAAACCTGTTTTTCAGCCTGGGCCCTGGAAGGGTTAAGAGAAATTAGTGAAACAAGTTTATTTTGTGTTGAATTGAAATGTTGATCAAGAACTCCGAACACAAAATTTAGTATTTACTCCCTCTGTCGGAATTTAAAAGCAATATAAGCCTTGCTGATGCTAGATGAAATCTGAAAAATATAATTTTATCTAACATACTGTATTTTAACGTGTATAAGGAACCCTCATGTATAAGGAAATAAGGATTTTTCATCAAAGTTTGAGGAATTGAGTAATTTGTTAATATCTATAATATTATCCATGTTTAAGAAACCTCCCCTATTTTTGGGACACAATTTTTGGCAAAAAGGGCTTCCTTATACACTTTAAAATACGGTAGATCACTGTAACAGCAATATATTATTGAAATGTGGCATTTAATTTCCTAAGCCCATTTCAAAGCTCTCCTTCCCCCCCCCCCCCAAAAAAAAATCTTAAATGATATGAACTACAATTACCAAATTTAGCATAGTTTCTTTTGATTGTAAGTATATCTAATGGTTTCACTATATCACTTCTCTCCACCCCACAATGGAGAGTATGTGCTACCTGGAATTATGTCCATGTCTTCCTACCATAAAAGAAAGGAAATTATCATAATAAGTTTTATGTTAAATTAAAGCTTATGATTTGAGAAGCACCATCTACTATATACTTTAGAGAGGTTCAGACCTGAACAATGCTGGGTAAATCTGAAAATTCACAATAAAAAAAGTACTAAAAATGCTGTCATAAAATTGAGACTTCAATGAAATTTTTAATAAGATTTCTGATTTTAATATTACTTCCATACCAATTATGTGAGGTGGATCAGAATCTGGATTGGTGCCAGGCATCAGACCAGCCATCACATTATAATCCATATTATCATCCAAAGAAATAAAAGGGCCACTCCATCTTGGTATTGGAGTAGTTCTAGGTGTAGTACGAGGTGTTGTAACTGGAGATGTAAACATGGACAAGCTTGTTGGGCTGATAACACCACTTAATCCACTCACTGGACTAATGCTTGGGTAGGAAAATAGCTGCAAATCATGTTTTGTAAATTATAGACCATTTATAATGATGCAAGGGCTATAAATAACTAAGCACATATAAATAAATTTACTAAACTGAATAAATAATAAATATTTATTAACAAATATATATATATAAAAGCCATAAGTTTTTTTTTTTAAATACATATAAAAATACAGAAACAAAGAAAAATCACAAAAGTAAATTTTTAATATTTGGGCTTCCCTTCTTACTGCAAATTTATTTTTAATATGAGATCTACAGGTATATTAATATGTCCCTTCATTGTAATATTTTGCATATTCTTTGCATTGACAAACTATGGTAGTGACATTAATCAAATAAGTCTATTACATTTAAGAGAATATAAATTTTAAACACTTCTGACCTTCATCTTTTTAGTTCTATGGATTTTTAACCAATTCTATTTTAGCTATTAAGAATACTCATGCAAAAGATTTAAATAATGTCAGATTATTTGAATTCATGATGTTCATATTGAAGTTGGGGAAGAGATCAGTTGGATAGATATTAGAAGATTGGAGCCTTCCATTAACTTGATTGGGATTTTATGGGGCACAAGAAAGTAAGCTACAGCATACAAAACCAAACAAAAAACATTGGCTAAACAACAATTGAATAAACACATCAAAAAAAATAGTATCAGGAGAATAAATGATATAGATAAAATATACAGACAAATATAGAAAAAAAAAAGCAATTGTTAAAAAGCAATAAGAATGTAATAAAATGCATGCAAAACAACTCATAAAATAAGGAGGTTAAAAACTAGAATGAAAGCATATTAAATGGATAAAAGATGGCTGAGTGTATAAAGTTTGAACAGTAATGATTAAAATAAAAGAAAAAAAAACTGTACATTTATCATTAAAATTAATAGGAATGCATAGATTGGGGAGCAACATTCAATCAATATTGCGAAACATTTGTGTAATACAGATTCCAGAAATATTTTATTGCTGCAGAATGGGTCATATAGTCAGGCTGGCAGCACAGGAAACCTTGCGTAGGATGAGTTAAGGTGATTGTGACAAATGAGGGCCTTGAATCAAGTCCTCCCAGAACTTTTTAATGCACATAAATATGACTCTTGAACACAAATCACATGGTTAAGCATTTCATTAGCTCTGTTTCCCCATTCTCAAATAGAGTAATATATATATATATCAACACTGGTAAGGTTAAAAAATTAATTTGTAAATTTCAGGCCTACATCACCTTTAGAATAGAGTAAATTAGACATTTTTGTCCCTTTAGTGAGCAAGAATGCATTTGAACTAATTTGATAAAATACAACTATTAAGAATCAAATATTAATTAAAATTCTTACCTGTGCTTGTGGATGTATATGAGCAAAAGTATGCTCTGACCTGACTAGAGTAGCAAATGGACTATTCATCACTGACCTACTTATAGGAGGAGGTGTATCTGAAGTGCTACTAACCGTAGGACCTGTAACATAATTACTTTTAACTTCACATCTTAAACAGTATGGCTGCATAATCATATTTTGCATATATTACAAGAAAATGATTCAATTTGAAACAATTTAAAACAGTATGACCATGTAACAGTCATGAAAGTTCAATGACTCTGCATTATCAGAAACATTATTTAGTTTAGAGAAGGAACACTGTATCAAGCTGTGTTGTAGTAACAAAAACTATCATACTTCACTACTTATGTTTTTGCACAAGTCATCCTGCTATGTTCTTTTAACATAGCTGGATAGCTTATAAATGTTACTTACTAGTTTACATGAATATTTCATTTCCAAGTATGGTATTAATACAGTACAAATCTTGATATACTGGAAAAATAAATTTAAGTCTTACTTTTCATTTTTACATGTTTATATATATACATACATAAAGATAGCATACCAGCTGAGGAACTTGGAGGTGACAGAGGCTGTTCTGTAGTGTCATCTGCTCCAGGACTTCGGCATGGATGCTCTCGTTCCTGAATATCATTTGTCTTTGGTGATGCTGGAGACTGTGGTGGTGAACTGGGAGATGAGGAATTCATGCCTAAAAATTAAACACAAATAAAATGAATATTAGGAAAACTAGCAAAAATCTCCAAAATATTTTAATATTTGACTATACCATGCAACATAAAATATTTCATCGATTCTATGATGCACTTCTTTTTGACACTTTTTAATGTCTCTTGAAGTGCACTGCACAATCAATGGCATATAGTAAAAATAATTGTTTTGTTTACATGCAAACATTTATTATAGTATTTTTTCCAAAGAAACTGCTATTAAAAAGTGTATCTTAGAATACAGGAAATACAGTATATAGAATAGAGTGACAGCTGATAAACGTTTTCTTTGTGATACAGCTGCTATTCACAGTAATTTATTAAGTCACTAGACCAACCGGAATTGGAAACAGCAGTAAAAACATGCCAATTTCTCTACATAAAACCATTAAAATACTTCATATAATTTTTATTTAATTTTAACTAAGCATAGCAAAGTTATTAAGTGGTTGACAGAGCAAAGGTCTCAAACAATGGGGACAAAGGGAAGATTATGAGAAAATGGAATATGGAGAGGAAGCTAGTACTACACAAGAAACAGAAAGACAAAATAAATTAATTATAATTTATTAATATTCTTTATTTTCTGTTACTTTGCTGTCTTTTTACACATTAATAATTAACATTTACATCATCTTTTGTTGTATATCCTAGCTTGAAGTAATATTAATCAAAGTATTGCTTAATGCAATCTAATAGAAAAGCAAAAGATAATCAATTATAATACTGCATTTAAAAGGCTGTAAATACTATTGCTGCTCCTCAAGTGATTGCCACAAACTTGGAATTTGGTATCTTTGTCCTGAAAAATTTAAATATTTGTAAAATGAGTTAAATTGAATTGTGCACTAACAAAAGTGAGATTTATAGATGAAAGTGAGCATTAAAAATAAATTTGAGCTCAAATTTTCCAGCCTGAGTCCACCCAATTCTAAAATTATTGAGCCAAGGCACTTCTTGGTCTGAACCATTTTGATTATTATTGATCTGATTAGGAAACATTTTCTCTGATATATCACAGAACATATTTACAGAAATGAATGTCATTAACCAATTTTTTTGATTTTTCATATTATAGGATATATATATTCCTGCATCTACAAGAAGTCAAATAATTTATTTTAGAAACTCTACCCTTATTATGATTATTTGGTGACAAAATTTAAATCTTTATGTTAGCGGGAATATAATACATTAGTAACTAGCTACTGCATGCAAAAAAATGTTTATGGTGTATAGTTACACTGGCTTCTGCTACTTTCCTCACTGACAACTTCTCCACTCAAAGAACTCAATACAGAAATGAATTATACAGCAAGATTGAGAAACACTGTGGCAAATATAAAATCCTTTTTGGAAGTATTGAAATTATGAATATGGATAGGTCAGATAGGTAAGATAAGAATTCAAAATGTCATTTTATATGGTAAATACAATAATATAAACAATCATAAAGAAGTAGTGGAGAAATTGTGTTAAATTGAAGACAGGTCATGTTAGTCAAAAAACCAACTCTAAACCAAAATCATGTTAGGCTGGGACTGGGTGTATTTAAAATATTAGAAAAAATTTTATTGAACTACCTTTATATTTTGGTTTTACATAATTTAGGGAAATAATTTTCTAAATATAGTAAACTAATATTTCATAATTGCATAAATATTTGTCACTGCTAGAATTTTTTCATTGAAGTAATTTTTTTTAATTCTTGTTTTTTTTTTCCCCTCTTCTGATTCCTACAGCTGGTCATCTTCTGTCCCATTCACTGTTTCAAGTATGTTAACATTCAGGCTAAAAATATAATTAGCAAATAAAGAAGATATGCAATATTTATGAAAATGTTTAGTGACTTTAGCTGCCAAATTTTTATGATCCAATCAGAGCAAAAGCACTCACTTTTTTTAATTCAGCAACTTTTGAAACTGAAAGTGCAAAAAAAAATGTGTAGTCATTTTTTTTTAGGGTGGGGAGTAAAAGTAAAGTGAATTTTATTCAAGCAAATTAATTTTTTTCTTCCTAAACAAAATATATGGGAAATATATTGCAGCAAACTGATCAATAGTATTCTTATTTCTTATATTTTTCAATTTTAAGCTAAATTTTAACCACTAATTATAAATTTGCTATTGAATTTGGTAAAATATGCAAAGAATAAAAAGCAAATTTGATTTTGACCTTGTATATTTTTTAATATGTCAAGCATTATCTTTTTACACTTTCATGCATCTAACTCATTTTATTATTCTAATCTTAACAAATTTAAAGAAACAGAAAAGAGTTTCTATACCTGATGCTCTGATTATAGCCACAGGTCGTGCAACAGGAGCTGGGGGTGGAGGAGGCAGCATAGAACTGGTGTAGAAGTGAGAAATTTTGGTTGGACTTCGAACTTCTGATTCTGTGCTTGACTGTAAACAATTTTTTAACCATATTAATGTAATATTTTATAAAAGTAAAATAAAAAAATTCGACATGTATTTATTCTGAAATCTTTGTTTTAAAGCATACATACATTTATATTATAGAAAAGAAAAAAAAACAGATCTGATTTAAAGGGTGGTGAATAAGTTGCACTCCATATGGGTTAATCAAACAGATCAATTACTGCAGAATACAATGAAAATAATCTGGTCAGGCCATCCACTGATTAAAGAATGGTTTGATGATTACTTCATAATAGCCTGCATAATGATTGGCTGAAAAGTACAACATGTGAGTCAACTTCGAGAAACATGGTGGATTACCTTCTAATGAGCCTGAAAAAGTCCACAAGAAAGCTCACACATGAGAGATCTATTAAATAAATATTTAAAAAAAAGGCACGATTTTCACCCATACATAGTGCACATGCTGCTGGAACACTAGAGATGATAAAAATCTTAGAATGGAGTTCTTCCACTGATTTTTAGAGCAACTGAACGTTATTTGCTCCATAATATTCCACGACAAGGTAATTTTAATCTCGGTGGCCATGTAAAATAGATAGCATTCATGGTAGTGGGCCACCAAAAACCTGTATTAGATGGAGCCCAGTCATGTCCAACGACACCAAATTATAATGTATACCATGGTTTTAGTCCCTGACCAAAACATGAAAAAGTGAAAATATATCTGTACATGCTGAAAACAATTCTAATGCCAATTCTCTAATGATGGCAAATAAGCACAGCTGAAAACATGCAGTTCCAGCAATATGGTTGCACCACCACATTTTGTATTAACCATTTGGGCTTTTTAAATTTAAACTTTTCCAAATTTGTGATTTGAATGTGAAGAGCCCATTGAATGGCTACCAGACCTCACAACTCTTGATTTTCCCTTGGGACCAACAGAAGTCAGTGGTATATATATATATTGAGTATCTCAGAACTATATATATGAATTGAGGGAAAAATAAACATCAGAATATGTTATCACTAGCAATATGTTGAGAAGTGCTTGACATCCAAAATGCTTGCACCCAAAAGTGTTTACAAACAATATGAACATTTATTGTAATTTGTCTGTAGGGAACAACATTTATGCCACTCTTCTATATCATTCAAAGTTGTTCAATGAATTTTTTTATATATTATATTCTACATTTTTTTTCAATCAGCAATTAACTTCATTCCTCTCATTTCAAAATATTTTAAGATGAGAGGTTATTGATAACTCTACGAAGCTCAATTTCATTTAACTTAACCATCCAGGTGGCTGGGTCCCCTAATGTTATTGACATGGCAGCACCAATACACTGTGTTAAATTGTTACAAAACACAGCCATTACTTATGACTTACAAAAACACAGCCATTACTTATGACTTACTGTGATGTTTAAGAGCCCAACAGAGGAATAGAAGTTCAATGCTTGGAGGATTAATATTAGTATATTTACATCTTACCTTTTTGAAGGTATTCAGTTCTCCTTTAGCCACACCTTATTACATTATAATGAAATCCAAGGCATTTCTGAACTCTTCTTCACAACCTTTTTTCAAAAAAACATTATGCAATACTCAGAGCTAAAAACATTTTCTAAGCTACCTGGTAAAAATATGCAACTTAACAATTAGCTGGGAAAAAAATGGTGTAGTGGTTATCATATCCAGCATGTTTCTGGGAAATGTGGGTTTGATACCACTCAGGGAAAAACCAATTTTTTTAGCTAATTATTTCAAGTGTGTCTTGTCTACAGAACATTTTCCTGTACTACTTTATCACTGAATGCAACTTAATATTTTAATGATTTATGTTTTATTGTGATTGAAGATTATGAAATCTAAGTATGTAAGAGTCGATTTTTAAGAAAAAAAAATTGTTAAAAAATCGAACACGATAAAACATAAATCTTTAGAACTAAGCAAAACATGCATAAAGAATAATGATTTTGGTCTTTATAAAAGGGTCAAACAGCTCAGAAGTTTCTACAAAACTGATTAAATTTTTTATCTTGGTAATCGATTTGAATACTGAAAGGATTAATATGCTATTAAGTATTTCCAAATCAACAATTACTATTCAACACATACCTATTAGTGTAATAGCATTTGCAACAGGAAGTTTGCACTAATTTCTTAACTGTTTACAATAACTACATATTTTGCATATTTTGCAAAAACAAAATTATAAAATTCATTGGCTTTCCCAATTTTTTCCTTACTATTAAAAATAAATATAATAAAATGCTTGTTATAAAAGCTTAAAAGGAAGGAAAACAGCACATATTAACTGAAATTTCACTTAATAATGAAAATACTACCCTAAATCATCATATACAGTTATATTGTGGTTTGTGAACAAGATACCTTCTTTAAAACCAGCACAATAAAGTGATGCATTTTTTCATGAATAATAATACAATGAGGGGCATGTTTATGGACTTGCATGTAAATATATAGAGTGCTACTAAGTTATCAGAAAATTTCTTCATTATGTCAATGGGAAGCTTTCAAGACTCTATAATTCCTAAAATAAGCTGCTTATGGTAAATAGATTGATTTTCAACAATACCTGTTGGTAATTAAAGTTATGGATTTTGAATACTTAACAATAGCAAATCAATAACACGAATTTGCCTCGGATGTTGATTAAAACTTAATATAATTTTAAATCACTGAACAAAATGCATATTTTAGAAGTTTGTCTAAAGAGTTCTTTCTATATATTGATCTATTTTGTATAAGCTTCTTCAGACTGGCATGATGAAATATTATAGCTTTCATAACTCTATAAATACTGACTGAATACTTTTGAAATTCAGGACTTAGATAATATTTGATGCAAACATAAGTCACATGTTCCCTGTAAAAGCTCATTTAGAAGTTATAGAGTGTAAAATTTAGTTTACTACTGACATAACATGGAAATTCTTTAACAATCTGGTAAGACTGTATAAACATAGTTTAAATCAATTTCCTCTTTTCCCCTCAACATAAATAGTGGTTTTTCTGCAGATTAGCTTTCAAATACACCAGTATTATATAAAAATTACAGTAATGTTTGCTTTAAGTTCATTTGCTTCACTGTTTGCCCAAGTATGAAATAGTAGGTACAAAGTCCTTAAAATGGAGTTTGGTACAAATTTTTCACTAAAAGTACATACACCGAGTGATCATTGAATTATGCTACTGATATTGTAATAACCATGGTAATTTACAGAAAGAAAGTTCGTATATATAGACATCTAAGGTTTTAAAACCATGGGTGAGTTGACACCTTAGTTAATAAGAAACGCATTTTATAATCCTCAAAGTGTCTTTTATAACAGGTTGCTGGCTTGGGTCTACCAAAATATTTAGGGGGTGGGCAAAGTGACTGCATCAAGTTGGAATGAACTGGAATGCAAGTCCCTTACATAATTCTTCCCCTCTGTTTTAGTTATATTCAAAAATGCTTTCCTAAAAACAGGTGTAATGTATGCTGAGTATCATTGAATTATGACCACCATACCTCATGTTATGTCAATGAATGGGGCACTAACTTCAAAGCTCTATAACTTTTAAATAAGCATTTTAAACAAAAATGTGACTAAAGGTAAATTAAATTCTCAATCAATTCTATCAAAATATTGATTTTTATTGCTAAACAAAAGAATTTACTTTTGAAGTTAACTGATATTGAAATAAAGCATTTTATCAAACCATAAATAACTACATATTTTAAAAGTGTGTCTAGGTATTCTTCAATATTTGTTTAATTTTGTGATAAATTTCTTGGAAAATACTGAAGCTCTAAAATGTCTAAATCTCCACACCTGTTTAAATACTTAAATAATATTGTTCAAAAAAAAAATAGAGAATTAGATTTGATTGAAATCTTTAAATAACCCTCAATCACATTTTCGCATAAAATGCTTATTTTTAAAGTTAGATATTTGGAATTAACTTCCCATTGATAAAATGTGGATTGGAATGGATACTCTGAGTGTATATGAATAATGTTGGGCATCTTTTTAACAGGGAATACCTGTACCTCTGTAATTATCAAATGTTGGATGTTTATACAGGGTGATCAAAAAGTCTCTGTGCACATGATGAGGAATACCTGTACCATTACAATAAACATTGAAAGTGTGTCTAGTGCATCTCGAGACATTTAGGGGCTTGATGGTATTAGTGGGAGAGATGCTGTTGCAGTCGCCTGCCTGCCAAGCAGTCAGGCACTGTAGATGTGCGTTGTGGCAATGGTGTTATCTGTTGAGGAGCATATGTTCTTTGTGGAACATATGTTTTGATGTGGCGGAAATACACACAAGATGTTCAACAATGATTACAGGCACAGTTTCCAGAAACCAAGGTGCCCCATTGTAATGCAGTGCGGCAACTGATTCAGAAATTCCGGGAAACTGGTTCCGTGTGTAACATGTATAGATCTGGTAGGTCATCAATACTGACAGAGGAGAAAGTGTTGGATATTACAGACTGCATGCTCCGAAGCCCGAAAAAGTCCATCAGGGGATGTTACAGCAGGTTGGTGTTTCATATGACATGGCCCACATGGCTGTAAAAAAACGCCTAGGACTACACATTTACAAAATCACCGTGCATGAATTAAAACCTGCCGACAGTGGTAAGCGGAGTGCATACTACAGGTGGTTTCTAGACTTTCTTTACCGTGAAGGAGAGGACATTTTGGACATCACATTCTTCACAGATGAAGCATACTTCCATTTGTCGGGGTATGTAAACAGTCAAAATTCACGCCTCTGGTCCTCACACAATCCCCATAAGTTCCACGAGTCACCACTGCATGATCAAAAGATTGGTGTTTGGGTTGGAATTTCGCATAGGTGCATAGTCTGACCCATTTTTTTCTCTGAGATTGTCAACTCCCAACGATACTGTGACAATATTCTTTATCCTTTATTTGCACAATTGCCAGAAGATGAAATTAACAGGGCCTACTTTCAGCAGGATGAGACCATGGCCCACACATCACATATGTCTATGACACTCTTGCACAATGTGTTTGGGGACAGAATCATTTCAAAAATCATTTGGCCTCCAAGATCCCTGGATCTCTCCCCGCCTGATTTTCATCTCTGGGGTGCGATGAAAAACTCCCACACAATTAATGATTTGAAGACGGTCATCGCAGAATACATTCGGAATGTGGACCATGCTGTGCATGACACATATTCCGAATGAATGACATCCTTGTGAATGACATCTTCAAGAACACAGTTCGGCATATCACTAAATGTCTGGAGATGCGCAGGACACACTTTCAACATTTATTGTAATTGTACGAATCTCTCCTCTCATTCCTTATCAGGTGCAGTGACTTTTTGATCACCCTGTATTTCTTTTTATTGGCATTGAATAAGAATAAAAACTAATTTATTAAATGCATTAAAGCATTAAAATAAAGCTTTCTGATCTTTAAAAATTGTGTTGAAAGATCATACTGTAAGGATGACTACTTCCCAAACAGTGAGAAAAACCCATGCATATGCACTGACTAGCCACTGAATTATGACCACTTCTACTGTAAGCTGAATAATGAACTGTATGAGCAGAACACAAGCTGGAATATACACCAGCTTTTGTCTTGATAGCATTCAGTTTGTGATAAAGTTTCTGAGAAGTGCAAATAAAAGTGATGACAAATAATGGGAAAGAGCAGAATTGTTGAAAATGGCATAATTTTTGGTGCCAGGTGTCTAGTTACATTCATCTCAGACACAGTATGTCTCACTGATTGTCCCAGAAGCAGCTTTTGTAAAAATGTATTGACTAGAGGACTGAAGAAAAATCCAGTAAGCACAAGAAATGTAGTGGGAAACACAAGGTGAGAATCTGGTTTACCCACCTGCAAATACAATTCTGGAGAGTCACAATTGATTTCCAATAAGATAATGCATCAAATCTTCCACCATTTGAGATATCAGAGAAGATGCCCACAATGTACATCACTCCTAACCTCACAATATACCATGATTTACAAGGTACCAGGAACACCAAGTATGAATCATGAACAATTGGAATAAATTTTGCTGGTCCAATGGATTGAATTTTTTTTTATTCACCATGCAGATGGATGGCAGCAAGATGTAATGGATCCCATGTGCATTGAACAGATAGTGCAGGTCAGTAGCAGTGATGTCCTAGTCTGAGGGAGGTGCTATTGGGATGCATTGCATTTTCTGATGCAGCCAATGAATTTATTGCATCATGTATGCATTCAATGGTGGGGATTAACCTTTACAGTGCCAAGCCTGGAAAATTGAACTGTATTAATTGGCCAGATTTTTTTAACAGTCAAATAAAGGTGAAATTTAAAAATTTTTGCCAAATAACTAATTAAAGGAAATAAGGCATGCAATATACCAAATTAAAGAACATTTAATTCTGGATTTCATGAAAATATTCGGCAAAAAAAAAAGGATATTAATTGTAGTAAGAGTTCTTTAGGGTGATATAGTGGAAAAGGATCAGGTAATGAAATATAAAATTATTTAAAAAAAACTAATGGACCAAAATAATTATAATACAGTAGCAGATTACAGACTGGCATTGCTCAGGTTCGAAACTTTCTAAGATGTAGACTAGATGGTACTCCCCATATCACAAGCTTTCATTTGACATAAATATCATTACACTCAATCTCCTCCCACTCCAGGGGGCGGGGTAGCTCAGTTGGTAACACGCCAGACACATAATCTGTAGTTCCCAGATTCGACTCCCTGATGGGTCAGTGTTGAGATTTATTTCCACAAAACTCCCCCCGCCCTACCCACAGTCAGTAGGGGAAACCGATAAGCTGCCATCTGTTAGATGGAATGTTTAACAGTTGCTCATGTGCAGGAGAGCCATATTCTGTGCACATTAAAGAACACACTGGATGGCCTTGACAAGATACTACCAACAGCTGTTCTAATAGGTCCCCTCCCTCAACCTTCTCTGAGCCTTCGGGGTCTTTGTGACCTGGCTATTTAGCCCATTGTGTGCAAAAAAAGTGTAGCTCAGGGGTAAAACAACCCAACCTCCCCTTCTGGTTAAAATATATTTCCTCTCTTTTAGGGGAGAAAAGAAATGGACATAGTTCGAGGTACACTTTATCCTCCGCAAGCCAGAAGTTTCTAAACCAAAAATCAGAATTTCCTCACCCAGATAATCGAACTTCTCAAATCACTTTATATTTATCAGAGTTCCTCTGATACAATTTGCGGTATATGTAACGTTATTGCAAAAGAAAATTAACTATTGTCTGAGGTGCATAAAAAAAAATGTAAAGGTACAAAAAATTTATTATTATTAAACAAAATTATTTGTTACTTAACATAATATTTAAAGCATTTATTAATTATTTCTATATACTTTCATTAGCTTTTGCATATTTTTCAAATTAAGTTAATGATTTTAACTTCTAATACGAATTTAGTTTTTGAATCTCATGTTCCACTCGTACTTAATTAGAATGACTTCAATATCCATGGATGCTCATGCTCTTGATCCAACAAACTGAACAACGAGTTTATCACATGAAATCAGAAAGAAATTAGTTTGATGGATTCATTATTTCAAATTTAATGGTAGCAACAGTTATTTTGAATAACATTCAACTATTAATGTTTAATCACGCAAAATCCGTTATTAGTTTAGTCTGATGTATTCCTTTTTTCAAATTTATTAGTGGCAACAATTATTTCGAATAACTTTTTACCATTAATGTTAAATCTATGGGGATTTTGAGAAATTCAAACCAGCCCATCCCAATTTTGGTTGATCCCAGCGAGCAAAGCATGCAAAGTTTGGTGTCTCTAGCTATTCTGGGAGCTGAGTGCATAAGTGGACAGACACACAAACTTTCTTTATATATTAGATGAGTAAAAAAAGGAATTTTTTTTCTGAATAATACAAAAATAAATTTTTACTTGAAATAGGAAAATTAATCCTTTCTGTAATATCTTCTCAGTGATATATTCTGAGAAATGTCCAGACTAAATTAGGTATTATTTATGTATTTATGGAATTTTTTAGTACAAACTGTGAATTATAATTATTTTTGTTTAAATGAAATATCCATTATAATACAAAAAAAATTAAAAAATTCCAATAAGATATGTAAAAGACAAGCAAATTAAAAATACCCCCATTAATGTAGGTCTCCTGGGAATACATTTTCCCACATTAAACAAGGGTTACCTATATATACAGGATAGTTTTTGTGGATAATTTACTATAATTGTAGCACAAATGACTGCAGTGAAAACAACTAACCTGTGAACTTGCACTTGAATTATGAGCTTCTTGGCAAACAAGATTTACAAAATCAGAGAGTGTATCTCCATTTTCCTGATATTTTCCTGGAGCAACCAAGTAATATGGTCCTGAAGTTTGTAAAGGCACAACTAGTGTAGTTGTGGGTGGACTCAAATTAACTGCTTGTGACATACCTGAAGTAAGAATAAAACTAAAATTATGTTGGATCATATTACACATAAAAATATTAAGTAATATAGAGACAATTTTCCTGTTGATATACAAGTTTATTTTCAGACACACTACTACACAGTTATTTCAATGTCATTTGAGTTATTTGACACAGTATTTTATTTTACAATGGTAAAATTAACAGTTTTACTTTTTTTTTATCTGTGCTTTACACCATATACAGTTTATCAAATTCAGATGTTCTTTATTATGATTAACTGGTAATTAATGAAAATGTGAATGTTATCTGTAAATGTTAGCTAGACATAACTGGAATGAAAATTATGCACATTACTCTGTTATGATGCACAGAATCAACCAGGCATATCATTTAAGGTTTGACGTTGCCTTCTTGCAGTACAGGCCACTAGTACCTTTGAGGAAGACATTTATCTTCTATGAAGGCGGATGTAAGAGAACTGCCAGATGAGTATGGCTTACTGATGTAAACTTCCGTAGTTCCTTTTACTTTTATCTGTATTGGATAAGTCAACTTCATAAGGTCTCATATCAATGCTGATCACCTAAACTAACCAGACTGTCTATTGGCTATGATTTCAGTTTTGGATTGGGGGCCTCTGTTGAAGGAGCATCTATTATTATGTTTTCTGTTTAGGTTACCTGCTCCATGCAAATACAGTAAACCGTTGCCAAGTGCGAATTTGTAAAATGTGATTTTGCACATACGCGTTATCTTAATTGTTTCCATTTAATTTGTCCAACGCTAGAATTTCATTCATACGCAGTATGCTGCAGGGTGTTGGCTGCGTTGCCATAGCAACATACTCTTTACAAGAGACCATCCACATGCGCATCTGGCAACCCTGCTTGGCACTGCCCGCTAGCTGAGTGACCCAGGCCGAGTTGCGATCATTTCACTCACATTAGCAGAGCTGTAATCACATATTTAACAATGTTTATCCTCTTCTCCTTTTGCATTTGTATTTCTTTTAATTTCAAAAATTCAATATGACATCTAAGAGGAAGAATGAAGATGATAAAGCAGCAAAAAGACACAAAGTTTTGACATTATCTCAGAAAATTTAAATTTTAGATAAGTTGAAAAATGGTACACGTGTTTCATTGCTTACAAGAGAACTAGCTATAAACGAATCAAGCATAAGAACAATACGGGAGAATGAAGAAAAGATTCGGTCTAGTGTCAAAGCTTCAGACGATACTTCGGCAAAGGTTGCTCAAGTTTCAGGAAGAATTCCACAATTGGAAAAGATGGAAAAAATATTAATAGCTTGGATTGACAATCAAGTAAACATAAAAGGCTCAGTTGTAGATGGTGTTGCTATTCGAAACAAAGCTTTAGATCTGTTTTCTTTCGTTTTAAATAAAGATGGCCAATCGTCAGAGAAAATTGCCTTTCAAGCAAGCAAAAGGCTGGCTTGAGAACTTTAAGCGTCGTTTTAATTTGCACAATGTAAAGCTTCAGGGAGAAGCTGGCTCTGCAGATAAAGAAGCAGCAGAGAAATTCAAACCCCAATTTTTGAAATTAATTGAAGAGAGGGGTTACATTCCGCAACAAATTTTCAATGCGGATGAGACGGACCTATTTTATAAGCGAATGGGACAACCAACCTACATCACAAAGACACAAAAGGTTGCCCCTGGTTTTAAAGCTTTGAAGGATAGACTCACTTTGCTTTTTTGTGGAAATACATCAGGCGACTTCAAGTGCAAGCCTCTGCTCATTTATCGATCTAAAACGCCTTGTACATTGCAGGGAAAAATTTTTGAGCAATTGCCCATTATGTGGAAGTGGAATAGAAAAGCTTGGGTAACAAAAGTCCTCTTTAATGACTGGTTTGAAAATTCATTCGTTAAAGAAGTCAAACATTACTTAGAATAGCAAAACCTGAACTTTAAAGTTCTCCTAATTCTTGATAATGCTCCAGGACACGATGCTGAAGCTCTCACAACATTGCATCCAAATGTAGAGGTTTTATTCCTCCCACCAAACACCACTTCCTTAATTCAACCAATGGATCAAGGGATCATAAAACATTCAAAGTCTATTATGTCAGGCATGTTTACACCTCTGCAAATAAAGCACTAGACGAAGGAAAGCACGACACGCTAATGGTATTTTGGAAGCAATTCAACATAAGCCATTGCATAGAAATGATTAAATTCGAATGGGAACAAGTGAATTCATCAACATTGAATGCTTGCTGGCATCAGCTCTGGCCAGAAGTTGTCAACAATTTTAAAGGATTTCCATCAACTGAAAATGAAGCCAAAAAAATCGTACAAATTGCAAAAGCAATTGGCAGTGAAGGATTTTCAGATATGGAAGAAGTCAAAGAATTAATCAAGAATTACAATCGAGAAATGACGAATGAAGAATTGGATGATCTTGTAACACCAGCCGACAGTGAAAGCAGTAATAGTGAAGAAGAAGATAAAGTGCCTTTAACTTACAAGAAGTTAGACGAATTGTTAAAAAAGGCACAGGAACTGTCTGATTTTACGAAGTAATAATTACGAAGAAAATAAAGTGCCTTTGACTTACAAGAAGTTAAACGAATTGTTAAAAAAGGCACAGGAACCGTCTGATTTTGCAATGGAGATTGACCCAAATGAAGAAAGAAGGGGACACTTTATGAGAGGACTCCATGCTCCTTACCGCAAAACTTTTAAAGAGTTGCGTCAGTCATTGTCCCAAGCAAAAATCACCAGCCTCTTAACAATATAATTATATCATGTACCTACTTATTAAGCAGTAATAAAAATACTTTCAATTAACATTTGTTTCATTTTTCCCTTCTAATTACAACAATATTTAGGTTTGTTTAAATTATACATACTTTCTTAATTTGAACTATACCTAACACATTTTTTTCATAGAAAGTTAACTTTGCAGAACGCAATTTTGCCGTGCGCACAATGTGTTAATGACATAACCCCCGTATTTGGCAAGGGTTTACTGTACATATTTCACATCAGAAGGCAGTTGATTTTGATCAGAAGGCATTATAGGAACCTGACCCTTAAAACTAATTCTAGCATCACGTATCCTAAACCAAGAAATGTGTCTTAAATTCCTGCTGCTCAAAATGACCTATGAATTCTGATAATAAAGAAGACCAATGGTTGAGTTCCTAATATCATGGTGGTTTAAGCTTTTAGCAGTGGGAAATGGTTCAATGCCTAGCTCCTGGTTTTTGGAGGGTATAATATTGTTGCCCCATTCTTTCTTAATTAATAGATTCATTTAAAAATATTACTAACCACTTTCTTTCCACAGCTACCCAGAAAGTGAAGATTCTAAATAGAGGCTATTCTCTTAATGTCATCATACAAAAATTTCAGCAGTATAAGAAACATTTTTAATTTGTATGAGATCAGAGGTAAAGGTTACATACTTAAAATTCTCATTTTTTTTTAATTCCTCTTTTCATGATATGATAGCAAAAACACAAGATGTTGATTTGTTTCTCAGCAGGAATGCCACTGATGCTCCTTTAGGATTTGAACACATTAATGAAAGCAAGCTTACAGCTAAATTTAATACAAGGTTTAAAAACTTGAATGTTATCTATTACTAAGTCCTAATTAACAACTCTGATTGAGAATGGGAAAAACAGATTTTATAGACAATTTCAGGATATTTTAAATTATAAATTAAAAAATATACTTTTAGAAAAAATATCATTTTTCAAGTCTTCATTCTGCATTAGATAAAATTATCAGCATTGTACATTCTGCTGCTTACCAAATACTTAAGTAAAATTTATATCTTTAAAGCAAGGGATTATATAGTGGTATACAAATCTAATATTATAATATTCTGCTGTAGTTCATGGATTTATCTTGATTTAAAAAACAGTAGCAATCACATTTGTTTAATCGCTATATTTTGCTAATATGCACTATAAAAATATATTAACAGTAAGCACAGAGTTTTAATAACATAATTCTTCCATTCCTTAAATAAAGAATGTTATAATAATCTTACTTTTGGATTTAACATTTTCAAAATAACAGAAGAGTGACTATCTATAAATTTGAACCAGTTTACCATTAGTTACTTAATACAACTGGGATTGATGATATTACTGTGAAATTAGCATCAAAGTCACTATTACATATTGAGCTCACAGCCAAAATTAGTTTCATAAATCTAAAATTCCATCACAATTTCATGTTTACCAGATTGTTTACTTTTCATTACAAGGAATTAACAGAAAATAGACCAACAACTCCTCTAATTAAAAGTATACATGTAATCACTAGTATGTTAATAAACATTTTCTGCTCTTATGATGTCATTTGATTATCGAATATGTTCAAAATAACAAATATACTAATAACATTAATATAAAGTTTTAATACATAAATTAAATTCTGTTGAATACAAGAAATGTGCTTTACAATTCCTTATTGATTAAAGATTACCATATGATTAACTTTAAAGTTAATAAAAGAAATCACATACCATCTCTAGCTTGTGGTGACACTACTGTCTGCGGAGATGGAGAAACATCAGGTGATGTGGTAATCACCACCTCCATCTGAGGAGACAATGGTGCTGTATTAACAGGTATGAAGCTGCTGGTACCTTCTGACTTAATGACTGCTGCATGAGCAGCCAATGGTGCTTGCAAAGTTGAAGAATGCCTGACCACTAAAAAAAATGGAAATATAGTGAAACAGCAAGAATTCAAATTTATCTAAAATTAAAAGTAATATTGATTCACTTTCTAAATTCCTTTATTCTACTGTTAGCATTGCAAGAAAATTATCTAAAACATTTAGTTTATTCCTGAGAATAAAAACAAAATGCACAATAGTGTATATTTAAACATAATACAATGTCATATTACATACAATAAAATGAAAGTGATGTGAAATATTTTGCATTCTAAAAAACTGAAATTTTATTTATATTACTTGTTCTATTTTTAATGATTTATATAAGAAACATCAAAATTAAATATCAGTTTACTAAAGAAACCTTAAATATTTCAGTTTTTTAATTTTTAAATCTCACCAATTAATTTATTCTAAAACTACAATGAAAAATATATATATATATAAAAATAACTAACCTAATGAAGAAAAATAACTCTGATTAGTACTTACCATGCTCAACATCACTGCTCCATGATGCAGGGCTATTTAGGCTAGATGGGCTATGCACATAATAAGTACCATCAGCTGCTGCTTTATCTAGGTCTTCTTCATTAGATGAAACACGTCTAAGCCTTTTGTTATGTGGTTCACAAGCAGGACTAGAAGGACTATGAGTAGGTGATGGATGACTGTTATGAGCAGGTAATGGGGCTGCCACTCTTGGGATACCAATTAGTTCATTCTGGTCAAGATCAGATGTGCAATAGAAAGGGGAACACATTCTAATAACATGTTGTGCCTGCTGTTTCCCATTCGAAGAATCCACTTTTACATCATTAGGTTGTTGAGCACCATTCGGATTTTGCATGATAGATGCTTAAAAGTATTAAGATCAACATTATTATAAAGACAGATTTTATAGACATTATTATAAACATTATATTAAAAATATGTAACAAAAATAAATGTTATAAAATATTTTATACAAATGCTTATTCTGTCTTGGTCTGCATTGCTTTTATTGCTTAATATTACAACCATTTTAGCATGAAAATAAACTGCAGTCAAAATTTGATACTCAGGATTTACTAATGATATCAAATCAATAAATAAATCTAGCAGGAATATATACCATATGATATATACCATATAATATAGGACCATAATGATGTTCAAATACATATACATTTTGCTTCATTTTAATAGTCTTTAACAAAATTTCCTACAACTTTTTCTCTTCTTCAGTCACTTGGTCTGTAAAGCTTAATTTCTTTGCAGATTAAGCATTATTGAATTGAAATTTAAGTTTTATGATTGAGATCAGGACGAAAGTTTTGATACATCATCTTGAGGAATCTCACTTCCAACTACTGTGATTTTTACTACACAGCTGTCCAAAAGTTACACACAATACATAAATTCTGGAAGATCTCAAAAATGTGACAGAAAGTGCTCAGAAAAGGTTGAGACTGCTGTTGGGAGACAGATGGTGACCTTCCGTCATGGCCACCCAGTGTGTTCTTTAACATGTACAGGAAATGGCTCTCCCACATACAGGGCCATGGTTTCACATCACACCTGATGAATGGCAGTCTTTTCAAGCCCACCAGTGTCCCTTATCAAATGAGGTCTGAGAATTGCAGATTTTGAGCCTGGCGTGCTACTGACTGAGCCACCCCAACACTGAGTGGCAGACTCCTTCTCATACATCAGTAAACTGACAACTCGTGACTCAATGACAGTATCATGCTGAAGACTACTAGAAAATAACAATTTGATTCTATGGCAAAAACTAATGGAAATTCAAATAATGGAGCATTGGATAATATAGCATGACTATAGTGCACCTGGATAGGAAAAGCAAGAAAGCAACTGATACAAAACTATGATTTGATGAAAGATCGAGTTTTATTTTTGATAAATGAGCAAAAAAACATTGTTAATGCAAACAAATAAAAGTATCTGTCAAGAAATTAGCCCATAGTGCAAAAATTTTGTTTCTTATTAAACATTTAAATAACCTTTAGCATTTAATAATAATAACTGCTTGCCACAGAAGAATAACAGGCTTGTCAGTATAATACCCACAGATCAGTGATATCTAATTAGAAGACAACACAACAAATGAAACATCATGGGCATTGTCAAACCTACATTAGAGGAAGTCCTACCAGTGTTGATGGCTTCAGTCCTTAGTAATGTTGGGAACAGGTCTTTGTCCCATACTTGTGATTAGGGGGCTGTTTGATACTGTCGGTACTACATCCCTCAATAAACATAGTTTCAAATAACAGTTTAATAGTTCAAATAACGTTAACAAATAATTTAGTTCACAAATAACATAGTTAACATCCCATTAACCATTTTCTTTCCACGAGATCTTGGAATGTGAGGACTTTGCAAAGAGATCATTCTCTTGATGTGCTCACACAAGAATTCCATCGTTATAACCTAGATTTTCTCGGCTTACAAGAGACCATATACACTGATAAAGGTCAGATACTTTAAAATAATCTTAAATTTCTCTTTTCAGCAAGGGAAGATAGAAAGCATCTTCAAGGTTTGCTTCTCAGCAGACATGCTAGTGATACTCTTCTAGGATATGAGTGCATTAATGAAAGGTTTTATACAACTAAATTTAAAACAAGCATTAATGTTATCTTATGCCTCCACTGAGGCTGCCGATGAGGATAGAAAAATAAATTTCATGTACAACTTTAGGAAATTTTAATTCTGTCAAGAAAGGAAATATTACCCTTGTTCTATGCAACTTCAGTGCTAAAGTTGGTTGGTTGGGAGCTGTTTGGGGTTCAATGGCACAAGAGCAACAAAGGCTATGTTGCACCAAACGAAGTCAAATAAAATGATAAAAGTCACAGAACTAACAACCAAAGTTAAAAACCACAAACCAAAGGAGGAAAAGAGCAAAAATATAAAGAACACAACAAGAAAGAAAAATGTATATTACAAACAGTGTGTACAAAGGACAAGTTTAAAACAGAAGCAATGAGAAAAAAAAGAAAAAAACACCATGGATGAATTAAGACCCATGAAATACCAAAAACTGAAGTAAAAATAACAGTAAAATGTAAAAAGTCACAAACAAGGATTACAAACAAGTTGCCAAATATAATATGTCAAAGTGTAAGGGGCACGGACTTAAAATTGTGGAAGTTAAAATAAAAACACTGTTGAAAGTTAAAAGCTGGACATGTGATTAAAATATGTTTGATCATTAAATTGGTGTCCCAAAAAAATCTGACATAAAATCCTGACATAATCGGGCACCAACTAAACTTGCACTTAGGTTTGTTGTCTACCCAAAGAAGAAAAGAATCTGATAAATGAATGACCTAAGTGGAACTGAGCAAGTACAACTTCCTCCTTGCAATTTCTGTGAGAACATGATTGCAACAGTTTGAGAATAGGCTTATCTTGAAAAGCTTGTTAATGCTTAAAGCCCCTAACAGAAGATGATTTTTTGGCAGCCGGTAGCTCAGTGGCCAGAGCATGACAATTTTTCTCTATATTTATTCAACATATCACCAACGGGTATATATCTGTGATTTCCTATTATTTCAGCTTGTTACCAATCTGTTCTGACAAGATCACTGCCACTATGCCCTGAGCTTGGTGGAAAAAATACTGCAGGAAGTATACAAATGGAACTGATAGTGGAGAGTTGAACAGAAGTGTGACCGACTTGGCAGCATCACTGCCTCTGATCCTGACATAATCGGGCACCCAATAGAAGAGAATGGTGGTCACAGGATGATGGAGCTACTGGCAGATCTTGGAGAAACAGGGTGAGCCAATGCCTCCCCGAGATCAAAGCCTGTAGTGAGCTAAGCGAGTCGGTGTAGAGAATACAACACCAATAATGCTTAGCCATTATGTGGTCCATGGCCAGACTGATAATCTGCAGTGTGCAACTCTGCAGTGAAGATTCAACACTGTGATAGGATCTGGTCTGTAATAATAATGTCACAGCAGACCATGGCTGATATCACAAATATGACAGACTTCGAACCATTAGTGAAAAAAAAAAGTATGGATGTTCAGTATGATGGATGGCAGAGCTGCTGGTACACAAAGTCACGAGCCATGGTGGAAGTGATAACTGATGTTAATGTCTCACATATAGCCTTGGATGTGCAAACTGAAAGGACAAATGGTTGGTTGTTTTAACCTCTGAGTGGCATTTTTTGTACACAATGGGCTAAATGGCCAGATCACAAGGACCCCAAAGGCTCAGAGAATGTTAGGGGAGGGGACCCACTGGACAGCTGTTGGGAGACAGTTGTAGCCTCCCATCAAGGCTATCCAGTATGTTCTTTAACATGCACAGTAAAGCTCTCCTGTACATTGGGCCAAGGTTAACATTCGATCTGATGGACGGCTGCCTTTCTAAGTCTATCAGTGTCCCCAACTGACTGAGGGGAGGGGAGGAAGTTTTGGGGAGATAAATCTCAATGCTGACCCAGCTGGGACTCAAACCTGAGAGCTGCAGATTACGAGACTGGCACACTACTGACTGAGCCACTCTTGCTCCATACAGTCGGGACTCGAACCTGGGAACATGAAATTTATGAACTTGAGAGTTGAGCCGAGAAATCTCAATGCTGGTCCAGCTGGGACTAGGACAAATGTCAGTCGGGTGATTCTGTACACATTTCCCACTGAGGACTCAGCCCAAGTGGGATGGCCCAGCAGGGATTGCAATTTTGACATATACTGTAGGGACAACTGCTGGCAGTGAATATATAAAGATGGTTCATTGGTCTCAACATAAAGACTCTGGACCAGTGAGGTGTGGAAGGCCCTCATGCGAAACAAAGAGGGCCTGATGGTGGAGAGGGTCCAACACATTCACCACTGAATTCCAGGTGGAATCACACACCTGAGATCTGTAGTCCAGCCAGTTTCAACTGGATAAGTGCATGGTATAGGTGGAGCAAAGAACATCGGTATGTTCTCCAAGAGAGGGAGGAGGGAATCTTGAGGATGTTTAATGCCCGTGTGCATTTGGACCTGAGATGACGGATGTGTGGTAAAAAGATCAATTTCCAGTCAAAGATCAAACTGAGAAACTTGGTTTCTGTCACATCTGAAATGATGTTACCCCCAAGACATAGCTTGCGGTCCAGATGAAGATTACACTTGTGACAAAAGTGCACACAAGAAGTCTTCTGTGAAGTGAACTGAAACCCATTGGCCATCGCCAAACTGAGAGACTGTTCAGCAGTTTGCAGTTATCTTTCAATGACCCTCATGCTGAAAAAGAGCAAAAGATGCTAAAATCGTTAACATAGAGGGCATTGCCTACAGTCAGAGGAATTTGTCTAGTTATAGAATTGATCTTGACAGCAAAAAGCATAACACTCAAGGTGCAGCCTTGTGGTACCCCCATTCTTGGGGAAAGGTTGTGAAAGAGTGTTGCTGACACAGACACGAAATGTTCAAAAAGATAAAAAAAATTTGAGATAAAGATCAGCATGTGACCTCTCAAGCTGAAGGAATGAAGTCACCAAGAATGCTGGATCTCCAAGCTATGTTGTATACTTTTTCAATGTTGAAGAAGATTGATACCAGATGTTCTCAATATAAAAAAAGAATTCCTGATCGCCAATTCGAGGTGGATCAGGTGGTCTAAAGTAGACTGTTGTCTGCAAAAGCCACACTGGATGTTGGAAAGAAGGTTATAGTGTTCTAAATACCAGATGTGCCTGCCAATGTGCCTGCCATTTACCATTCTTTGTCAACACCTTGAATACACAGTTCAATTCGATGGGACAATTATTGGAATAAATCTTGGGATCTTTTCTGGCTTGAGGAAGGCCAAGATGATAGCTTCCTGTCAGGAGTCTGAAAACTGATTTTTTATCTTGGAGTCCTGAGGCAGATTATTGAGAAATGTTTTGTTTCAGAAACCTGTGGTTACTAGCTTTGTAGATTTTAAAAAGGCTTTTGACTCTGTTGACCGCCACAATATTTAGTTGATCATGAGATCTTATGGCATACGAGACATGTTAGTTCACATAATGAAAGCTCTCTATAATAATACTGAGTCATGTGCGAGAGTTGGTAAGACTTGTAGCAATTAGTTTAACATTGCTTCTGATGTTCAACAAGGGTGCATTTTGTTTCTTTTTTCTTCAGTTTAGTTATTGTTATGCAGAATTCACAGCAAGGGGAAGATTTTAGGATTAAATGGTCAGGAGACCTGAAAATTTCTGATTTAGATTATGCTGATGATTTGGTCCTTTTGGCAAATGATGCTGATGAGATGAACTCTTTCATTAGAGCTGTTGATGAGACTGGTAGTAGAGTAGGTTTGGTTATAAACAGAGAGAAAACTAAAGTGATGAAAATTGGTCAGGCAGATTGTGGTACTTTATGTATGAGTTTGTGAACAAATTATCAACCCCAGCTGGTGAAAGGTTGATCAGAGTAAGAACATATTTTTAAACAAGATAATCTTCAATTATTTTTAAAATGACATTAACTTTAGCTAAATTAATAATTAACAGCTAAGAACAGGCTGTACAAAGGAGGGTCAGAGTTCAAGTACACTCCAAGCAGCAAAAAAGTTAGTGCTGCACTGGTATAACAAATGTTTATTTGTTAAGAATTCTTTAGTCAGAGCATATAGAGTAGTGAAGATTCACAAATTTCCCCTCATTTACAATATACTGTACATGCTCAATTACCTGAAAGCTAATCTTTTTGCACTAATGCACTTTTCAGGGACACTGAACTTCTGGGGGTTTCTGCCAGCTTCTCTAGGAGAGAGACGTTTGCCAACCTAAGTGAGTTTTTAAGATTTTGAATTGAGTCACTGAAGATCCACATGCACTGGATTAACATATACATTTCAAGAAAAGGAATGAACTAAGGTCAACTAGGTACAATTAAACAACGAAATTTGTCAGTCTACTGGTTGTCACACAGCCAGTATTCAACAATTAGTGAATGGTTAGGTGGATAAAGAGGCAAACTCACTTAGGAATTTTACTGTGGAAGTAACAGGGCAAGAAAACAATGAATCATAAGACATTTCTTGTTCACTTTATCTTTTGTGAATTCTGCATCTCCTTTTTCACCAAGTGTATAGTATGATGGTGAGCTGTTACTTCGTTTTGCAGTCTGAAGTTAAAAGTCTTAGTTAAAAGTCTGAGAAACGAAAATTTCTCAATTTGGCATAGAAAAGGAAAATCATAAAAAAATTAAGGCCCAAAGAAAGCTGATGTTGCCAAGTTGTATGAAATTCTATCAAGTTATCATCTATAATTTAAAAAAAATAGCAAAAAAAATGGTGGTGGAGAGCTTGCAAAATCAAGAGTATTGCTTCAAGAAAAAAGATTATATCAGCTTTATTCCCAATGTCGTTGAAGCTCTATTTTATTGATTCACAGGAGTCAGAGCTTTAAATTTTTCAATCGAGCGACTGCTTCAAGCGAAATGCAGTGTTCATTAGATGCATGGCTTATTAAAAAATAAGCAACTAGTCTTTAATATCTGTGTTTAAGTAATCTTATTATTTTTACAGTTTAATGTTTATTATTTAACTTTACTGAGGCTATTCCAAGATAAGTCAGAAGAGGGATAAAGTGAACAACTTGGGAGGGATGCATGATAAAAAAAAGGTGTGCTTAAATACATAATAATAAATAATAAATCCCCCCCCTCAAGCAGCTGCTTGCCACAGAGGTCTGACAGGAGCCTGTCAGTTTATATGCCACAGTAGGAGATCTGAGAGGATGGCAGGACCTCAGCAGAAAAACGACAACACATCCATGCCTACATCCGGGCTCGAACCCAGGTCCCTTAGATCAGTAGCCAAACGTGCTAACCACTCGGCCACGGGACGGCTTTAAATACATATTATATTCATTTTTTAAATAACTTTTTGAATATATCTTATAGTGAATTTACAGATATAATGAACTTTTTTGGCTGTTCCTTCAAATTTAGGTGGATTCAAGCATATTATTAACTACAACTGAGCATTTTTAAACTGAAATCTAATTAACTATTATGTACGTTTTAATTGGAATGTGGAATGAAAGTATAAAACAGTACTTGAAAATATAATCAAGCCATTATTCTAATTGTAAATATAGCTCATTATAATTATAATTTACACAGAAATTTATTTAAAAAATGAATTATGGTGTAATGCTGATGTCATCTATGAGCATGAGAACCACTACAGTCAGTTGCATACCAATTTTTAATCAGAAATTTGAATATTCAAATCTAAAACGTTCTATAACTAAGATTTTATCCAATTATCTGTGTTCAGCCCTCAGTGAGGCATCAATTGGCTTAGAAACAACATGAAAAGAAGTTTAGCCATGGTTCAACATGTATAGAACACAAATAGCACTTTCAGAGCTGTTTATTGATACTTGAAAAAAAAATGAGGCAATTAGATGGATTTGAAGATTATGATTTGCACCATATCTCCAAAACCATCAATATATATATTAAAAGCATTAAGAAGCAAACATCACTATAATGCTTGTATAAAAACAAAACTGAACTTACCTTTCGATAAGCTGAATAATTCTGCAGAAGTAAAAACACCAGTAGATATAATGGTTGTTGTTTCTAGAAATAAATAATTCATGTTAAAATGGAGAAAGCTGTATATATTTTACATTTTCACTGTCTAAATATATAACTGAAATTTGTGTTTAAGCAAATAATCAATGATAAAACACTAAAAAATATTTAATTCCAAAAGATACTTATATTTTTAATAAAATGCCAAGATAAAAGTGATAAAGTAATATTAAACTTTACTAACCTATGGTTAACAAACTGGTCTATTAAAATATAATTAACTTCAATTTCCTTTATAATCTTAACAATAATAATAATTGTCTTATCACATGTACTATATGAACTAACTACTTCAAAACATTTCACACTGCATTTGCAGGCTTTCTTATAAATATGCCAGCATTACCTCTGATTCACATTACTAATTTATATTTATATCCAAAGTGTTAGGATATCAAAAGCTGTGTTCTTTGGAGGTTATCCCATTCAGATGTCTCTTAGAGTGGTGTATTCTCCAAGAATGCAAAAACATAACCAAGAACAAAACAAGAATGCATACCCTATTCAAATTACTAAATATGTTAATTTATTAAAAATTATAATAAATAATTTATTTAGTATTAATAAGTAACTTATATTTACCATTGATTATTCATTAGCTTCACATCAATGATTTTTTTCCCTTTCATTTAATGTTTTATTACAAACATTATATATTAGCACCTTGTTATCTTCAGATCAATTGGTATCTTATTAATTCCCTAAATCTCTTTTTGAGGGGATTACTTCTCTGAGTTAAAAAAAATCAGGAAATGGCATTATATTAAGTTGCATACTCATTTTTTCCAACTTAAATCACTTCTTTTCATTCATTTCCAGACTATTATATTTGCTTAGTTGTAACTTTCTCAGAAGCAAAATTCTTTATGGTGTTCCAATTCTGAGCCACTCTGACAACTTTGATTTCGATTTTAACCATTGTTTGATTTTTTACATTTTACTGGCCATTTTACACATTTTTAATTTTTTTTTCACTTTTTAATCTTTAGACTCATTGCACTTATTCTATGGGTCCTATACACTTGTTGATTATTGTTTTACACTTGACTTTTTTTTAAACTGGTTTTATATGGTTTGTTTGTTATATACTTTTCTTGTTGTGCGTTTGCCATTTTCGTTGCTTTCATTTACTTTGTGTTCCTTTTAATCATTCATTTCCAGACTATTATATTTGCTTAGTTGCAACTTTCTCAGAAGCAAAATTCTTTATGGTGTTCCAATTCTGAGCCACTCTGACAACTTTGATTTCGATTTTAACCAGTGTTTGATTTTTTACATTTTACTGGCCATTTTACACATTTTTAATTTTTTTTTTTCACTTTTTAATCTTTAGACTCATTGCACTTATTCTATGGGTCCTATACACTTGTTGATTATTGTGTTTTACACTTGACTTTTTTTTAAACTGGTTTTATATGGTTTGTTTGTTATATACTTTTCTTGCTGTGCATTTGCCATTTTCATTGCTTTCATTTACTTTTTATTTACCCTTATTTGGTGCAATATGGCCTAGTTGCCCTTGCACCATAAAACCTCAAACAACCGACCATGGTGTTCTAATAAGTTTCTCCCATTTATAATATGTAATAAGTATTTTGCATAAAAAAGTTTTTTGTGCAATATATCTGTTTGAAAGTATGTTACTGATATTTTAGCTAATTCATTCTGGTAATTTATAGTTTATTGTGGCATATTTTCCAAATGATTTATGATGTAAAAGCAATGTTTACATCTTGTGTGAGCTGAGCTATTCTCATAACGTTTCAAATTTATGGAAAACATGTTAATATAAGGTACACAGTTCAAATAAATTACATATGAGTTTCAATTCAAAGTAATAATAATTTATTTAAGTGTATCATTAACTATAAATGAAAAGCTCAATTATTATAATAATTATTATTTATCAGTTAATAACTATTATTTTTATTGCAACACCAACAGCTTTTTTTATTTTTCTATGATTCATTTACTTTTTAATTATTCAGTTTTCATGCACAAAATTTTAGATGCAAATTGGTTATCATACATTTTGTATTCAATGGTTAGTCACAATGAAATTATTATAATAAGTTAATAATTAAGATGCAAAATTCTGATATAATAGGCCAAATAAATAACAATGTGATATTTCAGGAATCAAACTGTTTGATATTTATATATCCCACTGAAATTATTAAAATTATATACCAACCTTTGCATTTGTTCTACTTCAAATTTTCTAAACATATTACACTGTTCACTTGTTAAAATAAAATTTCAAACAATTTATTTTCAGCCCCAATGGTTAAATATTACTTCTTGGGTATAGCAGCTACTATAATGGCAAATTAGTTACCTTAAGTAAGTTTTTAAAGGTAAGATGTAAGACACTGTAACAAGGGCAATTTTTCTGCCTCTTAAATTATCTTGAGAATTTGGTGTAATGCGTATCTCCAAATAATTACTCTGTTAATATATATTGATATGTTTATGCAATACAATATATATAAATCTTATACACTCACTGGACACTTTTTTAAGATATAGTTCCACGTTATGTCAATAGTAACTCAGATAAAGAACTCAGTACCTTCTTAAATATTCATGAAAAAAATGTGACTGAAGACATTTTTTTGTGCTTTTCATGAAAAAAGGTGACTGAAGACAATTTAAAGTTCTTAACCATATTTATTTCAATCTTGATTATCAACAATATTCATCTGGTATTTAGAGAATTACAGAAATTGCAATATTTAACAGCGACAAAGCCAGTTTTAAAACAAATAAAAAAGCAATAACCATTATATTACACTTTACTAACATGTGTAGAAGTATTTTTAGCATAATAATTTTCACCAATTTTGAACGTTTTTGCAGAATCTAGCTTGCTAAATGGTTTCAGTTTCCATAACTTTTTAAATACTAAACACATATTGTTGGAAACAGATTTAAATGGATTTAATTAAATTAATTTCAATCACATTTTTTTTCATTAAAAGCTTATCAAAAATTTTACTGAATTTTGTATCTGAGTGCTATTGACATAACATGGAAATGTACTTAATAAAGTGGCTGCTAAGTGTCTATATATATATTAAGTAGGGCTGCAAATTTTTTGAGGAAAAATGGTGAAATTCGTAGAGCAATCATGCTGAAAATAACAAAATATGTGGGAATTTCGCAGGGGCAAAATTTCCACACCTTTTAAGCTCACAAATCATAAAAGTTAAACATCAACAAAGTTATGATAGTTGGATCCATATAGTATCTTAAAACACAAAAAAAATTAAATGATTGGCATTACATGGGTTCAACTTGTACCTTACATTTCCATCAGTAATGATGAATTCTGATGTATCTTACAGAATGCCACTATATTTAGAAAAATATCACTTTGAATCAACACTGTTCAATGGAACAGATACAAATTGAAACTACCTGTGATAGATTGGGAAATTGTTGTTGTTTTGTTTGAGATAAAAAAAAAGAATTGAATTGTCAGTGCTATTGAATACAGTTCTTTCATAACATCGATATTTGGCTTGTAAGCTGTTGTTGTATTCGAACATAGGTATATTGTTAAAAACTATATAAACAAGATCACTCACATATTGACACAACTCGACATGATTTAAAAAACACTGTTACATGCTCATAAAATCAGCAGTTTGGTTCATCACTTAAACATTGTCCAATTTTTTGTTTAAGAACATGAGAGGAGTGTATTTTTTGCAAGTGTGTGATCACACTACTGAATTTTACCGAGTGATTTTATTGCCAAATCGTTCATTTCGTTATCGACTTTATGTGCTGATATGAGGACTTTCAAACAATATAAGTGGATCAAAATATCTGGTGCATCTCTTTGGATTTGATTCTGACTATTTTTTATGGAATAATTTTTACACCTTTTAATGATATCCTTTAATATAATATGGAGCTGTTTCCCATTTCCTGCTTGAAAAACTTTATATAATCTTCTGCATGATCACAGTCAGGTCCAGATCTAGAAACAAATTGAGGGGGGGGGGGGCAAGAAACACAATCCAGTGAGAAAAATGTAAATGGGAGGGGGGGTGGGAGACAGGATTTCCAATGCAGTATAACATTTACCCCTTCTGTTTTACAGGTCTTAAAACATTTCTTGAAAAATGCATTAAATAAGTTCAACGATTTTTGCCTCTATTACCCTTACTAGCATTCTGAAAGGGGACAGGCCATGTCCCCCTCCAGATTCAGCCCTGATCACACTGATAGAATACAGCTTGGAATCAAATGCCTCACTTTGTTCAAATAACAACTGGTGGTTTGCTGTCTCTTTTTTCTTAAAGAAAGATCTAAATGAGCTTTACATTTAGGACAAGAGGTAAATCAGCATTTAACAGTCACAATAACAACATTAACAGTTTTGAAATCTGATGCAATATGTCACCAACAAGATTTTGAAGATAAGCATTACATATGACATGAGCGGCATTTAAAAAAAACTAAAATTTTTATTCAAGGTCTGAACATGTGTCAGGCACTGTCAGTAACAAAAGATGTGACAACATATTACGATAATTCAAATTTATTTATACATCAAATAATTGCTTTATTGACAGTGAACAGCTGTATATTAGAAGAAATATGGACTCTGAACACTAAATTCTACATTTCACCAACATGCTATGCCATTTGTGAAGGTAAAGTCATTAGAGAATATTAGAAGATTAAAGTGTAAAGATGGAATATAGCAAGAAGTTTACAGTAAATTCTGGCACATTAAAAGTTGCAGAATCTTAAAAAATAGGCAATTCCCAGAAACTTAAGAAAATCATTATAATTTGCAGAGACTTAAAAACTTTGAAATTCGCAGAAACTGTCATGTAAATTCATGCTACGAAAAACTTACAGCCCTTATAATAAGCTATACTACAATGGATCATTATAATAGATCGGATAACCTTTTACTGTTAATTGTATCTGTGAGGCATTAAAATTATATTATGAAACAGGGTTTGACTGTTTTTTTTTACCACAAATTTAAGCAGTCTTTACATTTGTTGCTGACACAAATTATACTTCAGAATGTTTTTCATTAAAGATTCTAATCCAAAAACAAATATTTATGCTTATAAATGTTCTCACTGCATTTTTAGGCTTTTATTTATAATCAAATAGCTTCTGCATATAATAGTTTTTAGCTTTAAAGACAATTTAAAATTCTTAATTTTTTTCAAATAACTTGCACCGAATGTTGCACAGGCTGTCAAGTACTTTTTGCCCTAGTATTTCAAAATTATGGAATTTTTTCAATCTGTTCACTCCCCTCCCCCAACAATTTGTTTTTGAGAAATCTGGTTTCATCAGATAATATTGATTAATTCGTCAAACAATTAAGCAGCATAAGCTTCTGTAGAAAGATATAATATTCTACTATATTACACAGAAATAATTTATCAAACTAAAGAGCAAAATCCTAATATATTCAAAAGGTCAGGGACCATGTGAGCCAAACAGTTGATTGAAAACCATTGTACAAAGTTATAAAATAATGCACACCTGCGGTTGTTATTCATTTGCATCTTTTCATAACATATGTAAGAAGGCAGCTTTTGCTAAACATAAAAAAGGAAAGCAAGGTTGAATTGTTTTACCTCTGATCAGCATTTTTTTGTACAAAAGGGACTAAATGACTAAGTCGCAAGGACCCTGAAGGTTCAGAGAAGGTTGGGGGGAGGGGACCCACTGGATAACTGTTGGAAGACAGATGGTAGCCTCCCATCAAAGCCATCCAGTGAGTTCTTTAATGTGCACATGGTATGGTTTTCCCATACAAGGAGCACAACTTTTTGTCACATATGATAGATGGTAACCTTTCCAAGCCCATTGGTGTCCCCTACTGATTGAGGGCAGGGTAGGGAGTTTTGCAGAGGGAAAAAAACTACTGATATTAGGAGGGGGAGATATCCATAATGATGCAAAATAATACTAAAAACAACTAGTTACAGAAATTACATGACATTTTACATATTTAAATTTTTAATATTTTATTTCTTAGTACATCATACTTTGCCTTATATAAAATCAATTGCTTATTACACACATATATATATATATCTACAGCATTCATTGGATTTGCTATATACACTGCTGGCCATTAAAAGTGCAACACCATGAAAGACAAGAGATATCAAAGATATATTTAGTGAATACATAGCTTATGTTACAAGGATCAAATGATTACAAATACAACTCGGTTATACTTGTGGAATACAAAGAAATCAGAATCTTGTATAGCCACCACAAGTGGCAATAATCGCTACTACACGGTCCAGCATTGAGGTTGAGATGTCGAATGTGTGTTTGGGGAATATCAGTCCATGCATTTTGATACGTAGACAAAGTTCATCTGTTGTAGCAGCTGCTGGTGTCTGGTGTGCTAGTTATTATGAGATCATGGACCAGACATGTTCCATTGGGGATAGATCCTTTGAACGCGCAGGCCAAGGCAGAAGTGTCACATGGTGGCTATCCAGGAATTGTTGGACGATGCAATTTCACATATGATCGAGCATTGTCCTGTTGGTAAATGGCACCAGAGAGCACCTTAAGATAAGGTATGACCACAGGCTCCAACACCTCAGTGATGTAACACTGGCTGTTTAAAGTACCGGTAATGCGTACGAGGCACATGTATGAGTGGAGTCCAATGGCACCCCATACCATAACACCAAGGGGTGAACCTGTATGGCACTGCATCATGCATGTCTCACTGAGCCTGTCACCGTGGTACTGCCAGATACAGATTCGTCCATCATGGTGCTGCACACTGAAGTGGAATTCGTCTGAAAAGATGATGTTATGCCATTCACACATCCATGTATGATGTTCTTGGCACATTGCAGTTGCATATTCCTGTGTTGTAGAGTCAATGATAGCTAAAGCAATGGCAGTCTAGCAAAGATGTCCCAATACTGCAGATGACATCGAACCGTAAGTGCGGACACTGGTTGATGTGCAACACACCCTAACTGTTGAGCTAAGGTGTTTGATGCAGCTGTACGATCATTCAAAGCCATGCGCATGAGATGTCTGTCCTCTCGTTCATTTGTGTGACAGGGCTGTTGAGATCCCTCACATTGGTGAGTTCGTTCCTCCTCTACCCACTGACACCATATTCTCATCACTGTGGCAGCATTCCATCCAACATGAGCACTAATGTCTCAGTATAATAATCCGCCTTCCCATAATCCCCCAATTCTCCCTTGATCAAAGTCGGAAACTTGGTTGTATGGATGCCTTGTTCTTCGATGGGCATACTTGATCCTTTAGTGTGCAAGAACTGTGAGCAAACATAATTCCAGTGCTTTACACTGGCTCTTTGTAATCTCCTCTTATACCACTTCCAGGGGTCGCTACTGTCACACAATGGGCTTATGTGCTGCACTTTGAATCATTTACATGGTCTCCCATGGGCTACCCATCTTGCATATTTCGGGTCAATCTGATGAGTTCTTCCTGGTGTTGCACTTTTAATGGCCAGCAGTGTAATAAAGTCACTATCTTGCATTTATATTTAATCTACTCATACTGAGTACAGAAGAAAAACTGTCTTCAGCCAGGTGAGATTCAAACTCATGACCTCTTGATAACATGTTAGGTGCTCTGACTGCTGTGCTACTAGTCACCAGTCAAGGTTTCCTCTTTTTTTTTATGCTAATTCAAGGAAACTTAACATTAAAATAGAAGAAATCTTGATCAGCATCCAGTAGCTCAAGTGTCAGAGCACCCGACTTTATCAGGTCAAGGGTTTGGATTTCACCAGGCTAAGGACAATTTTTCCTTGACACCAAGTATCAGCAGAATAATGAACAGCAAAAGATAGTGGCTTAAATATTTAGTGAAGGAATTGTACCTCAATAAATGTCCTAAATTTGTTTACTTAAACTTGCGATTTTTTTTAGCAAGTACCATTATTTGATCTTTATTTGGCCACAAGTATAGATATACTATTGAAAAATTGATATTACTAAGAGTGTTGCATCCCTGTAGTATCATCCTAAAATATGTGAAAATATCAGTTTATATTAAATATATTTAACAGATATGAAATTCAAATAAAGAGAAATATGATTCAGAAAATAAAAAAGGCATAAATTTAACTGGCAATAATTATTTATATAAACAGGAAACTAAAATAATAAACACCTCGTTCTTCATCACTGGCATGATCACACAGTTCATCTCGTAAACCACTTAATGCTTCTGGAAAAAAGAAACATTAAAAAATTATCTATATATAAACAAATAATAATGCATCATTTTATTATAATCTTATTTTAAAATTTCGCTAACTAGAATTCCCCTTCAAGAATTTTTTTAGTTCTTGTTAGATGTTTTGTTGTAGCATTTCTCATTAAAATGTCACTACATTCAAAATATGACTTTTTCATTTTTAATAATATAACTTTAGAATAAGATTTTAACAATTTGCAATATAACAATGAAAAAAAAATGGTGACAAAAAGAGGTAAAAACACAAATCTCTACATTCCATCCTTTCAAATTGCAATGTATGTGTTAATCTTAGTCTGGACATCAAAGGCCTAAAATCCCCCTCTTTGCCCTGACACATAAGAAATTCAAGTGTGTAAAAGAACAGAACATGGGAAGCAACAGGACACCTATTTTTACAACTACTGATCTAAGAGACTGACTTTAAATCTACATGCTATATTTTTACTGTTGCTTTTTGTCAGGACACATCTGCCTGCCATACAGTAATTCATCTAGAATTTTAAAAAATTACATAGAATACAAGTAACAAACCAGTAGATGCATTGAAATTTCCAATAAAAAAGCATGCTTAGGGAAAAAAACATAGATTGCATGTAGCATATATTGCCATATATTCCACTCTACAGTATTTTTTTCATTTATTTTTGAATTTTTGGTGCTATTTTAAAATTAAACATTCTATAGGTTATTATTCCAACATAATCTAGAGTGCTTTTGACTAAAACTCCGGTTAAGTTTTTATTGTGCTGTGGACTACTTTAATTTTTATGCAATTCTTTAGCACTTTCAGATATAATTCTTTTAGTAGGTACATGAAACTTTCCTAGGTAAAGCAGTAGTGGGTACATGAAAATTTTCAAGAAAAGCAGAGGGTACATAATATATACTGCTACATACATTCCACCCATTAGAAATTCTGATCAAAATTTGCTGGCAATCAAAATGGTTTTGGTGTAAAAACTATTTTTCACACAGTTAAAATTAGAAATTATTATTCTTTGAAATCAAATCGTTAATCTAATAAACAGCAAAAATAATTCTAGAAGTAATAAAAGCATTTATAAAACCAAAAAAATAGTAAAACAGGAAGCATAAATTAAAGCGTTTACTTTTTGAATGATTCAATTTCCACCTCAGAAAATAAATTAATTTCATTTTATTTATGAAAATCTGTCCAAACCTTCAATTTTTTTAATCTAAAACTTTTAAGGAAATGCTAATGGCAACACTTTAGAGCTCTATCTGCCATTGTTGAACAGTGAAAAGATAAAAGTAGTAAACAGATGGATCTGTTTATTACTTTTATCTTTTCACTGTTCTACTGCTAAATAGTGCCAATCAGCAGTGGCAGACTCAGGAATATAACATTCTCAAAATAATATTTATATTCATGTGTACCTTTGCCTTCCAAATTTTAAGTAAATATTTTTCAAAAACTTTAATACATATTTTTTATTATTATTCTCTTTTGAATCCAAATATGTTAGGGTTCCACACTAGAGAGTATTAGAGATAGTCCACAGTTTGGAATTGGGTTTTTTGATAAATTTCATATTTAACACAGTAATATATTAATATTACTAAGTTTATCAAAATTTATTTGAAAGTACAATTATCTGACTGTTTCAATGATGAGCAGATTCAACAGTAGTTTCAAGATGAATTAAATCATGACAATAGTTTCATCCATTGACTGAAAAGGGTTAAAAAATACTTAATTCATATTTTAAAAAATTTAGTTTAGTAAACCAAGCAGTAATCAGTTGAACTAAAGAGAAATACCAATGATTTTGCCTTCTGCAGAATCACACTAAGGTGGTTTAAATGGTTAAAATTACCCTAATACAATAATAATTACTGTCTAAAGTATAGTTTTCTAAATAGTATTTTACTTACCTTGTGATAAAATGAAATTGGCTAGATAAAGATCTAACTCCCGGACGGAAACATTGATGTGGTATGGGTTGACACACAAAGTTGGATTGAGGCACTCAAGTGATTTTTCCAAGCGCTCCCCATCTGTACTTTCTAAAGGTATTGCCTTAAATAATATAACCATTACAAGATCCAGACGCCAAACCTAATAATGAAATATTTCAATGGAAGTATTGAGTTTCAGGTCAGTAAAACAATGTTTTTAATATAAGCATACTGATAAAATGGCTTGAACATAATGAAAGTTTATTTTAAAATTACAATATAATATTTATTTAACCATTTGCATATTTTATTATATTTTGACTAGTTATGCACTCAGGAGCCATTGAATTATAAACTACCCAAACCCATGTTACATTGATGAGCTAATTTCAAGACTACAACTTCTAAAATAAGAATACTATGGGAAAATTTGACTGAAGACAAATTAAAGAATTCAATCAAAAATCTTGGTTTTTTTTGACAATTTGTTGAAAAATCTACATTTTTATTGTAAACTCACTATTTAATGAGTTATGCTATTTTAAATATACAAATTTTCATAAGAATTGACCCCAGAAATCAGCTGAAACACAAATAAAGAGTATTTTTTAAAAACCATTTAATATAACATATGTATATATATTAAAAGTTTTTGCACTTAATTCTTTCAACAATAATCAATTTTGTTTAATTTCTTAGAACTGACATTGCTACTGTTAATATTACAAGATTACTGGATGAATATTGCTCAAATCATGGTTTGGATAGATTGAAATCTTTATCATCAGTCATATTTTCTGATAAAATGCTTACACTAGATATGACAGGGCATCAAAATTTGCTTCCCAGTGATATGAGATATGACAATGTTGTCACTGAGTGCACAATACAGTACTAGGATAATATATATATAATATACTAGTATCTAGGTTAACACTCAGTTGAAAAGTACAAAATTGGTTCTATTTTTAATGCTTAATTCAGCCAAAATCTTTTCAGCTTCCTGAAGGAAAAAAAAATCAGTGGGGATCTATTTCCTTTATGCCATATAACAAATAATACTTATTGGCACTGCAAAACTTCATGTAACTAAAATCATTTCTAATGGGTAATTCCTGTAAACTGGTGAAGTTGATATAATCTACTCTTGCAGTAACTCTTCTTGGATGTAAAAAAATTTGAGACAATGTTGCTCTTAACCCTTAAAGTGTCCAAAAGCCAGCTAACTTTTTAATATTTACTTGAATTTCTGTTATTTTATTATTCAAAATGAAATGCTCTTCCATTTGATATGTAATATGACCTATATAAATATATCTGTTAGTTATTAGGGGTAAAGTTCATTTGTTCTTCTGCTGAAGGAAGTTATAAAATATCTAGGCCACACAACTGTATACATTGTGAGAAACTTAAACACTTTAGGAATTACAAAAATATATGGTATGCCCCTCATGATGAGAATATTATTTCTGTCCACATTTGTTATAAAGGTGATTTCAGGGATGCATCAGAACTAGTTGGTCTGCAAAATGAAAAACTTCTTTTCACTGAAACACTGTAACAATTATCTACAAAATTAATATTCTTATGATAATTTGTGGTAGTAAACTAACTGGGCCAGTATATGGTATACTGCAAGCTGCTAACTTTTGAAATATCAAACCTCATATCAATTGATTTTTTTCATACTGCTAATCTCAAATTTCCATTTTAAGCAGTAGTTTTGTCAATATTAATAATTCACATGTTTGCTTCAGTACCAACTAGAGGAAAAAGTCTTCAAGTATGAAACAGAATTAAATTTAGATTATATTTTTTATTAATTTAACATTATCATTGGACAGACCTTGTGAAGATCTTAACAAATATTGATTAATTTGTGGTTCCTACTTAAAAAATAAAAAATTTCAGTTTCCACGATATACACTAAGTGCCATTGAATTAGGGATAGCAACCTAGTAACGTGTTGGACCCCCTCTGGCCCTGATAATGGCTGCCACACAATGAGGCAAGGACTCCACAAGCTTGCGTAGATGTTCCACAGGTATGGTGGCCCATGTATCCTCCAGAGCTGTTCACAATTCTCTCAAGGTCGTCACTGATGGGACACAGGCCCAAACACTCTGCTCAACAGTATTCCAAAGGTTTTTGATGGGAGTTTAATCTGGGCTTCTAGGTGGCCAATTCATCATTCAAAATCAGCAGAATGCTCCTGCAACCATGCAGTAGCCAACCTGGACCTGTGAGATGAACAGCTGTCTTGCCAGTAGACACCATCTATATTGGGATGCATGATGGCCATAAATGAGTGTAAATAGTCAGCTATAAGTTCTATGCACCAGGATGCATTGAGAGTTGTAGATACACATACTGAAGGCCCCACAGACATCCAACTGAAGACACCCCAGGCAATCACTGAGCCACCACCAGCTTGTACTGTTCTGACCTGACATGCAGGATTCATGGCTTCATGGGGTTGGCTCCATACCCTCAGTCTCCCATTAATGTGATGTTTAAATTGGGATTCATCATTCCAGGCTATCCGCTGCCAATTTTCGATGGTCCAGTTTCGATGTTCTTTAGTCCAGACAAGGCATTGAGCCTGGTGTCGTGCCATTAGAAGTGAGACTCTCTTAGGTCGGCAGCTCCCAAAGCTGAGATGATGAAGTGAGCATTGCACGGTCCGTACACTGACTTCCCAGCTGAACCAGCGTTCAGATGGGAGGTGATTTCAGATAATGTCTGGCTCTTATCAGTTTGTATGATGTGGGTCAGACAGCGAAGCCCACAATCATTCAAGGCTGGTTGTCCTTTGCAGCTTGTCCAGGTGCTTGTTTTTTTGCCGGAATTTTCATATTCCCAGAACACTCTTGAAACTGTTATACGAGAAAATTCAAGTTCGTTGACAATTTTGGAGATCGAGTGTTTCATCTGTTGGGCACCTATGATCTGCCCTCTGTCAAATGCATCTAAATCCACCTTTCCCATTATGCTTCTCACGACGAATGCTTGGGAAAGCCAAAGCTGACAGCTATATATGACTCGAGTTTCAACCATGCATGAGCGCAAATGCAGGACTTGAGCTACTGAATTTGGATAGCATCTCCTATCTCTAATTCAATGGCACTTCAGTGTAGTACAAATCTTACTTATGAAATTCTTTCATCCTTTCTAGAGACCATTGTAACTTATATTTTTAGGCATAGATTAGAGCAGTTTTTGTTAAAAAGGTAAAACTACCCAAAGTCTTTCAGAATGGCTTTAACTGATAGTCAATAATGACACTTATTCTTCAGTATATTTATTTATTATTTTATGTTTTGATACATAGTGCACAATTAGCACATATATAAATAGTTAACTGTCTGCATTGCATCAGGGCACAGTCACTAACAAAATGTATGGCTCTCAGTGCTCACAAAGGGTTGCACCAAGCCTCGATAGTCCCACCACTAAAGGAAACAGTTAAACAGGAGCCTGGGAAATTCAATCTGATATGTCTTTGTTGCAGATTTTTCTGTGCAACTGTTTCCCTTTTCAAAAATCTTTTCAGTTCAAAATATCACCAAACATGATCATGTGATGTTTTTGCAGAGATGTAGGAGTCTCTCATTCAATCCAGTTCAACAGCACTTGCATCAGCAACTGTAAAATTTCTTGGACACAGTTTTGGTGGCATGGGACTTTAAATAAATTGGACTTAAGAATTTAATTTTAGATGTAGCAATGAAAAAAAATTACATCACTAACATTACGTAAGTCATTCACAGAAAGTAAAGAAAGTTTGCACATAGTGTCTGCGCAGGTTCCTGGCCAGGGCTCAAACAAAGTCAGCCAGGCCCAGTGTGGTGTCGGCTATCTTCTGGCATTATTGTCAGGATGTATTATTTGATTATGGTGAGTTACAATGTTTCAAAATGAACATGTGCATTAAAAATCCTGCTGAATGCAAAGTTCAATCAGTTATCCATTTTCTGACTGCTGAAAACACCAGGCCTATTGACATTCATCGGAGACTTGTTCAAGTGTATGGAACAGGTGTTATGAATGAATCCAGTGTCAGAAAGTGGTGCATAATGTTTAAAAACAAAACAAACTTCATGACGAAGAGCAGTCAGGGCACCCCTCTCTCATCATGGACAAACTCAAATGAAAGGTTGATAACATCATTAAAGAGAATCATCACTTTATGATTAGTGAAGTGCACAAAAAATGCCCTGAAGTTTCTTGTATACTTGTGTACCAAATTATGACTGAACATTTGAACTTTAACAAAATATGTGCAAGATGGTTCCACGGATGCTCACAGATGAACACACAATTCAGCGACTGGGAGCTGCATTGACATTCTTGGAGCATTACCGCCAAGATGGCAACGAGTTTATTGACCAAATTGTTACAGGGGACAAAACGAGAATTTCACACTACACCCCTGAGAACAAAAGATAATCACTTGAATGGCATCACCCTCAAACACCGAAAAAGCTAAGAAAAGTCAAACGAAATTTCTTTGCAAAGAAAATCATGGCGATTCAACCCTTTCACTACCATATACCAGCAAAGATTTGAATGGACTCATCCAATCAATGCTATTCCTTCCTCTTTACTACCTCCTACCAGCAGTTTGGGCTGTTTTGGGGCCGGTGGTAGTGAAAGGGTTCAATTTTGTGATTTATAATAATAAATGTTTTATAAGCTAGCACAGATGGTTGGGGGGGGGGGGGGGGTGATAGATAGAAAAACATAATTAGCCTGGTAATATGATGTGGACTGTTCAATCATAGTTTGAAAAATCACAATTGTTTATTACTGTTTGATGCATTAAGTTGAGGAATAAATGAAAAAAGTTAGCATTATTTAGGAGCTCTGAAATGTCCATTTTTAATATATGTATATATAAATGTAAAAGTTAGCTAAAAATTAAAAGAATATTTGTCATACTAATTGCCCAGTTGTGTTTTTGGCTATATCTGCAGGCTTGGTGAACCACATTTTCAAAACATAAATTTTAAGAGTAATAAAATTACACTATGGATAGTACCATAAATATTAAGCTTTTTTGCTCATGATCAAGGCTTTTTGCCAGGTTTTAAAAACAATAACACTTACTTTGTCAGCTTGCCGAAGACAATCAATTCGCCTCATCTTTCCCTTCTGATCTGGATTACTTAACACACATCCAGATGGCTTCTTTCCAGTTATACCTAATACAAAACTTTCACGACAGTCTTGAGTAATATCTTTCCTTAGTTTTCCAAGAAGCCTTGATGCCCATTTCTGTTTGACCTCTAATCTCTCATTCTATAATAAATAATTTTAATGTTATTTATAAAAATATTCCTTCAATATTCCTTGAAATAAATTAAATACTAATCCCAACATATAACAATTTTTAAATTATCTTTTAAGTAGCATAACTATTCTCTGTTTCAGATAACAAAAGGAGTGAAAAATCAACCAATGAAAACGGCCAGATGAGTTCTTGCAAGAACAACTCGCAGATGAGATCCCACCGCAGCAAATAGTTCCACACCTTATGAGTGAGATAAAATGTTTTATAATGTTCTCATACATTATTAATATCTATACTTTATGAAAGTGAGCAATTAAAAATGCTGCTCTTAATTTCAGAATATTGCAGTGAACACAGTGAAGCATTATTTCTTTTACACTGGTATATTAGTGACTAGAAGAATCAGTCAGTGTTGCTCAGGTATTTACTGACATTAGTGTGTGCTCTCATAGCGTGTCTCATCACTATGCAGGTTATCAAAAGTGTTATTTCCATTTTGACAGATTTTGGTTCCGTGTAATTCCCAAAATACTTGATTGAATGGTCCCAAATTTCCTATGAAAGTTTCCTCTTTGTGACCCCATGTTGGGTGAAAATATCAGTTTCCTACCTGCAGTGGGATGCCTTAATATAATATTTTTGGGAATGTGAGGGATCTGGCAGCAGCTGATGGCTTTTCTAACTAGAATTTGTCAATGAGCAGAAGCTACAAATGGAGAACAGAGCAGAAAGAAGTTTTATCCAAAATAATGATTTCTAAACCACCTATTCAACCTATTGAGTTTATATTTTGCACTATACATGCTACCCTTAATCTACCAAAATTCCGTGTTCCTAATCCCTTTATGTGAAGAGTTTTGGCAACCACCGATATATTTTGATTGATATATTTTCAGGATTGGGTTGGGTTGTTTTACCTCTGAGCAGCACTTTTTTGCACACCATGGGCTAAATGGCCAGGTCACATGGACCCCGAAGGCTCAGAGAAGGTTGGGGGAGGGGACCCACTGGAACAGCTGTTGGGAGACAGATGGTAGCCTCCCGTCAAGGCCATCCAGCGTGTTCTTTAATGTGCACAGGGTATGTCTCTCCCACACACGGGACCACGGCTTAACGTCCCATCCGACGGATGGCGACCTTTGCAAGACCATCGGTGCCCCTACTGACCGTGGGCAGGGCGGGGAATTTTGCGGAGATAAATCTCAACGCTGACCCAGCTGGGACTCGAACCTGGGAACTACAGATTACGAGCCTGGCGCGCTACCGACTGAGCCACCCCCACCCCGTATTTTCAGGTGTAGAAACTTTCTTTTCATTGGCTTCCATGGTTAAGTGTAATAAGCCATGATTGAACAAAAAAAAACTCTTTGAGGGATACTTGCTGCTCCATCCTTTATGTGAAACAGACTACAGAAGAAAGCATATCACTTCTGGCGAATATGATAATCTCATTTTCAAAGAGAATGAGCTTTCATTTACTGATATTAGTACTCTTTAGAAGTTTTAATTCGAATTAATGGATGATTGGGAAAATGCAAAAAGTAATATGTTATAATAACAAAACTTACACAACATGAAAAGTATTTGTTTCTTATTCCTTAAAACAAAAAGCTGCTTTCCTCACACCCTTCTGAGAAATGAAGGCAGTTTGATGCTATAGGTGGAATATCCCTTGACATCAATAAAATTTTAAATTTCTACCATAAATAAATCACTTCTAATGTTCATTGAAAGTTTTGCCTTTTCCATAAAGAGTGCCCTCTAATGATGTAAGTTAAACTGCCTAAGAATTTGAAAAATGCAAATAATATTTTATTAGTACCTATCCAACTAAAAAAGAATTTTCCAGTTATCACTAAAAACAGTTGTGTTTTCCACCCCCCTGTGTGTGAGGGAGTAACTTATTGTTATTAATGAAACCTCATAACCTTCACATTCTACCATAAATCATCTTTTTCAGCATCCTCAAACAGCTATGGAGGTCCAACCAGATTATGCAATTTAGTTCTCCATACCCATCTCTCCTGAGCTACATCTGCTGCATCTCACCACCGTAGACCAATTCTAACAAGGTCCTGTTTGGCATTATCTGCCCACTGCATCCTAGGTCTTTAGTAGGTTATTATAGGGTTATGAACAGTAGCCTTTAGGCATACTGTTCATAACCCTATTCACCAATCTATAATTATCCATACGGGCAATATGGCCAAACCAATGGAGTCTCTCTCTGCACAATATGCTGCTCAAAGGAGGTTGCAGACTCCTTTGCCTAACTTCATCATTACTTACAAAATTGAACCACCTAATGCCCAAGATACTGTGTAAGCATCTAGAATCAAAAGCATCAAGTTTCCTATTATCTTGTTTACAAAGCATCCAAGTTTCATTATCATAACTAACCCTAGAAAGAACCAAATTTTATTTCTTTTGGTGCATACAACTATTTCTCCACACTCTCCATAGAATCTTGAAAGTCTCGGCAGCAATTCCTATTCGTCTGTTAATCTCATGCAACACATCACCAGTATCTGTTACATAGCTCCCAAGATAATTAAACTGTGACACCTGCTCAAGACTGCAACCATTCAGATTAACTGAATCACAGCACCTGACCAATTTTCATCACTTTAGTTTTCTCTCTGTTTATAACCAAGCCTACTCTATTACCAGTCTCATCAACAGCTCAAATGAAAGAGTTCATCTCATCAACATCTTTTGCCAAAAGGGCTAAATCATCAGCATAATCTAAATCAGAAATTTTCATATCTCCAGACCATTTAAAGCCAAAATCTTTCCCTTGCAGTGAATTTCACATAACTTAATCAATAACCAAACTAAAGAGAAAAGAAGACAAAATGCACCCTTGTTGAACACCAGAAGTAATGCTAAACCAATTGTTAAACACCAACAATTTATTTGAAAACTTTACCTGGATGTTTTATACCTACAGTTTTTAATAAAAATATGAAAACTTTACTTGGAACAGAAAGTAGGCTGATATCACCTATAGTTATCACAAGACTCTCACAACAACAAAAAAAAAACTCTCACATGACTCTGTGTAATTATATATAGCTTTCATTATATTAACTAACTTGTCTGGTATGCCATAAGATTCCTGACCAACCACAAACTATGACAGTCAACAGAATCGAAAGCCTTTTCAAAATCTACAAAGCTAGTAACCAGAAGTTTATGGAGCTTTAAACATTTCTCAAAAATCTACCTAAGTGAAAAAATCTGATCTACACATCCCATACCACTCATCGTGCAATTGCTCGTCAACCAGATTTTTCATTCTATTAAGCACAATCATGCAAAAAAACTACTTGGAATAGAAAGTAGGATGATATCCCTATAGTTATCACAAGAACTGCAATAATCTTTTTTTAATAATAGTTCTGGTAAAATCCTTAGGCATAAATACATCATTTGCAATATCTGTTTAAAAATTTTCAATTTTCAAATTTCTCTAAGGAAAAATAAAAATTGGATGTCTACAGAAAGCATAGTGAAGAAGATGAAACTTCATTTTTATAGAACTTTTATATAAAAAAAACTAATTATATAAAATAAAAGAACTATTATATAAAAAATGCCTTTTTTTAAAGCTAGAAAAACCTTATATTTATAAATAGACAAGAGTTGTATTTTTTTTTTTTATCTCTGAGTGGCATTTTTTTGCATACAATGGGCTATATGACCTGGTCACAAAGACCCTGAGGGCTCATAGAAGGTTGGAGACCCATTGGACAGCTGTTGGGTGACAGATGGTAGCCTCCCATCAAGGTCATCCAGCATGTTCTTTAATGTGCACAGGGTATAGCTCTCCTGCACAGGGGCCACAGTTTAATGTTCCCTCTGACAGATGGTGGCCACTATTGACCAAGGGCATGACAGGGAGTTCTGAGGAGATAAATCTCAATTCCAGTCTAGGCAGGACTTGAACCTGGGAACTGCAGATTATGAGCTTGGCATGTCACCAAATAAGCCACCCTCACCCCAATTGGCCAGGGAGAAAAGGTTTATAAAATTTTAAATGATCTGACTTCATAGCATAAAAATTAGAAATACATACTGAATAGTCTGAAAGTTCTCCAAATCGATATAATCATTCCTGCAATTAGAAGATGACAATAAGTATATGTCACATATGTATGGTTTGTGACAAGGATGGCAGTTGTTAACAAATGTGCCTCTGACATTGGAACAACAAGTTATGTCTAGCAACTTCCAAGCTTCTTGATTAGATTAAAAATTGTTACTGATTTTGTAATCACAGTTCAATGACTGAACTGAAACAGAAATTATTCATTATATTATTGCATTCATTTTGGATGGAGCCTTATTGACATGAAATTAACTTAGCAGCTAAAAATATATTATTCAGATAAGAGGGACCTACAGATTACAGTTATCCTATTTTCACCTTGAAAGAATCAATACTGTATGCATAAGTATTAATATTATCAATCGATCAACTCATTCAAAAAGAACTGAAAGTTTTAAACTAAAAAATGATCACAGAATCATTTTATATCTGGCTTAAAAATTAAAATATTACTAAATATTGAGCATACAATTATCAAACTATTTACATTTTGATTAACATAACATCAACAAATTTTTTAATCTTTTAAAAACATTAAAATTTATATGAGTGTTGAAAAATTGATCATATATAAAAAGCAGTGAAACAAATTGGGATTATTAGGACAGAGAAGGGTTCAAGAAACTACTACTAGTTTGTATAGGCCTCATACAGAGAATGCCCTTTTGGGAATAGGATGCTCAACAGGCCAAAACTTAACTACTAATAACATACCCTACTACAGTAAAAGTCACTAGTGACCACTGCCTCAATTAGAGCTAACACAACAAAGTTTGCCTGCTGGAACAATAAATTGCTCTCTAACTAATTTGTTGTTAAATTGTTACTAATTTGTTGTTAAAATTCCAGTTAATATACATTCAATATTTAGAAATATTATAATCAGTTTCATATTTTTGCATGTACACCTGGCACCATCACCGCACATATCATCCCACACTTTTACATAAACATTATAATAAAATTTTAAAATTCTATATCCCAAACACCTCAATAGAGGGCATCACAAGTACTACCATCCATCCCTCCACACTAGGTGCTCCAAGTGTAACGTAAACAAAAACCAACTGCAGCATGCTAACGTCTGCGTGTTCCGCAAAACAACAATTTCACCTGATGACGCATTGCAGCAACAATATGAATGCATAGCATATATGTAAAAGGATACATTATCTGCTCTTCTTGAAAAGTTGACATATGCTGGAAATCTACAAATACATTGGTTAACATGTACAGCAAATCATAGATTCCAACAACGTATTTGGTCACTCTGTGCCACTTCCAAATTGATGTCAACCTGCAAACAGAATCCTCACAAAAACAATGGCAAAATGAAGAACATTTATAAATTTATATAAACATAGACCATAGTACCAACCACAGGATAATATATTGGATATCAACTGAAGAAAATTTGTAGATAATAATTCCAACTAATTGTCTCAGCTTTTCTACCATTACATTGATATAATTTTATTAATTTTTAACAAGTGTCTTAAATTTTAAAATAAATGCAATATATATATTAAAAGAAATTTCTGGTAATCAGATTACAGTTATATTACGTTTATCTGGAAGAAAAAAAATACACCAGTATCTGAACAAAATTAAATTTTACATAAGTTGAAATACTGGATTTTTTTAAACAAAATTTTATAGATCAACTTGAATAAAAGACAATATTAAAAAGCCTGATATTAAATTACTTACTTGCAGTTCTTCCCTACATATTCTTTCTTCTTCTAAGCTCATGCGCTTATCATGCTTCTTGAAATATTTCCTCTTCACAGCTTGTAGATTAAACCAAGTGTATGAAAATGCTCTGACATGAGGCAATAAAGCCTCAATAAATGGATGAAATTCATCCTATAATACAAAGAACAATGAATTATTTTAAAAGTTTAATATATTCTGCCTTAAATTCAAAATTACTAGGACAAAAACAACATAAATAACTCAAAGATGTTGCATGACATGAAGCAATTGCTTCAAAGTCAGAAAGATTTATTACTTTTCTCAGAAGAGCAGTGTTAACTCTATACTACAAGATTTTGATGCAAAATATCCCATTGTCTTCATAAGAACTAACTTTTCAACATGAAACCATTAAAACACCAAACAATCAAATGTACCAGAAATCCCAGCACAGCTGCCAATATAAAAACTTACTGAGAATAAAAAGTTGTTTTTTAAATCATATATAAAGCAACAATATTACTTTAACTTTTGCAGCAAAGAAAAAAAAGGTTCAGACCTACATAACTAAAATTACAAAGAATAAAAACTGTGGACCACAATATACACTCACTTTTAGTTGCATAATTATATTCTAACTTTTATAATACTTTCACTCACAGCTGGCAATCTAGGAAAATTATCACTAGTTCTAGTGAACTTGTTTTCTAATAACCAAAATAAAAGCTTTCGCAAAAAAAAAGATTCCATTCAAAATTTTAGCAAATTTTTCAGATTAGCTTATTTTTTGTTGCAAGCAATTTTTTAAAGTTTAATTCCCATTATGAGAATAATATTTTGCTTCTCAGTGCAAATTGAGCAGTCAAGCAATTTATCTTTCCTGGTTTTCAAAAAGCCTCTTCAGATCAGCTTTCTATGTTAACTACATATAACACTGACATAAAGGAAACAGAATAGTGACAATTCTTCAATAGTTAATCACAGATTACCCTGTTGACATAGAATTCGTGAACTACTTTTGTGGGAAAATTAGTTTCACTGATGAGTGGGACTCCAACCCATGCCTTCCAGTTACATGCCAGGTTTCTAATTACTAAACTATCACCAGCTCCATTATCTATACAAATTGTGACATTTAAATCTTCCCAACCTTGTGATTATGTCTGTGATTGGGAAAGGTAACTTTCCAATAATGTTCAGTATAATCACTCACACTAGTTATTGTGTTAACACAAAAATCAATCAATAGTAAATAATATATCAATAATAAATCAATAGTTACATGCCAGGTATTCTAATCACTAAACTATCACCAGCTCCATCATTTATCCCTAATTGTGACTTTTAAGGTCAATATATACTTTTAACTAATGAAAATATTTTTATTGAAAATTAAATTTTACTGCATTTAAATTAGACAAGGATATATATTGATCAAAGATAAAACAATTAACAATTTAATCTACAGTAACACTGTGAAAACATAAAAAAAAGCATCAAACAGATGTATAATTAAAATTCAATAGCCGATATGCTGCATTGAAACTTCCTCTTAGAGCCTAGGAAAGAGGTATCAACATTAGATGGAATGTTGAAAGTCGACGCAATATTAGTAACTCATCTGATTATGATACAATTGATGATTGCCTCAGAGACTATAGAGGCAGTGATTGGGTTACCTCTGAGTGGTATTTTTTTTAACAATGGGATAAATGGCTGGGTCACAAGGACCCCAAAGGCTTAGGTAAGGTTGGAGAAAGGGGTCCCCTATTGACAGCTGCTAAGAAACAGATGGTAGTCTCCTGTCAAGACCATCCTGTGTGTTCTTTAACATGTATAGGGTATGGCTCTCCTCACATGGGCCCATGGTTTAATACCCATCCAAAGGACCTTCCAAGTCCAACAGTGCCCCCTTTCTCACCGAGAGGAGGATGGGGGTTAGTGAAGATAAATCTTAGTGGTATATCTCTTAGGCATAACTGGGACTTGAATGTAGGAATTATAGATTACAAGACTGGCATGCTACCAACTGAGCCAACCCACATCCTACAGAGAGCTTTCAGTCAACACTGGCCCACCCCATAGAGAGAGTGTGGTCGACTGAAAGCATGTCAACACTAAAGAAGCAGTGGCCTACATAGAAGTAGCAGTACTGTCTAGGTAAGATGTGTCAAAAGACAAAGTATCCAAGTCTGAGCAGAATACAAGTAATTAATGCATGTAAGATGAGTGTATCTCCACATACCATCAACACATAGCTTGTTAAAATGTCTCTTCAAAGAAGCAGACATCCAAGTGCTGTGAAACCAGTTGCATGCAGCACTAGAGTTACTGTTTTCAAAGATTAAAGCTTTTACAGATTTTGATACGTATCTATATATTTATGTCATCTGTATATTTGAATAGCATCTAGACTGCACTCATGTCACACCTCTGTTTTGCAGACTTCAATACTTTAAAGTCATTGCACATCTATGCAGACTACTACTGCTTCAGTGTTGATATGCTTTCAGTCGGCCACTGCCTCTAATCCTAAGGCGAATCGACAATTGAATTATGGTCAGATGTCTTACAACTTTGCCATGGCATTCAACATTCCATCCAGTGCTGTCTATTTCTTGTGCTGTAAGAGGATATTTTAATGCACTCTATTAGTATGATGAAAGGTACCTACTAGTGACCAGCTGCAACAGATAGCACTAACACTATACACAGTCGTATCAGAATAATATGACCACCCACGAAATCACAGTGCACACACCCAGGGTCACAGAGTGCACATGACAAGGTCGACCACATGGAGATATAAGCGGCCAGCCAGGACAGATGAGCCATAGTACATAACATGAGCACAATGGGCAGAGGTATTGATTTGACAGGCATTCAAAAAGGAATGATCATCGGCTACCATGCCAAGGGTGGAAGCATCTCGGAAACAGCAGACTTCATGGGCTGTTCGTGAGGTGCTGTAGTAGGGGTGTACCAAAAATGGACTGCTAGCACACCGAGTACCTCCAGACATCATAACTGTGGAGCCCCAAAGGCCATCGACCCCAGAGGAGAATGTCGCCTCCGTCATGTAATTTTTTCTGAAAAGGCTAACCAACTTAACTGAATTCTATAATAAAGGCTGAAAATACAATAAAATTATCTGCATATTACTGGAGATATTTAACACTAATTTCTTGTGCTGTAAGAGGTAAATCTGCTCTTATACTAATTTCTTGTGCTGTAAGAGGTAAATATCCTCTTACAGCACAAGAAATAGACAGCACTGGATGGAATGATGAATGGATGGAATATTAGTATAATGTTGCTGTGTTAAATAAACTAATATATACAAGCTCACTACAAAAAAATATTACATCAATTTAAAAGCAAAATACACATTACTTTATGATTTTTTCATAATAGTTCTCTCAGCCTACCACACACTAAAAAATTTTAAATTGTTGCTGATACCACATCGAATATTGTTAATGATGATTATCTACTACTGCAGTGAAAAAAGAATTCTACTTTGAACTTTACACCAGAATATTGTATAGAATTTACCAAGTGATTCTTGGTAACAAACTTTCATCCAAGATTAATATGCCAACCTATGCCTTAAATTACCAAGTTTCAGTGTGCAGCTCAAAAGTTCAGTTAATGTGCAATTTGATTTCTAGCATGTTTGGATGATTTAGCATAAATTATCGGAATATTACTTTTACTTTATACTAATACTGTACTGTTTCAATTAATCTAGTTTCTAAAGGTTATGAGATTTATCCTTTTTACCATTTAATTAACATGAATGTGAGAAATATATACATATATTACAAGAATATGCCTTATTCTCATTTTAAAAACAAGTTGAATTAGTAAAACTTTGCAAACAGCATTTTAAAAAGAGCCTTTACCAATCGCAATAACTTAAAAATTCTGTACATGAAAAAAAAAACATAATATTTTAAGTCTCATACAACTCTTGATATCATTGACTAAGCTGGATTTGGTTATAAGACTGGCTGGCTGTTGAACAGAACGTTTACACAAGATTTTAATTACATTTTTTCTGAAAAGGCTAACCAACTTAACTGAATTCCATAATAAAGGCTGAAAATACAATAAAATTATCTGCATATTACTGGAGATATTTAACACTAGCAAAAACTCTGATATTCAAATTGCTGATTTCCATGCTCTTTATACAATTATAGTTAAACCAGGATATAATGAGCTAAGATATAGTCAAGTTTAGTATATACAGAAATTTTTCAGATTTATTTCAATGTTGCATAACCAAAATAATGAAAATTTAATCAGATATTAAGAAATGATATTGATTTAATGAATCATTTAGAATGATTTTTTGTACCTTCACTGAAAAAATTGCAAAATTTCCTAATACTCCATTTCAATGGAATTTTCATTAATGGTCAAATGATAACACTTCACAGGGGTGAAATTAAGCACTTAAAGGGATTAGCAAGTTGAGAAAAACATATATCGCTAGAAGATAAAAACCTTGGTCTTTGCATAGACTAACATATTCAAGTGAAAACGAATGAATGCAAACAATAGCCAAGTTAGGAGTTCCAAACATCAAATCTCATTCAAGTCATAAAAGAACCCTTCACCGATTCAATGACATGACTTGTTGCAGCCAAACTGATGAAATTCAAAGTGTTCATGGGAAAGGGTTGGAGTGGCTTGACAAAGAGAGTGATGATGTTTACGTCTTTGCCCATGTATGATTAAGCAAAAAATATTACATTTAAATAAAACCCTTGAGTAAAGAAAGAGAATAAAAAAAAATACCCCCCCCCCTAAAAAAAAAAAAATCCATATTCTTGCAGATTTATTCTTATTTTCAAAATTGTTGACAAAGTTTGTTGGATGAAATTGAAAAAAAAAAACAAGTGATTGTGGCTATTGTTGACCAAAAAGATGATGATGATGATTACCAAGTATGTGTAATTTGAAGCACTGCAATTTAAAAACAAAATGAAAAAGATAAAAACCTCATATTAAATTTTAGCATTTCACATTAGATACAATACTCAAAAGCACTAAAGAATGCTACTCATTATTCATATTTATGCCCTATTGTTTGAAGTAGATGAACAGAACTCTTTTTTTTATATTTTAGTCTAATTTGAGTTATTATGAAGTTTACATATATCAAATATATTTTTAACGCTCTTCTGCTTTGTTATATTTGGATCGGACTGCATTTAAACTTTCAGAATGTGATGTCAAGGTGACTTAAAAAATTAAAGTGGATCAGATAAGCTCTGGGATTCATTTTGTGGTCACTTTTAACATAAATAAAAGGGCAGTACCATCTTAATAGAATAATTACAAATGATAAAACTTGCTTCTATTCTTTCCATGTAACTATCCATTTTGTATATAAACCACCAATTAATACTATCTTTGAAACATAAAAATATGGCCATTGAAAAGATATAGAGAAGCTGTAAATGCTGCTTCTTGCTATAGTCCCAAAAATATAAACTCTTTTATTGAGTAAAAATGCCTTGGTCTTCATTCAATGAGTCACAGTGATTTTTCATCTGTTTTCATCATTTTTAATGAGTCATGTATTATAAATTGAGATATTGCAAATAAAATTTGCAATACCTCAATTTATATTCATTTATATAGCATTTCCACTGAAAACTAAAGTATTTAATTCTGAAAATTTCATTTTAATCATTTTAATTCAAATGAAATCCGAGTATTTATTTTAGCAGGTATTCTCAAACTGGTACTTGCAAGCATTACAGAGTTTCATTGAGTTTATCATGTGTCCCCTAAGAAGTCTATAAACAGTATTCAAAAGCACCAAAGAACAAATCTGCTTCAAAACCACTCTCCTCTATTGTCACTGATATAATATGAAATTATACAATTATAAATATTATAGTTTCCACACTGAATTTTGTTAATGTTGTTAAATTTTCTCATGCAAAAGAATCACGACAGAAGAGCCATAAAAGTCCACATTTTATCATATAGAACTTTTATGAGAAAAGGTGGAGCCCCTCAGGTGCTTCATTAGAAAAGGTTGTGAACCCCTGATCAACAAGAACCCTGGCACAGCCAGCAAGAGAACTTGGTGTATTGGTAAGAGGGTTATGTAAGCTAAGGTCAAGAAGAAATGTGAAATTAAAATTTTTGTTTTGCTTTTAAAATTAACAAAACATAAGAGCTGATTTGCTACATGATTATCATAAAAAAAAATGCCTAAAGGAAATAGAGATTAGAAAGAATATGCATATTTTCTCACTACCTTCACAACCTGGTTAATGACTGATTCCTATTTATTCATAATCTGTGAATCATTCAAAGAAATGCTTAAGTCAATTATTTCTTTAATCCACAAGTTGCTTTGTCACTGACAGTCACAGCTTGAATACTACACCAATGCTAAATCATACTTGATAAGCAACATAGTAAACTTAGTTAATGTTTCGTTAAAGTTTCTAAAATCTCCTGATAATTAACAAAAAACTGCTATTTTTAAAAATGGAAGATTTTGGAAGTAATTATGAACTACGTACCTATTATTTTGGTATACCACTGTAAAAAGTCTTATTAAAATAGGTTTCTATAATGTTCAAATTTTTTACTTTAATAAAATTTAGAATTAAATTCTCTTTAATTTGGTATATAATATCACCAATTTCCATTGATTAGTTATTTATTAAAAATATTCTAAAGCTGACTTGTTTATTGGACTCTACAACAAGCCTGGATTTTTCTCAAAGTATGGTAAGAAGAAAAAAATTAAAAAGTGAAATATTTACTTTAAACAAGAAAATATATATTTTTTGTTATTCAGAAATAAATAGCCAACACGTGCATTCACGTGCTTTATAATCATTTCTGTCTATTAGTGGGTTTTAAATAAATTTTTATTTGTGTTCCCAGATGTACTTTTTTACTACATGACTCTAAAAAAGTTCTATTAAAATAAAACCTGTTGTCCTTTTTGTTAAATATTTCATTTTTAGAAATCCAGAATTAAATGCTGATTAATTTGGCATATAACATGCCATAATTCCTTTCATTAGTTATTTGGCAAAAAAGTTCTAAAATTAATTTTTTTGCCTGATCAGAGTGAAAAAATAGCTGGACCTGGGAAGGGTTAAATCAGTTTCCCAGGGATGCAATTTTCATTAAACTTAAAACAATAAATTTGATATATTCACTGCTTCTGATCATCTGTGTGCAGAAGAATAGTACCCTGTGCATGTTAATTAAAGAACTAGGTTGTCTTCATGGTGCTTCTGTTTCCTAACAAATTCACAGTGGATCCCCTTCTCTGAGACTTTGGGATCCTTGTGGCTTGGACATTTATAGCACATGGTGTGCAAAGTACTGCTCAGAGGTAAAAACATCACAACTCCTGATAATGTTCCTATTGTTGTTACAGTGCTATACTCTTTGCTAGCATGCTTTTTTTTTCAATGTAAATAAGCTGATCAAATCAGCATTCTACAACTGTCAACACATTAAAAATAAAGAACAGTTAGACTATTTTCTTGTACAGTTAAATAAAGTAGTAAAATTGAGAGGGTTTAAAACTAAGTAGTTTTATGCATGCATTAATTTATAATCTAATCATTAACAGATTTCTGCAACTGCTCAGTAAAATATATAATATAATAAATATATAATATAGTAAATATATAATATATATAAGATATCAGACTTTTTCTTAGAACTGCAAGGTCATGCAACAACAAATTTCCTCTCAAAATTCCATTACTTTTAGAATGTTACAGTTTTATATTTTTACCTGATATCTTGTTTCTAAGAGCATTCTATGCAAAAGATTGTCTTATAGAAGCATTCCAGCTAAATACACTGGCTTCCATAAATTAAGGAAAACTCAGAAAAATTATCATAAACAAAATACTATATGAATGATTTTGATGAAACTTGATGGAAACATGAATTACAATGCTAGTTTCAGAATGGCATAAAATATTTTACACTAGAAACATTTTTCGCCAAAAAATAACACAGGAACTTGTCCAGAAATGAGGTGTCAGAATGCAATGGGCAAAGTTGTTTAATAAGGAGTGTGGTCACCCCTTACAGTAATGCAGGCACAACAGTGATGTTCCATGCTATTTATGATGTTGTGAATCAGCTCAGTAGGGAGTAATGACCATTGCTCCTTTAAAGCAGTAATAAGCTCCCCCTTTGTTGCAGGCTGAGAGAGCAACACATCACCCTAGAGCATCCCACACATGCGGATTTAGGTCGGGAGATTGAGCTGGCCACTCCATGTGCATAATGGTCTCCTCTTGAAGGTATTGTTCCACTAGTCGAGCTCCGTGTGAATGAGTGTTATCGTCTTGTAAGATGAATGCTTCACTTACACCAACATAAGGACATAAATAAGGGACCAGGATGTCATCTCTATACCTCTGAGCATTGAGATTCCCACTCATCAATACATAGAGGTCTGTGAGTCCACCTAAGGAAAGGCCACCCCAAACACACACGCTACCTTCACCGTAACTGTCTCTTTGACGGATGTTACTAGGATATACCTCATTCTCTCCATATCAAACAATGTCCGGAATCATTCTGCAAGCAATATCTGGACTCATCTATGAAGAGTATGGACCTCCATTGCTCTTCTGTCCAGTTAACATGTATGCGTGCCCAATTCAACTGCTCTCTCCTGTGATGTGACGTGAGGGGTATACAAAGTACTGGCCTTCTAAGCATACAGACCTCCCTCATGAAGCCTTCTATGCACAATAGAAGCTAATACAACCCTCCCAGTGTCTGCTGCAAGAGAGGATCGTAGCTGAGAGGATGCTCCTGCTCCTTCGTGCTGTTAATCTCAGACATTGGTCTTGTACAGCAGTCATAACTCTAGTCCTTCCTTGGCTAAACCTCCAAGATGCGGAATCCATGCAAAGAAATTGATTCATACTCTATAGACCACAGAAGGACTCACATTCAGCCATCATGCCACGTCTGACTGACTTTGGTCTGCTTCGAGCTGGCCAATAGTTCTCCACCACAGTTCAATTGGCAAATGATGTCTCGAGGTCATTCTTACAAAATGGCTATTTAGAATTTCTTTACTCACATTTACAACACAAAATAACGATCCACTCCAAAACACTCGTTTTTATGCCGCTATCTGATTATGCAAATTGATGCAACCTAGACTAATTTGCATATAATATGCTCACTTGGCATTACTTTACTGGTTACATGAACAAGTTTAGTGAGGATTGCACAATTTTTTGGCAAATTATAGCGTTTTTTTCTCATTTTTTCTTAATTTATGGAAACCAGTGTAATATCATTAAGACAAACTGGAAAAAAATATGAATATTGTTATTTACCAAGTTGATTTGTAGTCTATAGTTTCTTTCAAGTTCCTGCAATATGCAACTGCTTAGAAATGACTATGTCTTTTTGCTAAGCGTTTAATTTTACTACAAAAAAAAAAACTGGCATCTCTATTGCATGCTTTGTATGCACATTACCACTTTATTAATCAACCAAAATATACATGCACATTCATCGAATATAATTTTTGATCCTGCCACCAGATGAAAAAAAGTCCATTAGCTTTAGCTGAGTGAAAGGGGTACTACTCTAGCATTACCAAATGCACTGTCATTATTATACCAGGTATCAAAATCAATACAGAACATGACAATTTAACCTTTCACATTGATAAGCATTTAAACCAACTAGTGTCTTGCTACATAAGCCCATGTTTAACCAAAAGACCATTTAAATTTTTGGAAGGATGATCAGTATAATGGTGCAGAGCACTGTATGTTTCTTGTTAATTACACAAGCCTACAAAGTTTAAATATGAATTTATCTCTAAGTTAAGATGCTATCTTGGTATCATAGTAATCAAAAGTGCCACCATTATACCTCATGAATACTTTTATAGTTCAAGTGTAAAAAAATTGCTTATTTAAAAAATTCCTTATATCTTCAGTGAATTTTTATTGTTGTATAAAAACATTGCTTATTAAAAATAATATTAACAATTAGTGAAATGAGATCTAAATGATGAATAATGCTCAATGTTTTTCTCTTTATCAAAATCAATGAATTCTATATGAAAATTGACAATTAACATGTTATATTGAACATACATTACAACCTACTTTTACTTACCAGAGGCATGCAGCCAACAGTAAAATCTGGTGTATTAAAGATAAATGCTGCCCAACACGTGGGAACTAATATCAGACAACTGCAACAAGAAGATTTTGTTAAAAAGGTGCACATTTTACTCAACTATACAATGTTCTTATTTGAGTTGAAATATTTATTGAAAAGTGACCAATGATATATTTAAACTTTTGCCATTTTAATTTTTTTTTTTGATGCTATGTATGCATTTTGCACCACTACTAGATCTTTCTCCATTCTTTTCTGGCATTGACTCTTGTGCCATGACAAACATGATCATCCTTCTCACTAACAAATAAATATTTCGTGCTTTTCAATAAAAAGAAAAAAATTATAACTTATTTGGAAGGTAATAACTCAGACTGCTTTGCAATTTCATAATCTGCAAAATAAGAACAAATGCTGTTACTAGTGAGATTTTGAAAACCAAGGGTAATGTAAACTTGTTTTTCATGGATAATTATACCAATTGCATAATATAAGACCACTTATTTTCCTGTTTTTGTATTAGTTATGGGGGGGGGGGCAGTTATCTAGCATAAAAAGGTTTGCTTCATAGAGGTATGCATTGGGTAATATTGCATTAGACCAAATGTGACCAACTTATGGCACATGGAGCTGTATCAACTAGCCAGCACAAATATATATAATGTAATACCAAAATATTCAAAGAGTGGAATTACCAAAAGAATGATAAAAAAAAAATGGCATGCACCATGGAAGTAACTGTTGACACCAGTATTAAGGGCACCATTTTTGCTAATTTGAAATATATTGCTCAAATTTTACAATTATTTAAACATTTTTACCCTTTTTTGTTCTGTTTCTTTATATATATATAAAGCAATTTTTTCAATAAATTATGAATCTCTATAAATAAGAACTCTATTATAATATATTCAGGTAAATAGTAGTAGCAAACATATAGATATGAAAATACTTTTAGAACATTGCTAGATACTACAATTTACACAGAAAAGTCTTCACTCTCTTCATCAATGCTTAACCATTAATGCCCAGTGCCATATTTATAGAGTGCTTCGTTTTTCAGAAATTTCTGCCCTAGGATTTAAAAACTTAATTACAGCTGTGTAATAGTATGAAGATGGGATAAGGGTCTTTGTTTATGTGTAAATGCTTAATTAATTGGTTTCTTCAGCTGTAAACATTGAGTTCTCTGATCAGGGTGTATGTCTCTCTATATTTTGCAATATGTCCTAAAAGTATTTTTTTTTTCCAAAGTTGTTCATGAATGCAATATTCAGGTTTAGTAATACTTTTCCATATACAAATAACAGTGTACTATAAAAAGAATGCATGGATCTACCAAGAATTTCTATTACATAGTGCTGCCTATAAGTAAACACTACAGTTTACATCATAAACGAGTTAAAATTGTAGTGCTACTTATACATCCTCCTCCTCCTCAAGCAGCCATGGGCTACGGAGGTCCAACCAGACCTTGCAATTTAGTTCTCCAAACATATCTGTCCTGAGCTACATCTGCTGCATCTAGCCACTGCACACCAATTCTAACAAGGTCCTGTTTGACACTGTCTGCCCACCACATCCTAGGTCTCCCTGCTTTCTGAGGCCTTTAGGCACACTGTTCATAACCCTATTCACCAATCTATAATTATCCATATGGGCAACATGGTCAAACCAACAGTCTCTCTCTGCACTAAGAAAGCTGCTTAAAGGAGGTTGCCAACTTCTTTGCCCAACCTCATCATTAGTTACAAAGCTGAACCACCTAATGCCCAAGATACTGCGTAAGCATCTAGTTTCCTGTTATCTTGTTTACAAAGCGTCCAAGTCTCACTACGATAACTAACCCTAGAAAGAACCAAATTATTATACAGTCTAATTTTAGTCTTTAGGTGTATACGCATATTTTTCCACACTTTCCATAGATTCTTAAAAGTCCCGGCAGCAATCCCTATTCGTCTGTTAATCTCATGTCACACATCATCAGTACACATCTTCTTATTTGTAATATCTCTGTGCATTTTTTATAAAATATTTTTACTATGGTAGAATGAGTTGGAAGTTTTAAAAGTATTGGAGAGGCCCTTGAATACTTTATTCAGAAGAAATGTGATGTTAACATAAATTTCATAGATGAAGATGAACTAAATGATGATCAATTGTGTATTCCTGTTATGAAAGATATTGTGGAGGCTGGAGAAGTAGTTATTGAAGATCAATTCAGTAGAAAAAGTTGATTGAATCAACCTTAACTGCTGAATTGATCTCCTAAGAAGAAAAAAATAAATCAAGTGTTGAAAAAAAAAAGTCTATTACTGAAAATTTTTAAAACATGCACGATTCTCTGAAATAAATATTTAAAATAACTCAAAGTTCTCTATCATTGAGAAATAAAATTTTTAGTTAATTACTAAAATTATTAAGAGTTAAATGTTTTTAGGAGTTTGTTCCTATAAAATTTTAATATGCAAATATTTGAAGGATAAACTTCACAAAATTTATTGCTCAACAATAGGGAACCTTCAGTTAGTTAAATTATTTTCTGAACAAGGTCTTTTGAATTGTATTAGTAAATATTTTTTGAAAATTTTTTCACCTGATAATAGCAGAGATAATACAATATGGAACAAGGCAGAAAAATATTAATTTTTATTGGATACCTCATTTTTTCTAGCTATTATATGCTACCAAAGTGAGTATGATTATATTGGAGTAATCAAGATGATCTAGGAAGAGACCGTTCAGAAGGAAATTAACAGAAAAGCTTATTTGGAAATGAAATCTATGATCCTAATGAAATGAAGTCAGTCATGGAGGAGGCTACATTTATTAGTGTCCATCATTCTTTTATCTCAAGACTATGGCAGTGATTCCAAAAATCTATTCAAGAATTTTCTTGTCAATTCAAGACTAAAAGTTATCAGAAGACCTGTTCAAATGTGTGCTAAGGTTACAATCCCTCAAGATACTGTCCCAACGTAACAGGAGAGCAACAGTAGCAACAAGAAGGAAGATATTGTACCAACTGTTACCAGAATGCTTTACAAGGCTGGACTTTAGTATGTTACCCTCCCTTTAACCTACAGACAGCTCACTTGAAATGGTGTCATAATCATTGAGCCTGGATTCAAGAAAAATGGTGTCATGTCTGTTCACAGAAGAGATTAGTTTTTCTCTACAATCAGACAGCTCTCCCGATCAGATGTGTACTGATCTGAAGAGAAGCAGCCTGGAACCAGCCCATAAAATCATTGAGGGAAGGGTATTTAGTGACAGAGGTCCAGGTTTTCATTGGGTGGATATACCAACCTCCGCATCTTTGATAGAGGTTCTGTGATGTTCTTCAATATTGGGATGAGATCCTTGATCTTTATATCAAGTCCTATGCTGATGCAGTAGATGATTTTTTTCTTAATGGAAAATAAAGCACATCCACATAGAGCACTAGCCAACTAATATATTGACATTCTCTCTGTATCTGAACCCAAATCCTTGGAAGATTTATTGTCACCCTTCAATCCCTTCTCCAAACCCTCTGTGACTGCTTTTATTGCTCACTGACTCTATTGGCTTCCCATTCTAGGCATTATCTTATTGAGGGCATGAATCAATGTTCCTCTGGCACTAATGCAGGCCATTGTCATGCCTGCATTAGTGTCAGAAAGCAGAAAGGGCCACATCCTCTGATGAATCTGCATATTGTATGCAAGCCCCCCCCCCCTCCCACTTTCAAGTATTTTCCTATATTCATTATTTTTTAGAGTATAAATAAAAAATTTTGGTCCAAAATTTCATGACTTAAGGGAGGACCCCACCCTGAGCACTCTAAAAATAGTCAAACTTTGAGATTTTTTTTGGTATAATAAACAATGCAATGACTCCAAACCTTTTTGCATGTTGTTAAGGCATGTTTAGTGTACAAAAAAAAACTTTTTTTTAAGTAAAAATATTGTAACAGTCGTCTTGTGGCTCCATATTGGTTGACCTCTGCTTGAAAGACGTGCCCTCCTGGTAGAGTGCACCGGACATCGCAGGAACATCTGAGAACAAAATTATTAACAGTTTACAAACTTTGAGACATTGGCTATAGCGTAGCATAGGTTTTTTTTCAAAATTGACAAAATGATGGCATTTAAAAAAATGGCACTAAATTGCTCGCTAAAAATCGAGTAATTAAAATATAAAAAAAAAACCTACACTAGGTTTTAGATAATCCGTTTCTACGCTTTTAAAAAAAAAGTATGTAAATCGGATGAATGGTTCCCGAGATCCACACTCTACCAGTTCAAAAAGTGTTTCGAGAAAAACGCATTTAAAGATTTAGGTAACATTTACTCACTCATTGACACGACCTTTATTTGTCGCTGTAACTTTGTAAGGAGTTCGAATTTTGAAAAACTGTTTCAGGACCATATTCTACACTTCATAAACTTTCAAAAAATGCAAAAAAGAAAAAAAAAATCGATTTTTTTTTACTTTTAGGGTGGGGTCCCTCCTTAATGCAACATTTTCTTTGCACCTTTCTGTGAAATTTTATTCAAATTTTCCAAATATTTTTGAGATATGCACATTTCATTGATCCATGCTTAACTTTTTATTAGCAGTACAGTTCTTTAAAATATACAAGACAAAAAAAATCTTATTTGAAATTATCCACGTTTTTTTTCAGCCCACTCTGGGCCATCATCGGATATTCTATCTTAGCTGGGGAAACTCATTAAACTTTAAAAGACTAGCTTCCATGTACTAGTTAAAGCTAAGCCAGATATCTAATGATGCCTATAGTTAGTGACAAAAAAATTTGAAAAATTTCAAGTAAGAAATATTTTGTCTTCTGTACTTTAAAGAAATATAACCAACAAAATAAAGATGGCCAGTGATATGATTGTTTATTATTTTGTTATTTTAAACAAGACTGGTTTGCTAGAAGCAATATTAAAATATTTTGAAACTTTTAACTCAATCAGTACATTTTTGTGTCATTAGTGTTTAAAACCCAATGGAGTGATAACTTTTTGCGAGTATAAAAGTATATATTATATAATATAAAAATAAAGTCTATACACTTTATTATTTCAAATTTCTCTTCTAATGCAACAAGACTTTTTGCCTTTCCTTTGCAAATCATTGATATCACTATTTGCATGCTTGTTACTTATGGTTAAAGGATAAAAGTTTACTGTATCCAATTGAAAATGGGGTGAGGCTCAATCATTAGTGCACCAGACTCGTAAACTGCAGTTCCCAGGTTTGAGTCCCAGAATTGAGATTTATCTTCACAAAACTCCCTGCCCTCGGTCAGTAGGGGACAACAATGGAATGAGCTTGGAAAGGCCATTGTCTCTCAGATGGGATGTAAAGCCGTGGCCCCATGTGCAGGAGAGCCATAACCTGTACATATTAAAGAACATGCTGGATGGCCTTGACAAGAGGAAATCATCTGTCTCCTAACAGCTGTCCAGTGGGTCCCCTTTTTCCAAGTAACCTCGCCATTTAGCCCATTGTGTGCAAAAAAGTGCAGCTCAGAGGTAAACCAACACCAACCAATAAAATCGTGACCATCTGATTTAATGATGAACACTGGAAATATGGAAGCAATAATGCATTTTTCCACGAATGTGAATATCCACAACTTACTCTATTGAAACATACACCAGTCAGAATTGTTGTGAAGACAGTGTGCATAATGTTAAAGATGTTCCTTACAAAATAAATTGTTTGATTGCAAAAGAGCATTATGCAAGAGTGTGTTATGTAAGGAATTACTGTATCAATTTAAATATATGTATATAATTTTACTTATTGATGTTAACACAAATACTTGCATTATTCCATTATATATAATTTAATCATTTTAGTATCTAAATTTTGAAATGCTTCATATAGTAGCTTAGGATTTCTTTAAATTGCAGAGTTTATTAATTGCTTAGTTAATTTCTTTTTATACTATGTGAAACACAAAAAGTGTAAATTAATATGAATGGGTTAAGTTCTTTTATTGAGCCCTTCCAAATATCAGGTTTTATTTTGGACAGATGGATGAATGCTGTTTACCTGTGACAGTCTTTACAATAAGTTGAAATTCTTCAACGAAACCAGAACAATTATCAAAAAGATTATTAGAGTACATATTTAGGCACATTTCCAACTGGACTAATTACTTGTGTGGCAATGTGACAGCATAATTAAAAAAGCATACGAAATCTGCAGTTAATATAATAACTAAAAGGTGTGTGCAAAAATTTGATTGAGGATGTATTAGTATTCATGAATTGGGAATATCATGATTTCAAAATTTCTTTGGCAACTTGCCATTATACGGATTAATTCTTTACACTCCAGCCTTCTGACATATTCTTGTAACATTTGATTGATTTCTAACTTTAAAATAATTTGTTGATGCAAATATTCAACATTTCACTTGTCATTTCTTTTTTCGATAAAATCTTTTTTTTTTTTTCCTAAATAGGCACAGTCAGAAAATGAAATGTTGGGTCCAGTTTGAATTAAAATTGCAAAGGGTTTAAAGCATCAATTGCCCATCATCACTTTTCCCTCTTTGAGAATGAAATTACAAGTAAAAAATAAATTGATAGGTATAAGTATCTTTTTAAAAATATAAATTATAACAAAAAAAAATGCTTTCTTATAATATCTTATATGGTATAATCATCTTAATTTACTTGATAGTTGTTTTAAACCTTCAAGATCCACTTCCACATCTCTTCAGAGATAGGAGTGCCAGGCCATTCAACCTATTTTGGGATGTTGAACTCCTTAAGTTTTGAACCTTCTCAATGTAGAAAAAGATTTCTTAGTAGAAGTTCAATATATCAAATATGTAACTTGCAGTAGTGAAAGTCATAGGAGACAACAGATTTAATTATTAAGCAAGTGTGAAAATTTTTTTTTTTTTTTCAGGAATAAGACTACTGATATAGGCAAGGTTGCAGCTATTTTGAAAAACACGTAATAAAAATAAATAAATACCCCCTCAAGCAGCTGCTTGCCACAGAGGTCTGACAGGAGCCTGTAAGTTTATATGCCAAAGTAGAAGGTCTGAAAGGATGGCAGGACCTCAGCAGAAAAATGACACACACGTCCATGCCTTACCCGGGGCTCGAGCCCAGGTCCCTTAGATCAGTAACCAAGTGTGCTAACCAGTGGGTAAAATATTTTGTTCATAGTAATTTAATGTATGAATATAATTTAAATTATATGTTCTCTCTAGTTTTATGTCACTCAACAGTTGAGAAAATTTGATGCTAGTCATTTACTAAGCTGATCAATTTCTTTACATATGAAGAAAGGTCCTCTTAAAAATGCCAATGGGCACATTATCATCTTTAGGTAACTAAAGATTAAAAATTAAAGATCTTTAAGTTATCTAAAGATGTTTATGTGCCCATTGGTATTTTGAAGGAGAACTTTCCAGATGTATAAAGAAATTGATCAGCTTAGTAAATGATTGGCATCAAATTTTCTCAACTATTGAGTGACATAAAACTAGACAGAACATATATTTTAAACTACCCTACCAAAGTCACAGCACTGATTTTTATTTCAGTTTCAGAAAGTAAACTTTAGCTTTAGCAATATTTTGCAAAAGCTAAATTTTGATGGATGAGAATTCTTTGATCTAATCTATTTGATTCTGAAATTAATCAAGAAATGATGAAGAAAGTAAACTATAAATATCAGGACTAGCTCTAAAAAACGTTTTCTGCAGTTTTTGGAAGGGGGGGGGGATAAAGGGTGAAACTAAAGATGCAATACATAAATTATGACAATTTCATTTGTATGTGGATTGTGCATAAAAAATACAGCTTGACAGTTTAATTACTTTACCAATTCTTCATACTAGGCTACCTGCAATGGTTGAATGCAATGATGATTATGCCATAATCATCATTGATTAAAAAAATTGCCATTTTATAAAATTACTCTGGTGAAAGCATCTTTAAAAAACAAATCAAAAACATTTTTAGCATTTCAGAAAATTTCCGGACCTGAGAAAAAAATTCCTTTTAATGTTAAAATATCAAAACTGATACACTTATATCTTGCCTTCCTCACAGATATTCTCTGTGGTATATTATACTGACAAACTCCAACAGCCATTATTTTAATTTTTTTCCTCTACTGAACAGATTTTTACTTAATCATATTTGAAAAAATGGCAATTTTTTAAAACAAATATTCTTAAGTTTTTAATTCTGTTCAGCAGTGTTAATCAACATTAGTGTAATTAACCCGAGACTTTTTTATTATGTATTGGCAATGATTTAATGTGTTTTAGAATAGAAATGAATGTTTTTTTCTTAATTATGGTAAGCACCTTTTGGAACATGTTTTTAATCGCATATCATCAGTGAGCCGTCCCGTGGCTGAGTGGTTAGTACGCTTGGCTACTGATCTAAGGGACCTGGGTTTGAGCCCCAGATAAGGCATGGATGTTTGTGTCATTTTTCTGCTGAGGTCCCATCATCTTCACAGACCTTCTACTATGGTGTATAAAAACTGACAGCCTCCTGTGATACCTCTGTGACAAGCAGCTGCTTGAGGAGATATTTATTTTATATCACTGGTGGTACACAATGGCTCTAATGAATATTTCTTCCTTACAGCCATCATATACCCCTAGTGGTCACTAAAGAATACTGTGCAAAATAATACGACTTCAATACTGCTTCATATAATTGAAAATAAAAAGAAAAAACGAGTTCGAGATCAGGAAAAAGTTTTGCTTTATTCTAAAAACAAGTGCCTGATAATAGCCAAACATTGAAAACAGCTTCAAAATTGCCAGAACCTGTGCTTCAATGCCAGCCATCAACTGCAAGTGTTAAATCCATTTCATTAGAAGAACACATTACATCTTTATTTGACCTCCCAGAACAATCAACACATCATCTTCAGAATCTGATCCATTTGAGGATTCTGGGGACTCATACAGGGATTCTGATGCTCACAGCAGTAGTGGTTCATCTGTTGATGAGGATAATGATAATGGCAAATCATCAGAACCAGAGGATGACAAAACAGAAGCAGCAAATTTAGATACATGGGGGCCTTGCAGTAACATCCCTATCAACTTTCAGTTTTCAGCACAGAGAGAACTGAAAGTAAATAATTTGGACTTGTCTGATCCTATCACTATCTAAAAACAGCTTACAACTGATGAAGCTTTTGACATTATTGTTATAGAAACAAATAGATAGGCATCACAGTTCATCCAGTCTCACCAACTTCATCTCTATTCTCTAATGCGCAATTAGAAAGAATCAATAGAGACGAGATTAAAATACCAGCTATTCTAATAATAATGGACATCAATCACTCCCAAAAATGTGTCTGTATTGGTAAAATAGATATCTACAGCAACCCACTTATCAAAAAAACTATGAAACATGATATAGTTGATATTTTATTGAAATGTTTACATTTTTCTGATAATAATGATCCTGCTGCAAATGAGGAGACTGTCCAAAATAAAAAATATTGTATATCATATCTTATTTGTTACCAGTTTCAATAAACACTTATTCCACATGGAGATCATTATTGATGAAAACATGGTGCCTTAGAGAGGCACTCTCATCTTTTAATAGTATCTTCCTGCTAAGGAACATAGAGTTAAGCTCTACAAAATCTGCCCATCTGAGGATTTTACTTATGATTTGAAACGTATGCTGGAAAGAATGTGGACATACCAATAGCATCTGTATGGAATTACCAAAAGGGCTTACAAATGATGGAAGAATATTGTATGTAGATAATTACTATGCAAGTGTACAGTTATGTAAAGATCCTTTGAAATGTAAAACTCATGTTTGTGGCACTCTTGGAAGTAATAGGAAAGGTAAATCCAAAAATGTAACTCAATGTAAACTAAAAGAGAAATTTCTGGACAACAAAATCGAGATGGAATTCATGTTGTGAAATGGTTCATAAAACACTCCATTTTGATGTTCAGCTTTGTACCAAGTCCTGTAGATTAGTCATGTACCAAGTCATACAGAGAGACACCAACAGGAGGTAAAAACAGAAAAGAAGATATCATCAAACTGCCACTGTTAAAACATATAATAAAGCTGATGTCATCATATTATATGTGCCAGAGAAAAAATCTATCAAGTGGTATAAAAAAGTAGTTTTTGAAATCATTCTGGGAACATGCATTTTCAATTCATATAATAACTTCAATAATGGAAAAAAAATGGTTATGCTATATATTAGAGAAAAAATTGTAAAGGAGTGGCTGACTAAGAGTCCCCACATGAGAAATTTTTAGGCATCCCGGATCTGAAGGCATTGATTAAAGATGGTGGTGGAGGGGCCTACGGTGCCTCTGTGAAGTAGGATCACCTCGCCGTCCTCTGGAGTGCATGCTACCGGCAACCTGGCTGGAGATGTCCTGGCATCTGAGAAAGGTTCATTGCAGCCCCGAAGTGGGTGACATCTGTACGCTGGGGGGCCATGAGGTCCACTTGGCATGCACGCTACCAGCAACCTGGCTGGAGATGTTGTGATACGGAGGGTCTGCTGAAAGGGATTGGGAAACCACGATTAGGCAGACTTATCCTGGCATCTGAGAAATGTTCATTGCAGCCCTGAAGTGGGTGGGGTCTGTAAGCTGAGGGGCCGTGAGGTCTTCTTGGTGTGCACGCTACCAGCAACCTGGCTGGAGATGTCGTGACAGGGAGGGTCTGCTGAAAGGGACTGGTTACCCCGATTAGGCAGATTTATCCTGGCATCTGAGAAAGGTTCGTTGCAAGCCCCGAAGTGGGTAGGGTCTGTACACTATGGGACGGTGAGTTGGTTCTATGGAGAGGACAAAGTTGAAGGCTCGCGACTGGGAGTGGGATCCCCGTCGACGGACTTATCGATGGAAAAGTCAATGGGTGTCTCCACCACCTGGTAGCTCCCACCTGATCAAAAAGTTAGGACAGACTATCATGATTGGCACTCAAAATTCAAAATTAACCAACAAAGTAAGGTTATGTATATATTTGGCATTTATATTAGAAGAATTTTTACTGACAAGTTTGGCTTATATGTTTAGGCAATGTACAAAATTCAAAAGTCTCACGCTACACCTCAATGATTAGACAACCAGACGATACTGATTCTATCAGCTTATTTGTCATGCTCACTATAACAGGTCCTTTCTCTGCAGTTATGTTATTTTAATAAGTGAAGGCATGCATAAACAGTGGATGGGTCATAATGTGGCACTCTCTGTTAAATGTAGTACTATCTTGAATAGTGGAACGTTTGGGGGGTGTCATGGAATTATATTAAGTGTCTTGCCATTAGAGCCAGATAAGTCATTTCAGGCTAGAGTTATTCTCAGGTGATCACACAGGCTTCCACAAACACTGGACTAAATGACCTGGTTACAAGGATTCAATGGCTCAGAATTGGGCAGATTTGGGAGAGATGGAAGCCTCCTGTTATGGCTATCTAAAGAGTTCTTTATCCTTTCTGCTCTCATTTTGTTTGGCATATTTGTTGCATTGGATAATGGACTGTCCTAAAATAATTTACTGGTGAAAATAGTCCAATCATTATTTTACTTGTTATAATCAGTCTTGCAGCTACTTTTAACATATTAAGATGGACTCCTTCACTTTTCTTTATAAGAGAGTCATTAGATGTGTTATAGATGTCAACTGTAATGTGTTGGTACCAACTAGAAATAGAAATTGAAATAACAACTCATTTGAAACAGGAATAAAAAGGGTTAATGTGCATAGGTTATGGCCAAACTGGCTCAAGATATATTTGTACCCTAATGTGAAGTCTCTTTTCAAAATCAACTGGAAACCACAGTTTGAAATTCTGATTTCTTCAGGATATAGGACAGCCACTGTGTATCAAGCGCTATGAAGCAAAGAAATAGCAGAAAAAGTAGTTATAGTAAACACATAACATACACACCTGTGTATGTATTTGTAAGCTTTATGAGAAACCAGGACAAACAAGCTCCACAGATCTTCTAGGTTATCTCTATCCTTTGCAAAGGAGAGTATCTTCTTCCTTTAAAAAACACTAGCAGAAATGCCCAGCATTTTTGGCTTTAATAAAATGACTCAGAAAGCAAGCTTCCAGAATATTCTGAACAATTCCAGAATATTCAGAAAAAAAACTAGCAGAAATGCCCAGCATTTTTGGCTTTAATAAAATGACTCAGAAAGCAAGCTTCCAGAATATTCTGAACATGTTAATAGGCAATCTTTTATGTCCCATGTGTCACTGGTGGTGAAAGTGTTCAGCTCCCTGTAATTCCACAGGTATTTGATAGTCCTGAATTTTGTGTGGTGATCTCACTTGCAGTGTTTAGATATCAGGTTCCTAGCTATGATGGAATTCAACCTATTGCAAGTGTCTGAAATCTCTTGGGGCACTGCTCTCACCTAACTTGTGTGTGGAGAGTTGAAAACTATGTAGTAGTATGTTATCGACAAGTTATCAATGGGTAGACATTTTGCTGCCAACTTTTGGGAAGGACCAAATTTTCTGTGGTTGAAAACCTTACAGTGCACTAAATTACAATGAAATATCTAGTTTTTGTGTGGAACCAAGGTTCTATACTTAAAAAAAAGTTACCCTTTTTTTTTTACTCTGCTCATTATACAATGTCCTAGCTTTATCATATAATATTTTGAATTGTTATTGCTGGAAATAATTTTTGCCATTATTAGTAATTTGTTAATTATAGGATATTTTATTCTTCTTTTATGCAGCATTTAATGTGTTCCAAAGTGGTGGTTTCACCATTTCAGTACAATTAATCCTTTCGCATTACACTTATTTTACAGCTACCAAAAAAACATGTTCTCACTTTTACTAACTAGCATTAAGTGTTTGGAGGTTTGTCATAAAATGCAACATATCATTAGGCTGCAGAAAAGAAAAATATGCTACCTAAGGTACAGCACTTAGGTAGCATATTTTTCTTTTCTGCAACATAATGATGTGTTGCATTTTATGACAAAACTCCAAACACCTAATGCTAGTTAGTAAAAGTGAGAACATGTTTTTTTTTTGGTAGCAATCTTTTTTTTCCAATGCAGATGAATATTCAGAGTGTATATTGTAAATTATATATACAAAAACTATATTATGTATTGCACATACATTAAAAAAAGTCTTTGCCTTTTTCATTTCTACCTAAATATAAGGCATATATAATTTGAGTTTTTAAATATATATAAAATCAGCAAATAGAATGAAATCTGAGATAATAAAAAAAAAATGCAAAAGATATGGTAATATCTCATTAGTCTTATCCAACTAAAAATATTTTTCGTTAATCTCTTATAAAAATAGTTGCATTTTTCCTCTTTTAGTGGTAATGGTTGCTGTAAAAGTACATCTCAACTGAGACGCTACCACCCAAATTTTTGGCACGATTAAATCTTTTATAATAATCACTTCAAGGTTTGACATTTTTATTACCTCTGACAGAATAAATTAAAATTATTGTGAAGTTAAAAAGCAGAATCTTTATATTTCATTAGAATCTATACAAATGAAAAACAATTTTTCATTTAGCTTTGAAAAAAAAAAGAATGTCTACACAAGGGCAGATGAAGGTGAAAACAATAGCCTGTTTTGAAAACAAGCAAATGATTAGGTAAGGAGTGTTTAACTGGAATAGGAAGTAGGGAGATGGCTGAGAAAGCAGCATGTACAGTATAATGGAGAAACCTTCCCAAAACAGGCAAAATTATAAATCTCAGTAAGCAGTTGGGTTGTTTTACCTCTGAGAGGCATAGGCTAAATAGCCAGGTCACATGGACCTCGAAGGCTCATAGGTTGGAGGAGAGGACTCATTGGAGCAGCTGTTGGGAGACAGATGGTCGCCTCCCATCAAGGCCATCCAGTGTGTTCTTTAACGTGTACAGGGTACAGCTCTCCTGCACACAAGGTTGGGTTGTTTTACCTCTGAGCGGCACTTTTTTGCACACCATGGGCTAAATGGCCAGGTCACGTAGACCCCGAAGGCTCAGAGAAGGTTGGGGGAGGGGACCCACTAGAACAGCTGTTGGGAGACAGATGGTAGCTTCCCGTCAAGGCCATCCAGCGTGTTCTTTAACGTGCACAGGATATGGCTCTCCCACACACGGGGCCACGGCTTAACGTCCCATCCGACGGACGGCGGCCTTTCCAAGCCCATCGGTGTCCCCTACTGACCGTGGGCAGGGCGGGGAATTTTGCGGAGATAAATCTCAATGTTGACCTAGCTGGGACTCGCACCTGGGAACTACAGATTACAAGTCTGGCGCGCTACCGACTGAGCCACCCCACCTCCTCAGTAAGCAGTAGAAAGGAACATAAAAGAATTATATGCACTTTGTCATGATAAACACATCAAATGAATGACACCTGTGAAATGCAGTGAAACAATTCCTGTTGTGTGTCAGATACTATCTTCAATGTTATTGTATGTAGTTTCTATTATATCCATAGATGGCACCAAATTCCAGTTCATTTCTGTGTACTAAAAACTGGTCTACAGTTAGCAAATATTACAAGATCACAGGCACCTCTTCCTGTGTTTAAAAAAATTCCAGAATAATGTCAGTTGTCTCTTTGCCGAGCGATGTTTAAGCTTGGGTTTGAGCCCCAGGTAAGGCATGGATGTTTGTATTGTTTTCCTGCTGTGGTCCCATCATCCTCACAGACCTTCTACTATGGTGTATAAACTGACAGGCTCCTATCAGACCTCTGTGGCAAGCAGCTACTTGAGGGGGAATTTATTATTTTAATATACATAGGGTCTGAAGGGTTTAGAGAGCAGCAGTGCTTGTCAGTTAATATCAACATGAAGATCTATGAGGAAAGGAAAAACTCAACTGATGAGAATCATGCATGCCTTATGTAATACTCAAACCAAAATCCTTTGACCTGCAACTGCACGTACAAACCACTTTACAAGGTTAGAGGGAGTTCATTAATGTAGATTTTACTTTAAAATGTTTGTTAGCATGAACTTAGCACATCAACATTTGCTTATAATCACTAAAAACTAAGTTCATCCTGATGTTTGTAAAAGGTTCATTTTGTTTTGCAATCGCTTGAACAATGTTTTTGCCATTATTCCCACCGTGTTCTGCTTTAATATCTTGAGAAAAGATCTTAAACATTTTAAGCAATTTATTTTGCCTTATCCATAATCTTTTTTTTTTTCAATCTCTCTTTTTTTTCAAAATTTTCATCTTATTTTACTTTATGACAGCCTTGCTTTTAAAAGATACACGAATATTAAAGCACAGTTACTTATCAAAATGCAGCTTTAGCCTTTGACCTATCTAAAAACACATATTTTACTTTGCCGCTTTAAACGGGTTTTTGAACACAAAATGTAGCCAGTCGTGCAGAAAGAGAAAGGATGAGAGGTTTTTGTTTCCTACGGTTTACTTTTAACACTAAATATTAGAAATGTCATCCATTGCTTTACATATATTTTACTTTTGGAGTCAGACAATTTTTAAAAATATTTTCTCCTTAATCTTCTACTCTTCCTTTCCTAATTATATAATACAATTAATCCTTTCGCATTACAATTATTTTACGCTAACAAGAAAAAGAAGGCGTGACTTACCATTTTCACCATTTCAGCTTTATTTCATCTTTCTTAAAGTGCTGAAGAATAAAATAAACACAACAAATTGTTAACGACCGTTTTTTTCGACACAAATTATAGATAATTTGGTTCAATTTCAATAACTACACGAAATGAATATTTACTCTCTCGTGAACATTTCTGTCGTAGTGCAGTGTTTTGATCCTGTTACCTTTTGTTGATGATGCGCATGTCTTTTGCTGTCGAGTTGTCAGCCAATCACTTTACCGTAATATACGTATACTCTTGATATGGAAATAATTATTAACGAACATTGGTTTCGTTAAATGCATTTGCCTTACTCTATTTAAACTGCAAATGGCCTAACGGTTAAAGAGTAAAAATTTGTTTTTTAAAGCATTCTGCTCGAGTGTCAAATACCGTAAATGTTCGAATAGTAGACCAGTTACAATTTTAGCCCACACTACATATTAAAATTAAATGAAACCTGCATAATTGCTGCGCGGAATTTTTTCAATTAATTTATAAACACGTCATTACATAAAACATTTACATAAACTGTTCCAGTCCAAAGGTCAGAAATCTTCCCATGTCAAATCAAACACTTTCTAAAGTAACTATAGAATTCCTTGAAATATTTAATCGAAAACAATTTGTTGTGCTGACTGGGATTCGAACCCATGTCTCCCATAATATCCCCAGCAGTTAAGATGCCCGGCATGCTTCTGGGAGATCTGAGTTCGAATCCCAGTCAGAACAATCAATTTTTTTCAACTAATTATTTATTGTCTACAGGAAATTTTCCTGTGATAATTTATTACTGAATGGAATGCCTTTTTCACGAAAAGGGAATCTGAACATTCGAAAAAACGTCTAGTTTGCTGTCTGAGATCCGGCCGAACTGGCCACTAATTTATAAATTGTGCACTATTTTCCTATTTCCTACTATTCAGGGCCCGGCGTATAATACTGTATGTCATGTACTATAAATGAATTTTGTCCTAGAACATCAAACCGCTAGACAGAAATTCTTTATGATGTCTGGTAGAGTCAGGGCCGGACTTAAGACTTTCTGAGGCCCTAAGCTATGGTAAGTTTAAGATGCTCAAAAAAGTGGAAATATATATTTATTTTTCTGATTAAAGAGAACATTTAAAAAAATTTAATGTATTGAACCATTATACTTGCATTGGTGGTATAAATTGATGACTGTGTAAAGTTGAGATGAACAGTGTTTGCACAATGGATTAATTTGATTAAAGTCATAAAATTTTTTCATAAACTTCAAACTCAATTTGTTTTAGTCCCCTCATAATCGTGAGGCCCTAAACTGTAGCTTAGTTAGATTATGCGTAAGTCCGACCCTGGGTAGTGTAGTCACTTGCCGAGTGGTGAGTGCTAATAAATATTGGCCACTCTTTACAGCATGGAGTGCATCTTTGGACATTTAATTTTTTTTAAAGACTATAGTCCTAACGGCATAAAATCACTGTTGTTCAGTAGTATCGATTAACGCACAGGATATTTAGGACTTAGCCTCAGACACGTCGGATCCGGAAAATATCTTCAGGGAAGGGGGACGATATTCGAGGTAGGGCTCACTTTTTTGAGCTAAGGGTCTCTGAACTAAGATCATTTGAAGAATATAGTAATATTTCTATCGCAAAAGAACAAGAAAATTAAGCTGCACTGAAACTGACCGAAACGATAAGCAAGAAGGTTTTGTCCGTGCAGAGTAATGATAGGGGATGTGACTCTATGACTGCAGTGGCATTTCACAGACGAACAAAGCAGAAAATAATCAATGACCTGGACTGCTTAGGAAACGAGAGGTGGACCAGTTTTTAATTAATAACCTGGATTGCTTAAGAAAGAGAGTGAACCCAGAGCCGTATATATAGCATGTGGCCTATTGGCCACAGCCCTGGTCATAGGCGCAAAAAGTCGTTTTTACATAAACAAATGAAATTTTTTACTCACGTATAAAAATTTTTGGATGTTTGAGCTTGCTTGCTGCCATGGACGGGAGTCAACGTCCTATCACATATACTGTGGCTATTTTAGTGACAATGTGAAGATGAAGAATCTCAGGTGGCATTTCGTTGCATTTTTAATGACGTCAAGCCCTAATCCCTTCAATGTCATGTCCTCCGCGATCCTTTTTCTTTGTTTAAGGAAGCTGACCACCGTTTTTGATGCGTGCGCAGTTAGAGAAATCAAAGATCCCCACACTAATTCTCATAAGTGTGCAATGTAGTGGAAGGAATCGCAATTGACACTGGCGATGACATGAATCCTCACCAGCACAAAGAACTAACCATTCTCCTCACCATTCTTCTAACAATGCATGTTGTTTTTAAATTCTATTGCTCAGACATTACAATTTGAAAAAAAAAAAAATTTGATATACAAGCTATACACAGAGTGACAACTAGGATTAAACAAAAGATTAAACCAATATTGTTCAATTAACTTCCAGAAAAATGAGAGAAAATTGAATAAATTGTTGGAAGGGAAAGAAGATTTTAAATGCTAAATAAATGCATCATTCCTTACCAGACAGCAGAGTGTTTAAAGAATATTTAACGCAAAATAACAAACAGTTACTTTATGAACTGAAGAAAATACAGAGAGAAAAATGGTACAAATATGAATGGGTTAAAGATTCCAAACTTTATATTCGACAAAATGAAGGGCCAAGAACAGTCAGAATTAGAAATGCTGATGATTTAAATTTATTGAATGGTTAATACTGAAAATTATTATAATTAACTAAACTTTAATGTGTAACAATACTACTAATCAAATTTTTAGTTTAGATGCGGAGGCATATTTTGATCTCAATACTAATATTTCAGATCATATGTATAAAGTTCATAAAATAGAGAATGTTTAGAAAAAGAATCATATTATTGGGATGAAAGATTACAATTAATAATGGGCAATATAAGAAGTATGAGAAAAAATTTTGACCATTTTTTGCTCTATTTAAACCTGGTAGATTTTTACCTCTGAAATAATAGTCCTAACAGAAATTTGGATAACTGATGATGAATTGCAGTTATATACGATACCTGGTTATGAAATATATCATAAATATCAAAATCAAGTGAGATCTGGAGGGTTGATTATTTTTCTAAGACTGTATTACATTATAAGAAATTAAAACAAATATTGTTAGTGCTTGATATGCTGGAAATTAAATTTAAACAATAATTTAGTATTTATTTTAATGGCATTTTATAGATTACATTCATACACTAAACAAAATTTTATTAATGAACTAGAAAATAAATAAGAAACTGTAAACAATAATACTAATGTTATACTCTTAGGAGATATTAATATTGACTTAAGAGGTAATAATAATATTAGACATGAATATTTTAGAGTAATTCTGTCAAATGGTTTTAAGCAGTGTCATGAGAAGATTACTAGGGAGGAATCACAGACATATCTTGATCATGTGTTTATAAGAAATATCTCTGTAAATAATGTAAATACTTATATTATTAAGCTGCATATTACCGATCATTATTTCATAGGTTTAAACATTCAGTCTGAAATGAACAAAAGTATAGAAATTTTAAAAGAAGCACGTAAGACAAATGTTACAAAACGAAAAGAATTGTTGGAAGACAAAGACTGGAATGAGGTTGAAATGGAAAAAGATATCAATAAATCTTTCGAAAAGTTTTTATAATAATTGAAAATATTAATTGAAAAATCAAAATACACTATAGAATTAAAATGGAAATAAAATAAATTGAAACCTTGGATGACAGATGGACTTATACAATCTATTATAAAACGAAATAATTTGTACAAATTACGAAAAATTCAGCATTTTAATACTGATTTAAATAATTATTTTAAAAACTATCGAAATTTACTGTTAAAATTAATCAGAGAAGTAAAGGCAAATTATTACACCAAAATTATTATTAGACAAATATGGCAGTGTAAAGCAGCACTGGACAATATATGCAAATGATTCCAATAGAAATAGAAGTAAATAATGCTAGGTATTCTTCTAATGATAATCCAATTCTATTAGCTGAAAAGTTTAATAATTATTTTACAGAAATAACAGAAAACTTTGTAACGAAATTCCAGAATACACTGAACAGAAAAAGGATAAGATATCTGTTTCAAGGAATTCGATTTTCATAGATTATTTAACAGAATGTGAAATTAACGAAGCAATTTCTTTGCAAATAAGAAAGGCAATGGGAGCAGATTGTATATCTGTAGAGATAATTAAAGAAATAAAAAAATACATTTCAACTATTTTATGTCATCTTTATAATTTATCTTTGCATTCTGGATATTTTTCAACAATTCTTAAAAATTCAACTACAGTACCTGTTTACAAAGGTGGTAAATATTTAGATATTAATAATTACAGACCAATAGTTTTATTGTTGGTGTTTTCAAAAATATTTGAAAAGCTATTTAAGATTAAACTTTTAAATTTTCTAGACAGAAATATTTTTTTCTTCTAAAAATCAGTTTGGGTTTAGGAAAGACACTGGAACAGAAGATGCTATATTAAAATTAACATCTTCAATCTACAGTGCAATAAATAAAAATTCAAAACAGCAGTAATATTTTTGGACATAAAGAAAGCATTTGACTCAGTTTCACATGACATATTATTATATAAACTTGAGAGAGCAGGAGTTCGAAGGACAATTTTATTATGGTTTAAGACTTATTTAAAAGAATGGAACTCAAAAGGTTAAAATAGGGAATTACACTAATAAAAAGAAAATTAAATATGGTGTTCTGCAAGGGTCTGTATTAGGTCCGATATTATTTAATATTTTTATAAATAATATTTGTAACCTGGAACTAAAAGGGGAATTAATAGCATTAGTTGATGATACTGCTCTGATATATACAGCAACTACTGAAAATATTTTGATTGAAAAAATAAATCAATATTTATGGAATATCACAAATTGGTTTATGAAAAATAAGTTGTTTCTAAATGTAGAAAAAACGAAATATGTATATTTCCGATTGAGACAAAATCAAAGAGATAATTTGAAAATGAAGTTATTTTAGCATACCCTTAAATGCATCGATAATGGTTGTTCATGCAAGCCACTAGAAGGTGTTGAGTGCTATAAACACTTAGGAGTACATATTGATAGTACACTTAGTATAAACACGTTGATTCTTTAATAAATAAACTCAATACAATAATGTCACAATTACTTTATATCAGAAATTTTGTAAATATTACACTTTTAAAACAAAATTATAATGCCTGGGTTAAATCTCATTTAACGTATGGATTAATTTCTTGGGGTGGAATATATCACAACAATATTAAACCATTAATTAGAATTCAATATAGAATAATTAGATGCATTTTAAGGAAAAGAAGGTAGATAGTGTTAGATACTTTTATAGTTATTTGCATATATTATCTTTAAGAAAACTATACATATAAAATATCATTTTATATCTTAAAAAGCACTGGATTGAAAGTGATATTGGATATATAAATTATAATACAAGAATAACCAAACATGTAAATCTTATTTTACCTTTTCCTAAAAAAACCATTGTACAAAAACATTACAGTCGGCCCTCCACACTCACGGGGTCAGGACCGCCGCGAATGTGGAAACACCGCAAATATCCCTGGGCCCCACAAACCTTAACTCTTAATACTGTTGACCATATTTAACATACAAAAGAAAATAAAACAATACACTGTACTGCAACAGTATGTTTTATAAATTTAAAATTTCAGTATCAACAGTGTAGGCTCAAACACACACACACAGAGTGAGAGAGAGGCAATACACTACACGTACAGAATGCGATGCAATACATGTACAGTATTTAGATACCAGTAAATAATAAATAATTTATAAATAATATGCATAAAATATATTATAAATAATAATTTTATACATTTATGACTTACTAAACTTTTTTTAGTTTGCTCTACATTTTTTAGTCAATGCATGTGTCTGCGACTTTCTGCAGTAGGCCACAAAACCCAAAAAAAATTCCCATTTAATTATTGATGGTAAACTCTACTCATCACTACAGCCATTTGATAATTCGTGGTCGTTGACAGGGTTTACTGTTCAGCGAAATTCTTTACTTGCTGCAGCTCTTGTTAACCCACTACGAAACATTTTACAGAGTAGAAGACAACTTTTAAAAATAAATGAACGTGGTAAGAAGATTTCAGTTATACATACTCCGAAACAGTCACGTAGGTTACAATAATCGTAGAGTGAAGTGAAATCTGTCTAAAGGTGAAACTTGCATCTGGAGAAAAAGTATCATTGCCCTATATTGAGGTTAGGCAAAGGAGTTTGCAACCTCCTTTAAGCAGCATATTGTGCAGAGAGAGACTCCGTTGGTTTGGCCATGTTGCCCGTATGAATAATTATAGATTGGCGAATAGGGTTATGAACAGTGTGCCTAAAGGCCTCAGAAAGAAGGGGAGACCTAGGATGCGGTGGGCAGACAATGTCAAACAGGACCTTGCTAAAATAGGTGTGCAGTGGCCAGATGCAGTAGATGTAGCTCAGGATAGACTTGCTTGGAGAACTAAATTGCACGGTCTGGTTGGACCTCCGTAGCCCATGGCTGCTTGAGGATGATGATGATGATCTAAATTACCCTTTGTTCTTAAGGTGCCATGTTTGCCGCATTTCGTGTTTCTAGTATTCACACTCGAGATGAAATCGATAAGAAAAAAAAAGTGGTATTTGTGCGACAAAAGGTTAATATGAATATGCATAAAAGAGCAAAATTTTTGCGTTAACACATCTTTATTGGTAGCACACTCTAATATTGTATTCTCAAAGCCAACTTGAGAAACGAAACTGGAATTTATATTTGTTCTCCAAAAAGACCTATCTAATATTTTTTATGGGGTGATAGAGGGTTACTATTTCATTTATAACTTAATAAGCTTATGTGAACCTCAATATTTCAAATAACTATTCTTAATTTCAAAAAGAAAGTGTTTAACCCTTTCATTTTCAAAAAGAGTGGAGTGTTTGTTTGACCAACTGTTTTTTCTCTAAAATATTCAGGCATTAAAAAGTGTCAAAAAATTTTTTTTCAGTTGTATGTTGTTTAAAATAGTGTATATTTTATATTTTCATGTATTTGATGAAAATAATTTAAACATACTTTGTAAGGCGCTTTTTGTTTCCACTCTTGGTATTCCACAAAACCATAGAGCTGAGAGTAAAAGAAGCCCTTTTTTTTCCTAAAAGAATGTATGTATGTTTTTCAAGAAAAATGTATAGTTCGTTAGGTTTCAATTTCAACTATGATTTGCTTTAGTTGGTAGCACCAAAAATTGTCATTTTTACCCCTGCTAGTACAATGATCATGAATCAATATTTGGGGTGAACTGCGTGATTAAAAACAAATCTACCTTTATTATTAAGTGTGAGATATATAATGTTGATTCAATAGAAATTCGATCAGAACACTCAGGGGTGTAGTTATGGGGGGGGGGGGGAGCTCTCCCAAAAGTAAATCGGAATTGGCAAAATTCGAAGCAACTTGGTAAAATCCAGATGACTTGTGAAAATTGTGATTTTTTTTTTCTAAAAATAAGGGAAGTTGGCAAAATCGAGGCAACTTGGCAAAATCTAGGGTAGGTTGCAAAATCGAGTCAAGTTGGAAAAATCTAGGAGAGTTGGCAAAATCGGGACAACTTAGCAAAATTTTGGGAAGTCGGCAAAATTTGAAGTGACATGTTTAAAACTCAGGCGAGATGTAAAAATTGGGATTCTTTTCTGTAAAGTTATGGCGAGTTGGCAAAATCCTTGGGGTTGCCTCCCCCCATCACCCTAACGGAATCGTAGGTACGTCCCTGACAGAAACATAATTAAATTTATGTAAAGTACTTATTTTCTCAGTTGGCAAAATTTGATTTCCGAGTTGAAAAATTTTACAGTTATAAAAGAAAAAGAATGAGAAAATTACTACCTGGTGAAAATGCTAATAATGAGTCAAAAACATGTACAGGTGACGATGAATTAAAATATTTATTTTACGAAGTTCTTGATGTTGCAATAAATCAATTAAGCGATTATTTTTTAATTTTAGAGGTCAATAACTTAAAAAGGCGCATTTCTGATTTTTTTTTTGCCATAGGCGCCATGAACCCTGGATACGTACGGCTCTGGATGAACTAGTTGGTAATATTCCAGTAGGATCGGAACTATTGGAATTTATAAAATTATTGTTGTGTGACATATATGCGTGAATGGATTATGAATAATACGAACCGTTTTATTGATTATCTAAAGGAAAATAAGATATGAATCCAAATTGGAAGCATATCGATAATATTAATGCAATATGGTCTTTTCTTAATTATGGGAATTTCACTCTTCTCACTTAATTATTGAGTTAACAAACTCATTTTGGGAAATCAAACGATCAAAAGCATTAAGCCTCTTAATCATATTGTGATGATCCTGAGGCATTTTTACCAGTTTGATCAGCGTTTTTTGCAGCACAAAAGTTTATACATGGCACATACAATATCAAATCAAATCGAGCTCATTACATTTACATATATATATTTGTACATTTATGCAGATGTACCAAGAATACATATATATATATCTGTATATTTATGTAGATGAACAAAGAGTGCATATATATTTGTACATTTAGGCAGATGAATAAAGTATTCATATAGAGTATGTGCTTGTTAAGTGATATTTATAACTCAAGAGCAATAGCTCGTCTAGGTTAAAATATTGAATATTAAGTTTTACCTTTAACGCAACAATGAATATATACATATAGATTTAATTTCTTGAGACAAAAAAAATAGATGGTTTTAAACCATTGTAAAATAACGAGAAAGTGCTCTACATTGCCAACATTTTTAAAATAATCCTTTAGTAGACACTTAAAATGATAGGCATTTGATTCGTTTCGTATATATATATAAAGGCAATGAATTACAAATCTTTGGTTAAAGAAAGTAGAGTTTATAAGCAAAATTTCTTTTTTCAAGATTGGAATTACATATCTTAGGCCACTAAATTTACTATTATATTATGATTCTTTTACGGTCGCCAATGAACTGTTAGAGAATAAAAAATTTAGCATTCTAAAAATGTATGTGAAAAAATGCCAAAACGGTAATATTTTTCTAATTGCATAAAATTTTTGTCGTTATTTTTTATTATAGCAATATTATTCTGTTTTTAACATTAATCTTAGTTATCAGTATGATATTTTATGTGTAGTTTCCATGTTAAATTTTGATAAATTAAAACACTGAGATGTCGAAAACTTCAAACTTTCTCAATTTTAGGCCAAGGACAATTTTTTTCATCTTGACATTTTGGTTTATGTATCTGTAGTAGCAACTTATCAAAATATGCATCTTTTGTATTTTTTTAAGCGGAACATGATATATTTAGTTTTGGTCATATTTATATAGATAATTCTGAGTTTTTCCATTTACCCTGTGTCCAGCCCCCCTTCCTTTCTCTTACAGCTACTGTTAGTTGGAAAAATTGTTCCATGTATCTCCCCTAGAAGTATGGTGCGGCACCCTAGAGGGCTTTTTGGCCCACGTTGATACCCACTGGTCTAAGGGTTTATGCGATACCTCTCCTCACGTCACAACTATGGAAGGGCTAATTTGTCTATTCGTGCAAATTATTTTATAAACTACCACAATAAGTTGCATATGCACAAAAAAATTGTACAGTCGCTCAAAAAAGTATCCGAACGCTATGGTTGATTACAGAATTCAGAAAAAATATCTGGCAACGTTTTTTTTAGACACGGAAGTTGCCAGATCACTAATTTCTAAAAAAATAGTTGCCAGATATTTTTTCTGAATTTTGTAATCAATCGTAGCGTTCGGATACTTTTTTGAGCGACTGTAAAAAATGAAATGTAAAGTCAATAAAATAATATACAAAGTTTAAATTTAATATAAAAATTAATTCACTCTGGTACATACTGACATGCTCTTTTGACCTATTCCAAAAAGACAGAACAAGGTGAATTTTGGAAGTGTTAATAAATTTTCAGAGAGAAATTTTTGAATGGGAATATTTTTAATTCTTTTAAATTTTTAATTTAAATAAAAAGGGAAGAAGGTACTCCCCTACACAAAGGACATAACTAACCTAGAAGCGCAATTGGGCTTATCCTGGTTTCTCATACAGCATACAAAGACAAGGATATGCCCCCTAGTTTAGTAGTCAGGTACGCTAACCACTAAGACCACTTATGAGCTGCATAAAGCCATAAATAATTCTACTCACCCCAAAACTACTGAACAGTACCTGGGGAGCATTTAGGCTCATGGAAAGAAGTTAGAAGATGTTTGAAGAAGGAACAGAACATTCCTCAACCACATCATCATTAACATCAGTAGATTCTGTCAGTGTCGTGGGTAAAGGTGAGATGTCTGCTGGTGAAAATATTACAACAGCGTTGTCTGTTTTCCCATTAATGTCTTCTCTTTATATAGTTAGTTACTGAGCAGATCAGTCAGACCTCTATGAAACTACAGATCAGTCAGCCCTCTATGAAACTACAGATCCCGTTCAGGATTAGGAGCATTCTGCCTCTGTTACACTGATGGGAGAAAGTCTCCAAGTGGATTAATGAAGCATTTAAATACTAGTCTCCATCTTTAGTAGTGTGTATTTATGTGAAACCGTATAAAGAAAATACCAAATGCTTGTGTCGTCCTTTACATAGTGCATAGGGAATTTGTGGTTTCACTTATAAACCCCAAATGCATTGGAATTGATAGAGATAATTAAATAATAAAAAAATTAAGTTCAGAGGTCAACACTCTGAGGCCACGACAGCTTCCTGGACGTCAATTTTTATATTTGTGCTATAACCAAAAAAAAATTCTAAAAAATTTCTGTAACTACGGAATATTTTGCCGTTTGACGAAATTGGATGCTGAGATAATTTCCTAAGACTGAAATTCCGTATAAAGGAATTCTGTAAATCAAGGACTACTTGTATGTCGTATATGCACCCTAAAAAGTAGAAAATAAAACTGAAGCATATTTCTGATACAATCAGCCACTGAATTTATATTCATTTCAAAGGATTTGGGTTGTTTTACATCTGAGCGGCACCTTTTTGCACACCATGGGCTAAATGGCCAGGTCACATGAAAGGTCAGAGAAGGTTGGGGGAGGGGACCCACTGGAACAGCTGTTGGGAGACAGATTGTAGCCTCCCATCAAGGCCATCCAGAGTGTTCTTTAACGTGCACAGGGTATGACTCTCCCGCACACGGCGTCATGGTTTTAATGTCCGATCCAACGGACGACGGCCTTTCCAAGCCCATCGGTGTCCCCTACTGACCTTGGATAGGCTCAAAAATTTGCCATTTCAAAGGAAGTTAGGAAGCTGACAATCTTGCTGAGCAGGTAATTCGGCCCCCTATCTTCCTTTGAAGTGAAAACGAATTCAGTGACTGATTGCCCCATCAATATGCTTCAGGTTTATTTTCTACATTTTAGGGTGCATATGCAAAGATTTTTTTCAGGTATTTTTTAAATCTTTTAATTTATTTATATTTTTTTATTTGTCATTAAAAACGCCTTCCTCTCATAAACATACACCACATTTCTTCTCCTCCTGTTTTTGGAGTCATGTTTAAGATAACCATGACATTGGAGCCGTCACAAACTTTAATTTGAGATATAACTTATTAAAGTCCACCACTGCAAAAATCCGATCCTTTTGCAGGGGAGGGGGGAGAATGGGGGTGATTCGAAACAGTCTACGACGAAGACATACAAAAATGAATAAACAATAATGGTAAACAAACATAAATGGTTCATTCCAACACGTAATACGTCACGTGACCGCGGTGTGCATTATAAATCAGGCAGACCAGCTCTTCGTGCATCCGTTAGAGTTGGATTGAGTGTCAGAATAGGCAAACGAGCGACCTGAGTGACTTTGAACGTGGCACTATAGTTGGTGCTAGTCGTGCCGGTTTTAGCATCTCCCAAATGGCCGTCCTCTTGGACTTTTCACGCATAACAGTTTCAAAGGTTTACCGAGAATGGTGCAAAAGCAAAACATACCAGTGATCGGCGATCCTGGGAACGAAAATAGCTTGTGGATCAGTGGGGTCAAAGGAGACTAGCGAGAATCATCCAAGCGAACAGGTGGTACAGGGTATGGCCAGGTATGGCTCTCCTGCACACGGGTACGAAAGCTTTGCCAAGCCCATTGGTGTTCTCTCTTTCACCGATGGATGAGTGTGTGTGTGGTTAGTAGAGAACCAGGTCCCTTTGATCAGTAGGCAAGCGCGCTAATGACCTACTAAAAATCAACTTGGTAAGCCATCCGGTGGCCGAGTGGTTAGCACGCTTGACTACTGATCAAAGGGACCTGGGTTCGAGCCCCGGATTTAGGCTATGGATGTGTGTGTCGTTTTTCTGCTGAGCTCCTGCCATCCTCTCAGATCTCCTACTGTGGCATATAAACTGACAGGCTCCTGTCAGACCTCTAGGTAAATTGCAAAATAAAATTGTAAAACTAGTTTCAAATAGCAATATTAGCAATGCAAATTATCATTACATAAGCAATAATATATTACCCTTGAGAAAGTTATATTTATATAGAAGTCTTTTGCTTCTACATGAAAACAACAATTGGATCGAAAAACGGTTCATCTCATACGATACCAGATGCTCTACAAACATGTTTCATGTTGTGAAATCAAAAAAAGAAATCATGCATAAGCATTTCAATTTTATTGCACCAAAATTATATAATTCTTTTCCTAATAGTATAAAAGAAGAAAAAAGTGATTGTAATTTTAAGAAAAAAACCAAAATTTTTTTGGTAAATACTGAAGATATTGAAGACACTTTTAATGTAATTTCTTAGTTTTTTTATCCATTGCCAAAGATTTTCGTTTACAGTAGAATTTTGTTTTTGTAATCTGTAAGAGTTGTTTTGTAACTCCTAGATTACACAGAAATACTTGTAAAATGTATATTTGCGTCAGTTTTTTTTTATTTTTAATTGTTTTTTTTTTTCAAATTTTATTTTATATTATTTCCTTTTGCTATTTTCCATCCAAATTTGATGGTCAATTTTTGTGTGTAATGTTTCTGTAAATGAGAATGGAAATAAAATATTATTATTATTATTTTTTGTTTACTCAAAATTGGCAGAAAGTGGAACTGACTTGTTATTGCTGCAAGCCCTTCAATCATCAATACGAGCTCTAAGAAACTTGTACGCAATGCCAAATAATAAAAGAATTATATCCATACTTTTAAAATATATTAATTTTATTAAATTTTTGAAATAATACTTATTACTGAAGTTTTAAAATTAACTTCCGGGGTGATTTGTTATGACTAGCATTGCTGTTGTTAAATATTTAAACTTTCATAACTGTAAATACTGAACAAATACGTTGAAAATCGAGATTTCAGAAAATTTGATTGAGATATTTAGTTTCAGCAAGATTTTACCACAAATAACTTATTTTAGAATCTACGCAGCATAGAATTTGGCCTTTCAATAGCATAAACATGGAATTTCTTTAATGAATTATGTGTAGGTAGAGTTTAATACGATAGCATACATTCTAGCCAGGATTGGATATCAGGTGGGGGAAGGGGATGGAAGGGGACATGCCCCCTCCAGGCACATACCCAAGATTTAGTTTCGGGATGGATGTGTGTGTGTTTGGGGGGGGGGGGGGAGAGTCTGAGAATAAGACTTGAGTAAGTTTTCCCAATTACTAAAATATTCCACTGAACATGAAAGTTTAACATTATATTCTAATGGAATGAGATTTTATGTTGTTTTTTAAAATCCATAAAATATAAGGCTAAAATAAAATTATACAGTTTTAGATTACAAAGCAGTAGCAATTTTGAGATTTAGTATAAAACGAGCGGATTTTCAAGGATATAGGGGGGGGGGTCCGGACCCACCCCTTCCCTCTGAGTATATCCCTGTCGCCCCACCCCCCTTTAGAATGCTAGTAAAGATAACAGAGTGGAAATTTTATCAAACTTATTTGTATTTCTTGCATTTTTTAAGAAATTTTTTAAAGACCTGTAAAACGGAGGGGGAAACGTTATATTATTACGGCTCGTTTATATTTCTTTCCCCACCCCGGTTTTTTTTTTAAATCCGGGCCTGATTCAGCAGTTTATACATAACAAAGTCATCTGCATAACTACAATAGCTGAAATCCAATTATGGTGGGACCCCTATTGTAAGCGCAATCAAATCAGAGGTGAGAAAATTCGAAAAAAATTGTTCAGCCGACAGTTTTTCTCTCAAGTCAACGTGCGAGGGAGAGACAAAATATTTTTCTACTTTTATTATCCGTTAAAAAAAGAAAATGCAGCGAAATTAACGATACAACATTCAATTCTGAAAGTTAATATTCTTTCCTCTACAAATATTTCACTTTTGTATTTTTTTTTTCTAGCTTTGAAAGTAACAACAAACCGTGCCAGAATATTTACTCGCCATTGACGAGTGAGTGAGTAAAATTCTCAACCCTATTTGTTGTTCAGTGCGATATCCTACAATATCGCAAATTGTAGATACGAATTGTGTACAAAAGCCAATTCTGTGACTACATTACCAAAATGAGGGTCCCCAGAGTTGAATGTCTAATTAGACCAATGACCTAACTAGAATAGAACAGAGTAAATCCAAACAGCACGGGATTCCCAAAACTGTACAGCTAAACAGAACAACATATGGGTATATTACCAGTAAAATATAAAATAGACGAATCCCAAATTCAAAGAGTTGGAAACAGTTGCAAAGGTCTTCACGTTTCGAATAAGAGAATGTTTTTCGGGAACAAAAAAATTATAACACCTGTTTTATATTTATAAATACCAACCAGTGGTAAATAAATAGCACGGCTTTAAAGAGGATCTTTATTTATAAACCTTTCGAAGTCTTTCGCAGTACAAAGAAAACCGAACCTAATGTGGTATTCGGGAAAAGGGTGGGATGGAACTGGTCAGGTGAGGCTTTCTCTAGAACTCTAGTCTCGGAATAGGCCTCTTTGATTCGCCTGTAGTGCAAATGGTTTTATTTATATAGATCTCGCGAGTAGGGTCTTAGGTGCTTCAAATGAGCTAGAGGCAACCCCCGTGTACAGTAACGATATGGCGGCTTGCCAGGATCATGAGTCACAGTCGATGATGGCAACACACCCAGATTGTGGAGGAATTGAGTTGAAAAAACAGGCCGCAAGCAGCTGGCGCAGAGCGGAAGGAAGGGTTTGGTAAGAAAGAAGGATGGCAGAGACAAGGAGACGCCGCCATAAGGCGCGTGGGGAGAGACGAAACACAACGTTGATTCACTTCTTGGCTTTTCCAAAGCATACGACGGTTATTGTGGGAAGGCAACTGTAACTATGACTATGATCGCGTAATGGCGTTTCTTGACCCCCCCTCTTACAAAATCATGTCTATTATTCTTAGGAATCATCTCTCAAAGAACTATTCATTTGAAACTTGTGAGTTGAGATTGTAGTTTCCTCCCAGAAATTTAAGTTATGGAGGATGTTCCAAATTTTAAGAAAGAGGGAGGAGTTTTCCATTTTTAAGGAGGCAAAATGTGGTACCAGAAAATGGCTAAACTGAAAATAGCTCATGCAAATAGCTATTACTAATGAGATTGGGGGAGGGGGTGTTTCTTTTTAATTGTTTCACCTCTAATTGTCACCACAATGGGCTAAATGATCAGATCGCAAGGATCCCAAAGGCTTAAAGATGGGTAGGAAAATGGGAGTAAAGATGGCTAGCCACTAGACTGCTGTTAAAGGAAACATACGTCAGCATTTTGTCAAGGCTATCCAGGGTGTTGTTAAAAGTGAAGAAGTTGTCTCTCCTACACGCGTGACCACGGATTAATGTCCCATCCGACAACTTTTCCGAGCACAGTGGGGACTCCTTATGTGCCTTTTCGAGCACAATGGTGACCCCTTTCTCAGTGAAGTCAAGAGTTGAAGAGTGTAAGCCTCACTCCCAGTCAATAAAACTGAAGGTTAAAAGAAATATGCATGACACACATAAAAACAATAACGTTGAAATATAGTTACTATTAGCAGTACTGCCCGGCATTACTTGAATCCTGATATATAGTAAATAACTGGAAATAAAAGTTCCTAGTTACGGAGTATTCCGAACCGGTCAGCTAACAGTAGTTTCATATACGTTCGAGGCGAAAATTTTCTGCTCCCTGCAGGGCCGAATCCAGAGAATGGGGGGGGCATAATTTTCCCCCCTTGAGAAGGCTAGCAAAGGTAACGGAGCCCAAAAATCATAAAATCTCTATATAAGTCGCCTATTTTCAAGAATATTTTAAAAAAACCTCTTAAGCGAAGGGGAAAATATTACACTGCAATGGGAATCCAGTGTTTACCTTTTGCGGCTCGATTGAATCGTTTCCCCCCCCCCCCCCCTAATTTGTTTCTTGATCCGGACCTAGCTCCCTGCAATCCCTCAGATAACTGAGATCAGTCCCGAATTTGGTGTGATAGTTCCACTTAGTTCTGGTTAGGTAGGGTTTAGAGAACGGGTTCCTAGTTTGCGGTGGGTCGGGATTAAACCGATTGAACCCGACGCAATTGTCCGAAATCTCTGGAGGCGCTGCCATCGCCTACCTTATGAATGGTGTCATCGATGTGCAGAGTTATCAACAGACAGACCGTTATCATCAACGGACAGACCTTTCGCTACTACTTTTGGGAGAAATCCTTACAGTGCACTAAGTTACGATGAGATGACGTTGTAGACGAAATTTGGTGGTCTTACAGCTCTGACCTTTTAGGAGGAGTTTTCGAACAGAGACAAACTCTTTAAAATATACCGCAAAAATTCCCCGCCCTGCCCACGGTCAGTAGGGGATACCGATGGGCTTGGAAAGGCCGCCGTCCGTCGGATGGGACGTTAAGCCGTGGCCGCGTGTGCGGGAGAGCCATACCCTGTGCACGTTAAAGAACACGCTGGATGGCCTTGACGGGAGGCTACCATCTGTCTCCCAACAGCTGTTCCAGTGGGTCCCCTCCCCCAACCTTCTCTGAGCCTCCGGGGTCCTTGTGGCCTGGCCATTTAGCCCATGGTGTGCAAAAAAGTGCCGCTCAGAGGTAAAACAACCCAACCCAACTTTAAAATATATAATGAATTTAAAAAACAGTTTTTTTTTCAAAATAACTGATTGGTTGTTGAGTGTCGCTCGGAGATTGCTGCTACTCTACTCTTTGTTGAAAAAAATTACCTAAGATATTAATAATTTGTCTACAAATTTAAGACGTACTTTTATGTAAAAAGCTCATTTCTTGGGATCAAGAATGGTGACACGTTAAAGAATAAGACACCTTCAACGCGAAAGCTTTGACGAAACGAAATAGGGGCGGGAGTGGGGAATGCTCAGTGGTTAGCGTGCCAGGCTCGTAAATCTGCAGTTCCTAGGTTCGAGTCCCATTTGGGCCAGCTTTGAGATTTATCTCCGCAAAATTCTGCGCCCTGCACTCGATCAGTAGGGAACACCGATGTGCTTGGAAATACCACCGTCTGTCGAATGGAACATTATACTTGGTCCCGTGTACGGAAAGCCATATCCTGTGCACGTTAAAGAACACGCTGGATAACCCTAACGGGAGGCTACCATCTGTCTTCTAATAGCTGTTCACTGAGTCCCGTCCCCCAACCTTCTCTGAGCCCTCAGGGTCCTTGTTGTTAACTGCTATTTAGCTCATTGTGTACAAAAAAGTGCTGCTCAGAGCTAAAACAACCTAACCCGAAGCAAAACAAACGGTAAGAACTATCAAATGGAAAGAAAGTGACCGAATGCTGTTACCGTAAAGCGAAAATGCCATTTATGACAATCGCACTTATAGCTAACTAACTACTAATCTGTAGTTCCCAGGTTCGAGTCCCAGCTGGGTCAGCGTTGAGATTTATCTCCGTAAAATTCCCCGCCCTGCCCACGGTCAGTAGGGGACACCGATGGGCTTGGAAAGGCCGCCGTCAGTCGGATGGGACGTTAAGCCGTGGCCCCGTGTGCGGGAGAACCATACCCTGCGCACGTTAAAGAACACACTGGATGGCCTTGACGGGAGGCTACCATCTGTCTCCCAACAGCTGTTCCAGTGGGTCCCCTCCCCAACCTTCTCTGAGCCTTCGGGGTCCTTGTGACCTGGCCATTTAGCCCATGGTGTGCAAAAAAGTGCCGCTCAGAGGTAAAACAACCCAACCCATGCTAACTAACTATTCTGGAGTTTTGGTGCTGACTATGGAAAATATTATACATTTTCCCTGGCAAAATAGTAGGGAATTTCCATGGTATATAGGAATCTAACTTCGAAGCTGTATGACTATTTATTGGGTGTAAATTTAAGATAAATTAACGATCATAATCAAATTTTTTTTTCTCGATATGTTGATAAATCTCGATTCCCAACAATATTCGTTCGATATTTACAGAGTCATGGAAGCTGCAATATTTAACAATAAATTATCTTGTTTTATAAAAACCATTCATAATTCGCTATTTTTATATTTATAATTGTCTGATGCATACCCTGGATCTATTTCCCGTCGTTATATACAGTATACGGGGAAACTAATTAAAGAAACTCTGATGCGAACCCCAGATAAAACATGGGTTTTTTTTGTGTGTTGTCTTTCTGCTTTTGCCTTCCTCACAGATCTTCTCTATAGCGTATTAAACTGGCAGGATCATGTCAGATCTCTGTGGCAAGCAGCTGAATTTTGTAAATACAAAATTCTGTTATCAGTGAGCAGCATTTGTTGAGTCATTGTTTAGAAAAGTTTTCAAAATCTACTGAAATATAAATACCCCTCAAGCAGCTGCTTGCCACAGAGGTCTGACAGGAGCCTGTCAGTTTATATGCCACAGTAGGAGATCTGAGAGGATGGCAGGACCTCAGCAGAAAAACGACACACACATCCATGCCTAATCCGGGGCTCGAACCCAGGTCCCTTAGATCAGTAGCCAAGCGTGCTAACCACTCGGCCACGGGACGGCTTATTTCTTTCCTACGGTCGCACGAGGCGACTTCGTCAGAACATCACACCGCCCGAAGGCGGCTGATAGCAAAACTTATTTTGTATGTAATGTTGAATTGTTCTACCTCTGATGGTACTTTTTCTGTGCGCAATGGGCTAAATGGCCAGGTCACAAGGACCCCGAGGGCTCACAGAAGGCTGGGAACCTACTGTAGAGCTTTTAGTAGACAGATGGTAGCCTCCCGTTGTCATCTAGCGTGTTTTTTAACGTGCACAGGTTATGGCTCTCCCGCACACGGGCCAAGTTTACCAACCCATCTGATGGACGACGGCCTTTCCAAACCCATCGGTGTCCCCTACCTGCCCCTACTGACCGAGGGTATGGCGGAGAGTTTTGCGGAGACAAATCTCACTCAATGCTGGCCCAGCTGGGACTGGAATGTGGAAATTGCAGATTACGAGCCTGGTGCGCTACGAACTGGGATACATGCTGTTTTTATACTGAGGTCTTATCTTACTCTATTCTAAATTTTCGCTGTAGTGTATTGTAGTGACAGGCTTATGCATACCTGTATGGCTAGAGAGTTTTTTTTTCATTTAATCCTTTTAGTGACAAGCAGGCCTGGATGTGGAAAAATAATAAGAGGGAGGGAAGTGCAAGAGACAGGATTTCCATTGCATTATAATATCCCCCCCCCCCCCCTGCGATTTAGAAACCTTTACAAAAATTCTGGAAAAATGCGTAAATATTCAGAAGTTTAAACATTTTCCATCGCCATTACCCTAATTAATATGCTCAAAACGGGGGGGGGGGATTTCTGTCAATAGGAAAAAATTTTTCTAAATGTGATTTTACCTAAATGAAACAGAAAACGAAAACTGTTCCAGTTTCTTTTGTTAAACTATCATTAAATTGTAATGTTAATGATTATCCCATAAATAGAAAAAAAAAAAAATCTGTAACTTGGGTTATTAAAGGGTCCTTCTTGGCGCTCAAGGCATTTATCCATTTTATTTTACTTTTTATTATTTACACAGGTTTGAGACCCTTGCATTAATTGAAATATCGCTATAGGTCAGAATTCAAAAATAAAAATTGAATAAAATGAAATTTATTTCAGTAGTTTGAAAGTGGTACAAAAGGTAAGCCTATCTGATTTATAGTATTTTGATAGAAGTAAATAAAATTCCCTCTCAAGCTACAAAAGTCTGACAAGAACCTGCCAATCAAATAAGACCATAGACTGGGTCTGTGAGAGAGTCGACATCTCAGTAGAAAGACAATAGAAAGAAAGAAACATCTATGCCTTACTTGGGGTTCGAGCCCAGATCTCTTTGATCTGTAGCCAAGCACACCACTCGGCCAAAGGCCGTAATCAGCTCAAAACAATAGGGTGGAGGGGGGGGGGGAGGCTAGAAAGTGACGAAGGAATTTTAATAAAAAAAGAACTGGAAATGTGAGCTGTCTCAAATTTATGTGTCAGCATCCCAAATATAAAGAAATCTTTGTGTTGTAAAGCAGCAAAAGTTGAAGCTTCAAAAATTGGAATAGCCATACCCTGTGCACATTAAAGAACACGCTGGATGGCCTTGACGGGAGGCTACCATCTGTCTCCCAACAGCTGTTCCAGTGGGTCCCCTCCCCCAGCCTTCGGGGTCCATGTGACCTGGCCATTTAGCCCATGGTGTGCAAAAAAGTGCAGCTCAGAGGTAAAACAACCCAACAACCCAAAAATTGGAACAGACTAAAGAAAACTTGGTAGAAGGGCCTATAAACTTGTCCCAGTGGAGGACAAATGAAATATCATAAAGGACCTACAGGTAACGGACAGAAAAATGGAAATATTCCCGTGTTAAGAGAGAGTCATATTCGAAGATCTGCAATTTCTATAATAAACATTTTACAGGAAAATAGGACTAGATAAATTAAAATCTCATTCAAAACTTTCGAAATCTCGAATTTGAACAATATCCGTTCGGTATTTAAAGAGTTATACAAATTTGAATATTGAACAACAGCGATGTTAGTGATAAGAATTTACCCCAGAACAAAGTTAATTTAAAAAAGTATTATATTTCAGACTATTTAATAACATAAGTATATGTTTTAGAATTTTCTGCAAATAATTCTTTCAATAATTGTCACTTTTGCATAAGTTTCTTAGGCTGACTTTGCTGCTGTTAAATATTCAAACTTCCATAGCACTTTAAAAACCTAACGAATATTGTTGAAAACCTTGATTTAGAGAGATTTGAATTTATCTAGTCCTATTTTCCTGTAAAATGCTTATTGTAGAAATTACGGTTCTTCGAATTTCACTCTCCATTGACTTGACATGGGAACGTTTCCAATTTTCAATCTATTTCTTGTAATAATAAAAATTAAAACAATATTATTCTACAAGAACTCATTTTCTGTTAGACAGAAAATGTTGTAGAATAATATTGTTTTACAATGGCCGATTAAAATATACAAGGCCGGATCTGGAGAAATGGGGGGAAATGGAGTAATAAAGGGGCCATGATTCCACTCCCCCAATCCCCTTGAGAACTAGAAGGGTAATGGAAGCCAAAAGTTATTAAACTTCTGCATATTTCACGCATTTTTCATGAAATTTTTCGGAACCTCTAAACAGAAGGGAAAATGTTACACTGAAATGAAAATCCAGTCTCTTGGCCTCCCCGCCCTTATTTAACCGGGCCTGATAATTCATACATATAATAAAACTATTATTTAAAAAAAACAGAGGGAGGGGGGCAACCCTCTCTGGCTAAGGGTTTCTTCGTTCACCGGTTATGGTATATAAATATATTCAAGAGTTACTATACAGAGACAAAATGATAAAAACTGAGATGTTTTTAATACATGGAAAATGAGAAAAAAAAATCGAAGCAGTTGTAACCGTCATTTCTGATTTTGAATGTGCAACTGAATATGAATTTCGAGAACTGATTCACCCAATTACGCAAGAGGGATGTTTAGAGGCTGGGAGAAATGCCAAGCGGGAAGCTTTTTCTGGGCCAGTTTCAGTTAGTGACTCATCGGGCCTTAAATCAAGAGGCAAGGTCGATTCTTGATCTGAAGGCTCACCTGATGGCAACATTCTGCCGCTTCTTTAACGGACGCAGGGCATAGCGATGCGGCGAATGAAAATAAGGGACGTCGTCGTGTCCTTCAGTAATTCGCGTAGAGGTTGTTGCATGCCCTTGGCACTGAAGCGGGCATTGCACATCATCTGGGAAGTAAATAGTAACGAAGGATATTTTTGCTCATAAGCTGATGATGGTCTCTATCGGCAGCGAATTTTATTTTTGGGGCCAGCAGTTGGCTCTGTCTAAACTAATTCTGCAATCTCGGCGGATAGTCACCTGCCCGTGTAACGTTTGCTAAGTAGCCGAAACACAAGGATCCCACTGTTGTATTTTGAGTTGCCAGAACTTAAAGGAGAAAAAGAAGAGAGGCAAAAAGAATTGTTTTTGATATCCTAGACGCAAAGTGTTAATTGGGAAGTCAAAAAAAATAACCACTTCTATTTCTGTTCTAAATTCAGGAAGGATAACAAAAATATAGTGAGAAAAAATGAAAGGGAGTCGTGACTGTTTTTGCTTACTAATAAAAAAAAATATTGGGATGAATATAACTAACATAATGAAGCATTATAGCTACTACGCAGTAGTGAATTGAAAGAGAACATTTGGAGATTTACCTCATTCTGCACTGTACACTTTCAGGAATGGCTTATTATATTTGAAAAACTTAAAATCACTAAAAATTGTGAATTTTATTCAATATTTACACAAAAAAACCCGCACTTTGCTTATTCGCTGTCATTTTTAAATATTTTCTCATTGATTACAATATTATATATACATATAAAATGTTTATATTTTAAAATGATTTAAACTTTAATTTTTAATCTGTGGCAGTGTCCTTGCCAAGGAGGATTTGACATAAATCTGGGAGTATTATATATCATAGAAGTAGATCTGTGAGGGACTACTGGCATTTGCCACCCACACACGTAAATGTTTTCCCTTTTGATCTCCCACTTTAGGTAATTTCTTATTTACATTCTAACTTTAACAACATTGGCAAAATCTCATGCCCATCTCTAATTCTGAATCCCGTCTCTGCAAAATAACAATTTTCTTTAACAAGTAACTATTCGTAAGAAAACCGAGCTTAGTTAAACAGTTATTTCCTTAACAGAAGATTTGAATCTGATTAGGATGTTTGAGAAAAATTGTGTGGCGATATACGGGAAATTGCAGCTGACTATTAACTGTTCTAAATAAAGCATCAGGAAACCCCTTCTTCCAATAAAACAAAAATGTATCACAATAATCTTAACAATGTAGAAAATGATGTATATTTTCACTTTTTATTTCAGACCCTTCCCTATTTTTTTTTTGTGGCGAGGGGTACCAGACCAGACTCGTAATCTGTAGTTCCCAGGTTCGAGTGGCAGCTGTGCCTGCGTTGAAATTTACATCCGCACAACACCACCACACACACACACCCTATGTTCGATTGGAAAGGGGACACTGATGAGCTTGGAAAGGCCACCGTCCTTCGGATGAACCGTAAAACCCCGTGTGCAGGAGAGCAATACCCGGTTCAAGTTAAAGAACACTCTGGATGCCTTAAAGGGAGATTTTCATCTGCATTCCAACAGCTGTACAGTCGGTTCCCATCCCCCAACCTTCTCTGAGTGTTTGGTGTCCTTGTGACCTGGCCATTAGCCCATTGTGTGCAAAATGAAAGTGCCGCTCAAAGGTTAGCCTATTCCTTTAATCAAGCTCACTACAGATAGCAAATAGTTATAGAAGAAAGTTTAATTTCGCAAATGACTGTCGACCACCTGTCCTACTCTGTGCTAAGGATAGTGATTGACGTAATCAGCTTTCTTCCCGCCTTCAACACCTACGAGGGCATGAGATCACGGAATTGACTCACGCGCTACCCATAGCAATGTCATGAGCTCATCACGAGGAAGGAGAAACACAATTTTTTTGCCCCTCTCTCTCCTCCTTGCCATCCATCTCGAAACTTATGAGTATGGATATCCCAAAGGCTTGTCCGTTGGGTTGTGCTTGGCGGGAAACAGTGGCTGACATTGAATCACGCGCTAATAATAGAACATGTGCTCAGCTCACGAGGATAGCAAAGCGATGACCAAACCCGCCAACTCGGCCGAACAACTCTCACCTTAAATGACTACAACTTCAAAACACTACTGACTCATAGATTAAGGACTGGGATGGGGCAATTTGTGGTTTGTGAGTGTGGTTGAGGAACTAACCGCCAAACTGTCGATCGACAGCACTACAGCTGGCCGCATTGAATTATACACTGTATCTCTCTGTGTAGAGTGCGCGGCACAAGTGTGTAAGGTTTCACTATGGATATATAGCCCCCTCTAGTGGATGGCTTGCTGCCTTGGCATTGGGTAAGTCAAGGTTATATTGTGAGAGTCTTTTTTCATCACTGTGGCGTTGCCAGAAAATGTTGTAGAATAATATTGTTTTAATTTTTTTTCTAGTTTAAGTGATTTAGTGTTTAAAGAATATATATAATAAATTTAATGTGATAAAACATCGTTATTACGTAACTTTGTAGAGTGGAAATAAATGATATTTGGCATTAAAGTGTATTTTTAATAACACCAAAAAATTTAAAAAAGAAATATTTCTTAAAAATTGAATTAAATTACAAATAATTGTTACTTAAGGCTAGTTTATACTGGCATGGTTTACTGGCTCCAGTAAGTTGAGACTTTCCAACTTTAATTTTTCATGCATTTATAGATTGGTAAGACGTTTATATTAAGTACATAATTGTCTTTATTGGCGTGAATAACACATGCCAGGGTAAACTAGACTTTAGAATGAAACTGTGGTTGACAGAACGGATGATGTGTTTGGCTGCAAGGTGCAGGGATTCTGGTTCTAATCCCAGATCAAGGTATGGATGTTTCTGTTACCTTCTTGCTGAGGTCTCGCTTTTCTGTAGACTTTCTATCTTCACATGACACTAAAAGCATCTGTTAGATCGATTTACAGGGTGCGAATTGCTAGATGAGGAGAAATCGAAATTACCGGGGAATCGGAATTATCGAGGGATGGGGAAATATCCTAATGAGAAGAGGAATGCGAATGTTTCAGATTAGCGTGAAGTGGAAGAATTCGAATGACAAGAGGCTGGACAATCAAAATTTCTGTAGTGCAGAAAACTCCAGATTATCAGAGGATGGGGTGGGGGGGAAATCTTAATTAGTGCAGGATTGAGAGAGTTAAGGCTGTTTTACCTCTGAGCTGCGTTTTTCGTTACGCAAAATAAGCTAAATGGCCAGGTCACAAGGACCCCAAGAGCTCAGAGTAGGATGAGGGTTGGGTTGTTTTACCTCTGAGCGGCACTTTTTTGCATACCATGGGCTAAATGGCCAGGTCACATGTACCCCTAATGCTCAGAAAATATTGGGGGAGGGGACCCACTGGAATAGTTGTGGGAGACAGATGGTAGCCTCCCGTCAAGGCCATCCAGCTTGTTCTTTAACGTGCACAGGGTATGTCTCTCCCGCACACGGGTGCACAGCTTAACGTTCCATCTGACGGACGGCGGCCTTTCCAAGCCCATCGGTGTCCCTTACTGACCGTTGGCAGGGCGGGGAGTTTTGCAGAAATAAATCTTAACGCTGATCCAGCTGGGACTCGAACCTGGTAACTAGGGATTACGAGCCTGGCGCGCGACCGAATGAGCCACCTCCGCCTCGAGTAGGGTGAGGAAGGAGACTTAGCGGACAAATGTTAGGAAACATATGGAAGCCTCTCGTTAAGGCTATGTATCGTGTTCTTTAACGTGATCAGGTATGGCTGTCCTGCGCACTGAACCACGGCTTAACGTCCCATTCGACGGGCGGCATACTTTCCAAGCCTATCAGTGTGCGCTTTCTGATTCAGGACAGGGTGGAGGCTTAGCGAAGATAAAATTCAACAGTGCCACAGGTGGGATTCGAACCAGTAGCGCAGATTACGAGCCCGGCTAGCTACCGACTGAGCCAAACGTCAAACCCCGCCCCATAGGGTTGGGAGAAACCAGAACCGAATTGTTTACTTATCTACAGGAGGACGGGAAGAGAGAGGAATGGAAATTAATCACCAGAATTAGGGGAAGGAATCCGAATTACTAGTGACGGAAAGACACCGAATCACCAGAGGTTTCGGAGAATACTTATCAGCTGGGGATATATCCGAATCACCAGAGAATGGGGGATCCGAATTATCGGGTGTAAGGGAGGGGATACTAATTACTGGGTGTAGGGGAAAATCCGAATTGCCGAGAGGGAAAAAGAAATGTTGGAAAAGTGGGTCTTCACGAATTATCAAGGGCGGTCGGGGATCTGAATTAACGTTGTAATGAGAGAATTCCGATTTTGGGATGATGGAGGAAGTAGAAGTTTTCAGAGGGTATGGATATCGAATTTCTGAGCTAATGAGGGAGGATTCCTAATTACCGATAGATGACAAAAATCCGAATTCCGAGAAGATGAAAAAGTAAAATTATCAGGTGCAGCGGGTGGGGTGAGGGGGTAGTAAGCATGGGAATAAAACCTATTTAGAGTGGGGGAATTCCTAATTCATTCCTGGGGAAGGAGAAATCATACTTTTTTGGAGGGGTTGGGTTGTTTTACCTCTGAGTGGCACTTTTTTGCACACCATGGGCTAAATGGCCAGGTCACATGGACCCCGAAGGCTCAGAGAAGGTTGGGGGAGGTGACCCACTGGAACAGCTGTTGGGAGACAGATGGTAGCCTCCCGTCAAGGCCGTCCAGCATGTTCTTTAACGTGCACAGGGTATGGCTCTCCCGCACACGGAGCCACGGCTTTGTGTCACATGCGACGGGCGCCAGCCTTTTCATGCCCATCCTTATCCGCTACTGACCGAGGACAGGGCAGGAAGTTTTGCGAACATAAATCTCAACGATGGCCCAGCTGGGACTCGAACCTGGGAACTGCAGATTACGAGCCTGGCGCGCTACCGACTGAGCCACCCCCTCCCCTACTTGGAGGGGAGGTGATTCGAATTATGGAGCTGGAAGCAGGGACCATCGATTCTCTCCGGAGGAAAGTGCAATTCGCACCCTGCCTACGCATACTATTTGAGGAGTATTGTTTTCCTACGTAACGTGATGCTATTGCCACGTGGCTTTCTATCGATATAAACGTACAATGAGAAAGATAACAATTTCTATCACGATTGACTGAATCTGAAACATAACCCAATCACATAACAAATTTACCGCACAGTGACTTTGCTATCACCAGCCTACATATTAATGACAGGTTTCTTGTTTTAAATAAATAATGAAGTTTGTTTTTTCTCATGTTTTATAAATTAATATATGGCTTTGTACTGTAATTGTTCTGTGTTATTACAGGACCGGATCTAAGAGAGAAAAAAAAACAATGAAAAACCCGATCCCACCTTCATCCCTTTATTGTTAAACCCGTTAATATGTTTCCGGTTTCTGAACAAAAAATAATGAAAAAAAAAGTTTACTTCTTCCTAACAGAGTTTACCTCATTTCAATAAGTACAGTCGCTCAAAAAAATATCCGAACTTTATGGTTGATTACAGAATTCAGAAAAAATATCTGGCAACTTTTTTTTTAGAAATGAGCGATCTGGCAACCTTGCCAGATCACTCATTTCTAAACAAAATCGTTGCCAGATATTTTTTCTGAATTCTGTAATCAACCATAGTGTTCGGATATTTCTTTGAGCGACTGTACTAGTTAAACCCACGCCAAAAGTTTGCAGTAAAATGTATGTCCAATGATGAACTCTTCCCATCGATATATTCTTCAAAGCTCCCCACTTTAACGTTTAACACTTCCCCAGGTAAACGATGCACATGTGCCCGGCCATCCACATGGTGCAACAGGAAATGAGATTCATTGGACCAAACGACTTCTTCTAATCATTCAAGATCCAGTTTTGATGCTAACGTGCCCATTGTAGGCGCTTTCGACGGTGAACCGAGGTTAGCATGGGCACTCGGAGCGGCCTGTGACTTTGCAGCCCCATTTTCAGCAAGATTCGATGTACTGTGTGTTGTGACACATCACTCCCATCACCAACGTTCAAATTACGGGCGAGTTGCGCCGCAGTATTCCTTCTGTTGGTTCGTACCATACGGGATAGACTTCACTCACCTCTACCATCGATGAGTCGTGGTCGGCCCATAGCTTGCCGGCGGTTTGTGGTTTTTCTCTCCTCGAACCACTTTTTGAAGGTACTAACCACGGCTGACAGTGAGCAACCCAGAAGACTTGCCGTCTCGGAAATGCTGTGACCCAGTCGTCTGGCCATTACAGTTTGGCCTTTGTCAAACTCACTTAAGTCTGCTGCCTTTCCCATCTGAATCACAAGAATAACACCGATTAACAGAGATCAGTATCAGGTGTTATTTATATCGTTTCATGACCTTCACACGCGCAGTCGTTTACCTGCAGTTGCTTCGATTTGCATCAAGACGCACTGGTCATAATGTTTTGGCTCTTCGGTGTATATTTGATATAGAAGGAGAGAAAATGGGTCTGAATATAAACAAAGAAAGACGAAAACAATGTGCACCAACAGAAAGAAATTAAAAGTAAATATCACGGGCAAGAACAAAAAAAACTAGATTAAGTCGACGAGTTGTGCTATTTGGGAAGATGTGTTTACATTGAAAATGACCAAAGTAAAGAAATAAACCATCGAACTGGACAAGCTAAAAAATCCATTCAACCAGATGGGAAAAATTCTGTGTGAGGGAAAGTTAAACCTCCAGTTGAGAATTAGAATCTTAAAATGTTATATCTGGCCCATCCTACTCTATGGGTGTGAGACGTGGACTCTAAGAAGAAATCAATAGACAAATTGGAGTCATTTGAGATGCGGACTGAAAATAAAGTGGACTAGCAGGGCAACAAACATTACGGTACTGGGCATGGCCAACAACTGTTAAAGATTGTAAAGATAAGGAAACTGGCATACTGTGGACATACACTGAGAGGGGAAAAATATGACATCCCACAATTCGTCCTAGAGGGCAAATTGGAGGGCAAACGGACACAAGGAAGAAGAAGAAAGGGTTGGATGGATGACCTTGGACATAGAGGACATAATCCGTGATGCAAGAAACAGAGAATTATGGTATTTGTTGGCGCCAAACTCGAAATTGCGGAAGGCACTTAAAGGAAAAGAAGTTCAGGAATGTCTAAAATATGCATTTTTGTTGAATTCTTGTAACGTTCAAAAAAAAAAAATTACTTCTCTACATTGTTCCAATGGGAAAGTGAAAATCACCCAGGTATTTTTTTAGGACTACACCACTGGTTAAATTGTCAGGTCGCAAACGCTCAGTCAGGTTGAGGAAGATTTACTGAAGTGCTGTTAGGTGGCAGATGGGAGTCTCTCGTCTAGACCTTCCAGTGGGTTGTTTGACAGTCACGGATCACTCCTACAGACGGGGTCACAGCTTAATAAGGTCACATTTGAGGTACGGCCGTCTCTCCATGGCCATCATGTCTCCGAAAGTAGAACGGGATTATTGGAGAAAAGACTGGGTTGTTTTATCTGAGAGGCACCTTTTTTGCACACAATGGACTAAATTACCAGGTCACAAGGACCCCGAGGCTCAGAGTAGCTGGAGGAAGGGGACCCACTGAACAGCTGTTAGGAGACAGATAGTAGCCTTCTGTCAAGGCTATCCAGCATAGAAAGGTTCAACACAGGATAGTACGGACTTGAACCTTGTAACATCAGTTTACAAGCCCCGTACGCTGTCAATGGACCTGCCCTCGTCTGTGAATAGGGTGAAGAGAGTTTATCAAATTCCTGTTCTCTATCAACTCCCCCCTCCCTCATTATCTAATTTTTTCCCTGAGATCCGGTCTAAATATAATTCTTTCCCATATTTAACCTGTTTTTCTATATTTTTTTCCCCAGTATTATGTGTTTTTTGTTTGGAAATACAGTTATGTCTTATGAATTTCAAATTGATTTTGCTACGCTTCTCTTTCTACAGTTATTTATTTTAATATGTCATTTAACATGTAAATAATATTTGTTAATATTTTGTGCTCGAATATGTTACAGCTAATTGGTATCAGACAGGAAGATATTTCCCTAATTTCTGAACGATTTTTGATTTTTGGAATTAAATATATACATGTACATTGTTCGACATGGGAAAATGATTGTATACACGTTGTCAGAATCTAAAACATTGAAGTCTACATGCATAATATTTCCAAACTTAAATGTTAATGAGTTTGTTATGTGCTATTCTTCGCTACTTGTCTAAATACTTAGGAAGTGACTTATAAGTGAATAAATCAATTTCAAGATATTTAGACGCTTAGTGTATATTTCTAAACCTAGACAGTTACCGCCATCACTCACGTGCCAAGCTTGGCTCCACATATTTATATATTCGTACAGATGAGCATTAGCATTCAGTTCTTTCCCCTCGTTTTTCTTTGGAATTATCTCAAGTATTGGGAGGGGTAGGCCCAATACTTAGGTTGCTTCAAATTAGATTATGAACTTGTTGGATTATTTTAACTCTCAGTGGCACTTTTTTTGCATACATTGGGTGAAATAGCCAGGTCATAAGGACCTCAAAGACTCGGAGAAGGATGGAGGAAGGGGACCCACCGGATAGCTATTAGGAGACAGATGATAGCTTTCCCGTCAAGGCCATACTTCTTGTTCTTTAACGTGCACAGGTTTTAGTAACGGTAAGTTGGGTTGGGTTGTTTTACTTCTGAGCGGGCTGTTTTTCTTTTTGCACACCATGGGCTAAATGGCCAGGTCACATGGATCCCGAAGGCTCAGAGAAGGTTGGGGGAGGGGACCCTCTGGAACAGCTGTTGTGAGATAGATGGTAGCATTCCGTCAAGGCCATCCAGCGTGTTCTTTAACGTGCACAAGGTATGGCTCACCCGTACACGGGACCACGACTTAACGTCCCATCCAACGGATGGTGCCCTTTCCAAGCCCATCGGTGTCCCCTACTGACCGTGGGCAGGGTGGGGAATTTTGCGGAGATAATCGCAACGCTGACCTAGCTGGGACTCGAACCTGGGAACTGCAGATTACGAGCCTGGCACGCTCCGACTGAGCCACCCTCGCCCCAGTAACGGTAAGAGGTTCTTTAACGGTTGGGGAACGCCCTAAATAACAGTTTTTTGTGGTTTGTATAAAAAGAGTAATTTGTGCTTTGTGTGTATAATGTTTAGTAGAGGTTCTTTAAAATGCACGGGTATCGGCTGTACGTCCCATGCGACGGACGGCGGCCTTTACAAACCCATCGATGAACCTTTTCTGTCAGAGGAGAGTGGGGATTTTGGGGAGATAAATCTCAACGCTGGCCCAAGTGGAACTCGAACCTGGGAACTGAAGATTACGAGCCTGGCGCGTTACCAACTGAGCCGACCCCTCCTACCCTTACGGTAAGAGAAAGCTGCGGTTCTAGCTTTTAGTGGAGGTTTTCCCATATTTCTTTGTTGCGGGGACGGAGAAAACTTGATAAGGCAACTCTTAGGTCTCTTTAATTGCCGAGTGGTTTGCGTGCTTGGCTACTGATCAAAGGGATCTGGGTTCGCTTCCCCGGTTAAGGCATAGACGCTTGTGTTGTCTTTCTGCTGAGATCTCGCTTTCCTCAAAGACCTTCTCTGTGGCTGATGAAACTGACAGTCTCCTGTCAGATCTCTGTAGCAAGCACTGCCTGAAGAGTAATTTATTTTTATAAAAAATTGACTATGTAATGGTAAAATTGTTCTCATGTCAGTTTTACGAGGTCACTTGCGGCCAACAAGCCAATTAGACAGCCCTAAAGTATGGCATGAACTGCATTCCTTGCATTCAATGAGGACCCGTCTCTGGGATTAACTTCGAGGTCAGCTAGAAATGCTTATTTAAAGATCATTCTAACTAATATTTCCATTTGAATAGAGATAAATTGATATATATTTATCCCGAAAAGTTTAACCGTGACCGAGTAATATATATGTTACCGCTAAAGCTCGAAAGCCGTTAATGTGCACATTACCTAGCTAATCTGCAGATTAACTGATTTGCTCCGTTAACGTGCGGAATCAAGAGTTTTCCGCATTTTACCTAGGTAATGTGCACATTAACGGCTTCCGTATCGTTAAAGTTCAAAAGTTTGTTTCTCTCATAGTGGTGAATCTCTTGAATATGAATCTTCGTGTCACGTGATTCACTCGTCCGCATTATAAAAAACGCCCCGGATGAGCGAAGGCCAAGTGAGAACGAATCGGTAAAGTGATTCATTCTTGATAACGAATCACTAAAATGATTCGTTCTCACTTGGCCTGCTCATTTTGGGGGCGTTTTTTATAATTCGGACGACTGATTCATGTTGACAGAGGGATGACCCTGGTTTCAACTCTACTCTCGGACACTAGATAAATAACATTATGTTAATTTAAGCGTACAGAAACGTTCCTGTTGTTCCAGCAAAGATCTTATTTTCACTTTAACGAGTGCCTAGTAGGTAATATGCAGATTATCCAGGTAATTTGCAGATTACCTAGGTAATTTAAGAAATGAAACTATTTTCCGCACGTTAACGGATCACCCTAGTTAATCTGCACAATACCTAGATAATCTGTAGAATAACTGATTTCTGCACTTTAGCGGTAACATATATATCAATAAACAGGAACCCAGCGTTAAAACTCTAAAAGTCATTGAGCTCCATGCAAATGCATTAAATGAAAGGTGCTGAACCGTAACCGCATGCAAATTGCTATTATCCATATGGTAATGCAGATTTAAATTCTTTTCGTTTCGCGTTCAACCCGTCTTTTCGGAATTTTAAATTGTTTTCCGCATCTGCGTTGAAAAGTAGTAGAGCGTTAAGTTCTTAAATTCACAACAAGGAGAACTGTCAAGATATTACACGCTTCGAGCGCCAAAGCTCTGCAGTGGCGTCTCATTATAACGTACTCTTCACATTAACATACTTTTTATTGTTTTCCCCTAAAAACTACATCTCAGGAGATGAAGTTCTTTTTTCCCTCTCTTTGAATTTCTAGTTTTTTCAGGCCACGGGTGAAGAAAATTATAAACACACATAATTACGTTTATGCACACAAAGCACAAAACGTTGGGAAACTTCCTAAATAAAGAAAGGTGAAATATAAAATTTTTAAAATATGATTCGTATAACAAATCTATTATATTTTTGAGAGAGTTTCCTCTGTTTTTCTATTTCATCAGGAACTCCTCCTAAACGGTAAGAGTTAGAACAACCAAATTCGGTGCACAACTCCTATCATAAAAAACAATAAATATCTCCTCAAGCAGCTGCTTGCCACAAAAGTCTGACAGCCCTCCCACCCCCTCCATGCCACTGGTGGGAGGGCTGGACCCCATTCCCCTAGTTCCAGAGTTTTGTTTGTTTTTTTATCTCGAATATTTAATGACATATGTATGCCCACCACTTTATAATTTTTTTGGTCATATCTCCTGGGATTTTAAACATATTTTTTATGCATTGCTTAACGTCGCCATGTCAGCTACGGAGTCTCTTTTCAACTGATTCTGGAGCATCCACCTGATTCTGAAAACTCATTTCCACCCTTTCCATACTTATGATAAATACGATCTAGAACCTGGTACTAGCTTTTTTGACCCATTTCTATTGGTTATCGTTTTGAAATTTTAAATTAACAGTTTTGAATACCCATAACTATACAAATGCTTGATCGTCTATCCCCATGGTTCCTAACGGAATTTTGGGGTTTCAGAATATTGGTGGTGTTTGGTTTCCCAAACAGACAATGGGGGTGGTACCGTCATTTAATTTACAACTAGATCTGTATGGTGAAATTATTCTGATTTCCATGAAGAATTGGAATGCAATAGTTGGTAAAAAGTAGCGTTAAAAAATAATACTGGTCTATTCCAGATTTCTCCTGCGGGTTCTATGTTTTGTTATCTCGTCCTGCTTTTAAAGGTTGGGTTGTTTTACCTCTGAGCGGCACTTTTTTGCACACCATGGGCTTAAATGGCCAGGTCACATGGACCCCGAAGGCTCAGAGAAGGTTGGGGGAGGGGACCCACTGGAACAGCTGTTGGGAGACAGATGGTAGCCTCCCGTCAAGGTCATCCAGCGTGTTCTTTAACGTGCACAGGGTATGTCTCTCTCGCACACGGGGCCACGGCTTAACGTCCCATCCGACGGACGGCGGCCTTTCAAACCCATCGGTGTTCACCTACTGACTGTGGGCAGGGCGGGGAATTTTGCGGAGATAAATCTCAAAGCTGACCCAGCTGGGACTCGAACCTGGGAACTACAGATTACGAGCCTGGTGCGCTACCGACTGAGCCACCCCCGCCCCTGCTTTTAAAGATTCAAGTCTCTGTCTACGATAGAACCGAATTTTGAGTTTAAAACCAATGATCGTTTACCTCTACCCAAATGTTAAACCCAATGTAATGTGAATGGGAGTATGAATTTGAAGCGTAATTTCTTAAATAAGTTTATAATGGGAAATGTGATTGGGGTAAATTAAATTTATGAATCAGATGACAAATTTCTCAATTTTAAACAATATTCGTGTAGTGTTTAAAGAACTATGAAAGTCTGAATATTTAACAGCAGCAATGTCAATCAAATAAGTTTATTTCAGATCATGTAATAAGCGTGTTTCAGAAGTCTGTGTAAATAATTCTTTCAATATTCCTCAATTTTCTATAATTTTCATATGATTCGAATTGCTGCTCTTAAATATTTCAGCTTCCATAACTGTTTAAATATAGAACGCATCTTGTTTGTAATCAATCCCCCCTGAAAGAATGTTAATAAGGGTAAGAATCAAAAAATTATTAAGCTGTGTATATTTCACGCATTTTTCAAAGATTTTTTTAAAGACCCTTAAAACGGACGGAAAAATGTTATACGCCAATGGGAATCCAGTCTCTGGGCGCCCCCCCCCCTCTTTCCCCCCGACCTGCAGTCTTAATTATTAACACCCCACTCCCCCGCCAGTCCATGAGTCCCCTTTAGCAAGCTTTTCGATTTCTGAAACTTTTTAACTTTTGCAACTTTACAATAAAAGCATTCCTTTACATTTGGGATGCCAATGCAAAAATTTCGCTCTTACTTTTATAAAAATTCTTTGGTCATCTAGTAACCTATTTAGGATTACAAATGCCAAAGCTACCCTATAAATCAGTGTCTCGCAAACTTTTTTACTCTGCGGCACACTGAATCTAATTTTTTTTCCCGCGGCACACCTAAAAAAGAATAAAAGCAAACTCTATATAATCGTCATTATATTTGCGCTTTGTTGAAGTCATCAGCCTGGTTTTACTTGAAGATTTGCTCTCGTTCTTTAATTCATAACTCGGTGTTTGTTTTAAATATTTGTCCATTCTATGGCTTGAAATAATCAAAAATTAATACCAAAATTTGGAAAAAGCTTGATAAATACTTACAAGATCCCAGTTGATAAAATCTGAAAGATTTTTATTATAGCACGTCGATAACACAAGTCAAGTCAAAATGAAATCTTTGGAATAACTAGTGTCAATTTGAAAATCTCGCGGCACACTTGGAATCTCTCGCGGCACAGTAGTGTGCCGCGAGAAGTTTGCGAGACACTGCTATAAATGCTAGAGACCCCCCCCCCCCCCCGGACTGGTTAACTATCCAACAAAATAAACCAAGATATTTAATCTCTTTTTTTTTCAGTAAATTGAGTAACGTTTTTGAATTTTTATTGTTACTCAAATAGCTAAAAAAGAGAGTAAAGGAAATCTTAATATTTAAAAGTGAATATTTGCATCAAATTTCGAACTGTTAAACTCAAGATATTTGCAGCGTGTTTATATTCATTTGTGCAATTTTCATTTCCTCCGGAAGATGGCGCACTATGTATTACTATTGCCTTGAGTGATCCAATGGAGCCGAGGTCGAAGTTGACAAACGAAACGAGCAGCCTTTTATTTTTGAGGTTTTTTTTTCTTTGCTCTGCCCTTTCAAGTGGAAACAATGACGCTGTTTACGACCTCTGCAGACAAGTAAATAAAGAGAAATGCTTTCAATGACTTTTCGGCTGCTTAACCAAATACACAGTCAGGCACAACATGATTGGCAAAACTCTTTAGTCCTTCCCGTACCTTTTCCTTGCTCTCTTAGCCAAGACACTTAATGTAACAAATTCAATTTAAGGCGATTCACTAATTTTCATTTTGGCGAAATATGTTGCTGAAAACCTTGTATCGTAGCTGTTTCACAAACGTATTTAGAGTGAGGGGCTATAGTGAAATACATATCCTGAATAAGTCACAGAACCTGGAGTGTAATTCAAAAATGCGCTCCCTCCTCAGTGTGGATTAAGGTATCGATAGGCTCCATGCGCAAAAGATGCTCGCGACAGTGGCATATTTAAGAGGGAGAGTTCAAACACCTCCAAATATAATTGGGGAGTTCAAACACCTCCAAATATAATTAGGGAGTTCAAACACCTCCAAATATAATTGGGAAGTTCAAACACCTCCAAATAAAAACGTTTCAATTTCTTCCACATTTTTATGTGTTTGAAATATTTCGTAACTTCAAAGTATTAATTGCAAAATATACTACTGGTTCAATCCTGTAGACAAGAAACACTGAAAATAATTAGCTGAAAATAATTGGTTGACTTATTAGGATCAGGACAACCAATTATTTCAGCTAATTATACTACTGGTTTTTAATTACTCACTGTTGTCTTTTTTTTAAATATTTTTTATTGATTACCTATTTTTGAACATTTTGTAACCCCCACCCAACAAACATATTTTCAAAATACCCTAATGTCACCCAATCAAAAAGTATTTAAGATACAGTCGCTCAAAAAAGTATCCGAACACTATGGTTGATTACAGAATTCAGAAAAAAATATCTGGCAACTATTTTTTTAGAAATTAGTGATCTGGTAACCTTCGTGTACGTACACGTTGATTACAGAATTCAGAAAAATATCTGGCAACGATTTTTTTTTAAATTAGTGATTGACACGAAGGTTTCCAGATTGAATATCTTGGTTTATTTTGTTGGATAATTAACCAGTCCGGGGGGGGGGGGGGGGCTCTAGCATTTATAGGGTAGCTTTGGCATTAATTCAATAGGTTACCAGATGACCAAAGAATTTTTATAAAAATAAGACACGAAGGTTGCCAGATCACTAATTTCTAAAAATAAAATGGTTGCCAGATATTTTTTCTGAATTCTGTAATCAACCATAGTGTTCGGATACTTTTTTGAGCGACTGTAGGTGGTCATATTATTTTGATACTAGATCGTGTGGGCTCACTCACGGAAATTTTGAGCGTGTGCAGTTACCGTTCACAGCAAACTGGAGCGTGTGCAGTAACTGCACACGCTCCAGTTTGCTATGAACGGTAACTGGAGCGTGTACAGTTGCTGTACACGCTCCAGATATTTTTTCTGAATTTTGTAATCACGTGACACGAAGGTTGCCAGATCACTAAGTTCTAAAAAAAAACGTTTCCAGATATTTTTTCTGAATTCTGTAATCAACCATAGTGTTCGGATACTTTTTTGAGCGACTGTAGGTGGTCATATTATTTTGATACTAGATCGTGTGGGCTCACTCACGGAAATATTGAGCGTGTGCAGTTACCGTTCACAGCAAACGGAAATATTGAGCGTGTGCAGTTACCGTTCACAGCAAACTGGAGCGTGTGCAGTAACTGCACACGCTCCAGTTTGCTATGAACGGTAACTGGAGCGTGTACAGTTGCTGTACACGCTCCAGATATTTTTTCTGAATTCTGTAATCACGTGACACGAAGGTTGCCAGATCACTAAGTTCTAAAAAAAAAGTTTCCAGATATTTTTTCCGAATTCTGTAATCAACCATAGTGTTCGGATAATTTTTTGAGCGACTGTACATATTATTTTGGCCCCAGTTGTCCGGAAGGTGGGGAAGCTACTCAATCTATGAAAATTCTTGTAATTTACCAATGGGAAAGAAATTATGCAGCAGGTTAAATGAATTGAATAACAGAAATGCATAAAAAGAAAACTTAATGCATATAAGCTTACACATACTAAAAAATAAATAAATAAATATCTGTTCTTTGTAGTGTAACAAAGACGACTTTGTAATTAACAAAAGTATTATATTTTTTTTTGGTTATTATTTGGTACACGGCGAAATGTTTTGGGCTATGTCGTGAGAGCTCAAAAGTCGCTAGATCTAGTAACAAGTCCATTTCACTGATTACCTAGTAAAAATGTTCATAATTTTATAAGATTTGTTAAATTGTTTATGTCATTTTTTGTGTTTATCGGTATATGTAATTTATGAATACAAAATTTAATGTGCATATATATGTTTTATTTTATTCCCATTGTTATACTATAATTATAGTTTTATCTATTTATACAAGGGGTACGCCAGTTACATACACATTTCCAGGGGGTACGTGAAGCATAAAAGGTTGAGAACCACTGATAAATATGTTTTATTTTATTCCCATTGTTATACTATAACTATAGTTTTATCTATCTATACAAGGGGTACGCCAGTTACATACACATTTCCAGGGGGTACGTGAAGCATAAAAGGTTGAGAACCACTGATATATATGTTTTATTTTATTCCCATTGTTATACTATAACTATAGTTTTATCTATCTATACAAGGGGTACGCCAGTTACATACACATTTCCAGGGGGTACGTGAAGCATAAAAGGTTGAGAACCACTGATATATATGTTTTATTTTATTCCCATTGTTATACTATAACTATAGTTTTATCTATCTATACAAGGGGTACGCCAGTTACATACACATTTCCAGGGGATACGTGAAGCATAAAAGGTTGAGAACCACTGATATATATGTTTTATTTTATTCCCATTGTTATACTATAACTATAGTTTTATCTATCTATACAAGGGGTACGCCAGTTACATACACATTTGCAGGGGGTACGTGAAGCATAAAAGGTTGAGAACCACTGATATATATGTTTTATTTTATTTCCATTGTTATACTATAACTATAGTTTTATCTATCTATACAAGAGGTACGCCAGTTACATACACATTTCCAGGGGGTACGTGAAGCATAAAAGGTTGAGAACCACTGATATATATGTTTTATTTTATTCCCATTGTTATACTATAACTATAGTTTTATCTATCTATACAAGGGGTACGCCAGTTACATACACATTTGCAGGGGGTACGTGAAGCATAAAAGGTTGAGAACCACTGATATATATGTTTTATTTTATTCCCATTGTTATACTATAACTATAGTTTTATCTATCTATACAAGGGGTACTCCAGTTACATACACATTTCCAGGGGGTACGTGAAGCATAAAAGGTTGAGAACCACTGATATATATGTTTTATTTTATTCCCATTGTTATACTATAACTATAGTTTTATCTATCTATACAAGGGGTACGCCAGTTACATACACATTTCCAGGGGGTACGTGAAGCATAAAAGGTTGAGAACCACTGATATATATGTTTTATTTTATTCCCATTGTTATACTATAACTATAGTTTTATCTATCTATACAAGGGGTACGCCAGTTACATACACATTTCCAGGGGGTACGTGAAGCATAAAAGGTTGAGAACCACTGATATATAAGTTTTATTTTATTCCCATTGTTATACTATAACTATAGTTTTATCTATCTATACAAGGGGTACGCCAGTTACATTCACATTTCCAGGGGGTACGCGAAGCATAAAATGTTGAGAACCACTGATATATATGTTTTATTTTATTCCCATTGTTATACTATAACTATAGTTTTATCTATCTATACAAGGGGTACGCCAGTTACATACACATTTCCAGGGGGTACGTGAAGCATAAAAGGTTGAGAACCACTGATATATATGTTTTATTTTATTCCCATTGTTATACTATAACTATAGTTTTATCTATCTATACAAGGGGTACGCCAGTTACATACACATTTCCAGGGGGTACGTGAAGCATAAAAGGTTGAGAACCACTGATATATATGTTTTATTTTATTCCCATTGTTATACTATAACTATAGTTTTATCTATCTATACAAGGTGTACGCCAGTTACATACACATTTCCAGGGGGTACGTGAAGCATAAAAGGTTGAGAACCACTGATATATATGTTTTATTTTATTCCCATTGTTATACTATAACTATAGTTTTATCTATCTATACAAGGTGTACGCCAGTTACATACACATTTCCAGGGGGTACGTGAAGCATAAAAGGTTGAGAACCACTGATATATATGTTTTATTTTATTCCCATTGTTATACTATAACTATAGTTTTATCTATCTATACAAGGTGTACGCCAGTTACATACACATTTCCAGGGGGTACGTGAAGCATAAAAGGTTGAGAACCACTGATATATATGTTTTATTTTATTCCCATTGTTATACTATAACTATAGTTTTATCTATCTATACAAGGTGTACGCCAGTTACATTCACATTTCCAGGGGGTACGCGAAGCATAAAATGTTGAGAACCACTGATATATATGTTTTATTTTATTCCCATTGTTATACTATAACTATAGTTTTATCTATCTATACAAGGGGTACGCCAGTTACATACACATTTCCAGGGGGTACGTGAAGCATAAAAGGTTGAGAACCACTGATATATATGTTTTATTTTATTCCCATTGTTATACTATAACTATAGTTTTATCTATCTATACAAGGGGTACGCCAGTTACATACACATTTCCAGGGGGTACGTGAAGCATAAAAGGTTGAGAACCACTGATATATATGTTTTATTTTATTCCCATTGTTATACTATAACTATAGTTTTATCTATCTATACAAGGTGTACGCCAGTTACATACACATTTCCAGGGGGTACGTGAAGCATAAAAGGTTGAGAACCACTGATATATATGTTTTATTTTATTCCCATTGTTATACTATAACTATAGTTTTATCTATCTATACAAGGTGTACGCCAGTTACATACACATTTCCAGGGGGTACGTGAAGCATAAAAGGTTGAGAACCACTGATATATATGTTTTATTTTATTCCCATTGTTATACTATAACTATAGTTTTATCTATCTATACAAGGGGTACGCCAGTTACATACACATTTCCAGGGGGTACGTGAAGCATAAAAGGTTGAGAACCACTGATATATATGTTTTATCTTATTCCCATTGTTATACTATAACTATAGTTTTATCTATCTATATAGACATTCTATCTACAGGGTGATTCAAAACTTATCGTTCAAATTTCGTGGGGAGGTAGGGAATACGTCAGGAAACCGATTTCACATAGGAAAGTATGTCCGCAAACGTCATCTACATGAACAAAATGGACAAGTAAAGTGAACACAAGGAAACAGTACAGTTAAGTGGTAACGAATGTGACTTTTATTCCAACAAGGTAAAGTACAGGTTCACAGTAGGATCACACTCTTGATGCGTAAAACGATTCATCTTATCACTAGTAAGTCAGCTCGTACACTGATGACAGCGGGAGTGGTCGGGCGAGCTGTACACTGGTTGGGTACACACAGCGCCCTCTACATACGCATGCGTACATTTGCGGACATACTTTCCTATGTGAAATCGGTTTCCTGACGTATTTCCTACCTCCCCACGAAATTTGAACGATAAGTTTTGAATCACCCTGTATATAGACTTCTATATCTATATAGACTATTTGCACTGTGTGCAAAAAAGTTGCAAAACCTGAAACATTTGGCAAGTTAGATCGTTCTGCAAAAAAAAAATCATTCAAAGTGGGCAAATTTACATAATTATTACGCGAACTGCTAACGGTTATTGTAATGTAAATATGTAAATACCCGCTCAAGCAGCTGCTTGCCACAGAGATCTGACAGCAGCCTGCCATAGTAGAAGGTCTGAGAGGATGGCAGGACCTCAGCAGAATAAAGAGTTGGGTTGTTTTACCTCTGAACGGCACTTTTTTGCACACCATGGGCTAAATGGCCAGGTCACATGGACCCCGAAGGCTCAGAGAAGGTTGGGTGAGGGGACCAGCTGTTGGGAGACAGATGGTAGCCTCCCGTTAAGGCCATCTAGCGTGTTCTTTAACGTGCACAGAGTATGGATCTCCCGCACACGTGGCCACGGCTTAACATCCCATCCGACGGACGGCGCCTTTCCAAGCCCATCGGTGTCCCCTAGACAGTGGGCAGGGCGGGGAATTTTGCAGAGATAAGTCTCAACGCTGGCCCAGCTGGGACTCGAACCTGGGAACTACAGATTACGAGCCTGGCGCGATACCGACTGAGCCACCCCAACAACGCCATGAATCTCGTGCTATTGTAGGTATTTTTGCCAATCTCACTGTGTGGCATAGTCATAGATTGCTCACTATACATTCCATGGAGTTGACACATAAACCGGCATAATGATTTAAAAGGGCATTGTCACATGTTCCTAGCGTAAAAGGAGATTTTCAAACTTGGAGACCTAAGCGATTCTGATTGTATTGCATTTTAAGTAACGGTAGCGGTCAGAGAAATGTTCTCTCAAAGCAGTTCCAATACATGCGTTTAATTTTATCATTTGTTGAATTTAAGTTATTATTATAATTGCTCGTTATTATTATTGTTAGTTAATTAATTTTGTTTCGTTATTAGCAGTTAATAAGGAGCAATGGGCAGACAATGCATTAACATTTTATGTTTTCATATAATGATCATAATTAATAATATAAGAATAAAATAAATGATTAGCGACATGCATTTCTGTATATATGTCTTATAATATATCAGAGAAAATTTTCTCCAAATCTTGTTCGGGCGGACTCGACTCGGAAAAAAATGAGTCCGAACACATCTCTACTCTAGAATTGAATATATCTATTGATACTGCAAGAATGAAAGGATTTGCATAAACTCCATAGCGGTAATTCCATAACGGGTCCAAACTGTATTTCGCGAAAGCTTCTTTGGATTTCATGAGTTTCTTTTAAAAACATATCATGTTTCATAAGAGTATTTTCTTTTATACACTGATTTCCATAAAAGAAATTTAAGGATCAAGTTAGTTTTTAGCAAAATTAAAAAAAAAAAGAGCTATTGTTTTGGCGCTGTCTTCTGTCCGTATGTATGCATTCAGCTTTTTATCAGAGATAATAATAATCTCTGAGTTAGAGTACTTACTACACAACTAAGAAGGAAACTTTAGGTTCAACTTCACATTTATAAGTTAGAAACAAAACCAAATAAGCTTTTCATATGTAAATAAGTTTTAGGTATTTTCTAACAGACTGTTCGAGTACTCAGATTAAGAGTTGGTTTGGGAATCGACGGCATCCATCGGATCCATAGGGCAGAGATTTAGCGCAAAGGTCTCCTGCTTAGAGCGGGAGAATGAGTTGAGTGATGCCGCGGCTGTCCGTGAGTCTTTCCGGCAATGGCTCCGAAGACAAGAAAGTGAACGGCGCGCTTTAATCTGATTGAATTCAACACTTCATCTGAATTCTTCTTCAGCTATACAACTTGGGAAATGTTTGATTATCAAGAAATGTAGTCGGAATTAGAGGAATTTCTCTACGCCTGATGCACAATCCGACTTTATGTTTATTAAAATGTTCGCTACGTCTTCAGTTTAGAGACTCGAGTTGTTAAAAGTTCCATTTTTTTGAGAGAAATTCACTAACCCTTCTTGCGGGAGAATAAAAAGGATGTGGGCTGTTTTACCCCTGAGCGACATTTTTTTGCACACAATGGGCTAAATGGCCAGGTCACAAGGACTCCAAGGCTCAGAGAGGGTGGGGAGTAGGGGACCCACTGGGAAGCTGTTAGGAGACAGATGGTAGTCTCCCGTCAAGGCCACCCAGCGTGTTCTTTAACGTGCACAGGGTATGGCTCTCCCGCACACGGGGCCACGGCTTAACGTCCCAGCCCATCGGTGTCCCTACTGACGTCTTTCCAAGCCCATCGGTGTCCCCTACTGACCGTGGGCAGGGCGGGGAATTTTTGCGGAGATAAATCTCAACGCTGACCCAGCTGGGACTCGAACCTGGGAACTACAGATTACGAGCCTGGCGCGCTACCGACTGAGCGTGCACAGGGTATGACTCTCTCGCATACGGTGTCACGAAACGCATACGATGTCACATGCGACGGACGTCAGCCTTTTCATGCCCATCCTTATCCGCTACTGACCGAGCACAAGGCAGGAAGTTTTGCGGAGATAACTCTCAACGATGTCCCAGGTGGGACTCCAACCTGGGAACTGCAGATTACGAGCCTGGCGCGCTACGGACTGAGCCACCACCCACCGCTCTAATAATAAGTACTGCACTGAATTTTTTCTTGTCTAGACTACCTTTACATACCGATCTGATCAAGCTCAATAAAGTCAAGAAATTCCAGACAACATATCAAAATTCAGTTTAGGTCACATGTTCCCCTTTTACAAGTTACTGTCATTCGATTTCGGCCCACCACGCTTTACCTAATACGGTAAAAATTCTCTCAAGTGAAGCATTATTTGTATGAATCGGGAGGATTTATTCACAGTTTATTATGTTAATATTAATTTTTTTTCTCTTTAAATTGATCTATACCTGAGGAATTCCACTTACCCTTTTAAAAGGAAAATTAGTGAAAAAAAAAATAGTAATATATATATATACAAGTGCAGTATGCCACAACTGATTCAAAGAGTCAATGACTTAACCGAGGACCTGGAGATGACTTTCCAACATCTGGACACTTTGGATAAAAACGGAAGAGATGGCAACTCTATATAAGAGCCAGATAATTTACGATGAACTTCAGGGCCGTAAGATGGCATATTGAAACCCGAAACAAGATAACTCTATTCACAGACGGTGTTAGCGAATTGATATCCTTTCCCATATTGCATTTAGGCCAGGCAGGCGAGTTGTTTCAATGAAGTCAGTACGCGTGACGTACATACGTACAGACCTGGATCTAGAAAAAAATAGGGGGGGGGGGAAAGAAAGTGACCCAATCGAGTCGTAAAGAAATAAAAAAAGGAGGTGGGGGGGGGGAAAGGGATTGATTAGATTTCGGTGACAATTTAACATTTTTCCGCTGCATTTTGGAGATTTTTAAAAATTTCTTGAAAAATGCGTAAATATGCAGAGATTTAATAATATTTTGCCTTCATTACCCTTACTAGCATTCTGAAGGCTGGGAATGGCTTCCTGGCCCTGCATACGTACATAGAATCCCCTGGCAACCATGGGATACGGAGTTCCAACCAGACTGTGCAATTTAGTTCTCCAAACACGTCTATCCTGAGCTACAGCTGCTGCATTTGACCTCTGTAGGCTATTTCTAATGATGTCCTATTTGATATTATTCTACACATTGCATCCTAGATCTTCTCCTTTTTTCTGAGACCTTTAGGCACACTGTTCATTCGCCAATCTATAGTTATGCATATGGGCAGCAGCATGGCCAAACCAACGCACTATCTCTATATGCTGCTCAAAGGTGGTTGCAGATCCATCGCCTTGTGTAATATGTATTATAACCCAATGCAATTGCATAACTCAGGGGTGGGCAAATAGCGGCCCGCTAAGAGTTGTTTGTGGCCAGCCAAGACAGTCAGAAAAATCCGCCTTGAACCGAGATTTCCTTCCCGTGAGCGACTGAAGATTCGTCTCGTATTTTCCACTAGGACGACCACGTCAATACGCATGCACAGTGTAGATACGAAAACAATTGCCCACCCCTGGCGTAACTGATTTTTAGAGTAAAAAGGAAAGTAAAAAACAAGTTAAGAAGAACATTTTGAAGTGAATAGTGATTAAGGCGCTTGGCTACCTCATAAGCCTCCTCTATGGCATATAAACTGACAATGGCCGAGTGGTTAGCGCGCTTGGCTACTGATCTAAGGAACCTGGGTTCGAGCCCCGGGTAAGGCATGGCTGTTTGTGTCGTTTTTCTGCTGAGGGCCTGCCATCCTCTCAGACCTTCTACTATGGCATATAAACTGACATGCTCCTGTCAGACCTCTGTGGCAAGCAGCTGCTTGAGGGGGTATTTATTATTATTTTTTTATTACTGTGAGATCTCTATGACAAACAACTGCTTGAGGGGATATTTTTAAAGCAATATTTAAAATTTTAATCATTCTGAGTTCGAGCCAGTCAAAGCCCAAACTCATTTCTAATCTAGAGTATCAATATAAAATTTTATTGTTATCAGAGGATGTCTATGAAAATTCTATCTTTTTTTTCTTTAGAATCCGATCGAATAAGTTTAATACCTAGAACATCCACTGGAAATTCTACGATTTCCATTGCATCTCTATATCAAGTTCAGGTTGTTTATTTCCCCAGACACAACTTTAATTAAATATATAGTGAAATGTTAAGGGGGGAGGGGGGGGAGCTGGACTTCAAAGCTAGATGGGAGTCCAAACAAGCACGAATCAAGAGTAATCCAAATGGTCTTGATCTTTTTTTTTTAACTTTATTCATCGCAGACAGGTGTTGGTTCAGTCGATAGCATGCTAAGTCCATAAATCTGATATCTCAGGTTCGAGTCTCGACTGTATGGGGCGAGGGTGGCTCAGTCGGTAGCGCGCCAGGTTCGTAATCTGCAGTTCCCAGGTCCGAGTCCTAGCTGGGTCAGCGTTGAGATTTATCTCCACAAAACCTCCCGTCTTGTCCACGGTTAGTAGGGGACACCGATGGACTTGGAAAGCCCGCCGACCGTCGGATGGGACGTTAAGCCTTGGTCCATGTATGGGAGAGCCATACCCTGTGCACTTTAAAGAACACACTGGATGGCCTTGACGGGAGGCTACCATCTGTCTCCCAACAGCTGTTCCAATGGGTCCCCTTCCCCAATCTTCTCTGAGCCCTCGGTATCCTTGAGACCCGGCCATTTAATCCATTATGTAAAAAAAGTGCAGCTCAGAGGTAAAACAACCCAACTCGACTGTACTTGTTTGGGATTTTCTCCAATAAATGAACTCTTTTTTTCGGTGAAAGGAAATATTTGGGAGGGACTGTATGTCAGATTGGACATTAAGCCATAGTCCATGTGTAGGAGAGACGTACTACTTTAAAGTGTAGGTACACTTTAAAGAACACCCTGGATTATCTTATAGGATGAGAGGATTCTTTCTGTCTTCTCTCCAGTGAATTTCCTATTCATTCCTGAGCTCTTGGGATTCTTGTGGATTGGCCATTTAGCTCATCAGATGCATGAAAGCGCCACTCAGAGATAAAGAAACTAAAATATTATCTATCATGCTATTTCAATCAGCTTATTCATTGATTTTAAACATGGTTAGAAGCCTAAATCCGTCAGATATAATTCGCTCCCGCAGAAGAAGAAGCCTAAGCTTCTATATTAAACTGCATTTTTACTCCCACTTCCTACTCTGGAAGAGCAGAACCACAAGAATGTGGACCAGGATCCAAATATCCATAATCCATCATTGCTTATATACCTTTTCATTTTGACATATTTTATGTTTTATTTCGACTTTTTAAAAGAAAAAAAAAAATCGCATTTTGTGATATATGCTTGATTAGTTTTTACTGTACTGAGAACTCATACATGGGATTACCTTTAGGAAATTTTTGGGTTGTTTTACCTCTGAGCGGCACTTTTTTGCACACCATATGCTAAATGACCAGGTCATATGGACCCCAAAGGCTCAGAGAAGGTTGGGGGGAGGGGACCCACTGGAATAGCTGTTGGGAGACAGATGGTAGCCATCCATCGTGTTCTTTAACGTGCTCAGGGTATGACTCTCACGTACACGGGGCCGCGGCTTAACGTCCCATCCGACGGACGGCGGCATTTCTAAGCCCATCGGTGTCCCCTACTGACCGTGGGCAGGGCGGACTCTTAGGAACTAAACTGCTGATTCATTTTCATGTGTAATGTATTAAAAATGAAAAAAGATACGACACATAAAATAGGAAAATAGATGATACGTTGTTATCGAGAGAAGAGTCAAACATCATTATAAAATGAGTGATGTACTGAAAATAAAAGTACCTCCACCAATCTTCTCTGAGCCTTGTAACCTGGCATTTAGCCCATTATGTGCAAAAAAAAAAATGCCACTGATAGGTAAAAAACCCAAACCCTTTGTTCTGTTATATCCTGCAGATAAGCTAGTAACTTTGTGAGTCTGACCACAAATCTAAAAAAAAGTTTTAATATTAAAATTCAAGTAGAAATTCTTATTAAACATTTGCTTATCTTCAAAATCTTCAAACGAAACCTTTCCCCTCTCTCTTTACAATGACTTTAAACAGCCACTACAGGACGGATATGACGTTTTGTACTTCACGTACTCCCACCCCCCAACGATCTCCACCTCCCACAGTGCTTGCTGGCCATTAATCGAAATGAAAGGGGGAGGTTGGGGGGAGAGCCTGGAGGCTGCCGTCACATTTTGTGCAATAAAAGAACGAAGGAAGTTTGCAAAAGAAAAAAGTCGTTCGCCAACTCAATGAAAAGAGAAAGAAGGAAGAAAAGGGGGTCAAGTCGATTTCGAAGAAGGGCAGAGACGAAGTAACGCCTAGCCAGGCACTTCTCGTGGTCACGTGGGTCCAGAGGCGGGAAGGTCACAAAGAGGAGATCAGATCACCCTAAATGAGAAGTGTGTTTGTGAGTATCCATGGCCACGCTCACACACACAACAAGGAGGAGAGATCCCTGTTATTACTCTGGGTGGAGGGGGAGTCTGACGTCATCTTCGTAGGGAACAACAGGCAAGCCATTGTGCACGACGGCGAGCCACCCACCCCGAAGTTAATTCGCCAACTTTAAGGATGCGACAGGAGAGTGGTGCTCCGTTAGTTTCGAGGAGTTGTGGGTTAAAAGTTGTAGGCTGTAGATTTGCCATTAGAACGAAGTGATTTGGGTGTAGATGCAACAGTTCTTTTCAAAATCAGGCTCATTTCCATAAGTTGAGGAAATCTTATCAGCTATAATAAGCAATGATGTAGGAAGCACGACTGCGAAAAAAAGTCCTTTTACTTTATATGGCTTGGTGTGGTTCGCACACGTGTAATGGATACGTATATCATGAGACTTTAACTTCATAACTAAAAATTTGGTCTTTAGTCTTAAACGGTAGCGAAATGCATATGAAGCTAGGTCTTTGGATAGCAGCTCCGGATTTACACCTGACGCGCTCCTAGGCAAAAAAAAAAAAGCGATATTGCGCACTTATGTACAATCATTTTTTTTTTTTAATTTTCAATTCAATATTACGCAAATTGTTTAATTTTCGCAACGTTGAAAAAAGGAAATAATGTAATCGAAATAGATGGCGGAATTTTGATAACTTCTACAGCTTTGCTACCAAATAATGTAAAAATTAATAAAATAGATTAATATTATTCACCGCATATAATTTATAATATTTAGCAATATTTCAAAATTAAATTATTCATTCAAACTGAAACATTTTTTTCCTCGCATTTTTTTTTTTCGTACTCTGGAAATTAACAAATGATACTAAATTATCGAAGTATTTGGACAGTTCCAGTGGAATTTCCACTGGAACTGTTCAAATGTGGGAATGAAAGTCTATATTTAGCGTTCCCTAACCTTGCAATTAGCTTTTTGCAATAAATTGTCATAAGAAATTGATCAAAATTCTTGAAATAATTAACCAAATCTCATTTTTCAGCAATATTTTTGGAATAAGACTTTTCAAAGCTGAAACCTTTACAGCATGGTTTCTAGAACTAAAAATTAACATCAAAAATTATAAACACTTTGAAATATTACTAAATATTATGAATTATGTGCGTTGTATAATGTTAATCTATTTTAATAATTTAATTATTATAATTAAGGAATATTACTAAAAAAATGTTAGTTTAGAAATTTGTGTACTTTTTTTTGGCTTTTATCAGTTTTGAAATAGTTGTCCTGATGTTAAATATTTCAGTTCAATAACTCTTTATATATTAAATATTGCTGAAAATCGACATTTTGATAAATTTTATTTAGATCTATATTTTCGTTAAAAAGCATTTCGTTAAAAAGCTTATTTTTAAAGTTATGGAGCTTTAAATATAGTTCCCCATTCATATTATATGGAGTGATGGGGTGGTCATTCGGCAGAGCGCCAGGCTCTATAGTTCCCAGGTTCGAGTCTCATCTGGGCCAGCATTGAGATTTATCTCCGCAAAACTCCCCGCTCGGTCAGAAGGGGACACCGATGAGCTTGGAAAGACTGCTTTCGGTCGGATGAATTTAAAGTAAATTTTTTTGGAAATTTAAAAGGAATTTATGAACTGAATATAAATTTGAAATTAAACATTTGTACCAACACTCAAAGCTTTTTTTTTTGTAAAATTTGCATTTATATGATATTTTATGAAGCAGTTTACTTACGAATCATCTGTATTCATCCAATATAATAGTCTACAAAGTTAAAATTGTAGCAAAAAATGAGATGAAACATGTTTTTCACTAGTCTGAAGAGGCGGGGGTGGCTCAGTCGGTAGCGCGCCAGGCTCGTAATCTGTTAGTTCCCAGGTTCGAGTCCCAGCTGGGTCAGCGTTGAGATTTATCTCCGCAAAATTCCCCGCCTTGCCCACGGTCAGTAGGGGACACCGATGGGCTTGGAGAGTCGGATGGGACGTTAAGCCGTGGCCCCGTATGCGGGAGAGCCATACCCTGTGCACGTTAAAGAACACGCTGGATGGCCTTGACGGGAGGCTACCATCTGTCTCCCAACAGCTGTTCCAGCGGATCCCCTCCCCCAACCTTCTCTGAGCCTTCGGGGTCCATGTGACCTGGCCATTTAGCCCATGGTGTGCAAAAAAGTGCCGCTCAGAGGTAAAAACAACCCAACCCACTAGTATGAAAAATTCAGTCTAGAAACATCAGATCTGGCTGCCGATTCAAAACAGGCTTCATTTCATAAAAGATGTCTGGAGACATTGTATTACATTGGCAAGAATATAATTTTTTATCGAAAGAATATAAATATTACTTCTTATAGATGACGATTTTATTAATATAAGAATTTACTATTATCTGTTTATTCTTTCAAATAAATCAAAACCAATTAATTGAATTTTACTTTGGGATGACAGTTTAATAATCTCCCTTGAAGACATACCACTGCTAGTTCAAAATAAGTATTATATCTGCATAAAGGAAACAAAAATCTCAATTCGTACGGTATAAAATAAATTAAAAAAAAATAAATACCCCCTCAAGCAGCTGCTTGCTACAGAGGTCTGACAGGAGCCTGTCAGTTTATATGCCATAGTAGAAGATCTGAGAGGATGGCAGGACCTCAGCAGAAAAACAACACATACAACCATGCCTTATCCGGGGCTCGAACCAGTAAAACGAAACTGGTTTAAATTTTTTTGACCATTTAAATTGAAACCGTGCAAACTGAGTACCGTGTAAATCGATGGATAGGTTTTATGGAAACGCAATTATAAGAAAGCTAACATGCGTGTATTATTTAATCATTTTCGCTCGAATTCTGCGGATGTTGATGTCACCGAATCTGAATTTTATATATTCGATAGTAATGACGGTAAAACTAGAAGTACCTAACTAGAAGAACTAAACTGTTCAAATAAAATATACTCTTGTATTCGTGTATCCACAGATAGTGTAACTCGAACCCGTGTGAGTCGGCGGCTTACTCTATTGACAGGCTCCTGTCAGACCTATCTGGCAAAAAAGATACTTGAAGCGAATTTATTTTTTAAATTTTATCAAATGTTGCCTGCATTATTTCCATTACAAATTTTATTCCTCTTGATTTTCTGAGCATTTTTTGATCAGCTGATGTTTTTCTTCTAATCACGTGTCTATAAAAAGGCTAAAATATGTAAACAAACGTTCATTGTCCACTGCCTCGTGAGAGAGCCACTAGATGGCGCATCGCTGAAGTAGGTCATTGAAGTTTGCAGACTTGCATTGTGTGCATCACCAACTTTCATGCATTCTAAGTTTTTTATTTATTGCGCCTTTCTTATTTTTTCGCTAGCCAGCTACTTAGTTGAGCCTTGACATGTCGGATCAAGCGTTGAATTTCCTCTCTGAGATCTACACACAGAGTGAATAGACTATGTCACAGAAACCCAGAAGGGAATCGTATTCTCTTGCAGCTAATGCGTTTTATAACAAGCCAGCGCAGAAGGGTAATATTCCATGTTGATATCAATGATTAAAATATTTAAAAAATACCTATCTTCCTGTATGCACCCTAAAAAGTGCAAAATAAAACTAAAGCATATCAATGGTACAATCAATCACTGAATTTACATTCACTTCAAAGGAAGATAGGATGCCGGCAATCTTGTTGTGTGGGGAGAGAGAACCCACTGGAACAGCTGTTGGGAGACAGGCGGTAGCCTCCCGTCAAGGTCATCCAGCGTCTTCTTTAATGTTTCTTTAATGTGCTTTAAAAGGTTGAGAACCACTGTTCTATACCAGAGCTTCTTAAACTTTTTCCACCCGCGACCCCTTTTTGCCCGAGAAATTTTTACGCGACCCGGGTATATAGGTATGTAAAATAGGTATACAGATCAAGCATTTACTGATAATAAAACATAAAGAAATTTATTTTAAAATAATTCTTTGGTATACATATAATTTTACCATTTATTAAAGACGGAAGCAAATTGGTATACTAATGAGATGGATGTGCTTGGTTATTTTTACATAAAGAATTAAATCTTGGCTGAATATTTGACATTGCAAGACGTAGAGCATCTTTAACGTTTTTCGGAGTTGATCGATATTTTGATTTTATTATCATAAATGCTGAGAACGCCGCTTCGCATAAATACGTAGTACAAAATGGGTGAGGTATGTTTAGAGCCATTTCAGAAATTGTTGGAAATTCTCTCCTAATCACAAGCCAAAATTCATTTAACGTTTTTTAGGAAACTAAAGTTTTAAACCTGTGTCACTTGAATACTCGGCAAATTTTTCTTGAATTTCTAATGGTAGATGTCTGACGATTTTGATTTCAATTGAGTATGGCATATGAACCCAACTTAGTTTTTTAGAATCAAAAATTGAAGGGAAGTATCTCTGAAACTGTGTTTCCAGGCATTTCAGATGATCAATTATAACTCTTACAATTACATCTTTCGAAAGGTTATTTTCATTTATAAAATCGTCTGTAGCTGTAAACATTTCTAAAGAACCATTTTCTACCCTATTCTTCCAAACGTTAACTTTTTTAACAAAACTTTCAATTTTATCTTCTAACATAAATATGTTACAATTTTTTCCTTGAAGCGACATGTTTAAATCGTTGAGGGTTTCGAAAATATCCGACAAATAACACAGTTTTGAAAGCCATAAGTCATTAATAAAAAAATTAACAAAGTCGGATTTCTGCTCAGTCAAAAATATAACAACTTCATCTTTCAGTTTCAATAATCTGTTTAAACTTCGCCCTCTTGAGAGCCACCTTACCTCCTCTGCATGTAGTAATAAGCTTTTGTAATCAGAGTCCATATCTTTGCAAAGGTTTGAAAACAAACGACTGTTAAGGGCACCGTTTTTAGTGAAGTTAATGATTTTGATAGTATCGCGAAGCACAACATACTCTGGTGATATTTTTTTGGCTACGAGTGCCTCTCGATGGATCATGCAGTGAATAAAAGTGATATGTTCATTGCCACCAGCTTTAACGTTTGCTAAAATCCAACATTCTCGCCCATCCATTGCTCCAGCACCGTCTGTACAGACTCCAACGCATTTTTTCCATTGTAAACCTTCATTTGTGAAAAATTCATCGACTTTAAAATACATATCTTCCCCGAAGAAATGTATTTTAAATGAACCATGTTCATTTAAAATGTTAAACCCTGAAATCTTAAACCCTGAAATGTTAAACCCTGAAATCTTTAATTTCAGAAATTCTTTTGGAAACAGTATCATTCGATAAAGGAATTTTACGAATTTCATCCACATACTTTTTCCCATGAACTATTTCTGACATTTTAATAGCAGCAGGTAACACGAGATCTTCTCCTGTCGCATAGGGCTTTTTAGTTTTCTCAATTAAATAAGAAGTTTCGTAAGATGCAAGTAAATACTTTTCGTTGAGAGTAACAAATTTCTCAAAACATTGTTTTTCTTTATTTGAAGATTTTACAAGTCGTTCGAAATATTCCTTTGGTTTATTGCAGTATGCTGCACGCTTGGTATTAAGATGTCGTTTTAGTTTGGCTGGTTTCATGCTCTCTGCAGTCAAAACTTCATTACAAATTAGGCAAAGAGGGTTTTCCACACCATCATGATTATTAGAAGTAAATTCATATTGCAAAAATTTTTCGATATATTTTCTTTTTCTTGTCAACTTAGGTGTACAATCGCTCAAAAAAGTATCCGAACACTACGGTTGATTACATAATTCAGAAAAAATATCTGGCAATGATTTTTTTAGACTTTTAGATTTAGATTTAGTGATAGATTTAGTGATGAATTTTTAGATTTAGTGATCTGGCAACCTTCGTGTCACGTGACACGAAGGTTGCCAGATCACTAATTTCTAAAAAAATCATTGCCAGATATTTTTTCTGAATTATGTAATCAACCGTAGTGTTCGGTTACTTTTTTGAGCGACTGTACTACAACCTGGTAGCGAAGACTCTGCCACATTTTCATCAGTATTTTTACCTCTTCTGTCTAAATTTAGCCACTTATCCATAATCCAATACAATCCAAAGATATACTATTTTGAAACTTACATGCTGAGGAATGACGGTAGGAAAATATTAAGTCTTTATTTTCCGTAATTAAACTGTTATGTTTTTATAAGAGCAGAAAACTTTATATGTACAGACAAAAAATGCTAACATAAAATACAATAGTCTCGAATCCGAGCCGAGGTGTTCGTTGACGTTGCATGGCCTGACGTCATGCGCAGTTCAATATGTGCATGTTGTGTGTTAAGAACAAGGCTGCAGTGAAGTCGCGCTGCCAGAAACACCTCGGATTCATTACGCGTTTCATTTTGAATTAATTTTTGGTCGTTGCACGTTCATAAACCTTTTACTGTTGCCAAATTTTTCGCGACCCTCACATTCAGTTACGCGACCCCATATGGAGTCGCGACCCATAGTTTAAGAAGCTATGCTCTATACCATTACTTTTAGAGGTTTGTTTCCATTAAAAAATCATGCATTTCTAATTTTAAAAGTGAACATTTTAATGATGAAAAGGTGAATTTCTGATTTTTTACCGTAGTGCTATAAACCCTGGATCCGGTATTGCAATTTCTTTTTCAATTATTGATTATACTTTCATGCAGAATACATTTCAATGTAGGCGAGTAATTAGGAGGGGAATACCTCACCCTCTACTGACTCTTATAATTCGCGCACCTCACCAATCATTTCAGGAAGTCGGTGCCTTTGCTTTGCATCACACTAGGACTTATGATGCTTTAAGTGAGACCTTAAGTATACGCCACTGCTTGGTCATAGACTGTTAAACACAGGTTGAAAGAGCCTTAAAAACGTCTTGACAGTTTGCAACTGACGGAATTATACAGCGTTAAAAAGGGAATCCGCTTGGAAACGAGATTGCTATCTCCATACATCAACTTTGCACACGAATAAATATCCCTTCAATCTCGTGACCGAGTGGTTAGTGTACTTGGCTAGTGATCAAAGGGATTTGGGTTCGAGTCACGGGTAAGGCATGGATGTTTGTGTTGTTTTTCTCCTTGTCACAGGGGTCTCACAAACCTTCTCTATGGTATATAAACTGATTGGATCCTATCAGATCTCTGTGACAAGAAGCTACTTGCCACAGAAATCTGACAGAAGCGGGGGGGGGGGGGCTCAGTCGGTAGCGCGCCAGGTTCGTAATCTGTAGTTCCCAGGTTCGAGTCCCAGCTGGGTCAGCGTTGAGATTTATCTCCGCAAAATTCCCCGCCCTGCCCACGTTCAGTAGGGGACACCGATGGGCTTGGAAAGGCCGCCGTTCGTCGGATGCGACGTTAAGCCGTGGCCTCGTGTGCGGGAGAGCCATACCATGTGCACGTCAAAGAACACACTGGATGGCCTTGACGGGAGGCTACCATCTGTCTCCCAACAGCTGTTCCAGTGGGTCCCCTCCCCCAACCTTCTCTGAGCCTTCGGGGTCCATGTGACCTGGCCATTTAGCACATGGTGTGCAAAAAAGTGCCGCTCAGAGGTAAAACAACCCAACCCAACTGACAGAAGCCTGTCACAGGAGTCGTCGTAAAGAGTCAAAGTTGATCATTGCAATCGAGTTTTTTGTTCTTTTTCTGAAGAAAAAAAAAACGAGTTAATGTTTTTCACTTTGTCGTCTGTCGTCTGGAGACATTCCACTTTTTTGTTTTTAAAGATAAATTAAAAATACGCCTCGAGTGGGATAGGTATTGGTGAAATATTACGATTCGCATTTTACGAATTACCCAATGGCTTCAAAAGCGCCCTCTAGTGGTGGAAAAGTTTGGAAAATGGCAAAACTTTAAATGAATATTGCAAACGATATGTTTATGCTAGAAATTCGAAATTTTGGTGGTAGAGTGTGATGTTTAAGAGGTTTACGTTGACAACAATAAGTTTCCCCCTTATCCCCAAGGAGGTGGTGGCAGGTAAACAAAACTTTTTGTTTTAAGGTAATAAATGAAAAATTCCTTTTGAGTTTTATAGGTAGCAATAAAATATTTGCATTTTCTCAGTCATCCATCAGTTCGAATTTCCACTCTTAGAGGGTGCTAAAGTCGTAAAATTAAGAGCTACAAAAGCGTCCTCTAAAGGTGGGAAAAAGTAGGAAAAGGCCAAAATTTTAAACGAATATTTCAAACGTTATATTTCTCTTCGAAATTTTATTTTTAATTTTTTTTTGTAGTGTAATGGTCAAGAAGTTTACTTTGATAGTAATGATTTGCCCCCTTACCCCAAATGTGGTGATTGGGATGAGGAATGCAAACTTTTCTGTTTTAAGATATAAGTGAAAAATTCTTTTGCATTTTGGAGGAGGAATGCAAACTTTTCTGTTTTAAGATATAAGTGAAAAATTCTTTTGCATTTTAGAGGAGGAATGCAAACTTTTCTGCTTTAAGATATAAGTGAAAAATTCTTTTGCATTTTAGAAGAGGAATGCAAACTTTTCTGCTTTAAGATATAAGTGAAAAATTCTTTTGCATTTTAGAGGAGGAATGCAAACTTTTCTGCTTTAAGATATAAATGAAAAATTGTTTTGCATTTTAGAGGAGGAATGCAAACTTTTCTGTTTTAAGATATAAGTGAAAAATTATTTTGCATTTTAAGGAGGAATGCAAACTTTTCTGCTTTAAGATATAAGTGAAAAATTCTTTTGCATTTTACAGGTATTAATAAAATATTAACTTAACATTTTCGTGTTAAATTCGGAAAAAAATTAAAGCTTTGTAAGCGAGCAGCCTATATTCTTCAGAGGTAATACGTTATTCCTCTAGTATTTATACACGCTTGGTTCCGTACAAGTAATAGGATGCATCTCTTTCTGCCTTCAATTTAGTAAGTACCTATGTTCATATTTACGTTATTTCCAATCTACGGTGTATAGTAATTTGAATTTTTTATCTGTATTTGTTCAAAAAATCAGTGCCTTGGTCACATTTTTATTTAGGTACTTATATATTGCGATACATATTGAAGAAAATTTCAATTTCGTTATCGACCTTACCAACATCACGTATTTCAAACATCATCATCATTCTCAAGCAGCCAAAGGCTATGGAGGTCCAACCAGACCGTGCAGTTTAATTCTTCAAGCATATCTGTCCTGAGCTATATCTGCTGCATATGGCCACTGCACACCAATTCTAACAAGGTCCTGTTTGACATTGGTGTGCAGTGGCCATATGCAGCAGATGTAGCTCAGGACCCTCTTTCTGAGAGGAGTAAGAGTAATGGCCTCAGAAAGAGAGGTCTCCCCCTCTTTCTGAGGCCTGTTCATAACTCTATTCGCTAATCTATAATTATCATATATACGGGCAACATGGCCAAACCAACGGAGTCTCTCTATGCACAATATGGTGCTTAAAGGAGGTTGCCGACTCCTTGGCCTAACCTCATCATTAGTTACAAAGCTGAACCACCTAATGCCCAAGATACTGCGTAAGTATCTAGGTTCCTGCTATCTTGTTTTCAAAGCTCTTCTTTGTATTTTAAACTGGAATAAATTATTTTTATTAATATTATTACTAAACGTTATTTACGATTACACATAGTTTAAGATTAAAATTAAACTCCCTTTAAAAAAGGTACGTGAAGTCTTACTCTGGGAACAAGTCTCCCTCTGAGAGAAAGGAGTAGATTAAGTCTCACTCTTAAATTAAAGAGGACGTGAAATCTTACTCTGAGAGCAAGGGCCACATGAAGTTTCCCTCTGAGTCCTACCTCTGGGAAGGGTACGTCGACTAAAAAGATTCAGAAACACAGATCAATAAGAGCTATCGAAGATTTAATGCACAGTCTCCGATTAATTATATATGAAATATAAAAATACATAATTTGATATACGCTCAGCGCCACTCTTTTAGGTGCAGTTATATGTATCTTATACCAATAATAACTCAGATACAGAACTCCATACTTCTTAAATAAAGGGAATAAGATCCCCTCAAATTCCAATTTTTGGAGATAATCACGTTTATTTAGGTGAAAGATATGGCCCCAAAAAAAGGGTCGCGCAGGCATAATCACGTTTATTTTTTCAACGAATAAGGCCCCCGTAAATTCCATTTTTTGTCATAATCACGTTTATTTAGGTGAAAGATATGGTCCAAAAAGAGGGGCCGCGTGCAGGGACCCGCAGATCATAAATCCTCCACAGGGAAGATCGGGGCCCCAAAATTCCAATTTTCGGGCATAATCATGCTTATTTTTTCAACGAATAAGGCCCCCCAAATTCCATTTTTTGGACATAATCACATTTATTTAGGTCAAAGATATGGCCCCCAAAAAAGGACCGCGCGCAGGGACCCTCAGATCATAAATCCTCCACAGGGAGGATGGGTTAAAAGATTTACAGAAAGAAAAGCATGCATTTTTTGCGTGAATTGTTAAAACTTTACAACTGTACTTAATAAAACATGGAAAAATGAACAAGGCACAAAATCGTTAGCAATCTTCCCTTGACTGTATCAGTAATGACACGCGTGCACAAAACACCGTTAACCCATACTGCTCATTTGTCTGGATGGAAGGCAGCAAAGGTTAACTAGCCAACGCAGTGAGAGTCGGCAGAGTCGAAAGAGACTGAGCCCGTAGCCATTGGTAACGCTTCACTGCTGAGAGTGGAGAAAGAGCCAGTCGTTGTACCTTATCATATCGGAGCTGTTAGTTCCGCCACGGTCACGCTACATCTCGCTATTTAACCTACTAGATATGGTTAATCTTTCACGTAACATTTTGGGTTTTATATTGCAGCTGAAATCTCGTTGAAGGCTGATAAATTGGGAAACGGAGGCTTGCTGGCATTTGAGTTTTTTTTTTATCTTTTTCGCTTTTCTTCAAGAGTGTTCATATTTCTGGAACGTTTTTAATGTCATCATCTATATATCATCAGTAAGTATTATGGCTCTTATCATATGTTTACATAAAAACGAATGCGAATTATTTTTCTAAGTGCTATGGATAATAAATTAAAATTTGTGCGATTTTTTTTTTTAGCGATTATGTGAATTGTTAAGCTTTCGTCTTTTTCGAGTTTTTATTTTCGTTTCCTTTTTGGAAAGTAAGATTTCCATACACTTAAGTCTTGATGATTGGATTGGATTGTTTTACCTCTGAGCGGCACTTTTTTGCACACCATGGGTTAAACTGACCAGGTCACTGGCGCCCTACCGACTGAGCCACCCCCGCCCATGTGGATGAAGGGACACAGATCCAAGTCCGGGAGGAATGCTCGGCTGTTTATTTTTATCTTTCTGCCGAAAACCTTGTTCTCAAAGGATTCGTTAATATTGTCTTACAATTTCGATTCTTCTCTCTAAACCTCTCAGATTGCAGTGAGGGCTTCCATAATTCCAGCACAAATAAATAAATAAATACCCCCTCAAGCAGCTGCTTGCCACAGAGGTCTGACAGGAGCCTGTCAGTTTATATGCCATAGTAGAGGGTCTGTGAGGATGGCAGGACCTCAGCAGAAAAACGACACACACATCCATGCCTTACCCGGGGCTCGAACCCAGGTCCCTTAGATCAGTAGCCAAGCGCGCTAACCACTCGGCCATGGGACGGCGGTTAATTCCAGCACAAGCGTAATGAATATTTTTTACCACACTCAACAGTACATTTTATTTCATCGAAAGGTATCACCCGACCATCACACACTTTCCACACGTGGCAGCCATCCCGCGTTTCCCAATCTTCAGCAATCTATTGCACATCTCCGAGACGAAGTAATACAACAAATTGACATGATTGTAAATGAGCGATATTTCTGCTAAAAAATCATCGAAAACGATGTTTTTTTACAATTATTGTTGAATAAAAAATATATTCCAGGAACAGATTGTGGATTCCAAAAAATATCTCTGTGAAGCCATTGTAATAAACCGATAAAATAAAGTTTTATTTTTTACTTATCTTCCTATTGCTTTTCACTTATCAGTTTCTGAAGTAGAGACTGTCATAAATAATAAAAATAAATAAAATAAATACCCCCTCAAGCAGCTGCTTGCCACAGAGGTCTGACAGGAGCCTGTCAGTTTATATGCCATAGTAGAAGGTCTGAGAGGATGGCAGGACCTCAGCAGAAAAACGGCACAAACAGTCATGCCTTACCCGGGGCTCGAACCCAGGTCCCTTAGATTAGTAGCCAAGTGCGCTAACCACTCGGCCATGGGACGGCTGAGACTGTCATAGGCTATAAAAAAATCAACCCCCCCCCCCCCCCCCAACCTATGCGCTTTATTCTCCACGGAAAAGAGGAAATTCAAAAATTGTTTTGCGACTGTACCTTAAGAACACGATTTAGGTGACAAGTGAAAGTTCGTGATGTGGGAATTGTTATGGATTATCTTGCCTTTTGCTCCCTTCCCCCTCAAAAAAAAAAGAAGGGGGAGATGAATAGAAATTTCACGGGGGTTGATTCCAACCAATTATACGAGTTATATCTCAGATTAAAGCTTATGACATCTACATACATATGTGGGCTACCTCAAATCGTGTCACCTCTCTCTCTCCGCCCCTCGTGATGGCTCAGTCGATAGCGCGCCAGGCTCCTAATCTGTAGTTTCCAGGTTCGAGTCCCAGCTGGGCCAGCGTTCAGATTTATCTCCTTAAAACTCCTCGCCCAGCCCATAGTCAGTAGGGAACACCGATGGACTTGGGAAGGTTGCCGTCCGTCTAATGGGACGTTAAGACGTGGTCCTTGTGTGGAAGAGCCACATCCTGTGGACGTTAAAGAACACGCCGGATGAACTTGACGGGAGACTACCATCTGTCTCCCAATAGCTGTCCAGTGAGTCCTCTCCTCCCAACCTTCTCTGAGTCCTTGGGGTCCTTGTGACCTGGCTAAATAGCCAGGTCACAAGGACCTCAAGTTTTTTTTGTGTGTGTGCAAAAAAAACCCTTCCCCGTTAAAAAGAGGATAGAGTGAAACTGGGGTCGATCTTTAGGGGTGTAGCAATTCCGAAAATATGGTGTTTTGGAGAACTAAGCTCACCGGACAAAAATTAGTCACCCCTGGCTGAATGTCACCTAATAGCGCATAACGCTTCCGTGCGACCGAAGAACAGCTGAAATCCTATCTGGCATGGATGCCACCAGTGTGGGGATGTAGTGCACATCAATATTCATTCACTCTTCCAGCAGCAAATGCCGCAGTTCGGCCAGATTGGCCGGATGGCAGGGACGGGGCTTCACTCGTTGCCCCCAAATAGTCCGACAATTTTCTTGTGTTCCACTAGTTCCCTCTTACTGCGGGTGATGATTAATTTTTTGACCGGTGAGCTTAAATTATAATATAAAACGTGAAAATTAAAAATAACTATCTAATTCTGAGAAGTAAAAAGTAAAGCATACCAATGGTGAAATCATTCATGTCGAATGGTAAATTCGTATTCGCTTCAAAGGAAGGTACGGTGACGGCATTCTTTGTTGGCTAATTGGCGCCTATCTTCCTTTGATTTGGGTTGGGTTGTTTTACCTCTGAGCGGCACTTTTTTGCACACCATGGGCTAAATGGCCAGGTCATAAGGACCCCGAAGGCTCAGAGAAGGTTGGGGGAGGAGACCCATTGGAACAGCTGTTGGGAAACATATGATAGTCTCCCGTAAAGTCCAACCAGCGTGTTCTTTAACGTGCACAGGGTATGGCTCTCCCGCACACAGAACCACGGCTTAACGTCCCATACGACGGACGGCGGCCTTTCCAAGTCCATCGGTGTCCCCTACTGACCGTGGGCAGGGCGGGGAATTTTGCGGAGATAAATCTCAACGCTGACCCAGTTGGGACTCGAACCTGGGAACTACAGATTACGAGCCTGGGGCGCTACCGACTGAGCCACCTCCGCCCCATTTTCCTTTGAAGTGAATTCGAATCCACCTAGTGATTTTACCATCGGTATGCTTTAGTCTCATTTTTAACTTTTTTTAGGGCGAGGAAGAAAAATTTTTAAAACATTTTGATTATATTTTTGTGCGACTCCCTGAAAGCATGCTCACTAGCAGCAGACTGGTTATTAAAGTAATAACTACGAGACTTAAAATTAAGGTATTTGCATAAATAAATCAAATTCGTTGAGCTTCATTGATCTGTGACCGACTACTAAACAAATTTATAGCTTAGCATCCAAAAAGTGCTGTTGAAGTTCACAACCAAAAACGAAAACTTAGGACTGAATCAAGACATTAGCTGTTATGTCTTTAATCAACACCTTCTGTAACAGAAGGCCAGTGTACCAAATTTTTGACGTCACTTAGGTAGTCCTACTATATAGACTAGGGGTTCTCAACGCGGGGTACGCCGTGAGAGCTCAAAAGTCGCTAGATATATGTTATATATGTGTGTTTTATTTTATTCCCATTGTTATGCTATAACCACAGTTTTATCTATTCACAAAGGGTACGCCAGTTACATACACATTTCCAGGGTGTACGTGAGATATTAAAGGTTGAAAACCACTGATATAGACAATTCTTATATTTTTTATTCTAATATTTTTACTGGTGTACTCTTGTGTTAATCTTTACACTAATGTTTATCTATAAATATATTTTATTTAGAAAGAAAATTATTTGTATTTATTATCAAATATAATAATGCTAATTAATACAAATAAATTTTCTCCTTAACATGATATATTTATAGACAAACACTACTATAAAGTTCAGCACAGAATCCACCAGTAATAATATTAGAATCAAAAATATAAGAAGTGCCTATTTGGTAGGACTACTTAAGTGACGTCATAAATTGTCCTCTGGCTTTCTGTTATAGGAGGTGTTACTTTAATCATCAAGACTTGGGGACGGGGGTGGCTGAGTCGGTACGTATCAGGCTCGTAATCTGCAGTTCCCAGGTTCGAGTCCCAGCTGGGTCATCGTTGAGATTTAACTCTGCAAAATTTCCCGCCCTGCTCACGGTAAGTAGGGGACACCGATGGCTTGGAAAGGACGCCGTCTGTCGAATGGGACGTTAAGCCGTAGTCCCGTATGCAGGAGAGCCATACTCCGTGCATGTTAGATAGCCTTGACAGGAGGCTACCATCTGTCTCCCACCAGCTGTTCCAGTGGGTCTCCTCCCCCAACCTTCTCTGAGCCTTCGGGGTCCTTGCGACCTGGCCATTTAGCCCATGGTGTGCAAAAAAGTGCAGCTCAGAGGTAAAACAACCCTTCATCCAGTGTAGAAAACGCTCTAACCACACTGCTCCTTATGGGGACATTTCCAGACCAACTTAGCAATCCTTTTTTCCTTGAATTTAAATACTTCCTGTTGCAACACAAGGGTGGCTTGCCTTATTTTCCTTTGAATTTTATTATTGCAGGAGTGTTACTCAAAGCTGCACTCGTAAGTGAGGAAGTGTTAGGGCGAGAACAAATTATCAAGAAGACAGAGAATTATTTTGAATTTTTTATGCAAATAGAGGCCTATTTCGAAGCGACCCATGGCAATTATTCTTTGTAAAAGCGGACGTGCTCAAAGTTATGTTAATCGTATCGTAATAACCATGCTAATTTGGGTAAAGAGCCTCGGATATACAGAAGTCTACGGTTTTAAAACCATGGGATGCGCCTCCTGGTGAGGTGACACTTTTGCTAATAAGCGACATTTTCATAATTCTTAAATCTGTCTTCTTATGATAGGTTGCAAGGCTTGGAGTTTAACAAAATATTTATGGAAAAGCAAAGTGACTGAATAGAGCAAAGTGACTGGGGAGGGCAAAGTGACTGGATAGGGTAAAGTGACTGGGGAGGCAAAGTGACTGGGGAGGCAAAGTGACTGGATAGGGTAGAGTGACTGGGGAGGGCAAAGTGACTGGATAGGGTAGAGTGACTGGATAGGGTAGAGTGACTGGATAGAGCAAAGTGACTGGGGAGGGCAAAGTGACTGGATAGGGTAAAGTGACTGGATAGGGCAAAGTGACTGGATAGGGCAAAGTGACTGGATAGGGTAGAGTTACTGGATAGGGCAAAGTGACTGGAGAGGGCAAAGTGACTGGATAGGGTAAAGTGACTGGATAGGGCAAAGTGACTGGATAGGGTAGAGTTACTGGATAGGGCAAAGTGACTGGATAGGGTAGAGTTACTGGATAGGGCAAAGTGACTGGAGAGGGTAGAGTTACTGGATAGGGCAAAGTGACTGGAGAGGGCAAAGTGACTGGATAGGGTAGAGTGACTGGATAGAGCAAAGTGACTGGATAGGGCAAAGTGACTGGAGAGGGCAAAGTGATGTGTTGGAATAAAACGGAACTCCGGTCGATTACATAATTTTTCACTCGGTTTTTCTAATATTTAAAATTTCTTCTTAAAAATAATACAAACTGAATGAGCATTGAATTATTACCTCCCACCTCATGCTATGCCAATGGGGTTCTAATTTTGTAGCCCTCTTAACTTTTAAAATAAGCGTTTTATGGGAAAATATGACTAAAGGTATATTAAAGATCTCTGTCACTTCTATATAAACTCTACAACAGCAACGTTAGACAAAAAAATTATCTTTGAAGTTTACTGCTGCTGAAATAAAAAACATTAAAACTACAAATACTAAATATTATAACTAAATATTTAAAAGTGTGTGTAAATAATTCCTTTAATATTCGTTTTATTTTTTGAAAGATTTCTTAAAACAATGTTGCTATTAAATGTTCAAACTTCTATACCTGTTTTAATATTAAAGGAACATTTTTTTTAATCGAGATTTAGATAGATTTGATTGAGATCTTTAAAATATCTTCAGCCATATTTTCTCATTAAACGCTTATTTTAGAAGTTATAGACGTTAACTTCCCATTGGAAAACATGGGGTGGAGTGGTTATAATTGAATGACCACCCAGTGTATACATTTATTATCCTTTTCCTCCGTTTCAATTATTATCATCCTTCCCGGATTGGAGCATGCTCTCCTTGCGCCTCCCCTCCCTGCAAAATTAGGATTTGACAGATTCTATTACTTAGCTTGGAACAATTATAGGTTGGGTTGTTTTACCTCTGAGCGACACTTTTTGCACACCATGGGCTAAATGGCCAGGTCACAAGAACCCCGAAGGCTCAGAGAAGATTGGGAGGAGGGGACCCACTGAAACAGCTGTTGGGAGACAGATGTTAGCCTCCCGTCAAGGCCATCCAGCGTGTTCTTTAACATGCACATTGTATGGCTCTCCCGCACACGGGACCACGGCTTAACGTCCCATTCAACGGACGGCGCCCTTTCCAAGGCCGTCGGTGTCCCCTGCTGACAGTGGGCGGAGTGGGGGATTGTGTTGAGATAAATCTCAACGTTGACCCAGCTGGGACTCGAGACTGGAGAGATTTTGACCTTTAATAAATATATGCCTGTAGCTAAAGCAATATTAGCTTTAGATCAACGAAATTTGAAAAAAAAAATAGTTTTCACCCTTATCTTTTTGAAAAAAATGTAATTGATAACTTATTGGTATACAAAATTACTGCTATTAAAAAATTGGGGGGTCCGAAAAAGTGCTTTTACCTCCATAGTCCGTGGTCTACCTCTTTTGCCCCTGATTTAAAGAGGCGGGGGTGGCTCAGTCGACATTGCGCCAGGTTCCTAATCTGTAGTTTCCAGGTTCGAGTCCCAGCTGGGTCAGCGTTGAGATTTATCTCCACAAAATTCCCCGCCCTGCTCACGGTCAGTAGGAGACACCGATGGGCTTGGAAAGGCCGGCGTCCGTCGGATGAGACGTTAAGCCTTGGCCACGTGTGCGGGAGAGCCATACCCTGCGCACGTTAAAGAACGCGCTGGATGGCCTTGACGGGAGGTTATCATCTGTCTCCCAACAGCTGTTCTAGTGGATCCCCTCCCCCAACTTTCTCTGAGCCTTCGGGGTCCATGTGACCTGGCCATTTAGCCCATGGTGTGCAAAAAAGTGCCGCTCAGAGGTAAAACAACCCAACCCTGATTTAAACTAACGAAGGAAACGGAAAATGCAGATAAAAATATTTTCTCTTTAATTAGTATCTAACCTTGAAAAAAAGAAAGAAAAGGTTACCAGACTAAAAGCATTCAAGTACATAGGAATTTTAAAATATTTCGCCATTCGTCGCGAACCCGAATTCAAATAAAATGAACGAGAACCAGGGCGTTGATCTGCGGCGATCCTTGTAACGCTGGCTACACACGCGTCTATCGCCGACCATCTTTTTTTGTCAGATCCATACATTAATATGTGTCTCGATGCTCATCGGAACATGTTGAAGCTTGGAAACGATTTAGAAGATGGCACTGCACTGGAACGTACGCCCTCCGGATTACAGCAAAAAAGGAAGAAAGGGATCCACGGTGGATGCTTCCGGTTTTCGCATGAGAGCAGTGTCTGCAGCGGAAGTGACGCAACAATCGCAGTTTTTGTTGCGGAGGCAGTGGCATAGCGCCGGCTCGTGTAGACCTAAATACCAAATGCTTTTATCAAGAAAGGTGGATCGCTTTAATAGCGGAAACCCGATAGTGTGGTAAATCAATATTTGCATTCTTATAAACTTTACTTCCGAAGGTTCTGCAGGTGAACAGGTGGCGTTGTGGTTTTGGTGGTTGTTGTTTCTCTTTATCTCGTTTGTTTCCCTAGTGGGTCATCTGCTCTGTCAGGTCAAAGCTTTCAGAGGAAAGGTTCATATTGTGCTCTCTTGTTATCAGAGTGGTGTTTTTGGAAGAGACGTGTTTTTGAACTTTCAACGACCGAATTCAGTTCATTACGTTTCGGAAATGGTAGTCTTATGGTTATGTTTTGATGATTTACACTGCAATGTTTATTTTTTGAGAAGTGGACTTCAAGAGAATAGGATTGGGTTGGGGTTGTTTTACCTCTCAGAGGCACTTTTTTTGGACATAATCGACTAAAATGACCAGGTCACAAAGACCCCAATGGCTCAGAGAAGGTTGGGGGAGGGGACCAACTGGACAATTGTTAGAAGACAGATGGTAACCTCCCGTCAAGACCATCCAGTGTGTTCTTTAACGTACACAGGGTATGGCTCTCCCACACACGTCGGCGGCCTTTCGAAGTCAATCGCTGTCCCCTATTGACCGTGGGCATGGTGGGAGTTTTGCGGAGATAAATCTCAACGCTGGCCCAACTGCGACTCCAACCTGGGAAATACAGATTACGAGTCTGGCACACTACCGACTGAGCCACCCCCGCACCGTCTCAGTCGGTATCGTGCCAGACTCGTAATCTACAGTTCCCCGGTTCGAGTCTCAACTGTGCCAGCGTGTTCAAGAATTATTGACTGGTTGTTGTGCGAGTTCGGTCGATTGTCATTAATATTTCCTAAATATATATACTTTTCCTAAGTGTGCCATTAGCATGAGTTCTAAGGGGCACATTTAGTTAATCTTCGAAGATGGACCTTTAATTGAACAATTTATTTATTTATTAAAAGCATGAGAATGATACATCCGAGAGATACTGAAGAACAAACACTCATAAATCAGTGTCCGCAAAATTCCCCGCCCTGCCCACGGTCAGTAGGGGACACCGATGGGCTTGGAAAGGCCGCCGTCCGTCGGATGGGACGTTAAGCCGTGGCCCCGTGTGCGGGAGAGCCATATCCTGTGCACGTTAAAGAACACGCTGGATGGCCTTGACGGGAGGCTACCATCTGTCTCCCAACAGTTGTTCCAGTGGGTCCCCTCCCCCAACCTTCTCTGAGCCTTCGGGGTCCATGTGACCTGGCCATTTAGCCCATGGTGTGCAAAAAAGTGCCGCTCAGAGGTAAAACAACAACAACAACATAAATCAGTGACGTATCGTGAGGGACAACACAAATAAATGTTTTGGGTTGTTTTACCTCTGAACAACACTTTTGTGCACATAATGGGATAAATGGTTAGGTTACAAGGACCCCTAATTGCTCAGAGAAGGTTGGGGGACGGGAATACATTGGACAGCTGTTAAGACAGACGTGGTGGAAGCCTCTTGTCAAGTCCATGCAGCGTATTCTTCAGCTTTGGGTTGGGTTGTTTTACCTCTCAGGGGCGGGGCGGGGCGGGGGTGGCTCAGTCGGTAGCGCGCCAGGCTCGTAATCTATAGTTCCCAGGTTCGAGTCCCAGCTGGGTCAGCGTTGAGATTTATCTCCGCAAAATTCCCCGCCCTGCCCACGGTCAGTAGGGGACACCGATGGGCTTGGAAAGGCCGCCGTCCGTCGGATGGGACGTTAAGCCATGGCCCCGTGTGCGGGAGAGCCATACCCTGTGCACGTTAAAGAACACGCTGGATGGTCTTGACGGGAGACTACCATCAGTGTTCCAGTGGGTCCCCTCCCCCAACCTTCTCTGAGCCTTCGGGGTCCATGTGACCCGGCCATTTAGCCCTTGGTGTGCAAAAAAGTGCCGCTCAGAGGTAAAACAACCCAACCCAACCTCTCAGCGGCACTTTTTTGCACAACGTGGGATAAATGGCCAGGTCACAAGGACCCGAAGGCTCAGAGAAGGTTGGGAGAGGGAACCCACTGGAACAGCTGTTGGGAGACAGATGGTAGTCTCCCGTCAAGGCCATCCAGTGTGTTCTTTAACGTGCACAGGGTATGGCTCTCTCCCGCACACGGAGCCACGGCTTAACGTCCCATCCGAAGGACGGCGGCCTTTCCAAGCCCATCGGTGTCCCCTACTGACCGTGGGCACAGCGGGGAGTTTTGCGGAGATAAATTTCAACGCTGACCCAGCTGGGACTCGAACCTGGAAGCTACAGATTACGAGCCTGGCGCGCTAACAACTGAGCCACCCCCGCCCCGTATTCTTCAGCGTGCACAAGAGTATTTGCTCTACGAAACCACAGCTTAACGTCCCATCTGGCAGACGGGATTTTTTCCAAGCTCAACGGTGAGCCTCTTTCTGACTTTGAGATTTTTTTGAAACGATATAAAAACCTACAACAAACGTTTGCTTTCTCTTTTCCATATTTACTCAAACTGATTGCATTTGATACGTACATTTCAGTATTCCCCCCCCCCCCTCAAAAAAAAAAAACCGAACATTTGACTGTGGTTGTTAATAGTCTACAGCAGCTGCCTAAAGTCCATCCTAAATATTATTCCTTTTACAGATACCCTCAACTGTAACCATTAGAGCTACTTATTTGTTCTTTTTACTGGCTAAATAATAAACTTACCCATAATACGCTATGCTTTTAAAGTGTGTGATCTTTATGACTTGGTAGTTTAGCTCACTGTTGTGCACAAAAGTGTCGCTCAGAGATCAAACAACGTAATATAATCCTACGGCAATGTTTAAATTCAGGTCACCGAAAAGAGATATTAGCGGCGAATAAACTATCAAACATACATATTAAATATACTTACAAGAAAATATTTTAAAGATCATTAAAACAATGGAAAATATTATACATTGAAATGGCATTCCGGTTCGTTCTGGCTGGATCCAATCAGCTGTCCCCCCCCCCCCCTTCATTTTCTTTCTAGAACTAGGCTGGGTTCAGAGGTCGTGGAATTGAGCTGGGGGATGTGTCAATATGACTCTGAACCCAAAGGTCAAGAGTACCAGCAAAACGAAAAAAAAATTTGATTAATTGATAGAAGCTGCGCCACTTCCAACACCACCAAACCTCGATCCGAACTTCTAGTCTAGACTCGCACTAGTAACTTCCGGTACAGCTGCACCGAGTGGGAAGCACGTAACAATAGGAAGAACAAGAAGTGAAAACAATGAACCAGAAGTGTATCTGTTACCGGCAATGTATGAAAAGCCGGCATTCTATAGAATACCCGGCGTTTTTAGGCAATGTATGAAATATGAGAATTATTACATACTTTCCCTAGGCATTGTATAGAATACCTAGGCATTATATAGAATGACAAATACTATTTCGGCAAAGTATGAAAAAAGCTTTTATTGAAAAGATGCATGTGAAAATGTAAGAAATACAAAATATAAGATACGGGATTTTTCTACAAAAAGAGAAAAATACCATTGCTGAACTACCGCCAGAAATATTAACATCATAACCTGTAATGAATCTGTCGTCCGCATTATAAAAAATGCCCCAAATGAGGTAAAGCCAAGTGAGAACGAATCAGTCAAGTGTTGAATATTCGAAGTTTGCAATTCGAGTTAGGATACTCGTATTTCACTTTACTACTTGTCAAATCTATTTCAGTGGAGTTCCGAGATGCTTGTGATATGTCGTTTTTTGATGACTTTTTTTAATCTGTTTTTTGACCTTAACTCTCTTTCTATGGAAGCTAGGGTTCTCAAACTTTGGGATCCCTATTGAGGCAACCCTCTTTTACACTCTTACAACGCTAGGGGACGCTTTTCCGAATGGAAGGGTGTCTTTTTGGTGTCCAAAGTGACCAACTGTCCAAGTTACAACGGCGCTCTTGTTTACTGAAACTAGGGACTGGCGGATCTGGCAATCAGGGTGAGCCTATAGGGGACCCAGGGGAACATTTACTGGTCAATTCGAATTGGACTGAGTGCTCTGGCTCTCTGTTTGAGGCGAGCGTCGAGAGTCACGTGACTCGCATTGCGACATTAAACATCACTGCCGGGAGTATTTTATACTTTGCCGATTTGCCTTTTGGCATTCTATAGAATGCCTAGGAAATGTGTGAAATATGAATCGTTTCATACATTGCCGGCTAGTTTTAGGCATTATATACAATGCCTAGGCATTCTATAGAATGCCGGATTTCAAACTTTGCCGGTGACATATCCAATACTTTCTTCGATCGTTAATCGACACAAAACTCCTTTGTGCGGTTCGTGTTTCAGATATGCCTATAGACAAGGGTTCTATTGGCATAGGTATTGGCGCCGGTTTGGCTGAAGGTATTTGAATTCCCCTAAAGTGAAACATTACAAAAGAAAATAAAAATAAATTAACCCTCAAGCAGCTCCTTTGCCACAGAGGTCTGACAAGAGCCTGTCAGTTTATACGCCATAGAGAGATATGTGAAGGAGAGACCTCAGCAGAAAGACAACACAAACATCCATGCGTTACCAGGGGCTAGAACCCAGGTCCCTTTGATCAGTAGCCGAGAATACTAACTACTCTGCCACGCGACGACATTTGACGTTATTTGACTCATAATCTGTAGTTCCCAGGTTCGAGTACCACCTGGGCCAGCTTTGAGATTTATCTCTGCAAAACTCCCCCCGCTCTGCCGTCAGTCAGTAGGGGACACCGATGGGCTTGGAAATGTCTCCGTCCGTTGGATGGGACGTTAAGCCGTGGGCGCCATGTGCGGGTTGGGTTGTTTTACCTCTGAGCGGCACTCTTTTGCACACCATGAGCTAAATGGCCAGGTCACAAGGAACCGCGAAGGCTCAGAGAAGGTTGGGGCTGTTGGAAGCTGTTGGGAGACAGATGGTAGCCTCCCGTCAAGGCCATCCACGTGTTGTTTAACGTGCACAGGGTATGGCTCTCCCGTACACTGGGCCACTGCTTAACGTTCCATCCGACGGACGGCGACCTTTCCAAGTCCATCGGTGTCCCCTACTAACCGTGGGGAGGGCGGGGAATTTAGCGGAGATAAATCTCAACGCTGACCCAGCTGGGACTCGAACCTGGGAACTGCAGATTACGAGCCTGGCGCGCTACTGACTGAGCACCCCCCCCCCCCGCCCCCCATGTGCGGGAGAGAGCTATATCCTGTGTACATTAAAGAACACACAGGATGGCCTTGAGGAGAGGCTACCATCTGTCTCCTACCAGCTGTTAAGTGGGTTCCTTCCCTCCAACCTACTCTGAACCTTTGGGGTCCTTGTGACCTGGCTATTTAGCCCATTGCGTGCAAAAGTGCCACTCCAAGATAAAACAACCTAATCCAACATATGCACTGGGCCATAATCTAGATACGGCGCTAATTCCAAATATACAGATGGTATTGCTGAACGTTGTTTCGTACCCAGACGATCCGAATAGTGCTCGTATGGAAATTCTCCAAATTTGAAATTTACTTCCTTCATACTTGATATGAGGTGGCTGAATTCTGGCAAATTATAACAGAGCGAAAATAACAGCATTTCTGCTGACCTCTTATCGATACTACAGAAATGTATTGATCACCAAAACTTGCGACAATGATTTCTTCAGTATCTGTATCATCTGAATTGGATCTAATGATCAATTATTACTTCATAAAAACTTCTCTTTAAAAAGAAAAAAAAACGCATTTCTTCACTTCTTTTCTAAAAAAAACGATGTTCACGAATTGCTTACTGCACAATTAATTCTCAACGGACGTAGACGACGATTTTGGCGCAATATATAATACAGACGATAAAAGTTGCTGAGCAACGTTTCTCGATTATTGCGTTTTAGACCGGATGCTCGTCACAGATACGAAAAATCTACAAACGGAGAGCCAGTCCGGAAATAGCCATAATAAGCAGTAGAAATCACCTTTTTTGCGTGAAACGTATGACGATAAATTCTTCCATTTTCTATCCGTATGCAGTCTGTTCCTACGGTTACGGTTAGACTGGAAAATAACCTGCCGGAAGGAAATAAGTGCGGCATAGATGACGAAAAACTGCGACACTCTACCCGAGGTGGGTGAGTCCCGAATGCGTGTGTGATGTAACATTTCCTTGTTTACTATTGATACGGCTGTTAGATGTTTGTCCTTGATGATATTCTTTTTCGGTAAAGAACTTCTCAGGAAGACCGCAACGGTGAAAAAATTGGAAATAATGCGTCTGGTTCGGTCATTGCGGAATTTTGTGACGCAAACATATAATTCTGAAATTTATTTATTTTCTTGGTTTCGCATGTTTATGTTTGCGGCATGGGAAAAATTTCTTGAGAAGACATATTTGTTCAAGGAAATTCATTATACTGATGGAAATAAATAATTTGGGTTGCGTTGGGTTGTTTTACTTATGAGCGGCACTTTTTTTGCACACCATGGCTAAATGGCCAGGTCACAAGAACCCTGAAGGCTCAGAGAATGTTGGGGGAGGGGACCCACTGGAACAGCTGTTGGGAGACAGATGGTAGGTCTCCCGTCAAGGCCGTGCAGCGTGTTCTTTAACGTGCACAGGGTATGGCTCTCCCACATACTGAGCCACGGTTTAACGTCCCATCCGACGGACGGCGGCTTTTCCAAGCCCATCGGTGTCCCTTACTGACCGTGGGCAGGGAATTTTGCGGAGATAAATTTCAACGCTGAGCCAGCTGGGACTCGAACCTGGGAACTACAGATTACCAGCCTGACGCGCTACCGACTGAGTCACCCCCGCCCCAAATAATTTGAACAGCGGTACCTAAACAGACTGGAATCTTGGAAAAAAATAAAGTGTGTGGGGTTGGGGGGGGGGGGGTAACAACGCCATAACCCAATCATAGGTGATATTACTTAATTCGATCATTTTTTTTTATCATTTTTCATTCGATCACTTTTGCATTGAGATCGCCGCCAAGGTCAATCGAGTCGGAACGAACTAGAATGACGCTCCAGTATAAACTTTTTCCCTCTCCGTTTTTGGGGCGGGGGTGGCTAAGTCGGTAGCGCGCCAGGCTCGTAATCTATAGTTCCCAGGTTCGAGTCCCAGCTGGGTCAGCGTTGAGATTTATCTCCACAAAACTCCTCGCCATGCAGTCAGTAGAGGACATCGGTGGGCTTGGAAATGCCGCCATCCATCGGATGGGACGTTAAACCGTGGCCCCGTGTGCGGGAGAGAGCCATACCCTGTGCATGTTAAAGAACACGCTGGATGGTCTTGACGGGAGGCTACCATCTGTCTCCCAACAGCTGTTCCAGTGGGTTCCCTCCCCTAACCTTCTATGAGCCTTCGGGGTCCATGTGACCTGGTCATTTAGCCCATGGTGTGCAAAAAAAGTGCCGCTCAGAGGTAAAACAACCCACTCCGTTTTAGTGGTCTTTAACAAATTTCTCGAAAAATATGGATAATATTTTTAGGTTTAAATTCTTTCGCTTCCGTTTCGGTTACTTGCATTCTGAAGTTGGGGCGGAGGGGGGGGGGAGCCTTCGCCACTTGCCACGTTCCCCTAGATCCAGCTCTATTCCTAAACATGGCGGCTCTCTGGGGATAGGACCAAGGGGATCATATCCCCCCCCCCTCATTTGAAAATGCTAGTAAAAGTAATGGTGGACAAAAATTATTATTAAACACTTGCATATTTCACGCATTTTTCAAGAATTAAAAAAAAGGAAACATCTAAAACGAAGGTGAAAATGATACACTGCAATGGAAATCCAGTCTCTTGCCCCCCCCCCCCTCCTTTTCTTTACCCTTTTCGGCTCGATTGCGTCACTCCCCCCATCCCTAAGCTTAATAATGGCTTAATAAATGTATTAGATGGTTTTCAAAAAAAAAAAACAAAGCAAAAACGAGATAAGGTTTCATTTTGTCGTCTGCAGACAATTAAATTTTGTTTAGAGATAACTTAAAAAATGTTTTTGGATTGAATAGGTATTGATGGAATATTACGATTCGAACCAGAATTATGCTACATTCAGTTATTAATTCAAAAAAAAAAAGTCGTTAAACCGTCTCAAAGTTACTGTGTGTGGAGCAAACACGAATAACTTCCAAAATAAGAAAAAGTTCAGTAAAATCGGAGGTTAATTAGAAAATTCTTATTCCAAGAGAAATCGTATTATTACTGATATTGCACGACATCTCTTTTATTTATCTCCGCAAAATTCCCCGCCCTGCCCACGGTCAGTAGGGGACACCGATGGGCTTGGAAAGGCCGCCGTCCGTCGGATGGGACGTTAAGCCGTGGCCCCGTGTGCGGGAGAGCCATACCCTGTGCACGTTAAAGAACACACTGGATGGCCTTGACGGGAGGCTACCATCTGTCTCCCAACAGCTGTCCAGTGGGTCCCCTCCCCCAACCTTCTCTGAGCCTTCGGGGTCCATGTGACCTGGCCATTTAGCCCATGGTGTGCAAAAAAGTGCCGCTCAGAGGTAAAACAACCCAAATCTCTTTTATTAGGCAGTTCTCGTCCAATATCATATACATATATATCACCAATATACTGAATGCATATTGATGATATATCATATATATATTTATCATCAATATCATCAATATACATTCAGTTGTCATTTTATCAGGAAAAGCAGGTCAGATATTTTTTGTGCGGCTCACGGAGGCTTATATTGATGTCAAATATTTAAACAATATTTGATGTTATTTGTTATTCTCACTGTTGCTTTTGTTACAAATTTGTAGGTAATATAAATGCTTTCGCAGTTTTCTTAGTGAAGTACTGTGTTTCTGTATTTTTCCAGAAGAACTGGCATAAAAGCATTTTATATTGTTGGTGTAATATCGTCGAACTTGGTGATATTATTTAATTCGATCATTTTTTTTTCTCAATTATAATTGAAAATGATTATTTACTATTTTGCTGCATCAAATCAATAGCATTAGTCAGGCTCGTAAATCTGTAGCCAGGCTCGTAATCTGTAGTTCCCAGGTTCGAGTCCCAGCTGGGTCAGCGTTGAGATTTATCTCCGCAAAATTCCCCGCCCTGCCCACGGTCAGTAGGGGACACCGATGGGCTTGGAAAGACAGCCGTCCGTCGGATTATTTGTTAAGCCGTGGCCCCTTGTGCGGGAGAGCCATACCCTGTGCACGTTAAAGAACACACTGGATGGCCTTAATGGGAGGCTACCATCTGTCTCCCAACAGCTGTTCCAGTGGGTCCCCTCCCCCAACCTTCTCTGAGCCTTCGGGGTCCTTGTGACCTGGCCATTTAGCCCATGGTGTACAAAAAAGGTGTCGCTCAGAGGTAAAACAACCAACCAAACAACTGCCGATCAGCAGGCTCATAAAATATCTATTGTGCAATTCCCTGACAGGCAAAAGTTGCGCACTACCAGGGACGGATCTAGAGGGAGGTGACTTGCCCTCCCCCCTTCATATTGATAGTAAGTGTAATAGATGCAAAAATTATTAAACTTATGTATATTTATGCATTTTCCATGAATGTTTTTAAAGAAATCTTAAAGGGTAGGTGAAATTTTATACTGTAATGGAAATAGAGTCTCTTGCTGTCATGTCCCTCGAATTTTGTATTTATTTATTTATTGTATATTTTTGCTGGTCTGTAAATGGTAGCTAGGTAGTCACTGGAAGGAGAGCTATGCACCAATCCCCTGTGATGATGCATAGAACCATCCATGCCTAGCGCCTAATGTCCGACCCCGCCTTCTCGTGATGCAGACCGTTAGTACCTTTCAAAAGAGATACTCTCTTGTGGAAGTGAACGGAAGGGGAGGGCTGCCAGATTAGTGTGGCCTTCTGATCTGGACAACTATGGCTACTTTTCTTTTTTTTCTACCCTGCTGAGGAGTGGTCAACCACACAGAGTCCTGGTGTTGACCATATATACCAAGCAGAATGGAATTATGGCTCTGAGCTTGATTATGGATCCTGATTTTGCTGCACTGGTGGGCTTCTGTGGAGGGAAAATCTTCCGCTGTGTTTTCTGTTTCTTTGTGGGTTGACAGCCCCAAGTGAATAGATTCACAGGATATGTTTATCAGCTGATGGATAATCCTGAGCAGAGGTCATCGCAGGCACCTGAACTCTTTGCTTCTATTGGCATCGTCAAATTCTACATTGGAGGAAGTCTTCCAGTGTAGATGGCTTCAGCCTTTAGTGGTGGGGGAACGGGTCTTTGCCCCATGTCTGCGATTAGGGGGCTGTTTGATATTGTTGGCATTCCCTCCTCAATAAACATAGTTTCTTTAAACATCCCACTAACCATTTTCTCTCCATAGGTAGTTGGAATGTGAGGACTCTGCACAGAGCTTTTTCTCTTGATGTCCTCACACAAGAATTCCACCATTATAATTTAGATATTCTCGGCTTGCAAGAGACCAGATGGACAGATAAAGGTCAGATTCTTAAAAATAATCTTAAATTTCTCTTTTCAGTGAAAATTCTCTTTTCAGGGACGACAGCAAGCATCACCAAGGGGTGGGTTTGTTTCTCAGCAGACACGCTAGTGATGCTCTTCTAGGATATGAGTGCATTAATGAAAGGTTTCTTACAGCAAAATTTCAGACAAGCGTTAAAGACTGAATGTTATCTGCTGTTATGCCCCCACTGAGGATGCCGATGTGGATGAGAAGGATAGGTTTTATGAACAACTTCACTATATATATATAGGTTCACTATATATATATATAGGATATTTTGAATTCTGTCAAGAAAGAGAGATATTACCCTTGTTCTTGGTGACTTCAATGCCAAAGTTGGTACTGACTTTGACCTTTGAGGAGGAGTAATAGGCCCTTTTGGTATTGGTAGCTGCAATGGCAATGGGCAGCGTCTCCTGCAGGTAAGTAAACTCAATGGATTCAGAATAACTAACATTTATTATAAACACCGCGACATACATAAGTACACATGGGTTTCACCCGATGGGCTGCATAAGAATATGATTGATTATATATTAATTAACTTTAAGAATATGATTGATTATATATAAAAATGGGCTAGTTCTGTTAGGAATACCAGGTCATATAGGGGAGCTGAAATTGGATCTGACCATTATCTTGTTAAAAGTGTCTTGCAACTTAAACTTAAAAAGTGTTGTGCAAAGGGTTAAAAAATTTACTTTTAATACGGAAGCTCTGAAAGATCCAGTTATAGCCAAAGCTTACCATGATAGGTTACTTAGTCATTATGACAGTCATGGTTTGCTTACTACTGAAGTTGAGGAAGAATGGGATCATTTTAAACAGGCTTTTTTGGACACTAACAGTACTCTTTTAGGAAAAAAGGAGCAGAGGAGGCAGAATTATCTGAGTGATAAGGCACTTGAGCTTATTTCGGAAAGAAAGAACTGCAGGAATGTCCTTAATCAATACCCTACTAGTCCTAATAGAAAGCATTACAGAGAACTTAATAAACGTGTAAAAGATCAGTTAGCTGCTGATAAGAATCTTTGGCTTGATGGTTTGGCTGACAAAGCCGAGGAAGCAGTTAGACAGCACAACAGCAGAGAGCTGTACCAGATAGTTAATGTTTTATGTGGTAGAAAACGGACAGGTATACAGGGATTGAAGGATAAACAAGTTAAGATTATAGAAGGTGAGGATTTTGTCATGGCTAGGTGGGCTGAGCATTTCAGTGATATTCTAAACAATGCGGTTAGTTCTATTCCCATTGTTTGCAATGATGGTAGATGCATTGGTGGCTTTGATGTTGGCCCTATAACACAATCTGAAGTTATTTTGGCTGTTTCTAAACTTAAACTTCATAAATCCCCAGGGGTGGATGAAATTACTACGGAAATGCTTAGAGCTGGGAATGTTTCGGTTACCACTTGGATGACTGAAATTCTGAATATCTTTTATGATAAAGGCATGGTTCCTAAGGATTTTACCAGAGCTATTGTTATCCCTATTTTCAACAAAGGTGATCGCAGTTCTTGTGATAACTATAGGGGTATCAGCCTACTCTCTGTTCCAGGTAAAGTTCTTTCCATGATTGTGCTTAATAGAATTAAGAATCTGGTTGACAGGCAATTGCGTGATGAGCAATGTAGATTCAAAAGTGGTAGGGGATGTGTGGATCAGATATTTTCATTTAGGCAGATTCTTGAGAAATGTTTAGAGTTTCAGAAACCTTTGGTTGCTAGCTTTGTTGATTTCAAAAAGGCTTTCGACTTTGTTGATCGTCATAATTTATGGTTGATTGTGAAATCATATGGTATACCTGACAAGTTAGTTAATATAATGAAAGCTCTCTATAATAACAGCGAGTCGTGTGTGAGAGTTGTAAAGGCTTGTAGCAATTGGTTTAGCATTACTTCTGGTGTTCGACAAGGGTGCATTTTGTCTCCTTTTCTCTTTAGCTTGGTTATTGATTATGTTATGCGAAATTCACTTCAAGGGAAAGATTTTGGCCTTAAATGGGCTGGAGATAGGAAAATTTCTGATTTAGATTATGCTGATGATTTAGCCCTTTTGGCAAATGATGTTGATGAGATGAACTCTTTCATTCGAGCTGTTGATGAAACTGGTTGTAGAGTTGGTTTGGTTATAAACAGAAAGAAAACTAAAGTGATGAAAATTGGTCAGGCAGGCTGTGATTCAGTTAATCTGAATGGTTGCAATCTTGAGCAGGTGTCATAGTTTAATTATCTTGGGAGCTATGTAACAGATACTGGTGATGTGCGGCATGAGATTAACAGACGGATAGGAATTGCTGCCGGGACTTTTAAGAATCTATGGAGAGTGTGGAGAAATAGGCGTATACACCTAAAGGCTAAAATTAGACTGTATAATAGTTTGGTTCTTTCTAGGGTTAGTTATGGTAGTGAAACTTGGACAGTTTGTAAACATGATAACAGGAAACTAGATGCATTTGATTCTAGATGCTTGCGCAGTATCTTGGGCATTAGGTTGTTCAACTTTGTAACTAATGATGAGGTTAGGCAAAGGAGTCGGCAACCTCCTTTAAGCAGCACATTGTGCAGAGAGAGACTCCGTTGGTTTGGCCATGTTGCCCGTATGAATAATTATAGATTGGCGAATAGGGTTATGAACAGTGTGCCTAAAGGCCTCAGAAAGAAGGGGAGACCTAGGATGCGATGGGCAGACAATGTCAAACAGGACCTTGTTAGAATTGGTGTGCAGTGGCCAGATGCAGTAGATGTAGCTCAGGATAGACTTGCTTGGAGAACTAAATTGCACGGTCTGGTTGGACCTCCGTAGCCCATGGCTGCTTGAGGATGATGATGATAATGATGATGATATTTTTGTTGTATTATATTGTTGCATAAATTTTTATGTGTTCTTGGAAATGTTTGTGCTGGGATGATTCACTGTTGTTGTTTTCGGTTCTGAAGCTTGCTGCTTATGGAAAGAATCAATGCCAGAAGTTGTTTGTGCTGTATATGACTAACTAGCCTGCAGCGTGAAGTCCGCGCATGAAGCTAGGAGGAGTTGGAAGTGAGTCTGTGCGTTAGCTGTCGAACAAACGAGGTTGTTGTGATACGCGTCAAAAGGACGCCGCCTTTCTCAAATTAACCCTTGAAGTCAGGGTGCGATTCCAAGAGGAAATCCAGATTCTTGAAGAATCTTGTCTTTTATTCTTGTGGTTCAGAAGGAGCCGCAATGTAGGCAAAGGAAAATCCTTTCGCCGAGTTTTTAAGGTCTGTAAAGTAAGAAATTGCAGAGTGTGCAATTCTCCACGTCATTTTAGTAATATTTGCAGTAGCAAAGCAGCAAAGGCTCACGGAGTTTAGCGGTGAATTTGATAGTAGTTTTGTGGATTCAGAAAGAACCACAATGTGAAGCAACAAAGGCCCACGGAGTGGAGTTCATTCCCAGTACGTAGCTCTATATAGTGTGAATAAAAATTGTGTCGTCCCTATATAACTCTCGTGCAGTAATTGATAATAAATAAAAAATAATAAATACCCCCTCAAGCAGCTGCTTGCCACAGAGGTCTATGGACCATTGTTATTCTTCATTCAACGCAGCAAGGTTGAGGCGTAAAAACCCGCGAATCTGTGAATTCACCGAAGTGAATTAAGTAATTTCATTATCGTCCCTCTCTCCTGTGTGGACTGGGTCATCACATCTGTCACAGTCTGACAGGATCCGAACCCAAGGGACATCACATCTGGCCCAGTCGGAAAGGATCCGAACCCCAGGTCACGATATCTGTCACAATCGGACAGGATCCGAAAACCGGGTCACTACACTTGCCCCCAGTTATATTTTTAAGGGTCGATTGAGTGTTTTTTTTTTGTGTGTGTTTTATAAGTGATAATAAAATAATACTATTTGCATTTTCCCAATAATGCATTAGTTGGAATTTCTACTATTAAGGGGGTGCAAAAGTTGGCAGAGAAATGCTTTGAAAACGAGCATCCGTATTCATCTGAAGCGATATGTATTCTTCTAATTTATCTCTCAGAATTGCTTAAAAATTTTTGTGAATATGTACAATATGGACCAAATCTTACATTATATGAGACTTGCGAAAAGATCTGAAGAATAGAGACATACTATGTAAATGGAAAAGTCAGATTCGAAGCTTCTTAACATATTATGCATTCTATGGAAAATGTGGCCAAATATAAATTAAAAATCTCAATCAAATTAATTTATAAATCTCAATTTCCAACCATATCTGTTATGAAAACATTTAACAACTTAGCTCGTGCTGCAAAAATTGTTCAATATGATGGAGAAAATGGAAATAATCCTTACACAAAATATAGTAAAGTTTAATGGTTACTGCTTTCGTTTTAACCCATTTGAAGTAACTTTTCAGATCAATTACGTTAACTAGCTTTGCTGATGGTACACGTACAGTCGCTCAAAAAAATATCCGAACACTATGGTTAATTGCAGAATTCAGAAAAATATCTGGCAACGATTTTTTTTAGAAATTAGTGATCTGCCAACCTTCGTGTCACTTGAATGAAGGTTGCCAGATCTATTCCCAGACTAATTTCTAAAAAAAACGTTGCCAGATATTTTTTCTGAATTCTGTAATCAACCATAGTGTTCGGATATTTTTTTGAGCGACTGTAGGTGGTCATATTATTTTGATACTAGATCGTGTGGGCTCACTCACGGAATTATTGAGCGTGTGCAGTTACCGTTCACAGCAAACTGGAGCGTGTGCAGTAACTGCACACGCTCCAGTTTGCTGTGAACGGTAACTGGAGCGTGTACAGTTGCTGTACACGCTCCAGACATTTTTCCTGAATTCTGTAATCACTTGACACGAAGGTTGCCAGATCTATTGCCAGACTAATTTCTAAAAAAATCGTTGCCAGATATTTTTTCTGAATTCTGCAATCAACCATAGTGTTCGGATATTTTTTTGAGCGACTGTAGTCCAGATTCTGTAACTCTTTAAGTATCAAATGCATATCCACGAAAAATCGATCTTTATTTTCAATCAGACTGAAAACGAATGCGATTTATTTGTGAAGTTCCAGTACTTCTAATCTTATTCGCTATGGGCTTAAGATAGATTCCCCGCCCTTCCTACGGTCAGTAGGGGACACCGATGGGCTTGGAAAGGCCGCCGTCCGTCGGATGGGACGTTAAGCCGTGGCCCCGTGTGCGGGAGAGCCATACCCTGTGCACGTTAAAGAACACGCTGGATGGCCTTGACGGGAGGCTACCATCTGTCTCCCAACAGCTGTTCCAGTGGGTCCCCTCCCCCAACCTTCTCTGAGCCTTCGGGGTCCATGTGACCTGCCCATCTCAGTGCCGCTCAGAGGTAAAACAACCCAAAGCTTAAGATAGATCTATTCCTAATAAAACGGATGCCGAATGTATGCATCTCTCAAGACACCGACAGCATCGGTGTCTTGAGAAATATCTGGATAAAAAAAAACACCGACAGAAAATTGTCTTTGAAATGAACATGTTTTATCATCAGTAAGAAATGAACTTAATTTAGCTGTATCAAAAAAAATCAAACTTCTATTTTGTTTTATAGTCTTCAAACTATACGTTAGGAAAGGTTCTTTGTCAGTTCAACGAAGTAACAAAATACAACAAAAACGGCAACGACCAAAAGTGGGCGGTGATCGTAACATGTTACTATTCCAATGGGCCACGGAATGTGTCTCTATTCCACGCCCATATATCTTGTCAAAAGAAATGCAATGTAATCAAAGGGAACGAAGTCGAACCAACAGGACCGTGCACCCTTTGGTGTGCCCTCTCTAGCTCTCAGTATTTGTTGTTTACTGGGACAGATCAGTTGTGTCCCCTGGCCGCATTCCTCGCGTGCCCTTTTCTCTCTGTTCGCAACTGGCAACAGCCGAGTGACTTTCTGAGCCACAAAAACAGCACGTGAGTGCACGTCTGCTTTGTACTCGTAGGGTGCAACTGAAACACTTGCTGACTCTACAGGGCTATAATATTTCGTTAATATATTTCACCAGCATTAGGTTGGGTCAGGGATTTCTAAACTTTTTTTTTCAAATGATTTAGAAATAGTTTCAATAGTGGCTCGGTTAAGGAAGAGTTTCTGGCGGTCTCACCGTTATTTTTTATTTTTTTATTTTTTTATTTTTTTTTTGGGGGGGGGGGGAGCGTAAGCTATCTTAATTATGGGATAGGCTTTCATCCGGTCCAATAATTTTTTTTTTACTTAACCCTTTCACGACTAAAGGAAACATTTTTCCCATTTTAAAATTGGTGATTGTCGTATTTAATTATAACCTTATCTGCATTTTTTATACAGAATGTCAAAATAGAACGTATGCCGAACGCAATTACGTAAAGGGGAACGTTTAGAAAACAAAAACAGAACTGTCAGGACGCATAATATATGTACTATGTGCAATGTCCATCTTTGCCTCACTACCAAAAGAAATTGCTTCGCAGAATATCATAATTAGCACATCATTTTGTATAGTAATTTTATTTCATAATTTTGTATTATTTTAGTTAACATTTTTTTCTAATAAACCAATAAATAAAAGACATTGCATAATAAGCCTAACTATAATTTGTGTTACCTTTATAGTCCATTGGGAAAAATATTTCCCATAAAATTCCAAAAAAAACTACACATTGTTATGTACTTTTCTTATGATTTTTATTTATTTTACGCCTAAACAAACTAAAATAAACAGTTACATACTAATATTTACTCTTAGAAACCTTATGGTCCTGAAAGGGTTAAACCAGAACACTACCTTCTCCTGAACCCAAAGAAACTTATTCCAGTGTCCGAACCGTTATTGTGCTTTGCTATGCAAGTAAGGGATTTGGTGTCGGATCCTAAATAACGAATGAATATTGATCTTTTTTATCAGTGGTGTGGGGCATCAGTGGCAACTACAAAACATGAAGACTGAGACTGCCATTCGTTCTCCAGTTGGTTTTGAAAGCTGGAACAACTATTTCTCGTCTAAATGGCAAGTTGCAAAAACAAGGTGCACGGGCCCTTGCTATTACCATTGTTAACAGTATTATTAAGTTTGAGTAAAATTCCTACGTAAATATAATCTTTAACACTCATTTATTTGGGTCTTTTTGGAGAACCAGTAGCAAACTTTGATGTTTGCGAAAGTTAATACTGTCTGGTGAGTGATTCAGTGTTCGAATGTGGTAAATATTGAGACATTTATTCCAACATCACAATTTATTACATCTGAAATCTGATAAGGAAACTTTTATTAGAAATTGTATGTGCTTGCTGATTCTCGTATCCTCGTGGATTTGTTTCAAACATCTTAGCTAAACTTCGATTTTAATTTGATGAAAAATACTTCTCAAGCAGCTTGCAGAGGTCTCAAGGAGCCTGTTCAATAGGCCATAGAGAAGATCTGTGGCAAATAAAACCAAACCAATCGCAGTCTCAGACTTCCTGTTCTGCTGGCAAGACCTCAGCAGAATGACAACAGAAATATCCATGCCTTACCTGAGGCTCGAACCCAGGTTCCTTGGGTCTGTAGCGAAGCGCGCTAACCACTCGGCCACAGGGACGACCTAATATGATAATGCCAGTCTTAAGAAACATACAAAACTGAAGAATAGTGAAAGAATTCTTTACACAAAGTCTAAAATACAAACTTATTTTATTAAACACTTTGATACTATACTTATTACTAAGTTTTAATTAACTTCTGAAGTCAATTTTTGTGGCTGGCATTGCAAAGACCCCAACTTCTCTGAAAACTTGGAGTCTTTGTGACCTGGCATATTAGCTTACTGTGTACAGAAAAGTGCCGCTAAGAGTTAAAACAACTTAAGAAATATTTCTGCATTTATTTATGATACGATATTTAACGAGGATTAATATAAGAAAAAAAAATTAAAGAGAAATGAAAAAAAAGCACATTGTTTTGAAGTATACGATAACGAGATTTCCCTGTAATAGACATTCATCGTATGTCGAATATTGAGATGTCCCATTGTGACGAAGAATGTTATTTTCAGAGCGAAAGGGAACAAGGAAAATCTCCTCTGCCAGCTGAAATGATGGAGCGTGCATCGAGATGAGAGATGAGACGAGAGGAGGCGACAGACTTAAGCTCTTGGCTTAACTCTGCATTAAGAGAAAAGCAAGTGAGAACAATAGCTTCACTGCATCACCTCAAAGCATGGCCTGCAGCTGAAGACAGAGGCTTTCGAAAGAGCCTCTGTGAGAGGGAGGTTGGCTGCCTCTTGCCTTCTCTGCCAGTTTAATCCAACTGTAATAGCAGTGCGAAGGGGCGTCCCAGCTCCGTTATTGGCTAGGCACTTGGCCGGGGAAAGGGAGAGAAAGAGCACGGCAGGCAAGAGACGGATGGGTCGGCCCGGATCCTCGCCTGGGGAGGCGTTTGTGGCGGTACGTCTCTTCCTACTTAACTTGGGGGCACTGGAATGAATGGATGGAGGCCTGGCAAAGGACGACAGCTAGATAGATAGAAGTTGGGGGAGAGGGAGAGATGGAAAGATGCTGCTGATGTCGAGGGGTGCATGTGCCCGTGAAGGGGAAAGAGAGATAGGAGAGAAATGTCAATTAACTTCGCATGTAAGTCCTGAATATTGATTAGTTCACGCAGAAGAGAGGGGAACCTCAAATCGGGAGCACAGTTCATTTCCTTTTCTTGCTAAATGTGAAAGATGTGGGATTAGAGTTAGTTTTTTTTTTTACATAAGAGCGGAGAGAAGCTGGCCCTGCAGAAGAGCAGAAAATTTGCTGTTTTAATGAGTTTTAGATAACTCTGTTGAGTCTGGAACTTACTTAAGCAAAATGGGTTCCATGGAAGTTTGCGATCAAAAGTAGAAAAAAACAAAACGAAAAACAATGAGGTGAGGCATTGGACAACTTTAAGGAGACAAGTGGAATATCCATGAGTTAAGGACATCCAGTGTGTTAACGTGAACACGATATGAATGGCTCTCTTGCACACGGAGACACAGCTTTATGTCCCATTAGAAGGAGGGCGACATTTCCAAGCCCATCGGTGTTCTCTTTCGTATCAAGGGAAGAATGGAGGTTACCGGAGATGACTCTTAACGCTGGAACAGTTAAGTTGGGTTGGGTTGTTTTACCTCTGAGAGGCACTTTTTTGCACACCATGGGCTAAATGGCCAGGTCACATGGACCCCGAAGAGAGGTTGGTGGAGAGAGAAGGTTGGGGGAGGGGACCCACTGGAACAGCTGTTGGGAGACAGATGGTAGCCTCCCGTCAAGGCCATCCAGCGTGTTCTTTAACGTGCACAGAGTATGGCTCTCCCACACACGGGGCCACGGCTTAACATCCCATCCGACGGACGGCTGTCTTTCCAAGCCCATCGGTGTCCCCTACTGACCGTGGGCAGGGCGGGGAATTATTGCGGATGAACAGTTAAGACTCGAACCTATGAACTACAGCTTACGAACTTGGCGCTACCTATCTCTCAAAATTAAGGGTGTCGCCAAAAAAAAAATGCATTTTGCACGGGGTAATGTGAAAATCACAGACTACAAAGCAGTGCTGTGAACAAAATTAATTTTGGGACCTGCCTTAAAACGTTTGCTGAAGCAGTTGCTTTAGCTGAAATAGGAAAATGAAAACACTTCTCTTTGAAAAAGTGATTTGTTGGGTTATTTTACCTCTGAGCGGCATTTTTCCCCCCGCAAAATCGGCTAAATGGCCAGGTCACAAGGACCCGAGGGCTCAGAGAAAGTTGGGGGAGGGGACCCACTGGAAGAGCTGTTGGGATACAGATGATAACCTCTCTTCATGGCCATCCAGCGTGCTCTTTAACGTGTAAAGGGTATGACTCTTCAGCGCACGGTGCCACGGCTTAACGTCTCATCCGACGGACGGCGGCCTTTCCAAGCCCATCGATGTCCCCTGCTGACCGAAGGTAAGGTGATTTGCGGAGATAAATCACAACGCCGGCCTAGGTAGGACTCAAACCTGGGAACAGCAGATTACGAGCTTGGCGCGCTACCGCTGAACTACTCCTCGCCACTTTGAAAAAAGAGATCCGCTCATAGCCGAGAGGAGATTTTTCAACTTTTACCGCAGAAATGATTCAAAACGTGTGATTTAGAAACACTTATCCATAATAATCTTTAATGTGTACGATAAAGAGAGACCTCAGCGGAAACATACGAAAAAAAAATGGCAAAATTTCCCGATAGATTACCTAAAAAAAGATAAGAGAAAGAAATTGTAGGGTTTAACGAAAAATTGCGAGGTAAAAAGATCAGAAACAAAATGCTTGAAAGGAGGGGGGGGGGGAGAAATGATGAATATCTGTAATCTCTTAACACTACATTTTCTGTATGCTTTCGTGATCAAGATCATCTCCTTTCCGAAATGGAGGGCGACTTCCACCGATATAATAGTAGGTCTTCCCTTCGCAAGGATTCGGATGATGAAGCGTGAAATTTCTCACCGAGCAACTTGCTCTGTTGCTGGTTTCTTTATTGATGATAGGTCACATGATACACCCACCACCAGTGTAACGAGATCCACCTGGGGCAAGGATGTGCGGATCCGAAACAGGTTTACCCTTCTCCCCCAAAAAATAAATGTGAATTGGGGTTAATATTTCGGAAGAGGCATACATTCAGCGGTTTAATAGCGGGCAGGAAATTTAAATAGAGAATGCAGAGAAGCAGGAAAGTTTCTGAATTCAATCAACACTTTACAGAAGGAGACGAGGCTCAATACAGATGGCTCAATAGGCGGAGTGCATAATCTTCAGTTGGGTTGGGTTGTTTTACCTCTGAGCTTCACTTTTTTGCACACAATGGGCTAAATGGACAGGTCACAAGGACCCCGAAGGCTCAGAGAAGGTTGGGGGAGGGAACCCACTGGAACAGCTGTTGGGAGACAGATGGTAGCCTCCCGTCCAGACCATCCAGCGTGTTTTTTAACGTGCGCAGGGTATGGCTCTCTCACACAGGGCCACGGCTTAACGTCCCATCCGACGGATGGCGGCCTTTCCAAGCTTATTGGTGTCCACTACTGACCGTGGGCATTTTTGAGAGTGAGTTTTGTGGAGACAAATCTCAACGCTGACCCAGCTAGGACTCGAACCTGGGAACTGCAGATTACGAGCCTGGCGCGCTACCTACTGAGTCACCCCCGCATCATATATAATCTTTAGTTTCTAGGTTTGACTCATAACTGTGTTTGCCTTGAAATTTATCTCTGCTAAACCCCTACCTGGCAATCAATGAAAAAGAGGATACCGATGAGCTTGGAAAGGCCGCCGTCCGTTGGATGAGACGTTGAGCCGTAGTTCCGTGTGCAGGAGAGCCATACACTGCATGTTAAACAACACACAGGATGACCTTGACGGTAGGTGTCCATCTGTTTCCTAACAGCTGTCCAGTGGGTTTCCATTCCTCAAAGAGGGCGGGGGTGGCTCAGTTGGTAGCACGCCAGGCTCGTAATCTGCAATTCCCACGTTTAAATCCCACCTGGGTCAGCGTTGAGATTTACTTCCGCAAAACTCCCTGACCTGCGCTTGGTCACTAAGGAACACCGATGGGCTTGGAAAGGCCGCCGCCCGTCAGATGGGTGTAAAGCCATACACTGTGCATGTTGAAGAACATCTAGATGGCCTTGGCAGAAGGCTTCCATCTGTCTCTTAACAGCTGTCCAGTGGGTTTCCTTCCCTAAAATTTCTTTCAGGCTTTGTGGCCTGGCCATGCATCCATTGTGTGCAAAAAAATGCGTCTCACAGGTAAAACAACGCAACAGATAGGAGCAGTGTTAGCTTAATCGGTAACGCTCCTTGGCTTGTAATCTGACGTTCCCAGATTCAAGTCCCCGTTTTGCCTATGTTGAGTTCTCTGTGTGTTAAGTCGTAATGTGCTTTCAGTGGGAAAGGAGGACACCGATGGGTTTGAAGAGGCCGCCATCCGTCGGATGGGCCTACCCGATCCCGAAGCCGTCTGCACTATTTCAAATCCGGTTCTAACTCATATCTATCGTAAATATGAAAAACTATAAAGCTTCTAAAAAAAATTGAGTTTCGCTGCGAATGGAACACGAACCTACGACCTCGGCGGAATTCAGTTTTGCCAGCAATTTCAGGAATTTCGTTTCAGCAGAATATTTCCTGCATTATTCCACTACTGGGCATACAGCTCCTTACTTAGCCCGTCTGAACTGACAACTCATATAGTTTGAGTTATTTTACCTCTGAGCGACACTTTTGTTGCACACAATCAGCTAAACGACCAGGTCACAAGTACCCCAAGGACAAAGAGAAGATTGGGAGAAGAGGATCCACTGGACAACTAACAATCAACTATTAAGAGACAGATGGAAGCGCCTGTAGACGCCATCCAGCGTGATCTTTGACAAGCACAAGTATGACTCTCCTGCACACGGCACCAAGCTTTATGTCCAATCCATGTCTACTTCCTGACCGCGTGCAGGCTGGATTTTAAGCGGAGATAAACCTCGGAAACCCAGGAAACACAGATTACAGTTTTGACGCGCTATCGACTGAGCCAATCCTCAGCCCCAAAACTCATCAAGAAACCTAAGTTATCAACTACATTGAAATCATTCAACTATGCAGCGATAAACGTTAAAGGTTTCAAATGATCGATAAGATCCAGATTATCCTTGATCCGATCCTGTACGATCCCTCATTTACTCCCCGCCCCCTGCCTCCGCCGTTAATCCATTACTGCTGACTGATATTGAGATTGGAATTATTTCTCTCTTCTGGCACAATTCCAGGTTTCGACAGAAATATTCCAAAAGGAAAGTTTCATAATATTTAGATCCGTTTGCTTCTTACTGCTATAATACGAAATCTGTCCTAACAACTTAACGAAAAGAAAACAATCTTGCTGAATTCCAAGAAGTGTACTTTCCTGAACTTAATCGTTTTGCAACCATGTCCTTTCACTCATCTATGACTTCCTTCGAGAAATGTAAGCATGAAGTGGGAATATTTCGATTTATTTCCCTTTTGTCAAGAGGCGAATCGGCTTATCAAACAACGTCCTTGTCATTCCAAAAGCAGAACGTTGATTTGCTTCCACTACACTCTAGCAGATGTCAGTGCAAATTGAAAAATAGTCGGATTGGAAACGTCTTGGCTGTCGTATAGACGATCGCCTATTCTTAAAGCTAGTTTACACTCGCATGGATTACTGGCTTGGGTTGTTTTACCTCTGAGCGGCCCTTTTTTTGCACACCAAGGGCTAAATAGCCAAGTCACATGGACCCCGAAGGCTCAGAGAAGGTTGGGGGAGGAGACCCACTGGAAGCTGTTGGGAGACAGATGGCAGCCTCCCGTCAAGCATCCAGCGTATTCTTTAACGTGCATAGGGTATGGGTCTCCCGCACACGGGGCCACAGCTTAACGTCCCACCGACGGACGACGACCTTTCCAAGCCCATCGGTGTCCCCTACTGACGTGGGCAGGGCGGGGAGTTTTCCGGAGATAAATCTCAACGCTGACCCAGCTGGGACTCGAACCTGGGAACTGCAGATTACGAGCCTGGCGTGCTACCAACTGAGCCACTCCCGCCCCAGGACTACTGGCTCAATGTAAACGTAGAACCTATATACGCATGCATGCATAAAAAGTTAAAGTTGGAGAGTCCCAACTTATTGGCGCCAGCAATTCATGCCAGTGTGAATCACAGAATAAGTAGGTAGCACAGTTATCCACTCAATACCACTGCTTGCAGCGCCACCTTTAGCAGCCGGCCGTAACTTTCAAAATACGTGGACATTATATTATAGTTCTGTATCTCGCTATTTTTTGCTTTTTTATTGCCTTTTACAAAAAAATGTCAAAGAGAATTTTTTTATTACGATTATATAATATTATAGAATTAGGCACTATTATTTGTACTTTGCACCGAAATTCCTTTCCTCTCTCCCAGTCAGCATGAAAAATATCACGAATTATCATTTGTTTTCTAAAGTTCTCAAGAACTTTGTTTGAAATTGGATGATGTGGAAACTTTTTTGCATTAATCTACTAGAACTGTTTATATGTAACATAATATTAAATGTTTTTTTTTTCCTTTCTGACTTTCTCACTTCTGGATTTCTAGAAATTTTTTGTTTTGAGTTGTGTTCGTTTTTTGTGTATTATACAATGTGACGACTGATGTTTTCAATTGAAATTGTTTCTGTACAGAGATCTCTTGTGAGACCTCAAAAGTTTTTGTATACTGTAAAACATTATCTGAAATAAAAATTATCTTTCTAATTGCTGTTTTTTTTTATAAACAATGGCTACAGGTATATTTTTAAATTATGATTATATATTATTATTTGTAACAAAAATACTTCCCGTTGGGCATGACCCACATTTTACAGTCATACCTGAATGAAAGAACATTTTGTGTTAGGATTGGCAACTGCCTTTCCACAGAGAGAAACATAGATGCAGGTGTCCCACAAGGCTCCTTGTTGGGCCCTGCTCTATTCAACTTCTATATGCACGATCTCCCAGATCTCCATCCTGTCATGACGGCACTTTGCGCTGATGACATCGCTCTATTTTCTTCATCCCTGAGCCCCAGCCTGGCCATCAAAAGGTTGCAACTTGGGATGGACAAAGTAGAGCGCTGGTCAGTCCTCTTCTGTAGAAAAAAGATTGTTAATACTGATTTTCCTAAAATTTTTGGAGTTGAAACATCCTGGACACCAACGGTTGAAATACCTTGGTGTCATTCTACATAAAAAAAACTTTGTTGGAATGTACATATTGATCATGTGCTCTCAAAGGCTAAAATTATCAGATGTAAACTTGAATCTCTGATAAGGTGGGGCTCGAAGCTGCCTCCAGAAAAGAAATTATTTCTTCATAAGACTCTTCTGCGGCCAGTCCTGACATATGCCTTACCAGTGTGGGACCTCAGGTCTGTAGTCAAACATTGATCAGACCTCAGGTAGTCAGACATTGATCAGACCTCAGGTAGTCAGACCTCAGGTCTGTAGTCAGTCCTCCTGACATTGACCAGTGTGGGTCAATGTCAGGAGGCTTCAGAGCTTCTATAATAAAATCCTCAGGTCTGTAGTCACTGCTGCGTGGTTTGTGAAAAGCAAGACCATTCAGACTGATTTGAGCACTGACCACATATACACTCATATTTGGAAGCTGCCGCACACCTTTTTGCGAAACAGTGGGAGATAATCCTCATGATATATTTAATCTTTGATTGATTATGATCTATTGGTTTTAAACCAATTCAAGCGTCCTAAGATATTGGTGTTTGACACTCGCATGTTTAACTTTTAGTTGTGCTTTTTATAGCAAATTTGTTTTGCCCTTGTGGCCCTTTTGAGGTTTATGTGTTGCACTTTTGTTATTGCCAATCAAGCACTATTTTAGACTTCGAGATATATGCCCTAGGCTTGGAACTTATAAAATTAATTCAAGATATCGGATCAGTTAAACTTTTAATTAGCCAGAATGCGCTACTATGTGCATGCAATCCTCCATCTGTGTTTGCTACTTAATCAGTGGTATGTAAACTAACCTTTAGTGTTGATTAGACTTACTATGAAGGCTAAGGAAAGGTGTTTCCTTCCTATTTCATGTTTCACCCTCCAACCTTGTCTGTGACCTTGGGGTCCTTGTGACCTGACCGTTTAGCCCATTATATGCAAAAAAAAAGTGCTGGTCAAAGGTAAAGCAACTGAACTCACCAATAATAGGGAATCGTTTGAAATTGCCACGTTTTAAAAAGAAAAAGAACACAGGCAATACTAAAAAAAAATCATAACAGCTTTTAGTAGCGGGCTAACCACTCGGCCACAGGACGGCTAATTTTATTACAGTAGTCCCATGGCCGAGTGGCTAGCGCGCTTGGCTACTGATCTAAGGGACCTGGGTTCGAGTCCCGGGTAAGGCATGGATGTATGTGTCGTTTTTCTGCTGAGGTCCTGCCATCCTCTCAGATCTTCTACTGTGGCATATAAACCGACAGGCTCCTGTTAGACCTCTGTGGCAAGCAGCTGCTTGAGGGGGTATTTATTTTGTCCGTCCCATGGCCGAGTGGTTAGCGCGCTTGGCTACTGATCTAAGGGACCTGGGTTCGAGCCCCGGGTTAAGGCATAGCTGTTTGTGTCGGTTTTCTGCTGAGGGCCTGCCATCCTCTCAGACCTTCTACTATGGCATATAAACTGACAGGCTCCTGTCAGACCTCTGTGGCAAGCAGCTGTTTGAGGGGGTATTTATTTATTTTTTATTATTTTAACAAAAATACAGTATGTCGACTACAATTTTTTTATGTTGCAACTGAACTTATAGCTTTTGGCCGCTTGAAGAAAATGAATCCTTCTTTTTACACGTTCGGAATATTCAGCTCTTTTTATATTTAAATTATCACGGTTTCTTTCATGTCACCATTTTACATTCATTATTAAATAAACTCAAGAAAAACAGATGGTGATGAAATGCTCAAGATAAACTGAATGTTTGCAAAATATTTTCTTTGTTTTCAGCTTTCGATAATAAAAAATTTTACATTTTTCTCCGGTACCTTTCGCACTTTCCATTTATCTGCAGACGATAATTTGAGAAAAATGATCACTTGTTGCCAACATTTCCTCATATAACTATCTACATCAAATCGTTGATTGAAACTGCAGTGTGGTTTCCGATCAATTAGGGCGGGGGTGGCTCAGTCGGTAGCGCGCCAGGCTCGTAATCTGTAGTTCCCAGATTCGAGTCCCAGCTGGGTCAGCGTTGAGATTTATCTCCGCAAAATTCTCCGCCCTGCCCACGGTCAGTAGGGGACACCGATGGGCTTGGAAAGGCCGCCGTCCGTCGGATGGGACGTTAAGCCGTGGCCCTGTCCGTGTGAGGGAGAGCCATACCCTGTGTACGTTAAAGAACACGCTGAATGGCCTTGACGGGAGGCTACCATCTGTCTCCCAACAGCTGTTCCAGTGGGTCCCCTCCCCCAACCTTCTCTGAGCCTTCGGGGTCCATGTGACCTGGCCATTTAGCCCATGGTGTGCAAAAAAGTGCCGCTCAGAGGTAAAACAATCCAACCCAAAATCCGATCAATTATTAACTGGCTCACCAATCTTTTTACGAATGGGCTCATTACACAGTCGTATCAGAATAATATGACCACCTACCATAGTATGTGTATGGTAAGGTGGTCATATTATTCTGATACGACTGTGTATATGCAATCGAAAATAAACTAGCACAAGATTTTATTTAATCAAATGAGAATATATTCTTATGTATTTTTTACTTCTTATCAAATAGTATTATTATGCTTACCATTTAAATTAAAATATTTTTAATTAAGTGAAATTAGTATGTTTATACCAGACTTACTAATACAGTAAACCCTCGCTAGTCCGGATACAGTTAATCCGGATTGACGAACGTTATTGCTCAACAAACGTGTTTCGTTTGGAGTGTTCAGTGGTGTTGGCTCTGTGACGGAAAAGCGATATTGCTTATAATGTATAATTTGCATTCTGCTAGTTAATTAAGTTAAAATATTTGATCTGATTATGGGTCCTAAATAGTTGAAAAGTTGTATAAAAAGAAAACAAGTTCAAAGTGATGGAAAACTTCAGAAAAACGTTTCTGAAAGAAAAATTGCCGAAGAATTTGGTACCGATTTCAGATTTGTGAGCCATTATGTTGTCATTGTGTGCAGGGGCCGGTCTTGAACTTTCTGAGGCCCCAAAATTTCGAAAGTCAAAAGAAGTTGCATATTTATTACTCTGACTGAAGGGAACATTAAAAATTAATATGAAACTGATGTGGTGAGAACATTGTACTAGCATTGGCATACAATAATGACTATCATGGGTGTCCGCAGAAAATTTTCCAGGGCAAAGCTTGGAGACAAATAATTACATCAATAAATTTTTATTTAATTGTTTAGGGTTTTTTTTTCACAAGTAGATTATTAGATTATAGAATACAGTATTGCATCAATACAAAAACACATACATAATGTATATAAATTAATTACGTTTAAATTGTTACGATTATAATTTGTGGTTTTTTTTACTCGATCCCGGGGGGGGGGGGCAAGTGCCCCGTTTTCCCCCCTCTGCCGACGCCCATGATGACTATATAAGACTGAGATGAACAGTGTTTGCACAATAGATTAATTTTGAATACAAAAAAAAAGTTCGTGACAGTAAACTTCAAACTTAAATATTTGAGACACTTCATAATCATGAGGCACTAAGTTAGTTTATGAGTAAAGTCAGGCCCTGACAGGCCAAATCTGTTATAATGTTTGCTTTGTATGATTATAGTGTTTAAATATGTATTTGAGTCATGTTAACGAGTTTATTATATGTCAGTGATAAATAAGTTGACACTGTCGTTTCAAAATATTTTACGTTTTCTTAATCTATTATCTCCACAAACGAACTTTGTCTCAGGTGGAGTTTCGTATTTTACACTTTCAAAATTATTTATTTACTTTGGAAAAGAAAAACATTTACCTCTTTGTATTATTATAAGCTTTATATTTCATGTTTGTAATGTAGCAAAAGTTGAAATAAATTATAATTGAATTGAATTATTCCTGAACAGCCTCGGAATATTTTTTGTCATCCGCTGATTAATGAGTTTGCTGGGTTTTTTTATTTTTTAAAAAGACTCAAAAGTGCAATGTCTCCTTGATTTTTTTTTTAGATAAACACTCAAATTTTAGTGTTTGTTTGTGATAGAAATTCAATATTATATAGAGAAAGTGACTACATTTACATACATCAGTACTATTTCCATTTATTTATAAATATATATGTAATTTTCCATTGATTTGTGTTCAAAGCTTTTCTTATTTTAGGGCCAACTTTTGCTTCACTAATCCGGGTTATTCATTAATCCGTACCTCTTCTTCCCTAATTCATCCGGATTAAAGAGGGATTACTTCATAGCGAATACAACTACTATATCAGTGAACGTATCCTTGTCAACCCATTTTCTGGGCTTTCCCTGGATGAAAAGTTCTGTCCCCGAAAAATAAATGTCCCTGAATTTTATAAGTTCTTTTTAACTACTTAATTAACGATAAAGCATGAGCTGATCTTTTACCAATAGAGTAGTAGTGGGAACACTATTATAAAAAATTTTGGTATGTATTGCTGGTGACAAAAACGAGTTTCCGAATCTGCTCTTAATATATAGAACAACACCCTATATAGAACAACACTCCTTTGAAATATAGGACGCATGGTAACCATAACTGTACATAATCATTACTATATAAAACTTTGGGAAGAACCGGGGCAATTGCTTAACTTTAATCGTAACAGTAAACATTATCATCAATCATTACTAAAACATTTATTCAAGACTAAAATAATATACCGACTTTTTTAGTATCTGCTGCCAAAATAACGCTGTTGCTGCTATACTTATATTTGTAGGAAATCTGTCCGTTTATGTATAATATACAAAAGAGGTTTCCATGTATATGTATACAGGGTGAATCTGAAAAAGTGGGCAAAACTTTACGGGGTGGTAGAACGCAGCTATACGAGCAATATTCGTCATAGAATGTATGGTCGGAACACAAACGGCGAGTCGCTAGGTGGCGTTGGAAATGGTATAAAACGGTCGGTCCTCGCACCGAACGGCATTTCTACCGTGGATTGCCGAGAGGATGGCTGGTTATACTAACCACGAAATGGTTAGTATAACTGGCGGCAGCTCTTTTGAGCAATTTCTTTGAGCATGTACTTCAATTACATTCCTGTTAATAAATGTTTTCTGAAGTATCTCCTCTCCTTCTTGTGTTCATTCTTTAAATGTGACAGTGGAAAACTACCTTTTAACTTCTCACCGCTTGCGTTCCGACCATACATTCTATGACGAATATTGCTCGTATAGCTGCGTTCTACCACCCCGTAAAGTTTTGCCCACTTTTTCATATTCACCCTGTATATGTATAACAGAGATATCAACTTTATGCATCACTCTCGCTATAAATGATAAAAAAATGTGATAACTAAAATCTAGTCAATGGTGTCTTCCTAATTTATTAAGAGTTCCTTCACTTCAAATTTAACTTTTGTTTAGCTTATATCGTTCATTTTTTTTATTACTTCAAATATATTTTATTAGATTTTTTTAACAACCGGTTCGGCGATCAATATTTTTAATCAGTTTTAAACCAACGAGTTTTACCGAACTTAATGTCACCACTGGATATAGAGTCATTAAATGTTATTGTAGACAGAATATATAGTTATAACATCGCTGGTTTCAAAATCGAGCATTCAACTGCTTGCAGAGAGTAACACCAAAGGCGTATGCTTTATTAATCAAGTACTAGCTATACTTAACAGTTGATTCTTTTTATCTTGTTTATTCATTAACTGATTTAGAAAAAAAAAGAACGAAGTATTACTAATTGCAATCGTAAAGCGAATTTTTGACATGAAATTCATACATACCACATCTTTGAAGAATGGAAACGGTTACGGATGTTCAAACCAGTGCAGATAATTTCATTCTCTACGCGTGTGTGTCTGAGCAGCGTCTGCTGCTTTCTGCCAATTGGAAGTTAATTTTAATCGCATTTTAGCAGAAGTTGCCAGTCCACCTGATTTGCGGTTGTCCCTTTTTGGTCTTCCCTAACAAAATGGAAATTCTTTTGGGAATGGGAAAACGTTTGCATCTCTTTCGTTTATAAAATTCAACCTTCAACAACAAATTCAACATTAGTGATCTGGCAACCTTCGTGTCACGTGACACGAAGGTTGCCAGATCACTGATTTCTAAAAAAATCGTTGCCAGATATTTTTTTCTGAATTCTGTAATAACCATAGTGTTTGGATATTTATTTGAGCGACTGTACATGCCATTGGTTCTGATATGCGAGAACTGAGAGGCGTGTGTTCGAGTCCCACTCGTAGGCAAAACTCGTTTTTGCCATAAAAGCATTTTTTGAGTTTTCTTTTATTCGCAAACATACGTCACACCTAGCTCATATTCAAAACCTCGACGGTTATTAAGTAACCAATCATTTGTTTTCTCAAGTTCTCAAGAACTACATTTTGAAACTGGATGATGTGGAAACTTTTCTGCATTAAATACTAGAACTGTTTATATGTAACATAGATATTAAATGTTTTTTTCCTTTCTGACTTTCTCACTTCTGGATTTCTAGAAATTTTTAGTTTTGAATTGTTTTCGTTTTTTTTGTATTCAATGTGACGACTGATGTTTCCATTTGAAATTGTTTCTGTATGGAGATCTCATGAACGAGCTATTCTTATGAGACCTCAAAAGCTTTTGTATACTGTAAAACATTATCTGATATAAAAATTATCTATCTATCTATATAAGGGGGATGCTGATGAAGTAACCAATATTCGCGGATGACGATAAAGCAACCATTATACGCGGATGCTGATAAAGTGACCAATATATGCGGATGCTGATAAAATGACTAATATACGCGGGTGCCGATAAAGTAACTAATATACGCGGGTACCGATAAAGTAACTAATATACGCGGGTGCCGATAAAGTAACTAATATACGCGGGTGCCGATAAAGTAACTAATATACGCGGATGCTGATAAAGTAACTAATATACGCGGATGCTGATAAAGTAACTAATATACGCGGATGCTGATAAAGTAACTAATATACGCGGATGCTGATAAAGTAACTAATATACGCGGATGCTGATAAAGTGACCAATATATGCGGATGCCGATAAAGTAACTAATATACGCGGGTGCCGATAAAGCAACTAATATACGCGGATGCTGATAAAGTAACTAATATACGCGGATGCTGATAAAGTAACTAATATACGCGGATGCTGATAAAGTAACTAATATACGCGGATGCTGATAAAGTGACCAATATATGCGGATGCCGATAAAGTAACTAATATACGCGGGTGCCGATAAAGCAACTAATATACGCGGATGCTGATAAAGTAACTAATATACGCGGATGCTGATAAAGTAACTAATATACGCGGATGCTGATAAAGTAACTAATATACGCGGATGCTGATAAAGTGACCAATATATGCGGATGCCGATAAAGTAACTAATATACGCGGGTGCCGATAAAGCAACTAATATACGCGGATGCTGATAAAGTAACTAATATACGCGGATGCTGATAAAGTAACTAATATACGCGGATGCTGATAAAGTGACCAATATATGCGGATGCCGATAAAGTAACTAATATACGCGGGTGCCGATAAAGCAACTAATATACGCGGATGCTGATAAAGTAACTAATATACGCGGATGCTGATAAAGTAACTAATATACGCGGATGCTGATAAAGTAACTAATATACGCGGATGCTGATAAAGTGACCAATATATGCGGATGCCGATAAAGTAACTAATATACGCGGGTGCCGATAAAGCAACTAATATACGCGGATGCTGATAAAGTAACTAATATACGCGAATGCTGATAAAGTAACTAATATACGCGGATGCTGATAAAATGACTAATATACGCGGGTGCCGATAAAGTAACTAATATACGCGGGTGCCGATAAAGTAACTAATATACGCGGGTGCCGATAAAGTAACTAATATACGCGGATGCTGATAAAGTAACTAATATACGCGGATGCTGATAAAGTAACTAATATACGCGGATGCTGATAAAGTAACTAATATACGCGGATGCTGATAAAGTAACTAATATACGCGGATGCTGATAAAGTGACCAATATATGCGGATGCCGATAAAGTAACTAATATACGCGGGTGCCGATAAAGCAACTAATATACGCGGATGCTGATAAAGTAACTAATATACGCGGATGCTGATAAAGTAACTAATATACGCGGATGCTGATAAAGTGACCAATATATGCGGATGCCGATAAAGTAACTAATATACGCGGGTGCCGATAAAGCAACTAATATACGCGGATGCTGATAAAGTAACTAATATACGCGGATGCTGAGAAAGTAACTAATATACGCGGATGCTGATAAAGTGACCAATATATGCGGATGCTGATAAAGTAACTAATATACGCGGATGCTGATAAAGTGACCAATATATGCGGATGCCGATAAAGTAACTAATATACGCGAGTGCCGATAAAGTAACTAATATACGCGGATGCTGATAAAGTAACTAATATACGCGGATGCTGATAAAGTAACTAATATACGCGGATGCTGATAAAGTGACCAATATATGCGGATGCCGATAAAGTAACTAATATACGCGAGTGCCGATAAAGTAACTAATATACGCGGATGCTGATAAAGTAACTAATATACGCGGATGCTGATAAAGTAACTAATATACGCGGATGCTGATAAAGTGACCAATATATGCGGATGCCGATAAAGTAACTAATATACGCGGGTGCCGATAAAGCAACTAATATACGCGGATGCTGATAAAGTAACTAATATACGCGGATGCTGATAAAGTAACTAATATACGCGGATGCTGATAAAGTAACTAATATACGCGGATGCTGATAAAGTGACCAATATATGCGGATGCTGATAAAGTAACTAATATACGCGGATGCTGATAAAGTGACCAATATATGCGGATGCCGATAAAGTAACTAATATACGCGAGTGCCGATAAAGTAACTAATATACGCGGATGCTGATAAAGTAACTAATATACGCGGATGCTGATAAAGTAACTAATATACGCGGATGCTGATAAAGTGACCAATATATGCGGATGCCGATAAAGTAACTAATATACGCGAGTGCCGATAAAGTAACTAATATACGCGGATGCTGATAAAGTAACTAATATACGCGGATGCTGATAAAGTAACTAATATACGCGGATGCTGATAAAGTGACCAATATATGCGGATGCCGATAAAGTAACTAATATACGCGGGTGCCGATAAAGCAACTAATATACGCGAATGCTGATAAAGTAACTAATATACGCGGATGCTGATAAAGTAACTAATATACGCGGATGCTGATAAAGTGACCAATATATGCGGATGCCGATAAAGTAACTAATATACGCGGGTGCCGATAAAGCAACTAATATACGCGGATGCTGATAAAATGACTAATATACGCGGGTGCCGATAAAGTAACTAATATACGCGGGTGCCGATAAAGTAACTAATATACGCGGGTGCCGATAAAGTAACTAATATACGCGGATGCTGATAAAGTAACTAATATACGCGGATGCTGATAAAGTAACTAATATACGCGGATGCTGATAAAGTAACTAATATACGCGGATGCTGATAAAGTAACTAATATACGCGGATGCTGATAAAGTGACCAATATATGCGGATGCCGATAAAGTAACTAATATACGCGGGTGCCGATAAAGCAACTAATATACGCGGATGCTGATAAAGTAACTAATATACGCGGATGCTGATAAAGTAACTAATATACGCGGATGCTGATAAAGTGACCAATATATGCGGATGCCGATAAATTAACTAATATACGCGAGTGCCGATAAAGTAACTAATATACGCGGATGCTGATAAAGTAACTAATATACGCGGATGCTGATAAAGTAACTAATATACGCGGATGCTGATAAAGTGACCAATATATGCGGATGCCGATAAAGTAACTAATATACGCGGGTGCCGATAAAGCAACTAATATACGCGGATGCTGATAAAGTAACTAATATACGCGGATGCTGATAAAGTAACTAATATACGCGGATGCTGATAAAGTGACCAATATATGCGGATGCCGATAAAGTAACTAATATACGCGAGTGCCGATAAAGTAACTAATATACGCGGATGCTGATAAAGTAACTAATATACGCGGATGCTGATAAAGTAACTAATATACGCGGATGCTGATAAAGTAACTAATATACGCGGATGCTGATAAAGTGACCAATATATGCGGATGCCGATAAAGTAACTAATATACGCGGGTGCCGATAAAGCAACTAATATACGCGGATGCTGATAAAGTAACTAATATACGCGGATGCTGATAAAGTAACTAATATACGCGGATGCTGATAAAGTGACCAATATATGCGGATGCCGATAAATTAACTAATATACGCGAGTGCCGATAAAGTAACTAATATACGCGGATGCTGATAAAGTAACTAATATACGCGGATGCTGATAAAGTAACTAATATACGCGGATGCTGATAAAGTGACCAATATATGCGGATGCCGATAAAGTAACTAATATACGCGGGTGCCGATAAAGCAACTAATATACGCGGATGCTGATAAAGTAACTAATATACGCGGATGCTGATAAAGTAACTAATATACGCGGATGCTGATAAAGTGACCAATATATGCGGATGCCGATAAAGTAACTAATATACGCGAGTGCCGATAAAGTAACTAATATACGCGGATGCTGATAAAGTAACTAATATACGCGGATGCTGATAAAGTAACTAATATACGCGGATGCTGATAAAGTAACTAATATACGCGGATGCTGATAAAGTGACCAATATATGCGGATGCCGATAAAGTAACTAATATACGCGGGTGCCGATAAAGCAACTAATATACGCGGATGCTGATAAAGTAACTAATATACGCGGATGCTGATAAAGTAACTAATATACGCGGATGCTGATAAAGTAACTAATATACGCGGATGCTGATAAAGTGACCAATATATGCGGATGCCGATAAAGTAACTAATATACGCGGGTGCCGATAAAGCAACTAATATACGCGGATGCTGATAAAGTAACTAATATACGCGGATGCTGATAAAGTAACTAATATACGCGGATGCTGATAAAGTAACTAATATACGCGGATGCTGATAAAGTGACCAATATATGCGGATGCCGATAAAGTAACTAATATACGCGGGTGCCGATAAAGCAACTAATATACGCGGATGCTGATAAAGTAACTAATATACGCGGATGCTGATAAAGTAACTAATATACGCGGATGCTGATAAAGTGACTAATATACGCGGATGCTGATAAAGTAACTAATATACGCGGATGCTGATAAAGTAACTAATATACGCGGATGCTGATAAAGTGACCAATATATGCGGATGCCGATAAAGTAACTAATATACGCGAGTGCCGATAAAGTAACTAATATACGTGGATGCTGATAAAGTAACTAATATACGCGGATGCTGATAAAGTAACTAATATACGCGGATGCTGATAAAGTGACCAATATATGCGGATGCCGATAAAGTAACTAATATACGCGAGTGCCGATAAAGTAACTAATATACGCGGATGCTGATAAAGTAACTAATATACGCGGATGCTGATAAAGTAACTAATATACGCGGATGCTGATAAAGTGACCAATATATGCGGATGCCGATAAAGTAACTAATATACGCGGGTGCCGATAAAGCAACTAATATACGCGGATGCTGATAAAGCAACTAATATACGCGGATGCTGATAAAGTAACTAATATACGCGGATGCTGATAAAGTAACTAATATACGCGGATGCTGATAAAGTAACTAATATACGCGGATGCTGATAAAGTAACTAATATACGCGGATGCTGATAAAGTAACTAATATACGCGGATGCTGATAAAGTGACCAATATATGCGGATGCCGATAAAGTAACTAATATACGCGGGTGCCGATAAAGCAACTAATATACGCGGATGCTGATAAAGCAACTAATATACGCGGATGCTGATAAAGTAACTAATATACGCGGATGCTGATAAAGTAACTAATATACGCGGATGCTGATAAAGTGACCAATATATGCGGATGCTGATAAAGTAACTAATATACGCGGATGCTGATAAAGTGACCAATATATGCGGATGCCGATAAAGTAACTAATATACGCGAGTGCCGATAAAGTAACTAATATACGCGGATGCTGATAAAGTAACTAATATACGCGGATGCTGATAAAGTAACTAATATACGCGGATGCTGATAAAGTGACCAATATATGCGGATGCCGATAAAGCAACTAATATACGCGAGTGCCGATAAAGTAACTAATATACGCGGATGCTGATAAAGTAACTAATATACGCGGATGCTGATAAAGTAACTAATATACGCGGATGCTGATAAAGTAACTAATATACGCGGATGCTGATAAAGTGACCAATATATGCGGATGCTGATAAAGTAACTAATATACGCGGATGCTGATAAAGTGACCAATATATGCGGATGCCGATAAAGTAACTAATATACGCGAGTGCCGATAAAGTAACTAATATACGCGGATGCTGATAAAGTAACTAATATACGCGGATGCTGATAAAGTAACTAATATACGCGGATGCTGATAAAGTGACCAATATATGCGGATGCCGATAAAGTAACTAATATACGCGAGTGCCGATAAAGTAACTAATATACGCGGATGCTGATAAAGTAACTAATATACGCGGATGCTGATAAAGTAACTAATATACGCGGATGCTGATAAAGTAACTAATATACGCGGATGCTGATAAAGTAACTAATATACGCGGATGCTGATAAAGTAACTAATATACGCGGATGCTGATAAAGTGACCAATATATGCGGATGCTGATAAAGTAACTAATATACGCGGATGCTGATAAAGTGACCAATATATGCGGATGCCGATAAAGTAACTAATATACGCGAGTGCCGATAAAGTAACTAATATACGCGGATGCTGATAAAGTAACTAATATACGCGGATGCCGATAAAGTAACTAATATACGCGGATGCTGATAAAGTGACCAATATATGCGGATGCCGATAAAGCAACTAATATACGCGAGTGCCGATAAAGTAACTAATATACGCGGATGCTGATAAAGTAACTAATATACGCGGATGCTGATAAAGTAACTAATATACGCGGATGCTGATAAAGTAACTAATATACGCGGATGCTGATAAAGTAACTAATATACGCGGATGCTGATAAAGTGACCAATATATGCGGATGCTGATAAAGTAACTAATATACGCGGATGCTGATAAAGTGACCAATATATGCGGATGCCGATAAAGTAACTAATATACGCGAGTGCCGATAAAGTAACTAATATACGCGGATGCTGATAAAGTAACTAATATACGCGGATGCTGATAAAGTAACTAATATACGCAGATGCTGATAAAGTGACCAATATATGCGGATGCCGATAAAGTAACTAATATACGCGAGTGCCGATAAAGTAACTAATATACGCGGATGCTGATAAAGTAACTAATATACGCGGATGCTGATAAAGTAACTAATATACGCGGATGCTGATAAAGTAACTAATATACGCGGATGCTGATAAAGTGACCAATATATGCGGATGCCGATAAAGTAACTAATATACGCGGGTGCCGATAAAGTAACTAATATACGCGGATGCTGATAAAGTAACTAATATACGCGGATGCTGATAAAGTAACTAATATACGCGGATGCTGATAAAGTGACCAATATATGCGGATGCCGATAAAGCAACTAATATACGCGGGTGCCGATAAAGTAACTAATATACGCGGATGCTGATAAAGTAACTAATATACGCGGATGCTGATAAAGTAACTAATATACGCGGATGCTGATAAAGTAACTAATATACGCGGATGCTGATAAAGTAACTAATATACGCGGATGCTGATAAAGTGACCAATATATGCGGATGCTGATAAAGTAACTAATATACGCGGATGCTGATAAAGTGACCAATATATGCGGATGCCGATAAAGTAACTAATATACGCGAGTGCCGATAAAGTAACTAATATACGCGGATGCTGATAAAGTAACTAATATACGCGGATGCTGATAAAGTAACTAATATACGCAGATGCTGATAAAGTGACCAATATATGCGGATGCCGATAAAGTAACTAATATACGCGAGTGCCGATAAAGTAACTAATATACGCGGATGCTGATAAAGTAACTAATATACGCGGATGCTGATAAAGTAACTAATATACGCGGATGCTGATAAAGTAACTAATATACGCGGATGCTGATAAAGTGACCAATATATGCGGATGCCGATAAAGTAACTAATATACGCGGGTGCCGATAAAGTAACTAATATACGCGGATGCTGATAAAGTAACTAATATACGCGGATGCTGATAAAGTAACTAATATACGCGGATGCTGATAAAGTGACCAATATATGCGGATGCCGATAAAGCAACTAATATACGCGGGTGCCGATAAAGTAACTAATATACGCGGATGCTGATAAAGTAACTAATATACGCGGATGCTGATAAAGTAACTAATATACGCGGATGCTGATAAAGTAACTAATATACGCGGATGCTGATAAAGTAACTAATATACGCGGATGCTGATAAAGTGACCAATATATGCGGATGCTGATAAAGTAACTAATATACGCGGATGCTGATAAAGTGACCAATATATGCGGATGCCGATAAAGTAACTAATATACGCGAGTGCCGATAAAGTAACTAATATACGCGGATGCTGATAAAGTAACTAATATACGCGGATGCTGATAAAGTAACTAATATACGCGGATGCTGATAAAGTGACCAATATATGCGGATGCCGATAAAGTAACTAATATACGCGGGTGCCGATAAAGCAACTAATATACGCGGATGCTGATAAAGTAACTAATATACGCGGATGCTGATAAAGTAACTAATATACGCGGATGCTGATAAAGTAACTAATATACGCGGATGCTGATAAAGTGACCAATATATGCGGATGCCGATAAAGTAACTAATATACGCGGGTGCCGATAAAGCAACTAATATACGCGGATGCTGATAAAGTAACTAATATACGCGGATGCTGATAAAGTAACTAATATACGCGGATGCTGATAAAATGACTAATATACGCGGGTGCCGATAAAGCAACTAATATACGCGGATGCTGATAAAGTAACTAATATACGCGGATGCTGATAAAGTAACTAATATACGCGGATGCTGATAAAGTAACTAATATACGCGGATGCTGATAAAGTGACCAATATATGCGGATGCTGATAAAGTAACTAATATACGCGGATGCTGATAAAGTGACCAATATATGCGGATGCCGATAAAGTAACTAATATACGCGAGTGCCGATAAAGTAACTAATATACGCGGATGCTGATAAAGTAACTAATATACGCGGATGCTGATAAAGTAACTAATATACGCGGATGCTGATAAAGTGACCAATATATGCGGATGCCGATAAAGTAACTAATATACGCGGGTGCCGATAAAGCAACTAATATACGCGGATGCTGATAAAGTAACTAATATACGCGGATGCTGATAAAATGACTAATATACGCGGGTGTCAATAAAGTAACTAATATAAGCGGGTGCCGATAAAGTAACTAATATACACGGATGATGATAAAAGATTTGCGAGTGCGGACAAAACTTTTGTTACAAGGAACACTTAGGGCCCGACACTACAGCGCCAGTTTCCCTAGCATGATCTATGGTTTTAACGCATCTAAGAGTTCAGAGATTAAAAAAAAATACTGATGCTCACATTAAAAAATCCATATTTTTTCTTCGAAATATCTCTTAGCCATTGGACAGATAACGGTGGATTATACCTTTACATCCCCCAAGGCACTACCCCCTACCTGTGTTACAATAGCTCCGTCTTTTGTAGCGTTGGTCGGTTAAGTGCCGTTACAGACATACTTCTCTCCCCCCCTCCACATAACTTCCCACTTGTCCACGGTATTCTCCCATCCCACGTGGAAACGGAACCGCAGGTCTCCTCCCCCGACACCATTCCCTCTCGAGAGCCAGCCAGGCCTCCCAAGTCTGGGCCCAGACCGCCCGGACGCACACAAAGCGACGGCCCGTTGCAAATCAGGTTACCGATCGACACGGCGGCTACTCGTGTGACTCATCGGCACCCCGGCCTGCCGTCGGATGCCGTTCATTATGCACCGATTAATGGATTAATGGAGATTTGATGGATGGCGGCACGGCGGCCTGGAAGGCAGACCAGGGGGTAGCGTTGGAGAGAACAGAAAAAAAAGAAATTCCCATCTCTTACACGTGGAAGAGCATTGGTAAATGTTAGCTGTAGTCGATGTGGCTTGAGGGAAATACGTTGGGGGAGGGGATGGCTAAACTTCACCTGTGTTAGCACTAATGGAGGAATGAATTTGACAGAAACGATAAACGTACAAGTGGAGAGGAAGCGGTCTGAATAAGAATTTCCGGTGTGAAAGTTATTTAGCAAAAATTATGAGTGTTTTTCTAGAGATACACTATTGCAAAAAATAGCATTTCAGTGTTATGGAAAGCCGCATTCAAAGCTGACTATATTTGAAAATAAGCTTTTTACGGAAAAATGTTACTAGAGATAAATTAAAGATCTCGTTTAAATCTCTTTAAGTGTCAGTTTTCAACAATATTCGCTTACTATTTAAAGAGTTATTTGAGCTGGAATATTTAACTATAACTTTTACTACTCATAAAAATTTACTTTTCAAAAGATAAAACACACTTCCTAAACATTTTTCCTCCCCACCCCCCACTGAGGAAAAATGAAACGATTATTTACGAAAACTTCAAATATTTTTTATAACAGTTGGTTTTATGTTTTGAAAAGTAAATTTTTTTGAGTAGCAAAAGTTACAGTTAAATGTTTCAGCTTCCATAATTCTTTCAATATCAAGCGAATATTGCGAAAAATAAATATTTAGAGAGATCTCCAGTAACATTTTTCCACAAAAAACCGTGGCCCCGTGTGCGGGAGAGCCATACCCTCAAATTTAGAGAGTTTTCAATGCGCCTTTCTCTTCACTTGGAAGTGTCTTCTATTACTTTTTGTAATACAATGTACAGATGCAAGAAATGAAAACTGCTTTACGTTAAAGAACACATTGGATGGGGGCGGGGGTGGCTCAGTCGGTAGCGCGCCAGGCTCGTAATCTGTAGTTCCCAGGTTCGAGGCCCAGCTGGGTCAGCGTTGAGATTTATCTCCGCAAAATTCCCCCGCCCTGCCCACGGTCAGTAGGGGACACCGATGGGCTTGGAAAGGCCGCCGTCCGTTGGATGGGACATTAAGCCGTGGCCCCGTGTACAGGAGAGCCATACCCTGTGCACGTTAAAGAACACGCTGGATGGCCTTGACGGGAGGCTACCATCTGTCTCCCAATAGCTGTTCCAGTGGTTCCCCTCCCCCAACCTTCTCTGAGCCTTCGGGGTCCATGTGACCTGGTCATTTAGCCCATGGTGTGCAAAAAAGTGCCGCTCAGAGGTTAAAAAACCCAAACAACCCAACACATTGGATGGCCTCGAATGTCCTAAAAATTCTCTAGTGGGTCTTCCCGCACTTCCCTTCGTCAGTAGGGGACACCGATGGGCTTATAAAGACCGCCATCCATTGGATGGGACGTTAAGCCGTGGGCCCATGTGCGGGAGAGCCATAATATGTGCACATTAAAGAACAACCTGGATAGCCATGACGAGAGGCTAAAATCTGTCTCCTAACAGCTGTCCAGTGGGTCCCCTTCCCCCAACCTTCTCTGATCCCTCGGAGTCTTTGTGACCTGCCATTTACCCATTGTGTAAATGTTGTGATTTTTATTCCCCTTGTAAAGCAAGCGATTCCCAGTGGCTTAAATCAGCGGTGTGGCGTGAAGTGGAACTGGGTTGTTGTTGCTTTACCTCTGAGCGGCACTTTCTTGCATACCATGGGCTAAATGGCCAGGTCACATAGACCCCGAAGACTCAAAGAAGGTTGGGGGAGGGAACCCACTGGAACAGCTGTTGGGAGACAGATGGTAACCTCCCGTCAAGGCCATCCAGTGTGTTCTTTAAAGTGCACAGGGTATGGCTCTCACGCACACGGAGCCACGGTTTAACGTCCCATCCGACGAAAGGCGGTCTTTCCAAGCCCATCGGTGTCCCCTACTGAACGTGTGCAGGACGGGAAATTTTGCGGAGTTAAATCTCAACGCTGACCCAGCTGGGAACTGCAGATTACGAACTTGGCGCGTTGCCGACTGAGCCACCCCCGTCCCATGAAATTGGGATGATGTCGACAGTGTACATTTACGCTTGCCATTTAGAAAGACCTATGGAGGAATCTCTATACGTAAATCATCATTAAGAAAACCTGCAAAGAAGTCTCACAAACAAAAATCAAGGAGAAAATCATCACTGTGAAGTCTCTCAATTAAAATTAGTCTGGGATCGTAGGCCTCATGTTTACGAATCACTCTGCATCTGCAGACTATTAATAGAACGAATTATGTATTTTGCATTACGTATTCATCAATGCATTTAAAATTTTCTTAGCAAGCCCTCTTGTGTTTTTAGTTGCACTTTTCGCCGTACGAATTTTAACGAATATATGTTTTTTCAGCAAGCCCGAAAGATAAAAAATTATTTTTGGATTAAATCAGTGGTTCTCAACCTTTTATGCTTCACGTACCCCCTGGAAATGTGTATGTAACTGGCGTACCCCTTGTATGATAGATAAAGCTATAGTTATAGTATAACAATGGGAATAAAATGAAACATACATATCAGTGGTTCTCAACCTTTTATGCTTCACGTACCCCCTGGAAATGTGTATGTAACTGGCGTACCCCTTGTATAGATAGATAAAACTATAGTTATAGTATAACAATGGGAATAAAATAAAACATAATATCAGTGGTTCTCAACCTTTTTTATGCTTCACGTACCCCCTGGAAATGTGTATGTAACTGGCGTACCCCTTGTATAAATAGATAAAACTATAGTTATAGTATAACAATGGGAATAAAATAAAACATAATATCAGTGGTTCTCAACCTTTTTTATGCTTCACGTACCCCCTGGAAATGTGTATGTAACTGGCGTACCCCTTGTATAGATAGATAAAACTATAGTTATAGTATAACAATGGGAATAAAATAAAACATATATATCAGTGGTTCTCAACCTTTTATGCTTCACGTACCCCCTGGAAATGTGTATGTAACTGGCGTACCCCTTGTATAGATAGATAAAACTGTAGTTATAGTATAACAATGGGAATAAAATAAAACATATAGATCAGTGGTTCTCAACCTTTTATGCTTCACGTACCCCCTGGAAATGTGTATGTAACTGGCGTACCCCTTGTATAGATGGATAAAACTATAGTTATAGTATAACAATGGGAATGAAATAAAACATATCAGTGGTTCTCAACCTTTTATGCTTCACGTACCCCCTGGACACGTGTATGTAACTGGCGTACCCCTTGTATAGATAGATAAAACTATAGTTATAGTATAACAATGGGAATAAAATAAAACATATCAGTGGTTCTCAACTTTTTATGCTTCACGTACCCCCTGGAAATGTGTATGTAACTGGCATACCCCTTGTATAGATAGATAAAACTATAGTTATAGAATAACAATGGGAATAAAATAAAACATATAGATCAGTGGTTCTCAACCTTTTATGCTTCACGTACCCCCTGGAAATGTGTATGTAACTGGCGTACCCCTTGTATCGATAGATAAAACTATAGTTATAGTATAACAATGGGAATAAAATAAAACATATATATCAGTGGTTCTCAACCTTTTATGCTTCAAGTACCTCCTGGAAATGTGTATGTAACTGGCGTACGCCTTGTATAGATAGATAAAACTATAGTTATAATATATCAATGGGAATAAAATAAAACATACATATCAGTGGTTCTCAACCTTTTATGCTTCACGTACCCCCTGGAAATGTGTATGTAACTGGCGTACCCCTTGTATAGATAGATAAAACTATAGTTATAGTATAACAATGGGAATAAAATAAAACATAAATATCAGGGTTCTCAACCTTTTATGCTTCACGTACCCCCTGGAAATGTGTATGTAACTGGTGTACCCCTTGTATAGATAGATAAAACATTAGTTATAGTATAACAATGGGAATAAAATAAAACAAAACTGTTGCCGAGTGGTTATCACTTGGCTACTGATCTAAGGGACCTGGGTTCGAGCCCCGGATATGGTATGGACTTTTGTGCTGTTTTTCTGCTGAGGTCCTGCCATCTTCACAGACCTTCTACTATGACATATAAACTGACAGGTTCCTGTCAGACCTCTGTGGCAAGCAGCTGCTTGAGGGGGGGGATTTATTTTTTTTTGTTACTAGATCTAGCGACTTTTGAGCTCTCACGGCGTACCCCAAAAAAATTTACTGCGTACCCCACATTGAGAACCCCTAGATTAGATAGTTTTTAATAAAATTTTACGATATGTATTTTCCGAAATTTTCCAATAGTCTTTATTTCCAACCTTTTAAAGGACTTTAAAATGTAGAAAAAAAAATTTTTTAAATGACTATTGTAAAATATCTGTTGTTCATGCTAGAAATTTAAAACTTGGGTGGTATTGCGTGGTAATGAAAGCCAATAATTTGTTCCCGTACCTACAAGAATAAGCACAATTATTTTGTTCTAAGAGAAAATGCAAAAAAACTTTTTCGGTTAGATTAATACTAATGAAATGTTACTCTTTAAGTTTCCCGAATCATACGTTGGTTAGAATTTCCACTGTTAGAGGGTGCAAAAGTCGATAAATAACTAACGTCATTCTGTTTGAAAACGAACATTCCACCAGGGTTGGGTTGTTTTACCTCTGAGCGGCACTTTTTTTGCACACCATGGGCTAAATGGCCAGGTCACATGGACCCCGAAGGCTCAGGAAGGTTGGGGGAGGGGACCCACTGGAACCGCTGTTGGGAGACAGATGGTAGCCTCCCGTCAAGGCCATCCAGCGTGTTCTTTAACGTGCACAGGGTATGGCTCTCCTGTACACCGGCCACGGCTTAATGTCCCATCCAACGGACGGCGGACTTTCCAAGCCCATCGGTGTCCCCTACTGACCGTGGGCAGGGCGGGGGAATTTTGCGGAGATAAATCTCAACGCTGACCCAGCTGGGACTCGAACCTGGGAGCTACAGATTACGAGCCTGGCGCGCTACCCACTCCCGCCCCCATTCCACCAGGGATAATTTGTTTTTCTTCACTTAATTTTGAAGAAACAAAAATATATTGAAAAGTAAAATCGCGGTGAAAATTTCTAGTTCTCTCTACGATTATACCACTTCCGATTAAATACGGAAGGAGAGAGTTCTCTCTCCGCCGAGAAAGGGGTTGGTTCAATAGGTAGCGAGCCAGGCTCGAATCCGCAGTTTCCAGGTTCGAGTCTCAACCTACGTTGAAAATTTTCTCCGTAACTTCCACACTACCCTGGGGTGGGGGTGGCTCAGTTGGTAGCGCGCCAGGCTCGTAATCTGTATTTCCCAGTTTCGAGTCCCAGCTGGGTCAGCGTTGAGATTTATCTCCGCAAAATTCCCCTCCGGGCCTACGGTCAGTAGGGGACACCGATGGGCTTGAAAAGGCCGTCGTCCGTCGCATGTGACGCAAAGCCGTGGCGCCGTGTGCGGGAGAGCCATACCCTGTGCACCTTAAACAACACACTGGATGGCCTTGACGGGAGGCTACCATCTGTCTCCCAACAAGCTTTCCAGTGGGTCACCTCCCCCAACCTTCTCTGAGCCTTCGGAGTCCTTGTGACTTGGCCATTTAGCCCATTGTGTGGATAAAAAGTGCCGCTCAGGGGTAAAACAACCCAACAACAACAACCCTGACCTCACGCTACATTATGCATTAGATACCTTAGGTCAATAGAGAAAAAAAAGTTCATAATCTGAGATAAATATAAAAATACGCTCTTCGTGTTGTCACGAGATAACGATCCTCATCACTGTTACTGCAAATAACGATTTGCTCCTAATGGAGTCGTTCTGTAATTCTATACCATCCAGAAGATATTTATCTTTACAATTTAAGCACGTGTAAATAAACAAGACACAGTTAAAAGTTCCATCTAATTCGACACGTTGTGCCTACTAACTTAAAGAGAGCACGATATTTGAAATGGGGCACAGGTGTGTTTGTATTTCATTCTCCGTCATATCGGTGTTTGTGTTTCCAGTCTCTTCCCCATTTACTGCGGCAATTCTGCCACCTGATATCGGTCTGGAAACGTGCGGCAAACAGTCTGGTCTTCTCCGCAATGAAAACTATTCAGGTTAACGACATTTCTATGATCTTCTCTGTGTTCATGTGTATGAAAGGGTGGACAGATTGCGATGTCCTTGGTTGCCGCACCCATGTGCGGTGGTAATTATCCGTAAACGCGGGCCCCACATTGGTTGCATCTCTTCTGTGTGCATGTGTGTTCCGTAATTAATGTCGTTCTTTCTGGGGCTAGGAGATTAGAGATAAAGCAGTCGCACTCTATCTTGAATTACGGTTGCTGAGAAAGCAAGGCACACTTTAAAAACGTAGCGGAAAATTCGTATTAAAACAGAAGCTTTTGGACTGTCGAGAGGTTCTTCTCGTTTCAGCTTATTTGGAAGTTCTTCCATTTCGGTTTCAGGGAGATCAGATATTTCTTGGCTTATCTTTTGTCATAGAAGTGGAAAAGACTCACATGTGGTGGCAATAATGGGAATCACTAAAGGCGCCAACTGCTTGTTGCAAATAAAAACGGACACTGTGCAGGATTGTACAGTCGCTCAAAAAAATATCCGAGCCCTATGGTTGATTACAGAATTCGGAAAAAATATCTGGCAACGATTTTTTTAGAAATTAGTGATCTGGCAACCTTCGTGTCACGTGATTACAGAATTCAGGAAAAATATCTGGAGCGTGTACAGCAACTGTACACGCTCCAGTTACCGTTCACAGCGAACTGGAGCGTGTGCAGTTACTGCACACGCTCCAGTTTGCTGTGAACGGTAACTGCACACGCTCAATATTTCCGTGAGTGAGCCCACACGATCTAGTATCAAAATAATATGACCACCTACAGTCGCTCGAAGGCTGCCAGATCACTAATTTCTAAAAAAATCGTTGTCAGATATTTTTTCTGAATTCTGTAATCAATCATAGTGTTCGGATATTTTTTTGAGTGACTGTACAGCCATTAATGTCATTTGGAGGTTTTACGCGAGGCGCGTAAGAGTTTTTTTTTGCTTAAAAACAGTTTTAGTTTTTTTTTCTCCCCCTGACTTCAGGAGAGAACAAGTCACTTTATTTTCTGATCAGACTTTCAGACATTCAGAGTTTTAAAATCACAATGAAAGTTTTTTAATTGTTTTTAAGAGAACAAAAAGTACGTAGTTGATTCTGTTGAAGCTTTTTGACATTTTATTTTGGTTTCATTTTATTTCATGTGATATCCAAACACTTCGATTTTGAAACATATTTGCTCTAGTAGAAACTGTCCCAACTCAAAATCCTTCCTCTTTCTCCATCAAAAAAATCTTGAGTGCGCCACTCTATGTGACCCTTGTGTTATCATTAGTCGTAATCTTTGACCCTTGTTTTCCCTTTTCGCTTTTTATCTCTAGCACTTGTTTCCCTTTTTATATTTCACCATTATTTTTCTTTTTCATTTTTTTTCTCTGGTCCTTGTTTTCCTTTTGAAGTTTTTATCTATGGACATTGTTTTCCTCTTTCGCTCTTCATATCTTGCCCTTGTTTTTCCCTTTTTGCTTTTTATTTTTGACCCTTGTTTTCCTTTTCACTTTCATCTTTAGACTTGTTTTCCTCTTCATTTTCATCTTTTGACTTTGTTTTCCTTTTCTCTTTCATCCATATCTGTCATGCATAATGTTTTGTTTTTAAACAAGGATCAGAGATTATAAAATATTATTTATGCCTTGTTTTCCCTTTCACTTTTATCTCTGGTCCATGTTTTCCTTTTCGTCCTCATGTCTGGCATCAAAAAAGCTGAAAAGCAGAATTTCCTTTTAAAATCTGCTCCGCTTGAAAAAGTAACTGCTAATAATGCTCTGACACAAAACATTTATTCAAGAAAACTGCAGCTAAGTGTTAGTGTTAGAGTCATTTTGAGACTCTGAATGAGAAAACACATCTCCATGCGAAGTGGTGGTGAGTGTGTGTGCGTGCTTGCGCGGGGGGGGGGGGGGGGGAGTTGACTCAGTCGGTAGTGCGCCATGCTCGTAATCTGCAATTCCCAGGTTCGAGTCCCACCTGTGCCAGCGTTGATATGTATCTCCATAAAACTCCTCACCCTGCCATTGGTCAATAGGGGACGCCGATGGGCTTGGAAAAGCCGTGGTCCATCGGATGTGACATCAATAGGGGACGCCGATGGGCTTGGAAAAGCCGTGGTCCATCGGATGTGACGTCAATAGGGGACGCCGATGGGCTTGGAAAAGCCCCGGTCCATCGGATGTGACGTCAATAGGGGACGCCGATGGGCTTGGAAAAGCCCTGGTCCATCGGATGTGACGTCAATAGGGGACGCCGATGGGCTTGGAAAAGCCGTGGTCCATCGGATGTGACGTCAATAGGGGACGCCGATGGGCTTGGAAAAGCCGTGGTCCATCGGATGTGACGTCAATAGGGGACGCCGATGGGCTTGGAAAAGCCGTGGTCCATCGGATGTGACGTTAAGCCGTGACTCAGTTTGCAGAAGAGCCATACCCTGTGCACGTTAAAGAACACGCTGGATGGCTTTAAAGGGAGGTTACCATCTGTCTCCTAACAGCTATTCAATTGGTCTCCTTCCCCAACCTTCTCTGAGCCTTTGGAGTCTTTGTGACCTGGCCATTTTTCTCATTTTATGCAAAACAGTGCTACTCAGAGGAGCACAACCAAGCAGCAACAGCTCAAAACACTAAATGCCGTAAACCTAGTAGAGACAGAAACCTCGCTACCGTCTCTACCAAATATTGAGAATAAATTTTAAGGCACCACAGGTGAAATCCGAAACTTTTCGAATAGAAGTTAGCTTAACACGAATTCCTTTACGCCATTCTCCCTCTTGAAATGCACACTCTTTGGGGAAGTTGGCTTCACAATAATACATCGCCAAACGTGATCCGAATCGAAGATGCAATTCCGCAGGACATGTACAGTCGCTCAAAAAAATATCCGAACACTATGGTTGATTTCAGAATTCAGAAAAAATATCTGGCAAAGACTTTTTTTTAGAAATTAGTGATCTGGCAACCTTCGTGTCACGTGATTACAGAATTCGGGAAAAATATCTGGAGCGTGTACAGCAACTGTACACGCTCCAGTTACCGTTCACAGAAAACTGGAGCGTGTGCAGTTACGCACACGCTTCAGTTTGCTGTGAACGGTAACTGCACAGGCTCCATATTTCCATGAGTGAGCCCACACGATCTAGTATCAAAATAATATGACTACCTACAGTCGCTCAAATAAATATCCGAACACTATGGTTGATTACAGAATTCAGGAAAAATATCTGGCAACGACTTTTTTTAGAAATTAATGATCTGGCAACCTTCGTGTCACGTGACACGAAGGTTGCCAGATCACTAATTTCTAAAAAAAAAGTCGTTGACATATATTTTTTCTGAATTCTGTTATCAACCATAGTGTTCGGATATTTATTTGAGCGACTGTATGTGCGTGGGTTGATACCTGGAAACGAGCAAAAACCTAGAGAGTTTGGGTGAAGCAACTCCCTGTTCTGCATTATACTCCTCGGTTCACAACACTACCAAGAGCTGCCAACACAGACACAAGCACAAAAACACGTTCTCACAATTCCTGAATTTCCATGCGTGTTGGATTAGATACAGCTCACTTGCATAACCAGCAGTGGATCCGTGTCCTGGAGTGTGTCCGTCGGTGATATATATGGATCCATTGCGACTTCAGCATCCGGAAATAGTCATTTGTGTGAGGAGAAACAGGGAGCAGAGGAAATGAATGTCGAATGCCAGTGGCTCCATCACGTCGAAAGTGGGGAATAATGAAACTGCAGGATGAGGGGGGCAGGGGTGGCTCAGTCGGTAGCGCGCCAGGCTCGTAATCTGTAGTTCCCAGGTTCGAGTCCCAGCTGGGTCAGCGTTGAGATTTATCTCAGCAAAATTCCCTGCCCTGCCCACGGTCAGTAGGGGACACCGATGGGCTTGTAAAGGTCGCCGTCCCTCGGATGGGACGTTAAGCCGTGGCCCCGTGTGCGGGAGAGCCATACCCTGTGCACGTTAAAGAACACGCTGGATGGCCTTGACGGGAGGCTACCATCTGTCTCCCAACAGCTGTTCCAGTGGGTCCCCTCCCCCAACCTTCTCTGCGCCTTCGGGGTCCATGTGACCTGGCCTTTTAGCCCATGGTGTGCAAAAAAGTGCCGCTCAGAGGTAAAACAACCCAACGCAGGATGAGGAGTTTAGACACCCATACGATTAGGAAAGGAAGAAGAAATAAATTGAATTTTGAGTGAAACTGCTTGCGATGTCTTTTGCGATGTCAATTGTTTTTAACAATGGTTCGTATTTGTGGACACCAACCGTACCAAGAATTGTTCACCCGCTATTCTGTTCAATTTCAAAACTGCACATATTTCAGTGTCCTCCCCGACCCTGTGGTCTTTGATATTTTAGGTTTGCTTTTTAGGTATAATCAGGCCGGATCTTAAAAAAGAAATTAGATTCGTGGGGAGGGGATAGAAGCTGTCTGGATTGAAGAGAATTTAAAATACTTTTTTCCCCTCGGATGAGATGTGAAGTCATGGCCCCATCTGTAGAAGAATTTCGACCCTACTTGTTCTTAGTTTAGCCCTCTACTTCTTCTTAGTTTTACTCCGTGCTTGTTCTTAGTTTTGCTCCGTACTTGTTCTTAATTTAGCCAACACCTCCTATAACAGAAGGCCAATGTACCAAATTTTTGACCTCACTAAGTATAGGTAATTCTTACATTTTTTGTTCGAAAATTATTACTGGTGGACTCTTGTACTAATCTTTATACTAATGTTTATCTATAAATATATTTCATTTAAGAAGAAAATTGTTCGTATCTATTTTCAAATAATGCCAATTAATACAAATAAATTTTCTCCTAAATAAAATATATTTATAGATAAACATTAGTATAAAGATTAGCACAGAATCTACCAGTAATAATATTAAAATAAAAAATATAAGAAGCATCTATGTGGTGGGACTATTTAAACTGATGTTATAAATTTGGTCATCTGGCTTTCTGTTATAGGAGGTGCTGATTTAGATCCTTACTTCTTAATTTCCCCTTTACTTGCTCTTAGTTTAGCCCCCTACTTGTTCTTAGTTTAGCCTCCCCCTACTTGTTCTTAGTTTAGCCTCCCCCTACTTGTTCTTAGTTTAGCCCCCCCCCCCCCTTACTTGTTCTTCGTTTAGTCCCCCCTACTTGTTCTTAGTTTAGCCCCCCTATTTGTTCTTAGTTTTATTCCGTACTTGTTCTTACTTTAGAACTCTATTTGTTCTTAGTTTATCATGTATTTTAGCCGTCCCGTGGCCGAGTGGTTAGCACGCTTGGCTACTGATCTAAGGGACCTGGGTTCGAGCCCCGGGTTAAGGTATGGATGTATGTGTCTTTTTCTGCCGAGGTCTTGCTATCCTCTCAGACCTTCTACTCTGGCATATAAATTGACAGGCTCCTGTCAGACCTCTGTGGCAAGCAGCTGTTTGAGGGGGCATTTTTTATTTTTTTATCATGTATTTGTTCTAAATATAAGCCCACTCTTCTAGATCCGACTGTGTGAAGTGCCCTGAGATACTACCATGAGTGTCACCCCAACATACCCTATAGATTCGGCCGTGAGGTCAGCACCTCCCCTTCGTCTTCCCCTTGATCTGGACCTGAGTATAGGCAAGTCTGCTGTTTTAAAAGTTCGGAGATGCAACTTTCTAAACGGGAATTTAGACCTGAAAATTTCGGAACCTTACGTGTTCGCAGAGAGAAGTGGCACTGGTGAACTTCAACATAGTTTGCTGGCAGAAAATTCGATTATAAATTCTGTTGTGATTAATACATAAATTATAACCTTTTTGAAATATTTCCTTTGAAAGGAAGGATTCAGATTGTGCACAGTAAATGAATTACTTCAGTTCAGAAAACGTTTGAAAAAAGCCAAGACCGGAACAGCTTTAAACAGAAAAAAGAACTCCAGAATATTCCTTTTTATCTGACTTACTTGTTATGCAAGCGCAACTTCAAAGAAGCATTCCAATGATTTCTATTCTGGTCATAATTCGCTGCAATTTGTTTACAGACGGTAATCTGCAAATAGGAAAGGAAAACCACTTGCCTCTTTATCCATGTACATATTGGGAAAAAAAGCCGGACTTTGAACCGCAACCGTAAAATTTCCAAACTACAAAAGGATTTCGAAAAGAAGCCATCAGAGGATAAAAGAGATTAGGGTAATTAAGAGACGAGCATAACATGAATAGAAAATGAGGAATCCATAACGTGAAAGGAATTATTGATGACATCTTGGTACTTTGAAGAATGAAGAATTTAATATCAGTCTAACACACTAAACTCTTTACGATCTTTAAATCTTTTAAGTCATTAAGTTTGTGAATGCAAATAAACCAAACTATTTTCAAATTATCAGGAACCATGTCAGGAACCGATTGTTTAAAATTTCTTTTATCCGTCGAAGGGTATCTGAAGGTCACGTAAAATTATACGTGTGACTTAGTAACCGCAAAAGAAATGCATTCCTCGATTCCACGAAGTTAACGGTTACGGTTCAAATGAAATTTCGTTTTGGTTACGGCCACGGTTTTAATTATTTTACAGTGTCCTTATTATTTTCCATACTATTAAATTATTTTACAGTGCGTATTAAATGTGTTTGGCTACTCAGAAAGAGGTTGTAGATCAATGTTTCCCAAAGTGGGCGATACCGTCCCCTGGGGGACGCTGGAACGATCCAGGGGGTCGGTACTAGCCTCGGGTGCAATTGGGGGACGGCGGAAGCATAAAGAAAGAAGGGAAAGTAAGAAATTTTTGAAAAACCGTTCGTACATGTTTCACCTGTTGTGTAACATAGAATTAAAGTCGTAGTGATTACTTTATTTTCTAAATAAACACATAAAATGCAAGTTATAACCGATCAGTGGTCAAGTCTGCCGACAGGTCTTATCAAGCAAGTGTTGGCAGACGAGCGTGTCGCGCATTGTCGGGAAGTCCAGCATGGATCGGCAGGAATATGTGCATCTTTCTGTTTGTTCGCTTAAAGAAGATAGATTTCCAGGGGGGCACTGAGTATTTTTTTTTTTTTCTGAAAAGGGGGCGATAGGACAAATAAGTTTTGGAACCTCTGTTGTAGATGTTTGCTTATTTTTCCTAAATTGTTAATGTTTCCAAAATTTCTGTCGCCTTGATAACAAAATAAATAATAAATACCCCCTCAAGCAACTGCTTGCCACAGAGGTCTGACAGGAGCCTGTCAGTTTATATGCCACAGTAGAAGGTCTGAGAGGATGGCAGGACCTCAGCAGAAAAACGACACAAACAGCCATGCCTTACCCGGGGCTCGAACCCAGGTCCCGTAGATCAGTAGCCAAGCACGCTAACCACTCGGCTACGGGACGGCTAAAAGAAAAAAAGAAAAACTTCACCAAAAATGGAGGTCGCCAAATTCGTCCCTCAAATAAAAGTGGCATTTGACAGAATGAAAAAAAAAATTTTCAGACAGCACATTATTTTCTACTTCGAACTTTTTTTCACTGAATGGTTTCAGCAGGTCGCTTGCGAAGCAAAGTGATTAGGCGACAGAAAGCAGAGACCTAATAATGAGGTGTTTAAATGGGGTCAGCCTCATTAGCATTTGCTTTGGCGAGGGGTCAGGGGAATCTTTTGGGTCAACGCAATAATAGGCATTTCCGACTTGCTATCTTGAGTTCTTCGCAACTTCATTACTTAACTACAGGATATACTATAAAGGCGGAAAAAAAGCCTGCACAATAAGCTTACTAACCACGGAGGAATGACAGGATCCTATCGTTATACACCCAATTCTGTTTTTACACGGATTTTTTTACACGATTTTGATTTAACACGGTTTGGAAAAAAATTCCAATTCTCATTTTACACGTTTTATTTTAATGTAATACGGTTCAAACGGCGCCTTTTTAAAAATCTCCATTTGAATTTAATTCTGAAAAAGTATTCCTATTAAAGAAAAAATTCCTAGAATTTACATTTATAACAAAGATGCCGCTTTTATGGTCACATTTTTCGAAGTAGTTTTAACTTTGAAAACGTACTATAGATACACATTTCGTGCATTAAAATCCTCAAAATTAAAACTAACTAACATAACTACACAAGTTTTCTCTGTTTTATTCTTTATTTTATGGAAAAATTGTACAAAACGTACTTCATTCAGGAATAAAGTGGCAACACTGAGTTAAGGGAATTCCCCTCAATTTTATCTTCAATGCATACGTCAGTCTTGGTCTCTCATTTCGTGTTTAAAGTTACAAGTGTTTAGATGTTTAATAGAAGAAATCGAAAAAAAAAATTGCTTTTTGAAGTTTTGTGTGTGTAATATAAATTTATTAAATTTTGCTGATAGGTAATTTACAATTTTAATTAAAGAAGGGCTTCAAATGGCTAGTAAATTGGAAAGTCATTTTCTTACACATGATCCCATTGTCGAATGAGCTGAGCAGTTTAAGCATGAACTGAAGTCATGTATGGTGCCTTATCAAGAATTATACAAAGATCTAGTCAAAGCAGGATCTCAACGATTGATTACAGAATTCGTTATCAAAACGAATCAAACTTCAGAGTCACTGGAAACAAATGGCAATTTGGTTCCCCATGCCACAGAGAGCATTTTGCTATTGGAATATGAACATGATGGCCAAAATGTTTCAAGCAATGAAAGTGATTTAATTCCGGTCTTACACAAACGAATGTGTCTATTGTCAGAAAGTGACAACGAATATAATCTGGTTAAAAGCATTATGCAAGTCATATTTTTTTGCACTTTTGTATTCTTGGATTAGTGACATATTATTTTCTTTATGAAGGATAATTTACTTTATTTGTGTACATATAAAAAATAAATAAATAAATACCCCCTCAAGCAGCTGCTTGCCACAGAGGTCTGACAGGAGCCTCTCAGTTTATATGCCAAAGTAGAAGATATGTGAGGTTGGCAGGACCTCAGCAGAAAAACGACACCAATATCCATGCCTTACTAGGGGCTCGAACCCAGGTCCCTTAGATATAAGTTTGTAATATAAAAAATGTGTTTAAATGAATAAAAATCAAATAAAGATTTAATTAAAGATTTTATATGATTCGTTTGAAAACAACTTATTATTTGTACTGGGTTTTCACGTCTGGAACCATTCTCCTATTTTTTCATATGCACTGTATGTTTTTTTACACGGTTTTTTCGGGAACCTATCTAACGTGTAAAAACAGAATTGGTTGTACTTGCTACGGAGACCTGAGAGCATCCTGTCGCTATATGTACTTGCTACCGAGTTCTGACAGGATCTTGTCACTATACTTGTTATGGAGGTCTACAGGATCCTGTCACTACATTTGCTACAGAGGTCTGACAGGATCTTGTCACTATACTTGTTATGGAGGTCTACAGAATCCTGTCACTACATTTGCTACATAGGTCTGACAGGATCTTGTCACTATACTTGTTATGGAGGTCTACAGGATCCTGTCACTACATTTGCTACAGAGGTCTGACAGGATCTTGTCACTATACTTGTTATGGAAGTCTACAGGATCCTGTCACTACATTTGCTACAGAGGTCTGACAGAATCCTTTCACTATACTTGCTAAGGATGTCTACAGGATCCTGTCAATATAATACGCAATAAATGTGATCTCTGTGAGAAGCGACCCTCACGTAAAAGTGTCGCTCAGAGGTAAAACAACCTCTGAGCGACATTTTTTTTTTGTCCACAATTGCTAAATGGCCAGGTCACAAAAACCCCGAGGGTTCAGAGATGGTTGGGCAAGGGGACCCACTGGACAGCTGTTAGGACACTGATGGTAACCTTCCATCAAGGTCATTCAGTGTGTTCTTTAACGTGCACAGAGTGTGTGACTCTTCCGCATACGAAGCACGGCTTAAAATTATATCCGAAGAACGACATCTTTTCCAGGCCCATGAGTGCCCCTATTGACTTAGGACAGGGTGGGGGTTTTGAGGAGATAAATCTCAACGCTGGCACAGGTGGGACTCCAATCTGGTAACTGTCGATTAGGAGCCTGGTGCGCTACCGATTGAGCCAACTCCCTCCTAATGAAACAGTGGCGAAGTTTCCATGGAAACAAGCGAAACAATGCATCTCTTTTTATTCTGATAATTACAGAAAGAAATATGAAACTTAGTCATAATCAAATATGCATCTGTTGAAATGAAAAATGGGGAATTTTCTCAGTTAATAAGCACCGAAATGGTATCGGATCAGTTATCATAGTTCCTTTTTAGAAATTGCTACTTTCAGCTTGATAGGGGGCGGGGGTGGCTTAGTCGGTAGCGCGCCAGGCTCGTAATCTGCAGTTCCCAGGTTCGAGTCCCAGCTGGGTCAGCGTTGAGATTTATCTCCACGAAACTCCTCGCCATTCCCACGGTCAGAAGGGGACACCGATGGGCTTGGAAAGGCCGCCGTCCGTCGGATGGGACGTTAAGCCGTGTCCCCATGTGCGGGAGAGCCATACCCTATGCACGTTAAAGAACACGCTGGATGGCCTTGACGGGAGGCCACCATCTGTCTCCCAACAGCTGTTCCAGTGGGTCCCCTCCCCCAACCTTCTCTGAGCCTTCGGCGTCCATGTGACCTGGCCATTTGCCCATGGTGTGCAAAAAAGTGCCGCTCAGAGGTAAAAACAACCCAACGTTAAAGAACACGCTGGATATCCTTGACGGGAGGCTACCATCTGTCTCCCAACAGCTGTTCCAGTGGGTCCCTTCCCCCAACCTTCTCTGAGCCTTCGGGGTCCATGTGACCTGGCCATTTAGCCCATGGTGTGCAAAAAAGTGCCGCTCAGAGGTAAAACAACCCAACCCACTTGATAGAATCACCCCACGTAAAAGCAATGAATTCAACCTTATGAACTAGTGATTGACCGCTGCTTTTGTTTGAAGTTTTGACGCGACAGGCAAAACAAACCCGTTATTCACCTCCCTGGTTTGCCTCTTCATTGTCCTTCAGAGGAAAGCGAGATGTGAAGGTGAAGTCAGAGATGCCGAATGCGACGGTGATATCATGAAAACATTCCTTTGCATATGTCGAAGTTCATGAGGATAGATAAACATCGAGAAATACACTGCCACACCAAAATACTAGAGAATTTCCACGTTAATGTCAATGGGAATCTCATTTCGAAGCTCTATAACTTTTAAAATATTCATTTAATGGAAAAATGTAACTTAAGATAAATTAAAGATCATAATCAAATCTATTTAAATCTGCATTTTCAACAGTTTTCTTCAGTATTTAAAGAGTTATGAAAGCTGGGATATTTAAGAATAAATTATGTTGTTTCATAAAAAGTCGTTCATAATTGTCTAATATTGAAATAATCATTATGAACACTTTAAAATGCATCTTTATTTTATTAAATGGTTTCAAATAATACTTATTATTTAAGTTTTAATTAATTTCTGAAGTAAATTCTTAAAATGCATTAATGCTGTAAAATATCCCCGTTCCCATAACCTTAAATAGCGAACGAATACTGTAGAAAAATCGAGAATTAAATAGATCTTTAATTTATTTTCAGTCACATTTTTCCATTAAATCCATATAGAATTCTCTAATATTTCAGTTGGGCATTGTATTAGCGAGTATAGGTTGGGTTGTTTTACCTCTGAGCTGCACTTTTTTGCACACCATGGGCTACATGGCCAGGTCACATGGACCCCGAAGGCTCAGAGAAGGTTGGGGGAGGGGACCCACTGGAACAGCTGTTGGGAGACAGATGGTAGCCTCCCGTCAAGCCTATCCAGCGTGTTCTTTAACGTGCACAGGGTATGGCTCTCCCGCACACGGGGCCACGGCTTAACGTCCCATCCGACGGACGGCGGCCTTTCCAAGCCCATCGGTGTCCCCTACTGACCGTGGGCAGGGCGGGGAATTTTACGGAGATAAATCTCAACGCTGACCCAGCTGGGACTCGAACCTGGGAACTACAGATTACGAGCCTGGCGCGCTACCGACTGAGCCACTCCCGCCCCAGCGAGTATAGGACTATTAGATCTGGTCCAAACCATTATGTTGCATTATTCTGTTCTAAATCGACACCCATTTTGTTATTGTTTATCCCAACCTTATTGCTATGGCCACACAGAGAGCAATTCGACAACACAAATCTATCTCTGAATGACTGTGTCAATTGGATTAATGGCCAGGTCACAAAAACCCCGAGGGTTCAGAGAAGGTTGGACAAGGGGAACCACTGGACAGGCGTTAGGAGACTGATGGCCATCCAGTGTGTTCTTTAACGTGCACAGAGTGTGTGACTCTTCCGCTCACGAACCACGGCTTAAAATTTTGATCCGAAGAACGGCATCCTTTCCTATCCGAATTAGGGGCGGGGGTGGCTCAGTCGGTAGCGCGCCAGGCTCGTAATCTATAGTTCTCAGGTTCGAGTCCTAGCTGGGTCAGCGTTGAGATTTATCTCTGCAAAATTCCCCGCCCTGCCCACGGTCAGTAGGGGACACCGATGGACTTGAAAATGCCGCCGTCCGTCGGATGGAACGTTAAGCCGTGGTCCAGTGTGTAGGAGAGCCATACCCTATGCACGTTAATACCCTATGCACAACCTTCGTGTCACGTGACACGAAGGTTGTCAGATCACTAATTTCTAAAAAAAATCGTTATCAAATATTTTTTCTGAATTCTGTAATCAACCATAGTGTTCGGATACTTTTTTGAGCGACTGTATGTAGGGGGGAGGGGGGAGTAAAACAACCCCAAAATAACCCAAATTCAACATACGAAATCAAAAAATAAAGCCACACACACAAAAAAAAATAGAATCGGCCTTGAATTCTTTACCTTCCCCCCCCCCAATTTTTCCGATTAAATTATAATTATGTTCGTCCGACAATTTTAAGAGAAAGAATTTTCAAAATTACCGAATGAGAAATATTCCCTTGTTGTTTGGATCTCAAGGAAGCTTCTTTAATTAGCGGTTCGAAAGGGAAAGATTCAGACGATTGTTTTTCTAGTGTAGCAGACGAATCTTGGAACTATGAAATCGAACATCACGATTCTCGAAATAACATCTGGCAACGAGACAAAAAACGATTTAAATGTGAGCTCGAGGCACAAGCATAACATGAAAGGCGAAAATCCCCATGAAAGAAGGTAATGGATAATGGCCTTTAGTTAAAACTGTAATTACAGTAATGGCTAATTGCGTGTAACTAGCAGGGCTAATTGCATGTTGTTGTCTCTTCTTCCAACTGGTAAGTAATAAAAAGTTCTGTAATCTTTATAATGGCAAAATAATGATTTGTCATGCTGAAGTCGGCCAAATTTATTTTTAATGTGACGTTTAGCAAAGAGGTGTACAAGACACGTTCTACGTCGTCCCGATTTCTTTCCTGAAGCATGAGATGTGGACTTTTCATAGTTTTATACATCCAAGTCCTTACCTTCAAGAGACAATCTCGTCATTTTTATCAACTGTAATTAGATACAGCGAACGCGCCAGGCTCGTAATCTGTAGTTCCCTGGTTCGAGTTCCAGCTAGGTCAGCGTTGAGATTTTATTTTTGACACGGTCAGTAAGAGACAGCGATGGGCTTAGAAAAGACGCCGCCCGTCGGATGGGACGTTAAGCCGTGGTCCCTTGTATGGGTTGTTGTTTGGGTTGTTTTACCTCTGAGCGGCACTTTTTTTGCACATCATGGGCTAAATGGCCAGGTCACATGGACCCCGAAGGCTCAGAGAACGTTGGGGAAGGGGACCCACTGGAACAGCTGTTGGAAGATAGATGGAAGCCTCTCGTCAAGGCCATCCAGCGTGTTCTTTAACGTGCACAGGGTATGTCTCTCCCGCACACGGACAGGACCACGGCTTAACGTCCCATCCGACGGACGGCGGCCTTTCCAAGCCCATCGGTGTCCCCTACTGACCGTGGGCAGAGCGGGGAATTTTGCGGAGATAAATCTCAACCCTGACCCAGCTGGGACTCGAACCTGGGAACTATAGATTACGAGTCTGGCGCGCTACCGACTGAGCCCCCCCCCCCCCTTGTATGGGAGAGCCATACCCTGTGCACATTAAAGAACACACTGGATGACCTTGACGGGAGGCTACCATCTGTCTCCCAACAGCTGTTCCAGTGGGTCTCCTCCCCCAACCTTCTCTGAGCCTTCGGGGTCCATGTGACCTGACCATTTAGCCCATAGTGGGCAAAAAAGTGCCGCTCAGAGGCAAAACAACACAACCCAATCCAATAGATACAGCGAAATTCTCTTACGACGAAATCGCTTTACAAGAAACTTTGATTTAACTGAAGTGGTTTTAATCCTATGATAAAATAGTATTTTCGCCTTTACAGAGTGTTGACTAGGGTTACCACAGGGTAGGGATAAGAGTGACCAGATCGAGCTGGAAAACACATAATACCAGAAGGCGCAAAAAACATTTTAAAAAACAATTTGCAATCCCCTGTGATGATGCGTAGAACCAGCCAAGTAAAGCACCTAAGTCCGACCACGCCTTCTGGTGGTGCAAAACGTTAGAGAGAGGACTCTTGTGAAAGGGAACGGAAGAGGAAGGCTGCGAGATCTGGACTACTATATCTTCTTATCTTTTTTTTCTCCCCTGCTGAGGAGTGGTCAACCACACAAGGTCTTGGTGTTGACCATATATACCAACTTGAATTTAAAAATGGCTCTGAACTTGAAATAATAGGATCTCACAGATATACAACTGTTGGTAGTATGTTAGATAAATATACAGGATAAAACTGTCATTTGCTGGGTGGGATCTGAATTTGATTATGGATCCTGAATTTGCTGCACTTTGAAGGATAATCTTCCGCTGTGTTTACTGTTTGTTTGTGGGTTAACAGTCCCAAGCAAACAGATTCATAGGCTGCGTTTTATTAGCTGCTGGATAATTCTGATCATAGGCCATCGCAGGTACCTGAACTCTTGCTTCTACTGGCATCGTCAAATTCTACATTGGAGGAAGTCTTGCAGTGTAGATGGCGTCAGCCTTTAGTAGTGGGTAACGGGTCTTGGGGGGGGGGGGGGGTATTTATTTAATTTTTTTAAAACGGGTCTTTGCCCGATGCCTGCGATCAGGGGGCTGTTTGATATTGTCAGCATTCCCTCTCTCAGTATACATAGTTTCTTTAAACATTTAACTAACCATTTTCTCTCCATAGATACTTGGAATGTGAGGACTCTGCACAGAGGTTTTTCTCTTGGTATCCTCACACAAGAATTCCACCGTTATAACTTTGATATTTTCGGCTTGCAAGAGACTTGATGGACAGATAAAGGATAGATACATAAAAATAATCTTAAATTTCTCTTTTCAGGGAGGGAAAATAAGCATCACCAAGGCGTGGGTCTACTTCTCAGCAGACATGCTAGCGATGCTCTTCTAGGATATGAGTGCATTAATGAAAGGTTTCTTACAGCAAAATTTCAGACAAACTTTAAAAACTTGAATGTTATCTGCTATTATGCTCCTGCTCAGTATGACGATGAGGATGAGAAAGATAGGTCCCTTTGCTATTCGTAGCTGCAATAGCAATGAACATAAATAATAATAAATAAATACCCCCTCAAGCAGCTGCTTGCCACAGAGGTCTGACAGGAGCCTGTCAGTTTATATGCCACAGTAGGAGATCTGAGAGGATGGCAGGACCTCAGCAGAAAAACGACATACACATCCATGCCTAATCCGGGGCTCGAACCCAGGTCCCTTAGATCAGTAGCCAAGCGCGCTAGTCACTCGGCCATGGGAAGTCTCCTACAAATAAGTAAAGTTAATGGTTTGAGAATAACTTACTTATTACAAACACCGTGACATACATAAGTGCACATGGGTTTCACCAGATGGGCTGCATAAGAATATGATTGATTATATATTAATTAACAGCAAATGGGCTAGTTCTGTTAGGAATACCAGGTCTTATAGGGGAGCTGAAATTGAATCTGACCATTACCTTGTTAAAAATGTCTTGCAACTTAAACTTAAAAAGTGTTGTGCTAGGGTTAAAAATTTTACCTTTAATTCTGGAGATCTGAAAGACCCAATTCTAGCTAAAACTTACCATCATAGGTTGCTTAGTCATTATGACAGTCATGGTATGCTTACTACTGAAGTTGAGGAAGAATGGGATCATTTTAAACAGGCTTTTTTGGAAACTAACAGAACTCTTTTAGGTAAAAGGGAGCAGAGGAGGCACGAGCTTATTTCAGAAAGAAAGAACTACAGGAATGTCCCCAATCAATACCTACTAGTCCTAACAGAAAGTGTTACAAAGAGCTTATTGAAAGTGTAAAGGATCAGTTAGGAGCTGATAAGAAACTTTGGTTTGATGGCTTGGCTGACGAAGCCGAGGAAGCGGTTAGAGAGCACAGCGGCAGAGAGCTGTACCAGATAATCAGTGTTTTGTATGGGAAGAAACAAACAGATATAGACGGATTGTAGGATAAACAAGGTAGGGTTATTGAAAGTGAGGATTCTGTCATGGTTAGGCAGACTGAGCATTTCAGAGACGTCCCAAACAATGTGCTTAGTTCTACTCCCATTGTATGTAATGATGATAGATGCATTAGTGGCCTTAATGTCCCTATATCAGAGTCTGAAGTTATTTTTCCTATTGCTAAACATAAATTACATAAATCCCCAGGGTAGATGAAATTACTATGAAAATGCTTAGAGCTGGAAATGTTTCAGTTACCATAGGGATGACTGAAATTTTGAATATCTTTCGTGTGGAGAAAATATTATACTGCAATGGAATTCCAGTCTCTTTTTCTCATAATCCCCCTCCCTTTTTCTCATTGTCCTTCTCTTTCCCTCTTCTTCTCATTGTCCTCCTACCTCTTTTCTTCCTACTAGGTCTCCCTCTGTTTTTTTTTCTTGGTCCCCCTCCATTTTTCTCTTTGTCCTCTTTTCTCTTATTCTTTAATCTCCCCCCCTTTTCTCTTTGTCCCCTTCCTCTTTTCTCTTGGTCTCCCTCCCTCTTTTTCACTTGGTCTCCCTCCCATTTTTCTCATTGACCCCATCCCTCTTTCTCTCTTGTTACCTCTCCCTTTTCTCTTTGTCCCCTTCCTCTTTTTCACTTGGTCTCCCTCCCTCTTTTTCTTTTGGTCCCCCTCCCTATTTTTTCTCTTTGTCCCCCTCCCTCTTTTTCACTTGGTCTCCCTCCCTCTTTTTAACTTGGTCTCCTTTCTTCTTTTTCATTTGGTCTCCTTTCTTCTTTTTCTCTTGGTCTCCCTCCCTCTTTTTCTCTTGGTCCCCTCCCTCTTTTTCTTTTTGTCTCCCTCCCTCTTTTTCACTTGGTCTCCTTTCTTCTTTTTCTCTTGGTCTCCCTCCCTCTTTTTCACTCCCCTCCTTCTTTTTCACTTGGTCTCACTCCCCCTTTTTCTCTTTGTCTCCCTTCCTCCTTTTCTCTTTGTCCCCCTCCCTCTTTTTAACTTGGTCTCCTTTCTTCTTTTTCACTTGGTCTCCCTCCCTCTTTTTCACTTAGTCTCCTTTCTTCTTTTTCTCTTGGTCTCCCTCCCTCTTTTTCTCTTGGTCCCCTCCCTCTTTTTCACTCCCCTCCTTCTTTTTCACTTGGTCTCACTCCCCCTTTTTCTCTTTGTCTCCCTTCCTCCTTTTCTCTTGGTTTCCCTTCCTATTTTTTCTCTTTGTCCCCCTCCCTCTTTTTCACTTGGTCTCCTTTCTTCTTTTTCTCTTGGTCTTCCTCCCTCTTTTTCACTTGGTCCCCTCTCTCTTTTTCACTCCCCTCCTTCTTTTTCACTTGGTCCCCTCTCTCTTTTTCACTCCCCTCCTTCTTTTTTACTTGGTCCCCTCTCTCTTTTTCACTCCCCTCCTTCTTTTTCACTTGGTCCCCTCTCTCTTTTTCACTCCCCTCCTTCTTTTTCACTTGGTCTCACTCCCCCTTTTTCTCTTTGTCTCCCTTCCTCCTTTTCTCTTTGTCCCCCTCCCTCTTTTTAACTTGGTCTCCTTTCTTCTTTTTCACTTGGTCTCCCTACCTCTTTTTCACTTAGTCTCCTTTCTTCTTTTTCTCTTGGTCTCCCTCCCTCTTTTTCTCTTGGTCCCCTCCCTCTTTTTCACTCCCCTCCTTCTTTTTCACTTGGTCTCACTCCCCCTTTTTCTCTTTGTCTCCCTTCCTCCTTTTCTCTTGGTTTCCCTCCCTATTTTTTCTCTTTGTCCCCCTCCCTCTTTTTCACTTGGTCTCCTTTCTTCTTTTTCTCTTGGTCTCCCTCCCTCTTTATTTTTTGGTCCCCACCCTCTTTTTTTCCGACTCGATCGAGTCACTTGCCCTCCCTCTCCCACCTCTTTATTTATATTTTCTAAATCCTAGCTTGGATATATTCAAAGATTTTCAGTTTTCATTCCAGTTATTAGCATTTACAGGAGAGGGGGGGGGGTTGTCCCCTTACCCTCTGTATCTAGGAGCAAGGCCGATACAGGAGGGGATCCCTTAGGAGAGGAGGCTAAAGGGGGACTGCCCCCCCTGAGAATGCTAGTGAAGGTAATAAAAACAAAACTTATTAAACTGACGTACATTTCATGCATTTTTCAAGACTTATTTTTTAAAGACCTCTCAAACAGAGAGAGCCGTCCCGTGGCCGAGTGGTTAGCACGCTTGGCTACTGATCTAAGGGACCTGGGTTCGAGCCCCGGATTAGGCATGGATGTGTGTGTCGTTTTTCTGCTGAGGTCCTCCCATCCTCTCAGATCTCCTACTGTGGCATATAAACTGACAGGCTCCTTGTCAGACCTCTGTGGCAAGCAGCTGCTTGAGGGGGTATTTATTTATTTATTTTATAAAACCGAGGGGGAAATGTTGTATTGCAATGGAATTCCAGTCTCCTCCCCTTCACTTTCTTCCAGCTCGATTGAGTTTTTCCCCATCGTTTTAGATGACTTTAATTATTTTTATTTCAAAAATGCGTTAAATATCCACCAGTTAATTTTTTTTGTCTCCGTTACCTTTACTATCATTCTCAAGAAAAGGAGGGCGGGGGGGGGGGTGTTGGGTTGGGTTGTTTTACCTCTGAGCGGCACTTTTTTGCACACCATGGGCTAAATGGCCAGGTCACATGGATCCCGAAGGCTCAGAGAAGGTTGGGGGAGGAGACCCACTGGAACAGCTGTTGGGAGACAGATGGTAGCCTCCCGTCAAGGCCATCCAGCGTGTTCTTTAACGTGCACAGGGTATGGCTCTCCCGCACACGGGGCCACGGCTTAACGTCCCATCCGACGTTAATAGTCAATTTATAGCGGAACCAGCGCAACACACTTCATAGGATCTTGAAGATAGTCAATCATGCAATATTCAGATGTGTTACATCCGGCGGCCTTTCCAAGCCCATCGGTGTTCCCTACTGACCGTGGGCAGGGCGGGGAATTTTGCGGAGATAAATATGAACGCTGACCCAGCTGGGACTCGAACCTGGGAATTACAGATTACAAGCCTGGCGCATTGCTGACTGAGTCACCCCTGCTCCCAAGGAGGGGGGGGGGTGTATGCCCCTCTTGTTCCCTCCTAGATCTTTCTCTGTGCCTCTGTCATATCAGTAAGTAAATGCTTACGCTAATGATTTTAAATACATATGTGATTTATATGGTAAAACGATAAAAATAATCTTTCCTTTAGCTAAAAAGATCTTGGCCTAAGTAGGTCGAGGTTGAAGAGACTTTATTTACGTCCGGAGCGTCTTCTTTCGTGATGCCTTCTGGAGGTTCAGGTTTTGGAGCGCTGTGATTGGCAGAAAACGAGCGAGTGACTTCAGAGTGCTTTGATTGGATGAAAGTGACGCCCGAATGTTATTGCAGCTACATCGTTAATCAAATGCATCAAGCCCTATGAGACGTTGTTAATCGAGGAATCATTGTTTGTTATATATTTTGTATTTTTGTATGTTATCTTTTGTGAACGGAAGCTATGCCCCCCCCCCCCAACTCAACCTACGGCTAGATTGCTGTCGCCAGACGACGTGGGAGAGTATTAATGGTCTCCTACATAGGCGATGGCCAAATATTGGCGGATAGCTTAACGAGTGTGTAGGGGGAATCTGCCTGGGATAATCATAGCTGATTAAAACTTAAAGTGGGGGTAGGCCAAGTTGAGGGGGACAGCAGGTCATTTGGCACAGGCTCCTAGCCTGATGGGATAGTGATTATTAATGTACCCAGGGGGGCAGGCCAAGTTGAGGGGGGCAGCAGGTCATTTGGCTCCTAGTCTGAGGGTGCAGACAGTGACGTACCCAGAGGGGGCACCTGGAGATGCGGACCCCCCCCCCCCCGGCGCTAGATATACAATGTCTAATTTTATGTCAGTAAAATGTAAATAATGTGTAAATGTTATTTATTATATAATTTAAAATTTCCTTTAATAAATGATAGAAAAATCTGTTTTTTTAAAGTATATATATAGCGTTCGGAGTGGGGTGTGGGGCCCATATTTCTGACTGGCCCGGGTTCCATCTCACGTCTTTCAGGCTCTGAAGTTGGAGACGTTCCGATTGATGTGATTAGACCTCCGAGGGTTGGGTTATGGATAATGAGAGTTGAGCGAGGTATTGAAAAGGAGAAAAATATGTGAGAGCAAGACAGCTAGGTCTAAGTCGAGTCCTTGGGCGGGGGCTGGCTCAGCCGATAACGATCCAGACTCGTAAACTATACGAATGATATAGACCAGGTTCTCAACGTGGGGTATGCGGTAAATTTTTTTGGGGGTACGCCGTCAGAGCTCAAAAGTCGCTAGATCTAGTAACAAAGTCGCTAAGTTGGAAAACACTGCTATGCAAAAATTGTTGTCTATTGCTTTTTATTTATAACTATAGTTTTGCCATTTTTTGTCATTTTTGTTTTTTTTATGTCATTTTTTGCGTTTATCGATATATGTAATTTATGAATAAAAATTTTAATGTGTATATACAATATATGCTTTATTTTATTCCCATTGTTATACTATAACTATAGTTTTATCTATCTATAACAAGGGGTACGCCAGTTACATACACATTTCCAGGGGGTACGTGAAGCATAAAAGGTTGAGAACCACTGATATATATGTTTTATTTTATTCCCATTGTTATACTATAACTATAGTTTTATCTATCTATAACAAGAGGTACGCCAGTTACATACACATTTCAAGGGGGTACGTGAAGCATAAAAGGTTGAGAACCACTGATATATATGTTTTATTTTATTCCCATTGTTGTACTATAACTACAGTTTTATCTATAAGGGGTACGCCAATTACATACACATTTCCAGGGGGTACGTGAAGCATAAAAGGTTGAGAACCACTGATATATATGTTTTATTTTATTCCCATTGTTATACTATAACTATAGTTTTATCTATCTATAACAAGAGGTACGCCAGTTACATACACATTTCCAGGGGGTACGTGAAGCATAAAAGGTTGAGAACCACTGATATATATGTTTTATTTTATTCCCATTGTTGTACTATAACTATAGTTTTATCTATCTATACAAGGGGTACGCCAGTTACATACACATTTACAGGGGGTACGTGAAGCATAAAAGGTTGAGAACCACTGATATATATGTTTTATTTTATTCCCATTGTTGTACTATAACTATAGTTTTATCTATCTATACAAGGGGTACGTCAGTTACATACACATTTCCAGGGGGTACGTGAAGCATAAAAGGTTGAGAACCACTGATATATATGTTTTATTTTATTCCCATTGTTATACTATAACTATAGTTTTATCTATAAGGGGTACGCCAGTTACATACACATTTCCAGGGGGTACGTGAAGCTTAAAAGGTTGAGAACCACTGATATATATGTTTTATTTTATTCCCATTGTTATAATATAACTATAGTTTTATCTATCTATAACAAGGGGTACGTCAGTTACATACACATTTCCAGGGGGTACGTGAAGCATAAAAGGTTGAGAACCACTGATATATATGTTTTATTTTATTCCCATTGTTATACTATAACTATAGTTTTATCTATAAGGGGTACGCCAGTTACATACACATTTCCAGGGGGTACGTGAAGCATAAAAGGTTGAGAACCACTGATATATATGTTTTATTTTATTCCCATTGTTATACTATAACTATAGTTTTATCTATCTATAACAAGGGGTATGCCAGTTACATACACATTTCCAGGGGGTACGTGAAGCATAAAAGGTTGAGAACCACTGATATATATGTTTTATTTTATTCCCATTGTTATACTATAATTATAATTTTATCTATCTATAACAAGGGGTATGCCAGTTACATACACATTTCCAGGGGGTACGAGAAGCATAAAAGGTTGAGAACCACTGATATAGACGATCACTAAATAACGTTAACGCTCTTGATGGGCTTGCACTTGAACGCCGTCGTATCAAGAGACTTACGTTTCAGCGATTGCGGAGTCACCAGCACGAAAGATGATTAAATACTTGAACTATGAGCCAAGAGAGCTGAATTTGATATTGACTCACATTGCGTGGGCAGATGAGAAAGCGCAGTGGTTGTCGCATTGCCCATTTCGTTAAGATCAAGTGATCTTTGTGATTGCAGTCGACGTTTCGCGGTTTCGTTTCGCAATAACCCTTGAACTGTAGATTTCATCATCTGGATATTTGATATGTCGATTGTTTACGCACTACCGGAAGAAACAAAATTTTTATGTTATGTCAACGGGAATCTAACTTCGAAGCTCTCTAACTTTTTAAAATATGCATTTAATGAAAAAATGTGACTGAAGATAAATTAAAGATCAGAATCAATTCTACTTTAAACTCGATCTTCAACATTTTTTACAGTTGGAATATATCATAACAGTAAAGTGTCATAAGATTTTACTTCAGAAATTAATTAAATTTTTTAATAATAAGTATTGTTTGAAACCATTTAATAAAATAAATATTCAATTTAATTTCAATTGAATTTTTATTCAACCCAGATATACACAGTCGTATCAGAATAATATGACCACCAACCATACAAACGGGGAGGGGGTGGCTCAGTCGGTAGCGCGCCAGGCTCGTAATCTGTAGTTCCCAGGTTTGAGTCCCAGCTGGGTCAGCGTTGAGATTTATCTCCGCAAAAATTCCCCGTCCTGCCCACGGTCAGTAGGGGACACCGATGGGCTTGGAAAGGCCGCCGTCCGTCGGATGGGACGTCCCTGTGCACGTTAAAGAACACGATAGATGGCCTTGATGGGAGGCTACCATCTGTCTCCCAACAGCTGTTCCAGTAGGTCCCCTCCCCTAACCTTCTCTGAGCCTTCGGGATCCATGTGACCTGCCCATTTAGCCCATGGTGTGCAAAAAAGTGCCGCTCAGAGGTAAAACAACCCAACCATACAAATACTATGGTAGGTGGTCATATTATTCTGATAGAACTGTGTATATATCAATACAAAGTTTGGCGCATTATGACCTAAGCTGCCAATGCGCCATAAAACCCCAACCAACCAATATCAATACAAAGATATACCCAGCTAAAGTAACTGAATACTTGACCGCTGATACATTACATTTAGATGTTTGCGTAATGATTACACAATTGTAAATGTTTCTAAAAAAACAAGGCAATTTAATGTTAAATATTCTAGCAACTTTCAATAATAATTGGAAGCAATTCGAACCCCGGATAAGGCATGAATGTTTGTTGTCTTTCTGCTGGGTTGGGTTGTTGTTTTACCTCTGAGCGGCACTTTTTTGCACACCATGGGCTAAATGGCCAGGTCACATGGACCCCGAAGGCTCAGAGAAGGTTGGGGGAGGGGACCCACTGGGACAGCTGTTGGGAGACAGATGGTAGCCTCCCGTCAAGGCCATCCAGCGTGTTCTTTAACGTGCACAGTGTATGGCTCTCCCACACACGGGGCCACGGCTTAACGTCCCATACGACGGACGGTGGCCTTTCCAAGCCCATCGGTGTCCCCTACTGACCGTGGGCAGAGCGGGGAATTTTGCGGAGATAAATCTCAACGCTGACCCAGCTGGGACTCGAACCTGGGAACTACAGATTACGAGCCTGGCGCGCTACCGACTGAGCCACCCCCGCCCCATTTTTCTGCTGAGGTCCCGCCATCCTCACAGAATCTTCTGCTATGGCGTATAAACTGACAGCCTCCTGTCACACCTCTGTGGCAAGCAGCTGCTTGAAGGGTATTTATCTTATTTATTTTATTATTACCCGGGCCAGGCTCTTAATCTACAATTCCCAAGTTCTAGTCGCAACTCATAATTTGGGGGGGGGCAGGTCCCAAAGGACCCTCCCTGGGGAGAAAACTCGTGCTCTGTGACACCGTTGAGATATTATTTCTTCTAACCCCCACCCAGCTCCCGAAGAGAAAGGGATTGCAGATTTGGAAAGACCGCCTTCCGTCAGATGGGATGTTAAGCGTGACTCAGTGTACAGTCGCTCAAAAAAGTATCCGAACACTATGGTTGATTACAGAATTCAGAAAAAATATCTGGCAACGATTTTTTTGGAAATTATTGATCTGGCAACCTTCGTGTCACGTGACACGAAGGTTACCATATCACTATTTTTTGAATATATATAATGCGTATGAATATATAATGCAATGAATATGGAGCGTGTGCAGTTACCGTTTACAGCAAACTGGAGCGGTTGCGGTTAATGTTCACAGCACATTGGATCGTGTGAGCTCACAAAAACCTGGATCGTGTGGGCCCACTCACGGAAATATTGAGCGTGTGCAGTTACCGTTCACAGCAAACTGGAGCGTGTGCAGTAACTGCACACGCTCCAGTTTGCTGTGAACGGTAACTGGAGCGTGTACAGTTGCTGTACACGCTCCAGATATTTTTTCTGAATTCTGAATTCAAACATAGCGTTCGGATACGTGTCACGTGACAACCTTCGTGTCACGTGACACGAAGGTTTCCAGATCAATAATTTCCAAAAAAAATCGTTGCCAGATATTTTTTCTGAATTCTGTAATCATCCATAGTGTACGGATACTTTTTTGAGCGACTGTACGTGAAAGAGATACCCTATGCACGTTAAAGAACACATTGGAAGACCTTGACAGGAAACTACTATCTGTCTCCTAACATCTGTCCAGCGAATCCCCTTCACCACTGCCTTTCTAAGCCGTTGGGGTTCTTGTCACCTGGCCATTTAGTCCATTGCATGCAAAAAAGTGACGTCCATATGAAAAACAACCCAACCCTAAAGAAATCACATTACATGAAGTTGTTTTAAATTGTTTGCATATCTTTAAAAGAAATAAGCATGAACTCGTGTTTCTCTATTTCTGATGGATTTGAACATCTTACACAATCAGCTGAAAATCAGCATCCCATTACAAATGATAGCTATTCCCACGAGAGTGAAATCAAATTGGAAAACAAAAAATCTACAGAAGCTCCGGATCACCGCAGACCAGAGCTGCCGGATGTAGAGGCAAATCGACTTTTCATGCGAACGCGACTCTACCATTGCAGCCAATGGTGAAGCATAGTGAGGCATACGATTCAAATGAAGGGTGTCTTTGCTAATTGAAACAATTCCTACTAAAAGCTCCCTTGGCTTTAAGAAGTGTCTTCTGATAATAATGGGTCGACATAGTAAAATCTCGATGCATCTTTTGGAAGCATTAGTTCAGTGGTCGACATCGCTTTCCCATCGGAATTCAGTTGATGTCTATAGAACACCCTTATTAAGAAAACGTCTCCTAAACTCTGTTCTGACTTCTGCTTTAACATATTCTTAATAGTTTCTTCTTCAAATAAAGGAAATATTTGAAATCCAAATACTGACCCAGACTCAACGATTCCAATTTAGGTAACTGCTTGGTAACAGGAAATTTAAATTTCTGTTAATGGCTGAAGATTTGCAGTGTCAATTATCGCATTAATTATATTTTGGTTTATTTCATTGATTTAATATGATTTTTAATAAGTCCTTTAATAAAGTTCAATTTACCTTAACGCTCGCAATAATCTCCGCGAAACCCTCACCCTACGTTAGAAAGGGTTGGATTGATTTGTTTATACCTCTGAGCGGCACTTTTTGCACACAGTGGACTAAATGGCCATGTCACAAGGACCCCGAAGGCTCAGAGAAGGTTGGGGGAGGGGACCCACTGGAACAGCTGTTGGAAGATAGATGGAAGCCTCTCGCAAAGGCCATCCAGCGTGTTCTTTAACGTGCACAGGGTATGGCTCTCCCGCACACGGACAGGGCCACGGCTTAACGTCCCATCCGACGGACTTTCCAAGCCCATCGGTGTCCCCTACTGACCGTGGGCAAGGCGGGGAATTTTGCGGAGATAAATCTCAACGCTGACCCAGCTGGGATTCGAACCTGGGAACTGCAGATTATGAGCCTGGGCCGCTACCAACTGAACCACCGCCCCCTGGTCAGAAAGAGAACAATGATGAGCTTGGAATGCGCTCTGTATGATGGGACGTTAAGCCTTAGTCCCTTGTGTGAGAGAGCCATACTCTGTGCACGACCATCACTCCTAAACTGAATTATTTGGGCATCAATTGTCCGGGTCCCAGCTGGGTCAGCGTTGAGATTTATCTCCGGAAAACTCCCCGCCCTGTTCTCGGTCAGTAGGGGACACCGATGAACTTGGAAAGGCCTCCGTCCGTCGGATCGGTCGTTAAGCCGTGGCACTGTGTACGGGAGAGCCACATACCCTGTGAACGTTAAAGAACAATCTGGATGGCCTTGACATGAGGCTTCCATCGTCTCGTAACAGTTGTCCAATGGGTCCCTTTCCCCCAACCTTCCCTGAACCCTTGGGGCCCTTGTGACTTGGCCATTTAGCCCATTGTGTTCAAAGAGAGGCCCCTCAGAAAGAAAATAACCCAACCCAAAGCATCAATTTTTTTCTGTTTTTCTTTCAATCTGAATAAGTGCGCAGTGCACTGAATACCTCGTTTTTATGGAGGATACATTACCAGGGAAAAAACTAATATGATCCATTATGATTGCATTTTCCTCCGAAACTATACATACAAATGCAAAAACACTGAAACAATTATGCTAAAAATCATAATACAGGCTCTCAAAAAAAGTATCCGAACGCTATGGTTGATTACAGAATTAAAAAAAATATCTGGCAACGATTTTTTTTTTAGAAATTAGTTATCTGGCAACCTTCGTGTCACGTGACACATTAATTAAAGAAATCGGGGGAAAATATCTGGCAACGATTTTTCTTTAGAAATTAGCGATCTGGCAACCTTCGTATCACGTGACACGTTTATTTACAGAATTCAGAAAAAGTATTTGGCAACGATTTTTTTTAGAAATTAGTGATCTGGCAACCTCCGTGACACGTGACACAAAGGTTACCAGATCACTAATTTCTAAAAAAAATCGTTGCCAGATATTTTTTCTGAATTCTGTAATCAACCATAGCGTTCGGATACTTTTTTGAGCGACTGTACCTGATCCCTATGCAAATATAGGACATCAATCACAATCAGGAACAAATCAATTATAAACTGAAATCTGAAAAGCCGGTTATTAAAACCTAAAAAAACAAAACAGAAAAACCTTCGGAAGGAAGAAACGAAATATAAATCCCTTCCGAATATACGTCGACGTTCAAGCAACCCTACAGCGCGAGACGTCAAAAAATTCCAACCTGACTTGCGCTCCAATAGATACGATGGACACGGCCCAGCACAGCCTGACATGCTGCAGAAGACGTGTCCTCTGGTTGGTGTGGTCTTTTCCCCTCACAGATTTCTGTCCCAGACTCAATCCTACCGTAACCAACACAAGAGAGAGGGCCCAAGGCATACAAGCTACCAAGAGCTCTGCTCCAGTAAACTGTGCTAATCTTCCTTTTCAAGCACTGACGTTAAGCTCGCAATTCGTAAAGAGTTTCCTCTAATTAAAATCTCCTGCTTCTAAGAATAATACCGTTCTTAAAAGCTTCTTTTTAAAAGGAAAATAGAAATAAAGGACGGCTGTTTTTTATTACTTTTTTTTTTTCCTTGGAAGAGTAATTATTTACGAGAATCCCGGAAATTCCAGACTAAATCTAAGTCGTTACCCTTTCGCTCAAACGGACAAGTGAAGATTCTTTGTCTGTTTTAATGTTCCTTTCCACGCTTCTAGGGAGATATTTTGAGTTCTTTAAAGGTATTTCGGTGACCTGGGAATAAATACCAAATGTCTTCCCCCCCACAACTCTTACCCCACACAAGTCAGTGCCAACGTAGAGGTGGGGCTGGGGTGTCTCAGTCGGTAGCGCGCCAGGCTCGTAATCTGTAGTTCCCAGGTTCGAGTCCCAGCTGCGTCAGCATTAAGATTTAATAATAATAATAATAATACCCCCTCAAGCAGCTGCTTGCCACAGAGGTCTGACAGGAGCCTGTCAGTTTATATGCCACAGTAGGAGATCTGAGAGGATGGTTACCTCCGCAAAATTCCCCGCTGTGCCCACGGTCAGTAGAGGACACCAATGGGCTTGGAAAGACCGCCGTCCGTCGGATGGGACGTTAAGCTGTGTCCCCGTGTGCGAGAGAGCCATACCCTATGCACGTTAAAGAACACGCTGGATGGCCTTGACGGGAGGCTACCATCTGTCTCCTAACAGCTGTTCCAATGGGTCCCCTTCCCCAACCTTCTCTGAGCTTTCGGGGTCCTTGTGACCTGGCCATTTAGCCCATGGTGTGCAAAAGAATGCCGCTCAGAGGTAAAACAACCCAACCCAAACAAAGCCAAGGTAGAGGCAAGTTGGGCTAGGGATTAAGGTAGCATGGCTACTAAGGCCTGGAAGTATTTTAAATAGAAATTAATATTTTTCCGAACTTACAACTTTTGGAATTAGTGAAACAAAAAATTTTTGAAATATAAAACGATAAATTTCACCTCAAGCAGTTGCTTGCCACATAGGTCTGACAGGAGAAAGTCTTTTTAGATAACCAGAACTTTTTTTTTGATTAAAAAATCATTTTGCAGCATTAACTTTTTCTTGTGCTGCATTCCATTCATGGCGGAAAGAGGTTTCAAATACAGTTTTTTGATTTCTACAAAATGCTCATCCCCTTGTCTTCTCACAGTTACGGGTTTTTACCTTGTAAGAACTTTTAACTCTTGGGGGGAGGGGGGGATCGGAATATTTATTGTTCTGGTTCTTGAAAAGTGTGCTGAAAAACCCTACCCGTGGCTTTAAAGAACACTCTCAATGGTTTTGACAGAAAATTTCAATACTGTCTCATACCAGCTGTGCAGTGAATTGCCTTACTCTAACTAGCTCTACCAGTCCCGTGGCCGAGTGGTTAGCGCGCTTGGCTACTGATCTAAGGGACCTGGGTTCGAGCACCGGCTAAGGCATGGATGATCGTGTTGTTTTCTGCTGAGGTCCTGCCATCCTTTCAGATCTGCTACTGTGGCATATAAACTAACAGGCTCCTGTCAGACATCTGTGGCAAGCAGCTACTTGAGGTATTTATATTACTTTGGCACAGGTGGGACTTGAACCTGGGACGCTCGAACCACCACTCGAACCTGGAAAAGTTCGAGTCCCACCTCTGCCAGAGTTGCTACAAATTTAGTTGTGCCAGAGTTGCTATGGATAATCACTACCACACAGGTACAACTCTGGCACAGGTGGGACTCGAACCTTCCCAGGTTCGAGTCCCACCTGTGCCAGAGTTGTGATTTATCTCTGCAAAACTTCCCACCCTGTCCTCTGTCAATATAGGACACCGATGGGCTTGGAACGGTCCGTCGGATGAGACATAATGCTGTGGTCCCTTGTAATGACCCTTGCAAACCCTGTGCACGTGAAAGAACACGATGGATGTCCTTGACGGGAGGCTACCATCAGTCTCCTAACAGCAGTCCAGTGGGTTCCCTTTCTCCAACTTTCTCTGAGCCCTCAGGGTCCTTGTGACTTGGCCATCTAGTCCATTGTGTGCAAAAAAGCGCCTCTGAGAGTTAAAACAACCAAAATCATCAACCACCTTTTGGATACCGTTCCAGCACTCCAATTTTAGAATTTCTGTTTTACTCAACTCTTAGCTCTTGGGGTCTTTGTAACCTGCACATTATGTTCACAAAACAGCCTCACGAGGTGAAACAACCCAACCTTGTGTCAACGAATCATTTCAGGTATCGCCTAGGAGTGGTGCCATGCCTCTGCACTCATCGCCATCCCTGAAAGCTCCTTCTGATGCTGATGAATCCCATCATTGCCAAGAGAATCGACACCAACACCCTTCGCTGCTTCGGAATAATAATCATCGACCTCCAGATTCTCTTCAGAAGTGGGTGATCTGCCCACAGCGAAAAAAACATCTCCAGAATGTCATTGGACTCGAACATCTGAGAAAAGCCACAAAGTTCGAGCTCTCATTTGGCAGAGGTCCACCAAGATTGGCTAATCTTGTAGAACTGGCCAACCTGTTCCTAAATTACTGCTGCTGTTTCTTCTACAAACAATCACTGTTGTTCTAAGAATGAGATTAAGGAGGAGCAAGGCAGTCCGTCCTTATGAATACACTACTAAAAGCTTTTTTTGTGGGAAACAGAAGAGGATGAAAAGATAAAATAAGAGATTGCTTTTGCAAAATCAGAATGGAGGAATCAAAAAAAAATTGGTAGATGTGAAGGACAACGATTCGAAGCTTAGGTTGCGTATAATTAACAATTGCAAACTTCATCGCAACGTCTTGGCTCCTTTGGATTTCTTTAAATTGCTCCTGTCTGCTAACATGCCACGAAGATATTTATACGCCATAGAGAAAATACATCTCTAAGGCTTCAGCATTAAAAACCATCCGCGCCGGCATTAAAATCTAAGTTCCTTTGTTCTGCAGCCAAGCACACTAGTAAGGGGGCGCGGGTGGCTTAGTCAGTAGCGTGCCAGGCTCGTAATCTGTAGTTCCCAGGTTCGAGTCCCAGCTGGATCAGCGTTGAGATTTGTCTCCGCAAAACTCCCCGCCCTGCCCACGGTCAGTAGGGGACACCGATGAACTTGGAAAGGCCGCCGTCCGTCGGATGGGACGTTAAGCCGTGGTCCGTGTGTGGGAGAGCCATACCCTGTGCACGTTAAAAACACGCTGGATGGCCTTGACGGGAGGCTACTATCTGTCTCCTAACAGCTGTTCCAGTGGGTCCTCTCCCCCAATCTTCTGTGAGGCTTCGGGGTCCTTGTGATCTGGCCATTTAGCCCATTGTGTGCAAAAAAAGTGCAGCTCAGAGGTAAAACAACCGAACCCAAGCACACTAGTAGGGGCAAAATTATCCCCCACCCACACAAAAAGCCGCAACACCTTTTCCAAAAGCTCCAAAATTAGTTTTTCATCCTTTTGCTGACCTTTAAATAATAAATACCCTTCTCAATTAGCTGCTTGCCATAGAGGTCTAACAGGAGCCTGCCAGTTCAATATTCATTGTAGAAGGTCTGTGAGGATGGCAGAACCTCAGCAGAAAGATAACACAATAAATAAATTACTTCTCAAGCAGCTGCTTGCACAGAGGTCTGATAGGAAACTTTCAGTTTAATATGTCATAGAGATGATCTGTGAGGAAGGCGAGATCTCAGCAGAAAGAAAACATAAACATCTATGCGTAGAAGCACAAAAATCAAAAAAAAAACAGCCTGGAACCAAATATGCAAAATACCTTTACGTTAAAAAAAAAAAATGATACAGAGAGTGTACAGACACAATATACAGAGCTTTTTTTTTTTCTCTGTACATTGCTTTAAGCAACGGGTAATGAAAGGTCCTAGGTTAAAAAAAAACAATGAGGAGAGGTAAGGTATCTTCGATTATCACTACGAAGACCAGTGGCGGGATCGTGACTGAAATTTTTGGTGGAGCACTTTGACTACTACAGGCAGAGCCCGGATGTAGGGGAAAAAAATCTGAGAGATGCCTGATGTTCAATTGAACAGATTAGGACTGAAAAGACTGTTCATAAAGCATATATTCTTTCTTCGTTTTTTCTGAGCTATTATCAAAAAGGCATTATTTAACAAAAAATTCGGAGAAAAAGATGACAAACTCGAAAAGGTGTTCTTGCCCTTTCTATTTCAATTCAGTATTTTGCCCAGGGCCGGACTTTGACATTCTGAGGCCCTAAGCTATGACGAGTTTAAAAGGCTCTAAGCCATAATAAGTTTAAGGGGTCCTAAGCTACATTAAATTTAAGAGGTCCTAGTATACAATAAGTTTAAGAGATCCTAAGATATACTAAATTTAAGAGACACTAACCTACAATAAGTTTAAGAGGTCCTACGCTACACTAAATTTAAGAGACTCTAAGCTACAATAAATTTAAGAGGTCCTAAGCTACACTAAATTTAAGAGATCCTAAGCTACAATAAGTTTAAGAGGCACTAAGCTATGACGAGTTTAAGAGATCTAAGCTACACTAAGTTTGAGACACTAAGCTACAATAAGTCTAAGGGGTCCTAAGCTACAATAAGTTTAAGAGGTCCTAGGCTACAATAAGTTTAAGAGATCCTAAGCTACACTAAATTTAAGAGACACTAATCTACTATAAGTTTAAGATTTTTGTAGCTTAGGACCTCTTAAACTTATTGTAGCTTAGGACCTCTTAAACTTATTGTAGCTTAGGACCTCTTAAACTTATTGTAGCTTAGGACCTCTTAAACTTATTATGGCTTAGAGCCTTTTAAACTCGTCATAGCTTAGTGCCTCAGAAGGTCAAAGTCCGGCCCTGGGCAAAATACTGAATTGAAATAGAAAGCATAAGAACACCTTTTCGATTTTTGGAGTTAAGCTACACTAAATTTAAGAGATCCTAAGCTACAATAAGTTTAAGAGATCCTAAGACTTAAACTTATTCGCGGAGATAAATCTCAACGCTAACCCAGCTGGGACTCGAACCTGGGAACTACAGATTACGAGCCTGGGGCGCTACCGACTAAGCCACCCTCGCCCATTGGGGGAGGGGACCCACTGGAACAGCTGTTGGGAGATAGATGGTAGCCTCCCGTCAAGGCCATCCAGCGTGTTCTTTAACGTGCACAGGGTATGGCTATTCCAATTTTTGAAGCTTCAACTTTTGCTGCTTTACAACACAAAGATTTCTTTATATTTGGGAAGAGAAGGTTGGGGGAGGGGACCCACTAGAACAGCTGTTGGGAGACAGTGGTAGCCTCCCGTCAAGGCCATCCAGTGTGTTCTTTAACATGCACAGGGTATGGCTCTCCCGCACACGGAGCCACGACTTAACGTCCCATCCTATGGACGGCTTCCTTTCCAAGCCCATCAGTGTCCCCTACTGACCGTGGGCAGGGCGGAGATAAATCTCAACGCTGATCCAGCTGGGACTCGAACCTGGGAACTACAGATTACGAGCCTGGCGGCTGCAGACTGAGCCACCCCCGCCGCGCAGAATTATTAACTTGTCACGCCACTGCTAAAACTTGATCCTAATTCTATAAAAAAAAAATAACGTTTTTATATAAAAAAATATAACGTTATATAAAAAAAAAATAACATTTTAACTTATCATAATAATCCCATACTTCATAAGAGTCAAAAATAGTGGAAACGTGTTATTATCAATAATATTTTCTCCATAATTCAATTTTGTTTCACCATTTTTTTTCGATGCTTCACGGATTTGCTGACCAGTGTTATTTCCTTTTATTAGTGGAATATTAAGAATTGCCTATCTCATTTTTCTTTTGAGTTGTTTCACCTGGCAAGTTAATCTTAATGCATAAAAATGTCCTTCATGTTTAAAAGCAACGAACAGGTGAATTTATATCATCAGTAATGCTTCGGGAGCTTCGATTGGTGAACCTTAGAGCGAACTTAACGCATTAGTAATTTCAGCAATTCTATTAGTGGTAATAATAGGCAGATTTACAGTCATTCGTAAATGCACCCATGGCAGAAAGAGCACAGGATATATTGATTGGCTCGTGTATGTTTATGAGCGTGTGATCATTTCCTGTACTCACGATGAAATATAGAAGCATTTTTCAGGAAGGCCCAGCATTTAACGAAATATTCTTCTATAGCTTTAATCACCCTGTTAGCTGGAATATTCGGCTTTGAATCTATTTCAAATATCTCGGTAAACTCAGAAGTAATTTTGTAAATTCTATCGAAGCTGGACGAGGGGTTAGAGCAAACATCTGAAAAAAGTTATCGCTGTCACGGCGAATCGAACCCGTAAGTAGTGTCGTCGTAACCCAGTCCCCCACGCATTGTGCTTTCCCCCCTATGGCGTCATCGCTCGGACTTTGACCCCTATGTCGCAACTGCTCACGTTGCCTTCTCAGATTGAACTTTGACCCCTATGTCGCAACTCTCCACGTTGCCTTCTCAGATTGAACTTTGACCCTATGTCGCAACTGTCATGGGATATGGCACCCGGTCGTGCATCTTATTCATATTCATAATTCATATTTCATATTTGACTGCCCCTTTATTAAAAATTCCATCCCTTTTTAACCCGTGGCGCCATCTAGTGTATATAATGAGTACTATTTTTAAAAAAACCCTCGATTTTAGTCGCAATTTTCCAAAGACCCTGAAAAGCCCCGAAGGTCACGGTCATGCGCACAAGCGGTGTTGACATGTCTTTCACAAGTGTTCATCAGTTAGCGGATGTGTAAAGGTCACGGTTCTGGCTGTATATAACGGACGGAAAAAGGTCTATCATTTATTCTGAGCTACGTGTTATAGTTGTCAGCGTGGATTTTGGTTTTTGGACGAGTGACGAGGACTCTGGCTACGAGAGCGACCCTCAACATTTCAGGACGTGTATCCGACAGTTGTCACGTCGACCTGTGGTTGTACCTCCACCACCACCACCGGCGCTAACTGTTAGAATGGAACTATGCCCTGAACCTAGTGGTCCTATGCTTCAAGCCATTCTTATTGATGATGACACACCACCACCACCTACAAGACTACGACACCCTTTGGTTATGAAACCGCCTGAAACCTGGCCCCCTGGTCTACCCCAGAACGTCGTTCAGGCCCTGAGATGTAAACGTCAGAGACGTCTCTAGTCGTGCCTGTGTGAAGTTGCCAAGTGTTTGCCTTCCACCAACAGTTTTCAAATTAATTTCAGAGTGCAAACATGCAAAATATCTGTATGGTTCTAGATCTCGATGGATTTCGTGTAAAAGACCAATTCCTAGTGCGTGAACTTGGATATGCAACTCGGAACGGGAAATGTGGTGTCTATCGGTTCAATCTTCAACATTACCAAGCTTTGTCGATAAAGGATAGGAAGACAGTCAACTACGTGTCTAATATGTGTTAGGCCTACCCTTTCATCCTCTACCTAGCGAAAAGGATCACGTTCCTAACATCGTGAAATATGCTTACAAACTTGCACGTACTGAAGAAGCTACTGTGGTGGGTTACAAAGGAGGCAATGTGGAAAGAATTCTCTTGGAACAATTAAATCTTCCCAGCGTTAATCTTAAACTTTACGGATGTCCCAAATATTGTGAGCTTCCAAAAGTTTCTGATATCGAGTGCAGATATCACACAGGAGAGGGAGTCCACTGCTCTTTAGCCGAAACAGCTGCTTTTTTTGGATGGATTGATCGACGTCTCAAGTATTGAGAACAAGTTACAACAAGTGCTGCATCATCGCTTATTGGACAATCACGTTATCTGCATAATTATCGTTCCTGCTTCCAGAGTGCGCTTCTTTCCCACGTTAAATAGGCGGCGACCGTCGAGTGCGTCTTGTTCACGATGCAGGCTAGCAATCCAGATGCGTGGTCTAGGTGAAGCTGTTTACATCGTACCTTCGCTGTTCAAAAATAAGTTTTCTGTGAACGTCTATTGAATTACGGTACCGATGCCACGCGAAGTCAGCTTAGTACGTCACTCTGGTACCTCGACACTCCGGGTAAAATGGAACTGACCAGTCGGGAGAATGAGGGATGGCATCAGCGCAAGGGGTTCGTCAAGTCAACAGGTATCGAACTCATCTCTTGGATCCATGTCGACCTGTTCAACCAAGAACGTTACCTACTCAATCAGGGCGATCTGAGACTGCGTTTGTTAAGGTCCAAGCCCGAATCTGTCTCGTGACAGACGAAGCGGACCCCTCTTACAAAGTACAGATTCACGAAGCTGAATTTTATGTGCGCAAAGTCAAACCCAATTCTGGTGTAATCCTTGCACATGCTCGCGTACTGGGCTCAGAGAGTACCAAGTACCCGCTGCGTAGAACGGATTTACGTATGTTCTCCATCGCTGCAGGTCTGACGAGTGTGAACCATGAAAATTTATTTCTTGATCAACTTCCTGTACGTCTGGTACTGGGCATGGTGGAAAGTACCAGTCTGAATGGATCGTACGATAAAAACCCCTTCAACTTACAACATTTCGACTTGAACTACATCAGCCTTCACATTGACAGTGATCAGCAGTCGTACACCCCAGACTTTACAAATGGACGTTATCTCAGATGTTACCAAGGATTATTGGAAGTTGTGGACGCTTGGAAATCCGATAGTGGTATTAACTTATCGCGAAAAGCCTATGGCGAGGGTTTTACACTCAAGTGTTTTCTTTAATAAAGAGCGATAGTGTGAGAGTCGAATTAAAGTTTGCAATCCACTACCCACATCAGTCACTGTGATCCTGTATGCAGAATACCAGAATCTGCTGGAAATCCCACTGGATCGTAAAATCCTGTTTGACTACAGCTCAAGAATACCAATCAGTTAGAATCCATCCTCTCGATGTTACCTACAAGTCTAGGTGTGTTCCCACGTGACAGACTACCTCGCAGAATCGACCAGTCAGAAGCCTTGTTTATCTACAATACTGATCCGGCCTCCCTACCCAGAACCCACTGGATAGCTGTTTACAAGAAAGGAATGCACGTGGATCATTTTGACCCCCTGGGGACGAGTCCCGATGTCTCCATGCAAGAATACTACAGTCGACTAGGCATACGTCACATGTTACATCCCTTGATACCTCTGCAGGACCCCATGGGAGACACTTGTGGTGCTCACTGTCTGTATTTCCTGTTTAAAAGAGCGAGCGGTTCGACTCTTCCCACAGTACTGCATCGGGATTACACGTGTCGAGTAGACTTTAACGACTGCATGGTGGTACGATGGCTCCCCGAACTCCTTCAAATATTATAATTGCTGCTCCTTCACAGTGTGGAAAGACGACTTTCACACTGAAACTCATCAAAGAAGCTGCTCAGGTGTTCGAACCCCCTCCCCAACGTATCGTTTACAGCTACGGTGAGTGGCAACCGGCCTTTGAACCCTTTAAGAAACTGTGGAATCTGGAATTTGACCCCCTCAGACCTACGCTTCTGGTGCTGGACGACTTGATGGAACAGTCTGTGGCCAGCGAACGCATATCTCAATTGTTTATTCGTGGAGGTCATCATAAAAATATCACGATTGTCCTGATCTTGCAAAATCTGTTTTTAAAGGGAAGACATTCGAGGACAATATCACTCAATGCTCACTATATGTTTTTATTTCGCAACTGTCGGGACGCTTCACAAATAACGCATCTGGCAAGACAGTATTTCCACATCAATCCAAACTCCTGACCGATGCTTATAGACTAGCTAACTACACAACCTCCCTGTGGCTATTTGTGCGTGGACCTTCATCCCAGAACGTTAAATACTGAAAGACTCCGTGCCAAAATCCTCCCTTCTGAAGAACCCGAGATACTCTACATCCCAAATGAAAGTTAGATCTCAAGGCCCGTTCCTTCAGTGTTTACCAAAACTTGGGAGAAAGCAACATGCAGCTCTGTTGAAGCACATCTCTGACCCTCAGATGTACGCTCTATGTGAAGTTTGTACTAATTTCTTAAAAAGGAATATACCTGTCTCCCATCGAGTATTAAAGAATTTACGAAGTCATAAGACTGTCATAAGAAGTCTAGCGTCCAAACGCGCATCTGTCCGTCACTAGAAACGTCTCCTGCAAAAGGGATCGGGATTTCTACTTCCTCTTCTTACGGCGGCTTTACCACTGCTGAGTTCCCTATTTCGAAAATGATTTCAGTGAAGGCTGTTCAAAGGCGAAACATACGAAAAAAAGTGCGTGATTTAGACACGGAGTTGAAGAAAATACTTGAATCTGACGTTGATGATAAAACTGAAAAGTACCTGGCTGTATTGAAAAATTACCTGTTATTTAGCCGACAATTGGAATCCCCCCACGAAATAAAGGTCAACATTCCCAGACAGCCAATATCAGAGACTTATGATCGCCCTCCAAAAGACATTGGCGACCTTGTTCCCGTCCGACGTTAGAAAAGGAAATTTGAATGGGCTTCATATTGAAGATTCAGGGTATGGGTACACGGTGGCGCCAGTTGTCCTTCAGCGTAGGTCCTACAGAGTGGAAACAGTAGCTTCCCGTTGGCCTTGCACAGGAATGAAGAGATCGCCAGGTGGAAGGACAGTCGCCCCGAAATAAAAGTCCACGTCATAGATGAAGTCCTGCGTGATCCTTCGAGGGTGTCCTTCTGCGTAGGGTGATTTTTTGCACACGGTGGGATATAAACTATTCACGTCGTAATAATCGAGGACTACGCCCTGGTCCTCGGAGGTGTAGCATGTGAAACACTCTGTCCTGCCGTCGAAATGAAAATCCCGAGCGCCGATCCTTCTAATGGGCTCGATATTTTTATAGAGGGTTGCCATTGCAGGATCCGTACAGAGTAAACGGTCAAACTCATGTTCCCACATGATCTTGATGTCATACTCTGGCATCAAGAGTTTTATAGCTCCAAGATGATCCAGAGTTCTGTTGTAAAGAGCTGAAAAGGGTTTCTTCTCCGCAGACTGGATGGCCTCGGGGCGAAAACCAGGGGGTCTATGAAGAGGGGAGGGCTTAAAATATGTTCGGTTGCGACATAAAGGTCAAAGTTCAATCTGAGAAGGCAACGGGAGCGGTTGCAACATATCACGCGACTGGGTGGTGGTGCCATATCCCATGACAGTTGCGACATAGGGGTCAAAGTCCGGGGTGTTGTGACATAGGGGTCAAAGTTCAATCTCAGAAGGCAACGTGGTCAGTTGCGACATAGGGGTCAAAGTCCGAGCAGCGACGTCATAGGAGGAAAGCACAGTGCGTGGGGGGACTGGGTTGCGACGACACTACTCCCGTAACTCTATAGATTAAGGGTTCTCAACGTGGGGTATGCAGTAAAATGTTTTGGGGTACGCCGTGAGAGTTCAAAAGTCGCTAGATATATGTTATATATATGTATGTTTTATTTTATTCCCATTATTATACTATAACTATAGTTTTATCTATCTATACAAGGGGTATGCCAGTGAAGCATAAAAGGTTGAGAACCTCTGATATATATGTTATATTTTATTCCCATTGTTATACTATAACTATAGTTTTATCTATCTATACAAGGTGTACGCCAGTTATATACACATTTCCAGGGGGTACGTGAAGCATAAATTTTGAGAACCACTGATATATATGTTTTATTTTATTCCCATTGTTATACTATAACTATAGTTTTATCTATCTATACAAGGTGTACGCCAGTTATATACACATTTCCAGGGGGTACGTGAAGCATAAAAGGTTGAGAACCTCTGATATATATGTTATATTTTATTCCCATTGTTATACTATAACTATAGTTTTATCTATCTATACAAGGTGTACGCCAGTTATATACACATTTCCAGGGGGTACGTGAAGCATAAAAGGTTGAGAACCTCTGATATATATGTTATATTTTATTCCCATTGTTATACTATAACTATAGTTTTATCTATCTATACAAGGTGTACGCCAGTTACATACACATTTCCAGGGGGTACGTGAAGCATAAAAGTTTGAGAACCACTGATATATATGTTTTATTTTATTCCCATTGTTATACTATAACTATAGTTTTATCTATCTATACAAGGGGTACGCCAGTTACATACACATTTCCAGGGGGTACGTGAAGTATAAAAGGTTGAGAACCACTGATATATATGTTTTATTTTATTCCCATTGTTATACTATAACTATAGTTTTATCTATCTATACAAGGGGTACGCCAGTTACATACACATTTCCAGGGGGTACGTGAAGCATAAAAGTTTGAGAACCACTGATATATATGTTTTATTTTATTCCCATTGTTATACTATAACTATAGTTTTATCTATCTATACAAGGGGTACGCCAGTTACATACACATTTCCAGGGGGTACGTGAAGCATAAAAGTTTGAGAACCACTGATATATATGTTTTATTTTATTCCCATTGTTATACTATAACTATAGTTTTATCTATCTATACAAGGGGTACGCCAGTTACATACACATTTCCAGGGGGTACGTGAAGCATAAAAGGTTGAGAACCACTGATATATATGTTTTATTTTATTCCCATTGTTATACTATAACTATAGTTTTATCTATCTATACAAGGGGTATGCCAGTTACATACACATTTCCAGGGGGTACGTGAAGCATAAAAGGTTGAGAACCACTGATATATATGTTTTATTTTATTCCCATTGTTATACTATAACTATAGTTTTATCTATCTATACAAGGGGTATGCCAGTTACATACACATTTCCAGGGGGTACGTGAAGCATAAAAGGTTGAGAACCACTGATATATATGTTTTATTTTATTCCCATTATTATACTATAACTATAGTTTTATCTATCTATACAAGGGGTACGCCAGTTACATACACATTTCCAGGGGGTACGTGAAGCATAAAAGTTTGAGAACCACTGATATATATGTTTTATTTTATTCCCATTGTTATACTATAACTATAGTTTTATCTATCTATACAAGGGGTACGCCAGTTACATACACATTTCCAGGGGGTACGTGAAGCATAAAAGGTTGAGAACCACTGATATATATGTTTTATTTTATTCCCATTGTTATACTATAACTATAGTTTTATCTATCTATACAAGGGGTATGCCAGTTACATACACATTTCCAGGGGGTACGTGAAGCATAAAAGGTTGAGAACCACTGATATATATGTTTTATTTTATTCCCATTGTTATACTATAACTATAGTTTTATCTATCTATACAAGGGGTACGCCAGTTACATACACATTTCCAGGGGGTACGTGAAGCATAAAAGTTTGAGAACCACTGATATATATGTTTTATTTTATTCCCATTGTTATACTATAACTATAGTTTTATCTATCTATACAAGGGGTACGCCAGTTACATACACATTTCCAGGGGGTACGTGAAGCATAAAAGTTTGAGAACCACTGATATATATGTTTTATTTTATTCCCATTGTTATACTATAACTATAGTTTTATCTATCTATACAAGGGGTACGCCAGTTACATACACATTTCCAGGGGGTACGTGAAGCATAAAAGTTTGAGAACCACTGATATATATGTTTTATTTTATTCCCATTGTTATACTATAACTATAGTTTTATCTATCTATACAAGGGGTACACCAGTTACATACACATTTCCAGGGGGTACGTGAAGCATAAAAGGTTGAGAACCACTGATATATATGTTTTATTTTATTCCCATTGTTATACTATAACTATAGTTTTATCTATCTATACAAGGGGTATGCCAGTTACATACACATTTCCAGGGGGTACGTGAAGCATAAAAGGTTGAGAACCACTGATATATATGTTTTATTTTATTCCCATTGTTATACTATAACTATAGTTTTATCTATCTATACAAGGGGTATGCCAGTTACATACACATTTCCAGGGGGTACGTGAAGCATAAAAGTTTGAGAACCACTGATATATATGTTTTATTTTATTCCCATTGTTATACTATAACTATAGTTTTATCTATCTATACAAGGGGTACGCCAGTTACATACACATTTCCAGGGGGTACGTGAAGCATAAAAGTTTGAGAACCACTGATATATATGTTTTATTTTATTCCCATTGTTATACTATAACTATAGTTTTATCTATCTATACAAGGGGTACACCAGTTACATACACATTTCCAGGGGGTACGTGAAGCATAAAAGGTTGAGAACCACTGATATATATGTTTTATTTTATTCCCATTGTTATACTATAACTATAGTTTTATCTATCTATACAAGGGGTATGCCAGTTACATACACATTTCCAGGGGGTACGTGAAGCATAAAAGGTTGAGAACCACTGATATATATGTTTTATTTTATTCCCATTGTTATACTATAACTATAGTTTTATCTATCTATACAAGGGGTATGCCAGTTACATACACATTTCCAGGGGGTACGTGAAGCATAAAAGTTTGAGAACCACTGATATATATGTTTTATTTTATTCCCATTGTTATACTATAACTATAGTTTTATCTATCTATACAAGGGGTAAGCCAGTTACATACACATTTCCAGGGGGTACGTGAAGCATAAAAGGTTGAGAACCACTGATATATATGTTTTATTTTATTCCCATTGTTATACTATAACTATAGTTTTATCTATCTATACAAGGGGTACACCAGTTACATACACATTTCCAGGGGGTACGTGAAGCATAAAAGGTTGAGAACCACTGATATATATGTTTTATTTTATTCCCATTGTTATACTATAACTATAGTTTTATCTATCTATACAAGGGGTACGCCAGTTACATACACATTTCCAGGGGGTACGTGAAGCATAAAAGTTTGAGAACCACTGATATATATGTTTTATTTTATTCTCATTGTTATACTATAACTATAGTTTTATCTATCTATACAAGGGGTACACCAGTTACATACACATTTCCAGGGGGTACGTGAAGCATAAAAGGTTTAGAACCACTGATCTAGAGAGTTGCGGGTTCGATTCCCACCGTGGCAGCGATAATTTTTTTCAGATGTTTTTAATAATTATTTAAGTCAATTTCTACAGGTAATCTGTGCATTTATTATGGAGTGGTTAGCGTGTTTGGCTATTGGTCAAAGGCATTCGGGTTCGAGCTCTGAATAAAGACTACTTTCTTTTGTGTTGGGTTGGGGTGTTTTACCCTTGAGCGACACTTTTTTTGCACACCATGGGCTAAATGGCCAGGTCACGATGACCTCGAAGGCTCATAGAAGGTTAGGGGAGGGAACCCACTGGAACAGCTGTTGGGAGACAGATGGTAGCCTCCCGTCAAGGCCATCCAGCGTGTTCTTTAACGTGCACAGGGTGTGGCTCTCTCCCGCACACAGGGCCACGGTTTAACGTCCCATCCAAGCGGCATTCCAAGGCGGCATTTCGAAGCCCACCGATGTCCCCTACTGACCGTGCGCATGGCGGGGAGTTGTGAGGAGATAAATCTCAACGCTGACTCAGCTGGGACTCGAACGTGGGAACTGCAGATTACGAGCCTGGCGGGCTACCGACTGAGCTACCCCCGCCCCACATTTTTTGTGTGTTGTCTCTCTTCTAAAGTCTCGCCTACCTCATAGATCTTCTGTTACTCATTAAACTAAGTCTCCTGGTCAGTCCTAGATGGCAAAAGCTACTTGAAGGGAATTTTATTTTTTTTCAGATGTGCAAATGCCACTGCACTAGGCCGACAAGCTGAAGTTTCGAATTTCGGATCCTTATCTGATCAAGCATCGATATTTATGTACAGTGCGAAATATAAGAGCTTCAATGCCATAAGACGGATAAAGTTCATGAAAAGTTTTTTTTTTTTACTTTTACGCACACAATGTTCTAAATGACCAGGCCAAAAGGACTCCGAAAACTCAACAGCTGAACAAATGGATGGTTTGATGAGTTGTGCTGTTTCATCTCTGAGCTGCACTTTTATGCACACAATAGGCTAAATGGCCTTTTCGCAAGGACCCCAAGGACTGAGAGAAGATTGGAGGGGACGGGACCTACTGGCAGCTGTTAGGAGACAGATAGAAGCCTTTGGTCAAGACCATTCAGTGTGTTCTTTAACGTGCACGGGGTATGATTCTCATGTACACTGGGTGACGACTTTACAACCCATCCGACGGACGGCAACCTTTCCAAACACATCATGTATCCTACTCACCGAGGGTTTGGGTTTGATTGTTGTTTTACCTCTGAGTGGCACTTTTTTGAACACCATGGACTAAATGGCCAGGTCACATAGACCCCACAGGCTCAGAAAAAGTTGGGGAGGGGACCCACTGGAACAGTTGTTGGAAGACAGATGCTAGTTTCCCCCATCAAGGCCATCCAGCGTGTTCATTAACGTGCACAGGGTACGGCTCTCCTGCAGACGTGGCCATGTCTTAAAGTCCCATCCGACGGACGGTAGCCTTTCCAAACCCATCGTGTCCCCCTACTGACCGAGGGCAAAGTAGGGTTTAACGAAGATAAATCTCAACGTTGTCCAATGTTGGACACTGGAAACTGTAGAATACGAGCCTGGCTCACTACCACCTGAGCCAACCCTTACACCAATTCGGTCGGTAAACACTGACTGGAACCAATTTGGAAACAGTATATTACGAGCCTGAAGCTCTACCGATTGAGAAAACCCGCGCCCCAATTCGGTGGGTAAACACTGACTGGAACAGCGTGTTTAAGCGACCTTGACAAGCCATCCCATAATGCCTTTTTCATTGTTGCAATGTTCTTCGCATTCAGTCAAAAACAAAATGTGCTGAATGCAAGACTTCAGACTAAAAGAGCAACAATGTCGTGATAAGCCACGCATTTCTAAACATCGCCACTAAGAGGATATTACACTTTTAACACACTTTCTTAAAGCTAGTCGTAACAGTAGCGATGTTTATCAAAAGAACGAAGCCATTTACGTTGGATGCTTAAGCCTAACTCGGTACAAAAACTGCTTTGTTGCTGATAATCTTCCTTCCCACAATGGACGAAAATGAAGTAATTCGAATTAATTAAGAGTTGTATGGGCGTGAAAGACGTATTCTTTTCATCCACCGATGATAGTCAGTGAATGAGAGGGAGTCGTGAAGAATAACGAAATGAAAAGGGAACGCATGCATTACGCACAACATTAGCCAAGTGTGTCGTCTTTGACCTGGGAGATGGCCGCCAGATAGTGCCTTGAGGCGGCACGCTATGCTGCCATGCAAGTAAAATGACCATTGTTAAACCTCTTGACTTTTGTTTTTTTATCATCTTAGTATTACTGTCGCGTATGATATATAATTTTGTTAAAAATACCCTTTTTTCCCCTCCAAATTGAGGAAATATTAAGTCTTGAAGCTTCGTCGACGGTGCATAAAAGTTGTGAATTGGGTATTTTTCTAAGTGTTATGTGTTTGCCGCGACAGTTGGAAATTTCTTCCAGGAATAAGCGAAATCGTTTCACACTCGATTTGAAGCTTTTCATGTAACCGCAACCGCGCATGGTTAGATAAATCCTGAAGAAACAAATTGAGAATTTTAAGTGTACATATTTTCGAAGTATTTCTAGAAAAACTGCTACATGACCCAGTGGCGGAATTTTGAAAATCCTCTTCAGATATAGCATATTTTCAAGAATTTTTATGCAAGGAGTAGCATTAAGAGAATGAGACGAGATGTTAACCCCCCCCATCCCCATCCCCCTTCAATTAAATCGAACTTGTATAAATCCAGGTCAGTTGGTAAAGATATCGAAAATAGAATATTATTAGGTTCATAACTGGACGATTTTGCCAATTCGCAGTACTCGTTAAAAAGGCATACTGTATTTTCGTTTTTTAATCAAGATATTTTCTTGATTCCTTAAAAATATATCTCCCTCCCCAGGTCAGATTTACACCTCACTCGTCATCTAAGGGCCCTGGGTTCGAGCCCCAGGTAAGGCAAGGATGTTTGTGTTTTTTTATTCTGCTGAGGTCCTGCCATCTTCACAGACCTTCTACTATGGCATATAAACTGACAGGCTCCTGCCAGACTTTTGTGGCAAGCAGCTGCTTGAGAGGGTAGTTCATTTTTTATTATAAATATATATATTGCTTTTTGATTTCAAAACCACGAAAATGGAAATAATGTAATTGAAATAGATGTAGGAATTTTGACGATAATAGTTTTGCTATTCAATAGTAAAATTAATGTAATAAATTAATATTATACATAGCATATAATTTGTAATATTCATTAAGCAGTAATATTTAAAAACAATATGTATTGAAGATTTGGGGTTGGGTTGTTTTACCTCTGAGCGGCACTCTTTTGCACAACAAGGGCTAAATGGCCAGGTCACATGGACCCCGAAGGTTCAGAGAAGGTTGGGGGAGGGGACCCACTGGAACAGCTGTTGGGAGACAGATGGTTGCCACCCGTCAAGGCCATCTAGCGTGTTCTTTAACGTGCACAGGGTATGGCTCTCTCTCCCGCACACGGCGCCACGGTTTAACGTCCCATCCGATGGATGACGGCATTTCCAAGCCCACCGATGTCCCCTGCTGACCGTGAGCAGGGCAGGGAGTTTTGCGGAGATAAATCTCAACGCTGACTCAGCTGGGACTCGAACATGGGAACTGCAGATTACGAGCCTGGCGCGCTACCGACTAAGCCACCCCCTTGTATTGAAGAAATCCGTCGACAGTTTTCGTTCAACTATCAGAGAAATATTCACTCTTAGTTTATCGTCGATATCAATTTCAAAGGAAAAAATTGTCTTGAGCAGAATGGGTTCATGTCCCACTCGACTCAAGACAATCTTTCCTCTAAAACTGATATCGATTGTAAACCAAGAGTGGATATTTCTCTGACGGTTGAGCAAAAAAAAGTCGATTTCTTCAATTGTATACTCGTGATGTACTTGCCATCTTCGTGCGTACTCACATCTGCTTTGTGAGCAGCGAGAGGGGCGAAGGTGGCTCAATCGGTAGAGCACCAGGCTCGTAATCTGTAGTTCCCAGGGTCGAGTCTCAGCTGGGTCAGCGTTTAGATTCATCTCCGCAAAATTCTCCGCCCTGCCCACGGTCAGTAGGGGGACACCGCTGGGCTTGGAAAGGCCGCCGTCCGTCGGATGGGACGTTAAGCCGTGGCCCCGTGTGCGGGAGAGCCATACCCTGTGCACGTTAAAGAACACACTGGATGGCCTTGACGGGAGGTTACCATCTGTCTCCCAACAGCTGTTCCAGTGGGTCCCCTCCCCCAACCTTCTCTGAGCCTACGGGGGCGGGGGTGGCTCAGTCGGTAGCGCGCCAGGCTCGTAATCTGTAGTTCCCAGGTTCGAGTCTCAGCTGGGTCAGCGTTTAGATTCATCTCCGCAAAATTCTCCGCCCTGCCCACGGTCAGTAGGGGGACACCGCTGGGCTTGGAAAGGCCGCCGTCCGTCGGATGGGACGTTAAGCCGTGGCCCCGTGTGGGGGAGAGCCATACCCTGTGCACGTTAAAGAACACACTGGATGGCCTTGACGGGAGGTTACCATCTGTCTCCCAACAGCTGTTCCAGTGGGTCCCCTCCCCCAACCTTCTCTGAGCCTACGGGGGCGGGGGTGGCTCAGTCGGTAGCGCGCCAGGCTCGTAATCTGTAGTTCCCAGGTTCGAGTCCCAGCTGGGTCAGCGTTGAGATTTATCTCCGCAAAATTCCCCGCTCTGCCCACGGTCAGTAGGGGACACCGATGGGCTTGGAAAGGCCGCCGTCCGTCGGATGGGACGTTAAGCCGTGGCGCCGTGTGCGGGAGAGAGCCATACCCTGTGCACGTTAAAGAACACGCTGGATGGCCTTGACGGGAGGCTACCATCTGTCTCCCAACAGCTGTTCCAGTGGGTCTCCTCCCCAACATTCTCTGAGCTTTCGGGGTTCATGTGACCTGGCCATTTAGCCCATGGTGTGCAAAAAAGTGCCGCTCAGAGGTAAAACAACCCAACCCAACCTGAGCCTTCGGTGTCCATCTGGCCTGGCCATTTAGCCCATGGTGTGTAAAAAAAAGTGCCGCTCAGAGGTAAAACAACCCAACAACCCATATGTGAGCAACGAGACACTGCCTTCACGAGACCGAGAGAAAGAAAAAATTTCTACTGTAGTTTCTATCATCAAATAGAAGAGATTTGATCGGAGGCCTGTAATTCAGTGGTCAAAGCACCTACCACGTTATCAGGAGGTCGTGAGTTCGTATCCCACCCAACTAGTGTTGCCAGATGGATGCTTGATTTCCTCCCTAGAAAAGGGCAAAATTATCACTGATTTGACTCTTTTGTTTTCTTCCATGTTCTAAAAAGTGCGACTTTTTTTCCAGTAAAGTGTTACTCTTTTTTGATCCTATGATACAATAAATATTTTCCTGAGAAAACTTTGAAAAATTTCGACTAACTTTGAATGAAAGTAATACTACAATTTTGACTAAATAAAGGTTATTAGTGCATGGTTGTCATTAATCGAGTTTTACCGTTTTTCCTCCACAAATTTATTCTTATTCTGTTACAATAAGTGTGCAAATGAACCACATTTTAAATAACCCCCCAAATTTTTCCCAATAAATTTTTTAAATACCCTAAACTTTCTCCCAAATAACATGTCCCCTAGATTTCACCCAGAAGCTAAAAATACCCCTAGATCTAGGGCGAAAACCTCCAATCTGGCAACATTGTATCCAGGTCATGACAATTGTTCCTCTAAAATTGGGTTGGGTTGTTTTACCTCTGAGCGGCACTTTTTTGCACACCATGGGCTAAATGGCCAGGTCACATGGACCCCGAAGGCTCAGAGAAGGTTGGGGGAGGGGACCCACTGGAACAGCTGTTGGGAGACAGATGGTAGCCTCCGGTCAAGGCCATCCAGCGTGTTCTTTAACGTGCACAGGGTATGGCTCTCCCACACACGGAGCCACGGCTTAACGTCCCATCCGACGGACGGCGGCCTTTCCAAGCCCATTGGTGTCCCCTACTGACCGTGGGCAGGGCGGGGAATTTTGCGGAGATAAATCTCAACGCTGACCCAGCTGGTACTCGAACCTGGGAACTACAGATTACGAGCCTGGCGCGCTACGGACTGAGCCACCCCCGCCCCCCTCTAAAATTGTTATCAGGGATAAATTAAGAGTGAATATTTTCCTGATAGTTTAAAAATCGAATTATTCATTTGAAATTTAAATATTTTTCGTCCTCACTTTTTTTTTAATCTGGAAATGAACAAATTACGCTAAATTATCAAAAGTATTCGGACATTTTCCATGTTGTGTAAATAGAAAGCCTGTATTGAAAGCTCTCTAAATTTTAATTAACCATTTTGCAGCAAAATATTCTAAAGAATTAAAAATCTTAAAAAAAAAACACCTAAAACTAGATTTTGAGAAATATATTTTAACTAACTAGAGTTCTGGAAACTGAAATCAGTGTTGCCACTCCTAAGAATTTACCTTAAAATTGTAACAAACTGTTTGCTAAAATGAATATAGTTATAGAAGTTTCTATAAAGCTTCTTTGTATCATTTTGGAAACAGTGTTTAAGATGAACGTAACAGAGCTTCTGTTGCCAATATTTCAGCTTCAATAACTCTTTAAATATTACACAAATATTGCCTAAAACCGAAATTCGTATAAAATTCGATTGAAATTTATAATTTTTCTGCAGAAAAAACTTATTTCCAAAGTTTTGCAAGGTGGTTTAGATTTCACATAACATGGAAGTATACCAATACGTTTGGAAATATAGTGTATAGCTTCACAATCCGTATTCTTCTAAAAGTTCTTTGTTGGGTTGTTTTACCTCTGAGCGGCACTTTTCTTTGCACACAATAGGCTAAATACCCAGATCACAAGGACCCGGAAGGCTCAGAGAAAGTTGGAGGAGGGGACTCACTGGAACAGCTGTTGGGAGACAGATGGTAGCCTCCCGTCAATGCCATCCAGCGTGTTCTTTAACGTGCACAAAGTATGGCTCTCCCGCACACGGGATCACGGCTTAACCTTTACAAGCCCATCGGTGTCTCCATTACTGACCGAGGACAAGAGGTTTTGTTGAGATAAATCCAGGACTCGAACCTGGGAACTGTAGATTACGAGCCTGGCAGAATCATCGCCATCCTTCCTGACCTGACTGTTTAGCCCAATGTGGGCAAAAAAAGTGCCACTCAGAAGTAAATCAACCCAACTCTTTGATCATCAAAACATAACTGGTAATACTATGAAAGAAATGTACAGTCGCTCAAAAAAATATTCGAACAGTATGGTTGATTGCAGAATTCAGAAAAAATATCTGGCAACGATTTTTTTTAGAAATTAGTGATCTGGCAACCTTCGTGTAACTATAGTTGATTACGAGTTTTTCAGAAACTAGTGATCTAGCAACCTTCGTGTCACGTGACACGAAGGTTGCCAGATCAGTAATTTCTGAAAAAAAAAACGTTGCCAGATATTTTTTATGAAATCTGTAATCAACCATAGTGTTCGGATTTTTTTTTGAGCGACTGTACTACAGCGAACCAAACTTAGTATACGTTCAAAATTTACGAATGCGTTTCAAATTACTACGGCATTGAGTCGAAAATTATTTCAAGGAAACTACGGAACCAAGAGCTATAGTGAGACTCCTGATATTTTGTCTTCCCCTCACCACCATTTCTTACGCAGCGTTACCACGATACAAAAGGAAGGGTTTTTCTCAACGTCTTACAAAACAATCATGATTAAACGTGTCGACACTTTATCTCTACTATATAATTATTTTGTTATGAATACTTCCTTACTTTACATCTGATTTCCGGGTCAGTCCGCTTTCCCCGACTGCTTCGATATTCCCTATCACGAGAAGGGAAATCCCGAATCCGAACTTCGCTAATGGGGAAGTTACACCAATCCGATCTATATAAAGATCTCGGCGCTTAGGGACTTTCCTTGCCAAACCAGCAAGGTCATTATTATTTCTCCCGCGCCATCATTAGCAGAAAAGAAGAACTCTAAATTCTAGAATTCCTCTATGAATCGGCTTAGAAGAAATTCCCTGTGGTTCCCCGTCATTTCGATATGTTTGCTTCGAAACAGACGGGAGCTTCCCGGCAAGTCCATTCAGCCTGTTCTTTAACAAATTTATGGCTCTCGTTTACTGCCAGGCTTGTAATCTGTAGTTCCCAGGTTCGAGTCCCAGCTGGGTCAGCGTTCAGATTTATCTCCGCAAAATTCCCCGCCATGCCCACGGTCATTAGGAGACAGCGATGGGCAATGAAAGGCCGCCGTCCGTCGGATGGGACGTTAAGCCGTGGCCCCGTATGTTGGAGAGCCATACCCCGTGCACGTTAAAGAACACGCTGGATGGCCTTGACGGGAGGCTACCATCTGTCTCCCAACAGCTGTTCCAGTGGGTCCCCTCCCCCAACCTTCTCTGAGCCTTCGGGGTCCTTGTGACCTGTCCATTTAGCCCATGGTGTGCATAAAAGTGCTGCTCAGAGGTAAAACAAACAAAAAGCTCTCGTGTACTAATGGCGACTGCTTAATGGCCCATCAGAAATTTGGATTGGTTATTTTACCTCTGGATGGTTATTTTTTGCACACAATGGGCTAAATAATCAGTGCCACAAGGACTCAAAGTGCCTTTATCCAAAGCCTTCTTCGTATCTCTGCAAAATTCCCCACCCTGTACACGGTCAGTAGGGAACACCGATGGGCTTGGAAAGGCCACCGTCCGTCGGATGGAACGTTAATCCGTGGCCCCGTGTGCGGGAGAGCCATACCCTGTGCATGTTAAAGAACACGCTGTGTGGTCTTAACGGGAGGGTACCATCTGTCTCCCAACAGCTGTTCCAGTGGGTCCCCTCCCCCAATCTTCTCTGAGCCTTCGGGGTCCTTGTGACATGGCCATTTAGCCCATGGTGTGCATAAAAGGGCTGCTTAGAGGTAAAACAACCCAACCAAACCAACCAAAGTCTTCTTCGCAAGAGATCTGGCAGGAGCCTATCAGTTTAATATGCGATAATAGAAGGTCTGTGTAGAAGATCAGCGGAAAGGCAACACAAACATCCATGCCTTACCTGGGACTCGAACCCAGGTCTTTCTGATTAATAGCGAAGCACGAGAACTATTCTGTGGTAGTGGAAAGATTATTTTACCGTGAAGGTGCTAATATTATTACGTGATATAGTGAGATATCAAGAATACAGATGAAATCTAATGACAGAGGAAGATTAAAAAACTGGGTGGGGAAATGAATTATATTTGAGGTTACAATTTGGTAAAAAACTGCTGACTGTAACCGTGAGTCATCATAATACGAGAGTTATATTCACGTGAAAGAATCTGGATTGGGTTGCATATCTGCGCTAGACAAAGGAAAAAGAATCGTTATCGATATCGTACAGGCCACGAATCGGAAACGGAAGTATTTGTCTGCGGTTTCGGTTGGGATGTGTAGCAGATAATTTGGTAGAATTAAGCAGCAGACAAGTTTCATTCGTCTGCTTCTAGTGAAATAATAGAGATATATGGAACAATGCGGGATTAATCTGGTAAACTATTACTTAACAATTATTGTTACTGAAATCAGATTGCCAGAAATTGTAGATTTTTTGGAGGACTTTGGGTTGTTTTTTTTTCATCTGAGTGACATTTTTGTTGTCACAATTGGCAAAATGGCCAGGTCATAAAGACACCAAAGGTTGAGACGACGGTTTGGCAAAGGGATCCATTGAACGTTTGTTTCAGAGACAAATTAAGTCTCCCGTAAAGGTCATCCATCTGGTTCTTTAACGCTTTCAGGATATGTCTTTCCTGCATACAGAGTCGCGGCTTAAAATCATATCCAACTGACAGCTGCTTTTTCAAGGCAATCTATATCCTCTTTCTCTCAGAGGGCGGCATATATACATAAGATCAAAAGAGCCTAATGGAGACTCTAGTTTAGGAGCTTGGATTTTTTGGTTGTTTTACCTCTGAGCCGCATTTTTTGCACACCATGGGCTAAATGGCCAGGTCACATGGACCCCGAAGGCTCAGAGAAGGTTGGGGGAGGGGACTCACTGGAACAGCTGTTGGGAAACAGATGGTAGCCTCCCGTCAAGGCCATCCAGCGTGTTCTTTAACGTGCACAAGGTATGGCTCTCCCGCACACGGGCGACGGCTTAACGTCCCATCCGACGGACGGCGGCCTTTCCAAGCCCATTGGTGTCCCCTACTGACCTGGGCAGGGCGGGGAATTTTGCGGAGATGAATCTCAACGTTGACCCAGCTGGGACTCGAACCTGGGAACTACAGATTAGGAGCCTGGCGCGCTACCGACTGAGCCACCCCCGCCCATTGGGGGAGGGGACCCACTGGAACAGCTGTTTGGAGATAGATGGTAGCCTCCCGTCAAGGCCATCCAGCGTGTTCTTTAACGTGCACAGGGTATAGCTCTCCCGCACACGGGGCCACCGGCTTAACGTTCCATCCAACGGACGGTGGCCTTTCCAAGCCCATCGGTGTCCCCTACTGACCGTGGGTAGGGCGGGGAATTTTGTTGAGATGAATCTGAACGCTGGCCCAGCTGGGACTCGACCCGGGAACTAGAGATTACGAGCCTGGCATGCTACCGACTGAGCCACCCCGTCCCTTACCTCAGAGAGACACTTTTTTCACACAATGGGCTAAATGACCAGGTCACAGAGCTGGCCATTTAGCCTCACAGGCTGATGGCGCAGAGAAGGTTAGGGAAAGGGGACCTGCTAAACAGCTGTTAAGATATAGATGGTAGTCTCCGTCAAGGCCATCCAGCGTGTTCTTTAACGTGCATATGATATAGATCTCCCGCACACGGAATCATGGCTTTATTTTCATTCCAACGGACGGCTGCCTTTCCAAACCTATCGGTGTCCCCTACTGACTGAGCACAGGGCGGGAAGTTTTCGGGAGATAAATCTGAACGCTAGTCAAGGTGGGACTCGAACCTGGGAACTGCAGATTAAGAGCCTAGCGTGCTATCGTCTGAACCCTATCCCTACGAGTTTGCGACAAATCGTTGCTGTCAGTGTAAACCACGTGATCCTGTCACTCAATCGTTTAAATACTAGTTTTCTATCATAAACAAATCATTTTGAATTATTAAAGCTTTGCCGTTTTCTATCTTTAACGTCATTTAAAGGTGGATATTCAAACCTATAGCCGTCCCGTGGCCGAGTGGTTAGCATGCTTGGCTACTGATCTAAGGGACCTGGGTTCGAGCCCCGGATTAGGCATGGATGTGTGTGTGTGTCGTTTCTCTGCTGAGGTCCTGCCATCCTCTCAGATCTCCTACTGTGGCATACAAACTGACAGGCTCCTGTCAGACCTCTGTGGCAAGCAGCTGCTTGAGGGGGTATTTAATTTATTTTCAAACCTATGGAAATTTTCAGAAATAACCGATTAGCGATATTTTATTAGTACCTGTTTGTGTTGTATTTCTGCTGAGGTCTTGCCATCCTCACAGACTTGTATATGGAATATTATACTGACAAACTCTTGCTAGATCTCTGCGGTTGAAGCTGCTTGATGAGGATTTTTTTTATATTTTCCTACCCGAAAAAAAAAAATTTTTTTTTTTCTTTAAAAAATTTTATTAAATACTAACATTAGACATCAAAGTGGAAACAATAGATATGTTTGCCGTTCGTCTATGTAACGTTAAGCTGTGGCTCCATGCGCAAGAAAAGTCATGTTAAAAAAACCGCTGGATGGCCTTGACGGGAGGCTTCCATTTGTCTCCTGTCCAGTGGGTTCCCTTCTACAAGGCTTCTCTGAGGCTTTGGGGGTTATTGTGACATGAAAACTTAGCCCGTTGTATACGGTCGCTCAAAAAAAGTATCCGAACGCTATGGTTAATTACAGAATTAAAAAAAAATATCTGACAACGATTTTTTTTTTAGAAATTAGTGTTCGTGTCACGTGACACGAAGGTTGCCAGATCACTAATATCTAAAAAAAACGTTGCCAGATATTTTTTATGAATTCTGTAATCAACAATAGTGTTCGGATAGTTTTTTGAGCGACTGTAGGTGGTCATGTTATTTTGATACTAGATCGTGTGGGCTCACTCACGGAAATATTGAGCGTGTGCATTTACCGTTCACAGCAAACTGGAGCGTGTGGAGTAACTGCACACGCTCCAGTTTGCTGTGAACGGTAACTGGAGCGTGTACAGTTGTTGTACACGCTCCAGATATTTTTCCTGAATTCTGTATTCACGTGACACGAAGGTTGCCAGATCACTAATTTCTAAAAAAAAATCGTTGCCAGATATTTTTTATGAATTCTGTAATCAACAATAGTGTTCGGATAGTTTTTTGAGCGACTGTACCAAAAAAAAAAATGCAATCGTGGTATGTGTTTATAAAGATATAAAAACACAAATTCGAAAAGTTTTTCTCTAAAACAGCTTTCTTTAGCAAACAGGAATAATGTCTAAGCGTGCGAGTTTGCACTATCGAGTACCTAGAAGTAGAATTTGTTCTAGAGAGAGAAATGTGGAAGCGATGGCGGGATTCGGAAGGGAGGACCCTGGCACACATTCCGAGCACGGCGGGTACCACCGAAGCCTTGTGACAGAAGCGGGAAGCGCGCGCCCGTCACTGGCCAATCTCAGAGCTGTCACGGTGGAGCTCGCGCCACGCGCTTGGGAACATGTCTATCAGTCCGCCTTCGGAGCGTGCAGTCGAAGTTGGCTCGTCTGCAGATGGATGGTCACAGGCAGTACGAAAAAGGCTTGGCTGCCTTTTTTATTATAATTCTTTAACCTTTCTACTTTTTTTCCTCTTTATTTTCAGTCAACTGTCTTCACGTTGTCTGGAGAGTTCATTTAATAATCGTCGTAAATCACAAATGGGGAAAAAAAATCACTCCACAGGTAATCAGAGAGAGAGACATATTTATACGTTTCCTTTGTCTAGACGGATGGCTAAGATTTCTGAATAATATTGCAGATAGTTTGTGGTATTTTGTTTTCATTTTCGTGTTTAGGAAATGAAAATCTCGAAGGAGAATGCTCATGCTTTTATTTCTCATAGGAAAATGCGTTTGCTGTTCCAAAACGACGAAAAAATATGATTAAGATTGAATAGGCTTTAAAGGCACGTTTTGATTTTTAATACTTGTCTTTCAAGAGAGCTAATGTCTCATCGTTTCCTGTTTTCAACTTCAGAAGAGGAAAGAATAGCATGCGTTTTCGTCTACCCTTGCGCAGAGGATGAAAACAAATTCAAGACATTTGTTGTTCTGAAAAGAGTTTTTTAAGATTATTTTAGGAGCGAATTTTGTTATCATGGGCACAAGAGAAATATCTTGCAGAGGAGCAAAATGCAATTTTACGTTTCCCAAGGCAACCGAAAAACACGTATGTATCTTAGAGGGAGGTGGAAAATGCTCATTGGTATGCGGAGGGCAAGAGTCTCCCAGTAGGAAGAGGCAAAAGTCTCCCAGTAGGAAGGGGAAAGTCTCTCATGAGGAAGGGGCAAAAGACTCTCAGTAGGAAGGGGCAAAAGTCTCCCAGTAGGAAGAGGCAAAAGTCTCTCAGGAGGAAGGGGCAAAAGTCTCTCAGGAGGAAGGGGCAAATGTCTCCCAGTGGGAAGGGGCAAGAGTCTCTCAGGAGGAAGGGGTGAAAGTCTCTCAGGAGGAAGGGGTAAAAGTCTCTCAGGAGGAAGGGGCAAATGTTCCCCAGTGGGAAAGGTCAAAAGTCTCTCAGTAGGAAGGGACAAAGGTCTCCAAGTAGTAAGGGGCAAAAGTCTCTGAGGAGGAAGGGGCAAAAGTCTCAGGAGGAAGGGGCAAAAGTCTTTCAGTAGGAAGAGGCAAAAGTCTCTCAGTAGGAAGGGACAAAGGTCTCCAAGTAGTAAGGGGCAAAAGTCTCTGAGGAGGAAGGGGCAAAAGTCTCAGGAGGAAGGGGCAAAAGTCTTTCAGTAGGAAGAGGCAAAAGTCTCTCAGTAGGAAGGGGCAAAGTCTCCCAGTAGGAAGGGGCAAAAGTCTCCCAGTAGGAAGGGGCAAAAAATCTTTCAGTAGGAAGAGGCAAAAGTCCCTCAGTAGGAAGGGACAAAAGTCTCCCAGTAGTAAGGAGCAAAAGTCTTTCAGTAGTAAGGGGCAAAAGTCTCTCAGGAGGAAGGGGCAAAAGTCTTTCAGTAGGAAGAGGCAAAAGTCTCTCAGTAGGAAGGGTCAAAAGTCTCCCAGTAGTAAGGGGCAAAAGTCTCCCAGTAGTAAGGGGCAAAAAATCTTTCAGTAGGAAGAGGCAAAAGTCTCTCAGTAGGAAGGGACAAAGTCTCCCAGTAGTAAGGGGCAAAAGTCTCCCAGTAGTAAGGGGCAAAAGTCTCTCAGTAGGAAGGGACAAAAGTCTCCCAGTAGTAAGGGGCAAAAGTCTTTCAGTAGTAAGGGGCAAAAGTCTCTCAGGAGGAAGGGGCAAAAGTCTTTCAGTGGTAAGGGGCAAAAGTCTCTCAGGAGGAAGGGGCAAGAGTTTCTCAGGAGGAAGGGGCAAAAGTCCTTCAGTGGTAAGGGGCAAAAGTCTCTCAGGAGGAAGGGGCAAAAGTCTTTCAGTGGTAAGGGGCAAAAGTCTCCCAGTAGGAAGGGGAAAATTATTCTCAGGGCATTCTTTATTTATTTTTTTTCCAGAGGGAAGAAGGGTGGTGAAATACTGTTTTACTTCTTGAATTGGTTGTTTAACCTCTGAGCGGCACTTTTTTGCGCACAACGGGCTAAATGGCAGGGTCACAAGTACCCCGAGGACTGAGACAATGTTGGGAGCGGGGAATCACTGGACAACTGTTAGGAGATAAATGGTAAACTCTCGTCAAGACCATCCAGCGTGTTTTTAACGTGCACAGGGGCTCTCTTGTACGCGGACCACGGTTTAATGTCCATCCGACGGATGACGGCCATTCCAAGCCCATTGGAGTCCCCTTCTGACCGAGGGCAGGGAGGGAAGTTTTGCGGAGATAAATCTCAACACTTGCCAGCTGGGACGTGTGTGTGTGTGGGGGGGGATCATGCGGTATCTCGAAATATTCCTTTCTCCCCTAATAGAGGAGGGGAGGGGATCGATTAATAAGTTTTATGCCGAACGAAAGTTTGCGACGTGGGGAATGCCATCTACTCTATACTTCAGAAAGTTTCAGACCTTCCCTAAAAGTGGAGGAGAAATTTTTTAGAGAGGGTGGATTGTAATGAGTTTCATGCCAAATGAAATCTTGTAACGTTGGAGTGCCATCTACTGTGTATTTTAAAAAAGTTTCACACCCAAGCAACACCCGGTAAATCTATTAGTGCAACATAAAGGCACTTCAAATAACATTCGTTACTGAAATTTTTCATCTGAACGCTAACAGGCTGAGTTTTTTTTTTTTTTTGTAGACTTATTATGTGGGGCGGGGGTTAGTTTTATGGGAAGCATGCCAGTCTTGTAATCTGCAGTTCCCAGGTTCGAGTCCTACCTTAGTGGGTTGAGATTTATTTCCGCTAAGCCTCTCTATTGCCCTCTGTCAATAAAAAGGGCACCGATGTGCTTCAAAGGGGCAGAAAGGGGGCAGCACCTTCCATCGGATGGGACGTTAAATTATGGCCCCTTATGCAGGAGAGTCATACCAAGTGCACGTTAAAGAACATGCTGGATGACCTTGTCCGGAAGCTACCATCTGTCTCCTAACAGCTGTCCAGTGGGTCCCCTCTCCCAAACATTTTCTGAGCTTTTGGGGTTTGTATGACATGTCCATTTAGCCCGTTATGTGCAAAAAAATAATTACGCTAAGATGTAAAACAATCAAATATAACTTATTTCGGCGAAAGAAGGTTGATGAGAAATTAACGATAAAACTGGTTTGCTAAAATAATTCACTATCAAGAAATTCTTAATGATCTAGTTCAAAACGCCCGAAAGAAGCTATCATAAAAACATTAAGTTTTAATTTTTACATTCAAGTCTGGGCGGGGGTGAGTCAGTCGGCAGCGCGCCAGGCTCTTAATCTGCAGTTCCCAGGTTCGAGTCCCAGCTGGGTCAGCGTTGAGATTTATCTCCGCAAAATTGCCCGCCCTGCCCACGGTCAGTAGGGGACATCGCTGGACTTGGAAAGGCCTTCGGTTGGGACGTTAAGCCGTGACCCCGTTTGCGGGAGAGCCATACACTGTGCACGTTAAAGAACACGCTGGATGGCCTTGACGGGAGGTTACTATCTGCCTCCTAACAAGCTGTTCCAGTAGGTCTCCTCCCCCAACCTTCTCTGAACATTCGGGGTCCTTGGGACCTGCCCATTTAGCCCATGGTGTGCAAAAAAGTGCCGCTCAGAAGTAAAACAACCCAACATTCAAGTCTTATAAAAAAACTGCCCAGTTTGATTTTCCTTTAATCCTGTAGGAATATCTATTTTTAACTTTAATGGCTAGCAGATTTAAACATAAATAATATTAACAGAAATTAGACTGCAATATCTATATATGATATCTTTGTCTTTTTCAGCATTCAACATTAAAGACGACGCAGTGGTTAGCGAAGCAATCAGCAAAATTAACGGTCAAGATATCAATTCGTTTTAAAAGTGAAACAATGCAGCTTCAGCCATAAGGAAGAAATTATAATATCAGAAATTTTGGTGGATATCAATTCCGGTCATTGGTTTTGAAATAATGAATGCCATTGCTGAAATTTTGGATCTTATAACTGTCCCTTTAGCATCAGTAAAATAAAGGTATGTTCAGATTAGAAAGCGAAAATAAAATTATCGACAGTATATTCACAGAAAAAGAATTTGTTGTATTTGTTCCCTTTAAAACAAACTGGTAAATTTTTAACGATTGAATTATGCAATTCATGTAAACCTTTTACATTTCATGCATGTATAATTCCTAATCAATTTAGTGATTGTAAATGTATATATAATACGTAATAAATCTATGCAAATGCAAATAGTTCAACATGTGATGATTTTCTTCTACAAATGAATTATGTGAGAAAATATAAGCTCGATAATCATTCTGAATGTTGAAATTTTAATATTTTTGTGGCTACCAGGAATGGCCTAGCGGTTAACCATTCGTCTTCAAGCACAGAACAGTTATTGGAATTGTCTCCCGGCATTTTCTACTTCTTGAAATGATGGATACGTGAGTTAAAGAATTCCTGAGATTCGAAATATGGAGAGTCTTTTTCGCGTGCAATCCCGATTCCGTTATGCAAAAAAAATCACAAAAACTAAATTCTCCTTTATTAAAATTGAAAAAAAAATTCAATTTTCCATCAAGAAGCTGCTTGTCCCAGAGGATTGACAGGAACCTTTCAGTTTATTAAGCCATACAGAAGATGAAGTTCGTCTACCTGGTAGGGAAATAAGTAAATATAATATAATATCCATGTTAATTATCTTATATCGCTTAAAAAGTTTTTAAAATTCATTTCGTATTCGTGGTATACTGTATATTAGAAGATATACTGTAGTGAAATTTTGACTGTGTGACACTCCAAGGCATTTCAAATGTCACATGGTTTTGCTTTCAAATGAAATAGAGGGAGCTGCGGCAGTGATTAGCATGCTTGGCTGCAAAATGGATATTTTATTCCGACATGTAAAATCTTTCTGGGGAGTTCTCGTCGTATAAATACACGGCTCACAAAAATTAAGGGATATTTCAAAATGAATATGAAGCGATAAAAAAAAGAGGCATTTGAATTTTTTTTTATTAAACAAGAACGTCAGAAAAGCAAACGACAAGTCAAAGAAAGTTGTTCGATTATGCAAATGAGATGCAAACTTAATTGTCGTGATTGAGTAGCAAATGACATATTGGTGGGGGTGAACAGAAGCATGTCAAACAGGACGAGAGTGGCACACATTGACTGTTCAGTAGGGTGTATGGTCACCCAAGACTGCCAAAACACACTGACAGCGATGGGGCATGGACAGGATCCTCTGCCACTCTTGTTCCAGGGCAACTTCCAGCTCAAGAAGTGTTATGGGAGGCATTGGACGGTTTGCCAGACGTCTTCCCAGTGCATCCCAAGCATGTTCAATGGGATTCAGGTCTGGAGAACGTGAAGGCCAGTCCATGCGTTCGATTCCTGTCTCCTGAAGCATGTTGTTGACGAGATGCGCACGGTGGGGCCTTGCATTATCGTCCATGAAAAGAAAGTTGTTTCCAACTGCTCCAGCATAGGGTACCACTATAGGGTGCAGGACCTCATCTCGATATCTGACAGCAGTCAGCGATCCGTTTCTGATGACGTGGAGGTCGGTACGACCACCAATGCTGATGCCAGCACACACCATGATTCCACGACCACCGAAGGAGTCGCTTTCGTGCATGAAACGTGGATTCTCCCGTGTTCCTCGTTCACGCCAGATCAGGACACGATGATTGTCAGGCTGCAGACTGAACCGTGACTCATCAGAGAAGAGGACAGTTAACCACTCATCAGGGGTCCAATGACGATGCTCATCAGCCCATCTTCTACGGGTTCTACGGTGTTCAGCAGATAACGGAATGCATACCATTGATCGCCGGGCATGCAGTCCAACACGATGGAGCCGATTTCGTATGGTCTGGGTGCATATCCGTCGTCTAGTGGCAGCAAGAAACTGTCCCCGCAGCTCTGTTGCATTGCTGCGCCTGTTCCTTCTTGCCAATAAGGTCAAGTAGCGGTCATCTCTTGCTGTTGTGGCAGATGGGCGACCCCTGCCCTCGTCTTCTTCGTACTGTGCAAGCCTCTTGAAAGCGATTCCACAGTCTACTAATCACGCTTTGGGATTTTCCAAGTGCTGTTGCCACTGTCGTCTGTGTTTGACCAGCTTCAAGACGTCCTATGACTCTCCAGGCTTCGCATTCGGGCAAATCGTGTTTCAGGGGCATTGCAAGGGCTGGGAAATTGCAGGATGTGCACTTTCCAGATCAGGGAACGTGCAGATACTCCAGTACTTTCAGCCTTTTGTATAGTGCATTTTCACCAATGACATAAAAGTTGGTTTTGCATCTCATTTGCATAATCGAACAACTTTCTTTGACTTGTCGTTTGCTTTTCTGATGTTCTTGTTTAATAAAAAAAATCAAATGCTTCTTTTATTTATCGCTTCATATTCATTTTGAAATATCCCCTAATTTTTGTGAGTAGTGTAGTTTCTTTGGGGTGTTATCCTGAGAAGCTACCTAATTTAAGTGGCGTTCAAATGAAAATTGTACCAGTAGGAAGTAAAGCATAAAGGATTTATATATTTATAGATATTGACCATGATGTTGAGACATTCGTCCTAAAGTGAAGTTATCCCGTATAATGATTTTGGCTCTTGTTTGAGGAATTCTCCGACTGTGAGCTTTAGTTCTTCAACTGACTCGAATGTCCTTTCATTCGCGGCTTTTCTTAGAGGTCGAGAAATGAGAACATCTAATAAGGGTTGGGTTGTTTTACCTCTGAGCGGCACTTTTTTGCACACTATGGGCTAAATGGCCAGGTCACATGGACCCCAAAGGTTCAGAGAAGGTGGGGGAGGGGACCCACTGGAACAGCTGTTGGGAGACAGATGGTAGCCTCCCGTCAAGGCCATCCAACGTGTTCTTTAACGTGCACAGGGTATGGCTCTCCCGCACACGGAGCCACGGCTTAACGTCCCATCCGACGGACGGCGGCCTTTCCAAGCCCATCGGTGTCCCCTACTGACCGTGGGCAGGGCGGGGAATTTTGCGGAGATATAGCTCAACGCTGACCCAGCTGGGACTCGAACCTGGGAACTACAGATTACGAGCCTGGCGCGCTACCGACTGAGCCACCCCCGCCCCTCCACATCTAATAAGGAAGATGCAGAGACTAGAGTAGGCCAGGATCTAGAAAAAATAAATGAGGTGGGGGTAAGAGGCGGGATTTCAGTTCAGAATAATATTTTCTCCTCCGTTTTAGCATCTACAACTTCCCACAGGTACAGTCGCTCAAAAAAACAAATATCCGAACACTATGGTTGATTACAGAATTCAGAAAAAATATCTGGCAACGATTTTTTTTAGAAATTAGTGATCTGGCAACCTTCGTGTAAACACTATGATTGGTTACAGAATTCAGAAAAAATATCTGGAGCGTGTACAGCAACTGTACACGCTCCAGTTACCGTTCACAGCAAACTGGAGCGTGTGCAATTACTTTGCTGTGAACGGTAACTGCACACGCTCAGTATTTCTATGAGTGGACCCACACGATCCAGGTCTTTGTGAGCTCACAAGATCCAATGTGCTGTGAACATTAACCGCAACCGCTCCAGTTTGCTGTGATCGGTAACTGCACACGCTCCATATTCATTGCATTATATACAGTATATTAAAAAATATCCGAATACTATGGTTGATTACAGAATTCAGAAAAAATATCTGGCAACTATTTTTCTGACAGCCTTCGTGTACGTACACGAAGGTTGCAAGATTACTAATTTCTAAAAAAAATCGTTGCCAGATATTTTTTCTGAATTCTGTAAGCAATCATAGTGCTCGGATATTTTTTGAGCGACTGTAAGGTTGGGTTGGGATGTTTTACAACTGCGCGGCATTTTTTTGCACACCATGGGCTAAATGTCCGGGTCACAAGGACCCCGAAGGCTCGGAGAAAGTTGGGGGAGAGGACCCACTGGAACAGTGTTGGGAGACAGATGGTAGCCTCCCGTCAAGGCCATCCAGGGTGTTCTTTATATATTGCTGTCCCGCTTAAGTGGCCACGGCTTAACGTCCCATCCGAAGGACGGCAGCCTTTCCAAGCCCATCGGTGTCCCCTACTTACCGTGGGCAGGGAGTTTTGCGAAGAAATCTCAACGCTGACCCAGCTGGGACTCGAACTTGGGCCCACAGGTAAGGAAATATGTTGCGGTTCGCTCTAATATTGGGCTTTCGGCGCTGAAGAATAGACTCCGTATTGAAAAATAATTGATGACAAACTCAAAGTTATAACAATAACAATGGTTTAATGAAGATATTTACAAATTTCTCCTTGAGAACTGGCGATGGCTACTAGCATGACTTCTTTTACAAACAACTGTGAGATGTTGTTTAACAATAGACTGCGTCTTGTACACGCATCTAACAGAGGAAAACCTCCAGACTCCTTAAACTAATACTCAAAGAGCACTACCTCAGTTCAGGTCCGCTCAACAAGCAAGTGCTATCAGAACTTCCCGATGCCCTTCGTAATTATGAAAAACTCTCGGATTATATCTTTAATCAGATCCACCTGAGTTTTTTGTAATCCCGTGTGCTGTCGAGTTGAGCCAACTTGCAATTTGTGGAGAACGTGGTTAACATTTAATATGGGTTGGGTTGGGTTACCTCTGAGCCGCGTTTTTTGCACACCATGGGCTAAATGGCCAGGTCACATGGACCCCGAAGGCTCAGCGAAGGTTGGGGGAGGGAACCCACTGGAACAGCTGTTGGGAGACAGATGGTTTCAGGTCACATGGACCCCGAAGGCTCAGCGAAGGTTGGGGGAGGGGACCCACTGGAACAGCTGTTGGGAGACAGATGGCCCGTCAAGGCCATCCAGCGTGTTCTTTAACGTGCACAGAGTATGGCTCTCCCGCACACGGGGGGCACGGCTTAACGTCCCATCCGACGGACGGTGGCCTTTCCAAGCCCATCGGTGTCCCCTACTGACCGTGAGCAGGGCGGGGAATTTTGCGGAGATAAATCTCAACGCTGACTCAGCTGGGACTCGAACCTGGGAACTACAGATTACGAGCCTGGCGCGCTAGCGACTGAGCAACCCCCGCCCCTGTGGAACATATGGTTAACATTTAATGTGGTATGTGGGGCAGTCTCCGCAGGACATAGAAAATCCTTCTCTCACCTGCCCCCCTATGACACAAATCATTTACTCCTTCATTCATCATTCACTGTCCCACAGGACTCGGACTCAATCTACACTTGCTAAGATGCTCTCCTTGCCCATTGCTCCACCCCCCCCCCCCAAGTCTTAGCATGTGAAACTTTAAAATCGTGTAGGACCTCCACAGGTACAGTAGCTCAAACAAGTATCCGAATACTATGGTTGATTACAGAATTTAGAAAAAATATCTGGCAGCGATTTTTTTAGAAATTAGTGATCTGGCAACCTTGTGTCACTTGACGTCAACATCGCCCAAAGCGAACGTCACTTGACACGAAGGTTGCCAAATCACTAATTTCTAAAAATATCGTTGCCAGATATTTTTTCTGAATTCTGTAGTCAACCATAGTGTTCGGATACTTTTTTGAGCGACTGTATATATTACACTTCTGACATCTGGCGCTTCTCGTACAAGTGGCGTCCTGCCGTTCCCGTGGGACGGTCATTTCGCCTGCGTTTCAAGACGAGAGGAGACACAGCCCAAAGCAAACGATCGCCAACGATCAGGAGCAATAAAGCTGTCTTGCTAATAGCAGCAAGACACATCAGCCATAAACCACCTTCGCCAAGTGTGTGGGAAAGGAGACAATTTCACATAAAGGGTTACATTTCTGTATAGAGCAATAGAGCAAGGCCAAATAAAAATACATGCATAAAAATGATAAGAAGATACATTAGAATAGCATGAAAACCCAACATAATCTTAAAAATTGCATGAAATGGACAAGTTTAATAATATTTTGCCTACATTTCTCTTAATAGCATTATCAGGGGTGGGGAGGGTATGACCTCCTTGCTTCCCCCAGAGCTTGCCTTGATAAAGAAGATGTTACAGGCATTTCCAATCATACCTGTTCAACGTTGTTATTGTTACTTGGGTTGTTTTACCTCTGAGCGGGACTTATTTTTTGCACACCATGGGCTAAATGATCAGGTCACAAGGACCCCGAAGGCTCAGTGAAGGTTGGGGGAGGGGAACCACTGGAACAGCTGTTGGGAGACAGATGGTAGCCTCCCGTCAAGGCCATCCAGTGTGTTCTTTAACGTGCAAAGGGTATGGCTCTCCCGCACACGGGGCCACGGCTTAACGTCCCATCCGATTGACGGGGCCTTTCCAAGCCCATCGGTGTCCCCTACTGACCGTGTGCAGGGCGGGGAGTTTTGCAGAGAAAAATCTCAAAGCTGACCCAGCTGGAACTCGAACCTCGGCACTGCAGATTACGAGCCTGGCACGCTACCTACTGAGTCACCCACGCCCTTTCGTTATCGAGTAGTATGAGTGTTGTGTCGTTCTGATGCAACAAAACAACCTTTTTTCTCAAAAGTATTGGATACTCAGCGCTTTAAATTTATTGTCTGACTTCGACTCCCCGAAGATTTGCAATATCGTTACGAGTTGATGGCATCACCACGTTCCAGAAACTCAGTCAATAGTCTGTTAGACAAATTGAAATATCAGCGTACTGCACATTGTTCAGCTTTGGATGCTCCCATGCGGAGTTTGTCTAGAATCCACACAACGCCTAGTTCTAGCCGATATTTGCCACTGATTCTGGTGTTGATGATTTCCTTCTATTCATATTCGTCTCCCAATATAAGGACAAAAAGATCACTCAGTCCATTATCCAGATATAGGGGATTGTGCCCTTTTCTTATGAAAGACGCTATAGAAAATTCCTTTGACAGTTATTTAAAAATGTCACTAAATTAAACCACTTATCTAATTTACAACTTATTAAAAATAATTATCTTAAAATTTGCCAGTTAAATGTTGCGGTCTCAAGGTTGGGTTGGGTTGTTTTACCTCTGAGAGGCACTTTTTGGCACACCATGGGCTAAATGGCCAGGTCATATGGACCCCGAAGGATCAGAGAAGGTTGGGGGAGGGAAACCACTGGAAGGGCTGTTGGGAGACAGATGGTAGCCTCCCGTCAAGGTCATTCAGCGTGTTCTTTAACGTGCACAGGATATTGCTCTCCAGCACACGGAACCACTGCTTAATGTCCCATCCGACGGGCGGCGGCCTTTCCAAGCCCATCGGTGTCCCCTACTGACCGTGGGCAAGGCGGGGAGTTTTGCGGAGATAAATCTCAACCCTGACCCAGCTGGGACTCAGCGTTGTAATATGTTACAAAATACAAAATATGGAAGTATTTTCTGATGACGGACTGGCGATGTACACCGTAGAATTTTTCCGTTTGTTATCGCATGTTTCCGATTAATAAGAATTTCTAAATCTGTACTTTATTAGTAGCAATGATTCGCTTTAGAAGTATACTCATAGCATTAAAAATACTGATTAGTAATATCTCCATATATCCAGTACGAGAAGCAGTATTTGTTTAGAGTTAGTAATACAAGAATGGCAACAACATTCTGAGAAAATACGTTACGATATTGTTAAGAAGAAAGTTAACAGCTTCCGTTCTGCAAGTTGTTATGTTGAATTCTTTTCGAGACACGGAAAAACAAAAAGTATGCCTGGAAAACAGAAGCCAAAACACGACAGTTCAGTTGCAAGTTTACGCACATGAAGAAGTACACGCTGGCTTTGACAGTGCTTTCTCGTTAAAAAGACTATCAGTGCGTGTCACAGTCCGGTTAGAATCGCATAGAAGAAAAAATGGTCGTTAGCTCGAAGTCGTCTATAGCCGCTGACCTTGATCATTTATTGTTCACCAGCTACAACCCCAATTAAGTCTGGTAAAGGTGAGTTATTGAGTTGAATCGAAGCCATTAAAGTCAACTACCTGTAGAGACAAGCGACTCCGCTTTTCGTAGAAGCATGAGAAAACGCCGGAACCTACTTCTATACATCGAGAGGCATATAAAACGCAATCTCGTAATACCAGTGACATGTCATTAATAATTACCTTGCGTTATTGTTTATTTGGCAGAACTGCAGTATAGGGTTTTCAACCGCCATCTTGTTTTATTTCGCCGCGGTGAAAAAAAAAAGTCTGAATTGTATAAAATTAGTCCGTTCTGCATGTACCTTGAGATGCATATTGAGGATATATATATATAAGAAATATGCAACGCTACATAGAAGAAAATCATATTTCTGCACTTAAAAAAAATTACTAAGAATAATCTCATTAAAACAAGATTTTATTAACAACGCTTATCGCTACAAAATGAACCCTCGTTCCGCACTTAAAAAAATCCCGAAAATTAAACAATTTCATCAAAATTAGATTTTATTAACAACTCATATCTTTAATGAATAACTCTTGTTCCTTATTGAAAAAAAGCCCCAAAAATAAATAATCTCATCAAACGATTTCATTAACAACTCTTATAGCTAAACAATCGTACCTCGTTTCGCACTTAAAAAAAAACCCTAAAATAAATATCAAGAGTAAATTTCCTTAATAACACTCATCACTAAAGAATCAACTTAAGAAAATCTCCGAAAACAAATAATCTCATTACAGAGAACTATTCTAAACAGCATATATCAGTCATAAACCTTGGAAGATGCGGATGGATATCATATTGCAAATCTGCGTTGCAGGTTTTCCAAGGGAAAAGTACAACATGGCTGCTGAGGACCCTATACTGCAGCGTAGCCGTTTATTTTATACGGTTAAAAATGCACGTAACTGGACACTTCTTTCTCACGTGATAGTAGTCCTTCTTTAGGGAAATATATTCTGCAGGAATAGAGAGCCCGCCCGTTAAAGCCACCCAGTGGCATTAGGTAGTTTGATTTTGTAAGCAATGATGAGGTTAGAAGAAGGAGTCATCAACCTCCTTTGAGCATCATACTGTGCAGAGACGTGAACAGGTTATGCCTCTCTGTCACCATTGAATTTGATGCCCCATGAGACGGATGGCATCCTTTCTGACCAAGAATTACAGTTGAGGTTTTGCGGATATCTCCTACCATCCCACCCAGATGCGAGTATGGGTCCAACGTCTTCTGCAGGTCAACAGGCAGGTCACATTTCAAATCTGCAACTACAACTTTTAACATACATACAAAATTCTCATGCACCCATGAGCTACGGAGATCCAACTAGACTTTGCAATTTTCCTCTCCAGACGTGTCTCTTCTGAGCTACTGCTGCTGCATATGGACACTCTAGGCCATTTCTAGCAAGGTCCTGTTTGCCATTGTCTGTCCATTGCATCCTAGGTCTCCCTCTTTTTCTGATACCCTTAGGTACACTGTTCATAATCCTCTTTGCCAATCTGCAGCTATGCATACGGGCAACATGGTCAAACCAACGGAGTCTCTCTCTGCACAGTATGATGCTCAAAGGAGGTTGATGACTCCTTCTAACCTCATCATTGCTTACAAAATCAAACCACCTAATGCCTAAGATACTGCGTAAGTATCTAGAATGAAAGGCATCAAGTTTCTTGTTATCCTGTTTACAAAGGGTCCATGTTTCGCTACCATAACTAACCTTAGAAAGAACCAAACTATCATACAGCCTAATTTTAGTCTTTAGGTGTATACGCGTATTTTTCCGCACTCTCCATAGATTCTTAAAAGTCCCAGCAGCAATCCCTATTCTTCTATTTATCTCATGCCGCACATCACCAGTATCTGTTACATAGCTCCCAAGATAATTAAACTGAGACACTTACTGAAGAGTGCAGCTGTTCAAAGCAACTGAAGCACCATCTGCCTGACCAATATTCATCACTTCAATTTTTTCCCTTTTTATCACCAAACCTACTCTATTATCATTCTCATGAACAGCCCTAATGAAAGAATTCATCTCATCAACATCATTAGTCAACAGGACCAAATCATCTGCATAATCTAAATCAGAAATTTTGAAATCTCTAGACCAGTGGTTCTCAACCTTATATGCTTCACGTACCCCCTGAATATGTGTATGTAACTGGTGTACCCCTTATATAGATAGATAAAACTATAGTTATAGTATAATGCCAACTTAGCGACTTTTGAGCTCTCACGGCGTACCCCAAAAAATTTTACCGCGTACCCCACGTTGAGAACCCCTGCTCTAGACCATTTAAGACCAAAATCTCTCCCTTGCAAAGAATTTCGCATAACATAATCAATAACCAAACAAAACGGAAAAGGAGGCAAAATGCACCCTTGTCTAACTTTACTAGCAATGCTAAACCAATCGCTGAAAGACGTACCAACTCTCACGCACGACTCAGTGTTATTATAGAGAGTTTTCATTTCACTAACTTATCAGGTATTCCATATGATATAACAAACAAGCAACCACAAATTATGACGATCAGCAGAGTCAAAAGCCTTTTTTGAAATCTATAAAGCAAGCAACCACAGATTTCTGAGACTCTAAACATTTCTCAAGAATCTGCCTAAGTGAAAATATTTGATCAATACATCCCCTACCACTTCTGAATCCACATTGTTCATCACGCAGTTCTCCATCAACCAAATTCTTTATCCTATTTAGTATAATCATGCAAAGAATTTTACCTGGAACAGAGGGTAAACTAATTCCCCTTTAATTATCACAAGAACTGCGATCACCTTTTTAAAAAATTGGGACAATGACAGCTTTAGTAAAATCCTTACAACACCTTTATCATAAAGAAATATTCAACATTTCAGTCAGCCATGTCACAACACAAATGTTCCCAGCTCTAAGCATTTCAGTGGTGATTTCATACACCCCTGGGGATTAATGCAGTTTTAATTTAGAGATAGTCAAAGTGACTTCGGATTGTGATATAGAGCCATCATTAAAGCCAGTAATGCATCTATCCTCATTACAAACAATGGGAGTAGAAAAATTCCAATATGACAATGTATCAAACTCATACCACCTTTCGGGTTCGAGAAGAAAACGTTTACAGCAATACTTGCTTCTAACCTCAAAACACCGAAAACTACGAAATGCGTGCAACTTAACAAAATACAATAGAGACCACATACAGTCGCTCAAAAAAATATCCGAACATCAAAAACATCCGCGTTCGGATACTTTTTTGAGCGACTGTAGGTGGTCATATTATTTTGATACTAGATCGTGTGGGCTCACTCACGGAAATATTGAGCGTGTGCAGTTACCGTTCACAGCAAACTGGAGCGTGTGCAGTAGCGGTAACTCCAGTTTGCTGTGAACGGTAACTGGAGCGTGTACAGCAACTGTACACGCTCCAGATATTTTTCCTGAATTCTGTAATCACGTGACACGAAGGTTGCCAGATCACTAATTTCTAAAAAAAAATCGTTGACAGATATTTTTCCTGAATTCTGTAATCACGTGACACGAAGGTTGCCAGATCACTAATTTCTAAAAAAAAATCGTTGCCAGATATTTTTTCCTAATTCTGTAATCAACCATAGTTAGTGTTCGGATATTTTTTTGAGCGACTGTACAATACTGGATAGTCTGGCTGATCTAGGGTGGATGTTTCTTTAACTACTGTTTAGATAATAGTTAAATCCCGCCAAAAGTATGGTGAGCAGACAATGCCAAACGGAACTTGATTAGAATCAGATCAGTGGCCAAATGCAGCAACTGCAGCTCAGAACAGACGTGTTCGGATAACTAAATTACACAGTTTGGTTAGATTCCTTAGCGCATGGCACATGAGGAAATTTTATTTGTGCATATAGCGGGATCAGAAACCTCTAATTCGATTGCTCAGTTAATATTCTGAATGCGGTTACAATTCAGGAGGATTCGATTCCATATATCCACGGGTTTTCCTCCGCTAATGAGCTCCAGCATCGGTTAACAAAGCTCTGGCAGAAAGAAAGGCCTTTATTATCCGCGGCATCCACGAAGCTCGAATAAGCGCAGGCATCGAATTAATTACCTTTTAGATGACCTCCTGCTGCACATGCTGCGTGGCAGTCTCGCACGCAGCTGCATCGTATTAGCCAGTGGTGGCCGGCTTTTCTGCTGTTCTCGAGACAGATGGTCCCAGACACGTTGTAACGGCCCTCGTTTGCACTCCAGATTCAAAATCCAAAACAAAATGGAAACGTACAGTCGCTCAAAAAAGTATCCGAACACTATGGTTGATTACAGAATTCAGAAAAAATATCTGGAGCGTGTACAGCAACTGTACACGCTCCAGTTACCGTTCACAGCAAACTGGAGCGTGTGCAGTTACTGCACACGCTCCAGTTTGCTGTGAACGGTAACTGCACACGCTCAATATTTCCGTGAGTGAGCCCACACGATCTAGTATCTAAATAATATGACCACCTACAGTCGCTCATAAAAGTATCCGAACACTATGGTTGATTACAGAATTCAGAAAAAATATCTGGCAACGATTTTTTTAGAAATTAGTGATCTGGCAACCGTGTCACGTGACACGAAGGTTGCCAGATCACTAATTTCTAAAAAAAAAAATCTATGCCAGATATTTATTCTGAATTCTCTAATCACCATAGTGTTCGGATACTTTTTTGAGCGACTGTACAGTAAACACGATTATAAGCTGTTCAGGGTTTTGTTAACCATTGTTTTTCAACCGGGATTTCTCGGGCATCTTTACGACAATCAGCGCAGTTGTCAAGTCATTCGAAAAGTGTTCCAAAAAAAAAAAATTAAAAGAATAACACGATAACGATAAAAATTAATATATCAGAAATATGTGGTATTCAACAATGCAGATTTACTAATAAGCACGAAGCCAAAAAGAGAAAATATTTTGGAACTGGAGGAAAAGAATAACATAATTTAGAAGGGCCTAAAAATAGATTTAAAAAATGAAGATGGAAGCTCAAACATTAAATATATGTAGGTGCAATGTGGGGAACGGATTTACTCAGTCGGTAGCGCGCCAGGCTCGTAATCTGCAGTTCCCAGATTCGAGTCCCAACTGAGCCTGCTTCGAGAATTTTTGCCGCTAAACCCCCATCCTACCCTCGATCACAAAGGGGACACCGATGGGCTTCGAAAGACCTCCGTCCGTTGGATGGGACGTTAACCCGTGGACCCTTGTGCAGGAGATCCATACCCTGTGCACGTTAACACGCTGGATGGCCTTGACGGGAGGCTACCATCTGTCTCCTAGCAGCTGCTACATTGGATTTCTTTCCCCTATCTTTCTTTGAGCCTTTGGTGTCCTTGTGACCTGGCCAATTAGCTCATTGTGTTTAAAAAAAGGGCCGCTTAGAGGTAAAATAACTCAACCTAAATCCTGCTTAAGTTGGGTTGTTTTACTCTGAGCGGCACTTTTTTTGCACACCATGGGCTAAATGGCCAGGTCACAAGGACCTCAAAGTCTCGGAGAAGGTTGGGGGAGGGGACCCACTGGAACAGCTGTTGGGAGGCAGATGGTAGCCTCCCGTCAAGGCTATGCAGCGTGTTCTTTAACGTGCACAAGGTATGGCTCTCCCGCACACGGGGCCATGGCTTAACGTCCCATCCGACTGACGGAGGGCTTATCGAAGCACATCGGTGTCCCCCTACTGACCGTGGGCAGGGCGGGAAGTTTTTCGGAGATAAATCTCAACGCTGGCCCAGCTGGGACTCGAACCTGGGAACTACAGATTTCGAGCCTGGCGCGCTACCGACTGAGTCCCATAAAAAAAAAATCCTGCTTAAACAATTTGCGAGAAAGAGAAATGTGAAAGCAATGGCAGGATTCGGGAAGGAGGACCCTGGCACACATTCTGAGCAAGGCGGGTGTTATGTGCAAAGAATAAAAATAGTTACTCAGAGGTATTTCAACTTAACAAGAAAAAAAAAACCACGTGATATTTCTTCTCTTTGTCTATTCACGAACGGATTCAAAATTGAAAAAAATGAGAGATCTGTGCAGCTTGAAAAGAGAATTAAGTAGCTGGGAAATATAAATAATAAATACTCCCTCAAGCTGTTGCTTGCCACAGATGTCTGACAGGAGCCTGTCAGTTTATATGCATTAGTAGCAGGTCTGAGAAGATGGCAGGACCTCAGCAGAAAAACACACACACATCCACGCCTTACGTGGGGGCTCGAACCCGGATCCCTTAGCCAAGCGTGCTAACCACTCGGCCACGGGACGGCACTGAAATAACCTTATATAAAAAACTTTTTTCTTGGTTGTTAAAAATATTTATGATTGTCGAACATGTCGTTGAAAAAGTAAATAGAAATAAATATTTCAAATAAAGAAAACTACAACAGGAACCGTCCCGTGGCCGAGTGGTTAGCGCACTTGGCTGCTGATCTAAGGGACCTGGGTTCGAGCCCCGGAGTTAAGGCATGGATGTTGGTGTCGTTTTTTCTGTTGAGGTCCTGCCATCCTCTCAGATCTTCTACTTTGGCATATAAACTGACAGGCTTCTGTCAGACCTCTGTGGCAAGCAGCTGCTTGAGAGGGTATTTATTTTTATTTTACAACATAAAATAAACATCCTCTCAAGCAGCTGCTTGCCACAGAGGTCCGACAGGAGCCTGTCAGTTTATACACCACAAAGAAGGTCTGTGAGGATCTCAGCAGAAAAACAACATAAATATCCATGCCTTACCCGGGCTCGAACCCGACATAAACAACAATTATTAATCACGCAACGAATTTATGCTTATCAAGAGAACCATTTCATTTTACCAACTCCTGAAAACACGATTCCTCTAAATGCGTTTCTTGCATTTAAAAAAAAATAATGAAAATCTCCGTTGAAGAGAACCGGTTTTTAATAAATCTTTCTCTTCTTCTTCAAATCTTTTCAATCCCGATTTTCAACAATATTCGTTCACTATTTAGAGAGGGGCGGGGGTGGTTCAGTCGGTAGCGCGCCAGTCCCTTAATCTGTAGTTCCCAGGTTTGAGTCCCTGCTGGGTCAGCGTTGAGATATATCTCCTCAAAATTCCTCGCCCTCCCACGGTCAGTAGGGGACACCGATGGGCTTGTAAAGGCCCCGTCCGTCGGATAGGACGTTAAGCCGTGGCTCCGTGTGCGGGAGAGCCATACCCTGTGCACGTTAAAGAACACCCTGGATGGCCTTGACGGGAGGCTACTATCTGTCTCCCAACAGCTGTTGAAGTGTTTCCCCTCGCCCAACGTTCTCTGACCTTTCATGTGACCTTGCCATTTAGCTCATTGTGTGCAAAAAAGTGCCGCTCAGAGGTAAAACCCAACTATTTAGAGAGTTTCCGAAATTGGAATATTTAACAGCAACAATACTAGTTTTATTGATTGTTCCAGAAAAGTTAATAAAATCAAGTTGAAAGCAATAACCGTTATACTAATCTTGACTAACACGTATAAGGGCATTTTTTAACAGTTTGTGTTAATAATTATATTAATGTTCCTCATTTCTATCTCTGTTATCTATATACATATAGTCTATATTTTTTTTTTTGGAGAAAGAGCCAACTTGCTAAATAGATGGTTTTAGCATCCATAATTCTTTAAATCCTGAATGCATTTTGTTGGAAATCAAGATTTAAACAGATTTGATTGAGAGCTTAAAATTATCATCATTCACACTTGAAAAAAAAAAAACTCATTTAAGCAGCTATTGAATTATTTTGGTTGTTTTATCTGTGAGCGACATTTTTTTTTTCATACAACAGGGCTAAATGGTCAGGTCACAAGGACCCCAAAGGCTCAGAGAAGGTTGGAGGAAGGGGACCTACGGGATAGCTGTTAGGAGAAAGATGGTAGCCTCCAGTCAAGGCCATCCAGCGTGCTCTTTAACATGCACTGGATATGGTTCGTTTGCATATGGAGCCATGGCTTAACGTCCCATCTGACGGACGGCGGTCTTATCCAAGCCCATCGGTGTCCCATATTGACTGGGGACAGGGCGGGGAGTTTTGCGGAGTTAAACCTCAACGCTGACCCAGGTGGGACTCGAACCTGGGAACTGCAGATTACGAGCCTGGCACGCTACGGACTGAGCCGATCTATTGAATTATGTATTTGAGTTACTATCGATATTAACATGGAACTGTACCTAATAAAGTAGCTGCTGAGTTCATATTTACATTGTTAACTCTTCCTAAACATATCTGTCAGTATTTTGAATTTCTGTTATCTCCACTATATAATCAGAATAAACGAAAACAATAGTAAAAGAGTCATTTTTAATTCAAATGTGGCTTGCAACGGAATAATATGGATCAGTGAATAGACGAAGCAATGTCGTTGATCTTTTTTTATTCCTAAGAAAGACTTTATGAAGAAGCTTCAACAGAAAAATAAACGACAGATAAGAATCATTAGCGTGAATTAACAGCAAGCAGCCGCCGGTACAGTGATGAGGCAGGATGTGATACTCTTTCCCAAAAGGCAAAACAAATTGTCCAGTTCGTTAACTTCGAGTCGTGCCAAGTGTAACTACACCCTGCAGTTGTAGATGCACACCTGGAACACCGCCTGACTCTCCAAGATCTATGCGCTGGAGGACAGAGCTCTTGTACACTGCCAGCCCCATCTGACAGCTTTCGTTCTCCTCCCCCCCCCCACCTCACAGAAGAGCTGCACTGCCAAGTTGCCAGCCCACTCTACCTGTCTCCTCCTGTTGTTGATGGGAAGACCACTCTCTCTGCTCTAAACGAACGCGCTAGTATTGGCAAGAATAGTACTGCTGAATCATTCGCTGAGGAGATCCTTTTCGGAGAATGACTTCTTAAAGAGGAAGACGTCGACTTTCCAGAAACCTAAAAATTTAATCTCTTTACTAAGCGTTTTATTAAATGGAGTAACTAACGCTTCGATATCTCCATGAGTGTCTCTTACATAGGGTGGCCAGATTTACAGAAGAGGATCCGGAACTTTTGAAAATTCAGCTCGAATTCAGTTGCTAGTGGTCAACTAGGGTGATCACACGTTTCCGTTTTCCAGGGACGTCTGGCCATTTTATTTTGACAATTAACGGCTTTCATTGTAAAATTCTAAACTCAAATTTTCAGTCACTTGCATCACCAAGTGAGATTTCTTATAACAGTGTTGCCATTACTATTTGGGACGAGGGTAAGAGACATCGATGAGCTTGGAGTAGGAGATATCAATGAGCTTGAAGTAGGAGACATCAATGAACTTGGAGTAGGAGGCATCAATGAGCTTGGAGTAGGAGACTTCTATGAGCTTTTACGTCCCATTCGACGTCCGTCGGATAGGACGTAAAGCCGTGGCTCCGTGTGCAGGAGAGCCTGTGAATGTTAAAGAACACGCTGTATGGTCTTGACGGAACGCTATCATCTATTTCCTGAGAGCTGTTCAGTAGGTCCCCGTCAACTTTCTGAGCCCTTGGGGTCCTTTTGTTCTGGGTATTTCGCCCATTATGAATCATATTTCCAATTATTCCGTCGTTCGTTGTTCCTGTTGAAAAATTCCCAGTGCAGATTTAATATTTTTCTTACTGAAATGATCACAGCGGAATTTAAATGTGTTATAAGTAGCACTTCAAAGGCACTCGACGCTACTTAAATATCTAATTGCTACAACTGAAACATGAATGTAAAAGCTCTACATATTTTTCGGCGTGAAGATGCCTTTGAAACGCTGGTTTTCTTGGCAGACAAACCCCACACATCCTGGTTCTTCAATCGCAAAACAAACATCACAGACAAGTGGTAGACATTTAATTGAACGTTACAGCTTCTTTAATTGCAAAATTACTTTCCTCCGAATTCACGATAGAGTTCGTCAATAAAGAAGGCAAACACAAAGACTGTACCGCGGCCTGGATTAGTAATTGGCTGATCATTAGTAGTCATGGTTAATTTCAGGACTTAATGAACTAAAGGGCTTTTCCGTCGCTTACGATGCGAACACAAAATCAGGTCGTTGACTCCATCAAGGCAGCGGGAGAGTTGAGAGATCCTCCTACTCCGCGAAGCCTTTTGTCGCTGGTGTGAGACGTTCCTCATTGGCTCTTCTGCAGGGCCCGTAAAATCAATAGAGTTAGACACATCATACAAATGGGACTATGACCATGGCATTGTTGCCTTGAATTACTTCAGGTGGAGTTAGCGAAAGTTCAGACGACCTAACAGTAGGGGTGGATTAAGGAATTCCGAGAGGAATTTAAATATTTGGGGGACGATCGTGTAATGAAAAATAAATAGGATTGTGAGAAGCAACACGTTTTAACTGCGTAAACAAATAAAAATATAAAAATAAATACCCCCTCAAGCAGCTGCTTGCCACAGAGGTCTGACAGGAGCCTGTCAGTTTATATGCCATAGTAAAAGGTCTGTGAGGATGGCAGGACCTCAGCAGAAAAACAACATACATCCATGCCTTACCCGGAGCTCGAACCCAGGTCCCTTAGATCAGTAGCCAAGCGCGCTAACCACTCGGCCACGGGACGGCTAAAATAAATAAATACCCCCTCAAGCAGCTGCTTGCCACAGAGGTCTGACAGGAGCCTGTCAGTTTATATGCCATAGTAGAAGGTCTGAGAGGATGGCAGGACCACAGAACCTCCTTTTTTCTAAACAACTTCTGAAATAGGTTCTCATTGAAAACATCTTTAATTTAACAACCGAATTAGGCAACACAATTAAAAGAACACTATAATATTCTGAAAATATATAAGTTCTGAAACAATCTAAGAACAGAAATAGAAAATATTAATAGTTAATTGGTGATAAGCCCAAACGTCTAAGACAGGCCTGCAGAACCCAAACTTGATGAAGAGCCAATAGGAGAAAAATTATATTTTTTATTGAAAACTAAGTTAAATAAAAAAAATTAAATCATTGAGTATATGTTGGGGTTTTGAGGAGTATTGTCCTGAAATACAGAAAAGTCATCACATTATATGTTGTACATTCCCCACTCAGTTTCGTTGGCGGCCAGAAGAGGAAAGTTTTTAGTGCAACTTTTCCTACAAATGGATTGGCAGGGGTGGTCCAATTCTATATGCCACCAAAGTGCCCTGATTTGACACTCTTTGATTTTTTTCTTGTGGGGATTTGTAAAGAATTATGTTTAAATGGACAAAATTTGAGACCTGAATCAGATGAAAGAAAGAATAAGAGAAGCAATCGAGCGAGTAACAACACATATGCTGCAGCGTGTATGGCAACTGAAATTCTCCCTCAAAGTCCATTGTTCCCAACTTACAGCTTAACCCGTTAATTCCTGCCAAAGCCTCTCACCCTCTTCCATCATGGAACTTGTCATCCACCTTGTTTTAATGTATCTGCTTCCTAAAAGACTAATGATCTCTCCTGTTATCTTAAAGACAGATTGCCATCATTTGTTCCACCTATAAGTAATTTCAGGCGACAATATGAAAAATTCATTTGTGTATCATTACTCCAATTTATTGGCAATCCATTGATCAGCCTTCTTCGGACTCTCATCAGAAAAGAGAAAGGAAGCTTGGGTGGAATATGTCAAACACTAGAACGAAAAGTAAGGTAATCGAAGAAAGAATCATTTTAAGGTTTCATTCTTAACAATTCTTTTCTCTCAAGAAGAAAAAAGTGATTCCCACATTTACTATTATTAACTGAAGCTCTTGACACCATATTGAGAGCTTGAGTAAAAGATTGATTCATTAGAATTAAAAACGTGGTGCTAGATTCAAATATTAATGGCCAAAAAGTCTGAAAAGTCACGTAATTGTTGAGTTGCAATTTTTTTTCTAGATTTTTAATAGACAAAAGTAAAATTTTAGAATGAAAGATGTTGATTATCAATTTAACGGAAAAAATCCTACGCATCTTAATTGATCAAAATTTAATCGCATGCAGAAGGATAATAAATTATATCCCTGCCATAAACCCAGTGGTGTAGTCGAACCAGACAAAGCCCCTATAGTTGAATTATTATGTTATTAGTTTTTGTGCGATTTTGGTGGATAGACGGACAGACGGCAATGAGTTATTGGTAAATTTAACTAAGAAATGCCTGAAACGTGTGTTTTTGTTAACATCTTGAAATGTTCATCGAAATAATAATAATACTTTCTGTATATCGCTTCGATGAGAAAGTAAAAAGCACCCTCATACTATTTTTTTAGGACTGCGCCATTGCTTAAACCCAGTTTCAACAAGAAACAACTATTTCTAGACAAGCAATATTTTTATGTAAAACAATTTTAATTCATCACATGTTATGTGTCTTTTTAAGTAACAGTGAAAGCTGTTTTTTTTTTCATTATACACTAAAAATTTATCGTTTAAGAATATAGCATCAGACATAGTCTGATCTCTCAACTTGCTCTCTTATTCCTCGCTAGAATTATAGGCGTAGGAAGAGGGTGAGTGGTTAGAGGGGCAGTTGCCTCCCCCACACGAAAAAAATTTGTTTTCGGAAGCACTGATTTATATTTATTCATTATTTAAAAAAAAATATTTTATGTATTTTTAATTTAAAAAAATATATTTAATGTATTTTTAATAATGATTCCTTTTTTTTGGTTTGCTTATGTCCATTCTTAGTTGTATTATGGTATGATGTATACATAATTGCTGTAATTACAACTGCATTCATTAATGAACGGCTTGACCTAATTTTCTAAAAGCAATTATTTCTCCCCCCCCCCCCTGGAAAACTTTCTGCCGACGCCCATGCATTAACTTAAACTTTCAATATTTCCGTCATTTCCTTCCTCTTCCATCAATTCTTGTGGAAAATTTACTACCTACCAATATTCATAGCAACATGATTTCAAATTCTTCATCGCAGCGCCCCTACTATGAAAACCTTCATTATTTATTTAAAAATGGCTTGGTATAACAATATTATTCTCAGATAATAAATAGGAAATTCCAGATGTAATTAACTATTAGGTAAATTGTAAAATTTGGATGCTGATTTAATAATTAAGATAATTAAATAAACTTTAATGACCAAAATTAAAACTTTCGTAACGAAATCTGGCTTCGTAGCGAAGAGAGCTATAAACCGGAAGTGCCGCCATTGGTGAATATGTTTTTAATTGTTTCCAGTTTTCTTTAAATCACGCTAACCTTCAATATCATTGTTTTAGTTTGAATTCAGTCACTGTTTCAGCTTTAATACTGTTGTTTAATACTGTTTTAGCTTTAATAGTTTGAATTCAGTCACTGTTTAGCTATAATAGATGTTTGCTAAAGTATCATTAACGTGTTTGAATGTCACACTTTAATCAGGTGATTAAGAGCCTATTACAAACGTCTGCTTAACTGTAAAAAATAACATATCTGAAAAAACAGGCAACGAATGCAAACGATTTTTTTTTTTTTGAAAATATGTGTCTTGCACCTTTTCACGTCCTACCGATTGAGGACTGTTACAGGAGAATTCTTTTGATGTTTTGTGAAGAGAACCGACCAAATAAAGCATTTTTTTTTACCTCCCCTTAAGAATTCCTAACTCGACCTCGATGATCTTTGTGCCGTCTGCCATCTTTCGTTTATAACGCCGAGGCTGCTGCTAAAGCAACCGATCCACTAAACGGTGCAACGAAGCCAACGAGAAAGGCATCTTTAAAAAAAAACACAATATTTTCTCTCCGTCATTTCTAGAGCCAGAGGTCAGTACGTGTCCCAAAAAGAAAGTGAGGCTTTTGTTAAGGCAAGAATTGGCTGCAGGAACTAAAGAATCTGGAGAGCGTACTGTGGGGAAGTAGAAGAGCTCTTGTGCCCCAGCAACAGGACAGCAGTGTGGGGGGGGGGGGGGTTGAACGCAGGACAAAAGCTGTTCTCCCCCAACTATCGCCCACCCCTGTCAGTTGTCTTTCCCTTTACAACCCTCCCTCCTCGCTGCAGTAAATGGTCGCTTTCCTCTATACTATAGTGGGGGACTGTTACGCACTATTTCGCATGGTGCTGTAAACTTCAGTTGCAGTACTGCCTGAGGGAGCAGAGGTGGGATTATTTGTTTTTGCTGTAGTCTTTGCATATTCGAGAGATATTTCGTGCTGTTCGCAGCTTATGCCGGAAAATAGTTTACAAAAGCACGATTAGAAAATCAAGGAAGGGAATGAAGATTTAATCTGTTGTTGTAAATAAGTTCAGAAAAATTCATTCTATAAAAACGAGAAAAATAGATTTTGCTTAAATGTTTGATAGAAGATTTAAAATGAATTACTCCTGAAAGTATCTCTGAGTAACGGTGTAATATGCCTTAAGGAGTTGTGAGGAAGGCGATGCCTCAGCAGAAAAATAACCTGCATCAGACTGAATTTAATTCCCGTGTAAAAAAGGACTTTCCCACAGCTGAGCTCGGTAATAATTACCACTGGACGTTCTTGTAAAATTTATTTTTCACAATAACTGCATTATTAGTAACGTTTTTTCGTTAATGCGATTTCAAATGAACATTGATGTAAGTCAGGCGTGCACAAACATCGACCATCTAAATAATTTTATCCGGCCAGCATGAAAATTAATTAAAAAATAAATAAATTACCTCTTAAGCTGGGGGCGAGGGTGGCTCAGTCGGTAGCGCGCCAGGCTCGTAATCTGTAGTTCCCAGGTTCGAGTCCCAGCTGGGTCAGCGTTGAGATTTATCTCCGCAAAATTCCCCGCCCTGCCCACGGTCAGTAGGGGACACCGATGGGCTTGGAAAGGCCGCCGTCCGTCGGATGGGACGTTAAGCCGTGACCCCGTGTGCGGGAGAGCCATACCCTGTGCACGTTAAAGAACACACTGGATGGCCTTGACGGGAGGCTACCATCTGTCTACCAACAGCTGTTCCAGTGGGTTCCCTCCCCTAACCTTCTATGAGCCTTCGGGGTCATTGTAACCTGGCCATTTAGCCCATGGTATGCAAACGAAATCTCTGAGAAAATATCTCTTATGCGGTAGGTTGACAAGCAGAGGTTATGTATCACTGGATTTGACTGTATAAGAAGTATTTGCAGTAATAAAGCTTGCCTCCAACTGAAAGCTCGTAAGAAAACATGCGACTGGGGAAGATGTAAGAGCTCTGCACAACTGAAGCGGCTGTTCCCATTCATTACATTATTCACACCTTGTTGGAGAATTACGTTTTGTGAACCAGTCTTGAATACAGAGCAATGTTAAAATGCATACAGATAAGTTACTTCCAGAAGCTTCATCGACAATTTATTTCATGAACAGTTTTAATCTCCTCAACTAACACAGGTTACTAATCTTTACGGTTATCCGTACTACCTTCAGATTAATTGTACTGTCCGATTTACGTGTAAGCTTCCCTTATGTTATACTTTCTTGTACTACTTTCAACAAATAAATTTATTAATGTTATTTCTCGTTGGTAAAAAATGTGTTTTCAGCACTAAATGGAGTGAATCTTGTACGTATTTCGGCGCACTTTTTTCCCCAGACGATTTCAAAAATTACTTGAGAATGAAAATATTTATTGAGTTTAGTAAATGACCAGCTGAAAATAGGATACAAAAAATGCATTTTTTTTTCCACCGAACGAGCGTCTAATCGATATCCTGAGGTTTCTTGTTATTTATAGTTGTCGATATAATATTGTTTACTTTTTTCTGAGGGGGATTGCTGGACAAAGTTTGGGACATCTTATACCAGAAACATGCAGGTGCTGTTTTTGACCTACTATCACAGTACAGAACAACGAAAGAAGGAAACATAAGATGATAATTCTCATGGAGTAAGAGTATTTCATTCCTTGTATTACTCTGTTACGATTTATTGGGATACGATCTACGTTGGGTTGGGTTGTTTTACCTCTGAGCGGCACTTTTTTGCACACCATGGGCTAAATGGCCAGGTCACAGGGACCGTGAGGGCTCGTAGAAGGTTGGGGGAGGTGATATACTGGAACAGATGTTGGGAGACAGATGGTAGCCTCCCGTCAAGGCTATCCAGCGTGTTCTTTAACGTGCACAGGGTATGGCTCTCTCACACACGGGGCCACTGCTTAACGTCCCATCCGACGGACGGCGGCCTTTCCAAGGCCATCGGTGTCCCCTACTGACCGTGGGCAGGGCGGGGAATTTTGCGGAGATAAATCTCAACGCTGACCCAGCTGGGACTCGAACCTGGGAACTACAGATTACGAGCCTGGCGCGCTACCGACTGAGCCACCCCCGCCCTTACGACCTACGAATCTGCAAGTAAGTGATGCGTCAACAATTAATCGGCCGAACTTGAATCGAAGAGATTTTTAGTACGATAAATTATCCAGGATAATTTGTTTTCAAGCACCTAACTGATAAAAATATCGGTCTATAAATCTGTGAAATCGGCCGATGTTACTGCTTTCATGCAGCTTTTGCTTTTCAGAAGTCACCATATAATTATTGCCATTGTAAATCTAACCAAATCAGAATCTATCACCGACTATATTCATTCTTCTTAAGAACACATTCTTATTTTTCCTTTCAAAATTAAACCACACCTGAAGAACTTAGGGTTGGGTTGTTTTACCTCTGAGCGGCACTTTTTTGCACACCATGGGCTAAATGGCCAGGTCACATGGACCCCGAAGGCTCAGAGAAGGTTGAGGGAGGAGACCCACTGGAACAGCTGTTGGGAGACAGATGGTAGCCTCCCGCCAAGGTCATCCAGCGTGTTCTTTAACGTGCACAGGGTGACTCTCCCGCACACGGGACCACGGCTTAACGCCCCATCCGACGGGCGGCGGCCTTTCCAAGCCCATCGGTGTCCCCTACTGACCGTGGGCAGGGCGGGGAATTTTGCGGAGATAAATCTCAACGCTGACCCAGCTGGGACTCGAACCTGGGAAGTACAGATTATGAGCCTGGCGCGCTACCGACTGAGCCACCTCCGCCCCGAAGAACTTAGGTAATCGTATCAAATATCGTCTTTAAATGTCGACTTTTTCACGCCGAATCTGTTTATCAGTGCCGACATATTAATTTGGCTTTTCAACCTCGCTTATTCCAGAACTTCTGTCTCCTTCATTTATCCGACATATGGCACTAACTGGATTATTTCTGCAGCCCTGGCGGCACTGCTGTTCTCGTACTCTGTCATTACCTACACGCCAAATCTCCTCCAATAGACAGAGCTCACCATCTGCATCCACCGCCTTGCTGTTGTGTGAAATCAATGGAACGAAATTCGACATCGAAATAAACGTGCGTGTTTTCCTATCGTAGCTTTAATGTTAAAACAGTTACATGTTTATTATAAATATTTTAAACTAAGAGCTAGTTAAATTACCAACATAGTTTTTTCTTTGTGACAAAATGGAAGAACAATTCAGCGTAAATGACAATAGTAGAATTCTCCTTGTTTTTTTTTTAAAAAAAGGGGGCTACTGTTTTCACTTTGTTTTCCAGTGAAGCTTTTCCCTTTAAGCACTAAATGAAAAAATTCTCTTCGAGTTTGGATAGCTATTAACGACTTATCAAAAATCGAATTTTTCGAATCTACCAATAGTTGTAATTTCTACCGTTAGAAAGCGCTAAAGTTGGAGAACTTAAAAGGAATATTTTAAACGATATATTCATTTCGGTTTTTTCAAATTTGGGTACTAAAGTTGGGTTGTTTTACCTCTGCGAGGCAATTTTTTTTTTTTTTGCACATAATTCGCCAAATGTCCAGGTCACAAGGACCCCGAGGGCTCAGAGAAGGTTGGAGGAAAGGGACCCACTGGATAGATGGTAGCCTCCCTTTAAGTTCATCCAGCGTGTACTTTAAAGGGGGTAGTTTATATCTCTCCCGTAGATCGTAGATCGTATAATCATATTCGATGTACCGGATAATAATTTTACCCCTAACCATCTCCATCATAAAGATTGTCTATTTGGCATGAGTGAGAATAAATTATATAAGTAAACCACCCTAAGGTGAGCCCCTAAGGGCAAACATAAGAAAAGCTAAAAATAGCAGTAAAATTGTATAAGAAACCTAAAACAGGTAGGTCTCTTCAGAGAACGCTACCGTTTTAGGCCTCTTGTACTTGTTCAAAACAGTATGATCGTGAAGAATCATAATCTCTTTGGGATTATTGCTTACAGCCTTAAAAAATCTTTTTGAGGTGCGTTTTATATGTGTATATATATATATGGTCGATGCCCAGGTATTTATGGAGTTGTCTGTTAGTGACAAACCAGGGGGCATCGATCGCAGTTCTCAAAATCTTGTTTTGTAAGACCTGAATCTTACGAATATTGGTGGGTGTGGTATTCGCCCATATGGGTGAAGCATAGAGAATCACCGGTCTGATGATATCGCTCTCCCGCACACGGAGCCACGGCTTTATATCTCATCCGATGGACGACGGCCTTTCTAAGCCTATGGGTATCTCCTACCGACAGAGGGCATTGTGGAGAGTTTTATGGAGATAAATATCAATGCTGGCCTAGGTGGGACTCGAACCTGGGAACTGCATATCACGAGCCACCCCCTCCCCGAAGAAGGGGAGGTAATGTTTTAGTTTTAAGAGACTTTATGACTGGATGTGTGCTAATAAAATCTTGCTACTCGCATTTTCAAAACATTGGTTAGAATTTGCACCATTAGAGTGTGTGTGTGTGTGTGGGGGGGGGGGGGGGTATAAAGATATAAGCTAAGAGCTAAAAGTATAAATGGCAAGCTTCTTTTAAAAATAAACATTCGAAACTGGACAGGGATGATGTGCATTTCCAGTAGGTTAAATTGATAGCAACAGTATTTAAATCGTAAATACAATGTACACACAAAATAAAGTACAGTAAGATTATGGATCCTAATTTTGCTGCACTGGTGGGCTTCTGTGGAGGGAAAATCTTCCGCTGTGTTTTCTGTTTGTTTGTGGGTTGACAGCCTCAGGTGAATAGATACAATGGATATGCTTATCAGCTGGTGGACAATCCTGAGCAGAGGTCATCGCAGGCACCTAAACTCTTTTCTTCTACTGGCATCGTCACATTCTACATTGGAGGAAATCTTCCAGTGTAGATGGCCTTTAGTGGTGGGGGAACGGGTCTTTGCCCCATGTCTGCGATTAGGGGCTGTTTGATATTGTTGGCATTCCCTCTCTCAATAAACATAGTTTCTTTAAACATCCCACTAACCATTTTCTCCCCATAGGTAGTTGGAATCTGAGGACTCTGCACAGAGCTTTTTCTCTTGATGTCCTCACACAAGAATTCCACAGTTATCATTTTGATATTCTCGGCTTGCAAGATGGACAGATAAAGGTCAGATTCTTAAAAATAATCTTAAATTTCTCTTTTCAGGAAGGAACGATAATAAACATCACCAAGGTGTGGGTCTGCTTCTCAGCAGACACGCTAGTGATGCTCTTCTAGGATATGAGTGCATTAATGAAAGGTTTCTAACAGCAAAATTTCAGACAAGCGTTAAAGACTTGAATGTCTCCTACAGGTAAGTAAACTCAATGGTTTCAGAATAACTAACACTTATTACAAACACCGCGACATACATAAGTATACATGGGTTTCACCTGACGTGATTGATTATATATTAATTAACAGCAAATGGGCTACTTCTGTTAGGAATACCAGGTCATATAGGGGAGCTGAAATTGGATCTGACCATTATGTTGTTAAAACTGTCTTGCAACTTAAACTTAAAAAGTGTTGTGCTAGAGTTAAAAAATTTACCTTTAATACTGAAGCTCTGAAAGACCCAGTTATAGCCAAAGCTTACCATGATAGGTTACTTAGTCATTATGACAGTCATGATATGCTTACTACTGAAGTTGAGGAAGAATGGGATCATTTTAAACAGGCTTTTTTGGACACTAACAGTACTCTTTTAGGAAAAAAGGAGCAGAGGAGACAGAATTATCTGAGTGATAAGGCACATGAGCTTATTTCAGAAAGAAGGAACTGCAGGAATATCCTTAATCAGTACCCTACTAATCCTAATAGAAAGGATTACAGAGAGCTTAATAAACGTGTAAAGGATCAGTTAGCTACTGATAAGAATCTTTGGCTTGATGGCTTGGCTGACAAAGCCTAGGAAGCAGTTAGACAGCATAACAGCAGAGAGCTGTATCAAATAGTTAATGTTTTGTGTGGTAGAAAATAAACAGGTGTACAGGGATTGAAGGATAAACAAGGTAAGGTTATAGAAGGTGAGGATTCTGTCATGGCTAGGTGGGCTGAGCATTTCAGTCATGTTTTAAATAATGTGGTTAGTTCTACTCTCAATTGTTTGCAATGATGATAGATGCATTGGTGGCATTAATGTTGGCCCTATAACACAGTCTGAAGTTATTTTGGCTATATCTAAACTTAAACTTCATAATTCCTCAGGGGTAGATGAAATTACTACTGAAATACTTAGAGCTGGGAATGTTTCGGTTACCACTTGGATGACTGAAATTTTGAATACCTTTTATGATAAAGGCATGGTTCCTAAGGATTTTATGGGGCGGGGGTGGCTCAGTCGGTAGCGCGCCAGGCTCGTAATCTGTAGTTCCCAGGTTCGAGTCCCAGCTGGGTCAGCGTTGAGATTTATCTCCGCAAAATTCCCCGCCCTGCCCATGGTCAGTAGGGGACACCGGTGGGCTTGGAAAGGCCGCCGTCCGTCGGACGGGACGTTAAGCCGTGGCCGTGTACGGGAGAGCCATACCATGTGAACGTTAAAGAACACGCTGGATGGCCTTGACGGGAGGCTACCATCTGTCTCCCAACGGCTGTTCCAGTGGGTCCCCTCCCCCAACCTTCTCTGAGCCTTCGGGGTCCATGTGACCTGGCCATTTAGCCCATGGTGTGCAAAAAAGTGCCGCTCAGAGGTAAAACAACCCAACCCAACCCTAAGGATTTTATCAGAGCTATTATTATCCCTATTTTCAAAAAAGGTGATCGCAGTTCTTGTGATAACTATAGGGGTATCAGCCTACTCTCTGTTCCAGGTAAATTCTTTCCATGATTGTGCTTAATAGAATTAAGAATCTGGTTGACAGTCAATTGCGTGATGAGCAATGTGGATTCAGAAGTGGTAGGGGATGTGTGGATCAGATATTTTCACTTAGGCAGATTCTTGAGAAATGTTTAGAGTTTCAGAAACCTTTGGTTGCTAGCTTTGTTGATTTCAAAAAGGCTTTCGACTCTGTTGATCGTCATAATTTGTGGTTGATTGTGAGATCATATGGTATACCACACAAGTTAGTTAACATAATGAAAGCTCTCTATAATAACACTGAGTCGTGTGTGAGAGTTGGTAAGGCTTGTAGCAATTGGTTTAGCATTACTTCTGGTGTTCGACAAGGGTGCATTTTATCTCCTTTTTTCTTTAGCTTGGTTATTGATTATGTTATGCGAAATTCACTTCAAGGGAAAGATTTTGGCCTTAAATGGACTGGAGATACGAAAATTTCTGATTTAGATTATGCTGATGATTCAGCCCTTTTGGCAATTGATGTTGATGAGATGAACTCTTTTATTCGAGCTGTTGATGAGACTGGTAGTAGAGTAGGTTTGGTTATAAACAGAGAGAAAACTAAAGTGAAAATTGCTTAGGCAGGCTGTGATTCAATTAATCTGAATGGCTGCAGTCTTGAGCAGATGTCACAGTTTAATTATCTTGGGAGCTATGTAACAGATAATGGTGATGTGCGGCATGAGATTAACAGACGAATAGGGATTGCTGCCGGGACTTTTAAGAATCTATGGAGAGTGTGGAGAAATAGGCGTTTACACCTAAAGACTAAAATTAGACTGTATAATAGTCTGGTTCTTTCTAGGGTTAGTTATGGTGATGAAACTTGGACACTTTGTAAACAAGATAACAGGAAACTAGATGCTTTTGATTCCAGATGCTTACGCAGTATCTTGGGCATTAGGTGGTCCAACTTTGTAACTAATGATGAGGTTAGGCAAAGGAGTTTGCAACCTCCTTTAAGCAGCATATTGTGCAGAGACTCCGTTGGTTTGGCCATGTTGCCCGTATGAATAATTATAGATTGGCGAATAGGGTTATGAACAGTGTGCCTAAAGGCCTCAAAAAGAAGGGGAGACCTAGGATGCGGTGGGCAGACAATGTCAAACAGGACCTTGTTAGAATTGGTGTGCAGTGGCCAGATGCAGTAGATGTAGCTCAGGATAGACTTGCTTGGAAAATTAAATTGCACTGTCTGGTTGGACCTCCGTAGCCCATGGCTGCTTGAGGATGATGATGATGATGATGATAAATATCATTCAAAATTCTGTAATATAGAATTATTCTCACACAACTTCTAAAATGTATGTTAATTTTATTTAATGGTTTGAAACAATACAATTAAATCCTGTTAAAACGTGATCCGATAGAACGCGATTCCTCTTATAATGCGATGTAAGTGTGACTCCCTATTTTTTGTCATGAAATGTAATTTTATACCTAAGGTCTGCATATTGGATTCCTTGAGTAGTTTTGTGTACACGTGGGCAATATTTTCACTCCAGCGCGAATCCGCGATACTTGCTATCGTTTGACATCCGAAAGAATACCGGCGGTTGATTCATTTACTTCTAAGCTTTTGTTGGTAACATCCATTTGATTTGTATTTCAAATGAACAAATTGACAGCGGTTTTGTTACTGAATTTTTGCTAACGCGATTCCCTTATATCGCGATGCGATTTTTTAGATCCTTGCACCGATTTATAACGGGATTTACTGTACTTATTCCCCGTCCTGCCCACGGTCAGTAGGGGACACCGATGGGCTTGGAAAGGCCGCCGTCCGTCGGATGGGACGTTAAGCCGTGGCCCCGTGTGCGGGAGAGCCATACCCTGTGCACGTTAAAGAACACGCTGGATGGCCTTGACGGGAGGCTACCATCTATCTCCCAACAGCTGTCCCAGTGGGTCCCCTCCCCCAACCTTCTCTGAGCCTTCGGGGTCCATGTGACCTGGCCATTTAGCCCATGGTGTGCAAAAAAGTGCCGCTCAGAGGTAAAACAACCCAACCCAACTGTACTTATTGTTAAATTTAAATTAATTTCTGAGATATTATGAAACATTACTTAGCTTTCATAACTTTAAATACTGAACGAATGCTGTTGAAAATTAAGATTTAATTAGATTTGATTATGATCTTGTCTTTAGTCACATTTTTACATTAACTGCATATTTTATAAGTTTTAGAGATCTGATGTTAGATTCTCATTGACATACATGGAAATTCTCCAAATATTTTGATAATGCCATGTATTGTTATTCAGGATTCCATCCAGATACTTTTTTTCCTCCGCAGTTTTTTCCTCCGTTATGAAAAAAGTTTATATTCAACTTGAATGTAACACTGAACTCCCTCTACCTGAGGTGATACGAATCAAATGAAACTTTTACTGATGATTAATTAAAAATAAATTAACTTTCAAGCAGCTGCTTGCCATAAGAGGCCTCATAGGAACCTGCCAGTATAATTCTATAGAGAAGATCTGTGAGGAAGGCGAGACTTCAGTAGAAAGTCAACACAAATCAACATCCATACCGTATCCCAGGATGGGACCTACAGAAAAATGTAAACAGTTCCACGTTATCTCAATAGAAAATCACATTCAGAGCTCAATAACTTCTTCAATGTGATTTCCAATTTAAAAAAATATATCTAAAGATAAATTAAAGATCTCAATGAAATATATCTAAAGCTTGATTTTAAACAATATTTGTTCACTATTCAAAGATTTATGAATGCTTGAATATTTAACAAGCTACAAAAAATTGACCCCAATATTTAATTAAAGTGGTTAGCGCGCTTGGCTACTGATCTACGGGACCTGGGTTCGAGCTCCGGGCATATAAACTGACAGGCTCCTGTCAGACCTCTGTGGCAAGCACTGCTTGAGGGGGTATTTTTTTTTAAGAGAACAGGGGCCGGTGCATATTGGTCTCTTGATCTGTCACTGTAATCAACTGTGATCTTGATCTCTTAACTGTTTTAATTTTGGTGTCACTTTTTGTAGCCTGTTAAATATTTCAACGTTCATAACTCTTTGAATGCTGAAGAAATATCGTTTAAAATCGACATTTAAATAAAATTGATTGAGGTCTTTAATTTATCTTTAGACATATTTTTCATTAAAACCACATTGAAACAGTTATTGAGCCCTGAATGTGATTTTCTATTGAGATAACAATGGAACTTTTCCATTTTTCTGTCCAGTACCCAATGGTTCTAAAACCATTGGTTTTCGTAGACTATATTTCCCATTGATTACTTCAGTAGGAGATTTAGGTTCACAAACATATTCATATGTTGCGACATATCTGACGAACCCATCCACTTCTTCAGGGTGAAGCAATTTTATGCAACAGGAAGTATATCCGTTTTCATTCACTGATGCAAGTGACTGGGCCAGGACCTGACACAGGTGAAAGGAAGATATATGGAACTAACGAAAGAAAAACATGATATATGGAACTAATGAAAGTTTTCAAGAGTTCCATATATCTATCATATTTACAGTTAATTTTCATTTACGAGTGGGAAGGACGAGGCTAGGTATCTGAAGTTTCCACGTTCGAGATCCTGCCCTCGGTCAGAAAGAGGAACTGATGGCCTAGAGAAACTGCCGTCCGTAGGATGGGACGTTATAAGTAGTGCCCCGTATGCAGAAGAACCAAACCGTGTGCACGTTGAAGAACATACTGAATGGTCTGGAAAAGAGGCTTCCATCTTGCTTTTAGCCGTCTAGTGGATCCCTTCCCCAACAGTTGTCTAGTGTAGGGATTCTCAACGTGAGGTACGCGGTAAAATTTTTTGGCGTACGCCGTGAGAGCTCAAAAGTCGCTAGATCTAGTAACAAAGTAAAAATAACTATTGTCATACTATAATTATAGTTTTAGCTATCTATACAAGGGGTACGCCAGTTACATATACATTTTCAGGGGGTACAGTCGCTCGAAAAAGTATCCGAACGCTATGGTTGATTACAGAATTCAGAAAAGATATCTGGCAACTTTTTTTTTAGAAATTAAATGATCAGGCAACCTTCGTGTCACGTGATTACAGAATTCAGGAAAAATATCTGGAGCGTGTACAGCAACTGTACACGCTCGTTACCGTTCACAGCAAACTGGAGCGTGTGCAGTTACTGCACACGCTCCAGTTTGCTGTGAACGGTAATTGCACACGCTCAATATTTCCGTGAGTGAGCCCACACGATCTAGTATCAAAATAATATGACCACCTACAGTCGCTCAAAAAAGTATCCGAACACTATGGTTGATTACAGAATTCAGAAAAAATATCTGGCAACGATTTTTTTGTTTAGAAATTAGTGATCTGGCAACCTTCGTTGACACGTGACACGAAGTTTGCCGGGTCACTAATTTCTAAAAAAAATCTTTGCCAGATATTTTTTCTGAATTCTGTACGTGAGGAAGTTTTTCTGAATTCTGTACTGAACACTGTACGTGAAGCATAAAAGGTTGAGAACCACTGGTCTAGTGGATCACCTCCGAAAGTTGAGTGTTTGTGATATGGCCATTTAGCTATTACGTACAAAAAATATGCCGTTTAAAAAATCCAAAGTTTTTTTGCACAATGGGCTAAATGTCCAAGTCACAAGGAGCCCAAAGGCTTAGAGGAAGGGATCCACTATATTCTGTCAGGAAACAGAACTTTCCCATGTAGCGGATCCCAGCTGATGACCTTTAAAATGCATCAGTGGTTCCTTAGGGCAAAGCAGGGTTTGGCGGCTTCAACGTAGGCATAGTGGAGATTGGAAACTTTCCAGGAGTTCATTGCATTCTCCCACCTAAATGAAAAATATCTGTATAGTGTTTAACTTTTTAAAGTTTATCCTTTTACAGCTTTGGCGCCTTTTAACGGTGTAAATCAAACAAATGGAAGATTCAGAAAATGGGAAGAGCAATATCTCATTAATCTTTATCTAATAATATAAATAAATAAATACCCCCTCAAGCAGCTGCTTGCCACAGAGGTCTGACAGGAGCCTGTCAGTTTATATGCCATAGTAGAAGGTCTGAGAGGATGGCAGGACCTCAGCAGAAAAACAACACATACAACCATGCCTTATCCGGGGCTCGAACCCAGGTCCCTTAGATCAGTAGCCAAGCGCGCTAAACCAAAAAAAATTCATTTTCTCTTTAAAAAATTAAATGACTATACTTTCTACAAAAACGATCTTTCTCCAAACTGCCGCAATAAAATTAAAGGAGTGGAACAGTTGTGAATAATAAAAAATACAAACAATAGGAGTGAATCTATTGTTTGTTTTTTTTTGTGCAGAACTTTCAATCTTTTCATTCAGACTTAAATATTAAGCAAGTTTATAGATTTTTTTTCTTACTTTTTCTCGGGGGGGGGGGGGGCATACACCGTTTTTTTTTTCTTCTAGCTGTTGGACAGGCGAAGCGACTGCTAAATATTTTACACAAATAATAAATTTATTATTACGTCACAAATATTTGAGATTTTGTTTTCGCCCAATGTGGGATTCTATTCTAAACCACATAAATATGCACTCAAGAGCTATGAAGAGTATTTCACGATGAATTTGTTTTTAAATTTCGACAATAAAATTTATACTTTTCCAAAGTTTATATTTATGAGTCTGGACTTAAAATTCAGTACAGAACGGCTTGTTCTGCTTTTTTTTGTTTTGAGCACTATGCATATATTTTGAGTAAATTAAACCGTCGGATTCGTTTTGCCATTATTTATAAGGACCCCCCCCCCCTTCCCCCCCCAAAAAGTGGGCAAAAAAAAATGATAACTGAAACTTTAGTAGTACTCCAAGCACAGAAGGTGTGGGTAGAGTACTGAACCACCACCGCCTTCCGACTTAATATCTTTTCCCCTCCGAAGTGACTTTTCCGTTACTTTTGTTTAAAAAATTACTGTCATATTTTTTCCCATTAACACGAAAGTTTACAGATAATTTTTGCAAAGAAATGTATTTAATTTATACACTGTATTATCAGAATAATTTGTTATTTAAATGAGAGCCAAACTCCCTAACTCTGAAGATGAAAGATCTCGCTGAAATCGCGTTTTTAAAGAATATTCGTTTAGTATTAGATTGCTCTGAAGACAGTTATCAAAAGCAGTTCTTCTTATTCGTGTTAAACAATTTTGTTTAAATTTAACGAACACTGAATTGTTACAATTGTAACGATTAGTATTCGGGTTTTAGTTAACTTTTGAGATAAACTGTTGGGTTCAGCAACTCAGCTTTTAAATTGAGCCATATTAATTATATTGATTTTAGAGACGCGATTTGGCAAGGCCGGAGTTAGATGTCTGGCCTCGCCAAAATAAAAAATGTAATACCAAAATTACATTTGTTATTTTGGCGAATTAAATGTAAAGAGTTTAAATGTAATACCAAATAAAGTTTAAATTCAATTAATTATATAGGGTTTTAAATGTATTAAAAAAGAATGTTGGATTAAATGTTTAAAGAATAAAACGTAGGAATGATAAAGACATTTATAATTGCTTTATGAAACACAGACACAGTATTTCTGTTAATAAAAAATAATTTATTTACAAAACTTCTCGCAAGCTTTATATTCATTACAGATTGACTTAGTTGACAGCACAGAAGCATGAAACAGTATCAAATGCATTTAGCTTCCTGCAATAGCTGTTCTTAAGAAAATAGCTTCATACAAAATTAAGTACCACGTACTTTTATTTTATACAGGAACCTCCATCCTTTCTATGGGCTTATGTATACAGATTGTCGGAGCGAATCCATGTTCACAGAGATAGCTTATAAAAATACACACCGCTTACAAAAATTCTATTTGTGCATAGATAAATTTTCTTCACATTTTGTAATTCTGAGCAAATCTATATCCAGCATTTACTGGTCTTTCTGCCATACATATATATTGCTATATATTACAATATTTTTAACTATACTACAATTGTATTTCTATTATATAATCAGAAGACTGTAGTAAGCTTACAACAGATTTCTTTAAGGATGCAAAGAAATAGCCTTTAAGATTAATGTACTTTAGGGAGTATTAATTAAAATAATGGTATACTCTCGCTTCAAAGGCAGCAAAATCAACTAATATGGATTGCTGCATTTCCACGGTACAAGTAAAAACTGTGCAGTTGAAGCTTCGATTATTCTCACTGATCATAGGTTGATTGACATGTAACTGATCTGTAAGAACTATTAAAGCCTCGAAATAAATACTGTAAATTGTTCAATGTACTATCAATTTAGAAGTCTTGGGTAGTTAATAATCTATGCACATTCAGAAAAATTATGCAGCAGTAATAATTAATACTTTCATTAAAGTGAATTAGCCTTAACTCCTGAGTTTTCGTGCAAAACGGGAAAAAAAAAGATTTTGCTCAAATACAGAGAAAACTTAATTCCTTTTCTCTTCAGTAGAGCGGGAATATTCATAACTTTGCCAAATGCAAAAATTAAAAATTCACAATGTGTAAATCGTATATTTGTACTTATTCCACTTCTACACTTTATAAGTATGTTCCCAGACAATATATGTTGGTTTTAAAAAATAAAAGTTATATGTTATAGGAAGGATTTACTGTACATGCTTATTTGAAACATAATCTGTTATTTGGTGTGACTAGAACACAAAGCATGCCGTTTTCTTTTCTGGGTAGAAGTCGTCTGAAAGTGGTAAACTGAGCATTGGCAAAATATTAAAACAGATTTTGAGGTAAATCTCGATTGCAAAAGTTACTGAATGTCAGAAAATTGCATTTTAATTCTGAATGTTTGTATTTAATATGGAACGACAGTTTTTAGACCTCATTGCAAAATCTGCTTCTAAGCAAATTTTACTGCTTCACTAGATGTTAAAATTTGGAAGTTTAGTTAGGATATTATAAAATTTCGATTTTGGATAGTTAATATCAATAGCAGAAAAATAAAAGTTATGCCCTCTTATACTAAGTATAGTCTTCAATTAAAGCAATTATTTCTAAACAAAAATTGAATAAATTATGATCCGACAAAAACTGAAAAAATTTTGCATCTTAGTTTATTGCTTCGCTTAATGGAAATCAGATTTTTGTCGTCCATTACACATAAATTTATAATTCCCAATATTGAGAGTATTCAGTAAGAGATGGCCAGGTTCCAATATCTAAATCACAATACTAATTGACATTAAAGACTTTTTTTTTTCAAAAACAAAATTACAGATTAAAAATTAAAATGCAATTAACAATGTTTTAATGTAGTTTATTGTTCAATATTAAAAACATAATTTCCTCAAAGGTCTTATTATTTACATCCTTAAGGAGAAACATAAATTTGCATAAGACATGATCTTACATTTCATCTCTATAGGAAAAACACAGACGGTAAATATTTACACAAGTCAATTCATGATTATAAAATATGCAGCTTTGCTGTTAAGATCAGGGATGTGATCAATGAGTCAATGTGGTAAGGCTTTCAAGGAAGTATATTTAAAAATTAATTTCTTTTTCTGCATATCAGGATAATACACCAAACTCTTTGATGCACATTTAAAATACAATATTTATGGACTAAGTAGAAACATCAACACACAAAAGGCGATTCTAAAACAACTATCCAAAAAACATTTAATATAAAAATGTTTGATACAGAAATACTTTGATGGAATTAAAAGACAGATTTCGAAAAACTTTGGATAAGGTCATCTAATAAAATTACATTGTATAAAATAAGCAAAAAATATGAATTTTGTTTTCAAACATTAGTGTGTGTAACCTGCAATTAAAATTTTACTCTTTAACATATTAAGGTTAATAATTTAATTCGATTTATTCGATTTATTAATTCGACATTAAATTTCGAGTCCACAGAATTTTTTTTTTGTCTTTTTTCGTGTGAAAACGATCATATGCAAGTTATATTAGGGGCTAAATTTTTAGCTATTTCTAGTAATAATAAAGTGTTGGTAACCAGCTTGTTATGTGTTCTAAAGGTTATTTATTAAATATTATTGGCACCTTACAATAAGTATTAGATTCCGTCTATACACAATACTAATAATAAAACTGAATAAACTACATATGGTAATTAAAATGGGAATCTGCACATGACACATTTGTATAAAATAGGAACAATCTAACCATATTGTGAGGTGAAATATGAGAACTGATAGTTTTAGAATAATGTCAATGATGATAATAATAATGATGGAGGAGACAACATTTAACCCAGTGTTTTAACTATTTTTCAGTGCTAATTACTCATGAAATTCTGCTTTTGATGATCTTAAAAATGTAAAGGATTGAAATTCTTTCAGTATTAAATATTCATGTTATTCTTAGCCCCTTGACTCAATGTAATGAATTTTTTCATAATGAATTGCAAAATGAGCATTGAGATTCATTATGAGAATAGAATAAAACTGAAAATTTTGGACAGCATAGAGTTGACACAATTCTTTCCTAGGTAACTGATGCCAATTAAAACTATATCCCAAAAAGAGAGATAAAAGCTATTACTATAATATTCTGTTTAAACATGGGTAGACTACATTTAAAATGCACCAATTCTTGGGAGTTAAAAAATACGAGACAAAACTATGAAAGATATTAACATAAGTATCCATAATGATTTTTTAATTGTTTTTAAGCATCAGTGTTCATATATTATGTGTGAATAAAACTGGCTGGCTCAACTGGATCACATCCTTGATTTCTATAAGTATTATAAATTATCATTCCATATCTTCTAACATAGAACATATAATCTTTGCTCACTAATTATACAATAACTAATTATAAATCTATTACATATATTCTTGAAATCATTGCACAATAAACAAAAGCATATTTACAAACTATAATGCCAAAGAATCTAATCAACACATCACAAACAAGGACTTGGAGTGAGGTAGGCAATAATGTACAGAGGCTTCAGCCCATCATTTACTCTCACAAACAGCGCAGAAATGCATACGACTAGCATAGTACACACACAAAAAAAGGAATAATCACATCTAAGATATAGCCATTTTACCTTATTATTTAACAAAAATTATGTTATTTACTATTGTAATTAACACATTTTTACATTAGGTAATTTTTCATATATTTGTAGCCAACTATTTGCAATGTACCTTAAAATTTAGATTATATTAATTTTAAAACACTGAAAAACCCTTTGCGATAGTACCTTTAAAATATTTAAAATCTGCTGAAAGGGATCGAGTGGTTGTTTGCTTGGCTACTGATCAAAGGGAACTGGGTTTGTGCCCCAGGTAAGGCACGGATGTTTGTGTTGTCATTCTGCTGAGTTCTCGCTTTCTCACAGATATCTATGACATATAAACTGACAGGCTCCTGTCAGACCTCTGTATCAAACAGCTGCCTGAGGGGAAATTAAGAAAATACTGATAATAGTTTCATAAATTTGGTATGACACAGTTGTATAAAAGTTAAAATTAAGAAATAAGATGCATATCCGTACCCTGTGACAGTGTTTCTTGGCTAAATGGTTTTTAAATTTTATGAGTTGTTATGAACTAACATGTATATTGTACAACAGAATGAAAAGCAGCTTCTATTCAGGACATTCTATAATGCATCTTCCTTTAATACTTTATTACTGAATTCTATTCATTCTGTTTTAACAGTTGGCTGTTACAATTACTGTTAATAATGAATTTCATCTGCCTGTATAAACAATTCATATCTCACTTTTATTTTATTTCATTTTATATCTTAATTTTTTCTTACATAATAAGCAGCTCAAAAGGAATTGGTATCCTCCCCTTTTTTTTATTCGTTTTAAATGCAAAGTAAATTCAATATAACATAGATTGTACATGTTCATTATGCAGGGCAATCCCAAGAGGGATTCAAGGGAGATCCAAGGGTTGATTGCCCCTCCCTTAACTCTAAGAGAAAGAAAACCATTGCACAGTTCCATTGATTACCATTTTCAAGAGTTATTCCCCCCCCCCATAAAAAATTGTGGTTCCACCTTTGCCATTACATAAACTGGAAGTTGTTACATAATATAAAAATCAGGGAAATTCTTTTAGTATTTGTTAATCTTTACTAATGGTTTCACACACACACTAAATCTAAAATACTTAGTAAAGGCAGAAAAAAAATGACCTTCTTGCAGGAACAAAATCTATCTTTAGCAGAAGAAGAATAAAAAAAATGACTTGGCAATTATCTAAGCTGGTGTTTTTCACCTGCAGCCCATAGCCTATATACAAAAAAATATGTAAAAAAAATCCTGTTACACTAATAATGCCCAGTTCTTGATTAAACACAGTAAAAATGTGAGCGTGCACGTTTTTTGGAAGAGAGAATTCATTATATACTTAGATCTACAAATACAAAGATCAATGAAATAATGAAAGTGGTTTATTATTCATTATTTTGGCATATATATTCAGCTTTATTATTTTCCTACAAACCTAATTTGATGGATAATTGCAGGAAGCTCTGTAACCAACACAGAGAAGCATACAGTTCTGATTTCAGCCAAGTAGTTGACAGAGCAGACAAAAATGTGGAGCTAATATTTAGTAGTGAGACATTGGCTACTAAGATGATTATTCATATCAAAGTTTAACTTTTTACTTTGAGCTAGACTACACTTATTACAACAATTCTGGAGAACTCAATGAAAATGGCAATATATGTGCATATTTTGTGACATCACTTTAGTCTGAATTTACTTTGCATTTCAAACGAATAAAGAAAAGGGGAGGAGGGGGGATGCCAATTCCTTTTGAGATGCTTACTATGTAAGAAAAGATTAAGATCTAAAATAAAAAAAAGTGAGATATGAATTGTTTATACAGGCAGATGAAATTTACAGTACACTGCCCAATCAAAATATCAGAGAATTTCAATGGAAAGCAAAATCCAAAGCTCTGCAACTTCTTAAATAAGCTTTTTATGGAAAAATGTGACTCAAGATAAAAATTTGAAACATATTTAAAACTCAATTTTTCAACAATATTCTTTCAGTATTTCGGGCAATGGAAGTTTGAATATTTAATAATGCCAGATATAAGAATTTACCTCAGAAGTTAATTAAAAGTAATAACTATTATTTCAAACCATAAAATAAACGTATATTTTAGAAGTTTGTAAGTAATTCTTTTAATATTCTTTAACATTCATTCTATATAAGGATTTGCATTGTTACTGTTAAATATTCAAACTTCCGTAAGTCTTTAAATACTGTCTACACATTTCTGAAATTCAGGATTTTGATATATTTGATCTGGTTCTTCAAGTTATCTTTAGTAATAATTACTTCAAAGAACTTATTTTAAAAAGGTATGAAGTGCCAAATTTATTTTTTCAATGTTATGTGTATTCCCGATGATTTGATAGAGCTCTGTATGTTTTGTATTTGGTAGGGCAATGTTTTGTTTCTTTAAGGAGTAAATAAATTCTGTCTCAAAACAGCTACTTGATAGAGAGGTCTGATAGGAGCCTGTTGGTTTCATACACCATAGAGAAGATTAGCGAAGAAGGCAAGACTTCATCAGAATGGCAACACAAGAAAAGTAATTTTCATGCCTTATCTATGGCTCAAATTTGGGTTTGATTTGTACAATAGCTAAGCACCTAGCCAACTGTCAACATATTAAGAAAGTTTTAGTAAAATGTGTGGCAGGCAAAACTAATTATAACTACTACTGTTGTCTAAATTTCTTTCGATACAAGTGGGTCTCTATGGCTGAAAAATAAATTTAATAAAAAAAAATTAAGTAGGCAACTACTAAATCTATACTTCTGCATGTTTTAGTGCATCATAGCTATGAGGTTTAAATGAAATTTAGACTTGAATTACAAAATACATTTTAGAGATTGTGGTATTCTTGATATTCTTGTAATACTCTTTAAGATCTTGCAATTAATTGGCTACAACTCCAGGCAATCTTAAGGCTGCAACTAGAAAAGTTACATCAAAATACGCTTACTAAAGCATTGCTTATAGCTTTTCACTCATATCACATATTTTTCACACATCTACATTTTTTCACATACTCTTGCTGTGGCAACTATTTTGCAGCATGTCAATTTATCTGATAAGTCACATATAGCTACTCTTTATTTGAAACTGTCATTTGATTTAGGATTTCTACAGAAGTGCAGTTTCAAAATTTTAAGGTTTTCTTAAAAGCAGTAAAATGTGATACTGCTATTAGTACTTTTTTTTACATAAATTAAGCTGTTGCTGAGTTCTTGAATTTTTTTATATTGTATGATGCTTATGCAACAATAAAATCTTTAAAATATATTTGGCTACTAAATCTTCCAAAAAAAATCAAATATATCTTAAAATAAAGTACATTAAGATGCATATTACTTGTAGAAACCTTCATAGCTGGATATTTTACACACCAAGTTTTGTTTTTACAAAAAAAAATTTCTTATTTTGATTTTGGTATAAGAACTGAAGTGTTCTTTTTGACTAAGCAATCATGAACTGTTGCATATGCAAGCTTTTCTTTGTATCAGTCTCTAAGTTGATTAAAAAATTCTTTAAATTTAAAGAAACATTAAAATTATTTCCCAGTGCTTGTATAATTTCATTCCAGATTGTTAATCAACTTTTAACTGAGTCAGCTTCTTTTGCTATATAGAGTATGTGCAGCATTTGATTTCCAACAAACAATCTGCCATATATGTTAATCCAACGTTAAGATTCATTATAAAAATTGCTTTCTCTATCAATTGTTTATTTTAAAATATTTTAAATGGGACAATAGTTTTGAAAAGGAAAGAAAACTAATAATATCAACATATCAAGTAACCATGATGATGATAGATGCTATGATAAAGTTATTTAAACTCATTTCTATCCTAGAGTATAAATCTATGACATTTAGACCATATGGATAAATCTTCCAGATTCATTTTTTGCTAAAAATTGCTAAGAAAGAGAGGTTAACGTGATATTTGTGTATGGAAACTTCCTTTGAAACATTTTAAACTTCAAAGGAAAAAAAATTATACACTCATTACCATTTGTAAGTCTGAAACTGTTTTGACTTTGAAAGATGCATATGTAATAAATGGTGGAGCTTTTCTGGTGGCACTTGATGTACCACACATTTATTAACTGTATAAAAGCAGATTTTTAGAATAGAGGAAATTTATCATTCCAGAATTTTTTTTTTACAATAATGCTTGCAATCAAGCCTGCCTTTAGTCGGGTGAGAGAGGCAAAATACTTATAGGGAGCCCTACTACAGTGAAAAATATACAAAAACGAAGGACCCCCCCCCCCAGATTTCTAGTGTAAGGGAAAAACAAGGGGTCCTGCAATTATTTGTTGCCTCAGGCCTTATGAATGCTTTCAACTGAAATTAAATACTACTTGTAATAACATTTGGCAGCCTAAAAACAAGTAATTGCAAGAATTAAAAAAAATTGTACAGCTCTGAGCTCAAGTAATTTTTTAGATGGCTTAGCTTGTGCAGTTTTAAAAGAGGTGAAGGATGCAAAACTATAATTTTAGAGCAGGAAGTCATTTCAACATGATTTGAAAAGTTAAAATATTTTGGGGAAAGGAACAAAACTGAAACTTCTTATCAAGACTTTAAATCACAAAATATTTTAAACATATTAATACCCTTAAAAGTTTAAATGTTTTACCACAGAAACATTTAACTATGCAGAAGCCTGAAAATTAATCCCACCAGAAAAGATTTATAGCAAGAAGTCATAACTTGCATGAATGTTTCTGACTATCTTGCTTTGCATCATTCAGTATATAAGGAATTTTGAAGATTCAAAATGCTTCATATTAGCTGTTGGCACTTTATATTTTATGGAAGTTGATTCTCAGGTACCTGTTTATACTTTGAATCAATATATGTAGTGAATAAACAGCATTAAAAAACTGCATTAATCATGTATTGCTGATAAAGCAGAATCTAAAAGATGCAATGTTTAGTTGATTTCATTATTCACTAAATCAAATTCTCAATTTGAAAAAGATAAAAGGTATGCTGCACTTATTGCCAAATAATATTGCATATTTAAAACATATTGTTTCAATAATGCCAAATAATATTGCATATTTAAAACATATTGTTTCAATTATTGCTACATCAAAAATATCAGTGAAATAATTAGCTGCATCATTTGAAACTGCATCACTGCAATTGTAAACCCATTGATGAAAACTACTAAATACAAGAAATTTAAAATATATATATATTTATATATGCCAATTACAGTTCTGTATGATTTGCATATTTATCACCTTAGTGTTCATTTTAAAAATTCAAACATGGTTTTTACCATTTCTAGCAAAGTTAGCAGACTGAAGCAATTTAAGAAACAGAAAAACATATACTATAAATAAAATAAACATTTTAAATAACTGAAATATCTACAAAACATGTTTAGCTTAACTTAGTTTAAAAATGGAAACTAGGAAAACAATTAGAAGATTGAAACTTAATTATTAAAACTAATAATTAAACTTGATTATTCATTTTATTAATAAATTTTTCATTTTTTAAGCATTTCTTCCATAAAGCAACTAATAGTCTGTTACTTAAGGTAACATACTTGGTTTCCAAAGCTTGGGATTTAGAAAGTAATAGTCACATGGTTGAAAACCATTCGAAGGTATTGCATATATACAGGTTTTTTTTTTACTGACAGATCTTGTTGGAATTGCATTACAAAACCTTTTAGTAGAATGACAGAAAACAACAACAGATATTTTTACTCATTAGTTGTAGAAATTTACGAGTTGAAGAACCATTTTCCTCAGAAAATAAAAACCTGATATACATAATAATCATTATAATTAAAGGTGTTATCTATGCTTGACTTCCTTTAATAGAACTATTTGTGATAGCCAATAACATAAAGCAACCATGCAATTATTTGGCATTCTGCACATTCAGAAAATTTTAAACATATTGAAGTAAAATTATTGGATGCTAGTCAATTACACAAATAGGCAGTTAATTTTTAGTGCAGGTGAATTAACACAAATTTTTTTTATTTATAAGCAACTAACCCAAACTTTTTTTGCATTTGTTTAATTTCAAAAGAATAGAAATAATATTTAAAAAGAATAGAAATAATTTATAGACTTGGCAGAAAATGCATTGCAGTGTTGTAATCAAATCAGTTATGGTAGAATATCACCCCTGTATATAATTTTCAGCTATTTTGCAACAAAATAATAAGACATAACATATAATTGTAAATATTTTTTTTTTTTAAAAGACAAAGTCATTGTCATTTCAAAGCTTTAAAACTTTCATCAAACATATTTTACACATATATGCACTCAATGGCACTCAGATCCATTAAAGCATCCAACAGGAACATTTTCAATACCAATATTTTTTGACACAACTAGTTATAATGCAACATAAAAATTACATCTAATACAATAAAAAGTCGTTTAAAAAAAAAGTTGAAATTAAAATTTTAGGATAAGCATGGTTTGCTTTTTCATAAAAAACTCCATTTTTAAAAACATAAATAACATTTGATTATTATACATATTTAATTTTCATCATCAATGCATTTCCAGAATAAATTTCAATGTAAAAAATAAATTACAACATACTATATTAATAAATTTATTTAATAGGAACACTGAAGAATGGAAATTAACATAATTACTAAGAAATATCAGTAAAGCTCCTGAAAATGTTTATGCTTTATTATAGCTAATTTTTTGTTAATATTTTTTACATTGGTTTAAAATTTTTGTTCATTGAAAACTATATTGATAGAAGCTGGTAGCCTATTTTGCAGAATGCCAAAATAAGACAGTAAAAATATGTTCCATTTTTCTCAGAAAACATATCTTCATATTTCTGAAAACATATTTTTAGTGTGTATTAAAGTATACACTTATTGGGTAATAAAAGCATTATTAACTTCATTTTAAGATGATACGATAATCTTTGTCAATAATTTGTTGCAACTATATTAAGTGCGAAGAATGCTATAAAAAGTTCACATACAAAAGTTACAACAAAATGTTTCTAAAAATTCCAATTTTCATCTCTAAAGAGGTAAGTATATCCATTCAACAAATATTAGAAAAAATATTTATTCTAGCAATATGAATACTAATCACATTTTCTGCACATTATCAGTCTTTATGTCATTTCTATAGTTTACACAAATTTTCACTATATTATGTCAACATAAATTTTCTAAAGAATCACACATAGGCAAGCAGTTCATATCCAAAAAAAATCAAATTTTAATTTGTGCATAAGTAGCTGCACAGCCTTATTTTTTAATCTGATATCAAATATAATTTTTAAAGTTTCTCACTCAAAAACATCACTTACTTTTATGTTTATCAAAATATAATGGACATTGTATGAGCAATCTTGGAGGCACTATCCTTGCAGGAAGACCATTTCAGTCACTTTAGAAAAGATATCAATGAGCACTATATATAAAGCACATTTTGTATTCTTTCCTTTTCCTCAAAAAGATATAAAAATAATGTTGTACGTAACTTCTTGGGCATAAACAATGCCGTATATTTATGCACAGTTAAGTGAAGATGTAACTCACAGATCATAAGAATTTGCATAGATTCGTAAAATCGCTGGCCAGAACTTGCATATTTCAATAATGAAATTCGCATAGTACCAATGATTAGAACGGTACTTGATATTTTCTTATTCATCCAGTTAATTGGATGTGGTCAACAGTCATTCATACGGTGGATTACGTCACATTTATGCTTTCTGGATTAAACCAGCTTGGAAACATACTCGTAATGCGTAGAATGCATTCTTTTCAGAACTGAGATGTTAGAATTTCACAGCCACATCTCACATGGTCCATCACTTGCTGTTTCAGCTGACATACCTGATCTCTGAGACTGGTTACAACTTTGGTCAGTTCGGTATTTTCACCTTTCAGCAAGGCAACTTTATCTTCCAGCCTGGCTATTCTCTCCAATTTCCGTCGTCTGCATTTACTGGCGGCGATTCGGTTCCTCAAGCGTTTCCTTTCAAGTTTAATCCTCTCTTGATCTTCCATGTCGATGGGCGATAAAGGGGGCGTAACCCCCATACAAGGCACAGTCTGAGGTTCTTCTTTTATGTTGATGTTCGCTTGAGGAATACCATAATAGCCATTGCTGACGGGCGCATAGCAGCTGCCCATGACAGAGGTCACCGGCCCACTCGTTGACACAGCCGACGACACTGGCGGCATCGGAGGACATGTCGCCGTTGCACCAACAGAAGAATGACCAGGGTAACTAAAATTCCCCATAGCCGAAGTCGACTGAGGTGGACAAGGCAGGACGGAACAAGATGCAGAATTACTCACCGAAACGTTATTCATTTCATTATGCACTTGCTGGTGATACATTGTACCATTGGTTGTTGCTGTAGGTTGATGAAGTTGTGATAGAGCATCTGCAAATCCCCGAGCGTATTGTTCTTGGTCGTTACTATCATTTTTTGGATACATACATTGATTTGGCGTTGGCGTCGTAGTGACTAGACCGTGCTGAGCAATGATCAGCCTCTCCAACTCTGGCGAGGCTAACTTGAGCATGTTCAGATCTGGAGAAGTCAGAAGCGATGTGAACTTCTGTTTCTTGCTAGGTTTCAACAGAGTCTAAATCGAGTGTCACAGGCCGTTTAAGCATCCTAAAATCTTCTATAACGCGGTACTTAGGATCGTCATAAAAAGTGGTTTCCATCCCTTGGCACTGGGAGGAACGAGCTTGCACCACACACGACGCCGTTGTTGCTTTCAGTTAGGCCTAGCGGCACGACCAGTGTTGTTGGTGGACGCGTCCTACGTTATGACTCAGCGTCCGCAGCACTGGAGCTATGCCTAAAACACAACTGTACTCCTCGGCTCACTGTAGTTTACTGGGTAAACGGGAGATTCACATTAGAATCTAGCGGTCGATATCGCAAACCACAACTGTACAACGTGAAAGTATGAGTCACCCTCAGCTACCCTATCCAACCTTATATCGTTGACTCACGAATACTGGAAACAGAGTGATGTCACTTCCGGAAGCGTTGATTGGTCCATTCAGTGAATACGTCACTCAAGGTTGAGGAGCTGCAGAGAGGCTGATACTCAGAATCTCTACGTCACTGAAGTAGCTCCGACCACTGTTTCCGGTGGGCGCAGCGGAAAATGGGGGCGTGCACGTCGGAGCCAGCGCAGTCGCCTGCGGCTCCGGAAAGAGGAAGACTTGGACCTTGAAGGTGTGCGATGGTTGCGCAAGGTAGGAGAAAAATAAGAAACTACGGCGCAGCTAATGAAACTAGCCGAAGTGGTGGTTTTGTTTTTGTGCCAAAGAATAATCGAGAACTTATCAGAAAAGAAAAAAACTCGCATTTAAAAATGTCACACATTTTACTTTAATTTGGCTGAGGTAAACTGTAATATTAATTCGAAAACTTTGATTCATCAATGATTTAGAGCACAAGTAATCTAACAAACTTATGAGGGGGAAGTAGGCTGTTAAATCTATTTTTTTTGTCATAGTAGCTAAATGTGTCAAGATAAAATCATTAGGTCTCAAAACTAAATCATAATAAGTAAAAGGTGCTTATAACGTGAGTTACTTTAGAAAATTTTCCGTGGAACTAATGGTTTTAAATTAAAAAGCTATGTCAATAAATTTTGTTGCCTACAGAAAGAAAATTAATAAGTAAATGACTGGAAAGAAAATCTTTAATACTATAAGAACTATTGAAGTAATGTCACTCGGCAGATGACAGCACAAATAAGTGTCATCAGTGATTCGAATTAGGGTTCCCATCTTTTCAAAGACGAGAACTTGAACGTGTCAGTTAGAATTTCGGTTTTAGGAAGTTGGATCCAGAACTTAAAAAAAATTGTTCACAATTTTTTGGATAAATCATTATGGACGCCGTACCGCTTCAGGAGAGGGGGAGGGGTGCAAAAAAAAAACATTCTTCCATTTTCGAACTGAAAAAAAAATTAAGTATAGGGTGATTCAAAAAGAATCGAACACTTTCAAATTTTTATTACTGAGTACTAGCCACGTCAAGAACCTCGCGTTTGTACCAGCTCTTCCTCGCAGCCTTAAGGATATGAAGGAACGCAACCATCGACGGTGATATGCTACAAAGAGTGGGATGAATTACACTACAGGATTGATGTGTGCCGTGTGACAATAGGAACGCATATTGAGCATTTGTAAGATTATAGAAATAACTGTGATAGTTCCTTTACAAATTAGGGCGGGGGTGGCTCAGTTGGTAGGGCGCCAGGCTCGTAATCTGCAGTTCCCAGCTCTGCCAGCATTGAGATTTATCTCCGCAAAACTCCCCGCCCTGCCCACGGTCAATAGGGGATACCTATGGGCTTGGAAAGGCCGCTGTCCGTCGGATGGGACGTTAAGCTGTGGCCCCGTGTGTGGGATACCCTGTGCACGTTAAAGAACACGCTGGATGGCTTTGACGGCGACTGCCATCTGTCTCCCAACAGCTGTTCCAGTGGGTCCCCTCCCACAACTTTCTCTGAGCCTTCGGGGTCCTTGTGACCTGCCATTTACCCATGGTGTGCAAAAAAAGTGCCGCTCAGAGGTAAAACAACCCACCCCAACAACCTTTAAAAATTGGTTTTGATTATATGTTCATATATAACCTAGTTACTGAGTAATAAATTTTTGAAAGTGTTCGGTTCTTTTTGAATCACCCTGTATATTAATAAAAAACGAAATCTATGAAGGGCTGGTTTCGTGCAGTGGAGAAATGGTGAAGTGAAGAAAGGGAAGTGCATCGGGTTCCACTGTTGAAGTTGGGTTGGGTTGTTTTATCTCTGAGCGGCACTTTTTTTGCGCACCATGGGCTAAATGGCCAGGTCACATGGACCCCGAAGGCTCAGAGAAGGTTGGAGGAGAGGACCCACTGGAACAGCTGTTGGGAAACAGATGGTAGCCTCCCGTCAAGGCCATCCAGAGTGTTCTTTAACGTGCACAAGGTATGGCTCTCCCGCACACGGGGCCACGGCCCATCCGACGGGACGGCGGCATTTCCAAGCCCATCGGTGTCCCCTACTGACCGTGGGCAGAGCGGGGAATTTTGCGGAGATAAATCTCAACGCTGACCCAGCTGGGACTCGAACCTGGGAACTACAGATTACGAGCCTGGCGCGCTACCGACTGAGCCACCCCCGCCCTCACTGTTGAAGTGGGCCCCGCTTTTGGAATGTCTTTCAATAAAACACACTGGTGTTTGAAAATAAAACTGCGACTCCATATTATGTCAAATGGATGCTAATATCGAAGCTTTAAAATTCCTAAATTTAGCTTTTTATACGAAAGTGACATAAAACAAAAAGATATTGCTGGAAATAAAAAACCTTAACTATTCATTAATGTAACCATTCATTAATGAAAAGTTTACGTAACCATTCATTAATGAAAACCGTAACCATTCATTAATGAAAAGGTTACGGCAGATGTTTAACATCAGCTTTGCTTAGTTATTTAAAATTTCTCAAAATGTAATAAAAATGTGAAAAACAAACGGTTAAACCAGTTATTAAAATAAAAGTATTTTTTGTAGTGCCGTTAATATTCAGTTTAAGGTCAATTTAAAAAAAGTTGGACGGCTGTAATAAAAGCGCGTGTTGTTAATATCCCAACTCTCATAATTCTTTTAACGGAAAATGAATATTGGTGAAAAATGAAGATTTAGGTAGATTTCGTTGATTTCGTAATTTTTTCCTCCGATATTTCTCTATAAAAGGGGCGGGGGTGGCTGAGTCGATAGCGCGCCAGGCTCGTAATCTGTAGTTCCCAGGTTCGAGTCCCAGCTGGGTCAGCGTTGAGATTTATCTCCGCAAAATTCCCCGCCCTGCCCACAGTCAGTAGGGGACACCGATGGGCTTTGGAAAGGCCGCCGTCCGTCGGATGGGACGTTTAGCCGTGGCTCCGTGTGCGGGAGAGCCATACCCTGTGCACGTTAAAGAACACGCTGGATGGCCTTGACCATCTGTCTCCCAACAGCTGTTCCAGTGGGTCCCCTCCCTCAACCTTCTCTGAGCCTTCGGGGTCCATGTGACCTGGCCATTTAGCCCATGGTGTGCAAAAAAGTGCCGCTCAGAGGTAAAACAACCCAACCCAACTCTATAAAAGCTTATTTAGAAATTATAGAACTTTGAAGTAATTTTCCTTTGGCCTAAAACGTTATCGTAACTTAGTTTTTGGGCATCATCGTATTACTCGTAAAACGACAAAACGAAGGGTAGAAGTTTAAGCTGAACCTGAACCCAAAAGCATTTAGGCACTAGAGATGAATTCGGGCTCGTAATCATTGGCCCCGGGATTAAACCATTTAGAAAATAACTCAGGTAGAGCCCGGTCAAAGCACAGAAATTTCTGCCACATCCTAAAGCATATACGAGGGTAAGTAAATAAATAAGGCGAATTTTAATTTGTCAGAGACATATGCCCATTATGTAATCTTTGCTACATACCCTTATTACTATATGTCTGAACATGTAGTTAGTTACTCGTAGTTTCCGTAAAACGGAGTTGAACAGCGAAGTATCATTCGTTTTTTGGAAGAATCGGAAAAAGTGAAATTTACCGTAGAATGTGTGCAAACGGTGCGAACTCTTCAGAAACGATTGCACAAGTGTAATGGATGAACATCGATTTGGTAGACCAGCCGAAGCCACAACACCTGATACAGTGCAACGTGTTAATGAGCTTCTTCAGGAAAACGACGCATCACTTTGGAAGAAATTTGTACTAAATTGAACATTAGTCATGGGACAGCTTATACCATAATCAAGCGCATTTGTATATCTAGGAGTTTTTTTTTAGGGAGGCTGACCTAAGATTTTCATGGAAGATGCTGAACCTATTTTTTTGATGGCCTTGAAACAAATGTTGGTGCGCCACATGCAGTAGCCCGCTCAAGATATATTGTATTATTTCAAGTCACAGATTAAAAATAAGAGGTATGGAATCCTCAATTTCTGTACCCTGACAAATTGCAGTTGCTTTAGTGTCTTTTTACTTTTTTACTTAATTTCATTTAACATGGTGTTTTCCTCATCATTTTTCGATTTTGAGCTTTGAAAGATTTAGGGAGGGGGGGAGGGGGGGGGGTTGACACCTTAAGTACCTCCCCCCTCTAATACTCGCCTGGCCATAATGATATAGAGATTCAAAATGCGGTGCAAAATTGTCTACGCTCTTTACCGAAAACTTTTGTGTGTGTGTGATTGAATCACAAAACTTGTGAGCCATTGGGCTAAATGTGTCGAGAGAAGAGTTTATTACATTAAAAATTAGTGTATGTACAGTCGCTCAAAAAAGTATCTGAACACTATGGTTGATTGCAAAATTCAGAAAAAATATCTGGCAACGATTTTTTTTTTAGAAATTAGTGATCTGGCAACCTTCGTGTCACGTGATTACAGAATTCAGGAAAAATATATGGAGCGTGTACAGCAACTGTACACGCTCCAGTTACCGTTCACAGCAAACTGGAGAGTGTGCAATTACTGCACACGCTCCAGTTTGCTGTGAACGGTAACTGCACACGCTCAATATTTCCGTGAGTGAGCCCACACGATCTAGTATCAAAATAATATGACCACCTACAGTCGCTCAAAAAAATATCCGAACATTATGGTTGATTAGAGAATTCAGAAAAAATATCTGGCAACGATTTTTTTAGAAATTAGTCATCTGGCAACCTTCGTGTCACGTGACACGAAAGTTGCCAGATGACTAATTTCTAAAAAAATCAATGCCAGATATTTTTTCTGAATTCTCTAATCAACCATAATGTTCGGATACTTTTTTTGAGCGACTGTACATCCATCTCTTGTTTTACAGGTAGGTTCCGGGAAATCACCCTGTATATCGAAACTGCGTAAATCGAGTCCAACAATTTATAGAAAAAAGTGGGAAAGTCCGAAGAAATCCTTGTTACTAATAAAACGTAGAAATTGTTATTAATGAAACATGAAAGTTTTATTTTCACATATTTATCTCAAATCTTAGTTCAGCAGTAATAATAAGCATTAGTGTAACATTATTTTGTACTTTATTTGCACTAATTCAAATAAATTACGATTAATTTTTTTTTATATTTCTTTTGGGTTGGGTTGTTTTACCTCTGAGCGGCACTTTTTTGCACACCATGGGCTAAATGACCAAGTCACATCAGACCCCGAGGCTCAGAGAAGGATTGGGGGAGAGGACCCACTGGAACAGCTGTTGGGAGACAGATGGTAGCCTCCCGTCAAGGCCATCCAGCGTGGTTCTTTAACGTGCACAGGGTATGGCTCTCCCACACACGGGGCCACGGCTTAACGTCCCATCCGACGGACGGCAGCCTTTCCAAGCCCATCGGTGTCCTCTACTGACCGTGGGCAGGGCGGGGAATATTTGCGGAGATAAATCTCAACGCTGACCCAGCTGGGACTCGAACCTGGGAACTACAGATTACGAGCCTGGCGCGCTACCGACTGAGCCACCCCCGCCCCTTTCTTTTGGCCACAAAAAATATACATTACTAATGTAGACATACATTCTCAAATTTGAAGACGAAATTTAAAAAAATTAAATGTTTTTCTGCTGAGGACCCGCCATCCTCTCAGACCTACTATGGCATATAAACTGACAGGCTCCTGTCAGACCTCTGTGGCAAGCAACTGTTTGAGGGGGTATTTATTTAATTTTTATTTATTTATGAACTGAATGTAAATTTGAAATTAAACATTTGTACCAATACTCAAAGCTTTCTTTTGTAAAATTTGCATTTATATGATATTTTATGAAACAGTTTACTTACGAATCATCTGTAGACTATTATATTGGATGAATACAAAGTTAAACTTGTAGCTAAAAATGAGATGAAACATGTTTTTCACTCGTCTGAAAAATTCAGTCTAGAAATGTCAGATCAGGCTGCCGTTTCAAAACAGGCTTCATTTCATTGAGATGTCTCGAGACAGATTGTATTACAATGGCAAGAATATAATTTTATCGAAAGAATATAAATATTACTTGTTATAGATGACAATTTTATTAATATAGGAATTTGCTATTATCTATTTTTTCTTTCAAATAAATTATATGTAAAATCATTCAGTTGATTTTCACTTTGCAATGACAATGTAATAATCTCCCCTGACGCTATACGATTGCTACTTCATAATATTTATTATTTCTACATACATAAAGAGGGCGGGGGTGGCTCCATCGGTAGCGCTCAGATTCATAATCTGTAGTTTCCAGGTCGAGTATTTCCTGGGTCAGCGTCTAGATTTATCTGAGCAAAACACTCAGTCAGCAGGATACACCGATGGGTTTGAAAAGATTGCCGTCCGTCGGATGGGATATTAAGCTGCGGCTCCGGGAGAGCCATACCCTGTGCACGTTAAAGAACACGCTGGATGGCCTTGACGGGAGGCAACCATCTGTCTCCCAACAGCTGTTCCAGGGTCTCCTCCCCCAACCTTCTCTGAGCTTTCGGGGTCCATGTGACCTGGCCATTTAGCCCATGGTGTGCAAAAAAGTGCCGCTCAGAGGTAAAACAACCCAACCCAGGTCGAGTATTGCCTGGGTCAGCGTCTAGATTTATCTGAGCAAAACACTCAGTCAGCAGGATACACCGATGGGTTTGAAAAGACTGCCGTCCGTCGGATGGGATATTAAGCTGCGTCTCCGGGAGAACCATACCCTGTGCACGTCAAAGAACACGCTGGATGGCCATGACGGGAGGCTTCCATCTGTCTCCCAACAGCTGTTCCAGTGGGTCCCCTCCCCCAACCTTCTCTGAGCCTTTGGGGTCCATGTGACCTGGCCATTTAGCCCATGGTGTGCGAAAAAGTGCCGCTCAGAGGAAAAACAACCCAACCCAGGTCGAGTATTGCCTGGGTCAGCGTCTAGATTTATCTGAGCAAAACACTCAGTCAGCAGGATACACCGATGGGTTTGAAAAGACTGCCGTTCGTCCGGATGGGATATTAAGCTGCGTCTCCGGGAGAACCATACCCTGTGCACGTCAAAGAACACGCTGGATGGCCTTGACGGGAGGCTTCCATCTGTCTCCCAACAGCTGTTCCAGTGGGTCCCCTCCCCCAACCTTCTCTGAGCCTTTGGGGTCCATGTGACCTGGCCATTTAGCCCATGGTGTGCGAAAAAGTGCCGCTCAGAGGTAAAACAACCCAACCCAGGTCGAGTATTGCCTGGGTCAGCGTCTAGATTTATCTGAGCAAAACACTCAGTCAGCAGGATACACCGATGGGTTTGAAAAGACTGCCGTTCGTCCGGATGGGATATTAAGCTGCGTCTCCGGGAGAACCATACCCTGTGCACGTCAAAGAACACGCTGGATGGCCTTGACGGGAGGCTTCCATCTGTCTCCCAACAGCTGTTCCAGTGGATCCCCCTCCCCCAACCTTCTCTGAGCCTTTGGGGTCCATGTGACCTGGCCATTTAGCCCATGGTGTGAGAAAAAGTGCCGCTCAGAGGTAAAACAACCCAACCCAGGTCGAGTATTGCCTGGGTCAGCGTCTAGATTTATCTGAGTAAAACACTCAGTCAGCAGGATACACCGATGGGTTTGAAAAGACTGCCGTTCGTCGGATGGGATATTAAGTTGCGTCTCCGGGAGAACCATACCCTGTGCACGTCAAAGAACACGCTGGATGGCCTTGACGGGAGGCTTCCATCTGTCTCCCAACAGCTGTTCCAGTGGGTCCCCTCCCCCAACCTTCTCTGAGCCTTCGGGGTCCATGTGACCTGGCCATTTAGCCCATGGTGTGCAAAAAAGTGCCGCTCAGAGGTAAAACAACCCAACCCAGGTCGAGTATTGCCTGGGTCAGCGTCTAGATTTATCTGAGCAAAACACTCAGTCAGCAGGATACACCGATGGGTTTGAAAAGACTGCCGTCCGTCGGATGGGATATTAAGCTGCGTCTCCGGGAGAACCATACCCTGTGCACGTCAAAGAACACGCTGGATGGCCATGACGGGAGGCTTCCATCTGTCTCCCAACAGCTGTTCCAGTGGGTCCCCTCCCCCAACCTTCTCTGAGCCTTTGGGGTCCATGTGACCTGGCCATTTAGCCCATGGTGTGCGAAAAAGTGCCGCTCAGAGGTAAAACAACCCAACCCAGGTCGAGTATTGCCTGGGTCAGCGTCTAGATTTATCTGAGCAAAACACTCAGTCAGCAGGATACACCGATGGGTTTGAAAAGACTGCCGTTCGTCCGGATGGGATATTAAGCTGCGTCTCCGGGAGAACCATACCCTGTGCACGTCAAAGAACACGCTGGATGGCCTTGACGGGAGGCTTCCATCTGTCTCCCAACAGCTGTTCCAGTGGGTCCCCTCCCCCAACCTTCTCTGAGCCTTTGGGGTCCATGTGACCTGGCCATTTAGCCCATGGTGTGCGAAAAAGTGCCGCTCAGAGGTAAAACAACCCAACCCAGGTCGAGTATTGCCTGGGTCAGCGTCTAGATTTATCTGAGCAAAACACTCAGTCAGCAGGATACACCGATGGGTTTGAAAAGACTGCCGTTCGTCGGATGGGATATTAAGTTGCGTCTCCGGGAGAACCATACCCTGTGCACGTCAAAGAACACGCTGGATGGCCTTGACGGGAGGCTTCCATCTGTCTCCCAACAGCTGTTCCAGTGGGTCCCCTCCCCCAACCTTCTCTGAGCCTTTGGGGTCCATGTGACCTGGCCATTTAGCCCATGGTGTGCGAAAAAGTGCCGCTCAGAGGTAAAACAACCCAACCCAGGTCGAGTATTGCCTGGGTCAGCGTCTAGATTTATCTGAGCAAAACACTCAGTCAGCAGGATACACCGATGGGTTTGAAAAGACTGCCGTTCGTCCGGATGGGATATTAAGCTGCGTCTCCGGGAGAACCATACCCTGTGCACGTCAAAGAACACGCTGGATGGCCTTGACGGGAGGCTTCCATCTGTCTCCCAACAGCTGTTCCAGTGGGTCCCCTCCCCCAACCTTCTCTGAGCCTTTGGGGTCCATGTGACCTGGCCATTTAGCCCATGGTGTGCGAAAAAGTGCCGCTCAGAGGTAAAACAACCCAACCCAGGTCGAGTATTGCCTGGGTCAGCGTCTAGATTTATCTGAGTAAAACACTCAGTCAGCAGGATACACCGATGGGTTTGAAAAGACTGCCGTTCGTCGGATGGGATATTAAGTTGCGTCTCCGGGAGAACCATACCCTGTGCACGTCAAAGAACACGCTGGATGGCCTTGACGGGAGGCTTCCATCTGTCTCCCAACAGCTGTTCCAGTGGATCCCCCTCCCCCAACCTTCTCTGAGCCTTTGGGGTCCATGTGACCTGGCCATTTAGCCCATGGTGTGCGAAAAAGTGCCGCTCAGAGGTAAAACAACCCAACCCAGGTCGAGTATTGCCTGGGTCAGCGTCTAGATTTATCTGAGTAAAACACTCAGTCAGCAGGATACACCGATGGGTTTGAAAAGACTGCCGTTCGTCGGATGGGATATTAAGTTGCGTCTCCGGGAGAACCATACCCTGTGCACGTCAAAGAACACGCTGGATGGCCTTGACGGGAGGCTTCCATCTGTCTCCCAACAGCTGTTCCAGTGGGTCCCCTCCCCCAACCTTCTCTGAGCCTTCGGGGTCCATGTGACCTGGCCATTTAGCCCATGGTGTGCAAAAAAGTGCCGCTCAGAGGTAAAACAACCCAACCCAGGTCGAGTATTGCCTGGGTCAGCGTCTAGATTTATCTGAGCAAAACACTCAGTCAGCAGGATACACCGATGGGTTTGAAAAGACTGCCGTCCGTCGGATGGGATATTAAGCTGCGTCTCATGGAGAACCATACCCTTTGCACGTCAAAGAACACGCTGGATGGCCATGACGGGAGGCTTCCATCTGTCTCCCAACAGCTGTTCCAGTGGGTCCCCTCCCCCAACCTTCTCTGAGCCTTTGGGGTCCATGTGACCTGGCCATTTAGCCCATGGTGTGCGAAAAAGTGCCGCTCAGAGGTAAAACAACCCAACCCAGGTCGAGTATTGCCTGGGTCAGCGTCTAGATTTATCTGAGTAAAACACTCAGTCAGCAGGATACACCGATGGGTTTGAAAAGACTGCCGTTCGTCCGGATGGGATATTAAGCTGCGTCTCCGGGAGAACCATACCCTGTGCACGTCAAAGAACACGCTGGATGGCCTTGACGGGAGGCTTCCATCTGTCTCCCAACAGCTGTTCCAGTGGGTCCCCTCCCCCAACCTTCTCTGAGCCTTTGGGGTCCATGTGACCTGGCCATTTAGCCCATGGTGTGCAAAAAAGTGCCGCTCAGAGGTAAAACAACCCAACCCAGGTCGAGTATTGCCTGGGTCAGCGTCTAGATTTATCTGAGCAAAACACTCAGTCAGCAGGATACACCGATGGGTTTGAAAAGACTGCCGTCCGTCGGATGGGATATTAAGCTGCGTCTCCGGGAGAACCATACCCTGTGCACGTCAAAGAACACGCTGGATGGCCATGACGGGAGGCTTCCATCTGTCTCCCAACAGCTGTTCCAGTGGGTCCCCTCCCCCAACCTTCTCTGAGCCTTTGGGGTCCATGTGACCTGGCCATTTAGCCCATGGTGTGCGAAAAAGTGCCGCTCAGAGGTAAAACAACCCAACCCAGGTCGAGTATTGCCTGGGTCAGCGTCTAGATTTATCTGAGCAAAACACTCAGTCAGCAGGATACACCGATGGGTTTGAAAAGACTGCCGTCCGTCGGATGGGATATTAAGCTGCGTCTCCGGGAGAACCATACCCTGTGCACGTCAAAGAACACGCTGGATGGCCATGACGGGAGGCTTCCATCTGTCTCCCAACAGCTGTTCCAGTGGGTCCCCTCCCCCAACCTTCTCTGAGCCTTCGGGGTCCATGTGACCTGGCCATTTAGGCCATGGTGTGCAAAAAAGTGCCGCTCAGAGGTAAAACAACCCAACCCAGGTCGAGTATTGCCTGGGTCAGCGTCTAGATTTATCTGAGTAAAACACTCAGTCAGCAGGATACACCGATGGGTTTGAAAAGACTGCCGTTCGTCGGATGGGATATTAAGTTGCGTCTCCGGGAGAACCATACCCTGTGCACGTCAAAGAACACGCTGGATGGCCTTGACGGGAGGCTTCCATCTGTCTCCCAACAGCTGTTCCAGTGGGTCCCCTCCCCCAACCTTCTCTGAGCCTTTGGGGTCCATGTGACCTGGCCATTTAGCCCATGGTGTGCAAAAAAGTGCCGCTCAGAGGTAAAACAACCCAACCCAGGTCGAGTATTGCCTGGGTCAGCGTCTAGATTTATCTGAGCAAAACACTCAGTCAGCAGGATACACCGATGGGTTTGAAAAGACTGCCGTCCGTCGGATGGGATATTAAGCTGCGTCTCCGGGATAACCATACCCTGTGCACGTCAAAGAACACGCTGGGTGGCCTTGACGGGAGGCTTCCATCTGTCGCAACAGCAGTTTAATGGGTCTCACCTAAATCTTCCCTGAGCCCTCGTGTTCCTTGCGACCTGACCATTTATTTAGTTCATTGTGTGCAAAAAGTGCCACTCGGAGGTTAAACAACCCAACATAAAGCCTAAATCCCTTAAAACCGAGTCTATAATCGTGTAGAACGAAACTGGTGCATTTCTTTGATCGTGTAAAACCGAAACCGTTTAAAACGAAGTAACCGTTTAAACGAGTAAACTGGTGCATTTCTTTGATCGTGTAAAATCGGAACCGTTTAAAACGAAGTAACGTGTATGTTTCTCAAATAAACTGTTTTGATGCTGTTCTTAAATTCATGTTTTTTATCGACTTACTATAAACATAAATATTACTATAATTTTTCGAAGTATTCAAATCAATTACTACAAACATAAACGATATAATAAATTCCAATATATTTACTCGTGTATCGTATTGGAATTTTTGCCACTAAACCATTTTTTAATTCATATTATGGCCCATAATGAACTTTAAAATATTATAATTCTTTAAAGGGCAAATTGAAATCATAATGTGATTTAGGAAGAAAATTACTGGAAGTAATTCGTAGAACCGAAAATTCTTTATTAACGTTATTATAAACGCTAAGAGGATTTCATTAAATAAAGAGAGAATACCTGAAGTAATTAAAAAAAAGAGTACTATTTAGCTCTTAGTTATTAAAGACTTATTTAAAAGCTGAAATTATTCAAAATACCAATTCTACTTCATATTATGTATTATAAGTATTTACACATTAAAAAAATCGCAATCTATACGGTCTGTAATCGTGTAAAACGAATAAAAAAATAAATACTCCCTCAAGCAGCTGCTTGCCACAGAGGAAACTGGTTGCATTTTCTTGAGTGTGAAAAACTGATTAAATCGAAATTGGTTGTATTATTTTGACACTGTAAATCCAGGGGAGCCGTCCCGTGGCCGAATGGTTAGCACGCTTGGCTACTGATCTACGGGACCTGGGTTCGAGCCCTGGGTAAGGCATGGATGTGTGTGTCGTTTTTCTGCTGAGGTCCCGCCATTCTCACAGACCTTCTAATATGGCGTATTAAACTGACAGGCTTCTGTCAGACCTCTGTGGCAAACAGCCGCTTGAGGGGGTATTTATTTGCTGTCCCATAGCGAGTGGTTAGCGCGCTTGGCTACTGATCTAAGGGACCTGGGTTCGAGCCCCGGGTAAGGCATGGCTGTTTGTGTCGTTTTTCTGCTGAGGTCCTGCCATCCTCTCAGACCTTCTACTATGGCATATAAACTGACAGACTCCTGTCAGACCTCTGTGGCAAGCAGCTGCTTGAGGGGGTATTTATTATTTTTATTTAAATCCAGGGATAGTTGTATATTTTTCAATTGTTAAACGTAAATATTTGTTGACTTCTGTTCATGTCATCCAGCTGGAAATAAGCTTTAACGTTCGGTCGTAATTTGTGTTAGAAGCCTTTATATTAGAATGTTATATGTATATGCGTTATGTACTAAACTAAGTGAACGCATAGGCGATTAATAAAACGTGAAATTGTTCAGAATTATTTGACACCAAAATAACTTACAGCACAATGAATTCTTTCGCATGTCATTATTGGATCAAAACAAAGATTTGTATTTCGCATCTGGGGAAGAAACATTTTTTTGCGCGGGAAAAAAATTACGCCAACAGTGTTGAGTACACGACATCGAAAAGCAGCGCCAGAAGGGTGTAACGAAAACTCTTGGAACAGCATTGGTTGGGCCGATGCTCGGCAGGAGCGCTGGCATCGATTTGGTGTCTACAGTGATTATATAAGGAAATCGTCTATCTGTGCTAGCTTTACAAGATTGAAAGCATTCTCTCTGATTTTGGAGTTCCTGAAGAGGACACATTATTGGAATCTAATATAAAAAATGAATGAAAATTATAAATATATTAATTTAAAAAAAAAAAAAAAAATTATAAATATATTAAAAAAAAAAGAGGGGGAGTAAGTAATCCCCTTTAAATATAAAAAATAAAAAAAAATAAAAAAAAAAAAAACAAGAAAAAAATAATAAATATGCATAAAAAAAATAAATAAATAAAATAAAAAATATATATATATAAAAAATAAGAAATATGCAATATATATAAAATAAAAATAAGAAATATGCAAAAAAAAAATTTTTTTTTATCCTTACTAGTTTATAAGGTTGTGAGAAGGAGAGGAGTTTTTATATCTTCTAATTGGGAAAGTCTGCGAAAGGAGATCCCATTATATTGTAACGTAAAATAAATAAATAAATGTGCTAGCTTTTTAATCTGTAGATATGACAAGCCATTTGAATTCTTTCGATTGCTGAGAGCTCAAAACAATCAAAAGAACCCTAATTTGTCTCGCGCACTTGAAAGGGGTCAAATGAAATCGGGTGCACCTGCGAACATTCCAACTGTTTCGCAAGCTGAATGTAGTAAGTAGCCAAAAGCTCAATGCCTGTGAGAGGAAGGCCCAATTCTTTTCTCTCTTAAACATACGCCTTCTACTGTTTGGAAAGGGATCCGTGGTATTATTAGGATCTCTGAGTCGAGATCCAGCTGCTCTGTACTTTGTCTTCTGTAGAGCAGACTTCAAGAGAAACGTTTCAAAACTTTTTTACTGCTCAGTTGCACTAATTCTTCCTGCAATCATTTCTATTCAAAATCTTAGATTACTAAATGATTGCATTAGCAATGATATATCGATAAGATTGGTAAAAAATTGTTGATCAATAAATACGTGGTTAAAATTTAGACCAATGCAGTGATTTTGTCCATCAGAGTGGCGGATCTAAGATTAACCCCCTACTCTCCCAGGTCAAATATTTTTATTATGTATCTTTTGTCAAAGTTCGCTGCGCCTGCCACTGTCCACTAGTGAGTACTTTGAAAAATTTGACTGATCACTGAAAAAAATACCTGATCAATAAATACTTCTTTAAAATTTGCTGGATCGGTAAAGGATTTCGCTCACCAGTATTGACGTGGCGTGAGTGGCAACTACGGAGACTATGAGACTGCGCAGTTGAAGCTTTGACAGGTCTCAAATATCAATGACCTCTCATTCACCTGTGAGTCAATTTATGAGATCATATATTTTCTAACAGCTGTCCAGTGAATCCTCTTTTTTTACTCCTGAGCCCTTGGGGTCCTTGTGACCTGGTCTCTGGTGGACAAAAGCTGCTAAGAAGTAAAATATCCCAACCCAACTAATAGTTTGTCCTCGTATGCTACTCCTTGACCAACCAGTGAATGCATTGCTAAAATTTGGCTGTGGAAGTGTAAGATTTAACATTACCCTGAATACTTAGTAAAAGTTTGGTGGAGAAATAAATAATTCGGCACACTAGTAAATCAGTCGTTTAAACTTAGAGGATAATTTTTAAAAAATATGGCAGACGAGTACACAATGTGTCAAAATTTGGTCAAAATTTCGCATTCAGTATTTATGTCAAGATTTTCCAAACCAAAACCAAACCTTTAGCAAATTTTCGCGAATTGAATAATAATTGACAGAATTTACAAAGAAGTGAATAATTATTGTCAAAATCTGGCTAAGCAGTACAAAATGCAGGGGAAAAAACATGTGATATATTTTTAGTTTAACCATGTCTACCTGCAGGTAATTGGTAAAAAAATGGAAACATTCCCATGTTAAGTAAATGGTGAGTCAAAATTCAAAGATACCTGATTTCTATAATAAACATTTTACAGGAAAATAGGACTAGATAAATTAAAATCTCATTCAAAACTTTCGAAATCTCGAATTTGAACAATATCCGTTCGGTATTTAAAGAGTTATACAAATTTGAATATTGAACAACAGCGATGTTAGTGATAAGAATTTACCCCAGAACAAAGTTAATTTAAAAAAGTATTATATTTCAAACTATTTAATAACATAAGTATATGTTTTAGAATTTTCTGCAAATAATTCTTTCAATAATTGTCACTTTTGCATAAGTTTCTTAGGCTGACTTTGCTGCTGTTAAATATTCAAGCTTCCATAGCACTTTAAATACCTAACGAATATTGTTGAAAACCTTGATTTAGAGAGATTTGAATTTATCTAGTCCTATTTTCTTGTAAAAATGCTTATTGTAGAAATTACGGATCTTCGAATTTCACTCTTCTTTGACTTGACATGGGAATGTTTCCAATTTTCAATCTATTTCTTATATGTATGTATGTGTGTATGTATGTATAGCCATCTTACCTATTTATACAGGATCATTATTAAAGAAAATCCATATTTTTAAAGTGTTATATTTTATTGGATAATGATTTGGTTGTTTTACCTCTGAGCGGCACTTTTTTTGCACACCATGGGCTACATGGCCAGGTCACATGGACCCCGAAGGCTCAGAGAAGGTTGGGGGAGGGGACTCACTGGAACAGCTGTTGGGAGACAGATGGTAGCCTCACGTCAAGGCCATTCAGCGTGTTCTTTAACGTGCAGAGGGTATAGCTCTCCCGCACACGGTGCCACCGGCTTAATGTTCCATCCAACGGACGGTGGCCTTTCCAAGCCCATCGGTGTCCCCTACTGACCGTGGGCAGGGCGGGGAATTTTGTGGAGATGAATCTGAACGCTGGCCCAGCTGGGACTCGACCCGGAAACTACAGATTACGAGCCTGGCATGCTACCGACTGAGCCACCCCGTCCCTTACCTCAGAGAGACACTTTTTTCACACAATGGGCTAAATGGCCAGGTCACAGAGCTGGCCATTTAGCTTTGGGTTGTTGGGTTGTTTTACCTCTGAGCGGCACTTTTTTGCACACCATGGGCTAAACAGCCAGGTCACATGGACCCCGAAGGCTCAGAGAAGGTTGGGGGAGGGAACCCACTGGAACAGCTGTTGGGAGACAGATGGTAGTCTCCCGTCAAGGCCATCCAGCGTGTTCTTTAACGTGCACAGGGTATGTCTCTCCCGCACACGGGGCCACGGCTTAACGTCCCATCCGACGGACGGCGGCCTTTCCAAGCCCAGCGGTGTCCCCTACTGACCGTGGGCAGGGCGGGGAATTTTGCGGAGATAAATCTCAACGCTGACCCAGTTGGGACTCGAACCTGGGAACAACAGATTACGAGCCTGGCATGCTACCGACTGAGCCACCCCGTCCCTTACCTCAGAGAGACACTTTTTTCACACAATGGGCTAAATGGCCAGGTCACAGCCTCACAGGCTGATGGCGCAGAGAAGGTTAGGGAAAGGGGACCTCCTAAACAGCTGTTAAGATATAGATGGTAGTCTCCGTCAAGGCCATCCAGCGTGTTCTTTAACGTGCATATGATGTAGATCTTCCGCACACGGAATCACGGCTTTATTTTCATTCCAACGAACGGGCGGCCTTTCCAAACCTATCGGTGTCCCCTACTGACTGAACACGGGGCGGGAAGTTTTCGGGAGATAAATCTGAACGCTATTCAAGGTGTGACTCGAACCTGGGAACTGCAGATTAAGAGCCTAGCGTGCTATCGTCTGAACCCTATCCCTACGAGTTTGCGACAAATCGTTGCTGTCAGTGTAAATCACGTGATCCTGTCACTCAATCGTTAATTAAAGTAAATTATGAAATAATAGTAGTAAATTATGAATAATTATATTATAACTAGCGAATAGAGTTTTGAACAATGTACCTAAAGGCTTCAGAAATAGGGGGAGACCTAGTTGTTATTTATAAGATGCACATTAAAAGAATACGCTATAACCGGGGAAAACGCCTATAAATTTGCCTATCGACAACCAAAAGATTCGCCACCCACAGCTCAATAACGAAACTAGGTGGAGGCAAGCTGGGTTTTTGCACACTTAGTCTAGAATTAGCAGCTGTAGCATAGATAGGCCCATTATAAAAAAAAATACCCCCTCAAGCAGCTGCTTGCCACAGAGGTCTGACAGGAGCCTGTCAGTTTTATATGCCAAAGTAGAAGATCTGAGAGGTTGGCAGGACTACAGCAGAAAACAACACCCATGCCTTACCGGGGGCTCGAACCCAGGTCCCTCAGATCAGTAGCCAAGCGCGCTAACCACTCGGCCACGGGACGGCTGAGATAGGCCCATTAGGAAACATAAATTCAATGAGTAACTAATTACTCGAAACAGTGATATTCTATAATAATTTATTTATTCACTGTGGTAACTCTCCAATATTTCGATAATGCATAAAACGGCATTAAACGGCTCTTTCTCAACATCCGAATGATGATTTTGTTCACATAGTTACTTTTTAATCATTTCTTTGTCAACAAGACAATTCAGTTATCACAAATTTCAATGCTTAATATTAGAAAGGACCCGCCAATTTTTCTTGCTTCGGAATTCATAGCCTATTCGGGGAGGGAGGGGGTGTTGGCTCAGTCAGTAGCCCCGCCAAGCTCGTAATCTGTAGTTATTAGGTTCATTCCAATCTGAATAAGAGTTGAGATTTATCTCCGCTAAGAAAGGGATACCGATGGCTTGGAAAGGCCGCCGTTCGTTGGATGGGACATTAAGCTGTGGCACCGTGTGCAGGAGATACATATCTTGTACACGTTAGACCACGTTGGATGTCCTTAACGGGAGGCTACAGTCTATCGCCTAACGGCTGTCTTGTGGTCCCATTCCTCCAACCTTCTCTGAGCCCTTGTTACCTGTTGTTGTTGTTTTTACCTCTGAGTGGCACTTTTTTGCACACCATGGGCTAAATGGCCAGGTCACATGGACCCCGAAGGCTCAGACAAGGTTGAGGGAGGGGACCCACTGGAACAGCTGTTGGGAGACAGATGGTAGCTTCCCGTCAAGGCCATCCAGCGTGTTCTTTAACGTGCACAGGGTATGGCTCTCCCGCACACGGGGCCACGGCTTAACGTCCCATCCGACGGACGGCGGCCTTTACCAAGTCCATCGGTGTCCCCTACTGACCGTGGGCAGGGCGGGGAATTTTGCGGAGATAAATCTCAACGCTGACCCAGCTGGGACTCGAACCTGGGAACTACAGATTATGAGACTGGCGCGCTACCGACTGAGCCCTTGTTACCTGTCTATTTAGCCTATTATGTGCAAAAAGTGCCGCTCAAAGGTAAAGCAACCTTTTATAAAATTGATATTTCCTAGTTTTACTTATTACTATTATTATTACTGTATTCCAAAGCAGAGAAACGCAGTTCTTATTTCGAATTAACCTCAATGTTTTGAAATGTATCTATGCATATATCTTTTTAATTGCGCAGCAAAGTCAGGAGAAAAGGTGCTGAAATGCATTGGCCTGATTATAACCGCTCAGTTAATACGTAGTGCCAACGTTACTTTTACCTCTATGGCCAAACTTCTTGATTATTAGTAAATAAAACGCAGCAAATTATTTATAAATGAAGGTCATTATTCGCGATATAATTTGACTTACAGCAGTTTGTCAAACGGGAGATATTGTTTCGTACGCGTTGCTATGTTTGCTTAGATTTCTAAAAAACGCAATATGATTTCACCATAACTGGAAAACAAGCAATTATAAATAGCATCGTTGTGTTGAAAGAGTGACTTTCGAAATGGGTGTATGGGGTCAGTGTATCACGAAGTTATCAGTTCTTTTTGCTTCATTAGAGATAGAAACTGCGAAGCCAACGTGCTTCGTAGTGTGGAGCTGAAGGCACCTCATGTCGCTTTGTTTTCAAACACTGTGACTCATCTAGCTGCTCACTGCTTATCGGTCGAACCGATTAAGCGATGGAGCAAGTGATAAATTAGGACTGGCCTTGTGACGGCAGCGAAACTGTCGATGGCCGTTTGGGGGGAAAGAGAGAGAGTCCCGGCGACCAGACCCGTAAAGGTCGCTGACTCTGTCGAGGGGGCAATTTCGATACCCATCGTCAAACATTCTTCGATACGTCATTTCTTCCCATGCCAAACAGAACAGTAAAATGTCGATGTAACGAACTCCAGATTTACGAAATATTGAGTAAAGCGAAACTATTTCCTGTCCCCAGCCAGTTTACTATATATTTTTATGTTGAAGTGGGTTGGGTTGTTTTACCTCTGCGGCACTTTTTTGCGGCACTTTTTTGCACTCCATGGGCTAAATGGCCAGGTCACATGGACCTCGAAGGCTCAGAGAAGGTTGGATTCGATTGTTTTACCTCTGAGCGGCACTTTTTTGCACACCATGGGCTAAATGGCCAAGTCACATGGACCTCGAAGGCTCAGAGAAGGTTGGATTCGATTGTTTTACCTCTGAGCGGCACTTTTTTGCACACCATGGGCTAAATGGCCAAGTCACATGGACCCCGAAGGCTCAGAGAAGGTTGGGGGAGGGACCCACTGGAACAGCTGTTGGGAGACAGATGGTAGCCTCCCGTCAAGGCCATCCAGCGTGTTCTTTAACGTGCACAGGGTATGGTTCTCTCGCACACGGGGCCACGGCTTAACGTCTCATCCGACGGACGACAGCCTTTCCAAGCCCATCGGTGTCCCCTACTGACCGTGGGCAGGGCGGGGAATTTTGCGGAGATAAATCTCAACGCTGACCCAGCTGGGACTCGAACCTGGGAACTACAGATTACGAGCCTGGCGCGCTACCGACTGAGCCACACCCGCCCCACCGTGTTCAGGAGATCCAGCACTGTGCACGTTAATATAGAATCAGAATACGCTGAATGGCCTTGACAGGAGGCTACCATCTGTCTGCTAACAACTGTCCAGTGGGTATGCAAACCTTCACTCAGCCTTCGGGGTCCTTGCAACCTGAATCTAGCTATTTAGCCCATTGTGTGAAAAAAAAGTGCCGCTCAGAGGGAAAACAACCCATTAAAAATTATGGAGAAAATCAGGTTTTCTTAAAGCTACGTGATAAATTGCACGTATGAGAGCCATATAGAGAGTGGGGCGGGGGTGGCTCAGTCGGTAGCGCGCCAGGCTCGTAATCTGTAGTTCCCAGGTTCGAGTCCCAGCTGGGTCAGCGTTGAGATTTATCTCCGCAAAACTCCCTGCCCACGGTCAGTAGGGGACACCGATGGGCTTGGAACAGGCCGCCGTCCGTCGGATGGGACGTTAAGCCGTGGTCCCGTGTGCGGGAGAGCCATACCCTGTGCACGTTAAAGAACACGCTGGATGGCCTTGACGGGAAGCTACCATCTGTCTCCCAACAGCTGTTCCAGTGGGTCCCCTCCCCCAACCTTCTCTGAGCCTTCGGGGTCCTTGTGACCTGGCCATTTAGCCCATGGTGTGCCAAAAAGTGCTGCTCAGAGGTAAAACAACCCAACCCAAGCCATGTAGAGAAGCAGAAACCGTTTGATCCGTGTTGTGTCACGTAGTTGCATGCTGAAACCAGAATGAGATGATTGTCTGCATCAGTTGACTTAAGAAGAAAACGTAAAACTAACACCGACCTTTCATGGTTAGCGACGTGTTAGTATTGTGTATGGCTCACCGAAATGTCTAACGTTTCACGCAGGAAAACAAAAAGGACAAAACTTAAACAACGTTTGTTTTTGAAAGTCGAATTCTGGCTAGATTCCAGCCATCATTTATTTAGAAACTGTAAATCGCTACCTAACGCGAGGTGTGAAGGCAAAAGGTTTGTGGCGAAAGGGTCAAGTTTCAGATTTCTCGGCCAACATATATATTTTTGTCCAATTGTGCGTGTTGGCAAACCAAGGCATCTGTGTTTGTGTGGTGCCTGCCCCATCTTGTCCTGCTGGCAGTTTTGGCTGGCACTGCATCGGTTAATCTTGGATGAAGACAGAATTGGACAGTTTGAAACGGGAAAGAAACTTCTAGAGGAAACCAGTGATCTCATAGTTAACTTTGGGCTCAAATTAGAAATGCTTTTACGGTTCTCAGGGCTGTGGTTAAAGCAATTAATTTTAAAGAGCCCAAACAGTAAGCATTTAATTTGTGTACCGGTGAAATCAGGCTATTTTCTGTTGTTTTGTTTAAACTTAGACGAATGAAATAAATTTGTATAAACAACGTCTTAGAACATAAGAATCGTTGATTTTTTTTTTATAGGGAAGGTGTGTGATGATTGATTGAGATAATGTTGAAAACAGGACTTAAATGGGGAGGGCGAAATTTAAGAGATGTAGTTCTCAATAATCCTAGATCAGTGTGTTTAAAACTGGATTCCACGAATTATCTTGTGAGGACGTGTATGAGTTTACAATGCACTGAAAGTATTCTTTGATTCGACTGTTTTTCGTAAAAGCGTTTTTTGTTTCGTATTTTACCCATATTCCCTGCATTCTCTGCAACTTCGGAAAATTTTATCATATGAATGAATGCTTGGCGGCTAGATGGATCCCGGATTGGATTGTATTACCTCTGAATGGCATTTTTTTTGCACATAATGGGTTAAATGGCCAGATCATAAGAGCTCAGAGAAAGTTAGCGGAAGGGTTGGGTTGTTTTACCTCTGAGCGGCACTTTTTTGCACACCATGGGCTAAATGGCCAGGTTACATGGACCCCAAAGGCTCAGAGAAGGTTGGGGGAGGGGACCCACTGGAACAGCTGTTGGGAGACAGATGGTAGCCTCCCGTCAAGGCCATCCAGTGTATTTTTTAACGTGCATAAAGTATGGCTCTTCCGCACACGGGGCCACGGCTTAACGTCCCATCCGACGGACGGTGGCCTTTCCAAGCCCATCGGTGTCCCCTACTGACCGTGGGCAGGGCGGGGAGTTATGTGGAGATAAATCTCAACGCTGACCCAGCTGGGACTCGAACCTGGGAACTGCAGATTACGAGCCTGGCGCGCTACCGACTGAGCCACCCCCGCCCCCCTGGCGGAAGGGACCGACTGGACAGTTGCTAAGGAACAGATGGTAGCCTCCCGTCAAGGCCATCCAGTGCGTTCTTTAACATGCACTGTGTATGGCTATTTCGCACACGGTGCCCATCCGATGGACGACGACCTTTCCAAGTTCATCGGTGTCCCCTGCTGATATAGCAGTTGTTGACGCAGAGTAGTTGAGCGGAAATAAATCTCACAGGTGGGACTCGTACCTGGGAACTGCAGATGAGATGCCTAGTGCGCTACCGATAGAGCCACACCCATTTCGATGGGTCTCGGAATAAATTAGAAATTAAATATTGTATTTAGGTTTCCAGTTAGCCAGATAGATCAATATATTTAGGGGGCGGGGGTGGTTCAGTCGGTAGCGCGCCAGGCTCGTAATCTGTAATTCCCAGGTTCGAGTCCCAGCTGGGTCAGCGTTGAGATTTATCTCTGCAAAATTCCCCGCCCTGCCCACGGTCAGTAGGGGACACCGATGGGCTTGGAAAGGCCGCCGTCCGTCGGATGGGACGTTAAGCCGTGGCCCATGTCTTGGAGAGCCATACCCTGTGCACGTTAAAGAACACACTGGATAGCCTTGACGGGAGGCTACCATCTGTCTCCCAACAGCTGTTCCAGTGGGTCCCCTCCCCCAACCTTCTCTGAGCCTTCGGGGTCCATGTGACCTGGCCATTTAGCCCATGATGTGCAAAAAAGTGCCGCTCAGAGGTAAAACAACCCAACTCAACCCAATATATTTAGGATTGGGTTGGATTGTTTTACCTCTGAGCGTCACTTTTTTGTGGACAATGGGCTAATAAAAATCACCTTTTTTGCTAGAAAAATGTGGCAAACGCCGCTTTAAAGCATTACACCGGGCACGCGTAGAGAAAGCATCTATGCTCTGCAATGAGATCGGCAAAACTGCGTGCCGAGCGATTTACACTAGCACGTGATTAATAACGCTTTGATTGGTTAGATATTTCATTTTGTATTAAATTATTGCAGCGTTACCAGATGCTAAAATGTACAGTCGCTCCAAAAAAAATATCCGAACACTATGTTACAGAATTCAGGAAAAATATCTGGCAACGATTTTTTTTTTAGAAATTAGTGATTTCGCAACCTTCGTGTCACGTGATTACAAAATTCAGGAAAAATATCTGGAGCGTATACAGCAACTGTACACGCTCCAGTTACAGTTCACAGCAAACTGGAGCGTGTGCAGTCACTGCACACGCTCCAGTTTGCTGTGAACGGTAACTGCACACGCTCAATATTTCCGTGAGTGAGCCCACACGATCTAGTATCAAAATAATATGACCATCTACAGTCGCTCAAAAAAGTACCCGAACACTATGGGTTGATTACAGAATTCAGAAAAAATATCTGGCAACGATATTTTTAGAAATTAGTGATCTGGCAACCTTCGTGTCACGTGACACGAAGGTTGCCAGATCACTTGCACGGTTAATCGTTGCCATTTTTAATGTTCTGTCACGTATCGTGTAAAATATCCGAACCATAGTGTTCGGATATTTTTTTGAGCGACTGTACAAGGGTAAAAGACCTCTGTTACCTGAGTGGGCATTTTTTTAATTTACGTTAAAAGAAGTATTTATTTCTTGCATAAGCATTGAAACTATTTGATACGATGGAGTATTACGTCTTGCGAACCGTTATTGCTAGAATTCATACGGGTGTTGTATTTTTTTTACTCGTTGTTATCTTCTTTGATCTTAAGATTTTGCCACGCCATTCTTTATCTGAAACAGAGGATAGTGAAAAGAGTGCATGGGAGTTTTTGAGACAATGTGAGTTTTTGAAGTATGACGGTTCTCTTAGGCCTCGGGGGGGGGGGGGGGGGGGGGGGGGGGGCTCAGTCGGTAGCGCCCCAGGCTCGTAATCTGCAGTTCCCAGGTTCGAGTCCCAGCTGGGTCAGCGTTGAGATTTATCTCCGCAAAATTCCCCGCCCTTCCCACGGTCAGTAGGGGACACCGATGGGCTTGGAAAGGCCGCCGTCCGTCGGATGGGACGTTAAGCCGTGGCCCCGTGTGCGGGAGAGCCATACCCTGTGCACGTTAAAGAACACGCTGGATGGCCTTGACGGGAGGCTACCATCTGTCTCCCAACAGCTGTTCCAGTGGGTCCCCTCCCCCAACCTTCTCTGAGTCTTCGGGTTCCATGTGACCTGCCATTTAGCCCATGGTGTGCAAAAAAGTGCCGCTCAGAGGTAAAACAACCCAACCCTTAGGCCTCGGTTGATTGAGCTATCAAGTATACGTCAATCAACTGACGATTCTTAATCTATGAGGTAATAGCTTGTTTCGAAAAAAAAGGTGCTATTGTTTTAACAGCCGTCCCGTGGCCGAGTGGTTAGTACGCTTGGCTACTAATCTAAGGGACCTGGGTTCGAGCCCCGGGTTAAGACATGGATGTATGTGTCGTTTTTCTGCTGAGGCCCTGCCATCCTCTCAGACCTTCTACTGTTGGAAATATAAACGGTCAGGCTCCTGTCAGACCTCTGTGGCAAGCAGCTGCTTGAGGGGTATTATTTTTTTTATTGATTTAACTTATTGCCGTCTGTCTGTCTGTCCATTTGTATACATTCAACTCTATTTTATTAAGGTAATTTAAGTGATAAAAGAAAATTATTATATTAAGTTTATTTTAGTGATGAAAGAATATTCTCTTTTGGGTTAGACCATAAAAAATAAATACCCCCTCAAGCAGCTGCTTGCCGCAGAGGTCTGACAGGAAGCTGTCAGTTTATATGCCATAGTAGGAGATCTGTGAGGATGGCAGGAACTGCAGCAGAAAAACGACACAAACATCCATGCCTAATCCGGGGCTCGAACCCAGGTCCCTTAGATCAGTAGCCAAGCGTGCTAACCACTCGGCCATGGGACGGCCAAATAATAAATACCCCCTCAAGCAGCTGCTTGCCACAGAGGTCTTACAGGAGCCTGTCAGTTTATATGCCACAGTAGGAGATCTGAGAGGATGGCAGGACCTCAGCAGAAAAACGACACACACATCCATGCCTAATCCGGGGCTCGAACCCAGGTCCCTTAGATCAGTAGCCAAGCGTGCTAACCACTCGGCCACGGGAGACAGGTACAGTGAATGTATGTATAAACAAATGCCCAGAATAGCGAAATAATCAGTATAACGAAATTTTTTTCCAACCCTGACAATTTACGTATCGATATGTAAAAATGTTTCACTTTTACGAATACTTTTACGAAAATATCAGTCGAACGAAATAAAAATTTATTCCGAAACAAACAAATATGACCAATAAAAATTCTTAAACAATATGTACACTGTACAGTCGCTCAAAAAGTGACACGGTTGCCAGATCAGTAATTTCTAAAAAAAACTTTGCCAGACATTTTTCTGAATTCAGTAATCAACCATAGTGTTCGGGTATTTTTTTGAGCGACTGTAGGTGGTCATATTATTTTGATCCTAGATCGTGTGGGAATATTGATGGAAATATATATACTCATGGAAATATTGAGCGTGTGCAGTTACCGTTCACAGCAAACTGGAGCGTGTGCAGTAACTGCACACGCTCCAGTTTGCTGTGAACGGTAACTGGAGCAACTGTACACGCTCCAGATATTTTTCCTGAATTCTGTAATCACGTGACACGAAGGTTGCCAGATCACCAATTTCTAAAAAAATCGTTGCCAGATATTTTTTCTGAATTCTGTAATCGACCATAGTGTTCGGATACTTTATTGAGCGACTGTACATTCGCGATGTAAAACACTTGTTGTAGAAGCTCTCTTGAATTGAGGATTGATACAATTTCAGGCGTCGAATCTTGCTTTTCATTTGACACGATTGGACAAGAAACTCTTTGTGGGAGACCGTTTCATTCTTTTGTCAGAGTATTATCCTGAAGTATAAAATATTCAATATCGTAAAAATCTCATACTCTAAATAATATGTCTGCAGCTGCAATAAAGTTGTGTTGTTTCTTTCAGGTGAACTGATGGCTGCAAAATTAAAAGAAAACGAGAAGATAACGTGGATTTATATAAAGCCTCTACACGTCATTCCACATGTCACCTTATATCAAGCAACTTTGAATATGAACATTTCAAGGAACAATGTTATTGGAGGAATTGAGAGCAATGTACATCGGTTGGGTTGAGTTGTTTTACCTCTGAGCGGCACTTTTTTGCACACCATGGGCTAAATGGCCAGGTCACAAGAACCCCGAAGGCTCAGAGAAGGTTGGGGGAGGGGACCCACTGGAACAGCTGTTGGGAGACAGATGGTAGCCTCCCGTCAAGGCCATCCAGCGTGTTCTTTAACGTGCACAGGGTATGGCTCTCCCGCTCACGGGCCACGGCTTAACGTCCCATCCGACGGACGGCGGCCTTTCCAAGCCCATCGGTGTCCCCTACTGACCGTGGGCAGGGCGGGGAATTTTGCGGAGATAAGTCTCAACGCTGACCCAGCTGGGACTCGAACCTGGGAACTACAGATTACGAGCCTGGCGTGCTACCGACTGAGCCACCCCAGCCCCTAAGATATAAGGGACTATTTAAATGTGTCAATGGGTGAATCGTCTGCAAATTCCATCTAATCTAAATATGTAGGACGAACATAACTTTTGTTCCTGCCACCCCTTAAAAAATTTAAATAATATCAGGTGTACAAAGAATTAATGTTTTTCTTTCATCAAATGTAATCTTTAATTTTTTATTAATATGACCCTTACGACTATTTTTTTAAAATTTATGTCACATTCACTGGAAACTATCGACTTCGCAGGTTGCACTTACTACTTCAGCTAGCCGAACTTCTTTTGAATTGCAAAAGCATTTAGGAATTCTAGACTTTACTGCTGACAGGCCCCTATTTTTGAGAGCAGTGTTTCTGCAGTACCTGAGTGAAACACGTAATTCATCACGTCAGTTGGTGGTAGTTGATCACAGTTCTACTTTTGTGCGGTTGAGTTGTTTTACTTTTCTCACTGGCTGTGGATGGATCAGTCGCTAGCGTGTCAGACTAGTGATCTATGTTACCACGTTCGAGTCCTGACTGTGGCTGCATTGTGATTTGGGGCGGGGGGTGGCTCAGTCGGTAGCACGCCAGGCTCGTAATCTGTAGTTCCCAGGTTCGAGTCCCAGCTGGGTCAGCGTTGAGATTTATCTCCGCAAAATTCCCCGCCTTGCCCACGGTCAGTAGGGGACACCGATGGGCTTGGAAAGGACGCCGTCCGTCGGATGGGATGTTAAACCGTGGCCCCGTGTGCGGGAGAGCCATACCCTGTGCACGTTAAAGAACACGCTGGATGGCCTTGAAGGGAGACTACCATCTGTCTCCCAACAGCTGTTCCAGTGGGTGCCCTCTCTCAACCTTCTCTGAGCCTTCGGGGTCCATGTGACCTGGCCATTTAGCCCATGGTGTGCAAAAAAGGGCCGCTCAGAGGTAAAACAACCCAACGCATTGTGATTTTCTCTGCTAAGTCCCACTCCGTCTTCAATGAGAAAAAGGAAAGTAATGGGCTTTGAAATATTGCCGTCCATCGGGTTGAGTTGGGTTGTTTTACCTCTGAGCGGCACTTTTTTGCACACCATGGGCTAAATGGCCAGGTCACATGGACCCCGAAGGCTCAGAGAAGGTTGGGGGAGGGGACCCACTGGAACAGCTGTTGGGAGACAGATGGTAGTCTCCCGTACCGTCCATCGGATGTGATCTTCAGCCACGGTATCGTACACAGGAGAGTGTCATCCTGTGCATATTAAAGAACACACTAGATGGGCCGCAAAACTTCTGCCCTCGTATTGACCGCAACACTCCTCGTACTGACCGAGGCAGGAAGGGGATATTCATGGGCTTGGAAAGTTCGTCATCCGTCGGAGGGGAAGTAAAGTCGTGGTCCCGTGTGCGGGACAACCATGCCCTCTGCACGTTAAAGAACACGCATGACCTTGACTGGAGGTTACCATATGTCTTCTAACACTGGCCAGTGGGTACCCTTCTTCCTTATCTTTGAGCCCTCGGGTTCCTTGTGATCTGGCCATTTAGCCCATTATTTGCAAAAAAAGTGCCGCACAGAGGAAACCAACGCTGGATGGCCATGACAAGAGGGTCCATTTTTCTCGTAACCTGCTGACCAGTGGACCCATCTCTGATGTCTTGAATCCTTGTGACCTGTCCACTGTGTGTCAGGGGCAGGGGTGGCTCAGTCGGTAGCGCGCCAGGCTCGTAATCTGTAGTTCCCAGGTTCGAGTCCCAGCTGGGTCAGCGTTGAGATTTATCTCCGCAAAACTTCCCCGCCCTGCCCACGGTCAGTAGGGGACACCGATGGGCTTGAAAAGGCCGCCGTCCGTCGGATGGGACGTTAAGCCGTGGCCCCGTGTGCGGGAGAGCCATACCCTGTGCACGTTAAAGAACACGCTGGATGGCCTTGACGGGAGGCTACCATCTGTCTCCCAACAGCTGTTCCAGTGGGTCCCCTCCCCCAACCTTCTCTGAGCCTTCGGGGTCCATGTGACCTGGCCATTTAGCCCATGGTGTGCAAAAAAAGTGCCGCTCAGAGGTAAAACAATCCAATCCAAGTCCACTGTGTGCAAAAAAGTTACAATCCAATCTATGTTACCACGTTCGAGTCCTGACTGTGGCTGCATTGTGATTTGGGGCGGGGGTGGCTCAGTCGGTAGCGCGCCAGGCTCGTAATCTGTAGTTCCCAGGTTCGAGTCCCAGTTGGGTCAGCGTTGAGATTTATCTCCGCAAAATTCCCCGCCCTGCCCACGGTCAGTAGGGGACACCGATGGGCTTGGAAAGGCCGCCGTCCGTCGGACGGGACGTTAAGCCGTGGCCGTGTACGGGAGAGCCATACCATGTGAACGTTAAAGAACACGCTGGATGGCCTTGACGGGAGGCTACCATCTGTCTCCCAACAGCTGTTCCAGTGGGTCCCCTCCCCCAACCTTCTCTGAGCCTTCGGGGTCCATGTGACCTGGCCATTTAGCCCTTGATGTGCAAAAAAGTGCCGCTCAGAGGTAAAACAATCCAATCCAATCAGAAAAACAAGCACGACTGCTCCCACTTTTCTTCCACAAGTCTTCCCTAAAACTTTATATCACAGTTTGATTAAAAAGACTTCTTTTTCTGCCGTTTGTAGTAAAAATTTTCTTCATTGAAGATTCAACCTTGCAGTCTTCTGAAGAATTCGAGGCAAAAATAAAATCACACAACAAAAGCGTGATGGTTTCTTTTGTTTTTGGCATTTTCTGTGCTCTTTAAAATGCAGCTTGAAGCACTAAACGGAAGATCAAGTCTCTGGCATTGGAAGGTGATGCATAAAACCAGCACGTTCTTTGGACTTAATGATCGATCTCCGCCTTCTCATTTCTCTCGATTCGCTTTCGTGGCAGAGGATAATTTATAATTAGGCTTTCTTTCTAAAGGGAGAAAAACAAAATAATAATGCGAGGCGTGACTACCGACTGCTCATGAAATATCTCTCCTTATCTCGCAGGTTGAAATTGAAAAATTGCTAATGGCAAAAAAAAAATGTTATGAAACTAAATGCATAGTTCGCAAAGTCTTCACCGTGAGGCTGGGTTGACTAAGTCGGTAGCGCGCCAGGCTCGTAGGGGCGGGGGTGGCTCAGTAGGTAGCGCGCCAGGCTCGTAATCTGTAGTTCCCAGGTTCCAGTCCCAGCTGGGTAAGCGTTGAGATTTATCTCCGGAAAATTCCCCGCCCTGCCCACGGTCAGTAGGGGACACCGATGGGCTTGGAAAGGCCGCCGTCCGTCGGATGGGACGTTAAGCCGTGGCCCCGTGTGCGGGAGAGCCATACCCTGTGCACGTTAAAGAACACGCTGGATGGCCTTGACGGGAGGCTACCATCTGTCTCCTAACAGCTGTTCCAGTGGGTCCCCTCCCCCAACCTTCTCTGAGCCTTCGGGGTCCACGATGGACCTGGCCATTTAGCCCATGGTGTGCAAAAAAGTGCCGCTCAGAGGTAAAACAACCCAACAACCTTCACCGTGAGGCTGGCTTGGCTAAGTCGGTAGCGCGCCAGGCTCGTAATCTGCAGTTCCCAGGTTCTGAAATGTATCTCCGCTAACTCCAGCCCTTGGTCAGAAAGGGCTTAGAAAGTCAGTCGGATGGGACGTTAAGACATGACCTCTTGTGCAAAAAAAAATTTTCATGTGCACGTTCAAGAACACGCTGGATGATGAGGCTTCCACCGATCTTCTAACAGTTGTCTAGTAGGTCTCCTTCCCCCAATCTTCCCTGAGCCCTTGGAGTTTTTGTGACCTGTCCAGTTAGGCCATTGAGCGCAAAAAATGCCACACAGTGGTAAAGCAATCCAATTGAATTTCGCCGTGAAAATTGTGAGATTTTGTTAAACCATTGTTTTCCTTGATATTTATTTGGGGCGGGGGTGGCTCAGTCGGTAGCGCGCCAAGATCGTAATATGCAATTCCCAGGTTCGAGTTCCAGCTGGGCCAGCGTTGAGAACTACTCGGCAAAACTCCCCGCCCTGCCCACGGTCACTAGATGGCTTGGAGAGACCGCAATTCGTCAGATGGGACATTAAGACATGGATGGCTCTGTGAGCGGGAGAGCCATACCCTGTACATGTTAAAGAACATGCTGGATGTCAACCTTCGTGTCACGTGACACGAAGGTTGTCAGATCACTAATTTCTAAAAAAATCGTCGCCAGATATTTTTTCTGAATTCTGTAATCAACCATAGCGTTCGGATACTTTTTTGAGCGACTGTAGGTGGTCATATTATTTTGATACTAGATCGTGTGGGCTCACTCACGGAAATATTGAGGGTGTGCAGTTACCGTTCACAGCAAACTGGAGCGTGTGTTGGAGCGTGTACAGTTGCTGTACACGCTCCAGATATTTTTCCTGCATTCTGTAATCACGTGACACGAAGGTTGCCAGATCACTAATTTCTGAAAAAAACGTTGCCAGATATTTTTTCTGAATTCTGTAATCAACCATAGTGTTCGGATACTTTTTTGAGCGACTGTAGGTGGTCATATTATTTTGATACTAGATCGTGTGGGCTCACTCACGGAAATATTGAGGGTGTGAAGTTACCGTTCACAGCAAACTGGAGCGTGTACAGCAAACTGGAGCGTGTGCAGTAACTGGACACGCTCCAGTTTGCTGTGAACGGTAACTGGAGCGTGTACAGTTGCTGTACACGCTCCAGATATTTTTCCTGCATTCTGTAATCACGTGACACGAAGGTTGCCAGATATATACATTGTCACGTCCCTCTAATTTATTTATTATTGTGTTTTTGTAGATATTTTTATGTATTAAGTGTATTCTTTGAAGCGCTGATGAGAGGACTTGACTCACTGATGTTGTTTTCGGTTCTAAAGCTGGCTGCTTGCATTGAGATGGCGGATTCCAGAAGTCTTTTATGGCCTTTTACGACTAGCCTGGGGCGCGAGGTCTGCGCAGGACGCTAGAGCGGGAGATTGAAACAACAGTTGGGTGCGTGGACGTCGAGCGAGAGAGATCGTTTCGACAAGCGTCAGAAGGACGCTGCCGCTTACTCGAAGTAACCCTTGAAGGGAGGGTGCGATTCCAAAGGGAATCGAGATTCTTGGTGAATCTGATTACAATCTTGTGGATTCAGAGTGAACCGTGAACCACAGTGTAGGCAAAGGTTGGTTTTCTTTTCGCCGAGTGTGAGGTCTGTAAAGTGAGAACTTGCAGAGTGTGCGGTTCTCCACCTCATTGTGTTAATGTTAGCAGCAGCAAAGGCCCATGGAGTTGAGCGCATCCCCAGCATGTGATTGTATAAAGTGTAAGTAAACTGTCGTCCCTATACAACTCTCTTGCAGTTAATTAATGGACTGTTTTTATTCATCATTCAACACAGCGAATCTGAGGCATACGAGCTAAAAACCCGCGAATCTGTCATTTCGCTGAAGTGAGGGTTGGGTTGTTTTACCTCTGAGCGGCACTTTTTTGCACACAATGGGCTAAATGGCCAACTCGCAAGCACTCCGAAGTCTCAGAGAAGGTTGGGAGAGGGAACCCACTGGAACAGCTGTTGGGAGACAGATGGTAGCCTTCCGTCAAGGCCATTCAGTGTGTTCTTTAACGTGCACAGGGTATGGCTCTCCGCACACGGGGCCACGGCTTAACGTCCCATCCGACGGACGGCGGCTTTTTCAAGCCCATCGGTGTCCCCTACTGGCCGTGGGCAGGGCGGGGAATTTTGCGGAGATAAATCTCAACGCTGACCCAGCTGGGACTCGAACCTGGGAACTACAGATTACGAGCTTGGCGCGCTACCGACTGAGCCACCCTCGCCCCTCATTTGGAGGGAACAAGGTTGGGTTGGGTTGTTTTACCTCTGAGCGGCACTTTTTTGCACACCATGGGCTAAATGGCCAGGTCACATGGACCCCGAAGGCTCAGAGAAGGTTGGGGGAGGGGACCCACTGAAACAGCTGTTGGGAGACAGATGGTAGCCTCCCGTCAAGGCCATCCAGCGTGTTCTTTAACGTGCACAGGGTATGGCTCTCCCGCACACGGGGCCACGGCTTAACGTCCCATCCGACGGACGGCGGCCTTTCCAAGCCCATCGGTGTCCCCTACTGACCGTGGGCAGGGCGTTGAATTTTGCGGAGATAAATCTCAACGCTGACCAAGCTGGGACTCGAACCTGGGAACTACAGATTACGAACCTGGCGCGCTACCGACTGAGCCACTCCCGCCCCGGAGGGAACAAGCCTGGCGTAAATGTTAATATACTGGTATTGGCCAAGATTATGTCTAATGACCAGATTATAAATGGATTTTAGCCACCATTAAAAAAAACTGACCGTGGGCAGGGCGGGGAAATTTTGCGGATCCGAAGTGAGGGTGAAGAGAATTAAGTAGCAATTTTATCGTCCTCCGGCGGCGACGACATTTGGCCCAGCCCCATCGCATCCCGAATACGGAGAAGGATATCACATCTAACGCAGTCCCACATGATCGGGCGAGGGCATCACATTTTGGCGCTGCATAATTCAAAAAGAGAAATGGAGGTCACGACATGCATCGCTTGTTTCATTTCTTTTCTAATTTTTTGGTTTCTGGTGGAATCTGGATTTAAATTTATTTTCCAGATTTTCGGTATTTATAATTCCGAGTCTTTGTTGTCTTCCTTTTCTGAGTTCTGCTGCTTATTAAATCCTGCTTCCTATAATTATTCTCGAATTTTTTTTACCTTTTTTCTGAGTTTTCCTGAGATAGATTTCTTTTTTATTTAGAGTTAAGTGCTTCAATCCATTATTTTGTTTCTTCTGTTCTGTAATTTAGAATTTTTTCATCTGAAGACAGGATATCTGCAGTTTTTTTTTTTACTATTTTTCTTGAGGTAATGGTTGGCTTAGCCAATAGCGCGCCAGACTTGCAACCTGCAGTTCTCAGTTCGCATCCCAACAGAGCCAGCGTTGCGATTTATCTCGGCAAAAAAACCTTACCTTGCCGTCAGCGCGAAAGGGTATGAAGAGGCCGCTGTGCATCGGATGGAACGTAAAGCCATAACCCCGTGTTCAATAGAGCAATACCATGTGACCTCTAAAGAGCACCCTGGATGGCCTTGACAGGAGTCTTCCAACTGTCTCCTAATATCTAGCCTCTGGGTCCCCTTCCTCCAGCCTTCTCTGAGTCCTTGGTGTCCTTGTAACCTGGCTATTTAGCCCATTGTCTGCAATAAAAGTGCCACTCGGAGTGAGTTGGGTTGTTTTACCTCAGAACGGCACTTTTTTGCACACCTTGGGCTAAATGGCCAAGTCACAAGGACTCCGAAGGCTCAGAGAAGGTTGGGAGAGGGAACCCACTGGAACAGCTGTTGGGAGACAGATGGTAGCCTCCCGTCAAGGCCATCCAGCGTGTTCTTTAACGTGCACAGGGTATGGCTCTCCCGCACACGGAGCCACTGCTTAACGTCCCATCCGACGGACGGGGCCCTTCCCAAGCCCATCAGTGTCTCCTACTGACCGTGGGCCGGGCGGGGAGTTTTGCGGAGATAAATCTCAACGCTGACCCAGCTGGGACTTGAACCTGGGAACTACAGATTACGAGCCTGACGCGATACCGACTGAGCAACCCTTGCCCCTCATTCGGAGTGAACAAGCCTGGCGTAAATGTTAATTTACTGGTATTGGCCAAGATTATGTCTAATGACCAGATTATAAATGGATTTTAGTCACCATTTAAAAAAAACCCTTTTTAAGCAGCTGCTTGCCACAGAGGTCTGACAGGAGTCAGTCAGTTTATACCCCTTTAGGTGAAACTATATATATTTCGACTGTTTCTATAATTAGAGTATTTTTTAGTCTCAAATGAATATCATGATGGCCTTGATTAGTCTCTTTTACTGTGATTTTGGTCCTCGTTGGCTGATCAGTTGAGGAAAAAAAGTACCTCCAGTAATAAAAAGAACCTAACAATTTTCCACCTTTCGTGCATTCAGTTGTTTAAAAGGTATCTTTATGTGGCATACGCACGATTCATTGCACCCGATATTTTCCCATAGCACAGGTTTGAAATTTCCGGCTGCCTCGTCTGCTTCAGCTTCTGTAGAGTTAATGCCAAAGGAAATCGCGTGAATCGAAACAGACAGAGAAGCAGCTTGTCTTTTCTTCTTTGGATGCGGTCTCGGCACTCAGACATCTTCGATCAGCTTCGTTGCTCTTCAACAGGGAAAAATAAAGACTGAAATTCCAGGCAGACTTTAAGTAAAATACGACTTATGTCGAGAAAACCGGAACTATGTATTCCATTCCATAAAGGAATCAGTTTTTAATGCGCAAATACAGTCCTGTGGAAATTAGTTGGGATAATAGGAAAATGCAGTAACAAAGACACAACTAAAATATTTATTTGTTTAATAGTGTAGTTAATAGTGAATGTGACCCCCCTTAGCTTTAATTACTTCTTTCACCCTCTCAACCATTGATGCCACTAGCTTTCCACACATCTCCTTCACTTCAGGGTCGTGGTACCACACTTTCATGACATTTTCTATGATTTTGGTTTTCGTCGTACAATCCATCTTAGATAAGCGCGCTTTAATAATGGCCCACAAATTTTCAATGGGGTTTAGATCGGGTGAATTTCCTGGCCACTCCAATACCTTCAAATGTTGCTGGGTAAAGAAGCTCTTAGCAAGCTTAGAATTGTGGCATGGAGCCAGATCCTGTTGAAATACCCCATCGCCGTTAGGAAACAGCTTCTGCAGCTTTGGGACCATTTTCGACTCCAGAACGCCTATGTACTTTTTTGCTGTCCATCATTCCTTCAATGGGGTGAAGCGTCTGTGGCCCGGAAGCTGTGAAACATCCCCAAAACATGACCTTGGGTGGGTGTTTGGGGGATTGCTGGATGTGGCCGGATCGAAGAAGTTCTCCAGGCTTCGCTTGTCCCAACTAATTCGCACAGTACTGTATATATCTGTATACTATTATAATAGGTTAACTGTGTAACCCAGTCCAGTTGCCAGATCATCAAAGTAAACTATAAGTCAAAACGTATTTTACAAGATTATGAGAAGATTAGTGTTTGTTGAATGGCAATTCACCATCACGGTAAACAGTTCGTTCTATTTTGATAATGTTTTTTGACTGTAAAATTTTTAACTTAAATGCATCGAGCGATCGAAAGAGGGAATTATATCTACGAAAGTGAGCTGTGTAATATTTGCCGGAATAGCTGCATCAATTGACTATAAGTCGAAATTTGCAATTGGAAAATGCATTTTTATTAGATTAGCAGAAGATTAGTTTTTATTGAATGGTAACTTGATTGCACAGTCGTAGATAGAATAAAGGGATACTAGGGAGTGCATACCCAGCATTTTCCTACTGGCAACTTGGGACCAAAATTTTTAGAACAGTGAGAAAAATTTGCTTTAGAGTTCATATTTACATTAAAATTCGGAAGTTTCATTTCAGTATCGTTGTAAAAGTGTATTTTTGCTATTTGATTCGCCAGCAAGATATTCCAGCTATAGTAAAATCTTGTGCTTCCATTAATTCCCCCAGGAACGGAAGCTATAAATCATTTTTTGAAAGGATTTGTCATATTTTGCTGTAAAAGAAACAACAAATGCAAATAGGATAGAGTAGTCGCTATTTAATATACCGAAGTCACTTCACTGAGTGTTCCTTTTGAAAGCATTTCGAAAGTAAAGGAAATATATTGTATAACTAAGCAAACGCTTTCTTTTGCTCATAACTTCCTCTCTAGTCACGGCGTTATAAATATAACCTTCGTGTCACGTGACACGAAGGTTGCCAGATCACTAATTTCTAAAACAAATCGTTGCCAGATATTTTTTCTGAATTCTGTAATCAACCGTAGTGTTCAGATATTTTTTAATATATACTATAATGCAATGAATATGGAGCGTGTGCAGTTACCGTTCACAGCAAACTGGAGCGGTTGCGGTTAATGTTCACAGCACATTGAATCGTGTGAGCTCACAAAGACCTGGATCGTGTGGGCTCACTCACGGAAATATTGAGTGCACACGCTCCAGTTTGCTGTGAACGGTAACTGGAGCGTGTACAGTTGCTGTACACGCTCCAGATATTTTTCCTGAATTCTGTAATCACGCGACACGAAGGTTGCCAGATCACTAATTTCTAAAAAAATCGTTGCCAGATATTTTTTCTGAATTCTGTAATCAACCATAGTGTTCGGATACTTTTTTTTGAGTGACTGTACACTTTAAAAACACACTGGATAGCCTTGACGACAGGCTTACATATTTCCCCTAATAGTTGTTCAGTGGATCACCTTCTCTGAGCCCTTGGCGTCCTTGCGACCTGGCCGTCCATTGTGGGCAAAAATGTGCCTCTCAAAGGTAAAACAACTCAACCCACAAGACGGAATTTAATGGGAAACCATAAGCACTATGTGACGAGAATAATTTCTGGAGGGACGAGAAAAAAAGGTAGAAACGGCATTCTGATCCATTTTGGCTCGATCCAGTCACTTGCATTCCCCCCCCCCCTTCCCTTAATTTTTTATTTTTTGCTAGATCTTTGCCTGATTGCCACACACAGATCTGAACATTTGAAATATTTTCTAACGCCGTGACAGTATCACTATTTTTATCACGTAATTGCGATAGACAGAAGGTTTAAAACAATAACCGATTTAGAAAATTGAAAGTTCATCTGCCTTTTTTTTTTTGAGGAATTATTTCCTCGAACATATGACGTAGGTGACGAAGGAGGTGTCAGCACTTTGTACCTCGGAGGCCATGACAGGCTGTGTGATGAACATTGAATAGAGAGATAAAAGGGGGAGAATGGACGATATCATCGAAGGCAAAGACCCCAGAAATCCAGTGACACAGTGACCTCCAAAATCAAATTATCAGAAGCAAAAGGAGATACGAAATTGCCAGATGCATTATCGGTATCCGATTTCTAACACGCAGACATCGAAGAATCTTATTTTTTTCTGTAAAGGCGGAATTTAATCTCTCGATATGGTGTTTTTTTGCCTCCATAGGTAGTGAAGCTTTAGTTTCAAGCAATAATATATATAATTTGATTTATTTACAGCGGCCTAGTGGTTAGCACGCTTGGCTACTGATCTAAGGGACCTGGGTTCGAGCCCCGGAATTAGGCATGGATGTGTGTGTCGTTTTTCTGCTGAGGTCCTGCCATCCTCTCAGATATCCTACTGTGGCATATAAACTGACAGGCTCCTGTCAGACCTCTGTGGCAAGCAGCTGCTTGAGGGGGTATTTTTTATTTTATTATAATACGAATAATCTTTAAGATTTTGGTTTTTATTTTTGTTTCGCCAACTAGCCTGGTGGTGGTGATGGTGGGGTCGATTCTCATCTGGGTTGGGTTGTTTTACCTCTGAGAGGCACTTTTTTTGCACACCATGGGCTAAATGGCCAGGTCACATGGACACCGAAGGCTCAGAGAAGGTTGGAGGAGAGGACCCACTGGAACAGCTGTTGGGAGACAGATGGTAGCCTCCCGTCAAGGCCATCCAGAGTGTTCTTTAACGTGCACAAGGTATGGCTCTCCCGCACACGGGGCCACGGCCCATCCGACGGGACGGCGGCATTTCCAAGCCCATCGGTGTCCCCTACTGACCGTGGGCAGAGCGGAGAATTTTGCGGAGATAAATCTCAACGCTGACCCAGCTGGGACTCGAACCTGGGAACTACAGATTACGAGCCTGGCGCGCTACCGACTGAGCCACCCCCTAGGATTCTCAGTTGAAAGTTTTCCATACTCGTAATTTGATTTTGATGTTATCAGGTCGAGTCCCCTCTGCGCTTTGCACTGTTCGCCGAGGGCAGCAGTGGGGGTGGCTCAGTCGATCAGGCTCGTAATCTGCAGTTCCCAGGTTCGAGTCCCACCTGGAGCTAGAGTTGAGATTTATCTCCACTAAACTCCCACCTTTCCCTCAGTCAGTAGGGGGACATCGATTGGTATTGGTTTGGAAAGGCCGCCGTCCATCGGATGGGACATAAAGCTGTGGCCTCGTGTGGGGAAGAGTCATACCTAATGGACATTAACGGACATACCCGATAGCCTTGATGGAGGCTACTCTCCGTCACCTAACAGATACCCAGTGGGTCACCTCCCCCCAACTTTTTCTGAGACCTATGGGTCCTTGTGACCTGGCCATTTAGTACATATGGGAAAGGTTTCTGTTACCACTTGCAAATAAAGAAATTATGCACAAACACTTTGATTATTTGGCCCCTAAAATTTTTAATTCTTTACCGATTATAATTCGAAATGAAACTAATTTTATGCATTTCAGATCTCTCACTGTTAATTATCTAATGACCATTACAAATGCTGACAGCCTGTTTTCAGTGTTAAAGTAAAAAAAAAATATTCGTTTTTTATAAATTCTGTGTTATTTTTGTATATATTTTCTTTATGTAAAGTTGTCCCGTGGCCGAGTGGTTAGTACGCTTGGCTACTGATCTACGGGACCTGGGTTCGAGCCCCGGATAAGGCATGGATATTCGTGTTGTTTTCTGCTGAGGTCCTGCCATCCTCTCAGATCTTCTACTATGGCATATAAACTGACAGGCTCCTGTCAGACCTCTGTGGCAAACAGCTGCTTGAGGGGGTATTTATTTTTATTCATTTTTTTTAAAGTTGAGTATCAGTGTTGCCAAAATTACGTATTTAAATAATTTGTAAATTAACCTACATGAGCTTAGATGCTCTTGGGTTAATAAGAGTATTACAAATATATGTTGTTTGTAATAAATAAAAAAAATAAATACCCCCTCAAGCAGCTGCTTGCCACAGAGGTCTGACAGGAGCCTGTCAGTTTATATGCCACAGTAGGAGATCTGAGAGGATGGCAGGACCTCAGCAGAAAAACGACACACACACACATCCATAGCCTAAATCCGGGGCTCGAACCCAGGTCCCTCAGATCAGTAGCCAAGCGTGCTAACCACTCGGCCACACCTTATTATTATAATAAAACTGAACTGAACTAACAGCTGTTTTTCCCCCCCTCCAGCTGCTTTCGAAAAGAAATGGAACATTGATGTTGAAAAGGCCATCGCAGTTGGGATTCGAATCTGGGAATTGCAGATTACGAACCTGGCGAGTGTTTAGTATGCTTGGCTATTGCTGAAAGTGACTTGAGTTTGAACCTCTTGATGAACCGTCGATTCTGTGTTGTCGTTCTGTTGAGGTCTCGCTTTCCTCACAGACTTTGTTTATGACGTATTAAACTGACGAATTCTTGTCAAATCTCTGTGGCTACTAAGAAGTTTTTTTTTAACTTTTAAAATATTAAATGATGTTGAAAATCGTTATTTAGAGGGATTTAAATGTGATTTCTATTTATTGCAAAGTGACTATCCCCTCAAGCAGGTGCTTGCTATCAACCGTCAGTTTCATAAAGATCTTCAGTCGGTAGCGCAGGCTCGTAATCTGTAGTTCCCAGGTTCGAGTCCCAGCTGGGTCAGCGTTGAGATTTATCTCCGCAAAATTCTCCGTTCTGCCCACGGTCAGTAGGGGACACCGATGGGCTTGGAAAGGCCGCCGTCCGTCGGATGGGACGTTAAGCCGTGGCCCCGTGTGTGGGAGAGCCATACCCTGCGAACGTTAAAGAACACGCTGGATGGCCTTGACGGGAGGCTACCATCTGTCTCCCAACACTGTTCCAGTGGGTCCCCTCCCCCAACCTTCTCTGAGCCTTCGGGGTCCATGTGACCTGGCCATTTAGCCCATGGTGTGCAAAAAAAAAATGCCGCTCAGAGGCAAAACAATCCAACGTTAAAGAACACGTTGGATGGCCTTGACGGGAGGCTACCATCTGTCTCCCAACAGTTGTTCCAGTGGGTCCCCTCCCCCAACCTTCTCTGAGCCTTCGGGTCCATGTGACCTGGCCATTTAGCCCATGGTGTGCAAAAAAGTGCCGCTCAGAGGTAAAACAACCCAACCCATAAAGATCTGTGAGGGAAGCCAGACCTCAGCAGAAAGGCAACATTAACATCAATGCTTTCATCGGGGCTAGTATTCTAGTACCCAGGTCTCTTTGACCAGAAACCAACGGTGGCCAAATAATCCATCGGTCACTATTAGCAATTGGATTAAGAGTTAAAAATGATAGAACACTCTTGTTAAATAAATAAATGTAGTGTACTTGGACTCTTCGACGTAATTCCTTTATGCGGAAAGATTTATTCACCGGAAACTGTTTCTCGACGTTAAAAGAATTCAGCATCGAAGTGTGTCCAGAAGACGAATCGCAGCACTTTCCTATTGCCAAGTGATAATGTTCTTAATCTGCAATCTGCGTCTCCTGTTTGCACGAGACTTTCATCTCGAAGTTTAGCTGATCTCTTGACTGTCTTATCTCTCAGAACAAATTACCTTTTCGAATCTTTAAATTCCAGGCTTAAAAGAAGACGCTTAAATCGACTGGAATTTCTAGGTCACCAATAAATGCCAAAAACCATGGATTGGTTTGTTTAACTTCTGAGCGGTACTTTTTTTTTTTGCACACAATGGCTAAATGGTTAGGTCACAAGAGCCCTAAGAGAAGGATGGGGGATGGGAACCCACTGGACAGATGTTAAGATACAAATGGTAGCCTTCCGTCAAGGCCGTCCCGCGTGTTCTTTAACGTGCATAGAGTATGACTACCCCGCACATAGAGCCACGGGACGGGGGTGGTCAGTCGGTAGCGCGCCAGACTCGTAATCTGTAGTTCCCAGATTCGAGTCCCAGCTGGGTCAGCGTTGAGATTTATCTCCGCAAAATTCCCCGCCCTGCCCACGGTCAGTAGGGGACACCGATGGGTTTGGAAAGGCTTCTGTCCGTCAATGGGACGTTAAGCCGTGGCTCCGTGTGAGGGAGAGCCATACCCTGTGCACGTTAAAGAACACGCTGGATGGCCTTGACGGGAGGCTACCATCTGTCTCCCAACAGCTGTTCCAGTGGGTCCCCTCCCCCAACCTTCTCTGAGCCTTCGGGGTCCATGTGACCTGGCCATTTAGCCCATGATGTGCAAAAAAGTGCCGCTCAGAGGTAAAACAACCCAACCCAACGCGTAATCAGCGTCAGAAACGCACAGGGGCATATCGAAGGGACTATGGTTGAGGGGGGGGGTAGGAAGTACTTGCTACAGAGTTCTGACAGTTTTTTACGCCGTACAGAAGACCTCTGATGAAGGCAAGACCTCATCAGAAAGACAACACAAACATCCATGCCTTATCAGGGGCTCGAACCAGGACCCTTTGATTAGAAGCCATGCTTGCTGACCACTCGGTCATGGGACAGCTATAGTTTGCATACGGGAGATTATATCTTCTGGATGTAGCGAAGATTTCGGGTGTTTTAACTCTGAGAGGCACTTTTCTTTCACACAATGGGCTAAATGGCCAGGTCACAAATATATCAAGAGCTCAGAGAAGGTTGAGGGAAGAGCACCCACTGGACAGCTGTTAGCAGACAGATGGTAGCCTCCCGTCAAGGCCATCCAATACGTTCTTTAACAGCGTGCACAGAGTATGGCTCTCCCGCACACAGGAATTCGAGCGTTAATTAGACTGATTCAGATAATTCATTTATTTTCAATCACATCTTTAGCCGTCCCATGGCCGAGTGGTTAGCGCGCTTGGCTACTGATCTAAGGGACCTGGGTTCGAGTCCAGGGTAAGGCATGGCTGTTTGTGTCGTTTTGGGGCGGGGGTGGCTCAGTCGGTAGCGCGCCAGGCTCGTAATCTGTAGTTCTCAGGTTCGAGTCTCAGCTGGGTCAGCGTTGAGATTTATCTCCGCAAAATTCCCCGCCCTGCCACGGTCAGTAGGGGACACCGATGGGCTTGGAAAGGCCGCCGTCCGTCGGATGGGACGTTAAGCCGTGGCCCCGTGTGCGGGAGAGCCATACCCTGTGCACGTTAAAGAACACGCTGGATGGCCTTGACGGGAGGCTACCATCTGTCTCCCAACAGCTGTTCCAGTGGGTCCCCTCCCCCAACCTTCTCTGAGCCTTCGGGGTCCATGTGACCTGGCCATTTAGCCCATGGTGTGCAAAAAAAGTGCTGCTCAGAGGTAAAACAACGCAACCCAACCCGCACACAGGGCCACAGCTTTGACGTCCCTTGCGACGAATGGCGGGTTTTCCATGACCATCGGTGTCCCCTATGACTGAGGGCAGTGTGGGGAGTTTTGCGGAGATAAATCTCAACGCTGGCCCAGCTGGGACTCGAACCTGGGAACTGCAAATTAAGAGTCCGACTAGCTACCAACGCCCTGTTGGTAGCTAGTAAACCTAGCTAGTCCTTGTAACCGACGGAGCTAACCAACGCCCTTGTTGTTAAAACCTAGTTCTAAGTATATGTAGTATTAGGGCACTGGTTCCTATTTGGTGGTTCGCGCTAAAATTCTGTAATGGCGCCTCAAGCAGTAAAGAATTGTCCAATTATTTAGAAACATATTTCTCCTCTCTGGCAACAAGCATGTCCGGGTTGGGTTGTTTTACCTCTGAGCGGCACTTTTTTGCACACCATGGGCTAAATGGCCAGGTCACATGGACCCCGAAGGCTCAGAGAAGGTTGGGGGAGGGGACCCACTGGAACAGCTGTTGGGAGACAGATGATAGCCTCCCGTCAAAGCCATCCAGCGTATTCTTTAACGTGCACAGGGTATGGCTCTTACGCAGACGGGGCCACGGCTTAACGTCCCATCCGACGGACGGCGGCCTTTCCAAGCCCATCGGTGTCCCCTACTGACCGTGGGCAGGGCGTAGAATTTTACGGAGATAAATCTCAACGTTGACCCAGCTGGGACTCGAACCTGGGAACTACAGAATACGAGCCTGGCGCGCTACCGACTGAGCCAACCCCGCCCCCCATGTTTGGAGCATTATTGTATGTTTCTGCAGCAATTCAGCAAAATTTCTTCAATAAAGAAATTTAATATGAAGTCTTGCAGATAAATTATTTTATAATTAGAGTTTTACAATTTAACATTTAGACTAATTTTATAGTTATAGTTAAAAGTATAGTTATAGTTATAAATATAACTCTAAAATTAGAGTTATATTTATTACTTTAAATTTTTGAGGTTTCATAATTATAAGTAGTAAAATTTTATATCTTATAATTATAATTATAAAATGCTAATTTTAATTTGGAGCTTTTTTTTTAGTCGTCATGATTACCCTGGGGGTTTGCAACATTTTTTTGGTTGAAAGAGGTTCACGGAATGAAAAACTTTGGAACTGTATTAGGGAATGTTTGTGGTGTAATAATTGTGATGTCTTACAATTCTTTTCTTTTAACGATAGTCTGCTGTAAATAAATTGCGTTTATATTTTTTCGGTCTCTTTTCTATTTAATTCATAAAAGTATCTCTCTGATGCTAAATTAAAGATCTTTTAAAAGAAACCAGAGACCATCATCAAGCAGCCATGGGCTACGGAGGTCCAACCAGACCGTGCAATTTAGTTCTCCAAGCAAGTCTATCCTGAGCTACATCTACTGCATCTGGCCACTGCACACCAATTCTAACAAGGTCCTGTTTGACATTGTCTGCCCACCGCATCCTAGGTCTACCCTTCTTTTTGAGGCCTTTAGGCACACTGTTCATAACCCTATTCGCCAATCTATAATTATTCATACGGGCAACATGGCCAAACCAACGGAGTCTCTCTCTGCACAATATGCTGCTTAAAGGAGGTTGCAAACTCCTTTGCCTAACCTCATCATTAGTTACAAAATTGAACCATCTAATGCCCAAAATACTGCGTAAGCATCTGGAATCAAAAGCATCCAGTTTTCTGTTATCTTGTTTACAAAACGTCCAAGTGCCATAACTAACCCTAGAAAGAACCAAACTATTATATAGTCTAATTTTAGTCTTTAGGTGTATACGCCTATTTCTCCACACTCTCCATAGATTCTTAAAAGTCCCGGCAGCAATCCCTATTCGTCTGTTAATCTCATGCCGCACATCACCATTATCTGTTACATAGCTCCCAAGATAATTAAACTGTGACACTTGCTCAAGAGGGGCGGGGGTGGCTCAGTCGGTAGCGCGCCAGGCTCGTAATCTGTAGTTCCCAGGTTCGAGTCCCAGCTGGGTCAGCGTTGAGATTTATCTCCGCAAAATTCCCCGCCCTGCCCACGGCCAGTAGGGGACACCGATGGGCTTGGAAAGGCCGCCGTCCGTCGGATGGGACGTTAAGCCGTGGCCCCGTGTGCGGGAGAGCCATACCCTGTGCACATTAAAGAACACGCTGGATGGCCTTGACGGGAGGCTACCATCTGTCTCCCAACAGCTGTTCCAGTGGGTCTCCTCCCCCAACCTTCTCTGAGCCTTCGGGGTCCATGTGACCTGGCCATTTAGCCCATGGTGTGCAAAAAAGTGCCGCTCAGAGGTAAAACAACCCAACCCAACAACCTGCTCAAGACTGCAACCATTCAGATTAACTGAATCACAGCCTGCCTGACCAATTTTCATCACTTTAGTTTTCTCTCTGTTTATAACCAAACCTACTCTACTACCAGTCTCATCAACAGCTCGAATGAAAGAGTTAATCTCATCAACATCATTTGCCAAAAGGGATAAATCATCAGCATAATCTAAATCAGAAATTTTCGTATCTCCAGTCCATTTAAGGCCAAAATCTTTCCCTTGAAGTGAATTTCGCATAACATAATCAACAACCAAACTAAAGAGAAAAGGAGACAAAATGCACCCTTGTCGAACACCAGACGTAATGCTAAACCAATTGCTACAAGACTTACCAACTCTCACACATGACTCAGTGTTATTATAGAGAGCTTTCATTATGTTAACTAACTTGTCTGGTATACCATATGATTTCACAATCAACCACAAATTATGACGATCAACAGAGTTGAAAGCCTTTTTGAAATCAACAAAGTTAGCAACCAAAGGTTTCTGAAACTCTAAACATTTCTCAAGAATCTGCCTAAGTGAAAATATCTGATCCACACATCCCCTACCACTTCTGAATCCACATTGCTCATCACGCAATTGACTGTCAACCAGATTCTTAATTCTATTAAGCACAATCATGGAAAGAACTTTACCTGGAACAGAGAGTAGGCTGATACCCCAATAGTTATCACAAGAACTGCGATCACCTTTTTTGGAAATAGGGATAACAATAGCTCTGGTAAAATCCTTAGGAACCATGCCTTTATCATAAAAGATATTCAGAAATTCAGTCATCCAAGTGGTAACCGAAACATTCCCAGCTCTAAGCATTTCTGTAGTAATTTCATCTATACCTGGGGATTTATGTAGTTTAAGTTTAGAAACAGCCAAAATAACTTCAGATTGTGTCATAGGGCCAACATTAAAGCCACCAATGCATCTATCATCATTGCAAACAATGGGAATAGAACTAACCACATTGAGACCACAACATAACAAAAGAAAATTAATTTAAAGACATATATATATGCAGACAGATAAATCTATGGATATCGGTCATCTGACAGTGGAAGGTAACGAACGTGCTTTACTCTGTAGTCTTGTGGAGAATATTAATAGCAGTTTTTCGTTTATGAAGGTTGAGTAGCGGGCGAACTGAATTGCTAACACCCAAGTGTGGGATCCAACCTATGACCTGAGATTTTCGTTGCAGAGCGAGTCGGTGGCCTACCCTTTTCCCTTTTGAGTGCAAGTGGGCTGCTGCATTGACTTGTATTGCGCTCCCACTTGTTGCACACTGGCCAATATTCAAAAAAACGCTGAAGCAGAAGCAAGACAAAACGTGGACTGAACAGGCTGTTTTTCCTCTGAGCGGCACTTTTTTTGCACACAATGGACCAAATGGCCAGACCACAAGGGCTCAGAGAAGATTAGGGGAAGGGGATTCACTGAACAGCTTTTTAGACTCGGAATCTTCTCGTCAAAGCCATCCAGCATGTTCTTTAAAGCGCACAAGGTATGGCTCTCCCGCACACGTAACCATGGATTAACGTCCCATTGGTAGATGGCTGCATTTCAAAGTCCATCTCCATCGGTGTTTGGGGCGGGGGTGGCTCAGTCGGTAGCGCGCCAGGCTCGTAATCTGTAGTTCCCAGGTTCGAGTCCCAGCTGGGTCAGCGTTGAGATTTATCTCCGCAAAAATTCCCTGCCCTGCCAACGATCAGTAGGGGACACCGATGGGCTTGGAAAGGCCGCCGTCCGTCGGATGGCACGTTAAAGCCGTGGGCCCGTGTGCGGGAGAGCCATACCCAGTGCACGTTATAGAACACGCTGGATAGCCTTGACGGGAGGCTACCATCTGTCTCCCAACAGCTGTTCCGGTGGGTCTTCTCCCCCAACCTTCTCTGAGCCTTCGGGGTCCATGTGACCTGGCCATTTAGCCCATGTTGTGAAAAAAAGTGCCGCTCAGAGGTAAAACAACCCAACCCATCGGTGTTTCGTTTCTTACCTAGGGCAGGGTGGGGATTTAGCTCAGATAAACAAGTGGGAGTCGAACCTGGGAATTGAAAATTACGAGCCTGGTGCGCTACTGACTGAGTCAATTCAAGCCCCTCATTTTCTCCAGAGGCGACATATTTTTCTTCCAGTTTAAGGTCATCATCTATTCATCAAAAGAAATAATTTTGAAAATTTCTCACTTCATTCAAACAAATTGGAAAAGAAAAGTAATAAAAGTCCTTTGCTTTAGGGGTTTTAAAATTTTTTTCCTGAAAATGTTTTAAATATGCACAAGTCTAATGATTTCCTCTCTATTACCCTTAATAGCATTCTCAAGAGGTGGGGGGGGGGGGTGAGGCCCCCTGCCGTCCCTCCCTGATCCGGCCGTGTGCATAAATATTTGGTTTCTGCAACTCTTTTCAGTATGCCGCAATTTGGGTCACCCTGAGAAACAGGCGGGGGTGGCTCAGTCGGTCGATTACGCAAGGCTCGTAATCTGTCACTTCCCATGTTCGAGTCCCAGCTGAGTCAGCATCAGTAGGGGACACCAATGGGCTTGGAAAGGCCGCCGTCCGTCGGATGTGACGTTAAATCGTGGCCCCGTGTTCGGGAGAGCCATACCCTGTGCACGTTAAAGAACACGATGGATGGCCTTGACGGGAGGCTACCATCTGTCTCCCAACAGCTGTTCCAGTGGGTCCCCTCCCTCAACCTTCTCTGAGTCTTCGGGGTCCATGTGACCTGGCCATTTAGCCCATGGTGTGCAAAAAAGTACCGCTCAGAGGTAAAACAAACCATCCCAACCCTGAGAAATATCTAGAAAGCAGAGACTATTCCGAATTTTGATCTCAATTCGCATCTCGCACTCACCCCCTCCCACCAACACTCCTGTACCAACAATGTCAGTAACCTTCCCCTTTAGTGACATTATCATCAGCGTTTGCATTTATCACCTGATGCCATTCTCCTTCCATTATCTCTGCAGGAGGAAAACAAATGCAGAACATTTACCTCCAAATTGTAACCGACAGAATTCTGCAATCCCATTACCGCCATATTGGATGTCTCTGATTTCCCAATCTAATATACAAGCAGTGCAATAATTAAAAAACGATCTTTACGCAGATATATGCAACGAAGCAGACGACTACAGCACACATTCTATATTCGTACGCTTGCTATATCCCGGTTACGGTTAACAACCACTTTTTTTCCCCCGATTCTTCGGTGACTCATTTGTTTAGCAACAAGCTCATTACCGGAATGCCAAACATTGACATAAGCCGCGCTTCAGTTATTCGCTATAGTTGGAGTCTTTTTTTTTCATCCGGTTCTTTTGTTGTCCTTGGAATTTGTATTTCTGATAAGTTTCTCGAACGTCGTCACAGCATTGCCCAATAAACGGCATTCGCGTGAAATACCAATTCTCTCGCGCAGATTATTGCTGTATTCGTAAATGGCGGTAAAAGAGTTTCTCTTTAACGAATAATGCAGTGAAGTGAGGGGCGGGGGTGGCTCAGTCGGTAGCGCGCCAGGCTCGTAATCTGTAGTTCCCAGGTTCGAGTCCCAGCTGGGTCAGCGTTGAGATTTATCTCCGCAAAAATTCCTTGCCCTGCCCACGGTCAGTAGGGGACACCGATGGGCTTGGAAAGGCCGCCGTCCGTTGGATGGAAGGTTAAGCCGTGGCTCCGTGTGCGGGAGAGCCATACCCTGTGCACGTTAAAGAACACGCTGGATGGCCTTGATGGGAGGCTACCATCTGTCTCCCAACAGCTGTTCCAGTGGGTCCCCTCCACCAACCTTCTCTGAGCCTTCGGGGTCCAGTGACCTGGCCATTTAGCCCATGGTGTGCAAAAAAGTGCCGCTCACAGGTAAAACAACCCAACAACAACCCAACCCAATGAAGTGAACATTCTATTTCGGTTTTCCTTAATTATGATTTCGATGGCGTAACGCTTTTTCTATACGAAACCATCAAAAATGGTTTCTACAGGAAGTGCAATCTGTGCGTTTATTAAGCGAGAAAGATTGTGTTATGATTTATGAAATGAAACTTTTATGAGGTCTGTTAACTAGGTAAATGATGAATTAATTCAGATGTAATTCGACTTTTATTGCGGAGTACGATGAGTCAGCGAACACTTCATTAAGTATAGTTCCATGTTAGGTTGATAACAACTCAGAACTGTAACTTCTCTGTAACTTCTTGAATAAGTTTTTTAGAAAGAATGGGAACTGTGGATAATTCGAAGATCTCAATCAAATCTATTCTAATCTCGATTTTCAACAATATTCTTTACGCATTTAGAGGGTTACCGAAATTGGAATATTTAACAGCAACAATTCCAATTTAAATGATTGCTCAGGGCGAGATCTAGAAAAAAAAGTCGATGGGGGATCCAAGAGACACAATCTAGCGGAAAAAATTCAAGAGGAGGTGCCGAGTTGAGTTGTTTTACCTCTGAACGGCACTCTTTTGCACACCATGGACTAAATGACCAAGTCACAAAGTCCCCGAGGGCTCAGAGAACGTTGGCGGCGGGACACACTGGACAGATGTTGGATGACAGAGGGTAGCCTCCCATTAAGATCATCCATCATGTTCTTTAACACGCAAAGGGTGTGGCTCTCCCGCACATGTGGCCATGGCTTAACGTCCCATCCGACGGACAGCGGCCTTTCCAAGCCCCTAGGTGTCCTCTACTGACCGTGGGCAGGGCGTGGAATTTTGCAGAGATAAATATCAACGCTGACCCAGCTGTGACTCGAACCTGGAAACTACAGATTATGAGACTGGCGCGCTACTGACTGAGCCACCCCCGCCCACAGGTGCCGAGTGTCCGGATTTTTTCAATGCAGTGTCTCTTGGCCCTGGTCTTGAAAACGGGTCTTCAAAAAAATTCTTGAAAAATGCATGAAATATAAAACATTTTTATAATTTTTTTGCCTTTGTTACCATTATTAGCATTCTGAAAAGGGGGGGACAAGGGGGCCATGCCCTCCCCCCTTAACAATTCCTCCTAAAAATTTTGTTAATTTTTGGTAATTTTGAAGGATTTTTTTTTGCGGAATGAGCTAATTTGTTAAATATTTCATGTGCCATAAATCTTTAAATACTTAACGAATGTTGATAAAAATCGAGATTTAAATAGATCTCATTAAGATCTTTAAATTATCTTCAGTCACATATTTTCATAAGAAGCATATTTAAGAAGTTACTGAGTTCTGTATCTGAGTTCAACCTTGGGTTTTGTGGTTCTCAACCACTTTTTATTATATTTCCTGTTCACACCTGAATTTTTTAGATTCTTTTTGTTTAAAGAGTATGGAGAGCGTTCAAAATGTTCTTGTCACGTGTCTGTAGATTTGTACTCTTTTCTCTGAAGGAGCTACGACTTGTTTGAAAGCTTGTCTAAACTTGTCATTACGTGTTAAAAACAAACGCCGTATCATCAGTGCTCTCTTCACTTGCAACGTGTAAAGGTGCGGGCTGCGAAATCTCTGCTTTGTTGCCACGATGGAGCCTACTAAAGATGGGGAAAGATTTTTCGTTTTCACAAGAATCCAACTTGTGGTCCAAAATCCGATGTAAAAAAAATCATGCCGATTTACCACAAGTGTATGGGGCTCATACCTGTTCATATGACACTGTTACAGATGAAGGCGCAAATTCAGAGAAAGAGAGCAGAGCTTCGAAAACCTCCCTCGTGCAGGAAGATCGAAGAAGGTGAACGAGAGAACCATCGCTGCTGTTCGTGAGATCATTAAGGAAAACTCACACATCACCATTCAGATTTGGGTTGTTTTACCTCTGAGCGGCACTTTTTTGCACGCCATGGCCTAAATAGCCAGGTTACATGGACCCCGAAGTCTCAGAGAAGGTTGGGGAGGGGACCCACTGGAACAGCTATTGGGAGACAGATGCCTCTCCCAATAGCCTCCCGTCAAGGCCATCCAGCGTGTTCTTTAACGTGCACAGGGTATAGCTCTCCCGCACACGGAACCACGGCTTAACGTCCCATCCGACGGACGGCGGCCTTTCCAAGCACATCGGTGTCCCCTACTGACCATGGTCACCATTCAGGTAATAAGTTCATATATCAGTTTTCAGTGTATTGATTGTCAGTATTGAAACAATTATTCATCAACATTTAACTCAGTATTACTCCAAAAGTCTGTAAATGGTAGCTAGGTAGTCACTGGAAGGAGAGCTATGCACCAATGCATATGCACTCAATGTGGTTAGTTCTATTCCCATTGTTTGCAATGATGATAGATGCATTGGTGGCTTTAATGTTGGCCCTATAACACAATCTGAAGTTATTTTGGCTGTTTCTGAACTTAAACTTCATAAATCCCCAGGGGTAGATGAAATTACTACGAAAATGATTAGAGCTGGGAATGTTTCTGTTACCACTTGGATGACTGAAATTTTGAATATCTTTTATGATAAAGGCATGGTTCTTAAGGATTTTACCAGAGCTATTGTTATCCCTATTTTCAAAAAAGGTGATCGCAGTTCTTGTGATAACTATAGGGGTATCAGCCTACTCTCTGTTCCAGGTAAAGTTCTTTCCATGATTGTGCTTAATAGAATTAAGAATCTGGTTGACAGTCAATTGCGTGATGAGCAATGTGGATTCAGAAGTGGTAGGGGATGTGTGGATCAGATATTTTCACTTAGGCAGATTCTTGAGAAATGTTTAGAGTTTCAGAAACCTTTGGTTGCTAGCTTTGTTGATTTCAAAAAGGCTTTCGACTCTGTTGATTGTCATAATTTGTGGTTGATTGTGAGATCATATGGTATACCAGACAAGTTAGTTAACATTATGAAAGCTCTCTATAATAACACTGAGTCGTGTGTGAGAGTTGGTAAGTCTTGTAGCAATTGGTTTAGCATTACTTCTGGTGTTCGACAAGGGTGCATTTTGTCTCCTTTTCTCTTTAGCTTGGTTATTAATTATGTTATGCGAAATTCACTTCAAGGGAAAGATTTTGGCCTTAAATGGACTGGAGATACGAAAATTTCTGATTTAGATTATGCTGATGATTCAGCCCTTTTGGCAATTGATGTTGATGAGATGAACTCTTTTATTCGAGCTGTTGATGAGAGTGGTAGTAGAGTAGGTTTGGTTATAAACAGAGAGAAAACTAAAGTGAAAATTGCTCAGGCAGGCTGTGATTCAATTAATCTCAATGGCTGCAGTCTTGAGCAGATGTCACAGTTTAATTATCTTGGGAGCTATGTAACAGATAATGGTGATGTGCGGCATGAGATTAACAGACGAATAGGGATTGCTGCCGGGACTTTTAAGAATCTATGGAGAGTGTGGAGAAATAGGCGTTTACACCTAAAGACTAAAATTAGACTGTATAATAGTTTGGTTCTTTCTAGGGTTAGTTATGGTGATGAAACTTGGACACTTTGTAAACAAGATAACAGGAAACTAGATGCTTTTGATTCCAGATGCTTACGCAGTATCTTGGGCATTAGGTGGTTCAACTTTGTAACTAATGATGAGGTTAGGCAAAGGAGTCGGCAACCTCCTTTAAGCAGCATATTGTGCAGAGAGAGACTCCGTTGGTTTGGCCATGTTGCCCGTATGAATAATTATAGATTGGCGAATAGGGTTATGAACAGTGTGCCTAAAGGCCTCAAAAAGAAGGGGAGACCTAGGATGCGGTGGGCAGACAATGTCAAACAGGACCTTGTTAGAATTGGTGTGTAGTGGCCAGATGCAGTAGATGTAGCTCAAGACAGACTTGCTTGGAGAACTAAATTGCACGGTCTGGTTGGACCTCCGTAGGCCATGGCTGTTTAAGGATGAGGATGATGATTGACTGTTTGAGGATGAGGATCCAGGTCTCCAAAACACCTGTTCCAAATGGGTACCTCACAAACTGACAGAACAGCAAAAAATGGCTCGAGTGGACTCGTGCAAGGATGTGCTGGAAATGTTTGAACCTAATGGCCCCACACAGCGTCAATGTCAGTTAACAGATATTGTCGCAGATGATGGGATGTGGTTTTATTACAGCTCCCAGAGAGATTGACAATTATATTTGGGTTGCGGAAGATGAACAACCTTCCCAAATCCCAATCCGACAAAACTTTAGTTCAGGAAAGAGGATGTTCACAATTTTTTTCAATTCCCAAGGAGTTGTTGCAGTGGACACCTTACCTGAAATAATGACTATAAATGGCTAATATTGCATCAAAATTGTTTTGCCCAAATTGGTTAACGAGATGAAGCGGTAGCGTACGGGATTTGTGAGCAGTGGCATTCTGATGAAGAAAGTTCTCATTCATGACAATGCCAGTTCTCACAAAAACCGGAAAGGTACAGTCGCTCAAAAAAATATCCGAACACTATGGTTGATAACAGAATTCAGAAAAAATATCTGGCAACTATTTTTTTTTTAAAAATTGGTGATCTGGCAACCTTCGTGTCACGTGACACGAAGGTTGCCAGATCAACCATAGTGTTCGGATATTTTTTTGAGCGACTGTACCTTGAAGGACAGTAAAAGTTTTGTTGAGGTAAGAGCGATAATTTTTTTCTGGATGCATGGCAAGAACATTTTCAAAGCCCCCGGGGGTAGAAATAAACAATCTGGCATATCTGTCGTAATCCTCTTTTTGATAGGGCGGGGGTGGCTCAGTCGGTAGCGCGCCAGGCTCGTAATCTGTAGTTCCCAGGTTCCAGTCCCAGCTGGGTCAGCGTTGAGATTTATCTCCGCAAAATTCCCCGCCCTGCCCACGGTCAGTAGGGGACACCGATAGGCTTGGAATAGGCCGCCGTCCGACGGATGGGATGTTAAGCCGTGGCCCCGTGTGCGTAAGAGCCATACCCTGTGCACGTTAAAGAACACGCTGGATGGCCTTGACGGGAGCCTACCATCTGTCTCCCAACAGCTGTTCCAGTGGGTCCCCTTCCCCAACCTTCTCTGAGCCTTCGGGGTCCATGCGACCTGGCCATTTAGCCCATGGTGTGCAAAAAAGTGCCGCTCAGAGGTAAAACAACCCAACCTCCTTTTGATTTTGTTCCATTTAGCAACTACGCGAAGGGACGAATTATCTGCCTCTGTCAACACTCAGAGAAATCTACAGTCACGTCTTCTCCGCAGCACGTGCTGCAGATTTCCCTTTTTTTTGCCACCCGACAGTTTTTATCTCTCCGACTAGGAGAAGTGAACTTTGCCGCTCCACATCAAACAGTCCAACTCGTCAGTGTGTGTGTGTCGGCCTTCCGCTGGTGGGCGGAAAGCAGGCTGAGTGGCTCGACGATCGCCTTCGTAGATGATGGTGGTGGCCTTCGGGATCGACGCCGCCAGTGCCAGGTGCTGAAAGTGGACTTTGGATGCGGACATGGAAGAAGAAGGGAGCCACCAAACGACCGATGATGTCACGCGCAGAAGCAGTGAAGGCAGTGAAGCATTTTTCGTCTAGAGACAGAACGCGCGTAACTTCAGAGGTGGAAGTCCACACATGACTCACTTAGGTTTTTGCATCTTGATCTGAACGCAGCTTACTTCAGATTGTTGGGTTGTTTTACCTCTGAGCGGCACTTTTTTGCATACCATGGGCTAAATGGCCAGGTCACATGGACCCCGAAGGCTCAGAGAAGGTTGGGGGAGGGGACCCACTGGAACAGCTGTTGGGAGACAGATGGTAGCCTCCCGTCAAAGCCATCCAGCGTGTTCTTTAACGTGCACAAGGTATGGCTCTACCGCACACTGCACCACGGCTTAACGTCCCATCCGACGGACGGCGGCCTTTCCAAGCACATCGGTGTCCCCTACTGACCGTGGGAAGGGCGGGGAATTTTGCAGAGATAAGTCTCAACGCTGACCCAACTGGGACTCGAACCTGGGAACTACAGATTACGAGCCTGGCCCGCTACCGACTGAGCCACCCCCACCCCATTTGCAGGAGGTGTTCCCGAATGATTTTTATAAAAATAAGGGCTAAAAATGCCTATATTGCAAAATATGAGCTATCACACAATTTTTTTCGTCGTCATTCCAAATGTAAAGGAATCCTTGTAATTGAAATATAGTTTCAAAAATGTAGAGAAATAAAAACTTGCTGGAGGTGGGGGGGGGGCATGGACTTGCCAGGGTTAACTCTTCCACCCCCCACGATTGCTGTTACTGATATCTGATTCCTGTCTGACTATTGTTTTCATTTTGTCGTCTTGTCTGTAGACGTTGTACATAAATTATGTTATTTTTGGGTTGGATAGGTGTCGACGCAATATTAATATGTACAGCCGATCAAAAAAATATCCGACCACTATGGTTGATTACAGAATTCAGAAAAAATATCTGGCAAGGATTTTTTTTAGAAATTAGTGATCTGGCAACCTTTGTGTAAACACTATGATTGGTTACAAAATTCAGAAAAAATATATATCAGAATTCAAAAAAATATATATACGGTAACTGGAGCGTGTACAGCAACTGTACACGCTCCAGTTACCGTTCACAGCAAACTGGAGCGTGTGCAGTTACTGCACTATGATTGGCACTATGATTGGCACTATGATTTTATGATTGGTTACAGAATTCAGAAAAAATATATATCAGAATTCAAAAAAAATATATACGGTAACTGGAGCGTGTACAGCAACTGTACACGTTCCAGTTACCGTTCACAGCAAACTGGAGCGTGTGCAGTTACTGCACTATGATTGGCACTATGATTTTATGATTGGTTACAGAATTCAGAAAAAATATATATCAGAATTCAAAAGAAATATATACGGTAACTGGAGCGTGTACAGCAACTGTACACGCTCCAGTTACCGTTCAGAGCAAACTGGAGCGTGTGCAATTACTGCACTATGATTGGCACTATGATTTTATGATTGGTTACAGAATTCAAAAAAAATATATACGGTAACTGGAGCGTGTACAGCAACTGTACTCGTTCCAGTTACCGTTCACAGCAAACTGGAGCGTGTGGAGTTACTGCACACGCTCCAGTTTGCTGTGAACGGTAACTGCACACGCTCAATATTTCCGTGAGTGAGCCCACACGATCTAGTATCAAAATAATATGACCACCTACAGTCGCTCAAAAAATATCCGAACACTATAGTTGATTACAAAATTCAGAAAAAATATCTGGCAACGATTTTTTTAGAAATTAGGGATCTGGCAACTGTATAATGCAAGCGACGCAATCGAGCCAAAAAAAAGATAAGGGCGGGTATGGAGCAAGAGTCCGAATGACATTACAGTGTAATATTTTCTCCTTTCGTTTTAGAGGGTTTTTTTTTAAATCTTGTAAAATGCATGAATATAAGTTTATTACAAGTTTAATGATTATTGGCCTCCATTACGCTTACTGAAACTCTCAAAATGAAGGCCATGAACTCCTCAAGAGCCAGCCTTGCCGTTACCCAACCTTCTCCGAGCCCTTATGATCAGGGGGCGGGGGTGGCTTAGTCGGTAGCGCGCCAGGCTCGTAATCTGTAGTTCTCAGGTTAGAGTCCCAGCTGGGTCAGCGTTGAGATTTATCTCCTCAAAATTCAACGCCCACGGTCAGTAAGGGACACCGATGGGCTTGGAAAGGCAGCCGTCCGTCGGATGACACGTTAAGCCATGGCCCCGTGTGCAGGAGAGCCATACCCTGTGCACGTTAAAGAACACGCTGGATGGCCTTGTAGGCACACACAAAGGGGCAACCTGTCCATTTAGCCCCTTTGTGTGTGCAGAAATGCCGCTCAGAGGTAAAACAACTCTCTTAAAGTGGTAAATTCCTTATTGAAAACTGCGAATGAAGCGAAACAACGTGAAACGTGGCCGTGTGGTTAGCGTGCTTGGCTACTGATCAAAGAGACCCGGGTCAAGACGGCTTTGCCCAGGTTCAAGATCATGTTTTTATGTGCATGTTAATTAAAAATTTTAAAATACATCAAAAGAAATTTATTTGATCTTCATTTCGAAACAAATATCTTTCATGATGCCCAAATTTCAACGTGAACATTAAATTTCTCAACATACTAACTTTGGCACTCGGGTTGGGTTGTTTTACCTCTGAGCGGCACTTTTTTGCACACCATGGGCTAAATGGCCAGGCCACAAGGACCCCGAAGGCTCAGAGAAGGTTGGGGGAGGGGACCCACTGGAACAGCTGTTGGGAGACAGATGGTAGCCTCCCGTCAAGGCCATCCAGCGTGTTCTTTAACGTGTACAGGGTATGGTTCTCCCGCACACGGGGCCACGGCTTAACGTCCCATCCGACGGACGGCGGCCTTTCCAAGCCCATCGGTGTCCCGATGGGGAACTACTGACCGTGGAAAGGGCGGGGAATTTTGCGGAGATAAATCTGAACGCTGACCCAGCTGGGACTCGAACCTGGGAACTACAGATTACGAGCCTGGCGCGCTACCGACTGAGCCACCCCCGTCCCTTTTGGCACTCGAGCCGACTATTTGTTTTCTCTGAAATAAACGAAAAGGTGTCATTCTAATGTCCTTTATGACGAAAGAGAAAATATCCTCCCACGTGGAATGTGGACAGTCACGTGTCACATAGCCGCCCTAGGATGTCATCGCCTGATTCGGGCATTCTTCTGCTGGTGTCATTAACACAACGGCAGAATTATTAAAAGAAAAAAAAAACTTTGAAATGTTTGAAGTAACATTTTTAATGGGAACTAAAAACAAAATATATGCCCATCGTGAATAAACTTTGAATAAAAATTAAAAATAAATACCCCCTCAAGCAGCTGCTTGCCACAGAGATCTGACAGGAGCCTGTCAGTTTATATGCCACAGTAGAAGATCTGAGAGGATGGCAGGACCTCAGCAGAACAGACGGCACACGCATCCATGTCTAATCCGGGGCTCGGACCCAGGTCCCTTAGATCAGTAGCCAAGCATGCTAACCACTCGGCCACGGGACGGCTAAAAATACGAATAAATAATCTCTCAAGTGTCTGCTTGCCACAGGGTAATAACTATAATAGTGATAGATGCTTACCATAGAGTCGGATGCAGTCTGTCAATATAATAATGAATAGCTGCTTGTCACAGAGTCCAATGGGATCCTGTAACTGTAAAAGTCAATTGCTTCTTGCCTTAGAATTGGATAAGACCTCGTGTCACGTGATACGAAGGATGCCAGATCATTAATTTCTAAAAAAATCGTTGACAGATATTTTTTCTGAATGCTTTAATCGACCATAGTGTTCGGATATTTTTTTGAGCGACTGTAGGTGGTCATATTATTTTGATACTAGATCGTGTGGGCTCACTCACGGAAATATTGAGCGTGTGCAGTTGCTGTACACGCTCCAGATATTTTTCCTGAATTCTGTAATCACGTGACACGAAGGTTGCCAGATCACTAATTTCTAAAAAAATCGTTGCCAGATATTTTTTCTGAATGCTGTAATCGACCATAGTGTTCGGATATTTTTTTGAACGACTGTAGGTGGTCATATTATTTTGATACTAGATCGTGTGGGCTCACTCACGAAAATATTGAGCGCGTGCAGTTACCGTTCACAGCAAACTGGAGCGTGTACAGTAACTGCACACGCTCCAGTTTGCTGTGAACGGTAACTGGAGCGTGTACAGTTGCTGTACACGCTCCAGATATTTTTTCTGAATGCTGTAATCGACCATAGTGTTCGGATACATTTTTGAGCGACTGTACAATGAGATGCAAGTTTATTAGGTTTAACACCCCTCATCACGTAAATGGTTCATTCCAAACATAATATATCACATGACCGCGGTGTGCGGTTTAAATCAAGCAGACCAACTCTTCGTGCATTAGTTAGAGTTGGATTTAGCGTCAGAATGGGGGAAACGAGCGACTTTGAACGTGGCATGATAGTTGGTTGTAAGTGTGCCAGTTCTGGCATCCCTCAAACGGCTGTCCTCTGGGCTTTAGAACGCACAACCGTTTCAAGGGTTTACCGATAATAGTGCAAAAAAAGCAAGAAATCTGCCAGTGGATTGGCGATCCTGTAGATGAAAACAATTTGTTGTTCACAGTGGTCAAAGGAGGCTGACGAGAATCGTGCAAACGAACAGCCAGGCCACAACCAGGCAAATCACATTAGAATTAAATAGTGCAGTAGGTCATCTCCGAACTCATTACATATCGGACCTTGTTGCGAATGGGCTACAGCAGCCACTGACCATTTCGAACGCAGATGTTGTGAGCGAAGAACACAAAAGTGGGTCTCCAGTGTCCGTTGAGGGATGGAAAAAGATAGCCTAGTTGGACGAATCAAGGTTCCTTTGCCTCATGTTGATGGAAGGATCAGAATTTAGCGCAAGCAACAAGAGAGTTGGGTTGGTTTGTTTAACCTCTGAGCGGCACTTTTTTGCACACCATGGGCTAAATGGCCAGGTCACATGGATCCCGAAGGCTCAGAGAAGGTTGGGGGAGGGAACCCACTGGAACAGCCGTTGGGAGACAGATGGTAGCCTCCCGTCAAGGCCATCCAGCGTGTTCTTTAACGTGCACAGGGTATGTCTCTCCTGCACACGGGCCACGGCTTAACGTCCCAACTGATGGCCTTTCCAAGCCCAGCGATGTCTCCTACTGACCGTGGGCAGGGCGTGCAATTTTGCAGAGATAAATCTCAACGCTGACCCAGCTGGGACTCGAACCTGGGAACTGCAGGTTAAGAACCTGGCGCACTACCAACTGAACCACCCCCGCCCCACAACAAGAGACCATTGAGCCATATTGTCTGGTGTCAACAGTCCGGTGATGATACCCATCGAAGAACATCTGAACGCCACGGTGTATTTGAACATCATTGCTGACCAAGTTCATCCTTTCATAGCTGTAGTTTATCCTCATTCGGATGGATACTTTCAGTACGATAATGCACACGCATCGTCAACGAATGGTTCCAGGAATATGCCGACAAGTTTTCCTTGCTACCCTGGCCTACACAGTCCCCAGATCTAAACCTTATCGAGCATCTTTGAGATCAGGTGGAAAGGGGATGTTTGCAGCGAGACAATGGCGCCGTCAAATTTTCAGCAACTGCACGACACAATCATATCCGCATGGTACAACATTCCTGCACAAAGCATCCAGCATCTTGTAAATTCCATGCCCCGACGAATTCGGGCTCTTCTGAAGGAAAAAGGAGGCGCAAAATGCTGCTAACCAGGTGTACCTAATAAACCGGTATCTCAGTATATAAATTCAACGTATTTTGCAATTTTCATTTTAAAGATCATTAAAACAGAGGAAATAATTCTATTTTGAAACTCCATTCGTGACCGCTCCTTCTCCGTCTTCCTTGCTTTTTTTGTTTATACATCTGGGACAAATTAGTGGCATCCCAAAGGGGGAGGTAGAAAAATGCATATATATGTGCTATTAATATGTGCATATACAATATATATATACAGGGTGAATCTGAAAAAGTGGGCAAAACTTTACGGGGTGGTAGAACGCAGCTATACGAGCAATATTCGTCATAGAATGTATGGTCGGAACGCAAGCGGTGAGAAGTTAAAAGGTAGTTTTCCACTGTCACATTTAAAGAATGAACACAAGAAGGAGAGGAGATACTCTGTGCCTCACTTGCATTCCCGTCCGCCGCACCGTACACAAAGTGCATATCCGCCATTTCGTGGTTAGTATAACCAGCCATCCTCTCGGCAATCCACGGTAGAAATGCCGTTGGGTGCGAGGACCGACCCTTTTATACCATTTCCAACGCCACCTAGCGGTTCGCCGTTTGCGTTCCGCCCATACTTTCTATGACGAATATTGCTCGTATAGCTGCGTTCTACCACCCCGTAAAGTTTTGCCCACTTTTTCAGATTCACCCTGTATGTGTGAAATATGCATATACATGTGTTCGAAACATGCACATATATATGCTATATAAGCCGTCCCATGGCCGAGTGGTTAGCACGCTTGGCTACTGATCTAAGGGACCTGGGTTCGAGCCCCGGATAAGGCATGGATGTGTGTTGTTTTCCTACTCAGATCCTGCCATCTTCTCAGACCTTCTACTATGGCATATAAACTGACAGACTCCTGTCAGACCTCTGTGGCAAGCAGCTGCTTGAGGGGGTATTTATTTATTTTATATTTTATTTATGCTATATATCTAAATAAAACTATTATAGGGTTGGATTGTTTTACCTCTGAGCAGCACTTTTGTGCACTTATTGGCTAAATGGCCACATCATAAGGACCACAAAGGGTTTAGAGAAGTTTGGTGGGAAGGGACCCATTGGCCAGTTGTTAGGAGACAGATGGTAGCTTCCCGCCAAGGTCAATCAGCATGTTCTTTAAGGTGCACAAAGTGAGGCTCTTCTGCACACAGAACCACTGTTTAATGTCCCATCTGACGGACGATGGCATTTCCAAGAATATCGGCGTCGTCTTCTGACCTAGGACAGGATGGGGGTTTAGTGGAGATAAATCTCAATTCGGGCACAGTTGCACTCGGACCTGGGAACTGCATATTATGAACTCGGCGCTATACCGACTGAGCCAAGTTCGCCCTCAGTATCACTAGAAGGAATGAAGAATGAGAGAGGAAGAATCTTTCCTCCTTTATCATTCTAGCTCCCCCTCCCCCCCCCGATAGGGGACCACCTTGGCGTGGTGGGGGAGCTTCGGGCCCAGCAACCGGTCGAAGGCTTTGCTGACCGCATTGGTTCCCCGGTTGGACAGAGCCAAGACCAACCGAGGTCACAGACATCGCTGACCGGTTTAGTAGCCCCGTTGGACGGTGTCAAGACCTCAACATCAGGTGCTCCGTGGAGCAAGTTCAAGGGCACGGCCGAACGCATTTGGTTCCCTAGTAGGCACGAGCCCTTTCAAAGTCTGGGCCTCACTAAGAGTCTCCACCCCGGGTGCCGAGCGAACTTGGATTTACATATCCTTGTTCATGGCTAACTGGGGAACAGATTAAATTTCAGGTTTCTACCGGTGGTTAGCTTTCCTTCTATAGGACTGCTGCCATGCGAGGTAGGTGATGAGGTGCGTCTATATGGCGGCTTTCCATTAACTTGGTAGTATCGTAAAGACGGAACCGGGATTGCCGTGGTTGCCGAACATCTGGCAACAAATAGTACATTTATCATTCTAGGATACACACTGTTGGCTCATTCTATTTGGGGAAGATTTCTCTACTCTTAATGAAAGATATAAAATTGGATACGCATTCCCTTTGAGGAAGGATTCCTCCTTTATCATTCTAGGATACGCATTCCCTTTGAGGAAGGATTCCTCCTTTATCATTCTAGGATACACAGCGTTGGCTCATTCTCTTTGGGGAAGATTTCTCTACTCTTAATGATAGATATAAAATTGGAAACGCATTCCCTTTGAGGAAGGATTCCTCCTTTATCATTCTAGGATACACAGCGTTGGCTCATTCTCTTTGGGGAAGATTTCTCTACTCTTAATGATAGATATAATATTGGATACGCATTCCCTTTGAGGAAGGATTCCTCCTTTATCATTCTAGGATACACAGCGTTGGCTCATTCTCTTTGGGGAAGATTTCTCTACTCTTAATGATAGATATAATATTGGATACGCATTCCCTTTGAGGAAGGATTCCTCCTTTATCATTCTAGGATACACAGCGTTGGCTCATTCTCTTTGGGGAAGATTCCTCTACTCTTAATGATAGATATAAAATTGGAAACGCATTCCCTTTGAGGAAGGATTCCTCCTTTATCATTCTAGGATACATAGAGTTGGCTCATTCTGTTTGGGTAAGATTTCTCTACTCTTTATGATAGATATAAAATTGGATGCGCATTCCCTTTGAGGAAGGATTCCTCCTTTATCATTCTAGGATACACAGCGTTGGCTCATTCTCTTTGGGGAAGATTTCTCTACTCTTAATGATAGATATAAAATTGGAAACGCATTCCCTTTGAGGAAGGATTCCTCCTTTATCATTCTAGGATACATAGCGTTGGCTGATTCTGTTTGGGGAAGATTACTCTTAATGATAGATATAAAATTGGATGCGCATTCCCTTTGAGGAAGGATTCCTCCTTTATCATTCTAGGATACACAGCGTTGGCTCATTCTCTTTGGGGAAGATTTCTCTACTCTTAATGATAGATATAAAATTGGATACGCATTCCCTTTGAGGAAGGATTCCTCCTTTATCATTCTAGGATATATAGCGTTGACTCATTCTGTTTGGGTAAGATTTCTCTACTCTTAATGATAGATATAAAATTGGATACGCATTCCCTTTGAGGAAGGATTCCTCCTTTCTCATTCTGTTTGGTGAAAATTTATCTACTCTGAACGATGGATAGAAAATTCTAATCGAATACTCATTCCCTCTGAAGAAGATTCCTCCTTTCTCATTCATGGATACTGATTAAAAAACCTCCTCATCGAATGAAAGATAGGGCGTGCAATTAGAGATGAAAGCTGCATTCATTTGGATTTTTTGAAGTTGTATCTGATGTATATAAGAAAGACTGGGTGTCACTAAAAAATATATTATAGCTTTAACCGTTCTTCGAGTCGAATGGAGCATTCTGAACCGGTCTATTCCGATTACACAGTTTTTTTTAAGCAAAAACTTCATGTGATAATAATGGGTTTCATGAAACTGGGATGGATGAATCACGTGGTTGCAATTAGCCACCACCCCTGGGGTCAAAGCTCCGACGGCGAAGCGCAGGTTGCTGGCGTCCGTAGGTCTCGCCGTTCTCAGCACACGACAATTTACCAAAGGGTTGGTCCACGTCGAAGGTGGTGTCAGAACGTCACTTTTAGATGGCGACGGGTTGTTCTTGACATCTTAACTAATGGAGAGGGCGGATCGAGAGGCGCGCGGCTAATGGACGCAGCCACCGGTAGTCGTCGATCGCAGATGCTTCGTTTATGAGGAAACCAGTTTGGTTACAGGTGGCCTGGCAGGGAGGCGGGCCCGATAGCGTACAGATTATAAGGCTCGCTGCCATCTGAACATCCCACTGCCAAGCCTTTGAACATTGTAAAGGCTGTCTGGAAATTGAAAAGGGCAAAAAAAATTTCTGACTGAACATGATGGGATAGGAAAAAGTTAAATGATTCTTAAGAATAATCTTGTTTACAGTTGCAAAAGCGTGTTGACCGTTTGGTGTTTACGAATTGAAATTGAGAGGAATGGGGTTCTTTATGATTGTATTTTTTCCCGAAGTAAACAACAGATATTTGAAGGCTAAATAAAAAATATGGAGGGGATTTTAGTAACACCTACAAATAAAAATAAATAAACGACCCCTTAAGCAGCTACTTGTCACATGTCTGTCAGCAGGGACGTACCAAATGTGTGTGTGTGTGAAGAAGGCGGGTCCTCAGCTGAAGAACAACACAAACATCCTTTGGCTTGAACTCAGGTTCCTTTGATCAGTATCTAGGGATGCTAACTACTCTACCACGGGACGGCGCTAGAACAGAGAGTGCTAAAATAATGTGTCTAGCCTTATTGTGCAGAAACACACATAGACACAAATTACAGGAATGGCGCTCCGGTTGAAACCATTCACATTTCATTCCTTTCATCCAAATTTTGTTTCCCTTTTCTGTTTGCTTGTTTGTTGAGGGAGGGAGATTCAATTGTTAATTGGCGAAGTTCATAATCTGCAGTTCCCGGACTGCAGTCCTCGAAAATAGTAACCAACGCCAAATGGCGACTCGAGCATTTTGTTCTTACACATTGAGTTTCTCCCATATTGTGAAATATATGTAGGTGTATCAAAAAGTAAGTTGCACTCGGTGCTAGCTGTGTCATAGTAAGGAAACAACATTTGTACTTGGGAGGAATCTATGACGTGGCAGAACAGTCCGACTAGGGCAGTTGCAATACGTGAACGGGCATCATCAACATCCTCAAGCAGCCATTGGCTACGGAGGTCCAAACAGATCGGGCAGTTTAATTCTCCAAGCATATCTGTCCTGAGCTACATCTGCTGCAACTGCACACCAATTCTAACAAGGTCCTGTTTGACATTGTCTGCCCACCGCATCCTAGGTCTACCCCTCTTTCTGAGGCCTTTAGGCACACTGTTCATAACCTTATTCACCAATCTATAATTATTCATACTGGCAACATGGCCAAACCAACGGATTCTCTCTCTGCACAATAGGCTGCTTAAAGGAGGTTGCCGACTCCTTTTCTTAACCTCATCATTAGTTACAAAGTTGAACCACCTAATGCCCAAGATACTGCGTAAGCATCTGGAATCAAAAGCATCTAGTTTCCTGTTATCTTGTTTACAAAGTGTCCAAGTTTCACTATTATAACTAACCCTAGAAAGAACCAAACTATTTTACAGTCCAATTTTAGTCTTTAGGTGTATACGCCCATTTCTCCACACTCTCCATAGATTCTTAAAAGTCCCGGCAGCAATCCCTATTCGTCTGTTAATCTCATGCCGCACATCACCATTATCTGTTACATAGCTCCCAAGATAATTAAACTGTGACACCTGTTCAAGATTGCAACCATTCAGATTAACTGAATCACAGCCTGCCTGACCAATTTTCATCACTTTAGTTTTCTCTCTGTTTATAACCAAACCTACTCTACTACCAGTTTCATCAACAGCTCGAATGAAAGAGTTCATCTTATCAACATTATCTGCCAAAAGGGCTAAATCATCAGCATAATCTAAATCAGAAATTTTCGTATCTCCAGCCCATTTAAGGCCAAAATCTTTCCCTTGAAGTGAATTTAGCATAACATAATCAATAACCAAACTAAACAGAAAAAGAGACAAAATGCACCCTTGTCGAACATCACAAGTAATGCTAAACCAATTACTACAAGCCTTACCAACTCTCACACACGACTCAGTGTTATTATAGAGAACTTTCATTATGTTAAATAACTTGTCAGGTATATCGTATGACCTCACAATCAACCACAAATTATGACGATCAACATATTTGAAAGCCTTTTTGAAATCAACAAAGCTAGTAACCAGAGTTTTCTGAAACTCTAAACATTTCTCAAGAATCTGCCTAAGTGAAAATATCTGATCCACACATCCCCTACCACTTCTGAATCCACATTGCTCATCACGCAACTGACTGTCAACCAGATTCTTAATTCTATTAAGCACAATCATGGAAAGAACTTTACCTGGAACAGAGAGTAGGCTGATACCCCTATAGTTATCACAAGAACTGCGATCACCTTTTTTGAAAATAGGGATTACAATAGCTCTGGTAAAATCCTTAGGAACCATGCCTTTATCATAAAAGATATTCAGAATTTCAGTCATCCAAGTGGTAACCGAAACATTCCCAGCTCTAAGCATTTCTGTAGTAATTTCATCTACCCCTGGGGATTTATGAAGTTTAAGTTCAGAAACAGCCAAAATAACTTCAGATTGTGTTATAGGGCCAACATTAAAGCCACCAATGCATCTATCATCATTGCAAACAATGGGAGTAGAACTAACCACATTTTTTATAATATCACTGAAATGCTCAGCCCACCTAGCCATGACACAATCCTCACCTTCTATAACCTTACCTTGTTTATCCTTCAATCCTTGTATGCCTGTCCGTTTTCTACCACATAAAACATTAACTATCTAGTACAGTTCTCTGCTGTTGTGCTGTCTAACTGCTTCCTTATCTTTGTCAGCCAAGCCATTAAGCCAAAGATTCTTATCAGTAGCTAACTGATCCTTTACACGTTTATTAAGCTCTCTGTAATCCTTTCTATTATGATTAGTAGGGTACTGATTAAGGATATTCCTGCAGTTCCTTCTTTCTGAAATAAGCTCAAGTGCCTTATCACTCAGATAATTCTGTCTCCTCTGCTCCTTTTTTCCTAAAAGAGTACTGTTAGTGTCCAAAAAAGCCTGTTTAAAATGATCCCATTCTTCCTCAACTTCAGTAGTAAGCATATCATGACTGTCATAATGACTAAGTAACCTATCATGGTAAGCTTCGGCTATAACTGGGTCTTTCAGAGCTTCAGTATTAAAGGTAAATTTTTTAACTCTAGCACAATACTTTTTAAATTTAAATTCCAAGACAGTTTTAACAAGGTAATGGTCAGATCCAATTTCAGCTCCCCTATATGACCTGGTATTCCTAACAGAACTAGCCCATTTGCTGTTAATATATAATCAATCACGTCAGGTGAAACCCATGTGTACTTATGTATGTCGCGGTGTTTGTAATAGGTGTTAGTTATTCTGAATCCATTGAGTTTACTTACCTGTAGGAGACGTTGCCCATTGCCATTGCAGCTACCAACACCAAAAGGGCCTATTACTCCTGCCCAAAGGTCAAAGTCAATACCAACTTTGGCATTGAAGTCACCTAGAACAAGGGTAATATCTCCTTTCTTGACAGAATTCAAAATATCCTGAAGTTGTTCGTAAAACGGACATAGTGCGTTTCTATTGTTCGTGAGCGATGAAGTGGCAACTAGATTCTCACTCCAAATTAGAAGTCTGCGGAAGAGTTCGTTTTCGTCTGCTGAATCCATCGAAGAATCTCCGCCGTATACGAGAAGACTGCGATGTCTCATCAGACTATTGTTTAGTGTATCGAACAGTTTTGAAAACGGCCGTACAGATTTAATCGATATACCGACCAGATTAAGAGGAATACAGCGAGGCAGACCATCGACGTCCATCACTTCCGATCACGTTTCTCGCGTTAATGAGGGACGGGGGTGGCTCAGTCGGTAGCGCGCCAGGCTCGTAATCTGTAGTTCCCAGGTTCGAGTCCCAGCTGAGTCAGCGTTGAGATTTTTCTCCGCAAAATTTCCCCGCCCTGCCCACGGTCAGTAGGGAACACCGATGGGCTTGAAAAGGCCGTCGTTCGTCGGATGGGACGTTAAGCCGTGGCCCCGTGTGCGGGAGAGCCATACCCTGTGCACGTTAAAGAACACGCTGGATGGCCTTGACGGGAGGCTACCATCTGTCTCCCAACAGCTGTTCCAGTGGGTCCCCTCCCCCAACCTTCTCTGAGCCTTCGGGGTCCTTGTGACCTGGCCATTTAGCCCATGGTGTGCAAAAAAGTGCCGCTCAGAGGTAAAACAATCCAATCCAATCGCGTTAATGAGATGCTTCGAGATAATCACAGTATTAAAATCAGATAAATGACGAGTGCTTTGGATATTTCCTATTGCTTCCATCCATAGTGTGCTGTCCATCATCCATGATCTGATTGGTGGACATTGGGGGAGATTTTTATGTTCAGGAAATGGACAAATTAATCACACGTTCGGATAAGTGTTTACGTAACCTAGGCAACTCTCTGGAGAAGTATATTCAGGTTGTATCTTCACCCAAATACATTTGCCTTTTTCATATATTTTGCTATTTATTATGCATTCACGAGTGCAAGTTACTTTTTGATTGGTTCTCGTATTACTTGGATAGATACAAAATTGTGCATCACGCTCAGTGAGGCTCAAAAAATGTGCCTCATGCGCAGTGATGCCTTGAAGAATGTTCACAACATGAAGAGTGCCTCATGCGCAGAGATGCCTTAAAGAATGTTCACAACATGTAGAGTGCCTCATGCGCAGAGATGCCTTAAAGAATGTTCACAACATGTAGAGTGCCTCATGCACAATGATGCCTTAAAGAATGTTCACAACATGTAGAGTGCCTCATGCGCAGTGATGCCTTGAAGAATGTTCACAACATGTAGAGTGCCTCATGCGCAGAGATGCCTTAAAGAATGTTCACATGTAGAGTGCCTCATGCGCAGAGATGCCTTAAAGAATGTTCACAACATGTAGAGTGCCTCATGCGCAGTGATGCCTTGAAGAATGTTCACAACATGAAGAGTGCCTCATGCGCAGAGATGCCTTAAAGAATGTTCACAACATGTAGAGTGCCTCATGCGCAGAGATGCCTTAAAGAATGTTCACAACATGTAGAGTGCCTCATGCACAATGATGCCTTAAAGAATGTTCACAACATGTAGAGTGCCTCATGCGCAGTGATGCCTTGAAGAATGTTCACAACATGTAGAGTGCCTCATGCGCAGAGATGCCTTAAAGAATGTTCACATGTAGAGTGCCTCATGCGCAGAGATGCCTTAAAGAATGTTCACAACATGTAGAGTGCCTCATGCGCAATGATGCCTTGAAGAATGTTCACAACATGTAGAGTGCCTCATGCGCAGAGATGCCTTAAAGAATGTTCACAACATGTAGAGTGCCTCATGTGCAATGATGCCTTAAAGAATGTTCACAACATGTAGAGTGCCTCATGCGCAATGATGCCTTAAAGAATGTTCACAACATGTAGAGTGCCTCATGCGCAGTGATGCCTTAAAGAATGTTCACAACATGTAGAGTGCCTCATGTGCAATGATGCCTTAAAGAATGTTCACAACATGTAGAGTGCCTCATGCGCAGTGATGCCTTAAAGAATGTTCACAACATGTAGAGTGCCTCATGCGCAGAGATGCCTTAAAGAATGTTCACAACATGTAGAGTGCCTCATGCGCAATGATGCCTTAAAGAATGTTCACAACATGTAGAGTGCCTCATGCGCAGAGATGCCTTAAAGAATGTTCACAACATGTAGAGTGCCTCATGCGCAATGATGCCTTAAAGAATGTTCACAACATGTAGAGTGCCTCATGCGCAGAGATGCCTTGAAGAATGTTCACAACATGTAGAGTGCCTCATGTGCAATGATGCCTTAAAGAATGTTCACAACATGTAGAGTGCCTCATGCGCAGTGATGCCTTAAAGAATGTTCACAACATGTAGAGTGCCTCATGCGCAGAGATGCCTTAAAGAATGTTCACAACATGTAGAGTGCCTCATGCGCAGAGATGCCTAAAAATATTTTCATCGCGTATAGAGGTGCCTAAAAATGTACCCATACATAGAGGTGCCTCAAAAAATATGCATTATATTTAGTAGCATTTTACAACGAAAATTGTGCGCTATGCTTAGAGGTACAAAAAAGTTATATGGCTATGTTGCTAAAAGTGTGCATTGTGCCTACGTGCAGGCCCGGATCTAGAAAAAAACAAAGGAGGGGGAGGGATGGGGGCTAATGATGCAGTCGAGATGGAAAAAAACCAGGAGAGGTTGGGTTGTTTTATCTCTGAGCGGCACTTTTTTGCACACCATGGGCTAAATGGTCAGGTCACATGGACCCCGAAGGCTCAGAGAAGGTTGGGGGAGGGGACCCACTGGAACAGCTGTTGGGAGACAGATGGTAGCCTCCCGTCAAGGCCATCCAGCGTGTTCTTTAAGGTGCACAGGGTATGGCTCTGCCGCACACGGGGCCACGGCTTAACGTCCCATTCGACGGATGGCGGCCTTTTCAAGCCCATCGGTGTCCCCTACTGACCGTGGGCAGGGCGGGGAATTTTGCGGAGATAAATCTCAACGCTGACCAAGCTGGGATTCGAACCTGGGAACTACAGATTACGAGCCTGGCGCGCTACCGACTGAGCCACCCCCACCCCACCAGGAGAGGTAATAGATTGAATTTCTATTGCAATGTAACGTTTCAAAGGTTTCAAAACCTCTTTCTTGAAAAATTATGTGATATATGCAAAAGTTAAATAATTTTTGGCCCCCATTACCCTTACTAGCATTCTGAAGAGGAGGGGACGTCACGGTCTCATTTCCTCCTAGATCTCGGGCTTTGCCTGCGTGAAACTTATGAATATGAATATCAAGATGCAAACATTTTCAGAATCACGACGACAGCTTGATACAGCGGCGTGAAGAAGTTGCAAAATTTCATTTTAAACCCTTCATTATGTATTCCGAAACAATATGATGAGGATGAATTCCTTCGTGTTGATCCCTTTGATAAACTGATGGAGAAAGGATGCAGAAAGGCAAGAGAAATAAAATCAAAATACTTTTAAGAAATAGCATCAAAGTAAACCAAGGACGAACTGACGCCGTAGCCAAGATTTAACCTCTTACACTTTGACACTGAGTTCACTTGCAAAACGACTAATAAAGCTTACGAAGCAGCAATCCTTTGGAAACTGTTTTGCGTTTCTGTCTGCAAAGTGCAAAGGGCCACTAGACTTGCTTGTTAAAAGTGCATTTAGAATTTTTCGCCACAAACGCTTATTAAGTTTCAGACGAAATTTAATTATCGAGTTGCCAGTAGGTTAGTCACGAAAACAGCAGAAAAACGATGGGTGACGGTCATTAAGACAAGAGCGACCTCATTTCCTCTCAGTTTCTGGGAGATTTCGTTAATTGTTAAAAGATGTAGGCTAAAACTTGGAAATGTGCTCCCCAATGCGGAGAGGTTTTTAATCCTGGGATTCGAGGATATTTAAAGAATCGCTTCGATGGGATGGAGAAGAAAACATCGGGACTTTAGGTTCGAACAGGGTTGTGTGAGTTGTTTTACCTCTGAGCGGCACTTTTTTAGCACACCATGGGCTAAACGGCCAGGTCACATGGACCCCGAAGGCTCAGAGAAGGTTGGAGGAGGGGACCCACTGGAACAGCTGTTTGGGAGACAGATGGTTGCCTCCCGTCAAGGCCATCCAGTGTATTCTTTAACGTGCACAGGGTATGGCTCTCCCGCACACGAGTCCACGGCTTAACATCCCATACGACGGACGGTGGCCTTTCCAAGCCCATCGGTGTCCACTACTGACCGTGGGCAGGGCGGGGAATTTTGCGGAGATAAATCTCAACGCTGACCCAGCTGGGACTCGAACCTAGGAACTACAGATTACGAGCGTGGCGCGCTACCGACTGAGCCACCCCCGCCCCAGATTCGAACAAATTATTTACGAATTATCAGTGGTGAAATTTCTGTATTTTACGTCGAATCGATTTAAATTTCGAGTTTCGAAAATGTTTCTTCATTTCGGTTGTTTTATTTCTTAGTGATATTTTCTTACATAAAATTGGGGGGGGGGGGGGGGTTGGCTCAGTCAGTAGCGTGCCAGCTGTGTCGCCGCTCTCTTTAGGTGGCGTTGGTCTGGCTCGTAATCTGCATTACGCAGGTTCCAGTCCCAGTTGAGGCAGGTTTGAGATTTATCTTAGCTAAACTCCCACAGTGCCCTTCGTCAGAAAGGGGACATTGTTGGACTTGGAAAGACCGCCGCCCATCGGATGGGATGCTAAGCCGTGGGGCCGTGTCCACGAGAGCCATAACCTCTGCTCGTTAGGGAACACACTGGATGGCAGGTTTCCATCTCTCTCCTAACAGCTGTTCAATGGATTCCATTCACCCAGACTTTTTTGAGGTCCTTGTGATCTGCCCATTTAGCCCATTGAATGAAAAAAAAGTACCACTCAGAGCTAAAACAATCCAACCCAAATTCCATACAATGGGCTAAATGGCTAGGTCACAATGACCCTGAGAGTCAGAGAAGGTTGGAGAAACATTGGCTTCTCAACCGAGTTCCTTCCTCCAACCTTCTCTGAACACTCGGGGTCCTTGTGACCTGGCCATTTAGCCCATTATGTGCCAAAAAAAGTGCTGCTAAGAAGTGTAACAACTCATCAAGACCATCCAGTGTGTCCTGTGCACTGAGTAGGGGGGGTCTCATGTGTACAAGAGACCCCCCCCCCCCCGTACTCAGTGCACGTTACAGTTAACTTAGTTTCACAACTTAACGTCCCATCCAAATCGATGGTTGCCTTTCGTAGACCAATGGTGTTCGCTTTCTCACTCAGGGCAAAAAGAATATTATTAGGGGAAAAAATCGCAGTGGTGGCACAGTAAAGACTCGAACCAGGGAACATCAGATTACAAGTAAAGGAAACGTCATCAGAGCCAGTTTTGAGTAGGTAAAGAATCGAATTAAAAATAAAAAAAATAAATACCCCCTCAAGCAGCTGCTTGCCACAGAGGTCTGAGAGGAGCCTGTCAGTTTATATGCCACAGCAGAAGGTCTGTGAGGATGGCAGGACCTCAGCAGAAAAACAACACATACATCCATGCCTTACCCGGGGCTCGAACCCAGGTCCCGTAGATCAGTAGCCAAGCGTGCTAACCACTCGGCAGGGGACAGTTAAACCTTTAACAACATAATTTCCAATTCACTAAGGGTTAATTGAATTAAATGTGATTAATGGCTCCGGGATGGAATCGGTCATTAGTCAGCGAACAGAGTTTGTGTTGGAAGAAAAGGAAAATTCTTCTCTCCCTCAATTAGTCTGTTTCTGCGATATCATCGTTACAACCGAAGGCACGAGAGTAAAGGAGGCAGAACTTTGTCCATTTCAAAATCCCTCTCGTTATCAGTTGGCCTTTAATTGGTCGGTGGCTCAGTCGGTGGCGCTCCAGGATCGTAATCCGTAGTTAATTTGAGTATCAGTAGTGTCACTATTGAGATATAAATAAAAAATACTCTTTCAAGCAGCTGCTTACCACAAAGGTCTGACAGCAGTCTGTTCAGTTTATACACCATAGTAGAAGATCTGTGAGGTTGATGGGACTTCAGCAGAAAAACGTCACCAAAGTCCATGCCTTACTCGGGAGTCGAACCCAGGTCCCTTTGATCAGTAGCCAAGCACACTTATCACTCGGCCACGGGATGATCATTTAATTCGTGGATTGATGCCATAAGTACTCGTACGTAGCGCTTTTTTCAAAGTAACACTAGATGGCGCTGTCCGTGACCGCTGCGAAGGAGGCTCCATGTGCCAAGGTCATTTGGCGTCGACTGCTGTTGTGTTAAGACTGATTCGAGTTGCGTGTCATAGACGTTCGTTCAGAATGACAAATTCAGACGGAACAGCGGTATTGCTATTCGTTATTGTGTTAGGCGAGGCCTAAGTGCTGCTGCGACTGTTGAAGAGATGAGTGATGCCTATGGTGATGACTGTCTTCGTAGTTCTGCCATTTTAAAGTGGCATAAGAGATTCAAAGATGGACGCGAATCTGTTGCCGATGACCCAAGACTCGGCCAGCCTTCTTCCTCAATAACTTCTGAGCAATTTGAAAGAGCCCTGGCTATCCTCACTGAAGACAGACGAATAACACTTCGTGAAGTGGCTGTGAAAATGTCGGTTTCATACGGAAGCGCTCACGGGATTGTGAAAAACCCATCTGAAAATGTCACGAATCTGTGCTCAATGGACTCCACACAGTTTGACTCCAGAACAAAAACGGAAAAGGGTCCAGCTGTGCAAGGAGATGCTTAATCTCTTTGAAAGCCAAGGTCCAACCTTCATGAGTCGAATTGTGACTTGCGATGAAACGTGGATCTTTCACTACGATCCCGAAACAAAACAACAGTCGAGTCAATGGAAGCATCCCGATTCACCGAGACCCAAGAAAATTCGGGTTTCTCGTTCAGTTGGGAAACAAATGGCTCTTTTGTTTTTTGACATCAAAAGTGTTCTCGTTACTCACTTTGTGCCTCGTGGAACAACCATGAATAAGGAAGCCTACTCGAAGGTTCTCAGAACCAAACTTCGGCATGCGATTCGTGAAAAACATTCTGAACTTTCTGGTGTGACTTGGTTTCTCCATCACGACAACGCCAGGTCCCATACGGCTAATATTGTGCAGCCAGTGATCACTGCCATAGGTGCGGAGGTTCTGCCACATCCTTCATATTCCCCTGATTTAACCATTCTTTTCGAGTTAGTCCTATTAAAACTAATGGTCTTTTTTTGGTTAAATATATTAATTTTATAAAATTCAGAATTAAAAGCTAATTTGGCATATAACATGACATAATTCCTTCCATTAATTGTTTGGCAAAAAAATTTACTTTTGGTTAAATTTTTATTTTTTTTTGGGGGGGGGGGTGAGCATAGGGAGAAAATATTGTTGTGAACCAGTCTTTCAGGTTGGTGAACCAGGTTGGTTTCTCTCTGGTTGTGAACCAGTCTTTCAGGCAGGACACTGGAAAAGTTAATGTTACAAACTTTGTCAGCCAACATAAAAAAATGGGCGGGGGTGGCTCAGTCGGTATCGCGCCAGGCTCGTAATCTGCAGTTCCCAGGTTCGAGTCCCAACTGGGTCAGCGTTGAGATTTATCTCCGCAAAATTCCCCGCCCTGCCCACGGTCAGTAGGGGACACCGATGGGCTTGGAAAGGCCACCGTCCGTCGGATGGGACGTTAAGCCGTGGCCCCGTGTGCGGGAGAGCCATACCCTGTGCACGTTAAAGAACACGCTGGAGGGCCTTGACGGGAGACTACCATCTGTCTCCCAACAGCTGTTCCAGTGGGTCCCCTCCCCCAACCTTCTCTGAGCCTTCGGGGTCCTTGTGACCTGGCCATTTAGCCCATGGTGTGCAAAAAAGTGCCGCTTAGATAAAACAACCCAACCAACCCAACATAATAAAATGTACTGTAAACTGTATGGGTGAGTTACATAGAGGAACCAGTTGCCTTGCATTGTTGCTATGGTTTTGTTCTGCAAGATGAAAGCTTTGAAGTAGTTGTGTATTTTTAGTTAATTTTCAGAAAAAAAATTAGTATGTTTTCATTTTGTCATTTGCCTGTCAACATTCAAGTTATTTGTTTCACCCCGCGATTTTTTCCTCTTTCCGTAACTGAAGAAAGCTTTGAAAGGACAACATTTCGCATCCGACGACGAAGCTTGCAGAGCCACAACGACAACACTTCGCACGCTTTCGAAAAATGGCTTCAAAGACGCTTTTGATGCATGGGTGGGTACAACGATGGCAAAAAATGTGTGAAGTTCAAGGGAGAGTATTTTGAGAAAGACAAATGCCAGGAAGATCCAGAGGATGATATTTAATGTAACTTTTTGTCTCTGTCCACGAATTAAATGATCACGCTATGTATATTTCCTCTAAAACCTCTGCCCTCAATAAGATCTTCCTCACTGATTGGCTTGGAAAAAACTCCATCCGTCGGATGTCACATTAAGCCATGGCTCCTTGTGTGGGAGATCCATCCATGTGAACTTTAAAGAACACGTTGGATGACTTTGATGGAAAGGGTTCCATCTGTCTCTTAACAGCTGTCCAGTGAATCCTCATCTCTAACCTTCTCTGAAGTCCTCGGATCCTTGTGACCTGTCCATTTAGCCCATTGTGTGGAAAAAATTGCCTCTTAAAGGTAAACAACTAAACGTGTTAGATACATACACTGAGTACCATTGAATTAGGGATAGCAACCTAGTAACGTGTTGGACACTCTCTGGCCTTGATAACGGCCGCCACACAATGAATACTCCACAAGCTCAAGGACTCCACAAAGACTCCACAAACTTGCGCAAATGTTCCAAAAGTATGGCGACTTATGCATCCTCCAACAGAGGAAAGGCAAATGCCAGGAAGATTCAGAGGATGATATTTAATGTAACTTTTTGCCTCTGTTCACGAATTAAAAGATCACGCTATGTATATTTCCTCTAAAACCTCTGCCCTCAACAACCTCCACAGCTGTACAATTCTTTCAAGGTCGTCGCTGATGGGACACAGGCCCGAACACCCTGCTCGACGGTATCCCAAAGATTTTCGATGGGATTTAAATCTGGGCTTCTAGGTTACCAATTCATTATTTCAAATCAGCAGAAAGCTCCTACAACCATGCCGTAGCCAACCTGGACCTCTGAGATGAACAGTTGTCTTGCTGATAGACGCCATCTCCATTGGGATGCATGATGGCCATAAATGAGTGTAAATGGTCAGCCATGGGTTCTACGTACCGGGATGCATTGAGAATCGTCGGTACACGAACCAAAGGTCCCACAGATGTCCAACTGAAGACACCCCAGACCATCACTGAGCCACCACCAGCTTGTACTGTTTCGACCTGAGATGTAGGATCCATGGCTTCACGGTACCTTTCAAATCCATCTCCCATTGGTGTGATGAATTTTAAATCGGGATTCATCACTCCAGGCTATCCGTTGCCAATTTTCAATGGTCGAGTTTCGATGTTCTTTAGCCCAGGCAAGGCATTGAGCCCGGTGTCGTGCAGTTAGAAGTGGGACTCTGGTAGGTTGGCGGGTCCCAAAGCTGAGACGATGAAGTGAGCATTGCACAGTCCTATCACTGACTTCCCGGATGGAACCCATATTCAGATGGGAGGTGATTTCAGATAATGTCTGGCCCCTATCAGTCCATATAATGTGGGTCAGACGGCGAAGCCCACGATCATTCAAGTCTGGTTGCTTGTTTTTTTGCGGGAATTTTCATATTCCCGTAATACTCTTGAAACAGTCGTACGAGAAAATCCAAGTTCGTTTACAATTTCGGAGATCGAGTGTCCCATCTGTCAGGCACCTACGATCTGCCCTCTGTCAAATGCATCTAAATCCCGCATCTTTCCCATTTCGCTCCTCAAGACGAATGCTTGGGGAAGCCAAAGCTGACAGCAACATATGACCAGAGTTTCAGCCACGCATGCGCGCAAATGCGGGACTTGCGGGACTAAATTTGGATAGCATCTCCTATCCCTAATTCAATGGTACTTCAGTGTATAACTAAATAAGTAGATCACTGTCGGTTTTTTTTTCAACAATTGTGTCATTGATTAAATTTGCATTCATTAAACAAAAAGTGCAATAGTTTAAAAAAGTATTTAACTGACAGCATATAAGATGAATATACAAACATATTCTTTAAATATCTTGAGCAAACTTAGGTACAGTCGCTCAAAAAAGTATCCGAACACTATAACACGTGACACGAAGGTTGCCAGATCACTAATTTCTAAAAAAAATCGTTGCCAGATATTTTTCTGAATTCTGTAATCAACCATAGTGTTCGGGTACTTTTTTGAGGGACTGTAGGTGGTCATATTATTTTGATACTAGATCGTGTGGGCTCACTCACGGAAATATTGAGCGTGTGCAGTTACCGTTCACAGCAAACTGGAGCGTGTGCAGTAACTTTCGATGGAACGTGTAACTGCTGGAACTGGAGCGTGTAACTGCACACGCTCCAGTTTGCTGTGAACGGTAACTGGAGCGTGTACAGTTGCTGTACACGCTCCAGATGTTTTCCCTGAATTCTGTAATCACGTGACACGAAGGTTGCCAGATCGCTAATTTCTAAAAAAATCGTTGCCAGATATTTTTCTGAATTCTGTAATCAACCATAGTGTTCGGGTACTTTTTTGAGCGACTGCATGTTTACAGACTTTACCGATAAATCCATTTTAATCTCTTTCTCTACGAACGGCTAATACCTGTGCTCAACGCCTTTCTAATTTGAAGTGAGTGTTACATATGAGACCGTTTTTCATTTATTTATGCTTGACATAAAGGCTTATGCGAATACACGCCATTGTTTGTTGTTTCGTTGTGTGTGTGGTGTGATAATAACATGTAGTGTTTCGCATAAAGAACGATAAAAGATATTTTTCCTGCCTCTGCCATAAAATGATGAAACTCCCGACAAATGTCAGCTTGGATTTCAACATTTGCGTGTAGATAAAAGAAACAACGAACCGTAATCCTTTCCTGTTTTGTGTTTTCCCCCAAGGAAATTCTATTTCGCTAATTACGGGAAGTTATCTAATTATGGATTTGTTTTACTTAAAAAGTCTGTTAGATAAGAAAACCTACCGAATGTAGAAAACAACAACCGGAGATAAAAACTTTCGTAACCGCAACCGCGGCAAGAGTTGCAGTCGAAACGGCGTCTGCTATGAAGCCTGGTTCATTAACGTCCTACATTAATATTCTCAACCAAAAGGACCTTGAAACGACGAAACCAAACCACATATTTTTGCATCACATGTTGGGTCATTGGTGTTGAGAAAACAAAAAGCGATTTCGAATAGTCTATTATTATTATTCCCTTTCTCAACTGAGTTATATGCTAATCTGATGATGTTTATGTTATTAAATCATTGGCTGATATAGCCTCCCAAAATGAATATAATTAAGACCGTTCCTCGATTTGCATGATGTAGATAGGTTCTAGAAAATCGCCGTGTAAATCGAAACCGGAAAAATCGAGACCAACAACTTATGGAAAAAAAAACAGGGATAGGTTCCAACGAAATCCTTTTAATTAATAAAAATTAAAAAAAAATAAATACCCTCTCAAGCAGCTGCTTGCCACAGAGGTCTGACAGGAGCCTGTCAGTTTATATGCCAAAGTAGAAGGTCTGTGAAGATGGCAGGACCTCAGCAGAAAAACGACACGTACATCCATGCCTTACCCGGGCTCGAACCCAGGTCCTTTAGATCAGTAGCCAAGCGTACTAACCACACGGTCATGTTAAAAGTTTTATTTTTACATATTTATTTAAATTTCAGTTCGCCAGTAATAATAAATAATAATGCTGCATCATTTTGCATTATATATATGTATTGATTCAAATAAGTAGAATAATGTCTCATATATTCTTTTTTGGTCACAAGAAATACTCATTGTTAATGTAGACATACAACAGCGAATTTGAAGACGAACTTTGAAAGGAGGATATTTATGAAAACTTTCGTAACCGTAACCGAGGCATGAGATGCAATCGAAACGCCGTCTGCTATGAAGTCCGTTATATAATATATAAAATGGAAACTAAGAATCTATACCAACACTTCGGGGCGGGGGTGGCTCAGTCGGTAGCGTGCCAGGCTCGTAATTTGCAGTTCCCAGATTCGAGTCACAGCTGGATCAGCGTTGAGATTTATCTCCGCAAAAATTCCCCGCCCTGCCCACGGTCAGTAGAGGACACCGATGGGCTTGGAAAGGCCACCGTCAGTAGGGTGGGACGTTAAGCCGTGGCCCCGTGTGCGGGAGAGCCATACCCTGTGAACGTTAAAGAACACGCTGGATGGCCTTGACGGGAGGCTACCATCTGTCTCCCAACAGCTGTTCCAGTGGGTCCCCTCCCCCAACCTTTTCTGGGCCTTCGGGGTCCTTGTGACCTGGTCATTTAGCCCGTGGTGTGCAAAAAAAGTGCCGCTCCTCTGAGCGGCATTTTTTTTGCACACCACCCAGTCACACACACCAATTTTTAAAACAACCCAATCCAAAATCTGCCTTGACTGTATAGCAGTGTTGCTTCGTAATATGCATCATATCTATATACATAACAGGAAAAAGTACAAATCATACTGTCTAAAACCGAGTCTATCATTGCGTCCAACGAAATATAATTTGCATTTTATTGACCGTGCAAATCGGAAACCATGTAAATCAAGGGATGTGTGTGTGTGTGCATATAAATTTCGCAAATATTCGAATAATAGCCCGGAATACAACTTACAAATTCTTGCTTGTACCTGGATACAACTGAAGTACAGTCGCTCAAAAAAGTATTCGAACACTATGGTTGATTACAGAATTCAGAAAAAATATCTGGAGCGTGTACAGCAATTGCACACGCTCCAGTTATCGCTCACAGCAAACTGGAGCGTGTGCAGTTACTGCACACGCTCCAGTTTGAACGGTAACTCACACACGCTCAATATTTCTATGAGTGGGCCCACACGATCCAGGTTTTTGTGAGCTCACACGATCCAATGTGCTGTGAACATTAACCGCAATCTCTCCAGTTTGCTGTGAACGGTAACTGCACACGCTCCATATTCATTGCATTATATATTCATACGCATTATATATATTAAAAAAAAATATCCCAACACTATGGTTGATAACAGAATTCAGAAAAAATATCTGGCAACGATTTTTTTAGAAATTCTGGCAAACCTTCGTGTCACGAAGATCTGGCAACCTTCGTGACACGAAGGTTGCCAGATCACTAATTTCTAAAAAAATCGTTGCCAGATATTTTTTCTGAATTCTGTAATCAACCATAGTTTTCGGATATTTTTTCTTGAGCGACTGTACACAGTGTAGGAGAACGACTGATGACCCCTTTGGGGTTGTGGGTTGTGGCCCATCGTCGCCATCCCAATTCTAGATTCACTCCGGATAACACATACCGCCATTAATGACGTTCGTTGATGGTTTTAATGTGTAGTTTAGATTCCAATCTGTTTCCGCTATAAAACTTCGCGAATCGGAGCAATAAATGACAGATATTTTGTCAGGAAACGTGCACTATGCATGCGTTGTGATGTTTTACCTCTGAGTGGTACTTTTATTGCACACAATGGGGTAAATAACCAGGTCACAAGGACCCGATGGGCTCACAAAAGACTAGAGAATGAAATCCGTTGGCAACTGTTAGGAGGCAGATGGTTGACTTCCCTCGTGGCCATCCCGCGTTTCGCTCACACGGGACCACGGCTTAACGTCCCATCCGACTGACGGCGGCCTTTCCAAGCCCATGGTGGCTCCCGCTGACCTAGGGCAGGGCGGGAGAATATTGCGGAGAAGAATCTTAACGCTGGCCCAGGTGGAACTCGAACCTGGGAACTGCAGATTACGAGTCTGGCCAAGGCCACCTAGAAGACAAGGCCATGACAGCGATACTGTGACGTCACGGACGAAGGGGTTACAGGCGAATGAGGTATCTCCGTTAAAGCCAACGCAGCAAACAAGCTTTTATACAGCGCAGTTCATTCGCCTGTTCTCCCTGGAGGGATGACGTCACAGTATCGCTGTCATGGCCTTGTCTTCTAGGTGGCCTCGGTCTGTCTCGCTACCGATTGAGCCACCCCCACTATAGGGTTGGGTTGTTTTACCTCTGAGTGGCACTTTTTTGCACACCATGGGCTAAATGGCCAGGTCACATGAACCCCGAAAGCTCAGAGAAGGTTGGGGGATGAGACCCACTGGAATAGCTGTTGGGAGACAGATAGTAGCCTCCCGTCAAGGCCATCCAGCGTGTCGGTGGCTCTTTGAATCCTGACGTTTGCAGACGTCGGGGACGTTTGCAAACGTCAGGATTCGTGACGCTGGGGATGAGACCCACTGGAATAGCTGTTTTGAGACAGATGGTAGCCTCCTGTCACGCATCCAGCTTGTCGGCGCCATTTTGAATCCTGACGTCACACGCCCCCCTGGTTGACCCATCGCGTGGTTAACATCTCTCAGTTTTCTCTATGCGCAATTAATCTAATTGTGGCGCCATCTAGTGTTTAGCTTGCCTTCTCATTAACGTCTAAAAATCAACAGCAACGATTGGAAAAAGTTGCATCTCCTTGACTCTAAAACTTCTCCTTGTCTGCCTGTGGATCTATGTGTCTTCCGAAGTGAGATCAATCCTTGTCGCTCGCTCCTCACCCCAATTGGTGGGGAATTACTGTTCTACTGAGTTTCAGATATCCTGCAGCTATGTCCAAAGGAAGTTTAGTGAAATATATGCTCCCTGTTCCAATAGACGAGATAACGGACAGAATTTCTACCAGAGTTGGTCTCAAACACGGCTAGATGATTTTTCTTTTACATTTTCTTAACGTTTCATTGAATAGTAGCATTATGTCACCAGTGTCGGTTTTTTTCTCTTAAGTGGTACAAGTTGAGAAGCATGAAGATAAATTTCCATCAAGTGAAGAATATCAACGGACATTCTAACACGAAGTGCGCTGTGGAGACATGACACATAACCTTAATTAAGCATGCGTCAATCGCTTATGTCTCAAGTGGCTATAATGAACTGATGCTCCTTCACGAGCAGGTCTGATTTTTTTGAGTTGTTTTGGGTTGTTTTACCTCTGAGCGGCACTTTTTTGCACACCATGGGCTAAATGGCCAGGTCACATGGACCCCGAAGGCTCAGAGAAGGTTAGGGGAGGGGACCCACTGGAACAGCTGTTGGGAGACAGATGGTAGCCTCCCGTCAAGGCCATCCAGCGTGTTCTTTAACGTGCACAGGGTATGGCTCTCCCGCACACGGGGCCACGGCTTAACGTCCCATCCGAAGGACGGCGGCCTTTCCAAGCCCATCGGTGTCCCCTACTGACCGTGGGCAGGGCGGGGAATTTTGCGGAGATAAATCTCAACGCTGACCCAGCTGGGACTCGAACCTGTGAACTGCAGATTACGAGCCTGGCGCGCTACCGATTGAGCCACCCCCGCCCCATTTTTTTTTTTTTTTTGAGTAGTCAAAATTATAATCACATATATATCTATCGTCCCGTTGCCGAGTGTTGGATTGGGTTGTTTTACCTCTGAGCGACATTTTTTTGCACACCATGGGCTAAACGGCCAGGTCACATGGACCCCGAAGGCTCAGAGAAGGTTGGGGGAGGGGACCCACTGGAACAGCTGTTGGGAGACAGATGGTAGCCTCCCGTCAAGGCCATCCAGCGTGTTCTTTAACGTGCACAGGGTATGGCTCTCCCGCACACGGGGCCACGGCTTAACGTCCAATCCGACGGACGGCGGCCTTTCCAAGCTTATCGGTGTCCCCTACTGACCGTGGGCAGGGCGGGAAATTTTGCGGAAATAAATCTCAACGCTGACCCAGCGGGGACTCGAACCTGGGAACTACAGATTACGAGCCTGGCGCGCTACCGACTGAGCCACCCCCCGTTGCCGAGTGGTTAGCGCGCTTGGTTACTGATCAGAGGAACCTGGTTTCAAGCCCCGGATAAGGCATGGATATTTATGTTGTTTTTCTGCTGAGTCCCCCATTCTCACAGACCTTTACACTACTACGGCGTATAAACTGACAGGCTCTTGTCAGATCTCTGTGGCAAGCAGCTGCTTGAGGGAATATATTTTTTTAATATTTCATCAAGGATAGATATTGGCTCAGTTGTTAACGCACGCAGGCTCGTAATCTTCAGTTCCGAAGTTCGAGTTCTACCTGTGCCAGCATTGAGATTTATCTCCACAAAATTCCCCGCCTTGCCCGCGGTCAGTAGGGGACACCGATGGGCTTGGAAAGGCAGCCGTCCGTCGGATGGGACGATAAGCCGTGGCCCCGTGTGCGGGAGAGCCATACTCTGTGCACGTTAAAGAACACGCTGGATGGCCTTGACGGGAGGCTACCATCTGTCTCCCAACAGCTGTTCCAGTGGGTCCCCTCCCCCAACCTTCTCTGAGTCTTTGGGGTCCTTGTGACCTGGCCATTTATCCCATGGTGTGCAAAAAAGTGCCGCTCAGAGGTAAAACAACCCAACCCACAAACTCCACGCTTTGCCTTAAGTGAGAAAAGGAACACCGATGGGCTTGTAAAGGTCCACGTCCGTCTGATGGGACGTAAAGCCGTGGCTTCGTGTGCGAGAGAGCCATACCATTTGCACGGTAGACCCTGGATGGCCTTGATGAAAGGTTACCATCTGTCTTCTAACAGCTGTCCAGTGAATACCTTTCCCCCAACCTTCTCTGAGTGAGCCTTCTGGGTCCCTTCCCTCAACCTTCTCTGAGCCATCGGGGTCTTTGTGACTGGCCATTCAGCCCATTGTGTGCAAAACAAAAACAGAGGTAAAACAGCTCAAACCCCTCTTAAAAGCCTCCCCACGGTCAGTAGGGGACACTGATGGGCTTGAAAAGGCCGCCGTCTGTCGGATGGGACGTTAAGCCGTGTACCCGTGTGCGGGAGAGCCATACCCTGTGCACGTTAAAGAACACGCTGGATGGCCTTGACGGGAGGCTACCATCTGTCTCCCAACAGCTGTTCCAGTGAGTCCCCTCCCCTAACCTTCTCTGAGCCTTCGGGGTCCTTGTGGCCTGGCCATTTAGCCCATGGTGTGTAAAAAAGTGCCGCTCAGAGGTAAAACAATCCAATCCTCTTAAAAGACTACTTTCTCCACACTATACAAGAACAATTATTAAAAAATTGGAGCCTTAACGAAACGAATAAAAATAAAACCCCCGCTGCTATATGAAGGAAGCATTTCGTAGAAAAGCCACAGATAAAGTGCCAAAGACTTCATTAGTCGTCTTAAGTGGTCTTATCTGAGCGTGGACATCATTTCTCCATCTTTATTCGCCATCGTTCCTCTCCTCTAATTAAGCCCCATTAAACGATGGCTCCTCCGTGTCGAGTGGCCACTCCGCATCAACAGCTCTTTTACCATAACTTACAATTCAGCTGCCCACACTTTATTGGCTTTGCCCATCATCTCTGATTGCCCCTGACAGCAGCAGGCCCTGCAGCGATCCCACGCAGCAGATACAACTGATGGCGGAGGACACACCGTCGGGGCACGGAACTGCTATTCCAAGCTCCACTCTCTCACGACACATCCGTCTCTCTCCTCGCGCAGGGAAGGTGCACGAGACAGTTGTGGCCAAAAGTGGGTGGAAGGGAGTAGAGAGAAAGTAGGGGGGGAAGGGAAGGTGGTGGTGTGTGTGTGTGTGGGGGGGGTAAGATGGCCCGAAATTCGTGATAACCGTCATTAACTGTCTGATGAATATTCTGATTTAGTGGTAGCTGAGATGCACCTCTAACCTTTGGATGGCGACGTGCAGCAATTATCGGCGCATTTTAATGGTTATTGCTGATGAAGAGGGAGGCTTAGCTATATCCCCATTAACGACTTAGCTATATCCCCATTAACGAAATAGAATGGCTAAGAAAATGCGAATCATCCTTCAAGACTCTATTAAAAGATATAACTTTATAATGTTAGGTTGGGAGTATCGGTTTGGTGTATCGGAATAATGCAGACATTAATACACTGTGTAACTAAATTATTACAAACTTGTACATTTCCAAATGTTGAAGGTTGGGTTGTTTAACCTATGAGCGACACTTTTTTGCACACCATGGGCTAAATGGCCAGGTCACATGGACCCCGAAGGCTCAGAGAAGGTTGGGGGAGGGAACCCACTGGAACAGCTGTTGGGAGACAGATGGTAGCCTCCCGTCAATGCCATCCAACGAGTTCTTTAACGTGCACAGGGTATGGCTCTCCCGAACACGGGGCCACGGCTGAACATCCCATCCGATGGACGGCGGCCTTTCCAAGCCCATCGGTGTCCCTTACTGACCGTGGGCAGGGGGGGGGGGGGATTTTGCGGAGATAAATCTCAACGCTGACCCAGCTGGGACTCGAACCTGGGAACTACAGATTACGAGCCTGGCGCGCTACCGACGGGGCCCCCCCGCCCCCCCCTAAATGTAGAGGATCTATATTTAGGTGGATGTAGTTTTAGTGGTGGGAGATGCGCGTGGGTTGCGAAATTATGGCCAGTTAATGTTAAGTTCTGAAGCAGAGCGTATCCTTTACTAATTTCTGTTTTAGTTAATGTATTCGTTACAAAAAGTTAGCGGGATAGTGTATAGTTTATAAGGAATAAAGTTTCAGGAAAAGAAACAACTGGAACACAGTTTTGACATGCGCAATTCTGCTTAAAATGTAAAGGAAAGATTTTGCTTTAAATAAAATAACAGAAAAGGTATAATAATAATTATGTAATAATATGAAACACGTTAATAACATTTTTTAATTTAATAGTATTTAGAGAGAGAGGCTCATATAATGGGGTATCGTTTGGAGTGGAATTGTGAGTAGTATGTAGGAAGTGGAATTGTTGGGTTGTTTTACCTCTGAACCTCTTTGCACACAAAATAGGCTAAATGGCCAGGTCACAAGGACCCCGAGGTGGAGAGAGGACTGCGTGAAGAGAACCACTGAGCAGCTATTGGGAGGCAGATAGTAGCTTCCGTTTAAGACCATCCAGCGTGTTCTTAAACGTCCACGGGGTATAGCTCTCTCTCGCACACGGAGCCACGGCTTAACGTCCCTTCCGACGGATGGCATCTCTTTCAAGCCCTTCAGTGTCCTCTTTCTCACCGAAGGCAAAACGGGAGTTATCGAAGTAAAAAATATGATGTAAAAAAATAAAATTAATAAATAGGTAAAAAAAACAATTTCAAGAATGTCTCTTAAACGGGAATCTTCACAATCCTTCTGTGAATTACGTTCACTTTTGTGTCACCATGTTCATTTAGCTTTGTGCTCAGTTTCATTATGTCAAACAACTGGAATTGTTCTGTTGCGATATATCAGATGATACTCTGGATCACCAGGATACTCTGGACCACACTCTGGATGATGTTACTCTGGTAACACTATATGTATGGAAAATAATGATCAACTATATTTCCTGCAGTTAAGCTATTAGCTTTGCTGGCTAAATTAAAAAAAAAAAAATCTTTCTGTATTATATGAGATGTTGATGGTGATAATGGTGATGAATAAAATATCTATCTAAAAGAAAAGGTGAGGGGTGATGGAGTGTTATGCGAATAATCGAATGAATGATCGTTAAGGTGAAGACGGGGATCCACTGAATAGTCGCTGAGGTGAGGCAGGGGGGTCCATTGAATAGTTGCTGAGGTGAGAAAAGTAATTTACTGGATAGTCGGTAGGGTGAAGAAGGGGATCCACTGGATTGTCATTAAGGTAAAGAAGGGGATCCACTGGATAGTCGTTGAGGTGAAGAAGGGGATCCACTGGATTCTCATTAAGGTGGAGAAGGGGATCCACTGGTATTTGTTAAGGTGAAGGAGGAGATTTACTGGATAGTCGTTAAGTGATAAGGAGATCCACTGGATAGTTGTTAAGGTGAATAAGGAGATCCACTGGATAGTTGTTAAGGTGAAGGAGGAGATCCACTGGATAGTTGTTAAGGTGAGGAAGGAGATCCATTGGATAGTCATTAAGTGAAGAAGGAGATACACTGGATAGTTGTTAAGGTGAAGAAGGAGATCCACTGGATAGTTGTTAAGGTGAGGAAGGAGATCCATTGGATAGTCGTTAAGGTGAAGAAGGAGATCCACTGGATAGTTGTTAAGGTGAAGAAGGTGATCCACTGGATAGTTGTTAAGGTGAGGAAGGAGATCCATTGGATAGTCGTTAAGTGAAGAAGGGGATCCACTGGATAGTTGTTAAGGTGAAAGAGGAGATCCACTGGATAGTTGTTAAGGTGAAGAAGGAGATCCACTGGATAGTTGTTAAGGTGAGGAAGGAGATCCACTGGATAGTCGTTAAGGTGAGGAAGGAGATCCACTGGATAGTCGTTAAGGTGAAGAAGGAGATCCACTGGATAGTTAAGGTGAAGGAGGAGATCCACTGGATAGTTGTTAAGGTGAAGAAGGAGATCCACTGGATAGTTGTTAAGGTGAGGAAGGAGATCCATTGGATAGTCGTTAAGTGAAGAAGAAGATCCACTGGATAGTTGTTAAGGTGAAGAAGGAGATCCACTGGATAGTTGCTAAGGTGAGGAAGGAGATCCATTGGATAGTCGTTAAGTGAAGAAGGGGATCCACTGGATAGTTGTTAAGGTGAAGAAGGAGATCCACTGGATAGTTGTTAAGGTGAAGAAGGAGATCCACTGGATAGTTGTTAAGGTGAAGAAGGAGATCCACTGGATAGTTGTTAAGGTGAGGAAGGAGATCCAGTGGATAGTTGTTAAGGTGAGGAAGGAGATCCACTGGATAGTCGTTAAGGTGAAGAAGGAGATCCACTGGATAGTTGTTAAGGTGAGGAAGGAGATCCAGTGGATAGTTGTTAAGGTGAGGAAGGAGATCCACTGGATAGTCGTTAAGGTGAAGAAGGAGATCCACTGGATAGTTAAGGTGAAGGAGGAGATCCACTGGATAGTTGTTAAGGTGAAGAAGGAGATCCACTGGATAGTTGTTAAGGTGAGGAAGGAGATCCATTGGATAGTCGTTAAGTGAAGAAGAAGATCCACTGGATAGTTGTTAAGGTGAAGAATGAGATCCACTGGATAGTTGTTAAGGTGAGGAAGGAGATCCATTGGATAGTCGTTAAGTGAAGAAGAAGATCCACTGGATAGTTGTTAAGGTGAGGAAGGAGATCCATTGGATAGTCGTTAAGGTGAAGAAGGAGATCCACTGGATAGTTGGTAAGGTGAAGAAAGTGATCCACTGGATAGTTGTTAAGGTGAGGAAGGAGATCCATTGGATAGTCGTTAAGTGAAGAAGGGGATCCACTGGATAGTTGTTAAGGTGAAGGAGGAGATCCACTGGATAGTTGTTAAGGTGAAGAAGGAGATCCACTGGATAGTTGTTAAGGTGAAGAAGGAGATCCATTGGATAGTTGTTAAGGTGAGGAAGGAGATCCATTGGATAGTCGTTAAGTGAAGAAGAAGATCCACTGGATAGTTGTTAAGGTGAGGAAGGAGATCCACTGGATAGTTGTTAAGGAGATCCATTGGATAGTTGTTAAGGTGAGGAAGGAGATCCATTGGATAGTCGTTAAGTGAAGAAGAAGATCCACTGGATAGTGTTAAGGTGAGGAAGGAGATCCATTGGATAGTCGTAAAGGTGAAGAAGGAGATCCACTGGATAGTTGTTAAGGTGAAGAAGGTGATCCACTGGATAGTTGTTAAGGTGAGGAAGGAGATCCATTGGATAGTCGTTAAGTGAAGAGGGGATCCACTGGATAGTTGTTAAGGTGAAGGAGGAGATCCACTGGATAGTTGTTAAGGTGACGAAGGAGATCCACTGGATAGTTGTTAAGGTGAAGAAGGAGATCCACTGGATAGTTGTTAAGGTGAAGAATGAGATCCACTGGATAGTTGTTAAGGTGAGGAAGGAGATCCATTGGATAGTCGTTAAGTGAAGAACAAGATCCACTGGATAGTTGTTAAGGTGAGGAAGGAGATCCATTGGATAGTCGTTAAGGTGAAGAAGGAGATCCACTGGATAGTTGTTAAGGTGAAGAAGGTGATCCACTGGATAGTTGTTAAGGTGAGGAAGGAGATCCATTGGATAATGGTTAAGTGAAGAAGGGGATCCACTGGATAGTTGTTAAGGTGAAGAAGGAGATCCACTGGATAGTTGTTAAGGTGAAGAAGGAGATCCACTGGATAGTTGTTAAGGTGAAGAAGGAGATCCACTGGATAGTCGTTAAGGTGAGGAAGGAGATCCACTGAATAGTTGTTAAAGTGAGGAAGGAGATCCATTGGATAGTCGTTAAGGTGAAGAAGGAGATCCACTGGATAGTTGTTAAGGTGAAGAATGAGATCCACTGGATAGTTGTTAAGGTGAGGAAGGAGATCCATTGGATAGTCGTTAAGTGAAGAAGAAGATCCACTGGATAGTTGTTAAGGTGAAGAAGTTGATCCACTGGATAGTTGTTAAGGTGAGAAAGGAGATCCATTGGATAGTCGTTAAGTGAAGAAGGGGATCCACTGGATAGTTGTTAAGGTGAAGGAGGAGATTCACTGGATAGTTGTTAAGGTGAAGAAGGAGATCCACTGGATAGTTGTTAAGGTGAGGAAGGAGATCCATTGGATAGTCGTTAAGTGAAGAAGATCCACTGGATAGTTGTTAAGATGAAGAAGGAGATCCACTGGATAGTTGTTAAGGTGAGGAAGGAGATCCATTGGATAGTCGTTAAGTGAAGACGGGGATCCACTGGATAGTTGTTAAGGTGAAGAAGATCCACTGGATAGTTGTTAAGGTGAGGAAGGAGATCCAGTGGATAGTTGTTAAGGTGAGGAAGGAGATCCACTGGATAGTCGTTAAGGTGAAGAAGGAGATCCACTGGATAGTTAAGGTGAAGGAGGAGATCCACTGGATAGTTGTTAAGGTGAAGAAGGAGATCCACTGGATAGTTGTTAAGGTGAGGAAGGAGATCCATTGGATAGTCGTTAAGTGAAGAAGAAGATCCACTGGATAGTTGTTAAGGTGAAGAAGGAGATCCACTGGATAGTTGTTAAGGTGAGGAAGGAGATCCATTGGATAGTCGTTAAGTGAAGAAGGGGATCCACTGGATAGTTGTTAAGGTGAAGGAGATCCACTGGATAGTTGTAAAGGTGAAGAAGGAGATCCACTGGATAGTTGTTAAGGTGAAGAATGAGATCCACTGGATAGTTGTTAAGGTAAGGAAGGAGATCCATTGGATAGTCGTTAAGTGAAGAAGAAGATCCACTGGATAGTTGCTAAGGTGAGGAAGGAGATCCATTGGATAGTCGTTAAGGTGAAGAAGGAGATCCACTGGATAGTTGTTAAGGTGAAGAAGGTGATCCACTGGATAGTTGTTAAGGTGAGGAAGGAGATCCATTGGATAGTCGTTAAGTGAAGAAGGGGATCCACTGGATAGTTGTTAAGGTGAAGGAGGAGATCCACTGGATAGTTGTTAAGGTGAAGAAGGAGATCCATTGGATAGTTGTTAAGGTGAAGAAGGAGATCCACTTAATAGTTGTTAAGGTGAGGAAGGAGATCCATTGGATAGTCGTTAAGTGAAGAAGAAGATCCACTGAATAGTTGTTAAAGTGAGGAAGGAGATCCATTGGATAGTCGTTAAGGTGAAGAAGGAGATCCACTGGATAGTTGTTAAGGTGAAGAAGGTGATCCACTGGATAGTTGTTAAGGTGAGAAAGCAGATCCACTGGATAGTCGTTAAGTGAAGAAGGGGATCCACTGGATAGTTGTTAAGGTGAAGGAGGAGATCCACTGGATAGTTGTTAAGGTGAAGAAGGAGATCCACTGGATAGTTGTTAAGGTGAAGAGGGAGATCCATTGGATAGTTGTTAAGGTGAGGAAGGAGATCCATTGGATAGTCGTTAAGTGAAGAAGAAGATCCACTGGATAGTTGTTAAGGTGAGGAAGGAGATCCATTGGATAATCGTTAAGGTGAAGAAGGAGATCCACTGGATAGTTGTTAAGGTGAAGAAGGTGATCCACTGGATAGTTGTTAAGGTGAGGAAGGAGATCCATTGGATAGTCCTTAAGTGAAGAAGGGGATCCACTGGATAGTTGTTAAGGTGAAGTAGGAGATCCACTGGATAGTTTTTAAGGTGAAGAAGATCCACTGGATAGTTGTTAAGGTGAGAAGGAGATCCACTGGATAGTTGTTAAGGTGAAGAATGAGATCCACTGGATAGTTGTTAAGGTGAGGAAGGAGATCCATTGGATAGTCGTTAAGTGAAGAAGAAGATCCACTGGATAGTTGTTAAGGTGAGGAAGGAGATCCATTGGATAGTCGTTATGGTGAAGAAGGAGATCCACTGGATAGTTGTTAAGGTGAAGAAGGTGATCCACTGGATAGTTGTTAAGGTGAGGAAGGAGATCCATTGGATAGTAGTTAAGTGAAGAAGAAGATCCACTGGATAGTTGTTAAGGTGAAGAAGGAGATCCACTGGATAGTTGTTAAGGTGAAGAAGGAGATCCACTGGATAGTTGTTAAGGTGAAGAAGGAGATCCACTGGATAGTTGTTAAGGTGAGGAAGGAGATCCATTGGATAATCGTTAAGTGAAGAAGAAGATCCACTGGATAGTTGTTAAGGTGAGGAAGGAGATCCATTGGATAGTCGTTATGGTGAAGAAGGAGATCCACTGGATAGTTGTTAAGGTGAAGAAGGTAATCCACTGGATAGTTGTTAAGGTGAGGAAGGAGATCCATTGGATAGTCGTTAAGTGAAGAAGAAGATCCACTGGATAGTTGTTAAGGTGAAGAAGGAGATCCACTGGATAGTTGTTAAGGTGAAGAAGGAGATCCACTGGATAGTAGTTAAGGTGAAGAAGGAGATCCACTGGATAGTTGTTAAGGTGAGGAAGGAGATCCATTGGATAATCGTTAAGTGAAGAATTGGATCCACTGGATAGTTGTTAAGGTGAAGAAGAAGATCCACTGGATAGTTGTTAAGGTGAAGAAGGAGATCCACTGGATAGTTGTTAAGGTGAAGAATCAGATCCACGGGATAGTTGTTAAGGTGAGGAAGGAGAGCCATTGGATAGTCGTTAAGTGAAGAAGATCCACTGAATAGTTGTTAAAGTGAGGAAGGAGATCCACTGGATAGTCGTTAAGGTGAAGATGGAGATCCACTGGATAGCTGTTAAGGTGAAGAAGGTGATACACTGGATAGTTGTTAAGGTGAGGAAGGAGATCCATTGGATAGTCGTTAAGTGAAGAAGAAGATCCACTGGATAGTTGTTAAGGTGAAGAAGGAGATCCCCTGGATAGTTGTTAAGGTAAGGAAGGAGATCCATTGGATAGTCGTTAAGTGAAGAAGGGGATCCACTGGATAGTTGTTAAGGTGAAGAAGGAGATCCACTGGATAGTTGTTAAGGTGAAGAAGGTGATCCACTGGATAGTTGTTAAGGTGAGGAAGGAGATCCATTGGATAGTCGTTAAGTGAAGAAGAAGATCCACTGGATAGTTGTTAAGGTGAAGAAGGAGATCCACTGGATAGTTGTTAAGGTGAAGAAGGAGATCCACTGGATAGTTGTTAAGGTGAAGAAGGAGATCCACTGGATAGTTGTTAAGGTGAGGAAGGAAATCCATTGGATAGTCGTTAAGTGAAGAAGAAGATCCACTGAATAGTTGTTAAAGTGAGGAAGGAGATCCATTGGATAGTCGTTAAGGTGAAGAAGGAGATTCACTGGATAGTTGTTAAGGTGAAGAAGGTGATCCACTGGATAGTTGTTAAGGTGAGGAAGGAGATCCATTGGATAGTCGTTAAGTGAAGAAGAAGATCCACTGGATAGTTGTTAAGGTGAAGAAGGAGATCCCCTGGATAGTTGTTAAGGTAAGGAAGGAGATCCATTGGATAGTCGTTAAGTGAAGAAGGGGATCCACTGGATAGTTGTTAAGGTGAAGAAGGAGATCCACTGGATAGTTGTTAAGGTGAAGAAGGTGATCCACTGGATAGTTGTTAAGGTGAGGAAGGAGATCCATTGGATAGTCGTTAAGGTGAAGAAGGAGATCCACTGGATAGTTGTTAAGGTGAAGAAGGTGATCCACTGGATAGTTGTTAAGGTGAGGAAGGAGATCCATTGGATAGTCGTTAAGTGAAGAAGGGGATCCACTGGATAGTTGTTAAGGTGAAGGAGGAGATCCACTGGATAGTTCTTAAGGTGAAGAAGGAGATCCACTGGATAGTTGTTAAGGTGAAGAAGGAGATCCACTGGATAGTTGTTAAGGTGAAGAATGAGATCCACTGGATAGTTGTTAAGTTGAGGAAGGAGATCCATTGGATAGTCGTTAAGTGAAGAAGAAGATCCACTGGATAGTTGTTAAGGTGAGGAAGGAGATCCATTGGATAGTCGTTATGGTGAAGAAGGAGATCCACTGGATAGTTGTTAAGGTGAGGAAGGAGATCCATTGGATAGTCGTTAAGTGAAGAAGAAGATCCACTGGATAGTTGTTAAGGTGAAGAAGGAGATCCACTGGATAGTTGTTAAGGTGAAGAAGGAGATCCACTGGATAGTTGTTAAGTTGAGGAAGGAGATCCATTGAATAATCGTTAAGTGAAGAAGGGGATCCACTGGATAGTTGTTAAGGTGAAGAAGGAGATCCACTGGATAGTTGTTAAGGTGAAGAAGGAGATCCACTGGATAGTTGTTAAGGTGAAGAATGAGATCCACTGGATAGTTGTTAAGGTGAGGAAGGAGATCCATTCGATAGTCGTTAAGTGAAGAAGAAGATCCACTGAATAGTTGTTAAAGTGAGGAAGGAGATCCAATGGATAGTCGTTAAGGTGAAGAAGGAGATCCACTGGATAGTTGTTAAGGTGAAGAAGGAGATTCTCTGGATAGTTGTTAAGGTGAAGAAGGTGATCCACTGGATAGTTGTTAAGGTGAGGAAGGAGATCCATTGGATAGTCGTTAAGTGAAGAAGAAGATCCACTGGATAGTTGTTAAGGTGAAGAAGGAGATCCCCTGGATAGTTGTTAAGGTAAGGAAGGAGATCCATTGGATAGTCGTTAAGTGAAGAAGGGGATCCAAGGGATAGTTGTTAAGGTAAAGAAGGAGATCCACTGGATAGTTGTTAAGGTGAAGAAGGTGATCCACTGGATAGTTGTTAAAGTGAGGAAGGAGATCCACTGGATGGTCGTTAAGGTGAAGAAGGAGATCCACTGGATAGTTGTTAAGGTGAAGGAGGAGATCCACTGGATAGTTGTTAAGGTGAGGAAGGAGATCCATTGGATAGTCGTTAAGTGAAGAAGATCCACTAGATAGTTGTTAAAGTGAGGAAGGAGATCCACTGGATAGTTGTTAAGGTGAGGAAGGAGATCCATTGGATAGTCGTTACGTGAAGAAGGGGATCCACTGGATAGTTGTTAAGGTGAAGAAGGATATCCACTGGATAGTTGTTAAGGTGAAGAAGGAGATCCACTGGATAGTTGTTAAGGTGAAGAATGAGATCCACTGGATAGTTGTTAAGGTGAGGAAGGAGATCCATTGGATAGTCGTTAAGTGAAGAAGGGGATCCACTGGATAGTTGTTAAGGTGAAGAAGGAGATTCACTAGATAGTTGTTAAAGTGAAGAATGAGATCCACTGGATATTTGTTAAGGTGAGGAAGGAGATCCATTGGATAGTCGTTAAGTGAAGAAGAAGATCCACTGGATAGTTGTTAAGGTGAGGAAGGAGATCCATTGTATAGTTGTTAAGGTGAAGAATGAGATCCACTGGATAGTTGTTAAGGTGAGGAAGGAGATCCATTGAATAATCGTTAAGTGAAGAAGAAGATCCACTGGATAGTTGTTAAGGTGAAGAAGGAGATCCACTGGATAGTTGTTAAGGTGAAGAATGAGATTTGGGTTGGGTTGTTTTACCTGTGAGCGGCACTTTTTTGCACACTATGGGCTAAATGGCCAGGTCACATGGACCCCGAAGGCTCAGAGAAGGTTGGGAGAGGGGACCCACTGGAACAGCTGTTGGGAGACAGATGGTAGCCTCCCGTCAAGGCCATCCAGCGTGTTCTTTAACGTGCACAGGGTATGGCTCTCCCGCACACGGGGAAACGGCTTAACGTCCCATCCGACGGACGGCGGCCTTTCCAAGCCCATTGGTGTCCCCTACTGACCGTGGGCAGGGCGGGGAATTTTGCGGAGATAAACCTCAACACTGACCCAGCTGGGACTCGAACCTTGGAACTACAGATTACGAGCCTGGCGCGCTACCGACTTGAAGAATGAGATCCACTGGATAGTTGTTAAGGTGAGGAAGGAGATCCACTGGATAGTTGTTAAGGTGAGGAAGGAGATCCATTGGATAGTCGTTAAGTGAAGAAGGGGATCCACTGGATAGTTGTTAAGATGAAGAAGGAGATCCACTGGATAGTTGTTAAGGTGAAGAAGGAGATCCACTGGATAGTTGTTAAGGTGAAGAATGAGATCCACTGGATAGTTGTTAAGGTGAGGAAGGAGATCCATTGGATAGTCGTTAAGTGAAGAAGGGGATCCACTGGATAGTTGTTAAGGTGAAGAAGGAGATCCATTGGATAGTTGTTAAGGTGAAGAATGAGATCCACTGGATAGTTGTTAAGGTGAGGATGGAGATCCATTGGATAGTCGTTAAGTGAAGAAGAAGATCCACTGGATAGTTGTTAAGGTGAGGAAGGAGATCCATTGGATAGTTGTTAAGGTGAAGAATGAGATCCACTGGATAGTTGTTAAGGTGAGAAAGGAGATCCATTGGATAGTCGTTAAGTGAAGAAGAAGATCCACTGGATAGTTGTTAAGGTGAAGAAGGAGATCCACTGGATAGTTGTTAAGGTGAAGAATGAGATCCACTAGATAGTTGTTAAGGTGAAGAATGAGATCCACTGGATAGTTGTTATGGTGAGGAAGGAGATCCATTGGATAGTCGTTAAGTGAAGAAGGGGATCCACTGGATAGTTGTTAAGGTGAAGAAGGAGATCCACTGGATAGTTGTTAAGGTGAAGAATTAAATCCACTGGATAGTTGTTAAGGTGAGGAAGGAGATCCATTGGATAGTCGTTAAGTGAAGAAGAAGATCCACTGGATAGTTGTTAAGGTGAGGAAGGAGATCCATTGGATAGTTGTTAAGGTGAAGAATGAGATCCACTGGATAGTTGTTAAGGTGAGGAAGGAGATCCATTGGATAGTCGTTAAGTGAAGAAGAAGATCCACTGGATAGTTGTTAAGGTGAAGAAGGAGATCCACTGGATAGTTGTTAAGGTGAAGAAGGAGATCCACTGGATAGTTGTTAAGGTGAAGAATGAGATCCACTGGATAGTTGTTAAGGTGAGAAAGGAGATCCACTGGATAGTTGTTAAGGTGAGGAAGGAGATCCATTGGATAGTCGTTAAGTGAAGAAGAAGATTCACTGGATAGTTGTTAAGGTGAGGAAGGAGATCCATTGGATAGTCGTTAAGTGAAGAAGAAGATCCACTGGATAGTTGTTAAGGTGAGGAAGGAGATCCATTGGATAGTCGTTAAGTGAAGAAGGGGATCCACTGGATAGTGTTAAGGTGAAGAAGGAGATCCACTGGATAGTTGTTAAGGCGAGGAAGGAGATCCATTGGATAGTCGTTAAGTGAAGAAGGGGATCCACTGGATAGTTGTTAAGGTGAAGAAGGAGTTCCACTGGATAGTTGTTAAGGTGAAGAAGGAGATCCACTGGATAGTTGTTAAGGTGAAGAAGGAGTTCCACTGGATAGTTGTTAAGGTGAAGAAGGAGATCCACTGGATAGTTGTTAAGGTGAAGAATGAGATCCACTGGATAGTTGTTAAGTTGAAGAAGTAGTTCCACTGGATAGTTGTTAAGGTGAAGAAGGAGATCCATTGGATAGTCGTTAAGTGAAGAAGAAGATCCACTGGATAGTTGTTAAGGTGAAGAAGGAGATCCACTGGATAGTTGTTAAGGTGAAGAATGAGATCCACTGGATAGTTGTTAAGGTGAGAAAGGAGATCCACTGGATAGTTGTTAAGGTGAGGAAGGAGATCCATTGGATAGTCGTTAAGTGAAGAAGAAGATTCACTGGATAGTTGTTAAGGTGAGGAAGGAGATCCATTGGATAGTCGTTAAGTGAAGAAGAAGATCCACTGGATAGTTGTTAAGGTGAGGAAGGAGATCCATTGGATAGTCGTTAAGTGAAGAAGGGGATCCACTGGATAGTTGTTAAGGTGAAGAAGGAGATCCACTGGATAGTTGTTAAGGCGAGGAAGGAGATCCATTGGATAGTCGTTAAGTGAAGAAGGGGATCCACTGGATAGTTGTTAAGGTGAAGAAGGAGTTCCACTGGATAGTTGTTAAGGTGAAGAAGGAGATCCACTGGATAGTTGTTAAGGTGAAGAAGGAGTTCCACTGGATAGTTGTTAAGGTGAAGAAGGAGATCCACTGGATAGTTGTTAAGGTGAAGAATGAGATCCACTGGATAGTTGTTAAGTTGAAGAAGTAGTTCCACTGGATAGTTGTTAAGGTGAAGAAGTAGATCCACTGGATAGTCGTTAAGTGAAGAAGGGGATCCACTGGATACTTGTTAAGGTGAAGAAGGAGATCCACTGGATAGTTGTTAAGGTGAAGAAGGAGATCCACTGGATAGTTGTTAAGGTGAAGAAGGAGATCCACTGGATAGTTGTTAAGGTGAAGAAGGAGTTCCACTGGATAGTTGTTAAGGTGAAGAAGGAGATCCACTGGATAGTTGTTAAGGTGAAGAATGAGATCCACTGGATAGTTGTTAAGGTGAAGAAGGTGATCCACTGGATAGTTGTTAAGGTGAAGAAGGGGATCCACTGGATAGTTGTTAAGGTGAAGAAGGAGATCCACTGGATAGTTGTTAAGGTGAAGAAGGAGATCCACTGGATAGTTGTTAAGGTGAAGAAGGAGCTCCACTGGATAGTTGTTAAGGCGAGGAAGGAGATCCATTGGATAGTCGTTAAGTGAAGAAGAAGATCCACTGGATAGTTGTTAAGGTGAAGAATGAGATCCACTGGATAGTTGTTAAGGTGAAGAAAGAGATCCATTGGATAGTCGTTAAGTGAAGAAGGGGATCCACTGGATAGTTGTTAAGGTGAAAAAGGAGATCCACTGGATAGTTGTTAAGGTGAAGAATGAGATCCACTGGATAGTTGTTAAGGCGAGGAAGGTGATCCATTGGATAGTTGTTAAGGTGAAGAATGAGATCCACTGGATAGTTGTTAAGGTGAAGAAGGAGATCCCCTGGATAGTTGTTAAGGCGAGGAAGGAGATCCATTGGATAGTCGTTAAGTGAAGAAGAAGATCCACTGGATAGTTGTTAAGGTGAAGAAGGAGATCCACTGGATAGTTGTTAAGGTGAAGAAGGAGATCCACTGGATAGTTGCTAAGGTGAGGAAGGAGATCCATTGGATAGTCGTTAAGTGAAGAAGGAGATCCATTGGATAGTCGTTAAGTGAAGAAGGGGATCCACTGGATAGTTGTTAAGATGAAGAAGGGGATCCACTGGATAGTTGTTAAGGTGAAGAAGGAGATCCACTGGATAGTTGTTAAGGTGAAGAAGGAGATCCACTGGATAGTTGTTAAGGTGAAGAAGGGGATCCACTGGATAGTTGTTAAGGTGAAGAAGGAGATCCACTGGATAGTTGTTAAGGTGAAGAATGAGATCCACTGGATAGTTGTTAAGGTGAAGAAGGAGATCCACTGGATAGTTGTTAAGGCGAGGAAGGAGATCCATTGGATAGTCGTTAAGTGAAGAAGATCCACTGGATAGTTGTTAAGGTGAAGAAGAAGATCCACTGGATAGTTGTTAAGGTGAAGAAGGAGATCCACTGGATAGTTGTTAAGGTGAAGAAGGGGGTCCACTGGATAGTCTCTAGGGTGAGGAAGGAGATCCACTGGATAGTCGTTAAGGTGAAGAAGGGGATCACTGGATAGTCGTTAAGGTGAAGAAGGGGATCACTGGATAATCTTTAAGGTAAAGAAGGGGATCCACCGCGTAGTCATCAGGGGAGAAGAATGGGATCCACTGGATACTCGTTGAGGTGAAGAAGGGGATCCACTGCGTAGTCGCTAGGAGGAAGAATGGGATCCACTGGATAGTCGTTGAGGTGAGGAAGGGAATCCACTGGATAGTCGCTAGGGTGAAGAATCTCTTTTGTTGCGATCTTATGCAACCACGGCAATTCCCGGTTCCGCTTGTACAGCACTACCTGGTTATGAAAAGCCATGACCATCTAGAGCCGGGGGCAAGGAATACGCCCTATAGGCGCACCTCAACCCCAGCCTCACATGGCAGCAGTCCTATAGAAGGAAAGCTGACCACCGGAGGAAACCTTACTTTAATCTATTCCCCGGTTAGCCATGAACGAGGATATATATATCCAAGTTCGATCGGCGTCCGGGGTGGAGACTCTTAGTAAGACCCAGACTTTTTGGACAGCTCGTGCCTACAGGCGGGTTCAGACCTTTCGGCAGAGCCGTCGAACAGACCACACAGGTCTCCTGAGAGGTGAGGTCTCCAACGCCGTCACCACCCGACCGGCAATCAAGCTGGCCAGCAGCGTCTTCAACCTCGGTTGGCTTCAGCAATGCTCCAGCCGGGGACCACCCCAACCGGCAAAACCTTGGAATGCTCCAGCTGGTGCCCACTACAGCCGGCAAATCCTTTGGCCTGCTCCAGCTGGGGATCATCCCGACCGGCAATGCCTCCTCAGCCGGGTTGCTGGGCCCTAGGCCCCCCCACCACGACAAGGTGGTCCCCTATTGGGGGGGTTTCAATACTGACAATGAATCTCTTTGTTGCGATCTTATGCAACCACGGCAATTCCCGGTTCCGCTTGTACAGCACTACCTGGTTATGAAAAGCCATGACTATCTAGAGCTGGGGGCAAGGAATACGCCCTATAGGCGCACCTCAACCCCAGCCTCACATGGCAGCAGTCCTATAGAAGGAAAGCTGACCACCGGAAGAAACCTTACTTTAATCTATTCCCCGGTTTGCAAATGTGCAAGGATATAAAGATCCAAGCTCGATCGGCACCCGGGGTGGAGACTCTTAGTAAGACCCAGACTTTTTGGACAGCTCGTGCCTACTAGGCGGGGACAGACCTTTCGGCAGAGCCGTCGAACAGACCACACAGGTCTCCTGAGAGGTGAGGTCTCCGACGCCGTCACCATCCGACCGGCAATCAAGCCGGCCAGCAGCATCTTCAACCTCAGTTGGCCTTAGCCATGTCCAACCGGTGAACCAATCCTGTCGGCACAGCCTTCAGCCGGGTTGCTGGGCGTTGAGGTGAGGAAGGGGATCCACTGGATAGTCGCTAGGGTGAGGAAGGGGGAGATCTACTTGATAGTTGCTGGAAACAGATGAGAGCTTCGAGACAAGCGGAAGAAATCTCAACGCTGACAGTTTTGATCCGATTCAGTGAACCCCAGGTGCGGGGTGTAGCACACAACAGACTTCACCATTTTCAAACGTGGAATACTGAAAACTTCAAAACCATTTCAACTTTAAGTTTTTTTTAACTACTATTTCTTTTCGTTTGCCCGATGAGCCAAACGCCACCGAATATGCGATCCGTGTCATCCTTTTGCATAAATGCAAGTCACCCTGTGGATGACGTCCTTTAATAATCACGAGATGTAACACCGGAAGTAATGCAGAGGTCGAGGAAATTGAACCGGAAGCATGACTGAACAGGCAGAGTTGTCGAAATGATATTAACTGCAAAAGGACATCCGTGATGTCCGTATAAATAGAGCGAAGAGAACGTTTCTCTTAAAGAAAATAGCATTTTTTTTGGTAAATGACGTCGTTGTTGTAAATGCGTACATTAATAAGAAGCGAAATAATAGGAGTTTGAATCACGAAGTGTTAGAGAAGAAAAGAAATAATTATGATTTTAAGAAATTTGTTAATGGAATCGCGAAGAGCCAATGCGAATATTGTTTTTCAAAAGTGAAATAATCCGGGGGTTGGGTTGTTTTACCTCTGAGCGGCACTTTTTTGCACACAATGGGCTAAATGGCCAGGTCACAAGGACCCCGAAGTCTCATAGAAGGTTGGGGGAGGGGACCCACTGGAACAGCTGTTGGGAGACAGGTAGTAGGCTCCTGTCAAGGTCATCTAGCGTGTTCTTTAACGTGCACAGGGTATGGCTCTCCCGCACACGGGTCCATGGATTAACGTCCCATCCGACGGACGACGGCCTTTCCAAGCCCATCGGTGTCCCCTTCTGACCGTGGGAATGGTGGAGAGTTTCGTGGAGATAAATCTCAACGCTGACCCAGCTGGGACTCGAACCTGGGAACTGCAGATTACGAGCCTGGCGCGCTACCGACTGAGTGACCCCCGCCCCAATAATCGGAAGAAAAAAAAAAACTTTCTAGGCGGGAAACAATTAGTGGTGCAATTAAAAAATCTCTCTCTCTCTTCCCCCCTCCCCCGCTTGAGAAGTTAATGTGCTTGAATGCAAAAGGATCTGGTTCGAATCTCTTATAGCGAACTCTTTCAGAAATCATCTCTAAGGTACAGTCGCTCAAAAGAATATCCGAACACTACGGTTGATTGCAGAATTCAGAAAAAATATCTGGCAACGATTTTTTTTTAGAAATTAGTGATCTGGCAACCTTCGTGTCACGTGACACGAAGGTTGCCAGATCACTAATTTCTAATGTTGGAAGAAGGGGACCCACTGGACATATGTTAGGAGACAGATGGTGGGCTATAGTCAAGGTCATCTAGAGTGTTCTTTAAGGGAATGGCTCTCCCGCCTAAGGATCTACGACTATAGTCTCATAGGGGAAGAAAACAATTTAACTTCCAAACATTCAGCTTTCAACACATTTCTCAGGTTTTGAGATTTTGTCCTTGTGTCCCGGCCTGTTCGTAAACCTGTCCCGGTTTGTAATTCTCTTTCCCTTCTGTCTAATGGGGCGGGGGTGGCTCAGTCGGTAGCGCGTCAGGTTCGTAATCTGTAGTTCACAGGTTCGAGTCCCAGATGGGTCAGCGTTGAGATTTATCTCCGCAAAATTTCCCGGCCCTGCCCACGGTCAGTAGGGGACACAGATGGACTTGGAAAGGCCGCCGCCCGTCGGATGGGACGTTAAGCCGTGGAGCCGTGTGCGGGAGAGCATACCCTGCGCACGTTAAAGAACATGCTGGATGGCCTTGACGGGAGGCTACCATCTGTCTCCCAACAGCTATTCCAGTGGGTCCCCTCTCCCAACCTTCTCTGAGCCTTCGGGGTCCATGTGACCTGGCCATTTAGCCCATGGTGTGCAAAAAAAGTGTCGCTCAGAGGTAAAACAACCCAACCCAACCCTTCTGTCTACGACCTAGTTATTCAGCGGCAGAAACCTCGCAACCTTTTCGTGACTGATATTGTTACGAATTGCATATTCGCAGGATTTTCAGCATTTTATGAAACAGGAATTTGCAAGACGATTTACATTTGATTGGGATAGAAACACTGGAAGAGAAAAGGGACAACACGTGAAGAAGTTGGGTGGGTGACGACATCTTCCGAAATTAGGCCCCTTCGACGAAGTTAGGACTTGAATGTCAGCAATCTATGATGACAACTTTGCCCTCATCCTTGACACTCAGACATCATCTTTATCCTCATCTTCCAGCGACGACATCTTCCAAAATCAGCCATTCCTTCGACTCGAGCCACCGCTGCGATTTAAATTAATGAGAGTTTTATATTCTGACAGCGAAAACGCAAATCAGGAGTAATTACAGTTTGCTCTCTCCGCCCCAAGCGTCACTTCCGGTGAACGAGATGCACGGCGCAAGGAAGCGTCGATGAGACAAGGAGGAGCAGTTCCTGGGGATGTTGTAGAGGAACGACCTGCGACACAAGGGCCAAGTGATTAAATTTGGCAGTACCGCACACAAGATTGATCTCCACAGGCCCCTGTGCCTAATGGCATAAGCAGGATCCCTCATGTTATATGCATGGGATGGGGGGGGGGGGGGGGGGGGGGCCGAAGACAAGAGCTCAGCGCTGGGCAGTGGCAAATGTTCTGTGGTTCGTTGCCTCTTTATTTTTCTTTACACCTCATTTCGGGATTGCTCTTATTATCGGTGCGTTTTTAGTTTTGCACCAAATGGAGTATCATGTAATTAACAACGAAAGCTCCAGCAATAAGCTGAAGGTGAAAATGTTTCATTTCCGGGGAAAGTTTTTTTTTTTTATATTTTTGATTGGCAGTTCGGCTTTTCACGCTGTAATCATGCAAGATGGAAGATCAAGCATTCTTTTACCAAGATGACTCGTTTGTCATCCGAGGTTTGGGTTATTTTATCTCTGAGAGGCATTTTTTTTTTGCACACAATGCGTAAAATGAACAAATTTCAAGGACCCAAGGGGCTCAGAGAAGGTTGGGGGGGGGGGGCAGCAGGTACAGTTGCTCAAAAAAGCATCCGAACACTATGGTTGATTACAGAATTCAGAAAAAATATCTGGCTACGACTTTTTTTTTTAGAAATTACTGATCTGGCAACCTTCGTGTCACGTGGGGCGGGGGTGGCTCAGTCGGTAGCGCGCCAGGCTCGTAAACTGCAGTTCCCAGGTTCGAGTCCCAGTTGCGTCAGCGTTGAGATTTATCTCCGCAAAATTTCCCCGCCCTGCCCACGGTCAGTAGGGGACACCGATAGGCTTGAAAAGGCCGCCGTCCGTCGGATGGGACGTTAAATCGTGGCCCCGTGTGAGGGAGAGCCATACCCTATGCACATTAAAGAACACGCTGGATGGCCTTGACGGGAGGCTACCATCTGTCTCCCAACAGCTATTCCAGTGGGTCCCCTTCCCCAACCTTCTCTGAGCCTTCGAGGTCCTTGTGCCTGGCCATTTAGCCCATGGTGTACCAAAAAGTGCCGCTCAGAGGTAAAACAATCCAATCCAATTCGTGTCACGTGATTACAGAATTCAGGAAAAATATCTGGAGCGTGTACAGCAACTGTACACGCTCCAGTTACCGTTCACAGCAAACTGGAGCGTGTGCAGTTACTGCACACGCTCCAGTTTGCTGTGAACGGTAACTGCACACGCTGAATATTTCCGTGATTGAGCCCACACGATAATGACTTCGTGTCACGTGACACGCAGGTTGCCAGATCACTAATTTCTAAAAAAATCGTTGCCAGATATTCTTTCTGAATTCTGCAATCAACCATAGTGTTCGGATATTTTTTGAGCGACTGTACGCACCTGAGCAACTGTTAGGAGACAGATGGTATCCTCCAATCGAAACCATCCAGAGTGTTCTTTAACGTGCTCAGGGTATAGCTACCCTGCACACGTGACAACAGTTTAACGTTCCATCTGACGGACGGCGACTTTTCCAAGCCCATCGGTGTCCCTTTTTACTGAGGGCAAAGTGGGAATTTAGCGTAAATCTCAACGCTGTCCCAACCGGGATTCGAATTGGGTTGAGACTACAGACTGAGACAACCTCCCCTTATCCGAGGAAAGTGATTAGTTTTGAATCACGCTTCTGTCAAATCACGTCTTGGGTTGGGTTGTTTTACCTCTGAGCGGCACTTTTTTGCACACCATGGGCTAAATGGCCAGGCCACAAGGACCCCGAAGGCTCAGAGAAGGTTGGGGGAGGAGACCCACTGGAACAGCTGTTGGGAGACAGATGGTAGCCTCCCGTCAAGGCCATCCAGCGTGTTCTTTAACGTGCACAGGGTATGGCTCTCCCGCACAAGGGGCTACGGCTTAACGTTCCATCCGACGGACGGCGGTCTTTCCAAGCCCATCGGTGTCCCCTACTGACTGTGGGTAGGGCGGGGAATTTTGCGCAGATAAATCTCAACGCTGACCCAGCTGGGACTCGAACCTGGGAACTACAGATTACGAGCCTGGCGCGCTACCGACTGAGCCACCCCCGCCCCCAAATCACGTCTTCTTTTCAATTATGTTTACCAGATATGAATTCATTTTCAAATTTTCGGCTGCGAGCTCTATTCACTTGTCCCGAACACTAACCCTTTCCATATTCACTGAGAATGAGCTCTATTTAGATATTGACTGAGATTCATTCTTAACGATTTCGACATTGAGTGAGCCTGAGTCTTAACTACATTAGTTTCCATTAATTAAGGAAAACTCAGAACAATTATGATAAACAAAAAACTATATGAATGATTTTAATGAAATTGGATGCAAACATGAATTATAATGCTAGTTTCAGAATGGCATAAAATATTTTACAATAAAAAATTTTTTCGTCAAAAAATAACACAGGAGCTTTTCCAAAAATGAGGTGTCAGAATGCAATGGACAAAGTCCTTTAATAAGGAGTGTGGTCACCCCATACAGCAATGCAGGTACGACAGCGATGTTCCATTCTGTTTATGATGTGAATCAGTTGAGTAGGGAGTATTCGACCATTGTTCCTTTAAAGCAATAATAAGTCCCCCCTTTCTTTCAGGTGGCGGGTTGAGGGCGGCAACGCATCTCCCTAGAGCATCCCACACATACTCAATCGGATTTAGGTCGGGAGATCGAGCTGGCCACTCCATGTGCATAATGGTCTCCTGTGTGGACGAGCGTTATCGTCTTGTAAGATGAATGTTTCACCTATTGCACCAGCGTAAGGACGTACATAAGGGTCCAGGATGTCATCTCTATACAGGTGAGCATTGAGGTTCTCACTCGTCAACACATAGAGGTCTGTGCGTCCATCTAAGGAAATGCCACCCCAACCGAACTGAACCACCCCCGCCCCCGCCCACACGCTACCTCCGCCGTAACTGTCTCTTTGACGGATTTGAAATACTGGATGTTACTGGGATGATAGTGGGTACCTCGTTCTCTCCATATCAAACAATGTCCGGAATCACTCTGCAAGCAATATCTGGACTCATCTGTGAAGAGTATGGACCTCCATTGCTCTTCTGTCCAGTTAACATGCGTGCTTGCCCAATTCAACAGCTCTCTCCTGCGACGTGACGTGAGGGGGATACAAATTACAGGCCTTCTAGTGTACAGACCCCGGCATGAAACGCACAGTAGAAACTGATACAACCCTCATGATGAACTGCTCCCTGGATGTGATGGACTGCGTCAAATGACTGCCTGAAGACGATGATATTGACCCTCAATTACCTTCACCCTTACCTTGGTGAAATGACAGGTTCGCGGGTGTTACATCCGTACCGATGTATGCCTCAGACTTGCTGCATCAAGTGATGAATAAAAATATGTCCAACAATTCACACATGAGAGTGGTATAGGGACGACACAGTTTATTCACACTATATACAATGACGTGCCGGGGATGATCTCAACTCCGTGGGCCTTTGCTGCTGCAAACAAGTACTCAATGAGGTGGAGAACCGCACACTTTACAGATTCCCACTTTACCGACTTGAATCATCGGTTTCCCTTTTTACTGAGGGCAACCTCGAAAACTTGCGAAAGGATAATTAACGGTTACCTACAATGTGGTTCACACAGAATCCACAGGACTGTATCAGATTCATCAAGAATCTTGATTTTCACTTAGAATCGAACCCTCTCCTCATGGGTTTTTCTTTTTGAGAAAGAGTGGCGTCCCCTTGAGCAGCAACGCTCAGAGTGTCCTTATCTTCTTGGGGCGGGGGTGGCTCAGTCGGTAGCGCGCCAGGCTCGTAATCTGTAGTTCCCAGGTTCGAGTCCCAGCTGGGTCAGCGTTGAGATTTATCTCCGCTAAAATTCCCCGCCCTGCTCACGGTCAGTAGGGGACACCGATGGGCTTGGAAAGGCCGCCTTCCGTCGGATGGGACGTTAATCCGTATGGATGGGACGTAATTCCTTCGGATGGGTCGGATGGACCGTCGGTGGCCCCGTGTACGGGAGAGCCATACCCTGTGCACGTTAAAGAACACACTGGATGGCCTTGACGGGAGGCTACCATCTGTCTCCCAACAGCTGTTCCAGTGGGTCCCCTCCCCCAACCTTCTCTGAGCCTTCGGGGTCCATGTGACTTGGCCATTTAGCCCATGGTGTGCAAAAAAGTGCCGCTCAGAGGTAAAACAACCCAACCCTCCGAGACTCGGAATCCGTGCTAAGAAATCCATTCCACAGTCTATGAACCACAGAAGGACTCACATTCAGCCATCGTGCCACGTCTGACTGACTTTGGCCTGCTTCGAGGTGGCCAATAGCTCTCCACCGCAATTCATCGGCAAATGATGTCTCGAGGTCATTTTTCAAAATGGCTATTTCGAATTTCTTTACTCACATTTACAACACAAAATAGCGATCCATTCCAAAACACCCGTTTTCATGCCGCTATTCGATTACGCACATTGACGCAACCTACACTAATTTGCATACGATATGCTCACTCGGCATTACTGGTTACTTTGGGTTGGGTTGTTTTACCTCTGAGCGGCACTTTTTTGCACACCATGGGCTAAATGGCCAGGTCACGTGGACCCCGAAGGCTCAGAGAAGGTTGGGGGAGGGGACCCACTGGAACAGCTGTTGGGAGACAGATGGTAGCCTCCCGTCAAGGCCATCCAGCTTGTTCTTTAACGTGCACAGGGTATGGCTCTCCCGCACACGGTCCCACGGCTTAACGTCCCATCCGACGGACGGCGGCCTTTCCAAGTCCATCGGTGTCCCCTACTGACCGTGGGCAGGGCGGGGAATTTTGCGGAGATAAATCTCAACGCTGACCCAGGTGAGACTCGAACCTGGGAACTACAGATTACGAGCCTGGCGCGCTACCGACTGAGCCACCTCCGCCCCTTACTGGTTACATGAACAAGTTTAGTGAGGATCGCACAATGAAGACTAAACTTTAAATTTAGTAACAGTTGAACCTTTCCAAAAGGGTGGTTCCCAGGTTCGAGTCCCAGCTGGGTCAGCGTTGAGATTTATCTCCGCAAAATTCCCCGCCCTGCCCACGGTCAGTAGGGGACACCGATGGGCTTGGAAAGGCCACCGTCCGTCGGATGGGACGTTAAGCCGTGGCCCCGTGTGCGGGAGAGCCATACCCTGTGCACGTTAAAGAACACGCTGGATGGCCTTGACGGGAGGCTGCCATCTGTCTCCCAACAGCTGTCCCAGTGGGTCCCCTCCCCCAACCTTCTCTGAGCCTTCGGGGTTCATGTGACCTGGCCATTTAGCCCATGGTGTGCAAAAAAGTGTCGCTCAGAGGTAAAACAACCCAACCCAACCATCACGGGAGTCTACCATCTGTCTAGTAATAGCTATCCAGTGTAAACCCTTCGCAAACATTATGTGAGTGACTTAGCGTTTAACCTATTACGCGCAAAAGAGAAATACAGTTCGGAGCTAAAATAACCTGAACACATTCTGACCATGGGCCGATGGATTCCATGGTTATGTGTTTATTTGTAACTACATAACGTCTAATATTTAGCCTCTTGAATTGGACATTTCTGGAGAAGTGGTGGGAGACTGATATCGCTGGTTTTACAGATCTTCAGATCTTTCCATTTGTTTAGATTCCTTCTGACCCTTAATCGTGCGTACCCCCTCAAGCGGCTGCTTGCCACAGAGGTCTGACAGGAGCCTGTCAGTTTATACATCGTAGTAGAAGGTCTGTGAGGATAGCAGGACCTCAGCAGAAAAACAACATAAACATCGAGGCCTCGAATCCAGGTCCCTTTGATCGCCTAGTGGACCTCTTGATGTCAGCTGCTCTCAGTTTTGGATTGGATTGCGTTGGGTTGTTTTACTTCTGAACGGCACTTCTTTTGCACACAATGGAGGTGAACGACCAGGTCACAAGGGCCCCAAGGGTTCAGAGAAGATTTGGGAACAGAGATCCATTCTGTTTGGAAGCAGAAGAAACCTCCCGTCAAGGCGCCATCTATCGTGTATTTTAACATGCACAGAGTAGAACTCTCTCTCATACACGGAACCATGGCTTAACGTCCCATCTGACAGACGGCGGTCTTTTCATGCCCATCGGTGCTCTCTATCTAGAGTGCTAACTACTCGGCCATGTATATATTATATATTTGTTTTCTAATAATTATTTACTTTTTTTTATCTCTTCAGCTTAAATATTTCGTTAGGAATACCATCCTCATACACTTATTTCAAAATTCAACACTGGAGTTCTCATCCGTCCAAGGTCACAATCCACAAAAAAAAACACTTCAAATTTACTAAATTTTCCAATATTTGACTCACTCTAGATCTGCCAGATCACTAATTTCTAAAAAAAAGAAGTTCACTAAAAGTCCACTCTAACATTCACTCTAGAAGTTCACTCTAACATTTCATCCGACTTCCAGTGTACAGTCGCTCAAAAAAATATCCGAACACTATGGTTGATTACAGAATTCAGAAAAAATATCTGGCAACGATTTTTTTTAGAAATTAGTTATCTGGCAACCTTCGTGTCTCGTGATTACAGAATTCAGGAAAAATATCTGGAGCGTGTACAGCAACTGTACACGCTCCAGTTTGCTGTGAACGGTAACTGCACACGCTCAATATTTCCGTGAGTGAGCCCACACGATCTAGTATCAAAATAATATGACCACCTACAGTCGCTCAAAAAAGTATCCGAACACTATGGTTGATTACAGAATTCAGGAAAAATATCTGGCAACGATTTTTTTTAGAATTAGTGATCTGGAATATAAACTTTCGTGTCACGTGACACGAAGGTTGCCAGATCACTAATTTCTAAAAAAAAAATCGTTGCCAGATATTTTTCCTGAATTCTGTAATCAACCATAGTGTTCGGATACTTTTTTGAGCGACTGTACTTCTCCAAATAGACATTTTCCCCCGTCAGCTCCAGGACGCCGTGAACCTAAATGTTCACAGTTAATCTTTAAATTTTCAATAGAAAAAAAAAAGCAACCATTGCCCCATTCGAAGCGTGAAGCAGAACCAATCGTGTTCAAATTTATGTTCTTCCCTCTGGAGCGTCATCGCTTCGGAATCAAACTTCTAATCGAACTGGAGGGCTCAACTGAAGTGGTAAAAAAAGACCCAAGAGCAGAGCAGGCGCGGCGCGTGCGCTCCTGCAAATATACTATTATATCTGGCGGCGCGTGGGGATGTGCTATTCCCCCCTTTTGGTCTCCCTCCCCCTGCTCCCAAGTGACGCCTGTCCCGTCCGGTGTTCGGACGCAGGCTCAGCTGGTTGTAGAAGGACCCTCGTGGTGTATCGATCGCTATTAGTGATAGCAGCACTATCGCCCCCCCCCCCTTCACTGTGATAATTGAAGCCATCCTTTCGGTCCCTTCTTACCCCCTCCCCTCCCCCAACGTCAACCAGCACCCTCTTTCGACTCCCCCTTCAGTTTCATCTACAGCCCCCCTCCTCTCGTGGGGCCACCGTGAGATTAACAGAGGCAGACATGCAGAAAATTATGTCCTGAGGGTTTAGCAGTTGAAACATTTTCACGTTTTGTTGCTGGTTTGTGTTCTTTGAGATTTGATAGGGGGGGGGGGGTGGCACTGCTCAAAGATCTGAAGAGGGTAGCTGTGGTGATGGGGGGGAATCGTTACTCAGAGAGAATGGTGCAGAAGAATATACACTGAACACTTGACTATTGACGGGGAAAGAGGCATTTTTTTGGGACAAAGTTTTCCATTAACTCATTTCGACTTTGGGAGAAAAGTCGTTTATGGAAAATCCATCCGTAGTAAATGCACAGAGTACAGTCGCACAAAAAAGTATCCGAACACTATGATCGATTACAGAATTCAGGAAAAATATCTGGCAACGATTTTTTTTAGAAATTAGTGATCTGGCAACCTTCGTGTCACGTGATTACAGAATTCAGGAAAAATATATGGAGCGTGTACAGCAATTGTACACGCTCCAGTTACCGTTCACAGCAAACTGGAGCGTGTGCAGTTACTGCACACGCTCCAGTTTGCTGTGAACGGTAACTGCACACGCTCAATATTTCCGTGAGTGAGCCCACACGATCTAGTATCAAAATAATATGACCACCTACAGTCGCTCAAAAAAATATCCGAACACTATGGTCGATTACAGAATTCAGAAAAAATATCTGGCAAAGATTTTTTTTTAGAAATTAGTAATCTGGCAACCTTCGTGTCACGTGATTACAGAATTCAGAAAAAATATCTGGAGCGTGTGCAGCAACTGTACACGCTCCAGTTACCGTTCACAGCAAACTGGAGCGTGTGCAGTTACTGCACACGCTCAGTTTGCTGTGAACGGTAACTGCACACGCTCAATATTTCCGTGAGTGAGCCCACACGATCTAGTATCAAAATAATATGACCACCTACAGTCGCTCAAAAAAATATCCGAACACTATGGTTGATTAGAGAATTCAGAAAAAATATCTGGCAACGATTTTTTTAGAAATTAGTGATCTGGCAACCTTCGTGTCACGTGATTACAGAATTCAGGAAAAATATCTGGTGCGTGTACAGCAACTGTACACGCTCCAGTTACCGTTCACAGCAAACTGGAGCGTGTGCAGTTACTGCACACGCTCAGTTTGCTGTGAACAGTAACTGCACACGCTCAATATTTCCGTGAGTGAGCCCACACGATCTAGTATCAAAATAATATGACCACCTACAGTCGCTCAAAAAAATATCCGAACACTATGGTTGATTAGAGAATTCAGAAAAAATATCTGGCAACGATTTTTTTAGAAATTAGTGATCTGGCAACCTTCGTGTCACGTGATTACAGAATTCAGGAAAAATATCTGGAGCGTGTGCAGCAACTGTACACGCTCCAGTTACCGTTCACAGCAAACTGGAGCGTGTGCAGTTACTGCACACGCTCAGTTTGCTGTGAACGGTAACTGCACACGCTCAATATTTCCGTGAGTGAGCCCACACGATCTAGTATCAAAATAATATGACCACCTACAGTCGCTCAAAAAAATATCCGAACACTATGGTTGATTAGAGAATTCAGAAAAAATATCTGGCAACGATTTTTTTAGAAATTAGTGATCTAGCAACCTTCGTGTCACGTGATTACAGAATTCAGGAAAAATATCTGGAGCGTGTGCAGCAACTGTACACGCTCCAGTTACCGTTCACAGCAAACTGGAGCGTGTGCAGTTACTGCACACGCTCAGTTTGCTGTGAACGGTAACTGCACACGCTCAATATTTCCGTGAGTGAGCCCACACGATCTAGTATCAAAATAATATGACCACCTACAGTCGCTCAAAAAAATATCCGAACACTATGGTTGATTAGAGAATTCAGAAAAAATATCTGGCAACGATTTTTTTAGAAATTAGTGATCTGGCAACCTTCGTGTCACGTGATTACAGAATTCAGGAAAAATATCTGGTGCGTGTACAGCAACTGTACACGCTCCAGTTACCGTTCACAGCAAAATGGAGCGTGTGCAGTTACTGCACACGCTCAGTTTGCTGTGAACAGTAACTGCACACGCTCAATATTTCCGTGAGTGAGCCCACACGATCTAGTATCAAAATAATATGACCACCTACAGTCGCTCAAAAAAATATCCGAACACTATGGTTGATTAGAGAATTCAGAAAAAATATCTGGCAACGATTTTTTTAGAAATTAGTGATCTGGCAACCTTCGTGTCACGTGATTACAGAATTCAGGAAAAATATCTGGTGCGTGTACAGCAACTGTACACGCTCCAGTTACCGTTCACAGCAAAATGGAGCGTGTGCAGTTACTGCACACGCTCAGTTTGCTGTGAACGGTAACTGCACACGCTCAATATTTCCGTGAGTGAGCCCACACGATCTAGTATCAAAATAATATGACCACCTACAGTCGCTCAAAAAAATATCCGAACACTATGGTTGATTAGAGAATTCAGAAAAAATATCTGGCAACGATTTTTTTAGAAATTAGTGATCTGGCAACCTTCGTGTCACGTGATTACAGAATTCAGGAAAAATATCTGGAGCGTGTGCAGCAACTGTACACGCTCCAGTTACCGTTCACAGCAAACTGGAGCGTGTGCAGTTACTGCACACGCTCAGTTTGCTGTGAACGGTAACTGCACACGCTCAATATTTCCGTGAGTGAGCCCACACGATCTAGTATCAAAATAATATGACCACCTACAGTCGCTCAAAAAAATATCCGAACACTATGGTTGATTAGAGAATTCAGAAAAAATATCTGGCAACGATTTTTTTAGAAATTAGTGATCTGGCAACCTTCGTGTCACGTGATTACAGAATTCAGGAAAAATATCTGGTGCGTGTACAGCAACTGTACACGCTCCAGTTACCGTTCACAGCAAACTGGAGCGTGTGCAGTTACTGCACACGCTCAGTTTGCTGTGAACGGTAACTGCACACGCTCAATATTTCCGTGAGTGAGCCCACACGATCTAGTATCAAAATAATATGACCACCTACAGTCGCTCAAAAAAATATCCGAACACTATGGTTGATTAGAGAATTCAGAAAAAATATCTGGCAACGATTTTTTTAGAAATTAGTGATCTAGCAACCTTCGTGTCACGTGATTACAGAATTCAGGAAAAATATCTGGAGCGTGTGCAGCAACTGTACACGCTCCAGTTACCGTTCACAGCAAACTGGAGCGTGTGCAGTTACTGCACACGCTCAGTTTGCTGTGAACGGTAACTGCACACGCTCAATATTTCCGTGAGTGAGCCCACACGATCTAGTATCAAAATAATATGACCACCTACAGTCGCTCAAAAAAATATCCGAACACTATGGTTGATTAGAGAATTCAGAAAAAATATCTGGCAACGATTTTTTTAGAAATTAGTGATCTGGCAACCTTCGTGTCACGTGATTACAGAATTCAGGAAAAATATCTGGTGCGTGTACAGCAACTGTACACGCTCCAGTTACCGTTCACAGCAAAATGGAGCGTGTGCAGTTACTGCACACGCTCAGTTTGCTGTGAACGGTAACTGCACACGCTCAATATTTCCGTGAGTGAGCCCACACGATCTAGTATCAAAATAATATGACCACCTACAGTCGCTCAAAAAAGTATCCGAACACTATGATTGATTGCAGAATTCAGGAAAAATATCTGGCAAAGATTTTTTTAGAAATTAATGATCTGGCAACCTTCGTGTAGCGACTGTACCTTTAGAGATAGACCTCAACAATTATTCATCTGAAAAAAAAAAGTTATGAAGTTGAAAAGCTTTTTTTTTCCTGTTGAACTCTTTACGTCAGCTGGCTCTCAGTTCCCCGCCTCATCACCGATAATTTTTTTCAGATGAATAGTCGTTTTTGAAGATGGAATTTTTTTGTCGTTGTTGAGCTTTTTATGTCAGTTTCTCCCAAATTTTGGGGGCGGGGGTGGCTCAATCGGTAGCGCGCAAGGCTCGTAATCTGTAGTCCCCAGGTTCGAGTCCTAGCTGGGTCAGCGTTGAGATTTATCTCCGCAAAATTCCCCGTCCTGCTCACGGTCAGTAGGGGACACCGATGGGCTTGGAAAGGCTGCCGTCCGTCGGATGGGACGTTAAGCCGTGGCTCCGTGTGCGGGAGAGCGATACCCTGTGCACGTTAAAGAACACGCTGGATGGCCTTGACGGGAGGCTACCATCTGTGGGAGGCTACCATTGACGGGAGGCTACCATCTGTCTCCCAACAGCTGTTGCAGTGGGTCCCCTCCCCCAACCTTCTCTGAGCCTTCGGGGTCCATGTGACCTGGCCATTTAGCCCATGGTGTGCAAAAAAGTGCCGCTCAGAGGTGAAACAACCAACCAACCACCACGTCAAAGAACACGCTGGATGGTTTTGACGAGAGACTGTCCAGTGAGTTCCCTTCTCTGAGTCCGTGGGGTCCTTGTGACTTGGCCCTTTATCCCACTCTGTGTAACAAGTGTCACTGAGAGTAAAGCAACCCAACCTAAGGCAATCCGTCGTTTAAATTCTCCATAGCAATTAAAGTCAATTGCAAAACTGAGTCTCCTTAAATGCCGCATTAAGTTATCTCGTGGGCACGATATCTCGTTACAAACTACGTCAGTTTGTTTCGCTTCAGTTAATAAACGCAGAAAAATAAATTCAACTCCTGATTTGGTTCAGTGATCCCCGAAGGCACAGCACTCACTTACCTCAAGGCTCACAGGCCCTTACAGAGGAAAGTGATTGAAGATGACATCAAGATGTCACTTCGACCAGTTCCATCAAAGGCTCCGGCTTCACGCATGCTCCCTTATCTGATCCCCTCCTTCGGGTCGCACGGAGATGAAGGAGAAAGCTGGGATGTTATCAGCGATATGAATCTCCTCTGTTGAGGAATCTGAGGCTTGCATTTAGAGAAGAGACGTTGCCAACGGGGATGCTGCCTTAAAAGGTTTCCGACGATTAAATTACCTGTCGGCGCATCACAATGGATAGGGGCGGATCCTTCCCATCCGATAACCCCAGGAGATCGCTCTGCTACCTTTCGGCTTCACGTTTTGCGAGAATGGTAACAGATCGCTGATGTTTGTTCCACACAAAAAATTTGAGAGAAGAGCAGATTGATTCGTGAGATAATTGCAGTTGTTTATTATTGGGGAGTATCCACTGGGAGGAAAAGAAAAGCCTTAGGCTTTAAGGTTTCAAAGAGGATTTGTGGGTTAGTTCGGAGCGTAAGTAATGACTTACTCATTACCTGGGAAATGAAACGTATGAAATCGTTGCAGATCGTTGCAGAGGAAGAGACTGAGGGTTACAATGGGATAGGGGAAGAGACTGATGGTTACAATGGGATAGAGGAAGAGACTGAGGGTTACAATGGGATAGGGGAAGAGACTGATGGTTACAATGGGATAGAGGAAGAGACTGAGGGTTACAATGGGATAGGGGAAGAGACTGATGGTTACAATGGGATAGAGGAAGAGACTGAGGGTTACAATGGGATAGGGGAAGAGACTGATGGTTACAATGGGATAGAGGAAGAGACTGAGGGTTACAATGGGATAGGGGAAGAGACTGATGGTTACAATGGGATAGAGGAAGAGACTGAGGGTTACAATGGGATAGGGGAAGAGACTGATGGTTACAATGGGATAGAGGAAGAGACTGAGGGTTACAATGGGATAGGGGAAGAGACTGATGGTTACAATGGGATAGAGGAAGAGACTGAGGGTTACAATGGGATAGGGGAAGAGACTGATGGTTACAATGGGATAGAGGAAGAGACTGAGGGTTACAATGGGATAGGGGAAGAGACTGAGGGTTACAATGGGATAGAGGAAGAGACTGAGGGTTACAATGGGATAGAGGAAGAGACTGATGGTTACAATGGGATAGAGGAAGAGACTGATGGTTACAATGGGATAGGGGAAGAGACTGAGGGTTACAATGGGATAGGGGAAGAGACTGAGGGTTACAATGGGATAGAGGAAGAGACTGAGGGTTACAATGGGATAGAGGAAGAGACTGAGGGTTACAATGGGATAGGGGAAGAGACTGAGGGTTACAATGGGATAGAGGAAGAGACTGAGGGTTACAATGGGATAGAGGAAGAGACTGATGGTTACAATGGGATAGAGGAAGAGACTGATGGTTACAATGGGATAGAGGAAGAGACTGAGGGTTACAATGGGATAGGGGAAGAGACTGAGGGTTACAATGGGATAGAGGAAGAGACTGAGGGTTACAATGGGATAGAGGAAGAGACTGATGGTTACAATGGGATAGAGGAAGAGACTGAGGGTTACAATGGGATAGAGGAAGAGACTGAGGGTTACAATGGGATAGGGGAAGAGACTGAGGGTTACAATGGGATAGAGGAAGAGACTAATGGTTACAATGGGATAGAGGAAGAGACTGAGGGTTACAATGGGATAGAGGAAGAGACTGAGGGTTACAATGGGATAGAGGAAGAGACTGAGGGTTACAATGTGATAGGGGAAGAATGAGGGTTACTAATGAGGGTTACAATGGGATAGAGGAAGAGACTGAGGGTTACAATGGGATAGAGGAAGAGACTGAGGGTTACAATGGGATAGGGGAAGAGACTGAGGGTTACAATGGGATAGGGGAAGAGACTGAGGGTTACAATGGTATAGAGGAAGAGACTGAGGGTTACAATGGGATAGAGGAAGAGACTGATGGTTACAATGGGATAGAGGAAGAGACTGGGGTGTACAGAGGAAGAGAATAAGAGTTACAATGTGACAGAGGAAGAGAATAAGAGTTACAATGTGACAGAGGAAGAGAATAAAAATTACAATATGACAGAGGAAGAAACTGAGCGTTACAGTGAGACAGTGGAAGAGAATGAGGGTTACAGTGGAATAGAGGAAGAGACTGATGGTTACACTGGAATAGAGGAAGAGACTGATGGTTACAGTGGAATAGAGGAAGAGACTGAATATCGTAATTGTATAAAATTACTTTGATCTTGTTGAATTGATCTTCATGATTTAACAAAAGAGAAAACTGAAAACGTAATTAAACAGAGATTGAGAATCAAATGAAACAGAGGAAAAGACTGATGATTTCAACAAAGAAGTTGGGTTGGGTTGTTTTACCTCTGAGCGGCACTTTTTTGCACACCATGGGCTAAATGGCCAGTTCACATGGACCCCGAAGGCTCAGAGAAGGTTGGGGGAGGAGACCCACTGGAACAGCTGTTGGGAGACAGATGGCAGTCTCCCGTCAAGGCCATCCAGCGTGTTCTTTAACGTGCACAGGGTATGGCTCTCCCGCACACGGGGCCACGGCTTAACGTCCCATCCGACAGACGGCGGTCTTTCCAAGCCCATCGGTGTCCCCTACTGACCGTGGGCAGGGCGGGGAATTTAGCGGAGATAAATCAACGCTGACCCAGCTGGGACTCGAACCTGGGAACTACAGATTACGAGCCTGGCGCGCTACCGACTGAGCCACCCCCGCCCCAACAACAAAGAAGTGGAAGCAACCGAAGATCTTAATGAAATGAGGAAGAGAATGAGGAACGTTAATAATTCTAAGAGTGAAAACATTTTTAATGTGTGAAACAAAGGAAAAGACTCCTAAGAAAAGAAACAGACGAGACTCCTAGATAGTAAAGAAATAAAATAACCGCCCCCCTCAGGCTTCTGCTTGTCACAGCTGTGTGCCAGGAGCGTGTCAGTATAACACACGAAAGTAGGAGATCTGCGAGGAAAACGAGACCTCAGCAGAAAGACCTCACAAGGAAGGAAACATCGGCGCCTTAAATGGAGCTTGAACCAGAAGAGGAAGAACTGAGGATCTTAATGTAAAAATATGCACATGGTTTAACGAATTACATGGAATGAAAATCGTAATCAAAAATAAAAATATAATGAAGACTGAAACAAAACATTGGAAGAGAAAAAGATTTTAATGAAATACCGGCAGAGAATGAAAATTGTAACAAATGTTGGGAAAGTGTTGAAGTTAATTCGAAAAAGGAAGACTTTGAAGATGTTGATCCAGGAAGTGACTGAAGATCATAATCAAACAGAGTAAGCGCATGAAGATCCTAATGAAGCAAAAGAGATTAAAGATTGCAATACGAAAGAGGAAGACAGCGAAAGTCTTAATGAAATACATGAAAGGGTTGAAGGTAGTAGAGGAAGAGTGAAGATCGTAATGAAACAGAAGAGACCTTTGATTGTAAAAGATGAAGATAACGAAGATCTTCATCACAGAGACGGAAGATGTTAACGAAATAGGGGAAGAGATAAAAGAGCTTCGCGAAATAGAGGAAGACTGAAGATCGTAATGAAACAGAAGAGACCTTTGATTGTAAAAGATGAAGATAACGAAGATCTTCATCACAGAGACGGAAGATCTTAACGAAATAGGGGAAGTGATAAAAGAGCTTCGCGAAATAGAGGAAGACTGAAGATCGTAATGAAACAGAAGAGACCTTTGATTGTAAAAGATGAAGATAACGAAGATCTTCATCACAGAGACGGAAGATGTTAACGAAATAGGGGAAGTGATAAAAGAGCTTCGCGAAATAGAGGAAGAGTGAAGATCGTAATGAAACAGAAGAGACCTTTGATTGTAAAAGATGAAGATAACGAAGATCTTCATCACAGAGACGGAAGATCTTAACGAAATAGGGGAAGTGATAAAAGAGCTTCGCGAAATAGAGGAAGACTGAAGATCGTAATGAAACAGAAGAGACCTTTGATTGTAAAAGATGAAGATAACGAAGATCTTCATCACAGAGACGGAAGATGTTAACGAAATAGGGGAAGAGATAAAAGAGCTTCGCGAAATAGAGGAAGACTGAAGATCGTAATGAAACAGAAGAGACCTTTGATTGTAAAAGATGAAGATAACGAAGATCTTCATCACAGAGACGGAAGATGTTAACGAAATAGGGGAAGTGATAAAAGAGCTTCGCGAAATAGAGGAAGACTGAAGATCGTAATGAAACAGAAGAGACCTTTGATTGTAAAAGATGAAGATAACGAAGATCTTCATCACAGAGACGGAAGATCTTAACGAAATAGGGGAAGTGATAAAAGAGCTTCGCGAAATAGAGGAAGACTGAAGATCGTAATGAAACAGAAGAGACCTTTGATTGTAAAAGATGAAGATAACGAAGATCTTCATCACAGAGACGGAAGATGTTAACGAAATAGGGGAAGAGATAAAAGAGCTTCGCGAAATAGAGGAAGACTGAAGATCGTAATGAAACAGAAGAGACCTTTGATTGTAAAAGATGAAGATAACGAAGATCTTCATCACAGAGACGGAAGATCTTAACGAAATAGGGGAAGTGATAAAAGAGCTTCGCGAAATAGAGGAAGACTGAAGATCGTAATGAAACAGAAGAGACCTTTGATTGTAAAAGATGAAGATAACGAAGATCTTCATCACAGAGACGGAAGATGTTAACGAAATAGGGGAAGAGATAAAAGAGCTTCGCGAAATAGAGGAAGACTGAAGATCGTAATGAAACAGAAGAGACCTTTGATTGTAAAAGATGAAGATAACGAAGATCTTCATCACAGAGACGGAAGATGTTAACGAAATAGGGGAAGTGATAAAAGAGCTTCGCGAAATAGAGGAAGACTGAAGATCGTAATGAAACAGAAGAGACCTTTGATTGTAAAAGATGAAGATAACGAAGATCTTCATCACAGAGACGGGAGATCTTAACGAAATAGGGGAAGTGATAAAAGAGCTTCGCGAAATAGAGGAAGACTGAAGATCGTAATGAAACAGAAGAGACCTTTGATTGTAAAAGATGAAGATAACGAAGATCTTCGTCACAGAGACGGGAGATCTTAACGAAATAGGGGAAGTGATAAAAGAGCTTCGCGAAATAGAGGAAGACTGAAGATCGTAATGAAACAGAAGAGACCTTTGATTGTAAAAGATGAAGATAACGAAGATCTTCATCACAGAGACAGGAGATCTTAACGAAATAGGGGAAGAGATAAAAGAGCTTCGCGAAATAGAGGAAGACTGAAGATCGTAATGAAACAGAAGAGACCTTTGATTGTAAAAGATGAAGATAACGAAGATCTTCATCACAGAGACGGAAGATGTTAACGAAATAGGGGAAGTGATAAAAGAGCTTCGCGAAATAGAGGAAGACTGAAGATCGTAATGAAACAGAAGAGACCTTTGATTGTAAAAGATGAAGATAACGAAGATCTTCGTCACAGAGACGGGAGATCTTAACGAAATAGGGGAAGTGATAAAAGAGCTTCGCGAAATAGAGGAAGACTGAAGATCGTAATGAAACAGAAGAGACCTTTGAATGTAAAAGATGAAGATAACGAAGATCTTCATCACAGAGACGGAAGATGTTAACGAAATAGGGGAAGAGATAAAAGAGCTTCGCGAAATAGAGGAAGACTGAAGATCGTAATGAAACAGAAGAGACCTTTGATTGTAAAAGATGAAGATAACGAAGATCTTCATCACAGAGACGGAAGATGTTAACGAAATAGGGGAAGTGATAAAAGAGCTTCGCGAAATAGAGGAAGACTGAAGATCGTAATGAAACAGAAGAGACCTTTGATTGTAAAAGATGAAGATAACGAAGATCTTCATCACAGAGACGGGAGATCTTAACGAAATAGGGGAAGTGATAAAAGAGCTTCGCGAAATAGAGGAAGACTGAAGATCGTAATGAAACAGAAGAGACCTTTGATTGTAAAAGATGAAGATAACGAAGATCTTCGTCACAGAGACGGGAGATCTTAACGAAATAGGGGAAGTGATAAAAGAGCTTCGCGAAATAGAGGAAGACTGAAGATCGTAATGAAACAGAAGAGACCTTTGATTGTAAAAGATGAAGATAACGAAGATCTTCATCACAGAGACAGGAGATCTTAACGAAATAGGGGAAGTGATAAAAGAGCTTCGCGAAATAGAGGAAGACTGAAGATCGTAATGAAACAGAAGAGACCTTTGATTGTAAAAGATGAAGATAACCAAGATCTTCATCACAGAGACGGAAGATCTTAACGAAATAGGGGAAGTGATAAAAGAGCTTCGCGAAACAGAGAGAGGCTGAAGATCTGAATGAAGCAGAAGTGACAGATGATTGTAGAGAAAGAGAAGAAGATAATGAATATCCCAATGAAAGAGAATGAATATCTTAAATAAATAGAGGAAATGACTAAAAAATTTTAACATAATACAGAAACGACTGAAGATTTGATTTGAATAGGAGAACTGACTTAAGATTTTAATTTAATACAAGAGACTGAATATCTTAATTTAACAGACAAGGAAAATTAGCACAGAGGTACAAACTTGAAATCGTAATGGAACAGATGCAAGAACTGAAGATCTGCTCTAAGAGATGTGAGGTGATCATAATCGAACGGAGATAGATTAAGATTCTAACAAAATAAATGATGAGGCTGGAGATCGTGATGGAAGAGGAGAGTAAAGATGGCAATGGAAGAGAGAATGCTAAAGCTCAAAGAAATAGGGGGCGGGGTGGCTCAGTCGGTAGTGCGCCAAGCTCGTAATCTGTAGTTCCCAGGTTCGAGTCCCAGCTGGGTCAGCGTTGAGATTTATCTCCGCAAAATTCCCCGCCCTGCCTACGGTCAGTAGGGAACACCGATGGGCTTGGAAAGGCTGCCGTCCGTCGGATGGGACGTTAAGCCGTACCCCGTGTACGGGAGAGAGCCATACCCTGTGCACGTTAAAGAAAACGCTGGATGGCCTTGACGGGAAGCTACCATCTGTCTCCCAACAGCTGTTCCAGTGGGTCCCCTCCCCCAACCTTCTCTGAGCCTTCGGGGTCCATATGACCTGGCCATTTAGCCCATGGTGTGCAAAAAAGTGCCGCTCAGAGGTAAAACAATCCAATCCAACTCAAATAAATAGTGAAAGAGACTGAAAATCAAACACTTTAATAATTCTAAGAGTAAAAACTTTTTTAATGTACCACCGTCCCTCGATTTACACGGTACTCAGTTTGCACGGTTTCGGTTTTATATGGTCAAGGAAATGCCACCAGTTTCGTTTCACTATTGTAGACTCGGATTTACACGGTACTGATTGAGAATTTTTTTTAAAATGTCGACATAATGCATCTTATGAAGTATTGGGTTAGGTTGTTTTACCTTCGAGCAGATCTCTTTTTACACACACCATGGGCTAAATGGTCAGGTCACATGGACCCCGAAGGCTCAGAGAAGTTTGGGGGAGGGAACCCACTGGAACAGCTGTTGGGAGACAGATGGTAGCCTCCCGTCAAGGCCATTCAGCGTGTTCTTTAACGTGCACAAGGTATGGCTCTCCCGCACACGGGGCCACGGCTTAAACCTCCCATCCGACGGACGGCGGCCTTTCCAAGCCCATCGGTGTCCCCTACTGACCGTGGGCAGGGCGGGAAGTTATGCGGAGATAAATCTGAACGCTGACCCAGCTGGGACTCGAACCTGGGAACTACAGATTACGAGCCTGGCGCGCTACCGACTGAGCCACCCCCGCCCCGTTCCAGTGGGTCCCCTTCCCCAACCTTCTCTGAGCCTTCGGAGTCCATGTGACCTGGCCATTTAGCCCATGATGTGCAAAAAAGTGACGCTCAGAGGTAAAACAACCCAACAACCCAAATCTATAGAAGCTCGCGAACCATCACTCTCTCATTTCCACTTCTAATGATTGAATGAATGAAAAAAAAAAAAACAATTGCTTATATCAATATTCAACATTTATTTCTTGGGGGGGGGGGGGGGTCGTATTATCATTCGCAGTTACGGCGATAAATCGAAACTTATGCCCGAGTCATTTTTAAATGAAATTTAAATAATTAGGAAAATGGATGCAGCAACATCTTAACGTTTGAACAAAGACAGCAGACACCAATGACTCTGATATAGACGTGAACTTCCATTTAAATGAAGTCTTGTCAACACAGCGATCAGCTGTTAGGATTCTTCTTTTTGGATCAAAAGGCTCTCTCTTTATTGCAACTATCAGATAAGGCGAAAACACTACACTCGTCAAATGCAAATGAGGAAAGAGAGACTTCATCTCGCTGCACATGGGTGCCAGAACGAGGATGATGAAGATCCCCCTTCCATCACCTCTTGACGCCAGGTAGGTAGCCAAACTCTCTGGGATGCAACCGCCTTTCCTCTGTAAGCGGCTGGCTTCAAAGACTTGGCGCATGTCGGACCAGCAGCAGGCCGAACTGAACCGAAGCAGGAGATACGATCTGGACGGGATGCTGCTCTCCCTCTGTCGTTTGACTGAGCCGACTGTGTGATGTCTGCAGTCTTTGTGCTCTGGGAGATAATGGAAAGAAGGAAACTGTGGTGAGGAGCTTTCCCTATTCTTACATCTACTGCAATCGCTTTGGTGACTTGCCTTTTTTTCTGCTTCAGGTGGTTGTCGTTGATGGATAACTGGGAGATATCTGATGAGGGAGGAAGCCGAAGATTGAAAGCCATGCTCGGGCTTTTGTAAACACTCTGGAGGTTTAACTAATACTCGCTTCTCGTGCAATGAGTGGGTCATGTGATGGGCACGAGTGGATGAGTGCGGTAAGTAGTTCAGATGACAGATGAAGATAAGCTTTTTTTTTCTTGTTTCCTAGCAACATTTTTGATTTCCATCAGAGGTTGACAAATGCACGATGGCTTCAAAGATCAATTGTTTTACCTCTGAGAGGCATTTTTCTTGTCACACAATGACCAGGTCACAAGGACCCCCAAGGGCTCAGAGAAGGTTGGGGAAGGAACCCACTGGACAGTTCTAGGAGACAGATGGTAGCGTTTCGTCGAGGTCATCCAGAGTGGTCTTTAGCGTGAGTGAAGTAGGCTATCTTGCATACGTGACCGCTGTTTTATGTGTCCGACGGACGGCGGCCTTTCACCCCCACCCAACTTTTTAATCAAGGACAGGGTTTAGCGGAGATAAATCTCAACTCTGGCACGGATGGGATGCGAACCTGGGAACTACAGATTAAGCGCGTAGCGAACTACTGACTGAGCTCGGACAAGCTCGGCTGTCGGAAAGATGAAAAAAAAGGGATGGGTTGTCTTACCTCTGAGCGGCACTTTTTTGCACACCATGGGCTAAATGGCCAGGTCACATGGACCCCAAAGGTTCAGAGAAAGTTGGGGGAGGGGACCCACTGGAACAACTATTGGGAGACAGATGGTAGCCTCCCATCAAGGCCATCCAGCGTGATCTTTAACGTGCACAGAGTATGGCTCTCCCGCACTCGGGACCACGCTTAACATCCCATCCGACGGACGACGGCCTTTCCAAGCCCATTGGTGTCCCCTACTGACCGTGGGCAGGGCGGGGAATTTTGCGGAGATAAATCTCAACGCTGACCCAGCTGGGACTCGAACCTGGGAACTACAGATTACGAGCCTGGCGCGCTACCGACTGAGCCACCCCCGCCCCAACAGCCATGCCTTAACCCGGGGCTCGAACCCAGGTCCCTTAGATCAGTAGCCAAGAGCGCTAACCACTCGGCCATGGGACGGCTGAAAAAAAGGAGTTTTAGAAACCTAAATTGGTATCAATAACTCTATATTTTAATATTGTCGAAAATCAAGATTTCAGTGAGATTTAATAGAGTTAGCTTTTCTCCTGCAGCATTTTTGCACGGAAAAGTCAAATTTCAAAGTAGCGGATTTTTTTGTTGGTTGTTTTACCTCTGAGCGGCACTTTTTTGCACACAATGGGCTAAATGGCCAGGTCACAAGGACCCTGAAGACTCAAAGAAGGTTGGGAGAGGAGACCCACTGGAATAGCTATTGTGAAACAAATGGTAGCCTCCATTCAAGGCCATCCAGTGTGTTCTTTAACGTGCACAGGGTATGGCTCTCCCGCACACGGCTTAATGTCCCAACCGACGGACGGTGGACTTTCTAAGCCCATCGGTGTCCCCTACTGACCGCGGGCGGAGATAAATCTGCGTTTGCGGAGATAAATCTCAACGCTGACCCAGCTGACTCGAACCTGGGAATTACAGGTTACGCGCCTGCAGCGCTACCGACTGAGCCACCCCCGCCCCTTAAAGTAACGGAGCTTTGAATGTGTCTCCACATTAACCTACACGAGCAATTATCTTTTAATCATTTCAAGCTGTAGATAAGATCTCCCGAATATATTTATATCCTTAGAGAGTTAAGAGGGCAGAAATGAGGTTGTGGATATATTTGGACAGCGCTAGAGGAAGAATGAGTGAAACGAATGTTAAAAATTTGCAGATGAAACTGAGGCAAATGTCTGAACGTACTAATGACAAACCTACTCCAAAAGTCAGCGACTCCTTCAATAGCAAGACGGATAAAATTTAAAAAAATCCTTCACTTACATGGATCTAAAAAAGTTTAAAAATAAAATCATTGGTAATCTTTTTGATTTAATTGAATTCATTTCAAAGAGAGATTTTGAAATGAAACGTTTAGGAAACACCTCCTATAACAGAAGGCCGATGAACCAAGTTATGACGTCATCATAAGTAGTCCTAGGTGTAGAAAAATTATTATTTATTTCTAATTTAACTATTGGTGTACTATTATTTATAATAATGCTTATTTATAAATGTACCTTATTCAGAAAAAACATTATTCGTATTTATTAGAAATGATCATAATGCAAATATATACGAATAATTTATCTTCTAAATGGGTATATTTATAAATAAACCTTAATATAAATATTAGTACAAAACTACACTAGTAGTTATAATATATATTATTAGGTTGGGTCGTATTACCTCTGAGAGGTGCTTTTTTTGCACACAATGGACTAAATTGCCAGGTCACAAGAACCCCGAAGTCTCAGAGGAAGATGGTGGAGACCCACTAGACAGCTGTTATGAGACAGATGAATGGAATTTCATGGCTTTGTACAAGTTAAAGAACATGCTGGATGGCCTTCCATCAAGGCCATCCAGCATGTTAACTTGTACAAAGTATATATTATCATTTCACCCAGGGTTTTACGTCGCATCCAACGGAAGGAGGACTTTCCAATCCCAAAGATGTCCCTTTTTTGACCGTGGGCTTAGTAGACATAAATTTCAACGCTGGCACAGTTGCAATTCGAACCTGAAGATTATAAGCCTGTCACACTACTAACTGAGTCAACATCAACCCCATTGGGTTATCAGGACACTGACTAAACCTGGGCTATATAATTGTTTGGTCCTTTCTAACTGTTTGCTATGGTAGGGAAATTTGAATTTTATATAAGCAAGATAATAAGTTCTTTACTTTTGATTAAAGATTCTTACCTATCATCTTGGATCGGGTTGCTTTACCTCTGAGCGGCACTTTTGTGCACACAATGGACAGGTCGCAAGAACCCCGAGTGGTCAGAGAATTTGGGAAGGACCCACTAGACAGATGTTAGAAGATAGATGGTAGCATCCCGTGAAGGCCATCCAGCATGATCTTTAACGTGCATAACGTCCCACGAGTTTATGTCTCATCCGACGGACGGCGGCCTTCCCCAGTCCATTGGCGTGTTCTAACCGAGGGCGTTTTTTTTTTGCAGAGATGAATCTCAATGCTGATTCAGGTGAGACTCGAACTCGGGAACTACAAATTAAGAGCCTGTCGCGCTAGTCCCCCCCACCCATCCCCTGGTAAGTCACTGATACTTTTAACACCACTCTGCTCGAATGCAAGAAGGCCAGACAATAACTAAAGATTCAACAAATATTTGTTTCAAGTTTTGACCATAATAGTAATCTTTGTGGTAGAAAAGTGCGCAAAATTTTCGTGGGCACTAATCTTGTTTTCAGAAATTCGTCATAGTTGAAATATCTTGACAATAAAATAGCAGACAAAAAAAATTCCTTTCAGTAGCGAGATTACCACATTTTATCATTTTTTTTTCTAAATGCTATCTGTTGCTTTGGATTGTCACAAGCGGATACTTATCGTCGAGATTTTCGTGTTCTATTCCTGAACGTCACATAGAGATAACACGGGGTCAGATTTCTATTGTTACGAAGACTGGTCCCAGCCTGTCTGCAACGTTCAGACGTGCACGTGTCCAACCTCAATGACGTTGGAATGCCAGCTGGCGCGTCACTTCACACCTTTTTACGTCATCCAAGATTCACCTTCGTCCTCTTCATCTCAAATATCGGAAACAAAAAAGATAATTTCACACAGAGATGTTTGTCTTTTGATGACTCAAGAAGGCAGACAACTTGCAGGTCAGTTTCTGAAAGATCGATCGTTGGAGAAATGTAACAATTTACGATTTGCTACTTAATGATTGACGTCATCATTTGGGTTGTTTTACCTTCCTTTTTAGCTGCACTTTTTTTGCAGACAATTGGCTAAGCAGCCAGGTCTGAGGCTCAGAGAAAGTTGGGGTAGGGGACCCACCGGACAGCTGTTAGGAGACAGAGTGAGCCTCTCGTCAAAGCCATCGAGTGTTCTTTAAGGGCACAGGTTATAGCTCTCGCACACGGAGCCACGGGTTAACATCCCATTCGACGGACGGCAGCTTTTCCAAGCTCATCGGTGGCCCTACTGACCGAGAGCAGGGAGCGAGTCTTGCGGAGATAAATTTCAACGCTGGGTTGTTTTATCTCTGAACGGCACTTTTTTGCACACTGACTAAATGGCCAGGTCACAAGAACCCCGCAGGCTCAGAAGTTGGGGGAGGGGACCCACTGGAGCAGCTGTTGGGAGACAGATGGTGGTCTCCCGTCAAGGCCATCCAGTGTTATTTAACGTGCTCGGGATATGGCTCTCCCGCACATGGGGCCACGGCTTAACGTCCCATCAGGCGGACGGCAGCCTTTCCAAGCCCATCGGTGTCTTTTACTGACCGTGGACAAGGCGGAGAGGTTTGCGGAGATGTCTCAACACTAACCCAGCTGGGACTCGAACTTCGGAACTGCAGATTACAAGCCTGGTGCACTACCGACTGAGCCACTCCCCAACCCCCAAAAAGTAAACCCACGGGAAAATTGTTTTATCCATTACGAATTTTAAGTTACTCCGCTTTTTCTTAATTTAGCCCATGGTGTGGCAAAAAAGTGCCGCTCAGAGGTAAAACAACCCAACCCGCTTTTTCTTTTTACTTTATTCGAAAGCAGTGTTTAAAGACTTTACAACACGATACCTTATTTTTATACGAGATTTATTATGCGACTTATTATTTCAAAGCACAGCAATTTTTCAAATGCTAAATATTTTGGCTTCCCGCCAGATTTTCTGGGGAAAGAGGGACATGCTTCAACTCCAAACCATTGTATACGTCACAGATTCTTGGACCTTATTACCAGAATACATTTTTTTTAACCCTACAATTAATAATGCAAAAAATCTTAAAATGCAAATCTTTTAAAACTATCAGCTGGAAAATGGAAGGCTACTTCAACGTAAAACTAGTCTCTTTTTCTCATAACGTCGGGATGAGGGCGGCTTAGTCAGTAGCGCGCTAGGCTCGTAATCTGCAGATCCCACTTTCGAATCCCACCTAGGCCAGTGTCGATATTTATCTACGCAAAACCCCACCCTGCCCTCGGTTAGTAGAGTACACCGAAGGGCATGGCTGCCGTCTATCGGATGGAACATTAAGAGTTCTGAGGAAAAGGCGATATACTGGACAGCTGGAGACTGGATTGTTTTACCTCCGAAGTCTCAGCTGAACTTTTTTTGTCCACAAAAAGGCTAAATGGCCAGGTCACAGGGAATCTGAGAATGTTGGTGGAATGGGACCCCCTGGATAGCTGTTAGAAGATGAATGGCAACCTCCCTTCACGGCCATCCAAGCTCGAACCTGGGAACTGCAGATTATGACCCTGGAGCGTTATGGAGACATCCTCCGCCCAGAGTTCGGTAGGAATTTTGCTTCTCGGGACAACAGGACATCTCATTAAGTAAAGGGGGCAATTGTTATTACCCTATTGGGTACCATATGTCGATTTCTCCTTTAGAATTCGTAATAAAATTGCAGTTTGTTTTCTTTACATCGACAGAAAAATGGAAACATTTCCATGTTATCTCAAGAGAATATCATAATCAGAACTCAATAACTTATTCACTGATTTTTAATGTCTGATGAGAAATTAAAAATCTCCATCAAATATATCTAAATCTCGTTTTTAGACAGTAATTATATATATAATATTCTAGTATTCAAGGAATGAATACTGGAATATTTAACAGGCTACAAAAAAATTTAACCTCACAATTTAATTAAAACATTAAAAACAGTTTACGAGATCAGTACGGGATGCACCTCGACTCGAGTCAATTTTTTGTAGCCTGCTAAATATTCCAGTGCTTATATCTCAATAAATATTAAACATATATTGTTTAAAATCGAGATTCAGATAGATTTGAATGAGATCTTAATTTATCTTTAGACATATTTTTCCTTAAAAGTTATATTGAAGAAGTTATTGAGCTCTGAATTGGATTTTCAATCGAGATAACATGGAACTGTTCCCATTTTTCTGTCCAGTACAGTGCCTGTAAATTGTCGTGTGTGTGTGTAAGGCGCTGAATTTTTTTTATAAAAGAAACATACGACACTAACATAAAATATCTAATGATTTATTTGATCAAAACCGACTTCACACTATTACACTATGCTGCGCTTTTTTTTTTATCTCCTTTTTAAGATCTACTTATACCATTTCGGAAAATACCTTATATTCATCCAACACAACTATACAGACTTTAGTATCATTTACAGGTATATACAGTACTACTACATTTTTGTTTTCGAACAGCAATCAGAGATTACAGGAATATTCGAGTCTAAAGTTTTTTTAAGTCTATTGCTTGAAGCCAAAAGCTTTTTGCGTCTAAAAGATAAACGTTCTTTTGCTTCTGTTTTCAACTATGGAAATGCCACGATCTAATGACCAGGGGCTTCTGAAGAAATGGATTAAGTTAATATTCAGTACTGTCTGTATTACTAACTCAAACTCCAATTTAACAAACAAAGTCGTCTTTTAGTTACACCCAGCTTCAAAATATATAGCAGACATATTTATATTGTTTAATGGACTTAATTTGAATTGTTTGCTTATCTGTAAGAGTTTATTTAGCAAAACTTTACACCATATGGTTAACGAAATCAGAATGATTCGATAACATTCATACTTTGAAGTTGGGTTTGCAAAACATTTGCTTATCTGGAATTATACTATTGTTAAAATATTATCTTCAGCTCTTTATTAGTTCTTTTTACCTTTGCACAAAACACTATCCCGGTTCATATATACAAACATTTTCTGCGGGATTTCATTCGGACTGCAATATTTAAGTCCTCGGAAATCTGACCAGACAAATGTTAACCCCTTCACTGCTCAGTTAATCCTGGACGATTCCTTCTCTACCTGTTCAATAAGAATACATTCACTTTCTGCTCTTTTTCACGAGGGTTGGGTTGTTTTACCTCTGAGCGGCACTTTTTTGCACACCATGGGCTAAATGGCCAGGTCACAAGGACCCCGAAGGCTCAGAGAAGGTTGGGAGAAGGGACCCACTGGAACAGCTGTTGGAAGACAAGATGGTAGCCTCCCGTCAAGGCCATCCAGTGTGCTCTTTAACGTGCATAAGGTATGGCTCTCCCGCACACGGGGCCACAGCTTAACGTCCCATCCGACGGACGGCGGCCTTTCCAAGCCCATCGGTGTCCCCTACTGACCGTGGGCAGGGCGGGGAATTTTTGCGGAGATAAATCTCAACGCTGACCCAGCTGGGACTCGAACCTGGGAACTACAGATTACGAGCCTGGCGCGCTACCGACTGAGCCATCCCCGCCCCCTTTTTCACGAGGAATATATTTATCATATGCAGTGAAGGGAAAACATCAACATCTGCTCTGAGGAGTTTTAAAGAATATAAATGCAACATTTTACAAGCATCGATCAATTTGTATCTCATATACAGATATTTCCTTTTATAGCATTTCGTTAATATGTAGTACGTGTAGACATTAATTGTCAATGATATTCAAACATTCCAAACAAATGTTGGAGTATAAAGTGAAACATTCTTAAGAAACGTGCTCAAAGGAACGGATATGTTCAAAGGAATAAAACAGTACACAGCTGGAGCGGAATAAAACAGGAATAAAACAGTACACAGCTGGAGCGGAATAAAACAGGAATAAAACAGTACACAGCAGCCAGGCGGAGCTAAAGTCTTGGTCTTAAACTGAAGCATACATATCATAAATCTGTTGCAAAAATAAAATTAAAAATTTTTAAATAAATATTTCAAATGGAAGATTTAAAAATATAATCGATAATTAAAGCAATGTTTTGCAATATGATCAGGGATGACCGACTTCTATGTATTTAATATATAAATTACTCGAGAACAGTTACTTTTCTCTATGAATATACTAGTATTTCTCTAGACTAATTACACATAAAGTAGTGAGTTATAATCATAAAAGGAAATCAGTATAATTAATAATTAAAGTGAGTGAATAAGTATGAAATTTAACAGGATTTTTATTACGAAAAAATTATAGCAAATAAAAAAATAGCAACAAAAAATCTGCTTCAGAACATCTTCCACGGTTTATGCGATAGTCGAGTGCCAAGAATCATTATTATTTAATAGTTCGGCATCTTTTTTGTTAAATTAAAAATATTGGAAAATAAATTATTTAAGAAGCATTTTGTAAGCCTAAAAAGTTATCTAAGAAAAAGTTAAGAGGTTAAGAGATTATGGACTAATGATCTAATGCAAGTACATACAACCCTGTCACTTGCAAGAATCCCAGAGCTGGTAAAAGTGCTTGCCATTGCATCTTTTATTAGTGGTTGCGAGCATGATTATAAATAAAAATTTGTTTGCTGTTACCGAAAGCACTCTGCTATTACCAACAACACAGGCTTTATTGCACTCTGTTGTATAATCCAATAGATCAAATGGCTTCAAAAGTAGGATCTCACCAAAACTAGTGGATCAAGCCAAATAGTTCTTGTACAATTTTATGTAAATACCAAAGGTTTGAGTTCAGTGGAGTGCTATTATTGCTCAACAAGTTTACTGGCAGTAATCAAATAAACCGATTGTTAGCTGAATGAAACTATTAAAATATGCAAGCTCATGCCTAGTTGAAAGACAAATTTCGTCCTATTTATTAGTTTTTCATTTGATAGGATAGCTCACTCTGTTAAAGCCCCCCCCCCAAAAAAAGAAAATAAGCTCTCCCCCCCCCCCATCACTCCACGACGAGGAGGAAAACATGGCTGTCAACATAAACCCCTTGACTCCCATATCTATTGCCTAAATATAAAATTTCTAGCACAGACAGTTTACAATATTAAAGTACTTCTTATCTTCCAACTTTAGCACCTTTCAATGGCGATTCAAACTAATCAAAAATTAGGAAAATGCAACCAGATAACATTTCATTTGCCCCTTAACAGTAAAAGTTTAATGTCTATGAAAGACGGCCAAAGTAAAAATAGCAAATATTAAAAAAAAAAGAATGACATGATACTTAAAACTGTTTTGAAACATCTCGACTCCTTTATAATAAATTTTAACCTGTTCACTTGTATGTGTGCTCAGCTGATTATTGCTGCCATTTCTTTTTCTTAACTACTGAATCCAATTAATCTTTGAATACATATTTTAATATAAAAAATTTTGTGTCAAAAGTCAAGATCGAGGCAACTGCTTGAGAATTGTTGCTGAACATACAAAAATATTAAAAACAGATTCCCTCAGTCAAACACTAGAAATGAGAAAGCTATTATAACTGAGAGCAACAGCAGGTGTATTGAGTGCAAGAGGAATAACTCAGACCTGCCCCATTGAAGGCATGAAAAGTAAAAAAAAAACTATCTAATGTCCTTACTATATCTCTACTAAAACAATATGGCAATGTAGGATTTTAGCAAGATTTATAAAGTTCTAGTGGAGACCGACTTCCCTATTGCACGGTAGGAGCTGCCGCTGAATGCGAGGTAAATCAAGTAAAATTTATGAGGAATAAGACAAAATTCCATGAAATCAAAGGAATAAAATTGTTGATTTGAAAAGTAATAATTATACACAATTTCAAGGAAATTTTGAACTGAGACGTACATCAAGCATTAAAGAAACTTGTTTCCCCTTTAAAACTTGCCATTTTAATTCCACGAATTGTAGAAACACAGTTAAATCTAATCCTGGTATACTTTTGTTTCTCTCTTTTGGACTTTCAAAAAATTCTAACATCACAAACAGAAATGCGAACTGAAATTATATGTTTGAGAACTTCAGTAATGCTAGTTCAAAAACTGTTTTGTGAAAAGCAATTACTAATTCACAATATATTATGCGATAAATAATTAGTATAATAATTATTCATTTCTATAGGTTTTCTTTTCTCTAAGAATATGCTAGTATTTCTCTTTTCTTTCCATTGTAATATAACAAGTAGTAGGTTAAAAGGTAAGAGGGTTGTTTAAAAGGATCCTGACTGATGTAGTAACAGAAAGAATATGGCACAGGGATCGGAATCTAGACTCCTTCAAAGTACACACCTTCTGGAGCTACATACTTTGGCCACTGATCCAACTATAATTTGAAATAATTTTCACGCACACTTTTTTTGGAATGACCACAACTGTTCCATTGCAGTTATTTTAATGGTGAGCACATCTTCAAATCAATGTCTTTTCAGGAAATTCTGAGTTTGGGTGAACAAATGTCACATGATCCAATCTATTGAGCATGGAAGTTGCTTCACTTCTGAAGATTCCATGTTTGGCTAAAAATGTCTCAGTCAGTTGAGAGGAGTGGCTGCATTATCATGATGTAGCATCCAGTCTCCATAAAAATCGTTTCAAAACAAAAATATTCATAACTCCATGGACCCTTGATATTAAACACCTAATCTGGAATTTTTTTAAATATTAGTATATAGCCTTAAGTGGCATTCTAAAAACTAACTAGAACATTCATTATGATAAAAAAAACAGATCAGATATGGCAGTGGTTCTCAGCCAGGTTTTCCCTATACCAAACCTGAGACAATCTCAAGTTCAGCAAAATTACAAAAACAGTATAAGTTAATTCAACACACCATGTATTTTCAGTGTATTTATGCTATTAGTGCTAAACATATACCACACAACCAAAATATTACTATGAGTCCTAAACTAATAGCAACCATATCTACCTCTGGGGAGGCTTTTTAAGATTAAGAAAGCCATATGAATATGATAAACCTCAGAGATATGGTATATACATATCCATTTAAAACTTATACAAGAGCAATTCTTTACTACGATTTTTGATAAAAGTTGAAATGTTATTAAAAACAACTAATGACAAGTTGTATTCAGTTTTATACAATTCTTACATCATGTAATTAGTTGACTGACAAATTCATTTCATTACAATATACAATTATTTATTATTATTGAAAAATCTTTTTTTTTTTGCAATAATTTGCCTTAATCACACACTAAAATAATCCCTGGTCTGTTTTCTGTTAGTCTACAAAAGAATAAAAGCGTGCAAAAAAGTAAAGCTAGTACTTAAATTCTGTACTTATATGCCTATCCGGTTTTTTTTTCAGCAATCACTTCATTACTATTGGCACCATTTGTAGATTCCCGCATTGTGGCTGGACATTAGTATCTTCCAAGAACTAGCACTAACAAACTTGCACCTAAGTCCTATAGACATATTTCAATACTTGACATTATTCTTAAGTCTTGTTGAATGGTGTGTCTGGAGATTATATCCTGTTGCGCCACACATTCTGATGTGGTTGCATGTATTTGCTCTGTTGTACTTTGGATTTGGTCTACCAATTGTATTTGGATGCTTGCTGGATGGGTGCAGTATTTATGCTTTGGTTTTCGTATGCATATATTTTTGCTGTCTTCTATTAGTCCAGGAGTAATTTCATTGGGAGAATCATATATTTTGTCATTCCAACATATATGATATTCATAAATTACTAATCTCTCATATAATTCCAACTTGCACTATAAAGACTACTATTACCTCCATACTTTTGAAATCGAGTATCACATCCTTTTGCATAATTCTAGATATCATCCATTATTCTAGATAACTCTTTATTCCATTCTAGATAGTACTTTATTCTGTAGGAGACCCGTTTTATGCTCTTTAAAGTCCAGCGGGGCATGTCCTTGTGTAAGTGTTTGTATATGAGAAACCAGGACAAGCCTACTATAGCATCTAAGCCATCTCTGTCCTTTGTGTAGAGAAGTACATCTTCCTTTTTAGTATATTGGTATATACTTACAAATTGTTTTTTTTTTGTACAGATAGAAGTTTGGAAAGGTAATTTTTGACAGCAAATTGTATTGTTCAATAGTATTATGCATTTGTTCAATGGCATTGGCAATGTTATACTTTCTTGGTTGGTAAATCATTAATAGATCATCAATGTACTTTCCATCATAAATTAACTTAATATTTATATTCTTGATCATTGAATTATATTGTTTATATTTTGGATTATTGAACAAGTATAACAAGCAATATTCGAAATACAGATCAAACCCAAATATGAAACGGTATTACTATACATTGTAACATTATATTCTAACATTCCAGTGAAAAAAACTATTAAATTAGTAACCGTGCATGACCTCTGAGTGGCACTTTTTTGCACACCATGGGCTAAATGGCCAGGTCACAAGGATCCCGAAGGCTCAGAGAAGGTTGGGGAAGGGGACCCAATGGGTTGGGTTGTTTGGGTTGTTTTACCTCTGAGAGGCACTTTTTTGCACACCATGGGCTAAATGGCCAGGTCACATGGACCCCGAAGGCTCAGAGAAGGTTGGGGGAGGGGACCCACTGGAACAGCTGTTGGGAGACAGATGGTAGCCTCCCGTCAAGGCCATCCAGCGTGTTCTTTAACGTGCACAGGGTATGTCTCTCCCGCACACGGGGCCACAGCTTAACGTCCCATCCGACAGACAGCAGCCTTTCCAAGCCCATCGGTGTCCCCTACTGACCGTGGGCAGGGCGGGGAATTTTGCGGAGATAAATCTCAACACTGACCCAGCTGGGACTCGAACCTGGGAACTACAGATTACGAGCCTGGCGTGCTACCGACTGAGCCACCCCCGCCCCAGGGATCCAATGGAACAGCTGTTGGGAGACAGATGGTAGCCTCCCGTCATGACCATCTAGCATGTTCTTTAACATGCACAGGGTATGGCTCTCCTGCACACGGGACATGGCTTAACGTCCCATCTGATGGACGGCGGCCTTTCCAAGCCCATCGGTGTCTCCTACTGACCGTGGGCAGGTGACAAGTTTTGGGTTTTGGTAATAACTAAAGTAGAGCATAAAAATGGCACCTTATATTTAAGACGGCTTAAGAAATGTTTACCTAACAGCACATTGTGTGCAATCAAAAACCCCGAACTCCCCCCTCACACACACAGGGGTAAAAAAGGTACGAGTATACGCTATTAGTATGGTCCATAAGCATTGGTTGGAAAAGAAGCAACATCATGAAACCATAAATATAAGGTGCCTGTAAGAGCGCTATTTAGTATGGTTAAAAAATGATTTGAGACAGAAATAAGAATATCATGGAAAAAGACAACAAGACTTACAGAACCTAAGTGGCCTCATACAGAATAAAGCACTATTTTGGACAGTATTATAGCAGGGTGCAATACCTGATTTTGAAGGCATGGAGGTAATAGCAACTCTTACAACACAATATAAATTGGACCTATATGAGAAATCAGTATGAATCCTGTCATGTGTATTATAATGTTGAACTAGATACATCAAACCCCAGAAATCTCTCCTGGCCCAACAGAAAGCAGAGAATAGATTTATGCAAAACGAAAAATAAATACTGCACCAATCATGCAAAACGAAAAACAAGCACTACCCAACCACTGCCAGAGGAACAAACTGCAAGTACACACAAATCATATCCGAACAAGTTCACACAATCGTATCCTGTTTTCAACACAGGATCATTATATATTATTTATATAATGATTTATATCATTTAAAAATGGATATACAGCATTATTTGTAGCAAGAAGCTACAAATAATGCCAACAATAGTGAAAGAAGCAAGAGTGATGTATTAAAAGAGATGTGTGAAATATGATTACCAGAACTTAAGTATTATCTTAACTTTTTGCATATATTTTTTATCTTTTGCAGATTAACCACAAATAGAGCAGTTGGGTTGTTTTACCTCTGAGCGACACTTTTTAGCACACTATGGGCTAAATGGTCAGGTCACAAAACCCCAAAGACTCAGAGAAGGTTGGGGGAGGGGACCCACTGGAACAGCTGTTGGGAGACAGAGACAGATGGTAGCCTCCTGTCAAGGCCATCCAGCATGTTCTTTAACATGCACAGGGTATGGCTCTCCCACACATGGGACCATGGCTTAATGTCCCATCCAACAGACAGCAGCCTTTCCAAGCCCATCGGTGTCTCCTACTGACCGTGGGCAGGCGAGGAGTTTTGTGGAGATAAATCTCAATGCTGACCCAGCTGGGACACAAATAGAACAGTACCAGAGACTATATTTTACTTTATGGCAAGGCATTAGCACACAAAATGAAAAAAAGTTTTTTAATTAATGATAATAACATAATTGCTACATATATATAGTAATAACCATATTAAATAATATTCATTGACTATTCTTAACAGGTAAACAAAGAAGAGCACTGAAACTGTTACTGGAAATTTTTAATGACAAGGTAAAAAATGAAAGAGTAGCTTTCTGTACTTAACCAGAAAACCATAATGGATTGCATGTGATCTCAATACATTTATGAATACAATTAATTTGTTCTATATATTCAGTGAAATAATATTATGACTTCAGGTAACATTTAATTGTACAGTGAAGTATAAATAGCAAATGTAAGCATTTTTGCCTTTATTGAATCTGCCAAGAAATTACAACTTTTGACTAACTTGCACTGTGTCAACAATGGCCCTTGTTGTGGTCTTAAGATTGACTTTTAATCAAATACTTTTTGTATCAGTGTGTGCCTTGATATACAGATATACATTCCTCTGCATTATTTTTTGCAATGAGTATATTTTTATTCTACTTATTAAAATGTTTAAAAATAATTAAAAGAGCCAGAAACCATCAAAGAGTTTTGAATAAAGATCAGATGGCTGCAGTATTCATGGGCGTAAATTGGTTTATGTAAGCTATGAATTTTGAATGTATAAAGTAATATCAATTAATTATTAAACTGTTAGAAATATAACAATGTTACTATATCTAATTTACAGTGAATAAATAAACAATTCGAAAGATTACTTTAGATAAAGGATATTAATTCTTCAAGCTAGTAAATATTTCACATGGATCACAAAAATCATCACTAAAGTGCAATGCATAAAATATTATAGATTTTTGAACATGTGTATCAATATTTTGCTGGAGTGTCACTAATACTTCTCTGCCTCCTGTAAGATTGGAAATTGGCAGTTCTTTGTGCCAGCATGAAGGGTTAATTCAGCATGCTTTCTTGAAACTGCTATAATAACAAAAGCTTTTTATTGGCCCTTTAATTTTATAACTGTTAAAGCTCTTGAACAATGAAGAAAATTAGGCTGGGAAAATATATATATACTGCTCACAAAAATTAGGGGATATTTTATCACTTCATATTCATTTTAAAATATCCCCGAATTTTTGTGAGCAGTGTATATATCAATTACCAATATTTTAGTACATATAAATACAAGATATGAGTTACTATATTTTTGAGTCGGTAAAGGTGAATATCAAATATTTTGAAAAAAAAAAATCCTATATATTTACTGTCTGTATATTCAAAGGTCAAATATTAAAATTTATAAGTGAAATAATATCAACTTTAATCAATTCTCAAAATAATAACAAAATAAAAAATTGCAAATAAGTAGTTCCAACCAGTGAATAAATTTTTTACTTTTAAAATAAGTAGTCCAATCCATGTTTTTGAGTAGATATTTGACTTTCTTTCACATTATGTATGTATGTGTGTGTGTGTATGTATATATATACAATTATATTTAGATGGCAATATATGTGCTCAACAAACAATATAATATTTATTCTAGCTGTTTTCATGTAAGTAGCTTTACTTTGATCACTTACCATATGTAAGTTATCATTCTTAGTGCAGCTTTCTGACTTAATTTAATCTTTTGTTGTGCTTAATGACTACAATACAAATCAATGGAAATAAATGCAAGAAAGTTCAATGAAAAAGTAATACAATGAAGTGATTAGTAGAGCACAATTAAAAAATAATGCATTGAAGAAGGCAGATGTTGGCGAGAATATGAGTAATTCAAAAAACAGCTTAAATGACTTTTAAGCAAGTTCATGCCATAAGAACTTATAAAACAATTTACCAAATAAACAAAAGATTTGATATGCTGTTATTAAAAAGTACATTCATAGCAAAAACACATTATGAGTGCTTTCAGTAGCAGTATGCAAAAGGAGTGCTTTCAATTGTGTAAAACAATCACAAATAATGGAGAAAAACTTTGATGAGAATTTGATAAGAATAAAAGAAGACTTAGCATTTTTCAGAATCCCAGATCTTCACATATGCAGGCTATGTTCAATTTTGAAATCACGCACACACACATAGACATTTTGAGTTAAATTTTGAAAGGGGTTCATACATTTGGAAATGTCAGCAAGTTGCAAAAGCTCCTTGAAACAAGCACATCATAAATGCCAAGGGGCGAGTAGCATGGAACAACATTGCTAACTGAGTCCTTTTTCTGTTTGCTTCATGCTGCTGTTTGAAAATGTTTTATGCTACTCTGCACTTAAATGTGTTCAAGGATCTTTCAAAACTTGCTAGCATTCCCAATGTGTGGGAACTCCTCCAAAATATGAACTATGACTTCAGCCTCAAAGGATCATCACAAAGCAAAAGTCTGTGTATTTGGAATTGACAAACACCAGAGACTTTGAACAAAGTTAAATTCTTTCTCTTCTCAGATTTTCATCAAATGAACTTTTCTATTAATGGAACTTTGTTTTTCTTTATTATCCCTGCTGATGAATGTGCTACATAAATAGAAGAATTTGGGTTTTCACACTGCTACTGAAAACAGTTGCAAAAATAATTTTGCAGTGAGTGTATATATAATATTTGTATTATATAAGCATTTCATTTGTTTGCTTGATAATAATTTAATGAATATAAAAAGCAATTAAACATAACTCTAGCCAAGGTTTAATAAAATATTAAATAAATAGTTTAGATATTTCAGGTAAATCCTATCCCATCCATATTCTAAAATTCTCAAAAAATAATTGGACTTTCATGAATAATTATAGCATGCATAAAAAACTTGTCAGTTGTTAATACTGGATAGGAATCAAAGATGTGGAGTGATAGAGCCTTTTACAGTAAAAGTGAACCATAATGATCATTTCCTTAACCAGTTATAATTTATTTAACATTATAATTATTATTTTGGTGCTTTCATTTCCTTTGAACCATCATTTCTCTCCACCTGTAATGTTGCCGACTGCACAAGGTTATCACCTGCTTACATCACCACCATCATATGCAGATATAGCTTCAGGCATGAGGTCAGCATGTGCCACCTTTACTTTAAGCATTTATTATCTTAAATTCAGAAAATTCATAGTGTTAACTTAGTAACCAAGCTATAATATGGAAACTTAATAGCTCACCAGACTTAAAACTATTCTATTATATACTTGTTTCCTCTTACAAGTTAAATGCAGATGATCACAATACGATGGCTTTATAAAAAAGATATTGCCATAACAGTTTGCTGCCTGAAAAAATTTAAAGCCAATAGTTTCAATAAAATGTGCTTAGCCAAGTTTTCAAACTCTTATTATTGTTGTTAAAAAAATTACCCCATGCTAGTATCTAAAAAAAAAACATTTAATTCCTATCCTGCATACAGTAAAAGTGAAAATGCTTTGAAGTTTTTTTATATGTGTACTAGTTATGAAAGACAATTTCAAAATTACTTTAATGAATAGAAGAACTTTACTGACTCACTACACTCAGAAAGCAGATTACTGGGAAGCTTCCTTTGGCACAGCAATTGCAAACAATAATAACATAAAATTTTCACATCAACTTACTGTTATCATTTACTGCTATATCAACTTCTGTTTTTTTTGCACTATTTAGTTTAGGGAAGAAGTTTAAATTATGGTATGGCAGAGAATTTTTTCTGGAACAGTAACAAATAAATAAAAATCAGATTTTAATCACATAATTTTGGGCATATAAATTTTGTAATGGCCACTTCCTAACATTAAATGGAAGAGTTATAACGATAACACTAATTCTGTACCCTTTATTGATACAAAAAGATTGATTTTTCAAGTAAACAAGTGAAGCAATTTTAAAAAAAACAACTTAACTTTGATAGCATACATTTTTACTACACAGTGTGTGTGTGTGTGAATATATATATATACAGAAAGTATATTCTAAAATGAAACTTATAGTTGTTATTGAACTTTCAATCTTAGAAGCATTAATATTATGACAAGTTTAACTAGTATTGTTACATTATCTGTCTAGAAGTTTGAAACAATTCAATACAAGGATATTTTTAATAGGTATTACACTTGCTACATAATAATACACCATTACAGTTAAAATCTATTAGGAATCGAGTGTGGCGAATTCATATTTCTTTTTCTCCACTTCTTTTCTGTTGCTAGAAACAAGTTTTTTTGTATAGGGTAGAATGATATTTCAAGCCTATAATAATTTATACATCAGCAAAAAAAATGCATCATGGAAGAATACATTAAATATATAGTGGACATAGATTAATACAAGTTAAATGTATCAGATTTATGAATACGATTTAGTGGCATGTCACTGTCAATAAGTTTAATTAGTGATAGTTCAGTCATAAAAAAAAGATCAGTTCAAAGACAACTGATGTGCAAAGATTGTGCTATTTAAGCATAATTTGACATTTTGAAAAAAATTGCTGGAAGCCCAGATGAAGCAACAGATATTAAGTTATCACATCTCTTAAATTTTCAAGGTAGTAGCTTTTTTTAAATATGAGAGAAACAAATTTATATTTTTTGGTGAATTCATTACAATTGCTTTATAGCCCTTTTAGTGCTAACAATGTATCATTTCTAGGAAAAACACTGATATTCTTTAACATAGGATGGTCTACTAGCATTTTTCTTTTCATCATCGATTTATTATTGTTGCTACCTTTCGTCTGGGTTCAAACAACAGGTCAACAATAGTATGTCAAACAACAGCATTTGTTAGACTTTTGAATGCAGTTCAATGACATATCATTTTTAACATTAAAAGAATTCAGATTGAATAAATGCATTCAGATTGAAAGTTAACATAGTAAAATTGTTAATATGTGCAAGGGCTAATTTTTATCAAATAAGATGCAACCACTTGTTCCTCACTTGCTATTTTTAAAGAATATTCATTCATAAGCACTACATCCCAATTTATTACTCAATTAAATTTGAGCTCTGACCTGAAGAAAAACGTTTAATAACTCCATTACTATATGTATCAGGCACTCTAGAAAATTCTTGGAGAATTCTACAACACAAATTGAAATATTAGAAATAATGTAAAACATGATAGTATCATATTTACTCAAATATAAGATGAGCCTTTTCCAAGAGGGACAAGATTTAGAGAAATTTTTATTTTAATTATTAGCTGCACTTTTTACTAATTTAACTGTTGACTAGTACAAATTTAACATTCAGATTTAAAACAATCCTATGAAAAATAAAATTGCAAAAAACATTCCATAAGTTTTAGGTTTGTATCAGAATGTATTATTAATAAACTCCCCAAGTGTGTGGTTAATAATTGGAAGAGAAATAGTGCAATAGATGTTTTAGGATTGTTAGAAATTTACTTTTAGAGAGACACCAACTTAAATGACTAATATTTTTTTTACCGCTATATTAGAATAAGTTTACAAATGGATTTTGCTGGGCTTTGAATACATAATGAGTGAATTATGTACAATTTATATTGGATGAAACAACTCTTTTATGACACTAAAGACTGCAAAAATCTTATATGTTTAAGATACTTAACATTAAAATCTACTTGCACTTGAAGATATTTACAAAAGGCATTACTAACAAGAGTATATAATAAGTCTTAGTTTACTGTTCTGTTGCTATGCTATCATATTCAAAATAATTTACCTCAAGTTATGTGCACAAGTAACAGAAAAAGCTACTTTAAACGTTAAGATAATTAAAAATGTGTCTGTAAAAAAACAAAAAAATATGAACAAAACAAGATTTAAAATATATCACATCCAAATATTAAAATACAAATTCAGGAAACTTAAAAAAATTCACACATGATCTGCATCTACCAGGAACTACAATTGAAGCTTTAAATGTCCCAATTTGGAAATTAAAACATCAGTGAATTCTAAAGTGAAATATCTGTTTCATGGAATCCATTCACAATCATGAAGGTGTATAAGCATGAATAAGAGGAAAAATTCTTATTTATTATCTTGAACTAGATAAATTTTAGCTCAAAAAAAAAAACCCTTCCCATTTATCATCAGTTTGAAATGCTATTTTTCAAGCTATGTTAAACTAATATTAAGAGATTCATAGTAATACATTTAAATAATTGTAATATTTGGAAACTTAAACATTTCATTGCATTGTAGACAAAATAATCATATATCATTATATAAATTTAGAGTCTATGTGAAATAAAGTTATTGATTTATATGCAAATTACAAACATTGTCATGATCCAGCTTAATAAAAAGTTTATATTTTGACACTATTAACCATAAATAACTACCAGTGCTTTTTACAGCCCTAAAAAAGTTCAAATTCAATGAAACATATCTAAATACACATGATTACATTCCAACTTAAATGCATGCAATCAATGCATTTCCAAACTGTAGCCTGCTACATTACTATATTATGACTATGAGTATATTATGATTTCTAATTTATGTCTGCATCCAATGTACATGATTTTTAAATACTGCTATAAATTTTATATTATTTGCACACTGATTCATTTACATACATCTGAATTATCTATAAATTTAAGTAAAATAAGTAAATGTGTTAAAACTGTAAAATGAGTTTTTAGTACGTCTATAAATGCATAATTTATGAAAACCAAACTGTAAATACAGTATCACATTCATAAATAGTTACTTTCTGGACAAGTTCTGTGGCACTAACTGTTAGTAACAAAACAAATAAAAAGAGATCCCAACAAAAATGCAAATTTGCAAAGATTATTTCGCTGCACTTTTGAAATATAATTACAGCAATCTTTCACACTCCATTTAATAATCATAGAGAAAAGTTGTCATATCTTCAGAAATTATCAAATGAAGTACACTGGAACAAGAGCACAAAAAATCTCATAAAAGATAAAATTCCTTTTGTGTGTCTGTGGCACATCTTTCTGGCAAAGTCTTAAGGCCTAAGGTTTCTGAGGAACTAGAGAATGTAAGCTACATAAAGTTGATTCCAAACTGCTTACACTCTAAAGCCTAAATGCTGCAAAAGCTCCCTAAACAAGCAAAAAGCAAACATAGTAGTCTATTTAGTCCATCTTCTACATAGTACATATTTTTCAGCCCTTCGTTATGAGACTTCTTTTTTCGATTTATTAACATGGGAATATAATGGATCCTGTAAAAAGTTTTTTTTATTTTATTACACTTTTTAATATAAACATGCTAATGATATGAAAATTTGCTACAATTGAAAACAACACTGATCAGAGCTGCACAAAAATAATAAGCAGTTTATTTAATAAATATACAAATAAATACTTCATATTTATGCAAATATACTAAAAAATCACCACTTTTCCATTTGTTAAACATTTTTGTATCATATATGATATATTAAACACCAGGACCTAAATAGTAGCTTGTGCTTGAATTGTAGCCAAGTAACAGCAGTTTTTTTTTAAAGAGTAGGAGAGTCTCAGATAGGGATATCAGGTGTTTGAATGCACAGATTCCCTTTTTTGTGAACATGAAACTGTACAGTCACTTTAGGAAAGTTTTCGTTTGACATGGAAAGATTTATACTTTTACTATATCAGCAGAACTGTCATATAAAAAAACTGGAATAGTTTTGTGTACTTTTTTTTACATAATCACATCTTCATAAATTAATTAAAAAAAACTTTGTGCAATAATTGCACAGGTCTCTTGCTATTTTTAATTCAGTTTGTAGTCTGGGCGTTTATAGTAGTCACTGCACAGTAAAAAAATTGCACATAGTACACAAGCAACTGTAAATTGTAGACTGGGCTACTGTGGAACATTTACAGTATTTGTGAGGTTTAATATGGTTTTTCATTTATTATTTATCGAAACATTTTGAATGTTTATCTATGAAAATATAAACAGGATAAAATGTCAAGAAGCATAATATTGTAAAAAGAAATATGCTAAAAAAAATGACTGTCAATAGTGCTATGATCCAAAGGACCACTCGTTCTTAAACTGCTACAGCAAAGTCTTTTGTCTGTGTAAACTTCGCTATCTGGTACTCAAGGATTAGAAATTCTCATGCAACTGGCAAAAATTTCAAACTGAACATTTGAACTTAGTATGGCAAATTTTAATGCATGTGGTAGTTCTGAAGATTAATTCTAGAACCTAGCCAGTGAACTACACTGCACATACATATGCATAGGTAATTGTTGTTTTCTTTTCCAAAATTAAAGTTTAACTTAGTTTCCCTATTCTTGTGTCTCTGATAGTATAATTTTTTGTCTTGTGTATTGTTTTCTACCGACTTTACCTCTCAAAAATTTTTTTTCACATTTAATCATTAGGAAAATATGGTCCTACCAGTAGTCAGCACCATCTCACAGCAAAAATTACAACTTTCTCCATGGTGCTTTTAGTGAAGTAGACATTCATTAGATTTAGACATTCATTAAGTGTGAAATACAATTATATTTTAGATATTTGCATTTCTATTAAGAGCATTATGCTTCATTTTCATTTCAACTAAGGTTTGAATGTCAACTGCATTTGGATTTCTACAAAAATATTTCTCATGCAATCCCCATTCCCCATAAATGCCAGATAATCGGGAGTTTACTGTAGTTGGAATATTCAAAGTCATCTTGACACAGGCAGATGCCAGGTATTTCATTTATGGCAATACAAAAATGCATGTGAAAAGGCTAAAAATACCACTGTGACAACTCCCTCCTTAGTCAAAAGAAAAGTTTCATAATATCAAGTGACACAAGTGGTGGTTTGTTAGATGAAGCTAGTGAGACTAAGCTTTACCTAACTTTTCAAAGTTCAATAATAATAATACTGAATATATGTTAATTACTTTGTAATAAACTAGCTATTAACTTGCCTCAGTTACATAAAATGTAAATCACATCCTTTATTTTTACACAAAATATTAGTTATGAAAACCATTTCTGTGCTATATAGTATGCATATGGTAACATAACTTTGTATGAAGCTTTAAATATCCATGATTTTGAAAATGATTCTGTCATTCATTGTACACACTTTTCTCAATTTTCAATGAAGTAACATGGCTATAATTTTAATTTAATGGCAATTAAAAATCCTTTTCTTTATACTAACTTATGAATCTTTTTTTTTGTATTATTAATCATTTTTATACACGTACTAAGTTTTTAAAAAAAAAAATCCTTCCACTATTTTAGAATGGAGCAATATTTTATATTACCAAGTATATAACTGAAACTTTCATTTTGTGTTCCACAAGGTTCAACAAAATATATTTGCGTCATATTAATTAATTATTAAATATATTGCAAACGTGTGTATAAATTCTTTTAATAAAATCTGATGTTATTTTCAGCTTAAAATTACAGTAGCTTCTTTTTCTTGCAGCAACTGATAACAGTAAAATTTATTTCAAACTTAGCAAACAAAATATAATGTTCTAAAAAGTTTACAAGTATAATTTATTTCTAAATATACTTTTAAATTTTTACTCTCACTGGTCCATAAATAATTTTGTGAGAACTTTAATAAAATTAATAATATTCTGAATCGAATGAAATACATGAAAGCAATTTGGCAGTTGGTATACTATGCTGCAGTGAGGCCCCAGGTGTTGCTACGAATTTTTAAAGGAGGAAGGGAAAGGTTTGCATTTTTCTCTAATTTGCTCCCCCCTCATGCTTTAAAGGCTGCAATATTTTTCCAATGGTAGGCAAATAAAGCGTCATGGGATTAAAAGATTGCAGAATACAAACATGTCAAAACAGATTATATCATAATTTTCAGACGCATTATGGGACCAGTTTCTAAACTTTCTATTATAACTCAGCTTAGCAAAGATTTCAACATTCCCCCACCAGCTAAATGTATATGCAGTGGCAAGGATTATCAATTGTTGAGTGTGGTGGGCAGACAAAGCAACTCAAAATGCACATGACAATGTTGCCAAATATTAAGTATCAAAAACTGTTGCTTACGATGGTGAACTTCAAATTGTGCAAGACAAAGATAGTTTTTAATTGAATGGTGAGACTTGTACCTGCAAGGGTTGCAATTCTAAAAACAATACATGAAACTCAACAATTGATCTGACATTTTGAGAATTACAGTCAATTCAAATTTACTATAAAACTTTCCTAGAAAATTCTGTGTACCCCCCCCTCCCCCTAACTGCTTTGGGTCACAAACCACACTTTGAAAACCACTGCATTATAATGTAAAGAGAAACTAATTTACAGTACATGCATTACATTAATTGCATAAAATAGTAGGAACCTACAAACCTTTGAATCTTCACAATCCATTTGAAAACCATTTGTGCACTGAGTCTCTCCTGTAATACTGGTTATGGCTAATGATCCATTAACATTAGTCGGTTTTTTTGGCAATGAAAGGAAAAAATCATCTGCAAATGGGTCACTTTTCCTTCGGAAAATACTGTCTGGACTTGTTGGACTGAGGGAAGTTGCATTTTCTTCATGACCATTTTCTGTTGTTGCACTTTGCATGCTTACCTCATCATTGTGGCCATTGGAAAATATGTCACCTGACTGGCTGTCAGTGCTGTTCCCATATAAAATATCAGTAGCACTGTCATTTTTGCTTTCTTCAAAACTACCAAAGTGCAGTGAGCTTGTTGAATGAGAATCATTTGTACCCTCGGCAACTGAAGAGTTAGAGCTGGATAATGACACACTTGTGACAGCTAGCATTTTTTTACTTGGTGAAGGTCTTGGTCTAGAAATAGATTTTGGTGGAAGTGGTGGAGAACGTGTTAAATTTAAAATAGAGTCAGTTTGATGTCTAGCACCTATAGCATGTGACGGACTTGATTCTGTGAAAGGATTTTTTATAGCATTTATTTGAGGTGAGATATCATTTGATAGCTTTTCATTCCATGAGTCTTGGGCAACTGACCCATGTCTACTTAAAATTTTTCTATTTGGGGTTCCAATGTTCTGTTGCTTCCCATTTTCAGATATTTCTTTGGATAATGTGGGATTCGAAGAACATGGACCATAATTTAAAAATCTTCTAGAAATTGCTGGGCTATTGGTTGCACTACTGCTTTTGTGCATTGGAGAATCACATTTGTTTACTGCTGGTAATTTTCGGGAAGGTACTGGTATAGGTGGGCTGGAAGAACTTATATAAGCTTCTTGATTTGGCTGATGTTGCATTGAAGGCCAAGAAGAGGATACATCATGATCAAATGAATACCATGCTCTTCCATTAGAGCTCAGTGGTGGTTTTCTTCTTGGCAATGGAGGTGTTGGTGTGCCACAAGTTCGACTAGGGGGTCTTGGAGGAGGAGAAGTAACATAAACAGGTTCACATCCTTTCACAGGTAATCTTGGTGGAGGTGGAGGCGGAGGTGAGTTAGGTGGTGGCACATCAGGAATTTCAGCCCCATTGATAAATGGGTTGAATGGATTTTTAAAATCAAATGCAGTGTCTTCACTAGTAATAGGGAGGTCATTCTTCAATGATGGAGTAAATGGTAAGGGAGAAGTTACACTAAATGATCGTTTAGGAGGTAGCTTTGGTGGAGAAGTTGGTAAGCTAGCAGTTTCCTTACTGAGAGCAAATGGGTTACTCAGAGTATCACCATTCACTGTTACTGTTTCACCAAATCCATTTACTTGCATGCAACAAGCAACTGAATCAGATTCAGAAAAAGAGCTACTTTTTCCAGAGCCATCCCCTATCAAATCTTTCAATACTTTTTTAGGAGGATTTTTTATTTCATAAAAGAAGTTTTCCTTATCAACATATGGATGATCTCCAAGAGGATCTAGTTCAGCAAATACTGCAGAATCAACTGGTTTACCTGCTTGTTCCATTTTATCATCATTTTCCACTGCAGAGATGTCATCTTTCATTCCATTTAGTTCAGAAAGTACTCCAGCCTCCTCGGAGTCTTCATTTGATTCAGAAATGGGAACAATATTTGGATTATCAAATACACTTGGTAATGAATCAATATCTTGAAAGACAGCATATTTATCATCAATATTATTAACTGTGGACACACCTGGATTCTGTGGAGGAGGTGTTGGGTTATTTGTAGGTGTTTCTATATTTTTTGGAGCAGTGTCAAAATCTTCACATTTTGTCTCTTGGGAATAAATATTGTATTCAGATGTGGATGAAGATCTAGATGATATTGACAAAGTCTCATGGTACAGTGATGAAATTCTATCAAACTGAAAAAGAAAATGTACATAAATACTGCTGAATTTATTTAAAACACATTACAAATTACATAAAGTTACACTTTCATAAATGCTTACATTAAAAATATTAGATATAAGTTATGAAATGAACAATGAATTCTCAGGTAACAGGGTAACCATCCATAGAGCTTAGCAGTAGAGAATCTAGAAATTTGGGGGAAAAGGAAATGAAAGTCAGAACTTGCATTTTCTCCATTCTTAACATTTTAACACATATTTCAAAATCTTGACTTTTATGGCTGCTTGCAAAAAGCTGAAAATGAAAGATTTTAATGGTTTCATCATTTTATTTATTCCTTACCATGTGGATTGTCAAGATAGATTACACTGAAAAAAGAAATGAGTAAAATTATGCTACAACTTGCACTTAACATATATAAAATTGCTAATTTAGGTGTTCTCAAACAATTTATGTAAAGAACTTCAATTTATGCTTGTTAGTGTGGGACAGGGGTGGTGAACTTATGACATGTGAAGCAGTTTTACTTGGCAGGTAAGTGTACTCAGAAAAGAAATTGCTTATCTCCAAATTATGAAAAATTATATACTAAAATTTATGAAACTATTACTAAATCTGCAAGTCTAAAATAGTTTTAGTAAAATTTTTGCAATTCAGGGAATTTTATAAATGAAATCTATAAAGCATTCTGATAATGTAATGTCAGAAAATTTCAATTTGAAAATGCCTGATGTTACAGATTTAACTGATTTTGAACTGCAATTGGTTGAATTACAACTCAATATACTTGTAGAAACAAAAGTTTATTGATTTAAGGGTAAAGTTAGAAACTACTGAGCAAAACTAGCTAATAGGATATATATCATAATGCTTATATGGCATAATTGCCATACATGAAGTCAAACTTTAATTACATTACATGAAGTCCACTACTCCTTACATGGCATAATTGCTATGCATGGGGAAGATGTAAAAACCCATATTGTGAAGAAACAAAGAACTGGTTTCAGATAAGGTCAAAACAAGGTGTGTTGTCTTACATTATGGCATTTTGAGTAGTAGCATTACCTTAATAAAATATCAATTACATATAGGAATAATACAAGGCTTTGTTCAGTTAAAAAGACATAACTAGTGAAGGTACTATGAAGCCCGAGTAGTATGCAGGTTTTATACTATTTTTAAATGCTTTTGTAAATGATCAAAACCAAAGGAATAATTTATTATTACAAACATGTTCTCAAAACTTTAATTTATTTTCTTCAACTCAGCTTTGCTCCTACACTCTTAAAATTGTAGCCACTAATAATCAAGGCATTTTCAAGACAACAAAATTTCTTTTAAAATTGATCACACTACAAGTTACTTTAACCATTTATAGATTTAATTTTTTAGCAGTCTTACTATACCCTTTTTTTTAAATTCAGTTATATAATTATTATTCAAAAATGACATTAAATAAAGTTTGGAATAACTTAAAATATTTTTTGCATTTATCATGGATAAGTAGAAGTAAATATCCTGGTACAAAGCTGAAAACTAATGCTTACAAATATAATTTCATGTATGGAGGGCATTCAAAAAGTTCTTGTCACATGTCTGTAGATTTGCACTTGTTTCTCTGAAATTAATGAGCCAAGACTTGTTTGAAAGCTTGTTTAAACTTGTCATTATATGTTAAAATCAAAGGCTGTATCATCAGTGCTCTCTTCACTGGCAGCACATAAAGGTTCAGTCTGCGAAATTTGTGTATTTGCTGCTAAGGAGCATACTAAAGAGTGGGAAAGATTTTATGTTTTCACAAGGATGCAGAGCTAGGGGATGATACGAAAAAAAAAATTTGTGCCATTTTATCACAAGTATATGGAGATCATGCCTGTTCATATGGTACTGTTATGGGATGGATGTGCAAATTCAAAGAAAGATTGCAGAGCTTTGAAAACCTTCCTCATGCAGGAAGACTGAAGGAGACCGTGAATGAGAGAACAATTACTGCTGTTTGTGAAATCATTAAGGAAAATTTGCACATCACCATTCAGGTAATAAGTTTACATCATTTTATCGACCAGCAGTGTGGGAACAATTATTCATCAACATTTAAAGTTTTGTAAGATCTGTGCCAAATGGTACCCCACAAATTGACAGAAAAACAAAAAAGGGCTAGAACAACTAGTGCAAGGAGATGCTGGAAATGTTTGAACCTAATGGCCTCAAATGGTTAACAGACATTGCTACAAGTGATGAGAAGTGGTTTTATTACTATACACCTCCCAGAAAGATCGACAACTATGTTTGGGTTGCAGAAGATGAAACATCTCCTAATCCTCTGACAAGACTTTCGTTCAAGGAAGAGGATGTTCACAATTTTTTTTCAATTCCCAAGGAGTGGTAGCTGCGGACACTTTACCTGAAAAAATTACCATAAATGGCCAATACTACACCAACATTGTTTTGCCCAAAATGGTTAAGGAGATGAAGGAGCAGTGTCCAACAACAGGCATGTCATGGGTTCTACTTCTTCATGACAATGCCAGTGTTTACAAAACTAGTAAATTATGGCCTTTGGGAACAAGAAAAAAAAATCGAACAGCTACCTCCATCCTGCATATTCATCCAATCTTGCACCATGCAATTCTTGGTTGTTTCCAAAAATTGATAGGAATTTGTTGGGAAACTTTTTTTAAGGGTACATGACTTTGCAAAATGTATTCATTCAGAGTTGTGGAGTATTCCCCAGCAGGAGTACTACCAAATGATCCAGAATTGGCATAGAAGTTTGCATAGATGCCTGAGGGGAGTACTTTGAAGGACAGAATGATTTTTGTTCTGCAGATGCATGTCAAGAACTTTTTGAATGCCCCTTGCTTGTAAATAAGCATATACTGAATCATCCTGAAAAATTTCATTCAATCACATCTTATTCAGCTTAAAAACTAATCAAATATAGTCATCTGCATGTTGGCCCATTAGCAAAAATTCAACTTTTTTTTGAGTATAAAGATAAATTAAGAACATTTTTTGTGTCGAATATATCAATGAAAGGTTAGGATTCACATTTTCTAAATATTCCAATAACTTTAATAGTACCCTCTAACAGTGGAAAGTATTGAAAAATGGCAAAACTTCAAAAAGAATATTGCAATCTATTATCCAAATCTGTTACACTAGAAATTTGATGGTGGAGTGAAGAGAGATTTACACAGATAGCAATAGTGTCCCCTTAACCCAGGAGAGAGGGTGGGGGGATAAAAATCAACTTTTAAGTTTTAAGCAACAATGAAAAATTCTTTGTTGTTTGGCAGTAATGAAATATTATGATTCCTATTTCTCGAAACCTTCAATAGTCCAGCTCAATTTCCAATCCTCCAATTCCATCATTAGAGGGCACTAAATTTGAAAAACAACAAAACTTTAAACAAACATTGCAAAAAAAAATCTATGCTAGAAATGGCAGAGTGCCATGTTCAAAGGGTTTACACTGACAACAACAATTTGCCCCCTTAATCCAAGATGGAAAAGAGCTTTTTTATTTTAGGAGCTAAATGAAAAATTATTTTGTTTAAATTTTAATACAAATAGTAATATTTTACAATTTGCATTTTCCCAATCATCCATTAAATTTATACTGCTACATGAAAAAGTTGAAAAATAAGAAAACTCTCCTTGAAAATTAGCATTTAATAGGTCTTAAACTTAACAATTACATAAAGCATTAAACTACTCACACATATACCGATATCCTACATAAAGGGGTAACAAACCAAAAAGCTCTCCTAGCTTGTCCAGGCTTTCTCATAAAAGGGGACAGAAATCAGATTCCCCAGTCACTGCATCAGTTAGAGTTAAAACACAACACACAAAGTATAATCCCACTAAAACAGTAGTTAGATTCTCTAACCACTATACCAGTTAGGGATATTTCTAACATATCTGCACATTATAATAATAAACTACCTTGCGAGGAGTCATAACAAAAGAATTTCCACTTGACACTGAATTGTCATCTTCTGAAAAAGAAACTCCAAATCCCAGTGATGCAGCAGAAGCTATGCTGTTGTCCATCTGTGTTATACCCTAGTAAAAATAAAAACTTAATCATCAACAAAAATAAATGACAGTTGGTCTCCTTTTGCCTAAACAATGCATGAAAATATAAATATATTTCACAGAATGTTAAGTGTCCATCTATTTGTAACAATTCTTATCCTTCTATGTCTATTTTTTTGACATCAGTTCCAAAGGAATTCTTCCCTTTAAAAATTTTTCTTCTGCAAAATAGGTTGTAGAACATTTTACCCACAATTACAAGTTTTCCTTGTAGTTATTCTACAACTTAGCAGTGCACTTGTCATCTTTCTTACATAGCAAAAAACACGGAATCCAGTTAGAAATATAAAATGAAATACCACATATACTCTACAGAGGAGCAGAAAATATTTATCTTAAATTTTAACTATTTGTTATGTATATACAAGGCATCTCTATGAAAGGTTCACAGAAACAAGCAGTAAATATTAAATTCTTCAGTTCTTCTGAAACAAAATTTCTTATTTTTTTTCCAAATATTCAATAAAATTTTTATAAATTTCTGAGTTTTTTTTTTTACATTCCCACAAGTGAATTTTCTAGCATATATAAAAAGCAAAATTTCATAATAAGACTTTTACAAAAATTTCTTTTTAATATTTACCTTATTTTACAAAAAATGCAACCCAGAACAGAAACAACCAGTTATTTTTTGCAACATTAATTTATATATATATATGTGTGTATTAACAGCAAATTGCTACATTTGTCACCTATGGTGTTAGTTTGGGAGAAATGATCCCTGTGATCCAAAGAGTGAGTATCCTTGTAACTTGAAAAAAACTTCATGGCAATAAAGAACTTTTATAGTTTACACCCCTTCTGATCTTCAAAAGTTTTGCAAATTAAAATACATATGCTGATCAGCTAATACATCTCTTAGGACATCCCTGAGTATAATTTTGTTTATGCTGGAACAATGGACCAAGCAGTCGATCAGTTCAGAAAGATTCCAAAATTCATGACCCATTTGATTATTTAGGTCAATCAGATTTCGATTCTCTAGATATATTTCAATAAGGTTCAGATAACGTTCATATGAATGTTTCTCATTTGGATGTTAAATACATTTTTGTTTCAGACTGCAAATAATAAAACTCAAATCTAAATATTGAAATAATCTATTTGCTAGAATTTGTTAAGTTGCAGAATAGAATTCATTATGCAGGGAAATCAGAAAAATCCTTGTATGTTTGTAAAATTAAAATTTTTCAATAGACATTTATCCCTATTTGATAGCTATTTAGAGCAACCATACACAAAAAAATGTTGTGCACCTGTTGTAAAGTATCCATTTCAAACTGCAAATCAAGAAGATTATCAGCAGCAGACTGACTTTCTGTTGGTGGATCAGGGAGAATGGTCTCTTCAGCCTTTTTAATTTCTTCTACTTCATGAATAGATAATACATCCTGAAAAGAAAAGCTTATTACTTAACCTCAAAGAGTTGAAAAACTGTTTGATGGAAATTAATAAAGGAGTCCATTTAAGTTCAACAAAGGAAATAATTGTTAACTGCATGACAAAAAACATGAAAAATATTTTAAAATAAAAAAATTAATCAACTGATATTCATTTACCAAATATTTATATCTCCTATTTTGCTATAATCTCTGTGATATTTATAGTGAAATTTGTCAAATTCATGTGACTCTCTTGCTATTATTGTATATAAGAGAATTCAGCAGCTTGAACTATAATTTTGTAGTTCTTTATGGAAACAAAAGAATATAAGAGGCTTGACATTTTCAAATGTACATAAAACAGAACTAATATGATATTAAATGCAAAGACCTAGCACACAGCTCAGTCAATATTGTTTGAAACTACAATTTTCTTTCAATATATCTATCAATAATACATATGATATTCAAAATTATTTTACGTGATCTAAACATTATTAAGATTGATTAGGTCACTAAACCAGATGATAATGGAAAAACTAAAATCAAATAAGTTTTGGTTAAAAATAATAAAAAGTTTCACATGCAAAATCAATATATTCATGTTAAAAACAAGCAGAAAGATTAAAATTACACTAGATTTTCAAACTAATTTAGAGGAAAACTAAATAGTATTAGGTAAAAACTTGCAGTAAGTAATGAATTCTGGTAAAAAAAATAAAAATAAATACCCCCTCAAGCAGCTGCTTGCCACAGAGGTCTGACAGGAGCCTGTCAGTTTATATGCCATAGTAGAAGATCTGAGAGGATGGCAGGACCTCAGCAGAAAAACAACACGAACATCCATGCCTTACCCGGGGCTCGAACCCAGGTCCCGTAGATCAAAAACCAAGCACGCTAATCACTTGGCCACGGGACGGCTAATTCTGGTAAAGAATATAATATTTTAATTTGTTTATATCAACATATTTGAATCCAGTTAAAGTAATTATAAATGGGCATCAATGAAAGAATACTCTGGCATGTTTCTGAAGAGATACGGGTTAAAGTCCTGTATGTCAGCGAAATGTTTTCCGCAAAATAGAATATACACCTGAATAAGATGGACCATACTTATCTGCACCATATGTTTAATAACCATAAGCAAGCAAGTCATACTGTGTAAAATATCATTAAAATTCTCATGTCAAACAAAATGGAATAGCACAAACAGATTAATGTGCCTTGACTATGTACCTAACTTTACTATTAATGCTAAAATAGCAAAGCAGTAATGATCTAACATTAGCTTAACACTAAATATATGAAGTAAATAAAATCATTTTAATATAAATCATTTGTGCAGATGCCCAAAGGAAGATACTTCAGTCTCAGGGTTCATTTAGTCCTTAAAGTGAAATGCACGTGGCATGTGCCAAAAAAATATGGCATTGTCGTTATATGCACTGGTGATACACAGGAACTAACAAAGTCTTAATTGGAGATGGATAGGGCTTTGTGGCAAGACTCTTGTGACACTGCAGAACATCAGTGTAAGCAGAGCAATATATGATAATGCCAGATGTATGTAGAATCCAGCAGTCAGAACACATCAACAATGGTAGAATGCAATGCCACATAAAGCACATGTGAAACTCTGCTGAAGTTCTATGTTGCCATTGATGATGAAACACCTACTGCATGTTAATATTCTTTTAGATGAAGTATTAATTTACAACAAGCCAATGATGAGCAGTTTGAATACTGGCAGTTCAAAAACTTTGATAGGACATAAGTGTTTGGAGAACTAAATTGCACAATCTGGTTGGACTTTCATAGCCCATGGGTGCTTGAGGATTCTGTATGTATGTATATGTTTGTATGTACAAAGCTGAAACAGAACTTTAGCTGCATGATGTTAAAAGCTAGTAAAAACTCACTTAAAAGAAAAACTTTGAAAAGTCATTTTTTTAGACTCTTTTAGGAACATTTATATTTTATTCCCAAAAGATGAAATAGACATATGCCATATGGCATAACTCGCCCATAATTTGAATGCTGGTGACGGGAATAATACCTGGAAGTCTTCCTTATGTTCCCAAACCATTCTCGAACTATCAGGGCAGTGTGGCATGCCACATTATCCTGCTGAAAGAAGGCACTACTAGAGGGGTATACCATTGCCATGAAAAGATGTACTGGTCTGCAATGATGTTTAGATATGTGGTAGAGTCATAGTTTCCTGCACATAAATGACTGGATCCCCTGTTTCCCAGCAGAACATTGAACAAAGCATTACAATTCCTCCATCGGCTTGTTTTTGTCCCACAGTGCATCCTGGTGCCAACACTTCCCCAGGTAAACGATGCACACGTACCTAGTCATCCACATGGTGCAACAGGAAAAATTTCATTGGACCAGATGACCTTCTTCCAATCATTCAAGGTCCAGTTTTGATGCTCACATGCCAATTATAGGCACTTTGAATGGTGAACCGAGGTTAGCATAGGCACTCGGAGTGTCCTGCAGCTACGCAACCCCATTTTCAGCACGGTTCGATGTACTCAGTGTTATGACACATTACTCCCATCACCAGCATTCATATTATGGGCGAGTTGTGACATAGTATCCCTTCTGTTGGCTCGTGCCATATGGGATAGCCTTCACTCACCTCTAGCATCGATGAACTGCGGTTGGCTCATACCTTGCTGGTGATTCGTGGTTTTTCCCTCCTTGCCCACTCCTCAGATTACCTCATGGCTGACCGTGAGCATCACACAAGCCTTGCCATCTCAGAAATGCTCTGACCCAGTCACCTGGCCATTACAATTTGGCCTTTGTCAAACTCACTTAAGTCTGTTGCTTTTCCATCTGAAGAACATGAATAATACTGATTAACAGAGTTCAGTATCAGATGTATTCATACCATTTCATGATCTTCACATGCACCATCGTTTACTGGCAGTTACTTCAATTTGCATAAAGATGTGCTGATCATAATGATTTGGTTCTTCGATGATATAGGTCATGTTACATATCAAATGAGAAAGAATTTCATTCTTAATAATAAAACAGCATAAATTCAAATTCAGGTGAAGGCTACTTAAGCCTAATAAAAAAAAAAAGGTAAACACTGATTTGTCACTTTAAGGGTTAATGGTAACTTCAAGTCATAACGAAATTTTCCTGTTTTAGTAGAGAATCATAAAAGTTTTAATTGTAGAAATGGTTGCTGCCTCAAACCTGAAGTTTCACCTTAAATTAAAAAAATGACAGTTGTAACTTCTTTCTCATCAACTGGTAGAAAAACTATCAGGCTCTTTTTATTTTCTCTGGCCTGATTCTAATATAATAATTAATAGTAGAAACTCTCCGTGAAATTAGTGATGTTGTTTCTCTTACAATATTTTGTACCACATTAACTTTTTGAGTACCAAATTTGATAATATTGCTACACTACTAGATTTTTAATTTTTTTTACTTACTATGATGTTGGCACACTTTTACATGTAAAGCTCAATGTAATAGCTTTAGATATTCTTTTAATACTAGCTAACCCATGCCAAAATTTAGGTGCAAAATGTATGCCCATTGATAACTCTTACTTCATTCACAGCTTTCCACTGTACTACTTCAACATACTACTCCATTCACAAGGTAGGCAATGGCAATGCCCCCAGAAATTTTGGACAAATTTCTCCTAACCCACGGCAGCTAGGAACCCAACCTAACCCAATAGAGCAAGAACTAAGTGGGACCACCACACCAAATATTGGGAGGAATTGCTTAAGTACCCACAGAACCACAGGGAACTGACAATTTCTGCCACAGATGACATCACATGTCTGCTTGTCCATTAACTCACCCAAAATTATGGCTATTATATAGTATGATTAAAATATGTAACAACTCATAAATGAAACATTACTATATATTTATATACAAAAATCAGTTCTTGCGTCAATATATATATGGGCATGGCACTGAAAGGAATAATGAAGAGCTAAAGTTACAGTAAAAATTTTCATTTTGAAAGAATTAAAAACAAAAATGCCATTTGAACTATCAGGAAGCTAACCAATTTTCTTCATTGTTCCCAACTAATCTATTTATGAAATATCATTGTTTTCTACCATTCTGTTCTACATATAAAAAATTGACACATCTAACACACTTTAACCTGTTCACAGTTGGGTTTCTTACCATGAGTTTGGCCAGTTTAAATGATACAGAAAAATGCAAAATGACTATAGTCAGATGTACCATCACAGTAAAATACAGACTTCATGACTTAAGTCAAACGTGACTGCAAAGGAGTTAAGGAATCAAGATATAATTTTGTCTGTACTAAAAGATTTTTTTTTCTATACTGCTATACACTGAAAGGACAATTTATTATACACCCACCTAATAATGTGTGGGTCCACATTTTACTCTCACAACAGCAGCAACACATTGTGGCATGGACTCTGCCAGATGTTGGAAATGTTCAGGTGGTATTGTGGCCCATGATTCCAGGGCAGCTGTCTGTAAAGCACCGAGAGTTGTGGATCGTGAATTTTGGGCTTGAATACATTGCTTCACTTCATCCCACAGATGCTCAATAGGGTTCATAAACAGAGAGAGAGAGAGAGCCAGTTGAGGGTTTTGAACTCAATGGAATGTTCCTCCAACTAGTCCTTCACCAAATGGGAGCAATGAGATGAGTCAGTGTCTTGTTGAAATCTTGTTGAAATTGATCATCCTGCTGTGGGAAATGGATAGCCATGAATGACATAAGTGGTCAGGAGTACATCAACAGAGCCATATGCAGTAATTTCAGTCTCAATAGATATAAAGTGCCTGACTTAGACAAGCCCCAGAACGTTACACCAGCCTGTAACACCCTGACTCGCCAATTGGGGTCCAAAGCCTTATGTCACTGCAACATCTTAGCCCAGTGGCATGTTAACAATGGTACTTGATGTAGGCTTCAGCTGCCATAGCCCAGTAGGCCATTGTACATTGAATGGTCTTTGAACAAACCTTCGTAGTTTCCCCATTGTTGAACGCTGACATTATCATTTGCATTGTGGCCCTCTGTTCTCACATTATGATATGGGAGAGGTGGTGCTCACCTCAAACATCAATGGCCTGGTTACAGCCACATTTTTTCCAGCAGCTTCAGGTTTTGCCAGTTTTGATGTAGTCCTGGTACACACATGACAGTTGCATGCAGAAATCCCAGACATTCTGCAGATGTGGATATGGAGCACACTTTGGGCAGATAGTCAATGTGAGGAAGACCTCACACTGACTATCTGCCCAAGATCAAACTCGCTCAAGTTGCAGTGTTTACCCAGCATAACAGTCACAGGTATGCTATACAGCAGGTAGGTATTTCACCTATTTATAGCCTGCAAGGGGTTTCAGTTGGCCACATTATCATGGCAGAGTACATGGCAGAGTACAGTAGGTTTGTGGATGGGTTGGTATGTATAATAAATTGTACTTTAGTATAAATAATACTTACACAGTATTGATACACAAAAATCTGGAAAAACTGTCCAAAATATACGAAAATTTAATGCATACGTATACTGATATGTACATATGCTACTTGCAAAAAAATCTGGCAACACCTTTACAAATGAGCTGTTATGTTTCACAACTCTGTAAGTTATAAAAAATTCCATTCTAATGCACAAAACTATACATATATTCTTAATGGAAATTTAATTCTGAATTCAAATCTATTTTTACAGATTTCGATTATTCTGAATAAATATATATTAAGTTATATGTAGAGTAATGAGAAAAATGTGATTATGCTTTTTTAAATTTTCTACATTCAGTTGTTTTGGATTTATTCTTACACTCAAACAGTATTCCCCCTTCCCCCATCATCCTATGGAGTAGGACATATTTTTAATAATTCTTGCAACATTATAGTAGATGCACTTTAAGCTTTTATCCCAGCTTGGAGACATTTTTATAATAGTATTCATTCCTCCTATGCATAAATTTTATAGATAAATTGATACAAAATAAACAAAATCAATATAATTGTTAACTACAACAAAGCTTTGCCTTAAATCATGCAAACTGCACGATTATATAAAATTAAAGTTCAAAAGAATACAAAAACTCAGCAAAAATAAGTTCAAAAATGAAAAATGTGTAACTATATTTTTTGTTGAATTTCAGTTTTTCCAATTAGTTTGATCATTTTTAAAGTTGTATTTACAGATTCTGCTTAAATTTTCTTCTGTGCATAAGATCATCTAAGGTACAGGTTCTTCCCTTCAAACCTTCCCTTCATATCACTAAACTAGGAAGCTGACAAATGCAGCTTTGTCTTACTCCATGTAATACTGAATTCCTACAAGCATTACTGATTCTAAGACAAGATGCAGTGTCATTACAGAGAGCCATTATTAAATATTATTTTAAAGATATTTTGTAAGACCCAAGAAAGAGTTCTTTTTCTGGCCAGTAAGGAATTATACGATAATATATATGTTCTGGTATGGCTAAACATTCCTAAACCTTATTTCATGATTATTTAGAACTTATGTCTATGAACAGAAAAAAGTATTCTTGAAACTCACTATTACCCACCACAATAGAAAGCAGATTAGTGACATTGTAATTATTAAAAGAACTTCAGTCACTTTTCTCAAAAACATGTAATGCACTTCATTTCAAAATTTCCTTCAGGAAGAATTAGAACTGAAGGTTCAAGACATGTTATCCCAGTTTAAGCTTAATAATATAATTATCAAGAATTTTGCTGCACTTTGTGTACAAAATGTAATGTTTCTTATATAATCACTAAGAACACTTCTATCTTATAAAACAATTAATATTTCAGTCAGTGACAGGAAAAAAAAATCACCAGTCTAAACATTTCATCTATACTTGATGATTTGTGTCAAATATTGAAGTTTAAAATATGTTTTTTATTACTTGATTCACACATGAAAAGTTATTTAAACATGAAAAAGTATTTGTTGATGTTCTGTAATTAACTGTGCACTATTTTACACTTATTTAGAGTGATGCATAGTCTTTTGTCTGTATTTCACCAACAGTCTATGGATGTGATATTCCACATATCCATTCTGAGTGCTGACATTACCATTCAGCTAGAAATGCATCTTGTGTTATAAATAAGTGCCCATGTTCTTTTTCTATTGTAAAAGTCAACTATTTGACACTCCGGTATGTTTCCAAATTCTTTGAGTGCTGTATCTGATTGTTATATGATGAATAGGTCATCAACATAATGCCAATAAACTGTTGGTAGTTGTTTAGTATGATAACATCCTCCTTATTTTTTATAAAGTTACAAATTTATCATTTATGTAATAGAGAATTTGTGAATTTTCATATAATTATTTGCTGGATTTTAATAACAATGAGAAGTCCTGACAGGAAGCTTCCCATTGGTGTTCCAAAAGTTTAGTTTGCAAAATATATTACTTGAAAATAATTGGAGTTTACAGCAAGACACAAGGACTTAAAAGCTTTGCATACTACCATATACATAACCTACAGTTGTGAATTTGAAAAATATATGGATAATGAACTTTACTGCCATCAAAGATGTCCAGCAATATTGAAGAAACGTGAAGAGAAAAAGACTCATTCTCCAAAAGATAACATTTTGAAATGTGACATTTCATCATTTTGAAACACCATATCAAATAAGAGTAATTAATATAAATTGCCATTTATCACTTCTTGAGTTTTTAAACTTTTACCATTTCTTCATTAAACAAAAAAAAAACTAATCTTGCCAAGGTAAGAACATGGAATACAGTATCTTTTTTTGGCCAAAAATTGATTTGGCACAAAAATATTACTCTTCAAGCAGCATATTGTGCCATGTTGAGAGGAGCACATCAGCCCATTGAGATTTGTGAGAAAGGCAAGACCTCAGCAGAAACACTACATAAGAAAACATCCTTACTTATTTGGGATTCAAACCCAAGTTCTTTTGCTCTGTAGCTAAGCTAGTTTAAATTCTATAAATTATACAACACATATTGCAAGCCACCATCTGGGATTTCAATTTGGATCCCAGTTGCTGTTTAATTCTAAATCAGCACATTATCACTGCACCAACAGAAGTAATTTTCTTGTACATATGAGAAGTGTTCAGTCATCACAAGAATATTTTTTATGCCAAAAAAGATTAATGATACTTACACAATACACAGGTTCTTCAGGAATTTCTGGTTTTTCCTCATCTGGTGTTGTTTTATTTTCTATTTGATCAGGAGTTACATTATCAGATTCTGGAGTAACTGGCTGAAATATTAAGATTTGTAAAATTATGTAAATAAACTGAAAGCTATACACATTGTTAAATACATGTGTGATAAAAAAGATGAATACTACATTGCTTTTTTTTTAGTTATTTTAACACTCTACAGCATTTATTTACTACACAACAGTCTAAATGGCTATGTCACAATCAGTCTATGAGGAAAAAAAAGATCAAAGAAGGTAATGTGTTGGATAGCTATTAAAGGTAAATGGGAACCTCCCATTAAGCTTCATTCATTTCAGAGTAACTGTGTTGAAGGCTTAATTGATTGTGATCTGTTCATATGAATAGACTCTTGAACACAAATCAAATATTTATTATAATAAGTTAGAGAACTAACTTCATATTGAATGGATATATTTTTAAAACCAATTGGTTGTCAGGTTGATTTATGAATTGCTGGAACTTACATATGTGTCATGTGAAACATCCAATCTATAAAACAAGGCTGTAAAATAAGAAAGTGGGAATCTTTGATCTAGCATTCTCCTTTAAAGTACACAGGATATCACTCACCAGACAATGACACATGACTTAACACTTTAAAGGTCAGGTTTTTAGCTCAAGCCCACCACCCCAGGTATGGTAATGTGATATCTACTGACATCTAAGGAAATCTAAAATTTCAGAATGATCCCAAAGAGATGTCAAAAGCTACTAGTGTTTATTGCCTAATGATGTAACAAACCACAGAACCCGAGTGGATTATGTTAAAAAACTAGCAATGAGTTGCTGCTTAACCTGCCAAGAGATGGAGAGGAATATAATGGCCTCTTGTGCAAAAATACACGTTACTCGACTTCTAAAGGGTTAATGCTCCTCTTAATGAATGTCTGCCTTTCTAAGCCTTTGTCTTTTTCTTTGAGGCAGAGCATAGATAAGAGAAAAAAATTCACAGGCACAATTTAGGGTTTTCCATAAATTACAAAAATAAGTTTCATCCAAATTTTAATATCTGGCAATATCTCCTTCCCTATCTCTGTTATGTAACTTTTCTTTTTGTAAGGGTCTTCACTTTTTGATAATGAGCCTAGCAAGTGAGTGTTACAGTAGTCATTACAATTAACAATATAGCCATCATAAAAATTACTAACTGCAGAAATAAGCATAACCTGCCTGGTCTCCCAGCTCTACCTGGTCTAGTGGTTAGCATACCTGACTACTAAGACTAGAAGGGTATGTCCTTGTTTAAACATTTGTATGTTGTATGAGAAGAACAAGCCTAATGTAGCCTCTAAGTTATCTCTGTTCTTTGTGTAGGGAAGTATTTTTTTCTTACATTTTAGTATTATGCAATTCCACCTCCAATCCCTTAAGGTGTCACACAATTTATAAATGATCCCTTATATTCAACCCTGTAAACTTTATTTTATGAACCTGGCAAGCTATTGACTATGCTGATAAATAATGAGATAAACTTGACAGTTCAATATCCACTAATAAATCAGCACTTTGACGTCGATTCTAATTTTAGAGAAAAAATTGTCTTGAGTCGGGTGGGATATGAACCCACAACCTCCTGATAACATGTCAGGTGCTCTGGGCCACTGAGCTACCGGCCACCAATCGAGATCTCCTCTAATTAACGCTATGAACATTCCTTTTATGTCACATATATGCGCTATTCGGCAATTTTAGCCCAAGCAGCTTTCTATTTGCCATATAGATGGAAAGCATGTCTTACAAGTATGCCAATGATGATAAATAATGAGATAAACTCGACAGTTCAATATCCACTAATAAATCAGAACTTTGACGTCCATTCTAATTTTCCGGCTCAAGACAATTTTTCCTCTAAAATTAGAATCAACATCAAAGTACTGATTTATTAGTGGATATTGACTATGCTACAGCACCAAGATCTATGCAATAATTAAGGAAGTATCATAAAAAGTAATGCGAAAGAGCATATTGTTAAAAAAAAATAAGAACAAATGCACTCTGATAATTTGGTGATACTGAAAGGAAGAATAAAATGTAATTGCATGCACTGGGTAAATAGATAAACAGAAAAATGAAGAGTAATATACAAAATTGGCTAGTATGCAAAATTTAGTATTTGAAGACAAATCATAAATTTAAATTTTCTTGTGTAATCTAAGGTTTATTTAGCAATATTTCAGAATGTTAATAATAATCTTAATTCAGATGGAAAGTTAATGAAGAAGAACATTGAGTTTAATAACTAAAGATACAATTTTTAAAAAATGAATATTTAAAAAGTAAATCTTAAAATTGAATATTTAAAGACAAATATAAAATTTAAATGCTCTTTTGTAATATTAAGTGTTGGCTTTCAACCTTTTGCATCATAAATCCCATCAACCATCTAGTCAAAAAATATTGCACTCAACCACTTGGTAAATAAATCCTGGTCAAAAATCTTAGCCCCACTATGATAAAACAAATCTAATTTTTCATGTATTTATAGATAATATATGCACTTCAGCATTACATTAATTATTAAAGTAAATTTTAAGGATGTTAAATATTGTATTGTTAAGAATAAGTTTTATTGGTGTAATTTTAAAAACAAAAAATATAATAGTTACATAAAAAAAATTGCAAATAACATAAAAGCAAATGCTATCAAATGAAAAATATAGGAAGAATTTTATTTAAAATTTCAATGCAAAATAAAACGCCATTTTCTTATAATAAAGAAAGCAATAACTGTTTGAAGAGACATTGTATCCATCTAGATGATCTTCAAAATTCCATCAGTATAACATGTTTCACTGGCTGAGAAACACTTATCTAAAGTTGGTTGGTTGTTTTACCACTGAGCAACACTTTATTGCACACAATGGGTTAAATGGCCAAGTCCCAAGGACCCCAAAGGCTGAGAAAAGATTGGGGGAGGGGACTCACCAGAACAGCTGTTGGGATACATATGGTACCTCCCATATTTAAGGTATTCCTGTATCTAAGGTCCTTATCTAAGACATTCAGTAATACTCAGTAAATTATCAATAATCTAAGTCAGATGGAGTGTTACTGAAGAAAAAGGTTGAGTTCCACATGAAACTGAACAAGTACAGATAAAGTGAAAGTACAAGTCTGCTCTAGAATTAAGCCATGGAGCTTCAAGTTACCACTTGGTTTGTATGGCATGTAATGATGCAACTTATAAAACTAAATAGATTGCAGATGGAGGCTGGGCAGTAATTTAACTGCCAGACTTGAGCATTATGACCCTTACTGGTAATGTCCAATATTTGTTATATCATCATTAGACTTCCTAATTAGCACTGGGCAGGTATCTAAAGTAGGGTTGGCATATCATTCAGTTGACTTGAATACAGATAGTCCTCAATTTATGGAAAGGCTATGTTCCTAGAGAATTGGCCATAAACCTAATTCCTGTATAACAGATCACATTTCCTGTATAACAGATCCATCTCATTATGTAATGAAAGATGCATTCTTACAGAAACATTTTTCAGATCCAAACTTCATATAAACATAATTTTTGATCCTTTCAAATACATTTCAATAAAAAGAAAAACAAGTGTTTTAACACTCTGAATGTTCACTTGGTTTTTGTTTACATGTTATCTCACCAAACATCACAAGTCTAGGAGAGGCTGTCTATGAATCCAAATTATCTTATAAACATACCACAATAAATTGCATATGTGCAAAGGTACATGTGATAATATTTTACAAATGAAATGCAAAGTTAATAATATATAAAGTTTTATTTAAACAATTAATTTACCCTAATACACATTACCAGACTGATTTGACCTATTCCAAAAAAATTGGAGCAGTGGCAAATTCAGCCAGAAGTGAGCATTGGAAGGTAAGTCATTTTTATAGATCATACTGTATTTGAGAAATAAATAATACAAGTAACTCTAATCACCTCCAAAACTTCTGAACACTGCTTGATATGAATTAGGATCATAGAAATAAGTAAGGAATCACTGAATTTCAACAAAAATTTGTTGCATCTAAATTTCAAGTCCCTATATATATAACAGAATGAGATTTCAAAACCACTTTTTCTTTCCATTCTCTTTAGTTCACCATTTCAAATTTTCAGCTTTTGTTTATTAAATTTTGATAGGATTTCTACTAATTTCATAACAATCATATTTTAATTCAATCACAAATACCAAACCACACTTTGTTTTTTTCAACACAAATTTTTTTCCATGATGGAAATTTTTATAACATCTATGTCATTTCTATATAAGAAAATGCTTTTAATAATGCATAGCCATGTTTATATATTGAAAATTAAATACTGAAACAAAGTTCTATTGCCCCCTCAATCTAGATATTTAATAATGAATACTTACTTCACTTTCTACATTTGGCTGTTTATACTGATCACTCACATCTTGAGTATCCTTTTGAAGTTCAATTGCTTTTTCAATTTCCTTCTTTTTTAGTTCAAGAGCCACTTGAAAAAGATCCCTTAAGGTAATAACAACTTGTGAAGCCTGTATAAAGGTAATTAAAGTTTGAAATCTTGTTTTATATATACCAGCTAAAATCATCTTATTTATTAAATATTATTATGCATGAGTCCTACTTTAAGGTCAATCATTTAAGTCTTATTTTTAATTAACGAATATTAATATATTTATTTTCTGCTGAGGTCCTGCCATTCTCTCAGACCTTCTACTGTGGCATATAAACTGACAGGCTTACGTCAGACCTCTGTGGCAAGCAGCTGCTCGAGGGGGTATTTTTTTAACATACCCATTTCTTTTCTTTTTTTTATTGATATAACAAGTTTATATTAGGAATTGAATATTTCATTATTTCCATTATTTTTTACCTAAATTAAACCAAAATTTAACCCCTTGATCATGGACATTTGATATTTAAAATGCTTTTTATGTTGTTATATATATATATATTTTTTGTATACGTGTTTCCACTAGTTAACTTCTTATATGTATGAAATTTTATTGATATATATGTATTGATTATAAGTGAAAATAAAATCTACTACTTCTACTAATGTGCATAAACTGGTTTGTTTGCAAAATTTCTTCGAAAACAACCTTATTTTTCTATAATTTATCAACTGGCATAATTACCATATGGTTTAAAATCCCTGCTTCTTGCTGCACTGAAGCAGGTTCTGCTTCCATTAGTAACATGCCAGAGTTTTAAATACTATTATACAGATATTAGACAGGAAAATAAAAACATCCCCATATTATAGCAATGGTCAAATTCAAAGTTCTATAACTTCTTAAATAAGCTTTTTATAAAAAAAAAATATGACTGTACAAAAAATATGATTGAGGATAAATAAAAAATCTCATTAAACCTATCTAAATCTTGACCAGCCATAGGCCAGGATTTGTTATCTCACCAACTCATTTAATTCTCCATTCTCTCTTTGATCTCTTTTACTATAATCTCCTAGATATCACTGTATCTGATGCCATTGTGGGACTAAAACTTCAGTACAACTCTTTTCTACCTGCATATCAATATTTTATTTAAAATAAATAATAAATACCCTCTCAAGCAGTTGCTTGCCACAGAGGTCTGACAGGAGCCTGTCAATTTACATGCCATAGTGTAAGATTTGTGAGGGATGGCAGGACCTCAGCAAAAAAAACAACACAAATGTCCATGCTTTGTCCGGGACTTGAACCCAGGTTCCTGTGACCTGTAGCCAAGCGCACTAACCACCCAGCCATGGGACAGCTTATTTTATTTATTCCTATTAATTTCCTGATTTATTTATTACAGCCAAATTCTCTCATGGAGTCTCATGAAACTTAGTCCAACATTTATCATGATAAAAGAAACATGGAGCAAAGAAACTTGAACTCCAAATCCAATGGGTTTTTGGCAAGGATCATCAGATTGCTAGATGGATATCTATTCACTACCAGTGATGGCAAACTTTTCAATGGCATTACTTTTTTTATTATGCAAATAATCTAAAATAAGTCATGGTCATATTGATAGTTAAAAAAATTTACCACTAGCTCACACTGTAATGCTCCAAAGATTTATAATACTTTTAAAGTTTCGGACCCTTTGTCTGATCTAATATTTATTCAAGCTCCGGATAGCAAAATTGGGTGGCAGGCAATAATTAACAAATTATCAAATAAAATTCAATTAGGGTTCGAATACCAGCGAGCGTTACTTAGTGAGTAAGAATTCAAAAATTAAATGATTGTCAATACAATTAATTTATAATCAAAACTTATCAAATAACATTACTCAAGAGAAAAAATAGCAAAGATTCAAAAGTTTCTATAACAAACAAGTTTATTTCCAAAAAATTATTTTTAAACACTCACCAACATAAATGAAAATGTCGTCTACATCATTACTATCTCGCTGACTAACAACTCTCTGTAACTAACTAATGTCACTTACCACCAACTACTACTTCACAACTCTCTTACTGACTCTTACTACTACTCTTACTTCTGTGACTACATGTCATGGTTATAACAATCGGACAGGCTCGGCAACACGTGGCTGTTGCCGAGCCTGTCCGATAAAGACATTTACATAAAATGACGAGTGCACAAGCTATGACGCAAGAGGGTGACAATCGAAGAGGGTGACAATCTTTAGCGGGTGACAATCGAAAGTTTGGAGTTGCGCATGTGCAACTCCTATGCTCTTGGAAATGAGCGCTGTGATGCCAAAAATGAAATTAAAATCCCAAAATGATAAATATAACATAAATTAAGCAAAACTGGTTAAGGTAAAGTAAAAGTGAATGAGGGGAGCATCACAACACCTAAGAATAAAAAAAAAGCAGTTATTCCTCCTGCCACTGAGATCTGATAGGAGCCCATCAGAATAATAAGTCATAGATAACTGTGAGGAAGATTAGATCTCAGTAGAAAGATATGATGCATCAGAAAGAAAACATCATGCCTTCTCTGGAATTAGGGCCCAGGTCCCTTTGCACCACACCAAAGCATGCTAACTACTAGTCCACTGCAACAACTACCTACATTTCATAGGAAAACTGTGTGTTACTTAAAATTCTTTCATGTCTCACAATGACATACATGCAAATAAATCATCATCATTGCATTAGAGCCAAAGAACTAGCTTTCCTCGTCAAATTCTTGATTCAAGATTGAAAGTCATTGGATGAAATCACAATGTCACTGAGAATGACAATATGCAAAGTTACACAGAACGTATTTAAGGACTAGGGCATGAAGAAAGAAGTTATTTGTCTTATGTTGTTCAGTGCTCTTTGAAGAAGTTACCATGTCTGGACAATGCAGGTGTGCAACATTTGTTCATTAGCCGAGTTTGAGTGAGGTCATATAGTATGTCTTCGGGAAGCAGGTTGGTCTTTTTGTCAAATTGCCCACTGATCTGATAGGAGCCCATTGGATAAGAGGTATTGGTAGTGGTATGATGGTGGCGTCGATGGCCAGAAGAGCATTCACACACTCGCAGATGTAGTTTCAGGCAACACAGAGTTACAGATGCACGAGAGGATTGGTGTATCACGAGGGCAGTGGTGGCAGAGTGGACGGTTATGGCATCACAAATTCTATCCTCTTTTCTCAAGGTTATCTATATTCTCAAGATGTCTACAAGAATGATATGCAATCGTCTTTTGGAAGCAGGACTATGGGCGCGGGTGCTACTGGCATGATTACCACTGTCACCTCATCACTGTCGAGCATGTTTGTAGTGGTGTCAAGCACAAGTTCAATGGAGGGAAGAATGGCAGTCTGTGGTCTTTAGTGATGAAAGCCAATTCTGTTTAGGAGCATCTGATGGTCGTTTATGCATCTGAAGGTGATAAGGTGAGCGATTTTTTCCATCATACATCCACCAACGACACACAGGCCCCATGCCGGGCATCATGGTGTGGGGAGCTATTAGCTATCACTCTCGTACATGTCTGGTGTTTATACAAGGTACACTGAATAGCAATACGCACATCAGCGACATCGCATAGCATCCCAAATGCGATATTCCAGCAGGATAACACCCACCCTCACTCCGCCCAGGCAACTCAACATGCTTTTCAGGTAGTGCACCAACTTCCTTGGCCAGCACGCTCTCAGACTTGTCTCCAATCGAGCATGTCTGGGACTGGATCGGACAGACTCTTCTGTGGACTGTGGTAGGCAATGACCATCACTGAATTATGTGTCCAAGTTGAAAGCACATGGAATGGTATCCCCCATCATGATATCCAGCATTTGTATGTCTGATTGCATGCCAGATTGGAAGTTTGCATTGCTGCTCAAGGAGGTTCGACACTTTGTTAAAATGTGCCTTCTATAAAATGTAATACTCATTAAAAGGTGCAATAAATATTGAATCACTTCACATGTGTGATCACTATCCTTTCTCAACAAGTTGTTTTTACTAAATAAATCTGATAGATTACACTTCAATTGTTAATGGTGTTCTTTTTTCAATTTCTGTCAGTGTATTTCCCTTATGATTTGGTGTTACTTCCATTAACCTTTATCAGCTCATATTGAAATATTTATTTAATACTCAAAGGCAAATATATATATTAATAGATTCTGAAAAAAATTCATTGCTGCCACGGTAGGAATCGAACCCGCATCTCTCCAGATTCATGCCAGAGCGCGCTAACCATTGCACCACGCGTCGGACAACGAATATTTTATAAGGTCATATTCTGAAAATATTCGTTGTCCGATGCGTGGTGCAATGGTTAGCGCACTCTGGCATGAATCTGGAGAGATGCGGGTTCGATTTCCGCCGTGGTGGCAATGAATTTTTTTCAGAATCTATTAATTAATGTTCTTAACAGGGAATACTGTGCATTCACTTTGGGTTGTTTTACCTGAGTGGCACTTTTTTGCACACCATGGGCTAAATGGCCAGGTCACATAGACCCCGTAGGCTCAGAGAAGGTTGGGGGAGGGGACCCACTGGAACAGCTGTTGGGAGACAGATGGTAGCCTCCCATCAAGGCCATCCAGCGTGTTCTTTAACGTGCACAAGGTATGGCTCTCCCGCACACGGGGCCACGGCTTAACGTCCCATCCGATGGACGGCAGCCTTTCCAAGCCCATTGGTGTCCCCTACTGACCGTGGGCAGGGCAGAGAATTTTGCGGAGATAAATCTCAACGCTGACCCAGCTGGGACTCGAACCTGGGAACTACAGATTACGAGCCTGGCGCGCTACCGACTGAGCCACCCCTGCCCCACCATTCACTTTGGATTGATTTTAATCAAATATATATATATTTCAGGTAACCACAAAAGTTTTTGCTGTTTTTGGTACCTGTAAAAAAAAGAGCACAATTCATATAAAAACAACTTTATCCAGCAAAGGGAGTTTCCGTTTGATTCAATCACCTTTTGCCATCTTGAAACTAGCTTATAAATACCCTTTCTACAGAAGTCCATGTTTTTGGAACAGAAGAAAATTTCTATAGTGACTGTACCTTCCTGTCATTCTTAAATTCTTGTCCATGCAGTCAAGGGCTAGAAACAAGTGATAATTTGGAGAGATATCCAGTGAATAGGGTGGGTGATACAAATCTCTCATTCAAGGCACTAGATTGTCTCTGTGGTCACTTTGGCAGTATGTGGACAGACATTATCCTGAAGGAACAGTACTCCTTTATGATTGACAAGTGCTGCTTCCTTCTCTTTCAATGCCTTATGAACATGTTGAAGCTGTTGCAAATAGAGCTCACCAGATTTCAGCAGTTCAAAGTGGGTAATTACATGAGATGTCCACCATACACAAAGGAGCACCTTACATTGATGCAGTGGTGGCCTTGAAGTTTGTGAAGTGGGGTCCTTTTTAGACATTTAATGTCGTTTCCTTGAAGGATTCTTATATTGGATCCACTTTTCATCACATATCAGCAAGCTATTGAGAAATAGCTCTTTGTTTTGGTGGGAAAGCAATGTAAGGCAGGCTGATATGTTTACTGATCCACATTGTTGTTTCTTGGTGTCTGACAATTCATATGGGATCCATATGCTCAATTTGTATGTTTTATCAATTTCATGCAGATGCCTTCTAATGCTTTCATCATTCACATTAAACATCAAAGCAAGCTCTTGGCATGTTTTAACTTCTATTTTCTTCAATGGCTGCTTTCAAAGCTTCATTGTTGATGGCCACGGGATGGCCACTATGCAGTGATCTTCAAGTGACTCATTCTTGGTTCAAAATTTTTGGAACCAATTTCTGTCTGTGCATTCCTTTACAGCATCCTGTCCAAATATGAGACATTCTTGTAGTGGCTTCTGCAGCAGTGTTACTGAGTTTAAACTCATAAAGTAAACACCTGATGAGCTTCAACAACACTTCCATTTCAATATTTTATTGGGTTTACTACTTGAATATTATATGTAAATAGATACAATGCAATTTTAAGATGCAGGTAGTGACATGGCATTAATGTCATCTATCAACTATTTCTTTAATTAAATGCTGATTATTTAATATGACACATAAAGGCAAGAACTTTTGTGGTTATCTGATACTTCTACTATGTATTAATTGAAAGTGAATAAATGATACTTAATAAACTAGCATAATGATTTGTAATACTGCATACTTCAAGAGAGAATGATCTCCCATTAACACAAACAACCAATGAAAACTCCTACAGTTATCTCAGAATGCAAAAAGTTGTTAATGTGTAACTGAAGATAGTGATGTTACAAGGTTTGTAACTTCCAGGGCACAAGTTAGAAAGAAGGTTCCCTCCTCACACATGTGTAATTCATCAATTCTATTGCATCAGAAATGATAAATGTACTGTATTTTCTTATGTATAAACCCCCCTCCCCCCAAAAAATTAAGATATAAACTAAACTAAAAATAGGAAATATTTATCTGTTTTTAAAACCCATTAAAATCAGGCACCACCTTCAAAGTTGACTGATTCTTCAAAACTGAGTCACTAAAATTTGAAAGAGATTAGTCACTTGTAAGAATCATCAAAGTATTAAGCTTATATTGAACATTACTTCTTGAGGGAAATGGAGTCAACAAAGGGTCAAAAATCAGATTAGAAAGAACAGACTAATATTTCATTTCCTGTGAAAATCAACAATGGAATCACCAGGAAGTGCATTTAGGAGTATTTGACAATGCTTGCATTATGTAAGTAAATGGGAATTTGCTGTCACTAACCTCAATATCCAAAGTACTATGGGATTTTAAGGTGTATTTTGGAAGTAAAAAAGTGAGTCATAATTATAGATCATATTTTCCTATGTATATCATCAAATATATATATTAAAAAAAACCCTCAAGCAGCTGCTTGCCACAGAGGTTTGACAGGAGCCTGTCAGTTTACAACACCATAATAGAAGGTATGTGAGGATGAAACATCAGCAGAAAAAAAAAAAACACCAATATCCATGACTTAACTGGGGCTCAACCCAGGTCCCTTTGATCACTAGCCAAGCATGCTAACCACTCAGCCACAGGATGGTTTCATCAAATATTCATATGTAAAATGGATTCATGAAATCAGTACACATTAAAAAAATTAGCCCTCAAACAGTTGCTTGACAAAGAGGTCTGACAGGAGCACATCAGTTTAACATGCATAGAGAATATATGTCCTAAAGCCAAAACCTTAGCAGAGAGACAACACAGAAAAGAAACACCCATACCTTGTTCAGAGCTCAAATGAGAAACACACATACCTTGTTCAGAGCTCGAATGAGAAACACCTATAACTTAGCCAGTGCTCAAACAAGGAATGTCCATACTTTATCCAGAGCTTGAATAGGAAACACCCATACCTTATTTGGACCTTGAACACAAGCCCTTTTTTGTCAGTAACCAAGAACAGTGGTATAATTGATATGTTATAGAGGGTTATTTGACCCCTTAAGGCTTAGAGCCTAAGTTAGCCTGCCCCTTTGCTCTGTAGTTATATGCCTGATTGAAGACTTTGGTTTTTGCATCAATCTTCTCCTTTTCTAGTTGATTTCTGGTTTATAATCTGAAATGGGAAAGAAATATTTCATTATATAGTACAAGAATCAATAATCTGTGATATGTTGGTAGGGTAGGGATTTGTGTTGCAAATATGGGGATAAAAATTAGTTTTCCAGCCAGCTTTTGTATGGGGTTTTCTGAAATATTTCATGTGGAGATGACTGATTCTTGTAGTAAGGTGCTAACTAACATTGACAATGTCTTCTTGTGTCAACCTGATAAACTATTTGTGAAGAGCTCATAAAAAATACACAAAGGATGAGATCTACACATCAGAGATGAAAGCAGGTATTTTAGCATATTCAATGACAGAATAACAGACCAATATTTACTTAGAAAATTATGAAAAGATCACTCACAAATAGCAACACTTACAGTTTTTTCAGTTTTTATGCCAAAAAACTGATGTCCAGATTGTGGGCAACCAAAAACATATCCAAATGCTCTATTATCACCAGTGTCTTGGGATATAAAAGAAATTTTATGCACAGGATGGTGGTGTAACTGCTCCTAATGGACAGGGAAAACAAAAATTATAGTCTTACAAAATACATTAATTTTGTTTTACAGCAGTTTTATATTTACCAGCTTTTATTTATGCAAGTAGTACTGGTCATGTGTTATAGTAGGAAAGTTTTCCAATAGCAGCTGTTTTCATTAATTTCAGGAAATATAAAAAATAAAAATGTCAACAAGAAAACGATTTTTTTTTAAGAACTGAAACTTTGGAAGAGATCTTTGATCAAAATGCTTTAAGTTTGCTGCACTGTAGTTCTGGCTCTGCCATTGGATCACTTGTACTCCTTAGTCACATGACATGGGTTTCTTTATCTGTTCTGCTAGTGGCTTTTTCACTGCTTTCCTTTTTGTTAAGTTGAAAATTAAAGTAAAAAAAATACAATTGCCTCTTAACAGATTTTCTGTAATAGACAAGGCTCATTTCAATGGAGCTGCATTGATAAGTTTCTTCAAGGCTAGTGCATAACTATACTGTCACAGATTAATATTAAAATAGGCTATTACAGGAACAAGATAACAAATAGGAAAGTAAAATCAAATGTTAAAAGATGGAAAATACCAATAAAAGATGTTAACCCCTCATTATTGACAGTGAAATTAACTCAGATGGCATTTATATTTTCGATTGTGAAGAGTTTGGAATTAAGCTATTTTACCCTAAAAAGAAATTGAACATTCTGAACTATTGGAAGCATTTTGCTGTCTTTATGCTGCTTCAAGCTATAGTGGTGCTATGGTTGAAGTTATGGTAAAGAAATATAACATGTAGGGGAATCTATACATTGCTGAAATTTTGGGTTAACCAAACTACTTTAATGCAATACATTGACTCATTTTCATTGCAGTTGCTCAATGAATAAACCCCATTCATCAAAAAAGCTAAATTTTAAATTATACATTATATTAATTTATAGTGATAAAAAATTTCATGTGCTCCATGGAGAATCTCATCAATAGCATTACTTCCAAAAGAGCAAAAATATGAGCCAATAAAGAACTCCAACATATTATACACCATCATCATAATCTCAACCATAAAAACACTAATGGTGTAAATATAATATAAAGACCAGGGCAGAAGTACCCCCACTACTTCAGAATATACAGAACATTCCTAAGGTTTGTACAACAACAACAACAAAAAAAAGTTTACTGTACTAAAAAATAGATAACTGAAGAATCTGACAGCAGAATAGATGAGGAAATATGTGCCTTTTGAATTTTTCACTGCCAAACCAGTCCAAACTTCATGTAGGAGGTAGCGAAGAAGAAGGAATAGCATCTACTGGACGAGTCCATTTAAAATCTCTGCCATTTTGGGCCAGTATGGTAATAAGAGGGTTAACCAATGATGTAGTAGAGGGTTAACACTACTTACATTAAAGCTACCATATATTATACTCATCCATATGTACTTCAATCACTAAATCAGTGTTGTGTCCCCAGGGACAGATTTCCTGTAAGGCATATTGACTATGGGTGCCACTGTATTAGGGGCAACCATATTCAACTGTTACATTTTAAGTATCAGCAAAATTATGTACTTTTCAATTATTAGAAGAGTAAAACCAGTTGTCAATATCCATGGTTCAAGAACAGTTCAAAGAACTTTCACCTCTTCTGATGAAAAGTGAACTTTTAAAGGATGCAGATTGTGAAGAGAGACAGCTTATTATCAAATGTATTGGGACTTGGTTTGATTGTTTAGTATTTTATGGTACTGGGACAACTAAGACCATGCTGTGCCAATGTATTAGAACACAGAATAAATGTTTTACAGAAAAATGCCACAGGAGAAATTAATAAATATTTTGTGGAAAATATTTCGCTGACATATGGGATTTGAACCCGCATCTCTTCAGAAACATGCCAGAGTATTCTTACCAACTGAACTAATGCAGCTATCTTTTTTCCACTAATTTAAGACTAACTTTTCACCGACGATTTTCAGCGCCAACCATTGGCACCATCTATGATCAATGGGTGGCAACTATTTCTTTTTATATTGTGTTGAGTAAGATGGAAATAATAAAGTCTCTTCACGCTACTTAGCATTATTAATGATTTAAACATAGATGACACTCACAGCATTACCTGGGCGACACTTTAACATCAATATATCAAAAAATATTTTGTGGAAAAAATTTCGCCGACATACAAGACTTAAACCCGCATCTCTCCAAAAACATGCGAGTATTCTTACTGATCGAACTACAGATCACAATCAAATTTACTCAAATATCAATTTTAAAGAAATAGTAATTTAATATTGAGTAATTTAATCCAAAATATTTGATAGCAGACACTGCTGTTATGCTGTTCCTAACAACAAATTAAAAATTAAAAGAAATGAAAAAAACCATTACACAAACTTCTAAATCGCATTTATTACAGTAAACAATTTGTAATATCTGAGGCATATTCTTATGACTAGCAACATTGCTTTAAATGTTTCCCCTTCCAGAACTCTTTAAACATTATTCAAATATTGCTCAAAAACGAGATGTGACAGTTGAGGAGATTTTCAATTTATTTCCTGTGACATTTTGTTACAAAAGCTTATTATAAAGTTGGGAAACTTTGATATAGCTTTCAAGTCACATAATATGGAAATATCCCAATATTTTGATAACTTAGAATAATTTTTTTAGCTCTGGGAATGAATAAAGTGAGGAAGAAAAATGCTTACATTTGAAAATGAATAATCTGCTTTTTAAATTGCTATATATTAATTATCATTTTATGCTATATATTAATTTATTATGCTAATTTTACACTATTTGGTAACAAAGCTGTATTAATTATCATTAAAATTCCCACATTCATTTCAATTACATTTCCTTTCCTTCAAGGTTATTTTTAATGCAATATATATATAATTTTTTTTATAGAAAACTAAAGAAAATAGCTGTACATAAGGGCCTCCATAATCCTCCATAATTACAAAGCATGCACTCTATAGCCTATTCATGTCATTAAATATGTTTAGTTAGTACTAATTACAAAAAATAATTTATCTCAAATTATTAAGTAACTTTTATTTACCACTTATTATTAATGGGAAATTGATGAATAATTAAAGGCTTTTCTTATTTCAAATTTACTTTAAAAATGCATATTGTTCCACTTTAACATCTTATTACTTCAGTATATTGGGATCTTGTTATTAGTTCTCTAAATCTCCTCTTAAGAGGATTACTTCCTCTTTGAAGCATTCTAAAATTTCAGTCCTAGTATAAGAAATGACCCTGTGTTAAAACTTCTAATGGAGTTTAAGCTCATGCTTGTTTTAACCAGCTTTGATCATTTTCCAAGTTACCAGATTATTAAATTTGATCAGTTGTACCTTTCTCAGTAGCAAAATTCTTCATAGTCAATAGGTCTGGTAAGCTTGAGCCAGGTGGGATCTGAACCCACAACATCCTAATGAGCTGTCTATTTTAGCAGCTGTCTTTGCACAAGACCAGCCACACTTCATCAGTGGAACAGCTGGCAGGGTTTTTAAGCAACTTGTGTACAATGTACAACATATGTACTTTTGATATTTATTACACGTATAGTGTACGTGGTATAAATTATTAGTACCTATAGTTACTTTTAATCCACAGCACTTCATAAGTCACTTCAGAAGTTGACTAAGTAGTAAATCATTATTATCCTGTACAAGTTTCATGGGTATAGAGGACAAATTGTCTTGAGCCATGTGGGATCTGAACTCACAAAGCTGATGTGGATAAAAAACGATCCTTAGATTTATTTGCATGCACATTTATAAAACATATTTACACTGTTCATTTGGTGAAACAAATATTTAGGTAATTTATTTTTAGTTTTGAATGGCCAAATATTACTTCTTGGGTGCAGCTAACAGAAGCTATGTCTGCATATTGCATACCATAAATAAATGTTTAAACATGGGGGTAAGAAAACTAAAAGGCAATATTCCTACCATGTTAAATGTCCTGAGGAATGTAGTGTAATACCTTGAATTAGTGGAATAACCAGTATTATCCATAACTTTTTGAAGAGGGTGATAGGTAGTTTTAAAAATAATCTTGTTTATGTGTCTGTCAATTAAATTGAACTAATTATTTTTCAGAATTGTATTATTCCCCACAGGAAACTTTAAATGCCTAATCCCATGGCCCTGGCTATGGGATTAGGCACTGCTTCAAATATTTGAGGAAGCCTCTTCTATTTTTAGGGCATATTTCCCCATTCATAAAGAAATCAGTTCCACTGAGCTTATTATAAAATTAATTTATTTAGACATTTGATCTAATAATCTCTCTCAACTTGAAAGAGAAACAGATGAAGTCACCAGCCATATCGGGCATGGAGTCTTCCTTATGATTTATTTCAATTATAGATTTATCATTAACTGTGGCAACCATTCAGAGTCGATTAAAGTCACCATGATTAATTTTCCCTTTTCCTCACCTCATACCTACAGTTAGTATAATTGATTTAGTTTGCAATTGCTTTTTTTTGAGTATGAGAAAAAGTATCTTGAGATTAAAAATATTACCAGCAACTTCAAAATAAAACATATTTCTGTTTTCTGATACATTATCAGGCACTTCTAAAACACATTGCATTTTTTGTTGCTGTTGATTCACACCACTCAGATTGATATTTTTTTCTCTTCCGAGTGTATTTATTAGCTGTTGCTATTTATTAGTTGGATTTCACTGTAATCCCATCAGGTCTCACATAAATGCATCATCTCAGTTAAACTTTCTGGTGACACAGGCTCTAAGCAAGTCTGTGCGTTTTAGGACAGTTGCTTTAACATACCAGTCTCTGCTGGAGTAAAGCAATTTAAAAGTCATCATAAAAGTCACTGGTTGTTTCATCTGCATTACATTTAGCAACTCCCCATAAGGGATATATTGTATATATTTTGGAAGTTGAGAGTTTTTACTACTAAAATTAATTTATAAACTTATAATTAAAATATCAATAGTTATCCTCATGTATATTATAACAATTTAAGAACATAAATATTAACAAATATCTGTTCAAAAGAAGAATTTTAATCAGTTTGAGATTCTTTTAACTTACAATATATTGCAATTTTACCTTTTAATAAGGCAGTTTTAATTCCTGTTTATATGAACCCTTGTGTATAGTTCATTTTAAAATTAAAAAAACATATACAAAACACAGTAAAACTTCTTCATATATAATTAATTATATATGTTTAAAAATCATATTAAATACTTATTAATTTAGAACAAAGCCATTTGAAATATTATTCTTACTTGAGGAATACTCAAAATGTGCAATTGGTCATGATAAACTGGCAAATTTCAAAACAAATAAAGTGGTCTCAAACTAAATGATTTGCTCAAAAAACCTAAATGCTTCTTGGAGAAGTATTGTTTTATGTATCTTGTGCTTCCAGGACAATTTATGTTATATCATAATACAAAAAAAAAATTAACAGAGAATTAGTGGTATTGCATACATTATCTTGAAATCCAGAATATTTTTCACTGCAATTAAACTATCAACAGTGTCGAGCCATTACCAGAAATATATTCTGAACGAAATCTTCATTGCTGCTAACAAATGCAGCAACAAAGATTTATCTCTAGTCACTTTCCATTAGAAAACTGTAACTAAGCACTACAACTGACTAATTCACTACTAGCAACTACAACTAATTCATGCTGAAATATGCCCCAATGTTTATTAGAAAAAATATTTCAAAATTATAATATACATTGACATTATGCTAATAGATTAGAAGACTGATAGCAATCTTCTAATCTGCTAGCATTAATGTTACCCTAATCAAAATCAAGGCAAGGAAGCACATAAATAAAAGAAATCACTGCCAGCCTCATAACTTACCCCTGATTTTTCATCCTTAATTTTAATGCCACATAATGAAATATTAAGAATTATCCTTTGCTTATGTTCTCCAGAAATCTTGACAGCAGCCTGTAGGTAGAATTATGTAAATATATTTAAATTTTGCATTCATGTATCTTTTTTTAAAAACAAAATCCAAACTTCAGAACAATTTTCAAATAAAAATCTCAAAAATAATTTTCCCCAAAATAACCTGATAACTTTAGTATAAATATACTGCAATACAGCTCTTCACTTTTATGAAGTCATATTTAAATGATATCTGACAAAAATAATACAATTTTTGAAGTTCAAGCCCAAAACTAAGAATTGGAGAGCCTAAAAACATCAATCTATAACATTATAAAATAAATACTCCCTCAAGCAGTTGCTTGCCACAGACGTCTGATAGGAGCCTGCCAGTTTACATGCCATTAGGTCTGTGAGGATGGCAGGGCTTCAGCAGAAAAACAACACAAACATCCATGCCTTACCCAGGGTTCGAATCCAGATCCCTTAGATCAGTAGCCAAGCATGCTAACCACTCATAGTGTTAAATATTATTTCTAGCATAATTTTACTATATACAGAAGAGTAATCAAGAAGCTACTGTGTCTCAACTTTGTAACATAATGTCTATAATGTTTATAACAAATGTATTGTAAAATTTTCCTGTAAAATTTTCCCATGTAATAGGAAGATCCCCTCATCACATAATGGTTCATTCCAACATGTAATATATCATGTGACCATGGTGTGTGGTATAAATCATGCAGCAGTGCATTCAGTTAGAGTTGGATTAAGCATCAGAATGGGCAAAACAAGTGACCTGAGCAACTTTGAATATGGCATGATAGTTGGTTCTAAGCATGCTGGCTCTAGCATCTCCCAAACAGCCATCCTTCTGGGCTTTTCAAACACCGTTTCAAGGTTTATCGAGAATGATGCAAAAGGCAAAAAAAACTACCAGTGATTGGTAATCCTGTGGATAAAAACAGTTTATGGATCAGAGGGTTCAAAGGAGACTGGTGAGAATCGTGCAAGCAAACAGACAGGCCACAACTAGGCAAATCACAGCAGAAATAGGCATTGGTGTGCAAGTCATCTTCAAATGCACCACATATAGGACATTTTTGTGAATGGGCTATAATAGCCACCAACCATAATGAGTGCTGATGTTGTCAGTGAAGGTGCACCACAAATAGGACATTTTTGTGAATGGGCTACAATAGCCATCAACCATAATGAGTGCTCATGTTGTCAGTGAAGAACCTAAAAGCGTGTCACCAGTGGTCACAGGAGCATCAACACTGGACTTTTGAGGACTGGAAAAAGGTAGTCTGGTCGAATGAATGAAGGTTGGTTTCGCACTGTGCTGATGGATCAAAAATTGGTGCAAGCAACACGAGGCCATGGGACTATCTTGTCTGGTGTCAAAAGTACAGGTTGATGGTGTGGGGAATGTTTTCTTGACATACATTAGGTCCCCTGATACCCATCGAAGGACATCTGAATGACACAGCATATTTTAACCTTGTTGCTGACCAAGTTTATCCCTTCATGGCTGCAGTTTATCTTCACTAGGATGGATACTTTCAACATGATTATTCACCTGCTCACAAGGCATATATCATCACCGAATGGTTTCAGGAACATGCTGACGAGTTTGCTTCATTGGCCTGCGTAGTCCCCAGATCGAAACCCTATTGAACATTTTTGGGATGAGGTGGTAAGGCTGTTTGTAGTGAGACTGTGTTGCCATCCAATTTGCAGCAACTGTGTGACACCTTTTCCACATGAAACAACATTCCTGCACAAAGCATTCAGTGTCTTGTCAAGCTCCGATGAATTCAGGCTTTTCTGAAAGCCAAAGGAGGTGCAACATGCTATAGGTAGGTGTACCAAATAAACTGGCTTCTCAGTACATACAGGGTAAGGATTGGGTTGTTTTACCTCTGAGAAGCACTTTATTTTGCACACAATGGGCTAAATGGCCAGGTTACAAGGATACCAAGGGCTCAGAGAAAGTGGTGGTGGTGGTGGGGGGGGGGACCCACTAGACAGCTGTTAAAAGATAAATAGTAGCCTCCTGTCAAGGCCATCTAGCATATTCTTTATTGTGTACAAGCTATGGCTCGCCTACAAATGAGGCCAAGGCTTTAAATACCATCCGACAGATGGAAGCCTTTTCAAGCCCATTGGTGTCCCCTATTGATTGAAGGCAGGGATAAATCTCAATGCTAGTCCATAAAAAAACTGCCAGTGAACCTGGACACCAATGCCTATTTCTGCTGTGATTTGCCTGGTTGTGGCCTGTCGGTTTGCTTGCACGATTCTCACCAATCTCCTTTGATCCCTCTGATCCATAAACTGTTTTTATCCACAGGATTACCAATCACTGGTAGTTCCCCCCCCCCCTTGTACAAAAACAATTCAAATTTTTTTGACAAAAAACAAACAGAAATAACATACCAAATTAAAAAAACACTGAATTCTAAATTTTATGAAAATAAATTTCTAATCATATGTAAAATGTATTAATTTAAATAAGAACTTTTTGGAATGATATAATGAAAAATGGGATCTAGCAATGCAATTACAGTTTAATTCTGGAAAACTCGATAAAAATAGTCACATATAAATGAAAAGGAAATTTCTTTTTTCAATAACAAATAAAAAATTTACCTGAAACAGAACCTTTTTTTTTATTTAATTTTTTCGTTATGACATACTTTAAACATGGATCAGAATTGCACAAGTGAACTTTGCACTATTCACACCCATGGGATGTTTCTGTCCTGTTTGTGGCAGTGGAGCATGACATTTTGTGTGGCATTTTCTTGCAACCATGAATTTTTCTGTTTGATTGCTGCACTTTGGGGATCTTCTTGACAAAGCGTCTACAAATGGTGACTAAGGCTAAAATAATGCAATAACCTAAAGAGTGGCAAAGACATTTAGGAGTAGTGTTAAACTTTTTTTTAGCCATTTATATATAAATTTGTGGATTAATAATATCTTTAAAACAAAATTTTGCCAAGGAAAGCAAAGAAGGGGAGTGGGTTTAAACCCTTTCAGCATGGAGACAGTTTTTTTTAGGGTTTTTTAACCAACTCTCTCTGTCATTATCTCCCCTCCCCACACTACCTTCCCAATAACAGGGGACTGATCTCTGAGCTATAGAAATCCTGTTTTTGTAACTGAGAACTCATTCATTCCCAAGAAATGATAAAAGATACCAAATTTACAAAAAATGACTGAATTAAAAACAAATAAGTTTTACAGCTTGTTTTTGCACATAAGTGGGGGAAAATATTGCTGAAGATGTAGCCATAACTATAAATGATTGATGATGATAAAGAAATTCATGGAAATAAAAACAAAAATTTTATGAAAATAAGAATCATACTAATTAGGCAAATTTAGGTATTATCTGTTGCTTATAACAGGCATGTGGCCAGCAATGCAGCCAGATGCAAATCCAATTGCTCACTCCAACTTTCAATCTTTATAGATAGATATAGATATATCTGATGTGTCTTGATGCTTTGCTCCAACTGAACATGGTATGTCTAATTAGTGTTTACAGTTTCATTTTCTGAAAATTAAATAATGAATGAAAAAAATTCTAGAAATAATGAAATAGGTTTAAACCAGAAAGTGATAGTATGGAGAGATATTAAAATCTAAAAAACTGTAGACAAACTTACCTGGCAACGGTTTCCAAAATCGTCCAATTAAAAAAAATTGGTTAATTTTCAGAAGCATTTTAAAATTTTGTGAAAAGATGCACAAAAAATAAGTATAGTACTGTGCAAATTAGTTGGGCAATAGGAAAATGCAGTAACAAAGACACAAATAAAATATTTATTTGTTTAATAGTGTAGTTAATAGTGAATGTGACCCCCCTTAGCTTTAATTACTTCTTTCACCCTCTCAACCATTAATGACACTAGCTTTCCACACATATCCTTCACTTCAGGGTTGTGGCACCACACTTTCATGACACTTTCTATCATTTTGGTTTTCGTTGTGCAATCCATCTTAGATATGCGCGCTTTAATAATGGCCCACAAATTTTCAATGGGGTTTAAGATTGGGTGAATTTCCTGGCCACTCCAATACCTTCAAATGTTGCTGGGTAAAGAAGCTCTTAGCAAGCTTAGAATTGTGGCATGGAGCCAGATCCTGTTGAAATACCCATCGGCGTTAGGAAACAGCTTCTGCAGTGTTGGGACCATTTTCGCCTCCAGAACGCCTATGTACTTTTTGCTGTCCATCATTCCTTCAATGGGGTGAAGTGTCTGTGGCCCGGAAGCTGTGAAACATCCCCAAAACATGACCTTGGGTGGGTATTTGGGGGATTGCTGGATGTAGCCGGATCGAAGAGGTTCTCCAGGCGAGCGGCAGATGAAATTTGACCTGTAGCCATGCACCTCAAAGTGGGTTTCATCGGAAAATATCACTTTTTCCCAATTCTCCACAGTCCAGTCTCGATGTTTCTTTGCCCAGGATAGCCTTTTTTGCTTCATAGCAGGTGTCAAAAGCTGCTTTTTGGATGGATGTTGAGCCTGGTGGCCACACTCCAGAAGGCAACGACGTACAGTGGAAACATCTATATTAACCCCATGAGACGCAATCTCCCTTTTGATGTCTCCACTGGTCTTTGGGTCTACGATACTAATTCTTCGAATTAGACTATCATCTCTAGGGGTGGTTTTTCTTTTTCTTCCACAATGTCCTTTACGGGACATGTCCATGGACCGTCTCCTTATGCAGCTTCATGATCCGTGAAACGCTGGATTTCCCGACGCCAACTGCTTTTACTATCTGCCTAGCAGTAAGTGAAGTGTTTTCGCCTAAAGCGATTATTTTAGCTCATTTACAAGGCGTGATGTCCATGATGTATTTAATAAAAAAAGCTTCCAATGAAAATTGTGAACTACTTACATAATCACGACCTCAGCCTATGAAATATCAATTCCAACTAAAGTGGAAATGTAAATAATAGCAGAGTAACACGACAGCCAATTCTAGACTTGCAGCAGTTTAGACTCTGCAGCAGAAGGGACTTTGCATTCCTTTACTTGTCCCAACTAATTCGCACAGTATTGTATAAACAGAATTGATGGTGAAGCTGAAAATATAAAGAATGGTAATCTGAACAGTGGTCAGAATTCTTCGTTTTACAGCGTATCAAAAATTGCATCAAATTGAAAAGATAAACATCTTTTTGACTTAAATTATATATTTTTTATCTAATTTTATAATATTTTTATAATACATATATGAAAAAAATTCCAAAAAGGAAATTCTTATTTTTGAAAAGTATAGTGTCTTTTTAACTTCTTTTCTTCTACAATTGATCAGTGTTGATGTAACATCTATTCAGAATATGAAATGCTGAACAGCAGCAATGCCTTCAAAGATTGAAAGTTGGAGATGGAAATTTGCAAAACACTAACATTTAGTCAATAAACAGTACATTCCCCTTTAAACACTGATACAAGTATTAAGACAATTAGGCATACTTTCAATCAGATTGTAATAATATTCTGAGGGATGTTCATCTACACAGTATTTACCTGTGTTTGCCAAGGCCTGTAAAGGTACAGGCAGGAATGTACCTGTGAAGCTGTCCAATATGATCCCATACATGCATGTGACAGGTCTGGCAATCATCTAGGCTAGGGATTCTCAACGTGGGGTACACAGTAAAATTATTTGGGGTACACTGTGAGAGCTCAAAAGTCGCTAGATCTAGTAAAGTAAGTATAACCATTGTTATACTATAAATAATAAATAAAATAAATACCCCCTCAAGCAGCTGCTTGCCACAGAGGTCTGTCAGTTTATATGCCACAGTAGAAGGTCTGAGAGGATGGCAGGACCTCAGCAGAAAAACGACACATACATCCATGCCTTACCCAGGACTCGAACCCAGGTCCCTTAGATCAGTAGCCAAGTACGCTAACCATAGTTTTATCTATCTATACAAGGGGTACGGCAGTTACACACACATTTCCAGGGGGTACGTGAAGCATAGAACAGCTGATCTAGGCCATGGTAGGTGTCATCAACAGGCTGTCTGTGGTAACATGTGTAGTGTGTGGATGGACATTATCTTGTGTGGCATACAGCCCAGAACATTTTGAGGAAGAATAGGAATATGGGTTGCACAAGGTAAAAATACCATTAGAGTTTCAATTACTAGAATATATATATAAAGGGTGTGCTTCTGCTACACATGATGCTACCCCTAGTCTATCAGGAACTGGCATTAGATGTTGGACAATGCATGCCTTCAATGTGAGACTTGTCATTATTCTGCCAGAAACACAACTAGGACTTGGTTAAGAGCATTGATCTCCATTGCTCATGGATCCCATTGCTTGGTTAAGAGCATGGATTCATGGCTCTGCAACAATCCAGCCAACTGGCTCTCAAGTTCTGTGGTTGTAGTGGTGGACACTGGAGTGGTCACACTTTCTTGAAGACTGCTGTTGTGTAAAGAGTATCAAGTTGTTTGGGTAGATCAGTCAAACCATTGGCACTCTGGAGGTCACCCCTGAGCTGGCTTATGTAGTGAAGCAGTTCCACAATGCCATTCACCAGAGTTGACAATCTTCCTGCATGGTGTCTCAGTCCCTAGCGACAGCGTTTTGTGGTAAAAATAACATTTAATAATGTTTTTTGGGGTACAAATAAATTTTATGGTTTTTAGTTTTTAGTGTTTGGCTACTGATCAAAGGGATCTGGGTTCAAGCTCTAGGTAAGGTATGGATGTTTCCTTTCTTGTGCTTTACTTATGCTGAGCTCTTGTCTTCCTCAAAGACCTTCTCTGGAATATTATATTGATAGGTTCCTGCCAGACCTCTAAGGCAAACAGCTGCTTTAGAGGCACCTTTTTCATGTTTCACAAATAAAAAAAAAATTTTAGTTAATAAAGTTTAATAAAAAGAAAATGGCAATGTTTCTCTAACATTTCAAATTATGTATTTTACACCACAAGAGCTGCACTACTCTATAACAGTTACATAATATTTTAATTCAAAACCAGTAATTAATGCTCTTTATCCCAACAATGACCTAAAACATTTGAATAAGCAAATTTATTGTGCATATATTCCCAATTATAGTAAATATCAAATTTATTCAGAGGCCTAATTATGTCACATAATATCAATTTGGCAATAGGAAAGGCAATGGATGATTGTCATATTGAATAAATGATGTATTTGGCATTGAATGTGTTAATTGCCAATTAATTTTTATATTAAACCTTATGCCACAAAATGCAGTCCTGTGGCTGAGTGGTTAGTGCACTTGGCTACTGATCTAAGGGACCTGGGTTCGAGCCCCGGGTACGGCCATGGCTTAATGTATGTGTTGTTTTTCTCTTGAGGTCCTGCCATCCTCTCAGACCTTCTACTAATGCATATAAATTGATAGGCTCCTGTCAGACCTCTGTGGCAAGCAGCTGCTTGAGGGGGTATTTTTTTTATATGATATATATATATGCCACAAATACATATATCATATAAAAGATACACAAATATGCAAATTTTATAATATTTTAATATATATGAGTAAATACAATATACTAACCTTCAATTTCTGTAGAGCTTCTTGACACATTTTGTTACCTCGAGCATCATCCACACTATCTATACCAATAATTTTGGCTTTAAAATTCACCCCATCCCCTTTGAATCTATCTGGATCATTTTTTTCTGTAATACAAAATACATGTTTAATATATCAGCTTGAAATTTTTTTCTTTTTTCCACAAATTAAAGCTTTATGGTGAATTAATTAAAATATCAGCATTTTTCCACAAATTAAAGATCGATGACCCTGCACCCATGCAAAGCTATTTCCAAAGCTGTTTCTCTTATTGACTGGGGTAGATAGGGAACTTCAGACAGTCTGCAACTGTCCATTAGTATTCAATAAGTACCTTTGATAACTAAATATTATCTTTATTATGAAGATCATTTCAGCTAAAGGTGCCATTTTTTCTTGTGAAATTAGAATGGGTTGTTGGTTGTTTTACCTCTGAGTGGCACTTTTTTGCAAACCATGGGCTAAATGGATAGGTCACATGGACCCCGAAGGCTCAGAGAAGGTTGGGGGAGGGGACCCACTGGAACAGCTGTTGGGAGACAGATGGTAGTCTCCCGTCAAGGCCATCCAGCGTGTTCTTTAACGTGCACAGGGTATGGCTCTCCCGCACATGGTGCCACGGCTTAACGTCCCATCCGACAGACGGCGGCCTTTTCAAGCCCATCGGTGTCCCCTACTGACCGTGGGCAAGGCAGGGAAATTTTGCGGAGATAAATCTCAACGCTGACCCAGCTGGGACTCAAACCTGGGAACTACAGATTACGAGCCTGGCGTGCTACCGACTGAGCCATCCCCGCCCCCATATTTGACAATGCAAAACTTACAAAGCTTCAATAATGAAATCACAGTGTAGTACATATCATAAATTTAATAAAACTCTATAGCACTGTAAATACACAATTAAAAAGACCTGCTTGCTCAGAAATTAAAATAACATTAAATCTCTGTCACTGAGCAATAAAATTTTTAAGTTTATCCTTCAAACTATTTGCATATTAAAAGTTTTTAGGGGAAAACTTGGAAGCTTTTTGGAACAAGAACAGTGCTCCATCTTCAATGAAGTCTCCAAAAAGCTAAGTTTTCTCCTAAACACTCTTTGAAGGATAAACTTAAAAATTTTATTGCTCAACGACAGTGAATTTTAATATTATTTTAATATAGAACTGTATATGATATATAAATAAAACATAGCAGGAGTAAGGCAGTATAATCCAACAGCAGAGGTAACAGGAATTTACTTGATGGATAGCAAAATGGCATATAAAACATATTTGTCTACATATCAGGTACAGAGACATAGAATGAACATTTCTATATCTATATAGAATAAATTTTTACAAGAGATAACAATATTTGGGGGTTGTAGGTAAATGTCATGTAATGTGAATTGTTATATATTTGATGCTTTTATAGTACTGTAAAAACAACAAATATGCAATAACTCACCTTGCATGATGTTTACCTTTACCTACAAACACCAAATATTGTTATCATCTCTCATAAAAAATTTCATTCTATAGAGATATAGAAAAGTTCATTCTGTGTCGAGATGCCTTTTTACCTGAAATATATGCAAATACATCTTATATGCCATTTTGGCATCCATCTTGTAAATTCTTGTTACCACAGATCCTGATATGCCATTGTTACTATTACTATTGGATTATACTGCCTTACTTCTGATATGTTTTATATACATATCATATACAGTGTTATAGAGTTTTATTAAATTTATTACAAAGTTTCATTTTTTGGTCTCATGCTGCAAACTAAAGCAAAAAAAGTGGCTGAAAAATTAGAAAAGCTCCCTTGAAATTATTTTCCTATTGATGAAACATGCAGTTAGAGTAATAATTTAATGACCACTTAGTGATAAATTGGGAAAGTTTGTCTTGGTTTTCTTAGGGAAAAATTTTACACATGTGCTTCTAATTTCTAGATTTCTTTTTTAATATATTTCTTTTATATTAATGCGCATTATGTACAATAAATGTTTAGTTGTAATGGTTCAAACTAAAGGAATTACTATATCAAGCTTTTTTTCCCCACAGAATGATGAATATGAAACAAATATTTAAGTATTAGATACTGTTTTTCACATTATACTATATCTTGCATACCAATTTTTTAGCTGTAACCCAAACCACAACAAAAGCACTCTTTTAAAATATTACACACAATGGAATCCAGCAAAAGGTTTTAAATTACCTTTATGTGTTTTACTTCTCCTTAATCCTTTACCTTCCTTAATTTCTTTATTATTTTTATTCTGTTCCTTTTTGTTTATTTTTTCTGGCAAGCTTTCATCTTCATCAGGAAGTTCACTATATGAACTTCTATTTCTCTCTTTCCTTTCTTCTTCATTTTTTAAGATATCTTTATTAGTCTTCATTCTATATTATTCTCTTTAATTGTAACAGTTTAAAACTGGAAGTAATATATTATCCACACCTGTAAAATGATTAATGTTTAATATATTAATATTATAAATCTATGACAGCTTAAATTGACAAGATCATAATCTGATATATTTTATAATTTGATTTTGCACTGCATATTCATAAAATAAACTTAATATCACATATACTGCTCACAAAAATTAGGGGATATTTCAAAATGAATATGAAGCGATGAAATATCCACTAATTTTTGTGAGCAGTACATTTGCATTTATAAGCAGGGAATTTCTCATTGAACACTTGCGTATGGCTGCTAATTTAAGTCATAAATTTAATATTTAAACATATTTGTGAGAAGAGTGTAATCAAGTACTGAAGATATTAATTTTTAACAGTGTAGTGTATATAATCACACAATTAAAATATTTGTCATGGAGACATTGAAAATATGTATACATAAAATAAAAAGTGTGATGGTTTAAAGCTATACTATTGCTTAATTAGCAATTAAAAAAAATCATTTCAAAGCTACAACCGTTTCATCTAATCAAGAATTACAAATGAGACTACAAAATTATACATGAGAAATGTTTATCAAATTTTGAAAAAAGGATGTTTCGGGCTACAAAAAAAACAGAATATTAAGGTTAAGGTTAAACAAAAATGCTAAATGACTTGAAAGCCTGTAGATCTTTTATCTGCAATTTGAGTGAGTACTTTTCATTTTGCTAACTTATTGGGGGAAATGTTTTCTGCAGTTACATTTTTCTTTGACCCCAATGATTTCTTTCAGTAAGCAAAATTCTATATTAATAGAACACATAAGATAAAATTTTCTTGAATGGGTGTATAAGTCCTATCTATTTACATTATGCATACAAAATATTTATTCAGGTTTTAAATTATGGTTTATGATTTGAATAAACAAGATTTTAGAGTTGGGGTGGGTAGGATGTGTTTCATACACTACTATTCCTGAACAGCAAGTTGAAATTTTTCTGGCTATTAACCATTATTACTTTTTTATGTTTCTAGCACTATAGTTACTGCTTCCTGTTACCATGTAAACCATGTAAAATATGGATTTCTGGACATGAAAAACATTTTCAAATTGGATCAAAACTTTGTATTCCTAATGTTTTCAATGTTGATAACAGGTTTAGTTACTTATTGACTAGTTTTGTAACTAGCTACATACTACTGGATACATTGTATTTTCTTTCATGTTACTTAAGCCACTGACTAGACAAACAATTGGGGAATTTCAATATTTTGTCAGTAGAAAATCAAATCTTATGTTCCATAACATTTAAGGTAATTTTTTTTACAGTAAAAATTTACTGAAAACATTGATACTTTATCTGGGGCTCAAACCCAGATCCCTTTGATCAGTAGCCATATTTATATAAACATTTCATTATTTATTTGAAGTTGAAATTATTTTGACATTTATTCCGTATGGTAACAATAATTCTTAGTCTTAAACCACTATCACAGACTGGAGCAGCAGTGGTTTAGTGGGTAGCATGGCAGGCTCATAATCTGCAGTTCCCAGGTTTGAGTTCCATCTTTGCGATTAATTTCTGCAAAACTACCCTACCCTCAGTCAGTAGGGGACACCGATGGGCTTGGAAAAGTTGTTGTTTGTTGGATGGGATATTAAGTCATGGCCTAATAGTATGTGGGAGGGCCATACCCTATGCACATTAAAGAACATGCTGGATGGCTTGCTGGGAAGCTAGCAACTGTCTCCTAACAGTTGTTCAGGTCCCCTTCCCCCAGCCTTCTCTGAGCCTTTGGAGTCCTCATGACCTACCTATTTAGCTATATTGTATGCAAAAAATGTGTCACTAAGAAGAAAAACAACCCAACAATCATCATGGACTTGGATCCACCCACACTTGGTTACACCCACTTGGTTACACCCACCCACCAACAACAATTAACATGTTGTGATAGCAGGAGAAAAATTACAACTCACATATTTGAAAATGAAAGAAGTTATGTCAAAAATATTATGCATCATAACCATTTTCAGATTTCATTAGGGTTTTATTTCTATTTGTTTTAAATTTTGATCAAAATTTCTACTTTATCAAGAAAAAACCTGCAAGATGAACAATCATTGTCATTAACCCTTCCCAGATCAAGGACGTCTATAGACATTTTTTGTACAACACATATTCCAATTTAAAAAAATTACCGTTTGAAAATTTTCTTAATATATCTTTTAAAAATATGTAATTCATGCTTGAAAAATAATATTTTTTTTCATTTTATGCACATTTTATTAAACTATAATATATATATAATTTGATAAAGCCATCTAAATTGCCATATTTCAGAGCATTTTTTTACTACATGACTAAAAAAAGTCCCATTAAGTTAAAACTAGTCATTTTTTTGTTAAAGATTTTATTTTCAGAAAATCCAAAATTAAATGCTGATTAATTTGGATTATTAAATCCCATAATTCCTTTCATTAGTTATTTGGCAAAAAAGCTCTAAAGTTAATTTTCTTTTGCCTAATCAGAGTGAAAAAAATAGCTGGATCTGAGAAGGGCTAAGAGTGACTCTCATTGAAATTAATTTCCTTCAGCTCCAAACATAGTGGAATATTTACACAATTTAAACACCTACATCATGTCTATTTAAATCTGGAATTTATATGTGTAAACTCTGTAATCATTCTGTGAAGAAAACCATTGTTCCAATCCAAGTTACCATGTTCTGCTGTGACAACTGATCTAGGTATCCAGTTTTGACACATCACCCAGACTTTGCAGATGTTAAAAGACAGGACTGATTAGTGTTCAGTAGTTGTGCCAATTCCCTGGATGTCAGATGTGGATTGTTGTTCAGCAATGTCTTTAAACAGTCATCATTCAATTCCACCAGCTAGCCATTTCAAGGTTTATTTTCAAATAATCTAATTCACTTGACAGGAATTTGTCATATCACTGCTAACAAGTGCTTATAGAGATGATTCTGTCCCTATATACTATGTACAGTTTATGTAAACACTCTTGGACACCAATCTTTACAAAATACACACTCTTGCATCACCATTGTGAAATACCTGTTGCTAACTTGTATGAGCAAAATGTAGGTATAGAATGTCATTAGATACTGGAACTATACATGCACGGTCTTTTAACATTGTGTACAAGACAGATGCACATTTCCTGACAATGGCAAAGCATGCTTCATGTTTTTTCCCCATTACTTTTGCATCAACCCAATACCTCCTTAGTAATTTAAGTGAAAATTTGAGTTCATCGTTTAGAATTACCAGGCATTTTCAAAGAAGGTAGTTTTTTACACACAGTCAAGATCTGTATTCTTCAGTATGCTAATTATATTTTAAATTAAGCTTTTTCTGTACAAATATTAATGATATTTAAATGTTTACTTCATACAAGATTTAAAAAAGGACATATTTTCATTAATAAAGTTTTCAGTTTGAGAACAATTATATTACACCTGCAATCAATCTATGTGTGTGTGTATAGAAAACACATTCATCAATGATGCATGAAATTATCTCAAAAGTTTATTATTTAAAAACTGAATAAAGAGATCTATATCTGTTTGGTAGGCATCCTGGTAGCAGAATGGGTAGTGTGCTTGGCTACTCTATGTTAACAATTTGGATGATCATGTATGGTAGAGAGTGGTAGGTAGGATGGAAGCTGAGGATCAGTTCAATGTCAAGGTATTCACCTTAAATGCACTTCAAAATATTGTCTCAAGACTTTGGACACAATTTTAAGAAACAGAAGAGATTAACCATAGACCAGGACAAGGTTATCCTGACTACACTACTCAGGACAGCTTCTGTCCTTAAAAACAAGACAACAAGACAACAAAAAAAAATATGGTTAAGCAACTATCTCATGGTGGTGGTGGCTACAAGGACTAGAGTTTCAAGCCCCTGTATACAGGAAATGTGTGGACATACTATGTGCAGAAATGAGATCTGTATGCATAAGCCCAGTGCTTGTGTCGTCTTACCTCCTACAACAGAGATCCTCTTACCTCCTACAACAGAGAGCTTTAACATGGTGTAGACAACATCACATTTTAGAACTAAGGCCAATGTGCTCTTCACAGATGAATACAGATTCAGTTTGAACTTTTATTCTCAATGAGAGTTCATCTGTAGGAAACTAGTGTACATACAAAACTAAGTAACTCTTCTCAACTAGTGTACATACAAAATCCTCAGGCACCTATGGAGACCCAACTAGACTGTGCAATTTTGTCCTCCAAACATGTCTGTTGTGAACTACAGCTGCTGTATTCAGCCACTATAGGTAATTCTAGAAAGGTGCTGTTTGACATTGTCTGCTGACTGCATCCTAGATCTCCTCTTTTCCTAAAGTCTTTAGGCACAATATTCATGACCCTATTCACTAATCTGCAGCTATGCATATGGACAACATGACCAAACAAAAGAAGTCTCTCTTTGCACAATATACTGCTCATATGAGGTTGCAGACTCCTTCTTCAAACCTCAACATTACCTACAAGGTCAACTCGCATAATGCCTAAGATACTGCATAAGCATCTAAAATCAAGGGAATCAAGTTTCCTGCTGTCTAGCTTAAAAAGGGTCCAAGTTACACTATTATAACTAACCATATAAAGAAGAAAACTATTATACAGCCTAATTTTACAATTTAGGTGAATACACCTATTTTTCCACACTCTTCATAGATTCTTAAAAGTCCCAGCAGCAATACCTATTCGTTTATCTCGAGCCACACATTGCCACTATCTGTTAAACAGCTGACCTGAATACTGATATAATTAAACTGAGACACTTGCTCAAGAGTGCAACTATACAAAGCAACTGAAGCAGATCAGCTATTCCAGTGGGTTTAAATGATTAGCACCAAGACCCTGTGAAGTTGACACTCCTCAGCAGATTATATAAAAAAAAGTGGCCACAGATGACCATATCAGTAGGCTACAATGATCTGGCAACTCTACCCTTCCAGAAGAGAATATCTTTTTTGAAAGTTACTAATGGACTCTACCAAGAGGAGGTGGGGCTGGATTTTAGATGCTACACCTGGTTAGTTCTGGGCATCATCACAGAGGATTGGTACACAGCTTTCCCCCCAATATATGCCTAGCTACTATTTACAGATCCAACTAATGTAATATCAGAGAAAGAGATGTTTTTATGGTAGGAGTGTGTTGGTTTAGACTGGCATGACCAATGACTGGCTGTAGAGGGCTTCATATCTTTTAGGGACACTCTGACTACTCAGAGATGTAAAGACAAATTTCTTGTGCCTTGTGTGTGGCTTTTCAAGGAGCTCTCAGCTTTGATTTCACAAGTATGGACGATAATAGTCATTTCTCATAAAGCTCTTGTGGTCCACGAGTTGCTTGAAAGTAAAGCTATGCATATGAAGGAAAATTTAACTAGATTTCCAAACCAATATACTACTAAGCATGTGTGGGATGCCCTAGAAAGGTGAACTGCTGAACATCAACCTCATCCAGAACCTCTCCATGAGCTCAAGATCTGCTCTTATGGGTTGGGTTGTTTTACCTCTGAGCGGCACTTTTTTGCACACCATGGGCTAAATGGACAGGTCACATGGACCCCGAAGGCTCAGAGAAGGTTGGGGGAGGGGACCCACTGGAACAGCTGTTGGGAGACAGATGGTAGCCTCCCGTCAAGGCCATCCAGCGTGTTCTATAACGTGCAGAGGGTATGGCTCTCCTGCACACGGGGCCACGGCTTAACGTCCCATCCGACGGACGGCGGCCTTTCCAAGCCCATCGGTGTCCCCGACTGACCGTGGACAGGGCGGGGAAATTTTGCGGAGATAAATCTCAGCGCTGATCCAGCTGGGACTCGAACCTGGGAACTACAGATTACGAGCCTGGCGCGCTACCAACTGAGCCACCCCCGCCCCTCTGCTCTTATGGGGGAGTGAGACTTATTAGCATAAAACCTCATCAACAGTATGAGTTACATGAGTTAATTAATGATTGTCAAGGGTGATTATACACTTTATTAACACCTTCTGCCCTCTAATTCTAGTGCCTCCACTATGGGAACTCATGTCCTTACATTAATAATGAATTAATTGCAAATGAAAATATCTGTATATCCTTTTTAAAATTCCAGAGGCTGTAATTAATCGTTCCTTATTTATTCCCAAACTTTTAGCGAGATCAATAAATGTTGGTAAATACTTTGGCAAAATTAAACTCTTTAAATTAATTATACACTGGTGCTTAAAATTAAAGGATAATGTACAAAACGTGTACATAACTTAAAATAGATTTTAGCAAGTAAAAAGGAAATTTGAAGGTCGTAAATGGATGAAAGTTATAATGCATTTAATCATAATAATTTACATTGGAATTATAGCATTCACTCGATAGCATCAATACACCAATTGTAAAATTTCAAAGACCAATAAACAATAAGTAATAAATCATACTTAAATGAACTGAGAGAACACATAATCTAAATGTGTAAGTCAACAATACGAACAGATACCCAATCTTTATTACAATTACTAGCTAAACATTACACATTAAGTTAAAAGCTTCACGGATATTGCATAATGAAACTGTACCTCATGCTCTAGTATCCAGCATCGTATTTAATACATTTCTTCTTTCCATGGATTCGCTTTTAATATGAACGTGAGCAGACATTTAACACACTCATCCGACTATGCCTCTCTTCGTTTGGCTCACTGCCCGCAGCCATGCTGTATACTACAATGACGTCACAGGAAGAAACAGCTGAGCGGTGGCCAGTCAGCTACTCGGAAAATTTCCCTATTTCCCTCCACAATGAAAAAACAGCCAAAAGGTTTCCAAGTAATACGTTGTTCATGCAATCTGGCAACAAGTTTAGAGTGACACAGTGAACGAAAACATTATCCTTCCACTGTGTAGTACAAGCATAATTCTCGTAAAGGTAAATTGGGGCCGTACTTTCATATTTCTAATACCTTCGCATTTTTATACGAAATTGTTTGTGAAGTTTAAATAATTAAAACACGCACTAAGTTTGTTAAAGTACACATAATCAGAATAAAATGCTTATTTTACTTAAAGCATAATTGTCTAAAGATCCCGAACATTTGTTTTTCTAAATTTAAGCTTCTGAAAAGTGAGAAATTTTTATTGGTTTTATTCAATTCTTTGCTGCTATATATGGAAGCCAGGAATATGAATTTCAAGATATGATCACATTTGAATACAATTTCTTCTGTTTCAAACAAAATTTAACACTCAAAATAAATTTTTAGCACATTTCAGTGCCACCAACAAATAAATCGTACTCATAAGTCTGAACTTTATTTTCTCGTGTTTTCCACTGCTAGCAAGATTTTGGGGTCGTCCATAAATTACGCAATACCTAGACAAGTGGGTAGTGATTTTGATATGACGCGTTGCATGGAAATAATTTCCGTAACACTAAAATGTTATTTCTGAAACGAATAACTTGTTTTTCGCTTTCTAACGATAAAAAATAACCGATTTATTCTAGTCTATAAGTAACTACTACTACCACACTTATATGCATTCCGACCCGTATAAAAAGTGAAACGAACAAAGAGATGTGTTAAGTAATGCTGGGGGGGGGGGGGTGCCTAACAGTTTTTTTTAGCATACTTTATTCAGGCAGTTATAAGTAACACATTTAGACATGCAGACCCGCAAAACTAAAAGACTATCTGTAGGAGAGAAAGTTACATTCAATTTGTACGCCTTATTTCCTCTACTTATCTGATTACACTTAGGTAGGGTGAACAGATTTACCGAAGATCCGAAGACTTTTAATTCTTTCGGTCGTATCTGTGCGCCAATCTTCGTATTCAGTGAATCTGTCGTCCGCATTACAAAAAACGCCCGATTGAGCGGAGGCCCAAGTGAGAACGAATCAGTAAAGTGTTTCTTATTCGAGGTTGTCCAATTCGAGTTAGAATACTAATATTTCACTTTACTACTTGTCAAATCCATTTCAGTGAAGTTAACAAATGCCAGTGATATAGTTTTTGATGACTTTTTGGAATCTGTTTTCTGATCTTCACTCTTTTTGGCACTTTTCGGTTAACGAAAAGTACCATTCTTTCATAACAATGTTGACACTACTATTCTATTTAGTAAAAAATCTGCTCATACTGTAGAGTTAATTAATTTTTAAATTAATAAATTAATATCTAAAATTATATTCCGGGGGCATTTATTAATAAGGGACAGAGCTTTTCATCCAGAGACTGTTCCTGGATGACGGGGACGTCTAGCCACCCTAATTTACAGTTGTATAACAAAAATTAAATTTTATATATAAGCTTTACTTATTGAAATATATGACTCATTTTTGTTTAGTTATTTAAAAAGTTTTCAGTTTTTATTTTACTGTATGAAAATAGAGATTATTCTCTAGTTAAGCCATTATGTAAAAGGAGAGATGGTTAAAATTCAGCTAAAACAAATTACGTAATTTATGGATCCTTACACCCTATATTCTCTAAAAAATAAACACAAGGGGAAGGGAAGAGGGTTGAAAACGTTTCTTAAAAAGTATATAAAAATTTTCTGATTTGTAATTTTTTTATTAAAAATAACAGAAAACCTTAACATGAATCCTGAATACATGCAAAAAAATATCAGATCATAAAGATGATAAATTCAATTATTACCTCTGAGCGGCACTTCTTTGTACACAGTGGGCTAAATGGCCAGTTCAGAATCGTCTCGAGAAGGTTGAGGGGAGAGGACTCACTGCACAGCTGTTAGGCGAGAGATGACAGCCTCGCATCAAAACCAACCAACGTGTTCTTTAACTTGAACAGGGTATGGCTCTCCCGCATATGGAGCCATATCTTACCGTCCCATTCAATGGCGGCCTTTCCAAGACGAGAGTGTTCCCTACTGACCGAGAGCAGAGCGGGGAGTTTTACGGAGATAAATCTCAACGCTGGTCGAGCTGGGACTGAACCTGGGAACTGCAGATTACGAATCTGGCGCACTACCGGCTGAGCCACCCCCGCCCCCACTGAACTTGCGGCCTATGAAGCTAACATTATATGGTAATTATTATTTCTATTATTATAGATATGGAACAAGCTGGAAGGTCCGTCAAAGCCATCCTTCCGCACACGGCTTAACAACCCATCCAACGGACGGAGCCTTTTCAAGCTCAATGGTGTCACCTTCCTCACTTGAAGTCTGACTGAATTTCCCCTCAGTAAAACTTTTTTCTGTTATACCAAGAGTTAAAAACATTTTGTAGAAGAGGAGGAAGGCATAGAACGTCTTTCAGGGGGAAGGCGAAGTGGGGGTGGGGAAGCTCTTGATTAAATCAAACGATATTAAGTACACAAATCCATGAAATTTTCAGAACCTACCGAAGAGAACAATCATCAATACCCAATATTTGTGAAGGGGACAGAAATTTTAAGGTAGAGTTAACTCCAAGCAGCACTTTTTCGCATAGTGGACTAAATGACCAGGTATCAAGAACATCAAAGACAAGGTGATCTAATGGACAACTGTTAAGGGGAGAAAGATGGAACCTTCCGTCAAGGCCTCCAGCGTATTCTTTATCGTGTATAGGGAATGGTTCTCCTGCACATGCACGTCACATCCGAAGACGACAGCCTTTCTATCCCCAAAGGTGCCATTTTCCCACCGACGACAGAGCGGAAGAAAGCAGCGGTGAAAATTCTCAACGGAAGAACAGTTAAGGCTCGAATCGGGGAATATCAGATTACGAGACTGGCGGGCCACCGGATGAGAAAACTACAACCCCATATTTAACAGTAATCACGACCACAAAATTTTTGATATGCTGTATTGAAGGTGCAAATCTCTAACGTCTTTAACACGTTGACTGCCGTATGAATCATATATGATTCACACTTAATTTGCTCCTGAGGCCGCGTGAATCGTCCGTGCTTCACATACGAATTTGTAGTTCAGGGCTCGTGAATCAGTTGCGTTTCACACTAGAATGTATTCCTTATGGGTAATACAGGAGTGTGGCCTGAGGAACAAATCCATGGTCTTAGCGTGGCGAAATTTCAACTCAAGTATATTGTAGGGGTCAATGAAATAGTCTGACATTTTGTATTTACTTTATTGAAGTGCTAAATAATATAAGAATACTAAACAAAACAGTGTATTCTGAAAATACAATCTCAAACAAAAGCAAACATTCTAAAACTAAAAACATAGAAATCCAACATGTATTGTTATTTTACTTCACATGGCATATAAACTGACAGGCTCCTGTCAGACCTCTGTGGCAAGCAGCTGCTTGAGGGGGTATTTATTTATTTATTTTATGTCAAGAATACTCGAATAATAAAATTTATAAAGTGCATTCGTGTACAACAGTAAAACAAGGAACACAATTATATTTGTCGCATTGGACACATTTCCAGCGAGTCTGTGTTGCTTTGGAAGCTGCATAATTTCTATTATTTCCTTGTATCACACGGCCTAAAAAAAGAGTGCTCAGGTCGCGTGAAGCACACGTTTTCACATTTTCAAAGTTTGTTTTTCAGCAAAAAATTTATAAAAATTATATAAACTGATATTGTATAGCAATTTAAGACCGATTTTAGTTGATTTAACAAAAAAAAAGACGTGGCCCGAGGACTCGAAAAAATTTTAACATTGCGGCAGTCAACGTGTGGACTTGCGACTATGGGAATCTCGTTTTCAAAGGGAATAAAGTTTTTTAATTTACCGACTTTTGCGTTCATTAAAAGTTTTAATTTGAACTAATACATCATTGGGAAAATGCAAATAGCAGTATTTTATTAGAACCTACACAACATAAAAAGTATTTCTCTTTATTGCTTAAAATGTAAAAGTTGCTTTCCTCACACCTCTATGAGAAAAGGGGGCAGATTGTAGCTGCCTGTAGAATATCTCTTGATTTCGAATTTATACCATAAATAAATTACTTATAATACTCGGCGAAAGTTTTCATTTTTCATATTTAGTGTTTCTGACGATGTAAATTAAAACTACCGAAGGATTTGAAAAATTAGAATTATATTTCATTAGTACCCATACAACTAAAAAAGAATTTTCCAAATATCTCTTTAGAGAAAAAAAAAATAGGTTTTCCACCCCTGGGTGTAAGGAAGCAACTTATTGTTGTCGATGCAAACGTCATGACGTTTACATTCCGCCATCAAAATTCAAAATTTCTAGCATAAATCCATCGCTTGCAATATTCGCTTAAAAATTTGCAATTTTCAAAAATTTCCACCGTTAGAGGGTGTAATTAAAACTTTGAATCTTAATATTTCATCAATACCTATCTAACACAAAAAAGAATTTTTTTAATTATCTATAAGCCATATTTTAATATTTTTATGTTTTTAGCTCATTTTCAGAAAAAACGAGAATTTTTGTTTTTAGAGATATATTCCGAATTCTTTTTTGGGTTGAATAGGTATTGACAAATATTACGATTCGCACTTTCGGAATCTTCCTATAACTATAATTGGGCCTTTAACGGTGATAAAAGTTGAAAATTACAAAAATTCAACTAACGTTACGGATGTGATTAAGTTAGAAATTTTGGTTGTGAAATGTGAATATCATGAAGTTTGCATTAACAACAGTGATTTTCCCCTTTCCCCAGGGGCGGAACAAGTAACCCATGGGTCCTGGGGCAGGACACTTTTTCGTGGTCCCAAATTTTTCAACAGCAATAATTTACTAATAAGTGGTTAGCATGCTTCGGTACACATCTCCTGGATAAAGGCATGAATGATTTCTGCTGAGGGCTCGCCCTCCTCTCAGATCTTCTCTATGGTTATTAAACTGTTGGGCTCCTGTCAGACCTCTGCGGGAAGCGGCTGCTTAAGGGACACTTTTTTTTATCTATTTCGGACTCCTTATTTCGAACATTAAAAAAAAATCCATTGATCTAAACAGCCATGGCAGATCGCGGGCCGCGCAAATTATAAAATTTTTAATTTCTTATTCTTGAAGTACTTTGCGGAATCCCAATTTACCCGTACACTGTTTTTGAAAGTATGTTTGACCTTATATTCTTTAGTAGTCGATTTGGGTTGTTTTACCTCTGAGCGGCACTTTTTTGCACACCATGGGCTAAATGGCCAGGTCACATGGACCCCGAAGGCTCAGAGAAGGTTGGGGGAGGGGACCCACTGGAATAGCTGTTGGGAGACAGATGGTAGCCTCCCGTCAAGGTCATCCAGCGTGTTCTTTAACGTTAGATTGTTTTATCTCTGAGCGGCACTTTTTTGCACACCATGGGCATGAATGATTCACAAGGACCCCGAAGGCTCAGAGAAGGTTGGGGAAGGGGACCCACTGAAACAGCTGTTGGGAGACAGATGGTAACCCCTCGTCAAGGCCATCCAGTGTGTTCTTTAACGTGCACAGGATATGCCTCTCCCGCACACGGAGCCACGGCTTAACGTCCCATCCGACGGACGGTGGCCTTTCCAAGCCCATCGGTGTCCCCTACTGACCGTGGGCAGAGCGGGGAATTTTGCGAAGATAAATCTCAACGCTGACCCAGCTGGGGCTCGAACCTGGGAACTACAGATTACGAGCCTGGCGCGCCACCGACTGAGCCACCCCGCCCCTTTTAGTAGTCGAAATTTAATTTACGACGACATCGACCCACTTGACAGACTTTGCGCATAGGGGTGGATCGGGTTTTCTGAATGTAATGTTCAGTTTCCGATTAAAGAGCTCTGCTCTCACTCAAACAGACACTACATCAGTAAACATTTTAATTATGAAAGTTACCAAGGCCAACATAAAAAAAGAAACGTTTGAAAACTGATGGCTTCATTAAATACGAAAAAAAAATAGTTTCTCAATAGTCTCAAAAGACTCCGATGCTATTGTGAATGCAAACTTTTAGTTATTAGTGAGAAAATTGCAAAATATTACAAAAATTATTATGATGGCAAATTTCTAAAGGAATGTCTGCAAATAGTTTTTGATATAATGTGTCCAGAGAGAAAAAAAAAATCATGTTTATCCCACAGAACCGTAATCAGGTAGATCGATGAACCTGGAGGAAATATAGAAAATACCTTTACTACTAATTAGATGCGAAAATTGATTAAACTTATTTATATTTCACGCATTTCTCAAGAATTTTTTTAAAGACCTGTAAAGGGAGGGAGGAATGTTATAATGCTTTGGAAATCCAGTCCCTTACATTTTACAGACTCGAATGTGTGTGTTGCCCTAGATTTTTTTTCTCGATCCGGGGTTGGGTTGTTTTACCTCTGAGCAGCACTTTTTTGCACACCATGGGCTAAATGGCCAGGTCACATGGATCCCGAAGGCTCAGAGAAGGTTGGGGAAGGGGACCCACTGGAACAGCTGTTGGGAGACAGATGGTAGCCTCCCGTCAAGGCCATCCAGCATGTTCTTTAACGTGACAGGGTATGGCTCTCCCGCACACGGGGCACGGCTTAACGTCCCATCCGACGGACGGCGGCCTTTCCAAGCCCATCGGTGTCCCCTACTGACCGTGGGCAGGGCGGGGAATTTTGCGGAGATAAATCTCAACGCTGACACAGCTGGGACTCGAACCTGGGAACTACAGATTACGAGCCTGGCGCGTTACCGACTGAGCACCCCCGCCCCGATCCGGGTTTGGACCACATTCTACTACGTATATGGTTGTCGCAGGAAGAGGTTAGCACAGTTGGTAGCGCACCAGGGGAATCAAAGAGACCTGCGTTCGAGTCCGAGGTAAGGCATGATGTTTGTTGTTGTCTTTCTGCTAAGGTCTCGCCTTCCTCACAGATTTATTTGAAACAGATCTGACAAGAGGCTGTCAGATCTATGTGGCAAGCAGCTGCTTGGGGGAATATTTATTTAAACCCCCACCCTACCCTTGGTCAGAATGTGGACACCTATAGGCTCTTGGAAAGGCTCTATCGTAAACCCTCTGTTGTATGAGACGTGAAGCCATGATCCTATGTGCAGGAGAGCCATATCCTGTGCACGTTAAAGAACACAGTGGATGGCCTTGACGAAAGGCTACGATCTGTCTCCTAACAGATGTCCAGTCGGTCTCTTTAAGTTTGAGGATCTGACCCCTGCATTTCATAGGTTAAATGTAAAAAAAAATGGTATCGTCTGTGGCTTGGGTTGTTTTACCTCTGAGCGGCCCGCGTCTTTTTTGCACACAGTGGGCTAAATGGCTAGGTCACAAGGACCCGAAGGCTCAGAGAAGGTTGGGGGAGAAGATCCACCGGAACAGCTGTTAGGAGACAGATAGTAGCCTCCCGTCAAGGCTATCCAGCGTGTTCGGTTAATGTGCACACGTATGGTTCTCCCGCACGTCCTATCTAACGGACAGCGGGCTTTCGAAGCCCATCGGTATCCCCTACTAACTGAAGGCAGGGTGGAGAAATTTGAGGAGATAAATCTCAACATGATCCAGGCAGACTCTTAACTGGGAACTGCAGATTACGAGCCTGGCGCGCTACCGATTAAGCAACCCGCCGCTCATAAGTGGCTGATGGTGGATTTTTTTTTTTACGAAAGATAATAATGGAGCAAAACTTAGTTCTCCATAAAAGAAAAGTATGGAATATCACATTCGAAAGAAATGTATTGCTTTATGCTTTTCCTCGCTCCGAAGCATCGATGGTAATCCAAGCACCACTTAAATTATTTAACGACCAATTATGCTTTCGAAATTGCACATGTTCGCAAACCGATTAAAAACAAAGATTCTACCACGGAACGTTTTTTGAAACTGAAACTTTACGGTGTAGAATTCTAAATCGTTCCGGCACACTTTCATCATCGATGACGTCACTTAAATTCACTCATGATAAACATTCATCCTTCTTAAAAAGTCTGAAACAAGAGCTAAGGGGTCAAAACGTCTGGAGCGTTAGGGAGATAAAGATGTTAAAAGATTTCAAAACTTAAGAAATTGCAAGTCAATTTCAACACAAGTCGTCAATAACATCTCTCGCCTCGGTATACAATTATGTATTTATTTTTAACCCCTACAAGGCCATGACTCTGATCTCAACAAACAATACTAGAAGAGGCTTTAAAAAAACCGGATATATTAATATTCCATAGCCTTGACATTGGAGACCGCAACACGGTGGGTGATTTCATTGCCAAAAACACCTGGCTTCGAGTGTGTGCAAGTGCGGTCGGCACACCCCGCACCCGTTCACTAAGGGGTGGCGGTCGTGTCTGTCCTCCAAAGCTTTCCATGAGCTGCTAGAGGAAAAGTAAAGCGCTCGCGTTTCACTAGAACCACGTTTCGGCACGTGCTTGAACTTTCTCTTTTGACTTGCTCTCGCATCATCTTTCGCATCATTAGCCAAAGCAATCACGCCTGAAGAGCTATAAGAAAGGGCGGCTATCCACTTAACGGTGGCCTCGGCGATCTGACGAGGTATCGGAAACAATACAGCAAATGAACAAAGGTGATGCGGAAATCGAGGACGTACCTAGTCTATGAAAGTCTGGGCTTGCGTAAGAGCTTATTGTGGAAGTTTAACATCTAAATTTGTTATTTGCATCAAAGCTGTGAAAAAAAACTATATATTAGTTACGCATGTAGTAATTTAACAGATGTAATTCATTTTTATCGATGTAAAATGGATTGTTGGGTTGTTTAACCTTGAGCGGCATTTTTGCGCTCAAGGTAAAACAACCTTCTAAAGTTTTGTAAGGTAAAAGTTTTGTGATTACTACTGAAAGTACTAAGAGCCACATTTGCAAAACGACTAGGTCACAAAACTATTTTGCAAAACGACTAGGTCACAAGGACTTCAAAGGCTCAGTGAAGGTTGGGGGAATGGGACCCATTGGACAGCTGTTAGGAGACAGATGGTCCAGCGTATTCTTTAAAGTGCACTGAGATGACTTAGTGTCCCATCCAATGGAGGGCGGCTTTCAAGTTTCTGACCGAGGGTAGGGTTTCTGACCGAGGGCGGCTTTCAAGTTCTGACCGAGGGCAAGTTTCTGACCGAGGTCAAGTTTCTGACCGAGGGCAAGTTTCTGACCGAGGGCAGCGGAGATAAATCTCAAGGCTGGAACAGTTGGGACTCTAACCTGGGAACTGCAGATTAAGTGTCTGCCGCGCTACAGACTGAACCACCCTTGTAAAATAGGAAATTGCATTTCAAACATTAATCCATTTTCCGGGATCTTGATAGTTGGATTAGATTATTTTGTTATTGAGTGGCTGTTTTCCTGTACAGTGTAAATGACCAGTTCACAAATTTCAGGACAAAAGAGGAAAATTCAGTGGACAGCTGTTATTAGCAAACGAGATCTTCTCGACTAGGCCAAGGGTCGTCAACATTTCATAGAACCATTTTTTCGTTTTTTATCTTCAACCAATGAATATACACAGTACTTAATAGTCCTAGTGAACAGAACTACTAAAGTTACTAACTAGGGCCAATACAGGAGCCGCCTGCCTATTACAACTTTTAAAACACTCTAACCTACCTACGTCAACGTAGGTACCATTTGGTGCTCGTCAGGATGGAAAAAAGAATATTTTTTCGCGAAAGTCACAAAAACTATTGCTTCTAGTCTTTATACTGTTTGTTCTCGCCAAGAGAAATTGATTTTAATAATATTTTTAAAATCTAAATGCTTCAACGTTATTAAATATTTTTTAATCAGTTATTATTCTTATAAGAAATTTAAATTTTGTGTGAAGCAATGGAACTCATATTAATGTTAGTGGCAAATGTAAAAAAAGCTCACCAATCAACCTCCCGGATTCACACACATTCACGTGTCAGGGAGAAATACATCGCCTATTTAAACTGAGGTCAACTGAGTAGTGTAGAAACCATTAAAACGCAGAAACACGTTTTAACTAAAGGAATATATATATATATAAGAAAGGTAAAATAAACAAAGATATTAACAAAAACAAGTATCAATCTAAGCAAATTTACCGAACTGGTGCACTAAAACACAAAAATCGCAAATGGAAAAAAGCGAACTATTAAGACAAAACTGACATACCCTCCGACCAAAAAAATTAAAGGGCTATAGTAACGAAATAACTTAACGACATGCTAAACAGACGGAAATCACATAAACGAAACCCAAAAATTTCCAGACTTAGAAAACGGAGCAAAGGGGAAAAAAAATTCAAAAAGACAAAAAAAAAAATTCAAATTTCATACAACAGACAATTATTTCTTTCTTTCACTTTCTCTATCTTAAATCTCTTTTCATTTCTGTACAGATAGATAACTCCATAGGCCAAAATTTCGGCACGAAGATGATACGGGGAAAAAAAATCGAATAGTATGTAAAAAAAGAGATCCCGTACTTGAATACATCAAGAGAATTATGAATTCTGCACACTTGTCTACTGGTTGAAGCTAAATGTCACTTATCTATCATCAAATTTCCATTGCCTTCCTGTCACATGGATGCCGCCTGAGACCGAAAAGGCTATAAACCTTCGAGTGATCGATACCAGCTGCATGAGAATGCATCGGCTGTTCAAAATACTTAGTATAGCTTCATCTTAACCCTGGGCAGATAGCAGAAGTTCTAACCGCAAGGCCTTTTCCTTAAAACTTTATCAGCATTCGTGTTTATTAGCTATTTACTAACCGTCGAGTTTTTGCAGATGCTTGACGTATGTTTGCGAGTAAAAGAAATCTGTCTAATGGTTTATTAATTAACAGAAAAAATACACTGTGATAAAAAAAAGCCTGTATTTCAGAAAAATGTTCAGAATAAATATTAAAAAAAGCATTATAAATAACATAATTTTGAAAATTCTTCTGAGTAAATTTTGCTCTTTGAAATGCAGTTATCTGCGATTACGGGAAGCCCCTAAGACACTCCTTTCAATTAATCAGTAAATCTCTACACATCATTATGTAAACTTCGCTATCTCCACTATTGAATTTTTCACAAATTGCAGTTTTATACGCAGCACTAGATTAAATCTTTCATATATTTTTTTCTTTTAATTTGTGACTTTATCCCATTGTATTTTAAAGTGAATATCATAATTGAATTTTCAAATCAGCTATTAGCATCCGCGCAGGGCTCTATCCATACCTTTGCGTAAGCAATCACGAATCGTTACCACCTTAAATTAAACCGACCAATTGGCGCATAATCAGGAGATCCCGTATTGAATATAGGAGCCAGACTGGCGGATTTATTTTTGACACTTGCCTTGTTGTCCAGTTTTGTGTTTACTATTGAAAGTACTAAGAGCCACATTTTATTCAGAGTTCTAGATTGCCAGCTCCTGGTCTAGGCCATTTACTTTGTTCTTTCAATGGGTTGGGTTGTTTTACCTCTGAGCGGCACTTTTTTGCACACCATGGGCTAAATGGCCAGGTCACATGGACCCCGAAGGCTCAGAGAAGGTTGGGGGAGGGGACCCACTGGAACAGCTGTTGGGAGACAGATGGTAGCCTCCCGTCAAGGCCATCCAGCGTGTTCTTTAACGTGCACAGGGTATGGCTCTCCCGCACACGGGACCACGGCTTAACGTCCCATCCGGCGGACGGCGGCCTTTCCAAGCCCATCGGTGTCCCCTACTGACCGTGGGCAGGGCGGGGAGTTATGCGGAGATAAATCTCAACGCTGACCCAGCTGGGACTCGAACCTGGGAACTACAGATTACGAGCCTGGCGCGCTACCGACTGAGCCACCCCCCGCCCCTTCTTTCAATGTCCTCTCGTCTTCGAACTGGTTATAATAAGCCCTCCTCTACAAATGAATCGAAGACCGGGTTTAGATATTAGGGAAATTTAGGCTAATCGAAAAAGCTTTAGACCTATTTCAATAAATTTTAGAATACATAGAAGTCATACTTAAATGTTTTGGTACTCCTTTAAGATTTTGGTATTCTGGCATAGATGTTTGAGAAGATGGCCTAGTTGACCTGTTTCATTCGAAAGGACACCAGGGTTTTCAAACACGACTTCCTTTATTAGCATAGGGTGAGGAGAAAATCTCAATAGTCGCGTATCTGAACTCGAATCTGGAAAAGTAACAAGAGCACTAAAGAGCTCTGTTTGTCAAAAAAGTATAAAACAATGAGTTATGTAAATGAAGATTTTGTATTCATATCGTAGGAGACTAAGTTATTGTTCCTATACTTGAAGTGCATTTGAGTGTTACACGGAGTACCTGTTGAAAGAAACCTTTCCAAAACTGCACTCTCACGGTCATAAAATGGCATCTGCTTTCCCAAGCACGTTTCTCTGTGAGCACAACATGCAGCCAAGGGGTGATCAGGATTGCTCACGTCTACCGAAATATTACTTTGCTACTTTAATGTCAATAAGGACATTACTAACTTAAATATATAGTATATAAAAATTATTTCTCAGAAAGCTCATTTATCATGGAAGTCTGATAAGAAATCTGTTAATATACTATGTTAAGAGACCTTGAGGAAAGTGAGAGTACCTCAGTAAGAAGACATCACACATTACTAGGCCAAATTATCTGTCCCAGTAGAGCTCCCAAATTTCAGTTATCGATTCTCTGCACATAGTTCTCGTTGAAATGGGTTTTGAAGTATTGCTTGCATTAATCGCTCTCAGCTGATCAAGTGTAGCAGCTCTGTTTTGCCATACAGTTCGTGCCAACAAAGGCCTGTGTGTTAGAGCATTTTTTCCTCCTGCATTGCCGCGATTGCCAGATTGGACCGTTGCTTGGGTTGGGTTGTTTTACCTCTGAGCGGCACTTTTTTGCACACCACGGGCTAAATAGCCAGGTCACATGGACCCCGAAGGCTCAGAGAAGGTTGGGGGAGGGGACCCATTGGAATAGCTGTTGGGAGACAGATGATAGCCTCCCGTCAAGGCCATCCAGCGTGTTCTTTAACGTGCACAGAGTATGGCTCTCCCGCACACGGGGCCACGGCTTAACGTCGCATCCGACGGACGGCGGCCTTTTCAAGCCCATCGGTGTCCCCTACTGACCGTGGGCAGGGCGGGGAAATTTTGCGGAGATAAATCTCAACGCTGACCCAGCTGGGTTGGACCGTTGCTATTTTCCTAACTTGGATATTGTGTGCCGTGATTTGCAGCGGAGTTTCGTCACTTCCGTTACGTATGCTCCTGCCCATCGCGGTCCAACGATGACCCCCTTTCGAAGTCAGATGTGATATGGGTAAAAGATTAGCCCTTTTTACCCATGTCACACCTGACTTTGCTTTCCACCATGCCTTTTATAGGACTTAGTAGTGACATAGAATACTAAAGTCAGTAAGAGAAATTGCATATATTAAAAAAGCAAAGTAGATGTTCTAGACCACGAGTTGGAAACCCAAGATTCTTTGCATGAACACTGGTCTTTTTTATTTTGCGACACATAGGACAGAGAAGAATCCCAAAGCTATCCTAGCTTCTACAGGCCTTCTCAAACAAGGACATGCCCTATTAAGACAGAAGTCACTGCTGACCACTGTCTCAGTTAGGGCCAATACAGCACACAAAGTTTGCCTTGCTGGAACAGTCGCTAGCTACCTAACCACTATATTAAGTCATTCTTATTGTTTTCAATAGTAATCACAAAGCTGAACAATTAGGAAAGAGTGGAAAACAAATCCGCCAATCCGGCTCCTGGATTCAATACAGGATTCTCCTGATTATGCGCCAGTTGCTCTGTCAGTTAAGGTAATTATGATTCGTAATTCATAATCTGAAAAGATCTCAACAGGAGGAAACATACACACCTTATTCCTATATGCATGTTTGATGGTACTTCGCTAACGATTGAGTGTTAATGATAATTTGGCCAAGCAGTGTATATCAGGTGCAATACAGAGATAGTTCGCTCTTGTGCCACAGAACTCCAGCCAACATAATCAGAAATAAGTTTTATTATTATTTTTGAGCATCAACGTTTTAAGTTTAACTTTCAAAAGATTTTTATATTTAGAAGTAATTTTCCGGTATGTTTCGAAAGTTTTTCGGGAAAATGATTCGACAAGTGTTGTTCGCTGATGAGAGTAAGTTGATCTGATCTAAAACGCATTTTAGTTTTAAACCGGAAAACAAGTTCTAAAAATAAAACTTTTTTGTGGTTAAACTGATAAAGTAAACGTTATTGGTCACAGACAGACTTTGTCTGTCTGTGACCAATAACGTCACAGACAGACAAAGACTGTCTGTGACCGGTCACAGACAGTCTGTGTTTGCCACAGAGAGATCACATAGAGGTCTGACAGTAGCCTGTCAGAGTAATACGCCAGAGATTTGTGAAGATGAGACCTTAGCAGAAGGAAACATACACGCCTTATCCGACGATCGAATCAGGGTCTTTCCGCAGATAAGCACACTAACCGCACAACCACGTTATATTATTATTACTTAAGTTTTTGAACAAAAAGGTCTATTTGGTGCACCAGAAAACGTCCATGCCTTATTACGGATTCGTACTCGGATATGTGCTCCGCAGCCAAGCCATTATTAATCACGATGAATATTTCTGAAGAGATTCATAAGAAACAGTGCAGAGTCTCGGACAGACAGATAACAAAGGTTAACGTTCGTAATTACTACATATCTAATGAAAAAAAAATATATGTATTCCTCGTCCCGATACCGAACTTGATTGGAAAAGACCAAGAAAAATCTGATTATGGAAATAATATTTTGGTGGAATAATCAATTTGCATCATTTCTTCTTTCGATTCCAACTGGCTTGTCAACTAAAACAAGTTATAGGAGACCAGATCAAGGCAATTAAAAATTCTTAGCATGCATCACTCAGAGGATAAACCGGACCCCATAATGCCAGGGGATTTAAAAACCTTTGAATAGGGAAGACGACTTTAACAACTATGATGTTGGAGCAAGTTATTAGGTCAACACGATATATCATTAAAAAAAATTTTTTTTGAGAAAACATCAACCTACATCTCAGGAAACATTGAGTCAAGCCATTTACATGAAAGATTGTACTGTTAAGGTTAGGCTTTCTCTTCTTGAGAAGTTTCAGCAGAAAATTGTCTGCGGATTGAAATTGTTTTTCCCTTATTTGAAAATAAAAGTAATTTTGTTTTACGATACCCCAATTTCGAATCCACTAGACTTTATAAGTACACCATGTACTGTATATTGCCTAACTGATTACTTCCCTCCAAAAAGGAATATGTGGAAATCATTGTGTAATTTGCATTTACTGTTTCTCTTGCTTTAGTTCTTGACTTTTCCTTTGGTTCAAATGTAGGAAATGTGTAAATGTTTTGTAGTTTAACTCTTTAAGTACCAGACCCTGATTAATCCATTTTCAAAAATCGCTACAAATGAACTTGCAAAGCACTTTTTATGCTTACCTACAATTGTGGCGGAAGTGGCTCAGTCGGTAACGAGTCAAGCTCGTAATCTGTAGTTTTCAGGTTCGAGTCTCAGCTGGATCAGCGTTGAGATTTATCTCCGCAAAATTCCCCGCCCTCCCACGGTTAGTAGGGGACACCGATGGATTTAGAAAGACCACCGGCCGTCGGATGGGACGTTAAAGAACACGCTGGATGGCCTTGACGGGAGGCTATCATCTGTCTCCCAACAGCTGTTCCAGTGAGTCCCCTCCAACCTTCTCCGAGCCTTCGGGGTCCATGTGACCTGGCCATTTAGCCCACGGTGTGCAAAAAAGTGCCGCTCAGAGGTGAAACAACCCAACCCAAACTACAATTGTTTCCACTTTACATTTATGTATTTTTATTCAGAATTAAATGCTCTTTCTCTTAGTAATGTGAACTATTTTATTCATTAGCTGTTTCATAATAAGGCTTAAAAGTGACTGCATTTTTAGAGAAAAAAATTGTCACTGTAATGGTTAGAAATATAGATAGTGCTTGAGCAATTGCAAATAATTCAGTTTTTATAAATTCTGAATACTTGAAGAAAAATTATTTCCTAAAATGAAAAAGCAAACACTTTCACTAATTATCAATTGATATCATCCTTGCCGTCCCGTGGTCGAGTGGTTAGCGCGCTTGGCTACTGATCTAAGGGGCCTGGGTTCGAGCCCCGGGATAAGGCATGGATGTATGTGTCGTTTTTCTGCTGAGGTCCTGCCATCCTCTCAGAACTTCTACTTTGGCATATAAACTGACAGGCTCCTGTCAGACCTCTGTGGCAAGCAGCTGCTTGAGGGGGTATATATTTATTATTTTTTATTTATCACCCTTGCTAGATAGAAAGATTTTTGTTGGCTCTATAACGCCTGATACATAACACACTGAGTACTGCAATATGGAACAGTTTAGTTCTACCTGGACTAGTGGTTAGCGTACCTGCCTACTATTGCAATGGGCATGTTCTTGTTTAAGTGTTTGCGTAGTGTATGAGAAACTAACACAAGCCAAGAGCTTGCAGGTTATCCCAGTCCCTTTTTAAAAAAATAAAATTAATAAATTTCATGCTAAGGAAACTATTATAAATTAAAAAAAATAAATACCCCCTCAAGCAGCTGCTTGCCACAGAGGTCTGACAGGAGCCTGTCAGTTTATATGCCAAAGTAGAAGGTCTGAGAGGATGGCAGGACCTCAGCCGAAAAACGACACAATACATCCGTGTCTCACCCGGGGCTCGTAAAGTATTAAACTTTTAATACTATAATAGAATAAAATCTCGTTATATTATTGAGAAAACAGCGGATTATCTTTAAGTGTGCATTTATCCTTTTATTTCAAACATCAAACACAAAAATTCCATAAACAAGAATTGATGTTTGAAATAATTTTTACATTAGCAAAAGTTTAAAATTTAGTTGGGATGATTTCACCCTGAATAGCATTTAAGGACTTAAAAAAAATAAAATAAATACCCCCTCAAGCAGCTGCTTGCCACAGAGGTCTGACAGGAGCCTGTCAGTTTATATGCCATAGTAGAAGGTCTGTGAGGATGGCAGGACCTCAGCAGAAAAACGACACAAACAGCCATGCCTTACCAGGGGCTCGAACCCAGGTCCCTTAGATCAGTAGCCAAGCGCGCTAACCACTCGGCCATGGGACGGTAAGCATCGATAAAAACAAACTCGGTTGTAGGCTGGAATCCAACTGTTCTAATGTTTTTATTTTGTTTGCTTATGCCTTTTCCTCCTCAAAAAGGACCACTGTTGAACTTGGAAAGCCCGACATGACGTCTACTGTAGCGCTCCAATGCACCTAAACATCTATACTTGGAAGAGAAGTTTAATAATCTATTAAAAAACCTCATCTAAAACGCAACCGTGGTCACAGTATTCATTACATACTAGAGCCATACCAGACAAAGGCAACAATCATCAATCTAGTAAGTAAAATGAAATGTAAAGACCATGGTCATTTACAATAATGACATGCTATGTTAAATTTTTCATTACTATGTTGCAGAAGAAATGGTGTTAGTCTCGTGACAGCTTACCCTAAATGACCTTGTGAAAGGTTATATATATATATCGCCCTTGCTAGACGGAAATGTTTTTGTTGGATCTATAACGCCTGACATACACAACACATTGAGCAGTGCAACATGGAACAATATAGTTAGCTATGAAATAATATCTTATAGTATTATTGGTTTTTCACAAAGAAACCCCAGCTTCATCAGGTTCTACATGTCTTAATGAGCGTGAACTCCATGCCAAGAGACTAGTATCTCTATTCTGCTCACTGGCACCGAAAGGAGAATCCGTCTCGTTTTTGTGTCGCCAAGTCACTTGGAGCCCAAAACGACGAACTTAAATATGTTTTTTTTTTTTCTTATGGGTTGTTTTACCCCTAAGTGGCACTTTTTTGCACACAATGAGCTAAATGGCCAGGTCACAAGGACCCAAAGGCTCAGAAAAGGTTGGGGAAGGGGAACCAGGACAGGAGTTAGGAGACAGATGGTAGCCTTTCGTCACGACCACTTAGAATGTTTCTTAACGTAGGCAGGGTATGGCTATCCTCCACATGGAGACGGCTTAACGTCCCATCCGACGGATGTCAGTATTTCCAATTCTTTCAATGTTCCCTTTCTCGCCGAGAGCAGGCTGGAGGTTAGGGGAGATAAATTTCAACGCTGACATAGTTGGAACTCCAACCTGGAAAGTGCAGATGAGTATGGTGCGTTATCGACTGAATATGACCCCCCCCCCCTTTTTTTCCCCCTAACGAGTCTCGATTAATTTACAGACAGATTCTAGACTCTGTTTGATCTGGAGAATAAAAGCCTAATATCTTCACTTCAGAATCGGGGGAAAGGACATCTTATGACCAGTGGTAGAACAAGAATCTTGGGATGGAGAGGTCAATTTTAAACTCGTTTTCAACAAATGAAATGCGTTCACTTTGTCGTCAGTCTATCAGTAGACATCGAACTTTTTGTTAGAGAAAAATAAAAAATTCTTTTTGTGTTAGATAGGTATTGATGAAATATTATGATTCGCATTTTCTGAATCTCTCAAAAGCTATAAGCTCTAACGCTGCAAAACATTTAAAATCCAAAAAAATTAAACGAATATTGCAAAAAAATAGTACTTAGCACGTCACATATTCATTATTAGAGATCAATAAATATGGGAACGATAAATATGGATCATACACATAAATAATTTTTTCCCAGTGTATTCATCGAATTGCAAACTGATCGATAAAATCCGATAAAAAATTTTGCGTTGCATTTCTTTGTAGGAATGAAGGTATGTACCAGATAGCAAATAAGATTATTTTAATCTTTAATCATTTAAGTATAAAGAAAACATTCCTCCATTTACAACAATTTACAAACAAAACAGAATCCGGAAGAGAATGGTAAGATATGTAGGTGATGTTTGTTCAGAGCTCCAGATAAGTAATATTCCCAATGCTCGAAAACGACCTTATGCTTAACAGCTGTACCTGCAGTTCTTATTACTGTGAATGGGTGTCGCTCATACAGACCTTCTTTGTATAATTCGATAAACATCAGACGTTTGGAATGATGAATACCAGCTGTACTTCTCTGTAGTTACTCGTCTATCCTTCGAAACGCAATATCTGATGTCCCACTGTCTTTTGTTAATGGTACTCAAGACGCCTTTCAAATTCGTATGTGATCAAAATAGCAAAACGTATATTAAAAGGGGAAAGGCAACACTGACTTAATTTTTATATTCAGCACATCTCTTATTTATAGTGAAACCTCAATATACGGTTTATGATTTAAGTATTTTTTTATGCAAAGCGAAATCATTTATATGCAGTATCTCTTTATTTAATATCTTCATTTCTTGGTTCAAAAAAAATTAGTATCCGAAGTTCTGCATAAAATACATTTGAAGCAGCTGTTTGCCATAAAGGCCTGATATAAGGTCTCTTTTTCGAGATCTCTCAGGATTAAAGAAATATCCACGTCTTGTTCGGGGCTCGAAGCCCAGTCCTTTTAATAAGTAGCCAAACTTATCGACCTACTCGACCGCCGGGGCGATGTGACTCTCTTTGTCTTAAGCTCATCATACAATGATATTAATCTATCCATACCTTATCGAGTGTTCGACTCTAGATAAGGTATCCTTTTGATTAGAATATTCATTGTAAAATAAATTAAGAACACTAAAGGGCTGTACAGCATAATATTGGGTTGATGCAAAAGTAATGGGAAAACACGAGACATAAAAGAATAATCGTTCCCCTGATTATCCAAATGTGTTATTTGATCATAATTATTATAAGAATGTAAAACCTAAAAAAAATCCAAGAACGTAATTATTATTAGTAGATATGACCATGTTCCAACTATCCACAAGTTTGTAGATGCCATTCCTGTAGAGACTTGTTCTTCATGGTAACAAATTCGGAAATGCCCTCTTTCATCTCATCATTCCGAAACTTCCTATCGAAAATGAAATTGTTCTGGGATCGCAACAGATGGAAATCTTTGGGAGCCAGGTCTGGCGAATATGGCGGATGTATCCTTATTTCCCAGCCCAATTGCCACAGCTTCTACTGTGTCCATAAATGCAGCATGGGGGCCCTGCGCTATGCTGGTGGAATACACCTTTTCTGTTTACCAACATAGGGCGTTTGGCCGTCAGTGCTGCACTTAAGCGGTCCAACTGCTCATAGTATACACCCGAGCTGATGATTTGGAATCGGTTTAAAAACTCACTGTGGATGATACCCCTGCAATACCACTAACAACAGAGCATCAACTTACGAGAGGACAGTTCTGGTTTTGCTGTAGCCTGGAACTATTCTCTTGCATGGCGCCATGATCTTTTATGGACAACATTATCATAAACGTTCCACTTTTCATCCCCTGTAATCATTCTGTCAGGAAAACCATTGGCCATTTGCCGAGCAAGCAATGAAGCAGATGCAGTATAGGAAGCCACCATGTTATGCCGTGACAACTGATGTTGGATATAGGTATCCAATTTTGACATATAACTCAGCCTTTGCAGATATCGAACGACAGAGGATTGATTGGTATTCAGAATAAATAAATAAATATCCCCTCAAGAAGTCTGACAGGAGCTGTCAGTTTATACGTCATAGTAGATCTGTGAGGATGGCGGAATCTCAACAGAAAAACAACATAAACATTCATGCCTTATCCGGGACTCGAACCCAGCTCCCTTAGTTCAGTAACCAAGAGCGCTAACTATTCGGCCACGGGACGGCTAGTTGTGCCAATTCCTGGGATGTCTGATGTGAATTTTCGTTCAGTGGTGTCTTTAAAACGGTCATCATTCAAATTCCACCAGCCGACCGCTTCGAAGTTCGTTTCCGACTGAAAGTCACTGACTGGAACTTATCATACCACTAGTAGCAGGTGCTTTTAAAAGTGACTTTGTCCCCATAAATTTTGTACAGTTTAAGCACTCTTGGATACCAATCCAATTTCTAAATTCGTACACCGTGATGAAGCGAATATACATATCTTGCATTGCCATTGTGAAATGCCTGTTGCCACTTGCACGGACTAAATATATGTTAAGAACGTCATTAGATACCGTAGCTATGCATGCGTTGTCATTTACGTTGCTTACAATACCGTTGCACATTTCCTGAGAACGGGAAACGTGTGGTTCACGTTTTTTCCCCATTACTTTTGCATCAACCCAATATATATGGCTGTTTAGCATTCTGACTTTACGTACATAGTGTTATTTTACCAATTCAGTGTAAAATGTTTTACCGAAGGAACATTTAGGAAAACGAAGTACGCAGTGAGAGTTTTGGACAATGTTGTCACCAATAGATGCAAACTTGAGAACACAGTATTAATTATCCAAAATTAGGCTTTTTCACGTTTGCAAAAAATAGTCTAGTGAGCATTAAATAAGGGATGTCAGCTAAGCCTATAAAAATCTTAGCGGCCGGATAAATGTCTCTGAGGGCAGCAGTTTCCCCATCACTGGTCTAACCCAAGGTTTCCCAATAGGGGCGTTTTAGAAGTTTCAGGAGTTGTTTGGTGCGTCAAACCAACAACGAGAACGCTACTGATATCTAGTTTCCAAATAGTTTTATTTCAATGAAGGCGCATTGGAAACTAATACTTTTTAAAAAGGCACGTTATACAATAACAGATAAAAGTCAGCGTTGGGCTCAAAAAGGTTGGGAACCACTGGTCTAACCTAATCATTATTTACATAAACCACTAATACTTAAGGTATTGCGTAAGCATCAAGTTTCCTGTTATTTTGCTTACAAAGGGTCCAAGTTTCACTGTCATAATAAACTTAAGTGGATTAATAGGGAGTACGATTACTTTGATAGACATTTAATCCTCATTAAGAGCATTAAAACCCATTTAACAAGTGTCCTGGGGGGCAGAGGTTTACCCAGAGAGGGGAAGTTTAAACCCCCACTTGAGAGGGCTTCAGTATCATATACTTTCTAAGGCAAAAATCTTTCTTGAAAAGACTCAAGCATGTCAACTCAACCACATTCTTATTCGAAATTTATGGGTATGCCACTGTCTGGGGATATGCTAGCTCACTCTTCTTGGAGATTATAAATAATAAATAAATACCCCCTCAAGCAGCTGCTTGCCACAGAGGTCTGACAGGAGCCTGTCAGTTTATATGCCACAGTAGAAGGTCTGAGGGGATGGCAGGACCTCAGCAGAAAAACGACATAAACAGCCATGCCTTACCTGATGTAAAGTTTTGGGTTGTTTTACCTCTGAGCGGCACTTTTTTGCACACCATGGGCTAAATGAACAGGTCACATGGACCCCGAAGGCTCGAGAAGGTTGGGGGAGGGGACCCACTGGAACAGCTGTTGGGAGACAGATGGTAGCCTCCCGTCAAGGACATCCAGCGTGTTCTTTAACGTGCACAGGGTATGGCTCTCCCGCACACGGGGCCACGGCTTAACGTCCCATCCGACGGACGGCGGCCTTTCCAAGCCCATCGGTGTCTCCTACTGACCGTGGGCAGGGCGGGGAATTTTGCGGAGATAAATCTCAACGCTGACCCAGCTGGGACTCGAACCTGGGAACTACAGATTACGAGCCTGGCGCGCTACCGACTGAGCCACCTCCGCCCCGGTGTAAAGTTTTGAGAAGTGGATGACGTCTAAATACCAATTTAGAACATTCCATAAGTATTCAAGGGTGGAGATTCAGGTACAACTCCATTTGGGTAATATACACATTCTAAAAAAAAAATCACCCACCCGTGGGCCATATCCAGCCCGCGATTACTTATGTACCGGCCTTCGTGCTTGTTAATTTGATTTATAACTGTGTGGTTTATAACTGTAACACAAATGCACGATTTTCCTGAATATCTAACATTTGAACATAATAATAAAAGGTCTTCGGATATCTTTGTGCTGTTTTACTTGTATATGTTCTATATAGCAATACGTGGTTGTCTGACAATTGAGAGGAAGCATTCGTTAAGAAATGCGGGAACTACTGCAATGTTGCATTAAAAAAATTTACTACTGCAAATTGCTACTGCAAATTGCTTTTACTACTGCAAATTGCTTTTAAAAAAACGTCAATTGATAATTATTGTTTTTATCTTTAGTTGTAACTATAAAATATATAATGTATATAACGTTTGCTTTGATTTTTGAAACAGTATTATTGTAGTTTGGATATTACCCGGCTTTTGTGTTCAGCCACTCTATTTAATCATTTTAAAAAGTATTTCAAAGATTTTCAGTGAAATATGTGTCACATTCTGAGAGTTTCAAGCAGATGGAAGCTTCCCGTCTGGGCCATCCAGTGTGTTCTTTAAAGTGTATACGGTGTCGTTATTCCGCACAAAGAGCCGCGACTTAATGTCCCATCCAACGGACAATAGCTTTCCAAACCCATTGGGGTATCCACATTCTAATCGAAGGTAGAATTGGAGTTAGAAATAATCTTAATGTAAGCACAACGAGGACCTGTACCTGGGAACATTAGATCATGAGTCTAGTGCGCTTGAGACTGTATTACCTCCACTCAATTCTAGGTTGTTTTGCACACAATGGGCTAAATGGCCAGTTTACAAGGACCACGAAGGCTCAGAGAAGGTTGGAGGAGTGGATCCACTGAAACAGTTGTTGGGAGACAGATGGTAACCTCCCGTCAAGGTCATACAGCGTGTTCTTTAACGCGCAAAGGATATGACTCTCCCGCACAAGGAACCACGGTTAAACGTCCCATCCGACGGGCGGCGAACTTTCCAAGTCCAACGGTGTCCCCTACTGTCCCAGGCAGGACGGGGAGTTTTGTGGAAATAAATCTCAGTGCTGACCCAGCTAGGAGTTGAAAAAGGGAACTGCAGATTACGAGCCTGGTGCGCTACCGACTGAGCCCTCCCCCCCCCCCCCCCAATTCCAAGAACCACTTTATTAGGTACAGTTCCATATCATGCCAATAGCAACTCAGATACAAAACTCAGCAACTTGTTAAACTTTTTATGAAAAAATGTGACTAAAAGATCTTAATGAAATCTATTTAAATCTCGCTTTCCATAATACACGTTCAGTATTGAAAGAGTTAACGAAGCTGAAACATTTTAGCAAGTTGGCTCGTTCTGCAAAAAATCGTTCAAAATTAAAAAAAATTTAACAATTATTAACAAAAATTGTTAAAAAAATATCCTTATATGTTAGTCAAGATTAGTATAACGGTTATTGCTTTCAACTTGATTTTATTAACTTTTCGGAACAATCAATAAAACTAGCATTATTGCCGTTAAATATTCCAATTTCGGCAACTTTCTAAATAGTGAACAAATATTGTTGAAAATCGGGATCGAAAGATTTGACCAAGATCTTTAAATTATCTTCAGTCACATTTTTTTTTATAAAAAGCTTATTTAAGATGTTACCGAGTTCTGTATCTCAATATTTATTATTGGCATAACATGGAACTGTACCTAAGTGTGGCCACTGGTGTCTGCACTTTAGTGGTTGTTATAATAATAAAATTCAAATATTTGGAGAAGGAAGATTCACATACCTATGGTACTAGAGACTACTAACTTGCTGCTATTTTATCCCATTCGTAAACGGCTGGACCATTCAACTTCGTTGCCACTGATTCGATCATTTAGTCATGGTAGCACAAAAGTACACTTCCGATTCAAAATCAACCAACCCATCTTTGGCTGACATCCCGGAAATTCAAACCTTGTGAATTCCAGCGAATTTACATTCACTCAGCCCTCCTTTCCTCAGGATTTCCTATGTTGCAAGCTTATTACAACTACCTACAAATTTCATAATTTCTGGGACTAAAATACTTTACAGAAGTGAGAGAATGAGAAGTTAAAACTTGACATGCATAAAAATGGCTCAATTCTATACAACAAAATTAAAATCAGTGTTTGCAACTAATTGCAGAGGCCGAACTTTTAGTGAATCAATTTCAGAGAAAGGAATTTGGGTTAGAATCACAGAGAAGGCATGGTTGCATTTCTTCATGGTTGTTTCCATTTAGGCCTCGCCTCCCTCGCAGTTCTATGGCAAATCATACTGCTAAGCTTTAGTCAGATTATGGTAAGCGAGTTGCCCGTGGGATTCACCCTCACCAAGATTCAGAAATACATTGTCATTATAAAAGAATACCCATATTTTAAAGCGATATATTTTATTAAATAACAAAAGCAATTGCATGTACAAAATGCCAAGAAACTATCAAAATTTCGTTTTATGTTCAACACACTTTAATATGTGTATCACTGATGGAGTGGCCATACTGGGCTCGGTATATACTTTAACAGCTGCAGTTTCTTTTCCTTTAAATGCTATAAATTATGAAACTTTTTGGAATAAACGACGTTATTTTAATAATCCTCCCCCCCAAAAAAAAGAAATCCAATGGTCGTTCAGACTTCTTGGAGGTCACACACAGTCCACTTCTACCAATCCAGTGAGTTGGAAATCTGGCATTTGAAGACACTAACTCCATGCCGTCATATAAGTAAACTTTGAGAGTCTCGACATTTTTAGCACACGATTAATTTCTTTAAATATTTAATACTTTAAAAGACGGGTATTCTTTAATAAACGCTTCTGTATTATCGAAACAACACAGTTGTTTCCCTAAGGTCTTCTACGTTACTAAAAACTAAATGATTTTCAATCAAGATATAAAATAGCGAATACAGCTCGATACAACAGTGGTACAATTCCGCTTCAAAGCTCAGCACGTGACCTCAAAGCTTGCGACGCGCGAAGTGTCACAAGCCATTAAAATTTACCCCTTGCCTTCCTCCCCCCTAAAAAAAGGGGGAAATGTGAAAAATCGCTGTTCCACTATACCTTTTGAACGCGATACTTATAGTTACGAGTTGGGTGTCAAATGAAACTTCCGATACGAGGCCTGTCGTAGGCTTCCTCAAGCTTTGCAACCCTACCCTTCTTTCCTCTTAAAAAGAGGAAGGAAATTTCGCGGGATTCGAGCCCAACAAGTTACGTCTCTAATTAAAGCTTGCGATGTCTACAATGTCGTGGGCTACTTCAAACTACGCCTCCTCTTTCATCTCCCACAAAAAACGATGGACGATACTTACCGGAGGGTGAATATTTACGAGTGGTACGTTAAATGTAAGCTTCAGAAACAGTAAACAAAATATAGTAGCAATCTAGCAGTCAGAAGATAAGGTCTGTTTACTTACAAAGCAAAAAAAAAATCAACAAAATATTAAAAAAAAGACATATCTTACTATATGGTCCTAAAAAGTAAGAAATAAAAGTAAAGCATACCGAATCACTCGCTGAATTTGCATTCGCTTCAAAGATTTGGACGCCAATTTACCTACTTAACAAAAACTGCTAGCGCCCTATCTTCCTTTAAAGCGAATATGAATTCAGCGCTTAATTTCACAGTTGGTATGCTTTACTTTTAATAGTTTACTTTTTAAAACGCACATAAGAAAATATATTTTTTTCCCTATTTTACATTTATCTCGTGCACTTTTGACAGTTCAAAAAACTTGGAAATTCATAATTTGCTCGTCGCCAGTTAAGGCTCCGTCTACGTTTTGTAAAAGCGTTTTTCGGGAAACAATGTATGATCCAGCTGCTATTATTTTGTTAATGCTTCCAATATAAGAAATTCATTCTCTGCGTCGCAGTCTATGTTTCGTACTTCGCATGTAGTCTCGAAAATAAGGCGTTTTGTAAATTGTTTTGGCTGCTAGCCAGATAACTACGCATGCAATGTACACGAAACATATTCTGAACCGTAAGGCACTTAAATAATTGGTTCTGTTTAATGTGTTAGCTGTTACCATCTTAACCTTTGCCATAGAATGACGTATTAATATCATGAAGGAGGAGCAGCAATGACACAGAATGATGCAAAATTCCCGTCAGGCTAAGTCGTAACATAAGCAGCAACTACAAAATTGTTTCATATTAGAAAAATAATCTGATGTCAATAGGTTAATTAGCATTTTTCTGTCAAATCTACAAATCGGTGTAAATATGTGCTGAAAAAACTTAAACCTGTTAGATTACAAATCAGCTGTCCCTTTCTGTTTTACGGTTATGCATAGCTTAACACTTCGTTACGCGGATACACTTCGTTACGCGAAAAAATAGTGTCCATACAGACACTATTTTTTTTCTACTTTTTTTCTTTATGAAATCACCTATTTTTTTTTTTCTTATAGGGTATGGCAAACAATATGGAAAATACAAATATTTTTAGGTTAGAAAAATAAAAGTATTTAATGGAGTAAAAATTGCCATTTTTTTTTTTACTGGAGTCCGTATGAACTCCATTCACGTAAGGAAGTATTAAGTTTAAATTTTTCCCCAGCTAGAATCTCGAAAGGAGGGCTTTGCAATCACTGTTCCTTCGATAATCTGCTGTATTGGGAATATTTATATCTAGGAATAAAGCTTTATGACACACCTAATTTCAAATCGTTGTGCCAGTTTTCATTACGGCCATCCAGCATATTTCCATATCACTTACTGGGATAATAATTGTCTATGCTGTACTCAAATTTTCTGCAAGCGACTGAGCTATCAACGTCTTTCAAATTAATTAATATATTCTTTTATTTTAATATACAGAAGGTATGACTTTCCTGCATAGGGGCCACAACTTAATGTCCCATCCAACAGGAAGCAGCCTTTGGTGAAGCACTTGGGTAGGAAAGTACTCTGCCTTTCCACGAGGAAAGGGATACCAATGATCTTTCGAAGGGCATCAGTGTCTCTCTTTTCTCATCAAAGGCAGAGCATAAGTTGGTTGAGAAAAATCTCAATGAAAGTGGGGAATCAAACCTGAAAACATCAGGTTTACGACTCTGTTGTGCTGAGCAAACGCACACCCTGTTTTTATAAAATACCATAAAGATCTGTGAAGGCAAGACTTCAGCAGAACGTATTATTGCTTATACAAGTCCCTTTATTATGAAACTAAACATTTTCGAATCCCGCCTAGATTGATGGTTTTGCTTAGTTTTGTGCTTTTATTGTTTCACCGTTCTTTGTAAAGGGTTGTATTGATAATGTATTTGACAAAGTGTTGTGCATTGTGTATTTATTGTCCTCATGTATTTCTTTATGTTATAATAAATTTGAATTTAACGATCGATATCTGGAGAGGGGCCAAAGAACAGTAAGTATTCAATTCCCACCCGAGGAATGGAAAATTAAAGCTCTCGAAAATATTTAGCTATGACTTCATTTATTTTCTTACCTATGCTTTGGTAAACATATGCTCCTATGAATGCAAATGCCGTATATGACATATTAATCTCCAGGGCCTAATTTTGCTGGAATTGTTGCCGGGTAATAGGGAGAATTTGTAAATAGTGACCGTATCAGAACAGGGATGCCGGACGTCCCGGAATCTGCGAAACTGTCCCGCAGAGCATCAATTTGTCTCGCGTCCCACACCAACCTTCAAATGTCCCGCGAAATTCATTCCTATTGTTCCGGTATAATCTCTAATATAATGTGCTAAAACATGTCTGTGCCTTTGCTATATAGACCTTCGCTGTTCAATCTAACTACATATAACTTGTGTATTCTGATAAAAAAAAAAGTGTCTATCCTTTCCAGGAAGGTTTTAAAATTAAGACTGGTTCACCGAAAGTACTTTAATTTTTTAGTGAAAGTCACCCTGGCGGACACAATGAATATCTTGTTTATAGAGAATACTAATGTGTTTTGCAACTCTGCAGCGACCGCTGCATAATGTTCATTGTTTCCTGATCGTACTCATACACAACCTATTAATTAAATATTAAAACTATTGAGATTTATACAACATCAACAGATTTTGGCTCTGTAATTATCCAAATGCTTGATAGACCTGTCCTAAGTTTCTCACAGGGTTAACTTGTTCTACCCTGTATTGCATTAAAAAAAACCAAGTATCATAAATGAAATATTAAACGACGGGGCCTATATAGTAGCGGGATGCAAACAAGAAATTGTAAATTGCAGCCCGAGTTACTATTCGAACATTTTCGGTATTCCCTTATGAATGAATTGCAACATAGAGCTTTATGAATAAAAGTTGAAGCAAGGTAAATTATTAATTCCTTATTTGCATAATTGTTAAAATTTTGGTTGTAATATCTATTACAGAAAACGCAATGAGCGTCACTGTTTCAATGTGTTCGGCAGAAAGTTTCAAAATTAATTACGTAACCTGCACTGCGTTTGAGACTTTAGACATCACTACTCTAAAGAATGCGACTGTCTGAGGTTAGATTTTTTTTTTTGAGAAGTCCGGCTTTTTTTTAGAGCAGATTTGAACTCTTTATAACTTTTATATCTAAAGGCCTACCATACTTATACTTCATATCTACTCACATTTATCAACTGGCTTTACACTATTTCTACAAAGGCAAGAGTCTGGCCATCAAATCGAATCCTCGTGTCGATCACTGACGATAAAGAACTGGAAAGTCTGAGAAAAGAATAAAGAAGCTTTAAACTCCTCAGGCAGTTTACTAAAAATGAAATAATGAAAGTGCAACTGATCACTTCCCTTTTTAGCCCATAAAAATTTTCTATTAAAATGCTTTGGCACAGTTCCTAATGATAACAATGCAGAAGGGATTGCCATACAACGAAGCGTTTACAGAAATTGATTGAATGTACTTCGTAGTGGTAATTGCATAGGTGCATGGAAGAACTAGGAGGTATTCTCTGGCATACCTCAATGAGAAGATAATAAGCAGATGACTTTGGGTTGCAACATTTCAAGGTCGTCTTCTTATAAACGCTAATTCCACTTGCAGACTAATGAAAGCAGACAAAAGATGTTGAGGCCAGTCAGTCCTGTCACGAGCCACGAGATGTCTGAGGTTATATAGCACACCCAGAACATCTTCGGATATCAAGGTCAGTAAAAGTAACTATCGGTTGGGGTTTTCCTTCCTGCCGTATTTCCAATGTCGTGTTATGTACAATCATTTGTTATTGCCCTTCGAATAGTCCCGAGATGTCAAATACCCCCAGGGACTGTGACGCAAGTCCGAATTGCGACACGTTTATCGATGGACATGAAAACATGTTGCACACATTCGCTACACAGCGCAATAGAAAAAGGTTGGGAATTCAGATGTTATAAACTTTACCCGCATTATCAACAACAAACAGATATAGATAATTGGAAAAAAAATATTTAAAAAACAATTAAAAAATACCCGTCTTCCTACATAAGCATTAAAAAGTAGAAAATAAACCTAGAGTATATCGATGGTGCAATTAGTCACTGAGTTCGTATTCACTTCAAAGGAAGATAGGGCACCAGAAACCTTGTTGTGTAGGTAAATCGGCGCCCTATCTTCCTTTGAAGTGAATACGAACTCAGTGACTGATTGCACCATTGATATGCTTTAGGTTTATTTTCACTTTTTAGGGTCCGTATAAAAGTTTGAGGAACTCATGACACTGGAGATGTCGCAAGCTTTGAGATGACTCGTTAAAGTCAAACCCTGGAAAAATCCACTCTCCCTTTTATCAGGGGGAAGAGGGAAATAATGGAGGAAAAATTCCAAATAGTTTACAGCTGTCATTATATGAGCTTTCATTTGACACCTAACTCGTAACTGTAGGCCCTCCCATTCGGAAGATATAGTAGAATGACTTTCACATTTCCCGTTTTTTAAGGGAGATAAGAAACGCATGGGAGATCAATTTTTTATAGCCTATGAACTCCCACGTCACAGGCTTTCATTTGACACCGAGCTTGTTACTTTCCGCACTTGCATTCAGGAGATATAGGGAAACAATCGTTTTCATTTCCCTCCCCCTTTTTTTAGGGAAGAAGAAATGAGGTATATTTTTATTACCCACAACACTCCCCCCGTCACCTTTCATTTGATATATAACATGCTACTTTCGGCACTCGAGTTCTGGAGATATAGCGGAAAAATCGTTTCATATTTTCCCCCTTTTTTAAGTGGGAAGTAAACATGGGGATGTCATTTTGTTTCATAACCTTGGGTACTCCCAGTGTCAGAAGCTTTCATTTGACGTTTAGCTGGTTACTTTCACACTCGCGTTCTGGAGATATAGCGGAAGAATAGTTTTCATATTTCCTTTATAGGGAGAAGAAAGCATGGGGAGTCAATTTTTCTATAGCCTATAATACACCTCGCGTGACTTGTTTGGTTTGTTTTACCTCTGAGCGGCACTTTTTTGCACACCATGGGCTAAATGGCCAGGTCACATGGACCCCGAAGGCTCGGAGAAGGTTAGGGGTGGGGACCCACTGGAACAGCTGTTGGGAGACAGATGGTAGCCTCCCGTCAAGGCCATCCAGCGTGTTCTTTAACGTGCACAGGGTATGGCTCTCCCGCACACGGGGCCACGGCTTAACGTCCCATCCGACGGACGGCGGCCTTTCCTAGCCCATCGGTGTCCCCTACTGACCGTGGGCAGGGCAGGGAATTTTGCGGAGATAAATCTCAACGCTGACCCAGCTGGAACTCGAACCTGGGAACTACAGATTACGAGCCTGGCGCGCTACCGACTGAGCCATCCCCGCCCCTCCTCCCCGCGTTACAATATGTTTTATTCCACATATAAATCTAAGTTTCCCCATCGCATTCGAAAGTTATGGTGGAATAACTGTTTTATGAAACACACAAACCGACAAATGAAATGTCAAGGGAAAAGGAATAGGAAGATGGGTAAAAAGACAGTTTTAAAATGAACAAACATGTTATTAGTGAGTACGTCATTTATCTATGACAAAAAAGGACAGCTTTGAAATTTCACCGAAAATACGCTATATAAATATTACCGAGTCAGCATAAGAGGCCGGTATGGTGAAATATTACGGGAAAATCAATCTCTTCTGTGGGGGGGGGGGGGGGGGGGGGGGGGGGGGGAACAAAAAAGAAAAGTGACAACTGTTAGGGAAAGGCAACAAACAAGCCTATTCTGAAAATCAGCTGACCTCGAGAAAAAGTATTGATGCAATCATTTAAAGGAAGTTTTATGCAGTTTATATTCCATCCTGCAAGATATCAGAAAAAACAATTACTGTAAGAGCGCAGAGCTGCAAAGCTCTGGAAAAGGCAAGAAGTGGGTTTGCAATTGTCTAGTTTTTAAAATTGGTCTCTGTAAGTGCGCACAAATAGTTAGAAATATATCGCCATCAAAGGAGGTAAGAACACCTCAACAAAGATGATAATACGATCGTACACGATGACATATACAGTCAATGAATTAAGCGATTGTTTTCAGTCAAATTATGACCATGAAGGCTTGTCACACTTAGACAAGCAGACAGTTGCGGAACTTTAAAAGATGACTTTCATTTCAAAAGTTTATCTTACTGATTAGTTCGGACAGGTACTGTAGTGACTTGCAAAATGGTTTGGAATGTCTTACAAAATTGGAGATATGCCATTACCAATAGCACTAAACGAGTCATACTAATTGGACATACTAATTACATACGCTTCACAGCGATAAGCAATAGAAGTCCAATCAGACAGTGTAAATAAATTTTCAAAAATATCTAACATGGGCAACATTTGGTTAATTCAAAATAAGATTCCAAATCCATTTGAGGAAAAGGTACAGACTTGACACTGTCCACCCAACTCATTCTAGGTCTGTACTTTTCCTTAAATTGCGTCTCATCCGACGGACAGCGGGTGTTCCAAACCAACCAGTGTCTCCTTTTTTCAACGTGGATAGGGTTAGCTGATATAAATCTCAACACTGGCACAGTTTGGACTGACTCTCTGACCTGAGAACTGCAGATTACGAGCCTGGAGAGCTACCGCTTGTAGCAACCCAAGCCCCTCTAACAACACTGCAATGCTCTATATAATTTCAATTGTAAATCATTCAATTTCCATACATGACTCTGTATTATTATAAAAATCCATCATTATATTAACTAACTTTCCATGTATTCCATAAAATCTTATGATCAATCACAAGATATGTCGATCACCAGAATCAAAAGATAGAAAGCCAGTAACTACAAGTTTTTTAAACTAAACGTTTCTTAAGAATCTGCCAAAGTGAAAACTTCAGTCTATGTAATTCTTACTACTTCTGAAACCCACATCGTTAAACTCGAACTTTCCCATCAATGAAATATTTAAATTTTACGAGCTTTCATCAAAAACTGCACTACGACAGTTTAACTGTGAACTTTATTAGCATTCTTTTTTTTATAAGATCTTACATCTATAAAAGAATTTACAATAATTTTTTTTGTTGACTACGATTTTACCCACTGATGGCTAAATAACTATACAAAAACTTATTCCTCATACAAGGGTTTATCAAAATAATGGGAACACTGATGGCGCCTGGAGTACATGCAATGCGCCGTATGCATATCACAGGGACGACGTCACCCGCGATGTGAAGTATGTAAAGAGCAGAAGTACGATGTCTGCTGTCACGCAGCAGTGCCACAGGCGAAACAGCTGTTGTGGTGTAATTGTCGACAATGTCAGCTATTAGTGACCTCTAAAAAGGCATGATCATTGGTCCGCGCCTTAGAAGAGCTTCAGTAACCACAACGGCGGAAATAGTAGGTGTAAGACGAGGAACTTGTATCGAAGATTATGACTACCTATCAAAAAGGACAGGGAGTTGCCTCCAAATGTGCAAATTGTGGACGCCATACGAAGTTGTCAGATATGGACAGGCGAACGTTGGCATGGATTGAACAGTATAACGGAAGCACAAGACCACGGCACCGCAAATACCAACAGAGTTGAACATCAGTCGGAATGATCCCGTTTCCGTCCTAACAGTTCGTCGGGAACTTCATCGTGCCGGTATTTATGGTCGTGCTGCAATCTACAAATCTCTAATTATCAACATCAATGCAACAAAACGTGTGTGGTGGAAGACATAAATATTGGGATGTTAAAGACTGGCAACGTGTCATCTGGTCTGATGAATCGTGCTACACATTGTTTCCCACCACTGGTACAGTGCAAGTCCGGCGAAAACCTGCAGAAGCCTATCACCCCGACTCTGATGAATGGAGGTGGATCCCTGATTCTGTGGGGTGCCATATCATGGCATTCCCTAAAGCCATCAGTTATTCTGCATGGCCGTGTCACATCCGCAACGTACGAATCCTTTCTCGGGACCACCTGCAACCAATGTTGCGGGCATTGTTCCCTAATGACCGTCCCTGGTATCAAGCGGATAACGTGTCAAGTTGTGGTTTGCAGAGTATCAGGATGAGGTACAGCAGCTACCCTGGCGACCTCAATATTGAACATTTGTGGGAATATCTGGAGCGCAAGGTCAGATCACACTTTCCACTTCCAGCATCACTAGCACAGTTGGGCCATATTTTACAGAAGAATGGTCCTACATTCCACTACCATATGTGCATGACTTGTATAAGTCTATTCCACCTCGAATTGCATCTGTTCCGAACGCCCGAGGTGGGCCCACAGCTTATAAATAAAATGTTCTCCACAAACAGTACGTGTTTCCATTTTGATGAAAATTGAATTTGATGTTCCTTGTATGTCACTTTTACTTTTAACAAAATATGAAGTTTATGTTTCTTTCCGTTATAAACTCTACTAGTGAAAGAATAAACAATATTGTTTAAAATTTCACGGATGATGAACGATAGATAACATCTTGATTGCACCGGATTGCACAATGATAAAAAATCATCAGCTGCATGATATCGAATAAACATACGTTACATTTCAATCACTTGTAACGTAGCTTTCATAAGATCCTGTGGAGCAATCATACTGATGACATCTAGTGCTTGTTATTTACAACTGCTTCTCAAACTACCCACGAGTTCTTGATAAGCAATATTAAGAGGGGCGGTAACTCTTTCAAGCCAAGTTTAAATCAACAGAAAAGAACACGAGTTACTAGAACATTTAGCTTCATCTGCGACTGATGTTGACATATATCTCACGGTGATCCAAAATTGCACCAATATTCAACGCCCCCTAAAATACTCTAAGATAGGGAGGGGTTCTCAACGTGGGGTACGCGGTAAAATTTTTTGGGGTACGCCACGAGAGCTCAAAAGTCGCTAGATCTAGTAACAAAGTAAAAATAATCATTGTTATATTATAACTATAGTTTTATCTATCTACACAAGGGGTACGCCAGTTACATACACATTTCCAGGGGGTAAATGAAACATAAAAGGTTGGGAACCACTGCTCTAAGGGATAGGACGTTTTCGCCTTTCAGAGTTGGGTTGTTTTACCTCTGAGAGGCACTTTTTTTGTACACCATGGGCTAAATGGCCAGGTCACATGGACCCCGAAGACTCATAGAAGGTTGGGGAAGGAGAACCACTGGAACAGCTGTTGGGATACAGATGGTAGTCTCCCGTCAAGGCCATCCAGCGTGTTTTTTAACGTTCACACAGTATGGCTTTCCCGCACACGGGGTCACGGCCTAATGTCCCATCCGACGGACAGCGGCCTTTACAAGCCCATTGGTGTCCCCTACTGACCGTGGGCAAGACGGAAAGTTTTGAGGAGATAAATCTCAACGCTGACCTAGCTGAGACTCGAACCTGGGAACTACAGATTACGAGCCTGGCGCGCTACCGACTGAGCCACCCCCGCCCCTCCTCGCGTGACAAACTTTGATTTGACATAATTATTAGTTTCTCCATCGCACCTGCCACAGATGTCTGACAGGAGCCTGTCAGCTTATGTTAATTAAATCGAAAAATATATTCTACTCATCATCATCATCATCCTCAAGCAGCCATGGGCTGGGCTACGGAGGTCCAACCAGACCGTGCAATTTAGTTCTCCAAGCAAGTCTATCCTGAGCTACATCTACTGCATCTGGCTACTGCACACCAATTCTAACAAGGTCCTGTTTGACATTGTCTACCCACCGCATCCTAGGTCTCCCCTTCTTTCTGAGGCCTTTAGGCACACTGTTCATAACCCTATTCGCCAATCTATAATTATTCATACGGGCAACATGGCCAAACCAACGGAGTCTCTCTCTGCACAATATGCTGCTTAAAGGAGGTTGCAAACTCCTTTGCCTAATCTCATCATTAGTTACAAAGTTGAACCACCTAATGCCCAAGATACTGCGTAAGCATCTAGAATCAAAAGCATCTAGTTTCCTGTTATCCTGTTATCTTGTTTACACAGCGTCCAAGTTTCACTACCATAACTAACCCTAAAAAGAACCAAACTATTATACAGTCTAATTTTAGTCTTTAGGTGTATACGCCTATTTCTCCACACTCTCCATAGGTTCTTAAAAGTCCCGGCAGCAATCCCTATTCGTCTGTTAATCTCATGCCGCACATCACCATTATCTGTTACATAGCTCCCAAGATAATTAAACTGTGACACCTGCTCAAGACTGCAACCATTCAGATTAACCTGCCTGACCAATTTTCATCACTTTAGTTTTCTCTCTGTTTATAACCAAAACTACTGTACTACCAGTTTCATTCAACAGCTCGAATGAAAGAGTTCATCTCATCAACATCATTTGCCAAAAGGGCTAAATCATCAGCATAATCTAAATCAGAAATTTTCGTATCTCCAGCCCATTTAAGGCCAAAATCTTTCCCTTGAAGTGAATTTCGCATAACATAATCAATAACCAAACTAAAGAGAAAAGGAGACAAAATGCACCCTTGCGAACACCAGAAGTAATGCTAAACCAATTGCTACAAGCCTTACCAACTCACACACGACTCAGTGTTATTATAGAGAGCTTTCATAATGTTAACTAACTTGTCTGGTATACCATACGATCTCACAACCAACCACAAATTATGACGATCAACAGAGTCGAAAGCCTTTTTGAAATCAACAAAGCTAGCAACCAAAGGTTTCTGAAACTCTAAACATTTCTCAAGAATCTGCCTAAGTGAAAATATCTGATCCACACATCCCCTACCACTTCTGAATCCACATTGCTCATCACGCAATTGACTGTCAACCAGATTCTTAATTCTATTAAGCACAATCATGGAAAGAACTTTACCTGGAACAGAGAGTAGGCTGATACCCCTATAGTTATCACAAGAACTGCGATCACCTTTTTTGAAAATAGAGATAACAATAGCTCTGGTAAAATCCTTAGGAACCATGCCTTTATCATAAAAGATATTCAGAATTTCAGTCATCCAAGTGGTAACCGAAACATTCCCAGCTCTAAGTATTTCCGTAGTAATTTCATCTACCCCTGGGGATTTATGAAGTTTAAGTTTAGAAACAGCCAAAATAACTTCAGATTGTGTTATAGGGCCAACATTAAAGCCCTGTGCACTGTTTTACCTCTGAGCGGCACTTTTTTGCACACCATGGGCTAAATGACCAGGTCACATGGACCCCGAAGGCTCAGAGAAGGTTGGGGGAGGGGACCCACTGGAACAGCTGTTGGGAGACAGATGGTAGCCTCCCGTCAAGGCCATCCAGCGTGTTCTTTAACGTGCACAGGGTATGACTCTCCCGCACACGGGGCCACGGCTTAACGTCCCATCCGACGGACGGCGGCCTTTCCAAGCCCATCGGTGTCCCGACATTAAAGCCACCAATGCATCTATCATCATTGCTAACAATGGGAGTAGAACTAACTACATTGTTTAGAACATCACTGAAATGCTCAGCCCACCTAGCCATGACAGAATCCTCCCCTTCTATAACCTTACCTTGTTTATCCTACAATCCTTGTATGCCTGTCCGTTTTCTACCACACAAAACATTAACTATCTGGTACAGCTCTCTGCTATTGTGCTGTCTAACTGCTTCCTTGGCTTTGTCAGCCAAACCATCAAGCCAAAGATTCTTATCAGCAGCTAACTGATCCTTTACAAGTTTATTAAGGTCTCTGTAATGCTTTCTATTAGGACTAGTAGGGTATTGATTAAGGGCATTCCTGCAGTTCTTTCTTTCCGAAATAAGCTCAAGTACCTTATCTCTCAGATAATTTTGCCTCTTCTGCTCCTTTTTTCCTAAAAGAGTACTGTTAGTGTCCAAAAAAGCCTGTTTAAAATGATCCCATTCTTCCTCAACTTCAGTGGTAAGCATACCATGACTGTCATAATGACTAAGTAACCTATCATGGTAAGCTTTGGCTATAACTGGATCTTTCAGAGCTTCAGTATTAAAAGTAAATTTTTTAACCCTAGCACAACACTTTTTAAGTTTAAGTTGCAACACACTTTTAACTAGGTAATGGTCAGATCCAATTTCAGCTCCCCTATATGCCCTGGTATTCCTAACAGAACTAGCCCATTTGCTGTTAATTAATATGTAATCAATCATATTCTTATGCAGCCCATCAGGTGAAACCCATGCGTACTTATGTATGTCGCGGTGTTTGTAATAAGTGTTAGTTATTCTGAATCCATTGAGTTTACTTACCTGTAGGAGACATTGCCCATTGCAGCTACCAATACCAAAAGGGCCTATTACTCCTCCCCAAAGGTCAGAGTCAGTACCAACTTTGGCATTGAAGTCACCAAGAACAAGGGTAATATCTCCTTTCTTGACAGAATTCAAAATATCCTGAAGTTGTTCATAAAACCTATCCTTCTCATCCTCATCGGCATCCTCAGTGGGGGCATAACAGCAGATAACATTCAAGTCTTTAACGCTTGTCTGAAATTTTGCTGTAAGAAACCTTTCATTAATGCACTCATATCCTAGAAGAGCATCGCTAGCGTGTCTGCTGAGAAGCAGACCCACGCCTTGGTGATGCTTATTGTCGTCCCTCCCTGAAAAGAGAAATTTAAGATTATTTTTAAGAATCTGACCTTTATCTGTCCATCTGGTCTCTTGCAAGCCGAGAATATCTAAATTATAACGGTGGAATTCTTGTGTGAGGACATCAAGAGAAAAAGCTCTGTGCAGGGTCCTCACATTCCAACTACCTATGGTGAGAAAATGGTTAGTGGGATGTTTAAAGAAATTATGTTTATTGAGAGAGGGAATGCCGACAATATCAAACAGCCCCCTAATCGCAGATATGGGGCAAAGACCCGTTCCCCCACTACTAAAAGCTGAAGCCATCTACACTGGAAGACTTCCTCCAATGTAGAATTTGACGATGCCAATAGAAGCAAAGAGTTCAGGTGCCTGCGATGACTTCTGCTCAGGATTATCCACCAGCTGATAAACATATCCTGTGAATCTATTCACTTGGGGCTGTCAACCCACAAACAAACAGAAAACACAGCGGAAGATTTTCCCTCCACAGAAGCCCACCAGTGCAGCAAAATCAGGATCCATAATCAAGCTCAGAGCCATATATCTGTCCAGTAGGTTTATATGGTCAGCACCAGGACCCTGTGTGGTTGACCACTCCTCAGCAGGGTAGAAAAAAAGAAAAGTAGCCATAGTTGTCCAGATCAGTAGGCCACACTAATCTGGCAGCCCTCCCCTTCCGTTCACTTCCACAAGAGAGTATCTCTTTTGAAAGTTACTAACGGTCCGCACCACGAGAAAGCGGGGTCGGACATTAGGGTAGGACACTACAACTTATAAAAACGACTTTTTGCTGGATGTGTTTTCGTTCATTTTACTAGACAAAACACAAAGCGTTGGTTTTATATTATAAACTATGCTAGTTGAAAATGTCCTTTTGAAACGGCCGGAATTTGGAACTAAAACAAGAAAATAATCAGTTTATCAGAAATTCAAAATATCACATTATTGTATAAGAGTTCTTTTATCACAAGTTCCGCGTAAATGCTATGTAGCTATTCAATAATCTTTGATTTTTTTTTTGCACCTGCCACAAAAATTCTTATTTTTTACTGGCACTATTTCCATACCATATTCTTGTTACCGCAGCATAAAAAGCCCGAAGGCTCAGAGAAGACCTGAGCCCGAAGGCTCAGAGAAGGTTGGGGGAAGGGACCCACTGGAACAGCTGTTGTGAGACAGATGGTAGCCTCCCGTCAAGGCCATCTAGCGTGTTCTTTAACGTGCACAGGGTATTACTCTCCCGCACACGGGGCCACGGCTTAACGTCCCATCCGACGGACGGCGGCCTTTCCAAGCCCATCGGTGTCCCCTACTGACCGTGGGCAGGGCGGGGAATTTTGCGGAGATAAATCTCAACGCTGACCCAGCTGGGACTCGAACCTGGGAGGGAAATGAAGGAAATTGAAAGTGTTATCTGACGTTTAGTTTCAACAATAATAATCAATTCCATGAGGTTTTAAAAGAAGAATATCATTTGTATTTATTAAAATACAGGAAGAGGGTTGTTTGGGTTGTTTTACCTCTGAGCGGCACTTTTTTGCACACAATGGGCTAAATGACCAGGTCACAAGGACCCCGAAGGTTCAGAGAAGGTTGGGGGAGGGGACCCACTGAAACAGCTGTTGGGAGACAGGTAGTAGCCTCCCGTCAAGGCCATCCAGCATGTTCTTTAACGTGTACAGGGTATGGCTCTCCCGCACACGGGACCACGGCTTAACGTCCCATCCGACGGACGGCGGCCTTTCCAAGCCCATCGGTGTCCCCTACTGACCGTGGGCAGGGCGGGGAATTTTTGCGGAGATAAATCTCAACGCTGACCCAGCTGGGAGTCGAACCTGGAAACTGCAGATTACGAGCCCGGCGCGTTACCGACCGAGTCACCCCGCCCCACAGGAAGAGGAGTTAACATTGTAGGCATTGATTGACACTCTCTTATATCTTATACAAATTTAGGTCATTTAAGAGAAAAAATACAGTACAAGCGAAAACAGAAATTATTATCGTGAAAATCAGTTGCTTTATTAGTGTTTAATTAAACATCTTATTTGCATCATAAATAGCACATAAATACTTCAAAACATGCAAAAATAAAGGAAAGCTAACATTGTTTACATAGCAGTTGGAAGCAGAACTCCACGAAGTGGTGAATCAAAACCTTTATGGGTCTCATTAGTTCCATTATTAAGATTTAATTATAAGATCTCAAATTCCCAAATGCTAAAATGACAGATATTAAAACATTACACACACACATCAAGTGACATAAGCGCTTTGCATAAGAGGATTAGTTACTTAAAAAATTAAGTGTACACAAAAAAAGTTCGGCATCCGGGGGACAAAAAAAATTTACAGGGTGGAAGAGGAGGGGGGCAAAATTTGTAGTTCCATCTATCAGACATTTCCTTCGTGGTTGTTTTACCTATGAGCGGCACTTTTTGCACATAATGGGCTAAATGGCCAGGCCACAAAGACCTCGAAGGTTCAGAGAAGGTTGGGGGGAGAGGACCGACTGGAACAGCTGTTGGGAGACAGATGGTAGCCTCCCGGCAAGGCCATCCAGCATGTTCTTTAACGTGCACAGGGTATGGCTCAAACGCTTACGGGATCATAGCTTAAAGTTCCAATCGACGGACAGCGGCGTTTCCAAGTCCATTTGTGTCCCCTACTGACCGAGGACGGAGCGGTGAGTTTTGCGGAGATAAATCTCAACACGGGGCCCAGGTAGGACTCGAACCTGGGAACTACAGATTAATGTGCCTGCGCACATTAATCCTGGAAACCTGAGAACTACAGTTAATGAGCCTGGCGCCTGGGAATCCTGGAACCTGGGAACTAGTTAATGAGCCTGGCACCTGGAAATCCTGGAACCTGGGAACTACAGTTAATGAGCCTGGCACCTGGAAATCCTGGAACCTGGGAACTACAGTTAATGAGCCTGGCGCCTGGGAATCCTGGAACCTGGGAACTAGTTAATGAGCCTGGCACCTGGGAATCCTGGAACCTGGGAACTACAGTTAATGAGCCTGGCGCGTAACCGACTGAGCCATACCCGCTCTTTTCCTTCGAGGGGTGGCGTTACAAAATAGTACATTAAAGTAACACTGTTTACTCATCAGAGCTCAATTTTACTTGCCACTGGCAAGCCTAACACTACATCTTTCATCCTGAATCAGAAACAATTTATTAAATTGAATGCTGAGCAGAGTACTTGCAAACTGTTCGTATTCTTAAAATATGTATTAATCTTTACACGCCAAATATTGTCACACATACCTGGGTGCACACAAGGGTCTCATAACATTGAGGCGTTGCTATAAGGCACGCCTCAAGATATGTTATGGTCTATCATAGCTATTATATATTCTTTGAAGTAGTTTCACTTTTATAACGTCATTAAAAATTTTCTTTATTCTAAATAGCTGATACCAGTCCTTTGTAGCGGAAAAATACTCTAAAGAACCAGTTTCCATCTCGTAAAATATTTTTGACGGTTGAAATATATTCTATTATTATTATATCACTATACCTTCGTAGGTGCCGCAACGACCACTACTGGGTTGGGTTGTTTTACCTCTGAGCGGCACTTTTTTGCACACCATGGGCTAAATGGCCAGGTCACATGGACCCCGAAGGCTCAGAGAAGGTTGGGGGAGGGGACCCACTGGAACAGCTGTTGGGAGACAGATGGTAGCCTCCCGTCAAGGCCATCCAGCGTGTTCTTTAACGTGCACAGGGTAAGACTCTCCCGCACACGGGGCCACGGCTTAACGTCCCATCCGACGGACGGCGGCCTTTCCAAGCCCATCGGTGTCCCCTACTGACCGTGGGCAGGGCGGGGAATTTTGCGGAGATAAATCTCAACGCTGACCCAGCTGGGACTCGAACCTGGGAACTACAGATTATGAGTAGTCAGTAGGTAGCGCGCCAGTCAGTAGCCTGGCGCGCTACCGACTGAGCCACCCCCGCCCCTACCACTACTGGAGTCTGCTTTATACAAGCGTATTATACACTACATTTGCAAAAGTATTCGGACACCTCTAGTGATGCTCAGAGGAGTTCGTGCTAAGGAAATGGAAAGGGGGACAAAATAAATGAACATAAATATATATATACCTATTTGAAGTTTCATATATTGGTTCGATATATGATATTAAATTTGACAAATACATTTCAGTTTAAAGTTCGTTCTTTTTTTTTTTTGCAAATATTAGTATTGTTCTTTATTACGGAAGAAGAAAGAGGAATATTTTATTTTTGATCCCATTTTAGAAAAGAAAACTCAAGGACACTTCACTGTCACAGAAAAAGTTAAATTCAAAGCTCTCTGCATCTAAGTCGTCTTGTATGGAAATACCGAGATAAAGGCGAAATCTCGAACTTCAAAAATATTCGCTCAGTTGGTCTGGGATCTCTGAATGACACTTTTTTTTCGAACACAGTGGGCAAAATGGTTACCTCACAAGACCACCAAAGCTGGGTAGAGGAAGGGCATTAAACAGCTGCTATGAGATAAACAGCCTCCCTTCAAGGCTACTATTGGTTCCTTAACGTATACAGGATGTGGCTTTCTGGCACACGGGACCAAGGCTTAACATCCCAACCTTTGAAACATTTAGATAATAACGTTTATGGCACACCAAAGGATGGGCATTTACGAAACTTTCAATTTCGAAATACGTTTCACGGAAATATTTCTCTGGAGAAGTTTAAGACCTGAATAAAAATTTGTCTATAGCTTGCTTTTCAGCATAGTCGCTCAGTATTTAAAGGTATGGAAGCTGGAACGTTAACCAACGGATTCACATAATTCGATTCTAAAAATTTCTTTACTGAAAAACGAGTTTTATTCGAATGCTTAACTTTACTCTGCCTCGTATTCCCATGAAAAGCTTAGTTTAGAAGTTACGGAATTTCAACTTTGCATTTTCATTCTAATGCATGGAAGTATGCTTTGGTAATGGTACATATATCAAGAGAGTTAGTTTAATGTTAGTTTGGAAGCCAAAATTCCTCACAATCATATTTGTTACTGTCTGGTATGGCACACTATCGACAGCAAATAGTTCTTAAAGTTTACTTTTCATTTCAAAGAAGCTGATCTGTACAGCCAGCTGCATAATGAGTTTCTCACCATAAAGCAATGAATTCGGTGATAAAAGAAAATGTAAAATTCCACTGAAAAACCCATATTGCATGTGAGAAGTTCAAGATAATCCGCATGGTCGTGGATTATAGTTTAATACGAATTCAACTTTCAAAGAGAAATAAAAAAGATATTACTGATCGCAAAAGTGGAATCGCATTTAGAGAACTTCTGATCTAGAAGAACATTTCACCCTAGCACTCCTAAATATTTCAGAGCAACTGTTCAAATGACGAACATTTCCCCATACCAAGACACTCAAAAGGATGAACCCAACGTAAGCCGTTAAGGGTGCGAGCGGCACAAAAGCCACCGAAAGAGACTGATATCCAGAAGCATGAGGCGGTTCGGTCGATTGACGTTGCTCCAGTTTACTGATAAAGCATCTCAGGCGAAGAATTCTTCCCCTATCGACCACTTTGTGCTCCTCCTCCGGGCTAAGAAACTCTCCTATAACTGCAAGAGGAGGATATGACTGACCGGAAAAACAATTCACAGTGACAATACGCGTTTCAGCCTTTGGTGTTTCTGAAGAGCTTCGAAGGCAATACTATGACACAGACAAATTATTTAGATAAAACGAAGACTTCTGACTGCTGAAAATAAGGGTATGGATAACATTAATAAGTCTTTCACTATCTGTCCAAAGTATTTTTGTGATAGGTGAAACTCGGATATTTTTTACTGACCGATTCTAATTTTCTTTTTCCCTAAAGGAGAAAAATCGCTTTTAATTTAGTAGTTTGATACAGAAATGGAATAAAACCTGATAATTGATTAGCATTCAGGAATTGCTATTGAACAAGCAATAATTGCAAATGACTGCAATTGTATGATTTTCGTTTCTCATTCAGAAATCATTACGGATTTATGCGAAAAAACACCAGGATGTTCACTTGAAAGTAATCTTAATACTGAAAAATTTCTACGTTTGTTGTAGAGTTGAATTGGTTTACCTCTCAGAGGTACTATTTTTCACACAATGGGCTAAATAGCCAGGTCTCAAGAATTCCAAAGGTTCAGAGAAAGTTGTGGAAAGGAGACTCACTACACAGCTGTTGAGAGAGATGCTAGCTTTCCGACTTCATCTTTCTTAGCGTCCAAAAAGTATGACTCACGATTTAACGTCAATCCGACGGACGGTCTTTCGAAGTCTATCGGTGTCTCCTTTCTTATTGAGGGCAGGGTGGTATGAACGAAAATAAATCTCAATGCTTGGCACAGTTAAAACTCGAACTCGGTAACTGCAGCCGAGGAGCTTGGGGTGTTAACTTAGCCACCCCCGTTTCGTCCGATTGCTGTATTCATAAATAGAAATTTCATGCAATAAAAACAACCTTAACAAGACATCGGGCCCTCTTTCCGTTATTCAGCTTTAGAAACACTAAGAGAAATATCTCTGAAATAGTTCGGTTTAATTATATTAGATGAGAGCATAGCAAGTTATATTTTTCCACTGCTTTCTATCTCAACCCTACTTCAAAACATTTAGGTTTATTTGCAAAATTATACAGGGAAGAGTTTCTTACATTTTATGACTTTATCAGTTGTACTCTTTTAAGGAAGTATAAATATTTATAAAATTTTCAGTTTCCCAATATTATTATTTTTCTTATTAATTTACATCATTACCATAGATAACATCTCAGTCATAAGGAGATTGGGGACAACTGCATATCCCGCTCCTCACTTGGATCTGCCGGTAGCCACATTGTTTTCAAGCAAGCTTCTTTTTAATCAGATTTGTTAACACAGTTTACCTTGCACCACCACTTTTCTGTGTTTTTAATTCATGCGCACTTGAATGCCGCTGGAGATTTTCCATTTCTATAGATAATACTTATAAACTCAACTAACCATCGAGGTGTTCAGTTTAGCATATTGAACAGAGTCGACTCTCCAACGTTTTTTGAAAAACTTTTAAAATTATTATTTATTTACTCTTTTGACACATATACAGAAATTCAAAAATGTATTTTCAGTTATCCTTTTTAAAACTATAAGAACTGATAATTTATGCACAACTAAGAGTCGCACAACTTCCTGTTTAAGGAGCCATATAACTTAAAACGTTTAATTTTTCAACGTGCTTAAAGGGTATAAAATCGTTACGAATTGGCCGATTTCAGTCGTTTGAGTTTTTTTTACTTCTAAGTGGCACTTCTTTGCATTATAATGAGTTAAATTGCCAGGTCACAAGGATCCAAGTACTCAGAGAAGGTTGGGGGAGGAGATCCACTGGACAGCTAGTATCCTTCAGTCAAGCCATCCAGCGTGTTCTTTAACGTGCCTAGGGTATGTCTCTCCTATACACTAAGCCATGACTTAACGTCCAATCCGACAGACGTCCTTTCCAAGACCATCGGTGCCGCCTTTCTGATTGAGGACAGTGATGGTTAGCAAAAATAAATAGCAACGCTGACAGAAGTGAGACTCGAATCTAGGAACTGTAGATTTACGAGCCTAGCGCTCTACCGGCTTAAACACCAAATCAGGATGCGATAAATAGATATAACACAGTTAAAATAAAGGAGATATAACGTGATTTTATGCTACAGCAATAGGAAGCAATTCATTCAGAGACGAAAACCTATAATAACTCACTCAAACTCTGACAAATGGAAAAATATAATCTCGAAAGCCAAAATATGTATTTTTCTGCAAAGTTCCGCAAAGAGTGAAACGAATGTCAACCAATCCATTATTTTCGAATGCCAAAGTTTTAAGCTACAGCATTTATATTCCAATTACGAAACGTCTGGTAATGAAACTGCAAAAATCATGTTTCATTCTTGCTGTCCAGAGAACTGGTGGAACTAAGCACAAGTTCTCCATCACTGACAGAGCGCGAAACAACGTTCGCTTTTACCATTTGCCTGACATACAGTCGTCAAGGAATATCCCACATTCCTGAATGCTCTCACACACGCGCCGTTATTAATGGTAGCTACTCTCTCGAGAATTCCTCAACTCCACTGACTGGAACCATTCACGTGGCTCTAACGCAATGTGTACGCAACAAAAAACCGTTCATCTACATGATGTACAATTCGCTCAAAAAGCCGCTTGAACCAGCATTTCGTGGATTACTACTACATCTTCCTTGAGATCACAATGTTGAGGTGCAAAAGTGAAAGGTTCAATAGAGTTCCTTGTTATTGAAAAGCACAATCTAATATATAACGAAGAAAGTTTGTGTATCCGCTAATGCACTACCCCTCGGAAGAGCTAGAGGCACAAAACTTTGCATGAACGTTCCCCTTCACCCAGGGGAAGAATATAAGCTATGTTCGAACCTGCTGGGGTCAACCAAAATTGGTGTTGGCAGGTTTGAATTTCTCAAAATCTCCATAGACTTAACATTAACGATTTTTGAAAATAAAACAATAACTGTTGCATTTGAAATGGGAAAATAGTTGTTTAATTCTATTTCGCGTGATAAATCCATCGTTCAAAAATTAATTAAATTACATGAACGTGATACGAGTATTTGAGTAGCAAAAGAGGAGCAGGAGCTTTTTTTTCTGTGGCGGTTCTAAAAGTAAGAAATCGTGAGAGTGATGCTTGCTTACTTTCCGCTGCTTATTAATTTCACAATTGTTTAATTTCAAGTTGTAGTACTTAAAATTTCTGTATCTGGTATGTGTCAAGCTCGATTTTATCAACTGAAGTTCATATATAATTGAAACAGTGAGTGTTCGTAAATTCTTTTCTTTATTATAGGCTAACAATTTATTATTAAAACTACGATTATATACTGTTTATTCATCATCGCAATTCATATCAGAAAATGCATTTTATCTAAACTAAAGAATGCTGTATTACATGGGTATTTATGTGGTATGGGTTTTAATATTCTGCACAGTGGCTTATTGATCGCCGCGCAATAAGTGTCGTTTTTTAGGGTCCAGGATTAAATGAATTCACCATGCGCATTATCTGGGGTTACCAATCTTACTTTTATGGCTTATCTAGCGATGAGTCCTATACATTTCAGTAATTATATCAAAAATTTGTATGTCCTTGCAAATGCCGGAAAAATAAAAAAAATATTTCATATAGAATATCTTTATAAAATAATTAATGCATTTAAAAAACTGTTTTTTTTATATAATAATTATATGCTTGCGACGTGGAGAGTACCATCTACTAAACTGGTAGAAATTGAAAAAAGAACACCCTTAACAACTGAAGAGTAAGCTATGGGATGTATTTAGTAGAAACGACTTGTTGAGATTGGACAGTTATCACACATGTGAAGTGATTCAATGTTTATTTTATCTTTTAATGAGTATTACATTTTACAGAAGTCATATTTTAATAAGGTGTTGAACCTCCTCGAGCAGCAATACAAACTTACTATCTGGCATGCAAATCTGTCGTACAAATAAATGCTGGGGGATACCATTCCATGGGCTTTCAACTTGGACGCGTAATTCAGCGATGGTCGTTACCTGCCGCGGTCCGCGGAAGAGTTTTTGTCCGATCCAGTCCCAGACATGCTCGATTGGAGAGAAGTCCGAGAACGTGCTGGCCAAGGGTACTGCCTGAAGAGCATGTTGAGTTGCCCGGGCGGAGTGTGGGCGGGCGTTATCCAGCTGGAATATCACATTTGGAATTACACTCAAATATGGCAGGACGATGTCCAGACAGGACGTTGTCCAGGAGGAGGATCGCTGACGTATGTATTGCTATTCAGTGTACTCTGTACAAACACCAGACACGCACGAAAGTGATAGCTAATCGTTCCCCACACAATGATGTACGGCGTGGGCCCTGTGTGTCGCTGGCAGATGCACGATGGAAGAAGCCGCTCATTTTGTCGCCTTAGGACGCGTAAACGACCATCAGAGATCAGACGATCCTAAGCAGAATCGGCATTCATCACTGAAGACCAGACGCCCTGTGTGTCGCTGGCAGATGCACGATAGAAGAAGCCGCTCATTTTGTCGCCTTAGAACGCGTAAACGACCATCAGAGATCAGACGATCCTAAGCAGAATCGGCATTCATCACTGAAGACCAGACGCCCTGTGTGTCGCTGGCAGATGCACGATAGAAGAAGCCGCTCATTTTGTCGCCTTAGAACGCGTTAACGACCATCAGAGATCAGACGATCCTAAACAGAATCGGCATTCATCACTGAAAACCACAGACTGCCATTCTTCCCTCCAATGAACTCGTTCTCGACACCACCGAAAACGTGCTCGATAGTAACAGTGGTAACCGTGCCCGTAGTCCTGCTTCCAAAAGACCATTGCATATCGTTCTTGTAGACACCCTTGGTAGGACAGAGGATCGAATTTGTGACATCGTAGCCGTCCGTTCTGCCACCCTCCTGATACGCCGACTGTCTCCTGCATCCGCAGCTCTGTGTTGCCCGAAACCACGTCTGCGAGTGTGCGAATGCTGTTCTGAAAATCGACGCCACCATCGTACCACTGCCGATACTTCTTGTCTAATGCAGTGTGCAGTTTGACCAACCTGCTTCCATAAGACCCACTATTAAGACCTCGCTCAAACTCCGTTAACCGTAGTGGAGAAATGGTGTTAAATCGAGCGACCACTACTAGTGTTAGTCGAAAAGCAGCCTTAGTTTAAAAACCTTGTTAAACAGAAACTGCATTGGTAGAAATAATGTTAATAGGAGACTGAGTGTATATCACTTGCAACCATCGATTTAAAAATCTTACAAAAAGGAATTAAAACATTTAAAACTTAAAAATTTATATATACACTCTGGATAAAAAAAACTAAAAAAAAAACGAATTCATTACTACAGAAATGCGAAACCAAAAACGACTCTCAGTAATTCCTAAAATATATATTTTATTATAAAAGAGTACTAAAGTTAACTAAATCTTAAATTTCGACAGTGTTCGTTCAACGTTAAAATTACGAAAGTTAAAACTTTATGAATAAGAAAAATAACACATCGCCTCTGGAGAATATAGAATACTTGTTCTCAAAGAGCATTACGATTTTCATTTTCCAAAATTTTCATCTTCTAAAGCGAAATTCGAGCTATTGGATGATTGGAAAAAAGCAAATAGTAACATTTTATTAGCATACATAATACATTTTTTTTTTCATTTCTTAAAACAGAAAAAGTTCAGTTTCTCCACTTAGGATTAAGGGGAAAATTGTTGCTGCCAGTGTAAAACTCTTGACCTCCAAAATTAAAATTTCTTGCATATATAGATCGTTTGCAATATTTGTTTAAAGTATAGATATATTTGACAATACCTATCCAAACAAAATGAATTTTTTACCTACCTGTAAAAACAGAAGAGTTGAATTGAATATCTTACAGACAAAATGTATGTAAAAGAGCTGAAAAATGATGCCAGTCACAGTTTATCTCAAAATGAATTAAAACGTAAAAATGATTGTTACATCAAACCATTCAATAATTGTACCTCTAGAACTTCGTCTAATAATTTGTCCATCAATTTCGAACTTTTTAAGGAGAGAAGCTACTCTTAAATATTTCAGTTTCCATGGTTCTTACAATACTAAAAATTTTTGAATTGAAAAATTTAAATAGACGATTCAAATATTCAATCATCTTAATTATCATTTTACAAAAAAAAAATATTGTTTTGCAAGACATCGAGAACATCAAAATCATAAGCAAATATATATTTTTTTGGTTCTTAAGTCCTAATCTTCTAAAAATAAATTAAGGGCTTATTATTCACGGTGAGAAACATAAGATACTAAAACACGTAGCTCAAGGCTTGCTCAATGGAAACGAGATAGTATTAATAATTTTTATTATAATTGTCGGTTGTTACGAAATCAGAAAACAGTTATCATTACTGTGGAAAAGTCAACTTGTGTTTGGAAGCTTGGGTTGTTTTTACCTCTGAGCGGCACTTTTTTGCACACCATGGGCTAAATGGCCAATGTTTGGAAGTAACAGCATTAATTTGGTGCATTAATTTGGTTTCTATAATTTTTTTTTCTGCACTAAGCGGCAGCAAGTGAATGTCCGCGAGTTTCTATCTCATAAAAGTAGTCGTTGTGCTGAAAATGGTTTGAGGACCCATGGCACAGGTTACCTATTCCAATGATGCGAACTGTAAATTCATGAGTGTCTTTTATAGTCAAGTTTTCTCCCCTAACATAATTTATTTTCATTAATTCTGCAATTATTTACGAACGTTGCGAGAATTTTGATATTATATATTAGATTATATGCTAATAATACATTATCATAAATAATGTTATTATATATTAGATTATATTTTATATTGTGAAATATATGTCATATTTGAAATAATCAGTTGAAAAAAAAATGGTTGTCTTGAGTGGGATTAGAACCCATGTTTCCCATAAGCATGCCAGGCGTCATAACCGCTAGGCATGCTTCTGGGAGACGTGGGTTCGAATCCCACTCAGGACAACCAATTTTTTTCAACTAATTATTTGAAGTATTTCTTGTCTACAAGACGTTTGCTGTGCTACTTTATTACTGAAATATTTCATATTGTTTTTTACCTTTGAAGTTATCATTGGTATCATTCAAGGAATGTTCTATTCATGTTATTTATATATCAAATGAAAACATTTCCTGATATTCGTAAGTTGCTTTTGATTTTACTGTCTTCAGTGAAACCTCTCTAATTCACCAGCTAAAAACGATCATTAAAAAGGTGTGGCTGTTAGATAGGTTTCATTATTTACTAGGGGTGTAAGGCCAAGCACGCAACTTTGTGTGTTTTAATGAGAAAGCGTGAGAGAAGGTTCCCACTCTCAAACGAAATCGGAGTTATGAGAACAGGAAAGGAATTGGCAGAGTGTTCTTCAGCTTACAAGGCGCCAATTTTTAACCCTTTTCTGACTCCTTAGCAATCTGCTGCGTTTCAACGTTGATCGTAACTTTCAATGGATTGTCAGCGATTTGCAAACCATAAAACTACGCTTTTAAGATCTTACGAGGAAGGAAGAGAAATCGGAGAAATACCCAAATAAATTCAAAAACTTATACTAAGAAAATACTCTCTGAAATATTGCATTGCCACAATGATTGTCAAGACACATAATCACATCGTACTTTGTATTATCTTGCGCAGTGGTTCCCAACCTTTTCCTTGCTGTGATCCTATCATTAGTCAGTATACGATTTAGAAAACACATTAGATGAATAAGGATGGGATAAGATTTTTGGGACCCCATTTGCTTTGGTATGAAGCATTTAATATGCAAAACAGTTATATCCGACGACTTTCAGACACTGCACTGTTTTACTTTATTACAAGTGGATTAAGATATTGTTATAAAAGAAAAAATAAAACAGCAAAACTTTTTATGGGGGGGGGGGGTTGTTGTTTGGGTTGTTTTACCTCTAAGCGGCACTTTTTTGCACACAATGGGCTAAATGGCCAGGTCACATGGACCGCGAAGGCTCAGAAAAGGTTGGGGGAGGGGACCCACTGGAACAGCTGTTGGGAGACAGATGGTAAAGGCCATCCAGTGTGTTCCCTCCCGTCAAGGCCATCCAGTGTGTTCTTTAACGTGCACAGGGTATGGCTCTCCCGCACACGGGGCCACGCTTAACATCCCATCCGACGGACGGCGGCCTTTCCAAGCCCATCGGTGTCCCCTACTGACCGTGGGCAGGACGGGGAATTTCGCCGAGATAAATCTCAACGCTGACCCAGCTGGGACTCGAACCTTGGAACTACAGATTACGAGCCTGGCGCGCTACCGACTGAGCCACCCCCGCCCCGGGGGGGGGGGTATTTTATCATAGAAAATAACACATAAACCATATAACCAGTAATAAATTCAACAATCCATTCAAATAAAAAAGAGGGGAGAGCATTCCAGCCCCTGAAAATCCCGGAGTCTCGGAACCACGGCTTGTATTGGTCCAATAACTAATCAGGCCCCGAGTTTGAACAAAATATAGCCACTGATAATTTTTCTGCAATCTTAGCTAATTAGCCGAAATATACGACACCAGAAAATTTGTTAAAACATACCATTTTGAATGGTCCACAGATTTGTCTCGGTTCAGTCACCAGGGATCGAGGGAGGAAAAGTGTCAAGTCCGAACATATCGATCCACTTGCTTAACTTATTTCCCAAATATTAGGAATGAAAATACTCTTTAAACTGTAAACAGCCTTTTAATACTATCAGTGATAAATTAATATTACCAGTGTTAAAGACATTTCTAGTCTTGTCTTGAAGATACTGGTAGTAATAAATATAAGCTCACCGGGCAAAAAATTAGTCACCCCTGGCTGAATGCCACCTAATAGCGCGTAACGCCTCCGTGTGACCGAAAAACAGCCGAAATCCTGTCTGGTATGGATGCCACCAGTATGCGGATGTAGTGCATATCAATATTCATCCACTCTTCCAGCAGCAAATGCTGCACAGTTCGGCCAGACTGGCCGGATGGCTGAGACGGCGCTTCACTCGTTGGCCCTAAATAGTCCCATAAAATTTCTATGGGATTCAAATGCGGGGATTTGGCGGGCCAGTCGAGATGTTCGAAGGCTTCAGAATGCTAGTCGTGCCAATCTGACACACTTCGAGTCCTGTGCACGCGACAATTGTCTTGGAAGACTGGGTTATCCTTCTAGTGTTCACTGTGAAGATGCTGCACAAAAGGCAATATGTGGTCGTCCAGTAGCTCCATATAGCCCTTCTGATTCAAGTGTGACGTCACTGCAACAAAAGAACTCATTTCCTCGTTCGTGAAACACCCCCAGAACCTCCTCCAAGTTGAACAGAACCTTGCACACAGCTCGCATGGAAGGCTTCATGCGGCTTACGATGTACCCGTCGTAAGCCGCAATTCAGCACAACACAAACTTGTCTTCCTCAAAATACGTACTTGTAAGAAAAACAAGCTTTCCTTGAGTCCAACGTATGAAAATATTCTTATAGACACCTCAAGGGAGTGGGCAGAAGTTAATCATCATTACGTCGCGTTAAGTAGGAGGATTGTGGAAGTGGTGTTACATAAAGCTCTCTCATTTTTGCAATTAGTATTCTTTTTTTCATTTTCTGATGACAAAAATCAAATAATTTATATTACTTTCAATTAACTACTATCGAAGTGATCTATAAAACAAAGCGCAGAAAAAGTGAACACAAAGCTGTTAAGTAACGCTAAGAGAGACGGAGAAAGAGTGCTACATAAGGAGTGTTAAAATTCAGCCAAAATAGCATTATATTATTTAAGAATGACCCCATAATTTGAGACGTTAAAAATTACAAAATGTTCCCGCAAAAAAAGGTCGTTCAATTCGTCCTGACCGTCCAACTGGTAATAATCCATTTCTTTTGCTGTCGGGACTTTTAAGAATCTATGGAGAGTTTGGAGAAATAGGCGTATACACCAAAAGACTAAAATTAGACTGTATAATAGTTTGGTTCTTTCTAGGGTTAGTTATGGTAGGGAAACTTGGACGCTGTGTAAACATGATAACAGGAAGTTAGATGCTTTTGATTCTAGATGTTTACGTAGTATCTTGGGCATTAGGTGATTCAACTTTGTAACTAATGATGAGGTTAGGCAAAAGAGTTTGCAACCTCCTTTAAGCAGCATATTGTGCAGAGAGAGCCTCCGTTGGTTTGGCCATGTTGCCCGTATGAATAATTATAGATTTGTGAATAGGGTTATGAACAGTGTGCCTAAAGGGCTCAGAAAGAGGGGGAGACCTAGTATGTGGTGGGCAATGTCAAACAGGCCCTTATTAGAATTGGTGTGCAGTGGCCAGATGCAGTAGATGTAGCTCAGGACAGACTTGCTTGGAGAACTAAATTGCACGGTCTGGTTGGACCTCCGTAGCCCATGACTGCTTGAGGATGAGGATGATGATGATATCTACAAGATCACCCAAAAAATTTTTACCGAGCACAAAGTAACAAAAAATTTATCTAAAACCTTATACATTTGTCTAGAGAAAATATTGGAGAAATTTCATGTTATGGCAAAGAAAGTTAAACTCTGCTCCATAACTTCTAAAATAAACTTTTATGGGAAAAATGTTATTGAAGATAAATTATAAAGATTCATATCAAGTCTATCTAAATCCTGAATTGCAAAACTATTCAGACATATTTTAAGAGCTATCGGAAGCAGGAATATTTAACAGCAGCAGTGACGGTCCTAAAAACACACAAAATCCACGAATACCGAATTACAAAATCTTCTAAAACATACACTTAATTTATTGTTTGAAATAATACTTAAGTTTTAACTAATTTCTGAAGCAAATAAAGTTTATTTAGTTACCGACCATAAAATTTGGCTTTACACTGGCATGACATGGAAATTCTTCAATTTTTGGTCTAGGCAGTAGTTTTTAAAGTGTCTATAGCATATATACGCAAAAAAAAAATTGCAAACCTTTTGTCCACCTCCTGAATTTGTTACAAATGCACTGAAAGCATTTCAGCTAGGTCAGCGTTGAGATTTATCTCCGCAAAATTCCCCGCCCTGCCCACGGTCAGTAGGGAACACCGACAGGCTTGGAAAGGCCACCGTCCGTCGGATGGGACGTTAAGCCGTGGCCCGTATGCGAGAGAGCCATACCATGTGCACGTTAAAGAACTCACTGGATGGCTTTGACGGGAGGCTACCATGTCTCCCAACAGCTGTTCCAGTGGGTCCCCTCCCCCAACCTTCTCTGAATCTTCGGGGTCCATGTGACCTGGCCATTTAGCCTATTGTGTGTAAAAAAGTGCCGCTCAGAGGTAAAACAACCCAACCCAACTGAAAGCATTTTTCTTCACGTTTACATTATTTGACCCAGGGAGCGGTCTGACAAAACGCATACTCGAGGGGAGAAGGGAACGATACAAATAGTTCAATGTTCACAGTCCTGTAACGAGTGTAACAGTTCGGTTAGAAATCCACTGGAAATAATGTTCTGCACGCCATAAACCTGCTTTCTTCAGGCTACTCTAGTTATTTCCGATTAAAGCACATATTTTATTCATATGGCATAAAAAACATACTAGAACAAATGCGAAAAAGTGGTTGTTAGTGTTCATAGTTTAGCGAACAATTGTTGGACAGTCCACTGAAAATAACTTCTCATTGTTGCATTTCCCCTCCTTCCAGAACATGACTGTAAAGAAACGAAGGGCGCGTGCGCATGCGCCATATGAGCAGCACGGAAATCATTACGCTTTGGGTGGCCTCGAGAGCCATTAAGCTCATTGTCACGCGAAGTGAGCAACTCTGTGTGAGCCAAAATAGTTCTGCAGGTCATATGCTGTCTGACTTCATCACGACTCTAGAGGATCGAAATGTTGGGCTACAAAGAAATTAGTTTTTATTTCCTTTCAATGTTTTCCGTTAGAACTTTTTTTTTTTCGCTACTTCTCATGCTAGGAAAACTCAAAACATTTAGAAATGATATAAATTTTTGGGATAAAATATATATCAGAGATATATATAGATATATATATTAAACAATGACATATAATTTCAAGGCCAAAAGTGCAGACCTTCACATTGACTACGGTGGGCAAAATTTGCAATATACCTAAAGGTATGTTCACTGCGTTGCTGCAAGTTATGCAATGGTAGCCAGCTTCTAGGGGCGGTCTTTAAGCCAACACGCCAGATATCAAGCGTAAGCATTAGTATTGAAATAATAACAAATCACACACCTGTTGAATAAACACAGAGGAAAAATTGTCATTAGCCACTAATAGAAAATTGTCTAGACCAATGATTCTCAACCTTTTTATGCTTCACGTACCCCCTGGAAATGTGTATGTAACTGGCATACTCCTTGTATAGATAGAACTATAGTTATAGTATAACAAGGGGAATAAAACACTGACTTTGTTACTAGATCTAGCGACTTTTGAGCTCTCACGGCGTACCCCAAAAAAATTTACCGCTTACCCCCAAGGGGTACGCGTTCCCCACGTTGAGAACCCCTAATCTAGACAATGACTCTCTTCTTAGTTCTTTCCAATGGCTAACTCCATGATATAATGCTTAAAGTCAGTAATAGAGGATGATTGTTCGGCGGCCGGTAAGTTAGTGGTCAGAGCACCTGACGTGGTATCAGGAGATCGTGGGTTCAGATCCCACCCGACTGATGACATTTTTTTCCTCTATATTTATTTAATATGGATGGCCAAGACCGGAGTCTTCCATCTATCCCCTACCCAACTCTGAGGATCTGGGGCGCTTGTGACCTAGCAATTTAGTCCATTGTGTGCACAAAAATGCTGCTCAGAGGTAAAACAACTCAATCCTATTCTGACCTTCAACATATTTTTGTGGGCTTCCTACTCAAGTGCTGTAACTATTAGCAAAATTACCAGAAAAATTTCTTTAAAATGTGCAATATGAGAAAATTTGAAAAGATTGTTTTTACTCTTTAAAAACACATTTTAAATGGCTATTACAAGAGACTGCACAAACAGTTTGTCCCAAAAAGGACTTATGCTAACGAATGATCCATAAAAGAAAAATTTCCAATTTAAAAAAAGGGGCAAGAAGTATTTTGACAAGAAGTTATTTTTGAAAGGTAGTTTTTTTCCGTTTTCACTGTTTTGGAAAAACTTGTCAATCCTATTAATGGTGATTATTTTTAATTACGTTTGCATCATAGGCGGGGGTGGCTCATCTGTAGAGCGCCAGGTTCGTAACTGCAGTTCCCAGGTTCGAGTCCCACCTGAGCCAGCGTTGAGGTACTTGTCGCTTTGCCCTCGGTCAGTAGGAAAAACCGATGGTCTTGGAAAGTCTGCCATCTGTCGGATGGGACATAAAGCCGTGGCCCCGTGTGCTGGATAGCCATACCCTATGCATATTAAAGAACACACTGAATGGTCTTGACGAGAGGCTACCATCTGTCTCGTAAGAGCTGTACAGTGGGTTCCCTCCCCCCAATCTTCTCTGAGCCCTGGCTCATTTAGCCAATGTACGCAAAAAAAGTGCCGCTCAGAGGTAGAACAATCCAATCCTCAATTTATTAGCTTAAAGACTATAAACAAATATGTTTCAAAATTAATAGATAAAAATTATATTTACATGTTTTTTTTTTAAATTAGATTATAATACTCCCTACTAAATTCATTTCCGTCTCTCAATTATAAGAAAGAAAGCGTTCCTGACACCATTACATTGAAATGACTATAACACTACTAGCCCAGTTGACATCCCGGAAGTTAGTAAATAAACATCCGGCTTTCTTCCGGGCTCATAGTATCCCTCACAATGGCAACGACCGAGAGACATAGTAATAAAGTCGTTCAGTTTCACAACTTCTGTGGTATCTGTTCATTGCAGAGTTCCTTCGAGGAAGAGATAATGAAAGCACAGCTTTCTTGGCTATTTTGAAGGTCAGTGAAATGTGTTCATGAAACTAGGAAAGTAACGGACATCATTTGATATTTTAAAGTTAGGTCAATGGGAAACAAAATCTCAAGATTTAAAACTTTTCAGAAATGTTTTTAGTAAAAAAAAGTCAGAGAAAAATTAGAGTTTTAAATATTAATCATAAAAATTCTAAGTTTTAAAACATTCAATCGATAACTTACACATGTGAAGTACATTTTGACTGCGAAATGGGCTATATGTGCCCTAAGGCTCAGATTTAGGTGACAGACCCAATTGTATAAACTCACAACCAGTAATCAGTGTGTTCATTAAAGCACATAGATTATTCCCCTTCCACACAGGATCAGGATTTAACATTACACCTGACGAACAGCGGCCTTTCCAAGGCTATTTGGCGCTCCTCAGAGAAGGTAGAGAATGAACACGCATGGAGAAAATCTTAAAACTGGTACTCAAACCTTCAATGATTCTACAAGATATGGATTTAAGTGTCTGTGTATAAAAAAAATATTTTCCATTCATTTTAAGGAAACGAATTTCATAACTCACGAAGAAGTACTCGTATATATATATATGTCCGAGTACAATCAGAATCTGATACGAACAGGTAATTATTCATTTTTTAAATTTCATAGCCAAAATTAGTTCACGTTGCCGATATAATTCAGTTATTTTCTTTAAAATATGAAAGCGTTCTCTGAAATGTTCACATGTATATGAAGGTTCAAGCAAGTTGTATGGCCAGGATGGGACTACGTCTGGGTTAAAACACCATTTCATATAAATAAAATATCGAATAATTTTGACAATCAATATGTTGAGTTATTTCATCTCCGAATGGCACTTTCTCGCACACAATCAGCAAAATGGAAGTCACAAGAATCCCAAGGGATCACAAAGGAAATCAATCTACCTGGACAGCTGTTGTGGGGTGACAAATTTAAAACGTTGCCAACTGTCGCATTTGGGAAGGTAGTCCTCTATATTTGAGCCCACTGTCTTCTCCAGCGAAAATGCTATATTTTTTTATTTCAGAGATAGAATCGAGATCGACTTGTTTTTTCGAATCCACGTGCGTCAAAATTTCATTACATTTTCATTGAGAAAGTTAAATTACGAGGCGAATTTCTAAACTTATATAAGTAAACTTTAACTCAATGAAAAGTTTCTAAGAAATGATAAATCTACATTTGATTAATCTTTTGTTGCATCTCCACTACCGGTGTAAAATTATTTTGTGATTTCAGTATTTTCTTTTTATACTGTAAAATTGCTTAAAGCTACGAACTGATGTAGATAAGTTGTATGAGGGATTATTAATAATACGCAATAACGTTCCCAAGTGCTGACCAGCAGTTGTGAGCATTTATCTCGCATTTGTAGAAAAAGCTAATCGCGAAAAATAAAACGAAAAAAATATCGCGAAGAACTAAAACTTTGAGTAAAGAGAAATGGACATTTTTATTATAAAAAACAACAACAAAATATTGGGTTTGCCTTGTCGATATTGTAAACCTGACAGCTTTTTTTTTTAATAAATGCGAAAGGCGAGATCAAACTGGGTTAATTTTAATCTAATCGGGGCTGAATATTAGTTTATAGTAATAATAAGAGTAATTGCATTTCATCAATAAAAAAAGATACACGTTTACTTGAAATGATCAAAAACCTAAAATGAAAAAACAAAAAAATTACGCAGTCACACTTTTTTTTGGTGTAATATTTAATGTTAAGTGCTGTTTTTTTAGTACCCCCTCAGCCTTGTTTTGTAAAACGTTGGTAACCTTAAGAGTTACAACCTTATTGGTCAAGATACTAACATCATTTATTAACAATAAACCAGAAAACAAAATGCGTCCTTTTTCGTTTTCTGTACCTATCTGCATCCTCTTTTTTGGTTAAGTAGAGTTGATAATCCTAGATAAAAGCCATCTACCTGTGTTCTTTAAATTGCACAAGACATGACTTTCCTGAACAAGGGTCCACATCTGAACGTTCCATGCCGCAGATTTTCCAAGATCATCAGTGTCTCCTTTCTCATCAAGGGCAGAGTAGGGGTTAATGGAGAAAATAGTGACGAAGCTACAGTGGACTAGCAAGGAACATCAGGTTACAAACAAGTAGGCAATCTTTATACTAGGTAGCGTTACCTTGTGAATACATATATTCCTCGAGGCAACGAGAAGAGAAACTGGGACCAAAATCATATTAAAAACGTAAATTTTTAAAAAGTATACTTGAGCCATGTGCATGTGTAAATCAGTAAAAAATGCATAACTATTTAACATAGAATCAGACTCATCATCACGAAATGTACCAGGAACTAAAAATAAAAAAGTTACAAGCACTTAACTCTGATTGGTGTGATTAGTTCGACCAACATTTTGTCGAAAGTTTGAGAACTGAAAAATATTGAAAAGAAGCTAAGATGCGCTACCGACTGAGCCAACTCCAGCCGCGGGGTGTCAGGGTCAAGAGGTTTAGTTTACATTGGCAGCAATGTTTTCACTCCTTACACCCAGGGGGTGGTAAAACGAAACTCTTTTAAGAAATGAATAAAAAATTCTTTATGTGTTTAATAATAATAAATAAATACCCCCTCAAGCAGCTGCTTGCCACAGGAGCCTGTCAGTTTATATGCCACAGTAGGAGATCTGAGAAGATGGCAGGACCTCAGCAGAAAAACGACACACACATCCATGCCTAATACCGGGGCTCGAACCCAGGTCCCTTAGATCAGTAGCCAAGTTTGCACTTTCCCAATTCTCAACTAGTTAGAATTTTTACTTATTAGAGGATGCTAGAGTGGAAAACAATAAACTTCGTTCTTCTTGAAAATGAAGGCCCCCATATTCATTATTTACTTATATTGTGTATTTGAACGTTTATATTGTGTATTTTTCGTATGAAAGTAGTGATAAAGCTCACATATATAGTCATGGATGCTGTCTAAAATTGTAGTTTTTCTCTTTGAAATAGTGATACAAGTTGGATCTATTGAAACGGAACCAGGAGGGGCATGGCTCCCTTCTTTTCAGAAATATTGATAATAACCGGAAAGGTAATATGCAGTGGCAAATTTTGCGGTGGTAAAGCCGTCCCGTGGCCGAGTGGTTAGCACGCTTGGCTACTGATCTAAGGGACCTGGGTTCGAGCCCCGGATTTAGGCATGGATGTGTGTGTCGATTTTCTGCTGAGGTCCTGCCATCCTCTCAGATCTCCTACTGTGGCATATCAACTGACAGGCTCCTGTCAGACCTCTGTGGCAAGCAGCTGCTTGAGGGGGTATTTATTATTATTTTTTTTAATGCTGGATCTAGGGACCCTTCTTTTCAGGATATTAATAATCGGAAAGATGGTCAAAAATATTTAATGATATATATTAATATATATTTTATATAGTTCCTGAAAGAGCACTAAAATAGAAAGAAAAAAAAAATCGTATACTGGAAATAGGTTTCAGTTCGTTCTGGCTAGATTCGAACATTGATCCTCTCCTGAAATATTTATCTATACATATCTAGGCCGGGGTACCAGTATTGGAAAAAAATGTAGAATTGTGGAAAATACTCCAATTTTAAATTTCAAAAGTAATTCCTCTTTTTCAAAGCTCTGAATAGAGCTCATAAGAACAGTGAAACTAAAAGTACTTATAATGTCTGGTAAACAAGTGTTTATTCTTCCTAATCTAAAACTGAGCCTTCTCTTCCCTGACCCCTTCCCCATACGATGATTCTCCAGTGACAGACCTTATCAAGGAGATGGGGCGGGGGTGGCTCAGTCGGCAGCGCGTCAGGCTCGTAATCTGTAGTTCACAGGTTCGAGTTCCAGCTGAGTCAGCTTTAAGATTTATCTCCGCAAAATTCCCCGCCCTGCCCACGGTCAGTAGGGGACACCGATGGGCTTGGAAAGGCCGCCGCTCGTCGGATGGGACGTTAAGCGGGAGAGCCATACCCTGTGCACGTTAAAGAACACGCTGGATGGCCTTGACGGGAGGCTACCATCTGTCTCCCAGTAGCTGTTCCAGTGGGTCCCCTCCCCCAACCTTCTCTGAGCCTTCGGGGTCCATGTGACCTGGCCATTTATCCCATTGTGTGCAAAAAAGTGCCGCTCAGAGGTAAAACAACCCAATCCAAAATTATCAAGGAGATCGCCCGTTAGCGGTTATCAATATTTCTAATTCTCAAGCTTTCGACAAAATGTTGATTGGACAAATTTCCATTTCCAACAAATTTCCGTTTTGAACAAAGTTCCGTCGAACAAATTTCCAGACACCATTAACTCTGCAGTACAATCTTAAAAGATGAAAAATATTGGAAATAACACTACATTATATTTCGTCAGTCATAATTTTTAAACACTTTAAGGCAAAACTTCTTTAATTGCTTTTGCGATAAATGTGAATTTATGCTTCAGATGCGCATCCATTTCTAAGGACTGTTACTTTAACTGGTTACCTAATAAGCATATTGATGTCAAGGTTCCATCTTTATTAGCTTTTAAACCTGCCCATAGGGTCAAGTAAAGATGAAGGAAACACTTTGGTGTAACAAGCTGAAAGCAAAAGTTTCTCGAAATGGCTACAAGACTTCCCCTTAGAGATTACCTTCGCAGAAGTTTTATTATTCCACTTTCCTTCTTTCCATCATTCCTTCCCTTGGGGCTTTGACGTCATATACAACGTAGATTAACACAGAGACGGTAAATACCAGTTTGGAGTTGAAAGCAAAGCAACTATTCCAGAGTATTTTTTTATCACCTTGTGCTTCGTGGTTTATTAAAACTGAACGAGAGGGGTTTCAAAAAACAGGTTCTACACAATTGTGTCGAAGGAATTTATTACTTCGCATGCCAAATGATGGAAGAACAGACGTCCACATTCGTGCTAAACAATGTTAAAAATTGAATCTCGATTGAAGAGACTTCTAAACGAAAGATAAAAAAAAAGACAAAAATATGTGGTAAACTTTTCTGAGAAAAAGATGACAAACAGACGAATGCCCGGTGGCACTGTCCAAGACCAGTTGGCGTTTCAGATGAAAACATTTAATAGCCCGACAACTGACATGCAGACATTCAAATGTTGTTGGGGAAAAAACAACAACAATGAAATTCGTTTCACAGAAATGCAATGGACTTTCTCCAGCTTCACGTTTTGTGGATTTACGGATACTGTAATTACAGTTAACGAAACCAGGATGTATTACAAATTAATATTGGTTGAATAAGTATTTAATTTTTTTATGTAAACGTTTATGAAAACTGTGGTTATATTATATATTAAATGCGATACAAAATGCAGTAAAATAATTTAAGAGAAACTGGACTTTTACACCTGAATTACCAGAGGGGTAGGGAAAGGAGATCCCGGTAGCTCTAGCTATGAGTGACACTATATGGTAGTCTTTGAAATTCAAGAACTTACATTTCGAGGATTATTGTAATTAACAACAATCTTTCAAACGAAAATTCTTGCCACTGTAGCATTTTATGTTTACTCGTTTTTTTAATTAGGAAAAAAGAGTGCGGCTTGCTGTTGGACAAGGAGGGGTAAATGCCCCAGTCATCTGCACCTATGGTTATAACGACATAATTAAACCGAACTTTTTAAGGCAAAAAAAATTTCGCATCATTTAAAGCATGATTTGTATCACTTAAGTCAATGGTTCTCAACCTTTTCGAGCCTAATATCAATTTTACCAAATATTATTTTCGAATACTCCCTTCTACCATGAATTATTTCCTAACATCCCCCTTCACTGAAATCAAAATAATTTTTCCTGAATAAAATTAGTTGAAAACTAAATAGAGGTTTCGGTTATTTTACCCTTGAGCATCACCTTTTGCACATAATGGACTAAATGGCCAGGTCAAAAATATCCCAAGGACTCAGAGAAGATTGGAGGAAGGGAACCCATTGGAGAGCTGTTAGGAGACAGATGGAAGCCTCCCATTAAGGCCATTTAGTGTATTCTTTAACATGTACAAGGTAAGACACTCCTGCACACAGAATCACAGCTTAATGTCCCATCCAACAGAGAGTGGCCTTTCTAAATCCAATCATGTTCTCCTTCTCACTAGGGGCAAGGTGGGGGTTGTTAGCAGAGGTAAATCTTAATACTAACAGAATTGCGACTCAAATCTGGGAATTACAGATTATGATTGTAGTGTGCTACCAAGTCAACCCCCACCACTACCAGTTCTGTGTATAAACATATATATATACAACACATCTTAGCAACATCCCTAATAGAATATTGGGAGACCTTAGGCGTAGTTTTGAAATTTATTTATGTATAGCTTTAATAATGCCCAACAATAGGTAGTACACTTTTTAAAAATATTTCAGCAGAAAAAAATTATTTTTTATAGCTCTGTTGTTGAGTAATTAATAAAAACTTATGTTTTGCAGTTTGCCTCTCTTTAGAGCTGAATCACCAGCTCTAATGAGACCTATGAAATTTTTAGCAATTGATTCCATCAATTGCTAACAAATTTTTGATTCATATATTTAAACAAGGAAATTCATATAAGCCTTATTATCAGCACATATTTAAAGGTTTTTTTTTAATATCATGGCCACAAAATTATCAAAGTGAAATAGGTACAAGGAAGTAAAATATATGAAAACTACAGAAAACCTCATTTTGGAAAAGGTGGCTCATAGAAATTGGTATATAGCATAAACTTATCCTAATTGATATATAACTGTTTTGTTAGGATGGGTTGTTTTACCTTTGAGCAGCACTTTTTTTGCATACAGTGGGCTAAATGATCAGGTCACAAGGGCCCCCGAGGGCTCAGAGAAGATTGGGAACAGCTGTTAGGAGTTAGATGGAAGCCTCCCATCAAGGCCACCCAGTGTGTTCTTTAATGTGCACAGGGTATGACACTCCTGCACACAGGGCCATGGTTTTATTACCCATCTTACTGATAGACGCCTTTCCAAGTCCATAAGTGTCCCCTACTAATCGAGAGCTGGGAATTTTATGGACAATAATAATGTTACATAAATCTAAAAATATTCTGTAATTTTTATGATTTGCAATATCAGTGCAAACACTATGAAAATGAGTAGTGTTCAAGCTACATTACAAAAGTTAATGACTTATTTGGATTATGGCTGTTGAAACTTCATAGGTCAACTTAAAACAGGGGAGGGGGGGAGTTGGCTAAGATGGAAGTCACCATATTTGATATCCTAGGTTCAAGTCCCAATTCTGTCAAAAACGATATTTATGTCCACTTGAGGGGATTTTTTTTTTTCATCTCTCACTCTCTGCCCTCACTGAGAAAATGACCTTGGAAGAATTGCTATCCATTGGATGGGGCATTAACCCATAGTCTTGTGTGCAAGAGAGTCCTAACCTGTACACATTAAAGAACATGCTGGATTGACAGGGAATTCCATCTGCTACCTAAAAGGCATTCAGTGGTTCCCTTTTCTTACTCAACTCTGAATCCATAGGTGTCCCCTTGTGACTTGGCTATTCAGTTCATTGTGTGCATGAAAGTGCCACCCAGTAGTAAAACACCCCAATTTTAACTTAAAAATAATGTAGAGAAATGGAAGTTTTTTAAAATTATATTTCTAGACTTTCCCTAATTCAAATTTCCTATGACTAGGCTATGTTCCTATATGACATTAAAAAATAATAAAAATAAATCATACATAAAGCTCCATAAAATATTTTAACCTGCAGTCGTTTTTTCTTTAAGATTTCTAAATATTTAAATCATCAGAAAATTCTTTAAAAAAAATAAATATTTCCTAAAATAGTCGACATTATGCATTTTGATACATTTGCTGAATATGGTTTAAATACTTTTCAGTACTTTTTATATTCGGGGTTTTTCACAAAATCAAAAATCTGAAAATAGGAAATATTTCAAAATAATTATATTTAGTTAAGGTTTCAGTTATGACTAGTTTAAGTGTTACTTAGAAGCACTTGTAGTTAGATTTATTTTACCTCTGAGCTGCAACTTTTTGCACGCAGTGGGTTAAATAGGCAGGTCCCAAGGACCCCTAGGAATCAGAGAATGTAGGGGAAAAGGGTCTCACTGGGCAACTGTTAGAAGACAGATGATAGCCTCTCATCAAGGTCATTTAGTGTATCCTACAACGTGCATAGTTAGAGCATCCACTAGATTTGGATTGAGTGTCTGAAGGGGCAAAATGACCAACCAAGTGACTTTGAATATGACATGATAGTTGGTGCTAGGCATGCCAGTTCTAGCATCTCCCAAACAGTCATCCTTCTGGGCTTTTCATGCACAACTGTTTCAAGAGTTTACTGAGAATGGTGTGAAAAGCAAGAAATTACCAGTGATTGGTGATCCTGTGGATGGGTTGGGTTGTTTTACCTCTGAGCGGCACTTTTTTGCACACCATGGGCTAAATGGCCAGGTCACAAGGACCCCGAAGGCTCAGAGAAGGTTGGGGGAGGGGACCCACTGGAACAGCTGTTGGGAGACAGATGGTAGCCTCTCGTCAAGGCCATCCAGCGTGTTCTTTAACATGCACAGGGTATGGCTCTCCCGCACACGGGGCCACGGCTTAACGTCCCATCCGACGGACGGCGGCCTTTCCAAGCCCATCGGTGTCCCCTACTGACCGTGATCCTGTGGATGAGAACAGCTTGTGGATCAGAGGGGTCAAAAGAGACTGGCAAGAATCATGCTAGCGAACAGATAGGTCACAACCAGGCAAGCCACAGGAGAATTAGACATTGGTGTGCAGGTCACCTTCGAATGCACCATACATTGGACCTTATTGCAAATTGGCTACAACAGCCACTACCACGTTGAGTGCCGATATTATCAGCAAAGAACACAAAAGTGTGGCTCCAGTAGGTGCAGGAGCATCGACTGGACTCTTGAGGACTGGAAAAAGGCAGTCTGGTTGGATGAATCAAGGTTCCCTTTGCATAATGTTGATGGAAAGATCAGAATTTGTTGCAAGCAACATGGAGCTATGTCTTGTGTCAATAGTCCATGCTGGTGATGGCAATATGATATGTAAAGAATGCTTTCCTCACATACATTAGGCCCCCTGATACCCATTCAAAGGACATCTGAACAGAACGGCATATTTGAACATTGTTACTGACCAACTTTATCCCTACAGTTTATCCTCACTTGGATGGACACATTCAGAATGATAATGCACCTGCTCACAAGGCACAATCATCCCTGAATGGTCCCAGGAACATGCTGACAAGTTTTCCTTGCTTCATTAGCCTGCACAGTCTCCAGATCTAAACCTTATTGAGCATATTTGGGATGAGATGCAAAGGGCAGTTTGCAGCAAGACTCTGCGGCCATCCAATTTGCAGCAACTGCACAACAATCATTTCCGCATGATACAACATTCCTGTACAATGCATCTAGCATCTTGTAAGTTTCACATCCCAATGAATGTAGATGTACCTAATACACTGGCATCTCAGCATATTGTTAGATAACAATTACATACAAATTTTGCAAAAAAAATTTAAAATAGATAATATGCTTTAAAATGGCTTTCTTCTTTGGTACAACACACCAGTGAACAGCAGAAACTGGGAAGACTTGGCAATGTAAGGGTTAAATCATAATAATGTTACCTTATAAGAGAGCAGCTAATTATTAAAAAATATAGCCTATTTCTTTAGATAAGTTATTTTTAAAAGTATTCGTATTCTTAGAGTTGGCTTTTTGTTAAAATCTTGACTCCCTCACACAGGTTTTTATGGTGCATTATACCGACAGGCTATTGTCAAACCTTAGTTGCAAGTTGACTGTCTCAGAAACTGGGTTCTTATTAAACCATATCTAATATGAACCCAGAAGTATGCTTCTCAGTTTAGTTTTAGCTCAGTATTTAAGGTTCAAAATCTTTAATAAAAAACCCTGTTCATTACTATGAAAGCTGCCACCAGAGTATAAATGCTTCAATATACTTGTAAAATAAAAAAGAACTGATGAAGCTGCCACCAGAGTATAAATGCTTCAATATACTTGTAAAATAAAAAGAACTGATGAAGCAAAGGAAATAATATACACAAAAAAATAAATAAATAAATAAATAAATACCCCCTCAAGCAGCTGCTTGCCACAGAGGTCTGACAGGAGCCTGTCAGTTTATATGCCATAGTAGAAGGTCTGAGAGGATGGCAGGACTTCAGCAGAAAAAACGACACAAACGTTCATGCCTTACCCGGGGCTCGAACCCAGGTCCCTTAGATCAGTAGCCAAGCGCGCTAACCACTCGGCCATGGGACAATGTTAAATTATAATTTGCAAGCATTTCTTTTCCACAGTAATTACATAAATTTGGACAAGTAAATTCTCTGTCAATATAAATTACAACTCACAGCTAATTTGATAGAATTTAATTATCAAAGTATTTAAAGTTAATGTACAGCTATTAATTGTGATAATTAAATTCCTCTGTCAATAACAATAATAAGAATTTTGAAGCACATTTTTCTTCAAGCAGTCCGTTTATTATCATGGCAGATATGTAGACAGAAATTACTTAAGGAAGAAGTTAACTATCAGTAAGGATAGAATAATATATTTTCATTTGCTGCTGATGAAGTTTAAGATGTTTTTGGTTCTTACTGGAGCCTGTCAATATAATATGACATACAAATAAACCTGTTAGAGGAGCAAGGCTTCATTGGAAGAGCATTTCAAACATCCATGCTTTCTGTAGGATTTGAAATCAGGTATCTCTGCTTGCAACCAAACAAGCTAACAGCTCGGCCACTGAAATAAACATACTTAAGTTTGCTGATATTAGCAATCTGCCAGTTTCAAGAGACCAAAGAAGAGAATCAGCTGGAAGTGGTAATGAAATACCCATCAGGAGAAGGTAAGTTGGTCACCTACCATTATGGGTGCATGACAAGGTGGAAACTGTAGACATACAATAAAAATATTTAGTGACAATGTCACTTGGTCCCTATTCTGGTACAAACTCTAAAATAGAAAGTAACTCTTTTCAAGCTGTCATTATAATAAACCACAGGCTTCATTCAAGGTTCAAGGTGTTATTAGCCTCCAACAGCAATCCACTTGTGAAGGAGGCAAGATCTCAGCAACCATGCCTTATCTGGGAATAGATACAAGACTTTCTTGCTCCACAGCCAAACATAATAACTATTTGAACTTTGAAAAAAAAACATATATATAGAGGATTATTCATAAATACCTGAACAGTGTCAAAATTTTATTACAACAGCATTTATTAATGAGAGGCACAAAAAGCATACCAATTGATGGGGGAACTCTCAAATTTCATTACATTACTTCAATGAGAATCTACCTGGACAATAGATAGGACATGGTCCTGCCAATTATGTGATGTTCTTGTAATGGCTGCTAGATCTAATATCAATGGACTTTTTCATATGGGAAATGTATTGAGGATACTGTCTATGTGTCACATACTCGGTAAGAATTAAAATGGAGGATCAAGGAAGCTGTTGCAAGGAATTTCATTGGACGACTTGATCAAAATGTGGGAAGAGATGGAATACAGGGTTTACAAAAGTTCACCAATGATGCTCACACTGAAAATTTATAATGTGAAATCAAACTTTGAGAGCTCCCCTATCAATCAATATGCTGTATGTGCTCTCTCTTTTTATAAATGTTGTTGTAATAAAATTCTGCAAGTGTTCAGGTATTTATGAATAACTCTTTATTATTACTCTTAATAACATTAAAATGTTTTTATCACAGACACTAGTCAATATTAAAAAATCATCTCAGTTTAGCACATGGAAATATTTTAGGAAATCTCATGTAAACTCTGACTGTATGTTCAAAATGAGCCAAATAGCATTATACAGAGGGCCATGCTTGGGCAGGAGCCAGTAAGATATCTGCCTTGGGTGCAATTTCAAATCATTACATGGCCATTTTTTATACTGTGCGCTAACTATTTGACAGGTTGCAAAATAATACTTGCCTTCAGCATAAACATTTCCCCTCACTTGCTCTGGGTGCAAAATTAGTTAGGCATGGCCCAGATAATTTGCATGTAATATATACACTGGTTTCCATATATTAAAGAAAACTCAGAAAAATTATGATAAACAAAAAACAATACGAATAATTTTAATGAAATTTGATGGAAATATGAATTACAATGCTAGTTTCAGAATGGCATAAAATATTTTACACTAGAAACATTTTTCATCAAAAAATAACACTTACAGGAACTTTTCCAAAGATGAGATGTCAGAATGCAATTCAATAAGGACTGTGGTCACCCCTTGCAGCAATGCAGGCACGACAGAGATGCTCCATACTGTTTATGATGTTGTGAATCAGCTCAGTAGGGAGTGATGACCATTGTTCCTTTAAAGCAGTAATAAGCTCCTCCTTTGTTGCAGGTAGTGGGTTGAGGACAGCAACATGTCTCCCTAGGTCATCCCACACATGCTCAATAGGATTTAGGTTGGGAGATCAAGCTGGTCACACCATGCGCATAATGGTCTCCTCTTGAAAGTGTTGTTGCACTAGTTGAGCTCTGTGTGGACGAGCGTTATCGTCTTGTAAGATGAATGTTTCACCCATTGCACCAGCATACATAAGGGTCCAAGATGTCATCTCTATACTTTTGAGCATTGAGGTTCCCACTCGTCAAACATAGAGGTCTGTGCATTCATCTAAGGAAATGTCACCTCAAACACACACACACTACCTCTGCCTTAACTGTCTTTTTGATGGATTTTACTGAGGTGATAGTGGGTACCTTATTCTCTCCATATCCACTAATAAATCAGCATTTTAGAGTCGATTCTAATTTTAGAGGAAAAGTTGTCTTGAGCCAGGTGGGATACGAACCCACGACCTCCTAATAACATATCAGGTGCTCTGGACCACTGAGCTACCGACCGCCAATCAAGATCTCTTCTAATTAACGCTATGAACATTCCTTTTATGTCACACAAGTGGCACTATTCAGGCAATTTTAGCCATAAGTGGCTTTCTATTTGCCATATAGATGGAAGCATGTCTTACAAGTATGCTAATGATGATAAATAAATGAGATATACTCGACTGTTCAACATCCACTAATAAATCAGCACTTTGACGTCGATTCTAATTTTAGAGGAAAAATTGTTTTACCTATATGTGACATAAAAGGAATGTTCATTGCGTTAATTAGAGGAGATCTTGATCGGCGGCCGGTAGCTCAGTGGTTCAGAGCACCCGACATGTTATTAGGAGATCGTGGGTTTGTATCCCACCCGGATCAAGACAATTTTTCCTCTAAAATTAGAATCGACGTCAAAGTGCTGATTTATTAGTGGATGTTGAACAGTCGAGTTTATCTCATTATTTATCATTCTCTCCATATCAAACAATGTCCGGAATAACTCTGCATGCAATATCTGGACTCATCTATGAAGAGTACGGACCTCCATTGCTCGTCTGTCCAGTTAACAGGCGTGTGCCCAATTCAACAGCTATCCCCTGTGACGTGACATGAGGAGTACACAAATTACTGGCCTTCTAGCATGCAGACCTCCCTCATGAAGCCTTCTACGCACAGTAGAAGCTGATACAACCCTCCCAGTGGCTGCTGAGAGGGAGTAGACTTCCTGCTCCATTGTGCTGTTAATCGCAGATATCGGTCTTGTACAGTGGTCATAAATCTAACCCTTCCTCAGCTAAACCTCTGAAATGTGGAATCTGTGTTAAGAAATTGACTCACATTCAGCAACATGCTACGTCTGACCGACTTTGGCCTGCTTTCGAGCCGGCTAATAGTTCTCCACGGCAGTTCATTTGTCTCATGCATCTGAAGGTCATTCCTACAAAATGGCTATTTCAAATTTCTTTACTCACATTTACAACACAAAATAACGATCCACTCCAAAACACCTGCTTTTATATCACTATCCAATTACGCAAATCGACGCAACCTACACTAATTTAAACATAGGTGACAATCACAGCATTACCTGGTTGACATTTTAATGTCAATATATTACTAAATATTTTGTGAAAAAAATTTCGCCAACAATTGGTAAGAATACTCTGGCATGTTTCTGGAGAGATGCAGGTTCAAGTCCCATATATCATCGAAATTTTTTCCACAAAATATTTACACTAATTTGCATACAATATGATCACTCAGCATTACTGGTTACATGAACAAGTTTGGTGAGGATTGCACAAATTTTTGGTGAATTATAGTGAATTTTTCTCATTTTTCCTTAATTTATGGAAACCAGTGTAGAACAAATCCCAAACAATCTTACATTTGCAAAGCTTAATTTTTATGTCTCTACTTTTTCCTCAGTATAATGTACATTAAAATGTGTCAAAATTTTCTTGACTTTCACACAAAAGTCAAACAGCTGTTACATAAGTAGTTCTGTTGTCTCATACATATCAACTACTGGAAGACAGGGTAGGGTGTCCAATAGCCATCCCACTGGCAGAGTGATTAGTGTGCTTGGCTACTGATGAGATCCAAGTTCAGTCCCCGGATAAGGCCTAGATGTTTTCTGTTTTGTGTTGTCTTCCTCCTGAGGTCTTGTCTTTCTCACATATCTCTACAGCTTATTCTACAGACAGGCTTCTGTCAGACCTCTGTGGCAAGTAGATGCTTGATAGGGCAAGTTATATTTTTAGGGAGTTCTTGTGAAACACATTAAGATATACACAAATCTTATAGGAAGATGTTAAATGAAATCATCAATTGTAGGTAACTTTTTTTCTTTTAATTGATTTAATAAAGGGAAGAAGATACTCCCCTACACAAAGAACAGATATAATCTAGAAACTCTATTGGGCTTGTCCTGGTTCTCATACAACATACAAACACACACAGAGAGACATGCCTATTGGTTTAGTAGTCAAGTATGCTAACGACTAGACCAGAAATGGGCTTCCAAGTATTTCTGTGTTCACCTAATTGCTATAACAGGCTACATCAGATGTGAATGACAGCTGACATTTTAAGTGTATGCTTATAAGATAGAGTTATAACAACCCTGCTCTGAGTGTCACTTTTTTTTTCATTCTGATAGAGCAGGGTTATTCAAATGGCAGCTTGGGAACTTACAACCAGCCTGCGAAAGAAATCTTGTGGCCATTGGAAAAATGAATGGTGCTATTGAGGACCTGCCATCCTCACAGACTATCTACTATGGCATATAACATTACAGACCATCTATATGGCATATAAACTGGCAGGCTCCTGTCAAACCTCTGTGGCAAGCTGCTGCTTGAGGAGGTATTTATTATTTTTCTATAACAATTTAAAAAACAGTGTTTATTTTTGCACATGAAATGATGTTTAAAAATATGAAGCCTGCTTATAAAAGCAAATGGATACTTTTTTCTCCTCACCTCTAAACTACAAAAAGAAACTGGCTGCACAATTCCATGGCACTTCATTTAGTTTTTATTATAGCAGATATTTCATCTGAAATGTTTCAACTCAAACTTTCATTTATGTCTTTTTGCATATGTCTGTATCAACAAGTAATTTTTGTTACAAGCTCATTCTTGAATGGTAAATATATATATAACACTCATATTAGATATGTGAGTGGGTGACTAATAATGCTAATATGATAGCTTTCTCAGTGTGGAACTAGAAATAAGAGTAGTAGAACATAAATACAAAATTCTGTAGGCAACATTTTTTTCTTTCTTTCAAAGTCAAACAGAAATTATCTCTTAATCTAATATTGGTGCACATATAGCACAATTATAAAATTTGATATCTATGAATAACAATATAGGAATTATCCCTAAATATCCAAAAAATCATGAGAATTAATATAAAATTTCTTCAAGGTAAAATAAAAGTCAATATTGATTTTGAATATATTGGGTTTTTTTTACACCTGGAATAAACATTTATTAGCCTGTTTTGACTCTGAAGGAATTATTGAATAATAAAATTTGCATTTTTTATGCAGTCTAAAACTAAAATTGCACATATACATATTTTAAAAATGCCATCATTTCTGCTTATAGTTAAATCTAGAGCAGTCAGAGTAATCGATAATGCTGTTTTCGCACATCACAATGCTTCATCATCAGTGAAGTAAGATTACTAAAAACTGTGGCTGAAATGCTAGTGAGAAAAATGGACAAATGTATCATAAAGCAAAAATTATGAGTGAAGCTTCTTACAATATACACCACATCAATAAATATGGCAGAAAGTATTTTCTTAGCATGCCTACTGATGCAATACTATTTCTTATGCTGATCAGTATCTAGGCTGTTTAACCTCCAAGTGTAAGTTTTTCACACACCAATGAGCTAAATAGCCAGGTAACCAATACCCCAAGGACTGTGAGTTACACAGATGAAGGAGATCCATTGGCAAACATTAGGAGACATAATTGGCTATAATGTTATAATTAGGAGACACATTGACCTCCTATCAATACAATCTAGCAAGTTCTTTAATGTACAGAAGGTATCTCTTCTGTATATGAGGTCAAGGCTTAACATCTCACCCATTAGAAATAACTTTTCTAAGTTCATCAGGGTCTTTTCTTTCTCATCAAAGGTAGAACAAAGGTTAGCAGAGAAATTCTACCTTCAAGCAGAGCGGGGCTCTCAACCTGGCATGGGGCAGGGGTGGCTCAGTTGGTAGCGCAACAGGCTCATAATCTGTAATTCCCAGGTTCGAGTCCCAGCAAGGTCAGCGTTGAGATTTATCTCCGCAAAATTCCCTGCCCAGCCCACGGTCAGTAGGGGACACCGATGGGCTTGGAAAGGCCGCTGTCCATTGGATGGGACGCTAAGCCGTGGCTCAGTGCGTGGGAGAGCCATACCCTGTGCATATTAAAGAACACGCTGGATGGCCTTGACGGGAGGCTACCATCTGTCTCCCAACAGCTGTTTCAGTGGGTCCCCTCCCCCAACCTTTTCTGAGCCTTCGGGATCCATGTGACCTGGCCATTTAGCCCATGGTGTGCAAAAAGGTGCTGCTCAGAGGTAAAACAACCCAACCCAAGCCTGGCATGCTACCAACTGCACCAACACTGTCCAAATGTAGCCAGAGTATACGATATATGATGCTACATAACAAGTTTTGCCACCTTAAATGAATAGAAACAATGTGCAAATGGTTTTGAGCAAAAATATAAATTAAACAAATACATAATTTCTTATATACAACCTAAAAAATATGAATAAAATGTACTAACAGTGAAATCACACACTGAATTTGTAGTCATTTCAAAGGATAGTAGGGCAACAGTAATTTTTGTTCAGTGGTAAGTCGGTTTTGACATCCTATCTTCTTTTGAAGTAAACAGAAATTCAGTGAGTGACTTCATCACCATTTATTTTTTACTCTTTAGGTTATATCCTACACTCACAAATTAGGTAAATATAGAAAGATACGCACTTTTTTTTTCAAATTTTAATTTATATTTTTACATTTCCCTAAAAGCACTTATCTTTGCGAGGGATGCTACCATGCACATGCTTTTATTTGACACACGACTTGTATAGATGCCCATTAAATTTCCTTTTTTTCCCCCCATAAGTTTTGAGATATAACTTGTTGAGATTGACCCCATGAAATTTATCTCCTTTTGGGAGCAAAAGTCAACATAATAATTCCCACATCTCAAGCATTCATTTGACACAGCTTTTTAAACTCTCAATCCATGTTCAGGAGATATAGTAGAACAATGATTTTCCATTTCTGATTTTTCAGGTGGGAATAAAGCACAAGGATTAAATTTTTATAACCTACAATACTCCATATCACAAGCTTTCATTTGGCACCTAACTTGAGACTGATCAATGGGTTGGGTAGATGTGATGGAATAACAATTTTGACAACCATACAAACAAACCAACAAATGATGAGCAAAATGCAATAGGAAGATGGGTAAAAATAGATCATTTACTCATCATCCTTTATTGTGCATCATAGAATCAGTGTAGGATATAACTTTACTCTATAAATATGTGAAGTTCACTACTTACATAATGCATAAAAGTAACTTAGCATGCTACGCTACTGATCAAAGGGACCTGGGTTCAAACTCCGTTAAGGCATGGTTGTTTGTATTCTTTCTGTGAGGTCCTGCCATTCTTGCAGACCTTCTACTATGGCATATAAATTGGCAGGCTCCTTTCAGACATCTGTGGCAAGCAGCTCCTTGAGGGGATATTCATCATTCATTCATTCATAGCAACTAATGCATAGTGTATTTGGGTATTCTCACAGAAATGTTAGTCTCAATTTATAAATTTTAAACAGATAATAAATGAAGCTTTGTTTTCAGGAACTAGCACTCTTTATTTAGAAATATTTTAGGTTTAGAAAATTCTTATACAATCTTCTAATTAATTAATGCCAATAAATTTTATTACATTAACTTTCAAAGTGTAGACTTTGGCTAAAACAGATCTGTTTGATATTATTAAAAAAAAATACTATACCTCAAACAGCTGATTGCCACTGAGGTTTGACAAATAGTAATAGTAAATAGTGTTAGTGTAATATAGCATAGAAAACTGTGAGTAAGGTAAGACCTCAGCAGAAAGAAACAGAAGAAATATTGCCTTATGTGGAGGTTCAACCCTGGGTCCTTTTGATCTGCAACCAACACACTAATCACTGGTCCTTACTACTAAAGAGTAAAATATTTTTCAACTATATACATATTTGCACTAGCAAATTCTGTTTCAGCTTCATGATATACTTATAACAAACTGGCTTTTAAATGGAAAAGCCTTAAAATGAAAAAAGTAAATTGTCAGGTAATTTCCTAATAATTACAAATATAGACTGCAATCAATTTTAAAAATATTATTTTATCGTGAAAAATTTTCACTTGTTTATGAATACTTAGTATCAGTTGAATGTACCGACAATTAAAGAAAGCTATTGGATTTGTTAGACATAGAAGAAAAATTGTTTTTATTACAAAAGCTCATCACTTACGTTCAGAATGACATTTACTCCTTTCGATCACTGGGTGCTGGCAGAGCCTTAAGGATGTCTTGTATTAAACTGTACAAAAAAAGTCACACATCTCTCATACTACAAATATTAAGGAACTTTTGGACGCATTCTAGTTATATTGCTAATATATTCAATAATTGTACACTCAAGACTCTTAATTCAATATAAATTTATTACATCTGACGCTTTACCAAAAATGCGCTACCACTAATTCCTAAGCTGACAGCGCCATTACTGCGAACTACAATTAGCGCTATCTACACGGTGGAAATATCTCGGATATGGTAAACAAAGGTAAAGAATCGTGATGTAAATGAAAGAGCTAATTATGTATTAAGTAAATAAATAGATTTTCAAATGTAAATTGTGAGTTGAAATAAAAATCTATTTTTTGATGTGCAATTGTTTCGGGCTTTTTTTATAATGGCCTAATGGTTAGTTGAAACATTTCCTTAGCCAGTGCATACGTTTCGGCCGTGACGAGTAATCGTATTTTTACCATTACTAATATTTCCCCCTTCAAGGAATGAAGGACTAAAATAGAATGAAATAAATTATTCAATAGTTTAATTGATAGCTCATGAAAATCTGAATGGAATCTAAGATCTCTCGGATTCTAGCGAATCCTTCTTTTACTCAATTTTTATTAAGTAGTGGTCAAAGGGCTATCTGTTATTTCATTGGTCATGTTTTGTGTGCTATGTTATTTCCATGTTAGTAATTAGAGAACTTCTTTTCTAATTTAACTGATTTGATTAGAGAACTTGATTTCTTAGTATGGCGGTGTGGGAGGATGCCTAGAAAAGCTTGGAGTAAGTTTTATGATTATTCTCCGTCCTCAATGTACCAAAAAGAAGCCAAATTTATTTGATCTGCTAAAGGAATTTCATTAATTCCCTTGGAGGGCAAAATTATATTAAATTTTTAGCATGCTTAGAAGCTGCTCTATTGCAAAGCGAACTAGGCGACCCTCTAGGAACTCACATATGCAAAACCTGAAGTAGGATTTTCGCCTAAGGCCTCGCTAGTTCTAAAGCCACCACTGATTGGAACGTTCACTAATTTAAAAACAATATTCTTTTATTTGAGGTGACGATTCGTACTCCTTTGAAATTATTTCTACTGTCCGATTTACGTGTACTGCTTTCCTTGTATTGTATTTCCTTCTACTGCTTTCAACAAATAAGTTTATTAATGTTTTTTGCTATTTCTCATTAGTAAAAAAAAGTGTTTCCAGAACTAAATGGAATTAATATAATATAAATTTCGAAGTACGTTTTTCAGATAACTTTAAAAATTACTTGAGAACAGATGAAGCAAGTTTCAATTATTTATTGAATTTAGTAAATGACAAGCTAAAAAAAAGGGGGGGGGGGCAGTAAACTGCATCAAGCAATTCCACCAAAAGAGTGTCTAAATGTCCCCCTGAGATTTTTGCTAGTTATTGATATTATAATATTGCTTACGTTTTTAGTGGGAATTAGTAAGCAAACTTTGGGATATCTTATACCAGAAACATGCCAGGTTCTGTTTTTTTTTCCGTTATCACAGCACAAAATAACCAAAGAAGGGAACACAAGATGATCGTTTTCATGGAGTAAGTGTTTTACTCCTTTCATTATTCCGGTGCGATTTATCTGGAGACGAGTTCTACCTACAGATCTGCAGGTGTGCAATACGTCAACTGCTAATTGGCCAAACTTTAATTGAACAGATATTTATTACGAAATATCGTCGAGGAAAATTTGTTTTCAAATAACACTAACTGACAGAAATTTCGAACAATTTTTTCGTCTGACGATAAGTCTGGCAAATTGGCTGATGTACTGTTTTCGTACATCAATATACAGTTTTCGCTTTTCATAATCCGGCTACCTTAGTTTATTCTTACAAAGAAACTGCAAGAAGACTTCTGAATTGAAACAGAACATTGTTGACAAAAGCGAATTTATTCATAGTTAATGCTAGTTATATCAAAACGGTATTCTGACTCGCAGGAAAGCACTTGCGACTTCATCGGGAGGCCTTTTCTTTTTAGAGGGCGGCAAATTTACAAATAAGCTAACAACCATAGCTGCAGCTGTTTGGAGTAAGTACGACTTATTTTCCAACAGATGATTTTGAATTACTTCTAAAAATGTCATTAAATTTAGCTGAATTATTAATATCTAAAATCAGACTTGGAGAAAGGGAAGCAGAGCCCAGGTTCGCTCCGAGAAACAAAACAGCTAGAGCCATGGAGATAGGAAGAGGGGGAGGCCACCTCAATGGGGGAGGCACCCTTACTATATCTTAGCATAGATCGCTAGTGTAGCCGCGCAAAACGGCGGTGGCCATGTTGTTGCTACTCAGAAAGCCGTACGCTGCACTTCAATTGCAATATGTCCGAATGTTTTATAGGAATACTGCTCAATAAAATCGCAATTGTTTCATTTACAAAAAAAGGAATTATTTCGCTGAAATTGCTAAATCGATTTTTTTTTCTTGGAAGGTCAAGAGGTGTTTAATATATAAATATAAAAAAATACTTTATCCGCTTAACTTTTGCATTTGTTTACGTTTTTAAACACAGTTGTTTAATTCCATTTAAAGTTAGCAAAAACAAATTACATATCAAATGAAGGCTACACCATATTTTTCATAAAATAGGGACTGACTGTAGAACTTTATATATCCAGTGCAGGTTTCACTACATATATCAAGTTTCTATGTTCAGAGTAAACTGTGATAAGTCAAATCTCTTATATGAGAAAAAATGTAAATATTAACAAAAAAAAAAATCTGTTTGGAACTGTTTGGAATGAAAAGCAGGAACTTCGTTGTGAAATATCGACTTTAATATAGGCTTAAATACTGAATATTGTTTAAAATAGAAATTTAAATAATTTTGATTATGATCTTTTATCTTCAGTCATATTCTTCCATTAATTTGTATGAATATCGTTGAAAATGGAGATTTAAATAGATTTTAATATGATCTTTAATTTACCTTTTGTCGTATTTTTCCATTAAATGCATATTTTAATAGTTATAGCACTTCAAAGTAAGATTTCCGTCGACATGTAACATAATTTATAATTAAATATTCTAGTGCTCATAATTCTCTAAATACTAAACGAATATTGTTGAAAATCTATATTTAAATAGATTTGATTATGATCTTTATTTTATACTCAGTCACATTTTTCCCTTAAATGCATATTTTTGAAGTTATAGAGCTTTCAAGTTAGGTCCTCACTGGCATAACATGGAAGATTATTACTTAATATACTAGTTTCCGCCACTATTTAAATACTAAACGAATATTATTAAAAATCGAGATTTAAATAGATTTTATTATTATCTTTAATTTATCTTTAGTCGCATTTTTCTATTAAATGCATATTTTAGAAATTATAGAGCTTCCAAGTTAGGTTGTCATTGGCATAACGGAAATTCTGTAGCCTTTCGGAAGGGTTCATCAAAAGCATAGGAAATGAATAATATGCGTATTATGTTCTCCCATTTCTTGATTTATTATTTCTTTCTCTGAATTTATAATGAACCTTTATTTAATCGGTTTACATTTAAAACACTGGCAAAGTTAAGCAAACCCTCTTCCCGAAGTTTTCGCCATCATTCTTCCCGCAAGTCATTAACTATGCTACTGTCATTAATTTTTTGAAATAATAATATAGTTTTCAATTTACAAAGCAAAACTTTAGCATTACTTCTTACCTATGAAATGTTATCCTTTTGATCTTTTCCCAGGTTTGTTAATGCATCCAAACGCGATGCACGTATCCATTTTTTAATGCAATCTGTCGTTCTTTAACGGAATGATAGCACGCTTAGAGTAACAACAATATGGTGCGCTTGGTTACAGTTTTCAAGTGATAGGCAATGGCGATAGAGCGCCTCCCTCTCTTCCTACCTCCATGGCTAGAACAAGTGCTGCTGACTCGCGTTTGCCTTTGTCATATCTTTGTTCCCTGAAAATGTTTCACCAGCAATAAAATTTAAACACGATTTGGGCATCTCGCGTTAAAGCTATTAATTTTTATACGAATTTTCACAATAACCATGCTGTGTGCGCGACGAATATAGCTTCCTAATGTGGCAACCAAAGTTTACAAACAAACGTAAAGCAAGTGACAGGAATTGGGTTTTTTAGTATTCTGTTGATAGTATTTGATGAGTTAAAAAAAAGTGTCTTTTTAATATTTAGTCTTACTGTTGTTTTGTAACTAGGTAAGTATTGAAATTTCCGTGGATGCTTTCTTATGTGCAAATTATAATTCTGAATTTCTTGCCAATAATTTTTTTTAAAGTTTTAGCAGAAGAGATTTTTGGGAGTGAAAACAAAATCTCACAGCTGATTTTGGTACTGAAGATCTGCCAACTCCAGATAAATCATTTGATTATGTCCTGCACTTCACAGAAAATATTGCATAAGCGCATAATGATTAATGTTTTGTGTGGTAAACAATGGACAGGTAGGTATACAGGGATTGAAGGATAAACAAGGTAACGTTATAGAAGGTGAGGATTCTGTCATGGCTAGGTGGGCTGAGCATTTCAGTGATGTTCTAAACAATGCAGTTAGTTCTATTCCCATTGTTTGCAATGATGATAGATGCATTGGTGGCTTTAATGTTGGCCCTATAACAATCTGAAGTTATTTTGGCAATTTCTAAACTTAAACTTCATAAATCCCCAGGGGTAGATGAAATTACTACGGAAATGCTTAGAGCTGGGAATGTTTTGGTTACCACTTGGATGACTGAAATTTTGAATAACTTTTATGATAAAGGCATGGTTCCTAAAGATTTTATCAGAGCTATTATTATCCCTATTTTCAAAAAAGGTGATCGCAGTTCTTGTGATAACTATAGGGGTATCAGCCTACTCTCTGTTCCAGGTAAAGTTCTTTCCATGATTGTGCTTAATAGAATTGCGTGATGAGCAATGTAGATTCAAAAGTGGTAGGGGATGTGTGGATCAGATATTTTCATTTAGGCAGATTCTTGAAAAATGTTTAGAGTTTCAGAAACCTTTGACTGCTAGCTCTGTTGATTTCAAAAAGGCTTTCGACTCTGTTGATCATCATAATTTGTGGCATTGGTCAGGCAGGCTGTGATTCAGTTTATCTGAATGGTTGCAGTCTGGAGCAGGTGTCAGTTTAATTATCTTGGGAGCCATGTAATAACAGATACTGGTGATGTGCGGCATGAGATTAACAGATGAATTGGGATTGCTGCAGGGATTTTTAAGAATCTATGGAGGGTGTGGAGAAATAGGCGTAATCACCTAAAGACTAAAATTAGACTGTATAATAGTTTGGTTCTTTCTAGGGTTAGTTACGGTAGTGAAATTTGGATGCTTTGTAAACAAGATAACAGGAAACTAGATGCTTTTGATTCTAGATGCTTACGCAGTATCTTGGGCATTAGGTGGTTCAACTTTGTAACTAATGATGAGGTTAGGCAAAGGGTTGGGTTGTTTTACCTCTGAGCGGCACTTTTTTGCATACCATGAGTTAAATGTACAGGTCACAGGGACCCTGAAGGCTCAGAGAAGGTTTGGGGGAGGGGACCTGCTGGAACAGCTGTTGGTTAGCCTCCTGTCAAGGCCATCCAGCATGTTCTTTAACGTGCACAGGGTATGGCTCTCCCGCACATGGGGCCATGGCTTAACGTCCCATCTGATGGATGGTGTCCTTTCCAAGCCCATCGGTGTCCCCTACTGACTGTGGGCAGGGCATGGAGTTTTGGGGAGATAAGTCTCAAAGCTGACCCAGCTGGGAACTGCAGATTATGAGCCTGGCGCACTACCGACTGAGCCACCTACGCCCCATTAGGCAAAGGAGTTCGCAACTTCCTTTAAGCAGCATATTATACAGAGAGAGACTCCATTGGTTTGGCCATGTTGCCCATATGGATAATTTTAGATTGGCGAATAGGGTTATGAACAGTGTGCCTAAAGGCCTCAGAAAGAGGATGAGATCTAGGATGCGGTGGGCAGACAATGTCAAACAGGACCTTGTTAGAATTGGTGGGCAGTGGCCAGATGCAACTCGGAACAGATGTGCTTGGAGAACTAAATGCATGGTCTGGTTGGACCTCTGTAGCCCATGGCTGCTTGGGAATGATGATGATGATGATCATTGCACTTTATCTCCTCTCCCTCTGGGGGCAGGGGTGGCTCAGTCAGTAGCATGCCAGATACGTATTCTGTAGTTCCCAGATTCGAGTCCCAGCTGGGTCAACATTGAGATATATCTCTGCAAAACTCCCCGCCCTGCCCACAGTCAGTAGGGGACACTGATGGGCTTGGATAAGCCATTGTCCATCAGAATCTAGGGCATAATCGTAGGCAGTGTCTCCATGTGTGGGAGAACCATATCCTGTGCATGTTAAAGAACACACTGGATGGCCCCAGAGAAGAATGTCGACTGGTAAAGGGCAATCGACATGCAACAGTGCAGCAATTGAGCACTCAAATGAACGCTGGGGGACCCAGGTACATGTCCCTGATAACAGTAGAGCAAACCCTGTTACTCATGGGTCTCTGGAATTATGCTGCTAAAGGCTCCCATTTTAAACTAGGTCCATCAGCAACAATGCCTGCAGTTCACACGGGACTACTGTCATTGTACAGTGGAAGAGTGGAAAAAGGTTGCCTTTGATGAATTGAGATCTCTACTCCACAGAAGTGATGGACGATGGATATGACGTCAGACACACAAGAACGAACACCCGGACATGCTTGTCGGTCAAGTACAGGCCGGTGGTGGTAGTGTGCCAGTCTGGGGGATGTTTTCCTGGTATGACCTGGGACCACTGGTACCACTGAATGGGTCCCTGAATGCTAATGGCTACCTGCTGACCACATGCATCCCTTCATGTTGGACATTTACCCTGGTGGTGATGGTGTTTACCAACAGGACAATGCGCCAAGTCATGTCGCTAAGGTGGTATGTGACTGGTTACAGGAACTCGACAGCGATGTCTCCATTCTCTCTTGGCCGGTGAAATCGCCTGACCTCAATCCTATAGACCACTTGTGGGACCATTTGGATCAACAGGTTCAGCATACAGACCCACAACCACATCTCCGGAACCTCTATGCCTCTGCTGGAGTCCGAATGGGCATGTGTGCCTCTGACAACCTTCCAGGACCTCATTGCGTCCATGCCATACCGTCTCGCAGCAGTCATCTGGGCCAAGGGTGGTTATTCCCTTTATTAGGTAGGTGGTCATATTATTCTGATACGACTGTGTATATATTCTCAATGAAGACAACAATTTTAATCAGAACTTATTGCAAAGCAATGGATTTTTGCTCTGCCTGCAAAAAAAAAATAAATAAATAAATAATCTCATCAGAGACAGCTGTTTTAACCAGAGCTTATTTCTAAACAACAGATTTGGTTTTGCACTTCAAAAAAAAATCAAAAATTAATATTCAGATTGGAGATAATTATTTCAAATAGAGCAAGGAAAAAAAAAAGAATCCAAAGGATAAAATACACACAAAATCACTTACCTATAAAGATCTAAAAATCTAGAATTTTAGTTGATAGGAGTCTAGCTACATATTTATAATTTAATACTTTTTTACTATATTTTTTAGGTAAATCATTTTTTAACTGAAAATATTTTTAAAATTTGCAGCATTTATAAAAATTCATGAGATTAACCCCCCCCCCCCCCCCAAATCCATGCACATACACACACACACGATAGTTTAAAGAAACCCACAAATATTCATTAAAGTTCATACCCAAAGATTTTCAGAAACCTAAAAAATAGCAAAATGCAGGATTCAGAGGCCACTGCAAACTCAGCAGCAGATGACAAATTTGCCATTCAGTTCTACAAAAACCTCCAACCATTGTATCATTTATTACATATTTGTGTTTATTCACTTATTTTCTACATATGTTCCAGTTATTTATGTACCTTCTACTTATGTTACATTTATTCATGTAGTGCTATGTTGTAACTGTGAACTACATGCTAACTCTTTTTTAGTGCTAATAACATGTTTAGAATATAATGTATTTCTTTTGTTCAACAGGTTAGGTTGCCAAGCATCTGTATCTTTAAAAGCTGATTTGGTTATTGATTAGAAGTTTTGCTGCAGTTGAGATCAGACCAGCTGTCAACAAATCAAGGTTAGTTCTGTTATTGATTTAAGTATGGTATATAAACTATTAATCTTGTTTCATGCATTATAAATGATTTAAAAGTTTTCTATGTGCTGTTTGGGATCAATTTTATATAACCTATATGTCAGGCATGGGTAGAATTTTGCAGGATGAGCTACTAATTTCCCTATAATGCTGCAGACAACCACATGTTTTTTTATTTTTTTTTAATTGTATGCAAAACAGATTCACAAAATATACATTATTAAAGAAAACAATTATCATAATATGCAAAATAATAATAGTTAAAAAAAAACAGAATTAAATGACCTTTTCGTTTAGAAAATAAAATAACCGAAAGGTAAAAAAATATATTGCTCAACAGAGAATTTTCAGTAATTTTGCATAATAGTTGTAAGTAACAATAAAATTAATAATATATTTTAAAAACAGATATTGTTAAGCATTTTGTGCAATTATACTTTTTTTTTTACAAAAAAATATATATATTATTTTTTTAACCACTGGCACTCCACCCAAAATTACTTTGTGATCCATCAGTGAACCACTATTAACATCTTGTCCAGGCTTGCTATATGTTCTGTATCCTACAGCAACTATATAGAGATTTTAAGTTATTTACACTGTTGCATATATTTATGCAATTTGCTCTGTCTTTTTTAGTAGCAAGAAATTCAGTTATAGTAAATCACAAGCAAATGTAATGTGGAACTAATGACAAGAGTTAGCATAAAAATTGAATTTTTTTAAATGAAACTGGAGTATGATGCCATAGGATCTAGTATTTTTTTCAGAAGACTGTTGGACTCCCTTTGAAAATGCAAATTTTCTGCTAAACTCCACATATTCTTTATTAGCAATTTATGGAAGATATTCATTACAGTCAATCCCTGTGAAATTTTCTGCAATTTTTTTTTTGGTGGTGGAGTTGGGGGTGGGGGTGCAGAAAGCAGGGAGAATAATGTGAAATTGACTGTGATAACTCTGCATGCCAGATATTTCAATTTAAAATATGCTGAACAATGGATTCATTACCTTTTTTTTTGGGGGGGGGATTTGGGGATAGTGAGCAAAGTTTGAGTTATCATAAGAAGAAGTCATCTGGTGAATATAGCTCTTAATGTTTGGAACTTTCTCATCCATTTTTTTTTTCATTTTGCTTTAGGGAAGAAAATTTCAGAGGCCAAATCCTTATGTTACTTTCCCAACCTTTTTCGGATGAACCTTGCCCTTTTACCAAGTATTATTTGTCAAATGCCCCCATCTGTGGAAGGCTGTGTTAATCTAAGAAGTATTCAATATTCTATTTAATCTGTTTCCACAGTAAAGCTCTAGAAGACAATCCCACAAATTTCTAAAACACCCCCACTGGGAATCACTGCTTTAAGTAATTATAAAAATTGATAGTCCTAGAACTGGTATCCTTTAAATAATGCCAAATTTAATTGTCCTAGGTCTTACTGTTTAGGATAAGTTCTTTCTCTCTGCCCCCCCCCCCCTTCTTTTCTGGGAAGATTGGGGGGGGGGGAATCCTTAAGCTATGATAAGAGGAAGCTGTGTTAACCATAAGATGTGACAGCATTTGTCCATTTAGTTGCTGACTGACAGACCTGACAAGCATCCATTGAGGCTTGTTGGTTTGTTTTATCTCTGAGCGGCAATTTTTTGGCAGCAATGGGCTAAATTGTCAGGTCACAAGGTAACCAATGGTAGCCTCCTGTCAAGGCCATCCAGCATGTTCTTTAAAGTGCATATGGTAGCTCCAACATGTTCTTTAAACTGCATATGGTAGCTCTACTGCACACAGAACCACAGCTTAATGTTCCATCTGATGGAGAATGGCCTTTCCAAGTCTATTGGTGTCTCCTACTGACCAAGAGCAGGAAGTTTTGTGGAGATAAATCTAAATCCTGGTCCAGCTGGGACTCAAACCTGGGAACTATGAGCCTGGTACAGTACCAACTGACTCCTCCCCACCCTATTCAGGCACTTGATTTTTATATTTATGTAGGTTTATATTAATATACATCTTATGTGATGCAGAATCTGAATTGTGTCCTACAGGTGTGATTGTTCATTAATAAATATAGGTCTTGATTAATGGTTGGTAGCTCAGTGGTAATCTGACATGTCCATCAGGAGATCATGGATTGATGTTCCATCCAACCCAGACAATTTTCATCTAGAATTGATGTGAAAGAGTGTCTTAATATTTTTAGCACATAAATATGTAATTTAGTCTATTCAGTGTTTCAGAGTTATCACAGAAATTGTAATAATTCAATTTGAACTGGCATATTCATTAATGTTACTATGTTATTTAGAAAACTTTACATTTAATGAAGTGTAGAATTAAAAATTTTCATTCACTATTATGCATATTACAGTATTAGTGCATGTTTCCACCTTAAAGTACCATTTATGCAACTTTTCACATCTATCTACTTCAAGAGGTACAGATTTGAAATTTGGAACATGTGTTTAGGAATTTGTTATTGATAAAATTTGCAAAAATGAGTAATTTTTTGTGCATCTATTTCTGTGGTTGACAAAAAGTGGGTTTATAATGAGGACCATACCATTGTTGAGATGTTTGATTTTTGGAGTTTCCTTTAAATATTATTTTATTTGGATTAGTCATAATCTGAATTCATAAATTTTCTACTGTGGTACTAAATTATTAAATTTGTAAGTTACAAATTTTTTAAGAGTAAAATTACAAAAAATTTAATGACACTTGAATGTTAGTTGCATATATTTTATTATGCTATTAACCAACAATATTTCAGTTGATTAGAAATACAGCTTTGCATATCTGTTTGAGACCAGTAATCTTTCTGAATAATTCATGTAGGGGAAAATCTTGCATTATGTTTGTGTAGATAAAAGCTTTTTGGAAAAAACAAAGGAAAATTAAAAGGATTGATAGGTGCCCATGTCATTTGTGAGAATTGAATTTGACCTGTGAGAATTGAATTCGACCCATGAGCATTGATTGTAGCAGATGGTAATTAGTGGGCAAAGCGTAATTTTTATAAATTAATATACTGAAGGGCAAAAGTATCAAAAGGAAACATTTTTCACTTAATGCTATATTTGAGAATACTTGATTGGTATGAAACCCATGAAATGAACTCTTTCATTCTCTTCATTCCACTTAAATATAAGTGGTCTGTGCAATTTTACTAATAACTGGATTGGGAAAAAGACTCATTAATGTTAGTTGTTACAGACTGTGACAAATAATTTTTCTGAACTTTGACTTGTTAGAGTGCTTGATCAATAAAACAACTGGATTAATTGCTATCTATAAAGGTGCCTTGCTACTCTTTTGTAAGAATGTTTTAATGCTAGAAAGCATGAACATACAGTGGTAAAATTCTAAATTCAGAGATTTAAGTTTATTTACCTGCTATTTTGCTAAATTACATCACTAGTGCAATGTCAGTTAATATCCAGTATAGCTAATTTTTAATCTCTTTTTGCTTCTCCACTCCCCACAAAACTCCCTGCCCTGCCCTCGGTCAGTAGGGGACACTGATGGGCTTGGAAATGCCGCTGTCTGTTGGCTGGGACATTAAGCAGTGGACATGCTTTCAGTAGAGCCATACCCTGTGCATGTTAAAGAACACACTGGATGGCCTTGACAGGAGACTACCATCTGTCTTGTAACAGCTGTCCAGTGGGTCCCCTTCCTCCAATGTTTTCTGAGCCCTCGGGGTTCTTATGACCTAACCATTTAGCCCATTGTGTGCAAAAAAAGTGTTGCTCAGAGGTAAAACAAACTTTCTTTGTGCTATTTGACCTTTTCCGTTCCTATGTCAACAGTATGTTGACATATCTGTACTATAGTACTAGCTCCTATGTTGACATATAATCAGTACAGCATTTTATGCAGTATACTGCCATCTGTTGATTATTGTTTAGTGATTGATGATATATTTTTCTTTACAATTATTTTTTTTTGTTTCAAGGGAGAGTACATTGCATCCATCATCCATATCTGCATTTATAGAAGTGAATGTTTCTTTAAGCTTGATTATTTTTAATGGAATAAGATACTCCCTTACACAAAGTACAGAGATCAGAGGCTCAAGCCTGTAGGGGGCCATTTAGGTGCATATGAAGGATTTTGTGTTGTGGAATAGACACTCCTAACTTTTACTAATGGATTATTTATTAATCAAAATCCTTTTTAACAGCCTGTCATTTGGCCACTGGTGTACTTATGGCATCAGGATATTCCTTCGTGGAAAAGAAATGGCTGGCTATTGGAGGAAAAAAAAGCACTTGTAAGTCTCTTCCATGGTCTTCTCCTTATGACTGCCACTGATAGAGATAACCTAGAAGTTCAGTCAGGCTTATCCTGGTTTCTCTTACTGCATATACATGTACATGAACACAACCATGGAATCTCGGGACTCAAACCCAGACCTAGGCAGCTGCAGTGTCACCACAAGCCCACACTATACCACTGTTCTTCGAGGCAGCTTTTCTGACCAAAAGTGTATGAATATGAAATAAAAGGTACACCAGGATATATATATATATCTGTTAGTAGATTCAAATAAAAGTTATGTATATTCATTCATGCCATGCTATTGACCACATAAAGTCTTGTGAAACTTGGGTTGTCATTTATCACAACAATAATTCTTCATTTATTTGACAGATTAAAGCAATCAGTTTCAGGTGCCAAAGGTTTAATATGCCCAAACCTTGGGAAAGAAATATGTCAGTGAATTGTTTCTTCACAGGAACAGCTTCAATAAACTCACAAGAAATGCCAGCTGATAAACAATCCCAAACTAAAGCAAGGAAAAAATGACATTTTGCAAAGATTTAATGCTACTAGGTATAGCATTGTGAGATATGCATGTTAGCATTATATTGTCAATGTGTGACAATGCTGAGTAAGTATTTACAGATAGGAAATTGCATGGAGAATTACATCTAGAATCAAAGGCATCGAATTTCCTGTTATCTTGCTTACAAAAGACCCAAGTTTCACTACCATAACTAACCCTAGAAAGAACCAAACTGTTATGCAGCCTAATTTTATTTAGTCTTTAGGTGTATATGTCTATTTTTCCATATTATTCAAAGATTCTTAAATCAGCAATTCATATTCTTCTCTTCATCTCATGCTGCACATTACCAGTATATGTTAAACAGCTACCAAGAAGATTAAACTGAGACACTTGCTCAAGAGTGCAGCTGTTCAAAGCAACTGAAGCACTATCTGCCTGATCAATTTTCATCACTTTAGTTTTCTCTCTGTTTATCACCAAACCTATTCTATTACCAGTCTCATCAACAGCCCTAATGAAAAAAATTCATATCATAAACATCATTAGCTAACAAGGCCAAATCATCCACATAATCTAAATCAGAAATTTTGAAATCTCTAGACTGTTTAAGGCCAAAATCTTTCACTTGCAAAGAATTCAGCATAACATAATCAATAACCAAACTGAAAAAGGAGACAAAATGCACCCTTGTCTAACTCCACTAGCAATGCTAAATCAATTGTTGTAAGACATACCACGACTTAGAGTTATTTATTATATTTTTACGACTTAGAGTTATTATATAGAGCCTTCATTACACTAACTAACTTATCAGGTAGGGCGGGGGTGGCTCAGTCGGTAGCGCGCCAGGCTCGTAATCTGTAGTTCCCAGGTTCGAGTCCCAGCTGGGTCAGCGTTGAGATTTATCTCCACAAAATTTCCCCGCCCTACCCATGGTCAGTAGGGGACACCGATGGGCTTGGAAAGGCAGCCGTCCGTCGGATGGGACGTTAAGCTGTGGCCCCGTGTGCGGGAGAGTCATACCCTGTGCACGTTAAAGAACACGCTGGATGGCCTTGACGGGAGGCTACCATCTGTCTCCCAACAGCTGTTCCAGTGGGTCCCCTCCCCCCACCTTCTCTGAGCCTTCGGGGTCCATGTGACCTGGCCATTTAGCCCATGGTGTGCAAAAAAGTGCCGCTCAGAGGTAAAACAACCCAACCCAACTTATCAGGTATTCCATATGATCCAACAATCAACCACAAATTATGTCGATGAACAGAATCAAAATCCTTTTTGAAATCTATAAAGCTAGTAACCCCGTTTTCTGAAACTCTAAACATTTCTCAAGAATCTGCCTAACTTAAAATATTTGATCTATACATCCCCCTAACACTTCTGAATCCACACTCTTCATCACACAGTTGTACATCAAACAAATTCTTAATTCTATTAAGCACAATTATGCAAAGAACTTTATCTGGAACAGAAAGTAGGCTCATATCCTATAGTCATTACAAGAACTGTGATCATCTTTTTTTTTAAATCGGGATAATAATAGCTCTGGTAAAAATCCTTAGAAACAATGCCTTTATCATAAAAGATATTCGAATTTCTGTTAGCCATGTGATAACAGAAACATTCCTAGCTCTAAGCATTTCAGTAGTAATTTCATCCATACCTATGAATTTATGCAGTTTTAATTTAGAGATAACCAAAGTAACTTCAAAATGTGATAAAGGGCCATTAAAGCCAGTAAAGCATCTATCCTCATTACAAACAATGGGAATAGAACTACTGCATTGTTTAGAACAACTCTGAAATGCTCAGCACACGTAGCCATGACAGAATCCTCACCTTCACAGCCTTACCATTTTTATTCTTCAGTCCTCGTGTACCTGTCTATTTCTTCCAATACAAAACATTAACTATATGGTACAACTCTCAGATATTGTGCTGTTTGCTGCTTCCTCTGCTTTGCAACCAAATAATTCTTATCAGCTGTTAAGTAAGTGATCCTTTACATAATTATTAAGCTCTTTGTAATGCTATCTGTTAGAAGTAGTAGGGTGTTTATTCATGTTATTCCTGCAATTCATGCTTTCAGATATAAGCTCTATAGCCTTATCACTCAAATAACTTTGTCTTCATTGTTCCTTTTTATCCAAAACAGTACTATTAGTTTCAAGAAAAGCCTGCTTAAACTAATCCCATTCTTTCTCAACATCAGTGGAATTTTTCAAAATTTGGTTTCAAACCACAATTATCATAATGACTAAGTAACCAATCATGGTATGCTTTGGCTATATCTGGATCTTTCAGAGCTTCAGTGTTAAAGGTAATTCTCTTAACCTTAGCACAACAATTCTTAAGCTTCAGTTGCAAAACACTTTTGACCAGGTAATGGTCATACCCAATATCAACCCCTATATGATCTGGTATTACTAACTGAACTAGCCCATTTGTTGTTAAAAATGTATAATCGATTATATTCCTATACAAACACATCAGGTGAAACCCATATGTATATAAATATCCTGGTGTTTGTAGTACATGTTAGTTATTCTCTAATCATTAAGTTTACTTACCTGTAGCAGATGTTCCCCATTGCCATTGGAACTGCCAGTGCCAAAGGGACCTACATCCCTTACCAAAGGTCAGAGCCAGTATCAACTTTAGCATTGAAGTCACCTAGCACAAGAAATATCTCCTTGACAGAATTCAAAATATGCTGAAGTTGTCTGTAAAATATCCTATCTTTCTTGTCCTCATCAGAATCCTCTATTTGGGGATAACAACAATAACATTCAGGTTTTAATCATTAGTTTTAAGTTAAGCTGTAAGAAATATTTCATTAATGCAGTCATATCCTAGAAGAGCATCACTGGCATATCTGCTGAGAAGCAAACCTACACCTTGGAGATGCTTTCCATCCTTCCTCCCAGAAAAGAGAAATTTAAAATCATCTTTAAGTACCTGACCTTTACCTTCGCCACCACCTTTTCAAGTGGACTTCTTCAAGAACTAGAATCTAGATAGAAACTGACCTGCCTGAGACACATTACCCCAGGGTAGGATTGGCAATACCCAACTAGCTAAATGAGGATTCAGGTACCTTCAATGGCCTCTGATCAGCATTATCCACCAGCTGATGTAAGGTATCCTGTGCCTCTGCTCACTTAGGGCTGGCACAGGATACCTTACATGTGCCAGCCCTAAGTGAGCAGAGGATTACAAACAGAAACACAGCAGCAGATTTTTGATCAACAGAGGTCCACCAGCACAGCAAGTACAGGTTCTGTAATCAAGCTCAAAGCCATAAACCAGTCCAGTGGATATAAATAGTCAGCACCAGGACCCTATAAAGTTGACCACTCCTCAGCAAGACAGAAAAAAGAAAGTGTCCACAGATGACCAGATCAGTAGGCCACACTGATCTGGCAGCCTTTCCCTCCCAGAAGAGAATATCTCTTTTGAAGAGTATGTAATGCTCCAAAGATTATTAACTTTTCAAGTTGGACCTTTTGTCTGATCCATATTTATTCATAAATTCAGGATAGATTTGTTGGGTGCCAGGCAATTTTAACTTGCCAAATAAAGTTGAAATAGGGTTCATTATGTATATAGCGTTACTTATCGAGTAAGAATTCAAAAAGGATTGTCAAGTTTAATTAAAGTTTAAATTTAATCAAAAATCAATTAACGTTCCTCAAGAGAAAAATAGCAAAAATTCAAAATTTCTAAAACAAAGTTATTTTTCAAAAAATTCAAACACTCACCATAAATTGATGAGTACTAAAGTTGGAGTACTGACAACTCACATCTATTTAAATCTTTACTAACAACTCCTTCTATCTACACAACACATACTGTCAATTCTGACTCTTACATCTCTATTATTTCTGACTTGACGTAATGTCACTAGTTATAACATGCAGTGTACAAATCCGGCACATCTGTTGCACACCGGGAAAACATTTGTATAATCTGACGATCGCACTAGCTATGACACAAGAGGGGTCATGTCCTACACACATGCATTAGCAGCTGACAATCAAAAGGTCAGAGTTGCACGTGTGCAACTCCTACCACTCAGAAACGAGAATTGCGATCAGTCCAAATGAAATAATCCCCAAAATGATAAATATAATGTAAATAAAGCAAAACTGGTTAAGGAAAAGTAAAAGTGAATGGGCGGACCATCACAAGTACTAACAGCCTGCACCATGAGAAGATGGGGTTGCACATTAGGCCTTGCTGGTTCTGTGCATCATTATTGGGGATTGATGCACAACTCTCCTTCCAGTCAATTCCTAGCTGGGGTGGGGGTGGCTCAGTTGGTAGCATTCCAGGTTCGTAATCTGCAGTTCCCAAGTTTAAGTCCCAGCTGAGTTGGGGCGGGGATGGCTCAGTCAGTAGTGTGCCAGGCTCGTAATCTGTAGTTCCCAGGTTCGAGTCCCAGCTGGGTTAATGTTGAGATTTATCTCCACAAAACTGTCCGCCCTGCCCATGATCAGTAGGGGACACTGATGGGCTTGGAAAAGCCATCATCCATCTGATGGGACGTTAGGCAGTGGCCCCGTGTGCTGGAGAGCCATACCCTGTGCACGTTAAAGAACATGCTGTATGGCCTTGACAGGAGGTTATCATTTGTTTCCCAACAGCTGTTCCAGTGGGTCCCATCCCCCAACCTTCTCTGAGCCTTCGGGGTCCATGTGACCTAACCATTTAGCCCATGGTGTGCAAAAAAGTGCCGCTCAGAAGTAAAACAACCCAACCCAGCTGAGGCAGCATTGAGATTTATCTCCACAAAACTGTCCACCCTGCCCACGGTCAGTAGGGGACACTAATGGGCTGGGAAAAGTCATCGTCCATCGGATGGGACATTAGGCAGTGGCCCCGTGTGCTGGAGAGCCATACCCTGTGCACATTAAAGAACATGCTGGATGGCCTTGACAGGAGGCTACCATTTGTTTCCCAACAGCTGTTCCAGTGGGTCCCCTCCCCCAACCTTCTTTGAGCTTTCAGGGTCCTTGTGACCTGGCCATTTAGTCCATTGTGTGCAAAAAAGTGCTGCTCATAGGTAAAATAACAGCCATTGTGTGCAAAAAAGTGCTGCTCAGAGGTAAAATAACAGCCCATTCCTAGCTACCATTTGCAGACTGCATTTAACAAAGTTTCAAATTATGTATTAAACTTATATCATGAGGTTCTCTAAATATTAATGTAAGGCTCTATTGTATTGACAACCTGCTGTGGGTGGCTCCTACTTACATTTTTGCCACCACAGTTAGGAATCCTCTTTCCAGTCTCTGGCACAGATAGCTTGCAGATTTTGCTGTTGCTGGGTTATCATCTTCAGTGCTCATTATTATTGATGGTTCCTGGCACAGCTTTGTTCCAGTCATTGTATACACCACAGACTCAAGAAAGTAAACAAACTTTTACTTCCTGTTAAGAAATTTTACAGACTCACTTCATATCAATCTTGATCTGTGATCATTGTGAAGACAAATCTAATTATGTATCTTCCTGATTGAATAAACAATTTTCATTAAATAAAATGGAGTGGGTTGTAGGTACAGTTGAAAAAAAAATTGGAGTGAAAAGGGTTGACATCTTTGGCTTTAAATTCTAACCACTTATTAAAGAATTTTTTTTTTCTTAAATTTGCTGTGCTACACATGAGACAGAAATCAAGAAACTAATCCCAGTTGGTCCAGATGTTCTTAAAGAAAAATGCCCAAGGTGACAGAAGTCTATTTTTTGGCTATTACATAAATTATTCATAACACAAGAGCTGTGAATTACAAGAGGAAGTCTGCTGGAACAGTAAAGTCTCTAATAGTGACATTAGTTTGATCTAGTGCAGGCCTGGGCAAACTATGGCCCTCTACCTTTTTTCAAGTGGCCCACAAACTACTGATGGCAAATAAATTAAATTTGTGAAAAAGAAAAACAATGTATAGAGTGCACTAAGTCCAATTTTGGTGAAGGGAATTCTAATTAAAATAACTTAAATATGTTTATATTGTTTATGTTACATTTTAGATTATTTTTTTTGCATTGGTTATACATACGTTATTGATTATATATTTCCTTGGTGGCTTGCCCTTCCATTTTAGTTTTTTTTGGCAGCCCACCCTTCCATTTCAGTTTCCTAAGTGACCCTTCAGCTAAAAAGTTTGTCCAGGCCTGGTCTAGTGGGATGTATTTTAGGTTTAAATATTCAGTCAAATATATTTCACTCCTCACAAAGTGGCCTGAAATAGATCCATGAAAGCACAGGAGGCAGCTGCTGTTAGTGAAACATCTGTGATGGTGAGAAATTCAATCAGTTGATTTAGTATTCTACTTCAGATTTACTATAATGAACCAATTTTTTTGTTAATGTCTTTCAATGAATATGCCAGCTTCTAGGCATGAAATAATTTGTGTTTGTTTTTTAACTTAGTGTGAAATCTCTGAAATTTCTAGTTGTAAGTAAACAAAATTTTGCTAAAACACTCATAATGCAAGTGGTAGACAAAAGTAATTCAATAGTTATGAAAAATCATCAGCAATAACAAATTCAATAGCTATGTAAATATATCCAACAAATCATAACTTGGGATTGGTTCAAATGAAGTTTTTTAATTCAGATGAATTTCATGATGACACAGTTTATTTGATTTAGTACAAAAAGTAGAATCACAAACTGATAATATCCATAAATGTACAGAAATCAAAGTAGAATCTAAATTTTGGATTTTAGCCATTTATCAGCAAAAATGGTAATGTATTAAAAATGTAGGTTTATTTAAGAATTACTATTTTTTTAAAAATTGAATGATATTCTAGCATGGGAAAGTGCATTTATGATGCTCATGAAGTTGATATGGCATATTTCATTTTTAATTATTGTTATGTGACTGAATTTGTTCCAGCATTTTTTATTTTATTGATAAGTTTATTTGCATTAGGAAATTCGTGTAGTAAAATCTTTCATGCAGAAGGTATAGTTGAATATTTCATCATTACAACATAATGGATGGTTGATATGAATGATTATTTTTTCACTATATAACACTTGAATTGAGAATTAGTTGTGGAAAATAGCATCCTTGAAAACTGTTGTTGCTTTGTTGTTAATGACAGTAAGATGCTAATTCAGTTGCAGGTACTTTATTTTTTGTATTGTTTTTATGTTCTGTATTTATTGTAATGTTCTAGAAGTCGTACTTATATAGCTGATTGGTAAGTCATTGTTTATAGAAGTATTTTGTTCTTTTAAAGGAACTGAATATATTCCACCAGTTGGATTATCCATATCTCTGTCTTTGGAGATTAAAAGTGCTAAAATTATTGAAGAACTTGATGGGTATTTTGCAGTTGTAAGTTTTCGTAATGTTTTTAAGTGTAAAGAAGTAATAGAAATTCACCATAAAACACTGATATAACATATAGTTTAGAATTTATTATTATGAATTGCTCTTTTTATTTGTGTATATTTAAGTTTTGTGATACATCTTTATTCTACAATGTGTTATATAATCTGTCAAGATCTTCAAATGTGAATAACACCTTTCTGATGTCAAACTTTTGGCATTTACCATCATGGTTATCAAGTGTTTGTTCATCAGTGATTTGTTTTAAAAACTAAGTGCATCTTACATGTTATGAAATTAAATTGGAACTTTGCAAATCTACTCTCCTTATACCATCTTCATTGGTAAAATTATTGCACATCTACCAAGAACATTATAACTCTACATTGTATATGAGTAGTGTTTTATGGTGATTTTCTATTACCTCTTTATTGTGTGTGTGTATATAAATACAGAACTTTTACATTTTGTCTTTAAGTATATGTTTAAAACTGAAAAGTATACAGTACAGGAGATATATTTATAACTTTCTTTTAGCAAATTGGAGAAAAATTATTAATCTGATTATGGTAGTATTATGGCATTTTTTATGATTAGAATTCCATATCCATCATCCTCTCCTGATGAATATATTGTTTTGATTTCTTGATTTAGAAAGTGTACTTGTTATAGAGGAATAATGTTTTTGAAAAAACATATGTTATAAACTTAAAATGTTTTACTAAATGACTTTCGTAATAAGATTATACTTATCAAAAATATAATAAAATGTACTGCCACAAAGTCAAAGCCACATAACATAACAATAATTAAAAATCTGATGTACCATATCTTCATGGGCATCACATTGAACTTTACTACGCTAGAATGTCATTCAGTTTCTTTGAAAAATATTTTTTTGCTATTACCTTTTACATTTTTATTTAATGCATTACCAGCTGATAAATGACATAATTGTAAGTCCAAATTCTGATTTGCCATGCAACAATATTTTGCTGTAGTACAGCAGTAATTTTTACATATTTAGGTTTTAAATCAAAATTATTTGATGCATTAATACTTTTTCCAAAATTTAGCTTAAATATACTTTTTAACTGGTTATGGTTACAGAATTATTTTGTAATTCATTTCAGCTTTTAAATGATTAAACATCTCACAGTTACTTTCAGAAGCTAGATTTTCTTAGTCCACAGTGTCAGAAAGCTCTCAGACTTAAATCAGATTGTGTTCCTAAAAGTTGCTATAAATTGAAACAATATAAGACTAATTTTACTATAGAAACATATTAATAGGAGTTGTGTTTCTGATCAAGAATCAGATGCGAAATGTTTTATCAGTATAAATATAAATAATGTATAATCAATTACTAATCAGATATGAAGTGCAATAATAGTGTTAAAATTAATTATTCATAATATTTGTTGTTTCATAAAAAATGGGATTACTTGCACTGAAATTTTCATACTGGAATCATCACACAACACAGTTTAGTGATGGGTAAAATGACTGTTTTTAAAGATTCGGTCTTGAATTCACAAAAATAAAAATTTCCATCTCAGCCATAAATCTTACACATTGATTTTTAATGATTATAACTTTTAATTTATGCAGTGATTCTAGTTTTTAGTAATGGTTTGTATAATTGTATGAGCAAGAACCAATTTCCTTTTCATTTCAGATTTTTGCAATCCACTTTTTCATTTTTAATCCATTTTTACTTTTCATTTCATAATGTAATGAACTTTCCGCTTTTTTTTTACACATACACACACTTTCCTTTTATTATTGCATATTTTTAAGGATTAAAAGAAGTAACTAAAAAGAGCACAGAGATTTAAAACCAAAATACATCATCAGGCAAAGTTTCATTTTGCACTTGAGTGCTGAGTTGTGGTCATGATGTAAGTATTAAGATGGATGACAATTGTTGATTGATGTAAGTCAAGAAAGCCTGTATGCATAATTTTTTTTTTTATAAAAGTGCCATTGCAAAGATATAAAGGTCCCATTACTCTATCTGTGTCAGGAGCTTTGGTTCTTTCAATTAAATAAAAAAGCTTAGTTTTTCAGTATGCTTTGTTAAAGTGGACTAAATATATGTCTGAAAATATTAAATTATGCTAAGTACCAATATTAATTGTTATATTGGTTTGAATGATAAATTATAGGAAGTTTTTGTCTAATTTTCTTCTGTTTGAAAGTAGGTAAATCAATGATAATCCAAAAGAGAGATCGTCCTGCTTGGCTGTCTGTCATAGTACTGCTCCTAAATAAAAGAATTCTAACTAAAGCACTACGGCTTGGAGTGTCTCTGTGCCTAATGGTGAAGTATGAGCATGTTGGTTTCATGTGTCTGCTCTTTAGTATTGCAGTTTAAGCAGATGAGTCCAAGAAAATCAGATAGGTAAGAAGTATAATCAATTTGAAACATCTCTTAAATAAAATTATATCCTAATTAAAAAAAAATTCTATATGAAATAAGTAAAATATATCTCAATACTTGTCGCTACTACTAGTCAGTTTTGCAATGTATGAAACTTTAAACTTCAATTAATAGGGTGAAACAGAGTTAATTATCTCATCATTAATCATTATCATCATCCTCAAACAGCCATGGGCTATGGAGTTCCAACCAGACTGTGCAATTTAATTCTTCAAGCATATCTGTTCTGAGCTATATCTGCTGCATCTCACCACTGCACACCAATTCTAACAAGGTCCTGTTTGACATTGTCTGCCCACTGCATCCTAGGTCTCTGTCTCTTTCTGAGGCCTTTAGGCATAACCCTATTTGCTAATCTATAATTATCCATACAGGCAACATGGCCAAACCAATGGAGTCTCTCTCTGCACAATATACTGCTTAGAGGAGGTTGCTGACTCCTTTGCCTAACCTCTTCATTACTTACAAAGTTGAATTACCTAATGCCCAAGATACTGCATAAGCACCTAGAATCAAAAGCATCAAGTTTCCTGTTATCTTGTTTACAAAACATCCAAGTTTCACTACCATAACTAATCCTAGAAAGAACCAAACTATTATACAGTCTAATTTTAGTCTTTAGGTGTATACGCCTATTTCTCCACACCCTCCATAGATTCCTAAAAATCTCAGAGGCAATCCCTATTCATCTGTTAATCCCATGCTACACATCACCAGTATCTGTTACATAGCTCCCAAGATGACTGAAAGAAGAACTCCAAGAAGAACTGAGATACTTGCTCAAGACTGCAACCATTCAGATGAACTGAATCACAACCTGCCTGACCAATTTTCATCACTTTAGTTTTCTCTCTGTTTATAACCAAACCTACTGTACTACCAGTCTCATCAACAGCCTTAATGAAAGAATTCATCTCATCAACATCATTAGCCAACAAGGCCAAATCATCTACATAAACTAAATCAGAAATTTTGAAATCTCTAGACCATTTAAGGCCAAAATCTTTCCCTTGCAAAGAATTTCGCATAACATAATCAATAACCAAACTAAATAGAAAAAGAGACAAAATGCACCCTTGTCGAACACCAGAACCAAATGCTAAACTAATTGCTATAAGCCTTACCAACTCAAACACGACTCAGTGTTATTATAGAGAGCTTTCATTATGTTAACTAACTTGTCTGGTATGCCATACGATCTCACAATCAACCACAAATTATGATGATCAGCAGAGTCGAAAGCCTTTTTGAAATCAACAAAGTTAGCAACCAAAGGTTTCTGAAACTCTAAACATTTCTCAAGAATCTGCCTAAGTGAAAATATCTGATCCACACATCCCCTACCACTTCTGAATCCACATTGCTCATCATGCAATTGACTGTCAACCATATTGTTAATTCTATTAAGCACAATCATGGAAAGAACTTTACCTGGAACAGAGAGTAGGCTGATACCCCTATAGTTATCACAAGAACTGTGATCACCTTTTTTGAAAATAGAGATAATAACAGCTCTGGTGAAATCCTTAGGAACCATGCCTTTATCATTAAAGATATTCAAAATTTCAGTCATCCATGTAGTAACTGAAACATTCCCAGCTCTAAGCATTTCCATAATAAATTCATCTACCCCTGGGGATTTATGTAGTTAAAGTTTAGAAATAGCTAAACTAACTTCAGATTGTGTTATAGGGCCAACATTAAAGCCAGTAATGCATCTATCATCATTACAAACAATGGGAGCAGAACTAACCACATTGTTTAGAACATGACTGAAATGCTCAGCTCACCTAGCCATGACAGAATCCTCACCTTCTATAACCTTACCTTGTTTATCCTTCAATCTCTGTATACCTGCCCGTTTTCTACAACACAAAACATTAACTGTCTGGTACAGCTGTTGTGCTGTCTAACTGCTTCCTTGGCTTTGTCAGCCAAGCTATCAAGCCAAAGATTCTTATCAGCAGCTAACTGATCCTTTACACATTTATTAAGCTCTCTGTAATGCTTTCTATTATTACTAGTAGGATATTGATTAAGGACATTCCTGCAGTTCTTTCATTCTGAAATAAGCTCAACTGCCTTATCGTTCAAATAATTCTGCCTCCTCTGCTCCTTTTTTCCTAAAAGAGCATTGTTAGTGTCCAAAAAAGCCTGTTTAAAATGATCCCATTCTTCCTCAACTTCAGTAGTAAGCAAACCATGACTGTCATAATGACTAAGTAACCTATTATGGTTAACTGGTTGTTTCAGAACTTCAGAATTAAAGATAAATTTTTTAATCTTAGCACAACACTTTTTAAGTTTAAGTTGCAAGACACTTTTAATAAGATAATGGTCAGATCCAATTTCAGCTCCCATATATGACCTTGTATTCCTAACAGAACTAGTCCATTTGCTGTTAATTAATGTATAATCTATCATATTCTTATGTTGCCCATGTGTGCTTGTATATGTCACAGTGTTTGCAATAAATGTTAGTTATTCTCAAACCATTAAGTTTACTTACCTGTAGGAGACATTGCCATTGAAGCTACCAATACCAAAAGGGTCTATCACCCCTCCCCAAAGGTTAGAGTCAGTACCAACTTTGGCATTGCCTATTCATCAATTAATCCCATGCTAGAACAAGTAGTTCTAATATCTCCTTGACAGAATTCAAAATATCCTGAATTGTTCGTAAAACCTATTTTTCTCATCTTCAGTGGGGGCATAATAGTAGATAACATTCAAGTCTGTAATGCTTGTCTGAAATTTTGCTGTAAGAAACCTTTCATTAATGCATTCATATCGTAGAAGAGCATCAGTGGCGTGTCTGCTGAGAAGAATACCTACACCTTGGTGATGCTTATTATCGTCCCTCCCTGAAAAGAGAAATTTAAGATTATTTTTAAGAATCTGACCTTTATCTGTCCATCTTACAAGAGTACAAAAAAAAAAATTCCTTGAAAGGATCCATGGTTCAAGAGCAGTGGCGTTACACCAAAAACTTTTCTTTGACAAAGAATTTTCTAAACGATAATTCTTCGTAATGTAGGTACGAAACGCTCACGAATTATCCTAGAATTCATAGTTTAAACAGTAGCAAAATCGAACATTAAAGTTTAGCAAACTTTAATGTTCAATGGATATAGGTCAGCTTCTGCCATATCTATTTAAAGTACAATGAATGATCTAAAATGTTTTATTGTATCTTACTTTTCCTTACATTTTTTTATTTTTGCATATCAAAATATAATTTTGTCACATGCACAGGTCATTAAAATTGGATAATAAATTTTTAATTTTTTTTAAATATTATCCCCCCTGCATAAGTATTTATTGAATTATTTAATCTGTGTATTTACTATGGACGGATTTTTTTTCATTAATAATGCTTAAGCTTGAATGACTTCCTCATTTACATCTTATTCATTTATTCATTGGCAACAATTAGAAAAATAAGTTGCCTTTCCTGATTATAGATGGTACCAGGTCTGCTACATTCAGTAAAAGATATAAAGATCACAGTGTGAAAATAAATTACTGAGCTGATGGTTGGTTTAGTGGCTACAACACTCTGGCATGTCTAGAGAGTTATGGGGTCGAGTCCCGCACTGTTGGCAAAAATAAATTTTTTCTACATAAGTATTTATTGAATTCTTTATCTATAGATAATCTGTGTATTTACTACAGATTAATTTTGCGTGCATTTTCATCTTGCATAATTCATTAAGTTTAAAGATTTCTTATCACTCTGTGTAAAACACAGATTTTAAACTCTGTTTTCTTACATGTCTGCAACATTCCTCTGAACTCCGAATTTTCATTGAGTCCAGCTTGTTATTTCTTGTGGTTTATATGATTCATAAAATGTAAAAATTTATTTTTGCTAGATGGGTATGAATTTCCTGATAAAATATCAGGTGCTTTATTTGCTTAGCTGAAAGTTACTAATCGAAATATCTACTAACAGAACTACGAAGATATCCAATTTTGGCAAAAGTACCATCTTTCTTTGCAAATCGAACATAGATCAAATTGTCACCTAGAAAGATGATTTTAATATTGTAAACTACTGCATAGAGTAGTGATAGGATGGAGAATGAAAAGCTTGATTAAAAGCTATTGCAGTTTTTGAAAAGATAAGAAATGATTGGAAGGAAATTAAAACGTTTTTGGTTTAAAAGTAGCAATTCCTCTAATAAGAGTTAATGGTAGATGGCTAGCAATTATATTGGTAATTAAGTGGATGGCTAAGTGTGATAGGTCAAATTAAATTTCTAATTGATTCAATTAGGACTATAAAGAAGGAAAGAAATATTGAGTTCCTTGTGGGACAAAATGTGCCACGAAAATATAATAAGGTTTAAAATGGAACAGAGGTTCAAATAGTAAATGCGTGTCTGGATGGGGTAGAAAGAAAAGGAAAGTTTTATAAGTCACAATAGCTGAAGAAACAATTATCTGCTGATAGTTTAGTGGTCAGAACACCCAGTATGTAACTGGGAGGCATGGGTTCGAGCGCCACTCATGGCAAAACTCAATGTTTTCAGCTAACTATTCATGAGTCCATGTGTACAGGATATCTCCTGTGATACTCTACTATTGAGTTATGTTAAGTTTCTAGATAAAATTAGAAGAAATTTTCTAATAGAAAGATCCATTATGAAATATGAATGCTAATGATTTAAATTCTTTTAACAATGATGTTATTTTATTTAGAAGAATTTTTGTTATTGAGGGAGTACAATTAAGATTATAGGTTAGTAGGTTGAATGATTTGCTAATCCTGCACAGCCATTCAAGTACAAGAGTGTACATATTTACTCTAGCTCTTGCATGGAAAGAATAAGGGGTCCAAACAGGAGTAATTGTAGTCCAATGCTTCACTTTTTGAGATAATTGCAAAAACATCACTGAAAATATATCAGTTTTAGGGTGCATAACTGAAGTAAGCCTAGACATATCTGTAATGAATGTAATTATTATTAAAATCTATCCTTAAGAAAGGCTTTTTAATTTTAGTTATATTAAATACTTCATTACTCAGAATTTCTGCTTTTGGATTCTGCCAAAATCAAGTTTCTTATGTACCTCAAATTGAGATGCATAACCAGTTCAAGACAAACTTAGCTGAAGAGATGTTGTGATGAGTCACAGTTTTAAACTAATGCTGGTCCAACAATGTTTATATATTGTGAGACACTAAAACGTAGAAATAGTAAGTGGTATTCTCCTTGTTTGCATCTTGAGTGGATTTGAGGAGATTGCGATCTATGATGTGGGGGCATCAAACATGGTCCCATGTTTAAGAGAGCCATATACATTGTTCACATTAAAGAACACTGGATAGTCTTAAAAAAATTCTCATTTACCATCCACAACTGTAATGGGCCATTTTGCCAGCCTGCCCTTCATAGATTTGACATCCTTGTACATAGTCCTTTAACTCATTTTAACAGTTAAAGTGGGTAAAGCAGCTTGACACATCAGATGCTTGCTAATAAGAATATATCCTAGAAGCCAGGCAAATTAAATACTCTCTTCCATTAACTGGCGTTTAAGGAGAAAGGTGAATTGCTCATTGAATATCAGGAATAACCATAGTTGATTGTTAAATACATGCAAATCTTCAGGAAAAATTTTACATTGTTCATAAACTTTGGGTAGTGAGAGATAGGCTAAGTTATAAAAGAAATGCAGTAAATATATTTGCAAAGTATTATTTAAATCTCAAAATAATGTTATGCAGCAAAAAATATTGAATTTTTCATTTTTAAATAATGCGTTTTATTTTCCTCCAGAATCTCGGATGCACCCATTTCTTCATATGGTGAAGATTACAAGAAAAAACTTTTTTGCTTTATTTACACCATTATACCAATGGGGTTGCACGAAAGAACTTCGTATTACTTGATGTAAAAACTGTACAGTTTATTTTTACTGACATATTATTTAAAGAGATTGCTGTTATATTTCAGATGTGATATAGTGTTTATCAGAAAGAAATGTTCTGTGGAAAAAGTTTAGTGCACTTTTTGAAGAAGCACTACATGCTCAAGAAATTTAATAAAGTGAAGTATACAGTGACGTAGCATTTGAGATTGATCTGTTGTACTTAGTACTATTATATTCTCCATTACAGTATCTGCATCAATGATTGTAGATAAATAGCATAATTTAGAAAGTTTAAAAATTTTCCGTTATGTGTAATAATTATTCTGGTTATGTGGCATTGAAAATTAATTCTATTACTATTTTCAACATAATATAGTTGTAAAATTAATATTTATGTATATAACTGCATTTTGTCATTCAGAATTGAAAACTTTTATTGCAGTATCTGTAAAATATGGAAAAGTCATTAATATTGAATTTCTTGAGCTCTTATTTTGTGCCAAAGAGTGAGCTTACAACTTTGCTTAATATATATATTGCTTTTATAGAGTAAATCATTCCATTCGATTTTCATATTTGATGTTTGCCTCAATTTTCGTATTTAGAAATTTATTCCTTGGAAGTTATTTAAAAGCTTTTTAATACAAGTGTGCTCCTCTGAAAATGGGTGTTCAAGAGGAGCCTGAAATCCCAAATTTTGACTTATATAGACTATCCCCCAAAAAGTGTACACATTTTATTTACCTGTATCTGAACCTGTAAAAGAAATAGTGGTTAGGGAGCTGGCAACTATTCCATCAAAGCAAATTTTATCCCAACGGCGCAATTCTGCTTTGCATATTGTTATTGGGTTATATGATTTGTCCATTCAGTGTATAACAAGAGCAGTGACAGCATATGATTTCATCTCAAAATTTGATTAAAACTTAAATAACAAGTATTGTTCAGGACATTTAATAAAATAAGTGTATGTTTCAGTAATTTGTGTTAGTAATTCTTTCAATATTTGCCAATATTGTACGCGTTTCATAGTGTATTACTCATGTTAAATATTCCTGGTATAAAAAACCCATAACTTTAAATACCAGCTATTCTGAAAATCGAGATTTAAATAGATTTGATCAAGTTCTTTAATATATCTTCTGTCACATTTTACCATAAAAAGCTTATTTAGGAACACAGTTTCTCGAAAAGTTTTATTTAGTTACACTATTTCTCGAAATTAATTTCTTATTGGTATAAAACGGGGTTGTAACTTTTGCACACCAGTGTATATTTGATGTTTCCAGTGGCATAGTTACATTTTTCTGGTCCTTGAGTAGTTTCAATTTATTGCACACAGTCCCCCCCCCCCTTCAAAATTGTATACATTTCAGGATGTGAATGCAAGTCCATGTTAGTCCTGGTAATCGTCTTGTTTAGAGCATTCAAAGAACATTGCAAATTTTAAACAAATTGTCTTGTTTTTGTTCATAGTGTAGACTTTATTTAAATTTTATTTTTATTAATGAAATCTGTAGAAAGTGATTAAAATATTTTGATAATTTCTTTCGTTCAATACTTCTGTTTTGGCTTCTTTTCTCATTTACCTTTCTGAAATTTCAGCACCACATAGTTTCTTAAAGACATGCTCGTAAATCAGCGCTACCTTCAGACTGTCTTTAACGGCAAGCTGATCACAGTGTTAGTTCCCACTGAAATAAATGTCTAAACAACTTGTGCATCTCCGTTACTCCTCACTATTTAAGTACACGTCCCATCTCTGAAAAAAAAAATTGGTATTAACATATTTCAAAATTCTGCACTCATATTTTTAAGGATTAGTGAATTTGAAAGATCAAGATCTTGATTGTTTTAAAATTATATGGATTTTAACAAAAAATTTCACCTGGACCAGACAGTTCCTATAGCTATTCCCAGGGTTGTATTTACATTTCAAGGACCCCACACACACACTCCCCTAGGCACATGCAGCACCAGCTGCATGTGTGTAGGGAGCCATGTCCTCTAAACTTTCATTGTTTTCTCAATATGCAAATTTATTTTTGAAACCATTTTCACCAGTATTGATTTTAAAATATTTTTTGACCTCGTTTTTTGTTATGTGAATGAATAAATTATATTCTCATGATCCTTATTCATTAAACTTCACTTTAGATTGTCAAGAGAGTAAGCACATTTAACCAGTCTTGAATAGTATTGTAACAACCATCCTGGATGCCCGGACATTCTGATACCCAAGTATATGGAATCTATTTTTTTATACATTTACTAAATTTTTAATTTGAATATTCAATTTCAATTTTTTTATCAGTTACTTTTCAGGGGTATTAACAAAATATTTAGGTTATTTTGTAGGGTTTTTTTTTAGCAATTAACTAAAAATATTTGATATTGCCCAAAAAACAGTATTGCAAAATTTACCACAGTAGATGAACTCCCAAAATGTTGATTATTGAAAATGTTGCACTTTCGACCAGTTTCTCGTGTGTGTACAGTTGTAGTGTGTATTGTTACAATTAAATGAAATTGAGGGTGGGGTCAGCACATTTTAAACAGTGGCGTAACTGTTACTAGTCTGCATTCATTCACACGTATTTCAATAACATTTACCATGGGCCATTTGTTATGCTACTGTTTAAACTACGAATTCTAGGATAATTCGTGAGCGTTTCGTACCTACATTACGAGGAATTATCGTTTAGAAAATTCTTTGTCAAAAGTTTTTGGTGTAACGCCACTGCTCTTGAACCATGGATCTTTTCAAGGAATTTTTTTTTTGTACTCTTGTAAAAGTTGAAAGTTTTTTTGATTTGAATAAGTAAAACATAACGCTAGAATACTGGCACCCCTATGCAAGTAATTAATGTGCTTTTGCGAAACCTTGCCCTGGATGTTGCATTGATTGGATTTTACCTTCAAAACAAGGAAATTCATTGAAACATGCTGCTGACGATAATGCTACATAGTATTCGACACATAGCTGGCAGCAGTCTGATCTAGCCACTATGTAAATTATTCGGGTTTGCTTCCATTGGAACATTATCAGCAGCATAACTATTTCCAAGTGCCCTTTTGCTTTATATACTCAAGAATCAAAATTGTATTCACAAATTTAGAGCAGCGATTCTCAAACTGATATCTGTACACGAAGCTTCCGCAAGTGGTACACAAGTTTAGTGCCAGCATTCATTCACATGTATTTGAACAATATTATAGCAGGATAAATACAAGAAAATAAATCTATTATTATATTCAAATACCTTGTTCGAAAAATATTTTCGTTAACAACAGAACGATGTTTTGCAAGTTCATATTTTCCTAGTATTTGTACAAAAATAATTTCAGGTTTTTGGTGGTAGTGGGAAAATTATTGATTCTAGGGTGTATGTAATATATAAAGAAGTTTGCTTCTGCGTTTGTCCGCCTATACACTCGGCCCCCAAAAGAGCTACAGACATCGAGCTTTGCATGAATGTTCCCTTCTAAGGGGGGGGGGGGGGAGGCTCAGTCGGTAACGCGCCAGGCTCATATTGTGCAGTTCACAGCTGGGTCAGCGTTGAGATTTATCTCTGCAAAACTACCCGCCTTTCCCACGGTTGGTAGGGGACATTGATGGGCTTGGAAAGGCTGTCGTCCGTTGGATGGGACGTTAAGCCGTGTGCGCGAGAGCCATACCTTGTGTCTCCCAACAGCTGTTCCAGTGGGTCCCCTCCCCCAACCTTCTCTGAGCCATCGGGATCATTGTGACCTGGCCATTTAGCCCATGGTGTGCAAAAAAAGTGCCGCTCAGAGGTAAAACAACCCAACTCTTCTAAGGGAAGAATATAGGCTAGGTGCGAAGCCACCAAGGTCAACTAAAATTTGAATTTCTCAAAATCTTCATCGACAACATTAACGATTAAAAGTCGCTCAAAATAACTATTAAATAAAAAAAAAATTTGAAAGAAGGAATACATCAATTTCTTTTTGATTTCGCGTGATAAAGTCACTGATTGGGTAAAGAGCACGAGCGTTTCGGTTGAAATTTGGAGTTCTGAATTGAGCACGAGCGAAACACGAAATTCTTTGTTGAAATGAAAGCTTCGAAAATGAATACATATCGGATGTTATCATTAATTTAATTTGAAAAATATTTCAAAGTTAATAAACGTATATCTCAAAAGATACGTTAATAAATGTTTTAGACATTATGTTATAAATAGTGATTTTAATAATTGTTTCGTAGTACCTATACATTTTTTGTGCAACTCGGATCACATTTAATTTTCTCTTGCTATAAAGTTGCATATGCCTGGCAAACTGTATCCGAGGAATTCTGGTGACGAAATGATTTGAAAAGTTCTATTAACTGAGCGAGGCAATACTGTTTTTTGACATAGAAACTTCTGAAGGGATCATACGGTACCTCGAAATATGCTCATTTCTTCACTAAAAGAGGGACAGAAATTTGACTGGAAAGAGAAGAGATCAATTGTAATACCAAATTAATAAAAGTTTTTTATGCCAAATGAAAGCTAGCGATGAGGGTAGTGCCAGCTACTCTATATTTTAAAGAGCTTCAGAGCAACGCTGGGTAAATCAGCTAATAAGTAAAACCACTATTCCTTAATTCTAAAAATTCATAAAAAGTGCACAACATAGAGGCCCCGTGATTTTATCTTCGGCCATTTTCTCTGATCTGTAGTTATGCCACTGTTTAAACTATGAATTCTAGGATAATTCGTCAGCTTTTCATACCTATATTACGAAGAATTATTGTTTAGAAAATTCTTTGTATGCAGCTAAAGAAGAGTCAAAGCCATGGATCCTTGAGTTGCGGATGTTCCGGCTGTTACTGAAAAGAATTGGCATATATTGTAAAATAACCTATATTTCCTGCTGCGATGTGAACATTGTATGCGTTGCTATCTTGCTGGTTTTTTATATAAGTCAGATTGCTCCTTTTCATATAAACTAGTTCTTTAAAATAAATATGTTAAGGACGATTAGAAAAAAAAAATTATTTGTCTTTATCTATTTGTCACTTTGGCTGTTAGAATATAATGGTGTATGCTCACTTTTATCTCATTTCTAAAACATGATTGAATGTTATCATTTATTTAGATGTATATATATATCAAAATTACTGTAAATAAAATATTTCCTGTAAAATGTTTTTTTTCTTAAGTGGGCATTTGTGAAAGTCATAATCGTAATGTATCTCCAAAATTTCACGATAATGGAGTACATATACCACGTACTTAAATACGGATACGAATAAGAAAAGATTATATGATTTATATTACTAGCTTCTGCGGTATGCCACTGAGCAGTGACGCACTCAGGATTTAATCATGGGGGGAGCCGAGGGGCCCGCTAGCCCGGCTCGGGCTAGCGGGCCCCTCGGCTCGGTCTCCCGACCACTACTTCGTTCGCCTTGTGTTGACAGCGGCCGTGATTCTCGAGAGCTTAGGGTATTCCCACCTTATGTGACCGCTAATTCATAAGTAGTATAGAAATAGAAGACACGACACAACATAAAAAAAAAATACCCCCTCAAGCAGCTGCTTACCACAGAGGTCTGACAGGAGTCTGTCAGTTTATATGCCATAGTAGAAGATCTGAGAGGATGGCAGGACCTCAGCAGAAAAACAACACATACAACCATGCCTTACCCGGGGCTCGAACCCAGGTCCCTTAGGAAAATATTTAAAAAAAAATTTTTAATGTTTTTTTTTTCCTTTTTCTTTGGGGGGTGCCACTGAGAACCTATTTTTTGTGCAAAGTCAACTTGGGAACATTAGAATTGGAATGTTGGAAACACAGAAAAATGGAAAAAGAATCCTTAAAATTATAGACAATTCCCGTATATGGTTTACATAATGATTAGTTTATCTTATCGACAGTTTAGGTGGGTTTCGAAAGTTTGGTGCAACGAAAAAGAAGCAGCTGGTCATTCGAGGTCAGGCCCCACCATTTCTGCAATATATGTATATACATCCTCGAGAATGTATTCGTACTTGCGAATGTGACGCGACCCTGCAGAATAACTAATGGCTCTAAAGAATGCTATAATATGGCACCCCACAGCATCAGGGATCACTTCCATGCTTCAGAGTCGGGATGGTACGCTTCTGTAGGTTTTCGCCAGACGTACATTCTACCAGTGGTGGGAAACCTGAAGCACGATTCATCAGACCAGATGACACGTTGCCAGTCTTTAACATCCCAATTTTTGTCTTGCACCACACACGTTTTGTTGCATTGATGTTGGTAATTAGAGATTTGTAGATTGCAGCACGACCATAAATACCAGCACGATGAATTTCCCGACGAACTGTTAGGACGGAAACGGGATCATTCCGACTGATGTTCAACTCTGTTGCTATTTACGGTGCCGTGGTCTTGTGCTTCCGTTATACTGTTCAATCCATACCAACGTTCGCCTATCCATATCTGACAACTTCGTATGGCGTCCACAATTTGCACATTTGGAGGCAACTCCCTGTCCTTTTTGATAGGTAGTCATAATCTTCGATACAGTTCCTCGTGTTACACCTACTATTCCCGCCGTTGTGGTTACTGAAGCTCTTCTAAGGCGCGCACCAATGATCATGTCTTTTCGGTCACTGAGAGCTGACTGACATTGTCGACAATTACACCACAACAGCTGTTTCGCCTGTGGCACTGCTACGTGATAGCATACATCGTACTTCTCCCCTTTATACACCTCACATCGCGGGTGACGTCCCTATGATATGCATACGGCGCATTGCGTGTACTCCAGTCGGTGTTTCTATTATTTTGATAACCCGCTGCACATTGAAAATTTTATTATGTTTGCAATGTCTGGTAAGGGAAGTATTTGTTCTCAACGACCCAATTAGGGCTGCAAATGGGTGGGAGGATAGATGTCTTTCCCTTAGTTCGTTTTTTTCCTCCGTATATTTAACGATAGGAAATAGAACCAATGTAGGTATGTTCACTCTATAATTCTCTTATTTTGGGCTCTTAAACAATTTTTTTTTTAAGTTTTAACGTCGCCTTGTCTTTTCAACTGCTTCTGGAGTGTCCATCTAGTTCTAAAAATTCATTTCCACCCCTGGACCCAATTTTAAATTATTTTCTGTTCTTGGCCTTTCGTAAACATACAAATAATTTCCATTCCTTCTAGTTGAATTTGCAGTGGCTATTCTGTAAATAGGCAACTAATAGTTGCCCTTATAGTATAACTGGGTAGAGGACGGACAACATCCAGAAAACTCATTTTGAAATAATTTTTAACGCATTTATTGCCGAAGTCTACCTACTTTATGTAAAATTGGCAACGTCGACCTAAGTATTGTAATATGTACATCGGGAAAGGACAAAATCCGTCACGGTGGTTCATTGGTTCGCGGTGACACTGCGACTGCTGGGGTCCGGATTCGAATCCCTGCAGTCGCAAAACCCAGGTTGTTCTGTTATATAAGTTGTGATTGTCTCTCAGTAAAATATAAGTTGTTCACTTTTCCACGTGTCAAAAAAATCTATGTCTCACACTGGGACAAAAAGCGAACTTTAGCTATAGATCCCAGCATCCAAATTGAAAACAAAAACGACAAATATAGCTCACGCCCATCCTTCATTGTACACGGTAGATGAATTGCGGAAAATCACGTAAATCAAAATGATGCAAAAGAAGACCAGCAAAAAACAAATTTATTTTTAATAAATTTGTTTATTGCTGTTCAAATTTTAATAAATTTGTTTGGATAAAATTTTTTTACACTGAAAATTTTATTTGTACATATTTATCTCGATTTTCATTTTAGTAGTACAGATAATATAGTAGTTATCATGGAGGGTACTCGTAATAATAAAAGTTGTTTTGTACTTTATTTGTACAAATCAGATAAACTAATTTCTCACATTTCGTTTTGGTCACGAAAAATATTAATTGTAAATGTATATTATGGAATTTCAAGACGAGATTTGGAAGGATACTAACAGAATATAAATTAGAAATCAAGCATTTGTACAAACATTTATTTCGTAAAGTTAGTATTTATATCATGTGAAACACTACTGAGGCACGTCCCCATGATTTAATTTCCGGAGGTTCGAGAATTTGTGTGTTTGTGTAATCTCAATTACTAAAATATTCCACCGCACAGGTGGATATATATATAGGTATGATATTCTATATAGAATAAAAATTTTTAGTTTATTTTTTATATATCTACTTTTAGTGTCTGGCATATAACGAGACTAAAAATTATACAAAGGCATCTGTTTTGGATTTCAAAGCAGGTACACATATTTGAGATTTCGCATAAGGCGATCGGGTTTTTTTTTTTTTGGGGGGGGGGGGTCCCAGAGTGTACTTATGAATTTTTAATTGGCATGGATAATATCTATAAAGTTGAACTTGCTGCTAAAAAAGAGAAAAGACTTTTTACCAGACTGAATTCTTTGTCTAGAAAAGTCGGTTCATTATGATGTGAGACAAAGTGCATTACAATGACAAGAATACAGTTTTTGCGAAGGAACATAAATATAACGTGTTGCAGATTTTATTAATATAGGAATTTACTATTATCTATTGAAAATAAATGATATCAACTAATACTATTTAATTGATATTTACTTTGAAATGATAATCTAATAGTCTCCCTTGATGCTATGCCACTTCTGATTCATATGTATCTACCTACATAAAAAACTTGAATCCGTACCACAACGAAGCTGCTGCATTTCCATGACCATTAAATAGAAACCGTTCAGATCGAGGGATGGGTGTATATTCCTTTCAGTACCATATCGGCCCAAAACGGTCGAGATTTTAATAGACTCGTCCAATCAATGCCATTTTTTCCTCTTCACTACCTGCACTTTTCGGCTGGTATGGTAGAGAAAGGGATATGTTTGCTGGTCATGTTATTTAATCGGACCTTGTGTTCTTTGGAACACGTGATTGCTTGATTTGCCGATTGAAGATTTCCCGCTCACGACAAGGAGTTCGAGTGTGGGTTATGTATGATGATACACCCGTACATTTCAGCCGAACAACTGGAAAACCCCATCACTGAACAACTTCAGTGATGGGGTTTCTATTGAGGTGAATTCGTCATGGTGCCCCTGTTACATGACCAATAATGTAGGGAATTACTTTACGTGATATCCATTTTAATTATTTTCTGTAGGGTCATTTAAAAAAAGTATGAAACAGATGTTCCAAACCTCGCAGAACTGCAGCAATAAGTTGAAGCTACTTGCGAAACACTGAGACTTGAATAGTTTTACCTCTGAGTGGCACTTTTTTTGCACCTAATAGGCTAAATGGCCATGCTATAAGGGTTCATAGAAGGTTGGGGAAGGGGACAGATCCACTGAACAGCTGTTAAGACGAAAGCCTCCCGTCAAGGCTATCTAGCATGCTCTCTAACATGTGCAAGGTATGGCCCTCCCACACACAGAGCTACAGCTTTACACCCCATTCGATGGAGAGAGACCTTTTCATGCCCACTGGTTTCTGAGAGAAGGTGGGAGTTTAGTGGAAAACGAAACACTGAAAATAACCTGAATATTCGATATTAGGCCCTTTCAGTTCTTCCCAAATTTGATGTATTCCAATATGACGTACGTGAAAAGTTTTTTTTTTTTTGTTAGAAAAAGAATGGAACGCAAAATTCAAAGTTTCTACTTTCAGGAATAGAAATGTAACAGTAATTATAAGTAAACTTATTAATATTTTCTGTTCAGATGTTAAATGTTGGACTCTATGAAGCACAATGATTTCCATAAATTAAGGAACAATCGAAAACCCGTTGTATCTGTTTTATGTGAATCGGTAAACAGGTGTATGGTAAACACTGTGCATAAGAATAAGAGTTCAAAAATGGAATAACACTTTTAATTCCCAAAATTATGTATGATTACACACATATTTAGTGAAAGTGAACTAAGATAGCCTATTCAGCATCGCTGTGGAGAGCATTCTCCATTGCTCCTCCAGAGCATGTCTAAGCTCCAACCGACCCGTCTCCCAAGAGTATCCCATGCATGTTGTATCAGAGTTAGGTGGGAGAAGAGACTACTTGTAACTTCTCACGGTTAATAGTATTATTCTCCAGATATCGATTGACATGGCAACGATGTGCGACTAGACGTTACCATCCTGTTGGAGGAAAGTATCAACTATTGCATCCGCATATGGTCACTTGAGAGAGTTCAAGATTTCATCCCTGTACCTGGACCAATAACGTAGCCTGTTGGAAGCCCATACAGATTTGTCAGTCTCCCAAAAATATCCACCACAGAAATTTCAGATTTTTAGTATAAATACATCGTTTGCAATACATAACATTCGTTTTTGTTTGCATAACATAACATTCGTTTCAAATTTTGGAACTTTTGTAATTTCAACTTTTTCTACCATTAGAGGGCGCAATTATAGCTATTGGGAGATTCCAAAAGTGCGAATCATATATTTCGTCAATACGTATCCAACACAAAATGACTTTTTAATTTATCTGTAAAAGCAAAAGAGTTCGATGTCTACATACAAACTGAAAATATTTTCTCGTTTTTCCTTTTGAAAACGAGATAAAAGAAACAAATGAAATGATGTTTTCACTTTCAAATGAAATGATTTCTGTCCCTCTGTAGACATTTAACTATTTTGTTGTTTTGCTTTTTCGAGATAAATCGTTTTTTAGTTGGATAGGTATTAATGAAATATGACGATTCGCATATGTTGAATCTCCCAAAAGTTTCAGCTACGTCCCCTAACAGTGGAATATTTGAAAATTGCAAAATTTTAAACGAATATTGCAAACGATGTATTTATGCCAGAAATTTGGATTTCTAATGGTGAATTGTGAAGATCATGAAATTTGCATTGACAACGATTTGTCCCACTACCAAGGAAGGTGAGAAAACGCAAATATTTGTTTTAAGAGATAACTAAAAAATTCTTTTTCAATTGAATAGGTTCTAGTGAAATATGATTCACATTTTTCAAATACTAAGCTAGTTTTAATTTCTATTGTTAGAAGGAGCTAAATGTTTAAAATGCGAAACATTTAACAAATATTGCAAGTGACCGATTTACGGAGGAAATATGAGATTTCATTGGTAGAACGTAAAAGCGATAACTCGTGTGCAAGAGAGCTATATCCTGTGCACATATATAAAACAAAGAATACGCTGGGTGGTCTCTGTCTCTTAACAGCTCTAAAGTGGGTCCCCTTCCCCCCATCTCTAAACCTTTGGGATCCTTGTGACCTGACCATTTAGTCCAGTGTGGGGGAGTAATCTCCATTGCTTGCAAAAAAAAAGACCGCCCGGAGGTAAAACAACTCAATCCATTAATCCGAATTACTTTTAAAGGGTGAAAAAGTCAGTAAAGAGAAAAACTTAATTCTCTCTGAAAACGAGCATCCCATATTCGACAGAACTGATGTGTGTTCTAGTTTATTCTGCTCTCCCTACGTACTTCCAGATTTTCTTGCTCCCCTGCTATAGGGTACTGGTGGCCGGGAGGAGCGGGGGTGGCTCAGTCGATAGCGCACCAGGCTCGTAATCTGTAGTTCCCAGGTTCGAGTCCCAGCTGGGTCAGCATTGTGATTTATCTCCGCAAAATTCCCCGCCCTGCCTACGGTCAGTAGGGGACACCGATGGGCTTGGAAAGGCAGCCGTCCATCGGATGACACGTTAAGCCGTGGCCCCGTGTGCAGGAGAGCCATACCCTGTGCACGTTAAAGAACACACTGGATGGCTTTGACGAGAGACTACAATCTGTCTCCCAAGCTGTTCCAGTGGGTTCCCTCCCACAACCTTCTCTGAGCCTTCAGGGTCCATGTGGCCTAGCCATTTAGCCCATGGTGTGTAAAAAAGTGCCACTCAGAGGTAAAACAACCCAACTGGTGGCCGGGATTTTCTGGGATTGTCCCGGAATATAAATTATCATGATTAATACTTTTGTTGTTAAATGCTTCCGATTTCACACCTCTTTAAATATTAAACGAATATATTGTTAAAAAGAGAGGTTTCGTTAAATTTGATCAAGATCGTCAACTCTTTGTAAATTATATATCTTCTACAAATCCAATTTTCGAAGTCAAGGAGCTTTAAATGTGGCTTTTTGTTCAGATCAATATGGAAATGTTTCACAACGCTTTTAGTAATATCTCCATTGGCATACCCAGAAATTCCCAATAGCGGGGAATTTGGGTTGGGTTGTTTTACCTCTGAGCGGCACTTTTTTCACACAATGGGTTACATGTCTAGGTTATAAGGATTCAGAGTAGGTTGTGGGAAGGGGACCCACTGGATAGCTGTTGAGAGACAGATAGTAGCCTCCTGCCAAGGCCATCCAGCGTGTTCTTCAACGTGCACAGCGTATGGCCAACTGCACACAGAGCCACTGCTTAAAGTCCATTTGACGGATGGTGCTATTTCCAAGCCCATTAGTGTCTCCTAACCAAGGGCAGGATGAGTCTCTTAACAGTTGTTTTTGGATCCCATTCCCCAACATTCTCTGAGCCCTAGGGGTCCTTGTGAACTGGCCATTTAACGCATTGTGTGCAAAAAAAGTGCCGCTCAGAGGTAAAATAACAATCAGCGATGAAAAGTTGGCTTCATCACACGGCACACACAAAGAAGAAACTATAGCAAGTGGTAAACCCGACAACCATCGAAGTTTTTTGAAGATTTATGGGAATACGAAATCCCATAACGAATCAACACAATCCAAAAACTTTACTCGATGAAATGAACAGCAGTGATGAACAACAGCGAAGTTGGCCGGCCTAAGGCTAGTACACACCAATACGATCGACATTTCGATTTTCGCAGCAATACAACCGATCCTGTACGAATCAACACCACAACTGATGCTCAAGCATCAATGATGGTGTTATTTACATAATAAAGCGTTCGACTGCACTTATAATTGTCAGAGTGTATTACAACTGTACGTAAGTGAGCTGCCAATGAGTGGTGAGCAGTTTGCACTGTCTTCCACATCAACGTATAATCGTGTAACGTGATACGTGCATTCGTAATTTGGAGAATGCGATGGCAATGCGTTGCACTATTCGGAAATATTCTTGGCAGTGCTCTACATGACGTCAGCCCAGATGATTCGACGGTTCGACCAACGCTCAGAGAAACTGAGAACGTATTACCAGAATCATGGGTGATGCTAACAAAAAGCTACCCATGAAGAACATCGCCTGTTGTGAAGACGCCTTTTCTGGAGATGGGTAGAAATCAGATTTTCAGCGCACAGCATTGTCGGAGATCCTGATTCATACTTTTAGCATTATGGACTCTGCTTTCGCTTCAGTTGAAGTACCTATATTTTTGGTATTCTGGAGCAATGATGACTGCATATCACATTTCGTGGTCAGTGGGTTGGGATGGTGAACCTGTACAATGGGCAAACAGGTCGTTGAGCCTGAATTCCTTGGACTTTTTTTCTCGTAAGGCCATCTCAAGGAATTGATGTACCAGACACCTCCCAACAGCATGATGGATATGGTCCTGCATAGCACTCACGACGATCGAACTCGTAATGTTACAGCATGCAATAATTATCCAAAGCTACCAGGCTTTTTACATAATAGTTGCCACTTCGAACATTTACTTCTGTAATACGACACTTCGTTTGCGTGTATCATGTGGTGAAGCTAACTTTTCGTCGTAGCTTGAGATTACCTGCTTGGTGCTACATAGCATTTTTTCATGTCTTTTTTTAAAATATTTTCTGATATATGGACAGATTATGTCTGCTCATTATATCTTGTGTTAACTTTTCCATTGTATGGATAAATAAATTCATGTTTTCGAGAACTGGATATGACATCCATCAGCTTTGAACCCGTTTTACTTGATAGGTCCTTTATCGAAAAGTATCCAAGAAACTTTTTACCTTATAATCACGTTATGTGCAGTTTGTGTGGTATTTCTGAGACATCCTATATAAAATATATAAGAAACACAGTAGAAATCAACATATTCCTTTAAAGAATTAGTAAATTTTTCAGTGCATATAAAAACTACTAGAACTAGATAAGCCTTCCTCATAATGTGTTAATAAAGTTTGAATGCACACTTAATAATTCAAGATGGAGGATTGGCTTGTTTTACAGCTTGTTTGCAGATGGTAGCCTCCCATTAAGGCCATCCAGCATGTTCTTTAACATGCACAGTGTACGGCTCTCCCGCACATGGGGTCACGGCTTAACATTTCATCCGACGGATAGCGGCCTTTCCAAGCCCATCGTGTCCCCTACTGACCGTGGGCAGGGTGGGGAGTTTTGCGGATAAATCTCAATGCTGACCCAGCTGGGACTCGGAACTGCAGATTATGAGGCTGGCGCGCTACCGACTGAGCAACCTCCGCCCCCTCAAGGCGGAGGCTATATTTAGTTCTGTTTGCCTTTTCTATGTTCAAACCGTAACTGTGTGCACTGCAAACATTGCCATCGCTATTAGAAAAATGTCTGCCATAAGAATGTCGATAACGAGCCACATTAAAAATGGCAGAACTTCCAGTTGTAATATTTAATTTGTACCCTAGATAGTTATTTTTTATAGATGCAAAAACTACAAAGTTGATATAGAATATTAAAAATTTACTATAGTATAAAATATTTTTATTGATTATACAATGTTCATATTTTTATTGTACTCAAACTGAAATTTTGAAACGTTATTACACAGCTTGTTAAACTGTATTTCGTTAATTGTAATCAGGTTTAAAATGTTCCGAGTTTTTCATGTGTTAAGATAGAATAAAGATCATCAAGGTTTATACACATTAAAGATGACACTAGTTCATTAATTTTTCAATAAGAGTACTTCCACTTTCGGCAGATTTCAAAACCTTATTAGTATTGTTTATTATCACCATAATTAAAATAAAGAAACAATTTTTTATTTAATACATTTTTCACCAAACAGTAAATAATCGTGTAAGACTAAATAAATTCAATTTCGTACACAAAGTTACTTAAATTTTTTTCAAGATTCTTTAATGTCATCCAATGCATTTTCTTTGATATTTCATTTTTGTGACAGTTTTATTGGGTAGCAAATACACGATGAACTACAGATTATAAATAATGAAACTACAGAATATTATAAAAACTTACAGTATGAAACTACTCACCATTTTCGATTCTCGTTAAATGGTCTCAATTATTTATCGTTTGGAAAACACGACACATACAGTTACGGTTAAATACATTAACCAAACGTTTATGAAGTAGTGAATAAGTTATAAAGAGACATTTATAAAATGCTCTTTATGTAGAAATGGGTAAGAACTCAAAATGAAATTATGTGCATAAGGTTTAGAAACATTGAAGTAAATATGTGAGTAAACTAATTTTACGCAAAACAGCCCAAATAATGAGAAAAATTGCTACATTGACTACTGTTAAGTTTATAGAAAACTTTCAGTGTGGTTATGTGATATACACAGTTTCCAAAATTTTCAGTAATCCTTTAATAAAAATATATCTATAGGTGATTAATATTTTATATTCTCTAACTTGAATAGACTTTTGATCGTTCACTGACGTTCACATCACTCTCGATGCAATTTTATTTACCAAGTATTATTAACAACCTGAAGGACACTTTTCATCAAATCGCGATATGGAACAGCATGCTATTTCCTCTTTTATTAGTTATAAACTGAAAGGCAAATTATTGAAAATAAATATTTTACCATTTATTTGAATATAGCATAAATTAGGAAAATCAAAATGAAAAAGTGTACTTCATAATGAGTTTTAATATCATTAAAAGATTACTGCTTTTTGACCAAGTGCATTCAGTGGCAGTGCTATTTCTATAAATGGGCTTGTATACGGAGGTCATCAAATTCCAGAACCTTTCTTTGACGCAAAGAAAAGTTTTTAAATTCTGGATACTATTTATAGAGCAAACATGCGAATTATAATGAATTAAAGAAACATTAACCGAACACCCCAAGTCAAATAGTTTTGTATAATGAGATCAAGACAAAAACTAATAAAGGTATCACTGATATCAGAACTGATATTGACTTTACAAAAGGTGAAATAGGTACAAATGAAGAATTAGATCCTTTCCGATTTAATGAGGTCCATTCCGATTAGGAAATCAGAGTAGACAACCGATTAACGATGGATGGTATTTCAGTTTATAAATGGATTATTTTTGTAATTCTAAATTTTTTTAAACTTTCAGTTATGAAACATAAAGAAGAGAAAAAGATGGAAGGGACTTGATTGCCGATGAGATGAAATCAGAATACCCATTTTGATATTTAAAAAGCCAAGATTTAAACTTTGTTATAATACTGAAAATATGTTCAGTTTAAAATTTTTGTTTCTTAGTTAACGAAAATGTTAGTCGAATTAATGAGTTAACACTGTGACAACGGGGGAATACTGAGCAAGGCGAGAATTATAGTTTTAGGCAGAAGCTTTCCAATGTTTATGAAGGCAAATTTCTCGGCAGCAAGCCTGCCAATTACTGAATGATGAGTTTATTCGTCTTCCATCATTAATGTGTTAAGAACATCATACCGGCATAGAGAAAACTGCCATAGTCTCATTCTGCCAAATTCTTCTCTTATAAGGAAAAGAAGAACATCGTAGTAAAATGGTTGCGAAACGAAATTTACCTGATTTCCAGATAGCAATCTCATTTAATTACCAAATTATAAATTTCAAAGATACATAAAAAATAGATGCATCAGTTTGAAGTGCCTTCAGAACAAATATATTGTCACTCGAGAAACTCACTTTAGTTTTAAACTTAAAGTTCCACTTAATGCGGTTTTCACTGAATCATAGTTAACCTATTTTTTTGGAAATCACGGAGAATGATATATATATGTATTACCCAATAGCAGTGATTCTTTGTTCCAATTTCCCACATTATCATTTTCAGCAGCATTTGGGTCTAGTTTCTGAATAAAAGTCGAACAAGAAACTTTAGGAAATTTGGTAGTGTAATTGCGTTTTTTTCGTATTTTCATACTTATGGGCAAAATACTTGATACTTATTGAAGTTAAATCAAAGGATAAATTATTCAATGATGTCGTGGCAAAGAAATATAGTGTTATTTTCCACTTTTGGCAGATCATTAACGCGAAATATAATTACTCTGATATAAACAACTATATATAGTTGATATGGCATAGTCAGGTGAAATTATAAAATTAGGAGCACCTTTACGAATAATTTACTTAATTTTACTAATATTAAGGGATATATGTAGTTCACTGAACATAAACAAACACAAGTATATTTCGGTTCATAAATGTGTTATTCCTAGAATTAAAATTTCTTTATTCTTTCCGTTATGAAACGTAAAGTTTGTAAGAACTAAAAAGAAATTTAGTGTTTTTAAATTTGTTATAATTAATATCATTATTCCTGATCCACTTACATCATTCAATAAAACTTTACAAAGTATGAAATATTTCATCCTGTATTGATAAAAGTTCAGGGTTTTCGTACACTTCTGACTGAATTTGTCTAAAATATAACTTTTTTAAAAGCAAAAACGAAAAATCTGCATATTATATTTTAATTTTTGTTTGTGTCTTTTAGAAAGTAAGCAAGTTAATAAAAAATATATTCCTATCAGTAGAAAGCAAATTTTATCAGTGTTGAGAGTAAAGAATACTGGTTGCACGATTATGACAAAATACTGAAAAATTACTTCTAAAACTAAATAGTGATGTTTTATAAGTGTTGTAGCGTATTACGTTATTTAAACCACATTACCAGCTTAAAAACTTAGGCATTTCACTGCCATATACATATATATTCCTCTTTAAGTCACCTTTAAACATTAGTTCCCTCAAGAAAAAGCTGTACATTAATTTCTGTGAACTATAACGTAACTCTACAGCATAGCATAGGATCTGCAGCATTTTAATAACAGTCTAATACTGAGGTGCCGGTGTCAATAGTGCTTCCTGTGGCTGCCAAGTAAAAAGCATAGTTTAGCAGCTACGAAAGTCGAAAAATTGTGGCGCACTCTTCCTAAGCATTAACAAACTAAAGCAAGTTCATTTAAACAATATAAATAAACTAAAACAATTCGATGCAGCTCTGTCTACATTCGTGCACTTTATAATGTGAGGGGGAAAAAGTCCAAACTGTTGAAGCCTGGTTCATCCAAACAATTCAGTTGAAGCCACTGAAACCTTATCGCTCTGAATTGCAAGAGCTGTTACAGTCGCCAATCAACTCTTCTACGTCATCATCGTTGTCGGTCCTTCGGCAATGGCTTTGGTGCCGAGATTTAAAAGGACAGAGCCTCCAAAGAAGGCACTGGGTAGGAGGATAAGAAAGGATCTTCTGCTCTTGAGTCTCAAACGGCACCTTCATTCCTTATTGTGAAAATTCATGATGTAATTTAGGAGCAAATCATAACAATACTTGTACTCCGTCTGCAAAATAAACAACAATATACATTTAGCATTGTTATTTATTTAAATAAAGCAACAAAAATGCATTTAGAGAATAATCAGAATGTTCCAAAAATGATTATTTACACGTTGCAAGGAAAAAGTGGCTATAAATTATTAACTGATGGCATTTGAGTCGTCGTTTTTCCTTAGGAATATTTTTCCTAATTTAATCCATATATATTTATATTTAAATTCCTTTTGAAGAGCTTTGACTTTATAGAGTAATCTCTTCCTTTCTATTGTTAATTGCTCATTTATGTAAAATGGTTTCTCTTCCATTTCTTCATTTAGCGAATTTAGAAATAACTTCTTCCCTTTTCTTTTCCCGTCTAACCACTTATTTCTGATGTCTTCGTTCTTAAACTCTATTACCAGGTTTTTTTAATATTACCAGGTTTGTCAGCATTACGAGACTGAACCCTTTTAATTAATTTTATATCCTCTTGTTTCTGGGGAATTTGTAACATAGTAGACTCCTTATTTACAATTAATTGCAAATTCTCCTGCGGTTGTTGAGGTATACCAACAATCTCTAGATTTTTTTTAATGCATCTTGTCTTAAATCATTAATCTTAGACTCTAATATGTTAATTTGTTTTTTCAATAAAAATACATTTTCCTTAGTTTCGTCAAGATCAGACCTTTGACATTTAAGCTCATTCATAATTAATTCATTTTCCTTTACGAAGTCATCTATTTTTTTACTACAGAATTCAACAGATCTAAAAATATCAACATTTTGTTGATTAATTCTTTTTTAAAACTCTGCGAATTCTTTCCTAATTTCCAACTTAAAAATATTAATAAACTCCTCTTTTAAATTATGATCAGAAGAATCCATAAAGCAACTTGGCTTACCACTGTTCACAGAATGGTTATCTTCATCTCCCATAGATGGCTGCACATGTTCCACTTCACTTGTAGAAAGGGAAATGCCCATCGTTGAGGTAACTCTTTTCTTCTTACAATTATTACATACCCTTTTGCTTCTTCTGTCTACTGACATATTTCTATAAACCTCGAGTCTTATCCCCACACATCCAATATGAAAAGTAGCTTTACATGAACCATAACACTGTAAATATTCCTTTTTTAAATCTCCGTCCTTACTACACACCTTACAAGTAAATTCCATGTTGCCAGATTTCATAAATTTTTGTATTGATACATATCTATGTTGAATAAAAATTGAATTGAATAAAAATTGAATTGAATTCTGAAAATCTAAAATTACATTAATGTGCAAGTGAACATATTGCTATAACTAAAAACAGAGACATTGTAGCAAATAATTTTTTCCCCTCGGGCATGTAAGGCGAGTTTAGCTAAATCCGCAACTTACCAGGCTCGTAATGGACAGTTTCCAGGTTCGAGTCCAACTTATGACTGCTTTGAGATTTATCTCCGCTAAACCTCCACACTGTCCTTAGCCGAAAGGGGACACCTATGAACTTGGTAAAATCCGCCGTCCGCCGGATGGGATGTAAAATCGTGGCTCCATGTTCACGAGAACCATGCACTGTGTCCATTAAAGAACACTGAATGGCCTTGACGGAAGGCTCCATCTATACCCTAGCAGCTGTTCAGTGAGTCCCCTCCCCCCAACCATCTCGGGGTCCTTGTGGCCTGGCTGTTTAACCCATTGTGTGCAAAACAGTGTCGCTCAGAGGAAAAACAACCCTATCCCCCCCAATCCGCTCGAAACTTTTAGTCTCGGTTTTCGTTGGTCATCTCAATATGTCACTGTACTTGAATGCTGCCTTTCCAGTTTTGTACTTACTATGTTCTCCACTAGTTGTGGTCTGTGTCTTCTGACGGTCTTCACTGCAGTGAAAACATCGACTTCCTCATGTTCGATGGCTTGTTCGATGGCTATGCTGGCTGCACAATATACTCCCAACCTGCTTCGACCATTGCTGAAATAAAAACGAATCATCAAATGAAGAACTATTGAGTAAAACTAAATTTTATCACCAACTTACTAATGAGTTGACAGTGAGCTGGTGTAGAAGGATGGATAAAAATATTCCATGCAGGAATAAACTTTCGTCAAAGCGAAACTAAGATCAAAAATCACCACACTAAACAAAGGCACTGACAATGAGATGGCCAAAAAGTTGAATTCTCGCCTCAAAGAAAGCTCCCAGAAGTATAACATAAACCTCTATTCCCATGCTTCTTATTGAAAAAAGTCAAATCATATTTCCTCTCTTGGAATAGTAAAATGTAACTTTTCCCCATCCCTACCCACAGTCAGTGCTGAGATTAATCTCCGCAAAGTTCCCGCCCTGCCCACGGTCAATAGGGGACACTGAAGGATTTGGAAAGGCCACCGTCCGTCGGATAGGACGTTAATCTGTGGCTCCGTGTACGTTAAAAGCCATACCCTGTGCACGTTAAAGAACATGCTGGATGGCCTTGAAGGGAGATTACCATCTATCCCCCAACAGTTGTTCCACTGGGTCCCCTCCCCCAACCTTCTCTGAGCCTTCGTGGTCCTTGTGATCTGCTCATTTAGTCCATGGTGTGCAAAACAGGGCCGCTCAGAGGTAAAACAACCTAAACCAACCTAACTGCTCTACCAATAACAAGAACAACTGCACTGTAATGCACAAAAAAAAAAACATTTTTCGGTAATAAAGTATCACAGAAAATGTCCTGTTGACAAGAAACACTTGAAATAATTTTCAAGCTACTGAAGACTTGAAATAATTTCACTGAAAAAGTGTTTCAAGTGTTCAGTAACTTGCAGCTAAAAACCATATTATGTTGATGCTAAGTATGAGATGATTCTTACCTGGATACTAAGAGCACGGGATCATATGAGGTCCTTTGCCTCCACCTCTCCACCATGTTCATCAGCTCAACAAGGGAATTGGTAGATGTCGGCACCTTATGTCCTATAGGCCAGCAAGTAATTAGGAACAATTGGGTAGTCTTGGGCTCTGCCTTCACTCCTGACATTAACTCTGTTAGAGAAACCACCTGAGAAAGGAAAAGACATCTGAAAGATCTGATTTTATTATAATTTAATATTTTGGTACATTGACATTAAATAAAGGCAAGTCCCAGATGTACCGCAGCATATCGCTGCACACCATCTATATATATATATATATCGCTGCACACCATCTATAGGGAGAATGCCATGAACACAGGGCCGTGCGGTAGATTTTCTCATTATGATGCAAGTCTTCGAAATGCCGCCCCTTAAATGTTTTTTCTTTAAAATAACCGATTGTGATTTAAAAAAAAAACTGCACCAAATGTACGAATACTATTTTTAATTTGAAAATATAAACTACTTTAAAATAATATCAACTACAACAATCTACTACAGTTTTACCCTTCTAATTTTAACTTTAGCAGATTCGTTAATTAGGGATGTGTAGTCTAGAGTGGCAGCCAATGTAGATTCAATAGAAATTAATGACAGATTTCTAAGTTTTGTTTGGCTTATTGATCTTCTTAAGTAGTGTTTTATTAATTTTAATTTGGAAAAACTTCTTTCCCCACTAGCTACAGAGACAGGGAGTGTTAATAAAATTCTCAGAGCTACAACAGTATTCGGATACAAAGTAATTAAGTTATTTTGGCACAAATAATTTAAAACGTCCAAAGGTTTCATAGAATATGGTAGCATTCGGAATACATCACGTAATTCTTCTTGAAGATCTTTTGCATTTATATCTGATTCATTTTCGACCGAAAGTATGGATTGGAGACGGGTACAATAATTTTCTAGCGTTTTGTCATCTATATCCTTGATTTTTAAAATGTCATATAAAAACTGAAAATTTTTGCTATGGGTTTCCAGAAGCGTGAATCGTTCATTCAGAGCATTAAGGATAATGTCCAGAATATAATTGAAAAAGTTTATTTTAAATTTATTCTCCTCTGTTAAGGGTTGATCGACAGCTTCTTCATAGTCAAATTAACAACTTTTTTTTTTCAATACTTTAATTAATAAATAAAATAATAATTTAAATAAAAATAAATAAAATAAAATAAATAAAAATAAAATAATAATTTTAATAATAAATAAAATAATAATTAATTAATAAATAAAAAAATAATTTAAAATTTATTATAGTTTTTTCCTTCTGGCTCTAACTTCAGTTTCGGCAGGAAATTCTGAACTGCATTCAAGATTCTCTGCAATCTCATTAGCAACAATTTTCATCTAATCATATCCGGATTGTCTATAACTTTTCACTTTTTGTATGGTTTCTGATAACATCCTTACACAATCTGACAAATTTATAGTTACAGATTGCAATAGCTTCGAGACTGAATTTATTTCAAATAAAATATCATACCAAAGTATTACACCGCATATAAACTTGTAATTTTTAATATATCTTTTGCTAACCCTCTTGCTTTAACTTTAGTTTCTGCATCTCTGTTGATGTCTTCTATTATTTGGAATAATGCATCATAGATTTCGCAAAGTTGAAATCGTAAAGGTTTTAACGCATCTACTGTGCTTGACCACCTAGTAGCACTCAATGGTTTTAGAGTTAATTGTGAAACATATTTTTTAGCACTTCCCAACACTTTGTAGAACCAGAAAAAAAAGTGTAAAGTTCTTGTACAATAGAAAAAGAAAAGTTGTTGTTTCTGTAGGAGAAGGGTTGGGTTGTTTAACCTCTGAGCGGCACTTTTTTGCACACCATGGGCTAAATGGCCAGGTCACATGAACCCCGACGGCTCAGAGAAGGTTGGGGCAGGGGATCCACTGGAACAGCTGTTGGGAGACAGATGGTAGCCCCCCGTCAAGGCCATCCAGCGTGTTCTTTAACGTGCACAGGGTATGGCTCTCTTCCGCACACGGGGCCACGGCTTAACGTCCCATCCGACGGACGGCGTCCTTTCCAAGCCCATCGGTGTCCGCTACTGACCGTGGGCAGGGCGGGGAATTTTGCGGAGATAAATCTCAACGCTGACCCAGCTGGGAATCGAACCTGGGAACTACAGATTACGAGCCTGACGCGCTACCGACTGAGCCACCCCCGCCCTGTAGAAGACTCTGCATCATTCACAACTAGGTTTAAAGAATGAGATGCGCAGGGCACATAAAATGCCCTTGGATATTTTTCAAGTATTCTATTTTGTACACCCTTTCTTACTCCTTTCATATTAGCTCCGTTGTCGTAGCCTTGTCCTCTAAGCAGCTTTAACTCAAAACCTAACTTTTCCAAATGTGTCAGAATAAGTTCTGCCAAACTCTCTCCGGTTGAATCACTAGCTTAAAAAATAACCAATAAAGAATTCTTCAATTTCATATTTATTTTGAATGGAGTTTAAAACGACAACTCTTATTGTTAATGAGAGCTGTTCAATATGACTTACGTCTGGGGTACAATCGGCGATTATCGAAAAATATTTAGCGATTTTTGATATTCGACAATTTTGCTTAAAATTACATTTCCCATCAAATTAATCAATTCATCTTGTATATTATTGCTTAGATAAGTCACAGACCATTTATCAGACTCGCGTTGAACTCTCCTGATATGTTCTTCCATAACTGGATCAAACTCAGAAAGCAATTCTACCAACTTTAGGAAGTTTCCGTTATTAGGCTGAAACAAATGTTCAGTTGTTCCAAGAAAAGCTAAGCATTGTGAGGCCAATAGTTTAATTATTGACATAATTCTTTTTAGAACTCCTCTCCAATGCTGAATTTCCATATCCATAATTCGTTGATATTCAGCGTCAATAGTTTTTTTCTGCTTTAATCGAATGTCCAATTCTTTTCATGCTCTAAAAGCATTTCTCTGATTTACAGACTTTTCGTGCATTGTGAGGGCTCTTATAAGATTTCCCCAGTCAGAATAACCTTTTGTGGGCCAGTCATTAATAGCAGACGAATTATCAAATAATATACAACAAAAGCAAAAAAAGGCATCATTTGTAACAGAGTAAATCAACCAACTCTCAACGACTTCACTATTGCTCAACACTTTCAAATAATGCGAGGGCGAAAATCTACGCTTTCCTTTATTAATAAGAAACTAGAATTCTTTAATTTGATGTGGACCCCTCTCAACCAGTGTTTGACGAGTTTCAGATGACATGCAGAAAGCATTCCATAATGCAGGATCAGAAGGAATTTCGTTTAATATCTGCTGGCTGCCACTGCTACCCGGCTCTTGATGAACTTCTGATGGTGTTATATTTTGGCTCTCTTCAACAACTTCTTCTGGAAGTGATTGGGGCGGCACTGGGTTTTTATTTGCCAAATCCAAAGCAGTCGCTGTTGATGTGGATGTGGACGGCTCATCTAAACAGGACTTTTGTACTAAGAATTCCTTCATAACATAGCTTAGCTTTCTTCCTTGTTCCTCTTTCTTTAAGCGTTTCTTTTTATATTGACTTCCAGACAATTTTTTCCTTTTCTGTTCCATACTGTAATAAAAATATTAAATAAAAATTCACAGTCCTTCGCAAAGATGCAACCGGGGGGGAGGGGGGGGGGGTCATTGAAAATGATTAAATATGATGATGCTTATCATGCTATTAAAGTAGGGTAGATAAAATAACGATAGAAATGAGTTGCAAAGCTAGTAAGATTTGTAGGTAACAGAACATAATAAATAGATAACGAATATCTGTCAAATTGACAGCTAGCAGCCGTTTTGACATTTGCCTTTCTTTAACTTGTTATTGTATTGTCTCCACTTCAACGTATATGAATTTGGTAAAAATAGAGCAATAAATAACGAACGCAAAAGTAGGCAAATGCAAATATTTCCTAAGCAACTCTCTCTCTATCACACACAGAACGCAAAAGTAGCCCAATATTACCTAAATAACTCTCTTACCTATCACACAGAGGCACACGTTCAGCACCTGAGATATACCCAGTACATGTAAATGCTACTTTTTAATTCGAGTCCCTATTGTCATAACATAATCATTTTCAATGATAATAAGTAACTACAATTGCTGTAAAAAACAATAATTCTCTTACCTGATCTACTTTTTAAACACAAAAACTGAATTAGTATAAATGCACAAATATTATACTGATACAGATATATTATGTATCTGATTTACTGATTTAAATACAGCACAGCCACTTGCCACTTCTCATGACAAACTAACATTAAAATCAAATATTGTCAATAATTGAAGCTCAAAGCAGAACTATCAACACGTAATACGTGCAATTGTCTTTTATGATAATTGCCGCTTCAGCTTTTAGGAGCGGCCGCGCGTTATATTACAAACAAAAATAATAGCTTCGCGCTGTCAGATCAAAAGTCTTTCGGCGAGCGCTCGCCAACGATGCACCTGCACCAGAAACCGAGATCAAAGGGTACCGAAAGCGCTTAGGCAGAGGCGTACGATAAATCATAAATCGTAAACATCAATATCGGAATAACATAGACCAATATAGAAAAACGTTGCGTAAAGATTTTCAATTATTGAATGGTTCAAATTGTATTTTGATTTCGCTGCTTATGCCGCCCCCTTACGGTGCCGCCTGATGCGGCCGCCTCTCTGTATCATAGCACGGCACTGCATGAACACCACTACCTACGCCGGGGCAAGACGGTGCCACAAGGACACAGCTCATCCACTGCTACCTATGGCGAACAATCTTATAGAAGGAAGGCTCATCCATCGGTCAAAACCTAAATTTAACTTTTCCCCGGTTAGCTACAAAAATGGTGTATAGAACCAAGTTGACTCGACTCCCGGGATAGAGACTCTTCGTTTGGCTTTTCCATCGATAAGCCTGTCAACCGAGGATCTTTTCCAGTCGCAAGCCTTCAACTTCGTCCTCTCCATCAGTGCCACGCACCCGCTGCCCCCCAGAGCAGTCTGTACCCCAACTTCACCGAGGCTGCACCGATGAGGCCACTGGACCGGGTTCCCCAAGCCCTGTCCGCAGTACTTTCAAGCACAACCCCTCCATCGGGGCTGTGAACCTAAAGCTTCCCTGAGCAAGCGAACAACCTGAGCAAGCGGACAAGCGAATAAGTCCGCAGAACTCTCAGCCACAACCCCTCCATCGAGACTGTGAACCTAAAGCTTCCCTGAGCAAGCGAATAAGCCCACTGGACCGGTGCCCCCCAACACCAGTCCGCAGAACTCTCAGCCACAACCCCTCCATCGAGGCTGTGAACCTAAAGCTTCCCTGAGCAAGCGAATAAGCCCACTGGACCGGTGCCTCCCAACAACAGTCCGCAGAACTCTCAGCCACAACCCCTCCATCGAGGCTGTGAACCTAAAGCTTCCCTGAGCAAGCGAATAAGCCCGCTGGATCGGCCCCTCCCAAAAGCCAGTCCGCAGACCCTCCAAGCCCTGCCACCAAAGGCCACATCCCATCGTGCAAATGAGGAAACAACGGGCCGTGACCCTACTTCACAGAGACACCATTAAGCCCCCCCCCCTACCACGTCAAGGTGGTCCCCTATCGGGGGGGGGGGGGGAATATTTTGGTACAGCAGTGTAAAAGTAATTCGCAAAAGAGTAACGCTTGAAATAATAAAAATACTGGGAAAGCATTGGATGCTTTCTTGTTCATTCCAGCCAAATGTGAGTTTCTTGACCTTTTGACCAAACAACTGCGTCTTTAAAAAGAATTTTGCTTCTTGTGGAAAAGATAAAAAGTAATTTCCAATATAAATCTTTCTAGTATAGCTATTAATGAAATCCTATGATTCGTCCAATGGTAGAGTGTCACAGGATATATATTTTGTACACGTGGGACTCATTAATGGTTAGCTGAAAGAATTAAGTTATACCATGAGTGGGATTCGAACCCATGCCTCCCAGTTACAGGCTGGATGTTGTTAACCACTAAACTACCAGCGTCTAACTGTTTCTTCGGTAAATGTGACGTTTAAACTTTTCCATTTATAAGTACCATTAACGGTAGAAAAAAAGTTGGGTTGGGTTGTTTTACCTCTGAGCGGCACTTTTTTGCACCCCATGGGCTAAATGGCCAGGTCACATGGACCCCGAAGGCTCAGAGAAGGTTGGGGAAGGGGACCCACTGGAACAGCTGTTGGGAGACAGATGATAGCCTCCCATCAAGGCTATCCAGCGTGTTCTTTAACGTGCACAGGGTATGGCTCTCCCACACACGGAGCCACGGCTTAACGTCCCATCCGACGGACGGCGGCCTTTTCAAGCCCATAGGTGTCCCCTACTGACCGTGGGCAGGGCGGGGAATTTTGCGGAGATAAGTCTCAACGCTGACCCAGCTGGGACTCGAACCTGGGAACTACAGATTACGAGCTTGGCGCGCTACCGACTGAGCCACCCCCGCCCCTAGAAAAAAGGTAGCAAAGCCCAACAATTTAAACGAATATTACAAAAGATATATTTTAATGTTAGAAAATTCAAATTTTGTGCTGGAGGTTCATTGTCAAGAGTTATACAATTTGACTTCTTATCCCCAAAGAGTGTGAAAATATAATTTTTTTGTTTTGTTTTAAGAGATAAACCAAAGAGCCCAATCGTTATGATCAGTGTGTCTTTATGCAAATCGAAGCAGCTGCAGGTAAACGACGGCGCATGTGAAGGTCATGAAACGGTATAAATAACACCTGATCCCGAACTTTATTAATCAGTGTTATTCTTGTTCTACAGATGGGAAAGGCAGTGGACTTAAGTGGGTTTCACAAAGGCCAAATTGTAATGGCCGGATGACTGGGTCAGAGCATTTCCGAGACGGCAAGGCTGTTGGGGTGCTCACTGTCAGCCGTGGTTAGTACCTTCAAAAAATGGTCTGAGGAGGGAAAAACCATGAACCACGGGCAAGATATGGGCCAATCACGGCTCATCGATAATAGAGGTGAGTGAAAGCTATCCCATATGGTACGAGCCAACAGAAGAATACTGTGGCGCATCCCGCCCGTAATTTGAATGCTGGAGATGGGAGTAATGTGTCACAACACACAGTACATCGAACCCTGCTGAAAATGGGGGTGTGTAGCCGCAGCTAACTCCGAGTGCCCATGCTAACCTCGGTTCACCGTCAAAAGCAACTACAAGCGCATCAAAACGCGAGCATCAAAACTGGATCTTGAATGATTAGAAGAAGTTGTCTGGTCCGATGAATCTCATTTCCTGTTGCATCCTTACCTTGTGCATCCTTTACCTGGGGAAGTGTTGGCACCAGGATGTCCCATGGGACGAAAACAAGCCGGTGGAGGAAGTGTAATGCTTTCGGTAATGTTCTGCTGGGAAAACCCTGGGTCCAGTCATTCATGTACAGGAAACTATGACGTCTACGACCTGCCTACACATCATTGCAGACCAGATACACCCTTTCATGGCAATGGTATACCCCTCTAGTAGTGCCTTCTTTCAGCAGGATAATGCGCCATGCCACACTTCCCGGATTGTTCGAGAATGGTTCGCAGAACATGAGGAAGACTTCCAGGTATTGCCCTGGCCTCCAAATTACCCAGACATCAATCCAATCGAGCATCTGTGATTTGTGTTGGAACAGCATATCCGATCTGCGGCGGCTCAACCACGTAACTTATAAATAAAATAAATAAATACCCCCTCAAGCAGCTGCTTGCCACAGAGGTCTGACAGGAGCCTGTCAGTTTATATGCCACAGTAGGAGATCTGAGAGGATGGCAGGACATCAGCAGAAAAACGACACACACATCCATGCCTAATACCGGGGCTCGAAACAAGAGTTAAAAGATCGACTGGTAATGTGTTGGTAGCAGATACCATAAGACACCTGTAGAAATCTTGTAGCGTCCATGCCTCGCCGGGTAAGAGCTGTTTTGGGGCACGTGGAGGACCATCATCATATTAGGTAGGTGGTCATAATGGCTCTTCAGTGTAAATGAAAAATTTCTTTTGGGTTTTGCAGGCACTAATATTAAAAATTATGGTTTTCTAATCATCCATTTGTTGGAATTTCCACTGTCAGAAGTTTCTAAAGGAGAAAAAGAAAACGTTAAAACGCCCTCTAACGGATGAAAAAATTGTAAAGTCCGAAATCTTTAATCGAAATTGCAAACGATATATTTATACTAAAAATTTTGAAATTTAGGTGGTAGAATCACGAGGTTTACATTACAAGCAATAATGTGACACTTTACCTCATCTCCGCAAAAATTCCCCGCCCTACCCACGGTCAGTAGGGGACACCGATGGGCTTGGAAAGGCCGTCGTCCGTCGGATTGGACGCTAAGCCGTGGCTCCGTATATGGGAGAGCCATCCCTGCGCACGTTAAAGAACACTCTGGATGGCCTTGACGGGAGGCTACCATTTGTCTCCCAACAGCTGTTCCAGTGGGTTCTTTCCCCCAACCTTCTCTGAGCCTTCGGGGTACATGTGACCTGGCCATTTAGCCCATGGTGTGCAAAAAAGTGCCGCTCAGAGGTAAAACAACCCAACCCAACCCTTTACCTCCAGGAGGTGGTAAAATGCAACTTTTTAATGTTTTCAATAAAGGAAAAAGTCTTTTTGCAAATGATAATATTTTATTAATATCTATATAAAAAGAATTTTTCTCATCCATTAGTTGAAATTTCCATTGTTAGAAGATGGAAATAGTGAAAAAAAATTTATTTTTCTTAAAAATGAACGTCCTATATTGGTCAGAGGCTTCTAGTTTGTTCTTCTAGTTTTATTTTGGACATTCTTTCATGCTACTCACCTTCTTCAGTATCCTAAATATCCAGGACTTGATGTTCTGATAATGATTGAAGGACACAACTTCGATGGTAAAAACTGCTCCAAACTTCTTTCTCTTCTCTTTCTCAGTTGGATAGAATTGGGGATAATTCTGGAAAGAGAGAAAAACAAGATTATTTGTGTTTTGTAAAGATTAGAAAACTGTTCAGTGGTCCTATAATTGGGAACTGTTTGATTTGCCTCTGAGCGGCACTTTTTTTAACATAATGGGCTAAATGGCCAGGTCGTAAGGACCCCAACTGCTCAGAGTCAGATAAGATTGGGGTAGGGGACCCACTGGGCAGCTTTTAGGAGACAGATCGTTGCCCCCCGTGAAGGCTATTCGGCGTGTTTTTTTAACGTGCACGGGGTATGGCTCTCTCACGCACACGGAGTAACGGATTAACGTCCCAGTCGACGGACGGCGGCCTTTCCAAGCCCATCTGTGTTCCCTACTGACCGAAGGCAGGGGGGGGGGGGGGAATTTTGCGGAGATAAATCTGGGACTGAAACCTGGGAACTGCAGATTACGAGCCTCGCTCGATACCGACTGAGCCCCCTCCCCACCCTAAGGACCCAATGGGCTCAGAGGAGCCTGGGGGAGGGGAATCCACTGTTAGGAAACTGAGGAAAACCTCCCGTCAAGGCCATCCAGCGTGTTCTTTAATGTGTACAGTCGCTCAAAAAAGTATCCAAACACTATGGTTGGTTGCAAAATTCAGAAAAAATATCTGGCATTGATTTTTTTAGAAATTAGTCATCTGGCAACCTTCGTGTCACGTGACACGAATGTTGCCAGATCACTAATTTCTAAAAAAATCGTTGCCAGATATTTTTTCTGAATTCTGTAATCAACCATAACGTTCGGATACTTTTTTGAGCGACTGTAGGTGGTCATATTATTTTGATACTAGATCGTGTGGGCTCACTCACGGAAATATTGAGCGTGCGCAGTTACCGTTCACAGCAAACTGGAGCGTGTGCAGTAACGGCACACGCTCCAGTTTGCTGTGAACGGTAACTGGAGCGTGTACAGTTGCTGTACACGCTCCAGATATTTTTCTTGAATTCTGTAATCACGTGACACGAAGGTTGCCAGATCACTAATTTCAAAAACAAAAATCGTTGCCAGATATTTTTTCTGAATTTTGCAATCAACCGTAGTGTTCGGATACTTTTTTGAGCGACTGTACAAGGCATGGCGCTCCTGCACACGGCTCACTACTTTACTCCCCATCCGGCAGCATTAGTATGAATTGAATCTTAGTGAAAGACTATTAATATAATATTTTACAGCTGAAAAATATTTAATATTGGGATTCTGTGTCATAAAGGAGGCTTACGAGATAACCTCAACTCCTTCAAACACTTGAATAGAATATAATTTTTAAAGCAGTATGCGAAAATCGAGATACTAAAGCATGCCAAAATCCCAAATATTAGATTCAAATATTGCTATTGGACTTCCCCCCACATTTAGACCCCTTCATTGGGACTTTTTGGGTACGACGCTCCTGGGATTTACTCTTATTACCTAAGGAAGATGCGCGCCAGGCTCGTAATCTGCAGTTTCCAGGTTGGGGTCCCAGCTGGGTCAGCGTTGAGATTTATCTCCGCAAAACTCCCCGCCCTGCCCACGGTCAGTAGGGGACACCGATGGGTTTGGAAAGGCCGCCGTCCGTCGGATGGGACGTTAAGCCGTGGCCCTGTGTGCGGAAGAGCCATACCCTGTGCACGTTAAAGAACACGCTGGATGGCCTCGACGGGAGGCTACCATCTGTCTCCCAACAGCTGTTCCAGTGGATCTCCTCCCCCAACCTTCTCTGAGCCTTCGGGGTCCATGTGACCTGACCATTTAGCCCATGGTGTGCAAAAAAGTGCCGCTCAGAGGTAAAACAACCCACACAACCCAACCCTAAGGAAGATGTTCTTAACTATCTTCATCTAATCCATTTTCACTTGCAGAGACTTAATCTCTAGCAGGGCTGGACGTAAGGTTGGTTGGTTGGGATTTTATGGCGCAAGAGCATGTAAGGATATATTGCACTAACTGGATCGGGGGGAGGGGCATTCTTTGAGAATGCTAGCAACGAGAACGGCGGCGAAAAAATATTTTAAATGAACTTTAAAATATATCATACATATGAATTACAGTTTATTTTTTCCCGAAGAAATTTGTTAAAAACCACTCAAACGGAGTGGTAATGATGATACAGAAAAGGTGTTCCGGCTCATCCTAACTCTATCTTGCCGCTCCCCCCCCCCTCTCATTAAGTTTCTAGATCCGGTTCTGATCTCAGGTTCAGTCGGTAGCGTGCCAGGCTCATAATCGGAAGTTTCCAGGTGTTCGAGTTCCATCTAGGCCAGCTGTGATGTCGCTTCTTCGTTTGTTGGTCTATTGGGACCACTTAGGAATGTCCCCTCGATTCGATCGCAATACGCGACGAGTAAAAGAGTTTTTCAGATAAAATCAACGGTTTTATCACAATTGCTGGGACTCAATACTGAGGCTCCTCCCCAATAAATAGGTTCAACTTCAGCCTTAAAAATAACAATTATTTATTGAACCTTCCAAACATGCTTGATAGAACAAGGACATATGCCCAATTACATAGCATTACATCAACACCAGCTTACTATGCCTGTTCAGCTGTATTCCCAGAGCCCAATGCCGTTATTACCAGTCGGCATTTCCCAGCTTTACAATTCCACGTCTTTTCGCGCTCGTTCTCCGACTGGCTCTGTCTTCCTCGTTGCCAACCCTTTCTCTCTTTCCCTCTCTGCTCCGGCAACCTGGCAAGGTCGTTAGCCACCGGGTTGCTTGTCAGCGGACGCGAGCATTTGGGTGACCTCCGTCCCTCCGGGCACTGCTACTTCAATTAACTCTCCAGGTGCTGGGACAGAGGGCCTCCCACGTAGCATATGCCTTTTTGGTGAAATCCAAAATAATGTACAAAACCCGAACTAAAAGAATATTTAAAAAGGCCTCTAGCCTGACACCTCCCTGCCAGAAGTCAGTAGTTAGTCCTGTTAACTACTGACTAAAAAGTCAAGTTGAACGCTGAAAATTAGAGTTCATTTTCCCGTAAATCTTAGAGTTCAATGCCATAAACTTCAGAGTTCGAAGTCGCTTTATGAATTCTATAAATTCTCTGCGAATTGGCACATCTTTTGCACATCTACGTACACTACACCTAAAATACAAAGAACTTCTAGGTATATACTGGTGCACTGAGTTTAAATATTGTCTTTTTTTTTGCTTCAAACAAAAAAAACCTGGTGACTGAAGTAGTTGTCCGAGAGTAAACAGTTTATAAATTAATTCTCTCACTAATAACTGTCTTTGACGAAGGTATGCCGTACTGGCGGGTTCATTCGTGCACAGGTGACATACCAGGTAAAAGGCTATGCACACCTTTCGTGACTACCTAGATATCACCTTCCCGTACGTACCCTCTGACTCTATAGGCTGAAAGTAGTCGACATTGGCGTCGGCCTGACCCATTGTTACCTCCAATTGCCGTGTTCGCCCCCTCCCCTGCGTAATTTTGATCACCGTAGACATCGAGTCTGACAGATTGCTGCACATGTTTGGGCTGGGAGATAGAACGGCGTTGATTGGACGGTCTCCATGGAGCATACATTTCCCTTTTTCTAATTGGAATTTCTCTACCTCTTTCATAGCAGCTTCCTGTATTGGCCCACGGCTCGTGGATTTTCCTCCTGGGGTTACCAGTTACAGGCCTTCTCTTCATCTTTCTAATTAGCTTACTATAAGCTTCCACACTCAGGAGTACCTCCTTCCGCAGATTTGCTACTACTGCGCATAGCACTTTAATTTCTCCGTCACTCCCAGTACTATTGCCTGTGCCATCAGTCAAACTTAAAGGCTTTTTTTACCTCTGCCCTTTTGGCATCACCAAACGGTCCATGCAACAACAGATGGTCTTTTACCGGGTGTTTTTCTTCGTTCAGCATCCCCTTTCTGATTACTGTCAGGTCTGTCCCCGAATCCACGACTTCTCTAGCTGTCATTTCGCCACATCTGATTCGAACCTCTTTATAATCTACTGGGATACTTATCTTCTCCTGTTCCATTACTCGTCTGCTTGGACTTGGCTTTGAATGTGTGGTAACCCTTTCTATTGTTGCCTCACAAACCTCTTCAGAATTCTGATCCAAGGTGCTAACTTGGTATACCCGAGTTCGGCTCTCACGGTCTCCAGTTCTCAGTGGGCAATCTCTCATCAAATGTTGATCGGATCCGCATTTATGGCACCTCCTTACCTTTGGGACATTTCTATATTCAGCTAAATTAACTGCCGGTTGATACCTTCTGCTCGAATAATTTCTCTCTGAGTCTATCCTCTGCTGCGGGGAAACAACACGTTCTGCATTTTGTCTATGCCTTAACTCTTTAAAAGTTTGGACCTCTTCCGTTCCGTTTACACTGGCTAGATGGATTTCTGCCCACGTTGCTATTTCGTCTGCTTTTGCCCATGACTCCGCCTCTTTCTGTACTACGTAAGCATGAGTGTCTTGAGGAAGGCTATCACGTAACTTATCCGACACTATCAGGTCCATAAGCTCCTCAAATTTTGTCACCTTCCTACTGCGGACGTAGTAATCCCAGCTATTTCTGAGCCTCGAGGCTAATTGATTATATGACTCATTCGGTTCTTTCGTGATAGTTTCAAATTTTCTCTTGTACGCAGAGGGAGTGAGCTTAAACTCTTTTAATACGACCTCTTTAACTTTCTTATAATTAGCAAAATCCTCTGCACTTAATTTTCGAAAAACGTGATTTGCATATTTACTGTCTAAAAAAGAAATGATGACTTTGCCTTGAAACTCCTTTGGTACTTCATATATCTTAAAACCCCTTTCCGCTCTCTCAAAGAGATTTATCACTTCTTCTGGGTTTTTAGGGCTTCCAGCTAACATATTTCCCAATAATTTTATATAATTAGCCAGCCGCGCATCTGCTGGATTACTAGAAACTGCCACCGTTTGCACATCACCCCTCTCCTCGCTTGCATTCCTCATTTGCAGTTCCAGCATTCTATACTCATGCTCTCTCTCCTTTTCCCTTTCCGTTGCCTCTCTCTCTTCCCTTCCCAGTTGCATCTCTAACCTCATCCTCTCTATTTCAAAATCATATCTAATCCTTTCTTTAGCTCTCTGCTTTCTGGTCCCGCTCCGCAGCCTATCCGTATCGTTGTCATTGCCATAATCCCTCAACCCTCTCATGTCTTCCGCAGCATCAGACTCTCTGTCTATTGTCACCTCCTCGCTTCCCAGGTCACTCCCTGAAGCACCACCCTGCGCGCTATCCCTTTCTGTGACTGTGTAGCCTCGCCTTAACTCATCCCTTTCCCTATCGCAACCGCTCCTAAGCTCCATTTTAGCTCATACAGGCCTCTGCCGTATCTAACTACTCCCCCTAGAGTAAGAGGATACTTACCTCCGATGTGACGACAGGAACGAACTGCCTCATCAGTCTGCCACCTGAAGCACACAGTCAGAACACTCTTGGCAGTATCAGCCTTGCGTTTGTCAGCTCCCAGAGGATGTTGAACTTTTCCGTCACCTTCACAGCTTTTTCCACAGTTCGAACGTGATGCACGACTCTTCAGGTACCTTCACAGCTATTCTATCGCCAGAAGCACACCGCAGGACACTCTTGGCAGTATCAGCCTTGTTCTGGTCAGCTCACAATGGATGTCGGAACTCTTCCGTCACCTTCGCAGCTTTTTTTCACCACTGTTGCGTACTGGCGGCTGCACCACTTTGTGATGTTGCTTCTTCGTTTGTTGGTCTATTGGGACCACTTAGGAATGTCCCCTCGGTTCGATCGCAATACGCGACGGGTGAAAGAGTTTTTCAGATAAAATCAATGGTTTTATCACAATTGCTGGGACTCAATACTGAGGCTCCTCCCCAATAAATAGGTTCAACTTCAGCCTTTACTTAAAAATAACAATTATTTTTTGAACCTTCCAAACATGCTTGATAGAACAAGGACATATGCCCAATTACATAGCATTACATCAACACCAGCTTACTATGCCTGTTCAGCTGTATTCCCAGAGCCCAATGCCGTTATTACCAGTCGGCATTTCCCAGCTTTACAATTTTTCGTCTTTTCGCGCTCGTTCTCCAACTGGCTCTGTCTTCCTCGTTGCCAACCCTTTCTCTCTTTCCCTCTCTGCTCCGGCAACCTGGCAAGGTTGTTAGCCACCGGGTCGCTTGTCAGCGGACGTGAGCGTTTGGGTGACCTCTGTCCCTCCGGGCACTGCTACTTCAATTAACTCTCCAGGTGCTGGGACAGAGGACCTCCCACGTAGCATATGCCTTTTTGGTGAAATCCAAAATAATGTACAAAACCCGAACTAAAAGAATATTTAAAAAGGCCTCTAGCCTGACACCAGCGTTGAGATTTATCCCCACAAAACTCCCTGTCCTGTCCTCGGTCAACAGAGCACACCGATGGGCTGGGAAGGCCAATGGCCATCGGAAGGGACGTTAAGAGGTGGCCTGGCAGGTGGGACAGACATACGTGTGCACGTTAAAGAACCTGGATGGCCTTGACTGGAAGATACCGCCTATTTCCTAACAGCTGTCCAGTGGGTCTCAACCTTCTCTGAGCCCTCGGGGTCCTTGTGACCTCACCATTTTACTCATTTTGGGCAGAAAAGGGCCGCTCCTGGGTGAAACAATCCAACACCTTTGCATAGCGACATAAGTTTAGAGAGCTCCAATTCGAAAACCAGTACTCTAAATTAGGGGTTCTCAACATGGGGTACTTGGTAAAAAATTTTTGGGTACACCGTGAGAGCTCAAAAGTCGCTAGATATACAGTATGTTATATATATGTTTTATTTTATTACCATTTATTGATTTTAAGTTGTTTAGCTGTATTTTTTTTTAAGTCGGTACCGCGCCAGGCTCATAATCTGTAGTTCTCAGGTTCGAGTCCCAGCTGGGTCAGCTTTGAGATTTATCTCCGCAAAATTCCCCGTCCTGCCCACGGTCAGTAGGGGACACCGATGGACTTGAATAAGGCCGCCGTCCGTCGGATGGGACGTTAAGCAGTGGTCCCGTGTGCGGGAGAGCCATACCCTGTGCACGTTAAAGAACACGCTGGATGGCCTTGACGGGAGGCTACCATCTGTCTCCCAACAGCTGTTCCAGTGGGTCCCCTCCCCCAACCTTCTCTGAGCCTTCGGGGTCCTTGTGACCTGGCCATTTAGCCCATAGTGTGCAAAAAAGTGCCGCTCAGAGGTAAAACAACCCAACCCTGCTCCAGGAGCAGACCAAATCTCCAACAAATTCTTCAAAAATCTCCCTTTTTTTGGAAGGAAAAATTATTAAAAATATTTAATCATATTTGGATCACACATGAAATTCCCCCTCCTGGGAAGAAATATTAATAATATTCATAGAGAAACCAAACAAAATTCCTACTGAAATTAACTCAAATCGCCCAATATCATTACTATCAAATACCCTAAAATTCCACTAAAATTCCATTTGAAAAAATTATATTGAAAAGATTAAATTGACAAATTGAGGAAAATAAAATTCTTCCGAACAACTTCTTCGGATTTAGAAAATTTCGTTCTTCAAAAGAGTGCATCGCTTTACTATTATCTAATATATACTCTGCATAGAACCAGCACCTAATGTCCGACCCCGCCTTCTCGTGGTGCGGACCGTTAGTAACTTTCAAAAGAGATACTCTCTTGTGGAAGTGAACGGAAGTGGAGGGCTGCCAGATTAGTGTGGCCTACTGATCTGGACAACTATGGCTACTTTTCTTTCTTTTCTACCCTGCTGAGGAGTGGTCAACCACACAGGGTCCTGGTGCTGACCATATAAACCTACTGGACTGGACAGATATATGGCTCTGAGCTTGATTATGGATCCTGATTTTGCTGCACTGGTGGGCTTCTGTGAAGGGAAAATCTTCCGCTGTGTTTTCTGTTTGTTTGTGGGTTGACAGCCCCAAGTGAATAGACTCACAGGATATGTTTATCAGCTGGTGGATAATCCTGAGCAGAAGTCATCGCAGGCACCTGAACTCTTTTCTTCTATTGGCATCGTCAAATTCTACATTGGAGGAAGTCTTCCAGTGTAGATGGCTTCAGCCTTTAGTAGTGGGGGAACGGGTCTTTGCCCCATGTCTGCGATTAGGGGGCTGTTTGATATTGTCGGCATTCCCTCTCTCAATAAACATAGTTTCTTTAAACATCCCACTAACCATTTTCTCTCCATAGGTAGTTGGAATGTGAGGACTCTGCACAGAGCTTTTTCTCTTGATGTCCTCACACAAGAATTCCACCGTTATAATTTAGATATTCTCGGCTTGCAAGAGACCAGATGGACAGATAAAGGTCAGATTCTTAAAAATAATCTTAAATTTCTCTTTTCAGGGAGGGACGACAATAAGCATCACCAAGGCGTGGGTCTGCTTCTCAGCAGACACGCTAGCGATGCTCTTCTAGGATATGAGTGCATTAATGAAAGGTTTCTTAGAGCAAAATTTCAGACAAGCGTTAAAGACTTGATTGTTATCTGCTGTTATGCCCCCACTGAGGATGCCGATGAGGATGAGAAGGATAGGTTTTATGAACAACTTCAGGATATTTTGAATTCTGTCAAGAAAGGAGATATTACCCTTTTTCTTGGTGACTTCAATGCCAAAGTTGGTACTGACTCTGACTTTTGGGGAGGAGTAATAGACCCTTTTGGTATTGGTAGCTGCAATGGGCAACGTCTCCTACAGGTAAGTAAACTCAATGGATTCAGAATAACTAACAGATATTACAAACACCGCGACATACATAAGTACACATGGGTTTCACCTGATGGGCTGCATAAGAATATGATTGATTACATATTAATTAACAGCAAATGGACTAGTTCTGTTAGGAATACCAGGGCATATAGGGGAGCTGAAATTGGATCTGACCATTACCTTGTTAAAAGTGTGTTGCAACTTAAACTTAAAAAGTGTTGTGCTAGGGTTAAAAAATTTACTTTTAATACTGAAGCTCTGAAAGATCCAGTTATAGCCAAAGCTTACCATGATAGGTTACTTAGTCATTATGACAGTCATGGTTTGCTTACTACTGAAGTTGAGGAAGAATGGGATCATTTTAAACAGGCTTTTTTGGACACTAACAGTACTCTTTTAGGAAAAAAGGAGCAGAAGAGGCAAAATTATCTGAGTGATAAGGCACTTGAGCTTATTTCGGAAAGAAAGAACTGCAGGAATGCCCTTAATCAATACCCTACTAGTCCTAATAGAAAGCATTACAGAGACCTTAATAAACTTTTAAAGGATCAGTTAGCTGCTGATAAGAATCTTTGGCTTGATGGTTTGGCTGACAAAGCCGAGGAAGCAGTTAGACAGCACAACAGCAGAGAGCTGTACCAGATAGTTAATGTTTTGTGTGGTAGAAAACGGACAGGCATACAAGGATTGAAGGATAAACAAGGTAAGGTTATAGAAGGGGAGGATTCTGTCATGGCTAGGTGGGCTGAGCATTTCAGTGATGTTCTAAACAATGTAGTTAGTTCTACTCCCATTGTTTGCAATGATGATAGATGCATTGGTGGCTTTAATGTTGGCCCTATAACACAATCTGAAGTTATTTTGGCTATTTCTAAACTTAAACTTCATAAATCCCCAGGGGTAGATGAAATTACTACGGAAATGCTTAGAGCTGGGAATGTTTCGGTTACCACTTGGATGACTGAAATTCTGAATATCTTTTATGATAAAGGCATGGTTCCTAAGGATTTTGCCAGAGCTATTATTATCCCTATTTTCAAAAAAGGTGATCGCAGTTCTTGTGATAACTATAGGGGTATCAGCCTACTCTCTGTTCCAGGTAAAGTTCTTTCCATGATTGTGCTTAATAGAATTAAGAATGTGGTTGACAGTCAATTTCGTGATGAGCAATGTGGATTCAGAAGTGGTAGGGGATGTGTGGATCAGATATTTTCACTTAGGCAGATTCTTGAGAAATGTTTAGAGTTTCAGAAACCTTTGGTTGCTAGCTTTGTTGATTTCAAAAAGCCCTTCGACTCTGTTGATCGTCATAATTTGTGGTTGATTGTGAGATCATATGGTATACCAGACAAGTTAGTTAACATTATGAAAGCTCTCTATAATAACACTGAGTCGTGTGTGAGAGTTGGTAAGGCTTGTAGCAATTGGTTTAGCATTACTTCTGGTGTTCGACAAGGGTGCATTTTGTCTCCTTATCTCTTTAGTTTGGTTATTGATTATGTTATGCGAAATTCACTTCAAGGGAAAGATTTTGGCCTTAAATCGACTGGGGATACGAAAATTTCTGATTTAGATTATGCTGATGATTTAGCCCTTTTGGCAAATGATGTTGATGAGATGAACTCTTTCATTCGAGCTGTTGATGAGACTGGTAGTAGAGTAGGTTTGGTTATAAACAGAGAGAAAACTAAAGTGATGAAAAGTGGTCAGGCAGGCTGTGATTCAGTTAATCTGAATGGTTGCGGTCTTGAACAGGTGTCACAGTTTAATTATCTTGGGAGCTATGTAGCAGATAATGGTGATGTGCGGCATGAGATTAACAGACGAATAGGGATTGCTGCCGGGACTTTTAAGAATCTATGGAGAGTGTGGAGAAATAGACGTATACACCTAAAGACTAAAATTAGACTGTATAATAGTTTGGTTCTTTCTAGGATTAGTTATGGTAGTGAAACGTGGACACTTTGTAAACAAGATAACAGGAAACTAGATGCTTTTGATTCCAGATGCTTACGCAGTATCTTGGGCATTAGGTGTTCAACTTTGTAACTAATGATGAGATTAGGCAAAGGAGTTTGCAACCTCCTTTAAGCAGCATATTGTGCAGAGAGAGACTCCGTTGGTTTGGCCATGTTGCCCGTATGGATAATTATAGATTGGCGAATAGGGTTATGAACAGTGTGCCTAAAGGCCTCAGAAAGAAGGGGAGACCTAGGATGCGGTGGGCAGACAATGTCAAACAGGACCTTGTTAGAATTGGTGTGCAGTGGCCAGATGCAGTAGATGTAGCTCAGGATAGACTTGCTTGGAGAATTAAATTGCACTGTCTGGTTGGACCTCCGTAGCCCATGGCTGCTTGAGGATGATGATGATGATGATGATGAATAAAAAGAAACAAACTCTTTTGGCTGTTTCTGTTGATCTTTTTCAAGCGTTCGACACGGTCTCAATTGAACATTTGATACTTAAATTATGTAAAGCCAAACTAGAATATAACTTAATATTAATAAAAATAAATACCACCTCAAGCAGCTGCTTGCCACAGAGGTCTGTCTGACAGGAGCCTGTCAGTTTACATGCCACAGTAGAAGGTCTGAGAGGATGGCAGGACCTCAGCAGAAAAACGACACGAACATCCATGCCTTACCCGGGGCTCGAACCCAGGTCCCTTAGATCAGTAGGTGAGCGTACTAACCACTCGGCCACGGGACGGCTAGTCATCTTTACTGATTCTAAAGGAGCACTTTTATCCTTAAATCAAGAAGCTTTTTATTCTACATACAACTTTTATATTAATTCTATCCTTAAATTAAATACTGAAAATTTAAAAGCTAATAATAACTTAATACATTTAAGTTGGATTCCAGGCCATACTGGAATTCAAGAAAATGAGGAGGTAGATATGATAGCTAAATCTGCACATAAAATAAAATGAAAATAAATACCCCCTCAAGCAGCTGCTTGCCAAAGAGGTCTGACAGGAGCCTAATATTATTTCAATTCATAAATTTTTCATTCTTATCAAAAAAGAGATTAAAAACTTGGAACTTTCTTTATGTGAAAATTACTTACAATTACCTTAATCAAACCAAATTATAGATCTAATTTATCAAATAAAATTAATTACTTTCAAAATCTACCTTTTACTACACAGGAAGTTAAAGTCATTTTACGATTAAGAACCGACACCATACCTTTAAAGAAATCAAAATTTTATCTAAAATTAATTGATAACCCAAAATGTTTACAATGTAATTTGATCGAAAACTCTTCACACACATCTTTTTAAATTGTGATAAATATAAGTCTGTAAGAAAAGACTTTTTTTAAAAATCTTGAAAGCATTGGAATCACAGATTTTAATATTGAATCTATTCTTAACTTTCCTGTTTTTTCTACAAAATTAAAAATTTTTCGTTTCTTACTTCACTTCCTCAAAAAAAAAAACAGACATATGGAATAAATTATAAAAAAAAAATATATAAAAAAAAATATAAAATATTCTTAAAAAAATTATAAAATTAAAAATACAAAAAAGGGTTATAAAATTAAAAGAGGGAGAACTCTCAAAATTACCTGAAGTAAAATATATATATATAAAAATTATTATAAAATTAAAACACAAAAAAGGACTAAAGATTATTTAAATTATCTGAAGAAAAATCAAAAAAAAAAAAAAAAATTAATATTAAATATTAAAGATATCTCTCCACAAAATACCAAATGGGTTGGGTTGTTTTACCTCTGAGCGGCACTTTTTTGCACACCATGGGCTAAATGGCCAGGTCACATGGACCCCGAAGGCTCAGAGAAGGTTGGGGGAGGGGACCCACTGGAACAGCTGTTGGGAGACAGATGGTAGCCTCCCGTCAAGGCCATCCAGCGTGTTCTTTAACGTGCACAGGGTATGGCTCTCCCGCACACGGCGCCACGGCTTAACGTCCCATCCGACGGACGGCGGGCTTTCCAAGCCCATCGGTGTCCCCTACTAACCGTCAGTTACATACACATTTCCAGGGATATAAAAGGTTGAGAACCTCTGCTCTAAATCATTCATCTACTGCCAGATAATCAAGTTTTCTGCTGTGTCGGCTTACAGAAGAAGGAAGTTCGTTTGGAGGAAAAAGAAAGCAAAATGGAGGATCAACTCACATTGGAAACTGGATGTTCAGCCAGGACAACGACGGAGTTGCAGTCGTGATCATACACAAGTGACCAGAAATCGGGAACGGTGTGAGGCATTGGCCATTCAGTGACGATGAATTCCTTCGACCTGATGTAACCCTGAGCAAAGAGAACACACAAAATAGCATCAGAACTGGATCTTCATTTGACATATAGGCAGCTGTTTCTGTTTCAAAGTTTCTTTAAAGATTTAGACTACTTTAATTGCATTCGTTCCCTGACACGCATAAAGTGTTTTAAAAGGTTATATCAAACCAGATTTGGGTTGGGTTGTTTTACCTCTGAGCGGCACTTTTTTTGCACACCATGGCCTAAATGGCCAGATCACAAGGACTTCGAAGGCTCAGAGAAGGTTGGGGGAGGTGACCCACTGGAACAGCTGTTGGGAGACAGATGGCAGCCTCCCATCAATGCCACCCAGCGTGTTCTTTAACATGCACAGAGTATGGCTCTCCCGCACACGGGACCACGGCTTAACGTCCCATCCGACGGACGGACGGCCTTTCCAAGCCCATCGGTGTCCCCTACTGACAGTGGTCAGGGCGGAGAATTTTGCGGAGATAAATCTCAACGCTGACCCAGCTGGGACCCGAACCTGGGAACTGCAGATTACGAGCCTGGCACGCTACCGACTGAGCCACCCCATCAAACCAGATGCATCAGTAGAAGGCACAACACTCTCAAGTGTTATCAGTGTGCAAAATTATCCCAGAAAAGACCAACTGGATTATTCCTATGGTAGAAACCTACCAGTGCCAGGCCCTGCGAACTTTGAAGTTTAGGATCCAGTATGAGGTTATTAGTAGTGGGGCGCCTTAGGGTTATTAAGACTGAGAACTAGTACAGTCGATCAAAAAAAAAGTATCCGAACACTATGGTTGATTACAGAATCCAGAAAAAATATCTGGCAACGATTTTTTTTTAGAAATTAGTGATCTGGCAACCTTCGTGTCACGTGACACGAAGGTTGCCAGATCACTAATTTCTAACAAATTCTAACTAATTTCTAATCAACCATAGTGTTCGGATACTTTTTTGAGCGACTGTACACCTCGATCTGCTGCAAACTTACCGTAAATGACAAAATGTTTTTTGTCTGAACGAGGCACTGGCTCAGTTCCGCCCTCCCCACATTTTATTCCGATCACTTGGTCCTCACGTGTAAAAAAGACAATTGAAAACGGAAGGAATTTTTTTAAAAATCGGAACAAGGTTCCAGTTCAATCTTGCCCCTTCCCCTTCATTCACATCACTTTTTTCACCCCACCCTCCCTTTTTCCCCTCCTAGATCCTAACCTGAGCATAATGATTTCCAAAAATCCAAAAAAGCAACTTAGAATAATTAAAAAAAAACTCTTAGAAATGTAACAATTTTAGTAAACAATTTGATGCAAGAGTTGATTAATTACATTTAAATTGACGTTTGAGGTAAATCCTGAGGTTTTGTTTTGACACAACAAGGATTATCTTGAATGTTCCGAACAACGTAAAATGTTCACAATATGTTTTTCTCACTAACCTTTTAGAAGAAGCAAGTCTAAATAGTTTACCTAGTTGCTTCCTGCAATTGCACTGAAATTTCTTTTACTTAATGCACTGATATTTAACTGAAATTAGAGGCTAAAACGTAAAAGATCAGAAACGATATAAAGGCATTTTAAACTCACGTCAACGAAGACTGCATTGATGTAATCTGTGCTGTCATTGCTTTGGAAGGATGACAGGTATGGCCTGAAGTTGTCAGCTGAAAAAGAGTGAATAATAATTACCTTGAACAGTAGGAAACACATTTAAGAATTATGGTCTGAAAAATAAAAGTAGTTCTTGGTCAAGTAAATGATATTTCAGAACAAAAAGTTGTTGGGTTGAGTTGCTTTACCTCTGAGCGGCATTTTTTTGCACACCATGGGCTAAATGGCCAGGTCACATGGACCCCGAAGACCCAGAGAAGGTTGGAGGAGGGGACTCTCACTGGAACAGCTGTTGGGAGACAGATGGTAGCCTCTCGTCAAGGCCATCCAGCGTGTTCTTTAACGTGCACAGGGTATGACTCTCTCCCACACACGGGGCCACGACTTTATGTCCCATCCGACGGACGGCAGCCTTTCCAAGCCCATCGGTGTCCCCTACTGACTGTGGGCAGAGCGGGGAGTTTTGTGGAGATAAATCTCAACGCTGACCCAGCTAGGACTCGAACCTGGGAACTGCAGATTATGAGCCTGGCGCGCTACCGACTGAGTCACTCCCGCCATCATGATATCAGAACAAATGCTGGTGTGCCATGCGGTGATAAAAGTTTGTCAAGCTCTATTGTAGTGGATCCCAGCTCTGAATCCTAGGGTTCTTGTGACTTGACGATTGAGCCACCTTGTGCACAAAAATGCCGCTCTGAGGTACAGTCGCTCAAAAAAGTATCCGAACACTACGGTTGATTACAGAATTCAGAAAAAATTGCTGGCAACGATTTTTTTTTTTAGAAATTAGTGATCTGGCAACCTTCGTGTCACATGACACGAAGGTTGCCAGATCACTAATTTATAAAAAAAATCGTTGCCAGATATTTTTTCTGAATTCTGTAATCAACCATAGCGTTCGGATACTTTTTTGAGCGACTGTAAAACAACTCAAAATAATCCTATTCAAATATCGATTAATGAACTTGAGAAATGGCCATCTCAAAATAAATAATTGCTTTAAATATTATAAACTTTTTCAGTTGTTTTGAATGGTTGCACGTCGGGAGCGGTGTAAAAGATACTGGTGAGTTGTGTTGGGTTGTTTTACCTCTGAGCGGCACTTTTTTGCACACCATGGGCTAAATGGCCAGGTCACATGGACCCCGAAGGCTCAGAGAAGACTGGGGGGAGGGGACCCACTGGAACAGCTGTTGGGATGCAGATGGTAGCCTCCCGTCAAGGCCATCCAGCGTGTTCTTTAACGTGCACAGCGTATGGCTCTCCCACACACGGGGCCACGGCTTAACGTCCCATCCGACGGACGGCGGTCTTTCCAAGCCCATCGGTGTCCCCTACTGACCGTGGGCAGGGAGGGGAATTTTGCGGAAATAAATCTCATCGCTGATCCAGCTGGGACTCGAACCTGGGAACTACAGATTACGAGCCTGGCGCGCTGCCGACTGAGCCACCCCCGCCCCAGATACTGGTGATGTGCGGCATGAGATAAAGAGACGAATAAGGGTTGCTGCTAGGGATTTTAAGAATTTATGGACAGTGTGGAAAAACTGGCGTATACAGTTAAGATTAGAAATAGGCTATACAATAGTTTGGTCTTTTCTAGAGTTTGTTATGGAAATAAAACTTGGACCTTTTGCAAACAAGAAAGCAGGAAACTTGATACTTTTGATTCTGGATATTTACGCAGTATCTTGGGCATTAGGTGGCTCAACTTTGTAGATAATGATGAGGTTAGGCAAAGGAGGTATCAACCTCCTTTGAACAGCTTATTGTGGAGAGAGAGAGACTCCGTTGGTTTGGCCATGTTGCCCGTACGGATAATTATAGATTAACGAATAGGGTTATGAGCAGTGTGCCTAAAGGTTTGAGAAAGAAGGGGAGACCTAGGATGCAGTGGACAGACAATGTGAAACAGAACCTTCCTAGAATTGACAGTAGCTGTAGGTTAGGAAAGACGTGTTTGGATAACTAAATCGCACAGTTTGGTTGAATCTACGTAGTACATGTCTGCTTGAAGATTCTGTATGTATGTTGGGTTGTTTTACTTCTGAGCGGCACTTTTTTTGCACACCATGGGCTAAATGACCGGTCACATGGACCCCGAAGGCTCAGAGAAGGGTGGGGGAAGGGACCCACTGGAAGAGCTGTTAGGAGACAGATGGTAGCCTCCCGTCAAGGGCATCCAGCTGGTTCTTTAACGTATACAGGGTATGGCTCTCCTACACACGGACAACGGCTCAACGTCCCATCCGACGGACGGCGGTCTTTCCAAGCCCATCGGTGTCCCCTACTGACCGTGGGCATCGCGGGGAATTTTGCGGAGATAAATCTCAACGCTGAACCAACTGGGACTCAACCTGGGAACAACAGATTACGAACGTGGCGCGCTACCGACTGAGCCACCCCCTCCTCCCCGCCCCCTGTATGTATGTATTCATAGTAATTATTTCATTGGTTCAATATTTTCTCACTAAAAAAAGTAGAGATTTCACTACTAGAAACAAATACTATTCCTTATAACGAGTTAGAAATTAATGACATCTACATTTAGTTACATAGTCAGGAATGGAGGTTTAAAAGTTTCAAAGGAAACAGAACTTTCGAATTTCTCGTTTCTGGCACACATACCAATTTTTGACATGCTAAAATTTGGTAACTATTCCTAGTACAGTCGCTCAAAAAAGTATCCGAACGCTATGGTTGATTACAAATTTCAGAAAAAATATCTGGCAACGTTTTTTTAGAAATTAGTAATCTGGCAACCTTCGTGTCACGTGACACGAAGGTTGTAGGATCACTAATTTCTAAAAAAATCTTTGCCAGATATTTTTTCTGAATTCTGTAATCAACCATAGCGTTCGGATACTTTTTTGAGCGACTGTAGGTGATCATATTATTTTGATACTAGATCGTGTGGGCTCACTCACGGAAATATTGAGCGTGTGCAGTTACCGTTCACAGCAAACTGGAGCGTGTGCAGTAACTGCACACGCTCCAGTTTGCTGTGAACTGTAACTGGAGCGTTTACAGTTGCTGTATACGCTCCAGATATTTTTTCTGAATTCTGTAATCACGTGACACGAAGGTTGCCAGATCACTAATTTCTAAAAAAATCTTTGCCAGATATTTTTTCTTAATTCTGTAATCAACCATAGCGTTCGAATACTTTTTTGAGCGACTGTACGTAGGAGATAATAGACTTGTATTAGACTGTATCCCTCATGCATCACACACATCAAGCACATATACGCACAAAGACCCCAAAATCAACTTACGTGGAACTGTTGAAATGGTCCTGTTCTTGTCCCTGTTCTCAAGTCTGTGTCCCCCGGCTCTGTCTCCGATGGTGAATTTGGCTGATGTGTTGCATATTTTCTGTAAGGAATTAAATTATATTCAACTTAACAGAAGAAAAGTTGCGCGAAGATATTATGCCGGGGCCAAGGCAAAAATTTCCTAAACATTTATTGCAGATATTTAAATGAAAGTGTTATTCAAAAACTGATTTGTAGACTGTTTTTAGAAAAAAAACTTTTTCGAAACATTCAAATTTTTTTTATTTTTACAGAAAAGGGAAATATTATTTTTCGATTTGATAGGAATCGATGAAATGTTACGATCTCTGCATTTTTCCGAATCTCCCGGTAGTTTTAAAAGCGCCCTCTAATGGTAGAAAAAGTGGAAAAATGCCAAACATTCTAACGAATTTTTGCAAACGATCTGCAAATACGAGCTACAAACGATTATTGTGTACTAATTTTAAATTTTGGTGGTAAAGTGTGAAGTTTAAAATCTTACATTGGCATTATAATACACTAATTATACAGATAAGAAATACAAATCACCAAGACGATATAAATTATGTTCCAACCATGATGCAAAGAGTTTTGAAATCTATCTATATACATGAAATCACTGAAAAACAAACTGATGAAATAATTACTTCATTAGACATCAATAAATCACCTGGTTACGATAATGTTTGCATTAAACATATAAAATTTAATAAAGAGACACTACTTAATATTATATCAAAAATTATAAATCAGATTATATTTACTGGGAACATACCTACTCAACTCAAAACAGATATTTTAAGACCTATTTTTAAAGGTGATATTAAGGAGGATTTTTCTAACTATCGACCAATAACAATTCTGCCTATTTTTTCGAAAATAATGGAAAAATATATTTATAATACTGTTTTTAACTTTTTACTTAAACACAACATAATTAATGAAAATCAATTTGGCTTTCAAAAAGGAAAAAACACAATTCAACTAATTTCCAAAATTGCAAATAATATTAATAAATCATTGAATAATAGGGAAAAAATTGTAACTATGAAGAAAGCCTTCGATACAATAGATTATAACATTTTACTAAATAAATTGGAAAATTACGGTATTCGCGGTATATTGTTAGATTGGTTTAGAAATTATTTATCAGACAGATACACAATTACTAAAATAAAAAACTGCTACAGCAGAAAAGTAATTACACGATATGGAATTCCCCAAGGCTCAATTTTAGGTCCTTTACTGTTCTTAGTATACATAAATGATTTGTTCAATACAAAATTAAATAGTGCTATTTATCTATATGCTGACGACATTGTTTTAATAAACAGTCAGAAATATTTAAATGATAGCATTTCAGAGGTTCAAACAGATTACAATAATATTATTAGATGGTTAAATCATAATAAAATCTATTTAAATGAGAAAAAAACAAAACTGATGATTATTCATTCACCAGGATTTCATATTCATCAAAACCTCTTTATCAAAACTCATAAAATAAATTGCAGAAAAAAGGATGCTTCAAATTATGAATCATTATGCAGTTGCCCACTTGTTGAGCAAGTAAATAAAATAAATTACTTAGGAATCATTTTTGATGAATATTTTAGGTGGAATGCCCATATATCCCACATATGTAAAAGCTTGAGAATATCGGCGATAAAAATTAAAAAATTGAAATACGTATTAAATATGGAAACCTGTGTAATATTTTATAAAGCAATATGCGAATCTCTTTTAAATTATGGAATAATTGTGCATGGAACAACTAACTTAACTAACATAAATAAAATAGAAAAACTGCAGTCTATAATAGTTAAAAATATTATTTCGTTTCATTTGCAAAAAACTTATAAAACTTCTACCGATAGATTAAAATTTTTAAATCTTTTATCCTACAGCAATTTATATAAATACAATGTAATAATTAAAATTTTTTGACGAAACTTACAAACTAAAAATTCAACATAACAAAAATACAAGACTTCAAAACCAAGGTTATTACAAATTGCCAAATTTTCGAAATAATTACGGGAAACATACCTCCGAATATCAAGTACCACTTATATTTAATGCTATTCCAAAAGAATTACTAAATATAGATTCTTTTAGAAGACTTAAAATGGAATTAAAAAATTATTTGGTATTTTCTAGTTAGCTGTTTTTTATGTGTTGTGTTTTGTGGATTTATTTGATGTACTCCATTTTTGTGGCTGAATGACCTAGGTTTAATATAATTTATTCATTTTCCTGCAGATAAGCTATTTAGCTTTGCGGGTCAAATTGTAAATGTATTTGTATTCTTTACTCTTATGAATAAAAATTATATTCTTTAAAAAAAAAACAGTTATCTGTAATAGTGGGGGGGGGGGGGGGGTAGAGCGAAAGAACATAAACTTTTCGACTTAAGAAGAAGAAGAATGAAAGATTCTTTTCGTGTAATATAAGGACTGATAAATATTACTATTTGCATTTTCTTAATCATCAGTTAGTTATAATTTCCACTATTACAGGGTGCTACAAGTCGAAAATAAAAAAACCTACATCGTGTGGGCTCACTCACGGAAATATTGAGCGTGTGCAGTTGCTGTACACGCTCCAGATATTTTTCCTGAATTCTGTAACACGTGACACGAAGGTTGCCAGATCACTAATTTCTAAAAAAAATCGTTGCCAGATATTTTTTCTGAATTCTGTAATCAACCGTAGTGTTCGGATACTTTTTTGAGCGACTGTAGGTGGTCATATTATTTTGATACTAGATCGTGTGTACTCACTCACGGAAATATTGAGCGTGTGCAGTTACCGTTCACAGCAAACTGGAGCGTGTGCAAACTGGAGCGTGTGCTACTGCACACGCTCCAGTTTGCTGTGAACGGTAACTGGAGCATGTACAGTTGCTGTACACGCTCCAGATATTTTTCCTGAATTCTGTAACACGTGACACGAAGGTTGCCAGATCCCTAATTTCTAAAAAAAATCGTTGCCAGATATTTTTTCTGAATTCTGTAATCAACCATAGTGTTCGGATACTTTTTTTGAGTGACTGTACGTAGTATTGACTTGTGCTTACCTGATACTCTCGCTGATACTCGTTCTGACGAGTGATGGGATTCTTGATCGATTTGTGCTTCATCTGCTGAGAAATCTCGATGACGGGGAACCAAGTCTGCCCCGTATGGAGAGCTTCTTCCAATGCTTCGTAAATGAACTTGTACTGATCCTAAAGGAAGAGAGACCCGAAAAAGTTTGTTAGTGACATAGCCGCTTTTGCAAGACTGGGAATTAATCAAATTCATTTTATGAAAATCAATTTTAATTGCAAGTAATAACACTTGTGATAAAAAAATCAAAAGAAATGAAAATGAGGGAATTATTAAATTAAATCATTAAGGAAAGTAAAGTCAAGACATTTAGACCAAAGCTAAAGTGAGCAGACCACGGTGCAGCCTGATTTTCTGGTACATGTGTTCTTCTCAGATGAGGCCTCTTTCACACGTGAGGGTGTGTTTAATGTGCACATGGGTTGGGTTGTTTTACCTCTGAGCGGCACTTTTTTGCACACCATGGGCTAAATGGCCAGGTCAGATGGACCCCGAAGGCTCAGAGAAGGTTGGGGGAGGGGACCCACTGTAACAGCTGTTGGGAGACAGATGTTAGTCTCCCGTCAAGGCCATCCAGCGTGTTCTTTAACGTATGGCTCTCCCGCACACGGGGCCACGGCTTAACGTCCCATCCGACGGACGGCGACCTTTCCAAGCCTATCGGTGTCCCCTACTGACTGTGGACAGGGCTGGGAATTTTGCGGAGATAGATCTCAACGCTGACCCAGCTGGGACTCGAACCTGGGAACTACAGATTACGAGCCTGGCACGCTACCGACTGAGCCACCCCCGCCCCTTTAATGTGCACAATTCTCACGTTTGGGCGCACGAAAATCCACATACCACAATGGCACATGGTCATCAATAACGGTTCGCCGTCAATGTTTGGGCGGGTATCGTCAATATCATTTTGATTGAGCCATCAGCTGCTACCTCCCCGACTTAACAGGCAGATTTATCGGGTATTTCTTGAAGAAAAGTTTCCGGCACTGCCGGAAGGTGTTCCCGTGGCTATTTGCAGATGAATGTGATTTCAACACGGTTTGGCGCCAGCACACTTCAACAATGATGTGTAGGAGTATCTGAACGCCACTTTTGGGGACCGATAGATACGCCGGGGTGGACTCGTCGCCTGGCCACCAAGATCTCCCGATTTAACATGTATCGATTTCTTCCTCTGGAGACAGATGAAGAACCTCGTGTACGAGACTCCCATTGACTTAGATGAAGACCATGTCGCCGCTGCAACTGTTCCAAGAATCTTTCAACACGTACGGCAATCAATGCTTTGACGTTGTCATTCATGCAATGCTGTTGCCGGTCGCAGCTTTGAGAACCTTCTTTAAATAAACGTGTTGTTCACACTGGTTTCTATTCATTTATACACAAGCTCAACCGATATTTCTGTCAGCGCCCTCTAGCACCGAAGGATTACGTCAGTGGACATACATTCACAGACGAAAAAGATTTGTCCCCATTGAAAATTTTTTTTTTGATTTGCGACGTATAGGACAGAGAAGAATCCTAGAAGCTACTCCTAGCTTAATACAGGCATTCTCATACAAGGACATGCCCTACTACGACCGAAGTCACTGCTGACCACTGCCTTAGTTAGAGCTAACACAACACACAAAGTTTGCCTTGCTGGAACAGTCGCTAGCTGCCTAACCACTATGCCAGTTAAGGCTATATCCTCCATGTACAAAATGAATCACCCTGTTGAATTTCCCTCGTTAAACTGTCCATGATCAAAGAGTCTTTTGTGTACCAGGCAGGGCTGTAGTTTAAGGATTCCCTTTTCACATAATAAATTAAAATGAATACACATCGAAGAGCCAAAACATTATGACCACCTGCCTAATATAATGTTGGTCCTCCACGTGTCGCCAAAACGGCTCTTACCCGTCGAGGCGTTGACTCTACAAGATTTGTAAAGGTGTCTTGTGGTATCTGGTACCAACACGTTACCAGTAGATCCTTCAACTCTTTAAGTTACGTGGATGAGCCGCCGCATATTGGATATGCTGTTCCAATACAAACCACAGATGCTCGATTGGATTGATGTGTGGGGAATTTGGAGGCCAGGGCAATACCTGGAAGTCTTCCTCATGTTCTGCGAACCATTCTCAAACAATCCAGGTTGTGTGGCATGGCGCATTATCCTGCTGAAAGAAGGCACTACCAGAAGGAATACCGTTGCCATGAAAGTGTGTACCTGGTCTGCAATGATATTTAGGTAGGTGGTAGACGTCATAGTTTCCTGCACATGAAAGACTGGACCCAGGGTTTCCCAGCAAAACATTGCCCAAAGCATTATACTTCCTCCACCGGCTTGTTTTCTTCCCATGGTACCAACACTTCCCCAGGTAAAGGATTCACATGTATCCGGCAGTCCATATAATACAACAAGAAACGAGATTCATCGGAACCAGACGACCTTTTTCCAATTATTCAAAGTCCAGTTTCGATGCTCACGTGCCCATTATAGGTGCTTTCACGGTGAACCGAGGTTAGCATGGGCACTCTGAGTGGCCTGCAGCTACACAGCCACATTATCAGTAGGGTTCGATGTGCTATGTGTTGTGACACATTACTCCCATCACCAGCATTCAAATTACGGGCGAGATGCGTAACAGTATTCCTTCTGTTGGCTCATATCATACAGGATAGCCTTTGCTCACCTCTAGCATCGATAAGCGATGGTTAACATCGATGCCATTAATGTCCCTTACTGATTGTGGGCAGGGCGAGAAGTTTTGCAGAGATAATCTCAACACTGGCCCAGCTGGGACTCGAACCTGGGAACTACAAATTACAAACCTGGCGAAGAGATTGTGGAGGCACTGTTCTCAATTTGTAAGTGTGCATATAACCAGGTTTATGACCTGAGAGCACAGTAAAATATTGAATAATTCATAGACTTTATGTTTCTATACATATAGAGATACCGTGTTTCTAAGAATTCATTTATATGATGTTCCTAGCATAGAGTCCCCACGTAGCTGCGTTAAGATTATCTGCAGAAACCTTAGCTCTGCTATTGATAAGAAAGGGGACATTGATGGACTTAGAGAAGCTGCCATTGCTTTCTGTGGACTGACAGGATGTTCAGGTTCAGGAGAACCATTCCCCCTGTACTTAAAGAACACGCCGATTGGCTTTGATGGGCGGCTTCCATAACATACATGAATGTGAGACTTTGGGACCTAGTCATTTAACTCAATGCACCCACAAAATGGCCTCTCAGAGGTAAAACAACCCAACCTCCTATTCTGAATGGGGCTGGGTGGCTCAGTCGGTAGAGCGCCAAGCTCGTAATCTGTAATTCCTAGGTTCGAGTCCCAGCTGGGTCAGCTTTGAGATTTATCTCCACAAAATTCATCGTCAGTAGGGGGACACCGATGTGCATGGAAATGCCGCCGTCCGTCGGATGACACATTAAGCTGTGGCCTTGTGTGTGGGAGAGCCATACCCTGTGCATGTTAAAGAACACACTGGATGTCCTTGATGGGAGGCTACCATCTGTCTCCCAACACCTGTTCCAGTGGGTCTCCTCCCCTAACCTTCTCTGAGCCTTCGTGGTCCATGTGACCTGGCCATTTAGCCCATGGTGTGCAAGAAAGTGTCGCTCAGAGGTAAAACAACCCAACCTATTCTGAACAGACTTGAAAGGCGAAGTCTTTGTGTAGCACACCAACTTCATCGACTCTGCTACCAAATAAGTAGTTATGTCACTCCCTAGCTTCCCTCACCGACAGTGCTTTCCCCCTATGAGTATCGGGGGGAAGTGTTAGGAAGAATTGGGTTGGGTTGTTTTATCTCTGAGAGGCACTTTTTTGCACACCATGGGCTAAATGGCCAGGTCACATGGACCCCGAAGTCTCAGAGAAGGTTGTGGGAGGGGACCCACTGGAACAGCTGTTGGGAGACAGATGGTAGTCTCCCGTCAAGGCCATCCAGCGTGTTCTTTAACGTGCACAGGGTATGGCTCTCCTGCACATGGGGTCACGGCTTAAAGTCCCATGCGACGGACGATGGCCTTTCCAAGCCCATCGGTGTCCCCTACTGACCATGGGCGGGGAATTTTGCGGAGATAAATCTCAACGCTGACCCAGCTGGGACTCGAACCTGGGAACTACAGATTACGAGCCTGGCGCGCTACCGACTGAGCCACCCCCGCCCCTGTTAGGAAGAGACATAACTATCAGGTACTATCTTCTAATCCTGAAGGAAATCCCATTGACGTTTCGCTTCTATTACTGATAATTAGCACAGGTCTCCTATGATTGGTAAAGATTTGAATTCAAAAGGGCACTCTTTCTTTGCTCTTTTACTCACCACATCTTCAATCATACCCCTTCGCGCTGCCTTAAGACTCTTAACGTATCCGTAGACGTCGTACACTCCGTCTTCCTCCGCTAGCTCCAGGTTGGAATCGATGCAAATGTACGCTCCTGTCCTGCCGCAACCATCACTATTTCCAGGGTAGAAGGAATAGAGAGAAACGAGACGTGTCAGTTATGCATTGGTAATCAGTTTAATTTCAATTTTAATATGCTTTCAGTCATTGAAATCAATGGCTTCCAATGGGGGCGCCACTGCCCCTAAGAGGGCGTTTCAGATATTTTGGGGACGTTTGGTTTATTGAATTTAATTTTTATTTAATTAATATTTATTTGAATATTAAGTAAAACAAAAGAAAAAGTTTAATATATTTCGTAAAAAGTTTTAAAAATAATAGTTGGTTGGGGTCGAAAAGATTGGAAACCACTGATTTAACTAATGCATTAGTAAGAAAATCAGTAAGTTGGAGAAATTTAATTTACAATATAACTTTTTGTAATCACTTGGGGGGGGGGGGGCCTCAGTCGGTAGCAGGCTCGTAATCTGCAGTTCCGAAGTTAGAGTCCCAGCTAGGTCAGCATTGAGATTTATCTCTACAAAATTCCCTGCCTAGTTCAGTAGAGGAGAACACCGATGGGCTTGGAAAAACCGCCATCTATTGGATAGGACGTTAAGCCGTGTGCGGGAGAGTTATATCCTATGCACGTTAAGGAACACGCTGGATGGCATTGATGGGAGGCTACGATCTGACCCCAACGTCTGTTCCAGTGAGTGCCCTTCCTCAATCTTCTCTGAGCCTATGGGGTCCTTGTGACTTGGCCATTTAGCCCATTGTGTGCAAAAAAAGTGCCGTTCAGAGGTAAAACAACCCAACCCAAACAACGTAATCACTTGTGTTTCCTTATTGTCATGTCCCTCTAATTTATTTATTTTTATTTATTGTTGCATTTTATTGTATTTTTTGTTATTGTAAATATCTTTATGTATTAAGTATATTTTTGGAAATGTTATTGTGGGAATGTGACTCATAGATATTGTTTTCAGGTCTGAGCTGGCTGCCTGCATCTGCCAACGAATCCAAAAAGCCCTTTTACGGCCATTTACAACTAACCCCAGGCGCAAGTGCGGCGCTGGAGACTATGGCAGTGAGAGTAAACAACAGTCTTGAGCGTTGCTGTCAAACAGGAAGGGAGTTTGAACATGCATCAAAGGACGCCGCTCTTACTCAAACAAAACCCTTAAAGAGAGGATTCGGTTTTATGTCAGAATAAAGGTTCGGTTCTTAGTGAACCACGTTGTAGGCAAAGGTTGGATATCCTTTCGACGAGTTTGAGGTCGGTAAAGCGAGAGTCTGCAAAGTGCGGCTCTCCACCTCATTGCATAATTGTTTGCAGCAGCAAAGGCTTACGGAGTCGAGCGCATCCCCAGCACGTGATTGTATATAAATGTGAATAAACTGTGTCGTCCCTATACAACTCTCGTGCGTGAATTGTTGGACATATCTCTATACATCACTTGGCACAGCAAGTCTGAGGCATACGTCGGTACGGGTGTAACAACCCACGAACTTGTTATTTCACCTAATTAAGGGAGTAATTGATCGTCCTCTACTATAGAGTGGTTAATCGTATCCCATCGCTGCCAACACATTCGGCGCAATTCAAGCAGGATGTCTAATTTCACTTGACGAAATAAAAATCTGCGTCTTCCCTTACCACTGGCACACGACACTTATTTACGAATATATTGAACCAGTTGAAACGGGTCATGATTTTTTGGTTTGATGAAATTTGCAGTCTGTATTTAAGGAAGTAAAATACTTTTTTTAGATTTAAAAAACTGTTTTAAAATCTGTAATCTTATAAATCTACTATTATATTATCATCTTGCTATTCTGTAATCATAAATTTTCCTTGTAAGTAATCTGTGATCATTTATAAGTGTCTTTTGATTCTCTTACATAGGTTGGGTTGTTTTACCTGTGAGTAGCACTTTTTTGCACACAATGGGCTAAATGGCCAGGTCACAAGAACCCCGAAGGCTCAGAGAAGGTTGGGGGAGGGGAACCCACTGGAAGAGCTGTTAGGAGACAGATGGCAGTCTCCCGTCAAGGCCATCCAGCGTGTTCTTTAACGTGCACAGCGTATATCTCTCCCGCACACGGGGCCACGGCTTAACGTCCCATCCGACGGACGGCGGCCTTTCCAAGCCCATCGGTGTCCCCTACTGACCGTGGGCAGAGCGGGGAATTTTGCGGAGATAAATCTCGACGCTGACCCAGCTGGGACTCGAACCTGGGAACTACAGATTACGAGCCTGGCGCGCTACCGACTAAGCCACACCCGCCCCCCTTCAGTTAATGAGATTGTCCATTGAGGTATCCGGATTAAGTCCGATTCCGAGGTATGTATGTAACTAGAGCTTGAAAGAGGCGAGATTTGCCAGTCCCGGTTAGTCACAAAATTTCGCAGTGAGGTAGAGAGAGACCTCACTGCGAGAATTTTAGACCCGAACAACGTCGGATAAATCTGCTAGTGCATAATAAGTAATAAGTAATTTAGCGAAACAAGTTTTACTAGAATTATAATTTCTACTTTATCTGCCAAACAACCTTGGAAGTGTACATTGACTGAGTAAGAGAAAACATCGGAACGAGAATCAAAACAAATGACGCAAGAAGGATGATTTCGGCACGTCATGTTTGCCAGATAAGGTGGAAAGAAATGGAGGATGAAATTACGAATGGTGATATTACGAAGGAGAAGAGGCTATTTTTAGGACCAAAAATCTCGATCGTTACTGAAAATGGGAATGATATTACGATGAAAGTGATCTTGGGAGGAGAGAGGGGAAATAGAGGATGGATTATTTACCGCTGAGCCCGTTAACGCGAATGGCTTATTTTAACTCTATGTTAGAGGTAGAGTAGGAAAATAAGCGACGTGGTGTTTCGAATTAGTGAAGCATTAAGGGAATGCAGATTAGGCTCGCAAAAGTGTTCGGACTCTTTCAAATGGGGCGGGGATGGCTCAGTCGGTAGCGCGCCATGCTCGTAATCTGCAGTTCCTAGGTTCGAGTCCCAGCTGGGTCAGCATTGAGATTTATCTCCGAAAAATATCCCCGCCCTGCTCAAGGTCAGTAGGAGGCACCGATGGGCTTGGAATAGGCCACCGTCCGTCGGATGGGACGTTAAGCCGTAGCCCCGTGTGTGGGAGAGCCATACCCTGTGCACGTTAAAGAACACACTGGATGGCCTTAATGGGAGGCTACCATCTGTCTCCCAACAGCTGTTCCAGTGGGTCCCCTCCCCCATCCTTCTCTGAGCCTTCGGAGTCCTTGTGTCCTGGCCATTTAGCCCAAGGTGTGCAAAAAAGTGCCGCTCAGAGGTAAAACAACCCAACTCTTTCATATTATGTGAATGGTTAAGCTAAACAGAACTTCTGATACAAACGTTTTCATGAATGCCGGTTAAGTTTCAAAATTAAATCTGTCCCAATTTGGATTCGCAACAAAATTCTCTGAATAGTTTGATTTTAGGGCATTTAGGAAACAGTGTTCTCGAAAATGTTCTCTAAAGTTACTAAAAATTGATAGAATTATTAGACATATTTGTGAAATTCTACTTATATGTGCAAACGGAATTTGAAGTAGGGATTATTATTCTCAGTTTTAGTTTAAAAAATCATTAAGATTTGCAAATTAATAATGGTTTTAGTATTAGTTCTATTCTGTCAAATGCCACTTCAAATCATCAGCAAATTATACACCAAAAACGGAAAAGTGGTGTAGAATAGATCCCCGACATCACATTATTTGTAAACGATATCAAATTATTTCGAATTCCTGAAATTTTCGAAATATGGGAAACAGGGTTGGGTTGGATTGTTTTACCTCTGAGCGGTACTTTTTTGCACACCATGGGCTAAATGGCCAGGTCACATGGATCCCGAAGGCTCAGAGAAGGTTGGGGGAGGGGACCCACTGGAACAGCTGTTGGGAGACAGATGGTAGCCTCCCGTCAAGGCCATCCAGCGTGTTCTTTAACGTGCACAGGGTATGGCTCTCCCGCACACGGCGCCACGGCTTAACGTCCCATCCGACGGACGGCGACCTTTCCAAGCCCATCGGTGTCCCCTACTGACCGTGGGCAGGGCGGGGAAATTTTGCGGAGATAAATCTCAACGCTGACCTAGCTGGGACTCGAACCTGGGAACTACAGATTACGAGCCTGACGCGCTACCTACTGAGCCACCCCCACCCTTTCATGCACACAGTGCCACGACTTAACGTCCCATCCGACGGACGGCGGTCTTTCCAAGCCCATCGGTGTCCCATACTGACCGTGGGGAGGGCGTGGAATTTTGCGGAGACAAATCTCAACGCTGACCAGCTGGGACTCGAACCTACGAACTACAGATTACGAGCCTGGCGCGCTACCGACTGAGCCACCCCCGCCCCTGATCCAGTGGGAAAATTATTCGTAGAAAGTTCAGTGAAAGATTGTCCTTAGAATGTTTACAGAGGAAAGGAAATATTATTAAGAAAACAAAATCATCCTTAGAATTGAGCAGGTGGGATGCAGAAAACAACATTCTCTGCTGCAATATTATTTGCCAGGAGGATGACAAGCGCGATGTAATCAAAGTTTGACTAAGAAGTCAAAAGCAATAAAAAAAATAGCCCCTCAAGCAGCTGCTTGCCACAGAGGTTGTCAGCGTTGAGATTTATCTCCGCAAAATTCCCCGCCCTGCCCACGGTCAGTAGGGGACACCGATGGGCTTGGAAAGGTTGACTAAGATCAAAGTTTGACTAAGAAGTCAAAAGCAATAAAAAAAATAGCCCCTCAAGCAGCTGCTTGCCACAGAGGTTGTCAGCGTTGAGATTTATCTCCGCAAAATTCCCCGCCCTGCCCACGGTCAGTAGGGGACACCGATGGGCTTGGAAAGGTTGACTAAGATCAAAGTTTGACTAAGAAGTCAAAAGCAATAAAAAAAATAGCCCCTCAAGCAGCTGCTTGCCACAGAGGTTGTCAGCGTTGAGATTTATCTCCGCAAAATTCCCCGCCCTGCCCACGGTCAGTAGGGGACACCGATGGGCTTGGAAAGGTTGACTAAGATCAAAGTTTGACTAAGAAGTCAAAAGCAATAAAAAAAATAGCCCCTCAAGCAGCTGCTTGCCACAGAGGTTGTCAGCGTTGAGATTTATCTCCGCAAAATTCCCCGCCCTGCCCACGGTCAGTAGGGGACACCGATGGGCTTGGAAAGGCCGCCGTCAGTCGGATGGGACGTTAAGCCGTGGCCCCGTGTGCGGGAGAGCCATACCCTGTGCACGTTAAAGAACACGCTGGATGGCCTTGACGGGAAGCTGCCATCTGTCTCCCAACAGCTGTTCCAGTGGGTCCCCTCCCCCAATCTTCTCTGAGCCTTCGGGGTCCATGTGACCTGGCCATTTAGCCCATGGTGTGCAAAAAAGTGCCGCTCAGAAGTAAAACAACCGAAACAACCCAAAGCCACAGAGGTCTGACAGGAGCCTGTCAGTTTACATGCCATAGTAGAAGGTCTGTGAGGATACGATCCAAAAACACAAAACGCCTTTCGCTTCCTCATGAAGACTCCGTTTGTATTTCAGATTGAATTTAATTGCTAATTTTGGATTCGAGACGACAGAGAACTTAAAGGAGAAGTCCTTACCTGCAGTGGACGATGAGGGGTCCGTTGTTCGGATATTTGGCCAAGTACATTCTCGCTCTTCTCCTGAAGTCCAGCAAGGAGCTGGGAAACGGACTCGTATGTGTGGGCCACGAAATGTAGTGAAGATGGGAGATCTCTCTCACCTCGTCACCCTGAAATGAGCCAAAATAAGTTAGGAACCTCGTCACCCTAAAAATGAGCAAGAATAAATTAGGGACCTCGTCACCCTAAAATGAACAAAATAAGCTAGGGACCTCGTCACCCTAAAAATGAGCAAAACAAGTTAAGGACCTCGTCACCGTAAAAATGAGCAAAACAAGTTAAGGACCTCGTCACCGTAAAAATGAGCAAAACAAGTTAAGGACCTCGTCACCGTAAAAATTAGCAAAACAAGTTAAGGACCTCGTCACCGTAAAAATGAGCAAAACAAGTTAAGGACCTCGTCACCGTAAAAATTAGCAAAACAAGTTAAGGACCTCGTCACCCTAAAAATGAGCAAAACAAGTTAAGGACCTCGTCACCGTAAAAATTAGCAAAACAAGTTAAGGACCTCGTCACCCTAAAAATGAGCAAAACAAGTTAAGGACCTCGTCACCGTAAAAATGGGCAAAATAAGTTAGGGACTTCGTCACCGTAAAAATGAACAAAATAAGCTAGGGACTTCGTCACCTTAAAAAATAAACAAAATAAGCTAGGGACCTCGTCACCGCAAAAATGATCAAAATAAGCTAGGGACCTCGTCACAGTAAAAAACGAGCAAAACAAGTTAAGGACCTCATTACGGTAAAAAATTAGCAAAACAAATAAAGGACCTCGTCATCCTAAAAATGAGTAAAATAAGTTATGTACCTCGTCACCCTAAAAATGAGCAAAACAAGTTAAGGACCTCATCACCGTAAAAAATGAGCAAAACAAATAAAGGACCTCATCACCGTAAAAAATGAGCAAAACAAATAAAGGACCTCGTCACCGTAAAAAATGAACAAAATAAGTTAGTGACCTCGTCATCCTAAAAATGAGTAAAATAAGTTATGTACCTCGTCACCCTAAAAATGAGCAAAATAAGTTAGGGACCTCTTTTAAATTCAACCGTTTCTTTTGTTTAGTCACTGATTCAAAAGCATAAACAAATAGCTACACTTTATATAAAGAAATACTTTATATAAACAAATAGCTACACTTTATATAAAGAAATACTTTTGAAAACAGATTATGTCCTGTAATTTCTAGACTCAATATTGTCTAAATGTTTGATTAAATTTGCAGTCGTTTCGATGGGTTTTGTTTCTTTGTACAGTCGGTCAAAAAAGATATCCAAACACAATGGTTGATTACAGAATTCAGAAAAAATATCTGGCTTCGTGTCACGTGTCACGTGACACGAAGGTTGCCAGATCACTAATTTCTAAAAAAATCTTTGCCAGATATTTTTTCTGAACTCTGTAAATCAACCATAGTGTTCGGATATTTTTTTTTGAGCGACTGCATAGTTTAGCAAGTGAGGCAACGTACCTTCTTGATGACCAGACTCCTGACGAGATAGTTGGCCAGAGAATGTTCCGATTTGAGGGTCACTTCGATATCTCCGTAAAATTCAGGATGATCGCAGTCAATCGGCCAGTACCTGTCACACATGACCTGTGCATTAGAGAAGGAGATATTAAAAAACAAGCTTTCTTTCTAGAGTGATTTCATGAAAAGACACTAATTTTTTGTAATAAAGGATATTCTTATTTTCTGTTAGTAATCGTTGATCTACATGCACTGTTGTTCAATGGTTCGATGGGTGTATAATGTTGAAGAATACGCTGGATGACGTTGATGGGAGGCTACCATCTGTCTGCACGTTAAAGAATTTGGAAGTTGAAGTTGAACATGGCTAAACATGCACACACTCGGCGTGCTTTTGGGATCCTTATGACCTGGCCATATGGCGTGCTTTTGGGATCCTTATGATCGGACGGACGGAGGATTTCCAAGCCCATAGGTAATCGGTAATCATGCGTGTTCAAATGTGTGCATGTTCAAGCATTTTCAACTTGAAGGGACAGTGTTGAATTTTTAACATGTTCAAGTGTATGTTCGTTCAACGCATGTTCTGCACGTTCAAGCGTGCGCATGTTGTGTCAAGTAGGTACAGGTTAAGTCATGTTGTGTTAAGTAGGCACAGATTCAGGCATGTTCAAGTGTGCGCATGTTCAAGCATTTTCAACTGTGATCATGTTCAAGCATGTTCGATTGTGTGCATGTTTAGCCATGTTCAAGCACGTTCAAATGTGTGCATGTTCAAGCATTTTCAACTGTGATCATGTTCAAGCATGTTCGAGTGTGTGCATGTTTAGCCATGTTCAAGCATGTTGCACTGTGAGCATGTTCAAGCATTTTCAACTGTGATCATATTCAACCATGTTCGAGGGTGTACATGTTTAGCCATGTTCAAATGTGTGCATGTTCAAATGTGTCCATGTTCAAATGTGTGCAAATGTTCAACTGTACCTAAGTTTCAGGATGGGCATAAGGGGACAAGAATATTCGGACATATTTCAGAAGTTACACTTTGAGACGTATTTCAGGGATTGGCATGTTTCTGTCAGATCTTGATTCTGGTGGATCTCGCAACCTCAACTTTTAGAGTAAAGAATGTTAAGTGGAGTGAATGTACCATTGGAGATCATCTTAGTTTTGAGTTTGAAGCTGAAACTTCTGACCAAGAACCGTGAGCAGAAATCTTGATTATAATAATGGGAAACCGCAGAATCAAGATGTCTGTTACAACAACAAGATCGTTACAACAACAAGACAAGAACCGTGAGTAGAAATCTTGATTATAATAATGGGAAACCGCAGATCAAGATGTCTGTTAAAAAAATCTTTGCCAGATATTTTTTCTGAACTCTGTAAATCAACCATAGTGTTCGGATATTTTTTTTTGAGCGACTGCATAGTTTAGCAAGTGAGGCAACGTACCTTCTTGATGACCAGACTCCTGACGAGATAGTTGGCCAGAGAATGTTCCGATTTGCCTGATTTCCTGACGACATAGGACAAGTATAATTCGGACATAAAATACTGCACACGGACATAAATACGCTCATGAATGAGAGATTTCAGAAGGTACAGTCGCTCAAAAAAATATCCGAACACAATGGTTGATTACAGAATCCAGAAAAAAATATTTGGCAACGATTTTTTTTAGAAATTAATGATCTGGCAACCTTTGTGTCACGTGACACAAAGGTTGTCAGATCACTAATTTCTAAAAAAAAATTGTTGCCAGATATTTTTTCTGAATTCTGTAATCAACCATAGTGTTCGGATATTTTTTTGAGCGACTGTAGGTGGTCATATTATTTTGATACTAGATTGTGTGGGCTCACTCACGGAAATATTGAGCGTGTGCAGTTACCGTTCACAGCAAACTGGAGCGTGTGCAGTAACTGCACACGCTCCAGTTTGCTGTGAACGGTAACTGGAGCGTGTACAGTTGCTGTACACGCTCCAGATATTTTTCCCGAATTCTGTAATCACGTGACACGAAGGTTGCCAGATCACTAATTTCTAAAAAACATCGTTGCCAGATATTTTTTCTGAATTCTGTAATCAACCATAGTGTTCGGATATCTTTTTGAGCGACTTTAGGTGGTCATATTATTTTGATACTAGATCGTGTGGGCTCACTCACGGAAATATTGAGCGTGTGCAGTAACTGCACACGCTCCAGTTTGCACACGTTCCAGTGCAGTAACTGCACACGCTCCAGTTTGCTGTGAACGGTAACTGGAGCGTGTACAGCAACTGTACACGCTCCAGATATTTTTCCTGAATTCTGTAATCACGTGACACGAAGGTTGCCAGATCACTAATTTCTAAAAAAAATCGTTGCCAGATATATTTTCTGAATTCTGTAATTAACCATAGTGTTCGGATATCTTTTTGAGCGACTGTACAACGTACTTTCAGGAGGTACGGTAAAAAAAATTGGATAAGTAAAATTCCTTTCATGTTTAGAAAACTAACTCAATGACGGGTCACCATACTTATGAAGTAGGAAGGTGTCTTTTTAACTATCGCTTACCTTGATGAAATCGAATACTTTGGTCAGCATGACGATGACGTAAGACTTCTGCTCCCAAACCAACCTCCAGAAATCTGGAATTGTGGCTTCATTGGGACCTGGTGAAGGAATCGATAACAGAATCATCAGATAATGGACAGAAGAAAAGAAATCAGAATGATGCATGATGAAGATGTTTCTACAATGAAGATGCTTCGGTTGCAGTTTATGTATTGAGGAAAAAAGAAATATCCTCTGGCAATTTACTTATCACCGAAGTTGATAGAAATTTGACTGTTGGATTGTTTTAACTCTGAGTGGCACTGTTTTTGCACATACTGATATAAATTGACAGGTCACAAAGACCCCAAGGGGTCAGCGAAGGTTGGGGAAGGGGATCCACTAGACAGCATCCAGCGTGTTCTTTGAGGTGCACAGGGTATGATTGTCTTGCACACGGAGCTGCGGATTAACGTCCCATCCAATAGCTTTTATAGCCCATTGATGTCCTATTTCCGACTGAAGCTGTATTGGGTTGTTTTACCTCTGAGCGGCACTTTTTTTTTGTATACGATGGGCTTAATGGCCAGGTCATAAGGATCCCAAAGGCTCAGAGAAGGTTGGGGGATGGGACCCACTGGACAGCTGTTAGGAGACAGATGGTAGTCTCCCGTCAAGACCATTCAACGTGTTATTTAACGTGCACAAGTTATGGTTCTCTCGCACATGGGGCCACGGCTTAACGTCCCATCGGACGGACGAAGGATTTCCAAGCCCATAGGTAATACAGAGAGCAGGATGAAAATCTTCTGGAGATAAATCTCAACGCTGGCCCAGCCGGGACTCGAACCTGGAAACTACAGGTTACGAGCCTGACGCACTACTGAGTGAGCCACCATCGCCTCACTTTGTGAACGAAATTTTATCGTGTAAATTTAAAAAAACAAGTAATCTTCCATTTTTCTTATCGTAAAAAAAATCAGATTTCTAGATTTTTGGGGGTGGGGGGGGAGAGAATGCCTCACCTGGACGTGTCCCTGAAAATATCATGCATCTTCTGAAGAAAGACTGAACTGGAGTTGCACTTAATATCGAATTATCAGCAGGACTTTAGAAGGGGAACACTTATTTGTACGTTTAGATCAACACAAAACGAAACTCTCATAATACAGATTTTCACCATGAGACTAGGGACTAGGGGACTGTAACGACTAAACATAACCTACTGTCCCCTACAGTACAACCGTTGCCTACCGGTACAACATTACCAAGAGAGGAATTTTATTTTAAAAGTTCCAGCTTTAGTTTATCTTACCTCCAATAGATGGCGCAGCCAACAAAAATCGTATAACAACACGTAAACTCAATATTCATAGAGCTGCAGCGAAACACGAAAATTAATTTTCTCTCTCAAGTAATTAGTAATGAACAGAAAAATTAAACCTATGAAAGCTTAATATATTCGCATCATAATATTTGCTTAACAAGTTCTGTAAACATTAAAACAAATCGGCAATCTCCTTTTAATTTGTTTAGATGTCAGATTAGGAAACTCTCAGGAGATGAGATCTTGTACTCTGATAACCGATGCTCATTTTCTTAATAATCACATTTACATCATTTTTGCTGTTTTTAAGATCAAAGTGCCTCTAATTACCTCCACTTTCTAGATTACTTAAAGTTAGCTTTTCATTACAGGAAATCTCATTATTTTCTCTTCCACGAAAAAATAGTAGATTAGCAATCAAAACGCAAAAATAAAAATCGATATCAAAACCTTATATTTTTTAATATCTTTAATCGGTAATTTCTTATGTATCCTGATTATGGTGCTTTAAATTCAAATCCAAACATCCATTATTTAAGCGAATGATGAAAGATTCATTTATGCCGTATTGGACTTAGTAGCGGAATTAATGGTTAGTCTCGGTTCTGATCAAAGACAGTATCGGATAAGGTATGGAACACTTTTTCTTCTCCTGGGCTGGGTTGTTTTACCTCTGAGCGGCACTTTTTTGCACACCATGGGCTAAATGGCCCCCAACTTTCTCTGAACCTTCGGGTCCTTGTGACCTGGCCATTTAGCCCATGGTGTGCAAAAAAGTGCCGCTCAGAGGTAAAACAACCCAACCTCTGAGCGGAACTTTTTTGCACACCATGGGCTAAATGGCCCCCAACCTTCGGGTCCTTTTGACCTGGCCATTTAGCCCATGGTGTGCAAAAAAGTGCCGCTCAGAGGTTAGGTTGTTTTACCTCTGAGCGGCACTTTTTTGCACACCATGGGCTAAATGGTCAGGTCACATGGACCCCGAAGGCCCAGAAAAGGTTGGGGGAGGGGACCCACTGGAACAGCTGTTGGGAGACAGATGGTAGCCTCCCGTCAAGGCCATCCAGCATGTTCTTTAATGTGCACAGGGTATAGCTCTCCCACACACGGGGCCACGGCTTAACGTCCCATCCGACGGACGGCGGCCTTTCCAAGCCCATCGGTGTCCCCTACTGACCGTGGGCAGGGCGGGGAATTTTGCGGAGATAAATCTCAACGATTGACCCAGCTGGGACTCGAACCTGGGAACTACAGATTACGAGACTGGCGCGCTACCGACTGAGCCACCCCCGCCTCTATTCTTCTTCTGTGTTGTCTTTCTGTTGTGGTCTCACAGACTTTTTCTATGACGTATTATACCGAGCTGGCTCCTGTCAGACCTCTTTGGCAAGCAGCTGCTTGAGGAGGTATTTGTTTTATTTATTATTTTGGCTTTGTAAAGTTTAACATTATCTTCATGGGGGTGTTTGTATTACTTCCTCTCCTCCCCCACTAAATGAAATTATATTTTAATATTATCTCTTAAGCTTAAATAAAATGCGATATTTGAAAGTTGAGTTGTTTTTCTTCTGAATGGCATTTTTGTCCACACGATGGGATCAGAGATGGTTGGGGGAAGAGACCTCTGGAGGGTATTTAGGAGACAGATGGTGCCTCCCATCAAAGCCATCCAGAGTGTTCTTCAACGTCCAGAGCATGGTTCTCCTGAACAAGGCTCAATGTCCAATTCGAGGGACGGCGGCCTTTCCAACTCTGCTGATTGCGGATCTGGTCTCCACCAGTTCAGCTATAGCAAATGATCAAGATTTAATTTAATTCAGAAGTTGCTTATTTCACTCGCTAACTTGCCCAAATGACCACTTTCTCGTTGTTGATGAGGACTATGGTTTGGAATGGCCGTCACAGATCAGCCAACCCTGAAGTTGAAGATGAGTCCATGCCACTCATGTAGAAATACGAGATGCTCTTCGTATTGTGTTGGATAGGATATATCCATGTCCTATCCAACACAAGGAACAGGACAGATCAAGAGAAAGAGCACGCGACATTTTTCTGGAGGTTGTGGGTTCTTTTTCCCTTCCTGTCGAAATTCAATATTCTTAGGGAACTTCAATTGTTACATGCAATAGTGAGTTAACTGTTTTCGAACGTAAGTATATTTCAGTGTGCACTGAGTTCTATTTAAAAAGGGGCGGGGGTGGCTCAGTCGGTAGCGCGCCAGGCTCGTAATCTGTAGTTCCCAGGTTCGAGTCCCAGCTGGGTCAGCGTTGAGATTCATCTCCGCAAAATTCCCCGCCCTGCCCACGGTCAGTAGGGGACACCGATGGGCTTGGAAAGGCCGCCGTCCGTCGGATGGGACGTTAAGCCGTGGCCCCGTGTGCGGGAGAGCCATACCCTGTGCACGTTAAAGAACACGTTGGATGGCCTTGACGGGAGGCTACCATCTGTCTCCCAACAGCTGTTCCAGTGGGTCCCCTCCCCCAACCTTCTCTGAGACTTCGGGGTCCATGTGACCTGGCCATTTAGCCCATGGTGTGCAAAAAAAGTGCCGCTCAGAGGTAAAACAACCTAACGTTAAAGAACACGCTGGATGGCCTTGACGGGAGGCTACCATCTGTCTCCCAACAGCTATTCCAGTGGGTCCCCTTCCCCAACCTTCTCTGAGCCTTCGGGGCCCATGTGACCTGATCATTTAGCCCATGGTGTGCAAAAAAGTGCTGCTCAGAGGTAAAACAACCCAACCCAAATTCTATTTAAAAACTGATTTCAGTTTCGCTATAATACTCCTTCTGGTCGCCATGGTAATATCGCCCCCCCCCACCTCCTTCTTCTTCCTGCTGTGAGACTAATTCATTGGTGGCATGCAAAGCTCATAGCTTATAACTTTCCTAGGTATAATTTTGCGATTTCGTGGACTCTTTCTTCGCTCTCCCATACACTGCCCTCGGTAAGAAAACAGATACCAATAGGCTTCTAAAAGCTGCCGTCTTGGAAGGATAATTTAAGCCGTGGTCCGTGTGCAGGGGAACAAGCAAAAAACGTTTTAAAGTAGGTTATTAACAGAAAAAAAATCCTCTCAAATTCCTTGGACAATATTCTTTTTTTCTTTTTTTTTAGGGAGGAGGGCAGCTTTTTTCCACTCAAGCTTGTTCCCAAACATCGAAATTGTAGCTTCTTGACCCGCTTTGGGGGTTACCTATTTTAACCCTTTACTAAACCCTGTGCACGTTAAATAACTCGCTGGATGATCTTCACAGGAGGCTTTTCTCTTTCTTTTCACAGTTGTCCAGTGGCTCCCCCTCCTTCTGCTTCTCTGATCCCTTTGGGTCTTTGTGACCTGGCCATTTAATCTATTGTATGCACTCAGAGGGATACCAACCCGACCATAGTAGTTTCAGTTTAGGTCACACAGTTTTGGTAGTTCAGTAACGGCTCATTCAATAGATGAAATTCAAATGATTCGATAGATGATGATGATAATGATGAATTCCAAATGATTCGATAGATGATGATGGACTTCAAATGATTCATTAGATGAAATTCAAATGATTCGATATATGATGATGATGAATTCGAAATGATTCGATAGATGATGATGATGAATTCGAAATGATTCGATAGATGATGATGGACTTCAAATGATTCAATAGATGAAATTCAAATGATTCGATAGATGATGATGAGCACCAAATGATTCAATAGATGAAATTCAAATGATTCGATAGATGATGATGAACTCCAAATGATTCAATAGATGAAATTCAAATGATTCGATAGATGATGATGAACTCCAAATGATTCAATAGATGATGATGAACTCCAAATGATTCAATAGATGAAATTCAAATGATTCGATAGATGATGATGAGCACCAAATGATTCAATAGATGATGATGAACTCCAAATGATTCAATAGATGAAATTCAAATGATTCGATAGATGAAATTCAAATGATTCGATAGATGATGATGAATTCCAAATGATTCAATAGATGAAATTCAAATGATTTGATAGATGATGATGAACTCGAAATGATTCGATAGATGATGATGATGATGAACTTCAAATTATTCGATAGATGATGATGATAACGATGAACTTTAAATGATTCGATAGATGATGATGATAACGATGAACTTCAAATGTTTCGATAGATGACCACGACGACGATGATTATTTTATAATGGAATGAAAAACGTATAAATGTGATGAAGATCTAGAGGACAACATGAAATGGAAGTAAAAGTTGAAGGAAAAAATGTCAGTACAATAATAAAAACAATAATTTATGTTGAAACTGAAAGATGTTAAATAATCTTAGTGCTTACCTTGTGTGGCAATGTAGGCATTTGGTTTTAAAATACTCTGAAAAAGAAAAAACAAATGAAAACATCAGAATTTCTTACAAGAAATAACACAATGACTTCAAACATCGTAGAATAATCTGTAGAATATTTTTAAAAAGACAACTTGAATCTCAAGAAGAATAGTTTGTAACCTTTATTGGAATATTTTTGTCGTATTAGCATTTGGAAGTCTTTACAATTATTTGTTTTACAGTGATATTTCATAACAATACACTTCGCAATATTACTGGCGCTAAAGATTAAGATGTATCAGAAAGCTTAGACTTTTTTTGGCTAAATCAATGTTTTGCAACTGTAAATTTTATTTGGGTGTGAGAGTGAGGAGTTTATTTAAAAGTAACAACGGAATGATGATGGGTAATCCTAAAAAGAGAGTTTCATAACCATTGCTTTGAAGTTTACGAACCTTAAGTGTTAGGTGTAGCGGAAATTGAGGACCTTACGTAGTTCAGGGGAGTTGCTTAGGGGTGTTGCAAAACTGAAGAATAGTGGTACTTAGGGGTCTGCGAAACTGATGGGTGTATCGTGTGAGAAGAATATGAATAGAGTTATGACTTTTGCGGGTTAAAAAAAAAAACTCCATTCGAGGAGTAATTATTAAGCAAATGTTTTTTTTTCGAATTCGGATTAAAAACGGGTAGAAAAAATAAGAATCCAAGATTGTTTTTCAATTTTGGGTTGAAATCGAATTAAAAAAAATATACAGTTCAATTTTCTGAGTATTAGATTATAATTTTATCATTGACATACAATAACATGTGCATTGCCAAATGCTTCTTAAACGAAATTACAGCCGCTCAAAAAAGTATCCGAACACTACGGTTGATTACAGAATTCAGAAAAAATATCTGGCAACGATTGTTTTTAGAAATTAGTGATCTGGCAACCTTCGTGTCACGTGATTACAGAATTAAGGAAAAATATCTGGAGCGTGTACAGCAACTGTACACGCTCCAGTTACCGTTCATAGCAAACTGAAGCGTGTGCAGTTACTGCACACGCTCCAGTTTGCTGTGAACGGTAACTGCACACGCTCAATATTTCCGTGAGTGAGCCCACACGATCTAGTATCAAAATAATATGACCACCTACAGTCGCTCAAAAAATTATCCGAACACTATGGTTGATTACAGAATTCAGAAAGAAGAGTGCTCAGAAGAGCGTTTTTTGGGATGCCAAGGAACTGAACATAGTACTTTAGGGAGAGATAAACATCGTGCTTGGAAGGCCGTGAAAGCCAAAGATCTAGTTTAGGGATGCCACGAAAGTGGAAGGCTGTATTTTAGAGATGCCACGGAGGTGAAAAGCTGTACTTTAGGGATGCCACGAAAGTTGGATACCTGTTTAGGGATAGCATAAAAAGAAAAGATCATGGCTAGGGATACTACAGAAGTCTACAATGATTTATTCCTCAAGCACGGATGCAGGGGAAGTTTAAGGGAACCATTATTTTTGTGAAACTATGAAAAAAATTAAATCATGATGTCATAAAAATTCTAATATCGATGTTCCATAGAAACATTCCAATAGTGGTGTTCCTCCATACTGTAGGTTGGGTTGTTTTACCTCTGAGCGGCACTTTTTTGCACACCATGGGCTAAATGGCCAGGTCACATGGACCCCGAAGGCTCAGAGAAGGTTGGGGGAGGGGACCCACTGGAACAGCTGTTGGGAGACAGATGGTAGCCTCCCGTCAAGGCCATCCAGCGTGTTCTTTAACGTTGGGTTGTTTTACCTCTGAGCGGCACTTTTTTGCACACCATGGGCTAAATGGCCAGGTCACATGGACCCCGAAGGCTCAGAGAAGGTTAGGGGAGGAGACCCACTGGAACAGCTGTTGGGAGACAGATGGTAGCCTCCCGTCAAAGCCATCCAGCGTGTTCTTTAACGTGCACAGGGTATGGCTCTCTCCCGCACACGGGGCCACGGCTTAACGTCCCATCCGAAGGACGGCGGCCTTTCCAAGCCCATCGGTGTCCCCTACTGACCGTGGGCAGGGCGGGGAATTTTGCGGAGATAAATCTGAACGCTGACCCAGCTGGGACTCGAACCTGGGATCTACAGATTACAAGCCTGGCGCGCTACCGACTGAGCCACCCCTGCCCCCATACTGTAGGAGTGCTACAAAAGTTAAACCTTGTGCTTAGATGAGAACTGAAATTAGAGACTATACCTCATAGAATTTAAACTTACTTTTAGATCCCATGAGAGTTGAAACCCCGTAAATATGAACACGGTTTTGGGGTGCCATAAAAGTTGAAGACTCTGTTTAGAAGTGCTGCAAAATTTAAGAAATGAGTGCTGGGGGTTTGAAAACTTTGCACTCAGTGTAGAGGTGCCAAAAGTAGAAAAATGTTTGAGGAAAACTGGTCTGAATTACATTTTATTGCTTTTTTTACTCAAAAAATAGATATTTCAGAAGTATAGCATTCCATTAGGAAATTATCAAAAAAAGTTCTATTCGTGATGTTACAGACAAATTCTAACCGTGATGTTCTATAGAAAAACTAATTGTGCAGTTAGAAAAAAATTCCAATCCGTGTCAAGTGACACGAAATTTGCTAGATCACTAATTTCTAAAAAAATCGTTGCCAGATATTTTTTCTGAATTCTGTAATCAATCATAGCGTTCGGATACTTTTTTGAGTGACTGTAGGTGGTCATATTATTTTGATACTAGATCGTGTGGGCTCACTCACGGAAATATTGAGCGTGTGCAGTTACCGTTCACAGCAAACTGGAGCGTGTGCAGTAACTCCACACGCTCCAGTTTACTGTGAACGGTAACTGGAGCGTGTACAGTTGCAGATATTTTTCCTGAATTCTGTAATCACGTGGGGCGGGGGTGGCTCAGTCGGTAGCACGCCAGGCACGTAATCTGTAGTTCCCAGGTTCGAGTCCCAGCTGGGTCAGCGTTGAGATTTATCTCCGCAAAATTCCCCGCTCTGCCCACGGTCAGTAGGGGACATCGAAGGGCTTGGAAAGGCCGCCGTCCGTCGGATGGGACGTTAAGCCGTGGCCCCGTGTACCGGAGAGCCATACCCTGTGCACGTTAAAGAACACGCTGGATAACCTTGACGGGAGGCTACCATCTGTCTCCCAACAGCTGTTCCAGTGGGTCCCCTCCCCCAACCTTCTCTGAGCCTTCGGGGTCCATGTGACCTGGCCATTTAGCCCGTGGTGTGCAAAAAAGTGCCGCTCAGAGGTAAAACAACCCAACCCTGTAATCACGTGACACGAAGGTTGCCAGATCACTAATTTCTAAAAAAAATCGTTGCCAGATATTTTTTCTGAATTCTGTAATCAACCATAGTGTTCGGATACTTTTTTGAGCGACTGTAATTTCGTTTAAGAAGCATTTGGCAATGCACATGTTATTATTGTATGTCAATGATGAAATTATAATCTAATACTCAGAAAATTGAATTGTATATTTTTTTAAATTCGATTTCAACCCGAAATTGAAAAACAATCTTGGATTCTTATTTTTTCTACCCGATTTTAATCCGAATTCGAAAAAAAAACAACATTTTTTTAATAATTACTCCTCGAATGGAGTTTTTTTTTTTAACCCGCAAAAGTCATAACTCTATTCATATTCTTCTCACACGATACACAAAGGAATTAATAACACTAGCGGAAATTGAAAAAAGAACACCCTTAACAACTGAAGAGTAAGCTATGGGATGTATTTAGTAGAAACGATTTGTTGAGATTGGACAGTGATCACACATGTGAAGTGATTCAATGTTTATTTTATCTTTTAATGAGTATTACATTTTACAGAAGTCATATTTTAATAAGGTGTTGAACCTCCTCGAGCAGCAATACAAACTTACTATCTGGCATGCAAATCTGTCGTACAAATAAATGCTGGGGGATACCATTCCATGGGCTTTCAACTTGGACGCGTAATTCAGCGATGGTCGTTACCTGCCGCGGTCCGCGGAAGAGTTTTTGTCCGATCCAGTCCCAGACATGCTCGATTGGAGAGAAGTCCGAGAACGTGCTGGCCAAGGGTACTGCCTGAAGAGCATGTTGAGTTGCCCGGGCGGAGTGTGGGCGGGCGTTATCCAGCTGGAATATCACATTTGGAATTACACTCAAATATGGCAGGACGATGTCCAGACAGGACGTTGTCCAGGAGGAGGATCGCTGACGTACGTATTGCTATTCAGTGTACTCTGTACAAACACCAGACACGCACGAAAGTGATAGCTAATCGTTCCCCACACAATGATGTCCGGCGTGGGCCCTGTGTGTCGCTGGCAGATGCACGATGGAAGAAGCCGCTCATTTTGTCGCCTTAGAACGCGTAAACGACCATCAGAGATCAGACGATCCTAAGCAGAATCGGCATTCATCACTGAAGACCAGACGCCCTGTGTGTCGCTGGCAGATGCACGATAGAAGAAGCCGCTCATTTTGTCGCCTTAGAACGCGTAAACGACCATCAGAGATCAGACGATCCTAAGCAGAATCGGCATTCATCACTGAAGACCACAGACTGCCAATCTTCCCTCCAATGAACTCGTTCTCGACACCACTGAAAACGTGCTCGACAGTAACCGTGCCCGTAGTCCTGCTTCCAAAAGACCATTGCATATCGTTCTTGTAGACGCCCTTGCTATGACAGAGGATCGAATTTGTGACACCGTAGCCGTCCTTCTGCCACCGCCGCCCTCCTGATACGCCGACTGTCTCCTGCATCCGCAGCTCTGTGTTGCCCGAAACCACGTCTGCTAGTGTGCAAATGCTGTTCTGACCATCGACGCCACCATCGTACCACTGCCGATACCTCTCGTCCAACGCGGTGTGCAATTTGACGAAAAGACCAACCTGCTTCCCTAAGACCCACTATACGACATCGCTCAAACTCTGCTAACTGAACAAATGTTGTGCGCATGCGTCGTCCAGGCATGGTAGCTTCTTCAAAGAGCACTGAACAACACGACACAAGACGAACAACTTCTTTCTTCATGCCCTAGTCCTTAAATACGCGCTGCGTACCTCTGCATGTTGTCGCCCCAGTGACGTCATTATTTCATCCAATGACCTTCAATCTTGGATCACGGTTTCTGCTATCCTTAACTATTAGCATATTATAATATGACGTTCCTAAAGGAATTCCTTCTGGGTGTTCTTGTTTCAATTCCCTTCGGTGTATTTACAGTTTTCCCGAAAACAAACAAAAAAAGAAAAAAAAAATTTGGGGGCGGGGTGGCTCAGTCGGTAGCGCGCCAGGCTCGTAATCTGTAGTTCCCAGGTTCGAGTCCCAGCTGGGTTAGCGTTGAGATTTATCTCCGCAAAATTCCCCCGCCCTGCCCACGGTCAGTAGGGGACACCGATGGGCTTCGAAAGGCCGCCGTCCGTCGGATGGGACGTTAAGCCGTGGCCCCGTGTGCGGGAGAACCATACCCTGTGCACGTTAAAGAACACGCTGGATGGCCTTGACGGGAGGCTACCATCTCTCTCCCAACAGCTGTTCCAGTGGGTCCGCTCCCCCAACCTTCTCTGAGCCTTCGGGGTTCATGTGACCTGGCCATTTAGCCCACGGTGTGCAAAAAAGTGCCGCTCAGAGGTGAAACAACCCAACCCGAAAAAAATTTATATCAATTTTAAATGGTTTATCTCTACTTCTTCTGTTAACTAGGCTGAACATTAGAGCCTCAATATCATAACGGGCAATTCTATATAAGAGTTTATAACAAGTTTTTTTAATCGAACATGAATTTTTGCAATCCTATTCCCCATTTCTAAGGAATCTTTCCCGTTTTGGCCTCCGTAACAAGTGATCCAATCCCGCTACGGCAAGAAAGAAATTTACGTGAATCAGAAAAATAAAGATAACTGAACTTTTCTTCGGAATGGGACTAATTTCGGTGTTTTCAAGAGAAAAACTGCAAATCTTACCCAAGAATTTATTTTTTCGTCTTTTCCTGCTAAATGACGCATTTGGCAGACAAGAAACTCGATTCTCTTCCGTTGCTCTTTCTGACATCATTGGATTTCGCATCATCATCATCTTTCTTGCTCCTCCTCTTCTTCCTTCACCTTGGTAACAGTCAGCTTCTTGTATACCTCTTCGCTCGGCAGGGAAGGAGATTTATGACCTTCTTATTAACAAGACGATTTCTTCGCGTTTCCAGAAAAAGCTAACTGTAAACATTCCTTATTAAGTTCAGTGAGTCAGAGACGCTTTTCAGAGAAGACATGCATCTATCGATTCGCGTGATCCCGACCCTCGCTGAAACGAGTTCTTGTCTCTCTTGATCTCTTGTTCGAGGAACGCTGAAACCTTCCAGGCTATATAGAGTGATCGAATATTTGTCAAACTCTCTCGGGTGTGACTGATTCTTTTTCGGGATTTCGAAGTCTTTGCAAAAGAAGTGTTCTTTTCTGATTAAGATACGGTGGATGCTTTTATGGGAGAATTTGGGCAATCCTAAAAGACAGGTTTTTTTTCGCTTGAAAGAATGGTGTTGCTTCAGCAGCAAATAATACCAATGTATTCAGGGGATCTTTGTTAAGGAAGTTCAGAATTTTGTTAAACTTAAGATGAGTCGTAAAATTTGGATGCGGGAGATAAAACATGCATAAAAGAGATGGAAGGTCGATGTTGAAGATGAAATGCTTGCGAGAAAGATAAAATGCGGATAAGGTAGAGGAAGCACTGATGAGGAAGATGAAACCCTGTTGAAGTAGGTGAAACATCCGTGCAGAAAATTAAACTTGGATGTAGAGGATAAAAAGCTGGTGAAAAGGATAAAGCGATCTCTGATTCAGAGAGTTTCGTATTTTGTTAAACGTAAGGTGAACCGTAAAATTTGGATGCAGTTGATAAAACGTTGTTGCGGATGATAAAACGTGCACGAAGAAGATGGAGAGTCGATGTCGAAGATGAAATGCTGGCGAGATAGATAAAATGGGAATACAATGAATGGAAAACTGATGAGGAAGATGAAATGCTGATGGAGTAGATTAAACATGCATGAAAAATTTTAATTTGGACATAGAGGATAAATGGTTGTTCAGGAAGATAAAAATATATGCGATTCAAAGTTCTGGAAACGGAAGATAAAACTAGAATGAAAGAGATAATACGTCGATACCGAAGACGAAATGGCGATGATAAAGAATAAACATAGATGCATTAAAACATAATCAATGCATCTATGTTTAATCTTTATCATCACGAAAGCTTTGAGGGGCGGGGGTGGCTCAGTCGGTAGCGCGCCAGGCTCGTAATCTGTAGTTCCCAGGTTCGAGTCCCAGCTGGGTCAGCGTTGAGATTTATCTCCGCAAAATTCCCCGCCCTGCCCACGGTCAGTAGGGGACATCGAAGGGCTTGGAAAGGCCGCCGTCCGTCGGATGGGACGTTAAGCCGTGGCTCCGTGTGCGGGAGAGCCATACCCTGTGCACGTTAAAGAACACGCTGGATGGCCTTGACGGGAGGCTACCATCTGTCTCCCAACCACTGTTCCAGTGGGTCCCCTCCCCCAACCTTCTCTGAGCCTTCGGGGTCCATGTGACCTGGCCATTTAGCCCATGGTGTGAAAAAAAGTGCCGCTCGGAGGTAAAACAACCCAACCCACGAAAGCTTTGAAGAAAATAAAATATTAAAATAAACTTTCAGTTTTAAAAAAACTGAAACTCCAAGCTAAACTTCCTAACGCCGAAGAGAACCTTAAATACAGCGCAAATTAGATACAACTACTCAGCAGCGACTACTCATTCTGTTTGAGAAGTCTTCTAGAAATGCTATCGTTATTTATTTTCTGACTTTCAGTTTACAATCTGCGCATAATTTGATGAGGTTAAGTTGCTCTGTTTTTAATTAAATCATCTCTTCACACTCATTAAACTACTTTATTAAGTTTTATGAACATTAATGAACAAAACTTTTAAAAAATAGAACTCACACGGAAAGGATTTTCAAGTGTTTCTTCAAAATATTTGCTGACTCAGCACACTAATCTGAATGCAGAGAAACAAACTATTTTTTTCTAGCTTTCACTTCACCTAGCATGCATGGCTATACGTAAGGAGTTCGTGTTAGCTTTATTTGAATGTTAAATGTAATTTCGCCTAGCTAACTAGAAAGATTTGAATCTGAAGTATAAGCACACTACAAGGGTTTACTATGTCCTAATTAAATATTAAAATTATATTACATCAAGTACACTACGAATAAGATTTCTACTAACACGATTCGGTTTCAAGCAGGGTGAGTTTCGACCAACACAACTGGTCATTCAATTTAACACAATTTCTCCACTAGTTCTCTACGATTATTTATACGATTGCATTTACTATATAAGAAGATATCTTGGATGCTTTTTCTTGTCTCACCTATCAGCTCATAATTTCAGCACATCCAAAAATAGTTTTGTAGGAAAGAGCAGATATAATCGAAAATGGTAAATCTATGAAATAAGTGTTGTTGTAATTAGTTAGAGACTATTGATGTAATAGGATTAAAACTTACATCTAATATTAAGGCGTTGAATAAATGCTTACATCTATGAATATGGCATTGGTGTAATAGTTCAAAGACTTACATCTATGAAGGAGGCGTTGGTTTAATAGGTTAAAGACTTACATCTATGAAGGAGGCGTTGGTGTAATAGGTTACATCTATGAAGGAGGCGTTGGTGTAATAGGTTGCGTCTATGAAGGAGGCGTTGGTGTAATAGGTTATGTCTATGAAGGAGACGTTGGTGTAATAGGTTGAAGACTTATGTCTATGAAGGAGGTGTTGGTGTAATAGGTTGAAGACTTATGTCTATGAAGGAGGCGTTGGTGTAATAGGTTGCATCTATGAAGGAGGCGTTGGTGTAATAGGTTGCGTCTATGAAGGAGACGTTGGTGTAATAGGTTAAAGACTTATGTCTATGAAGGAGGTGTTGGTGTAATAGGTTGAAGACTTATGTCTATGAAGGAGGCGTTGGTGTAATAGGTTGCATCTATGAAGGAGGCGTTGGTGTAATAGGTTGCGTCTATGAAGGAGGCGTTGGTGTAATAGGTTATGTCTATGAAGGAGACGTTGGTGTAATAGGTTGAAGACTTATGTCTATGAAGGAGGCGAGGAGGCATTGGTGTAATAGGTTGCATCTATGAAGGAGGCGTTGGTGTAATAGGTTGTGTCTATGAAGGAGGCGTTGGTGTAATAGGTTGAAGACTTATGTCTATGAAGGAGGCGTTGATGTAATAGGTTGAAGACTTATGTCTATGAAGGAAGCATTGGTGTAATAGGTTGCGTCTATGAAGGAGGCGTTGGTGTAATAGGTTGCGTCTATGAAGGAGGCGTTGGTGTAATAGGTTGCGTCTATGAAGGAGGCGTTGGTGTAATAGGTTGCGTCTATGAAGGAGGCGTTGGTGTAATAGGTTGCGTCTATGAAGGGAGGCGTTGGTGTAATAGGTTATGTCTGTGAAGGAGACGTTGGTGTAATAGGTTGAAGACTTATGTCTATGAAGGAGGTGTTGGTGTAATAGGTTGAAGACTTATGTCTATGAAGGAGGCGTTGGTGTAATAGGTTGCATCTATGAAGGAGGCGTTGGTGTAATAGGTTGCGTCTATGAAGGAGGCGTTGGTGTAATAGGTTATGTCTATGAAGGAGACGTTGGTGTAATAGGTTGAAGACTTATGTCTATGAAGGAGGCGAGGAGGTATTGGTGTAATAGGTTGAAGACTTATGTCTATGAAGGAGGCGAGGAGGCATTGGTGTAATAGGTTGCATCTATGAAGGAGGTGTTGGTGTAATAGGTTGTCTATGAAGGAGGCGTTGGTGTAATAGGTTGAAGACTTATGTCTATGAAGGAGGCGTTGATGTAATAGGTTGAAGACATGTCTATGAAGGAAGCATTGGTGTAATAGGTTGCGTCTATGAAGGAGGCGTTGGTGTAATAGGTTGCGTCTATGAAGGAGGCGTTGGTGTAATAGGTTGCGTCTATGAAGGGAGGCGTTGGTGTAATAGGTTATGTCTATGAAGGAGACGTTGGTGTAATAGGTTGAAGACTTATGTCTATGAAGGAGGCGAGGAGGCATTGGTGTAATAGGTTGCATCTATGAAGGAGGCGTTGGTGTAATAGGTTGTGTCTATGAAGGAGGCGTTGGTGTAATTGGTTGAAGACTTATGTCTATGAAGGAGGCGAGGAGGCATTGGTGTAATAGGTTGCATCTATGAAGGAGGCGTTGGTGTAATAGGTTGTGTCTATGAAGGAGGCGTTGGTGTAATAGGTTGAAGACTTATGTCTATGAAGGAGGCGTTGATGTAATAGGTTGAAGACTTATGTCTATGAAGGAAGCATTGGTGTAATAGGTTGCGTCTATGAAGGAGGCGTTGGTGTAATAGGTTTCGTCTATGAAGGAGGCGTTGGTGTAATAGGTTGCGTCTATGAAGGAGGCGTTGGTGTAATAGGTTGCGTCTATGAAGGAGGCGTTGGTGTAATAGGTTGCGTCTATGAAGGGAGGCGTTGGTGTAATAGGTTATGTCTGTGAAGGAGGCGTTGGTGTAATAGGTTGAAGACTTATGTCTATGAAGGAGGCGAGGAGGCATTGGTGTAATAGGTTGCATCTATGAAGGAGGCGTTGGTGTAATAGGTTGTGTCTATGAAGGAGGCGTTGGTGTAATAGGTTGAAGACTTATGTCTATGAAGGAGGCGTTGATGTAATAGGTTGAAGACATGTCTATGAAGGAAGCATTGGTGTAATAGGTTGCGTCTATGAAGGAGGCGTTGGTGTAATAGGTTGCGTCTATGAAGGAGGCGTTGGTGTAATAGGTTGCGTCTATGAAGGGAGGCGTTGGTGTAATAGGTTATGTCTATGAAGGAGACGTTGGTGTAATAGGTTGAAGACTACTGTCTATGAAGCAGGCGTTGGTGTAATAGGTTGAAGACTTGTGTCTATGAAGGAGGCGTTGGTTTTATAGGTTGCGTCTACGAAGGAGGCATTGGTGTAATAGGTTGCGTCTATGAAGGAGGCATTGGTGTAATAGGTTGCGTCTATGAAAGAGGGGTTGGTGTAATAGGTTATGTCTATGAAGGAGACGTTGGTGTAATAGGTTGAAAACTTATGTCTATGAAGGAGGCGTTGGTGTAATAGGTTGAAGACTTATGTCTATGAAGGAGGCATTGGTGTAATAGGTTGCGTCTATGAAGGAGGCGTTGGTGTAATAGGTTATGTCTATGAAGGAGACGTTGGTGTAATAGGTTGAAGACTTATGTCTATGAAGGAGGCGAGGAGGCATTGGTGTAATAGGTTGCATCTATGAAGGAGGCGTTGGTGTAATAGATTGTGTCTATGAAGGAGGCGTTGGTGTAATAGGTTGAAGACTTATGTCTATGAAGGAGGCGTTGATGTAATAGGTTGAAGACATGTCTATGAAGGAAGCATTGGTGTAATAGGTTGCGTCTGTGAAGGAGGCGTTGGTGTAATAGGTTGCGTCTATGAAGGAGGCGTTGGTGTAATAGGTTGCGTCTATGAAGGGAGGCGTTGGTGTAATAGGTTATGTCTATGAAGGAGACGTTGGTGTAATAGGTTGAAGACTACTGTCTATGAAGCAGGCGTTGGTGTAATAGGTTGAAGACTTGTGTCTATGAAGGAGGCGTTGGTTTTATAGGTTGCGTCTACGAAGGAGGCATTGGTGTAATAGGTTGCGTCTATGAAGGAGGCATTGGTGTAATAGGTTGCGTCTATGAAAGAGGGGTTGGTGTAATAGGTTATGTCTATGAAGGAGACGTTGGTGTAATAGGTTGAAAACTTATGTCTATGAAGGAGGCGTTGGTGTAATAGGTTGAAGACTTATGTCTATGAAGGAGGCATTGGTGTAATAGGTTGCGTCTATGAAGGAGGCGTTGGTGTAATAGGTTATGTCTATGAAGGAGACGTTGGTGTAATAGGTTGAAGACTTATGTCTATGAAGGAGGCGAGGAGGCATTGGTGTAATAGGTTGCATCTATGAAGGAGGCGTTGGTGTAATAGGTTGTGTCTATGAAGGAGGCGTTGGTGTAATAGGTTGAAGACTTATGTCTATGAAGGAGGCGTTGATGTAATAGGTTGAAGACATGTCTATGAAGGAAGCATTGGTGTAATAGGTTGCGTCTATGAAGGAGGCGTTGGTGTAATAGGTTGCGTCTATGAAGGAGGCGTTGGTGTAATAGGTTGCGTCTATGAAGGGAGGCGTTGGTGTAATAGGTTATGTCTATGAAGGAGACGTTGGTGTAATAGGTTGAAGACTACTGTCTATGAAGCAGGCGTTGGTGTAATAGGTTGAAGACTTGTGTCTATGAAGGAGGCGTTGGTTTTATAGGTTGCGTCTACGAAGGAGGCATTGGTGTAATAGGTTGCGTCTATGAAGGAGGCATTGGTGTAATAGGTTGCGTCTATGAAAGAGGGGTTGGTGTAATAGGTTATGTCTATGAAGGAGACGTTGGTGTAATAGGTTGAAAACTTATGTCTATGAAGGAGGCGTTGGTGTAATAGGTTGAAGACTTATGTCTATGAAGGAGGCATTGGTGTAATAGGTTGCGTCTATGAAGGAGGCGTTGGTGTAATAGGTTATGTCTATGAAGGAGACGTTGGTGTAATAGGTTGAAGAATTACATCTATGAAGGATGCGTTGGTGTAATAGGTAAAAGACTTACATCTATGAAGGAGGCGTTGGTGTTATACGTTGAAGAATTACATCTATGAAGGATGCGTTGGTGTAATAGGTAAAAGACTTACATCTATTAAGGAGGCGTTGGTGTAATAGGTTGAAGACTTACATCTATGAAGGAGGCATTGACGTAATCCGTGTCTGGAACTCCGGGAAGAGGCTCAAGAACAACTCTGTTGTAGTCATCTGGAAGATAACAGTTTTCTTTATTAGAGTAATTTCAGGTGAAAATAAATAAAACAGAAAGCGCAGTTATCAATATCAAACAAGTTTCTTTAAAATTTATTCTTCATAGGCTTAAACCTATGAAGAATATATTTATAGGATATATACCATTGGTTGATTTCGGTTATTTCTCAAATAGTCTTACAAGTTAGATTTACATAATCAAATCCAAAATAAGAAAACTCAAAAGGAAAAATTGCCAAAACAAGAAATAAAACATGGAAACTGAGCGAAATTCGTTGCAGCTTTATTGTTAGAAACTTCACAGTTAATCAGCAGCATGTCTACTCTAGATCAAATGGAGCTTGATTCGATCCTGGTAAGTCTAAATGTGTCTTCTGTTGTGTTTGACACTGAGGTCTAACCTTCGTCACAGAGCTTTTCTGTGGTGTATTATACACACGGGCTCCTATAGTTCTCTGTGGCAAGCAGCTGCTTGATGAATATTCTTATATTTCAATATTATGATAATTTGTGTGTTCATATAGCGCGCTTTACTGTTGATCAAAGGATTGTTTGGGTTGGGTTGTTTTACCTCTGAGCGGCACTTTTTTGCACACCATGGGCTAAATGGCCAGGTCACATGGACCCCGAAGGCTCAGAGAAGGTTAGGGGAGGGGATCCACTGGAACAGCTGTTGGGAGACAGATGGTAGCCTCCCGTCAAGGCCATCCAGCGTGTTCTTTAACGTGCACAGGGTATGGCTCTCCCGCACACGGGGCAACGGCTTAACGTCCCATCCGACGGACGGCGGCCTTTACAATCCCATCGGTGTCCCCTACTGACCGTGGGCAGGGCGGGGAATTTTGCGGAGATAAATCTCAATGATCAAAGGGACCTGGATTCGAGCTCCGGGTAAGTTATGGGTGTTGTGTTATCTTTCTGCTGAGGCCTCACCTTTTCCACAGATCTCAGCTATGGTATATATAACAATATATGGTATACATACTAACAGTCTCCTGTCAGACCTCTGTGGCAAGCAGTTGTTTGAAGGGATATTTTTTATATACATATATATTTATAGAAATGAGATGCTATGGAATGAAAAAATCATGTCATAAGAAATTGGGTTGGGAGTGACTGAGTCGGTAGCATCTCATTTCAGGCTCATAATTGTTATTGTCAGGCTCATAATCTGTTACTTTCCAGGTTCGTGTCCCAATTGGGCCATCGCTGCCTTGTCCTCGGTCAGTAGGGGATACTCACGAGCTTGGAAAGACCACCGTCCACGTATGGAACGTTAATTCGTGGCCCCGTGTAACGTGAGAGCCATACCCTGTGCACGTTAAAGAACATGCATAGGCTTGACGGCAGGCTCCCATCTGTCTTATCTGTCTCCCAACAGTTATTCCAGTTGGTTCCCTCCCCTAACTTTCTCTGAGCCCTCGGGGTCTTTATGACCTGGCCATTTAGCCCACAGTGTGCATAAAAAGTGCAGCTCAGGAGTAAAACAACTCAACCCAAAGAAATTATACAAATTGTGGAATACTGAAAGATTAATTGCATATATTTCTAAAATATACACTAGTTTAAAGAATTAAATCGTTTCAAATAACAATACATGTTAAGGCTTAGGTCTGAGAAATATATCTTTTGATTGTAGTTTTGTTTTAAAATATTCGAACCTGAGGATCGAGATATTAATATATTTCATTGAGATCTTAATTTGCTATTACATTTAAAAAAGATAACTTATTTCAGCAGTTATTGAGTTTCTACTTTAGCTTCCCATTGACATAACATAGGTTTGTAACGTAATTTTTCTCCATAAGTGGGGACGAGGGTGGCTCAGTCGGTAGCGCGCCAGGCTCGTAATCTGTAGTTCCCAGGTTCGAGTCCCAGCTGGGTCAGTGTTGAGATTTATCTCCGCAAAATTTCCCCGCCCTGCCGACGGTCAGTAGCGGACACCGATGGGCTTGAAAAGGCCGCCGTCCGTCGGATGGGACGTTAAGCCGTGGCCCCGTGTGTGGGAGAGCCATACCCTGTGCACGTTAAAGAACACGCTGGATGGCCTTGACGGGAGGCTACCATCTGTCTCCCAACAGCTGTTCCAGTGGATCCCCTCCCCCAACCTTCTCTGAGCCTTCGGGGTCCTTGTGGCCTGGCCATTTAGCCCATGGTGTGCAAAAAAGTACCGCTCAGAGGTAAAACAATCCAATCCAATCCAATTCCATAAGTGTAGACGGAACATACCGACACCAGAATCAGTGCCAAGTATCTGCTTTAAAGCGTTAGCCGTGTGAATTCCAGACAAGCCCCGCAAGAAAGCATTTAAAGTTGAACAATGTGCGGTATGCTGAAGTTCTAATTGGACTAACACCATTCTCTGTGGGTTGGGTGTCTGACGGTGGGGACATCACCAACTGGCGCAGATATTTCGAAACATTAGACATTTGAAAGCAGGCAACAAAATCGAAGCTACCAGGAATTCTGAGTAAGGAAATTGGTTTCGTAACAAATAACTAGAGAGGAATCCTGGTCGGTCTTTGTCGAGTTCAAAATAGCACACATGACTTCGGGCTGGGTTGGGTTGGGTTGTTTTGCCTATGAGCGGCACTTTTCTGCACATCATGGGCTAAATGGCCAGGTCACATGGACCCCGAAGGCTCAGAGAAGATTGGGGGAGGGGATCCACTGGAACAGCTGTTGGGAGACAGATGGTAGCCTCCCATCAAGGCCATCGAGCGTGCTCTTTAACGTGCACAGGATATGACTCTCCCACACACGGTGCCACGGCCTAACGTCCCATCCGACGGACGGCGGCCTTTCCAAGCCCATCGGTGTCCCCTACTGACCGTGGGCAGGGCGGGGAATTTTTCGGAGATAAATCTCAACGCTGACCCAGCTGGGACTCGAATCTGGGAACTACAGATTACGAGCCTGGTGCCCTACCGACTGAGCCATCCCCGCCCCCTGACTTCGGGCTCTGGAGGGCCAGGGCTCAGAATAATTTCAATTTGAAATATTTATTGCAATTATGAAAAAATAAGTAAAAGTATAAAATAGTTTTTTTATTTCAATTTAAATCTTTTAATCAGTGTTTAGTAATTAAAATTAAGCACCATGAGGCTTTTGATAAGTTTTTAAGGATTCTTTATTTTTAATAAATGAATGGTTCTTTGCGTTTATGATGATGTTAGTCATGAAATTTCAGTTTTCACTAGAATTTCTGTAGTACTTCCCAGGTTCGAGTTCCAGCTCAGTTAACTTTGAGATTTATAGTTGCTAAATCCCATTTTGCCCTAAAAGAGAAATGGGGCATCTTTAGGACTAGAAAGCTCGGGTTCGTCTGATGAGAGTTCAGCCGTAGTCTCGTGTGCAGGAGAGCCATACCCTGTGTACAGTCGCTCAAAAAGTATACGAACACTACGGTTGATTACAGAATTCAGAAAAAATATCTGGCAACGATTTTTTTTAGAAATTAGTGATCTGGCAACCTTCGTGTCATCACCCATAGTGTTCGGGTATTTTTTTGAGCGACTGTAGGTGGTCATATTATTTTGATACTAGATCGTGTGGGCTCACTCACGGAAATATTGAGCGTGTGCAGTTACCGCTCACAGCAAACTGGAGCGTGTGCAGTAACTGCACACGCTCCAGTTTGCTGTGAACGGTAACTGGAGCGTGTACAGTTGCTGTACACGCTCCAGATATTTTTCTTGAATTCTGTAATCACGTGACACAAAGGTTGCCAGATCACTAATTTCTAAAAAAAATCGTTTGCAGATATTTTTTCTGAATTCTGTAATCAACCGTAGTGTTCGGATACTTTTTTGAGCGACTGTGCGTTAAAGAACACGTTGAATCCTATCTTCTCCTATCTGTCCCATCTGTCTCCTAGCAGTTGCCCAGTGAGTCCCCTTCCCCCAACTTTCTATGAGCCCTTGGAGTCCTTGTGACCTGGCTATTTAGCCCATTGTGTGCAAAAAAAGTGCCGTTCATGAGTAAAACGACCCAACTCACAGAATGGTCCAGTTTGTAAGCCCAATGTCCCTAGAGAGAATAAGTAGTGAATGATGTCGTCTTACAAGAACTTTTGGCTCATTACCAGAAGAGCACAAAATTCCACCGGAACTGCTAGCAGCATTTCAAGCAGCAGGACCGGTGTTATAAATTTGATGGCCCTAAACAAAGTTTGTTTTGGAGCCCCTTTGAACTCTGTAGCTCTTGGCACGGGCTTTGTTGACCCATGACTAGGGCTGGCCTTGTGAAGAAGTGTAAACTGTTGTTGATACATAGAAGATCGAATAATTCACTGAGTTCCAAGCAATGCGAAAAATAGCAGGTTTAAGTGCTACTGCCGAATATTTGGGAAGATTCACATATTTTTCGAATTATTGAAATCTTATTGCCTCGATCGCTTCTCCAGCTCAACTATTATCTTCGTTATGCACAGTGCGGTAAATAAGTGTTGAGAATGAAATAAAATTCCAATATTAGGTACGAGTATCATTCCGCAAGAGGCCGCTATAGATGCACTGAAGTATCTTCTCGGCAGTACAGCTAACCCCACGGTTACGGTTTTTAAGAAGTCCACTGAATCATAACTAGTTGAGATTCTGTTGTTCCTTCGTACGGATATGTGTGCATTGTGTATTACTGCGTCGTCAGAAACGTATCAATGGAACAACGTGTCAACATCAAATTTTATCTAAATGTAGAGAGAAAAGCTCCACTGAAACACGCGAAGTTTTGCAAACATCTTATGGAGATGAGGCTCTGTTTTCGTTCAGAATGAATTCAGAACTTCATTTCGTTTGATTCAGATTTCAGTTTTTGTTCAAATTTCAGAACTTCAATTCGTTTGAGAATTTCGTTCTTCATTTTCGTTCGTTCAGTTTTTTTTCCGCCATGGCCGAACTTTCTATTATAATTAGTTGGGCCAGCATAGCACTGTATACAAGGAACAACAGAATCTCAACTAGTTATGGTTGAGTGGACTTCTCAAAAACCGTAACCGTGCTGGTTACGGTTAGCTGGGCTGCCGAGAAGATACTTCAGTGCATCAGTAGTATTGTCCCACTCCACGGTAACCCCACTAGTGCTTTCCCCCTATGACGTCACTGACCACGCTCACTTCCGGACACGCCCCTAATTAATTACTAATTAGTAACCAATTAATTACTAATTAATAACCAATTAATAATCAATTAATAACTAATTAATAACCAATCAATAATCAATTAATTACTAATTAATAACCAATTAATAATCAATTAATAACTAATTAATAACTAATTAACAGCCCATAATTAATTAAAAATAATTAAAAATTAATTAATCCCCCTTATAAAAAAAACCATTTATTAAAAATTCCCCCCCTTTATTAACCCACCCTTCCTTACCCCTTTTTAACCCGTGGCGTCATCTGGTGACTATGAGGAGTACTATTTTCGGAAAAACCCCTATTTAAGCTATAATTTCCCGTTTTTGACTCCCCTTTATTAAAAAACCCCTTCCTACCCTCCCTTTTAACCCCTGGTGCCATCTAGTGACTATGAGGAGTACTATTTTCGGAAAAACCCCTATTTTAACTCTAATTTCCCGATTTTTGATTCCCCCTTTTCATTAGAAAAATCCCCCTATCAAAAGTTCCGCCCCCTTTATTAAAATTCCTTCCCCCTTTTAACCCCTGGCGCCATCTAGTGACTATAATGTCGGGAAAAAACCCTCGATTTTAGTCGTAATTAAACTTTGATGGGTGGCAACGATCGGATGATGCAAGCCTCAGAATAGTTGCAAGGGTAGCAACCTCCCGCAGAAAGGGATGATGCAATCCTCATAAATAATTACAAAGTCCAATCGTCTCCTATTGGCTTATTATATTTCCTGATAAAACTACGGGTCCTGATTGGTTATCCTAGGTGGCTGCTTTCCCTCGTTAAATAGGGGCCAGCCCTCGGGTGCGTCATTGTTCACGATGCAGGCTAGCAATCCAGATGTGTGGTGTCTCGGTGAAGAAGTTTATGTTGTGCCTTCGCTGTTCAAAAATAAGTTTTCTGTGTACGTACGTCGCTACAAGAAATATGAAAATGGCGAACTCATCTACCCTACACCTGTGGGGGTTACCCTCTCCATACCTGAATGGGAGGCTTTGTGTGTCACGTTCCCCCTCATAGAGGACCAAGTGAAAATCGGTCCCGATCAGCAGACATGGCACGTGATGCTGGTTTACGTGCCTACATGTATCACAATGTAGGTGGTGAACGCTGTGTCGACTTCATCAAAGAATCAGCTGACCAAAGAACTCTACAGTTATGTGTTGTGAGACGCTATATAACGCTGAACACCTCGCAGTGGTTCACGCTGGCTATCCACGTAGACGAAGTGATGCGCGTTGTGCATAACATGTGTGGAACTCTCAAAGATCACCATCTCCGTACGGCTATTATAAAACATTCAGAATCCGTTCGACCTTTCCTGTTGGGACCTGTTTTCAGGGGTCCCGGTGTGTTTACCTACTGCTGGTGGATATTTTCCGACAAGAGCTAACGTGTCTGATTCCGTTAGATGGACTTCAACCCGAAGAAAAAATAGTGACCATCGTAGGGTGGACTGGTGACTTGGACATTAACACCTTGGCACAGGTTTTTGCGGATAAGGCCTGTTGAATTTCGTAGATTCTGGATTTGTGTGTACTCTGAAATATAATGTTATTGTCGACGATGCAAAAAATGAAATGTATAAATTAAATAAATAATTGTAACCCATATAATGTGTCTGTCTTTTCATTCAGTGTCATTTCTGTCTTGATATGGATAGGAGAAAGAAGGTGTTAGCTAGTGCTGGAAGTGTAATCATAACAGTGTTAACGATAGTGGTGCTTGTATTAGAACTTGTAGCTCCTAGTAAAAATATTCAGTGTATATCAGTGTAAAAGCCTTAGGCAGTGAATACAAAATTCGAGTGTGCAACTTAACAGTGGACATCAGACAGTTTATAGGAGACATTCCTACAGTTACAGGTGTTACATTTTCACTACATCAATGGCAAAACCTGGTGGGATACGACGTCTGGGTGCAGCAGAAAACAAAACTTTGGAGTGCCATTATTTCGACCCTGAAAGAGGATTCGGTAGTGTAGAAAAGTTAGCTCAGAATACGGGGCTGCCGCTCAAACTCGTCCGAGAATGGTTAGAAAAGCAACCTGCCTACACGCTACATAAGCCTGGTTGCAGAAAGTTCCCCCGTAACAAAGTTTACGTCAAAGGGTTAGACGAACAATGGCAAGCCGATCACGTAGTTGTGAAAAATCTAACTCGCTTCAATGACGGTTATCGCTACATATTAACGGTCATTGATGTGTTCTCGAGGTATGGGTGGGCAGTGCCTATGAAGGCAAAAACAGGGAAAGAAATGATGTCGGCTTTCAAAAAAATCCTTTCCAAGGGGCGATCTCCCATGAATTTAAAAACTGATCAAGGTACCGAATTTACCAACAGAGTGTTCCAGAAATTCCTGAAAAAGAAAGGTATTCGGTTCTTCGTCACCTACTCTGACAAAAAAGCAACTTTGGTGAAGAGATGGAATCGTACCCTACGCGAGAGACTGGGGGGCTATTATACACGCAATAACACTTACCAGTACTTGGACATGCTGCAACGTGTTGTAAGAGGTTACAATGCCACAGTTCACAGTGCACACGATATGGCTCCCAAGGACGTGACCTTACACAATGAAGACGGTGTGTGGGTTCGACTCTATCGCAATCCAGCCAGAGTAAAAGAAAAACCAGCATTCAAAGTGGGGGACACGGTTTGACTAATGGGATACCGTGGAGTGGGACTATACTACTTGCATCTATAGCGGCCTCTTGCGGAATGATACTCGTTCCTCATATTGGAATTTTATTTCAGTCTCAACACTTATTTACCGCACTGTGTATAACGAAGATAATAGTAATAGATAATAGAGAAACCAACTATGCAGGGTCGGTGATGGCTTCAGTGGGAGTCCGCAACGTCTGCGATTTCCTCTTCTAATGGGGCGGGGGTGGTCTTCTAATGGGGCGTAATCTATAGTTCCCAGGTTCGAGTCCCAGCTGGGTCAGCGTTGAGATTTATCTCCAAAAATTCCCCGCTGTGCCTTAAAAGGAGTAATGTCCCAGTTTCAGCAAACGGAAACCGGACTCATAACTAAACCGTCCCTGTTTCAGCTTTCCAAAACTGACATTTTACTTCAATGTCCCGGTTCTAATCAATCGAAATCTGAACACTCCCCTCCCCTCCTAGATTCGGCGCTGGTTAGAAAGGAATTCCTAATAATAAAAATAATTTGGGAAGAGGCTAATCGAAGAGAAGCAGAAGAGGCACTTACATGGAATCATCTTTTTGTAGCTGTTTTTGTGTTCGTTGACCTCCTTTGTCGCGTGCCTCGTGCTGTGGTTATGTTCATCCTTCGTTGCAATCTGCGGAAAACAAAAATCAATCACATTAAAATATAAATATATATAAATACCCCCTCAAGCAGCTGCTTGCCACAGAGGTCTGACAGGAGCCTGCCAGTTTATACGTCACAGTAGAAGGTCTGAGAGGATGGCGGGACCTCAGCAGAAAAACATTACTACATCCATGCGTTAACCGGGGCTCGAACCCAGGTCCCATAAATCAGTAGCCCAGCGTGCTAACCACTCGGCCACGGGACTTTACACAACAAACAATCACATTACAAACACAATTCCATCTTTGCATTGCGTAAATATAACACCGCAGTTTTTTCAAGACATAATTCAGATTTTTTTTAAAAATTCACTGCACGTAACAAATAAAGAAATCGGAATTTTTTTACTTCTCTGAAGCAATAAATGATAAAGATCACCACGTACTCACCATCAAGTTTCATCGTGTCTCCTCATACGATGTATAAACACTTTTTTTTCCCCGCAATTTGGGGTAGAGGCAGAATTAGTAGAGCACGTGGTTTGCAATCTGCTAGTTCTCAGGTTCGACTACAGCATATGCCAGCATTCAGATTTTTTTCCGCCAGTGGCGGAACGTTCTATCATAGATAGGTTGGGCCAGCATTGCTTTGTATACAGAGAAACCAACAATGCAGGGGCAGTGATGGCTCCAGTGGAAGTGCGCAACGTCGGCGATTTCCTCTTCTAATGGGACGGGGGTAGCTCAGTCGGTAACGCGCCAGACTCGTAATCTGTAGTTCCCAGGTTCGAGTGCCAGCTGGGTCAGCGTTGAGATTTATCTGCGAAAAATTCCCCGCCCTGTCCACGGTCAGTAGGGGACACCGATGGGCTTGGAAAGGCCACCGTCCGTCGGATGGGACGTTAAGCCGTGACCCCGTGTACGGGAGAGCCATACCCTGTGCACGTTAAAGAACACGCTGGATGGCCTTGACGGAAGGTTACCATCTGTCTCCCAACAGCTGTTCCAGTGGGTCCCCTCCCCCAACCTTCTCTGAGCCTTCGGGGCCCATGTGACCTGGCCATTTAGCCCATGGTGTGCAAAAAAGTGCCGCTCAGAGGTAAAACAACCCACCCCTCCGTTTTATAGGTCTTGAAAAATTTCTTAGAGAGTGCATGAAATATACGTAAGTTTAATAATTTTTAGTGGTTAGCACGCTTGGCTACTGATCTAAGGGACCTGGGTTCGAGCCCCGGGTAAGGCATAGTTGTGTGTGTTGTTTTTCTGCTGAGGTCCTGCCATCCTCACAGACCTTCTATTATGGCATATAAACTGGCAGGCTCCTGTCAGACCTCTGTGGCAAGCAGCTGCTTGAGGGGGTATTTATTTTATTTATTTTTTATTTATTACTAACATTTTCAAAGGGAGCTGGACCAGTCACTCTTCATTATAATATCTAATTGCACCCTATTCTGTTCCCCATACAGTTCACTCGAAAGAGAATGAATAACTGAACAACACTAAATTCGAAAAATGTTTGCCAGCTAATAAAGTTTAATACTTCTCTTGCACAAAATACATTAAGCAAGTGAAGTTGAAAAATAAAAGCAACGAGCTTTCATTTATTGATTCAGAATTTAATCAGAAGTTCATTCCGCTATGAAAACTTGCGTTCTAAGAAAGCAAAACAACACATAACTACTTTTCATAAGCTGTATAAGTTCCTTAATAAAGGATAGAAGCAAAGTAATCCTGACATTGCTTTGAATCTTTGCTAAATCGGTTAAGGAACTCTTCATAATCTTTAATTTGCTCACTCAGCGACAACAGAGTTTGTAAACTACAATTTCAATCAGAAATTCGCTTCACAGAAGTTTTCATTCCGACATTAGAGAATAAAGTACACAGAACCGCATCAAGCCATACATCACTTAAAACAGCTGCAGAAATCAAACCACTTAAAACTTTTCGTCCAAACAATTAAATTTCTCGATTTCCCTCAAAGTTCGCTTATGTTGATTCACAGAGTATAATTTGGATTCCTGCCAAATATTTGACCTCGATGATTTTTGAATAAACCGAAAGACTCTGAAAACTTTTACGATCAAAGACATTCTTCATTTCCTTTTCGAAAATGGCGATGCACTCGTTATATCTGCTTAATGGAAATGGGATAAAATGTTTTGTCGAGAACACAGACTATTTAAAGAGAAGCACGGGCATCACTACTAAAAGAAAAATGGTAACTGAGTTGCTATTAAGAGAGTGACCCTAAACTATCTTGTTTCACAGTCGAACGATAACTTTTAACATGCGATTGTTTAGTTAACAAATCCAATTTTCCAGATGCGTCTCTTTCACACATCTATACTGCGTCGACTGAAATCTTTGGTGTAACAAGGATGTTTTCATGAAGGGGGGAGGGGTACTTACTCACCCCTTCCTGTTAATTAAAGATAAATATTCCTTAAGCAGTCCACTTGTTCCAGGGATCTAACAACACAACATTGTTGGGTTGGGTTGGGTTCTTTACCTCTGAGCGGCACTTTTTTGGAATCGTGGGTGCAATACCAATCGAATGTTTTCAACACCTGGAAGGGGCGGGGGTGCTCAGTCGGTAGCGCGCCAGGCTCGTAATCTGTAGTTCCCAGGTTCGAGTCCCAACTGGGTCAGCGTTGAGATTTATCTCCGCAAAATTCCCGCCCTGCCCACGGTCAGTAGGGGACACCGATGGGCTTGGAAAGGCCGCCGTCCGTCGGGTGGGACGTTAAGCCGTGGCCCCGTGTGCGGAAGAGCCATACCCTGTGCACGTTAAAGAACACGCTGGATGGCCTTGACGGGAAGCTACTATCTGTCTCCCAACAGCTTGTTCTAGTGGGTACCCTCCCCAACCTTCTCTGAGACTTCGGGGTCCATGTGACCTGGCCATTTAGCCTATGGTGCGCAAAAAAGTGCCGCTCAGAGGTAAAACAACCCAACCCAACACCTGGAAGAATCCATGCCATGACGTGTTGCTGCTCTTGTGAGGACGAAAGGAGGATCCACGCGTTATTAGGTGGGTGTGCATAATAAACTGTCATTTCAGTGTATATTTTTACAAATATATTTTTACAATACATTTTTGCAGTAGTTCCGGTGACTCACATTCTCAAAGGGGAAAGGGAACGAATACACCCCCACAGATCTGACCCTCGGAATAATTAATCATCGCGATTCAGATAAAATTGCCTCTCGGATCTTACATTCCACAACCCTACTTTAAACATTGAAAGAATATTGTCAAAAATCGAGAGTTAGATGATTTGTTTGAGATCTTTAAAATATCTTCAATCTCATTTCCCTCATAAAAAGCTTATTTAAGAAATTACAAGTCTCTGACTCTTACAACCTAACAAGAATTTATTTGCAATAAAGCGGCCATTGAGTGAATAATGAGGTCAAAGTTCAACAACCTAAACGAGTCTTCGGAAGATTTTCTAAACAGTTTCATGATGGATTTTGGCGCCGGAAAGACTTTGTTTTGTATGAAAATCAAAGAAAGGAATTTCTTTACCCGTCGTCCTCGTTTCCTTTCTTCCCGAACGAGTCCACACAGAATTTCCCCCGACACCCGTCGTCTGCCTTCGGATCCCTGTCGGGCCTTTCCTTACAAATAAGATCAGATGCATTCTAATATCGAAAAAAGGAACGGACGCGTCACTTAATTTAATTGCGAACTTTCCCCTTTCAATTCCTACAGAAAAGTGACGTCTTTGGGAGGATTGAGCGACATGATAAGTTTACCACAAAGAATGGAAAAAGCCAGCTATATTATCAGCTTTATTGAGATTAAATGCTTTTTCTACTGTTTTCTAACAGAAACATATCCCATTGAAAATATATTTTTCGTTTTTCTGTTTATAATAAAATTCACTCGTTGCCCGCTTTGATCATCTGTTGAGGTACGAAAAGAAAAATGGATTTTTTTTCTCTCTCAGAAATTCTTTTGTGAAGCAAGGTTGAGTTGTTTTACCTCTGAGCGGCAATTTTTTGCACACCATGTGCTAAATGGTCAGGTCACATGGGCTCCGAAGGCTCAGAGAAGGTTGGGGGAGGGGACCCACTGGAACAGATGTTGAGAGACAGATGGTAGCCTCCCGTCAAGGCCATCCAGAGTATTCTTTAACGTACACATGGAATGGCTCTCCCGCACAAGGACCAACGGCTTAACGTCCCATCCGACGGACGGCCGCCTTTCCAAGCCCATCGGTGTCCCCTACTGACCGTGGGCAGGGCGGGGAGTTTTGCGGAGATAAATCTCAACGCTGACCCAGCTGGGAGTCGAACCTAGGAACTACAGATTACGAGCCTGGCACGCTACCGACTGAGCCACCCCTGCCCCTGTGAAGCAAGGAAATTGGAATAACGGTACTTCAGAGGAAGGTCATCATTCGAAGATCGAAAGCGATGACAGTTGATTAAAATGCGTAGAGGAAGGAGAATTTTTTTTGCGTTTTAAGAATATGAGTTTTGTGGATAAAATAGCGATTCAAAACGCTTGGAGGAAGAAATGTAAATGATGATTTTTCTCTACGATAATTGTGTTGTTCCGTCATTGAACTTGATGCTCAATGGATTTCTCACCAAATGAGCATTTTCCACAAAACTATAGTCAGCCATTCATGATCTGGGTTGGGTTGTTTTACCTCTGAGCGGCACTTTTTTGCACACCATGGGCTAAATGGTCAGGTCACCCATGAGTCAGGCACACCATGATCAGGCACACCATGAGCTAATGGTCAGGTAAATGGTCAGGGCCCTGAAGGCTCAGAGAAGGTTGGGGGAGGGGACCCACTGGAACAGCTGTTAGGAGACAGATGGTAGCCTCCCGTCAAGGCCATCCAGCGTGTTCTTTAACGTGCACAGGGTATGGCTCTCCCCCACACACGGGGCCACGGCTTAACGTCCCATCCGACGGACGGCGGACTTTCCATACTCATCGGTGTCCCCTACTGACCGTGGGCAGGGGGGGGGGAATTTTGCAGAGATAAATCTCAACGCTGACCCAATTGGGACTAGAACCTGGGAACTACAGATTTCGAGCCTGGCGCTCTACCGACTGAACCACCCCCGGCCCACAGACGACCGAGAGTAACACCACAAATTATTTTAATAAATTAATGATGACTGAATGAAGGTGTTACCAAAAAGTCTAGTCAGACTTGGGGAACGTGTTCTACTGTGCATAGTGACGAAAAAAGTTCCTATGAACATTGGGCCAAAAACTCTTCTCTTACGATTTACAGCACATTTTGAGAATGCAAATAAGTGTCTGTAAAGTTGGTTTTTATTTCAGTTTTTAGAGCACACTGTAAGTGATCGATGAGGACAAATATACAAATCTAGATAAGAGAGCAAGTGTTCGAAATCCCCTCCCTGAGAGCAATATACACCTCATACACCCAGCAACACACATACAATACACAACAGCGCATACAATACACGCAGTCTCTTCTCATCGACTGTCGAACACATTCCAAAAGGCCCGGTGTGTTCTGAATTCTTTGGCAACCATCCACGATCCGTTTGCTGAGAGTTGGGTTGGGTTGTTTTACCTCTGAGCGGCACTTTTTTGCACACCATGGGCTAAATGGCTAGGTCACATGGACCCTGAAGGCTCGGAGAAGGTTGGGGGAGGGGACCCACTGGAACAGCTGTTGGGAGACAGATGGTAGTCTCCCGTCAAGGCCATCCAGCGTGTTCTTTAACGTGCACAGGGTATGGCTCTCCCACACACGGGGCCACGGCTTAACGTCCCATCCGACGGACGGCGGCCTTTCCAAGCCCATCGGTGTCCCCTACTGACTGTGGACAGGGCGGGGAATTTTCCAGATATAAATCCCAACGCTGACCCAGCTGGGACTCGAACCTGGGAACTACCGTTTGCTGAGAGCTTGTGTATTAGGAACGGGGTAGTGTAAATAATCAGCCAATCAGCCTTAACGTGTCCCCATAAGTAGAAATCCAGTGAATTCAAACTGAGAGAGCGTGCAGGCCATGCAATTGGTCAACTTCTACCAATCCAACGGGCAGGATAGGTACAACTGAGATGTTTTCAAGCAATGAGACTAAAGTGTGCTGGAGATCAATCATGCATGAACCGCATACGATGGAGTATTTTCAAAGGAATGTCTTCCAGCAATGCAGGTAGTTCTGTCCTCAAGAAATGCAACATATTACAGGCCATTGAGCGTTGGCAGTACGAAAAATGGAGCAATCAGGCAGCCATCAAGGACGCCAGTCGAAACATTCACATGAAAACTATGCTGATGCAGAGATTGAGTGATTTCATGAAGATATTCCCATGACCACTGCTGAATACCATGAAAATCCTCAATGCCATTTCTTGTGAATTGCCATTCATCGGTGATAAAGCAGACAATGGGGGAAAATAGAATGCAACAGAGTGCTGCAGAAGCCATTGCGAAAAATCATCTGCTGAATGAAATTCTCTTTACAGTTGAATTGTGAAACACCTACGTCTGCTGATATTCTTCTTGTGCTAGTCCTCGGATCCTCCTCGACATGTCCCCCACCTGTTCCTCTAAAGCAGGTGTTCAGACATGTCTGGCCCGCCCCCGATCAAAAGTAATAGACGAAAAGAATCCTGTCTTCCAAAGACACTGATGGATGGCTGAAAAATTATTCCTGGTTGGACATCATCGGTGAGATGGGTTGCATTGTTTTACCTCTCAGCGGCACTTTTTTGCACACCATGGGCTAAATGGCCAGGTCACATGGACCCCTAAGGCTGGAGGAGGGGACCTATTGGAAAAGCTGTTGGGAGACAGATGGTAGCCTCCCGTCAAGGCCATCCAGCGTGTTCTTTAATGTTGGGTTGTTTTATCTCTGAGCGGCACTTTTTTGCACATCATGGGCTAAATGGCCAGGTCACAAGGACCCCGAAGGCATAGAGAAGGTTGGGGGAGGGGACCCACTGGAACAGCTGTATGGGAGACAGATGGTAGTCTCCCGTCAAGGCCATCCAGCGTGTTCTTTAACGTGCACAGGGTATGGCTCTCTCCCACACACGGGGCCACGGCTTAAAGTCCCATCTGACGGACGGCGGTCTTTCGAAGCCCATTGGTGTCCCCTACTGACCGTGAACAGGGCGGGGAGTTTTGCGGAGATAAGTCTCAACGCTGACCCAGCAGGGACACGAACCTGGGAACTACAGATTACGAGCCTGGCGCTCTACCGACTGAACCACCCCCGCCCCACATCATGGGTGAGGAAACATTATTATGTAGAGACGCTAAGCTTTACTCCAGTATCCGTTCGCTCGGCTATAAGTGAAATGAATGTCTGCCATTTCAGCGTTGCAGAATTGATTATTCATGGTCAAGATCGCAAATAACACGTGGATTGACGATAACAAACAGACCCTCGATTCACTTACACCTAACTTTGAAAATATAAATAATATGACCACCTACAACACGATCTAGTATCGAAATAATATGACCACCTACAGTCGCTCAAAAAATATCCGAACACTATTGTTGATTACAGACTTCAGAAAAAATATCTGGCAACGATTATTATTATTTTTTTAATTAGTGATCTGGCAACCTTCGTTGACACGTGACACGAAGGTTGCCGTGTCACTAATTTCTAAAAAAAAACGTTGTCAGATATTTTTTCTGAATTCTCTAATCAACCATAGTGTTCGGATACTTTTTTGAGCGACTATACCTTTTGACAGGCTTCCTTAGTTGCACTCTCAGAATGTGCTGTAACTCGGAAGCGAAGAGTTTCTGTCTCAATGTTCAGAAGAACTTTTTTCGTTACTATGCGCAGTTGAACACGTTCCCAAATTTGACAAGATCTTTTCGAAAGATCCTGAATATAGATTAACGCAATTTTCAAGAAATTCGGTAAAGACTAGTAATAGGTAAAGGAAAAATTTATTTCTCAATGGCGTTTTGAAACCTGGTTTTGCTCTCGATGACAAAGGGTTGGGGTGTTTTACCCTTGCGCGGCACCTTTTTGCATATAGTGGGCTAAATAGTCAGGTCACAAGGACCCCAAAGGTTCAGAGAAGATTTCTGGAAGGGGACCCACAGAGAGCTGTTAGTAGACAGATAGTAGCTTCCCGTCAAGGCCATCCAGCATGTTCTTTAACGTGCATCAGGGTATGGCTCTCTCCCACACACGGGACCATGGCTTAACGTAGTTCATCCAACCCGACGGACGGCGGCCTTTCCAAGTCCATCGGTGTCCCTTACTGACCGAAGGAAAGGCGAGGACTTTTGATGAGACAAATCTCAATGGTGTCCCAGCTGGGATTCGTGTCTGGGAGATACAGCTTACGAGCCTGGTTCCCAACTGACTGATATTATATTAGCCGAAAGTTACTCAAAGTAGAGGGGGCGGGGGTGGCTCAGTCGGTAGCGCGCCAGGCTCGTAATCTGTAGTTCCCAGGTTCGAGTCGCAGCTGGGTCAGCGTTGAGATTCATCTCCGCAAAACTTCCCGCCCCGCCCACGGTCAGTAGGGGACACCGATGGGCTTGGAAAGGCCTCCGTCCGTCAGATGGGACGTTAAGCCGTTACCACGTGTCGGGAGAGCCATACCCTTTGCACGTTAAAGAACACGCTGGATGGCCTTGACGGGAGGCTACCATCTGTCTCCCAACAGCTGTTCCAGTGGGTCCCCTCCCCCAAACTTCTCTGAGCCTTCGGGGTCCATGTGACCTGGCCATTTAGCCCATGGTGTGCAAAAAAAAGTGCCACTCAGAGATAAAACAACCCAACCCTTTTGAAACAACTCGTGAATATAAAACAAAAAAGAAAAAGCATTCGGAAATGCGTTTCGTACGTCAGGCATGTAAAGATAAAATTCTAAAAAAAAAATCAACGAATGCTTTCTTGTTATACTCTCGAAAATATGCATTTTTCATTTTTCTGTCGTCTTGCAAACTCCTCCAGTACATTTCCTCTAAAAGAGTAACAGTTTCTCTGTTGGTTCACTGATTTGAAGAGAAAGCGGAAATTAAAATGCAATTCAGTTGCCAGAATCAGCTACGCTTCTCGACGAGAGAAAACGAGATCTGAGATAGAAAGAAAACGTGATGCTTTCGCACGACCAATTACGGGGCCGTAATATAAGTAATAAACGCAAAAATATATTAAAAGAAGAAATTTCATCCATCATCCCTTGAAGATTTAATCCAAAATGAAAGTTGGGATTCAAAATAAAGAGGATTCAATCTCGTTTTGCTCTGTTTTACTCTCAATTTCGATAAAAGAAGTTTCCAATTGTCTTTACCTTACCATTATAGTTTCCTGTAAGATCTGCTTTCTTTTAGGGACCCTGTGTTGAACAGGAACAAGACGCAGAGCATTTCTTATCAGCGGACCCTTTGCTCTTATTGCACCTGAGGAAAGCAGCTCATTCTTCTAATCGAATTGTATTCTAATTTCCGCTTTTCTCTCCGAAGTGCTGAACCAACAGAAAAACATTTCTTTCATCTCTCCGAAGAAAGAAATGCAACCGAGGATTTTTCACCTCATCTGTCCGTAGCGAGAATAGAAAATAATCTTTTTAGTTGAAAAACTGAATAAACAAAGTTATTTTGTTGAAGTGCCATCTTTTTGTTCGCTGTCTTGGAGTCTATTCGAGATTTAGGCTGGGTTGTTTTATCTTTGGGAGGGTTTTTTTTTTGCACACAATGGCTAAATGATCGAGTCACAAGGTTCTTTTAACTCTGAATGGCACTATTTTGAGCACAATGAGTTAAATGGCCAGGTCAGTAGCATCCCAAAGGCTGAAAGAAAGTTGGGGAAAGCAATTGTTCTACACCAGTGGTTCTCTACCTTTTATGCTTCACGTACAGTCGCTCAAAAAAGTATCCGAACACTACGGTTGATTACAGAATTCAGAAAAAAATATCTGGCAACGATGTTTTTAGAAATTAGTGATTTGGCAGCCTTCGTGTCACGTGATTACAGAATTCAGGAGAAATATCTGGAGCGTGTACAGCAACTGTACACGCTCCAGTTACCGTTCACAGCAAACTGGAGCGTGTGCAGTTACTGCACACGCTCCAGTTTGCTGTGAACTGGATATTTCCGTGACTGAGCCCACACAATCTAGTATCAAAATAATATGACCACCTACAGTCGCTCAAAAAAGTATCTGAACACTATGGTTGATTACAGAATTCAGAAAAAATATCTGGCAACGATGTTTTTAGAAATTAGTGATCTGGCAACCTTCGTGTCACGTGATTACAGAATTCAGGAAAAATATCTGGAGCGAGTACAGCAACTGTACACGCTCCAGTTACCGTTCACAGCAAACTGGAGCGTGTGCAGTTACTGCACACCTCCAGTTTGCTGTGAACGGTAACTGCACACGCTCAATATTTCCGTGAGTGAGCCCACACGATCTAGTATCAAAATAATATGACCATCTACAGTCGCTCAAAAAATATTCGACCACTATGATTTAATTACAGGATTCAGAAAAAATATCTGGCAACGATGTTTTTAGAAATTAGTGATCTGGCAACCTTCGTGTCACGTGCCACGAAGTGTGCCAGATCACTAATTTCTAAAAACATCGTTGCCAGATATTTTTTCTGAATTCTGTAATCAACCATAGTGTTCGGATACTTTTTTTGAGCGACTGTACCCGTTGGAAATGTTTATGTAACTGGCGTACCTCAAATATAGTTATAGTATAACACTATGTAACTGGCGTAACCCTACTATAAAAATAAAAAATGATAAATACCCCCTCAAGCAGCTGCTTGCCACAGAGGTCTGACAGGAGCCTGTCAGTTTATATCCCATAGTAGAAGGTCTGTGAGGACGGCAGGCCCTCAGCAGAAGAACCACACAAACAGCCATGCCTTACCTGGGGCTCGAACCCAGGTCCCTTAGATCAGTAGCCAAGCGCGCTAACCACTCGGCCATGGGACTGCTCAACCCCACTATAGTTATAGTATAACAATGGGAATAAAATTTAAAATATATATATACACACATTAAAGTTTGCATTCATAAATTACGTATATCGATAAACACAAAAAATAACATAAACAATTTAACAAATCTTTCAAAATTATTAACATTTTACTGGGTAATCAGATCTAGCGCCTTTGAATTCTCACGGCGTACCCCAAAATATTTTACCGTATACCCCACGTTGAGAACCCCTAGTCTAATAATAAATAAATAATAATAATAAATACCCCCTCAAGCAGCTGCTTGCCACAGAGGTCTGACAGGAGCCTGTCAGTTTATATGCCATAGTAGGAGATCTGAATAATAAATACCCCCTCAAGCAGCTGCTTGCCACAGAGGTCTGACAGGAGCCTGTCAGTTTATATGCCACAGTAGGAGATCTGAATAATAAATACCCCCTCAAGCAGCTGCTTGCCACAGAGGTCTGACAGGAACCTGTCAGTTTATATGCCACAGTAGGAGATCTGAGAGGATGGCAGGACCTCAGCAGAAAAACGACACACACAGCCATGCCTAATCCGGGGCTCGAACCCAGGTCCCTTAGATCAGTAGCCAAGCGTGCTAACCACTCGGCCACGGGACGGCAATCACCCCTAGTCTAGACAACTAAAAGTCTCCCTTTATTCTCATAGATGTTCCCTTTCTCAAAATATCTCCGCAAAACTTCCCGCTTTTCCCATGGCAGTAGGAAACATCGATGGGCTTGGAAAGGCCGCCGTCCGTCGGATGGGCCGTTAAGCTGTGGTTGCATGGGCGGTAGAGCCACACCCTGTGCATTTTAAAGAACACGCTGAGTGCCTTGACGGGAGGCTACCATATGTCTCCCAACAACCACTCCAGTGTTGGGAGACACTGGAACTGTGTTTCCCTCTCACCCCAACCTTCTCTGAGCCTTCGGGGTGGGGCGGGGTTGGCTCAGTCGGTAGCGCGCCAGGCTCGTAATCTGTAGTTCCCAGGTTTGAGTCCCATCTGGGTCAGCGTTGAGACTTATCTAAGCAAAACTCCCCGCCCTGCCCACGGTCAGTAGAGGACAACAATGGGCTTCGAAAGACCGCCGTCCGTCGGATGTAACGTTAAGCCGTGGCCCCGTGTGCAGGAGAGCCATACCCTGTGCACGTTAAAGAACACGCTGGATGGCCTTGACGGGAGGCCTGTCTCCAAACAGCTATTCCAGTGGGTCCCCTCCCCCAACATTCTCTGAGCCTTCGGGGTCCATGTGACCTGGCCATTTAGCCCATTGTGTACAAGAAAGTGCCGCTCAGAGGTAAAACAACCCAACCCAACCCAACCTTCGGGGTCATTGTGACCTGTCCATTTAACCCATGGTGTGCAAAAAAGCGCAGCTCCGAGGTAAATCAATCCAACTTATATAATTTTCAAATTGTCAAAATTGATAACGGTCTATTGGGTTGCGACTTATTGCAGGTTGAGTCTAATGACAACCAGTGAGTCCTACTAAGAGAAATATTGCTTTTATAAATTCATCATTAAATAGCACTGATGTTGTTTAATATCGGTACTATATTACTGAAGACGTAAAATACAGTAATATAACTACTATACTATGTAAATAAAGTTAAAAAGTCTTAATCGTATTTATGCTATTACGTAATTTTCGACAGCCAATGACAGTTTTTCGATTTCCATAAATAAGCATTGAGTTTTGTGGGTCCATGGCATTATGTTTAAAGGTTGTTGTGATACTGAATTGAAATAAGAGATAAAGTTTTCGTCTTGTCAAAAGATATGCAAAAACATTTTTTTATGTACAGTCGCTGAAAAAAATATCCGAACACTATGGTTGATTACAGAATTGATAAAAAATATTTGGCAGCAATTTTTTTTGGAAATTAGTGATCTGTCAACTTTCGTGTACAGAAGGTTGCCAGATCACTAATTTCTAAAAAAAAATCGTTGCCAGATATTTTTTTCTGAATTCTGTAATCAACCATAGTGTTCGTATACTTTTTTGAGCGACTGTAGGTGGTCATATTATTTTGATACTAGATCGTGTGGGCTCACTCACGGAAATATTGAGCGTGTGCAGTTACCGTTCACAGCAATTTTTTTTAGAAATTAGTGATCTGGCAACCTTCGTGTCACGTGACACGAAGGTTGCCAGATCACTAATTTCTAAACAAAAAAAATCGTTGCCACATATTTTTTCTGAATTCTCTAATCAACCATAGTGTTTGGATACTTTTTTGAGCGACTGTATAGTAGGTCTATACCCCTCAATTTTCCTCTAAGTCCTCGGGGTCCTTGTGACTGGTCATTTAGCACATTGTGTGAAAAACAAAAATGCCGCTCTGAGATAGAACAACCCACCTTACATAAGCCCGAGCACTGAAAAGTGACTTCCCCTTCAAACCCTCTTTCTGATCAACTGCCAAAAGGATGTGGGATCGGATTCTCGTGTCCACTGCATCTCTGTCAAGATGCCAAGCCACGGACGAAAATGCAGCCAAACACATTGCACAAGTTCAAGTCTCTGCAGAGTTTTTTCTCTTTTCGTCTCTGTGAGCTTTCGGGTTAGGAAAGGCTTCTGCCAGATGTGTTTACAACCTGTTTCTTTAATTCTCTTTCGCTCCGTCTTTCTTTTGCTCCCTGTGTTCCCGATTTAAAGCGGTCTCTTTTGTCAGAAGGGAAGAAATAAACTTGTCGAACGTAGAGCTTTGGTTTTAGGTCTCTTGTTGGGAACGAAGTGACCTCAACTCAGTTTCAGTTTTTCTGACATTTTCATTCGAGTAGAGTTGTTTTTGAAGAATATGTTTCTTCTCTGATTTCAAGATATGTACAATTTGCTTTGGTTTGGTTTTACCTCTGAGCGGCACTTTTTTGCACACCATGGGCTAAATGGCCAGGTCACATGGACCCCGAATGCTCAGAGAAGGTTGGTGGAGGGGACCCACTGGAACAGCTGTTGAGGAGACAGATGGTAGCCTCCCGTCAAGGCCATCCAGCGTCCTCCATCCTCCGTCAGCCATCCATTAACGTGCACAGGGTATGCCTCTCACGCACACGGAGCCACGGCTTAACGTCCCATCCGACGGACGGCGGCCTTTCCAAGCCCATCGGTGTCCCCTACTGACCGTGGGCAGGGCGGTGAGTTTTGCGGAGATAAATCTCAACACTGACCCAGCTGGGACTCGAACCTGGGAACTGGAGATTACGAGCCTGGTGCGCTACCGACTGAGCCACCCCTTCCCCAGATATACTACATTTAGTGGATATAGAGACTGGGACGGGAAAAGGTACGGATATTACTTGGCTACAGAAGCAGTAGTAGAATAGAGAGTAAAATAATTTCGTGGATATAGAGACAATACCATAATAGAGAGTAAGGAAATTATGTGGATGGATAAAATACTGGAATGCAGAGTAGGAAAACTTATATGGATATAGAGGCATTGTCAGATTATAGAATAGGGTAATTACGTGGATATAGAGGTTGGGTTGTTTTACCTCTGAGCGGCACTTTTGCACACAATGGGTTAAATGGCCAGGTCACAAGAACCCCGAAGTCTCAGAGAAAGTTGGGGAGGACATCCACTGGAACAGCTGTTGGGAGACAGATCGCATCCTCCCGTCAAGTCCACCTGACATGTTCTTTACCGTGCACAGGGGTTGGCTCTCCCGCACAAGGGGCCACGGCTTAACGTCCCATCCGACGGACGGCGGCCTTTCCAAGCCCATCAGTGCCCCCTACTGACCGTGGGCAGGGCGCACAGTTTTGCGAAGATAAATCTCAACGCTGAGCCAGCTGGGACTCGAACCTGGGAACTGCAGATTACGAGACTGGCGCGCTACCGACTGAGCCACCCCGCTCCCTGATATAGAGACAATATCAGAAAGCATATTTAGGGAGTTATGTGGATATAGAAGCAATAATATATTTATTATTATTGTCTCTATATAGAATTACAAAATATAGATTCATATGAGGATGTAAAGTGAATTGACAGAATAATGAGACGCGGCATTATGGCGATATAGAGGCAAAACTAGAATATAGAGTAGCAATATTAACTGGACGGACAGACAATGAAGTTTCATACAAAACGTTTTTATATATTGTAATGAGGGGCGGGGGTGGCTCAGTCGGTAGCGCGCCAGGCTCGTATTCTGTAGTTCCCAGGTTCGAGTCCCAGCTGGGTCAGCGTTAAGATTTATCTCCGCAAAACTCCCACGATCAGTAGGGGACACCGATGGGCTTGGAAAGACCGCCGTCCGTCGGATGGGACGTTAAGCCGTGGCCCCGTGTGTGGGAGAGCCATACCCTGTGCACGTTAAAGAACACGCTGGATGGCCTTGACGGGAGGCTACCATCTGTCTCCCAACAGCTGTTCCAGTGGGTCCCCTCCCCCAACCTTCTGAGTCTTCGGGGTCCATGTGACCTGGCCATTTAACCCATGGTGTGCAAAAAAGTGCCGCTCAGAGGTAAAACAACCCAAATATATTGTAATGAGCTTTTTTTTTTCATTTTGTACTTGAACACAATTTTCAGAAATATAAAAGTTATATTTACTGCTCAGAATTTTTTATATTGTTAAAATTATCTTGATCATATAAAATGGCATCACAAACCCTATTTTCGACTCCCCGGTTCAATTTGTTTAGGAAAAAAAGTGTCGCGCCTTGGTGAAACAAAATGATCGAAAAAATCTCAATTTGCTTAGAAATATTTGCTCCTCGTTAAAAATAATGTCTGTTACCAAACAACACTTTGCACGATGAAGATTCAATCAGAAATAATTACCATCTTCTTTCCGGTTGCCACTCAACGGCAAAAAAAAAACATGTTGTTGCCACCGCATGATACAAAAATTAAGCATGGTAGTTCGATGTCAGCTTCGTTAGTCAATAAGAGCAACAATTTTTATTTCTAATGCTAATTAAATTAAATGATGTCATCTAACTACTCCTAAGTGATTTTCATTTAATGCCTTCGCAACCTACAATGCAAATTGAATTCATGAGCAGCCTCTTCTGCTCTTCTGCAGCTTCAACGACGTCGTTCGAAAGAAAAGAAAACGATCCGACTAAAGTTGAAGTTCAATCAAAAGTTGTATCCTGCTACCAAAAAAAAATTTTTTTTTGTTTTTTTGAGACTTTAATTTTCCTACTTTATGGACTGATTAATAGGAGTTTGTGTTATCCTGTTAAGTTGGGTTGTTTTACCTCTGAGCGGCACTTTTTTGCACACCATGGGCTAAATGGCCAGGTCACATGGACCCCGAATGCTCAGAGATGGTTGGGGGAGGGGAGGAGACCCACTGGAACAGCTGTTAGGAGACAGTTGGTAGCATCCCGTCAGGGCTATCCAGCGTGTTCTTTATCGTGCACAGGGTATGGTTGTCCCGCACACGGGAGTCACGGCTTAACGTCCCATCCGACGGACGGTGGCTGTTCCAAACTCATCGGTGTCCCCTACTGCTACTGACCGTGGGCAGGGAGCGGAATTTTGTTAGTGATCTGGCGTCACGTGACGCCAGATCACTAATTTCTAAAAAAATCGTTGCCAGATATTTTTTCTGAATTCTGTAATCAACCATAACGTTCGGATACTTTTTTGAGCGACTGTAGGTGGTCATATTATTTTGATACTAGATCGTGTGGGCTCACTCACGGAAATATTGAGCGTGTGCAGTTGCTGTACACTCTCCAGATATTTTTCCTGAATTCTGTAATCACGTGACACGAAGGTTGCCAGATCACTAATTTCTAAAAAAATCGTTGCCAGATATTTTTTCTGATTTCAGTAGTCAACCACAGTGTTCGGATACTTTTTTGAGCGACTGTATGTGGTCATATTATTTTGATACTAGATCGTGTGTGCTCACTCACGGAAATATTGAGCATGTGCAGTTACCGTTCACAGCAAACTGGAGCGTGTGCAGTAACTGCACACACTCCAGTTTGCTGTGAACGGTAACTGGAGCGTGTACAGTTGCTGTGAACGGTAACTGGAGCGTGTACAGTTGCTGTGAACGGTAACTGGAGCGTGTACAGTTGCTGTGAACGGTAACTGGAGCGTGTACAGTTGCTGTGAACGGTAACTGGAGCGTGTACAGTTGCTGTACACGCTCCAGATATTTTTCCTCAATTCTGTAATCAAGTGACACGAAGGTTGCCAGATCACTAATTTCTGAAAAAAATCGTTGCCAGATATTTTTTCTGAATTCTGTTATCAACCATAACGTTCGGATACTTTTTTTAAGCGACAGTGTGTATATTTGAATGAAACGCAAAGGTTATCCTACCCATTTTATTTTTTCCTTATTTTTTTAATATCAGAAAAAATTCCGGACATTTATCGATTCGAACTCTTGTAGAGTTTTCAGTTCAGCTAGGACAATTAAGAAATTTCGTCGGAGAGAAATTCAAACTCCAATTCGCTTCTCTTAATTTGATTACTCCGGTCGAAAGACCAGCGACAGAATTAAAGTGAACACGGCGGCAAAGGGGAATCTCCTCTAAACAGAAAACAACTCCCCACGGTGATTAAAGCTTAAGATGCCCAATCAGTATCGGAGAAGAGATCGAAGTGCCCGACAGTCTCAGCTCCCCCCACCAAAAATTTCATTCCCTTCCATGCTCTGCAACCCATCTGGGGATGACTTTAAAGAAGAAAAAAAAAATTATTTTCTCTTCGCCCCCCTCCCCCAAAGGGATTTCTCCCTAGCACCCCAATTCTCATCTATTCCATGGACATGACCACCCTCGCCCACCTCCCATTTACCTCCCCCCCCCATGAGTAGGGGTCAATTTTGATTGACTCAAATCTACCATACTGGCAACCAACCATGGCCACAATTTCAAAAAATAACATAACATTCGCCACTCGGAAAAAGGGGCTGGGTGGCTCAGTCGGTAGCGCGCCAGGCTCGTAATCTGTAGTTCCCAGGTTCGAGTCCCAGCTGGGTCAGCGTTGAGATTTATCTCCGCAAAACTCCCCGCCCTGCCCACGGTCAGTAGGGGACACGATAGGCTTGGAAAGGCCGCCGTCCGTCGGATGGGACGTTAAGCCGTGGTCCCGTGTGCGGGAGAGCCATACCCTATGCACGTTAAAGAACACGCTGGATGGCCTTGACGGGAGGCTACCATCTGTCTCCCAACAGCTGTTCCTGTGGGTCCCCTCCCCCAACCTTCTCTGAGCCTTCGGGATCCATGTGACCTGGCCATTTAGCCCACGGTGTGCAAAAAAGTGCCGCTCAAATCCTGAACAACCCAACAACCCAACCCACTCGGAAAATTATAAAAAAAATATATATATACACACTACTTCTTCCTCCATCACCCTTCAACATCAGCCTCTCCACCACTGTGCGGCCTGCGGCCTAAAGCCCAATTGCCAATATGTACGATTGCCAGCCAGCACTGTGCTGGCCAGTCTTCGCCGTTTTCATCCGCACCCACTGCCCTTTGTGCCTATGGACCTGATGATAAGGGGGCCGAGGCCCCCTTTACAAATAGGCCCAGCTTAGAAAGAAGTATGTATAAGAAGAAGAAAAGGTGCCCGACAGGGGCAAAAGTATGGACTCGAAACAGAGGAAAGTTGCCGCAGACAAATGACGAATTGCGGTAAAGCAATTACGAGAACCGTGTAGTGCAACCCACAATCTGCCTAGGAGGGCGTACGAGTAGTGGTCGCAGCCGATTTCGCAAGCAGCTCGCAGTTGATGAAAGGGGACCGAAAACTAGGGAATTGGGGGGGGGGAGGTAGGAGGTTGAGGGAGTAAAGGAGGAGAGACTAAAGCCCTCATCGATGAGGATAAGTGCAGAGAATTGCCCCGAACACGAACACCAGCATGATGGATTGGCTTACGTGACGTCAGATGATATTGCATCCACCGTTGTCTCATGTGATTCTCGTGAAGAGTTGCATGCGAGGGAATAATGCTCTCTGGCCATTCTGCCTGGACATCAGGAGATCGTAAAACCTAACAAATTCCTAATGTTTTCCATTTAATGAGACATCAGGCATTGGACTGATGGACTAAGAGATAAATATGAGAGGCAACGGGCTGGCAGGAATCTGTCAGTGTGATACGTCATAAGAATATTTAAGATGAGACATCAGCAGAAAGACTATATCCATCATAAAGAAAGTATCATTGCCTTATTTGGGCATTCAGGTCCCTTTTCTTTTCCCCTGGGAGCATTTGAAGTTTTCAGATCGCTTTTCTCCGGAATCAAATACGCTGACATTTCACTTCTTCGTTATACGGATGAAACTTCATTGAACCGTTGCTGTTTGCAAAGAGCTCCTTTTTATGTTGCAGAAACAACACTTTATATTTTTGATTTCACACATTCACATTTTGATATTTATGAGCGCATCAGCCTCATAGATTTTGGTTTGTTGAGTTGTTTTACCTCTGAGCGGCACTTTTTTGCACACCATGGGCTAAATGGCCAGGTCACATGGACCCCGAAGGCTCAGAGAAGGTTGGGGGAGGGGACCCACTGGAACAGCTGTTGGGAGGCAGATGGTAGCCTCCCGTCAAGGCCATCCAGCGTGTTCTTTAACGTGCACAGGGTATGGCTCTCCCGCACACGGGGCCACGGCTTAACGTCCCATCCGGCGGACGGCGGCCTTTCCAAGCCCATCGATGTCCCCTACTGACCGTGGGCAGGGCGGGGAATTTTGCGGAGATATAAATCTCAACGCTGACCCACCTGGGACTCGAACCTGGGAACTGCAGATTACAGCCTCATAGATAAATAAAAATTAACATGTAATGCGTTAAATGCTGATGACATTGACGATGCTTTGCTCAATTTCGGAAACAGGTTCGGTTGACTGACCAATCAGTGGCACTTTTTTTTTTGCACACAATGGGCTTAATGGTCAGGTCATAAGGATTGTATTGGGTTGTTTTACCTCTGAGCAGCACTTTTTCGCACACAATGGGCTAAATGGCCAGGTCACATGGACCCCGAAGGATCAGAGAAGGTTGGCGGAGGGGATCCACTGGAACAGCTGTTGCAAGACAGATGGTAGTCTCCCGTGAAGGCCATTCACTGTGTTCTTTAACGTGCACAGAGTATGGCTCTCTCTCATACACGGAGCCACGGCTTAACGTCCCATCTGACGGACGGTGGCCTTTCCAAGCCCATCGGTATCTCTTACTGACCGTGGGTAGGGCGGGGAATAGGTCATAAGGATCCCGAAGGCTCAGAGAAGGTTGGGGAAGTGGACCCATTGGACAGCTGTTAGGAGACAGATGGTAGCCTCTCGTAATGGCCATCCAGAGTGTTCTTTAATGTGCACATGGTGTGGCTCTCCTGTGAGGGAAACACGACTTAACGTTCCATCCGACGGATGTCCGTATTTCCAAAGCAATCGGTTTTCCTTTTTTGGACGAGGGCAGGATTGGGTTGTTTTACCTCTGAGCGGCACTTTTTTTGCACACCATGGGCTAAATGGCCAGGTCACATGGACCCCGAAGGCTCAGAGAAGGTTGAGGAGGGGACCCACTGGAACAGAAGGTTGGGGGAGGGGACCCACTGGAACAGCTATTGGGAGGCAGATGGTAGCCTCCCGTCAAGGCCATCCAGCGTGTTCTTTAACGTGCACAGGGTATGGCTCTCCCGCACACGGAGACACGGCTTAACGTCACATCCGGCGGACGGCAACCTTTGAGCGGCACTTTTTTGCACACCATGGGCTAAATGGCCAGGTCACATGGACCCCGAAGGCTCAGAGAAGGTTGGGGGAGGGGACCCACTGGAACAGCTGTTGGGAGACAGATGGTAGCCTCCCGTCAAGGCCATCCAGCGTGTTCTTAAGGTGCACAGGGTATGGCTCTCCCGCACACGGGGCCACGGCTTAAGACGAGGGCAGGATTTTGCGGAGATAAATCTCAACCCTGGCACAGTTGGGACTCGAACCTGGGAGCTGCAGATTACAAGCCTGGCGCGCTACCGATTCACTACGCAACTGAGACACGCGGAAAAAGACTAACGAAATAATTAAAGCTCTGAAAGGATCCAACAAATTGCTTTTGCAGTAATTATACCATTTCTGAGAATGTGGCTGACACCAACAATTAACCTGGGGCGGGGGTGGCTCAGTCGGTAGCGCGCCAGGCTCGTAATCTGTAGTTCCCAGGTTCGAGTCCCAGCTGGGTCAGCGTTGAGATTTATCTCCGCAAAATTTTCTGCCCTGCCCACGGTCAGTAGGGGACACCGATGGCCTTGGAAAGGCCGCCGTCCGTCGGATGGGACGTTAAGCCGTGGCCCCGTGTGTGGGAGAGCCATACCCTGTGCACGTTAAAGAACACGCTGGATGGCCTTGACGGGAGGCTACCATCTGTCTCCTAACAGCTGTTCCAGTGGGTCTCCTCCCCCAACCTTCTCTGAGCCTTCGGGGTCCATGTGACCTGGCCATTTAGCCCATGGTGTGCAAAAAAGTGCCGCTCAGAGGTAAAACAATCCAATCCAATCCTTCTGCAGTAATTATACCATTTCTGAGAATGTGGCTGACACCAACAATTAACCAGGACTGGAAAAAAAAAACTTCTACTTCAGTCGAACTATCAGTAAGAAAAAAAAAGCGCAGCCCATTATGAAGTAATAGAGATAAAGTTTTAGAAAGTATGGCGTAAACGATAGCAATAATTCAATCGGTCCATTCTGTCATTCTCAGAATACCAAGGACACATTTGAATTATATAGAAAACGAGAATATGGGAAAAATGCACACTCCTGCAATCAACTGCTAACTGTCACTGTCAGCTATGTGATTATCATGTGGACTCGACACAGAGGCGTTTCCGACTCCAAAACTGCGGAGATTTCGGGAATCGATTTTCTTGGCATCTTCAGGAAAGTGACATTTCCTTTACGTCAAGTTTTGCTAACCGTGCATTTCGGGAAATTATAGGCAGAAGCGGTTGATTTAACCTTCAGCTGAACTTGTCTGTAGCGCCTTTGACGTTACAATCAGGTGAAAAGAATCCTATGATTCATAGTTTGGCTTTTGTGACCTCATTGATTTACCGATCTGGTTAAAAGGATCCTATGATTCATGTTTTTTTTTGTGATGTCATTGATTTATGGATCTGGTAAAAAAAAAAGTATACTATGATTCATAGTTTGTTCATAGTTTGTTTTTTGTGATGTCATTGACTTACGGGTCTGGTTAAAAGGATCCTATGATTAATAGTTTGGTTTTTGTGACCTCATTGGTTTACGGATCTGGTTAAAGGATCCTATGATTCATGATTTTTTTTTTTTGTGTGATGTCATTGATTTATGGATCTGGTAAAAAAAAAAGGATCCTATGATTCATAGTTTGATTTTTTGTGATGTCATTGACTTACGGGTATGGTTAAAAGGATCCTATGATTCATAGTTTTTTTGGGGGGAGTGTCATTGACATACGGGTCTGGTTAAAAGGATCCTATGATTAATAGTTTGGTTTTTGTGACCTCATTGATTTACGGATCTGGTTAAAAGGATCCTATGATTCATAGTTTGGTTTTTTGTGATGTCATTGACTTACGGGTCTGGTTAAAAGGATCCTATGATTAATAGTTTTTTTTTTTTTTTTTTTTTGGGGGGGGGGTGTCATTGACATACGGATCTGGTTAAAAGGATCCTATGATTCATAGTTTGGTTTTTTGTGATGTCATTGACTTACGGGTCTGGTTAAAAGGATCCTATGATTCATAGCTTTTTTTTTGTGGTGTCATTGACATACGGGTCTGGTTAAAAGGATCCTACGATTCATAGTTTGGTTTTTGTGACCTCATTGATTTACGGATCTGGTTAAAAGGATCGTATGATTCATGGTTTGTTTGTTTTTGTGTGATGTCATTGATTTATGGATCTGGTAAAAAATGATCCTATGATTCATAGTTTGGTTTTTGTGATGTCATTGACTTACTGGTCTGGTTAAAAGGATCCCATGATTCATGTTTTTTTGTGTGATCTCATTGATTTATGGCTGTGGTAAAAAAAGGATCCTATGATTCATAGTTTGGTTTTTGTGACCTCATTGATTTACGGATCTGGTTAAAAGGATCGTATGATTCATGGTTTGTTTGTTTTTGTGTGATGTCATTGATTTATGGATCTGGTAAAAAAAAGGATCCTATGATTCATAGTTTGGTTTTTTGTGATGTCATTGACTTACGGGTCTGGTTAAAAGGATCCCATGATTCATGGTTTTTTTGTGATGTCATTGATTTATGGCTCTGGAAAAAAAAAGGATCCTATGATTTTTTTTTTGGTTTTTGTGACCTCATTGATTTACGGATCTAGTTGGGTTGGGTTGTTGGGTTGGGTTGTTTTACCTCTGAGCGGCACTTTTTTGCACACCATGGGCTAAATGTCCAGGTCACATGGACCCCGAAGGCTCAGAGAAGGTTGGGGGAGAGGACCCACTGGAACAGCTGTTGGGAGACAGATGGTAGCCTCCCGTCAAGGCCATCCAGCGTGTTCTTTAACGTGCACAGGGTATGGCTCTCCCGCACACGGGGCCACGGCTTAACGTCCCATACGACGGACGGCGGTCTTTCCAAGCCCATCGGTGTCCCCTACTGACCGTGGGCAGGGCGGGGAATTTTTGCGGAGATAAATCTCAACGCTGATTTCTGATCCTATGATTCATGGTTTTTTTTGTGATGTCATTGATTTATGGATCTGGTAAAAAAAAAGGATCCTATGATTCATAGTTTTTTTTGTGGTGTCATTGACATACGGGTCTGGTTAAAAGGATCCTATGATTCATAGTTTGGTTTTTAATGATGTCATTGACTTACGGGTCTGGTTAAAAGTTCACATGATCCTTTTGACCTCACCATCAAGTCAATGACCTCACACACCAAAAAGAACTCTGAATCATTGGATCCCTTTGATCTGATGGTTAAGTCAATGACGTCCCAAACAACCATAATTTGGCTGTTTCTGACGTCATTGACTTAATGGTTAAGTTAAAAGTATCCTATGATTCATATTTCGATTTTAAATGAAACCCACTAAAACAGGCTCCAATTTTCCACTAAAACCTTTTTAGGGGAAATCGGAAGCCTGGTTTCAAAATTAATTTTTTATTTTGAAAATTATTTCGTTTCTCTTATATTTTCAGCATAGTCTTGTAAAAGTATAGCTATGGAGCTATTACAGCTGTTGGGAGACAGGTGGAAGAATCTTGTCCAGTCCACTCAGTGTCTTTGTTAACATGAGCAAATGTAAGATTCCCTTGCCTTCGAGACCACAAAGTCACTTCCGATAAGGGCGGGGATGGCTCAGTCGGTAGCGCGCCAGGCTCGTATTCTGTAGTTCCCAGGTTCGAGTCCCAGTTGGGTCAGCGTTGAGATTTATCTCCGCAAAATTCCCCGCCTTGCCCACGGTCAGTAGGGGACACCGATGGACTTGGAAAAGCCGCCGTCAGTCGGATGGGACGTTAAGCCGTGGCTCCGTGTGCGGGAGAGCCATACCCTGTGCACGTTAAAGAACACGCTGGATGGTCTTGACGGGAGGCTACCATCTGACTCCCAACAGTTGTTCCAGTGGGTCCCCTCCCACAACCTTCTCTGAGCCTTCGGGGTCCATGTGGCCTGGCCATTTAGCCCATGGTGTGCAAAAAAGTGCCGCTCAGAGGTAAAACAACCCAACCCTTCCGATAAATGGCAATCCTTTCGAGCCCATCAGTGTTAACATCCGAACTGCTGTGGCTGGAAGCTTCAGTTCCCTCCTTAACAGCTGTCCAGGGAATCCTTTTCCTTCTGGAGTCCTTGTGACTTCGCCATCTGTGTGCACAAAAGTGATCTGAGTTTAAAAAAAAAATAATCGAAAGTCATACTTTTGTAAGAGTATAATAAAAAACACGTTAAATGAAATTGAAATTAATTTAATCAAGAGTGTGAATTAACCAAAAACTAATTTTGAAATCCAATTCTTATTTTTCCCTAAATAGCTTCTAATGGAAAACAGGTACTTGCTTCCTTTCTATAATCACATTCTGAATCTTGGATACTTGTGACTTGACCGTTAAGGGCTTGACGTAACAAACAAGTTCAGTTCTCTCACTAATGATAAAGCGGAGTAAGCGGAGAAAATCTCATCGCAAGCGAGGACATGAGAACATCAGGCTATCAGCAGGTAGAACTCAATCTACTGATTGAGTCAATCCTCTCTCCATTTAGAGAGGGTGTGCACCATATCCGTTTGGAAAAGGTGTGCAATTATTCGTTTAGAAAGGATGTGTCCCATATCAGTTTGGAGAGGGTGTATGCCATATTCGTGTGGAGAGGGAGTGCACCATAACCATTTAGATTGGGTGTGCACCATAACCGTTTAGATGGAGTGTGCAACATGTGCGTTTGGAGAGGGTGTGCATCACATCCATATAGAGATGATGTGCACCATATCCTATTTGGAGAGGGTGTACACCATATCCGTTTAGAGAAGGTGTGCAAATATCCGTTTAGAGAGGGTGTGTCCCATATCCGTTTGTAAAGGGTGTGTCTCATGTCCTATTGGATGGTCTGTGCCCCATATCCGTTTCGAAAGGGTGTGTCTCATGTTCTGCTGGATGGTCTGTGCCCCATATCCGTTTCGAAAGGGTGTGTCTCATGTCCTATTGGATGGTCTGTGCCCCATATCCGTTTCGAAAGGGTGTATCTCATGTCCTATTGGATGGTCTGTGCCCCATATCCGTTTCGAAAGGGTGTGTCTCATGTCCTATTGGATGGTCTGTGCCCCATATCCGTTTGGAGAGGGTGTGTCTCATGTCCTATTGGATGGTCTGTGCCCCATATCCGTTTCGAAAGGGTGTGTCTCATGTCCTATTGGATGGTCTGTGCTCCATATCCGTTTGGAGAGGGTGTGTCTCATGTCCTATTGGATGGTCTGTGCCCCATATCCGTTTGGAAAGGGTGTATCTCATGTCCTATTGGATGGTCTGTGCCCCATATCCGTTTGGAGAGGGTGTGCCTCATGTCCTATTGGAGGGTGTGTGCCCCATATCTGTTGGGAGAGGGTTGCACGTTATCCGTTTGGAGAAGGTGTGCACCATATCCGTAATCGATAGAAGAACACTGAATGTGGAGATGGCCAATACTTCACTTTATAAGATCATTGATCAGAAAAATAACGATTTCTTTCAGATCTTAAACCGGAACATTTTTACGAATGGCCAAGTGACAATTCAATTACAAAAATTAGTAAAATGTTGCAAAAAGAAAGCGATCTAATATACAGGGTATCCAACAAATAATGGTGAGGGTTTGAAAAGAACTGTCCCCAAATGCACAAATGGCATGACACTGAATACTAGGGTTGGGTTGGGTTGTTTTACCTCTGAGCGGCACTTTTTTGCACACCATGGGCTAAATGGCCAGGTCACATGGACACCGAAGGCTCAGAGAAGGTTGGGGGAAGGGACCCAATGGAACAGCTGTTGGGAGACAGATGGTAGCCTCCCGTCAAGGCAATCCAGCGTGTTCTTTAACGTGCACAGGGTATGGCTCTCCCGCACACGGGACCACGGCTTAACGTCCCATACGACGGACGGCGGCCTTCCCAAGCCCATCGGTGTCCCCTACTGACCGTGGGCAGGGCGGGGAATTTTGCGGAGATAAATCTCAACGCTGACCCAGCTGGGACTCGAACCTGGGAACTACAGATTACGAGCCTGGCGCGCTACCGACTGAGCCACCCCCGCCCCCACTGAATACTATTCCTGTTCATTCCCCCCCAGTCAGTTTCGCGGACGGCTACAAGATTAGGACGACTCACCGCCACATTTCACAAACGATCTTAGTATGTTCTTAGTGCAACATTTTCTGACAGATAGATTGTCAGGGATCAGCCAATTCAATGGCCACCATGGAGCCCTCATTTGACACCCCTTGATTTCTTTTTTAATGAGGCTTTGAAAAGAATTAAGTTTACATGGACAAAATTCGAGGCCTGAATCATTTGAAAACCAAAATAACAGAAGCAAGTAACAAGAGATATGTTGCAACGTGTATGGCAAGAAATGGAATGCCGAATGGACAAAACCAAGGTTCACTAATTATATTCAAAACAGTTTCAGTTAAGCTTTCGATTAAAATGTTACTTTCTGGAATATGTACAGTCGCTCAAAAAAAGTATCCGAACACTATGGTTGATTAGAGAATTCAGAAAAAATATCTGGCAACGATTTTTTTAGAAATTAGTGATCTGGCAACCTTTGTGTCACGTGATTACAGAATTCAAGAAAAATATCTGGAGCGTGTACAGCAACTGTACACGCTCCAGTTACCGTTCACAGCAACTGGAGCGTGTGCATTTACTGCACACGCTCCAGTTGCTGTGATTGTCGATTTATACAAAATCTAAAATTTGTCTAACTCCTTTGAAATTCAAAGAAATGCTAATGTATCAAAATCTTGATTCCTATAAAAATGGTATTTAAATATTTGTATACTTATGGATGTTGGAATAGTTAATAGCACTGTTGCGTATCTTAACAAAATGGAGTGAAAGAAATTTTCTATACATACTGCACCCAATTCCAAAGTTAAAACCAAACAGTTTGATGGTTGATTCTGGTAACTGATTATTATCATTTAATTGATTTTTAGAAAAAATTTCTGGAATGAGAGGAATTGCTTTTTCCAGCTATCATATCTGCAAACAGAATAAAATTTGGGGAAAATTGAAAAAAATCAAAGGAAAAAGGAATTGAAAAAATCACGATTTTGGGACTTTTGTATTCATTTTCAACAACCTGAAAAAAAAAAAACTCGCAGAAAACCGTATGGTTGCCTTGGTTAGAATTAATACTTAAATGATCAATTTACAAAAGGCATTATCTGAATGCTTAAAAGAACTGTTGAGAAAATATTTATAGATATCCGTATTCCCCTTCTTAAAAATCGAGCCATATTTCTCTACAGTTATTATTTATTTAAATATAATGAACTACGTATTTCTTCGATTCTGACTCACTTTTTTTCCCATATAAACGTCTCTAATAACGGGATGCGTTTTATAATCGATGGCAGTTTTTTTTCTCAGTTTTTTTCTTTTAATTTCCCCGCGCTTTGCACACGGCACCACACGTTTTGTTTTGGCGCGGAAACCCCACTTCCAAGTTTGACCGTTATCGCATTCTCCAATCTATCTATCTTTATTCTCCAATTCCATTGGAGAATAAAGGCGTGGGGATTTTCCCGCGCTTTCCTAATGTGAAGCCACCTTTGTTTCATTATAGTGGAGCTCTGTGAGTGGATTATAGTGAGCTTGGAACCTGTCTGTTGATTGTCAACCTTCCGCTGACACTTTCCAGAAAAAATTAAGAAAGCGCCGGCATCAGAATTGGCGGAATGGGAATCAACATCTTGGAAGCTAATCCCAGAAAGAATAGGGCAGCACTCATTTGAAAAATGTTGCATCACCAACGCTCTCGATGGCTCAGAAGACGATTTCTTATGGGATGATGAAGATAAAGACGGCTCAGAAGAATCAGACTCTGATATTGATTCAGAACGAAGCGATAAATAACATTCCTACTGATAAATAGGTACTATTGTTGTTAGTTTGCATTTGGGTTGGATTGTTTTACCTCTGAGCGGCACTTTTTTGCACACCATGGGCTAAATGGCCAGGTCACATGGACCCCGAAGGCTCAGGGAAGGTTGGAGGAGGGGACCCACTGGAACAGCTGTTGGGAGACAAATGGTAGCCTCCCGTCAAGGCCATCCAGCGTGTTCTTTAACGTGCACAGGGTATGGCTCTCCCGCACACGGGGCCACGTCTTAACGTCCCATTCGACGGACGGCGGCCTTTCCAAGCCCATCGGTGTCCCCTACTGACCGTGGGCAGGGCGGGGAATTTTGCGGAGATAAGCCTCAACGCTGACCCAGCTGGGACTCGAACGTGGGAACTACAGATTACGAGCCTGGCGCGCTACTGACTCAGCCACCCCCGCCCCATTTGTTTGTATGTAATAGGTACTATTCTCTTAGTAAATTGCATTCTATTATAATAAAAATATTTGTTAGTTTTTTTAGCGTTTTATTTATTTTTTTTTCCTTAGAAGCAAAGTTTTTTTTTCTGTTGGTGGTACTGAAATTAAGGCGCGTCTTAGAATCGAAAAAATATGGTAGGTCCTATTACCTAAATAATAAATCATTTAAACGCTTTAAAAGCAAAATAAAGATTGGTTAAATAAATGATAAACTAATATATTTAAAACAAAATTCCTGGCCAATATTTACTACAATCGTCTTCTTGGGATTGCAGGGTCGTGTACCTGAGGGCACTTTTTAGCATACAAAGGGCTAAATGGCCAAGTCATAAGAACCTCGAGGGCTCAGAGAAGGTTGGGGGAAGGGACCCACTAGACAGCTGTTAGGAGACAGATGGTATCCTCTCGTCAAGACCATCCAGCGTGCTCTTTAACGTGCACAGGGTATGGCTCTCCCGCACACGGGGCCACGGCTTAACGTCCCATCCGACGGGCGGCGGCCTTTCCAAGCCTATCGGCGTCCCTTTTCTGATCGACAGCAGGGTAGGGGTTTAACGGAAATAAATCTCGACGATAGCAGAGGTGGGACTCGAACCTTGGGAACTGTAGATCATGAGTCTGATCTGCTACAAACTGAGCCAAGGTTAGCAAATAAAAATAAAAAATCTCTTGGATTGTTTTACCTCTGAGGGGCACTTTTTTTGCACACAGTGGGCTAAATGGCCACATCACAAGGAACAAGGAACCCGATAGATCAAGAAAGCTGGGGGAGGGGACTCACTGGAACAGCTGTTGGGAGACAGATGGTAGCCTCTCGTCAAGGTTTGGGTTGGGTTGTTTTACCTCTGAGCGGCACTTTTTTGCACACTATGGGCTAAATGGCCAGGTCACATGGACCCCAAAGGCTCAGAGAAGGTTGGGGGAGGAGACCCACTGGAACAGCTGTTGGGAGACAGATGGTAGCCTCCCGTCAAGGCCATCCAGCGTGTTCTTTAACGTGCACAGGGTATGGCTCTCCCGCACACGGGGCCACGGCTTAACGTTTCATCCGACGGCCTTTCCAAGCCCATAGGCATCTCCTACTGACCGTGGGCAGAGCGGGGAGTTAATCATTAATATCAATATAAAAAGAAATCATCCTCTTTCAAAATAACAACTTAAAGCAATATAATTTACAATAAAAAAAGTTAAAAAGCAATCCTGAAAATGTAACCATTTCGTAACGTTAGAAATTGCACGTTCCACCACCAACCGATTTAATGACTCATACTTCAAAGATTCACCAAAAATTCGACTCTGTAAAATGGATATTGGTGTACAAAAAACAAAAGTAAAAAATAAGGTATAAAATGAGAAGAATAGAACTGAAATGGCGGCATTAAAATTTAATCCAAGACCCAGTAGTTCCATCTCCAGTTTAGTTTGTAAGCATAATTCCGATTCTAGGAACTCAGACGGCAATTTCGTCAGAGGCCACCAATAAAAATGTGATCTTTTAGCTCCATCAGGCATTTAGGTCAACTCTGATTTAATGTAGTCGACGACTAAGACTTTAAGTGAGTGAGCAGCAGTCACGACTTTCCGATCTCTCTAATGATTTCAAAGAATCGAGCTCGAAAAAATAGAATCTTCATAAGCTCAGCGTTTTTCCGATTTGCGTATTAACATGTGAGGCCAATTATTCCTTTTTATTTCCGTCATAAATTTATGGCTTTATGCATGGATGCAGCGGAAGAAAATGGGCAAAATATGTTTAATGGATCTATTAGTGTTGATGAAAAATAAGACGTTTAAAGAAGGAAAAAGTCGAGAAATAACGCCTTTGGTGAATATCGGAAGCTCGTTTCCAAAGAGGATGAAATTTTTTTGTTTTAATTCCTTTATACCCATTACTGGTGGAAATTCGGACTAATAAATAATTGGGAAAAATACATATAATAATATTTTATTAGTATTTATACAACACGAAAACGATTTTTAGTTATTTCTTATGCAAAAAAGCTGCCTAATATATTTATACATCAGAGCAGAGGTTCTCAACCTTTTATGCTTCACGTACCCCCTGGAAATGTGTATGTAACTGGCGTACCCCTTGCATAGATAGAAAAAACTATAGTTATAGTATAACAATGGGAATAAAATAAAACATATATATATATCAGTGGTTCTCAACCTTTTATGCTTCACGTACCCCCTGGAAATGTGTATGTAACTGGCGTACCCCTTGTATAGATAGATAAAACTATAGTTATAGTATAACAATGGGAATAAAATAAAACATATATATATCAGTGGTTCTCAACCTTTTATGCTTCACGTACCCCCTGGAAATGTGTATCTAACTGGCGTACCCCTTGTATAGATAGATAAAATTATAGTTATAGTATAACAATGGGAATAAGATAAAACATATATATCAGTGGTTCTAAACCTTTTATGCTTCAAGTACCCCGTGAAAATGTGTATGTAACTGGCGTACCCCTTGTATAGATAGATAAAACTATAGTTATAGTATAACAAATGGGAATAAGATAAAACATATAGATCAGTGGTTCTCAACCTTTTATGCTTCACGTACCCCCGGGAAATGTGTATGTAACTGGCGTACCCCTTGTATAGATAGATAAAACTATAGTTATAGTATAACAATGGGAATAAAATAAAACATATATATCAGTGGTTCTCAACCTTTTATGCTTCACGTACCCCCTGGAAATGTGTATCTAACTGGCGTACCCCTTGTATAGATAGATAAAACTATAGTTATAGTATAACAATGGGAATAAAATAAAACATATATATATCAGTGGTTCTCAACCTTTTATGCTTCACGTACCCCCTGGAAATGTGTATCTAACTGGCGTACCCCTTGTATAGATAGATAAAATTATAGTTATAGTATAACAATGGGAATAAGATAAAACATATATATCAGTGGTTCTAAACCTTTTATGCTTCAAGTACCCCGTGAAAATGTGTATGTAACTGGCGTACCCCTTGTATAGATAGATAAAACTATAGTTATAGTATAACAATGGGAATAAGATAAAACATATAGATCAGTGGTTCTCAACCTTTTATGCTTCACGTACCCCCGGGAAATGTGTATGTAACTGGCGTACCCCTTGTATAGATAGATAAAACTATAGTTATAGTATAACAATGGGAATAAAATAAAACATATATATCAGTGGTTCTCAACCTTTTATGCTTCACGTACCCCCTGGAAATGTGTATCTAACTGGCGTACCCCTTGTATAGATAGATAAAACTATAGTTATAGTATAACAATGGGAATAAAATAAAACATATATATATCAGTGGTTCTCAACCTTTTATGCTTCACGTACCCCCTGGAAATGTGTATCTAACTGGCGTACCCCTTGTATAGATAGATAAAACTATAGTTATAGTATAACAATGGGGATAAGATAAAACATATATATCAGTGGTTCTAAACCTTTTATGCTTCAAGTACCCCGTGAAAATGTGTATGTAACTGGCGTACCCCTTGTATAGATAGATAAAACTATAGTTATAGTATAACAATGGGAATAAGATAAAACATATAGATCAGTGGTTCTCAACCTTTTATGCTTCACGTACCCCCGGGAAATGTGTATGTAACTGGCGTACCCCTTGTATAGATAGATAAAACTATAGTATCATCATCATCATCATCGTCATCATCATCATCATCATCATCATCATCATCATCATCATCATCATCATCATCATCCTCAAGCAGCCATGGGCTACGGAGGTCCAACCAGACCGTGCAATTTAGTTCTCCAAACAAGTCTATCCTGAGCTACATCTACTGCATCTGGCCACTGCACACCAATTCTAACAAGGTCCTGTTTGACATTGTCTGCCCACCGCATCCTGGGTCTCCCCCTCTTTCTGAGGCCTTTATGCACACTGATCATAACCCTATTCGCCAATCTATAATTATTCATACGGGCAACATGGCCAAACCAACGGAGTCTCTCTCTGCACAATATGCTGCTTAAAGGAGGTTGCAAACTCCTTTGCCTAACCTCATCATTAGTTACAAAGTTGAACCACCTAATGCCCAAGATACTGCGTAAGCATCTGGAATCAAAAGCATCTAGTTTCCTGTTATCTTGTTTACAAAGTGTCCAAGTTTCACTACCATAACTAACCCTAGAAAGAACCAAACTATTATACAGTCTAATTTTAGTCTTTAGGTGTATACGCCTATTTCTCCACAATCTCCATAGATTCTTAAAAGTCCCGGCAGCAATCCCTATTCGTCTGTTAATCTCATGCCGCACATCACCATTATCTGTTACATAGCTCCCAAGATAATTAAACTGTGACACCTGCTCAAGACTGCAACCATTCAGATTAACTGAATCACAACCTACCTGACCAATTTTCATCACTTTAGTTTTCTCTCTGTTTATAACCAAACCTACTCTACTACCAGTCTCATCAACAGCTCGAATGAAAGAGTTCATCTCATCAACATCATTTGCCAAAAGGGCTAAATCATCAGCATAATCTAAATCGAAATTTTCGTATCTCCAGTCCATTTAAGGCCAAAATCTTTCCCTTGAAGTGAATTTCGCATAACATAATCAATAACCAAGCTAAAGAGAAAAGGAGACAAAATGCGCCCTTGTCGAACACCAGAAGTAATGCTAAACAAATTGCTACAAGCCTTACCAACTCTCACACATGACTCAGTGTTATTATAGAGAGCTTTCATTATGTTAACTAACTTGTCAGGTATATCGTATGATCTCACAATCAACCACAAATTATGACGATCAACAGAGTTGAAAGCCTTTTTGAAATCAACAAAGCTAGCAACCAAAGGTTTCTGAAACTCGAAACATTTCTCAAGAATCTGCCTAAGTGAAAATATCTGATCCACACATCCCCTACCACTTCTGAATCCACATTGCTCATCACGCAATTGACTGTCAACCAGATTCTTAATTCTATTAAGCACAATCATGGAAAGAACTTTACCTGGAACAGAGAGTAGGCTGATAACCCCTATAGTTATCACAAGAACTGCGATCACCTTTTTTGAAAATAGGGATAACAATAGCTCTGGTAAAATCCTTAGGAACCATGCCTTTATCATAAAAGATATTCAGAATTTCAGTCATCCAAGTGGTAACCGAAACATTCCCAGCTCTAAGCATTTCTGTAGTAATTTCATCTACCCCTGGGGATTTATGTAGTTTAAGTTTAGAAACAGCCAAAATAACTTCAGATTGTGTTATAGGGCCAACATTAAAGCCACCAATGCATCTATCATCATTGCAAACAATGGGAGTAGAACTAACTACATTGTTTAGAACATCACTGAAATACTCAGCCCACCTAGCCATGACAGAATCCTCCCCTTCTATAACCTTACCTTGTTTATCCTTCAATCCTTGTATACCTGTCCTTTTTCTACCACATAAAACATTAACTATCAGGTATAGCTCTCTGCTGTTGTGCTGTCTAACTGCTTCCTCGGCTTTGTCAGCCAAACCATCAAGCCAAAGATTCTTATCAGCAGCTAACTGATCTTTTACACATTTATTAAGCTCTCTGTAATGCTTTCTATTAGGACTAGTAGGTTATTGATTAAGGGCATTCCTGCAGTTCTTTCTTTCCGAAATAAGCTGAAGAGCCTTATCACTCAGATAATTCTGTCTCATCTGCTCCTTTTTTCCTAAAAGAGTACTGTTAGTGTCCAAAAAAGCCTGTTTAAAATGATCCCATTCTTCTGAACTTCAATAGTAAGCAAACCATGACTGTCATAATGACTAAGTAATTTATCATGGTAAGCTTTGGCTATAACTGGATCTTTCAGAGCTTCAGTATTAAAACTAAATTTTTTAACCCTAGCACAACACTTTTTAAGTTTAAGTTGCAACACACTTTTAACAAGGTAATGGTCAGATTCAATTTCAGCTCCCCTATATGCCCTGGTATTCCTAAAAGAACTAGCCCATTTGCTGTTAATTAATATGTAATCAGTCATATTCTTATGCAGCCCATCAGGTGAAACCCATGTGTACTTATGTATGTCGCGGTGTTTGTAATAAGTGTTAGTTATTCTGAATCCATTGAGTTTACTTACCTGTAGGAGACGTTGCCCATTGCCATTGCAGCTACCAATACCAAAAGGACCTATTACTCCTGCCCAAAGGTCAGAGTCAGTACCAACTTTGGCATTGAAGTCACCAAGAACAAGGGTAATATCTCCTTTCTTGACAGAATTCAAAATATCCTGAAGTTGTCCGTAAAACCTATCCTTCTCATCCTCATCGGCATCCTCAGTGGGGGCATTACAGCAGATAACATTCAAGTCTTTAACGCTTGTCTGAAAATTTTCTGTAAGAAACCTTTCATTAATGCACTCATATCCTAGAAGTGCATCACTAGCGTGTCTGCTGAGAAGCAGACCCACGCCTTGTTGATGCTTATTGTCGTCCCTACCTGAAAAGAGAAATTTAAGATTATTTTTAAGAATCTGACCTTTATCTGTCCATCTGGTCTCTTGCAAGCCGAGATTATCTAAATTATAATGGTGAATTCTTGTGTGAGGACATCAAGAGAAAAAGCTCTGTGCAGAGTCCTCACATTCCAACTACCTATGGAGAGAAAATGGTTAGTGGGATGTTTAAAGAAACTTTGTTTATTGAGAGAGGGAATGCCGACAATATCAAACAGGCCCCTAATCGCAGACATGGAGCAAAGACCCGTTCCCCCACTACTAAAGGCTGAAGCCATCTACACTGGAAGACTTCCTCCAATGTAGAATTTGACGATGCCAATAGAAGCAAAGAGTTCAGGTGCCTGCGATGACTTCTGCTCAGGATTATCCACCAGCTGATAAACATATCCTGTGAATCTATTCACTTGGGGCTGTCAACCCACAAACAAACAGAAAACACAGCGGAAGATTTTCCCTCCACAGAAGCCCACCAGTGCAGCAAAATCAGGATCCATAATCAAGCTCAGAGCCATATATCTGTCCAGTCCAGTGGGTTTATATGGTCAGCACCAGGACCCTGTCTGGTTGACCACTCCTCAGCAGGGTAGAAAAAAAAGAAAAGTAGCCATAGTTGTCCAGATCAGTAGACCACACTAATCTGGCAGCCCTCCCCTTCCGTTAACTTCCACAAGAGAGTATCTCTTTTGAAAGATACTAACGGTCTGCACCACGAGAAGGCGGGGTCGGACATTAGGTGCTAGGCCTGGCCGGTTCTATGCATCATCACAGGGGATTGGTGCATAGCTCTCCTTCCAGTGACTACCTAGCTACCATTTACAGACCAGTTATAGTATAACAATGGCAATAAAATGAAACATATATATCAGTGGTTCTCAACCTTTTATGCTTCACGTACCCCCTGGAAATGTGTATGTAACTGGCGTACCCCTTGTACAGATAGATAAAACTATAGTTATAGTATAACAATGGGAATAAAATAAAACATATATATATACACACATTAAATTTTGTATTCATAAATTACATATATGTGGATAAACACAAAAAATGACATTTTTGCACAGCAGTGTTGCCAACTTTGCGACTTTGTTACTAGATCTAGCGACTTTTGAACTCTCACGGTGTACCCGACGGTGAGAACCCCTGTATTAGAGGATTGGATTAGGTTACCTTTGAGCGACACTTTGCACACAATGGGCTAAATGGCCAGGTCACAAGAACCTTGAGGATTCAGAGAAGGTTGGGGAAAGGAACTCACTTGACAGCTATTAGAAGACAGATAGTAGCCTCCCGTCAAGGCCATCCAGGCCTCGTTTTTTTAACGTGCACAGGTTGCCAGATCACTAATTTCTAAAAAAATCGTTGTAAGATATTTTTTTCTGAATTATGTAATCAACCGTAGGGTTCGGATATTTTTTAATATATATAATGCGTATGAATATATAATGCAATGAATATGGAACGTGTGCAGTTACCGTTCACAGCAAACTGGAGTGGTTGCCGTTAATGTTCACAGCACAATGGATCGTGTGAGCTCACAAAGACCTGGATCGTGTGGGCTCACTCACGGAAATATTGAGCGTGTGCAGTTACCGTTCACAGCAAACTGGAGCATGTGCAGTAATCCAAACTGGAGAGTAATCACTAATTTCTAAAAAAATCGTTGCAAGATATTTTTTTCTGAATTATGTAATCAACCGTAGGGTTCGGATATTTTTTTAATATATATAATGCGTATGAATATATAATGCAATGAATATGGAACGTGTGCAGTTACCGTTCACAGCAAACTGGAACGGTTGCGGTTAATGTTCACAGCACATTGGATCGTGTGAGCTCACAAAGACCTGGATCGTGTGGGCTCACTCACGGAAATATTGAGCGTGTGCAGTTACTGTACAGATATTTTTCCTGAATTCTGTAATCACGTGACACGAATTCCGTAATCACGTGACACGAAGGTTGCCAGATCACTAATTTCTAAAAAAATCGTTGCCAGATATTTTTTCTGAATTCTGTAATCAACCGTAGTGGTCGGATATTTTTTTGAGCGACTGTACAACTGAAATTTTGCTGACTCCATTTCACTCCTTTATTGTCATTGCGTATTCAGTGAGTTGTGATAGGCTACGCAATTTTTATATTTTGTTTCGTGAATAGTGTTTTAAGTTTTACTCGGCATTGTGATTGGGGTTGATTGAGAAATCAAGATTGGTAACCACTCTACGAAATCTTCGGGATCTTTCCATAAATAACCGGTTTCCATAAATTATGGAAAATCCCTAATGTTATGTCAAAGAGAGTCTAACGTCAAAGCTCTATAACTTCTAAAATAAGTTTTTTTGTTTTGAGAAATGTGATTGCAGATAAAGATCTCAATCAAATAAATCAATATCTCGATTTTTTTAACAATATTCGTTCAGTATTTAATGAGATATGGAAGTTTGAATATTTAACAACAGCAATGCCAGTCTTAAGAAACTTATACAAAACTGAAGAATAGTGAAAGAATTCTTTACACAAAGTTCTAAAATAAAACTTATTTTATTAAACACTTTTGATACAATACTTATTACTGAGTTTTAATTAACTTCTGAAGTCAATTTTTTTTGTGGCTGGCATTGTTATCGCTAAATATTCAAACTTCCATAATTCATTAAATACTGAACGAATATTGTTGAAAATCGAGATATTGATTTATTTGATTGAGATCTTTATCTGCAATCACATTTTTCAAAACAAAGAAACTTATTTTAGAAGTTATAGGTTGGGTTATTTTACCTCTGAGTCGCACTTTTTTGCACACCATGGGCTAAATGGCCAGGTCACATGGACCCCGAAGGCTCAGACAAGGTTGGGGGAGGGGACCCTCTGCAACAGCTGTTGGGAGACAGATGGTAGCCTCCCGTCAAGGCCATCCAGCGTGTTCTTCAACGTGCACAAGGTAGGGCTCTCCCACACACAGAGCCACGGCTTAACGTCCCATCCGACGGACGGCGGCCTTTCCAAGCCCATCGGTGGCCCCTACTGACCGTGGGCAGGGCGGGGAAATTTTGCGGAGATAAATCTCAACGCTGACCCAGCTGGGACTCGAACCTGGGAACTACAGATTACGAGCCTGGCGCGCTACCGACTGAGCCACCCCCGCCCCTTAGAAGTTATAGAGCTTTGACGTTAGCTTCCCATTGACATAACATTAGGGATTTTCCTTAATTTATGGAAACTAGCGCATTTTCATTTATATAGATAAATCAAATTCTCTGTGATGTATATAGTTCCACGATTTAATTGGTGGATAATTTTAATAGATTGTAAAATGGTCCGACAAAACAATAGAACATCAAATACACGCAATCCCTGACTAACATGAGAGGTGGGTTCTTCAAAATTTCAAAATAATTCGTTAAGGTGAAATCATGTTAGTCCGAACATGAATTTCGAAGGAGAAATAATGTAAATGGTGGGGGGGGGGGGGCTTTCTAAAATCCTAACTGATCGAGATATTTTAATATTTTTCCTATATTATAGGTATAGCTTGGTTGATACGTTGTGTTCTTTGTCTGATATATCTATCACATTTTTATCACGTTTCCTTTCAAAACGAGATAATAGTTTCGCTTTGTCGTGTCTGTCCGTCTGTAGACATCGAACTTTTTTGCTTATAGAGATAAATTCAAAAATTTTTTTTGTCTTGGATAGGTATTGACGAAATATTACGATATGCACTTTCCCAATCTCTCTAATGCTATAGGGGCGGGGGTGGCTCAGTCGGTAGCGCGCCAGGCTCGTAATCTGTAGTTCCCAGGTTCGAGTCCCAGCTGGGTCAGCGTTGAGATTTATCTCCGCAAAAATTCCCCGCCCTGCCCACGGTCAGTAGGGGACACCGATGGGCTTGGAAAGGCCGCCGTCCGTCGGATGGGACGTTAAGCCGTGGTCCCGTGTGCGGGAGAGCCATACCCTGTGCACGTTAAAGAATACGCTGGATGGCCTTGACGAGAGGCTACCATCTGTCTCCCAACAGCTGTTCCAGTGGGTCCCCAACCTTCTCTGAATCTTCGGGGTCCATGTGACCTGGCCATTTAGCCCATGGTGTGCAAAAAAGTACCGCTCAGAGGTAAAACAACCCAACCCAACTCTAATGCTATAATTACGCCCACTAGCGGTGGAAAAATTTCAAACGCATATTGCAAACGATGCATTTAGGCTAGAATTTTTCAATTTTGGTGGTGGAATGTGAAGGTCACGAAGTTTCTATTACCAACAATGAGTTGACCCCTTAGACCGAGAGGGGGTAGGAAAAAACACCTCTTTAGTTTTAGCAGATCATTGTTGGTTTCTAGAGATAAATGGAAAATTCTTTTTCGGTCAGATAGGAACTGATAAAATATTATGATTCAAACTTCTTAAATCTTCCGAAAATCATAATTGCGCCCTCTAACGGTGGAAAAATTCGCAAATTCCAAAATTTCAAGCAAATATTGCAAACGACGTTTTTAAGCTAGAAATTTTAAATTTTGTTGGTGGAATGTGAACTCTATGATATTTCAATTGGCAACAATGAATTGACCTCTTAGACCCAGGAGGGGAGGGAACACAATTTTTTGTTTTAGCAGATAATTGTTTCTATTTAGAGACAAATAAAACAAATCTTTTTACGGTTACATAGGAATTGATAAAATATTATGATTATCACTTTCGGAATCTTTCGGACACTATAATTGCGCCCTCTAACGGTGAAAAAGATTGAAAATTCCAAAATTTTAAGCGAAAATATTACAACAATGTATTAATGATAGAAATATGAACTTTTTGTGGTGGAATAGGAACGTCATGAAGCGTCCATTGGAAACAATGAAAACGATAAACAGAAAACTCCTTTTTAATTTGATTGGTATTAATGAAATATTGTAATTCGCCTTTTTTTCAAATACTTAGTAGTTTTAATATATATATCTTTACAGATCAGTAAATATGAAATTGTAGAGCTGTTATCGAGTTTTACAAATGATATTTTTTCAATAGAAATTTGAAAAATTAGTGATAGTTTTTAAAGGTATTCCATTGACAGCAATAATCTACCACTTTTTTAAGAGAGGTGTGCGAAATGCAAATTTTTAGATTTAAGAATTAAAAGACGAATACTTTTATGTTGCATAATTATTGATGAAATACTATTTGCATTTTCCCCATCATCCGTTGGTTCAAATTAAAACTTTTAAGGAATGAAACAATAGGTAAAGGAAAAACTTCTTTCTCTTTGAAAACGAGATTCTCATATGCGTCAGAGGCGATATGAATTCTCGGCAATCAAAGGCATCAAGTTTCTTGTTATCCTGTTTACAAAGGGTTCATGTTTCGCTACCATAACTAACCTTAGAAAGAACCAATCTATCATACATCCTAATTTTAGTCTTTAGGTGTATACGCTTATTTTTCCACACTCTCCATAGATTCTTAAAAGTCCCAGCGGCAATCCCTATTCTTCTATTTATCTCATGCCGCACATCACCAGTATCTGTTACATAGCTCCCAAGATAATTAAACTGAGACACTTACTGAAGAGTGCAGCTGTTCAAAGCAACTGAAGCACCATCTGTCGGACCAATTTTCATCACTTTAATTTTTTCCCTTTTTATCACCAAACCTACTCTATTATCATTCTCATGAACAGCCCTAATGAAAGAATTCATCTCATCAACATCATTAGTCAACAGGACCAAATCATCTGCATAATCTAAATCAGAAATTTTGAAATCTCTAGACCATTTAAGGCCAAATTCTTTCCCATGCAAAGAATTTCGCATAACATAACCAATAACCAAACAAAGCAGAAAAGGAGACAAAATGCACACTTGTCTAACTCCACTACAATAGGCTCAGTCGGAAGCGCTCCAGGCTCGTAATCTGTAGTTCCCAGGTTCGAGTCCCAGCTGGGACAGCGTTGAGATTTATCTCCGCAAAATTCCCCGCCCTGCCCACGCTCAGTAGAGGATACTGATGGGCTTGGAAAGGCCGCCGTCCGTCGGATGGGACGTCAAGCTATGGCCTTGTGTGCGGGAGAGCCATACCCTGTGAACGTTAAAGAACATTCTGGATGGCCTTGACGGGAAGCTACCATATGTCTCCTAACAGCAGTTCCAGTGGGTCCCCTCCCCCAACCTTCTCTGAGCCTTCGGGGTCCATGTGACCTGGACATTTAGGGCGGGGGTGGCTCAGTCGGTAGCGCGCCAGGCTGTAATCTGCAGTTCCCAGGTTCGAATCCCAGCTGGGTCAGCGTTGAGATTTATCTCCGCAAAATTCCCCGCCCTGCCCACGGACAGTAGGGGACACCGATGGGCTTGGAAAGGCCGCCGTCCGTCGGATGGGAGGTTAAGCCGTGGCCCCGTGTGCGGGAGAGCCATACCCTGTGCACGTTAAAGAACACGCTGGATGGCCTTGACGGGAGGCTACCATCTGTCTCCCAACAGCTGTTCCAGTGGGTCCCCTCTCCCAACCTTCTCTGAGCCTTCGGGGTCCATGTGACCTGGCCATTTAGCCCATGGTGTGCAAAAAAAGTGCCGCTCAGAGGTAAAACAACCCAACCCAACCTGGACATTTAGCCCATTGTGTGCAAAAAAAGTGCGGCTCAGAGGTAAAACAACCTAACCCAACCCACTAGCATGCTAAACCAATCGCTGAAAGACGTACCAACTCTCACGCACGACTCAGTGTTATTATAGAGAGTTTTCATTTTAATAACTTATCAGGTATTCCATATGATATAACAAACAAGCAACCACAAATTATGACGATCAGCAGAGTCAAAAGCCTTTTTTGAAATCTATAAAGCAAGCAACCACAGATTTCTGAGACTCAACATTTCTCAAGAATCTGCCTAAGTGAAAATATTTGATCAATACATCCCCTACCACTTCTGAATCCACACTGTTCATCACGCAATTGCCTATCAACCAGATTCTTAATTCTGTTAAGTATAATCATGCAAAGAACTTTACCTGAAACAGAAAGTAAACTAATTCCCCTATAATTATCACAAGAACTACGATCACTTTTTTAAAAAATTTGGATAATGACAGCTCTAATAAAATCCTTAGGAACAACAACTTTATCATAAAAAATATTTAAAATTTCAGTCAGCCACATGACAACACAAATGTTCCAGAAGGAGGTGGGAAAATGCATTTTTAAAGAATATCTTTTGATTGGATAGGTATATATAATCTCTTTATATAATAATATAATATATTATATATTATGTATATATAATCTCTTCATATAATAATATAATAATCTCTTTCGTCTACAGGTATTGATAAACTATTACGATGCTCATTTTTTGAATATGGTGGGAAATATATGGAAATTCAAAACAATTCAAACAAATATTGGGTTGGGTTGTTTTACCTCTGAGCGGCACTTTTTTGCACACCATGGGCTAAATGGCCAGGTCACAAGGACCCCGAAGGCTCCGAAAAGGTTGGGGAAGGGGACTCACAGGAACACCTATCGTCAAGGCCATTCAGAATGTTCTTTAACGTGCACAGGATATGGCTCTCTCACACATCTCACACACTCTCTCACACGTCGGATGGGACGTTAAACCGTGCCACGGTTTAACGTCCCATCCGACGGACGGCGGCCTTTCCAAGTGCATCGGTGTTTGCTACGGACCGTGGGCAGGGAGTTTTGCGGAGATAAATCTCAACGCCGGCCTAGGCGGGACTTAAACCTGGCATCTGCAGATTACGAGTCTAGCTCGCTACGGACTGAGCCACTCCCGACCCAGGGGGGCGGGGGGGGGGGGGGGGGGTGGCTCAGTGGGTAGCGCGCCAGGCTCGTAATCTGTAGTTCCCAGGTTCGAGTCCCAGCTGGGTCAGTGTTGAGATTTATCTCCGCAAAAATTCTCCACCCTGCCCACGATCAGTAGGGGACACCGATGGGCTTCGAAAGGCCGCCGTCCATCGGATGGGACGTTAAGCCGTGGCCCCGTGTGCGGGAGAGCCATACCCTGTGCACGTTAAAGAACACGCTGGATGGCCTTGACGGGAGGCTACCATCTGTCTCCCAACAGTTATTCCAGTGGGTCCCCTCCCCCAACCTTCTCTGAGCCTTCGGGGTCCATGTGACCTGGCCATTTAGCCCATGGTGTGCAAAAAAGTGCCGCTCAGAGGTAAAACAATCCAACCCGACCCGACCAAGGATACTTATGGGATTGGAAAGGCTAGCAGCTATTCAGTAGATCGCCTTCCTCCCAGACTTCTCTGAGCCCTTGGGGTTCTTGTAACCTGCCCATTTAACCCATTGTGCGCACAAAATTACCGATCAGAAGAAAAAAATAACGAACCCAAACTATAAATTTGATATCGATGTTAAGAATGACTTCATGATCTTTCAATCAATATTAAGATATATAGATCAGACTGAAATCTTTACATCCAATCACATTTTTTTTCTCTTCTGAAAAGCTTATTTAAAAAGTTACCGAGCTCTGAAATGGGAATATTTCTAATAAAGCGGTCACAGAAAGAGTTCACCTGCGCTTCAAGTCTGAACTTCGCAAAGTATTTGAGTCTCAGCCGTTGCTAGTACAGTCGTTCAAAAAAAGTATCCGAACACTAGGGTTGATTACAGAATTCAGAAAAAATATCTGGCAACGATTTTTTTAGAGATTAGTGATCTGGCAACCTTCGTGTCACGTGATTACAGAATTCAGGAAAAATATCTGGAGCGTGTACAGTTGCTGTACACGCTCCAGTTACCGTTCACAGCAACTGGAGCGTGTGCAGTTACTGCACACGCTCCAGTTTGCTGTGAACGGTAACTGCACACGCTCAATATTTCCGTGAGTGAGCCCACACGATCTAGTATCAAAATAATATTCAGAAAAAATATATGGCAACGAATTTTTTAGAAATTAGTGACTGGCAACCTTCGTGTCACGTGACACGAAGGTTGCCAGTCACTAATTTCTAAAAAATTCGTTGCCATATATTTTTTCTGAATTCTGCAATCAACCGTAGCGTTCGGATACTTTTTTGGGCGACTGTACGTATCTTGAATGGGTGTTGTTATATAGGAGCAACACAGCGCGCAGTTTCTCTCGATCCGATCGATATATTTCGCAGGTAAGATCTCTCCTGATCTGCGCCGGAAATAAACTGGGAAGAGTTATCGCCCACAGAGAAGATGGGGAGGCAAGGGAAGAAAAGGTGAGATGCTCTTTTGACTGGCAGCAGACTTCATACATCTTATTTCATCCTCTTTACACGACAGCACCTGAAGCAAGGAGAATTTCGTGGAACCGAAGGAATGGGACTATCTTTTTTGGGAAACTATAAAATGAGGATCGGTATGAATTATGTTCTCAAGACGGTGTCTGATACTTTTCCGTGATGCTCCTTAGAGGTCTGCGCAAGTTCCTCGAGGGTTAATCGATGCAAGTGGGAAGAGGGAGATCTTCCATCACTGGAGCTGGAAAGAAGAGCCGATGAAAGAAGATGGATGAGTTTGTTAATGTTGCTTTGCATAAGAGCAGAATTCGGGTGTCAGTTTCTGTCACTGGGGAATACTTCAGATTCGGATAATAAAGGAATCGAATGGTGCATTTTTTTTTAAAGTTGATTTATTGGTTTTTAAAGTTCAAGAGGTCAACGATAAACTTTTGAAACTGATAAAAAATGTTTTGGTAATGTTGTGGCAAAGTAATGACGGTTTCAGTCATACTGAAGAGTTCACGGAACTAGAAAGAAGTTTGTAATTGAAAGAGGCCTAAACTCGAAAAGGTTTTCGATCTTGCAACATAAATCTCTCTTCCAAGAACGATATTAATAATGTGTTGTTAGGGTTGGGTTGTTTTACCTCTGAGCGGCACTTTTTTGCACACCATGGGCTAAATGGCCAGGTCACATGGACCCCGAAGGCTCAGAGAAGGTTGGGGGAGGGGACCCACTGGAACAGCTGTTAGGAGACAGATGGTAGCCTCCCGTCAAGGCCATCCAGCGTGTTCTTTAACGTGTACAGGGTATGGCTCTCCCGCACACGGGGCCACGGCTTAACGTCCCATCCGACGGACGGCGGCCTTTCCAAGCCCATCGATGTCCCCTACTGACCGTGGGCAGGGCGGGGAATTTTTGCGGAGATAAATCTCAACTCTGACCCAGCTGGGACTCGAACCTGGGAACTACAGATTACGAGCCTAGCGCGCTACCGACTGAGCCACCCCCGCCCCCAGGTCGCAAGGACCCCAAGGGTAAGAGAAGGTTGGCCGAAGGGGACCCACTGGAGAGTTGTTGGGAGGCAGATGGTAGCCTCCCATCAAGACTATAAATAAAAAGTGTGTTCTTTAGCGTGTACTGGCGTATGACTCTCCTGCATACGGAGCCACGGTTTAACGTCACATCCGACGGACGGCGGCCTTTCCAAGATTATCGATGTCCCCTACTGACCGAGGGCAGGGCTGGGAGTTTTGGGGAGATAATCCTCAACGCTGATCCAGCTGGGACTCGAACCTGGGAACTGCAGATTACGAGCTTTTCTAGGTTCGAGTCCTGAGCCATCTCCGCCCCTCTGAGGTTAAGAAAAAAGGTAATACCACTCTTTCCCGTCCTATTCACTAATCATTTAGTCAACAACCACAATCATTGGCTCAATGGGTGGCGAGCCAGTCTTGTAATTTATAGTTCCGGAGTTCGAGCCTCAAGTGTGCCAGCTACTAAATTTATTTCCGATAACCTCCCCCTTCCCCCGTTCTCGATGAGAATGTGGACACCGATGGATTTGGAAAGACTGTCGGTCGAACGTTAAGTCGTGTCCCCATGTGCACGAGAGGCATATCCTGTCCACTTAAAGAACACAACAGGTGACCTTGACAAGAGGCTAACAGTCCAAGGGGGGGGGGATTCTTCGACACCTTCTCTGAACCTTTAGGGCATATGCGACTTGGCCATTTAGCCCACTGCACAAAAAATGGCTGCTCAGAGGTAAAACAAAACCAGTAGCGATAGTACACGAGGAGCAGGGGTTGATTCAGCAGGTGGGGGCGGGGGTGGCTCAGTCGGTAGCGCGCCAGGCTCGTAATCTGTAGTTCCCAGGTTCGAGTCCCAGCTGGGTCAGCGTTGAGATTTATCTCCGCAAAATTCCCCGCCCTGCCCACGGTCAGTAGGGGACACCGATGGGCTTGGAAAGGCCGCCGTCCGTCGGATGGGACGTTAAGCCGTGGCCCCGTGTGCGGGAGAGCCATACCCTGTGCACGTTAAAGAACACGCTGGATGGCCTTGACGGGAGGCTACCATTTGTCTCCCAACAGCTGTTCCAGTGGGTCCCCTCCCCCAACCTTCTCTGAGCCTTCGGGGTCCATGTGACCTGGCCATTTAGCCCATGGTGTGCAAAAAAGTGCCGCTCAGAGGTAAAACAACACAAACAATTCAGCAGGTGTTGACTAAGTCTGTAGTACATGAAGAACATGGTTGACAGCAGGTAGTACAGTCGCTCAAAAAAGTATCCGAACACTATGGTTGATTACAAATTCAGAAAAAATATCTGTCAACGATTTTTTTAGAGATTAGTGATCTGCCAATCTTCGTGTCACGTGATTACAGAATTCAGGAAAAATATCTGGAGCGTGTACAGTTGCTGTACACGCTCCAGTTACCGTTCACAGCAAACTAGAGCGTGTGCAGTTGCTGTACACGCTCCAGTTACCGTTCACAGCAAACTAGAGCGTGTGCAGTTACTCTACACGATCCAGTTTGCTGTGAAAGGTAACTGCACACGCTCCAGTTACCGTTCACAGCAAACTAGAGCGTGTGCAGTTACTCTACACGATCCAGTTTGCTGTGAACGGTAACTGCACACGCTCAATATTTCCGTGAGTGTGCCCACACGATCTAGTATCAAAATAATACGACCACCTACAGTCGCTCAAAAAAATATCCGAACACTATGGTTGATTACAGAATTCAGAAAAAATATCTGGCAACGATTTTTTTAGAGATTAGTGATCTGGCAACCTTCGTGTCACGTGATTACAGAATTCAGGACAAATATCTGGAGCGTGTGCAGTTACTGCACACGCTCCAGTTTGCTGTGAACGGTAACTGCACACGCTCAATATTTCCGTGAGTGAGCCCACACGATAATGACTTCGTGTCACGTGACACGAAGGTTGCCAGATCACTAATTTCTAAAAAAAATCGTTGCCAGATATTTTTTCTGAATTCTGTAATCAACCATAGTGTTCGGATACTTTTTTGAGCGACTGTACATGAGGAGCATGGGCACTCAGCAGGTAGTACATGAGGAACGTGGGTTGACTCAACAGGTAGTTCATAAGGAAGGGGTTTGACTCAGTCGGTACTATATGGGTTCTTAATCTGATGTTCCCAAGCTTAAAGTCTGCAATCCCTAAGTTAAGATTTTCTCCATCAATCTTCATTATGCTCTTGGTGAGAAAGGGGACACTGATGGGCTGGTGAAGAGAACAGTTTAATAAATGGGATGTTAAATCTTGACTTCCTCTATAGGAACCCTATGCTCTCTATGCACAATAAAGAACACGCTGGTTGGTAGTGATGGAAGTCTGCAATCTGTCCCAGTAAGTTGGGGGCGGGGGTGGCTCAGTCCGTAGCGCGCCAGGCTCGTAATCTGTAATTCCCAGGTTCGAGTCCCAGCTGGGTCAGTGTTGAGATTTATCTCCGCAAAAATCCCCGCCCTACCCACAGTCAGTAGGGGACACCGATGGGCTTGGAAAGGTCGCCGTCCATCGGATGGGACGTTAAAGCCGTGACCCAGTGTGCGGGAGAGCCATACCCTGTGCAAGTTAAAGAACACGCTGGATGGCCTTGACGGGAGGCTACCATCTGCCTCCCAACAGCTGTTCCAGTGGGTCCCCTCCCCCAACCTTCTCTGAGCCTTCGGGGTCCATGTGACCTGGCCATTTAGCCCATGGTGTGCAAAAAAGTGCCGCTCAGAGGTAAAACAACCCAACGTTAAAGAACACGCTGGATGGCCTTGACGGGAGGCTACCATCTGTCTCCCAACAGCTGTTCCAGTGGGTCCCCTCCCCCAACCTTCTCTGAGCCTTCGGGGTCCATGTGACCTGGCCATTTAGCCCATGGTGTGCAAAAAAGTGCCGCTCAGAGGTAAAACAACCCAACCCAGTAAGTTGTCCAGTAAGTCGTCGTTCTAAGCTCCTGGGGTCTTTGTGACCTTGTTCTTTTGTGTGCTAAAAAATGGCTTCTGAAAGGTAAAACCAAACCTTGTCAGGAAAAAAATGTCAATCAGAAAAGAAAAAGCGAACTTTCCATTGACGAAGTAATAAGAGACCTTAATCAGAAAACCGAAGTGGCGTTATCGCGCGGATATTGCTACTCAGTGTCAGCTGTCAAGCTTCAATGCTATTGAATTCTTTCCTCTTCAAGCAGTTCTACTTGAGCGACAATCTGTCGCGCTCCATAGAAAATAAATCAGTTTTCTGATGTAGGGCTGACTTTGCGTGAAGTGTAAAGAAGGGTAATGCACATCAGGAGAAAGAAAACAGAGCAATGATGGGGATTCTTGTTACACAGAAGCTGTTGTGATGGACAGTGAAATGAAGAGAAGTTGCGCTTCGAAACTGAGGATGGAAAAGGGTTGGGTTGGGTTGTTTTACCTCTGAGCGGCACTTTTTTGCACACCATGGGCTAAATGACCAGGTCACATGGACCCCGAAGACTCAGAGAAGATTGGGGGAGGGGACCCACTGGAACAGCTGTTGGGAGACAGATGGTAGCCTCCCGTCAAGGCCATCTAGCGTGTTCTTTAACGTTGGGTTGTTTTACCTCTGAGCGGCACTTTTTTGCACACCATGGGCTAAATGGCCAGGTCACATGGACCCCGAAGACTCAGAGAAGATTGGGGGAGGGGACCCACTGGAACAGCTGTTGGGAGACAGATGGTAGCCTCCCGTCAAGGCCATCCAGCGTGTTCTTTAACGTTGGGTTGTTTTACCTCTGAGCGGCACTTTTTTGCACACCATGGGCTAAATGACCAGGTCACATGGACCCCGAAGACTCAGAGAAGATTGGGGGAGGGGACCCACTGGAACAGTTGTTGGGAGACAGATGGTAGCCTCCCGTCAAGGCCATCTAGCGTGTTCTTTAACGTTGGGTTGTTTTACCTCTGAGCGGCACTTTTTTGCACACCATGGGCTAAATGGCCAGGTCACATGGACCCCGAAGACTCAGAGAAGATTGGGGGAGGGGACCCACTGGAACAGCTGTTGGGAGACAGATGGTAGCCTCCCGTCAAGGCCATCCAGCGTGTTCTTTAACGTTGGGTTGTTTTACCTCTGAGCGGTACTTTTTTGCACACCATGGGCTAAATGGCCAGGTCTCATGGACCCCGAAGACTCAGAGAAGATTGGGGGAGGGGACCCACTGGAACAGCTGTTGGGAGACAGATGGTAACCTCCCGTCAAGGCCATCCAGCGTGTTCTTTAACGTTGGGTTGTTTTACCTCTGAGCGGCACTTTTTTGCACACCATGGGCTAAATGGCCAGGTAACATGGACCCCGAAGACTCAGAGAAGATTTGGGGAGGGGACCCACTGGAACAGCTGTTGGGAGACAGATGGTAACCTCCCGTCAAGGCCATCCAGCGTGTTCTTTAACGTTGGGTTGTTTTACCTCTGAGCGGTACTTTTTTGCACACCATGGGCTAAATGGCCAGGTCTCATGGACCCCGAAGACTCAGAGAAGATTGGGGGAGGGGACCCACTGGAACAGCTGTTGGGAGACAGATGGTAACCTCCCGTCAAGGCCATCCAGCGTGTTCTTTAACGTTGGGTTGTTTTACCTCTGAGCGGTACTTTTTTGCACACCATGGGCTAAATGGCCAGGTCTCATGGACCCCGAAGACTCAGAGAAGGTTGGGGGAGGGGATCCACTGGAACAGCTGTTGGGAGACAGATGGTAGCCTCCCGTCAAGGCCATCCAGCGTGTTCTTTAACGTTGGGTTGTTTTACCTCTGAGCGGCACTTTTTTGCACACCATGGGCTAAATGGCCAGGTCACATGGACCCCGAAGACTCAGAGAAGATTGGGGGAGGGCACCCACTGGAACAGCTGTTGGGAGACAGATGATAGCCTCCCGTCAAGGCCATCCAGCGTGTTCTTTAAAGTTGGGTTGTTTTACCTCTGAGCGGCACTTTTTTGCACACCATGGGCTAAATGGCCAGGTCACATGGACCCCGAAGACTCAGAGAAGATTGGGGGAAGGGACCCACTGGAACAACTGTTGGGAGACAGATGGTAGCCTCCCGTCAAGGCCATCCAGCGTGTTCTTTAACGTTGGGTTGTTTTACCTCTGAGCGACACTTTTTTGCACACCATGGGCTATATGGCCAGGTCACATGGACCCCGAAGACTCAGAGAAGATTGGGGGAGGGGACCCACTGGAACAGCTGTTGGGAGACAGATGGTAGCCTCCCGTCAAGGCCATCCAGCGTGTTCCTTAACGTTGGGTTGTTTTACTTCTGAGCGGCCCTTTTTTGCACACAATGGGCTAAATGGCCAGGTCACATGGACCCTGAAGACTCAGAGAAGATTAAGGGAGGGACCCACTGGAACAGCTGTTGGGAGACAGATGGTAGCCTCCCGTCAAGGCCATCCAGCGTGTTCTTTAACGTTGGGTTGTTTTACCTCTGAGCGGCCCTTTTTTGCACACCATGGGCTAAATGGCCAGGTCACATGGACCCCGAAGACTCAGAGAAGATTGGGGGAGGGGACCCACTGGAACAGCTGTTGGGAGACAGATGGTAGCCTCCCGTCAAGGCCCTCTAGCGTGTTCTTTAACGTGTACAGGGTATGGCTCTCCCGCACACGAGGACACGGCTTAACGTCCCATCCGACTGACGGCGACCTTTATAAGTCCATCAATGTCCCCTACTAACCGTGGGCAGGGCGGGGAATTTTGCCGAGATAAATCTCAACGCTGACCCAGCTGGGACTCGAACCTGGGAACTGGATGGAAAAGAGTAAGCCGGTTGTTCAGTAAATGAGAAACTCTCAGCAGTTCAGGAATGGGCAAGTCGTTAATAGATGTGAGATACTAGGAGGAAGAAAGAGCAGGGGGGAAAGAAACGGAACAATGTCTGCACTGTGTTCAGATAGGTATTGAAGATTTATTAACAATGATACAGTACGACGGATCATTTACGAATGGGATGAGGAAGAGAATGAAGCAACCAAAGATGGAGTAGAGAGATGACACGGAAAAGGACGATAAACTTTCTGATTACTGTTAATTTTTACTCGGCGACTCATGGAACTGAAGATGGAGATGTTGGAAACTTGGATGAGTAGATGGGGCGGGGGTGGCTCAGTCGGTAGCGCGCCAGGCTCGTAATCTGTAGTTCCCAGGTTCGAGTCCCAGCTGGGTCAGCGTTGAGATTTATCTCCGCGAAAATTCCCCGCCCTGCCCACGGTCAGTAGGGGACACCGATGTGCTTGGAAAGGCCGCCGTCCGTCGGATGGGACGTTAAGCCGTGACCCCGTGTGTGGGAGAGCCATACCCTGTGCACGTTAAAGAACACGCTGGATGGCCTTGACGGGAGACTACCATCTGTCTCCCAACAGCTGTTCCAGTGGGTCCCCTAACCTTCTCTGAGCCTTCGGGGTCCATGTGACCTGGCCATTTAGCCCATGGTGTGCAAAAAAAGTGCAAAATAACCCAACCCATGGATGAGTAGATCCTGGAAGTAATTGTCATCAGGATGCAAGTCTGACATGCTGTCGATTAACTAATTCTCACTGCTTGAATTCTTCCTTGATTTTTGACAAAAATAAGATCCCTTGGAATTGGGTTATGTTACATTTGAGCGGATTGGATATGTATTTTGAACACAATGGGCTAAATGACAGTGTTGAAAATAAGTGAAATAAAGTTGTGTTGAAATGGATAGAACTATTATAATAAAAATAAATTAGTTTGAAAACGATTTAGTCTAGTGTCGAAACATGTAACAAAGATTAGGAGACGGAAATATCAATTGAATTCTTTGATTGAATGTGACCTTCATTAACCTTCCAACGCTAAACCTCTATGATACAATTCCCAGAGGATTACCAGCCAATTAGCTTCGGCTATATCTACGAATCGTTATCAGAATCCTTCTTTGTCTCACTAGACCTGCTTGCAGATTTTCTGCGAAAACTAAAGGCTATGCTGCATATGCTATATCAGTGTGGTTCAATGGGATAAGAGGATGACTTGGTTGAAACGAATCTGCCGAAATTACGATATAAAGGATTCGAATAAAAGAGTTATTCATGGATAAACGAATCTGTAGTTTCTAGGTTCGAGTCCCAACTGTTCCTGCGTTTGAAATTTTCTCCGCCCCCCCCCCCCTGCCGTCGATGGGAAAGGGAACACTGATGGGCTTGGAAATATTGTCGTTCTTCGGATTGGACGTTAAGCCGTGTTACTGTGTGTTTGATTGGGTTGAGTTATTTTACCTCTGAGCGAGGACCCTGAGGGATCAGAGAAGGTTAAAAGGAGGAGACCCACTAGACAGCTGTTAGGAGACAGATGGTAGTCTCTCTTCAAAGTCATCCAGCGTGTTCTTTAATGTGCACAGCGTATGACTCTCCCGCACAAGAGGCCACGACTTAACGACACATCCGACGGACGGCTCCTGTCCAAGCCATCGGTGTCCCATATTGACCGAGGGCAGTCTTGAAGATAAATTTCAACATTGACCCAGCTGGGACTCGAACCTGGGAATTGCAAATTAAAAGCCTGAAGCGCTACCGATTGAGCCACCCCCTCTTGTGCTACAGAGAATCATACCTCGGACACGTTAATTAACATGCTGGTATTTTAATTAATATTTCAAACAATTCATTTATGCTAGAAATTTTAAATTTTAGTGATGGAGTATGACAGACCTCCTTTTGCAGAGTTTTGCATTGACAGCAAAGATCTGAGCCATAAATTCCAAGAATGGGTTGAAGAATTTGATTGGGGGGCTCAGTCGGTAGCGCGCCCGGCTCGTAATCTGTAGTTCCCGGGTTCGAGTCCCAGCTGGGTCAGCGTTGAGATTTATCTCCGCAAAATTCCCCCCTCTGCCCACGGTCAGTAGGGGACACCGATGACCTTGGAAAGGCCGCCGTCCGTCGGATGGGACGTTAAGCCGTAGCCCCGTGTGGGGAGAGCCATACCCTGTGCACGTTAAAGAACACGCTGGATGGCCTTGACGGGAGGCTACCATCTGTCTCCCAACAGCTGTTCCAGTGGATCCCCTTCCCCAACCTTCTCTGAGTCTTCGGGGTCCATGTGACCTGGCCATTTAGCCCATGGTGTGCAAAAAAGTGCCGCTCAGAGGTAAAACAACCCAACCCAACTCTCCCGCACACGGGGCCACGTCTTAACGTCCATCTGACGGACGGCGGCCTTTCCAAGCCCATCGGTGTCCCCTATTGAATTCACCCATCGTTAGACGGCGAATAAAGTGTAACACTTGAATTAATATAAATAAAAAATACCCCCTCAAGCAGCTGCTTGCCACAGAGGTCTGACAGGAGCATATCAGTTTATATGACATAGTAGAAGGTCTGTGAGGATGGCAGGACCTCAGCAGAAAAATTAATATTACAAACAATAAATTTATGCTAAAAATTAGAAATTCTGGTGAATGTGTTGATAAAGATGGAATGATTTATAATTATCAATTATACCATTATTAATCCATTAATAATGAATAATTTATTACAATTCCATTATTCCATTATTTACAAATATTTCCATTATAATCACATGCGTTTTAATTAAATCATAATTGGTTAAAATGTGACCTGTTGCTACTTATTTTTATATATTTTAGTATTTCATTTTAAATATTTAAATGATATTATAATATAGTAATAAAAAATAAATAATTATATTTTATTTACACTCGATGATTTTCTCCCTAACCTTAGGGGTAAGAAGATCCAATTTTTCCATTTTAAGGGATAAATGAGATATGCCTTTGGCGTATTATAGGGCTAATAATATATTACTACTTACATATTCCAATCACCCTTTAGTACGAATGACTGCTGCTAAATTCAGAAAATGAGAAACTTGATTTTCTCTGAAAACGAGCATCTCATATTCGCTAGAGGCGATATATTATTCTTCTGGTTTTTTTCAATAGTTGGGAGAAATGAATCGTACCGATACTTGTGAAGTGCGGCATGAGATTAACAGACGAATAGGGATTGCTGCCGGGACTTTTAAGAATCTATGGAGAGTGTGGAGAAATAGGCGTATACACCTAAAGACTAAAATTGGACTGTAAAATAGAGTAGTGAAACTTGGACACTTTGTAAACAAGATAACAGGAAACTAGATGCTTTTGATTCCAGATGCTTACGCAGTATCTTGGGCATTAGGTGGTCCAACTTTGTAACTAATGATGAGGTCGGTAGCGCGCCAGGCTCGTAATCTGTACTTCCCAGGTTCGAGTCCCAGCTGGGTCAGCGTTGAGATTTATCTCCGCAAAATTCCCCCGCCCTGCCCACGGTCAGTAGGGGACACCGATGGGCTTGGAAAGGCCGCCGTCCGTCGGATGGGACGTTAAGCCGTGGCCGCGTGTGCGGGAGAGCCATACCCTGTGCACGTTAAAGAACACGCTGGATGGCCTTGACGGGAGGCTACCATCTGTCTCCCAACGCTGTTCCAGTGGGTCCCCTCCCCCAACCTTCTCTGAGCCTTCGGGGTCCATGTGACCTGGCCATTTAGCCCATGGTGTGCAAAAAAGTGCCGCTCAGAGGTAAAACAACCCAACCCAACTATGATTCTGTACGCAGAAGAGCCATACCCTTCCTTGCCCATTCAGGAACACACTGGATGACCTTGATGAGACCTTTCATCTATCTCCCAACAGCTGTCCAGTGGGTCTCCTTTCCCTATTAACTCCGATTTTTCGGGTCCTTAAGACCTAGATATTTAGCCCCTTGTGTGTACGAAAATTACCGCTCAGAAAAAAAAAATCCCAATTTTTTTTTTCTTTGTTGGAAAACTCTACATTTGATCAAAATGTGATTTTTTTTTAGACTACTACTATGGCATATAAACTGACAAGCTCCTGTCAGACCTCTGTGGCAAGCAGCTGCTTGAGGGGGTATTTTTTTTTACACCTCACTAAATGATTTTAATTTTTTTTTCGCATAAGTAGAGTCATCATCCGGGGGGGGGGGGGGGGAGCTTCCGCCACTCCTAGATCCGGCCCTGATTTATTCCAAAATCTGATCATCATTTAAGTCAATCGTTTTCTTTTAGGCAAAGCCACGTCACCCACTTGAAAAATAAAAAAAAAACTCAATGAAATTGTTTCAGAAACGATAATCTTCAGGAAAAAAAAAAAGTTTTTTTTCGCTTTCAATTTGTGCTTCTGCAATAAAACAGACATCCTCCTCCTGAAGACATCCTCCTCCATCCTCAGAAAAGAGCAAAGGGATTCTTTCAGAAACCAATCCTCCAGATATGAGCCGAGAAGAACACAGCCCAAAGAATAAATTGGATGTGACCTAAGGTGATTGGACAACAATATGAACCGTGAACTTTTTCGCTAATGCCTCATGACTCACCTGTGTGACAAAATCAGAACGCTGTTGTCGTCACCAGATCCCTCTTAAAGGTTTCACCTCACAGTTTCCATAGCAACATATCGTTGCTATGGAAATCCTCTCCTTAGACACTGAAACAAGCTCTAAATAAATAACTAGCAGGAAGGGAGTAGCTCCTCTATAGGATGGGGGGAAGGGGGGTGTAAAAGGACTGAATATTCACGTGAGCTACTGCCCACAGTTGACACAACAAAAGTTATGACGTCATAAGGAAGCTTAGTGAGCGCGAATGACGTCACGGAGCTGCTTTCGACGTTTGGAGCGTTGTGAGGGCTTGTGAACCTGTTTGTAGAAGGTGCTTGAGATTGGGGGGGGGGGAGCCACTGTTTGCTTGAACATTGTGTCTAGAGCTTTGTAATTAAATGGAAGCTTCAGATGATGTAGCGCATTTTCAAAGGGAGGAATTATTATTTGGAAAAACGGAATGACGTGATGAAAATGCATCTGTTGAGTTGTTAATGTGCAGTTTTTTTTTTCTGTGGTTCGCATATGACGTCAGTTCATATAATGTATTTTGCCTTTTTTTTTTGTTAGTTTACTTTGTCTTTAGTTTGCTAAGTTTGAATTGCGAAGAGCATAAATCTCTTCTATTAATTTTTTCTTGGGGTGGGACCAGGGCCGGATCTACGCAGGGGGCGGGGGGAGCAAAGGATCATGTCCTTTGAGAATGCTAGTATAGGGGATGGAGGTGAAGAAATTAGTAAACATATGTGTATTGCATGCATTTTTAAAGACCTCTAAAACGGAAGGGGAAATGTTATACTGCATTGGAAATCCAGTTTCCTTCCCTTCCCTCCTTTATTTTCTCTTGATCCTGGTCCGATGGGGGGCGGGGGTGGCTCAGCCGGTAGCGCGCCAGTCTCCTAATCTGCAGTTCCCAGGTTCGAGTCCCAGCTGAGTCAGCGTTTTGATTTATCTCCGAAAACTTCCCGCCCTGCCCACGGTCAGTAGGGGACACCGGTGGGCTTGGAAAGGCAGCCGCCCGTCGGATGTGACGTTAAGCCGTGGTCCCGTGTGCGGGAGAGCCATACGCTGCGCACGCTAAAGAACACACTGGATGGCCTTGATGGAAGGCTACCATCTGTCTCCCAACAGCTGTTCCAGTGGGTCCCCTCCCCCAACCTTCTATGAGCCTTCGGGGTCAATGTGACCTGACCATTTAGCCCATGGTGTGCAAAAAAGTGCCGCTCAGAGGTAAAACAATCCAACGTTAAAGAACACACTGGATGGCCTTGACGGGAGGCTACCATCTGTCTCCCAACAGCTATTCCAGTGGGTCCCCTCCCCCAACCTTCTCTGAGCCTTCGGGGTCCATGTGACCTGGCCATTTAGCCCATTGTGTGCAAAAAAAGTGCAGCTCAGAGGTAAAACAATCCAACGTTAAAGAACACACTGGATGGCCTTGACGGGAGGCTACCATCTGTCTCCCAACAGCTATTCCAGTGGGTCCCCTCCCCCAACCTTCTCTGAGCCTTCGGGGTCCATGTGACCTGGCCATTTAGCCCATTGTGTGCAAAAAAAGTGCAGCTCAGAGGTAAAACAATCCAACGTTAAAGAACACACTGGATGGCCTTGGCGGGAGGCTACCATCTGTCTCCCAACAGCTATTCCAGTGGGTCCCCTCCCCCAACCTTCTCTGAGCCTTCGGGGTCCATGTGACCTGGCCATTTAGCCCATTGTGTGCAAAAAAAGTGCAGCTCAGAGGTAAAACAATCCAACGTTAAAGAACACACTGGATGGCCTTGACGGGAGGCTACCATCTGTCTCCCAACAGCTATTCCAGTGGGTCCCCTCCCCCAACCTTCTCTGAGCCTTCGGGGTCCATGTGACCTGGCCATTTAGCCCATTGTGTGCAAAAAAGTGCCGCTCAGAGGTAAAACAATCCAACGTTAAAGAACACACTGGATGGCCTTGACGTTAGGCTACCATCTGTCTCCCAACAGCTATTCCAGTGGGTCCCCTCCCCCAACCTTCTCTGAGCCTTCGGGGTCCATGTGACCTGGCCATTTAGCCCATGGTGTGCAAAAAAAGTGCCGCTCAGAGGTAAAACAGACCAATCCAATCCCTGGCCTGATGAGAAGGCATTAGAACCGAATTCAAAGAGGGCAATTACATTGGTTCCAAAACAGCTTTCCACTTGCGAACCAGCAAACTGTATTTTAGATTTTGTTCTACAGACAAATAATTTGTGTTAAGATTCAATGCAGTAGTATTGGTTTTAAATTTCAGCTTAGCACATCATAATTTTACTTATGAATTGATGCTCCTGTAAATGATTTGAAGCAAAACTTGGCGAATGTTGCTAAATGGACCAATGCATAATTCTAGTAAAATTCAATGGAAAAGATCTTCAGTTGTTTTAGAAATGGGTCAATATCAGCTATATTAAAATTTGGCAAGTATTGCATAATGGACCAATTCGTAGTGTTTAATAAAGCTCAGAGAACCAGTATACTTAATTTGCATTAAGTTTAGGCTGACCAGTTCATTATTTGAGAAACAGTTTGTCCGATGTGACGTAATAGAACGCTGTATAATTTTTTATAAAAGGATTTGTAATGGACCAGTACCAAATTTCTGTTATATTTATACGGATTAATATATCATTGATATTCTTGCTTATAATTTGAATTAAAATTCGGTGGGCGTTACCAAAAGGACCAGTATCTAGTTTTTAACATCCCATGAGAAGGCTGTTAGAAGACATACGGAAGCCTCATCCAGCATCATCTTCAACTTGCACAGGGGGTTCTCTTGCAGTAGAGGCCCAGGCTTAATGTCCGATGTGATGGACGACGGCCTTTACAAGCCCTTCGGCGCACACTTTCTTACCTAGGTAGGGGTGAGAGATGACCAAGCGGGTAGCGCGCCAGGCCCGTAATTTTCAGTTCCCAGGATTGAGTCCAACCTGCACCAGCGTTGAGATTTATCTCCAATAAATCCCCACTCTACCCTTCGGAGAAAAGGAGGACGCCGTCCGTCGGATGGGACGTAAAGCCGTGGCCTTTTGTGTAGGAGAGCCACACCATGTGCACGTTAAAGAATACGCTGCGTGGTCTATATGGGAGCTATCTTCTGTCTCCTAAGAGCTGTCCAGTGGGTCCCCTCCCCCCAACCTTCCCTGAACACTTGGGGTCGTTATGACTTGGCCATTTTGTCTATTATTTACAGTCGCTCAAAAAAGTATCCGAACACTATGGTTGATTACAGAATTCAGGGAAAAATATCTGGCAACGATTTTTTTTAGAAATTAGTGATCTGGCAACCTTCGTGTCACGTGACACGAAGGTTGCCAGATCACTAATTTCTAAAAAAAATCTAAAAATCTAAAAAAATAATATTCTAAAAAAAATATTAATCCGTATAATCACTAATTTCTAAAAAAAATCGTTGCCAGATATATTTTCTGAATTCTGTAATCAACCATACTGTTCGGATATTTTTTTGAGCGACTGTAGGTGGTCATATTATTTTGATACTAGATCGTGTGGGCTCACTCACGGAAATATTGAGCGTGTGCAGTTACCGTTCACAGCAAACTGGAGCATGTGCAGTAACTGCACACGCTCCAGTTTGCTGTGAACGGTAACTGGAGCGTGTACAGTTGCTGTACACGCTCCAGATATTTTTCCTGAATTCTGTAATCACGTGACACGAAGGTTGCCAGATCACTAATTTCTAAAAAAATCGTTGCCAGATATTTTTTCTGAATTCTGTAATCAACCATAGTGTTCGGATATTTTTAAATATATATAATGCAATGAATATGGAGCGTGTGCAGTTACCGTTCACAGCAAACTGGACCGGTTGCGATTAATGTTCACAGCACATTGGATCGTGTGAGCTCACAAAGACCTGGATCGTGTGGGCTCACTCACGGAAATATTGAGCGTGTGCAGTTACCGTTCACAGCAAACTGGAGCGTGTCCAGTTACCTTTCACAGTAAACTGGAGCGTGTGCAGTAACTGCACACGCTCCAGTTTGCTGTGAACGGTAACTGGACAGGTGTGAACGGTAACTGGAACGGTACAGTTGTTGTACACGCTCCAGATATTTTTCCTGAATTCTGTAATCATGTGACACGAAGGTTGCCAGATCACTAATTTCTAAAAAAATCGTTGCCAGATATTTTTTCTGAATTCTGTAAACAACCATAGTGGTCGGATACTTTTTTGAGCGACTGTACAAAAAAGTGCCACTCAAAGATAAAACAACCTAACTCAACCCTAAACTGCATCTGACCCTTAGAAATCTCGTTACGCCACTAAATTAAGAAATTATTTATCATCGCAACACGTTCTTTAAGCCGATCTCTACCATCAGACATCTATTTCGTCAACAAATAATATATTCTTTCAGCCAACTGGTTACGGTTACGCATCCTTTGACGAAGAAAACCATCTTTGAAAGCCCCACCACTTCCGTAAGGAAAGATAAAAAAAAATAAGAACAGCAACTCTTAACAAAGACATAAAACCAGTCATCCCTCTCCAAAGGGAAAAAAAAACTTTCTACTTAACAGAACAAAGATAACGACTCCGTTTTAAGAGACGTCTGAACCCTCTGCACTAGGTGGGGCATCCAGAGAGAAAACATCCGGCTTTCCTGATTCTGAATTATTTCTATCACTCCTTTGGTGCTGATTGTGGAGCAAAACATTCTTTGACCCGAAAGCAGTAGACCTGAAAAAAAATAAAAGGATTCCTCTCCCTGCTGCCCCATCTCTTCATCCAACTGCAACATTCTGCCTCTGTGATCCCTCTCCTCTTCTTCCTCCCTGATTGCCAGGGAACGGGCTGAGAGAGACAGAGAGAGTGCCATCCTCATGGGAGCAAAGCACCTCTTAGTGATAAAAGTTTTATTGGCTTTTTGTGCCATGCACTGCAAGCCAACTTTAGTTAGAACTTCCACCAACACTCTGGGGGGTTTTCCCTTGCCAAACGTTCTTGACGTCATCGCGCAAGCTTTAATAGACGGGTGCTAAGAACTTTGTACAATCGCTCAAAAAAGTATCCGAACACTATGGTTGATTAGAGAATTCAGAAAAAATATCTGGCAACGATTTTTTTTAGAAATTAATTTAAGGTTGCCAGATCACTAATTTCTAAAAAAAAATCGTTGCCAGATATTTTTTCTGAATTCTCTAATCCACCATAGTGTTCGGATACTTTTTTGAGCGACTGTACTTCCTAAATATCTTTTTCTTCCTTTCAGCAGTTCATATGCCTTAGAATAAACTCATAGCGCAAAATACGAAAGCAGTCTTTAAGGGATGAGAAGGTTGAATTGTTTTACTTTCCAATGGCATTTTTATGCGCATATATACTCGGGAGGGGGGATAGCAATCTCCTAACAGCTATCCAGTGCAACTAACTTTTATGCACATAATGACACAAAGGACCAGGTCATAAGGACCCCAAGGTCTCAGAGGAGACGGTCTTTCCATCCCCACCAGTGTTCCCTTGCTCGCCGAGTCAGTAGAGGTTAGCGGTGATATATCTCAATGCCTTTGGTACACGAACCTGGGAATTGTAGATTACGACCTTGGGGCGCTACCGACTGAGCCCCCCTCCCCCCAATAAAATACAGGGTGTCCGAAAAATAATTGTAGGGGGGGGGGAGTTACGAGAACCAATATGTAGCCAAATAATATACATATTCAGGAAAGTAATATTTTAACTGAAAGCGTACCTCAAATAGTTTTGAACATAATTAGTGAATTTAGATTTATTAACCCAGAAGTCAGTTTTTTGGGGGGGATTAGGGGGTCTAAGAATTTTGTTTGGGGGAGAGGGGGGTCTAGAGCAGGTGTTCTCAACGTGGGATACGGGGAAAATTTTTCGGGGTACGCCGTGAGAGTCAAAAGTCGCTAGACCTAGTAACAAAGTCGCTAAGTTGGCAACACTACTGTGCAATAATGCCATTTTCTTGTGTTTATCAATATATGTAATTTATTAATACAAAATTTAATGTGTATATATATTTTATTTTATTTCCATTCTTATAATATAACTATAGTTTATCTATCTATACAAGAAGTACGCCAGTTACATACACATTTCCAGGGGGTACGTGAAGCATAAAAGGTTGAGAACCACTGATCTATATGTTTTATTTTATTCCCATTGTTATACTATAACTATAGATTTATCTATCTATACAAGGGGTACGCCAGTTACATACACATTTCCAGGGGGGTACGTGAAGCATAAAAGGTTCAGAACCGCTGATCTATATGTTTTATTTTATTCCCATTGTTATACTATAACTATAGATTTATCTATCTATACAAGGGGTACGCCAGTTACATACACATTTCCAGAGGGGTACGTGAAGCATAAAAGGTTGAGAACCGCTGATCTATATTTTTTTATTTTATTCCCATTGTTATACTATAACTATAGATTTATCTATCTATACAAGGGGTACGCCAGTTACATACACATTTCCAGGGGGTACGTGAAGCATAAAAGGTTGAGAACCACTGATATATATGTTTTATTTTATTCCCATTGTTATACTATAACTATAGATTTATCTATCTATACAAGGGGTACGCCAGCTACATACACATTTCCACGGGGTACGTGAAGCATAAAAGGTTGAGAACCACTGATATATATGTTTTATTTTATTCCCATTGTTATACTATAACTATAGTTTTATCTATCTATACAAGAAGTACGCCAGTTACATACACATTTCCACGGGGTACGTGAAGCATAAAAGGTTGAGAACCACTGATATATATGTTTTATTTTATTCCCATTGTTATACTATAACTATAGTTTTATCTATCTATACAAGAAGTACGCCAGTTACATACACATTTCCACGGGGTACGTGAAGCATAAAAGGTTGAGAACCACTGATATATATGTTTTATTTTATTCCCATTGTTATACTATAACTATAGTTTTATCTATCTATACAAGAAGTACGCCAGTTACATACACATTTCCAGGGGGTACGTGAAGCATAAAAGGTTGAGAACCACTGATATATATGTTTTATTTTATTCCCATTGTTATACTATAACTATAGTTATATCTATCTATACAAGAAGTACGCCAGTTACATACACATTTCCACGGGGTACGTGAAGCATAAAAGGTTGAGAACCACTGATATATATGTTTTATTTTATTCCCATTGTTATACTATAACTATAGTTTTATCTACCTATACAAGGGGTACGCCAGTTACATACACATTTCCACGGGGTACGTGAAGCATAAAAGGTTGAGAACCACTGATATATATGTTTTATTTTATTCCCATTGTTATACTATAACTATAGTTTTATCTATCTATACAAGGGGTACGCCAGTTACATACACATTTCCACGGGGTACGTGAAGCATAAAAGGTTGAGAACCACTGATATATATGTTTTATTTTATTCCCATTGTTATACTATAACTATAGTTTTATCTACCTATACAAGGGGTACGCCAGTTACATACACATTTCCACGGGGTACGTGAAGCATAAAAGGTTGAAAACCACTGATATATATGTTTTATTTTATTCCCATTGTTATACTATAACTATAGTTTTATCTATCTATACAAGGGGTACGCCAGTTACATACACATTTCCACGGGGTACGTGAAGCATAAAAGGTTGAGAACCACTGATATATATGTTTTATTTTATTCCCATTGTTATACTATAACTATAGTTTTATCTATCTGTACAAGAAGTACGCCAGTTACATACACATTTCCACGGGGTACGTGAAGCATTAAAGGTTGAGAACCACTGATATATATGTTTATTTTATTCCCATTGTTATACTATAACTATAATTTTATCTATCTGTACAAGGGGTACGCCAGTTACATACACATTTCCAGGGGGTACGTGAAGCATAAAAGGTTGGGAACCACTGATATATATGTTTTATTTTATTCCCATTGTTATACTATAACTATAGTTTTATCTACCTATACAAGGGGTACGCCAGTTACATACACATTTCCACGGGGTACGTGAAGCATAAAAGGTTGAGAACCACTGATATATATGTTTTATTTTATTCCCATTGTTATACTATAACTATAATTTTATCTATCTGTACAAGGGGTACGCCAGTTACATACACATTTCCAGGGGGTACGTGAAGCATAAAAGGTTGAGAACCACTGATATATATGTTTTATTTTATTCCCATTATTATACTATAACTATAGTTTTATCTATCTATACAAGAAGTACGCCAGTTACATACACATTTCCACGGGGTACGTGAAGCATAAAAGGTTGAGAACCACTGATATATATGTTTTATTTTATTCCCATTGTTATACTATAACTATAGTTTTATCTATCTATACAAGGGGTACGCCAGTTACATACACATTTCCAGGAGGTACGTGAAGCATAAAAGGTTGAGAACCACTGATATATATGTTTTATTTTATTCCCATTGTTATACTATAACTATAGTTTTATCTATCTATACAAGAAGTACGCCAGTTACATACACATTTCCAGGGGGTACGTGAAGCATAAAAGGTTAGGAACCACTGATATATATGTTTTATTTTATTCCCATTGTTATACTATAACTATAATTTTATCTATCTGTACAAGGGGTACGCCAGTTACATACACATTTCCAGGGGGTACGTGAAGCATAAAAGGTTGAGAACCACTGATATATATGTTTTATTTTATTCCCATTGTTATACTATAACTATAGTTTTATCTACCTATACAAGGGGTACGCCAGTTACATACACATTTCCACGGGGTACGTGAAGCATAAAAGGTTGAGAACCACTGATATATATGTTTTATTTTATTCCCATTGTTATACTATAACTATAGTTTTATCTATCTATACAAGGGGTACGCCAGTTACATACACATTTCCACGGGGTACGTGAAGCATAAAAGGTTGAGAACCACTGATATATATGTTTTATTTTATTCCCATTGTTATACTATAACTATAGTTTTATCTATCTATACAAGGGGTACGCCAGTTACATACACATTTCCACGGGGTACGTGAAGCATAAAAGGTTGAGAACCACTGATATATATGTTTTATTTTATTCCCATTGTTATACTATAACTATAGTTTTATCTACCTATACAAGGGGTACGCCAGTTACATACACATTTCCACGGGGTACGTGAAGCATAAAAGGTTGAGAACCACTGATATATATGTTTTATTTTATTCCCATTGTTATACTATAACTATAGTTTTATCTATCTATACAAGAAGTACGCCAGTTACATACACATTTCCACGGGGTACGTGAAGCATAAAAGGTTGAGAACCACTGATATATATGTTTTATTTTATTCCCATTGTTATACTATAACTATAGTTTTATCTATCTGTACAAGAAGTACGCCAGTTACATACACATTTCCACGGGGTACGTGAAGCATAAAAGGTTGAGAACCACTGATATATATGTTTTATTTTATTCCCATTGTTATACTATAACTATAATTTTATCTATCTGTACAAGGGGTACGCCAGTTACATACACATTTCCAGGGGGTACGTGAAGCATAAAAGGTTGGGAACCACTGATATATATGTTTTATTTTATTCCCATTGTTATACTATAACTATAATTTTATCTATCTGTACAAGGGGTACGCCAGTTACATACACATTTCCAGGGGGTACGTGAAGCATAAAAGGTTGAGAACCACTGATATATATGTTTTATTTTATTCCCATTGTTATACTATAACTATAGTTTTATCTACCTATACAAGGGGTACGCCAGTTACATACACATTTCCACGGGGTACGTGAAGCATAAAAGGTTGAGAACCACTGATATATATGTTTTATTTTATTCCCATTGTTATACTATAACTATAGTTTTATCTATCTATACAAGAATACGCCAGTTACATACACATTTCCACGGGGTACGTGAAGCATAAAAGGTTGAGAACCACTGATATATATGTTTTATTTTATTCCCATTGTTATACTATAACTATAGTTTTATCTATCTGTACAAGAAGTACGCCAGTTACATACACATTTCCACGGGGTACGTGAAGCATAAAAGGTTGAGAACCACTGATATATATGTTTTATTTTATTCCCATTGTTATACTATAACTATAATTTTATCTATCTGTACAAGGGGTACGCCAGTTACATACACATTTCCAGGGGGTACGTGAAGCATAAAAGGTTGGGAACCACTGATATATACGTTTTATTTTATTCCCATTGTTATACTATAACTATAATTTTATCTATCTGTACAAGGGGTACGCCAGTTACATACACATTTCCACGGGGTACGTGAAGTATAAAAGGTTGAGAACCACTGATATATATGTTTTATTTTATTCCCATTGTTATACTATAACTATAGTTTTATCTATCTATACAAGAAGTACGCCAGTTACATACACATTTCCACGGGGTACGTGAAGCATAAAAGGTTGAGAACCACTGATATATATGTTTTATTTTATTCCCATTGTTATACTATAACTATAGTTTTATCTATCTATACAAGAAGTACGCCAGTTACATACACATTTCCAGGGGGTACGTGAAGCATAAAAGGTTGAGAACCACTGATATATATGTTTTATTTTATTCCCATTGTTATACTATAACTATAATTTTATCTATCTGTACAAGGGGTACGCCAGTTACATACACATTTCCAGGGGGTACGTGAAGCATAAAAGGTTGAGAACCACTGATATACAGTATACGTTTTATTTTATTCCCATTGTTATACTATAACTATAATTTTATCTATCTATACAAGGGGTACGCCAGTTACATACACATTTCCACGGGGTACGTGAAGCATAAAAGGTTGAGAACCACTGATATATATGATTTATTTTATTCCCATTGTTATACTATAACTATAGTTTTATCTATCTATACAAGGGATACGCCAGTTACATACACATTTCCAAGGGGGTACGTGAAGCATAAAAGGTTGAGAACCATTGATATACAGTATACGTTTTATTTTATTCCCATTGTTATACTATAACTATAATTTTATCTATCTATACAAGGGGTACGCCAGTTACATACACATTTCCACGGGGTACGTGAAGCATAAAAGGTTGAGAACCACTGATATATATGATTTATTTTATTCCCATTGTTATACTATAACTATAGTTTTTTCTATCTATACAAGGGGTACGCCAGTTACATACACATTTCCAGGAGGTACGTGAAGCATAAAAGGTTGAGAACCACTGTCAGGCTAGAGGCCTTTTTAGATATTTTTTTTGTTCAGGCTTTGTATATTTATTTTGGATTTCACCAAAATAGGCATATGCTACGTGGGAGGCCCTCTGTCCCGGCATCTGGAAAGTTAATTGCAAGTAGCAGTGTCCGGGGAACGGCTAGCGTCCGCTGACAAGTGACCCAGGTCCCTTAGGGCTAACGGCCTTGCCAGATGGCCAGAGCAGAGAGCGAAAGGAAAAAAGGGTTTGGCAACGACGAGAAGAGAGAGCCAGTCGTAGGACGAAAGCGAAAAGACGTGGAATTGTAAAGCTGGGAAATGCCGACTGGTAATAACGGCATTGGGCTCTGTGAATACAGCTGAACAGGCATAGTAAGCTGGTGTTGTTGTAATCTATGTAATTGAGCATATGTCCTCGTCCATCAAGCATGTTTGGAAGGTTAAATAAATATTTGTTATTTTAAAGTAAAGGCTGAAGTTGAACCAATTTATTGGGGAGGAGCCTCAGTATTGAGTCCCTGCAATTGTGATAAAATTTTTGATTTTTGTTCCGAAAGACTCTTTCACCCGTCGCGTATTGCGATCGAACCGAGGGGACGTTCCTAAGTGGTCCCAATAGACAAACAAACGAAGAAGCAACATCACAAAGTGTCGCAGCCGACAGTACGCAACAGAGGTGAAAGTAGCGGCGAAGATGACGGAAGAGTTCCGACATCCATTGTGAGCTGACCAGAACAAGGCTGATACTGCCAAGAGTGTCCTGCGGTGTGCTTCAGGCGATAGAATAGCTGTGAAGGTACCTGAAGAATCGTGCATCACGTTCGAACTGTGGAAAAAGCTGTGAAGGTGACGGAAAAGTTCAACATCCACTGGGAGCTGACCAACGCAAGGCTGATACTGCCAAGAGTGTTCCGACTGTGTGCTTCAGGTGGCAGACTGACGAGGCGGTTCGTTCCTGTCGTCACATCGGAGGTAAGTATCCTCTTACTCTAGGGGTGAGTAGTTAGATACGGCAGAGGCCTGTACGAGCTAAAATGGAGCTTAGGAGCGGTCGCGATAGGGAAAGGGATGAGTTAAGGCGAGGCTACACAGTCACAGAAAGGGATAGCGTGCAGGGTGGTTATTCAGGGAGTGACCGGGGAAGCGAGGAGGTGACAATAGACAGAGAGTCTGATGCTGCGGAAGACATGAGAGGGTTGAGGGATTATGGCAATGACAACGATACGGATATGCTGCGGAGCGGGACCAGAAAGCAGAGAGCTAAAGAAAGGATTGGATATGATTTTGTATTAGAGAGGATGAGGTTAGAGATGCAACTGAGAAGGGAAGAGAGAGAGGCGGCAGAAAGGGAAAAGGAGAGAGGCAACGGAAAGGGAAAAGGAGAGAGAGGCGGCAGAAAGAGAAAAGGAGAGAGAGCATGAGTATAGAATGCTGGAACTGCAAATGAGGAATGCAAGCGAAGAGAGGGGTGATGTGCGAACGGTGGCAGTTTCTAGTAATCCAACAGATGCGCGGCTGGCTAATTATATAAATTTATTGGGAAATATGTTAGCTGGAAGCCCTAAAAACTCAGAAGAGGTGATAAATCTCTTTGAGACAGCGGAAAGGGGATTTAAGAAGTATGAAGTACCAGAGGAGTTTCAAGGCAAAGTCATCATTTCTTTTTTAGACGGTGAATATGCAAATCATGTTTTTCGAAAATTAAGTGCAGAGGATTTTGCTAATTATAAGAAAGTTAAAGAGGCCGTATTAAAAGAGTTTAAGCTCACTCCCTCTGCGTACAAGAGAAAGTTTGAAACTATCACGAAAGAACCGAGTGAGTCATATAATCAGTTAGCCTCGAGGCTCAGGAATAGCTGGGATTACTACGTCCGCAGTAGGAAGGTGACAAAATTTGAGGAGCTTATGGACCTGATAGTGTCGGATAAGTTACGTGATAGCCTTCCTCAAGACACTCATGCTTACGTAGTATAGAAAGAGGCGGAGTCATGGGCAAAAGCAGACGAAATAGCCACGTGGGCAGAGATACACTCAGCCAGTGTGAGAGAGGACAGAAAACAGACAAAAAGCTTTACTAAAGTGAATGGAGGGCCACAGCGAATAGGGGATACCCGTGGTAATAATTTCCAGCGAAGGGAGAATCTTAGGACAGACAGTCGATTCAGGCGCAATATCTCGGATAATTATCCCAGCAGTAAGGGTTCGAAAGGGTTGATAAAAAGATGCCATAAGTGCGGATCACGGGAGCATTTGATGCGTGTTTGCCCAGCTCGATCAAGAGAGTCCTGTGCTAGTAATCATCATGCAAAGGTGAATCGGGTGAGGGAAGTTGATTCACATGCGGTAAAGCAGAACAGCGAGGCAAGGATAGCCAGAGTTAAAATACCTTTAGGTGAAGTTCTCAGGAGGGAGAAAATGTCGAAGTGGGAGAGGACGATTCCTGCTGATTATAAACTGGTTAGAGTTAGATGCGGCGAGAAAACGGCGCAAGCAGTGGTCGATTCAGGGGCGGAGATAACGGTGGTCAGAAAAGGCATGCTAGAGGAAGAAAAACATATGGTGAAGAGCCACATAATAGTACGTGGGCCCTTCGAAGAGACGAAACGAGCAGAGGTAAAGGAGCTTGCTTTGAGCCTAATAGAAGAGACTGATTCGCCCAAGGCCAGGGGTGGAAAAGTAAACGTATTATGCGCAGTAGTTGATGGACTACAAGAAGAAGTGCTGTTAAGTGCAGAAACATTTTGTGATCTTTTAGAGGAAAGGGAAAACGCACCTAGGACTATACAGCCCAAGGTACAAGCTGTTAATCAAGTGGCCGATCAACAGGAAGGTGAGGTACGAGAGGAGGAGCCTGAGGAGCTAGGAGCGAAAACAGAAACTCCCGAAGAAATAAATCCTCTCGCTACTAGTGATGTGAGATTGTTTAAGATTCAGCAGAGGAATGACCCCTCACTTAGAATAGCCCATAATGAAGCAAAAGAGAAGAAGAAGAACTATTTTTATTTGGACGATTTGCTATACCATAAGGACAAGGTATTAGGAGAGTCTGTGAGTCAGCTTGTAGTACCATTTGAAAGACGTCAAAAGATTTTAGAACTGGCACACGAGTCCGTATTTGGTGGTCATTTAGGTACTAAAAAGAGTCAGGAGCGGATTAGATATTCATTCTTTTGGCCTTCATGCAAGAAGGATATTAAAAAGTTTTGCGACTCCTGTCTGAAGTGTCAGTTAAGGGAAAAGGTCAAGAAGCAGGATAGAATCCCCATCACACCTATAGCGCGCCCGAAATTACCTTTTGAAAGGGTAAATCTTGATGCTATTGGTCCGATAGACCCACCATCTGCAAAAGGGCACAGGTTCATATTGTGTCTGATTGATCAGCATACTAGATGGCCTGAGGCGGTATGCCTAACTTCGCTTACAGCAAAGAACACCTGCGATGCTCTGTTAGAAATATTTCAGCTGACAGGCATACCTTCTGTTATCGCAACAGATAGAGGGACAAATTTTACGGCAGAATTAACTCAAGAAATGGAAAAGACAATTGGAGCTTCACCTCGATTTTCTACTCCGGGATATCCTCAAAGTAATGGTTTAGTAGAGAGATTTAATCAGACTTTGAAAAATATGTTACACCACGTCATTAGAGAGGAACCCAGGCAGTGGCACAAGGCCGTGCCATTTTTACTGTGGGCGTACCGGGAGGTACCCAACAGTACTACCGGTATATCTCCATTTCAGTTGATGTATGGGAGGCAACCAACAGGGCCACTCTCAATCCTAAAAAATAGCTGGACTGACGAGCAGGTCATGCCTGTGGGTATTCCAGTTACTGCTGCTCAATATCTTCAAGAATTAAAGATCAGGCTAGAAATAGCAGCAGCACAGGTTAATCTAGCAGAAGAGAATCAAAGGAAATATGCATATTATTACAATAGGAACGCTCGGGTTAAGGAGTTTAAAGAAGGAGATCAGGTGATAGCTTTAACGGCAGACTCAAATAACAAGCTGTATGCCAGGTGGATAGCCCCAGCAACAGTAGTGCGATGCATATTTCCGCACAGTTATGAGGTAAGGTTACCAGACGGGGCAACCAGACATGTTCATGCGAATAGGTTGAGAGAATTAAAAGCTCGTTGTAATGTGGTAGGAGTGATCTTTGATGAAGATACCGAATTTGGAGAAATAAAAGAAATGCCTAGAGCAACAGCACAAGGGTAGGAAGGTCGGGGGGAAGGTTAGGGTTAGCAAGGTCGGGCTACAGCAGATGAATCATGCTTTTCCGAACCTGTCAGCAGAGCAAGCAAAGGAGCTGCATGAGCTATTGGACGAGTTTCCGAGGTTTTTTTCAAATCGTCCAGGCAGATGCAAGCAAGGGCAACATAGCATTAGATTAAAAGAGGGCAGTCATTTGATTGGGTTGTTTTACCTCTGAGCGGCACTTTTTTGCACACCATGGGCTAAATGGTCAGGTCACATGGACCCCGAAGGCTCAGAGAAGGTTGGGGGAGGAGACCCACTGGAACAGCTGTTGGGAGACAGATGGTAGCCTCCCGTCAAGGCCATCCAGCGTGTTCTTTAACGTACACAGGGTATGGCTCTCCCATACACGGGGCCACGGCTTAACATACGTGACGGTCCCATCCGACGGACGGCGGCCTTTCCAAGCCCATCGGTGTCCCCTACTGACCGTGGGCAGGGCGGGGAATTTTGCGGAGATAAATCTCAACGCTGACCCAGCTGGGACTCGAACCTGGGAACTACAGATTACGAGCCTGGCGCGCTACCGACTGAGCCACCCCCGCCCCACAGTCATTTGAAGACGCTACACAGGTACAAGGTACCACATGCGATGCGAGAACAAGTCGAAAGACAGGTAAATGAATTGCTGGAAGCAGATATGATAGAGCCAGCACAGAGCGAGTTCACGCATCCCATTGTGTGTGTTGCAAAAAAAGATGGGACCATTCGGTTATGCTGTGATTTTAGAATGGTGAATGGTTACACAATACCTGATGCTTTTCCCATGGCCCATGTACCTGATCTATTATACAAGGTAGGCGCTGCTAATTTCATCTCTACGATAGACCTGTTACCTGGGTACTGGCAGAGAGAGCTGGCAGAGGGAAGCAGACCGCTAACTGCTTTTTCTACTCACAAGGCTCAGTACCAATGGAAAGTTCTCCCGTTTGGTTTGATTGGAGCGGCTTCCTGCTTTCAACGAATAATGAATTCCATATTAGCTGGGCATCAGGATTATTCGGTAACGTATCTAGATGATGTAGCCATTTATTCCGAAACCTGGGCAGATCATATGAGGCATCTGAGAGAGGTGCTAATGGAATTAGAAAACGCAGGGCTTACAGGAAACTTAGCAAAATGCTGTTTTGCCCAAAATACGGTGAAATATCTAGGACATATAGTGGGGTCAGGCACCCATAAACCGGACCCGGAAAAACTTGGAGCTATACATCGTTTGCAGATCCCCAAGACGAAGAAAGAAATCCGTGGAGCTTTAGAGCTGTTCGGGTACTATAGAGATTATATTGCCAGGTTCGCGGAAATAGCAAAGCCTCTAACAGAATTAACTAGGAAAAAGGCTCCCGAGCGAATTATCAGGACAGCCGAAGCGAATAAAGCATTTCAGACCCTGAAGGAAAGGTTATGTACCGCTCCAGTATTGGATGTACCAAAGCATGGGGAACCCTACATAATGTATGCTGACGCATCTAATTATGCAGTCGGGGTGTGCCTCGCCCAGACAGATGACAAGAATAATATCAAATCTGTAGCTTATGCCAGCCAGAAATTGACAGACACACAAAGAAGGTGGGCAACCGTTCATAAAGAAGCTTACGCAATTATCTTTGGATTAAAAAAGTTCGAATCGTGGTTATTTGGTGTTCCAGTGAAGGTTATCTCCGATCATAATCCTTTAACCTATCTAACAACGGCGAGTCCACAAAGTTCGAAGCTGCAAAGATGGTCTTTAGCTCTTCAGCAATATCAGGTATCCATTGAGCATCGTCCGGGTTCCCAGCTCAAACATGTAGATGCATTGTCTAGACTCGAAGTCACTGATGAGCCAAATTGTCTAAGGGAGGGTACCTAACACCTTTTACAAATTTGAATGGTCAGGCCGACGCCAATGTCGACGACTTTCAGCCTGTAGAGTCAGAGGGTACGTACGGGAAGGTGATATCTAGGTAGTCACGAAAGGTGTGCATAGGCTTTCACCTGCGATGTCACCAGTGAACGAATGAACACCGCCAGTACGGCATACCTTCGTCAAAGACAGTTATTAGTGAGAGAATTAATTTATAAACTGTTTACTCTCGGACAACTACTTCAGTCACCAGGTTTTTTTTTGTTTGAAGCAAAAAGACAATATTTAGACTCAGTGCACCGGGATATACCTAGAAGTTCTTCTATATTTAAGTGTAGTGTACATAGATGTGCAAAAGATGTGCCAATTCGCAGAGAATTTATAGAATTCCTGAAGCGATTTCGAACTCTGAATTTTGTGGCATTGAACTCTCAGGTTTACGGGAAAATGAACTCTAATTTTCAGCGTTCAACTTGACTTTTTAGTCAGCAGTTAACAGGACTAACTACTGACTTCTGGCAGGGAGGTGTCAGGCTAGAGGCCTTTTTAAATATTTTTTGTTTTGTTCGGGTTTTGAATGTTATTTTGGATTTTACCAAAATGGGCATATGCTACGTGGGAGGCCCTCTGTCCCAGCATCTGGAAAGTTAATTGCAGTAGCAGTGTCCGGGGAACGGCTAGCGTCCGCTGACAAGTTACCCAGGTCCCTTAGGGCTCACGGCATTGCCAGATGGCCAGAGCAGAGAGCGAAAGGAAAAAAGGGTTTGGCAACGACGAGAAGAGAGAGCCAGTCGTAGGACGAAAGCGAAAAAACGTGGAATTGTAAAGCTGGGAAATGCCGACTGGTAATAACGGCATTGGGCTCTGTGAATACAGCTGAACAGGCATAGTAAGCTGGTGTTGTTGTAATCTATGTAATTGAGCATATGTCCTCGTCCATCAAGCATGTTTGGAAGGTTAAATAAATATTTGTTATTTTAAAGTAAAGGATGAAGTTGAACCAATTTATTGGGGAGGAGCCTCAGTATTGAGTCCCTGCAATTGTGATAAAATTTTTGATTTTTGTTCCGAAAGACTCTTTCACCCGTCGCGTATTGCGATCGAACCGAGGGGACGTTCCTAAGTGGTCCCAATAGACAAACAAACGAAGAAGCAACATCACAACCACTGATATATCTTTTATTTTATTCCCATTGTTTTACTATAACTATAGTTTTATCCACCTACACAAGGGGTACGCCAGTTACATACACATTTCCAGGGGGTACGTGAAGCATAAAAGGTTGAGAACCACTGATATATATGTTTTATTTTATTCCCATTGTTATACTATAACTATAGTTTTATCTATCTATACAAGGGGTACGCCAGTTACATACACATTTCCAGGGGGTACGTGAAGCATAAAAGGTTGAGAACCACTGATATATATATGTTTTATTTTATTCCCATTGTTATACTATAACTATAGTTTTATCTATCTACACAAGGGGTACGCCAGTTACATACACTTTTCCAGGGGGTACGTGAAGCATAAAAGGTTGAGAACCACTGATATATACGTTTTATTTTATTCCCATTGTTATACTCTAACTATAGATTTATCTATCTATACAAGGGGTACGCCAGTTACATACACATTTCCAGGGGGTACGTGAAGCATAAAAGGTTGAGAACCACTGATATATATGTTTTATTTTATTCCCATTGTTATACTATAACTATAGTTTTATCTATCTATACAAGGGGTACGCCAGTTACATACACATTTCCAGTGGGTACGTGAAGCATAAAAGGTTGAGAACCACTGATATATATATGTTTTATTTTATTCCCATTGTTATACTATAACTATAGTTTTATCTATCTACACAAGGGGTACGCCAATTACATACACATTTCCATGGGGTACGTGAAGCATAAAAGGTTGAGAACCACTGATATATATCTTTTATTTTATTCCCATTGTTTTACTATAACTATAGTTTTATCCACCTACACAAGGGGTACGCCAGTTACATACACATTTCCAGGGGGTACGTGAAGCATAAAAGGTTGAGAACCACTGATATATATCTTTTATTTTATTCCCATTGTTTTACTATAACTATAGTTTTATCCACCTACACAAGGGGTACGCCAGTTACATACACATTTCCAGGGGGTACGTGAAGCATAAAAGGTTGGGAACCACTGATATATATGTTTGATTTTATTCCCATTGTTATACTCTAACTATAGATTTATCTATCTACACAAGGGGTACGCCAGTTACATACACATTTCCAGGGGGTACGTGAAGCATAAAAGGTTGAGAACCACTGATATATACGTTTTATTTTATTCCCATTGTTATACTCTAACTATAGATTTATCTATCTACACAAGGGGTAACCCAGTTACATACACATTTCCAGGGGGTACGTGAAGCATAAAAGGTTGAGAACCACTGATATATACGTTTTATTTTATTCCCATTGTTATACTCCAACTATAGATTTATCTATCTACACAAGGGGTACGCCAGTTACATACACATTTCCAGGGGGTACGTGAAGCATAAAAGGTTGAGAACCACTGATATATATGTTTGATTTTATTCCCATTGTTATACTCTAACTATAGATTTATCTATCTACACAAGGGGTACGCCAGTTACATACACATTTCCAGGGGGTACGTGAAGCATAAAAGGTTGAGAACCACTGATATATACGTTTTATTTTATTCCCATTGTTATACTCTAACTATAGATTTATCTATCTACACAAGGGGTACGCCAGTTACATACACATTTCCAGGGGGTACGTGAAGCATAAAAGGTTGAGAACCACTGATATATACGTTTTATTTTATTCCCATTGTTATACTCTAACTATAGATTTATCTATCTACACAAGGGGTACGCCAGTTACATACACATTTCCAGGGGGTACGTGAAGCATAAAAGGTTGAGAACCACTGATATATATGTTTGATTTTATTCCCATTGTTATACTCTAACTATAGATTTATCTATCTACACAAGGGGTACGCCAGTTACATACACATTTCCAGGGGGTACGTGAAGCATAAAAGGTTGAGAACCACTGATATATACGTTTTATTTTATTCCCATTGTTATACTCTAACTATAGATTTATCTATCTACACAAGGGGTACGCCAGTTACATACACATTTCCATGGGGTACGTGAAGCATAAAAGGTTGAGAACCACTGATATATATGTTTGATTTTATTCCCATTGTTATACTCTAACTATAGATTTATCTATCTACACAAGGGGTACGCCAGTTACATACACATTTCCAGGGGGTACGTGAAGCATAAAAGGTTGAGAACCACTGATATATACGTTTTATTTTATTCCCATTGTTATACTCTAACTATAGATTTATCTAACTACACAAGGGGTACGCCAGTTACATACACATTTCCAGGGGGTACGTGAAGCATAAAAGGTTGAGAACCACTGATATATATGTTTGATTTTATTCCCATTGTTATACTCTAACTATAGATTTATCTATCTACACAAGGGGTACGCCAGTTACATACACATTTCCAGGGGGTACGTGAAGCATAAAAGGTTGAGAACCACTGATATATACGTTTTATTTTATTCCCATTGTTATACTCTAACTATAGATTTATCTATCTACACAAGGGGTACGCCAGTTACATACACATTTCCATGGGGTACGTGAAGCATAAAAGGTTGAGAACCACTGATATATATGTTTCATTTTATTCCCATTGTTATACTCTAACTATAGATTTATCTATCTACACAAGGGGTACGCCAGTTACATACACATTTCCAGGGGGTACGTGAAGCATAAAAGGTTGGGAACCACTGATATATATGTTTTATTTTATTAACATTGTTATACTCTAACTATAGATTTATCTATCTACACAAGGGGTACGCCAGTTACATACACATTTCCAGGGGGTACGTGAAGCATAAAAGGTTGAGAACCACTGATATATACGTTTTATTTTATTCCCATTGTTATACTCTAACTATAGATTTATCTATCTACACAAGGGGTACGCCAGGTACATACACATTTCCAGGGGGTACGTGAAGCATAAAAGGTTGAGAACCACTGATATATATGTTTGATTTTATTCCCATTGTTATACTCTAACTATAGATTTATCTATCTACACAAGGGGTACGCCAGTTACATACACATTTCCAGGGGGTACGTGAAGCATAAAAGGTTGGGAACCACTGATATATATGTTTGATTTTATTCCCATTGTTATACTCTAACTATAGATTTATCTATCTACACAAGGGGTACGCCAGTTACATACACATTTCCAGGGGGTACGTGAAGCATAAAAGGTTGAGAACCACTGATATATACGTTTTATTTTATTCCCATTGTTATACTCTAACTATAGATTTATCTATCTACACAAGGGGTACGCCAGTTACATACACATTTCCAGGGGGTACGTGAAGCATAAAAGGTTGAGAACCACTGATATATATGTTTGATTTTATTCCCATTGTTATACTCTAACTATAGATTTATTTATCTACACAAGGGGTACGCCAGTTACATACACATTTCCAGGGGGTACGTGAAGCATAAAAGGTTGGGAACCACTGATATATATGTTTGATTTTATTCCCATTGTTATACTCTAACTATAGATTTATCTATCTACACAAGGGGTACGCCAGTTACATACACATTTCCAGGGGGTACGTGAAGCATAAAAGGTTGAGAACCACTGATATATATGTTTTATTTTATTCCCATTGTTATACTCTAACTATAGTTTTATCTATCTATACAAGGGGAACCCCAGTTACATACACATTTCCAGGGGGTACGTGAAGCATAAAAGGTTGGGAACCACTGATATATATGTTTTATTTTATTCCCATTGTTATACTCTAACTATAGTTTTATCTATCTATACAAGGGGTACGCCAGTTACATACACTTTTCCAGGGGGTACGTGAAGCATAAAAGGTTGAGAACCACTGATATATATGTTTGATTTTATTCCCATTGTTATACTCTAACTATAGTTTTATCTATCTATACAAGGGGTACCCCAGTTACATACACATTTCCAGGGGGTACGTGAAGCATAAAAGGTTGAGAACCACTGATACATATGTTTTATTTTATTCCCATTGTTATACTATAACTATACTTTTATCTATCTGTACAAGGGGTACGCCAGTTACATACACATTTCCAGGGGGTACGTGAAGCATAAAAGGTTGAGAACCACTGATATATATGTTTTATTTTATTCCCATTGTTATACTATAACTATAGTTTTATCTATCTATACAAGGGGTATGCCAGTTACATACACATTTCCAGGGGGTACGTGAAGCATAAAAGGTTGAGAACCACTGTCTTAGAGGATTCGAGATTTAGCTTGGGGGTATGGTGTCTTAGAATAACACTTGAGTGGGGTTTTCGAATCACTAAAATATTCCACCGGACTGGAAAGAAATAAAATGATATGGAATAAAATTTTATGGTTGATTTTTAAATTTATTTTTAGTGTCCGACATATATTATGGAGATAAAATAATATTATACAAAAACAGCTATTTTAAATTTCAAAGCGGGTAGACAAGTTTAAGATTTCGTATAAGACGACCAGATTTTCGCAGGGGGGGGGGGACCAATCTTTTAACAGCTGTCCAGTGCATCCAGTTTCTTCATCCTTCTCTGAGCCCTTCGGAGTATTGCGGCCTGTCCTTTTAGCCCATTTCGTGCAGTAAACGACGCTCAGGGGTAAAACAAGAACCCAACAAGTTGCCCAGTTCTTGGGCCCTTGTGATTTGGCTGTTTCGCCCAACAGGGGTCAAAAGAATGCTATTCAAAAGTAGAAAAACCTAACCCATTGGGACGAAAACTCTTACTCCACTATTTAGCTCTGGGAGCTGTGCTTCTACCACATATCTCACAATCATTGCACTGTAACCTGACAGTTTTTCTGCAACGTTATTGATCAAAGAAGCATCCTTTCCGACTAAGAGGACAGACAACGCATTTTACCTTAACTCAAAAAAAAGAAACTTTGCTAGGAGAGCTCAAAAAAGCCATCAGATCACCATTGTTCACACCCCCACCCCTTTCCCTTTTTTTTATCGTAATGACCGAAGAGATTTTCCGTTTCAGTGAAAGACTCGAGCTGTGGATTTAGGACACGAAGAAGTCACTTGTCCTCCTTTTGCCGACATCGTGACTGCTCTTGTCGGAAATTGGAATTAACGACTGAAGAGAGATCTTCCTTTGGCTCCTAAGTGATTCTTCTAAGGAGATGGAGGGGGAGGGGGAGGGGGTGGCTCAGTCGGTAGTGCGCCAGGCTCGTAATCTGTAGTTCCCAGGTTCGAGTTCCAGCTGGGTCAGCGTTGAGATTTATCTCCGCAAAATTCCCCGCCCTGCCCACGGTCAGTAGGGGACACCGATGGGCTTGGAAAGGCCGCCGTAAATGGGATGGGACGTTAAGCCGTGGCTCCGTGTGCGGGAGAGCCATACCTTGTGCACGTTAAAGAACACGCTGGATGGCCTTGACGGGAGGCTACCATCTGTCTCCCAACAGCTGTTCCAGTGGGTCCCCTCCCCCAACCTACTCTGAGCCTTCGGGGTCCATGTGACCTGGCCATTTAGCTCATGGTGTGCAAAAAAGTGCCGCTCAGAGGTAAAACAACCCAACCCAACCTAAAGAGATGGAATTTCTGCAGTTGACGAAGTTCTCTCCCTTTGTTTATTATGGAAAGTTCGCTTTTGAGATTTGAAGATCCTTTTCGAGACTGAAGATTATTTAAAATTTTGTTATCTTGGATTATTCCTAGTCAGCGTTTCCTGATCATTAACAAGGGAACTATTTTTGATTATTCTAAGGCTAGTAAGATTGTTTTTAGTCCAACCTTTCCAAAATGTATAACAGAGTAACTTGTAAACTAAGCATTGAATTGATAGTGTGTTTTGGTTTTAGATAGTAGCATAAATTAGATGATGCATACCATTTCGAATTTAGGTCGCAGTTTTTTAATCAAATATAAAATAAAAAGTGAAATCTAAGATGATTTAAAAGAAGATAAAAATGTTTTTCGTTCGTTATATTTACAATGATCTTTGGGTTCATCAAACATTTAAGCCACGATCTTCGCTGTGAAACATTCTGCTCATACTGGGAATACAGGTTGTTGGGTTCTTTTACCCCTGAGAAGCACTTTTTTGCACACAATAGGCTAAATGACCAGATCACAAGGTTGGGTTGGGTTGTTTTACCTCTGAGCGGCACTTTTTTGCACATCATGGGCTAAATGGCCAGGTCACAAGGACCCCGAAGGCTCAGAGAAGCTTGGGGGAGAAGATCCACTGGAACAGCTGTTGGGAGACAGATGGTAGCCTCCCGTCAAGGCCATCCAGCGTGTTCTTTAACGTGCACAGGGTATGGCTCTCCCGCACACGGGGCCACGGCTTAACGTCCCATCCGACGGACGGCGGCCTTTCCAAGCCCATCGGTGTCCCCTACTGACCGTGGACAAAGCGGGGAATTTTGCGGAGATAAATCTCAACGCTGACCCAGCTGGGACTCGAACCTGGGAACTACAGATTACGAGCCTGGCGCGCTACCGACTGAGCCACCCCCGCCCCCAGATCACAAGGACTCAGAGGGCTCAGAGAAGGTTTGGGAGAGGGGACACACTGGAGAGCTGTTAGTAGACAAATGGAAGCTCCTGTCAAGGCCACCCAGCCTGTTCTTTAACGTACATAGGGTATGTCTCTCCAGCACACAGACTTCCAGCTTAACCTCCCATGCAACGGACGGCGACCTCCTACTGACAGAGGGCAGGGTGAGGGATTTGAGGAGAAAATCCTCAATGTTGCCCAGGTGGGGACTCGAATTGGAAACTGCTGATTACGAGCCAATCCACCCCTCTGGAATGAGGGTTGGGTTGTTTTACCTCTGAGCGGCACTTTTTTAGCACACCATGGGCTAAATGGCCAGGTCACATGGACCCCGAAGACTCAGAGAAGGTTGGGGGAGGGGACCCACTGGAACAGCTGTTTGGATATAGATGGTAGCTTCCCGTCAAGGCCATCCAGCGTGTTCTTTAACGTGCACAGGGTATGGCTCTCCCGCACACGGGGCCACGGCTTAACGTCCCGTCGCTCAGTCGGTAGCGCGCCAGGCTCGTAATCTGTAGTTCCCAGGTTCGAGTCCCAGCTGGGTCAGCGTTGAGATTTATCTCCGCAAAATTCTCCGCCCTGCCCACGGTCAGTAGGGGACACCGATGGGCTTGGAAAGGCCGCCGTCCGTCGGATGGGACGTTAAGCCGTGGCCCCGTGTGCGGGAGAGCCATACCCTGTGCACGTTAAAGAACACGCTGGATGGCCTTGACGGGAGGCTACCATCTGTCTCCCAACAGCTGTTCCAGTGGGTCCCCTCCCCCAACCTTCTCTGAGCCTTCGGGGTCCATGTGACCTGGCCATTTAGCCCATGGTGTGCAAAAAAGTGCCGCTCAGAGGTAAAACAACCCAACCCAACTAACAGAGTTCGATCATGCAAAATATTCTGAAAGTAATAAAAGATCAGGAAAGTTATTTTATTAACGAATTATACAAAGCAGTTAATGTAATGTCTGTGTTTTATTAGATATCCTTCAATTGTTGCTTCCTCTCGTTGGCCAGAGCGTCCTAATATTAAAATCAAACTGAAAATCAAACTGAGAAGCAATGCTTCATTTGAAGTCGAATGAGAACGAAAGAAGTTTATAAGAGCAATTTTTTTTTTATCTTTAAATCTCAAATAAGAAGTTGCATAATTATTAACCCTTTTTCTTTGAAGACCCTATAAGAAGATCAGTAGTTTCTAAAGTTTTAAAAGGCATGCACAGTCGCTCAAAAAAGTATCCAAACACTATGGTTCATTAGAGAATTTAGAAAAAATATCTGACAACGATTTTTTTTAGAAATTAGTGATCTGGCAACCTTCGTGTCACGTGATTACAGAATTCAGGAAAAATATCTGGAGCGTGTACAGGAACTGTACACGCTCCAGTTACCGTTCACAGCAAAATGGAGCGTGTGCAGTTACTGCACACGCTCAATATTTCCGTGAGTGAGCCCACACGATCTAATGTCAAAATAATGTGACCACCTAAAGGCGCTCAAAAAAATATCCGAACACTATAGTTGATTACAGAAGTCAGAAAAAATATCTGGCAACTATTTTTTTTTTAGAAATTAGTGATCTGGCAACCTTTGACACGAAAGTTACCAAATCACTAATTTCTAAAAAAAAACGTTGCCGGATATTTTTTTGAATTCTATAATCAACCATAGTGTTCGGATATTTTTTTTTTGAGCGACTGTACGAAGATAGTTTTCACTTCCCTGAATCGTGTGTAAAAAGTTTTCCCAATTTCAAAGGGGGAAATATGAAAACATTTATTTTTTTTTTAACATTTCAATATAAATATATGAAACAGCTTTTTTGAACATTTAAATATATATAGAAAACCATTAGAAGCATTAGGTGCATATGGGAGGTTAGTTTTTTAGACTTTTGAAACGCATATTAAAATATAGTCACATTTTAAACCTTTAAAATTCACATAGGAACATATATTTATGGAGATCTTAGATTATTCCATAAACATAGAGTAGATTTCTGATGTGGAACGTATAAAAAATTCATTAGGAAATAATGCTCCTTAAAAAGCATGTTGACAAAATAGGTAAAGAAAATGCGTCATGATTGTTTGATTGGAGGATGCACGTGTTCCCATGGGTTGGGTTGGGTTGTTTTACCTCTGAGCGGCACCTTTTTGCACACCATGGGCTAAATGGCCAGTTCACATGGATCCCGAAGGCTCAGAGAAGGTTGAGGGAGGGGACCCACTGGAACAGCTGATGGGAGACAGATGGTAGCCTCCCGTCAAGGCCATCCAGCGTGTTCTTTAACGTGCACAGGGTATGGCTCTCCCACACATGGGGCCACGGCTTAACATCCCATCCGACGGACGGCGGCCTTTCCAAGCCCATCGGTGTCCCCTACTGACCGTGGGCAGGGCAGGAAATTTTGCAGAGATAAATCTCAACGCTGACCCAGCTGGGACTCGAACCTGGGAACTGCAGATTACGAGCGTGGCGCGCTACCGACTGAGCCACCCCCAACCGGCGTGTTCCCATGCCATCCCCTCCTGGTTGCGCTAATGTAAAGAAATAGACTTTTGCTTTTAACTGTTTTTAAAGCGTATATAAAAAAGAAAAACACTTTTTATTTTTAAAGAGTGTATAAAGAAGAATGGCATTTTTTGCATTTTTTAGCGACCATATAAAGAAGATGCGATTGTTTTCTTTTTTCATTTTGTAATGACCATGTAAAAAATATAGGATTTTTTTTTTCATTTTGTAACATATATATAAAGAACATAAGCTCTTTTATATTTAAAAATAAAAAAATAACTATTCTTCAAGCAGCTGCCTTGCAGCACACTCTCAGTATAATACGCCGTAGAGAATTTCTGTTAGATTTTGGGTTGTTTTACCTCTGAGCGGCACTTTTTTGCACACCATGGGCTAAATGGTCAGGTCACATGGACCCCGAAAGCTCAGAGAATGTTGGGGGAGGAGACCCACTGGAATAGCTGTTGGGAGACAGATGGTAGCCTCCCGTCAAGGCCATCCAGCGTGTTCTTTAACGTGCACAGGGTATGGCTCTCCAGCACACGGGGTCCCGGTTTAACGTCCCATACGACGAACGGCGGCCTTTCCAAGCCCATCGATGTCCCCTACTGACCGTATGCAAGGCGGGGAATTTTGCGGAGATAAATCTCAACGCTGACCCAGCTGGGACTCGAACCTGGGAACTACAGATTACGAGCCTGGCGCGCTACCGACTGAACCACCCCCGTCCCAATTCTGTTAGAAAAAACGCATAAAGAGGATAATATTAAAATATTATAATATAACAAATAATTCGCTTACTTATACTACTTCTTAAAAAAAATTTTAGTATAATTCTTCTTCGTAATTCTGGCCGACGCCACCAAAAAAAAATGTTTTTTCCTTCTTAAGTCTCTCATCCGTAAAGCTATCAAGTTGGACTGTTTTGCCTCCTGGACAATCGATGCAGCTAAAGACTGGAACGACAGCACAAAAGAAGAAAAAATAAGATGCCCAAACAATAGCATTCCATTAAGTTTCCGGTGAAACAGTTTTGAATGAGAGGTGAAAGCGAACATCTGTAAAATGAGGCAATTTCTGTTCCCCCGTTGCGTCGATGGGCATCAGATAGTTGTCGTAGGAAGCCCAACAGCCCAAGGTTATTACTGCAAAGCAAACAGAGGAGGAACAAGAAAGAGACAGAAATTCAATTTCCAGCATATTCTCTCTAAGTGTTCCTCTTAGTGGATTTTTATCTGTACGTCTGAGGTTGTTTGTGTTGGATAAAGAAAGCGACGAGTTGGGGCGATCAATTTGCTGTTTTGTAGCAACGGGGTGGATGAAACCTTTACAACAAGTCATAACGTTTTCTTTGGTGAGGTGTATGTCGCAAGAGAGGAGTCTGCTTCATTAACACGGACAGCTGGAAACGAAACGAATTCTTTTCAATTAGATTTTGGAATTCGGACGTTTCGCAAACATAACTGTGCACGAGGAACGATTGCGGAAAAGATGACGACTTCCTTTCATTGATTTATACAATGTGATTGAACAATTTTGTCTGGCGCGTTTCGAAAAAGGATTTGGATTGTATTTTCTTTGAGAGGCCCTTTTTTGCGCACAGTGGATTAAATGATTTAGTCACAAGGACCCCGACGGCTCAGAGAAGGTTGGTGGAAGGGGACCCACTGCTGTTAGGAGACAGCTGGTTGCTTCCAGTCAAGGCCATGCAGCATGTTCTTTAACAACAGTAAAGTGACTATAATTCTCATGGGACCACGTCTTAACGTCCCATCCGTCGGATGGCTGCTTTTCCAAGCCCAACGGCATCTCCTTTCTCACTAGGTAAGGTGAGGATTAGCGGAGATAAATCTGAAGGTCAGTACAGTTGGATTCTCCTACGTATAGGACCACGGCTTAACGTCCCATCCGACGGATGGTTGCTTTTCCAAGCCCAACGGCATCTCCTTCCTCACTAAGTAAGGTGAGGATTAGCGGAGATAAATCTGAAGGTCAGTTGGACTCTCCTACATATAGGTTGGACTCTCCTACATATAGGACCACGGCTTAACGTCCCCTTCGATGGCCTTTCCAAGTCCACCAGTGTTCTCTCTGTGACTGAGGGTTCAGCCGAGATCAATTTCATTGCTGGCACAGGTGAGGCTTTAAACCTGGGCTATTAATTACTTCTACGTTTTAAGGTGTAATTTCCTTTGCGCAGCACCGATGGGCTTAGAAAGGCCGCCGTCCGTCGGTTGGGACGTTAAACCGTGTCCCCGTGTGCGGGAGTGCCATACCCTCTGCACGTTAAAGAACACGCTGGATGGCCTTGACGGGAGGCTACCATCTGTCTACCAACACCTGTTCCAGTGGGTCTCCTCCCCCAACCTTCTCTGAGCCTTCGGGGTCCTTGTGACCTGGCCATTTGGCCCATGGTGTGCAAAAAAGTGACTCTCAGAGGTAAAACAACCCAACTCTTTTGCGCATATCACAGTGGTTGATATTTTGGTACATAATTTTTGAAGAGGAGACTAGATTCGGTAAGTCAGATTTTGGAAGAGTTGATATCATTTTGGTTTCGTTGTTATCTCAAGCAGTGAATGACGCTGGCTTGATCCATTCAATTAGTTTATAACTAATCACCCCGTCATGAGCGGGGGAAGTTGAGGGGGACAAGAGACTGGGTTTCCAATGCAGTATAACATTTCCCCCTCTGTTTCTCAGATCTTTAAAAAATTTCTTGAAAAAATGCATGAAATAAAAATAAGTTTTATTTTTTTTCCTCTGTTACCCTTATAATCATTCTATAAGATCGATTGAGCCATCAAACGGTGGCTCAGTCGGTAGCGAGAGCAAGGGGGTCCAGTATCGAGAGCAAGGCCCTTGCTCTCGCTCTTTTAAATGTTCACGTTATTGCATGGTCACATGAAAAGCACTTTCAATAGTAGTAGGAAATTTGAGTTGCTTTACCTCTAAGCTGCTCTTTTGTGCGCACAATCCAAATGCAGGAGGTTGGTTGGTTGTTTTACCTCTGAGCGGCACTCTTTTACACACAATGGGCTAAATGGCCAGGTCACAAGGATCCTGAAGACTCAGAGAAGGTTGGGGGTTGTTGTTGGGTTGTTTTACCTCTGAGCGGCACTCTTTTACACACAATGGGCTAAATGGCCAGGTCACAAGGATCCTGAAGACTCAGAGAAGGTTGGGGGTTGTTGTTGGGTTGTTTTACCTCTGAGCGGCACTTTTTTACACACAATGGGCTAAATGGCCAGGTCACAAGGATCCTGAAGACTCAGAGAAGGTTGGGGGTTGTTGTTGGGTTGTTTTACCCCTGAGCGGCACTCTTTTACACACAATGGGCTAAATGGCCAGGTCACAAGGATCCTGAAGACTCAGAGAAGGTTGGGGGTTGTTGTTGGGTTGTTTTACCTCTGAGCGGCACTCTTTTACACACAATGGGCTAAATGGCCAGGTCACAAGGATCCTGAAGACTCAGAGAAGGTTGGGGGTTGTTGTTGGGTTGTTTTACCTCTGAGCGGCACTTTTTTACACACAATGGGCTAAATGGCCAGGTCACAAGGATCCTGAAGACTCGGAGAAGGTTGGGGGTTGTTGTTGGGTTGTTTTACCTCTGAGCGGCACTTTTTTACACACAATGGGCTAAATGACCAGGTCACAAGGATCCTGAAGACTCAGAGAAGGTTGGGGGTTGTTGTTGGGTTGTTTTACCTCTGAGCGGCACTTTTTTACACACAATGGGCTAAATGGCCAGGTCACAAGGATCCTGAAGACTCAGAGAAGGTTGGGGGTTGTTGTTGGGTTGTTTTACCTCTGAGCGGCACTTTTTTACACACAATGGGCTAAATGGCCAGGTCACAAGGATCCTGAAGACTCAGAGAAGGTTGGGGGTGTTGTTGGGTTGTTTTACCTCTGAGCGGCACTCTTTTACACACAATGGGCTAAATGGCCAGGTCACAAGGATCCTGAAGACTCAGAGAAGGTTGGGGGTTGTTGTTGGGTTGTTTTACCTCTGAGCGGCACTTTTTTACACACAATGGGCTAAATGGCCAGGTCACAAGGATCCTGAAGACTCAGAGAAGGTTGGGGGTTGTTGTTGGGTTGTTTTACCTCTGAGCGGCACTCTTTTACACACAATGGGCTAAATGGCCAGGTCACAAGGCTCCTGAAGACTCAGAGAAGGTTGGGGGTTGTTGTTGGGTTGTTTTACCTCTGAGCGGCACTCTTTTACACACAATGGGCTAAATGGCCAGGTCACAAGGATCCTGAAGACTCAGAGAAGGTTGGGGGTTGTTGTTGGGTTGTTTTACCTCTGAGCGGCACTCTTTTACACACAATGGGCTAAATGGCCAGGTCACAAGGATCCTGAAGACTCAGAGAAGGTTGGGGGTTGTTGTTGGGTTGTTTTACCTCTGAGCGGCACTTTTTTACACACAATGGGCTAAATGGCCAGGTCACAAGGATCCTGAAGACTCAGAGAAAGTTGGGGGTTGTTGTTGGGTTGTTTTACCTCTGAGCGGCACTCTTTTACACACAATGGGCTAAATGGCCAGGTCACAAGGCTCCTGAAGACTCAGAGAAGGTTGGGGGTTGTTGTTGGGTTGTTTTACCTCTGAGCGGCACTCTTTTACACACAATGGGCTAAATGGCCAGGTCACAAGGATCCTGAAGACTCAGAGAAGGTTGGGGGTTGTTGTTGGGTTGTTTTACCTCTGAGCGGCACTTTTTTACACACAATGGGCTAAATGGCCAGGTCACAAGGATCCTGAAGACTCAGAGAAGGTTGGGGGTTGTTGTTGGGTTGTTTTACCTCTGAGCGGCACTCTTTTACACACAATGGGCTAAATGGCCAGGTCACAAGGCTCCTGAAGACTCAGAGAAGGTTGGGGGTTGTTGTTGGGTTGTTTTACCTCTGAGCGGCACTCTTTTACACACAATGGGCTAAATGGCCAGGTCACAAGGATCCTGAAGACTCAGAGAAGGTTGGGGGTTGTTGTTGGGTTGTTTTACCTCTGAGCGGCACTCTTTTACACACAATGGGCTAAATGGCCAGGTCACAAGGATCCTGAAGACTCAGAGAAGGTTGGGGGTTGTTGTTGGGTTGTTTTACCTCTGAGCGGCACTTTTTTACACACAATGGGCTAAATGGCCAGGTCACAAGGATCCTGAAGACTCAGAGAAAGTTGGGGGTTGTTGTTGGGTTGTTTTACCTCTGAGCGGCACTCTTTTACACACAATGGGCTAAATGGCCAGGTCACAAGGCTCCTGAAGACTCAGAGAAGGTTGGGGGTTGTTGTTGGGTTGTTTTACCTCTGAGCGGCACTCTTTTACACACAATGGGCTAAATGGCCAGGTCACAAGGATCCTGAAGACTCAGAGAAGGTTGGGGGTTGTTGTTGGGTTGTTTTACCTCTGAGCGCCACTTTTTTACACACAATGGGCTAAATGGCCAGGTCACAAGGATCCTGAAGACTCAGAGAAGGTTGGGGGTTGTTGTTGGGTTGTTTTACCTCTGAGCGGCACTCTTTTACACACAATGGGCTAAATGGCCAGGTCACAAGGATCCTGAAGACTCAGAGAAGGTTGGGGGTTGTTGTTGGGTTGTTTTACCTCTGAGCGGCACTTTTTTACACACAATGGGCTAAATGGCCAGGTCACAAGGATCCTGAAGACTCAGAGAAAGTTGGGGGTTGTTGTTGGGTTGTTTTAGCTCTGAGCGGCACTCTTTTACACACAATGGGCTAAATGGCCAGGTCACAAGGATCCTGAAGACTCGGAGAAGGTTGGGGGTTGTTGTTGGGTTGTTTTACCTCTGAGCGGCACTTTTTTACACACAATGGGCTAAATGGCCAGGTCACAAGGACCCTGAAGACTCAGAGAAGGTTGGGGGTTGTTGCTGGGTTGGGTTGTTTTACCTCTGAGCGGCACTTTTTTGCACACCATGGGCTAAATGGCTAGGTCACATGGACCCCGAAGGCTCAGAGAAGGTTGGGGGAGGGGACCCACTGGAACAGCTGTTGGGAGACAGATGGTAGTCTCCCGTCAAGGCCATCCAGCGTGTTCTTTAACGTGCACAGGGTATGGCGCTCCCGCACACGGGGCCACGGCTTAACGTCCCATCCGACAGACGGCGGCCTTTCCAAGCCCATCGGTGTCCCCTACTGACCGTGGACAGGGCGGGGAATGAAGGTTGGGGGAGGAGACCCACTGGAACAGCTGTTGGGAATGGTAGCCTCCCGTTAAGGCCATCCAGCGTGTTCTTTAACGTGCACAGAGTATGGTTCTCCCGCACACGGAGCCACGGCTTAACGTCCCATCCGACGAACGACGGCCTTTCCAAGCCCATCGGTGTCCCCTACTGATTGTGGGCAGGGCGGGGAGTTTTGCGGAGATAAACTCAACGCTGACACAGCTGGGACTCGAACCTGGGAACTGCAGATTACGAGCCTGGCGTGCTACCGACTGAGCCACCCCCGCCCCAAAATGCATACGGAATTAAAGGCATAGATTGCAAGTAAGTACGGGCCGCGCCTCTAGGGTTGCCTTAGCTTGATTTTTTTTTAAATTTATTTAAGGTATCCTTTATTTCATTTTTTTAATCTCCACAATCAACAATTGTACATAAAGTAGTGTACGATCATTATATTTTGTCTCATGTCGTAAACAAACGAAAAGAAAATGTAATTGCATCTATGAGAAGCACAGGACCCCACTTAGAACTAGGCCCTAGCCCCCCCCCCCCCCAAGTTGCTTAATACAGCGGTGAGATAAATTGCGAGGTGAAAAGAACTCGAAATGCTCAGCGCTGAGTACAGGAAGAGCATCTATTTGTCAGTTGCAAGTCTTTCGTCAAAGCCATTCAGCCAGTTCCTTAACAGGTAAAATATATGACCCTCTTCTACACGATGTAACGGATTCCAATCTGAAAGATGGAAGAGTTTCCGGAATCAGTCGTGTCCTCTTCCTCACCGGAAGAAGAGAGGATTAGCGAAAAAAATAGACAGGCTTGAGTTGTTTCTACCTCTGAGTGGCACTTTTTTTGCACACAATGGACAGGTCACAAGTATCCCCCAGGGCTTAGAGAAAGTTGGGGGAGAGGACCAACTGGACAGCTCTAAGTGGGTCCCCTCCCCCCAGATGGTAGCCTTCCATCATAAGCCATCTAGTGTGTTCTGTAATGTGCACAGGATATGACTTTCCCGCAAACCGAGCCAAGGCTTAACGTACCATCCGACGGACGGCTGCCTTTCCAAGCCCATCAGTGTCCCCTATTGATCCAGGGCAGGCAGTTTTGCGGAGATAAATCTCAACGGTGTCACAGGCACGAATCGAACTTGTAAAGTGCAGATAACAAGTCTGGCGCGCTACCGACTGAGCCACCCCCGCCCCACAATAGAAAGTCATCAGAAAGTTTAAGCCATCTTCTGATCAATCCTCTGCACCTTTTAAGATCATTAGAAAGTTTTATCATTCCCCATTATTCAACTGCAGCCTTAAGCAATGTCATCCAGACTAAAGAGAGCACTAAACAGAATTCATTTACAAACCTTCTATTTAATTGCACAGCATATAGTTCAGCCAATAAGAGAAATCTTCTGTCATAACTTCATCTAATGCAGTAAATTCTTGGAATTTCCCCTAACTGATCAAGTCGACTGATTTGCAAATGTAATCAGCACTTGAATGAAACATTAACCTTGTCTCGTTGCAGTTAATACAAGTCTGGAGTTTGGGGCTATATATAGCCGAGGGCCAGCTGTAACGTTCTACGCTGAAATGCAGATCATTGTAGATCGTAACACCTTGTGTGCTGCGTAAAGTTCTAGATGTTTGCGATCACAACAAACATGAAACTCTGGAAATCGCCGTCGAAGCAGTTGGCGGCACTACCCAAAGGAAAAGGTCGAAGGGTTGGGTTGGTTTGTTTTACCTCTGAGCGGCACTTTTTTGCACACCATGGGCTAAATGGCCAGGTCACATGGACCCCGAAGGCTCAGAGAAGGTTGGGGGAGAGGACCCACTGGAACAGCTGTTGGGAGACAGATGGTAGCCTCCCGTCAAGGCCATCGAGCGTGTTCTTTAACGTGCACAGGGTATGGCTCTCCCGCACACTGGGCCACGGCTTAACGTCCCATACGACGGACGGCGGCCTTTCCAAGCCCATCGGTGTCCCCTACTGACCGTGGACAGGGCGGGGAATTTTGGCGGAGATAAATCTCAACGCTGACCCAGCTGGGACTCGAACCTGGGAACTACAGATGACGAGCCTGGCGCGCTACCGACTGAGCCACCCCCGCCGAAGGAAAAGGTCGAAGCATCTAGGTTCAAAGCACGTCGCATTAATATGCAACTGAATCGATGTCGAAGGAATTTATCACTATACCACGTGAGAAGTGTATGAATTTATTGACCAGGTGTTCGATAGCCTCCAGACGCCAAACTGTTAAAGATAAAGCTTTCAAATTTGACATGAATAAGTGCGTCTGGGTAGAGAATGCTCTTTAGTGGCTTTTGTAAGATTTAGGGAGTAAACGAAAATGATGAGTGAGGTATTGTTTTATTTCTGAGTGATTTATTCTTCTGCAAAATGGGGCTTGATCAAGTTACAATGACTCCCAAGGCTCAGAACAGGGTCGGGAAAGAAGACTGATTGAACTTCAGTTTAGAACTTCAGTTAGTTGTTGGGTTGGGTTGTTTTACCTCTGAGCGGCACTTTTTTGCACACCATGGGCTAAATGGCCAGGTCACATGGACCCCGAAGACTCAGAGAAGGTTAGAGGAGGGGACCCACTGGAACAGCTGTTGGGAGACAGATGGTAGCCTCCCGTCAAGGCCATCCAGCGTGTTCTTTAACGTGCACAGGGTATGTCTCTCCCGCACACGGGGCCACGGCTTAACGTCCCATCCGACGGACGGCGGCCTGTCCAAGCCCATCGATGACCCCTACTGACCGTGGGCAGGGCGGGGAATTTTGCGGAGATAAATCTCAACGCTGACCCAGCTGGGACTCGAACCTGGGAACTTCAGATTACGAGCCTGGCGCGCTACCGACTGAGCCACCCCCGCCCCGAACTTCAGTTAGTAGATGTCCTTCCAAAGCTACAAAGTATATGTACTCAAGCACAAGCTCATGAAAGATTGGCCTCATTCTATAGCGTGCCAGGTTTGTAATCTCTATTTCCCAAGCTCCAGTTCCAGCTGCAGTTGATTTATCTCCTCAACACCCACCCTGTTATGAAAGTGGGGACTGGTGGGCTTAGAAAGAATGCCGTCCATCGGATAGAACATTAAGTTGTGGCACCGTGTGAGAGAGAGAGCTGGCTTTGACAGGAGGCTTCCATCTGTCTCCTAACAGCTGTCCAGTGATAGGGACGTACACAAAGGGGACCCGGACCCTTCCGAAAATCCTGCCGTTTTACACTAAATCTGAAATTTGTGTACCTGCTTTGAAATCCAAAACATTTGCCTTTATATAATTTTATTTTAGTCCCATATTTTATAACCGATACTAAAAATGGATTACAAAGAAAACAATAAAATCTCATTCCATATAGAATATCATTTAAACCTTTGCTGTTCGACGAAATATTTTAGTAATTGGGAAACCCTATTCAAGTCTTATTGTCAGACATTCTGGGACCAACCCCGTAACTGATTCCTCGACCCCCCCCCCCGGCCCCAAACTAAATCCAGCTTACGTGCTTGTACAGTGGGTTCCTATTTTCTTAATCTTCTCTGAGCCCTTGGAACCTGGCCATTCAGCCTATTGTGTGCAAAGAAAGTGCCACGCAGAGCTAAAACAACCTATCCAGCGTGTTCTTGAACTGGCACAGAGTGTCGCTCTGCAGCACATGGAGCCACGGCTTAAAGCCCATTCGACGTGTTCTTAACGATAATTATCGAATAATACTGTTTTGTACACCTGTTTTGGGAATATAGGTCCATGCATAATATCCTTTAAATCCTTTTTGGGAATATAGGTATATGCATAATGTCCTTCAATTCCTTTTTGGGAATGTAGGTACACGCATAATTATTTCAAATCCTTTTTGGGAATATAGGTATATGCATATATCCTTCAATTCCTTTATGGGAATATAAGTGCATGCATAATATCCTTCAATTCCTTTATGGGAATATAGGTACACGCATATATCCTTCAATTCCTTTTTGGGAATATAGGTATGTGCGTAATATTCTTGAATACTTACACTCATAATTCTTTCAAATTCTTTTTGGGAATATAGGTATATGCATAATATCCTTCAATTCCTTTATGGGAATATAGGTACATGCATAATATCTTTCAATTCCTTTATGGGAATATAGGTATATGCATAATATCTTTCAATTCCTTTATGGGAATATAGGTATATGCATAATATCCTTCAATTCCTTTATGGGAATATAGGTACATGCATAATATCCTTCAATTCCTTTATGGGATATAGGTATATGCATAATATCCTTCAATTCCTTTATGGGAATATAGGTATATGCATAATATCTTTCAATTCCTTTATGGGAATATAGGTACATGCATAATATCCTTCAATTCCTTTATGGGAATATAGGTACATGCATAATATCCTTCAATTCCTTTTTGGGAATATAGGTACATGCATAATATCCTTCAATTCCTTTTTAGGAATATAGGTACATGCATAATATTCTTCAATTCCTTTTTGGGAATATAGGTACATGCATAATATCTTTCAATTCCTTTTTGGGAATATAGGTACATGCATAATATCCTTCAATTCCTTTTTGGGAATATAGTGAATATCTTCACCCCAAATAAGGCAAGTTATTAAACGAACTGAACAATAACTCTGCTGCGAATAATTGCAAAGCAGTCTCGCTTAATGAGGTAAAATGAACCTGAACATTCAACAGCATTCATTACTTTTATCACCTTCCATTTCCCATCAATAAAATCCAGAGAAAAGAACGCAGTCCTATTGATTTTAGATAATTTTCTATCAAAACAGTTTTTTATTTTTTTTTCAGAACCAAACTTCCATCAACAGTATTTTCGATCTCTCCACAGCCAGCAAGAAGAGCTGTGCCTTCGCAATAATATATTTTCTGTCTTATTTTTTCTGACTACTCTATTTTTTATGACATCAAGTTAAAGGCTTCATATTGATTTAGTATTATCCGCTTCCTCCCCCCCCCACTCCTCACTCTTTTTCCCGCCCTTCATTTTTTCGAAGACGCTGTCATTAATGAAACGTTAAAAGAGCATCATTTTCTATTTCGGGAGAGAAAAATCCTGCTTATTTATTGATTTGGCGAAAACGTACGACAGGTAGATGAGATTTAAACAACTACGATATGCTAGGAAGAGAATTTTTTCCCCTCACCTTCGAACTTTTGTAGAAAATCTTTTAGAAAAAAAAATAAAATGCACTTACATTAGCAAATAAAATGGTCGAAACACTTTTTTGAATTGTAATTACCATGATGATCTGAAGATTGATAAAAGGTTGAGAAAATTGTTCTTGTAATTTATGAGCTTATCACTGTTGCTTTAACAAAAACAGGCATTACTGAGTGGGAGAGTTTTCATCATATGCCGCCATTTTTCATAAAAAAGGTTGGTTGGGTTGTTTTACCTCTGAGCAGCACTCTTTTGCACACAATGGGCTAAATGGCCAGGTCACAAGGACCCCAAAGGTTCAGAGAAGGTTGGGGGAGGGGACCCACTAGAACTGCTGTTGGGAGACAGATGGTGTTGGGAGACAAGGCCATCCAGCGTGTTCGTGGCCACGGCTTAACGTCCCACCCGACGGACGGCGGCTTTTCGAAGCGCATCGGTGTCTGACCGTGGGCAGAGCGGGGAGTTTTGCGGAGATAAATCTCAACGCTAACCCAGCTGGGACTCGAACCTGGAAACTGTAGATTACGAGCCGGGCGCGCTACCGACTGATCACCCCAGCCCCAAAATGCATGCGGAATTAAAGGCATAGATTGCAAGCAAGTAAGAGCCGCGCCTCTAGGTACTGAGCCATTACCGCCCCTCATAAAAAATGACGAGCTGCCTAAGGTTGGGTTATTTTTACTTTTGAGCGGTACTTTTTTTCGCACACAGTGGGCTAAATGGTCAGGTCACAAGGGAGCTCAGAAGGTCCAGAGAAGGTTGGAGGAAAGGAACCCACTTGAGAGTTGTTAGGAGACAGATGATAGGCTCCCGTCAAGGCCATCTAGTGAGTACAGTCGCTCAAAAAAGTATCCGAACACTATGGTTGATTACAGAATTCAGAAAAAATATCTGGCAAAGATATTTTTTTAGAAATTAGTGATCTGGCAACCTTCGTGTCACGTGATTACAGAATTCAGGAAAAATATCTGGAGCGTGTGCAGCAACTGTACACGCTCCAGTTACCGTTCCCAGCAAACTGGAGCGTGTGCAGTTACTGCTCACGTGACACGAAGGTTGCCAGATCATTAATTTCTAAAAAAAATCGTTGCCAGATATTTTTTCTGAATTCTGTAATCAACCATAGTGTTCGGATACTTTTTTGAGCTACTGTACTTGCTTTGAAATCCAAACAAAAAGCCAAATCCATTATGTACACATGGTATTGCTCTCCCGCAAACGGATACACGGCTTAACGTCCCTTCCGACGGGGGGGGGGGGGGGGGGGCGGTCTTCCGAAGCCCATCGGTGTCCTCTACTTACCGACGGCAGGGAATTTTCAAAGTAGGGGGAAAAAAGCAAATCAGTCTTTCAAGATAGAAATGTTGATTCCGAGTATTGTAGATATCAAATTATAAATAAGGATGCCCGAAAACAAAACGAAAAAAAAAAAAGAAACTTATTATTAAATATAAAAAAAATAAATACCCCCTCAAGCAGCTGCTTGCCACAGAGGTCTGACAGGAGCCTGTCAGTTTATATGCCACAGTAGAAGGTCTGAGAGGATGGCAGGACCTCAGCAGAAAAACAACACGAACATCCATGCCTTACCCATGACTCGAACCCGGGTCCCTTAGATCAGTAGCCAAGCGCGCTAACCACTCGGCCATGGGACGGCTATTAAATATACACATAAACAATATTTTTTCGTATTAATAGATAAAATTAAATAATATGATCGTTCCATAGTGAATACACATATGCCCAATCCGTCTTAACAGTATTGTAGGCCCCTGGGCAAAGCAATGCACTGTGTCCCCTACCCACCCACCTACGGGAATTAAAATGTAAACGGTCAATAAAATTAAGCCTCTAGATTTATTGGTACTTTTAACAAAAATCAGAGTTTAAACTTAAAAAAACATGCTGTGAAACGTGAATTAATCAACACAAACTTTTGCGAAATTTAGAATCGTGGGGCCCCTGGGCAACTGCCCAGTGTGCCCATGCCTTAAGATGGCCTTCCATATACCTGTAGATCAGCCGTGGGCAACCCGTGGTCCGCGAATATCGTCGAGAAAATAATTATAAAATTTTTTATCGGTTATTCTTGAAGTACAGTCGCTCAAAAAAATATACGAACACTATGGTTGATTACAGAGTTCAGAAAAAATATCTGGCAACGATTTTTTAGAAATTAGTGATACTAATTTCTAAATCTAATCTAAATTAAATTTAAAAAAATTGCTTTTTCATAAAAATTATAAAAAGTACATACGCAGTCGTATGACCATACATTGCATATGTATGGTCTACCATAAGCTTACCATACATAGCATATGTATAGTAGGTGGTCATATTATTCTCATACGACTGTGTATTCTTTTTTTAAAATAAATATATGTGAAAATATAATTATTTACGCATATTGCATACTCAGGGCATTGCACGTGAGGGGTTAAGTTCAGACTGTTTAATAAAATAAGTAATAATAAGGCTTTGGTTTGGGTTGTTTTACTTCTGAGCGGCACAGTTTTGATTGTTACAGCCCCATAGTATATGTCCGACATTAAAAATAGATTCAAAAAACAAGTGTAAAATTTTACTTCATATAGAATTATCATTTTAACCTTTCTTGTCCGGTGGAATATTTTAGTAACTGGGAAACTCTACATAGATTCAGGTCTTATTCTCAGATCTCCCCTCTCTGCTGAAACTAAATCCTGGGCACGTGCCTGAGAAGTGTATATTAAATTACAAGTAACTAAATTAAATAAAATGTATGAATAATAAAATTTGGTTTCATATTTCTGTGTTGCCATTCTGGAATCTTCAAAGTTTAAAGGCGTCGAAAAGTGCTTTATTGGAGGTGTACCAAAGAAAAAGTTTGATTCTAGTGACGTCATTAGTCAATAAAACATGTCTAATGAACTCTTTTTATTTACTCTGTGGGTGAAACTGTTTACATAGAGCTAAGTAGTGAAAACTTACTGGACCCGTGAGAAGCTCTCTTTACACCTTAACAACGTGATACCATTCGATAATATTTCAATTATGATGATTGTAATAAATTTTGGAATGTTCTGTTTAATCATCATTCCTTCATAGATAGGCATCAAGCATAAGATCTTATGTATAGTTTATGTCTAATTTATTAATCTTCTTACCACTTAATTCGGTTAAGTTCAAAGCACAAACTTACTTAACCGAAATACAAATAAATCATTAATAATCAATTATGTATAGTTTATGTCTAATTTATTAATTTTCTTACTAACTTTTTTCGGTTAAGTAAGTTCAAAGCACAAACTTACTTAACAGAAATACCAATAAATCATTAATAAATCAAGAAACTACCATTTTATGTTTACTGCTGCGAAATAGAGCTATTTTACATTGACTAAATGGCAACAGTGACGGGACGGTAGTAAACTAGTTTAGAGTCACTTTGACATTTTCTTTTGATTATAATTGTATTATAAGCTGCTTTTGCACATTTGTTAAAGCTTGCTACCCTACAAATGAATGTGGTCTGTTCTGCTTCGAGTGTCAGGCTGCGAATCTCATGATCAAGACATTACAAAGACTCTGAAGATAAGAATGCTGGCCGAGAGGGATTCATTTCCGGCACTGGTTGAAAGCCACCGGAAGTGCCGCCATTGGTGTATAAAGATGGCGACTATGATGGAGTAAGTAGTCTTCTAAGAACTAAAACTATTTGTCTCTGATTTATTACTGCTAAGTTAGCAATTTGGCATTTGTTAGCTTCCTTTTACACTTATTTTTGTTTGAAGTGCAATTTGTATTAATAGGATTATTATGCATATTAATTGCTGGTGTTAGCAACATTTTGATTTCGCTTATCTGCGAAATGGTAATCTATTTTAACTGTTGACGATTTTGCTACTTTAGATCTTTAATAAGTGGTAAGAAGATTAATAAATTAGACATAAACTATACGTAAGATTTTATGCTTAATGCCTATCTATGAAGGAATGATGATTAAACAGAACATTCCAAAAATTATCACATTCATCATAATTCAAATATTATCAAATGGTATCAAGTTATTAAGGTGTAAATAGCGCTTCTCACAGGTCCAGAGTGGCCATGGCCACTTACAACTTACCCGCTTAGCCAAAAATAAAAATATTTATTTTTTACGAACTTTTTTAATTTCTAATTTGACAAAATTCATATAAGAAATTTATCCTTCAAGGAGCAGCTTGTCACAGAGGTCCGTTGAAAACTTAGTATAATATGTATAATTTTTGAAAGGGGGCTCCCTTGGCCCCCCTTTAAAAATTCTGATAAGGGTAATAGGAGCAAAAAATTATTAAACATTTATATTTCATGCATTTTTCAAGAAAATTTTAAAGACCTGTAAAACGGAGGGGAAATTGTTCAACTGCATTGGAACTCCTGTTTCTTCTGCTCCCCCTTTACATTTCTTCGGCTCGATTGTGTTTCTTACCCCCCCCCCCCCTCCCTTGATTTTTTTCTACATCCGGACATGCATGAAGACACGACAGCAGAAAGACCACACCAGAAAAGACGCATTCATACCTTAATTGAGGCAAATCAGTTAAAAAGTTAGATCTTATACTAAATCACAACTTTTATTGTTGTACATAATGTCAATAAAGATAACAAGTATCTAAATTTGAAGCCCACTATGAGCTTGACACCAAATGGACCAAATGCCCCCCCCCCCCCCCCCCGCCTTCTCTGAAAGGTACATTTATGAGCTGATTAATTATAAGAAACTTTTATGCACATTTTTAAAAAATCCCTTAATGAAATCTTGCTTTTCTTTCGTTATTCTGATGATGGGTTATAGCTAAAACAAAGAACATATGATTGGATTGCATTGTTTTACCTCTGAGCGGCACTTTTTTGCATACAATGGACTAAATGGCCAGGTCACAAGGACCCCAGAAGGCTCAGAGAAGGTGGGGGAGGGGACCAACTGGAACAGCTGTTGGGAGACAATGGTAGCCTCCCGTCAAGGTCATCCAGCGTGTTCTTTAACGTGCACAGGGTATGGCTCTCCCGCACACTGAACCACGGCATAACGTCCCATCTTATTAACGGCGGCATTTCCAAGCCCATCGGTCAAAGAACGTATGAGAAACAATGAATCTTCCTCTCTCCATACGTTGCATCACATAATGAGAGTTCAACCTCTCTACACATTTATCTGGGGGCGGGGGTGGCTCAGTCGGTAGCGCGCTAGGCTCGTAATCTGTAGTTCCCAGGTTCGAGTCCCAGCTGGGTCAGCGTTAAGATTTATCTCCGCAAAATTCCCCGCCCTGCCCACAGTCAGTAGGGGACACCGATGGGCTTGGAAAGGCCACCGTCCGTCGGATGGGACGTTAAGCCGTGGCCCCGTGTGAGGGAGAGCCATACCCTGTGCACGTTAAAGAACACGCTGGATGGCCTTAACGGGAGGCTACCATCTGTCTCCCAACAGCTTTTCCAGTGGGTCCCCTCCCCCAACCTTCTCTGAGCCTTCGAGGTCCATGTGACCTGGCCATTTAGCCCATGGTGTGCAAAAAAGTGCCGCTCAGAGGTAAAACAACCCAACCCAACCCAGGAACCATCACTTCATTTATGAACAGACAAGGGCTCTAATTTCAGCTAAATTGTGAGGAGTGTCTGGATGCTCTGAATGTATTTCCCGAAACCAATTTTGGAAGAGAAGTTAAATTCTGCACCAGATCAATTCGTATGGAGCTTTTCGTAGATTGCCCATTTCCCTTTTCTGTTAATCATTCTCGATCTAGTTATTGAGGACGAACTTGATCTACCGGGTAAGGAACGATTATGTATGAATTCATTGTTACAGCAACAACAACAGCATTAATGCAGTAAAGCAAGAAAAAATGTATATGCATAATCCACGAGTTATGTACACTGCTAGTCATTGAAATTGCCTATCTAGAAATGGTGGATTGACCTGATTATTTGCGGGGCTGGGGTGATTCAGTTGGTAACATGCCAGGCTCGTAATCTGCAGTTCCCAGGTTCGAGTCCCAGGTGAGCCAGCATTGGGATTCATCTCTGCGAAGCTTCCCGCCCTGCTCTCGGTCAGTATGGGACAACCATGAACTTGGAAAGGTCACCGTCCGTTGAATGGGACGTTAATTGAATGGCACCATATACAGGAGAGCTATACCCTGTACCGTTAAAGAATATGCTGGATGGCTTGGCCGGCAGCTGTCTCTCAACAGCTGTTCCAGTGGGTCCTCCTCCAACTTTCTCTGAGCCCTTGGGGTCCTTGCAACCTGTCCATTTAGACTTGTGTGCAAAAAAGTGCTTCTCAGAGGTAAAACTACTCAACCTGACAATTTGCATGCAGAGAAGTGGCGGTCCCAGGAACCACATTTGGGGGTGAGGGGTGTCTCCCTTATAGCCTCCCCTGGGACCTTCCCTGATGCAGAGTTGTGATGTACATAGACGTAAAGGAGTTGCATATCAACAAGATTATCAGTGCAGTAAAATGTCCATTAACCTGTCTGAAGGAATACATGCCTAAGACTCTGAAAGGGCTATAAAAAAAACGGGGGTCAAATGACCTGCAAAGAGCACAATGTATGTAACACACGTAAGGAACGTTATGTACAGTCGCTCAAAAAAGTATCCGAACACTACGGTTGATTACAAAATTCAGAAAAAATATCTGTCAACGATTTTTTTTTAGAAATTAGTGATCTTTTCACGTGACACGAAGGTTGCCAGATCACTAATTTCTAAAAAAAATCGTTGCCAGATATTTTTTCTGAATTTTGTAATCAACCGTAGTGTTCGGATACTTTTTTGAGCTACTGTACAGCTGACGGAGGTTGGACACTGTTAGCAAGAATGGATAGAAGGTACCGGGCCAGTCACCAAGGCTCTGGTGGCATCAAGAAGAACGCCTGAATTGGTGGATCGACGGATCCGCTGACTAGTGATAGGAGACATATGTCACAAGCCATCAGATTTCCAACAACATAATGCCTGTATAGGCCCTAACTGTGTCCTGCAGCACAACTAGAAGATGACTGTGAGAACTGGTGCTGCAGTCCATTGATTCATTTACCTATGACTCCATCCCATCGTCGTCTGTGCTGTTTTGTCTCTGAGTGGCATTTCGCACACAATGGGCTAAATGGCCAGATCACAAGGACCCAGAAGTCTCAAAGAAGGTTGGGGGAGAGACCCTTTGGACAGCTGTTAGGAGACTGATGGTAGTCTACCGTCAAAGTCATCCATTATGTTCTTTAACGTGCACAGGGTATGACTCTCCCGCACACGGGACCACTGCTTAATGTCATATCCAACAGTGAGCGACCTTTCCAAGCCCATTGTGTCTCCTACTGACTGATGGCAGGGCGGGGAGTTTCACAGAGATAAATTTCAATGCTGCTCCAGGCGGGACTCGAATCTGGGAACTGTAAATTATGAGCCTGGCGCACTACCAACTGAGCCACGCCTGCCTCTGGACCGACAGAAAGAAGGTATTTGCATGGTTGCATGTGTGATGTGAGTAGGGGAGGTCATAATGTGTTAAATATAAAATCAATTAAATATTATTTATTAAATATATATCAATCCTTCAACTTTTAAAAACGGGAAAAAACGATTCGACATTTTTCATCATTTTCTGTTATAGATAGGGATTTGAATTTTTAACGTAATATGGGACGTCACAGGGAAAAATCTTTAAGAGATATGTGGAACAGACCATTGAAGTGTTTCGGAAATTATCAGGGAATAGGGGCGAAAAGGAAAATCTATATCAGAAAAGATACACTAATGGCGTTGGAAAAGCCTCTTTCCTTGGATGGGATGTAAAGCCCTGATACTCTCTATTCAGGAGAGACCTATTCTGTGTACATTGAAACACTCTGGATGGTCTTGATGGGAAGCTACAATCTGTCTGCTAATAGCTTTGCAGTGGGTTGGTTTCCTGAGCCTTTGGAGGTCCTTATGACCTGGCCATTTAGTCCTTTATGCGTACGAAAGCTCCGCCTAAATGTAAAACAATCTAACCTAAAGTGGAAGATTGATAATAGGCCTCTCTTTAAGGCACACTGACTATGGGACAGACCTCCTCATACTCTATATTAGAATAGTTCCTCCACCCCTGCTTATAGAACATTTATTAGGTTCTCCTGTGGTGCGCTGAGATGGCGAATGATTAACCACTCTATAGTAGAGGACGATCAATTAGTCCCTTAATTACCTTCACCCTTATTTCGGTGAAATGACATGTTCGTGGGTTGTTACACCCGTACCGACGTATGCCTCAGACTTGCTGCGCCAAGTGATGTATAGAGATATGTCCAACAATTCACGCACGAGAATTGTATAGGGACGACACAGTTTATTCACATTTATACTGTATAAAATCATATGCTGGGGATGTACTCGACTCCGTAGGCCTTTGCTGCTGCAAACGATTATGCAACGATTAACGATAATTCGTTCAGGAAAACCGCACTTTGCAGATTCTCGCTTTATCGACCTCAAAAAACTCGGCGAAAGGATATCCAACCCTTGCCTACAACGTGGTTCACTAAGAACTCGCTTCAGTTCCACAAAACTGTACTTGGTTCACCAAGAACCGTATCTTGGTTCTCACATAGAATCGAACCCTCTCCTTAAGGGTTTTGTTTGAGTAAGAGCGACGTCTCTTGTAGCGTGTTCAAACGTCCGTCCTGTTTGACAGCGACGCTCAAGACTGTTGTTTCTTATTGCCCAGCTCGTCTCCAGCGCTCACACTCGCGCCCCAGGCTAGTTGTAAACGACCGTAAAAGGGCTTTTTGGACTCATCGGCATGTGCAGGCAGTCAGCTCAGACCCAAAAACAACATCTTATGAGTCACATCCCCACAATAGCACTTCCAAAAACACACTTAATAGATAAAAATATTTACAACAACAAAAAGATTAAAAATGAAACAATAAATAAAAATAAATAAATTAGAGGGACATAACACCCCCACCCCCTACCAAGCAACGAAACTCTGGCTACGATCTGGATTAGAAGTATGTACAGTCGCTCAAAAAAATATCCGAACACTATGGTTGATTATAGAATTCAGAAAAAATATCTGGCAACGATTTTTTTTAGAAAACTGCACACGCTCCAATTTGCTATGAACGATAACTGCACACGCTCAATATTTCTATGAGTGGGCCCACACGATCCAGGTTTTTCTGAGCTCACACGATCCAATGTGCTGTGAACATTAACCGCAACCACTCCAGTTTCCTGTGAGCGGTAACTGCACACGCTCCATATTCATTGCATTATGTATTCATACGCATTATATATATTAAAAAAATATCCGAACACTATGGTTGATAACAGAATTCAGAAAAAATATCTGGCACGATTATTTTCAGAAATTAGTAATCTTTTCACGTGACACGAAGGTTGCCAGATCACTAATTTCTAAAAAAAAATCGTTGCCAGATATTTTTTTTGAATTTTGTAATCAACCATAGTGTTCGGATATTTTTTTGAGCGACTATATTAAGAGAATTCGAGGCCGTTAAATATTCCCAAGAGATTAGAAATATTATCGTAATCTCGCCGTCCCATGGCCGAGTGGTTAGCGCGCTTGGCTACTGATCTACGGGACCTGGGTTCGAGCCCCGGGTAAGGCATGGATGTTCGTGTTGTTTTTCCGCTGAGGTCCTGCCATCCTCTCAGATCTTCTACTGTGGCATATAAACTGACAGGCTCCTGTCAGACTTCTGTGGCAAGCAGCTGCTTGAGGGGGTATTTATTTTATTTTTTTTTCTAATGATGACGATCTTTTTATTCTGAGTTCTTCACTTAGAACAAATTATTCGCCCTATTCTTTCATTGAAACTTACGACGTTTCAATTTAAAATTGAAAAAAAAAAACAGACATAACAGAAACAGCAAATAAATCAGTAAGAGCTAATTTTTCGACATTTGGGTTGTTTAACCTCTGAGCGACACTTTTTTGCACACCATGGGCTAAATGGCCAGGTCACATGGACCTCGAAGGCTCAGAGAAGGTTGGGGGAGGGAACCCACTGGAACAGCTGTTGGGAGACAGATGGTAGCGTTGGGTTGTTTTACCTCTGAACGGCACTTTTTTGCACACCATGGGCTAAATGGCCAGGTCACATGGACCCCGTAGGCTCAGAGAAGGTTGGGGGAGGAGACCCACTGGAACAGCTGTTGGGAGACAGATGGTAGCCTCCCGTCAAGGCCATCCAGCGTGTTCTTTAACGTGCACAGGGTATGGCTCTCCCGCACACGGGGCCACGGCTTAACGTCCCATCCGACGGACGGCGGCCTTTCCAAGCCCATCGGTGTCCCCTACTGACCGTGGGCAGGGCGGGGAATTTTGCGGAGATAAATCTCAACGCTGTCCCAGCTGGGACTCGAACCTGGGAACTACAGATTACGAGCCTGGCGCGCTACCGACTGAGCCATCCCCGCCCCTCGACGTTTGGACTGGAAATTAATTAATTAAGCAATCAGTTGGGCATCCGAATGAATGATTGATGATATTTCCGGCTTACGAATAAAAATACAAATTCGCACACAGTAAACGAGTTGAGCGTTTCCGTAATGTGATTCGTTAATCATTTGTTGAATGCGCGTAGCACACGATGAAAAATTAGGCACCCTCTGGCTTCTGTTGGTGATTCCATCTTTGGCAACAACATTAGTAGGAGACTACTAATGCAATTAAGAGCATTCGGCCCTCCTTCAACAAAGTTTTATGTCCTCGTCAAAGTAATTAAAAGAGTTGATAAAAGCCCAAAAGCATTATCTCGAGACACGCCCTGAATCCTCTGCCTTGATGAGACTCCCGTTAAATGGGATTCCTTCTGCCTTTCTGATAAATACCCAAAATAGCCCTCGTTTTACCAAAAATTAAAAAATATAAGCACGTCTAATCAGAACATTAGGTAGCTCCAGAACACCAATTAAGTTTCCGTCCTAGTTCCGACACACCTCTGACCCTCAGTCTCTTTCATCAAGAGAAGAAGAAGAGGATTTCTTGCGTGTGGCTGGATTTCTCGATTGACGTCGAGGATAGGTCGTTGGCTTAAAGCCAGACGTATTCAGCAAAGACACTTTGTCGGCGTGGTGAGGGACGGGATGCTCGACGCTCAGAGTCATAAATAGATTCTGTTGTCTTCTCATCACGAATCTACCTTTTCTCAGAATCGAAATCTGTTATGTAACTTTTACGTCTTTCTCTTTTTTTGGAGGGAGAGGGGGGGGGGGGTTGTCATTGCCCAAAGTTTTTCTGGACGTCTGTTTTGCTGTTCCTCATTCTCTCTACCTGCGGCTGTCCCGTTTATTCTCTGCTCCCATTAAAACTTGTCCCATTTCTCTATTCTCTTCTGCTTTGCTAAGAGACTTCTTTAATCTATTTTGGCACCGCGGAGCAGTCCGCCTTGAAAAGGGGTCTCGCTATTAGCCTACTGCCTTCCTGCCCCAAACGGCGGTTAAGGTTTTGCCACGATGTAAACACATTGTCGACATATTTTCTGGAAAGAAATTCTCACCGTATAAACTTGGATCTGTGGGGGGGGGGGATTAGAGGACGTTGAAATGATTGGAGTGCAGGGGCGGTCATAAGTCAAGTCTAGAGGGGACCATTTAGGGACAGAAGATTTTGTAGTTCAGAAATGACACTAAGAAATGACTTAATCAGAAATGACAATAGCTTTACTAATGGATTATTTAGCAATTGAGAACCTTTTTAACAGTTTGTCATTTGGTTCCTGGGGTAGTGAGGAAGTTAAGTGTGTTCCTTTCTAAAATAAAAAAATGACGGCCAAACGTCGCAGGACCCTCCTCTGACCCCTTCTTTATGACCACAACGGCTGGAATGAAAAAGAACAGACAAAAACACAATTAACGTATATCACTATCACAAACTATTCAAGTGAAAACTGTAATATATATATTTTTTCCCCTTCAATTCTATTGGGCTTTAAAAATTATTCTTACAAAATATAATATAAAGTCGTCCCATGGCGGAGTGATGAGCGCGCTTGGCTACTGATGAAAGGGATCTGGGTTCGAGCTCTGTGTGCAAGGCATGGATGTTTGTGTTGTTTTTCTGTTCAGGTCCGCAAAATTCCCCCCCCCCCCCCTTGCCCATGGTCAGTAGAGGATACCAATGGGATTGGAAAGACCGCTGTCGTCGGATGGGACGTTAAGCTGTGGCCCCGTGTGCGGGTTTGATTGGGTTGTTTTACCTCTGAGCGCCACTTTTTTGCGCACCATGGGCTAAATGGCCAGGTCACATGGGCCCCGAAGGCTCAGAGAAGGTTGGGGGAGGGGACCCACTGGAACAGCTGTTGGGAGACAGATGGTAGCCTCCCGTCAAGGCCATCCAGCGTGTTCTTTAACGTGCACAGGGTATGGCTCTCCCGCACACGGGGCCACGGCTTAACGTCCCATTCGACGGATGGCGGCCTTTCCAAAGCCCATCGGTGTCCCCTACTGACCGTGGGCAGGGCGGGGGAGTTTTGCGGAGATAAATCTCAACGCTGACCGAGCTGGGACTCGAACCTGGGAACTACAGATTACGAGCCTGGCGCGCTACCGACTGAGCCACCCACGCCCCAACTCGTCTCTAGTTAAGTGGCCATTTTTGCTCTCTTATAACACTCAGCAAGTCAACTCTTTCATTCATCAATTTCAGTTCATTAACCTCAGTTCATCTTTACTTCAGTTGATCAACTTTGAAGCGTTTCCATTAACACTGATCGACTGTGATGGGACGCTAATTTTGCTGATGGAATTTTAGCGAGCTTTCAAGAGCGAAAAGTTGAGAAACGATGACCTAATGTGGATCATTAACTATATCAAATAATGTATTTTTTTAAAAAGAATAAATACAGGTTACTGACTCGGTAACTGGGAAATCGGTTGGCTTAGTCGATAGCGAGCCAGATACGTAATCTGCAATTTCTAGATTCGAGTCCCAAATATATCAGTGTTTACCTTCCTAGGTAAATAAAGGGGACACCAATGAGCTATGAGAAGCCGCCGTCCGTCTAATGCTACGTTAAGCCGCGGCTACGTGTGCCGGAGGTGCGGGGCTGGAACAGTCGGTAGCGCGCCATGCTCGTAATCTGCATTCCCAGGGCGGTCAGCGTTGAGATTTATCTCCACAAAACTCCCCCCCCCCCTGCCCACGGTCAGTAGGGGACACCGCTGGGCTTGGAAAGACCGCCGTTCGTCAGATAGGGCTTTAAGCCGTGGCCCCGTGTGCGGGAGAGCAATACCCTGTGCACGTTAAAGAACACGCTGGATGGCCTTGACGGGAGGCTACCATCTGTCTCCCAACAGCTGTTCCAGTGGGTCCTCTCCCCCAACCTTCTCTGAGCGTTCGGGGTCCATGTGACCTGGCCATTTAGCCCATGGTGTGAAAAAAAGTGCCGCTCAGAGGTAAAACAACCCAACGTTAAAGAACACGCTGGATGGCCTTGACGGGAGGCTACCATCTGTCTCCCAACAGCTGTTCCAGTGGGTCCCCTCCCCCAACCTTCTCTGATCCTTCGGGGTCCATGTGATCTGGCCATTTAGCCCATGGTGTGCAAAAAAGTGCCGCTCAGAGGTAAAACAACCCAACGTTAAAGAACACGCTGGATGGCCTTGATGGGAGGCTACCATCTGTCTCCCAACAGCTGTTCCAGTGGGTCCCCTCCCCCAACCTTCTCTGAGCCTAACTAATCTCACCCGGCGTTCCAGAAATGGCGTAGACGTCTGCAGCTTTACACAGATACTGGAATAGAGTACTTTAAAGGACAGTAAAAATTTCGTTGAGGTTTAAGTGGAAGGTTTTTGTTCTGCAGATGCATGTCAAAAACCTTTTGAACTCCCCTGGTACCTATTCAACTAAAAAGTAATTTTTAAATTATCTCTAAAAATGGGGCGGGGGTGGCTCAGTCGGTAGCGCGCCAGGCTCGTAATCTGTAGTTCCCAGGTTCGAGTCCCAGCTGGGTCAGCGTTGAGATTTATCTCCGCAAAATTCCCCGCCCTGCCCACGGTCAGTAGGGGACACCGATGGGCTTGGAAAGGCCGCCGTCCGTCGGATGGGACGTTAAACCGTGGCCCCGTGTGCGGGAGAGCCATACCCTGTGCACGTTAAAGAACACGCTGGATGGCCTTGTTGGGAGACAGAGGCTACCATCTGTCTCCCAACAGCTGTTCTAGTGGGTTCCCTCCCCCAACCTTCTCTGAGCCTTCGGGGTCCTTGTGGCCTGGTCATTTAACCCATGGTGTGCAAAAAAGTGCCGCTCAGAGGTAAAACAATTACTCAATCTAATCTCTAAAAATAAAACAGTCGCAAAATCTACAGACGGACAGATAAAGTTAGAAACATTAGTAAGCTAAAAATAAGCTTACGATTGATTCTAATGTAACTAAATGAATCAAACTTTATTCGATTCAAGTTACAGATTTATCTCAGTGAAAATTTGAATAAACGATTTGAGAATTTCAGCAGATATTTCAATGGGTGATGAATTATTCACAGATAATAAGAGATAATCATTTATTCAAGTCCCTTATCAGACTGCCCCGTTATCTCTGAATAAATAATTGACCAATTATTTCACCATTTAAACGATGGCAAAGCCGCATTTAAGAGGATCATATATCTGAGAATTTATTTATTATAGATGATGTAGATAAAACTAGCCAAAGGGAAATTACAGTTAATATATTCCGAAGTATCAGGAATTAAAACTTATCGATGTTTTAACAGTAAAATATCTAACTTATGTTGAATATGGAATGCTAGGTTTCAAACAGAAAATAAGTTTTGTCATCAGTCTCTGTTACAAGTAGGTTCTTCCAAACTCAAATTAATCCTGAAGACTTTAATCCCATCAGACCCTTTATGCACTATAATGTACAGTCGCTCAAAAAAGTATCCGAACACTACGGTTGACTACAGAATTCAGAAAAAATATCTGGCAACGATTTCTTTAGAAATTAGTGATCTGGCAATTTTCGTGTCACGTGACAGGAAGGTTGCCAGATCACTAATTTCTAAAGAAATCGCTGCCAGATATTTTTTCTGAATTCTGTAATCAACCGTAGTGTTCGGATGTTTTTTTAATATATATAATGCGTATGAATATATAATGCAATGAATACGGAGCGTGTGCAGTTACCGTTCACAGCAAACTGGAGCGGTTGCGGTTAATGGTCACAGCACATTGGATCGTGTGAGCTCACAAAGACCTGGATCGTGTGGGCTCACTCACGGAAATATTGAGTGTGTGCAGTTACTGTTCACAGCAAACTGGATTGTGTGCAGTAACTGCACACGCTCCAGTTTGCTGTGAACGGTAACTGGAGCATGTACAGTTGCTGTACACGCTCCAGATATTTTTCCTAAATTCTGTAATCACGTGACACGAAGGTTGCCAGATCACTAATTTCTAAAAAAAAATATCGTTGCCAGATATTTTTCTGAATTCTGTAATCAACCATAGTGTTTGGTTACTTTTTTGAGCGACTGTAGGTGGTCATATTATTTTGATATTAGATCGTGTGGGCTCACTCACGGAAATATTGAGCGTGTGCAGTAACTGCACATGCTCCAGTTTGCTGTGAACGGTAACTGGAGCGTGTACATTTGTTGTACACGCTCCAGATATTTTTCTTGAATTCTGTAATCAACCATAGTGTTCGGATACTTTTTTGAGCGACTGTACATGTATTTTAGAATTTTTTTAAGCACAGGAAGAGTAAGCCCAGGAGTTAAGCACAGGAAGATGTAGCTACATGTGGCTTTCCAAAGTGTATAACAGTGTTTAGTACACAGGAATAGACTGGGTTGATTTACCCCTGAACGGTACTTTTTTGTACACAATGGGCTAAATGGCCACATCACAAAGACCCTGCCCTGCCTACGGTCAGTAAGGGACACCGATGGGCTTTGAAAGGCCGCCATCCGTCGGATTGGACGTTAAGCCATTCTCTGTGCAGGTTAAAGAACACGCTGGATGATCTTGACGGGAGGCTACCATCTGTCTCCTAACAGCTGTTCCAGTGGGTCCCCTCCCCAAAGCTTCTCTGAGCCTTCGGGCGTCCATGTGACCTGGCTATTTAGCCCATGGTGTGCTTTAAAGTGCTGCTCAGAGGTAAAACAAGCCACAACCCATAAGGACCCCGAAGTGCTCAGAGAAGGTTGGGGGAGGGGACCCACTGAAACAGCTGTTGGGAGACAGATGGTAGCCTCCCGTCAAGGCCATCCAGCGTGTTCTTTAACGTGCACAGGGTATGGCTCTCCCGCACACGGGGCCACGACTTAACGTCCCATCCGACGGACGGCAGCCTTTCCAAGCCCATCGGTGTCTCCTACTGACCGTGGGCAAGGCGAGGAATTTTGCGGAGATAAATCTCAACGCTGACCCAGCTGGGACTCGAACCTGGGAACTACAGATTACGAGGCTGGCGCGCTACCGACTGAGCCACCCCCGCCCAAGGGGGGAGGGGAATAGAGAAAGATAGCTCATGGTATCCGCCGCCTTCCTTTCTTTGAGAATGTTAGTAACCGGAAAACAGCCGAAATAAGAAATACCAAACATATATTTTACTGGTATATTTCAAGAAATAAAAAAAAAAGCTAAAACAGAGGGGAAATTTTTTTACTGGAACGGCGTTCCGGTTTATTTCTGCTCGATCATAGACCTCTCCTCTCCCCTTTTATTTCATTCCGATCACCTGCATCTCCATTCCTCTTCATTAATAAAAAGATAAATAAATAAATACCCCCTCAAGCAGCTGCTTGCCACAGAGGTCTGACAGGAGCCTGTCAGTTTATATGCCACAGTAGAAGGTCTGAGAGGATGGCAGGACCTCAGCAGAAAAACAATACACACATCCATGCCTTACCCGGGGCTCGAACCCGGGTCCCTTATATCAGTAGCCAAGCGTGCTAACCACTCGGCCATGGGCCGGCTTCTCTTCATTAATAATTAATTTTTTATTTTTTTTAAAGGGGGAAATGGTACTATCTTTTACAAAGACGGACATAACCCAGAAGCTCTACTGGGCTTGCCTTGGTTTCTCATACAACATACAAACACATACAGTGCACGCCCGCTGGTTTATAGTCAGGTCCGTTAAACTCTAGGCCAGTTATAAGGGGGCAGGAATCACTTGCTTCTTCCCTTCCCTCCTTTATTTTTTTCGGATTACTTGCTCGAGGGTTCACCCCTTTTATTTTGTTCTAGATCACGGGGTCTCATTCCTCAAATCACGTTTTTGGTAACATAGAAGTGCGGGGGGGGGGGGGGGGGGGTTGCTCAGTTGGCAGCACGCCAAGCTCGTAATCTGTAGTTCCCAGGTTCAAATGCCACCTGTGCCAACGTTGAGGACATCGATGGGTCCGCAAAATTCCCCGCCTTGCCCGCGGTCAGTAGGGGACACGGTCAGTAGGGGACACCGATGGGCTTGAAAAGGCCGCCGTCCGTCGGATGGGACGTTAAGCCGTGACCCCCTTGTGCGGGAGAGCCATACCCTGTGCACGTTAAAGAACACGCTGGATGGCCTTGACGGGAGGCTACCATCTGTCTCCCAACAGCTGTTCCAGTGGGTCCCCTCCCCCAACCTTCTCTGAGCCTTCGGGGTCCATGTGACCTGGCCATTTAGCCCATGGTGTGCAAAAAAGTGCCGCTCAGAGGTAAAACAACCCAACCCAACATCGATGGGCTCGGAAAGGCCGCCGTTCGTCAGCCGTGGTTCCGTATGTAGGAGAGCTTATACCCTGCGCATGTTAAAGAACGCACTTAATGGATCTGACGGGAGTGGCTTCTGTCTGTTTACTAAGAGCTGTCCAGGGAATCTCTTTCCCTAACCGCCTTTACTGAGGGGCCGGGGATGGCTCAGTCGGTAGTGCGCCAGGCTCGTAATATACAGGTTCGAGTCCCACCTCGGTCAGCGTTGAGATTTATCTCCGCAAAACTCCTCGCCCTGCCCACGGTCAGTAGGGGACACCGATTGGCTTAGAAAGGCCGCCGTCCGTCGGATAGGACGTTAAGCCGTGGCTCCGTGTGCGGGAGAGCCATACCCTGTGCACGTTAAAAAGACACGCTGGATGGCCTTGACGGGAAGCTACCATTTGTCTCCCAACAGCTATTCCAGTGGATCCCCTCCCCCCAATCTTCTCTGAGCCTTCGTGGTCCTTGTGACCTGGCCATTTAGCCCATGGTGTGCAAAAAGGTGCAGCTCAGAGGTGAAACAACTCAACCCAAATCCTTTACTGAACCTTTTGGGAGTCTTTGTGACCTCGCCATTTCACCCATTGTGTGCAATAAAGTGCCTCTCAGAGGTAAAACAACCATCCCAATGGTAACATAGGAAAAGTGAGAGAGAAAAAAATGTAACAAACAGTACTTTGATCAAGTTAGTAATTTTGAGACTGTAATTAGACGAACCGAAGTTTTATTTATTGAAAAGATGCAGTGTCTAGTTTTTTTTGCGAATTTCCTTTCAAAATTAAGGTATTCGTCAATCGATATCTGCAGCCGGTTTTACTGTGCCAACGTTGGATAAATGCCGCCCCTTGAAATTATTTTTTTTTGTGAGAACTTCTAAATTAGGACGTAAACCCTTGTGCTGTGTAGGAAAATGCGATCATCTTTATGGAAGTAAAAAAAAGTCTTTTTTTTCCCCGTCGTATTAATAATCATTGATCGTATGGAAGGTTAGCGGCAAAGAAATCCTTTCCCCTTCTCACGTATTCAGCTTCGAAGCACTTCAAAAAGTAAAGATATTAATTTGCGAAGTGCGCTTTGTATCAACACGTAAAAACAGCAAATTCCGAAGACTTCATTCATTATACAAGAACCTACAGAAAAAAAGGAGTCATTTCCGACTCCAGTGGAGACATCAATTAGAGATCCTGTTTCTTATTTGTTTATTATTCAAGTTGCATTTTCCTGACATTATTTTTGCTTCTGAGTAAAGAATCAACAACAACCTTTTTTTTTTTACATTGTTTGAAATTTATGCGATTCTTTTTTTCATATTTATCTCGTTTTTGTTCTTTCAGAGCTTTTTTTTTTACGTTGTTCTTCTTTACCGATCAATGATTGTAAGTCACTTAATGACTTTTTTTCTCCTTTCCTCTAGCGGTGTTTCCTTATAGGAAGAAATGCACCAAATTTATATTCCTCTAGTGACCTGATACAAAATGCTAGTGACCTGATACAAAATGCTAGTGACCTGATAAAAAACGCTAGTGACCTGATACAAAATGCTAGTGACCTGATACAAAACGCTAGTGACCTGATACAATACTAGTGACCTGATACAGAATACTAGTGATCTCTTACCGATCAATGATCGTAAGTCACTTACCTGATGCAAAATGCTAGTGACCTGATACAGTATACTAGTGACCTGATACAAAACGCTAGTGACCTGATACAGAATACTAATGATCTGTTACCGATCAATGATCGTAAGTCACTTACCTGATGCAAAATGCTAGTGACCTGATACAGAATACTAGTGACCTGATACAAAACGCTAGTGACCTGTTACCGATCAATGATCGTAAGTCACTTACCTGATACAAAACGCTAGTGACCTGATACAGAATGCTAGTGACCTGATACAGAATACTAGTGACCTGTTACAGAATACTAGTGACCTGTTACCGATCAATGATCGTAAGTCACTTACCTGATGCAAAATGCTAGTGATCTGATACAGAATATTAGTGACCTGATACAGAATACTAGTGACCTGATACAGAATACTAGTGACCTGATACAAAACGCTAGTGACCTGATAAAAAACGCTAGTGACCTGATTCAAAATGCTAGTGACCTGATACAAAATGCTAGTGACCTGATACAAAATGCTAGTGACCTGATACAAAACGCTAGTGACCTGATACAGAATACTAGTGACCTGTTACCGATCAATGATCGTAAGTCACTTACCTGATGCAAAATGCTAGTGACCTGATACAGAATATTAGTGACCTGATACAGAATACTAGTGACCTGTTACAGATTACTAGTGACCTGATACAAAACGCTAGTGACCTGTTACCGATCAATGATCGTAAGTCACTTACCTGATGCAAAATGCTAGTGAGGAGGAACTTAATCGATATAGCTGCAGACTCGTAATTCTCAATTATCAGGTTCTACGTCTAGCCTACGTCTAGATTTCGGCGAGAAAGTGAACATCCCCGGTCATCCATCGGATGGAACGTTAAGCCATGACACCGTGTGCAGAAGTGCTAAATCCTATTATTCTTTTTTTCGTTTTCTGATGACAAAAATCACTTTTTTATATATATATATTATCACTTATAATTAACTATTTCTATCTAAATTTTATATTATCACTTATAATTAACTACTACTACTTAGTTGCAATTCTGGTTCCTGTACGAAATGGGAAGATTTTCACAAAAAAGTAAAAGTGCTATTAATTGGAAGGGGCGGGGGGAGTTAAAATTCTGCTAACGACCCCCCCCCCTTTCCCATGAGGCAATAGTTTTGTTTTAAGACGTTTTAAAGTCTGCTAAATGTCAACAATGCTAAAACAGTTTTCAGTATTCTGCACACGAGGCCACTGCTTAACTCCGCATCCCAAGGGGGCTCAGTCAGGGGGAACTACAGATTATGCGCCAGGCTCGTAATCTGTAGTTCCCAGGTTCGAGTCCCAGCTGGGTCAGCGTTGAGATTTCCGCAAAAATTCCCCGCCCTGCCCACGGTCAGTAGGGGACACCGATGGGCTAGGAAAGGCCGCCGTCCGTCGGATGGGACGTTAGGCCGTGGCACCGTGTGTGGGAGAGTCATATCCTGTGCACGTTAAAGAGCACGCTGGATGGCCTTGACTGGAGGCTACCATCTGTCTCTCAACAGCTGTTCCAGTGGGTCCCCTCCCCCAACCTTCTCTGAGCCATCGGAGTCCTTGTGACCTGGCCATTTTGCCTATGGTGTGCAAAAAAAGTGCCGCTCAGAGGTAAAACAACCCAACACAAACAGTTCGAAATTCGTTCTGAGTTTTAACGTTCGATATCATGTTTACTTATGTTTGCAATTTCAAATTTTTTTTTTTTCGTCCATATAAATATATGCATAGAAATCAACTTCATAACACCATACTTAACAGAAAACTAATTTAGAGCAATTTTTTAACTTAACAACAAATATTCCACTTGGATTTCGCGGAAAAAATATGAAACAAAAGGAAAAAAAGGAATTTCTATGTCACCTGATTCTGCAGCAGTTTGTTTTTCCATTTCGACAATCGTCGTTTGAAACTGAAGTCTCGTCAAAAAAACAAAAATAGCGGTATCCTGAAGCAAAGACTTTGATTCCATCTAACCCACTTTATGCACTAAGATCTCTTGGAAGCATTTTTAGAAAAAATGAAACAATTTTTTCTTGCTGTGAAACCCAAAACCATCAGAAGACGATTTTCATTTTCCGGAGTAGTATCGTTTTACTAAAAAACGCTTGGCATAATTATCTGCAGACGTAAACAGTTTTAGCTCCCTTCGTTCAAAATTTCCATGGTTCAATTCAAACGATGGAATCAGAGTCAATTAGGATACAATTCATGCAAATAAGGAAGCAAAGAATATTCTCCAGAGGATTCATTAGACTACGGAAGACTCGCATACGTACTAGAAGCGTTTTTGAGTCGTTTCTTTATTTCCGAAATAAAAAAATAGTGCGACTTATAATATGGCATAAAATACGATAATAAAGAAATCGCGGAAAAATGAACCTAGGAGTAAATCGGCGCTTACGTCTGCCGGGGTGGGGGGGCTCAGTCGGTAGCGCGCCAGGTTCGTAATCTGCAGTTCCCAGATTCGAGTCCTAGCTGGGTTAGCGTTGAGATTTATGTCCGCAAAACTCCCCGCCTGTCCACGGTCAGTAGGGGACATCGATGGGCTTGGAAAGGCCGTCGTCCGTCGGATGGGACGTTAAGCCGTGGTACGTGTGTGGGAGAGCCATACACTGTGCACGTTAAAGAACACCCTGGATGGCCTTGACGGGAGGCTACCATCTGTCTCCCAACAGCTGTTCCAGTGCGCCCCTCCCCCAACCTTCTCTGAGCCTTCGGGGTCCATGTGACCTGGCTATTTAGCGCATGCTGTGCAAAAAAGGCCACTCAGAGGTAACACAACCCAACCCACAAAATATGGCTCTCCCGCACACGGTTTTAGGCCCCCATTCGACGGACAGCGGCCTTTCCAAGCCCATAGGTATCCCCTACTGACTTTTGCGGAAACAATCTCAACGCTGGCCCAGATGGAATTCGAACCTGGGAACTGCAGATTTAGGAGCCTTGGCGTGCTACCGACTGAGCCTCCCCAGCCCTCAATGAGATGAATTGAATATCTTGCACTCTTAGGGGAAACGTTTCTGCCAGAGTAATTAGAATACATTTTACATACGTTTCTCATATAAAACAACTAACAGCCCTTAAGAGGCAACTGATGCCGTAAGATAGTGAGAAAACAACACAATTTCAGGGTTGGGTTGTTTTGCCTCTGAGCGGCATTTTTTTTGCGAACAATCCAACAATCCAAACAATCTCAACGCTGGGGATTCGAATCTAGGAGCTACAGAAGAATTGACGGTAAAATGAAACCAACATATTCCTTTTTTTTAAGAAAGAACTAAGTAGCACGCTGATAATGGTCCGGAACATTTTTATTTCTTAGGAAGTGTAACACTAGGTCAGGATATAAAAAAAAAAAACTGAGGGAGACAAAATTACGGATCCTATATTTTTTTACAGAAACTATTTTCACCGAATAGTGCAATATTTTTTAACTTTTCAGCCGCATTTTTAGAATAAAACGCTTATATTTAAAAATAAACGGAGCTTTGAATTGGTATTGACGTATCCTGCAAGTTTGCAGTACCGCTGAAGGCACTGTTTTGTCCATTCACAGTACTGCATGTCAATATTAGTAACTCCCAAACAAAATAAATTTATCACTACTCTAAACCTGACAGCGACTGTCCCATTAATTTCCCTTCTCCCCATAGAAAAAAAACATCCTTGTAATAAATAATTTCTCTGCAACGATTGTTTGAAATATCAACAGAGATTTCCATGCTATGTAAGACCAAAAACGGACAATAAAATGGTATTTGAGAAAGAAAACTCTCAATCTCTTAACGATCAAATCTTTTTTCTGCTTCTCGAACATTCTTGTAGCTCCTAAAGAGTTATTATTCCTTTCTTCTGATTCCTGAATTCTCATCCACAGACATAATGGTGAAATACATTCACAGTCTGACATTTTGTGTTCCGATTCTTTAATAACATCGGGCTCATTCATTACCATAATTTCCTTGCGAAGTTCCTTTAACTTGATTCAAGAATTCATTCTAGAAGTCACTTTCCGTTGCCAAACGAGAAAACAAAAAAGAGAAAATTATTCACCGACAGGCAGGCGGATTTACACCACACGCGCCCCTAGACACACGAAGTGGTAGTGCTTCCTTATGATTGGTATTTTGTTTTTATTTATACAACCAAGAAAAAAGAATGTAATCGAAACGGATGGAAGAATTTTAATAATAATAATACGGTTCTGTTATCAAATGCTGTAAAAATTAATGTAATAAAATTAATATTATTCATAACGTATAATTTATAATATTCAATATGAAGTAACATTTAAAACTCAAATGATTCATTTTAATACTTAAACATTTTTCTTCTTCACTTACTGTGGAATGAAGAAATTACAATGGATTATCAAAAGTACTGGGATATTTGTATGTTGTACGAATAGAAACCTATTTCCAAAACTTCCTCATTTCGAAATAATTATTATCTAGACAAGTGGCTAATATGCCTTACGGGAAATTCGGCCGTGCCGACAGGGGTGGCCTAACAGTCCTCAGTAGTCGCATTTCACTGATTGGGTTGGGTTGTTTTACCTCTTAACGGCACTTTTTTGCACACCATGGACTAAATGGCCAGGTCATGGACCCCGAAGGCTCAGAGAAGGTTGGGGGAGGGGACCCACTGGAACAGCTGTTGGGAAACATGGTAGCCTCCCGTCAAGGCCATCCAGCGTGTTCTTTAACGTGCACAGGGTATGGCTCTCCCGCACACGGAACCGCGGCTTAACGTCTCATCCGACGGACGGCGGCCTTTACAAGCTCATCGGTGTCCCCTACTGACCGTGGGCAGGGCGGGGAATTTTGCGGAGATAAATCTCAACGCTGACCCAGCTGGGACTCGAATCTGGAACTACAGACTACGAGCCTGGCGCGCTACCGACTAAGCCACCACCGCCCCGCATTTCACTGATTCATAAAGTGCTACTCGAAGAGAAATTACTGTGAAACGTCTGGATTCAGAGGCGTTGCATCCAATGGTGCAGTTGCACCAGAGCCCCGAGCTCGGGGAGGGAGGGGGGGGGCAAAAATATAAAGTACAATCGCTCAAATAAATATCCGAACACTGTGGTTGATTACAGAATTCAGGAAAAAAAATATCGGACAACGTTTTTTTTAGAAATTAGTGATCTGGCAACCTTCATGTCACGTGACACGTAAATGTAAATATCTCAAATGCTATCAGTTTTACATAGTTATTGAATTCATTTTATGTTTGTAATGCTATATATGTTTGTTAATTCTCCCAGATGGAGTCCGTGTAAACAATATTTTCCTTCCATTTATTGCTTTTAACCCGTAATTGCTACCGACGGGGTCTCAGTGACCCAGCGTTAGGAAGATTTCCCGATTCCATGTTTACTCGGATTGGGGGGGGGGAGCTCTGCCTTCAGGTATCCTCTAATAAATCAGTAACAATTCTCGACGTGTAGCGAGGGGTTGTGTTTATTTTACCGTTATCGCTATATACACCTAGACGGGTCACTGTGACCCATCTATAGTATTTACGTTAGTGAATTAATTTTTCCGAACACAGGTACAGTCGCTCAAAAAAGTATCCGAACACTACGGTGGATTACAGATTTCAGAAAAAATATCTGGCAACGATTTTTTTTTAGAAATGAGTGGTCTGGCAACCTTCGTGTCACGTGATTACAGAATTCAGGAAAAATATCTGGAGCGTGTACAGTTGCTGTACACGCTCCAGTTACCGTTCACAGCAAACTGGAGCGTGTGCAGTTACTGCACACGCTCCAGTTTGCTGTGAACGGTAACTGCACACGCTCAATATTTCCGTGAGTGAGCCCACACGATCTAGTATCAAAATAATATGACCACCTACAGTCGCTCAAAAAAGTATTCGAACACTAAGGTTGATTACAGAATTCGGAAAAAATATCTGGTAACGATTTTTTTTAGAAATTAGTGATCTGGCAACCTTCGTGTCACGTGATTACAGAATTCAGGAAAAATATCTGGAGCGTGTACAGCAATTGTACACGCTCCAGTTACCGTTCACAGCAAACTGGAGCGTGTGCAGTTACTGCGTGTGCAGTTACCGCTCACAGCAAACTGGAGCGTGTGCAGTTACTGCACACGCTCCAGTTTGCTGTGAACGGTAACTGCACACGCTCAATATTTCCGTGAGTGAGCCCACACGATCCAGTATCAAAATAATATGACCACCTACAGTCCTTCAAAAAAATATCCGAACACTATGATTGATTACAGAATTCAGAAAAAAATATCTAGCAACGATTTTTTTAGAAATTAGTGATCTGGCAACCTTCGTGTCACGAAGGTTGCTAATTCTAAATTCTAAAAAATTTCACTAATTTCTAAAAAAAAACGTTGCCAGATATTTTTTCTGAATTCTGTAATCAACCGTAGTGTTCGGATACTTTTTTTTAATTTTTCCGAAGACAGGTATTTTTATACATTCGTTATTGTTGCTTCTGTTTTATATTGGGGAATTTTATCTTAGTTTGAACTACACAACTGTTAAAAAAAATATAATGAATTTTTTTGTCAATTTATAGATAATAAAATAGCATCTTCGAGCAAACTGCGCCACATATTCAACATCGCGCCGAACACGTCGCTGGCCTATGGTAATTTTTTATTGCATTTTGAATATATCAGGGGTAAACAGTCGCGTAATTTACCAATTTATACACTCCTCATATGAAGCGAAGAATTTACAACAAAAAAGTCCCCCGCAAACTACGTTGCCTCGCAGCAGACATCTTTGGGATTGCTATAGAGCAGGGGTGGGCAATTGTTTTCGTATCTACACTGCGCATGCGTATTGACGTGGCCGTCCTAGTGGAAAATACGAAACGAATACGTCGCGCTCGGGAAGGAAATCTCTGTTCAAGGCGGATTTTTCTGACTGTCTTGGCGGGCCACAAAAAACTCTTAGAGGGCCGAATGTGGCCCGCGGGCCGCTATTTGCCCACCCCTGCTATAGAGGATCAACCCAACCAGTGCAAGCTCAGGAATTAATAAAGAGAAAGCGGTGTGCAATGTGTCCCGCGAAAAAAGACCGAAAAACAAATATATATTGTTCAATGTGCAATATACCAATTTGCGGGCAATGTGCATTGAAAGTATGCCCAAATTGTAAATAGTTCTTTTTTTTTTCTTATAATAATTATGTATATATGTGACTTTACACTAAATATTAAAAAATAAAAACTTTGTGTCAAAATTTCTTGCTTTACTTCATAATGGACAAAATTTCTTGCTTTACAACTGCTACCGCGGGTCATACCCGTCGGTAGCAGTTGCGTCATAATGATTTGTCGGTAGTGGTTATAATAAATAAAAATAAATACCCCCTCAAGCAGCTGCTTGCCACAGAGGTCTGACAGGAGCCTGTCAGTTTATATGCCACAGTAGAAGATCTGAGAGGATGGCAGGACCTCAGAAGAAAACAACACGAACATCCATGCCTTACCCGGGGCTCGAACCCAGGTCCCGTAGATCAGTAGCTAAGCGCGCTAACCACTCGGCCACGAAACGGCAAGGTAGTGGTTAAAAAATAATAAATACCCCCTCAAGCAGCTGCTTGCCACAGAGGTCTGACAGGAGCCTGTCAGTTTATATGCCACAGTAGATACTGTAATATGAGGAGGGGGGGACATTGTCTTATGAATAAGAAACTTATGAACAAATTTTAATTTAAATAGATATTTTAATATTTTAATGCTTCAGGCTTCTGCAGCAGTTTTCATGTCCGCAAATAATAAATAGATACATTTTAATATTTTTAGATAATTCTAAAATTTAAATAGATACATTTTAATATTTTAATGCTTCAGGCTTCTGTAGCAGAGTTTTCATGTTCGCAAATATTTCGATGGTTTGGCAGAAAACAAAAGCTGAAATTGTTAAAAAGAGGCGCAATTATTTCAACTGTATGGAACACTTTGGAAAATTTTCTATTTGCATAAAGTCTTACGTCTTCGTAACATAAGACTTTAGGGAGATTAAATAATTAATTAGTTCCTTTAACAATCTCCTTTAAATTAATTTGCTCTTAATAAGTCTTTAAAAATAGATATAATTTGAATAAGAAAATGGGTTAATTATATCCTAATTGAACAACACCAAATTATTTCCGTAACCGCAGCTTAATATAACACAGTGGCATTAAAAGATTAAAAATGGCTGGGAACCATTTAACACTGATCACCTTGGGAGAGCCACTATCGTCTGCCAAGTTCATCGGTGACAAAACTTTGTTGCCAGATAGTGAATCATATTTCTCTCTTCAGACTGCGTGCGTCTGGAGCGCCACCATTTGGCTAGCGGCCAGCCGCGACTTCTGTCATTTTTCAAATAATGTGAAGAATAAGAAGAAGAAAAAATGAGTTTAATAGCAGATTTTAGCTCCCTTCCTGCGATTAAGGCTTTTTCGCGACGTCAAATTCACCCAAAGGTGATGTATGATATTTTGCCTGTGGTTAGATCCAAGCACCACCCGGCCAGACGAGTTAGTAGTGGTCAGCCTCGGGCGCATTTTCACTTCACCAGGCAAAATGGCCTCGAGGAATTTGATGTTAGTCCTCTCGCAGTTTTAAATTGCAATGGGCTCAAGAAGGGGGTCCAGGATCGTGTGTTGGATTAAAGATAAATGTTTGACTGTGGCGTCGGAAATACTTGGAAGATGAATGTTGCATTTTGGGGAAGATAGAAAAAAAGTTGCAGCTCTCTTCCTGTGAAAAGGGAGGCAGATAACGAGACAGCAACAGAACTTCGTGCTGAACTTCCTCCTTTTCTGATTGAGTCGTTCGTGAAGAGACAGATTAAAAGAGAAGGCATAAAGAAAAAATAAATCAATTCTCCGGATGTTACTGCTGATAACTGGATTTAAAACCGATTCAATTTTTCATCTTTTATTTTTTGATCCGCCAGAGCAATACTTTGACGCTTGTAAAGCTTCATCGGCGGAAGGTTAAAGACCTTTCAAATCGGCATAGAAAGGTTTGCAATTTGAAACTGTATTCGAAGTTCTTTTTTTTCTGTTTGTTCCAAGTTTGGAGATTGCTCTTAAATTCATACAGATCATTAGTTATCCTCACAAACCATGAACTCGTAGATAGTATGGGTTAGGCTGTTATATTTTTCATTGGCACTTTTCTGCACACAATGGGCTAAATGATGACCAGGTCACAAGGACCCCAGCGGCTCAGAGAAAGTTGGGGAAGGAAATGCACTGGGAAGCTGTTTAGTAGACAGATTGGGTTGGGTTGTTTTACTTCTGAGCGAAACTTTTTTGCACACCATGGGCTAAATGGCCAGGTCACATGGACCCCGAAGGCTCAGAGAAGGTTGGGGGAGGGGACTCACTGGAACAGCTGTTGGGAGACAGATGGTAGCCTCCCGTCAAGGCCATCCAGCGTGTTCTTTAACGTGCACAGGGTATGGCTCTATCGCACACGGGGCCACGGCTTAACGTCCCATCCGACGGACGGCGGCCTTTCCAAGCCCATCGGTGTCCCCTACTGACCGTGGGCAGGGCGGGGAATTTTGAGGAGATAAATCTCAACGCTGACCCAGCTGGGACTCGAACCTGGGAACTACAGATTACGAGCCTGGCGCGCTACCGACTGAGCCACCCCCGCCCCTAGTAGACAGATAGAAGTCTCACTTCATGGCCATCTAGCGTTTCTTTAATGTGCACAGGATTGGGTTTTTTTCCTCTGAGCGGCACTTTTTTGCACACCATGGGATAAATGGCCAGGTCACAAGGACCCCGAAGGCTCAGAGAAGGTTGGGAGAGGGGACCCATTGAGACAGCTGTTGGGACACCTGGGTGCTTTGAAAGGCCGCCGTCTCTCTGATGAGACATTACGCTCCTGTCCCGTGTACAAGAGAGCCATACCCTGTGCACAGGGGGAAGGAGTGACTCAGTCGGTAGCATGCAGGCTCGTAATCTGCAGTTCCTAGGTTCGAGTCCCAGCTGGGTCAGCGTCGAGATTTATCTCCGCAAAACCCCCCGGTCAGTGTGCAGGGCGGGGAGTTGTGCGGAGATAAACCGAGGGCAGGGTGGGATTAGCAAAAATTAATCTCAACGTTGTGGCACAGTTGAAACTCGAACCTGGGAACTCCTGATTGCGAGTCTGGAATTAGGGATGAAAATGATTAAATTGGAGGCAGTCTTATTAACTGAAAAGTGACGCACAATGTCGACTTATTAACCAAGTTGAGGACCAAATCGGAATTTTCACCGTCAACTTTTATTTCGGTGAAGGCCAATTTCTAATTATTGTTACGGACCTGGGGCGGGGGTTGCTCAGTCGGTAGCGCGCTAGGCTCGTAATATGTAGTTCCCACGTTCGAGTCCCAGCTGGGTCAGCGTTGAGATTTATCTCCGCAAAATTCCTCGCCCTGCCAACGGTCAGTAGGGGGACACCGATGGGCTCGAAAAGGCCGCCGTCCGTCGGATGGGACGTTAAACCGTTGTTCCTTTGCGAGAGTGCCATACCCTGTGCACAGAAAGAACACGCTGGATGGCCTTGGCGGGAATCTACCATCTGTCTCTCAACAGCTGTCCAGTGGGTTCGTCCTCCAACCTTCTGTGAACCCTCGGGGTCCTTGTGACTTGGACATTTAGCCCATTGTGTGCAGAAAAACTCCATTCAGAGGAAAAACAACCCAACTGCTGCGGACCTGTTTACGTTTCCCGAGCTCAGTGTTTTAAATAAAAACCATTTCATGACTGAGACGTATCTTGGAAAAATCCCGTTTGCCAGCAGGGGCTGATATTTCGGAAACACAACAAAACATTTCTGTTGACAAATGAGATTTTTATAAAACCTCTGACTCTAATTAACTCCATATAAGTGGTACGGCATATTAAACTGACAGGTTCATGTCAGATCTCTGGTACGAGCGCCTGCTTGAGGAATCATCGATTTATTTTATGAACGCGACAAAATAAAGCTCTCATTATCTCGGTGTGGCCAGTTTAAATTTCTGAAAAAGTGATAAACTGTTTTCTTTTCCAAGGAGCCTCTCAAATAATATTGGAACTTCATTAAATGATTTCAGTTTCGAAATTGCTCTAGGGGTAATATCATGAAATCTTTTCTAATATTATAGGCCTCGACTGGCATAGTGGTTAAGAGAGGTAGCTACTGTTTAAGTAGGCGCACTTTATGCATTTTGTCTGCTCTAACTGGTAGCGCGCCAGGCTCGTAATCTGTAGTTCCCAGGTTCGAGTCCCAGCTGGGTCAGCGTTGATATTTATCTCCGCAAAATTCCCCGCCCTGCCCACGGTCAGTAGGGGACACCGATGGGCTTGGAAAGGCCGCCGTCCGTCGGATGGGACGTTAAGCCGTGGCCCCGTGTGCGGGAGAGCCATACCCTGTGCACGTTAAAGAACACGCTGGATGGCCTTGACGGGAGGCTACCATCTGTCTCCCAACAGCTGTTCCAGTGGGTCCCCTCCCCCAACCTTCTCTGAGCCTTCGGGGTCCATGTGACCTGGCCATTTAGCCCATGGTGTGCAAAAAAGTGCCGCTCAGAGGTAAAACAACCCAAACAACCCAACAGCTCTAACTGAGGCAGTGGTCAGCAGTAACTTTGGTCTGAGTAAGGTATGCCCTTTTCTGATAAGGCCTGTACAAACTAGGAGTGGTTTCCAGGACCCTTCTCTGTCCTTTAAGTTACAAATAAAAAAAAATAGAACATCGATTTGGCAGTCGTTTAATTATCCGGAAAAAATTGGTTGATGACAACACCGATGAAGAAGGCATTGTAAGTTTTTTATTTTAAATCTTTATTTTTGAAAGATGGTGACTGATTCTTCGAATTGTTTAAAAAAAACACATCTCCCCAGAAAGCATGGAATGGAATTTTTTAACTTGTATCTGAGGCTGCCAAATCTGAAAAATAAATTTTCAATGGCACAACAATAGCACGCAAAGAAATTCTTGGATGCCCACCCAGAAAGGGATTCAGAAGATGCCAGAAAAAAGCTAAACTGTGATGCTAGTGGCTCTGACTATCAGCTATTAACAGAGGAGGAGATCATCGATCATCAGAAATCTAAAAGAAGAGGAAGACACGGAAGAAGAAAATAAGACGATGATAAACGTTATACCATTATCATTGCCTTCCAACAGCGAGGACAGAGTTAGAGGGGAAGGTAGGATGCCACTCATTTCAGTTGCTTTGTCTGAATAGATTCATGATTAAGCGGTCATAAAAACCTATAAAGCAACTATTAATCACTTACCTCTACTCTTTAATTTCGTTTTGTATTTTAATACACTTTATGAAAGTTCATATCTGTGTTTGTTTACTGCTGAATTAGGTTGTTTGGGTTGGGTTGTTTTACCTCTGAGCGGTACTTTTTTCCACACCATGGGCTAAATGGCCAGGTCACAAGGACCCTGAAGGCTCAGAAAAGGTTGGGGGAGGGGACCCACTGGAACAGCTGTTGGGAGACAGATGGTAGTCTCCCGTCAAGGCCATCCAGCGTGTTCTTTAACGTGCACAGGGTATGGCTCTCCCGCACACGGGACCACGGCTTAACGTCCCATCCGACGGACGGCGGCCTTTCCAAGCCCATCGGTGTCCCCTACTGACCGTGGGCAGGGCGGGGAATTTTGCGGAGATAAATCTCAACGCTGTCCCAGCTGGGACTCGAACCTGGGAACTACAGATTACGAGCCTGGCGCGCTACCGACTGAGCCACCCCCCCCTAGAGGGGTAGGTAGAATGCCACTCTTTTCAGTTGCTTTGTCTGAATAGATTCATGATTAAGCGGTCATAAAAACCTATAAAGCAACTATTAATCACTTACCTCTACTCTTTAATTTCGTTTTATATTTTAATACACTTTATGAAAGTTCATATCTGTTTTTGTTTACTGCTGAATTAATACGCAGGTTTGTTGATACGGTGTTGCATGGATGATATGTTAGTTTCTTTAAATATTTTGTAGAAATATGAACCCAGTGGTGGCGGTGATTAAAATTTCTGGTGAGACACGTTCCCTACTACAGAGAGAAACTATCGAACCCAGAGACCTATAACTTGCAAGTCCAAAAATAAGCACTGCAGTCTATTCACGAATTGTTGACCGAATATCATGTTAAAATATATTATTAATATTCTCTGTAGACCAAATGTTCAACCCAATTTATATTTTCATACTTAATATTCTTAAATTCTGCATACATAAGTATCATTCGTTTTCAAAATAAAAAGTTTGCAATCCAGTTCAAACACATCTTGTCAGCAAAGTTTAGGTTTGTTGGGCCTGACACAGTCAAATTAAGAGATTCGTTGAATACTAAGATCTTCGACACTTGGGTGCACTGGAAGAATCAGGCAGTCAAGTGTCACGGGCCGCTACAAAATGGGGGCGGGGGGGACTCCTTGCTGTAGTTCAGCGCTATTTTATTTCAGTGCATGCGCATTGTGTCATCGCTATAAGAGTTGGGTTGGGTTGTTTTACCTCGGAGCGGCACTTTTTTGCACACCATGGGCTAAATGGCCAGGTCACATGGACCCCGAAGGCTCAGAGAAGGTTGAGGGAGGGGACCCACTGGAATAGCTGTTGGGAGACAGATGGTAGCCTCCCGTCAAGGCCATCCAGCGTGTTCTTTAACGTGCACAGGGTATGGCTCTCCCGCACACGGTGCCACGGCTTAACGTCCCATCCCCAAGGACGGCGGCCTTTCCAAGCCCATCGGTGTCCCCTACTGACCGTGGGCAGGGCGGGGAATTTTTGCGGAGATAAATCTCAACGCTGACCCAGCTGGGACTCGAACCTGGGAACTACAGATTACGAGCCTGACGCGCTACCGACTGAGCCACTCCCTCCCCAAGGATTTCATGTAACACGCTCCTTCATATTCAGGTTTTCTTCGAATACAGTATCATTCAGTTGTTTCCTGATCTGAGTACCAACAAAGATCCCTTTTTTGAGTTTGGCATCACTTAGTTTTGGAAATTTTTCCTTCAAGTGCAAAAACCCTTTACCAGCTTTGTCCTTAGCTTTACAAAGTTTTTCATAAACCCCAGTTTGGTGTGTAGTTATGGGAGCAGAACATCAGACGGGTCAACTAGAGGCATATATCTCACATTACTCTTTCCAGGAATAAAAACATCTCTTTCGGGTCAGTCTTTTGTTTTGTAATATTCCTTTCTGGCCCTACTCTCCCCCAAACACAAAAAACAGCAAAATTTTGTGAAGCTTCATTGAAGCCCGAGCAAAGAGAGATATGACTTTTAGGTCACCATATATTGTCCACTTAAACTGGTCAAATTTTATAGTAGTGATTATTTTTTCCATGCTTTCATAAGTTTCCTTCATTCCCACAGCATGTGTCACTGGAATGGACAGTTTTTGGTTTCATTTATGTAAAAGGACACCTTTTAAGCTGAATTTTGACGAATCTATAAATAGACGCCATTCCTTAGGGTCGTGAGTTGCTCGAATTTCTTCCATCTGCCCTGAAATATCTGTGCAGAAACAAACCACCTTGCATCTCGTAATAAGCAGATAAAGTCAAATTTCTCTTTCTGAACAGAGAAATTCTGGTACCCTTGGCCAGAAGATTCCACTCTTGAAGTCTTGAACCTAAAACCTCAGCTCGTTGTTTGGTAAGTCCTAGGTCTCGAATAAGATCGTTTAGTTCATATTGGTGAATTAGATGGGGCTTGTCTAACTTTTTAGGGGTGTATGTAGGATCAGGATCTGTATGTGTCTCAAAGTCTTCCTCTGATGAATGTGAATCCATCTCCCCCCAGTTGGTTGGAGGTGTTGGTTTAGGAAGATATTCTCCATGAGGAATTGGTCTTATGGCTGAAGGAACATTTGGATATTGTATTTTGCTTTTTTTTTTATTTAAATGCGCGACACTTTAGTTAAACAAAAATAGCAATCATGCAAGTGACTAGTTGGCTCACGTCAAACCATTGGAAGTGCAAAGGGCAAGGAAATTATCTTACCTTTCAACCATTCACTCAGGCCAACAAAGCACGAAATATAGCACATATGTGGAGCCCATGTTTTGTCCTGATCTCCAACATGACATCCAAAATACAAGTTATAGGCTTTCTTCACAATCTTTGTCAAGAATGACTCTGGGATTTTAAAATATAATTTCCCCCACACATAACAAATCTTATCTGCCACATTAACACATCCGCGACGCTGCCTTTGTGCCATTTAAACGCCAAAATTCACTCTCCAACGCACAGCACGTGTTCCTCCTACAATGAAAACAATAAGAATGGCGGTCTGAGATTAGGTTACTGTTACATGTTTTCTCCCACTTGGCAATCAGTGTTGCCAACCACAAAAAGTAAAATATCTGGTATCCTCCCAATTGCCTGGAAGTGTTGGTTTAGGAAGATCTTAATGGGAGTCAAATGACCAATAAGATAAAAACGTGACGTGCTAGCCATTTTTTAAAGGCCAGATCTGAAATCAGCATCTGAAAAATAGTTAAAGGCAGCTACAATTGTTCATGTTATAAAAACCTTGTAAAACAGTATAATCGTAGTTCTACTGTAATCAGAATACAGGCAATTGATAAGATAGTTGGGTTATTTTACTTCCGAGCCACACTTTCGTACATACAATGGGCTATATGACCAGGTCACAAAGACCCCAAGGGCTCAGAGAAAGTTGGGGAAAGGAGTCCACTGGACAGCCAAAAAAAGAAGCCTCTCGTCAACGTCATCCAATATATTCTTTATTGTGTAAAAATTATGGCTCTCCTGCTACAAAGCCGTGCCTTAACGTACAGTCGCTCAAAAAAGTATCCGAACACTATGGTTGATTACAGAATTCAGAAAAAATATCTGGCAACGATTTTTTTTAGAAATTAGTGATCTGGCAACCTTCGTGTTACGTGACAAGAAGGTTGCCAGATCACTAATTTCTAAAAAAAAATTGTTGCCAGATATTTTTTTCTGAATTCTGTAATCAACCATAGTGTTCGGATACTTTTTTGAGCGACTGTAGGTGGTCATATTATTTTGATACTAGATCGTGTGGGCTCACTCACGGAAATATTGAGCGTGTGCAGTTACCGTTCACAGCAAACTGGAGCGTGTGCAGTAACTGCACACGCTCCAGTTTGCTGTGAACGGTAACTGGAGCGCGTACAGTTGCTGTACACGCTCCAGATATTTTTCCTGAATTCTGTAATCACGTGACACGAAGGTTGCCAGATCACTAATTTCTAAAAAAATCGTTGCCAGGTATTTTTTCTGAATTCTGTAACCAACCATAGTGTTCGGATACTTTTTAGAGCTACTGTACCATCCGATAGAGGGCACCCTTTCCGAGCCAATTGGTGTCTTATTTCTCAGTAAGAACACTGTGTGGGATTAGATGAGATTCATCTTAATGCTGGCCCAGTTGCGATTCTAACCTGAGTACTGCAGATTAAAAGCCTGGCGCGCTACGGACTGAGCCAACCCCCGCCCCGACAAGATGTTGACAATGCACTCCTCGCGATAGAAGTCAAGTCTGAAATGCGATGTTTTTACGCGGAAACAAAAAAGAAAAGGGATGATTTGGAACTCAAAGACATTTTCGTTTTGGTCTTGGAACGCGATGGGTTTTTCTGCAGGAACAGATTGATGCGGCAATTGGAGAAGGAAAGAGCAGTGTTCCGGAACGGAAATGACGTCCTGTCAGTTGTGTTCGTTCTCCTGAGAATATCGAAGCTGTTCGAGGTGCAATCCAACGTCGCCAGCAAGAAAAACTCTTTTTGGAATTTTTAGAAGTTTCGTATCTGCCTGTAAAGCAACTGCTTAAAGTTTATTTGTAAATGTTCTCATTCACAGGGATGCGAAATATTATTTATTTTTGTTTTGTAATGAGATCAAACAAATCCAGATTAAAAGACATTAAAAAAAAGGTTTGCCATAAGAAAAATCTTTAAATAATTTATTTCTTTCTCGAAAACAGCGATGCAACTTTCGGTTATTGATCTTGTTGAAGATTATGAATGCAAAATGCTGCATTCATGGCAACGTCAGTTTTTCTCTCCTGCTATTAAACAAGTGGTATGTGATATTTTACAAATTCAAACTTAATCTCAGTTTCTGAACCTCCGCTATACCCTGCACACTGCCATTTCCAAAAGTTCGACTAATTCATTCCATTTCAATAGTCTTCACTTTTTTTGGCTTAGTTTGGATATTAACAGACTATTACTAGGAAACCATTTTCCCAAAACCATTTTCCCATCCAACATGGGTTGGGGCGGGGGTGGCTCAGTCGGTAGCGCGTCAGGCTCGTAATCTGTAGTTCACAGTTGGAGTCCCAGCTGGGTCAGCGTTGAGATTTATCTCCGCAAAATTCTCCGCCCTGCCCACGGTCAGTAGGGGACACCGATGGGCTTGGAAAGGCCGCCGTCCGTCGGATGGGACGTTAAGCCGTGGCGCCGTGTGCGGGAGAGCCATACCCTGTGCACGTTAAAGAACACGCTGGATGGCCTTGACGGGAGGCTACCATCTGTCTCCCAACAGCTTTTCCAGTGTGTCCCCTCCCCCAACCTTCTGAGGCTACCATCTGTCTCCCAACAGCTCTTCCAGTGGGTCCCCTCCTCCAACCTTCTCTGAGCCTTCGGGGTCCATGTGACCTGGCCATTTAGCCCATTGTGTGCAAAAAAGTGCCGCTCAGAGGAAAAATATCCCAACCCAACATGGGAGGGGGCGATGGTGATGGGTGCCAGGTTCTTAATCTGCAGTTCCCAGGTTCGAGTCCTAGTTTCCCTTTGTCTTAGCAAAGGGATTTTCCTTTAATTTATTGAAACCAGTGTATATAAATTGTAACGTCAAATTGTAAAATGATATTTTATGTAATAGTGTAATTAATAGTTGCTCTATAAATGGGTTTTATTCAAGAGAGTCTGCAGTAGGGGGACAATTCTCCTTTTCAGCTTCTGTAAAAATGTAAAGCTACAGTCGCTCAAAAAAATATACGAACACTATAGTCGTCCCATGGCCGAGTGGTTAGCATGCTTGACTACTGATCTAAGGGACCAGGGTTCGAGCCCCGGGTAAGACATGGATGCGTGTGTTGTTTTACTGCTGAGGTCCTGCCATCCTCTCAGACCTACTACTATGGCAGGGGTGGGCAAATAGCGGCCCGCTAAGAGTTTTTTGTGGCCCGCCAAGACAGTCAGAAAAATCCGCCTTGAACCGAGATTTCCTTCCCGTGCGCGACCGAAGATTCGTCACGTATTTTCCACTAGGAAGGCCAAGTCAATACGCATGCGCAGTGCAGATACGAAAACAATTGCCCACCCCTGTACTATAGCATATAAACTGACAGACTCCTGTCAGACCTCTGTGGCAAGCAGCTGCTTGAGGGGGTATTTATGTTTTTAAATTTATTTTATGGTTAATTGCAGAATTAAAAAAATCTAGCAACGAGTTTTTTAGAAATTAGTGATCTGGCAACCTTCGTACCACTAGACAGGCAGGATCTATGTGATTCATCGAATAATTAACGATCGAAAAATTAATTTCTGTCGAATGGTATCGTGTCCCCCAAAAATTAACGTTTTTTGTTTAACGAATCTGGCAACCTTCGTGTGCGTACACGAAGGTTGCCAGATTGCCAGATCACTAATTTCTAAAAAAATCGTTGCCAGATATTTTTTCTGAATTCTGTATTCAACCATAGTGTTCGTATACTTTTTTGAGCGACTGTAGGTGTCATATTATTTTGATACTAGATCGTGTCGGCTCACTCACGGAAATATTGAGTGTGTGCAGTTACCGTTCACAGCAAACTGGAGCGTGTGCAGTAACTGCACAGCTCTAGTTTGCTGTGAACGATAACTGGAGCGTGTACAGTTGCTGTACATGTTCCAGATATTTTTCCTGAATTCTGTAATCACGTGACACGAAGGTTGCCAGATCACTAATTTCTAAAAAGCATCGTTGCCAGATATTTTTTCTGAATTCTGTAATCAACCATAGTGTCCGGATACTTTTTTGAGCGACTGTAGGTGGTCATATTATTTTGATACTAGATCGTGTGTGCTCACTCACGGAAATATTGAGCGTGTGCAGTTACCGTTCACAGCAAACTGGAGCGTGTGCAGTAACTGCACACACTCCAGTTTGCTGTGAACGGTAACTGGAGCGTGTACAGTTGCTGTACACGCTCCAGATATTTTTCCTGAATTCTGTAATCACGTGACACGAAGGTTGCCAGATCACTAATTTCTAAAAAAATCGTTGCCAGATATTTTTTTCTGAATTCTGTAATCAACCATAGTGTTCGGATACTTTTTTGAGCTACTGTACCATCCGATAGAGGGCACCCTTTCCGAGCCAATTGGCGTCTTATTTCTCAATAAGAACACTGTGTGGGATTAGATGAGATTCATCTTAATGCTGGCTCAGTTGCGATTCTAACCTGAGTACTGCAGATTAAAAGCCTGGCGCGCTACAGACTGAGCCAACCCCCGCCCCGACAAGATGTTGACAATAATCAACCATAGTGTTCGGATATTTTTTTGAGCGACTGTACTTGCCTACACAACGGACGGAGTTAACCTAGAAGCTATATTAGGCTTGTCCTCGTTTCTCATACAATGTACAAACACTTACACAAGGACATATCCTGCTGGTATTAGTATCAAGTACGCTACCCGTAGACCAGGTAGGATCTATGTGGTTCATCGAAAAATTGACGATCGAAAATTTAATTTTTGTCGAATGGTATCGTGTCCCCCAAAAATTAACGTTTTTTCTTTAACGAACTGTAATTTTGATTTTTTTTTCTGAAGCATATAATTTATTTATTTTATATTTATTAATATGAAAAAGATGTTATGCATTTTCAACAGGGGGGCGGGGGTGGCTCAGTCGGTAGCGCGACAGGCTCGTAATCTGTAGTTCCCAGGTTCGAATCCCAGCTGGGTCAGCGTTGAGATTTATCTCCGCAAAATTCCCCGCCCTGCCCACGGTCAGTAGGGGACACCGATGGTCTTGGAAAGGCCGCCGTCCGTCGGATGGGACGTTAAGCCGTGGCTCAGTGTGCGGGAGAGCCATACCCTGTGCACGTTAAAGAGCACGCTGGATGGCCTTGACGGGAGGCTACCATCTGTCTCCCAACAGCTGTTCCAGTGGGTCCCCTCCCCCAACTTTCTCTGAGCCTTCGGGGTCCATGTGACCTGGCCATTTAGCCCATGGTGTGCAGAAAAGTGCCGCTCAGAGGTAAAACAACCCAACCCAACCGATTTTCAATAGTAAATTTCCGTTTTCCGTTTTTTTTTCGAACATCTTAAGTGATATTATGGCATGATGTATGCGTGATTAATGTATTCGCAACTATGCTCATTAATGAGTGGCTGGACCCAGAATATTTCTACTTCGAAATTTTGATATTTTTATTTTAAAAATTAAAACTTATATTGACATAAAATATTCAGTTTTTATCTTTCTATTTGAAATTTGATCAGTGAATTCGTGGTCGTAGGTCAACAGTTGACCCATAGGAACTAGGTTTACCATCAGTATCTTGTAGTATTAGTGAATCTTTGATTTTAGGCGCTGTGACGTTACCTCAATTCATTCTAAATTCTCATCCTTTCTCAGACAATGTTTTGTTTCCTGTGCAATTTCTATGTAATCTTGGTCTGGGGGTTGATTCATTCGGCAGCGCACCATGCTCGTAATCTGCAGCCTCCAGGTTCGAGTCCCAACTGTGCCAACATTCAGATTGGATGAGAAAACCCATTTTCCATCGTGTGAAACGTTAAGCTGTGCTCCGCGTGCAGGAGAGCTTTTGGATTGGGTTGATTTACATCTGAGCAGCACTTTTTTGCACAACAATGGGCTAAATGGCCAGGTCACATGGACCCGAAGGCTCAGAGAAGGTTGGGGGAGGGGACCCACTGGAACAGCTGTTGGGAGACAGATGGTAGCCTCCCGTCAAGGTCATCCAGCGTGCTCTTTAACGTGCACAGGGTATGGCTCTCCCGCACACGGGGCCACGGCTTAACGTCCCATACGACGGACGGCATCCTTTCCAAGCCCATCGGTGCCCCTAATGTCCGTGGGCAGGGTGGGGAGTTTTGCGGAGATAAATCTCAACGCTGACCCAGCTGGGACTCGAACCTAGAAATATCAGGTTACGAGCCTGGCGCGCTACCGACTGAGCCAACCCTGCCCCTTGCAGGAGAGCCATAGCCTGTGTACGTTTAGAAACACGATGGGTGGTTTTGACCAGAGGCTACCATTTGTCTCCCAACAGCTGTCCAATGGGTCCCCTTACCCCAACCTTCTCGAGGTCCTTGTGACCTGACCATTTAGCCCATTGTCTGCAGAAAAGTTCCGCTCACAGATAAAACAACCCAATCCAACTATGGCATAGCGATTTCTTCATATTACTATTATCTGCATTAAAAACAATAAAAATCATAAATCTTTTGAAAAGTTCCCAAAGATTACAATGGATGCCAAATGACGGAAAGATTCCCAACACCACACTTAGTACTAAAAAACGCAAAGAAACCTTTTAAGGTTATTAAACCCTAAAGCTCATAAATCACACGACAAAGCCACTTTTTTCATACAAGTTTCCCATAAACCGTTTTTTACTGCCCTCCTGTAAAAAAAAAAAAGTTTTCCAAAAACCAACGAGATGCAAATTCCCGAAAACGAGCAACGGAAACGAGCTCGCGGGGCCAATAAGTGTCATTCTTGATTTACATAAACTGCATTGAGATGACGTCATCGCCTGTGTCACTTGTTTATCGGAGAACGTATTTAGCGCAGTCAGAGAACCGTAACCGTTGAATAAACGACGACAAGCCTTGTCGGGATGAAAAGTCAGAAGACTTTTTTTTCTCTCTCTCCTCCCTTTCCTGTTTATTTTTACTCGGGAACTGACTTTGCTTGGCGAAAAGAAGCGGAACTTGCAACAGAGGCATTGCTGACGCTCCCGCCCCCCCTTCATTACATGTCTCTCCTGAGGTTGCTTCATAAAGTCCTAATCGACATTCACTGAATTCCTTCAGAAAGTGTTTTTTTCCCTTTTGCACTCATCTGCGTTCACCTAAGGATGGGTTTGTTCGAAAAGCGGTTCATTAGCGAAAGTCTTCAGAAAACAGAGAAAAAAAATATTCTCTGTTCTCTCGGAACTGCTAATTTCACGTCGTTTCCTTATGTGAATTTCGGACTATAGAAGTAGACCGTCATGCATAGGTCGGCAGGGGGGGGGGGAGAAGAGTCCCCCCCCCTCTTGGAAAATATTGTTCGAAAAATTAATTTATGATCAATAGTATAGGTGCACCAAAAATTAACGTTTTTTTTCCTTAGAGAAATGTAGCGTTGATTTTTTTCAAAAAAACTTTTTCTTTTTACGTTTTCGGAAGCATATCATTTATATAATAATATAAAAACACTTTTTTTTTTTTTACTTTTTTCGTATTGGGTTGTTTTACCTCTGAGCGGCACTTTTTGCATACAATGGGCTAAATGGCCAGGCCACATGGACCCCGAAGGCTCAGATAAGGTTGGGGGAGGGGACACACTGGAACAGCTGTTGGGAGACAGATGGTATCCTCTCGTCAAGGCCATCCTGCGTGTTCTTTAACGTGCACAGGGTATGGCTCTCCCGCACAGGGGCCACGGCTTAACGTCCCATCCGACGGACGGCGGCCTTTCCAAGCCCACCGATGTCCCCTACTGACCGTGGGCAGGGAATTTTGCGGAGATAAATCTCAACGCTGACCCAGCTGGGACTCGAACCTGGGAATTGCAGATTATGAGCCTGGAGCGCTACCGACTGAGCCACCCCCGACACACACACACACAACAGTAATAACGTTAATATTTCTATTAGTGAAATATAATTTTGAGTTTAGTTTCGAAAATAAATCTTTATCTTTCGGAATTTGATTTCATATTGCATTATAAGGTAAGTAATTATATTTTTTAGTATCATATATTTGTGGTTTTATGTAACAGACAGTTCTGTTGTTTTCCTAAACGGCGATTTTAATCAGGTTTACCATAATTTGAAAATTTTTTAATCAGAATATTTTTGTAGTTAAGCTGTTGTAGTGAAAAACAGAAATACAACACGAAGTCCGTGCCAGTAATTCCAATATTTAAACTGGACTCCAACAACTACACTATCACCATGAGCTCATTAATTCAGCATGGGCTACGGAGGTCCATTGGGCTGCGTTAATTTAATCCTCTAAATCACGATCATCCTGAACCCCCCCCCCCCCCCCACCACCACCACCACCACTGCAGATCAGTTCTAACAAGGTCCGGTTTCGCCTTGTCTCATATTTATGTAATCGTGCCCCATTATCTGCGTACAGTCGATCAAAAAAATATCCTAACACTATGGTTGATTATAGAATTCAGAAAAAAATATCTGGCAACGATTTTTTTAGAAATTAGTGATCTGGCAACCTTCGTGTCACGTGATTACAGAATTCAGGAAAAATATCTGGAGCGTGTACAGCAACTGTACACGCTCCAGTTACCGTTCACAGTAACTGCACACGCTCCAGTTTGCTGTGAACGGTAACTGCACACGCTCAGTATTTCTGTGAGTGGGCCCACACGATCCAGGTTTTTGTGAGCTCACACGATCCAATGTGCTGTGAACATTAACCACAACCGCTCCAGTTTGCTGTGAACGGTAACTGCACACGCTCCATATTCATTGCATTATATATATTCAAAAAAATATCCGAACACTATGGTTGATTACAGAATTCAGAAAAAATATCTGGCAACGATTTTTTTTTTAGAAATTAGTGATCTGGCAACCTTCATGTCACGACACGAAGGTTCAAACTCAAACGAGGTTGCAGACTCCTTCTTCCAGCTACATTATTACCGTAGTTCTCTAAGGCGAATTTTTTTCCCCACATAAACGTCTCTAAAAACGGGATGCGTCTTAGAATCGCAGTTTATTTTTTAAAAATTTCCCGCGCTTTGCACACGGCACCACACGTTTTGTTTTGGCGCGGAAACCCCGCCTCCAAGTTTGACCGTTATCGCATTCTCCAATTCCATTGGAGAATCAAGTGGCGTGGGGATTTTCCCGCGCTTTCCTAATGTGAAGCCACCTTTGTTTCATTGTAGTGGAGCTCTGTGAGTGGATTATAGTGAGCGTGGAACCTGTCTGTTGATTGTCAACCTTCCGCTGACACCTTCCAGAAAAAATTAAGAAAGCGCCGGCATCAGAATTGGCGGAATGGGAATCAACATCTTGGAAGCTAATCCCAGAAAGAATAGGGCAGCACTCATTTGAAAAATGTTGCATCACCAACGCTCTCGATGGCTCAGAAGACGATATGTTATGGGATAATGGAAATAAAGACGGCTTAGAAGAATCAGACTCTGAATGTGAAGGCAACCTTCGTGTCACGTGACACGAAGGTTGCCAGATCACTAATTTCTAAAAAAATCGTTGCCAGATATTTTTTCTGAATTCTATAATCAACCATAGTGTTCGGATATTTTTTGAGCGACTGTAGGTGGTCATATTATTTTGATACTAAATCGTGTGGGCTCACTCACAGAAATATTGAGCGTGTGCAGTAACTGCACACGCTCCAGTTTGCTGTGAACGGTAACTGGAGCGCGTACAGTTGCTGTACACGCTCCAGATATTTTTCCTGAATTCTGTAATCACGTGACACGAAGGTTGCCAGATCACTAATTTCTAAAAAAATCGTTGTCAGATATTTTTTCTGAATTCTGTAATCAACCATAATGTTCGGATACTTTTCTGACCGACTGTACTTAAATGTCAAACCACCTAAGGCCTTAGGTACTGCATAAACATCGAGAATCAAAGGCATCAAGTTTACTGTTATCTAACACTGTAGCGAATGATAATAAATATGTAAGTAATACTGCATCATCACCAACAATAATCATCATATCGAAATAAAAATTACGAGCGAAAACAGCGAACATCATCAGAGACTATTACCCTCAAAATCATCGTGAACTAAATTCATCATCATTGACAAAAATAAATTTATATTTCCATTGTTTACTTTCTTGCTTATTTATATTGAGATAGGATATATACCATGTGCTTGGTAACAATGCCGTCCCTTAAATACAATGATAAATCGTGCTCCTTGTGCAGCAAAAACAATCTGTGTAGTTTAAAACACGTGGGATAATCATAACGTAGAAATTCCCATCCGTCCCCGGAGTTGGGGGGGGGGGGGGATGGCTCAATCGATAGCGCGCCGGGCTCGTAATCTGTAGTTCCCAGGCTCGAGTCCCAGCTGGGTCAGCGTTGAGATTTATCTGCGTAAAACTCCCGCCCTGCCCACGGTCAGTAGGGGACACCGATGGGCTTGGAAAGACCACCGTCCGTCGGATGGGACGTTCAGCCGTTGTCCGTGTGTGGGAGAGCCATCATACCCTGTGCACGTTAAGGAACACTCTGGATGGCCTTGACGGGAGGATACCATCTGTCTCCCAACAGTTGTTCCAGTGGGTCCACCTCCCCCAACCTTCTCTGAGCCTTCGGGGTCCATGTGACCTGGCCATTTAGCCCATGTGCCGCTCAGAGGCCTAGTGCCGCTCAGAGGTAAAGCAACCCAACAACCGGAGTAGGGCTGGCTCAGTCGGCAGCACACCAGGCTCGTAATCTAAAGTTCCCAATCCAACTGTGGCAGCGTTAAGAATTTTCTCCACTAACACTCATTTCGCGGTGAGAAAGAGGACATCACTAGGACTGGAAAAAAGCCTCAGCTGTCCGTCGTTGTAGGATGTTAAACCGCGGTTCCGTGCACAAGAGTGCCATGTCCTGTGCACGATAAAGGACACGCCGGGTGGCTTTGAAGGGAGGTTTCCATCTGTCTCCTAACAGCTGTCCAGTAGGTTCCCTTCACCCATCCTTTTCTGAAATTTTGAGACCCCTGTGACCTGGCCATTTAGCCCATTGGTCCATCTGCTCCCTAACAGCTGTCCAGAGAGTTTTTCCTCAACCATCAGCCCATGGGTTTTAATGTTTTTTAGATCCCGCATCCTTGCAGCAATATATGGAAGTCTCACACCCCAATTTACAGGTCTCCTTGCTTGGTTTATATATGAAAGTAAAGGGAAAAAATCCCATTTGCAAACATTCATCTTTCACCCACTAGGCTTCCTGCAGCCTCGAGGGGTACGGGCACACCAGGCTAAGAACTGTTTAGCCCATTGTGCAACAACCAAAATAGTCCCGCTCAGGGGCCAATCAAACCCTATAATTCAGTGGGTTGAATCCCACTCATGGCAAAAAAAATTATTTTTTCAGCTAATTCATTCAAACCGAACAATACTTATTCAGTTGGATTGGATTGTTTGGCCCTGGGCTAAAGGGCCAGGTCACAAGGACCCCGAAGGCTCAGAGAAGGTTGGGGGAGGGGACCCACTGGAACAGCTGTTGGGAGACAGATGGTAGCCTCCCGTCAAGGCCATCCAGCGTGTTCTTTAACGTGCACAGGGTATGGCTCTCCCGCACACGGGGCCACGGCTTAACGTCCCATCCAACGGACGGCGGGCTTTTCAAGCCCATCGGTGTCCCCTACTGACCGTGGGCAGGGCGGGGAATTTTGCGGAGATAAATCTCAACGCTGACCCAGCTGGGACTCGAACCTGGTAACTACAGATTACGAGCCTGGCGTGCTACCGACTGAGCCACCCCCGTCCCTACTTGTTCAGTAATCTTTACCTTTCTCCAAAAACGCTCATTACCAAATGAATGTTTTTTAATGCCAGAAATGTGAAATGAAATGAACGATATATTTTATCTCGATTGGGCATGTCGGTGATAATTATTGCAGCAGACGCAATGCACATACATTCATCATCTTCAAATGAAGGAAAAGAAAAACAAAAACGGAATGGGGGGAACAAATTATGATGACAACAACAAATGAATGACGACCATCACCCAGATAAGCAGCAGGTCGTGATGCTGCTCCCGGTCTCCCGCCATCAGCATCCCAGATGAGGACGAAAGAAGACAGCGACGCGCCAAGCCTTTACCCCTTTGTTCTCCGTGTCCACACACCCACGCACACTTATCAACAGCTGACAAGCGGCCAACTAATCTCCCCTCCCTCCCTACCCGTCCTCCTCCCAAACTGCCTCCTCATCCTCCTCAGTAGCTGGCTAATGGCAAGGCGTTATCGGATGGGAGTGATCTCCATCAATGGACGAGTTCTCCGCCTCCAGCGGTTTGACAGAAGGGACGATGCTTTGGCTCCTTGTTTTTCTGCTTTTCATTAATTGCCATTGTGTGGTCTTGGGATTCTAAATCCCAACACTTCGCTTCTTCTTTTCATGCCACGGTTGCTGCCAATGAAAAGAATTAGAATCCGTGACAGTTTTACTCTTTGTTGGGGGAGGGGAGAAGGGAGATCGATTTTTTCGTGTGCTGTCTAGAAACAGGAAGTAATTGTTCGTTGTGCTCTGATTATTCAATAATTTTTCGCGGTAGATTTGTTTTAAATGATAACAAAATGGTAATGGCTTTTTTTACATGACAATCTAGGCATTTTTCTTATTCAAGCTTATTAAACAAGGATATGTTAAGGGGTGGATGATTACGGGGGAGGGTTATAGTGTAGGAGAAGGATCTTCTAAGATCAGTGGTTCTCAACCTTTTATGCTTCACGTACCCCCTGGAAATGTGTATGTAACTGGCGTACCCCTTGTATAGATAGATAAGTTTATAGTTAGAGTATAAGAATGGGAATAAAATAAAACATATACATATATACACATTATTAGCGACTTTTGAGCTCTCACGGCGTACTCCAAAATATTGTTGCGGATTACAAAAGTGGATAGTCACTGAGCGTGAGTATTAAAAACTATATTTTGAAACCAAATTCAATACAAGGCAAATTGTTACAAAGAATATATGGACGAAATATCTTATACACAAATCAACTACTAACATGCACAAGTCATCAACCTTCCTGCACAGAGTACACAACATCAGCTCTGTCTATTCTACTAAATACTACCTTTTACTTGATTTACCATGTCACCCGAAGATCTTCAAGCGTAAACAAGTTCTCGTCCTGTGCTAGTAACTTATCACACACTAGCCGAACAAAAAGACAGTCCGTGCACACATCACGTAAACAGAACCTTTTTACTTCCCGTGTACACAACACATAAAGATAATTCTTTATACTTAACGCGCACTGTCTCAGAACAGCTAACAGTCCATTTTCGAACTCTTCGACCGTTACAACACACGACCGTTACACGCTCCATTGTTCTTCTTCAAATTCTCCCAAAGTTCTTATTCGTTGGCTGAAACTTTTTGCTTTCGGTTGCCAGATTCCTTCTGTCGTAACAATATTTTACCGCGTACCCCACGTTGAGAACCCTTGTTCTAGATTGTTGGGTGAGGGAAGACTGCAGATTACTTGAAAGAAGAAGAATTAAAGATCGTTGAATGAAGGAGAACCTTATGGATTATTGGGTAAGATGGACTTTATGGCTTGTTTAATGAGAGAGGACTTTGAAACTGTTGGATGAAGGGGACATAAATTATTAAGCGAAGGACAATCATATAAATATTTGGGCAAGGGAAGACCTTATAAGCCTTATAAATTGTTCCTTTAAGGAGAATCTTATATATTGTTTTATGAAGGAGAATCTTGCAGAATGTTTTTATGGAGAAAACTTTGTAGATTGCTTTATGAAGAACTTATAGAATGTTTTATGAGAGAGAGAGTTTTTCGGAGAGAGGCTCCTATAGACTGTTTTATACAGGGTGTCTCAAAAATATAGATACGAACTTTTAGGGGAGGTAGATAACATCTAAAGGAATGAGAATTGCATAGGAACCCATAACCGGAAACGTCATGGAAAAGTGGTAGCAGAGGTACAAGATCTGAAAGGACACAAGACAGTGATTTATGGGAAAACATTTATTGGACATAATTATTACAAATGGCGTACTAGATGATACATTTCATAATGTTACAACACATGCTCGAAGTTTCCACCATGAGACGCGAAGCATGCGTGACACCGACGGAGCATTGATTGCCGGACACGGTCGAACACACGGAGTTTCTTTGAGAGTAGCAGCAGCGCAGACAAGCCTTGCCACGAGATCCATGTCAGACTCCACAAGCGATTCATACACGGTAGCTTTGAGCCCCCCCCTCCCCCCCCCACAGAAAGAAATCAACGCTCGTTAAATCAGGTGAGCGTGGGGGCCAGGCAATTGGTCCAGCATGCCCAATCCATCGTTGCCCAAAGGACATGTTCAAATGCGCACGAACCCACCTTCTCTAATGGGGAGGCGCCCCAACATGTTGAAACCACATGTTGCGTCTCACATTTGCTGGAACATGGGCAAGTAAGCCTGGTAGAACCTGTTCCAGAAAGATCAGATACTTCGCGGAGGTCATGCGGGATGGTAAAAGGTATGGCCCAACTAAGCAGTCGCCGACCAAACTTGCCCATACATTTGCTGCGAAACGATGTTGTGCCGTATGGGTCACAAATGAGCGAATTACAGAATTCAGAAAAAATATCTGGCAACGATTATTTAGAAATTAGTGATCTGGCAACCTTCGTGTCGTGACACGAAGGTTGCCAGATCATTAATTTCAAAAAAAAATCGTTGCCAGATATTTTTTCTGAATTCTATAATCAACCATAGTGTTCGGATACTTTTTTGAGCGACTGTAGGTGGTCATATTATTTTGATACTAGATCGTGTGGGCTCACTCACGGAAATATTGAGCGTGTGCAGTTACCGTTCACAGCAAACTGGAGCGGTTGCAGTAACTGCACACGCTCCAGTTTGCTGTGAACGGTAACTGGAGCGTGTACAGTTGCTGTACACGCACCAGATATTTTTCCTGAATTCTGTAATCACGTGACACGAAGGTTGCCAGATCACTAATTTCTAAAAAAATCGTTGGCAGATATTTTTTCTGAATTCTTTAATCAACCATAGTGTTCGGATACTTTTTTGAACGACTGTTCCTATATTCAGTTAACCAGCCTTGCAGTCGAGTAACAATATATCGTCGACTGAAAGAAAAAAACGAATAATTATGTAAAAGAATTTTTTTCTCAAATCTGATGACCCTATTTACACACGAAGCAAAGATTTATTCAAAGGCATTTCAAGAATGTTTTTCCTTACAAGACAAAAACCATTAAAGAAATAATTGCCCGATATTTCTTAACAGCAGATTCTTTGAATGAACGCTAAAAAACAGCGCAATTAAGTTTTGTAAAACGAAAACACTTCTAATGTCGAGAATGAAATAATTTCTCTTCTTGCCATAATTATCGTGTTTGTCGTTGTCAGACTTGAGGAATGAGAGAATTAAGATATTGTCACTATGTCACTTTGTGAAAATAGCAGTTCTGTATAAACAGGTCCGATGGCTTTGAGTTCGAGCTGTTTTACCTCTGAGCGGCACTTTTTTTGCACACCATGGGCTAAATGGTCAGGTCACAAGGACCCCGAAGACTCAGAGAAGGTTGGGGGAGGGGACCCACTGGAACAGCTGTTGGGAGACAGATGGTAGACTCCCGTCAAGGCCATCCAGCGTGTTCTTTAACGTGCACAGGGTATGGCTCTCCCGCACACGGGGCCACGGCTTAACGTACCATCCGACGGACGGTGGCCTTTCCAAGCCCATCGGTGTCCCCTACTGACCGTGGGCATGGCGGTTAGTTTTGCGGAGATAGATCTCAACGCTGACCCAGCTGGAACTCGAACCTGTGAACTACAGATTACGAGCCTGGCGCGCTACCGACTGAGCCACCCTCGCCCCAGGTCCGATGGCGTGACCCTTCTAAAAAGAATCAAATGATGTGGATATTTGTTTTGTTTTGGGAGAATTCCAGACACAGATGTTGAGAATGATGAAAGATTTATTTCTTCGTCTTCTCCTTGTAGTTGTTGGAAAAGGAAATTATATGAGTTAAAATATCCAGCTGGCCTTAATCCGTTATTTTCACTGGAGCTAGTTTTACTGGAATTCGCTTCAATGTCCACAGTGGAAAGCTTTTATTCTCTTTATCCTGTCATCAACATCCGCGATTTACGCAACAGTTTACTGTTGTTGTCATTTATATTGTTTTTCAAGTAACTGCTTGTTATGATTAAAATATAAATATTCCTTCTGTACTGCAAACAAGAGAATAGCATATTGCTTCTTGGCGAATATAGGACGCTCTTTTCTAAGAGAAATAAATGTTTTTATTTTCCCACTTTAGAGCATTTTAACAGTGCAAGCTTGAACTGATGGATGAATGACAAAATACAGTCTCTCAAAAAAGTATACGAACAGTATGGTTGATTACAGAATTCAGAAAAAATATCTGGAGCGTGTACTGCAACTGCACACGCTCAATATTTCCGTGAGTGAGCCCACACGATCTAGTATCAAAATAATATGACCACCTACGGTCGCTCAAAAAAATATCCGAACACTATGGTTGATTACAGAATTCATAAAAAATATCCAGCAACGATTTTTTTTTTAGAAATTAGTGATCTAGCAACCTTCGTGTCACGTGATTACAGAATTCAGGAAAAATATCTGGAGCGTGTACAGCAACTGTACACGCTCCAGTTACCGTTCACAGCAAACGGGAGTTATCGTTACTGCACACGCTCCAGTTTGCTGTGAACGGTAACTGCACACGCTCAATATTTCCGTGAGTGAGCCCACACGATCTAGTATCAAAATAATATGACCACCTACGATCGCTCAAAAAAATATCCGAACACTATGGTTGATTACAGAATTCATAAAAAATATCCAGCAACGATTTTTTTTTTAGAAATTAGTGATCTAGCAACCTTCGTGTCACGTGATTACAGAATTCAGAAAAAATATCTGGAGCGTGTACAGCAACTGCACACGCTCAATATTTCCGTGAGTGAGCCCACACGATCTAGTATCAAAATAATATGACCACCTACGGTCGCTCAAAAAAATATCCGAACACTATGGTTGATTACAGAATTCATAAAAAATATCCAGCAACGATTTTTTTTTTAGAAATTAGTGATCTAGCAACCTTCGTGTCACGTGATTACAGAATTCAGGAAAAATATCTGGAGCGTGTACAGCAACTGTACACGCTCCAGTTACCGTTCACAGCAAACGGGAGTTATCGTTACTGCACACGCTCCAGTTTGCTGTGAACGGTAACTGCACACTTCCGTGAGTGAGCCCACACGATCTAGTATCAAAATAATATGACCACCTACGATCGCTCAAAAAAATATCCGAACACTATGGTTGATTACAGAATTCATAAAAAATATCCAGCAACGATTTTTTTTTAAGAAATTAGTGATCTGGCAACCTTTGTGTCACGTGATTACAGAATTCAGGAAAGATATCTGGAGCGTGTACAGCAACTGCACACGCTCAATATTTCCGTGAGTGAGCCCACACGATCTAGTATCAAAATAATATGACCACCTACAGTCGCTCAAAAAAGTATCCGAACACTATGGTTGATTACAGAATTCAGGAAAAAATATCCGGCAACGATTTTTTTTTAGAAATTAGTGATCTGGCAACCTTCGTGTCATCACTAATTTCTAAAAAAAAATCGTTGCCGGATATTTTTCTGAATTCTCTAATCAACCATAGTGTTCGGATACTTTTTTGAGCGACTGTACATATCGTAATACTTTATTGGTACAAAGGGCACCCCCAAAATAACTGAGAATATTTTTATTGTGAATTGGCAACACAGTTTAGAAGCCGCGTGAGTATACCTATTGGTTAATTGTACTGTCTCGTAACTATGACAACCGTCGTTTTATATCTTTGCTCTCCTCTAGGCATAGGAATCTTTCGAAGTGAGAGATATATTCGTAGTCGACTGTTAAACGCATTTTTGTGGCTGTTTCAACATTTTTACGTTATGGATATGAAAACTGAAGAGCTTTGTTCGATAAAATTTTGTGAACAACTTGTAAAAAGTGTTTCGTAAACTGTGAAATTATTGAAAGAAGCATAAAAGTTAAAACGTTTAGCACAATCAACAGTTTGCGGATAGTAGTACCAGGATTTCAAAAATGGTGCAAGAATCAGCCGGTTTGAGCTCTTACATGGAGGCTGATCGTCATCTGCTACAACCATCCCTCAACACAATTTGCGTCATTATTCACGAAAATAAAAGTTTGTCTCTTAAAGCATTAGAAGAATTAACAGGAATACAGAAAACATCGGTCCACCGAATATGGACAGAACAATTGGAAATGAGACTAGTGTTTTCGAAATGAGTTCCTCATTCGTTATCCCAGTGGTTCTAAACCTTTTATGCTTCACATACCACCTGGAAATGTGTATGTAACTGGCGTACCCCTTGTATAGATAGATAAAATTACAGTTATACAGTAGTATAATAATACCAACTTAGCGACTTTGTAATTAAATCTAGCGACTTTTGAGGTATCACGGCGTAACCCAAAAAATTTTACCGCGTACCCCACGTTGAGAATCTCCGCGTGATCAGATGAACAACACAATCGTCGTTTGCAGCTTTGTCAGCAGTAGAAAACCGTGGTCACCAGAGATCTACCTGGACAATGGGTTGGGTTGTTTCACCTCTGAGCGGCACTTTTTTGCACACCATGGGCTAAATGGCCAGGTCACAATGACCCCGAAGGCTCAGAGAAGGTTGGGGGAGGGGACCCACTGGAACAGCTGTTGGGAGACAGATGGTAGTCTCCCGTCAAGGCCATCCAGCGTGTTCTTTAACGTGCACAGGTATGGCTCTCCCGCACACGGGGCCACGGCTTAACGTCCCATCCGACGGACGGCGGCCTTTCCAAGCGTATCGGTGTCCCCTACTGACCGTGGGCAGGATGGGGAGTTTTTAGGAGATAAATCTCAACGCTGACCCAGCTGGGACTCGAACCTGGAGTTGTTTTAGGACTCCCTAAGTACCTATACAATACAAAAAGAATTTTTCGGTTATCTGTTAAAACAAAAAGTTGCCCTTTACCACCATCCTCAGGGTAAGGGGTAAAATCATTGTTGCCAATGTTAAATTATTAATATATATAATATATAAATTAAATTATTAATATTTATAATTATTTTAACCCCTTGATCCCCCAACTCTTTCAACAAAATTTCAAATTTCTAGAAAAAATAGATCGTTTGCAATATTAATTTAAGTTTCGGCATTTTCGAAATTTTTCCACGGTTTAGAGGACTCTGTTAAGGCTTAAGGGAGATCGGGAATGCGAGACGTCATATTTTCATATGAGGCGGGGGTGGCTCAGTCGGTAGCGCGCCAGGCTCGTAATCTGTAGTTCCCAGGTTCGAGTCCCAGCTGGGTCAGCGTTGAGATTTATCTCCACAAAATTCCATGCCCTGCCCACGGTCAGTAGAGGACACTGATGGGCTTGGAAAGGCCGCCGTCCGTCGGATGGGACGTTAAGCCGTGGCTCCGTATGCGGGAGAGCCATACCCTGTGCACGTTAAAGAACACGCTGGATGGCCTTGACGGGAGGCTACCATCTGTCTCCCAACAGCTGTTCCAGTGGGTCCCCTCCCCCAACCTTCTCTGAGCCTTCGGGGTCCTTGTGACCTGGCCATTTAGCCCATGGTGTGCAAAAAAGTGCCGCTCAGAGGAAAAACAACCCAACCCATATTTTCATCAATGCGTATCCAACTCAAAAAGAATTTTAAATTATCTCTAAAAGTAAAAAAAAGTTTAATCTCTACAGAAGGACAGGTATACAAAGAGAGAGATGATAAAGTGAAATATTAGCTGGTTCGTTTTTTTTTCTTCTTTGAAACAACGAGATAAACACGATTAATTAAAATGGTATACGAATCCCCCGATAATGATCGTGCAACAGATTGTACGAAGAATCTGTGCAATTAAATAAGAAGAACAAGCAGACGATTATTCGATTGTGCAACAAATAGATGAGGATTAGTGCGACTGGGTAACAAGAGGAAGGAACCTGCATTCCATTTTTTAAAAAAAAATTGTTGAGCAGCAGTGCTGTTCCGAGAAAACTGACTTAGGAGTAGTGTCCATCAAACCGATATAACATCACATGTAATTTGGACGCCTAAGTTGTTTTTTTTTACTTAATCTCCCTTTCCCTCTCATTGAACTATTAAAACCGACTTTTAAAGTACTCCCCTGCAGCATCCGTGCAAAGTTGCAGATGTCTATGCCAATTCTGGAACGCTTGGTGGTACAGTCGCTCAAAAAAGTATCCGAACACTATGGTTGATTACAGAATTCAGAAAAAATATCTGGCAACGATTTTTGTAGAAATTAGTGATCTGGCAACCTTCGTGTCACGTGATTACAGAATTCAGGAAAAATATCTGGAGCGTGTACAGTTGCTGTGAACGGTAACTGCACACGCTCAATATTTCCGTGAGTGAGCCCACACAATCCAGGTCTTTGTGAGCTCACACGATCCAATGTGCTGTGAACATTAACCGCAACCGCTGCAGTTTGCTGTGAACGGTAACTGCACACGCTCCATATTCATTGCATTATATATTCACACGCATTATATATATATTAAAAAAAATAGTGATCTGGCAACCTTCGTGTCACGAAGGTTGCCAGACACGAAGTTGCCAGATCTTGACACGAAGGTTGCCAGATCACTAATTTAAAAAAAAAAATCGTTGCCAGATATTTTTTCTGAATTCTGTAATCAACCATAGTATTCGGATACTTTTTTGAGCGACTGTACTCCTGTTGGGAATTCTAAATGAACGCATTTTACAAGGTCTTGCACCTTTGAAAAAGGCTTCCCTGCCATTTCCTTTTTAATTTTTGGAAACACTAAAAACTTCATGGTGCAGGATGGAGTAACTGTTTGGTTTTTTCCACTTAAAAAAGTCAAAAAACGCGAAGAAAAAAAAATCGTTTGCAGGCAATTTCATCCCGAATCAGTTTTTTTTTTTCATTTCGACAATCGCTATTTGAAACTGGACTCTCGTCAACAGAACAGAAATGGCGATACCCTCAAACGCAGACTGATTTCATCTAGCCCACTTTATTCTCGTCGATCTTATCTCGAAGCAGATTTGAAAAGAAAAAAATATCTTCGTCATATGAAACCCCAAAATGGTCAGCAGATGATTCTCATTTTCCGGAGTAGTATCGTTTTACTAAAAACCGCTTGGCATAATTGACTGCAGACGTAAACGGTTACGGTTTTCTCTACCTTTATGTCTTCAAAATTCGTTTATAAAAAGAGAAGAAAACAATAAGATCCTTGTCAATTTTGAGTGCAATTTATGCAAATAAAGTGAAAAAACTATTACATTCCGGTTAATGAAATAGCATATTATATACATAACAGCAATTTCGTTCCTAGAATAAAATTTAATTTGTTTAGCGTTTGAAATGGGTCGAAATTATTGAACCAGAATGCTACCAAGGTTGTTCGGCTGTTTTACAATCTGAGCGGGACTTTCTTACCTATAATTGGCTAAATGGCCTGCTATATTTTTTTAACAATAGCGGTATTTTCTGAATTTAAGAATACTTAGTGATAAAAAATATATGGGTTGAGTTGTTATAGTTCTGAGCGATGTTTTTTTTTTTGCACAAAATGAGCTAAATGCCCAATTTCACAGGAACCTCAAAGTCTCAGAGGATGTTGGTAAAGGGGATCCACTGTGAGCTGTTAAGAAACAGATGGACACTCACGTCTAGGCCATCCAGTAGGTTTGTTACGTGCACCTAGGTGCTGGTCTCCTGCACACCGCGCTGCTATTTAACGTCCAATCCTAGGGACAACGCTTAAGATGATCGGTGTCCCCCTTTCCCACCGGAGACAGAGTTGGGTTGTTGTTGTTTGGGTTGTTTTACCTCTGAGTGGCACTTTTTTGCACACCATGGGCTAAATGGCCAGGTCACATGGACCCCGAAGGCTCAGAGAAGGTTGGGGGAGGGGACCCAATGGAACAGCTGTTGGGAGACAGATGGTAGCCTCCCGTCAAGGCCATCCAGTGTGTTCTTTAACGTGCACAGGGTATGGCTCTCCCGCACACGGAGCCACGGCTTAACGTCCCATCCGACGGACGGTGGCCTTTCCAAGCCCATCGGTGACCCCTACTGACCGTGGGTAGGGCGGGGAGTTTTGCGGAGACAAATCTCAACGCTGACCCAGCTGAGACTCGAACCTGGGAATTGCAGATTACGAGCCTGGCGCGGTACCGACTGAGCCACCCCCGCCCCGGGGACAGAGTGTGGATTATTGGAGAAAATCTCAACGCAAGCTATTTCGGACTCAAACGCGGGAACAGCAGATTACGAACCTTGCCTCCATAATGATTATAGATTTATGGTTTCAAAACTCACAATGTTTGATTTCTAGCGCACTTTTCGTGATCAATACTAAAGTTGCATCTATTATCAAAATAGCTCTTGCCAACATGCTCATATAAAACTGGGGCGGGGGTGGCTCAGTCGGTAGCGCGCCAGGCTCGTAATCTGCAGTTCCCAGGTTCGAGTCCCAGCTGGGTCAGCGTTAAGATTTATCTCCGCAAAATTCCCCGCCCTGCCCACGGTTAGTAGGGGACACCGATGGGCTTGGAAAGGCCGCCGTCCGTCGGATGGGACGTGGCCCCGTGTGCGGGAGAGTCATACCCTGTGCACGTGAAAGAACATGCTGGATGGCCTTGACGGGAGGCTACCATCTGTCTCCCAACAGCTGTTCCAGTGAGTCCCCTCCCCCAACCTTCTCTAAGCCTTCGGGGTCCATGTGACCTGGCCATTTAGCCCACGGTGTGCAAAAAAGTGCCGCTCAGAGGTAAAACAACCCAACCCAACTCATATAAAACTAAATGCTATTGATCGCAACTACGGACTCCTTGTTGATGCATAGAAACCGTAGGCGTCGGCAGGGGGGAATTTGCCTCCCCTCCTGGAAAATATGATCGAGACCTTAATTTGTTTTGAATAATAACAGTTGTACCAAAAATGAATGTTGTTTCTGTAACAAAATGTAAATCTTGGCCTTTTTCTATGTTGCTTTTGTTTTCAGACGCATATAATTTATTTTCATTATTATGAAAAAACATTTTTGCAGGCATTTTCAATAATAAATTTCTCTTCTATTTTAACGTTTTGTTTTATGGCGCATTCTTAGTTGTATTATGGTATGATTAAAACCCGGATATACATAAAAAAATATAATGAGGGGAGACCCAATCGAGCCGGAAAAAAGTAAAGGGGGATGGGTATGACGCTGAATTTTTATTGCAATATAATATTTCGTCCTCCGTTTTAAAAGCTTATAGCAAAATATTGAAAAAAGTCATAATATCTATAAGTTATCAATTTTTTGCCTACATTAACCTAATTAGCATTTTCAGGGGGAAAGCATGGCACCCCCTCCCTAAATCCAGCTCTGATATGATGCTGTTCTGGAAACTACACTCGCTAATGAACAGCTTGACATAAATATTTCTATCTTGAAACATTATTTCCTGACGGCCATGTTACTGAGTTAATAGAAAAAGAAATCTCTTTCGCATCTAAGTGAGGGAGAAGATGCCTAAGATGAAAGAGAATCGGATGAGGAGGAGAAGAATAAGCGAGATGATTCCTAATCTCGGAGAATCCGCAGATGGAAGTGTTACGTAGCAATCAGAGCCACGTGTGATGGGTGAAACGCATCTTCCGCGATCGGGACTCCATCCCAGCCAGCTCCGTCTCCTATTGAAGCAGCAAGGAGAAAAGAGCGCAACTTGCAATCGGAGCAAACGGAGCATGCAGCTGATTTGGCGGCATTTTTCATGTCACTCACGTGATGAGGTCGGGTCACGGAGGGCGGAAAGTTCAGCCTGCGTAGGAAAGTGAAAGGTGGCGAGATTGGGAAGAAGAAAATCTGGAGCACAGAGAGAGTGTCGAAAGGAGAAGCTTTCGTTGATTAGATTAACTGATGATGTTCTCGATCTTCTGCAGCGATCGGTTCTTTTCCTGCGGCCGAGTGTGGCGCTTTTCACGCTCGGTGGTCGGCATTTCCCTCATTGGGAGAATGCATAGTTCTGGAATCAAGGGTTGGGTTGGGTTGTTTTACCTCTGAGCGGCACTTTTTTGAACACCATGGGCTAAATGGCCAGGTCACATGGACCCCGAAGGCTCAGAGAAGGTTGGGGAAGGGGACCCACTGGAACAGCTGTTGGGAGACAGATGGTAGCCTCAGGTCAAGGCCATCCAGCGTGTTCTTTAATGTTGGGTTGTTTTATCTCTGAGCGGCACTTTTTTGCACACCATGGGCTAAATGACCAGGTCACAAGGACCCCGAAGACTCAGAGAAGGTTGGGGGAGGGGACCCACTAGAAAAGCTGTTGGGAGACAGATGGTAGCCTCCCGTCAAGGCCATCCAGCGTGTTCTTTCACGTGCACAGGGTATGGCTCTCCTGCACACGGGGCCACGGCTTAACGTCCCATCCGACGGACGGCGGCCTTTCCAAGCCCATCGGTGTCCCCTACTGACCGTCGACAGGGCGGGGAATTTTGTAGAGATAAATCTCAACGCAGACCCAGCTGGGACTCGAACCTGGGAACTACAGATTACGAGCCTGGCGCGCTACCGACTGAGCCACCCCCGCCCCTCTGGAATCAAGAATTCGACTGATTTATCGATGCTGGATTTCGTAAGACAACTCGAAAATTTTAGAGTTTTTTTTACCTCCAGGTAGTATTTTCTTTACACCAATGAGCATTGCTGCTCCTTGGTATCTATATAATATGTAAAACATTCTTTTTTAAGTTTTTTCTCTTTTTTTTCCAAAATATTCGTAAGAAAATTGATCTTATGATATGTAAATTTTTGAGGAGAAATAAAGATAATTATTGGAAAAGTCGCAACAACTCCAATCTTAAGAATAGAGTTTGAGAAAAGAAGGGATTCTTTCCCGGACTTTTCAGAAGAGGTGTGAAAGTAACATCTAATAAAACTCATCGTGCCAAAATAAAGTAACGGAAACTGATAGAAAAAATCTCCGAATCAAAATAGAAACTGAAACATTTCTTGCAAATTGGGAAAGCTGAAAGATATTGCTCTGGCAGAATAAAGGTTGGGTTGTTTTACCTCTGAGCGGCACTTTTTTGCACACCATGGGCTAAATGGCCAGGTCACATGGACCCCGAAGGCTCAGAGAAGGTTGGGGGAAGGGACCCACTGGAACAGCTGTTGGGAGACAGATGGTAGCCTCCCGTCAAGGCCATCCAGCGTGTTCTTTAACGTGCACAGGGTATGGCTCTTCCGCACACGGGGCCACGGCTTAACGCATCCGACGGACGGCGGCCTTTCCAAGCCCATCGGTGTCCCCTACTGACCATGGGCAGGGCGGGGAATTTTGCGGAGATAAATCTCAACGCTGACCCAGCTGGGACTCGAACTACAGATTACGAGCCTGGCGCGCTACTGACTGAGCCACCCCCGCCCCTGGCAGAATAAAGGAAAACTGCAAAAAGTAAGAATGTAATAAAAAAAAAAGCTTTATTTACATAAAAGCAAAAAAAATTTACGTGTCGAAATAAAAACTACAAAAATTGGCAGGAAAAAAAAATAAGGATCTGTGGTAAATAAAAACTAATAAAAAATCATCGTAAGAAAATATAAGCTAAAAAAATCCTTACGTTCATATGAACACTAATAGATTTTGTTCTACTAGAAAAACCTAACTCCATCAAAAACTGCCATTTTTTCCAAAAAAAGTCGCCAAGAAAATATGACCGGAGATAACAGAAAATTACTAATTTTTTTCTGTGTACTATAATCTGTTCTGTTTCTAAATAAAATTCGACAACCTGATTCTTAAAAGCACCATAACGCTTTCATTTCCAGCTCAAACACCAAATTTTAAAATTCTTTCTCCCTTTCGGAGAATGTAGAGCACGCAACCTGGCCATTGTCTGATTCTCAACGCAAAGTAATTCGCGAACTGAACAACTGTCAAAAGGTTCGGTTGTGGAGTCTTAGCTGCAATCTGTTCTTCGTCTTTCCTCTTGTCTGACGGATTAAAAGATCTCCCTTCCTGACAGGATGAAAGAGCCAGAACTCTGCGCAGTGGATGCTGCCGTTGCTATGGTAAATGTGAAATGTTAAGATGAATTCTTTTCCTTCGTGGCCATCGAAGGAATGATGTTCATCCCCCTCCTCCAGCATCCCAATGAAGAAGAAGAGTGAAAAATCATTCGTCACTGACATAGATTTAAATCTAAAAAGAAAAAGAAATATTAGGTGCGGTTTTATTTCTTTTTCTGCCTCGTCTTTGGCGTGATGATATTTAGCATCTTATCCATCAGAATATAACTCGAAAGCTTCCCATTCCACTTGAAGATCTCATAAATATATATGTGGGTGTGGGAGTCTGTGAATTGGGGAAAAAATAACACCGAAACGGAGCAAAGAATGCACGCGCTCTCTGCTTAAAAATGAATGAGAGAAAAAATTCCTTTTATGATATATACAGTCGTGTCTGTATGGTAATAAATTTAAAACTGCAAGTAGTTTAGAATTGGGTCTTGGAAAATTCAGTATGTAAATTTTAATGCTGAAACAAAGTGCATCTTTATGTCCAATAAAAATTCTAATGTTCAGGTGTTCGCAGCAATTTTTTATGTTTAATAATTTAAACGGCCAGCTCATAACCCTCGTCTGAATTCATCTTCATCATCTTGAAATTCAGCAAGGTAGACCTGTTGAACCATCTGTTTAAGAATCAGCTTTTCGTGTTGAACATATTCTTTTCTTCCCAAAACGTGGGAGTTTTTTTTTTATTTCAGTTGATTTGTCAAGGAGTAGAGTCTACGAAGGAACAATGCTGGAAATTTGAAGTTAGGACTCCAGACCTCTTGTAAAATTTTTTCTGTCGGATGCGTTGCAGATAGCAGCCTGAAGCAACCAAGTTTCAGTAGGTTCGAAGTAGAGGATGCCCAGAAGCAGAAGAGAATAGTGACAGGAAAAGGTTGGGTTGTTTTACCCCTGAGGGCACTTTTTTGCACACCATGGGCTAAATGGCCAGGTCACAAGGACCCCGGGGGCTCAGAGAAGGTTGGGGGAGGGGACCCACTGGAACAGCATTTGGGAGACAGATGGTAGCCTCCCGTCAAGGCCATCCAGCGTGTTCTTTAACGTGCACAGGGTATGGCTCTCCCGCACACGGGGCCACGGCTTAACGTCCCATCCGACGGACGGTGGCCTTTCCAAGCCCATCGGTGTCCCCTACTGACCGTCGGCAGGGCGGGGAATTTTGCAGAGATAAATCTCAACGCAGACCCAGCTGGGACTCGAACCTGGGAACTACAGATTACGAGCCTGGCGCACTACCGATGTGACATGAAAAGAGTGCAGAACAAGTTGAAGGCATGATACGGAGAGAACAATAATCCGCCAGAAAGGGGCGAGGGTGGCTCACTTAGTAGTGCTCTAAGCGGTAATCTACAGTTCCCAGATTCGAGTCCAAATTGTGCCTATGTTGAGATCTCCTCTAAACCGAACCTTAGACTCTGTGAGAAAGGAGATATCGATGGGCTTGGAAAGATCACCGTCCGTCGGATGGTTTGGCCCCGTGTGCAGGAAAATCCTGTGCATGCTAAAGAACACGCTGAATGGCCTTGATATTAGCGTGTTCTTTAGCGCTAATATCATGTTCAAGCAGCTGCTTGCCACAGAGGTCTGACAGGAGCCAGTCAGTTTATATGCCACAGTAGAAGATCTAAGAGGATGGCAGGACCTCAGCAGAAAACAACACGAATATCCATGCCTTACCCGGGGCTCGAACCCAGGTCCCGTAGATCAGTAGGAGTCTTTAATGTCTCCTAACAGCTACCCAGTCGGTCCTATTCCTTACCGAGCTTTGAACTCTTGGTGATCTTCTGACCTATCCGATTAGCCTTTTGTGCCCACAAAAGTCCTGCTCAGAGTTAAAACGACACAACCCAGATCTGTATCCAAACATCGTTAACAACACAAGTCATAAAAGTCATCCCATTAGTGGGGCGGGGGTGGCTCAGTCGGTAGTGCACCAGGCTCGTAATCTGTAGTTCCCAGGTTCGAGTCCCAGCTGGGTCAGCGTTGAGATTTATCTCCGCAAAATTTCCCGTCCTGCCCACGGTCAGTAGGGGACACCGATGGGCTTGGAAAGGCCGCAGTCCGTCGGATGGGACGTTAAGCCGTGGCTCCGTGTGCGGGAGAGCCATACACTGTGCACGTTAAAGAACACGCTGGATGGCCTTGACGGGAGGCTACCATCTGTCTCCCAACAGCTGTTCCAGTGGATCCCCTCCCCCAACCTTCTCTGAGCCTTCGGGGTCTATGTGACCTGGCCATTTAGCCCATGGTGTGCAAAAAAGTGCCGCTTAGAGATAAAACAACCCAACATTAAAGAACACGCTGGATGGCCTTGACGGGAGGCTACCATCTGTCTCCCAACAGCTGTTCCAGTGGGTCCCCTCCCCCAACCTTCTCTGAGCCTTCGGGGTCTATGTGACCTGGCCGTTTAACCCATGGTGTGCAAGAAAGTGACGCTCAGAGGTAAAACAACCCAACATTAAAAAACACGCTGGATGGCCTTGACGGGAGGCTACTATCTGTCTCCCAACAGCTGTTCCAGTGGGTCCCCTCCCCCAACCTTCTCTGAGCCTTCGGGGTCCATGTGACCTGGCCATTTAGCCTATGGTGTGCAAAAAAGTGCCGCTCAGAGGTAAAACAACCCAACAACCCATCCCATTAGATTTGTTTTCCAACTAGCGATATTCGAACATTACCATCCACGTCAAAAGATTTGCGACAAGAAACGGTTTCCGCGAGAGGAGAGGAAAAAAAAAGATGAAACAGCAGTGACGACGTCACAGTTACCATGGAGACAGGCTCCACACTTGAGCACAACAGTCCCCACCCGACCCGAAGGTGGAGTCCCTTGTGGCCAGCGCAGATTGCCGAGTGTCAAAGGTAATTGGACAAAGATTCGTAAGAGAAGGCAAACCAGCCGAAGTGGCAGAAGCTCCAACAGTCGTTTTCGTTTCTCTTGTGACGAACGAGGGCGATTCCACGAGACTTAGTCAAATGTCGCTTCGACTCCAGCGATAAGTGGCAAGGGATGCAGAGGTTACAGGTGAGAAGGAATGAGGAAAGTGATGATGGAAATAAATCCAGTCGGAATAGGAAATACTTTTCTCTGCGAATGAGAAGCAAGAAGGAACTAGAATTGGATCATGTACTACACAGGTTTTCTCTTTAAAATGAAATGTAAAGAAAAGTAACAAGTTGGGTTGTTTTACCTCTGAGCGGCACTTTTTTTGCACACCATGGGCTAAATGGCGAGGTCACATGGACCCCGAAGGCTCAGAGAAGGTTGGGGAAGGGGACTCACTGGAACAGCTGTTGGGAGACAGATGGTAGCCTCCCGTCAAGGCCATCCAGAGTGTTCTTTAACGTGCACAGGGTATAGCTCTCCCGCACACGGGGCCACGGCTTAACGTCTCATCCGAAGGACGTCGGCCTTTCCAAGCCCATCGGTGTTCCTTATTGACCGTGGGCAGGGCGGGGAATTTTGCGGAGATAAATCTCAACGCTGACCCAGCTGGGACTCGAACCTGGGAACTGCAGATTACGAGGCTGGCGCGCTATAGACTGAATCACCCCCGCCCCTTTGTCTCTATGGCATTCAGAAAAGCTGTATATTGGATGGCTTTCACAGGAGTCTTCTCTCTGTCTCAGAGATGGTTCACTAAATCTCTTGATAACAATTTCACGTGTATTAACATTCCACTGACCAAGAAAAATTGTAAATATCACTCTATCGTCTGTTGTGCAGGGGGGGGGGAGGGGGTTTGAACTAACTTCCGACGAACGTGGTGCTTTCGCCAACATAACAGTTTCAGTGGAAAATTAAAAGAACTAGACTTGTCACCATTTCTTTGATGCATTAGATTCTGAACTTCATAGTGAACTTCATTGCTCAAAAAAGTTTCCGAACACTATGGTTGATCTGGCAACCTTCGTGTCACGTGACACGAAGGTTGCTAGATCAACCATAGTGTTCGGATACATATAACCATCAACCATAGTGTTCGGATCTGGCAACCTTCGTGTCACGTGACACGAAGGTTGCCAGATCACTAATTTCTAAAAAAATCGTTGCCAGATATTTTTTCTGAATTCTGTAATCAACCATAGCGTTCGGATACTTTTTTGAGCGACTGTAGGTGGTCATATTATTTTGATACTAGATCGTTTGGGCTCACTCACGGAACTATTGAGCGTGTGCAGTTACCGTTCACAGCAAACTGGAGCGTGTGCTACTGCACACGCTCCAGTTTGCTGTGAACGGTAACTGGAGCTTGTACAGTTGCTGTACACGCTCGAGATACTTTTTCTGAATTCTGTAATCACGTGACACGAAGGTTGCCAGATCACTAATTTCTAAAAAAAATCGTTGCCAGATATTTTTTCTGAATTCTGTAATCAACCTTAGTGTTCGGAGACTTTTTTGAGCGGTTGTACAAATATTAACTATTGTCGTTTTTTATTTTGTATTTCTTGTTTTTAATTCGACAGGGTAAGAGTGCTACGCACCATCTGAGCGTCCTGTGTATTCAGTTATATGGAATTTATCTCAGAAAAACTCCTCATCCTCCCCCACGGTCAGTAGGGGACACCGTTGAGCTTGAAAAGATCGCCGCCCGTCGAATGGGACATTAAGCCGTGGTTCCGTGTGCGTAAGAACCATATCTTGTGCACGTTGAAGAACACACTGGATGATCTTGATGGGAGGATACCATCTGTCTCCCAAAAGCTGTTCTAGTGGGTCCCCTCCCCCAAACTTTTCTGTGCCCTTGGGATCCTTGTAACATGGCCATTTTACCCATTGTGTTCAAAAAAGTACCGCTCAGAGATGAAACAACCCAACCCAATTATATGGAAAATAAATTATTATTAGACACTGGATCCTTTTCTACTACCCAGCTTCGGCGCTCAGAAGAAAATGTCGCCATCTGTATCCCCTTCAACATCCTAATGACCTCTAATTTTATTATCACAATTACATTCTGAAAGAGATGGAGAATCTTGTTTCCCGGCATTCATGGGGCGGGGGTGGCTTAGTCGGTAGCGCGCCAGGCTCGTAATCTGTAGTTCCCAGGTTCAAGTCCCAGCTGGGTCAGCGTTGAGATTTATCTCCGCAAAATTCCCCGCCCTGCCCACGGTCAGTAGGGGACACCGATGGGCTTGGAAAGGCCACCGTCCGTCGGATGGGACGTTAAGCCGTGGCCCCGTGTGCGGGAGAGCCATACCCTGTGCACGTTAAAGAACACGTTGGATGGCCTTGACGGGAGGCTACCACCTGTCTCCCAACAGCTGTTTCAGTGTCCCCTCCCCCAACCTTCTCTGAGCCCTCGGGGTCCATGTGACCTGGCCATTTAGCCCATTGTCTGCAAAAAAAAAAGTGCCGCTCAGAGGTAAAACAACCCAACGTTAAAGAACACGCTGGATGGCCTTGACGAGAAGCTACCATCTGTTTCCCAACAGCTGTTTCACTGGGTCCCCTCCCCCAACCTTCTCTGAGCCCTCGGGGTTCTTGTGACCTGGCCATTTAGCCCATGGTGTGCAAAAAAGTGCCGCTCAGAGGTAAAACAACCCAACGTTAAAGAACACGCTGGATGGCCTTGACGGGAGGCTACCATCTGTCTCCCAACAGCTGTTCCAGTGGGTCCCTTCCCCCAACCTTCTCTGAGCCTTCGGGGTCCTTGGGACCTGGCCATTTAGCCCATGGTGTGCAAAAAAGTGCCGCTCAGAGGTAAAACAACCCAACGTTAAAGAACACGCTGGATGGCCTTGACGGGAGGCTACCATCTGTCTCCCAACAGCTGTTCCAGTGGGTCCCTTCCCCCAACCTTCTCTGAGCCTTCGGGGTCCTTGGGACCTGGCCATTTAGCCCATGGTGTGCAAAAAAGTGCCGCTCAGAGGTAAAACAACCCAACGTTAAAGAACACGCTGGATGGCCTTGACGAGAAGCTACCATCTGTCTCCCAACAGCTGTTCCAATGGGTCCCTTCCCCCAACCTTCTCTGAGCCTTCGGGGTCCTTGTGACCTGGCCATTTAGCCCATGGTAGCCAACCCAAAATCCCGGCATTCAAGAGAACTGTACTCTGCACTGGAGGATATCAAATAGCGACATCCATCAGTTTCTTAACCAATGGATTCCTACCTAGCTTCTGATCTCAGAAAAAAAAGTTCCTCTCTGCACATCGCTGATTCTATTCCTTTCCTTTTAGCAAATTATTCATCTTCTCTAGTTATCTTGAATCTTCTTCCCGAGCTTCCTCATTAAAAGAAAAAGTTCCCATATAACAGCGAAGCACGTAGAGACGTCGCGCTACGCACCAGCAAACCTTGGCCTGTAAACATGTCACACACTAATTACTTGACTCGACCCTTCGTCTAAAATTAATCTCGGTCCAGGACCTGACCTTGGCAGTGCGTGCTCACACCCCACAGCTACGGGAAGGGCAGGAACAGAGACGGTAACTGTAAACACAGACGTGCTTCGAGGCAAAGCAGTGGGTGTGGGTAAGGTACCTCGGAGGCGTTACCAGTGATGTGGCTTTGGCCAACAAAAACCATCTGTGACTCATCGCAGTGGGTTTCCAAACACCAAAATAAATCGTGGGTCTTGTACCTTTTCTTATTAATGAGCGATTTGTATGAGAGGTCGGCTGAAATATATTTGGCGAAGGATAACAGAAAAAAAAATCGAATCGTGTTAAAATTTCTTTCTGTTAAAAAAAGCATTCTTTTAGGGAAAACTTCGGTTGCAGCACGGTACAGGTGCTGGGTTGGGTTGTTTTACCACTGAGCGGCACTTTTTTTTGCACACCATGGGTTAAATGGCCAGGTCACAAAGACCCCGAAGGCTCAGAGAAGGTTGGGGGTGGCGACCCACTGGAACAGCTGTTGGGAGACAGATGGTAGCCTCCCGTTAAGGTCATCCAGCGCGTTCTGTAACGTGCACAGGGTATGGCTCTCCCGCACAAGGGGCCCACGGCTTAACGTCCCATCCATCGGATGGCGGCCTTTCCAAGCCCATCGGTGTCCCCTACTGACCGTTGGCAGGCGGAGAGTTTTGCGTAGATAAATCTCAACGCTGACCCAGCTGGGACTCGAACCTGGGAACTACAGATTACGAGCCTGACGCGCTACCGACCCAGGTACAGTTGCAGATTCAGAAAAAAAATTTTTTATCAGGGAAAGAGAAAGTCCCCAAAGGCTCAGATTTGGGATAAGGGTAGGAAACAAACCAGAGGAGGAGGCAGACTGGTCAGTTTGATAATCACCGTAACTGTCATTCACGCAATGCCACTGATGGGAAAGGGGGCAGCGGTGACTCGGTGGGTAGCGCACCGGGCGCGTAATCTGCAGTTTCCAAGTTCGAGTCCCAGCTGCGCCTGCGTTAAGATTTATCTCCGCATAATTCCCTGCCCTGCCCACGGTCAGTAGGGGACACCGATGGGCTTAGAAAGGTCGCCGTCCGTCGGATGGTACGTTAAGCCGTGGGATCGTACGGGAGAGCCATACTCTGCGCACGTTAAAGAACCCACTGGATGACCTTGACGGTATGCTACCATCTCTCTCCCAACAGCTGTTCCAGTGGGTCCCCTCCTCCAACCTTCTCTGAGCCTTCGGGGTCATTGTGACCTGGTGTATAAAAAAGTGTCGCTCAGAGGTAAAACAACCCAACTGATTGGAAAAGAAATATTTTATTCAGTATACTGGGACGGGGTTGGCTCAGTCGGTAGCGCGCCAGGCTCGTAATTTGCAGTTCCCAGGTTCGAGTTCCAGCTGCGTCAGCGTTGAGATTTATCTCCGCAAAATTCACCGCCCTGCCCACGGTCATTAGGGGACACCGATGGGCTTAGAAAGGTCGCCGTCCGTCGGATGGTACGTTAAGCCGTGGGATCGTACGGGAGAGCCATACTCTGCGCACGTTAAAGAACCCACTGGATGACCTTGACGGTATGCTACCATCTCTCTCCCAACAGCTGTTCCAGTGGGTCCCCTCCTCCAACCTTCTCTGAGCCTTCGGGGTCATTGTGACCTGGTGTATAAAAAAGTGTCGCTCAGAGGTAAAACAACCCAACTGATTGGAAAAGAAATATTTTATTCAGTATACTGGGACGGGGTTGGCTCAGTCGGTAGCGCGCCAGGCTCGTAATTTGCAGTTCCCAGGTTCGAGTTCCAGCTGCGTCAGCGTTGAGATTTATCTCCGCAAAATTCACCGCCCTGCCCACGGTCAGTAGGGGACACCGATGGGCTTGGAAAGGCCGCCGTTCATCGGATGGGACGTTAAGCCGTGGTTCCGTATGCGGGAGAGCCATACCCTGTGCACGTTAAAGAACACGCTGGATGACCTTGACGGGAGGCTACCATCTGTCTCCCAACAGCTGTTCCAGTGGGTCCCCTCCCCCAACCTTCTCTGAGCCTTCGGGGTCCTTGTGACCTGGCCATTTAGCCCATGGTGTGCAAAAAAGTGCCACTCAGAGGTAAAACAACCCAACCCAACTGGCGTACCCCTTGTATAGATAGATAAAAAGTACAGTTATAGTATAACAATGATTATTTTTACTTTGTTACTAGATCTAGCGACTTTTGAGCTTTCACGGCATACCCCAAAAAATTTAACCGCGTACCCCACTTTGAGAACCCCTAGTCTACGTCAAACCTGTGCAAACGTTTCAGCTAAAGAGCCACGTAGAAAACTGAAATGGAAGGACAGGTCGCCAAAAAAATATTTAAGCAATGACATATATATATCCAACGGGAAAAAAAATCGAAAGTGAAACATAAACAATATAAATTTTTTAAAAATAATCTTTTCCAATGCGTATTAAACTGACAGACCTCTGTGCGTGAAGTAAATTCTGTACAACGGGTAATTAATTTTTTTAATTATTTTCGTGAGACTTTGCTTATCCGAGGTTGGACTTCTTATCCTCTGTAATTTCTTTTTGTCTCTTGATTTGTCGTCAGTCGCTCTACGCTATCCTTGGGGCGGGGATGGCTCAGTCGTAGCGCGCCAGGCTCGTAATCTGTAGTTCCCAGGTTCGAGTCCCAGCTGGGTCAGCGTTGAAATTTATCTCCGCAAAATTCCTCGCCCTGCCCACGGTCATTAGGGGACACCGATGGGCTAGGAAAGGCCTCCGTCCGTCGGATGGGACGTTAAGCCGTGGCCCCGTGTGCGGGAGAGCCATACCCTGTGCACGTTAAAGAACACGCTGGATGGCCTTGACGGGAGGCTACCATCTGTCTCCCAACAGCTGTTCCAGTGGGTCCCCTCCCCCAACCTTCTCTGAGCCTTCGGGGTCCATGTGACCTGGCCATTTAGCCCACGGTGTGCAAAAAAGTGCCGCTCAGAGGTAAAACAACCCAACCTACGCTATCCTACCTGGAAGCTGCAGGTGATGTTTTTGATTTGTATTTAACTACCAAACACAATAGCTTGAACAATATCTTGGGAGTGAGTACTGCAGCTGAGCTTATGCTTTAGAAGGAAGTTTTGGCCCCATAACGTTTATGTCTTGCGTGTATAATAAAACGGAACCGAACAGTGTTCAAGCTACAACTACCCAGGCTATAAATGCAGTCTTAAGTACCAGATAAGACGGTAAAGCCAAACACATAAAAGATATGTAAAACCTGTCATAATGGGTCTGCTTCTTCGCCAAGGGCAGTCTGCAAAGAAAAATAATGAAATTTTTCTTTCGAAGATCAGAAAGTATTATAGTTTGTGAAAATTAATACTTCTGAAGCCCAAAATAGTAACAGTGATAAAATTCTTTAAGAAAGGTTTTTATTATTAGAGCGAAGACGGAATGGCCAGAGTTTTAACGCAATCTCTGAGCTGATTTTAAATATAACTTACAGTGAAATGCCTCATCAAAAATGAATGCTTTAAGGCTGGCAAGGGTGATTCAAATTTAATGAGAAAAGGATAAAGATTTGGGAATGGCAACTACAACTAAGGGAGATATATGAGAGGGATATCATTCAGCAACATTTGGTAAGTCGACGATGTATGAAGTGTAAGATTATTATTTATATTATAAATTGCCTCAGAAACTAGGGGAAATTAAACTAGTACATTAGGGGCGGGGGTGGCTCAGTCGGTAGCGCGCCAGGCTCGTAATCTGTAGTTCCCAGGTTCGAGTCCCAGCTGGGTCAGCGTTGAGACTTATCTCCGCAAAACTCCCCGCCCTGTCCACGGTCAGTAGGGGACACCGATGGACTTGGAAAGGCCGCCGTCCGTCGGATGGGACGTTAAGCCGTGGCCCCGTGTGCGGGAGAGCCATACCCTGTGCACGTTAAAGAACACGTTGGATGGCCTTGACGGGAGGCTACCATCTGTCTCCCAACAACTGTTCCAGTGGGTCCCCTCCCCCAACCTTCTCTGAGTCTTCGGGGTCCTTGTGACCTGGCCATTTAGCCCATTGTGTGCAAAAAAGTGCCGCTCAGAGGTAAAACAACCCAACCCTAGTACATTATCCTAAATACGAACTAAAGGCGTAAAATATAGTATTAAAATTTTGCCTTGTGAGTCAGTTTCTTTACACCAGAGGTGCCCGTTTCGGCTCCCTCGAGCTATCGATTGCCCTTTAGGAAGGAAGGAATCGCCCATGGTGAAAACTAGACTTAGTTTTTAAGAGGTAGATTTTTTTCTATTAAAATTTTTTAGCTCTATTTACCGCAAAAATAGAAATGTGTTTTTAACAGGTTAAGCCCCAATTAAATTATTATTATTTTTAATTTGTTTACTAATGATGATATCCCCTTTATTTCTCTCTATTCAAATGAAAAATAAAAATTTAGTATCCTTCCAAAGAAATCCTAAATTAAAAGTAGCCCCCGAAGTTTTGTGAAAAAGTTTGAGCACCCCTGTTTTATATAGTGGGCTAAATGGCCAAATCATAAGAGTCTAAAAGGCTCGGAGATTTTTGGGGAACGGGATTCACTCGACAACTATTGGGAGACAGATAAGAGCCTCGTTTTAAGTCCATTCAGCGTGTTATTAGCGTGCACCTGGTATGGCTCTCATCTGTTGTTCCCAGGTTCGAGTCCCAGCTGGGTCAGCGTTGAGATTTATCTCCGCAAAATTTCCCCGCCCTGTCCACGGTCAGTAGAGGACACCGATGGTCTTGAAAAGGTCGCCGTCCGTCGGATGAGAATGTTAAGCCGTGGCCCCGTTGCGAGAGAGCCATACCCTGTGCACGTTAAAGAACACGCTGGATGGCCTTGACGGGAGGCTACCATCTGTCTCCCAACAGCTGTTCCAGTGGGTCCCCTCCCCCAACCTACTCTGAGCCATCGGGGTCCTTGTGGCCGGGCCATTTAGCCCATGGTGTGCAAAAAAGTGCCGCTCAGAGGTAAAACAATCCAATCCAATGGTATGGCTCTCCTGCCCACGGTTTAACATCCCATCTGGCGGACGGTGGCCTCAGAGCAAAGTGGATACTGATAGCAGAGTTGCCATCGATTACAAATCACATCTGCCGAGTGGCGATGCAGTTGATGCGCCGCCCCTTAAGAAGACACCCTCACAACCCGCCATCGAATTCCACGGAACTTGGCACATTGAGGCTGATGCAAAATGCGCACACTGCTGTGGATTCTATTTAATAGCCAGCTGCCTTAGGCGAGGAGAAAAAAGGAAAAAAATAGAGAGGCAACAGTGCAGTCCGTGGACATGGGGAGAGGAACCTTTTGGCAGCTAGCAAGGCATTGGAAATAGAGCAGTACGTCTACTGCAGTGAGGGGATGCTGGCGTAAGGACTTGGCAGAAGTTGAGCTTCAACTAGAGAAAGGGACAACAGGCCAACATCCGAAACACATGTTAGCTGTTATGGACAATGACTAACTGCTGTTGATGCATCACAGAGATCTGTAGGAGAAAGAAAATTAGAGAATCGAGTTCTTTAGGGAACAAAACAACAATATTCGTGAGGGGCGTCATTTAGATCAGTGGTTCTCAACCTTTTATGCTTCACGTACCCCCTGCAAATCTTAACCTTTTATGCTTCACGTATCCCCTGGAAATCTCAACCTTTTATGCTTCATGTATCCCCTGGAAATCTCAACCTTTTATGCTTCATGTATCCCCTGGAAATCTCAACCTTTTATGCTTCACGTATCCCCTGGAAATCTCAACCTTTTATGCTTCACGTACCCTCTGGAAATGTGTATGTAACTGGCGTACCCGTTGTAGAGATAGATAAAACTATAGTTAACAATGGGAATAAAATAAAACATATATATCAGTGGTTCTCAACCTTTTATGCTTCACGTACCCGCTGGAAATGTGTATGTAACTGGCGTACCCCTTGTATAGATAGATAAAACTATAGTTATAGTATAACAATGGGAATAAAATAAAACATATATATCAGTGGTTCTCAACCTTTTATGCTTCACGTACCTCCTGGAAATGTGTATGTAACTGGCGTACCCCTTGTATAGATAGATATAACTATAGTTATAGTATAACAATGGGAATAAAATAAAACATATATATAAGTGGTTCTCAACCTTTTATGCTTCACGTACCCTCTGGAAATGTGTATGTAACTGGCGTACCCCTTGTATACATAGATAAAACTATAGTTATAGTATAACGATGGGAATAAAATAAAACATATATATCAGTGGTTCTCAACCTTTTATGCTTCACGTACCCGCTGGAAATGTGTATGTAACTGGCGTACCCCTTGTATAGATAGATAAAACTATAGTTATAGTATAACAATGGGAATAAAATAAAACATATATATCAGTGGTTCTCAACCTTTTATGCTTCACGTACCTCCTGGAAATGTGTATGTAACTGGCGTACCCCTTGTATAGATAGATATAACTATAGTTATAGTATAACAATGGGAATAAAATAAAACATATATATCAGTGGTTCTCAACCTTTTATGCTTCACGTACCCCCTGGAAATGTGTATGTAACTGGCGTACCCCTTATATAGATATAAAACTATAGTTATAGTATAACAATGGGAATAAAATAAAACATATATATCAGTGGTTCTCAACCTTTTATGCTTCACGTACCTCCTGGAAATGTGTATGTAACTGGCGTACCCCTTGTATAGATAGATATAACTATAGTTATAGTATAACAATGGGAATAAAATAAAACATATATATAAGTGGTTCTCAACCTTTTATGCTTCACGTACCTCCTGGAAATGTGTATGTAACTGGCGTACCCCTTGTATACATAGATAAAACTATAGTTATAATATAACGATGGGAATAAAATAAAACATATTTTTGTTACATATATCTAGCGGCTTTTCAGATCTCACGGCGTATCCCACGTTGAGAACCCCTAATTCAGATAATAGAGAATTGGGTTAAAAGTTTTCGATGGTTGATGCTTCAATGGCTGGGTGAAGTTTCGTTTTACATTTTTTTTAATTTGCTTGGAAGATGAAATAATACACGTTAACGAAAAATATTTTTAGGTTAAGGTTTGGGATGTTTTGCCTCTGAACAGTACTTTTTTTGCACACAAGGGGCTAAATGGCCAGGTGAAAAGGACCTTGCAGGGTCAGAGAAGGTTGGGGTAAGAAGACCCACTGAACAGCTGTTAGGAGACAGATGGAAACCTCCGTTCAAGGTTAACCAGAATGTTCTAGGTATGGCTCTCCTGCCCAAGGGACCACGAATATAAATCCCGTTTCCTGCAGGGGCCGGGGTGGCTCAGTCGGTAGCGCGCCAGGCTCGTAATCTGTAGTTCCCAGTTTCGAGTCCTAGCTGGGTCAGCGTTGAGATTTATCTCCGCAAAATTCTCCGCCCTGCCCACAGTTAGTAAGAGACACCGATGGGTTTGGAAAGACCGCCGTCCGTCAGATGGAACGCTAAGCCGTGGCCCCGTGTGCGGGAGATTCATACCCTGTGCACGTTAAAGAACACGCTGGATGTCCTTGGCGGGAGGCTACCATCCGTCTCCCAACAGCTGTTCCAGTGGGTCTCCTCTCCCAACCTTCTCTGATCCTTCGGGGTCCATGTGACCTGGCCATTTATCCACTGTGTGCCAAAAATAGTGCTTCTCAGAGGTAAAATAGCCCAGCCTAAATTTTTTTATTCAGTCAATTATTGAAGCTACATTAACAATACAAAAAGTTTTTTTCTTTAACAAATCACGTTCAAAATTTTGCTTTTAGCACAAAAGCCACTTAGAATGTATATGCCGTTGTACATCCCTTTAACCAAAGTTTAAACATTCTTCCCAACTGAACACCATTTTGTCTGCTCACGAAAACACACGAAATGGTGTTCTTAAAAAAGTCTTATAATAGCATTAAAAGTTTACACTCCTGATATTTCTTTTGGCGTTATCATAAACTCCATGTCTTTTGTTGGCTCTCTCATAAATATTTGGATCTCCCTCTTCTTCCTACCGCATCGCATGGCTCTAACACGCTTCTTTTTTCAAAAACCACTTGCCAGTCGGTGAAGTTACATGTTTGGAAAATTTCAAGTATTTTTATCCTTATCGGCTTCTAGTATTCGCGAAACTATAACACAAGAAAAAGTTTGCATTATTGCTGACACTTTAACAGTAAACCACACTGTGCGTCGTCACTTCCGTATGAGTTAACATTCAACTCTCGCTCCAGGAAGAAGAGAATAAACATCCACCTCACGATCAACGTTTTAAATTAAATTCAACGTGGGGAAAAAAAACACAAAATCCTCTTCTTCCAACAACGAGAGCTCTTTGTAATTCTTCTTAAGTTGCTCGCTTTTCGAACTTCTTTATCCAAATAGTTGCGTTGGGTTGTTTTACCTCTGAGCGGCACTTTTTTGCACACCATGAGCTAAATGGCCAGGTCACATGGGCCCCAAAGGCTCAGAGAAGGTTGGAAGAGGGGACCCACTGGAACAGCTGTTGGGAGACAGATGGTATAGTCTCCCGTCAAAGCCATTCAGCGTGTTCTTTAACGTCCACAGGACATGGCTCTCCCGCACACGGGGCCACACCTTAACGTCCCATCCATCGGACGGCGGCCTTTCCATGTCCATCGGTGTCCCCTACTGACCGTGGGCAGGGCGGGGAATTTTGCGGAGATAAATCTCAATGCTGACTAAGTTGGGACTCGAACCTGGGAACTGCACATTAAGAGCCACTCTCGCTCCTCCCGGTTAAGGCATGGATGTTTGTGTTGTCTTTCTGCTGAGGTCCCGCTTTCCTCACAGATCTTCTACCATGCCATGTTAAATTGACAGACTCCTATCAGACCTCTGTGACAAGAAGCTGTCTGAGGGGGAATTGCCAGGTCACAAGGGCCCAGAGAAGATTGGAGGCAAGGCTATCCACTGGAGCTCAACCAAAAGGGCAAGGCTATCCACTGGAGCTCAACCAAAGGGAACAAGGCTATCCAATGGAGCCCAAGTGGGACTTGAACCTTCAGATTGCGAACGTGGCGCGCTCTCGACTAAGCCACTCCCGCTGTGAGTTTTAAAGAGTTTATTGTATTACGATTTCCATTTTCCGAATCGCCTGGGGGCGGGAATGGCTCAGTCGGTAGCGCGCCAGGCTCGTAATCTGTAGTTCCCCGGTTCGAGTCCCAGCTGGGTCAGCGTTGAGATTTATCTCCGCACAATTCCCCGCCCTGCCCACAGTCAGTAGGGGACACCGATGGGCTAGGAAAGGCCGCCGTCCGTCGGATGGGACGTTAAGCCGTGGCCCCGTGTGCGGGAGAGCCATACCCTGTGCACGTTAAAGAACACGATGGATGGCCTTGACGGGAGGCTACCATCTGTCTCCCAACAGCTGTTCCAGTGAGTCCCCTCCCCCAACCTTCTCTGAGCCTTCGGGATCCATGTGATCTGGCCATTTAGCCCATGGTGTGCAAAAAATTGCCGCTCAGAGGTAAAACAACCCAACCCGAATCGCCTATTAGTTTGATTTTTCCATTTTATAGTTCGAAAATGGCAATACTTATTCCCTTCGAAAAGAGCATTTCACATTCACTGGATGCTACTGGTAGTTCTTGTTTATATTATTTGAACCTAATATTACCTTGTCTCTGTGCTTATTCGTTGCGTGTATTTTCTCATCTCTGGTTTTTAATTGATGAGAACATGCAACTCTTGCGTCCCTATGAGAGTCTAAAAAGAAGTCTCTATAATCATCAGCAGTACATCATCAGCAATGGCTCATTCTGATTCTGGTCGACAAAAACGGATAATGAATGTTTTGCGTGATATTTTGTCCACATTTCGTTCTCTTAATAGACTCTCAAAACGCAATGCAAAGGAAAAATTCTCGGCAATGAAGGATTTCTTTCCAAATGATTTCCTTAGAAAAGGTAATTATTCCAAAATCATCAATGTTTCTTTTATTCCAAAAAATGCTTGATATTGGAATGAAAATTTAAAGCCAAATATTTCGTGAATTTGTTCTAGAATAAATAAAGGTTATTTCCGGCCGGTGGGGGGGGGGGGTATTGGCACTTTTTTTTCAAGGACGCAGCAGTAACAAGGGGGCCCCCGTTCTGCGATAAAAAAAATTCGGTTTCTTTTTCAAAATTGCAATATTTATTCGTTTGAGTGTTCGTACGTGAAGCTTAAAATATGTTTTCTCCAATTCTGTGGAATTTCTGCAAAATAATAATTATTATTAAAAACATCCTACCCCTTATGAGGTCCCAGGGCCCGTGTCACGTGACACGAAGGTTGCCAGATCACTAATTTCTAAAAAAAAGTTGCCAGATTTTTTTTCTGAATTCTGTAATCACCCACAGTGTTCGGATACTTTTTTGAGCGACTGTACCAGTTATTTAGTTTAGATCTGACCATTAATCTGATAATTTTATCCATTTTTATTTCCTGTATTTGTTATTTTAATACCTTGTGATCTCACTGATTATGTCTTTTGTTGTGTTTTAAACCAGTCGGTTTCTTATATCGTTGCTGGTTTTTACTTATTTTATTAGTTTGTTTAAAATAACATGAGCCAATATTTTCGCTTTATTTTCTATCTGCCAACATTCAACTTTTTAGAGAGTAATTTTGGTTTAAATAGGTAAAAGTTGCTGTTGCAATAAGGAAAAAAAAATATTAAATACAGTGTTGCCAACTCCTAAAAACGAAATCACGCCTAAACATCATAAAATGGCAACCATGGCTTTAAAATGACCTAACCATCGATTACCGTTTCCCGTAGGAATAGCAAAGCAATTATTTTTGCTTCTAGAAATCTCCCCTTTTCAAATTTCGACTCGAAATTGGTGACTGCGACTTGGACGACAATGAAAAACTATCAAAGTTCGAAGCGTCTACCCACGATTTAATCGACGCGTTATGACTGCCACAGACAGAAAGATATTGCCTTTTATTATTATAGATTTTTATGGCCTTTGCCTTTCAACTTCGGTAGTGGATTGATTCTTTATCAATATCCTTTGCCTTTTATCTCTGAGCCGCTCAGAGATAAAACAACCCAACCCAATCTCTCTCATCTGGTTCGTATCAGATTATACTCAAGTAAAGGGGGCGGGGGTGGCTCAGTTGTAGCGCGCCAGGCTCGTAATCTGTAGCTCCCAGGTTCGAGTCCCAGCTGGATCAGCGTTGAGATTTGTCTCCGCAAAATTCCACGCCCTGCCCACGGTCAATAGGGGACACCGATGGGCTTGGAAAGGACGCCGTCCGTCGGATGGGACGTTAAGCCGTGGTCCCGTGTGCGGGAGAGCCATACCCTGTGCACGTTAAAGAACACTCTGGATGGCCTTGACGGGAGGCTACCATCTGTCTCCCAACAGCTGTTTCAGTGGGTCCCCTCCCCCAACCTTCTCTGAGCCTTCGGGGTCCATGTAACCTGGCCATTTAGCCCATGGTGTGCAAAAAAGTACCGCTCAGAGGTAAAACAACCCAACTCGCCTTCTTCATAGTCCTCTATGACGTATAAACTGACAGGCTCCTATTATGCATTTTCTATTACATTATTAACACTACTAAATCACGGCACTTCATAGTAAAACATTTTAAACACTATTATGCTGTAGGTCCACATGGGCATAGAGGAAAATTGTCTTGAGTCGAGTGGGATATGAACCTACGACATGTCATTGGGTTGGGTTGTTTTACCTCTGAGCGGCACTTTTTTGCACACCATGAGCTAAATGGCCAGGTCACAAGGACCCCGAAGGCTCAGAGAAGGTTGGGGGAGGGGACCCACTGAAACAGCTGTTGGGAGACAGATGGTAGCCTCTCGTCAAGGCCATCCAGCGTGTTCTTTAACATGCACAGGGTATGGCTCTCCCGCACACGGAGACACGGCTTAACGTCCCATCCGATGGACGGCGGCCTTTCCAAGCCCATCGGTGTCCCCTACATGTCATTAGGAGTTCGTTGCTTCTGATCCCATCTGTTGAAGATAATTTTCCTTTATTCCCACGTGGACCAACCGCATAATACTGTTCAAAAAGTTGTGACAGGCTCTTGTCAAACCTCTATGGCAAACAAGTGCTTTATTTATTTTATTAAAAACTAACAACAGAGGTTCCATCCCAAAAATTAGAGAAATTCCTCAATATACACAATGGATATTTCATCCACTCAATTGGAAAACATCGGCAAAGGTAAAAAAAAAAAGATTTCATCATTAAAATTAGGAATTACCCCAAAAAATAGAACACAAATCTTCATCTATACACTTAGAATGATCTATTAGGATAGGCCAATCCAACCAAAATTTAGTGAAAAGCCTCAGGAGAACTTTTTAAAGACGAAAATATCCATTTCTAATTTTTTTTTACTTGCGACATATAGGACAGAGAAGAATCCTAGAAGCTACTCCTAGCTTTATTACAGGCCTTCTCATACAAGGACATGCCCTACTAAGACCGAAGTCACTGCTGACCACTGCCTTAGTTAGAGCTAACACAACACACAAAGTCTGCCTTGCTGGAACAGTCGCTAGCTGCCTAACCACTCTGCCAGTTAAGGCTGATGAGTAACGAATTGGAAATGAAAAACAATTTTTAAAGAATCAAGAAAACATCTTGATTAAATAAGAAAAATTAGCATTTTTTAATGAGTACTATGAATCGGCAAAGTCTTTTAGTTATGCACCTAAAAATGTTTGGTAAAAAAAATAGAAGAAATGAGTCAGTTTCATATATCGATCGTCAGTTTTTTATGAGTCGCAAATTGGATGGTCTGCATTAAGATAAACAATGCAGATTTTTTCTCTAAAATTTCAAAAAAACCTTCAAAATAAAAAAAAAACAGTTGGCAACTGTTCTTGTTTGGTAAGCAGAGAGATGTGAATGGCGCACGTAATTTGTCTCGAGTTGGCTTATTCAGCGCAGTTGGCGCGAGTAGGTCGACCGACGCTGGATCACGTCACGAGGTGCCAGGCTTTGCCAGCCTTTCGAATCAAAGCGAGATTGGCATGGCGGATGAGAGCGACTCTTCGACTCGCGTGCCTCACGAAAACAACGACTGCCAATTCCGTGATGGTCGAATTTGTTTCATCTGCCCTTACAAGCGAGCCAAGGTTCCACTTCAAAACTGGCTCTTTTTCTTTCTGCATTCCATTTTGAATCCCAAGAATTTAAATAATGATGTGACTGAAATCTATGGACGTTTCCAGGACTGGGGCTTAGCTCCCCTGGAATTAAAATAGAAATTTTTATTAGGCATTATTTTTGGCACCTCCCCCCCCCCCAGCCGAAAGGTTATCGTCTTCCTTGTCTAAGTCATTGACGACCAGTTAATCGGTCATGGGCTCCCTGCTGTAACTAGTAGGTGACTATTAACTTATTTTATATCTGATGTGATCAGGACGACCAGTTAATCAATCATGGACTCCCTGCTCTAACTAGTAGGTGACTACATTATTTTTCTTCCTGGTCTGATCACTGATGACCAGTTAATCGGTCGTGGGCTCGCTGCTGTAACTAGCAGGTGACTATTAACTTATTTTATATCTGATGTGATCAGTGACGACCATTAATCGGTCATGGGCTCCTGCTGTAACTAGTAGGTGACTACATTATTTTTCTTCCTGGTCTGATCACTGACGACCAGTTAATCGGTCGTGGGCTCCCTGTTGTAACTAGTAGGTGACTATTAACTTATTCCTGATGTGATCAGTGACGACCAGTTAATCAATCATGGGCTCCCTGCTCTAACTAGTAGGTGACTACATTATTTTTCTTCCTGTTCTGATCACTGACGGTTGTGGGCGGTTAATCGGTTGTGGGCTCCCTGCTGTAACTAGTAGTGACTATTAATTGCTTATTTTCCTCCTGGTCTGATCACTGACCAGGACGGTCATGGGCTCCCTGCTGTAACTAGCAGGTGACTATTAACTGCTTATTTTCTTCCTGGTCTGATCACTGATGACCAGTTAATCGTTCGTGGGCTCCCTGCTGTAACTAGTAGTGACTATTAACTGGTTAGCTTTTCCCTGGTCTGATCACTGACTTTGAGGAATGTCAATAGTTATTAAAGGGTTGCACACCCGGAAGCCCACGATCAGTACTGATCGTATGAAACACCATGGAGCCACAGTACTGACGTATGAAACACCATGGAGCCACAGTACTGATCGTATGAAACACCATGGAGCCACAGTACGAAACACCATGGAGCCACAGTACTGATCGTTTGAAACACCATGGAGCCACAGTACTGATCGTATGAAACATCATGGAGCCACAGTACTGATCGTATGAAACACCATGGAGCCACAGTACTGATCGTATGAAACACCATGGAGCCACAGTACTGATCGTATGAAACACCATGGAGCCACAGTACTGATCGTATAAACACCATGGAGCCACAGTACTGATCGTATGAAACACCATGGAGCCACAGTACTGATCGTATGAAACACCATGGAGCCACAGTACTGATCGTATGAAACACATGGAGCCACAGTACTGATCGTATGAAACACATGGAGCCACAGTACTGATCGTACTGAATGCAACTCTCAGCTGGTTATTGTCTTCTTGGTCCGTTCACTGGCGATTAGTTCACTGCTCATAGGCTTCAAAAATGACCACTGATGTCTAGACCATTGATTACGCCGACTTTTTAGTCTGACCAGAGATGACTAATTAATTGGACATAGGATTCCTGGAATAATCATTGACGACTAGTTTACCAGACACAGATTTCTTGCTTCAGTCATAGACGACTAGTTAACTGGACATGGGCTTCTTGGCCTAGTCATTGATCACATCTTAACTGGAAATGGATAACCAGTAAGGCAAACGAGCACAGAGTATGGATCATCTGGTAAGCTAATCGGCATTCCAATTTCTCGATAATCAGAAGGCCGGACAAAACAGGAAAAAAAACCCATAAAAGATCTCCTGATTGGAACCTGTAACTGGGAATCTCATGTCACGCATCGAGGTTCTGGATGTTCGATTATCAGTTGCCGAGACAGAAGAGGGGGGGAAGGCAATACACGAAAAATGTTCGTTAAGTCCGTTTCGTAGGAACATGCAACGTCACATGACGTCGATCGTTTACGGCCTCTACAAATTCTACCTTTAATGTAATTTCCTGACAGCGTCTCTGGGTAAGAGGTAAAAGCGCACACATTAGATACTGAGAAGCACTCCAATTTCTTTGAGGTGGTGCTTCTCGTCTCGGCATTTATTCATGCTTAGTTGCACGAATCGAAATTCATTCAGCAACCGAAGTGAGTTCAAGCTAGCTCTTTAACAAATTGAATTGCAAGTTCGTGAAACGTTTCGTTTCTTTCAACTTTCAGGCAAGAACACTGCGAATCTGCTAAATTGGAACTACTCGGAGTGAATCCTTAATCTAAGAAAATATACACGCTATAACATTCCCACTTGAAGAAGGCAATCGCTATAAAAGGCTTAAGTTCGAATTTCACCCTTAATAAGGATTATACACATTAAGAGAATTTTTACACGCTAACGATTCGTTTCCTTCGATTCAAACCGGATTGGCGCTAGTGGTGTGAGGAAAACAGAAAAAGGAGGTTCAGTGGAGTAAGTAAAATACAGAGTGGGATCAGGGCTAGGGAAGCGAGTATGTGAGTAATACATGGAGCATCAGCTTTTTGAAGTAAGTAAAATAACTGGGCTGGGGAAGTGAGAGTATATAACACATGGAGCATAAGCATTTTCCAAGTAAGTAAAATAACTGGGCTGGGGAAGTGAGAGTATAACACATGGAGCATAAGCATTTTCCAAGTAAGTAAAATAACTGGGCTGGGGAAGTGAGAGTATAACACATGGAGCATAAGCATTTTCCAAGTAAGTAAAATAACTGGGCTGGGGAAGTGAGAGTATAACACATGGAGCATAAGCATTTTCCAAGTAGGTAAAATAACGGCTGGGGAAGTGAGAGTATAACACATGGATCACAGCTTTTTTGAAGTAAGTAAAATAATTGGGCTCGGGAAGTGAGAGTACAACACATGGAGCATCAGCTTTTTGAAGGAAGTAAAATTACTGGGCTCGGGAAGTGAGAGTACAACACATGGAGCATCAGCTTTTTGAAGTAAGTAAAATAACTGGGCTGGGGAAGTGAGAGTATAACACATGGATCACAGCTTTTTTGAAGTAAGTAAAATAACTGGGCTGGGGAAGTGAGAGTATAACACATGGAGCATCAGCTTTTTGAAGTAAGTAAAATAACTGGGCTGGGAAAGTGATAGTATAACACATGGATCACAGCTTTTTTGAAGTATGTAAAATAACTGGCTGGGGAAGTCATAGTATAACACATGAATCACAGCTTTTTTAAAGTAAATAAAATATCTGGGCTGGGGAAGTGATAGTATAACACATGGAACATCAGCTTTTTGAAGTAAGTAAAATAACTGGCTTGGGAAGTGATAGTATAACACATGGATCACAGCTTTTTTAAAGTAAATAAAATAACTGGGCTGGGGAAGTGATAGTATAACACATGGAGCATCAGCTTTTTGGAGTAAGTAAAATAACTGGCTGGGGAAGTGAGAGTATAACACATGGAGCATCAGCTTTTTGAAGTAAGTAAAATAACTGGGCTGGGGAAGTGAGAGTATAACACATGGAGCATCAGCTTTTTGAAGTAAGTAAAATAACTGGGCTGGGGAAGTGATAGTATAACACATGGAGCATCAGCTTTTTGAAGTAAGTAAAATAATTGGGCTGGGGAAGTGAGAGTATAACACATGGAGCATCAGCTTTTTGAAGTAAGTAAAATAACTGGGCTGGGGAAGTGATAGTATAACACATGGATCACAGCTTTTTTGAAGTAAGTAAAATAATTGGGCTGGGGAAGTGAGAGTATAAAACAAGGAGCATAAACATTTTCCAAGTAAGTAAAATAACTGGGCTGGGGAAGTGAGAGTATAACACATGGATCACAGCTTTTTTGAAGTAAGTAAAATAAGTGGGCTGGGGAAGTGAGAGTATAACACATGGAGCATAAGCATTTTCCAAGTAAGTAAAATAACTGGGCTGGGGAAGTGAGAGTATGACACATGGAGCATAAGCATTTTCCAAGTAAGTAAAATAACTGGGCTGGGGAAGTGATAGTATAACACATGGATCACAGCTTTTTTGAAGTAAATAAAATAACTGGGCTGGGGAAGTGATAGTATAACACATGGAGCATCAGCTTTTTGAAGTAAGTAAAATAACTGGGCTGGGGAAGTGAGAGTATAACACATGGATCACAGCTTTTTTGAAGTATGTAAAATAACTGGCTGGGGAAGTGATAGTATAACACATGGATCACAGCTTTTTTAAAGTAAATAAAATAACTGGGCTGGGGAAGTGATAGTATAACACATGGAGCATCAGCTTTTTGAAGTAAGTAAAATAATTGGCTGGGGAAGTGAGAGTATAACACATGGATTACAGCTTTTTTAAAGTAAATAAAATAAGTGGGCTGGGGAAGTGAGAGTATAACACATGGAGCATCAGCTTTTTGAAGTAAGTAGAATAACTGGCTGGGGAAGTGAGAGTATAACACATGGATCACAGCTTTTTTAAAGTAAATAAAATAACTGGGCTGGGGAAGTGATAGTATAACACATGGAGCATCAGCTTTTTGAAGTAAGTAAAATAATTGGCTGGGGAAGTGAGAGTATAACACATGGATCACAGCTTTTTTAAAGTAAATAAAATAAGTGGGCTGGGGAAGTGAGAGTATAACACATGGAGCATCAGCTTTTTGAAGTAAGTAGAATAACTGGCTGGGGAAGTGAGAGTATAACACATGGATCACAGCTTTTTTAAAGTAAATAAAATAACTGGGCTGGGGAAGTGAGAGTATAACACATGGAGCATCAGCTTTTTGAAGTAAGTAAAATAACTGGCTGGGGAAGTGAGAGTATAACACATGGATCACAGCTTTTTTAAAGTAAATAAAATAACTGGGCTGGGGAAGTGAGAGTATAACACATGGAACTTCAGCTTTTTGAAGTAAGTAAAATAACTGGCTGGGGAAGTGAGAGTATAACACATGGATCACAGCTTTTTTAAAGTAAATAAAATAACTGGGCTGGGGAAGTGAGAGTATAACACATGGAGCAACAGCTTTTTGAAGTAAGTAAAATAACTGGCTGGGGAAGTGAGAGTATAACACATGGATCACAGCTTTTTTAAAGTAAATAAAATAGCTGGGCTTTGGAAGTGAGAGTATAACACATGGAGCATCAGCTTTTTGAAGTAAGTAAAATAACTGGCTGGGGAAGTGAGAGTATAACACATGGATCACAGCTTTTTTAAAGTAAATAAAATAACTGGGCTGGGGAAGTGAGAGTATAACACATGGAGCATCAGCTTTTTGAAGTAAGTAAAATAACTGGCTGGGGAAGTGAGAGTATAACACATGGATCACAGCTTTTTTAAAGTAAATAAAATAACTGGGCTGGGGAAGTGAGAGTATAACACATGGAGCATCAGCTTTTTGAAGTAAGTAAAATAACTGGCTGGGGAAGTGAGAGTATAACACATGGATCACAGCTTTTTTAAAGTAAATAAAATAACTGGGCTGGGGAAGTGAGAGTATAACACATGGATCACAGCTTTTTTAAAGTAAATAAAATAACTGGGCTGGGGAAGTGAGAGTATAACACATGGAGCATCAGCTTTTTGAAGTAAGTAAAATAACTGGCTGGGGAAGTGAGAGTGTAACACATGGAGCATCAGCTTTTTGAAGTAAGTAAAATTACTGGGCTGGGGAAGTGAGAGTATAACACATGGATCACAGCTTTTTTAAAGTAAATAAAATAACTGGGCTGGGGAAGTGAGAGTATAACACATGGATCACAGCTTTTTTAAAGTAAATAAAATAACTGGGCTGGGGAAGTGAGAGTATAACACATGGAGCATCAGCTTTTTGAAGTAAGTAAAATAACTGGCTGGGGAAGTGAGAGTATAACACATGGAGCATCAGCTTTTTGAAGTAAGTAAAATAACTGGCTGGGGAAGTGAGAGTATAACACATGGATCACAGCTTTTTTAAAGTAAATAAAATAGCTGGGCTGGGGAAGTGAGAGTATAACACATGGAGCATCAGCTTTTTGAAGTAAGTAAAATAACTGGGCTGGGGAAGTGATAGTATAACACATGGATCACAGCTTTTTTAAAGTAAGTAAAATAATTGGGCTGGGGAAGTGAGAGTATAACACATGGAGCATCAGCTTTTTGAAGTAAGTAAAATAACTGGCTGGAGAAGTGAGAGTATAACACATGGATCACAGCTTTTTTAAAGTAAATAAAATAACTGGGCTGGGGAAGTGAGAGTATAACACATGGAGCATCAGCTTTTTGAAGTAAGTAAAATAACTGGCTGGGGAAGTGAGAGTATAACACATGGAGCATCAGCTTTTTGAAGTAAGTAAAATAACTGGCTGGGGAAGTGAGAGTATAACACATGGATCACAGCTTTTTTAAAGTAAATAAAATAGCTGGGCTGGGGAAGTGAGAGTATAACACATGGAGCATCAGCTTTTTGAAGTAAGTAAAATAACTGGCTGGGGAAGTGAGAGTATAACACATGGATCACAGCTTTTTTAAAGTAAATAAAATAACTGGGCTGGGGAAGTGAGAGTATAACACATGGAGCATCAGCTTTTTGAAGTAAGTAAAATAACTGGCTGGGGAAGTGAGAGTGTAACACATGGAGCATCAGCTTTTTGAAGTAAGTAAAATTACTGGGCTGGGGAAGTGAGAGTATAACACATGGATCACAGCTTTTTTAAAGTAAATAAAATAACTGGCTGGGGAAGTGAGAGTATAACACATGGATCACAGCTTTTTTAAAGTAAATAAAATAACTGGGCTGGGGAAGTGAGAGTATAACACATGGAGCATCAGCTTTTTGAAGTAAGTAAAATAACTGGCTGGGGAAGTGAGAGTATAACACATGGATCACAGCTTTTTTAAAGTAAATAAAATAACTGGGCTGGGGAAGTGAGAGTATAACACATGGAGCATCAGCTTTTTGAAGTAAGTAAAATAACTGGCTGGGGAAGTGAGAGTGTAACACATGGAGCATCAGCTTTTTGAAGTAAGTAAAATTACTGGGCTGGGGAAGTGAGAGTATAACACATGGATCACAGCTTTTTTAAAGTAAATAAAATAACTGGGCTGGGGAAGTGAGAGTATAACACATGGAGCATCAGCTTTTTGAAGTAAGTAAAATAACTGGCTGGGGAAGTGAGAGTGTAACACATGGAGCATCAGCTTTTTGAAGTAAGTAAAATAACTGGGCTGGGGAAGTGAGAGTATAACACATGGATCACAGCTTTTTTAAAGTAAATAAAATAACTGGGCTGGGGAAGTGAGAGTATAACACATGGAGCATCAGCTTTTTGAAGTAAGTAAAATAACTGGCTGGGGAAGTGAGAGTGTAACACATGGAGCATCAGCTTTTTGAAGTAAGTAAAATTACTGGGCTGGGGAAGTGAGAGTATAACACATGGATCACAGCTTTTTTAAAGTAAATAAAATAACTGGGCTGGGGAAGTGAGAGTATAACACATGGAGCATCAGCTTTTTGAAGTAAGTAAAATAACTGGCTGGGGAAGTGAGAGTATAACACATGGATCACAGCTTTTTTAAAGTAAATAAAATAACTGGGCTGGGGAAGTGAGAGTATAACACATGGATCACAGCTTTTTTAAAGTAAATAAAATAACTGGGCTGGGGAAGTGAGAGTATAACACATGGAGCATCAGCTTTTTGAAGTAAGTAAAATAACTGGCTGGGGAAGTGAGAGTGTAACACATGGAGCATCAGCTTTTTGAAGTAAGTAAAATTACTGGGCTGGGGAAGTGAGAGTATAACACATGGATCACAGCTTTTTTAAAGTAAATAAAATAACTGGGCTGGGGAAGTGAGAGTGGTACAGCTTTTTTAAAGTAAATAAAATAACTGGGCTGGGGAAGTGAGAGTATAACACATGGAGCATCAGCTTTTTGAAGTAAGTAAAATAACTGGCTGGGGAAGTGAGAGTATAACACATGGATCACAGCTTTTTTAAAGTAAATAAAATAACTGGGCTGGGGAAGTGAGAGTATAACACATGGATCACAGCTTTTTTAAAGTAAATAAAATAACTGGGCTGGGGAAGTGAGAGTATAACACATGGAGCATCAGCTTTTTGAAGTAAGTAAAATAACTGGCTGGGGAAGTGAGTGTAACACATGGAGCATCAGCTTTTTGAAGTAAGTAAAATTACTGGGCTGGGGAAGTGAGAGTATAACACATGGATCACAGCTTTTTTAAAGTAAATAAAATAACTGGGCTGGGGAAGTGAGAGTATAACACATGGAGCATCAGCTTTTTGAAGTAAGTAAAATAACTGGCTGGGGAAGTGAGAGTATAACACATGGATCGCAGCTTTTTTAAAGTAAATAAAATAACTGGGCTGGGGAAGTGAGAGTATAACACATGGAGCATCAGCTTTTTGAAGTAAGTAAAATAACTGGCTGGGGAAGTGAGAGTATAACACATGGATCACAGCTTTTTTAAAGTAAATAAAATAACTGGGCTGGGGAAGTGAGAGTATAACACATGGATCACAGCTTTTTTAAAGTAAATAAAATAATTGGGCTGGGGAAGTGAGAGTATAACACATGGAGCATCAGCTTTTTGAAGTAAGTAAAATAACTGGCTGGGGAAGTGAGAGTGTAACACATGGAGCATCAGCTTTTTGAAGTAAGTAAAATTACTGGGCTGGGGAAGTGAGAGTATAACACATGGATCACAGCTTTTTTAAAGTAAATAAAATAACTGGGCTGGGGAAGTGAGAGTATAACACATGGAGCATCAGCTTTTTGAAGTAAGTAAAATAACTGGCTGGGGAAGTGAGAGTATAACACATGGATCGCAGCTTTTTTAAAGTAAATAAAATAACTGGGCTGGGGAAGTGAGAGTATAACACATGGAGCATCAGCTTTTTGAAGTAAGTAAAATAACTGGCTGGGGAAGTGAGAGTATAACACATGGATCACAGCTTTTTTAAAGTAAATAAAATAACTGGGCTGGGGAAGTGAGAGTATAACACATGGATCACAGCTTTTTTAAAGTAAATAAAATAACTGGGCTGGGGAAGTGAGAGTATAACACATGGAGCATCAGCTTTTTGAAGTAAGTAAAATTACTGGGCTGGGGAAGTGAGAGTATAACACATGGATCACAGCTTTTTTAAAGTAAATAAAATAACTGGGCTGGGGAAGTGAGAGTATAACACATGGAGCATCAGCTTTTTGAAGTAAGTAAAACAAATGGGAGATCAGGACTAGGAAAATGATTGTAATACCGAAGTTCAGCTCTTCGAAGTGAGTAAACCACGTGAGTGCTAGGAAAATGATTGTAACAATTTGAAGTAAGTAATGGGGGTTAAGTATAGTATGAAAGTATGGGAGTAAGTAAGTAATGGAAGTAAGTTCTGGGCTAAGGAAGAGAATATAACACACCGAAGTGCAGCTCTTTAAAGTGAATAAAACCGATTTTGGATCATTTGTAGTGAAGGGAATATAAAACATGGAGGATCAATTATAGTGAAGTAAGTATAATGCATGGTGAATTGTTTTTAGTGAAGGTTTTGAAAACCAGGGAAAATTAGCTTTTACTCAAGTTAGTGAAAAACTAATGAGGAAGCAGCTGCAGAAAAGTGGGTAAAACTAATGAAGACTGAACTCTAAAGAAATGGACCCTGCTATCAGTCAGCAGGGGACATCGATGGACTTAGAAAGACCGCAGTCCGTCGGATGTGACATTAAGCAGTAGTATTGTGTGCGGGAGAGCCAATACACTGTGCACGCTAGAAAATACGTTTTATGGTCTTGATGGGAGGCTAACATCTGTCTCCTAATAGCTGTTCAATGATTCTCTTACCCAACCTTCTCGGAGCTTTCGGGGTCCTTGTGACCTGGCCATTTAGCTCATTGTGTGCAAAGAAGTGCCGCTCAGAGGTAAAACAATCCAACCCTAATGAAATGAGCACAAGTGAACCAAATGCTTTCACGAATCATGCACTGGGACGGTAAATTTTCACACGAATTAATTGTGCTGGAGCGCCAAATTTTGTCAGAAATCGTATACTGTGCCGCAAATTTTGGAGGTAATTAGGACTGGTCCACGAAATTTTGACGGGAATTATATGGGGAATGAAGTACCGGTATTGAAATAATTTTCCTTAAAGCGATTATTGTTAAGAAACGGGGCGGGGGTGGCTCAATCGGTAGCGGGCCAGGCTCGTAATCTGTAGTTCCCAGGTTCGAGTCCCAGCTGGGTCAGCGTTGAGATTTATCTCCGCAAAATTCCCCGCCCTGCCCACGGTCAGTAGGGGATGCCGATGGGCTTGGAAAGGCCGCCGTCCGTCGGATGGGACGTTAAGCCGTGGTCCCGTGTGCGGGAGAGCCATACCTTGTGCACGTTAAAGAACACGCTGGATGGCTTTGACGGGAGACTATCATCTGTCTCCCAACAGCTGTTCCAGTGGGTCCCCTCCCCCAACCCTCTCTGAGCCTTTGGGGTCCATGTTGTGACCTGGTCATTTAGCCCATGATGTGCAAAAAAGTGCCGCTCAGAGGTATATTAACCCAACCCAATTGTTAAGAAACGAGGATTCGATCTTCTTCCCAAATCTCCTTTGCACACATTTCTTCTAAAATCGTCACCTGACGTGCGTATTCTTTTCAGATACTTTAATCTGTATAAAGTATGAAAAATCGTCTTTCTTAATTCAATATAATCGACTAGTTACAATCGCTCAAAAAAGTATCCGAACACTATACTTGATTACAGAATTCAGAAAAAATATCTGAATTCTGTAATTAAATATAGTGTTACTGTGAACGGTAACTGGAGCGTGTACAGCAACTGTACACGCTCCAGTTACCTTTCACAGCAAAGTGGAGAGTGTGCAGTTACTGCACACGCTCCAGTTTGCTGTGAATGGTAACTGCACACGCTCAATATTTCCGTGAGTGAGCCCACACGATCTAGTATCGAAATAATATGACCATCTGCAGTCGCTCAAAAAAGTATCCGAAGACTATAATTGATTACAGAATTCATAAAAAAATCTGGTAACGATTTTTTTAGAAATTAGTGATCTCCTTCGTTTCACGACACGAAGGTTGCCAGATCCCTAATTTCTAAAAAAAATCGTTGCCAAATATTTATTATGGCTCTCCCACACACGTGGCCACGACTTAACGTCCCATCCGACGGACGGCGGCCTTTCCAAGCCCATCGGTGTCCCCTACTGACCGTGAGCAGGGCGGGGAATTTTGCGGAGATAAATGTCAACGCTGACTCAGCTGGGACTCGAACCTGGGAACTACAGATTACGAGCCTGGAGCGCTACCGACTGAGCCACCCCCTCCCCATCCATCATGTGCCAACGTAAGTGCCGCCCAGGGACGAAATAACCCCTCTACATTTCACACCATCATACAATAAGCAACAGATGTTATTTTACCGCTGAGCGGCACTTTTTTTCCACGCAGTTGGCTAAATGGCCAGGTCACAAGAACCCCGAAAGATCAGAGAAGGTTGGGGGAGGCGACCCACTGGAACAGCTGTTGTGAGACAAATGATAGCCTCCCGTCAAGGCCATCCAGCTTGTTCTTCAAGGTGCGCAGGGTATGGCTCTCCCGCACAAGGCCCACGGCGTAACGTTCCATCCGACGGACGGCGGCCTTTTCAAGACCATTGGTGTCCCCTTTCTGATCGTGGACAGAGCGAAGAATTTTACGGAGATAAAACTCAATGCTCCTAGCCAGGACTCGAACCTCAGAACTACCGATTACGAGCCTGGCGCGCTATCGACTGAGCCATCCCCGTTCCAATGTTATCTGATGGACTCGAACATGAGGGGCGGTGGTGGCTCAGTCGATGGCGCGCCAGGCTCGTAATCTGTAGTTCCCAGGTTCGAGTCCCAGCTGGGTCATCGTTGAGATTTATCTCCGCAAAATTCCCCGCCCTGCCCACGGTCAGTAGGGGACACCGATGGGCTTGGTAAGGCCGTTGTCCGTCGGATTATTTATTAAGCCGTGGCCCCTTGTGCAGGAGAGCCATACCCTGTGCACGTTAAAGAACTCACTGGATGGCTTTGACGGGAGGCTACCATCTGTCTCCCAACAGCTGTTCCAGTTGGTCCCCTCCCCCAACCTTCTCTGAATCTTCGGGGTCCATGTGACCTGGTCATTTAGCACATGGTGTGTAAAAAAGTGCCGCTCAGAGGTAAAACAACCCAACCCAACAGCTCGAACATGAACAGCGCTTTGTGAAACATTCTGCATAAACATTGCCACATTCATTAGAGTTTAAAACGAAATTAATTACTAGATCTAGAAAATGACCTTTATGAATTGCCTCCGTCGCTTAATGTCTTTGCAAGGCTTTAAGTTTAAGTAACAAGAGGATCGACGGTAATCTCTGAACCAGAACAAACAGAACTAACTAACAAGCTCTGAATACTCATTCGTGACTTTACATTCCATAATGAAGTCATTTTGTTAACAAATGACTTCATTATGTTAGTTGGTTGGCACACATTTCTGCATCGGAATGGAATGACGTCTTGCATCGTATGCGCACATTTTCGGAAAACTTTAATGAAATGAGAAATTCGAAACTTTGCAACATCTACTGTTGTAAACAAAAATTATAAATCACATATCTTGTGACGTCGTTTAATTTTTGAATGAAAGCCACTGTTGTAAACGTAGTGGGAATAATGGCCAGGTAACATGAACCCTAAGAAATCGGAAATGGCCAGGAGTGGGTTGGGTTGTTTTACCTCTGAGTGGCACTTTTTTTGCACACAATGGGTTAAATGAACAGGTCACAAGGATCCCGAGGGCTCAGAGAAGGTTTGGTGGAGAGGAACCACCAGACAGCTGTTGGAAGACAGATGGTAACCTCCCGTCAAAGCCATCAAATGTGTTCTTTAACGTGCACAGGGTACGGCTTTGTGTTGGGTTGTTTTACATCTGAGCGGCACATTTTTGCACACCATGGGCTAAATGGCCAGGTCACATAGACCCCGAAGGCTCAGAGGTTTGGTGGAGGGGAACCACTAGACAGCCGTTGGAAGACAGATGGTAACCTCCCGTCAAGGCCATCCAGTGTGTTCTTTAACGTGCACAGGGTATGGCTCTCCCGCACACGGTGCCACGGCTTAACGTCCCATCCGACCGACGGCGGCCTTTCCAAGCCCATCGGTGTCCCCTACTGACAAACGGGCATGGAAGGGGGGGGGGGGGGAGTTTTACGGAGATAAATCTCAACGCTGGCCCAGGTGGGACTCGAACCTGGGAACTGCAGATTACGAGCCTGGCGCGCTTACCGACTGAGCCACCCTCGCCCCACAAAGGTACTGCTCAGCTGTTAACAATACCTTTAATGCAATGAAACACTACGTTCCTTTTTTCGCACGTTCAAATGTCAGATTTTGTAATATTGATATTTTCACTAAGAATTCTTATTCGTTACCTCCGCAGAACTTTTTTAGATCATTTTCAGAAAAAACGAGCTAATATTTTAACTTTGCCGTCTGTCTGTCTAGATATTCAACTTCTTTTTTTTTTCAGAGATAAATTAAGAATTCTTTTTGGGTTTGATAGATATTGACGAATTAGTACTATTCGCATTTTCTGATCTCCCAATCGTGCTCTCAATAGCTATAATTGCTCCCTCTAACGGTGGAAAAAGTTGAAAATTCCAAAAATTAAAAAGGAATGGTGCAATCGATGTAATAAGGTCGGAAATTTGAAATTTTTGGTTGTGCATTGACAATAATAATTTTCACCTTAACCTCCAGAAGGGGGCGTGAAAATGCATTTTTTAAGAATATCTTTGGGTTGGATAGGTATATATAATCTCTTTCTTCGGCAGGGGTTCTCAACGTGGAGTACGCGTACTCAAATGAATTACAGGATGACTATAATTGCTTGGTGAGATGGCTGAATATTAATTCAATACATATAAATAACGATAAAACTAAATGAATGATATTTCACTCACCAGGTACTTTGAAAACATCAAACCACGTCATTAAGACCCACAATGTAAATTACATATATAAATCCGAAACTTATAAAAATATTTGTGATTGCCATAGCATTGAATTGGTGGATAATTTTAAGTACCTGGGCTTGTATTTGGATTCAACCTTTCGATGGAACACGTCTTGAAGCTATGTGAAAGTCTCAGATATCGCGCCGCTAAAATCTACAAATTGCAATTCATAGTCGATACCGACGTTTGCCTTATGGTCTACAAGGCAATTTGTGAATCTTTAATTAGGTATGGAATTACAATATATGGAATAATTGGCATCACTAACCTAAAAAAATTAAAAATTGCAATCATCCATAGCAAAAAATATAATTCCATACAAGCTTAGAGATAATTTTTCAAACGCAAATGAAAGATTTTCTTTCCTAAATATTCTATCAGTCCAAAATCTCTATAGATGTGGCATTATTCCGGACAACTTTTTCAATGACACATATAAAGTACAAATTGCACATGATAAGGATACCAGACTTCAGACCAATAATTATTTTCAAATCCCGAATTTTGTTAATAATTACGGTAAAAATCTTAAAGATTTTAAAGTGCCGGAGATCTTTAACCAGTTACCAAGAGAAATCATATATCTAACTAATTTTAGTGAGATTAAGTTAAAGGTTAAAAACTATTTAAAGAATGTCTGTTAATCTGTAATCCTGAGAAAACCTGCATCTATACGATTTTTTGTGTTCTTTTTAAATATGTTCACTTATGAATGAAAACTAATGCTCATCAATATTTCCTGCAGATAAGCTAATAGCTTTGCGGGTCAAATGTATAAAATCTCTCGACATCTGTATTTTGTGAGATGACGATGATGATGAATAAATATATTATTATTATTAAAAAAATTATACCTCCCCTCTATAAAAAGTGATCGAAAATTGTTGGAATATATATCGAAATGTTGGATAATATATGTTGTATCAAATATTAATGTCGTATATTCCTTAACGAAATGAAATCTTAGAATTTTTTTACGTTTTCTCATGTTTTCAGAAGCATAATTTTTTTATTTATTAATATGTTTATCACTAATTTTATATCGTATAACTTTGCATAATTTAGTACTAATAAATTCCCTTCTTTTCGTTTTGTTGTCGGACATCCTTAGTTGTATTATGGCCTTCCCAACTATGCTCATTAATGAATGGTTGGACCTAAATATTTCTATCTTGTAACAGTGAGTGGTTAGCACGCTTGGCTACTAATCTAAGGGACCTGGGTTCGAGCCCCGGATTAGGCATGGATGTGTGTGTCGTTTTTCTGCTGAGGTCCTGCCATCTTCTCAGATCTCCTACTGTGGCATATAAACTGACAGGCTCCTGTCAGACCTCTGTGGCAAGCAGCTGCTTGAGGCGGTATTTATTTACCAGCAGTCGTTGCGATCGGACGTTCTTCGCAGAGCTCCTGCCAGCAGGGTGTGTCCGCTGCCCTCCCGTGACCGCGACCATCGGTTTGACCTTCGGGCCGTCACCGGACTAGTAAGTGCCATAAACTTTATTGCTCCTACGCGTCCTCTCCCCCTTGCATCAGTCCGTCGTGCTTTACACAGTGTCTTGTGTAGAGTGAGCTGGCTAAAATCAATTAAGCACCTGGACTTTAGGGCCCAATTTGTGCATCTCCCATTAGTGGTTCCCGCCGTTGAACTTGTGAGCCAAAACTCTCTACACAATGAATTCATTGTGCTACAGCTGTGGAGAAACAATTGCTCCTAATGCCGACCATATCCTATGCAGTGGATGCAAAGGGAAACTGCATTTTGGGTGCTCTGGCACAACGGAGAGAAACTATAAAAAGATGACTCAAGAGAAGAAAAAAACGTGGCTCTGTACTGACTGCAAATTAAGCAGGACAAACAACAGGCCCGTTTCAGATAAAGAAAACAGAGATAATACGCCTCTAAAGAATAGCACACGTGTATCACCCTCACCGACATCGAATAACAATAGTAACTATAGCCAGGAGACATCCTTGGGTCACCGCTCCTCTAAGACACCTGGAGAAGGCTGTAACACTAATAGTATACGGCCCCCGTCTTCGGCGCAACAAGAAACTAGAAACTTTCAAACATTACTGAATGAAATAACGCACTTAAGAAACGAAATCAAAGACTTAAGGCATTCAGTAGAATTTTTCTCATCTCAATATGATACACTATTGAATAAATTTCACGAATATGAAGCGACGCAACTAGACACTATGAGTAAACTAGCTACCATTGAAACTACATGTGCAGATCTCACTCAAGAGAATACGGCTCTAAAGTCGCAAATTAATGATCTTGAACAATACGGCAGAAACCGAAATATCGAGATACATGGCATTCCAATGGACGACCAGGATGAGAAAGAAAATCTAAATCAGATAATGATCAACGTTGCAGAAGCGCTAGATATAAATAATTTTAACATTGATCAACTTGAAGCCTTACATAGACTGCCAACAAGGAACAAGAAAAAAACACCTGCGATTATTGCCCAATTTAAATCTAGAAACGAACGTGAACAATGGATGTCAAAAAAGAAATCGAAAATCTTTGCCAGTAACGTTATTGATGACGCTAAAAAAACGCCAGTGTATATAAATGAAAATTTAACTCCAATAAACAGAGAACTTTTCTGGAAAGCGAGGTGCCTGGCCAAATCAAAAAATTTTAAATACGTCTGGTTTCGGAACGGGAAAATCATGATGAGAAAAACTGATGGTGACAGCGTAATTCGAATTGATATGCAAACGAATTTCGACGAATTTTAAACGGGAAATATATTGTTTATTTGCTCCACCTTATTTGTTCTGCCATGGCGACTTTTCATTTTGATGACTTACCAACATTTGATCACAACGAAAATGTCCTGTGCGACTATGAAGAAGTTCAGAAATGGTTCTTGACTAGTAAATTATGTTATGAATCTGATGAACATTTAAGCTTTCTGCATGTGAACATTCGAAGTCTGAAAAAAAACTGGGATACTCTCTGTGTTTATCTTAAAGATATCTTGAATTTCTTAGATATTATTATATTAACAGAAACTAACATCCTCAGCACGGATGCTCCATTGTTCAATCTAGAAAATTTTAATCAACTTTTTACGAGAACTCCTGGTGCGTTTGAACATGGGATTCTACTTTTCTTCCGCGACACATTATTAGTCAAAACGATACCTTCACTTGTAATCCCTGCTGAAACACTGAATATAAATATCTACAAGGGTAATTTAACTTTCAATTTACTTGCTATTTACAGATCACCAAGCTCGAACATTAACACTTTTCTTTCTAATCTCAAAAATTGGTTCGAAACAACTGATAAACATCGCAATCAAATACTAGTTGGAGACTTTAATTTAGATATCAAAAATATCAAAAAACACGGAGTTGCCAAATACGTAGAATTGTTAACCGAGTTTGGTTTCTCACCTATTATTACTGGTATCACCAGGGAAGACATCATTGGTGACTCTCTTTCTCAGACATGCATTGATCACATTAACGTCCGACTTGACATTAAACTCGACACAAATTCAATGATTTTTGGCAGTAGGATCGCAGACCACTACTTAATCGCGGCAATTTGCGGGGGGAAAAAACTAGGGAATTCGTCCAATCACACTAAAAAGCTAGACAGCAATTTTAACACGAAAACTATCTTAGATCATAAAAACATATGCAAAGAAATAAGTCTAACAGACTGGCTGGACAGAGGCACTGGAAACGAAACCCCAAATTCAGAACTAATAGACGTACTTTATGAAACATTCATAAAAAAATATATGGCGATTGTCAACAATAACAAAATTAATAAACTATCGGATGGCTCAAAAATGAAACAACGAAATTGTAGCAAAGACTGGATAAATCAGGAAATAATAAACTTAATACGTAAAAGAGACTCGGCTTGGATTGATTACAAAAATAACAAGAGAAACAGAAATTTTAAATTACTATACACAAACTTAAGAAACACAGTCACGTCCGTTATTAGGCAGGAAAAGAAAAAATATTACTTCAAACAATTTGAGTCATGTAAAAATAAACCAAAACAAAATTGGGAACTCATCAACCAAATTATCAACAATAAACCTAAAACTGCCATTGACGATTTTATCATGAAGAATATGCCACAAGGTATGTCTGAAACTCAAGCAGCAGAGAAATTTAACAACACCTTTGCAGACATTATTGTCAATCTCAGAGACGATAACCGTATACAGAATCTCTCTACAGTTCCTAAACATATCCAACCTTCTGTCCCCTCAATTTTTATTCCTCCCATCTCAAAACAAGAAACTTTCAAAATTCTAAGTGACTTAAATGAAAGAAAATCATGTGGATACGATCAGGTACACATAAAGCACATTAAAGCATGCAAAACCTCCTTAGCTGATCTCGTGACAAACTTTATCAATGAAAGCATATCTACAGGAAACATCCCTAATAAACTCAAAATTGCTATTCTAAGACCAATTTACAAAAGTGGAACTAAATCCGATTGCACTAACTATAGGCCCATTGCCATCTTACCCGTCCTTCACAAAATACTTGAAAGATATGTAGCTAACGTTCTAGCCAATTTCTTGAAAAAACATAACATTATTAGTGAAAAGCAATATGGTTTCCAAAAAGGTAAAAATACAATTACACTTTTAACGGAGTTTTCTGACGTCATTAATGGAACTTTAAACAACGGAAAAAAAGCAGCAGCTATCTTTCTGGACTTTCGTAAGGCATTTGATACGTTGGATCACGATATTTTGCTTCAAAAATTGTATATTTATGGTGTCCGAGGTATTACCCTTAAATGGTTTGAAAATTATTTAAAAAATAGAGTGCATGTTACCAAAATTAATGGCGTTTTTAGTGAGAAGAGAACAGTGTACACTGGTGTTCCACAAGGTTCAATTTTAGGTCCGCTTTTATTCATTATTTATATTAATGATCTAGCTAACCTTAAACTGAAGGGCTCTCTTTATATATATGCTGATGACACCGCCTTGGTTAACGTGAATCACAATATAGGAGACGCAGTCCGAGATACACAGGATGATTTTAACAAAATTATTTACTGGTCTAACATTAATCGTATTTACATAAATTCAGAAAAAACCAAATGGATGAGCTTTCATTCACCAGGATACTATGATCTCTCATCTTATGCAATAAAAAACCACGAACCCTTGTGTCCCCACAACATGATAACTCATGACCCTGACTGCTGCGACTGTGATGTTATTGAGCGTGTTGAGAGCCATAAATATCTTGGACTCTACATGGACACAACCTTCCGATGGAATACACATATTCAAAAGTTAGCAGGGAAATTGCGTCTATGTGCATCTAAACTTTATAAACTACAATTTGTTGCAAGCACACATACATGTATTTTGGTTTACAAAGCTATCTGTGAATCTATATTGACCTATGGTTTGACAATATACGGCTCAACTAACCTCACAAATATAAAGAAAATAGAAACTATTCAATCATCCATTGCTAAAAATATAATCCCATACAACTTAAGAAATTCATTTTATCATAGCGAAGAAAGACTAAATTATCTAGGCATACTCTCTTTTCACAACCTTTACAAATACAGCATCACTTTAAAATATTTTTTTGATAATCAATTTAAATATAAAATCTCTCATGGGAAAAACACAAGGTTACAATCCAAAAATTATTTCCAACTTCCAAAAATATTAAACAATTACGGGAAATGTACAAGGGCATACACAATACCTTACGTGTTCAATCAACTGCCAAGGGAAATTATTTTATTAAACAATTTTAAAGAAATCAAAAATAAGACAAAAAATTTTCTTCTAGGCACTAAATTTTAAATAAAAATTTCAACCACTACAATGGAGCTTCCACTGAAATTCATATAATTTGATGACATTGTTTTAAACTATATCTTATGTATTTTCATGTAACGTTATTATTCTTCTCTCCTGCAGATAAGCAAATGCTTTGCGGGTCATTTGTTTAAAATTTTGTATAACTAACATGAATATGAATAAAGATTATTATTATTATTATTATTATTATTATTATTTAACAGTGATTTGTTTGTTTGTTTATCCCTGCTCCCCCCACCCCCCTGAAAATATTCATGCAGACACCCATGGCCACAAGCTGAAAACATAGCTCTTTTTCTACAGAAAAAAAAAACGTTGAGAACACATCGATCTCATGACTAATAAACAAATCTATTTTCGAAAACATAGTAGGCATGGTTGTTTGTGTTATTCTGCTGAGGATTAGCTATCCTCACAGACCTACTATGGCGTATAAACTGGCAGGCTGCTGTCAGACTCTTTGGCAAGCAGCTGCTTGAGAGGGTATTTATATTTTTTATTTAAAGAAAACAGAACTTGGAAAAAACTGGAGCCTCTTTTATTTTTTCAGCAAACGTTAAAAAAAAGCAATATATATAAACATTTCTTTTTAAAATGGAAAAAAAAAACGCCATCAAAGAATCGATTACAGAATCTCGGAATGCTGGTAGCCTAGATAAAAACATTGAAACGTAAAGTGAAGTGGTGGGAGGGGGGGGGTGAGAATTCTTCTAGGGGAGGGAAGAACAATAGCCACGTCTACTGGAACTTGGCTGCTGTACCTCAGCCAAGGTCCAAGACGGAAATAGCCAACTCCAACAGTCCTTTCTAATCTTGTCTGCTGGCCTTGATTCATAGCATTGATTTCCAAGTGAGCCAGCTCTCTGCCTCTTTCTCTCTACTGAGTACACCTTTCTTGTGCTTAATCGCTCCGCTGCTCCAGGTATCTAGCCTCTGGGATTGCTAACTTCGATTTCTAATAAATATTTGACGTTGGGCTCTCGCCATTGCGTTTCTGTTATTCTTTTCCTCCCTTGTACTCTCATATCGCCAGCGAAGTTTCAAGTTGTTTGAACTTTTGCGAAGCGTTCTCTCTCTCCCGATGAAGTTGAGCAGAGGTTTCTCTTTGTGTGGCGGTTTCTTCAATGAGCCGAGTTTGCTTATTCATTATTGATGAGCTCAATGGATGATGATCGTCGTTACGGCCGCTGCGCTATTCGAGGAAGCTTCAACTGGAAATGGGAGAGCGCGGTAGCTGGATTTGTTTTCCTTTTCCTGCAAGAAGTTTCTGTTTTCTTTTTGGTTCTTTGATCATTACTTTTAGCTTGCTCTAAGCTGTAATTTCATGTCCTTTCAGAAAAATGGGCTTTTCAAGTCTCTCTTTCTATCCGGGATTAGAGGGATTTTGCTCGCCATTCTCAGGGGATGATGTGATCCTTACCAGTTGTATTAGTAGCGAGTTAAGCAGAATATGTTGTATGTAGCATGCTAGGGGTAGGGTTGGGTTGTTTTACCTCTGAGCGGCACTTTTTTGCATACCATGGGCTAAATGGCCAGGTCACATGGACCCCGAAGGCTCAGAGAAGGTTGGGGGAAGGGACCCACTGGAACGGCTGTTGAGAGACAGATGGTAGCCTCCCGTCAAGGCCATCCAGCGTGTTCTTTAACGTGCACAGGGTATGGCTCTCCCACAAACGGGGCCACGGCTTAACGGCACATCCGACGGACGGCGGCCTTTCCAAACCCATCGGTGTCCCCTGCTGACCGTGAGCAGGGCGGGGAATTTTGCGGAGATAAATCTCAACGCTGACCCAGCTGGGACTCGAACCTGGGAACTACAGATTACGAGCCTGGTGCGCTACCGACTGAGCCAGCCCCGCCCCTCTACTGAAATAACTTGAAACTGTTTCCATTTCTCCATCCAGTATCTGCATATATGTAAATAAACTTTAGTGTAAAGATTAGTATTAAAATTCACCAACAATAATAATAGAAGTAAATGTTTAAGAATTGTTCAGATGTTTAGGACTAATTATGCTGACGTCATAACTTAGTTGTACGGCCTTATTTTATAGGGAGGTGTTGGCAGGTGGTGGGAGTTATCGAAAAAGAAAAATTCAACGCAATCCTTGTGAACAAATGGAAAGTAAACCTCTGCCGTAAAGGATGAGTCACCATGGCGTAAAAACAACCGCTGGAAACCATTCGTCTAACATCTCTTAAACGGCATGTTCCACCTAATGGGATGCCTCCCATTCCTGGAGCTTCACAGACCAAAACCTTGTCGGCACTGCTGTGGATATAGAACAGGGCCCTGCTGTGAACGAAACTATAAAGTTCTAAGCAATGGAACACATTAAGGGCCAAATTTGCCTCCATTCTTTTTCTTTAACCTCGTCCTAATGATCTTCCCTCACTCACCGAAAATGACGAACATGACATTTCATTCTCCTCCCTTCTTTTGAATTTCAGTTTTTACGAAATACTTTTTACTCCGTTCGCACGCGATTCAGAACCAGTGACATACGAAAAAACAAATCAAAATTGGGTAGAAAGCTTCTAAAGTTTTTGAGTGGCTTGTATTTTACACTTCCCTATCAAAAATTTAAGAATATCTATGGTATTCATTGAATTGTCATTCGATAATTGAAGAATGATCATGAAGAGTAATTTTTGCACACAATGGGCTAGATCGCCAGGTCCAAGTTTGGGTTGGGTTGTTTTATCTTTGACGGGATCTCTTTTTGCACGCAATGGGCTAAATTGTTAAGTCACAAGGACCCCGAAGGCTTAGAGAAGGTTGGGGGAAGGACTCACTGGAACAGCTGTTGGGAGACAGATGGTAGCTTCGCATCAAGGCCATCCAGAGTGTTCTTTAACGTGTAGAGGGTATGGCTCTCCCATACACGGGGCCACGGCTTAACGTCCCATCCGACGGACGGCGGTCTTTCCAGGCCCATCGGTGTCCCCTACTGTCCGTGGGCGGGGAGTTTTGCGATAAATCTCAACGCTAACCCAGCTGGGACTCGAACCTGGGAACTGCAGATTAGGAGACTGGCGCGCTACAGACTGAGCCACCCCTTCCCCTACCAACAACGAAGGTGGCCACACAGCAAACTGCAGCGCATTTGGCGTTGGGTTGTTTTACCTCTGAGCGGTACTTTTTTGCACACAATGGGCTAAATGGCCAGGTCACAAGGACCCCGAAGGCTCAGAGAAGGTTGGGGGAGGGGACCCCCTGGAATAGCTGTTGGGAGATAGATGGTAGCCTCCCGTCAAGGCCATCCAGCGTGTTTTTTAACGTGCACAGGGTATGGCTCTCCCGCACACGGGGCCACGGTTTAACGTCCCATCCGACGGACGGCGGCCTTTCCAAGCCAATCGGTGTCCCCTACTTACCGTGGGCAGGGAGGGGAGTTTTGCGGAGATAAGTCTCAACGCTGACCCAACTGGGACTCGAACCTAGGAACTGCAGATTAGGAGTCTGGCGCGCTACCGACTGAGCCACCCCTGCCCCGTATTTAGCGTTCCTTTATGAAGAGTTTGCTTCAATTAAACTGCACAAGCTTCATTTTGCTATCAGGCAAAGGTTTTGATTTAAAACCCCAGAAAGTTTACTTCACACGCTCCAGTTTGTTGCGAGATCGCCTCCATTATTGGTAATGATTTCTTTTTAAGACGCCAGATATTTAGAAACGTTCGTAACGCTAAACCACTCTCTGTGTGGCCGTACCCAAAGGAGAGCAAACAACTGAAGAAAAGTAATGGCTGAGGAATAAAAACAGCGACCGGCCTTTAATTGGAGTAATGGCGAAGAAGTTTGGAGTATGGAGGTAAATGCACGCGCTTTGTCTCTAATTTCTTTCTTTTGAAACCAATGTTTACCTTTTGGAGGCAGCAAGAAAAGAGAAAGTAATGGGGACTAAACAGTTCAACTCTCCCCCTCAAGTTGGGGGGATGAAGTAGGGGGGAAGGGGCTACGAACAACAGTGAAAGGTTCGCTTAGTCTCCTGGAAATATTCGCACTTCAGTCTCAAGAGTGGTAATAAAACTGGATTAATTTCTGATCTTTGGGGACAAAAATAATTAAATGCATCTGATGTCGGATGAATTTTTTTTTTCATAACAACAATAAAAGAGAATAGGATGATGCAAAGTATCAATCTCGTGTGTTATGCAATGATGCAGCTGAGACTGCGCACTTGACTCATCAATCATTGGTCAACGACCTATCAATCACTTGTCGATCAGCCAATGATCTACGAGAAGCGCCAAAACGGGAGAATAATTTTACGAGAACTACCAGATCCCTGTGGCAAATAGCTTGAGTGTGCAATTGTATAGCGATTAAAAATCTAATGTTTACCTCTCCAGAAGAAAATCTTATTAAACGATACAGCTATAGTAAAAATGCGCACAAATTTATTGTAATCATCTTTGTAACTTGAAAAAGGATTTTTTTTTTATCTCTCGTGCAATTGTTTGCCACAAACGTTGATTGTGGTAGGGGGTGGCTCTGTCGGTAGCGAGCCGGGTTTGTAATCTGTAGTTCCCAAAATCGAGTCCCACCTGTTTCAGCGTTGTCCCATCAGAAAAAGGACACTGATGGGCTTGGAAAGGCCGCCGTCCGTCGAATCAGTAGCTGTGGCTCATTGTGCGGAAGAACCATACCTTGTGCACGTTAAAGAACACTCTGGATGGCCTTGATGCGAGGCTACCATCTGTCTCCTAACAGCTGTCCAGTGGGTCCCCTCCCAACGCCTCCTACAAGACCTCAAGGTTAAAAGAAGGTTGGAGGAAGAGGATCCACTGACAGCTGTTAGGAGACAGATGGTAGCCTCCTGTCAAGGACATATAGCGTGTTCTTTAACGTGCACAGGGTATGGGTTGGGTTGTTTTTACCTCCGAGCGGCACTTTTTTGCACACCATGGGCTAAATGGTCAGGGTTGGGTTGTTTTACCTCTGAGCGGCACTTTTTTGCACGCCATGGGCTAAATGGCCAGGTCGCATGGACCCCGAAGTCTCAGAGAAGGTTGGGGGAGGAGACCCACTGGAACAGCTGTTGGGAGGCAGATGGTAGCCTCCCGTCAAGGACATCCAGCGTGTTCTTTAACGTGCACATGGTATGTGTCTTTTGCACACGGGGCCACGGCTTTACGTCCCATCCGACGGCCATCTCCAAGCCCATCGGTGTCCCCTACTGACCGTGGTCAGGGCGGGGAATTTTGTGGAGTTAAATCTCAACGCTGACCCAGCTGGGACTCGAACCTGAGAACAACAGATTAAGAGCCTGGCGCGCTACCGACTGAGCCACCCCCGCCCCGCACAGGGTATGGTCTTCAGCACGCAGGACCACGTTTTTACTTCTCATCCGACGGACGGCGGTCTTTTCAAACGCGTCGGTATCCCTTACTGATCGTGAGCAGTGCGGGGAGTTTTGCGGAGATAAATCTCAACGCTAGCTCAGTTGGGACTCGAACCAGGTTCGAACCTGGAAGCTACAGATTAAGAGCCTGGCGCGCAACCTATTGAGCACCTCCTCCCTCCCCCTTCCCGTAGAGAATAGCCAGCGATAATGAAACTGGAAATTGGAATCCTGGTACGCAACTACATCTATCTAACATTACAAATAATGGCGAGCGAAATGGGTTTCGTGGATGCGGTTTCTTTTATACCTGACCTGTTAAGGAAATTGAAAGGAAATTACTTAGCGTTATATTGAATCCAAGTCTGCCATCTGCCATACGATTCGAGGTGCTTTCGCGAACGTGCTCTAAACAGTGAGCGGAATTAAGTAATTTATTATTGAGGTTAACGTTCCAGCCAACCACAATATTTGTGCCTAGGAAACTTTCAAAGAGCACGGAGGAAAAAAATCTATGATTGGCGTTCAACTGTGGAACGTTTAAAGCACGTCTCTCAAAAAACCAGTAAAACTTCGGTGAACCTTTTGAATTGCACACGTGGAATTTAAATAGGTGTCCGGAAGCCACACTTATTAAAAAAAAAAAGTCGTTATTATTTTTAACCATTGTATTCGATTTCTTTATTCTGTATTTGCTGTCCGAGATGTTGCAGGGTTGGGTTGTTTTACCTCTGAGCGGCACTTTTTTTGCACACCATGGGCTAAATGGCCAGGTCACATGGACCCCGAAGGCTCAGAGAAGGTTGGGGGAGGTGATCCACTGGAACAGCTGTTGGGAGACAGATGGTAGCCTCCCGTCAAGGCCATCCAGCGTGTTCTTTAACGTGCACAGGGTATGGCTCTCCCGCACACGGGGCCACGGCTTAACGTCACATCCGGCGGACGGCGGCCTTTCCAAGCCCATTGGTGTCCCCTACTGACCGTGAGCAGGGCGGGGAATTTTGCGGAGATAAATCTCAACGCTGATCCAGCTGGGACTCGAACCTGGGAACTACAGATTACGAGCCTGGCGCCCTACCGACTGAGCCATCCCCGCCCCCAAGAGTTGTTGCAGAAAATAGGATGTATGAAACTTTGAATAGGGCCGAAATAAATGTATTTTAGGTTAAGGATAAATAAGATTTAAAAAAAATACAAATATCAATTCTATGCGATTATAAAATGCAAATTTCTATTTAATACAGCTTTTAGACCTTTACGATGTTTTTATTAGGTATTAAAAAATTGCGACGAAATTTCTATGTAACAAAAGTTTTTAAACAAGCAGATGTGAATAATGGTATCCTTGTATTCTACAAAACAAATAAATGTATTGATTTATTGCTAGATGACTTGAAAGATGTCTTTTCATGCATCAGATAACAGACATTGGTAAAAATAATTTTGAAGGAAACATCAAAATACAGCAGAATATCTCTGAATTTGCGCATCCATCATTAACAGTACCATATATATATATACAGTCGTATCAGAATAATATGACCACCTACCATACATATACGATGGTACAGTCGCTCAAAAAAGTATCCGAACACTATGGTTGATTACAGAATTCAGAAAAAATATCTGGCAACGAATTTTTTTAGAAATTAGTGATCTGGCAACTTTCGTGTCACGTGATTACAGAATTCAGGAAAAATATCTGGAGCTTGTGCAGCAACTGTACACGCTCCAGTTACCGTTCACAGCAAACTGGAGCGTGTGCAGTTACTGCACACGCTCAATATTTCCGTGAGTGAGCCCACACGATCCAGGTCTTTTTGAGCTCACACGATCCAATGTGCTGTGAACATTAACCGCAACCGCTCCAGTTTGCTGTGAACGGTAACTGCACACGCTCCATATTCATTGCATTATATATTCATACGCATTATATATATTAAAAAATATCCGAACACTATGGTTGATTACAGAATTCAGAAAAAATATCTGGCAACGATTTTTTTTTTGTTTTGAAATTAGTGATCTGGCAACCTTCGTTGACACGTGACACGAAGGTTGCCAGATCGCTAATTTCTAAAAAAAAAATCGTTGCCAGATATTTTTCCTGAATTCTTTAATCAACCGTAGTGTTCGGATACTTTTTTGAGCGACTGTACATTGAAGATGTCCTTTCATTACAGGATCCTGCTCGGCAATTAATTCGATTAAACTCGAGAATTTTCCGTTATGCGGTGTATAGAATGTATCGTTACATCCTTTGAATGGTAAATTATGTTCAGGTAAATAGAGTATGGATACGACGATTCGTTTAAATAGATTTTGCCATCGCTGAGTTTCAGTTTCAATTAATTTTTATTTTTTGTCAACTGTATTTCGAAACTTTAAGTTTTTCTTAGTTTACAGCCATGTATATATATTGCTTGGAAATGATTTGATGATTTTTCATGATTTTTCAGATGACTGCGTAAGTGAATTCAATCGCAAAAATCATCAGTGCACAAAGACGCACTGCATGATCAACACAAATTGCATGCACAGCAGCAGACTTTTTTGACTGAGTAAACTAATCATCTTCCTTCCTAGGTCTCTCCTTTTTAATTCTGACTAAAGAAACATCTAGTTCTTTTAGATTCCTTCCTAGTTATTTTTTCCTACTTTTTTTTTTATGGGCGGGGGTGGCTAGGTCGGTAGCGCGTCAGGCTCGTAATCTGTAGTTCCCAGGTTCGAGTCCCAGCTGAGTCAGCGTTGAGATTTATCTCCGCAAAATTCCGCGCCTTGCTCACGGTCAGTAGGGGACACCGATGGACTTGGAAAGACCGCCGTCCGTCGGATGGGACGTTAAGCCGTGGCCCCGTGTGCGGGAGAGCCATACCATGTGCAGGTTAAAGAACACGCTGGATGGCCTTGACGGGAGGCTACCATCTGTCTCCCAACAGCTGTTCCAGTGGGTCCCCTCCCCCAACCTTCTCTGAGTCTTCGGGGTTTTTGTGACCTGGCTATTTAGCCCATTTTGTGCAAAAAAGTGCCGTTCAGAGGTAAAACAACCCAAAATAGTTTTTTAAGTTATTTCTTAAATTTCGCCTGGGTCGTTTTTAATGTTATAGATTCTAATTCGATCAGTTGTCTGAAGAGGTCACGTTCCAGGTTCTTCCATATCAAAAAAAAAATACAGTTTCATTACTATATTCCGGTGCTAACGAAACAGGGCGGATTGGGTTGTTTTACCTCTGAGCGCCACTTTTTTTGCACACAATTGGTTAAATGGTCAGGTTACAAAGACCCCGAAGGCTCAGAGAAGATTGGGGGAGAGGACCCACTGGAACAATAGTTAGGAGACAGATGGTAGCCTCCCGTCAAGGCCATCCAACGTGTTCTTTAACATTGGATTGTTTTATCTCTGAGCGGCACTTTTTTGCACACCATGGGCTAAATAGCCAGGTCACAAGAACCCCGAAGGCTCAGAGAAGGTTGGGGGAGGGGACCCACTGGAAGAGCTGTCGGGAGACAGATGGTAGCCTCCCGTCAAAGCCATCCAGCACAGGGTATGGCTCTCCCATACACGGGGTATGGCTAACGTGCACAGCGTATGGTTCTCCCATACACGGGGCCACGGCTTAACGTCCCATCCGACGGACGGCGGCCTTTCCAAGCCCATCGGTGTTCCCTACTGACCGTGGGTAGGGCGGGGAATTTTGCGGAGATAAATCTCAACGCTGACCCAGCTGGTACTCGAACTTGTAAAGTACAGATTACGAGTTTGGCACGGTACCGACTGAGCCACACCCGCCCCATGAAATAGTCTTTCCTTGTTTTGGAGATACTAGTCTTCCCCAATCATAGATCTCATTTCCGTAAATCTGAATTGCATTCGGCCATTCATGATTAGTAACCGCTTGCGATTAATCTTCCTGGTGACTAGTCTAACGCTGTAAGCCACATTCTTTGTCTTTCTTGGTTCTTCCTTATCTAAACCTGATCCATTACACTGTTTGATCGTGTTCATCTCGCATAACGAAAGTCCACAGCTGGGTGCAGTCCCCCTAGGTTCATAGAAGGTCGCCCCTTCATCACATTCTTGTGTTTGAAGGTGCATCACCGTTTCAACTTCTGTTCCCATTTGGGGCGGGGGTGGCTCAGTCGGTAGCGCGCCAGGCTCGTAATCTGTAGTTCCCAGGTTGGAGTCCCAGCTGAGTCAGCGTTGAGATTTACCTCTGCAAAATTCCCCGCCCTGCCCACGGTCAGTAGGGGACACCGATGGGCTTGGAAAGGACGTCCGTCCGTCGGATGGGACGTTAAGCCGTGGCCCCGTGTGCGGGAGAGCCATACCCTGTGCACGTTAAAGAACACGCTGGATGGCATTGACGGGAGGCTGCCATCTGTCTCCCAACAGCTGTTCCAGTGGGTCCCCTCCCCCAACCTTCTCTGAGCCTTCGGGGTCCATGTGACCTGGCCATTTAGCCCATGGTGTGCAAAAAAGTGCCGCTCAGAGGTAAAACAACCCAACAGCTGAGAGACGCGCAAAGGATTGTTCCTCCCTGGTGAACCATTCCTTTTGTACGAAGGTTTCTGTCCTATTTCGAAGCAGAATTCTGCCATTGTCTACCTCAATTTGTCTTAATAGAATGAATGAATTGCTCTGCTGTTTTTCACCATTTTAGAATTTGAATATTTTTGCTATATTGTTTTCTTTTGATTATTAGTCTTTAGTTGTAAGCTAGTTGTAATGAAATGTAAAATTTTATTTCTCTGATAGAAATTAATAATCTGACATACAAAAAAAATGCAAATTCATTTTTTTCTCAAATTAAATTTAATAGTTCCCAGCTAATTAATTGCATGCTGATATTTATTTGAGATTATCAGAACGACCAAAAATAGAATTTCCAGCCCATGCTCTCCAATTTGCAAATTATAATTGAGTTGTTGTTGTTGTTGTTTTACCTCTGAGCGGCACTTTTTTGCACACCATGGGCTAAATGGTCAGGTCACATTTGACCCCGAAGGTCAGAGAAGGTTGGGGGTGGCGACCCACTGGAACAGCTGTTGGGAGCCAGATGGTAGCCTCCCGTCAAGGCCATCCAGCGTGTTCTTTAACGTGCACAGGGTATGGCTCTCCCACACACGGGGCCACGGCTTAACGTCCCATCCGACGGACGGCGGCCTTTCCAAGCCCATCGGTGTCCCCTACTGACCGTGGGCAAGGCGGGGGAATTTTGCGGAGATAAATCTCAACGCTGACCCAGCTGGGACTCGAACCTGGGAACTACAGATTACGAGCCTGGCGCGCTACCGACTGAGCCGCCCCCGCCCCTATAACTGAGTTTTATTTACTTTAACTAGTCAGACCTCTGTGGCAAGCAGCTGCTTGAGGGGGTATTTATTTATTTATTATTTTTATTGATACACACGAAAACAATTTCTTCTTCTTGTGCACATCAGCCAGTTTAACAAAGAATACTCTCTAAAACATGAAATCTCTTTTTAGCAACAGAAAAAAATACAAGCAATGAACACAAATTTCATACTTTTCACCTCTTATGTGTATAAATCAATTATCAAATTATAATTTGCTTCCCCACCAAACTCCCATGTTCAAAAAAAAAAAAATGATCTTATCATAGATTATTTAATATTTTATGGAACGCCATGTTAGAAACCGTAAGATACAAACAATTATGGAAAATACAAATAATGAAAATCCATAAATATGCAGAATCATTAAAAAGGAATCTATCAAAGTGATAGTTCAATATTTAAATTTTTTTTTTTTGAGAAACGTAGAGAAATAAGATTTTTTTACACATACAGCTTCTATTATGCGCTGATTTTACATCGGCATAATGATTTATTTTTTTTAAATTAATTTTTCACTTGATTGAGTTTTTTTTAAAACACAGAGGGAATACACGAACAGACTAAGAGGGTGGACACGTTAGGAGGGGGCGGGATTCGCAGCTGCCCCGACGGGCCACACACAGAGAATGCCCAACGCCCAGATGACATGACACAGCACCCGTGGGTGGATGACAGGCGGAATCACCATTTATTCCCTTGCAGTGTGAGGTCCGGCCGGAATGGTCTGGGCATGCGAAAGACTGCTGACAACTTTAGTGCGATCTCACACGGGAAGCTGTATTCGGGAAATCGTCCCCCACATCAAATACAGATGTAGGACTGGACAACATCGTCCAGTTTTTTACAGTAACGAACGAGGTATTCTGTTTCCCAGGCAGCGATGTCAACCTCAAGCGCAGCGACAGCCCCCCCCCCCCCCCTGGGAGGAATTTATTACTCGTAAGTTCCTCTGCAGATGCTACATGTGGTGAACATAACATTTTCGGGAAAAACGAGGGGAAAGGAACATGGGGTAGAGTAGCGAGGCAGGGAGGGCTTCAGTTGGACCGAGATTTTGAACAGAGCAGACAGCACTGAGATTTTAGAGAGAGCAGTTGGACGGGACGGCCAGAGCTCTGGGCGGGCCAGATTCAGTATCGGCATATCAGAATCATTGGAAATGAGTGCAGGACTTTGAATCAAAAGCAGTGTGATTTGATGCGTTAACGCAATGAATCCCTATGAATGAGTGGTTTCCTGAAATTAGGAGAGACTGGAATTTGCTTCCGAAGCGCCTAACCAGTGAAGGGCACCCTCCCCCTTCCAACATAACCATGATGATGCAGCAGACTGCCTCTCTTCGCCGAAGCCAAATTACCCAACAGCGTAAGTGATGGTCAACTGAGGGCCCGTCTCCACATCAGCCACATTGCCACGGAGATGTTTTCCCAGTCATCAGCTAAAGGATGAATTAAGAAGATGGTCCCCACCTGAAGCTAGAGTGACAACGACCTGGCCGTAATCCGATGCAGCTGACGGACGAACTGAGCACTTATAAGTTAAAGGAAGGGTAAGCGTGTACCGTTCTAAGTTGCTATTCTAAATTTTAGATTTTAAATTTAAAGGTCACAGTTCTATAGTCCATTTAATTCTTTAAGTCTTTCTTTTTTTAAGTCCACGATAGACGATTGATTATTAGAAAGATTAATTGCTCTGCCTGTACTTTAAAATATTTTGTCTCAATAAATATTGTTATTGTTTTATATTTCCATAAACCTGAGTTGCGCTCATCATTGTTCATATTAATAAAAACGTCTTCCCCTAAGGAGACGGCCTGGGATTTTTGCGGCCCGCATTGTCTAATTAAGGGAATAATCCGTAATTGGGCAATGTGGGAAACACAACGCCACAGATTTAAATTTGCATATTTCTACCTAAAAATTGAATAGTGCTTGCAACTGCGAGGTGCGCACAACACTTCAAAAACCCATTCATAAAATAAACGATTTAACATCAGAAACAATATTTATAACTTTCATTATTTTGTAGAAGACAGATATACCTTCCAGGTCCACTACTCACACGAGAGTCTAAACATCGAATGCAAAAAATTTACAGAGCATGTGGTGCCCGGTGCAATTGCACCGAATGTTTTATTTAAATTTTGGGGTCAATTTTTTTGTAGCCTGTTAAATATTTCAGCGATCATTTTGCGGAGATAAATCTCAACGCTGACATAGCTGGGACTCGAACCTGGGAACTGAAGATTACGAGCCTGGCGCGCTACCGACTGAGCCACCCCCGCCCCGCAAAAAAAAAGTGCCACTAAGAGCACTAAAACAACCCAACCCAGGGCCGGACACACTCTTTGAACATTAAACAAATATTATTTAAAATCGAGATTTAGATTGATTTGATTGAGATCTTAAATTTATCTTTATACACATATTTCATTAAAAATCATACCGAAAAAATTATTGAGCTCTGAATGCGATTTTCTATTGAGATAACATGGGACTGATTCCATTTTGTTGTCCTATGTTTACAGTCGCTCAAAAAAGTATCCGAACACTATGATCGATTACAGAATTCAGAAAAAATATCTGGCAACGATGTTTTTTAGAAATTAGTGAAATTAGCAACCTTCGTGTCACGCGAGTACAGAATTCAGGAAAAATATCTGGAGCGTGTACAGCAACTGTACACGCTCCAGTTTGCTGTGAACGGTAACTGCACACGCTCAATATTTCCGTGAGTGAGCCCACACGATCTAGTATCGAAATAATATGACCACCTACAGTCGCTCAAAAAAATATCCGAACACTATGGTTAATTTCAGAATTCAGAAAAAAATCTGGCAACGATTTTTTTAGAAATTAGTGGTCTGGCAACCTACGTGTCACGTGACACGAAGGAATTTTGTTTTGGGAGAGGGGGGTCTAGTTTAGTCTGGAACAGGGGTTCTCAACGTAGGGTACAGTAGCTCAAAAAAATATCCGAACACTATGGTGGATTACAGAATTCAGAAAAATATTTTGGCAACGAATTTTTTAGAAATTAGTGATCTGGCAACCTTCGTGTCACGTGACACGAAGGTTGCCAGATCACTAATTTCTAAAAAAAATCGTTGCCATATATTTTTTCTGAATTCTGTAATCCACCATAGTGTTCGGGTATTTTTTTGAGCGACTGTAGGTGGTCATATTATTTTGATACTAGATCGTGTGGGCTCACTCACGGAAATATTGAGCGTGTGCAGTTACCAAAAAATTCGTTGCCAAATATTTTTCTGAATTCTGTAATCCACCATAGTGTTCGGATATTTTTTTTTGAGCTACTGTACCCCACGTTGAGAACCCCTGTTCTAGACTAAACTAGACCCCCCTCTCCCAAAACTGTTCACAGCAAACTGGAGCGTGTGCAGTAACTTCCAGTTTGCTGTGAACGGTAACTGGAGCGTGTACAGTTGCTGTACACGCTCCAGATATTTTTCCTGAATTCTGTAATCACGTGACACGAAGGTTGCCAGATCACTAATTTCTAAAAAAAATCGTTGCCAGATATTTTTTCTGAATTCTGTAATCCACCACAGTATTCGGATACTTTTTTGAGCGACTGTACCTGCATATTTCTATAGCGTCCCTGTATTGAGTTTCTGTACGTGTTCAGTAATTTCCAGGATGCCATTGCTGCATCGCCGTGGGTTAGAAGGGTAACTGCAGGATAAAGAGAGCGAAAACAAGCTTTCCATATTCAGTTCAACGACATCGTATTCCGCCACGACAACAAGCGCTAACGTTTCGACCTCTGTTGGTTGGTGTGCATCTAATCGTTACACCGTGACGTCAGCGAGTCAAACAAAACGGGCAGTCTGTTTGCTGAGAGCGGAATGCAATCGATTCTGAAGCGATGGCGAAAACTGTCGTCCACCAAATGGCAGATCATGTAGACACCAAATTCCAAATTCAAATTTATTTTCAATAAGTATTATCTATAATTATTTTACATAAAAAATCCCACTAAGCCGAAGCTTATCAGCGGGAATGTACATATATGATTTTACAGATATGATCTAGATTGCCTCAATAGTACAAAAAATGAAGGAGAGAAAAAAAGGAATAAATGAGAAAGAAAACCGACAAAATGATGAAAGTTTCCAAATAAAAACATCACTTTTTCATCAATCACTGAAATAATTTATCTTTAACATCACAAATTTTTTTTAAGTTAACTATTTCTCTAGAAAGCAAGTTAAATAGGTAGAGAATTTGATATTCTTTGGAATTTCGTCCATAATTATTATAAAATTTTGGTTGTTTCAAAAAACCCATAGCCTTTTTTCTAGTAAACTTATTGTGGCAAATATTTTCCTTATAGGTATCATCAAAGAAGTTATTGATAACAGAAACAAACACATATAAACTTTCAATAGGTAAAATTTTGAACAAACTGAATATAAAATCTTTCGTTGTAAGGGAATATTTAACTTCTGTAATTTTATGCAACCGAATAATAATTGGGAGGCAATCATCATCATCATCATCATCATCATCAAGCAGCCATGGGCTACGGAGGTCAACCAGACCGTGCAATTTAGTTCTCCAAGCAAGTCTATCCTGAGCTACATCTACTGCATCTGGCCACTGCACACCAATTTTAACAAGGTCCTGTTTGACATTGTCTGCCCACCACATCCTAGGTCTCCCCTTCTTTCTGAGGCCTTTAGGCACACTGTTCATAACCCTATTCGCCAATCTATAATTATTCATACGGGCAACATGGCCTAACCAACGGAGTCTCTCTCTGCACAATATGCTGCTTAAAGGAGGTTGCAAACTCCTTTGCCTAACCTCATCATTAGTTACAAAGTTGAACCACCTAATGCCCAAGATACTGCGTAAGCATCTGGAATCAAAAGCATCTAGTTTCCTGTTATCTTGTTTACAAAGTGTCCAAGTTTCACTACCATAACTAACCCTAGAAAGAACCAAATTATTATACAGTCTAATTTTAGTCTTTAGGTGTATACGCCTATTTCTCCACACTCTCCATAGATCCACATCCTATTTCTCCACATTGCTCATCACGCAATTGACTGTCAACCAGATTCTTAATTCTATTAAGCACAATCATGGAAAGAACTTTACCTGGAACAGAGAGTAGGCTGATACCCCTATAGTTATCACAAGAACTGCGATCACCTTTTTTGAAAATAGGGATAACAATAGCTCTGGTAAAATCCTTAGGAACCATGCCTTTATCATAAAAGATATTCAGAATTTCAGTCATCCAAGTGGTAACCGAAACATTTCCAGCTCTAAGCATTTCCTTAGTAATTTCATTTACCCCTGGGAATTTATGAAGTTTAAGTTTAGAAATAGCCAAAATAACTTCAGATTGTGTTATAGCACCAACATTAAAGCCACCAATGCATCTATCATCATTGCAAACAATGGGAATAGAACTAACCGCATTGTTTAGTACATCACTGAAATGCTCAGCCCACCTAGCCATGACAGAATCCTCACCTTCTATAATCTTACCTTGTTTATCCTTCAATCCCTGTATACCTGTCCGTTTTCTACCACACAAAACATTAACTATCTGGTACAGCTCTCTGCTGTTGTGCTGTCTAACTGCTTCCTCAGCTTTGTCAGCCAGGCCATCAAGCCAAAGATTCTTATCAGCAGCTAACTGATCTTTTACACGTTTATTAAGGTCTCTGTAATGCTTTCTATTAGGACTAGTAGGGTATTGATTAAGGGCATTCCTGCAGTTCTTTCTTTCCGAAATAAGCTCAAGTGCCTTATCACTCAGATAATTTTGCCTCTTCTGCTCCTTTTTTCCTAAAAGAGTACTGTTAGTGTCCAAAAAAGCCTGTTAAAATGATCCCATTCTTCCTCAACTTCAGTAGTAAGCATACCATGACTGTCATAATGACTAAGTAACCTATCATGGTAAGCTTTGGCTATAACTGGGTCTTTCAGAGCTTCAGTATTAAAAGCAAATTTTTTAACCCTAGCACAACACTTTTTAAGTTTAAGTTGCAACACACTTTTTAAGTTTAAGTTGCAACACACTTTTAACTAGGTAATGGTCAGATCCAATTTCAGCTCCCCTATATGCCCTGGTATTCCTAACAGAACTAGCCCATTTGCTGTTAATTAATATATAATCAATCATATTCCTATGCAGCCCATCAGGTGAAACCCATGTGTACTTATGTATGTCGCGGTGTTTGTAATAAGTGTTAGATATTCTGAATCCTTTGAGTTTACTTACCTGTAGGAGACGTTGCCCATTGCCATTGCAGCTACCAATACCAAAAGGGCCTATTACTCCTCCCCAAAGGTCAGAGTCAGTACCAACTTTGGCATTGAAGTCACCAAGAACAAGGGTAATATCTCCTTTCTTGACAGAATTCAAAATATCCTGAAGTTGTTCATAAAACCTATCCTTCTCATCCTCATCGGCATCCTCAGTGGGGGCATAACAGCAGATAACATTCAGGTCTTTAACGCTTGTCTGAAATTTTGCTGTAAGAAACCTTTCATTAATGCACTCATATCCTAGAAGAGCATCACTAGCGTGTCTGCTGAGAAGCAGACCCACGCCTTGGTGATGCTTGTTGTCGTCCCTCCCTGATAAGAGAAATTTAAGATTATTTTTAAGAATCTGACCTTTATCTGTCCATCTGGTCTCTTGCAAGCCGAGAATATCTAAATTATAATGGTGTAATTCTTGTGTGACCAACTACCAAAGGTTGTTTTTTATGTTTTTGCAGATATGTTCATTTGATGCTCAGTTGTTTTACTTCTCAGTAATGTTTCTTTTTTTGCACTCAGTGGGTTAAAAGTCCAGTCACAAAGACCCCAAGGAACCCAATGAACACAGCTATTGATAGATAATAACCTCCCGTCAAGGCCATCAGTGTATCCTTTAACATCCAGAGGAAATGGCTGTCCTGCACACTGCGCCATGGCTTAACGTCGTTTCGATGGACGGAGGTCTTTCCAAGGCCACGAGTGAGCTAAATGGCCAGGTCACAAGAACCCCAAGGACTCAGGGTTGGGTTGTTTTACCTCTGAGCGGCACATTTTTGCACACCATGGGCTAAATGGCCAGGTCACATGGACCCCGAAGGCTCAGAGAAGGTTGGGGGAGGGGACCCACTGGAACAGCTGTTGGGAGACAGATGGTAGCCTCCCGTCAAGGCCATCCAGCGTGTTCTTTAACGTGCACATGGTATGGCTCTCCCGCACACGGGGCCACGGCTTACCGTCCATCCGACTGACGGCGGCCTTTCCAAGCCCATCGGTGTCCCCTACTGACCATGGCCAGGGCGGGGAATTTTTGTGGAGATAAATCTCAACGCTGACCCAGCTGGGACTGGAACCTGGGTACTACAGATTACGAGCCTGGCGCGCTACCGACTGAGCCACTCCCCCCCCCCCCCAAGGACTCAGAGTTGCGTAGTTGAAGAGACCCATTTGACAGTTGTAAAGCCTCTTGTCAAGGCCAGGGCGGGCCGGGGTTCAGCTCAGTCAATAGCGCGCCCAAGCTTGTAATCTGCAGTTCCCACGTTCGAGTCCCAACTGTAGCAGCGTTGATATTTATCTCCGCAAAGCCCCACCTTGCCTCTGTCATTAGGGGACACCGATGGGCATGGAAAGACCGAATGTCAGTCGAATGGGACATAAGCCGTGGTTCTGTATGTAGGAGAGCCGTACTTCGTGTACGTTAAAGAACATGCTGAATGACCTTGACGGGAGGTCACCATCTGTATGCTAATAGCTGTTCAGTGCTTCCCCTTCCCTCCCCACCTTCTCTTAATCCTTGGGGTCTTTGTGATCTGGCCATTTAGTCCATTGTGTGCAAAAAAAGTTGGGTTGGGTTGTTTTACCTCTAAGCGGCACTTTTTTGCACACCATGGGCTAAATGACCAGGTTGGGTTGGGTTGTTTTACCTCTGAGCGGCACTTTTTTGCACACCATGGGCTAAATGGCCAGGCCACAAGGACCCCGAAGGCTCAGAGAAGGTTGGGGGAGGGGACCCACTGGAACAGCTGTTGGGAGACAGATGGTAGCCTCTCGTCAAGGCCATCCAGCGTGTTCTTTAGCGTGCACAGGGTATGGCTCTCCCGCACACGGGGCCACGGCTTAACGTCCCATCCGACGGAAGGCGGCCTTTCCAAGCCCATCGGTGTCCCCTACTGACCGTAGGCAGGGCGGGGAATTTTGCGGAGATAAATCTCAACGCTGATCCAGCTGGGACTCGAACCTGGGAACTGAAGATTACGAACCTGGCGCGCTACCGACTGAGTCACCCCCGCCCCGCAAAAAAAAAGTGCCACTAAGAGAACTAAAACAACCCAACCCAGGGCCGGACTTACGCATAAGCTAACTAAGCTACAGCTTAGGGCCTCACGATCTGTGGGGCCTCAAAAAATGTATTTCAAGTTTTACTACATTGCGAATTTTTTTTAATATTTAATCTATTGTGCAAAACACTTTAACTTTGCTTACCAATGCTGGAATAATATTTTCACACATCAATTTCGTGTTTATTATTTAATGTTCCCCTCAATCAGAATAATTAGTTATGTGTTTCGACTTTCGAATTTTTGGGGGTCTCTTAAATTTCACCCAACGCAACAAGGGGCGGGGGTGGCTCAGTCGGTAAGCGCCAGGTTCGTAATCTGCAGTTTCCAGGTTCGAGTCCTAGCTGGGTCAGCGTTGAGACTTATCTCCGCAAAACTCCCGCCCTGCCCACCGTCAGTAGGGGACACCGATGGGCTTGGAAAGACCGCCGTCCGTCGGGTGGAACGTTAAGCCGTGGCTACTTGTGCGGGAGAGCCATACCCTGTGCACGTTAAAGAACACGCTGAATGGCCTTGACGGGAGGCTACCATCTGTCTCCCAACAGCTGTTTCAGTGGGTCTCCTCCCCCAACCTTCTCTGAGCCTTCGGGGTCCTTGTGACCTGGCTATTTAGCCCATGGTGTGCAAAAAAGTGCCGCTCAGAGGTAAAACAACCCAACCCAACAAGGCCATTTGGGATGTTTCTTTAATGTGAAGCGGGTATGGCTCTCCTGCATACTAAACGTCTAATCCTCCGCGACTTTCCCAGAGCATCAATATTCCCTTTCTCGCCGAAGGTAGAGGAATGGGAACAATAAACAACTAAGTATGTCGTCATTGAATTTAATACTTTGATCAATTGCGTTGTTTTACCTCTGAGAAGTACTTTTTGGCCCACAATGGGCTAAATGGCCAGTTCATAAGGACCCCGAGGGCTCAGAGAAGATTGGGGGGAGGGGACCCACTGGAACAGCTGTTGGGAGACAGATGGTAGCCTCCTGTCAAGGCCATCCAGCGTGTTCTTTAACGTTGGGTTGTTTTACCTCTGAGCGGCACTTTTTTTGCACACCATGGGCTAAATGGCCAGGTCACAAGGTCCCCGAAGGCTCAAAGAAGGTTGGGGGAGGGAACCCACTGGAACAGCTGTTGGGAGACAGATGGTAGCCTCCCGTCAAGGCCATCCAGCGTGTTCTTTAACGTGCAGAGGGTATGGCTCTCCCGCACACGAGGCCACAGCTTCACATTCCATCCGATGGACGGTGGCCTTTCCAAGCTCATCGGTGTCCCCAACTGACCGTGGGCAGGGCGGGGAATTTTGCGGAGATAAATCTCAACGCTGACCCAGCTGCGACTCGAACCTGGGAACTACAGATTACGAGCCTGGCGCGCTACCGACTGAGCCTTCCCCCCCCCCCCCCCCCCCCGATTAAGGGAAATAATTTGTCTGATACATCGCAAACTGACCGACGGATGAATTTTTACGTTAAGAATTTTATTTTAGATTGTTAAGAACTCAAATAATAATCATTTGAAGCTAAAATTAAAATCTTGACAATATTTGGGAAGAAGGAAAAAATGAATTTATGAGAAGCGATTTTATTAATAAAAGAAAATATCTAAAAATAATGATAGACTGAATGGGGCTTATTTTTTTACCCACCTTCCTATTGCTTTTCGCTAGTTTTTGTTAGTTTTGAGATCTTCAATCAGAAACAATTTAAATCGCAAACATCGGACGTCACAATGATGAAATGCACAAAAAAGAGGAAAACAACTCAGGAACAAAATACAAATGCGAATGAAATTTCTAGTATATCAGAAAGTGCGAAATTCTTTTAAAAAGTAGCATTAATGGGCTATATACACTGGTTTCCATAAATTAAGCAAAATCCGTAATGTTAAGTGAATGGGTTGGGTTGTTTTACCTCTGAGCGGCACTTTTTTTGCACACCATGGGCTAAATGGCCAGGTCACATGGACCCCGAAGGCTCAGAGAAGGTTGGGGGAGGGGACCCATTGTGAACAGCTGTTGGGAGACAGATGGTAGTCTCCCGTCAAGGCCATCCAGCATGTTCTTTAACGTGCACAGGGTATGGCTCTCCCGCACACGGGGCCACGGCTTAACGTCCCATCCGACGGACGGCGGCCTTTCCAAGCCAGTCGATGTCCCCCTACTGACCGTGGGCAGGGCGGGGAATTTTTGTGGAGATAAATCTCAACGCTGACCCAGCTGGGACTCGAACCTGGGAACTACAGATTACGAGCCTGGCGCGCTTCCGACTGAGCCACCCCCGCCCCTAAGTGAATGGGAAGCTAACGTCAAAGTTCTGTAACTTCTAAAATAAGTTTTTTTGTTTTGAAAAATGCGATTGCAGATAAAGAACTCAATCAAATAAATCAATATCTCGTTTTTTTAACAATATTCGTTCAGTATTTAATGAGTTATGGAAGTTTGAATATTTAGCGATAACAACGCCAGGCACAAAAAAATTGACTTCAGAAGTTAATTAAAACTTAGTAATAAGTATTGTATCAAAAGTGTTTAATAAAAAAATTCCGTATTTTAGAAGTTTGTGTAAAGAATTCTTTCACTATTCTTCAGTTTTGTATAAGTTTCTTAAGACTGGCATTGCTTAAGATTAGCACGTTAGCTTTCCATTGACATAACATTGGATTCTTCCTTTACTTATGGTAACCAGTTGGGGCGGGGGTGGCTCAGTGGGTAGCGCGCCAGGCTCGTAATCTGCAGTTCCCAGGTTCGAGTCCCAGCTGGGTCAGCGTTGAGATTTATCTCCGCAAAATTCCCCGCCCTGCCCACGGTCAGTAGGGGACATCGATGGGCTTGGAAAGGCCGCCGTCCGTCGGATGGGACGTTAAGCCGTGGCCCCGTGTGCGGGAGAGCCATACCCTGTGCACGTTAAAGAACATGCTGGATGGCCTTGACGGGAGACTACCATCTGTCTCCCAACAGCTATTCCAGTGGGTCCCCTCCCCCAACCTTCTCTGAGCCTTCGGGGTCCATGTGACCTGGCCATTTAGCCCATGGAGTGCAAAAAAGTGCCGCTCAGAGGTAAAACAACTCAAATCCTTTACTTATGGTAACCAGTCTATAAAGACAGTTCTAGAATCGAAATGCAAAAACGTTACCACATCATCAAGTTTCAAAACGTATTCTTTTTAGAGCTATGTCAAATGATAATTTATAATATTTTTACTGATGCTTCGGACAGAGGAAAAGAAACTTTTTACTCTGGTAAGTAAAAATTCAATGCCTAAAAATTTCCTTATGTAATTCAGACTTGATTTGTTTTACCTCTGAGCGACACTGTTTTTGCGCACAATGGTCAGGTCACAAGGACCCCAGAGGGCTCAGAGAAAGTTGGAAGGAGACCCACTAGACAATTATTAGGAGACAGATGTTAGCGTACCGTCAAGGCATCCAGGGTGTTCATTAACGTACACAGGGTATGGCTCTCGTGCTTCCGAACCACGGCTAAACGTCTCATCCGATGGACGGCGGCTTTTCCAAGACAATCGGTGTCCCCTACTAACTGAGGGCAGCGCTGGGACACCAATACAGAGAGGGGTGGGGGTGGCTCAGTCAGTAGCGCGCCAGGCTCGTAATCTGCAGTTCCCAGGTTCGAGTCCCATCTGGGTCAGCGTTGAGATTTATCTCCGCAAAACTCCTCGCCCTGCCCACGGTCAATTAGGGTTGATGGACTTGGAATAGTCCGTCCGATGAGATGTTAAGCCGTGACTCCGCGTGTGGGAGAGCCATACCCTGTGCACGTTAAAGAACACGCTGGATGGCCTTGACGGGAGGCTACCACCTGTCTCCCAACAGCTGTTCCTGTGTGTCCCCTCACCCAACCTTCTCTGAACCTTCGGGGTCCATGTGACCTGGCCATTTAGTCCATGGTGTGCAAAAAAAGTGCCGCTCAGAGGTAAAACAACCCAACCAATTCAGAGATTATTTGGGAAGAAGGGAGTAAAATTATAATTAATTTATAGAAATTATGAACTCATGAGGGTTGGGTTGTTTTACCTCTGAGCAGCACTTTTTTGCACACCATGGGCTAAATGGCCAGGTCACAAGGACCCCGAAGGCTCAGAAAAGGTTGGGGGAGGGGACCCACTGGAACAGCTGTTGGGAGACAGATGGTAGCCTCCCGTCAAGGCCATCCAGCGTGTTCTTTAACGTGCACAGGGTATGGCTCTCCCGCACACGGGGCCACGGCTTAACGTCCCATCCGACGGACGGCGGCCTTTCCAAGCCCATCGGTGTCCCCTACTGACCGTGGGCAGGGCAGGGAGTTTTGCGGAGATAAATCTCAACTCTGACACAGCTGGGACTCGAACCTGGGAACTGCAGATTACGAGCCTGGCGCGCTACCGACTGAGCCACCCCCGCCCCAACTCATGAGGAGCAATTTATTTGTTAATGAAAGAAAATATCTAAAAAGCAATGAAAGGCTGAATGGGGGACTCGAACTATGGCACTAAAATTATGAGCTTGGCAATCTATAGACAGGGACAAACGCGCTCCATATAATTCAGAAATTTTATAATTTTATGTTTCCATCACGCCATAATTGACAGTTTTCGGTATTAGTTTTATTAATCACATTTCTAAAAGTAAGAGCATTTTGTAATTTCGAAAATACTGTCTAATCATATCGCAAAAAAAAAAAAATTCCAGCTTCCTTCTACCCAAGCAACCTCTCCCTGAGAAAATAGGCTAATTCCCAATGGGCATTTTCATTCTAACGGTTATCAGAGGAATCACCTTTCTGTTGGCGAACAATAATGAAGACTTTTCCAAAAGCACTCTCGCTGTATTCCATCGAGATAACATCAGATCCTACCCTCCTAGTGATAAGCTGTTGACGCATAATGATGGATGCGAAAATTCGTGTAGCTCGGCAACTACGAACGAGATGATATGAAACTGCTTTTTCTCGAACGCATTAGGTTCGCGCAACGTGGGAGACAAAAAGTGGGATGTTAAAAGTGGCTCTTAAAAGACTGTAGTTGATGCTTTGAATTTCCAACACTTTCAATAATATGTTAACTTAAGAAGTGTCCACTACTAACCGGAGAAAGAAAGCATTTTAACTGATTTGTGTGAGAGTAGTGTGTTTTTATCCTGGTACAGAGGGACAAGGGTGGCTCAGTCGGTAGCGCGCCAGGCTCGTAATCTGTAGTTCCCAGGTTCGAGTCCCAGCTGGGTCAGCGTTGAGATTTATCTCCGCAAAATTCCCCGCCCTGCCCACGGTCAGTAGGGGACACCGATGGGCTTGGAAAGGCCGCCGCCCGTCGGATGGGACGTTAAGCCGTGGCCCCGTGTGCGGGAGAGCCATACCCTGTGCACGTTAAAGAACACGCTGGATGGCCTTGACGGGAGGTTACCATCTTCTCTCCCAACAGCTGTTCCAGTGGGTCCCCTCCCCCAACCTTCTCTCTGCCTTCGGGGTCCATGTGACCTGGCCATTTAGCCCATGGTGTGCAAAAAAGTGCCGCTCAGAGGTAAAACAATCCAATCCTGGTACTGATTATATATTTTTGCATGCGTACGTGAGGAATTCGGTAAACAACCTGTAAAGCTGGAGAACAACATACACTGCCCTATCAAAAATGTTAAGTTGTTGTTCCTCTGAGCGACACTTTTTGCCTACAATGGGCTAAATGGCCAGGTCACAAGGAGCCCGAAGGCTCAGAGAAGGTTGGGGGAGGGGACCTCCCCTCAGATTGTAGCCTCCCGTCAAGGCCATCCAGCGTGTTCTTTAACGTGTATAGGGTATGGTTCTCCCGCGCCGTATCACGACTTAACGTCCCATCCGACGGACGGCGGCCTTTTCATGCCCGTCTGTGTCCTCTACTGACTGAGGACAGGGTGGGGGTGTAAAAAATATAATAAAATAAATACCCCCTGAAGCAGCTGCTTGCCACAGAGATCTGACAGGAGCCTGTCAGTTTATATGCCATAGTAGAAGGTCTGTGGGGATAGTGGGACCTCAGCAGAAAGACAACACGAACATCCGTGTCTTACCCGGGGCTCGAACCCAGGTTCCTTAGATCAGTAGTCAAGCGCGCTAACCACATAGCGAGATAAATCTCAATGCTGCTCCAGCTGGCCACCTGGATAGGGATTTAGATTGTCACGGGAGAGGGTGGCTCACTCGGTAGCGCTCCTGGCTCATAATCTGTAGTTCCCAGGTTCGAGTCCCAGCTGGATCAGCGTTGAGATTTATCTCTGCAAAACTCCCCGCCCTGCTCACGGTCAGTAAGGGACACCGATGGGCTTGGAAAGGCTGCCGTCCGTCGGATGGGACGTTAAACCTTGGCCCCGTGTGTGGGTGAGCAATACCCTGTGCACGTTAAAGAACACGCTGGATGGCCTTGACGGGAGGCTACCATCTGTCTCCCAACAGCTGTTCCAGTGGGTCCCCTCCCCCAACCTTCTCTGAGCCTTCGGGGTCCTTGTGACCTGACCATTTAGCCCATGATGTGCAAAAAAGTGCCGCTCAGAGGTAAAACAACCCAACGTTAAAGAACACGCTGGATGGCCTTGACGGGAGTCTACCATCTGTCTCCCAACAGCTGTTCCAGTGGGTCCCCTCCCCCAACCTTCTCTGAGCCTTCGGGGTCCTTGTGACCTGACCATTTAGCCCATGATGTGCAAAAAGTGCCGCTCAGAGGTAAAACAACCCAACGTTAAAGAACACGCTGGATGGCCTTGACGGGAGTCTACCATTTGTCTCCCAACAGCTGTTCCAGTTGGTCACCTCCTCCAACCTTCTCTGAGCCTTCGGGTCCATGTGACCTGGCCATTTAGCCCATGGTGTGCAAAAAAGTGCCGCTTAGAGGTAAAACAACCCAACCCAATTGGATTGTCGCTTTTGTTATCATGAGGCAGAATATTTCCTACACTTCATATCGTTCCGGTTATCGAAAATAAATAAAATACTTAATGAGATTGCTCTTGGTCCAGTAAGTTTTTATATATGTACAGATCGCTATTTATTTGCTCTCAGATAAAAGAAAAACTTAGCAAGCAAACTTTCTTCGAAACGAAGACGTCGTGTTATGAAGGCCGCGCATCCGGAGCGGGATCTTCTGGTGGAATTTTGCTTTTATGACCCCCTCTCATGTGGTAAACGTCAATATAGATCATTCGTCCTTTGCCGGACATCCACTAGGGACATCATCGCTGTTGACGTCAGGTGACCTGTTTCTTCTATCTCACAGACTGGCAGGTCCCGAGGGGGGCAAACTCGCGATCCGTATGTGAGTTGATAAATGGGAAAATATGACAGCGAAAAAAATGCCGATTGGATAAGGAAGCAGAATCGAAAGGGTACACCATCAATACTAAACAGAATAACTTCAACAAAATGCGAATAATAAATAAAATTTTGTTTTGACGGCAAAAGAAAAATATTTTTAGAAAGTTCGGGGGTTTTACCTCTGAGCGGCACTTTTTTTTTGCACACAGAAGGGGGCGGGGGTGGCTCAGTCGGTAGCGCGCCATGCTCGTAATCTGTAGTTCCCAGGTTCGAGTCCCAGCTGGGTCAGCGTTGAGATTTATCTCCGCAAAATTCCCCGCCCTGCCCACGGTCAGTAGGGGACACCGATGGGCTTGGAAAGGCCGCCGTCCATCGGATAGGACGTTAAGCCGTGGCCCCATATGCGGGAGAGCCATACCATGTGCACGTTAAAGAACACGCTGGATGGCCTTGACGGGAGGCTACCATCTGTCTCCCAACAGCTGTTCCAGTGGGTCCCCTCCCCCAACCTTCTCTGAGCATTCGGGTCCATGTGACCTGGCCATTTAGCCCATGGTGTGCAAAAAAGTGCCGCTTAGAGGTAAAACAACCCAACCCAAATGCACACAGAGGGCTAAATGGACAGGTCACAAGGATCCCAAGAGCTCAGAGAAGGTTGGGGGAAAACACTCGCTGGATAGCTGTTAGAAGATAAATGGTAACCTCCAATCAAGGTCATCCAGCGGGTTCTTTAACATGCACAGGGTCTTGCTCCCCCGCACACTGGTCCACGGCTTAACGTCCCATCCAATGGGCGGCGGCCGTTCCAAGCCCATCGGTGTCCCCCTACTGACCGTGGGCATGGCGGGAAGTTTTGCGGAGATAAATCTCAACGCTGACCCAGCTGGGACTCGAACTACGGAACTGTAGATTACGAGCCTGGCGCGCTACCGATTGAGCAAGTGATCTGGCAACCTTCGTGTCACGTGACAGGACGGTTGCCAGATCACTAATTTCTAAAAAAGAAATTGTTGCCAGATATTTTTTCTGAATTCTGTAATCAACCGTAGTGTTCGGATACTTTTTTTGAGCGATTGTACAACGAGAATAATTCAGAATGTTTTTTTTCTCACAATGATATTACAGAACCATAAAAATCACTAAACTCATTATTTTCACACTACCTTGACACTAAAAAATTGGGTTAGGAGATACTTCCACACAGGCGCAAAAAATATTAATTAAGGGGTTGAAAATAATAAAAAAACTGGATTGGGAGAAATTTCTATATATTGAGTTGGGTTGTTTTACCTCTGAGCGGCACTTTTTGCACACCATGGGCTTAATGGCCAGGTCACATGGACCCCGAAGGCTCAGAGAAGGTTGGGGGAGGGGACCCACTGGAACAGCTGTTTGGAGACAGATGGTAGCCTCCCGTCAAGGCCATCCACCGTGTTCTTTAACGTGCATTGGATATGGCTCTCCCGCACACGGGTACACGGCTTAACGTCCCATCCGACGGACGGCGGCCTTTCCAAGCCCATCGGTGTCCCCTACTGACCGTGGGCAGGGCGGGGAATTTTGCAGAGATAAATCTCAACGCTGACCCAACTGGGACTCGAACCTGGGAACTACAGATTACGAGCCTGGCGCGCTACCGACTGAGCCATCCCCACCCCTACTATATATTGAATAATAGACAATCGTATATACCTGTGATTACTTTAAACACGTAATAATACTTAAATACATGAAATATTTTAAATAATTACAGAGGAAAAATTGTCATTAGCCGGGTGGGATCCGAACCCACGATCTCCTGATAACACGTCAGGTGCTCTGACCGACGAGCAATCATTCTCTATTAGTGGCTTTAAGCATTGCACCATAGAAGTAGTCATTGGAAATCTATCTGACTGTAATTGAAGAGTTTGGTCTAGACCAAAATGAAACCATTTTAAATTTAAACTAATTACACATCAATTACATGTAATAGCATTACACCAGACTGGTCTGGATCAGTTTTCCACTCCGTCGTTATACGGACGGGGCGGGGATGGCTCAGTCGCTAGCGCGTCAGGCTCGTAATCTGTAGTTCCCATGTTCGAGTTCCAGCTGGGTCAGCGTTGAGATTTATCTCCGCAAAATTCCCCGCCCTGCCTACGGTCAGTAGGAGACACCGATGGGCTTGGTAAGACCGCCGTCCGTCGGATGCGACGTTAAGCTGTGGCCCCGTGTGCGGGAGAGCCATACCCTGTGCACGTTAAAAAACACGCTGGATGGCCTTGACGGGAGGCTACCATCTGTCTCCCAACAGCTGTTCCAGTGGGTCCCCTCCCCCAACCTTCTCTGAGCCTTCGGGGTCCATGTGACCTGGCCATTTAGCCCATGGTGTGCAAAAAAGTGCCGCTCAGAGGTAAAACAAACCAAACCAAACCTGGCTATTTAGCCCATGGTGTGCAAAAAGGTGCCGCTCAGAGGTAAAACAACCCAACAACCAGTTTTCCATTACCTTCAGATAAACAATCACCTGGATAATGACAGTCTTTCCTCTATAACTATGTTAACTATATCTTATTTCGATTCTTCATAATGGTTCTAATAGAGAACACGGTTTTGAGAAAATAAGGTTTTTTGGGTTGTTTTATTTCTGAACGGCACTTTTTTCCACAACATTGGCTAAATGGCCAGGTCACATGGACCCCGAAGGCTCAGAGAAGGTTGGGGGAGGGGATCCACTGGAACAGGTGTTGGGAGACAGATGGTAGCCTCCCGTCAAGGCCATCCAGCGTGTTCTTTAACGTGCACAGGGTATGGCTCTCCCGAACACTGAACCACGGCTTAACGTCCCATCCGATGGACGGTTAAAACACATATGACTACGAAAAAACGTCGATTTATAATCAGACAGTTAAATTACTTTTATTATTTCATTCACATTATTTGAAAGACTAACAGTTATTAAAACTTACCGAAATTAAATTTCTAAGTTTCTTGCGAAATGTCTGTGAACAAACCTCAAATCATATGCTGTTCCCAGCTGGGTCAGCGTTGAGATTTATCTCCGCAAAACTCCCCGCCCTGCCCACGGTCAGTAGGGGACACCGATGGGCTGGGAAAGGCCACCGTCCGTCGGATGGAGTGTTAAGACGTGGTTCCCTATATGGGAGAGTCACACCCTGTGCACGTTACATCCAGTGCATTAAAGAACACACTGGATGGCCTTGACCGGAAGATACCATCTGTCTCCCAACAGCTATTCCAGGGGGTCTCCTCCCCCAACCTTCTCTTATCCTTCAGGGTCCATGTTACCTGGCCATTTAGCCCATGATGTGCAAAAAAGTGCCGCTCATAGGTAAAGCAAACGTTACCCTCTGAGCCGTGGGGTCATTGTGACCTGGTCATTTAGCCCACTTTATGCACAAAAGTGCCACTAAGAAGACCAACAACTTAAAGTTTTCTGTAATCTTGATGAGCGTCGAACAAATGAGCATCTTGCTTAAATTAAAATACTGCATCTCCTAGCTGAATAGCAAATGGAAAAAGCATAGCCTATAAACCGAAAATATGTAGATGAAGTTGCATTGAATTTCTCCCACACACAATTTCTTGTGATTTCTCTAAATCAGTTTACTTATCCTTCGTGTTATGGTTAATGCATAGTGCCCACGATAAATCTGCCACAATTGTGATTTAAATATGAACTGCGCATAAGTTAAACAAGAACGGAAGAGGGCGCTCTTACACAAATCTTATTGCGGAGTCTTCACTGCTTTTCAATGAGTTGCAACGAAAATTAATTCCGAAGTCTTTACCACTTCAATTCAAAAGAAACCCTATTCTGCATCGTCCGATAGTAATTATTAGCATACGCTTTCGGTGGAACAGTGCGGTGGATCTCACATGGCGTTGGGCTCGATGGAATTATGGGAAGGTCAACATTCAGTGGGTAATGTCCACAGAGGAAATGGTTTGGCGTTATCATCATCAGCAAATTTTCTGGCTTCTTAAAAACCATTACCAACAACGAGGTTGGTTTGGGTTGTTTTACCTCTGAGCGGCACTTTTTTTGCACACATGGGCTAAATGGCCAGGTCACATGGACCCCGAAGGCTCAGAGAAGGTTGGGGGAGGGGACCCACTGGAACATCTGTTGGGAGACAGATGGTAGCCTCCCGTCAAGGCCATCCAGCGTGTTCTGTAACGTGCACAGAGTATGGCTCTCCCGCACAGGGGGCCCACGGCTTAACGTCCCATCCCTCGGCCTTTCCAAGCCCATCGGTGTCCCCTACTGACACCGATGGGTTTAGAAAGGCCGCCGATCGTAGGATGGGATGTTATGTATGGCTCTCCCGCACAGGGGCCCACGGCTTAACGTTCCATCCATCGGCCTTTCCAAGCCCATCGGTGTCCCCTACTGACACCGATGGGCTTAGAAAGGCCGCCGTCCATAGGATGGGATGTTATGCCGTGTTCCCGTGTGCGGGAGAGCCATACCTTGTGCACGTTAAAGAACACACTGGATGGCCTTGACGGGAGGCTACCATCTGTCTCCCAACAGCTGTTCCAGTGGGTCCCCTACCCCAACCTTCTCTGAGCCTTCGGGGTCCTTGTTACCTGGCCATTTAGCCCATGGTGTGCAAAAAAGTGCCGCTCAGAGGTAAAAACAACCCAACACAACCCAAATATACTGTTCATATGATAAAGATTATCTCCGCTGGTGGTATCTTTGACACTTTTGTTTTCAGTTAACCAGTAAAACCTACTAATTCCATTATAATAATATTTTATCCAATGTAGATAAGGTTAGCCGTCCCGTGGCAGAGTGGTTAGCGCGCTTGGCTACCGATCTACGGGATCTGGGTTCGAGCCCCGGAGAAGGCATGGATGTTCGTGTTGTTTTTCTGCTGAGGTCCTGCCATCCTCACAGACCCCCCCCCCCCCCCCCGATAGGGGACCACCTTGTCGTGGTGGGGGGGCCTAGGGCCCAGCAACCCGGCTGAAGGCTGTGCCGACCGGGTTGGGCGCCGGTTGGACATGGCCAAGGCCAACCGAGGTTGAAGACGCTGCTGGCCGGCTTGATTGCCGGTCGGGTGGTGACGGCGTCGGAGACCTCACCTCTCAGGGACCTGTGTGGTCAGTTCGACGGCTCTGAGGAAAGTTTCCCTAGCCTAGTAGGCACGAGCTGTCCAAAAAGTCTGGGTCTTACTAAGAGTCTCCACCCGGGTGCCGATCGAGCTTGGATCTTTATATCCTTGCACATTTGCAAACCGGGGAATAGATTAAAGTAAGGTTTCTTCCGGTGGTCAGCTTTCCTTCTATAGGACTGCTGCCATGTGAGGCCAGGGTTGAGGTGCGCCTATAGGGCGTATTCCTTGCCCCCGGCTCTAGATGGTCATGGCTTTTCTTAACCAGGTAGTGCTGTCAGGCGGAACCGGGAATTGCCGTGGTTGCATATGATCGCAACATAGAGATTCATCCTCACAGACCTTCTACTCTGGCATATAAACTGACAGGCTCCTGTCAGACCTCTGAGGCAAGCAGCAGCTTGAGGGGGTATTTATTTATTTATAGATAAGGTCTCTGATCCTACTCGACCTTTCAGCATTTCAGTTTGGGTGTTTGTTTCTTTGTATTTTGCTCCTAGATAAGTCTGTAACTTTTGTCTCGCTCATCCTCATCAGTCAATGAATTAAATCCTTCACATAAATAAAGATTGTTACTCGAAGATGAACTAAATTCATCTCTTGGAATAAAAAAGGCACCAACAATCAGCAAAATGTCATACGATAGCCATTCAATCTGGGCTGAATTAAGGGGAGGGCAAAGTAGATCCGGGCTCCAAGGAAATAATAAAATAATATTAGCAGCAAAAGATATCCCATCATCCCCCCCGAGAGAAGGATGAGTAGACATCTTTCGCTTCTAATGCCTAACATCTTTTAAATATAATTAACATATTTCCGAACTTTTGCAAAATTTTAAAATTGTAACAACAATATATTCAAGGAAAGGTGGTGTAAGAGGGTTTATCTCTGAGCGGCACTTTTTTGCACGCAATAGAATAAATGTCCAAGTCACGAAGGCTCAAAGGAGGTTTCGGAAGGGTTTGGTTGGGTTGTTTTACCTCTGAGCGGCACTTTTTTGCACACCATGGGCTAAATGGCCAGGTCACATGGACCCCGAAGGCTCAGAGAAGGTTGGGGGAGGGACCCACTGGAACAGTTGTTGGGAGACAGATGGTAGCCTCCCGTCAAGGCCATCCAGCGTGTTCTTTAACGTTGGGTTGTTTTACCTCTGAGCGGCACTTTTTTGCACATCATGGGCTAAATGGTCAGGTCACAAGGACCCCGAAGACTCAGAGAAGGTTGGGGGAGGGGACCCACTGGAACAGCTGTTGGGAGACAGATGGTAGCCTCCCGTCAAGGCCATCCAGCGTGTTCTTTAACGTGCACAGGGTATGGCTCTCCCGCACACGGGGCCACGGCTTAACGTCCCATCCGACGGACGGCGGCCTTTCCAAGCCCATCGGCGTCCCCTACTGACCGTGTGCAGAGCGGAGAATTTTGCGGAGATAAATCTCAACGCTGACCCAGCTGGGACTCGAACCTGGGAACTACAGATTACGAGCCTGGTACGCTACCGACTGAGCCATCCCCGCCCCGTTTCGGAAGGGAACCCAATTAACAGCTGTTAGGAGACAGATGGAAGCCTCTTGTCAAGACCACTTATCATGTTCTTTAACGTGCACAGGTTAGGGCTCTCCTGCACACTGACCGACGGCTTAACATCCCAACCGACGGACGACGGTGTTTCCAGCCCATTGGTCTTTTCCTTTCTTTCTGCCATTCTTTTCTGACCGAAAGCACGATGAGGGCTTAGAAGAGATAACCCCAAAGCTGGTACAGCTGAGACTCGAACCCGAGAACTGCAGATTACGAGTCTGGCACGCTATCGACTGAGCCCGCCCCAAGTGATGTAAGATGGTGCTTTTATTTCTTAACCCCGTGTCACGTGACACAAAGGTTGCCAGATCACTAATTTCTAAAAAAAATAGTCAGATATTTTTTCTGAATTCTGTAATCGACAATAGTGTTCGGATATTTTTTTGAGCGACTGTAGGTGGTCATATTATTTTGATACTAGATCGTGTGGGCTCACTCACGGAAATATTGAGCGTGTGCAGTTACCGTTCACAGCAAACTGGAGCGTGTGCAGTTACCGTTCACAGCAAACTGGAGCGTGTGCAGTAACTGCACACGCTCCAGTTTGCTGTGAACGGTAACTGGAGCGTGTACAGTTGCTGTACACGCTCCAGATATTTTTCCTGAATTCTGTAATCACGTGACACGAAGGTTGCCAGATCACTAATTTCTAAAAAAAAATCGTTGCCAGATATTTTTTCTGAATTCTGTAATCAACCATAGTGTTCGGATACTTTTTTGAGCGACTGTATCCGCTCAGTCGGTAGCGCACCAAGTTCGTAATCTGTAGATCACAGCTCCGAGTCCCAGCTGGGCCAGCGTTAAGACTTATCACTGCAAAATGGTCAGTAGGGGACACCTCCGGGCTTGGAAAGGCCGTCGTCCGTCGGATACCTTCTGCACGTTAAAAAACCCACTGGATAGCCTTGACGGGAGACTACCACTGTCTCCTAACAGCTGTCCAATGGGTCGCCTTCCGCCAACCTTCTTCGAGTCTTCGGTGTACTTGCGACCTGGCCATTTAGTCCATTGCGTACAGTCAATCAAAAATGTATCCGAACGCTATGGTTGATTACATAATTCAGAAAAAATATCTGGCAACGATTTTTTTAGAAATTAGTGATCTGGCAACCTTCGTGTCACGTGACACGAAGGTTGAATTTTAAATTCTGTAATCAACCATAGTGTTCGGATATTTTTTAATATATATAATGCGTATGAATATATAATGCAATGAATATGGAGCGTGTGCAGTTACCGTTCACAGCAAACGGAGCGGTTGCGGTTAATGTTCAGAGCACATTGGATCGTGTGAGCTCACAAAAACCTGGATCGTGTGGGCCCACTCACAGAAATATTGAGCGTGTGCAATTACCGTTCACAGCAAACTGGAGCGGTTGCGGTTAATGTCCACAGACCTGGATCGTGTGGGCCCACTCACAGAAATATTGAGCGTGTGCAGTTACCGTTCACAGCAAACTGGAGCGGTTGCGGTTAATGTTCATAGACCTGGATCGTGTGGGCCCACTCATAGAAATATTGAGCGTGTGCAGTTACCGTTCACAGCAAACTGGAGCGTGTGCAGTAGCTGCACACGCTCCAATTTGCTGTGAACGGTAACTGGAGCGTGTACAGTTGCTGTACACGCTCCAGATGTTTTTCCTGAAATCTGTAATCACGTGACACGAAGGTTGCCAGATCACTAATTTCTAAAAAAATCGTTGCCAGATGTTTTTTCTGAATTCTATAATCAACCATAGTGTTCGGATACTTTTTTGACCGACTGTACAAAAAAATGCCGCTCAGAGATAAAACAACCCAAATTCTTCGCAAGATAAATCATATCAATCTAAGGACTTCAGAAATAAAGTATCTTACCTGATATTCGATCTTTGTAAGGACTTCGTATTTCCTGAGCAAGGCTAGGTGTTTGGGGAATTTGCTAAGCTCAATTGGCCCTTTGGGAATGAGGGCCATTAACTTATCTTCTTCGTGAAGTGGCAGTAGACCACTATTGAGCATGGTAAGTTTCAACTTGCTGTAAGGTTGCATAGAACCTGATCTACTCTTATTCATCTTCGTGTAAAGAGTATTTTGCTTAGGTTTAGTCGCATCAGGTTTACGTTTCGATTTCGCCGTCATCTTGGAAGATTTTCCGCTGTTTTCTGCAAATGATGATGATGTCGCCCCTTCCTCCAGTTTGGCCCAACTCGAATCACAACAAACACGCACACACACCTGACGCGCGCAAGAAGGTTTAACCCGCCTCACTGACAACAACTGGCACCAGCACACACATCCGACTCCGCGTGCTAAGTCGTCTTCTTGCCGTCAGCGTTGTTGCTCGGGGCAACGGAGCCACGTGCTCTTGTTGTGGCTCCTCCTTCCGAGGAGGGACACGGTAGCCGCAAACGACCGTGCACAGATCAATGCAAACTAATAGAGAACAAATCGCAGGTCTAATCGACTGGACTGCGTTTGTGCCTTGCAGAGAAGCAATCCGAAGCACCGTAAGAGAGTGGTGAGTATTCCGACTGAAGCAGCAGGAGTGTCTGAATCCAGTACGCGCCTCGACGACATTCGACAGTGGCGCGCGGACGTCGGAAGCAAGTGCTATCCCATAGGAATGGAGTTGCTAAAAATAACTCGCCAGATCCCTAAAATTGTGTGTGTGAGCCTGTGATGTGTGCTCGCGCGCTTTCGCGTGCAGCGGCGGAAGAGATCCAAGCAAGCGTCAACGCCACGTGTCGTGACGTCGAAGAGAGCTCGCGCTTCTATTCGCGGGCTTCAGATTCGCGCCAGAGCAGAGACCAGAGCTACTGAACGCGACACGTGATATCGCAGAGCCGGGTGATTTAGGTGTAGTGTAGGTAATGCATTCCTGACGTGTCTGGCGATAAAATACACTTAACTGTCCCCAGGGATTAAGCAAAAGGGAAATAAAAATGACGAAAATGTTTGTTGCTTAATTCAAGCACCTGTGTTTGAAATTTAGTTGCAAACTAGTGTAGGTATGATTTATATTTTTACGCAAATAAAAACGTTCGTATAAGTGACGTCGGTTTTACATTGCTATGGAGTTTGGTCACATGACCCTAGGGCATGGAAGTATCATTATTTCTTTATTTGTTTGCTTTCAACCATCCAAAATATTTATCGGAGGCGAGGGTGGCTCAGTTGGTAGCGCGCCAGGCTCGTAATCTGCAGTTGCCAGATTAGAGTTATAGATGTATTTATCCCAGATTAGATTTATCTCCGCAGAACTCCCCGCCCAGCCCACGATCAGTAGGAGACACAGATGGACTTGGAAAGGCCGTCGGATGGGATGTTAAGCCGTGGCCCCGTATGCGGGTCAGCTCGCACACGGGGCCACGGCTGAGCAAACAACCTAACCCAAATATTTATTACTATTACGGCCCCACCCGGCAGTTACGTGCAACCGTATGATGTTCTCGACGAACCCATCGTTCCTTGCTGATAAACGAATAATTATCGAAAAAATGATATTATTATAAGCTTATTAAGATTGGGTTGGGTTGTTTTACCTCTGAGCGGCACTTTTTTGCACACCATGGGCTAAATGGTCAGGTCTCATGGACTCCGAAGGCTCAGAGAAGGTTGGGGGAAGGGACCCACTGGAGCAGCTGTTGGGAGACAGATGGTAGCCTCCCATCAAGGTTATGCAGCGTGTTCTTTAACGTGCACAGGGTATGGCTCTCCCGCACACTGGATCACGACTTAACGTCCCATCCGACGGACGGCGGCCTTTCCAAGCCCATCGGTGTCTCCTACTGACCGTGGGCAGGGCGGGGAGTTTTGTGGAGAAAAGTCTCAACGCTGACCCAGCTGGGAATCGAACCTGGGAACTGCAGATTACGAGCCTGGCGCGCTACCGACTGAGCCACCCCCGCCCCACTCGAACCTGGAAACTGTAGATTACGAGTCTGGCGCGCTACCGACTGAGCCACCTCCGCCCCACTCGAACCTGGGAACTGCAGATTACGAGCCTGGCGCACTACTGACTGAGCCACCCCCGCCCCACTCGAACCTGGGAACTGTAGATTACGAGCCTGACGCGCTACTGACTGAGCCCCCCTCCGCCCCCCCCCCCCCCTTATTAAGATATATATATATTGGAAATGTGTCCGGCCTATAGCAGTTATTTCGTTCATTAGCTCTAGCCTCTTTGCTAATGAACGAAAAGGATTCTCAAGCATCGTCCTTTGTTGATAAATGAAAGCATATTTTTCAGGCATTTTCCTTTTCTAATGAAGGAAAGCAATTTTAAAGTACCATTCTTTGCTAATGAAGTAAAAGCGATTTCAGAACATCCTTGTTTCCTAATAAACGAAAACAATTTTAAAGTACCATTCTTTGCATCTTGTCATGTGACATTTACTCAAATGAGCTTCAGACTCATGACGTCATCCTCTGTGAACGTTATTTATTGGTTTATACTCAAATATGGTTATCTGTTCAAAATTTAAGCATCATACACATGGAACAATGTACTCCTGCTAAATTCAGTGGGAAACGTAATAAAAGATTAATTAATGATAGGTGTTTCAGAAAGAATTAGTTTTTAGAAGTCATGTTAATAACTTTTGTCAAACTCTAAAAAAAAAGAAATTGTACTTCTTTTGTTCATAAACTATAGAATGCACGTTCCCCTACGTATATATTTTAGCTTAGAACTCTTTATGGGAATATATCACTCGATAAGATTTTTTGGTAATATATGGTACAAATTATTTCTCATTTGTTTGGGTTGTGTTGTTTTACCTCTGAGCGGCACTTTTTTGCACACCATGGGCTAAATGGCCAGGTCACAAGGACCCCGAAGGCTCAGAGAAGGTTGGGGGAGGGGACCCAATGGAACAGCTGTTGGGAGACAGATGGGTAGCCTCCCGTCAAGGCCATCCAGCGTGTTTTTTAACGTGCACAGGGTATGGCTCTCCCGCACACGGGGCCACGGCTTAACGTCCCATCCGACGGACGGCGGCCTTTCCAAGCCTATCGGTGTCCCCTACTGACCGTGGGCAGGGCGGGGAATTATTTGCGGAGATAAATCTCAACGCTGACCCAGCTGGGACTCGAACCTGGGGACTACAGATTACGAGCCTGGCGCGCTACCGACTGAGCCACCCCCGCCCCAAATTGCTTCTCATAAATTGTCCATATCTTTTAGAACTCAAAACAATATGCTAAGTTGTCTTCCTGTTGAGGTCAATTTCGTATTAAATTAAGAAGTTCCTGTCAGATCTCTGTGGCAAGCTTGCCACTTCAGTCCGTCGTCCGTCGGATGGGACGTTAAGCCGTGGCACCGTGTGCGGGAGAGAGCCTTACCCTGTGCACGTTAAAGAACACGCTAAATGGCATTGACAGGAGGCTACCAAATGCCTCCCAACAGCTGTTCCAGTGGGTCCCCTCCCCCAACCCTCTCTGAGCTTTCGGGGTCCATGTGACCTGACCATTTAGCCCGTGGTGTGCAAAAAAAGTGCTGCTCAGAGGTAAAACAATTCAACGTTAAAGAACACGTTGGATGGCCTTGACGGGAGGCTACCATCTGTCTCCCAACAGCTGTTCCAGTGGGTCCCCTCCCCCAACCCTCTCTGAGCCTTCGGGGTCCATGTGACCTGACCATTTAGCCCGTGGTGTGCAAAAAAGTGCCGCTCATAGATAAAACATTCCAACACAACCCACTTCAGTGTAAATTTATTTTCATTCCTGCTGTCTCCGTCTTGGCAGTAGACATACAGATATACAAAAATTCGAAATAAGTTATTTTATCAGTAGATCACTTGTATAAATATCGAAAAATTCTAAAAAGTTATTTTGATAAAGACTTCAAAACAAATAAATAAAAAAAACCTCAAACAGCTGCTTGCCACAGAGATGTGACGGAAGCCTGTCAGTTTATATGCTTAGTAGAAGGTCTGTGAGGTTGGCAGGACCTCAGCAGAAAAACGACATGAACATCCATGCCTTACCCGGGGCTCCTCCCTGCCAGTGATCAATAGGGGACACCGATGGGCTTGAAAAGACCGTCGTCCTTCGGATGGGACATTAAACCGTGGCTCCCGTGTATGGGAGAGCCATACCCTGTGAACGTTAAGAACACACTGGATGGTCTTGACGGGAGGTTAACATTTGTCATCCAACAGCTGTTCCAGTGGGTCCCCTCCCCCAACCTTCTCTGAACTTTCGGGTCCATGTGACCTGGCCATTTAGGGGCGGGGATGGCTCAGTCGGTAGCGCGCCAGGCTCGTAATCTGTAGTTCCCAGGTTCGAGTCCCAGCTGGGTCAGAGTTGAGATTTATCCCCGCAAAATTTCCCCGCCCTGCCCACGGTCAGTAGGGGACACCGATGGGCTTGGAAAGACCGCCGTCCGTCGGATGGGACGTTAAGCCGTGGTCCCGTGTCCGGGAGAGCCATACCCTGTGCACGTTAAAGAACCGCTGGATGGCCTTGACGGGAGGCTACCATCTGTCTCCCAACAGCTGTTCCAGTGGGTCCCCTCCCCCAACCTTCTCTGAGCCTTCGGGGTCCTTGTGGCCTGGCCATTTAGCCCATGGTGTGCAAAAAAGTGCCGCTCAGAGGTAAAACAATCCAATCCAATCCTGGCCATTTAGCCCATGGTGTGCAAAAAATTGCCGCTCAGAAATAAAGCAACCCAACCCTGGTTTGAAATGTTTCCTCGACCTCCTTTTTTATCTGGAGGGGATTACTGTTGCATTGATCTTATTTGATACTAGCTGAACGGCACACAACACTACCCGGGCTCACTTTTAATCTCTATTTTCTTATTTCCACTGCACTAAAGGTAAGTCTTACAAGTACTACCTCCTCCCCACCTCCCGACAGTTTTGTGCAGATTCGACAAGAAGAAACTTTCCCTTCGTTTGCTTGGGTCGGTGTGCTCTCTTTTAGAACTGTGCTGTTTTGCTGACGGGGGCGGGGGTGGCCCAGTCGGTAGCGCGCCACGCTCGTAATCTGTAGTTCCCAGGTTCGAGTCCCAGCTGGGTCAGCGTTGAGATTTATCTCCGCAAAAATTCCTCGCCCTGCCCACGGTCAATAGGGGACACCGATGGGTTTGGAAAGGCCGCCGTCTGTCGGATGGGACGTTAAACCGTGGTCCCGTGTGCGGGAGAGAAATACCCTGTGCACGTTAAAGAACATTCTGGATGGCCTTGACGGGAAGCTACCATCTGTCTCCCAATAGCTTTTCCAGTGGGTCCCCTCCCCCAACCTTCTCTGAGCCTTCGGGGTCCATGTGACCTGGCCATTTAGCCCATGGTGTGCAAAAAAGTGCCGCTCAGAGGTAAAACAACCCAACAACCCAGCTTTGCTGACGTCAGCGCTCTCTCTCAGAGCCCGTGGCTTTCTACCTAAACTATCGAGATTTTTATTTCCGTTGCGACAGCTTTTTTTGGCCTATGGATCCCGTGATATATGACCAAATGCTCCAAATTTCCTGCACGGCTTTCCCTCTCTCTCCGTGTACCTCGGGGGTCGGTTAAAAAACTTGGTTGCTACTTAGTCGGTGGTTTCGTTTCTATGGAAACTGTTGCTGCTCTGGTCTCACTTTTAATACCGAAATTTTAGTACAGGTTCAACTCGAAGACCTGCCTGGTGTTGCAAAGGTCATTACTGACTCAGCACCCCAAGCGCTCTCATAGCCCGTGGCTTGGTGCAAGCGTTGAGATTTTATTCCGCCAGAATATGGTACTGTGGTTCCCAATGTATTTAACCGAACGGTTCCAAATTTTGTAGGCGCGTTCCCCCTACCTGTTGGGCTAAAAAATCAGCCCTATCTTAAATGAGACACTTTAAAATAATGATGCCTTTGAAAATGTGGGGAATCTGGCAACGGCAGCAGATTTAAATGTCATTATGTCTCTTACGTTTATAGTTAGGGAGCAGTAAATGGCAACAACGTATTTGACAGTATTTAACATTTCCTGTAGCAATAGCATGGTAAATATTTTTTCTTCTAACAAGCCCCCCTTTTGGAATTTCGACTTAAAATTTGGCACTGCAACCCGGACCACAACCAGAAACATTCTCGGAAAATTTGAAGCGTATACGTTGATTTTCCGATGAGTTATGGTTGCCACAGACAGACGTCTTTTATTATGTAGATGTAAATTATTGTAATCAACTTTCAATTTTGAGCTCAACAAAAGTTTTTTTAAAACGCAGAGAAATAACCAATCGAAGCAAAAAAAAATAATAAAAAATATTTTTATAACATATTAAAATGTAATATTTTCAATTATAAAAAAAAAACTTATTTTATTGAATAGTATTCGTACAAAACTTCACACATACGATGACAACTGACTTTCAGTGTAGGAGTAACATGGCAGTAGCGGCTACATTAGCCACCTGTGTCACTGATAGTAAGAGCCTCTTCCTTTATTCCTACCTCCACGCAAATTACACGCCTTGTTTTCAAAAATAAAACAACCAGAAGAATAAGATATCGCATCTGGTGAATATGAGATGGTCGTTTTCAAATAGAAAGAAGGTTTCATTCTCTATCTTTAGCCTCTCTAACAATGGAATTTAGAAATAACGGATGATTCCGAAAATGCAAATTGTTATATTTTATTAGTATTTATCTATATAACAAAAGAAGATATCTGTCTGTCTGTCTGTGGCCATAACTCATCGGGAAAACGACGTACACTCTCCAAATTTTCAGAGAACGTTTCTGGTTGTGGTCCTGATCGCAGTGCCAAATTTCAAGTCGAAAGTCCAAGAGGGAGGCTTGCTGGAACCAAAAATATTTACCATGCTATTCCTACGGGAAATGAGAATCGTTGTCAAATTTACTGTTGCCATTTTCTGCTCCCTAACTATGAAAGAAAAGAATTAAAATATCATTTAAATAATCTGCTGCAAATCTGATGCCGTTGCCAGATTCCCCACATTTCCAAAAGCATTATTCAGGGGTTCCATTGCAGCTAGGGACCTGATGTTCTAACCAAAAATGGGGTCCGGCACGGGGAACCCGCCTGCGAAATTTGGGACCTTTCGGTGATGTACGTCGGGAATTACAGAATGCCAAAATCTGACGAAATAAAAATAACTCGATCGTTTGTCGCGGGCTCTGAGAGAGCGCGCCGAGTCAGCAATGATCTTTGCAACACCGGGAAATTCTTCGTGTTCAAACTGTGATAAAATATCGGGGGGGGGGGGGGGGGATATTCACTAACTTTTAGTGCACGAAACAACAGAATATGCAGATTAAAAGTGAGATACGAGCTGTCGTAATTTGTGTAGAAATGAAGCCACGGGCCAAGTGAGAACTTGATTTTTAAACCAATCGCCGGGCAACACGGGGGGATGCTGTGCAGAAAATTTGGACCGTGCGAACGAATATCACGGGAGCAATAGGGTAGCAAAATCCGTGGAAACGGAAATAAAATCTCGATAGCTTACGCAGAAACTAAGCCACGGGCTATGAGGAGTGCTCGCTGACGCCAACAACAATCCTGGCATATTTCTTCCTGTTGAAAATCTGTGCTAAAGGGAGGGGGGGTGGGTCTTACAAAATTACCTTTAATGCAGTCAAAATAAGAATATACAGGTTAAAAGTGACACCCGGGCAGCGCCGGGTAAGTTCAGCTAGTAAAACATCAAAGGAAATTTTCATTTATCTCTTAAAAAAGTTTCGTTTTCCCACCAAAACCTCTAACATCTCACTTCACCAGAAAAATTTCAGATTTCTAACATAAATAGATCATTTGCAACATTAGCTTAACATTTTGCACTTTGTCAATTTTTGTGCCGTTCGAGGGTGCTACTAAAATTTTTAATTTTCGTTCTTTAACACCCTCTAGCAGCGGAAATTCGAACTAATGGATGATCGGGGAAATGTTAATAATAATATTTTATTAGTGCCAATGCAACACAAAAAGGATGTTTCGTTTATCTCTTCTTTTTTTTTCAAATTCAAATTCAAATTTATTTTCGACGAGTATTATCTATAATTATTTTGCATAAAAAATCCCACTAAGCCGAAGCTTATCAGCGGGAATGTACATATATGATTTTAGAAATATGATCTTGATTACATCAGTAGTACATAAAATGAAAGAGAACCCGGAGTTTCATCTATCCGGATATTCATCTATCCAGAGTTGTTTTTTGTTGTCGTTTTTTTCTCATTCATTCGGGAAGTTGGAGTTTACTGTATATGATTACGTCCATGTGTGTATAAGATTAGGGGTTGGTTCAGTCCGTAGCACACTAGGCTCGTAATCTGATGTTGGATTGGGTTGATTTACCTCTGAGCGATACACTTTTGCACACAATGGGCTAAATGGCCAGGTCACAAGGGTCTCCCTCGAAGGCTCAGAGAAGTTTGGGGGAGGTGACCCACTGGATAGCTGTTGGGAGACAGATGGAAACCTCCCGTCCAGCCTTGACGGAAGGTTTCCATCTGTTTCCCAACAGCTATCCAGTGGGTCCCCTCCCCCAACCTTCTCTGAGCCTTCGAGGCCCTTGTGACCTGATTAGAGGACTGAACCAACCCCTAATCTTATACATACATGGACGTAAAGGTGTTCTTTAAAGTGCACGGGGTATGATTCTCCCTCGCACGGTCCACAGTGTAAGGTCCCATCCGACGGACGGCGTCTTTTCCAAGCCCATCGGTATCCCCTACTGACCGTGGGCAGAACGGGGAGTTTTGTGGAGATAAATCTCAATGCTGGCCGAGCTGGGAATCGAACCTGGGAACTGCAGATTACGTTCCTGGCTTCCTTAATCTAATGTTGAAATGTTCGAGTCCCCCACCTGTGCCAGCGTTGATATTTATCTCCGTTCTCAGTGAGAAAGGGGGGGGGGGGGGCTCAGTCGGTAGCGCGCCAGGCTCGTAATCTGTAGTTCCCAGGTTCGAGTCCCAGCTGGGTCAGCGTTGAGATTTATCTCCGCAAAATTCCCCGCCTTGCCCACGGTCAGTAGGGGACACCGATGGGCTTGGAAAGGCCGCCGTCCGTCGGATGGGACGTTAAGCCGTGGCCCCGTGTGTGGGAGAGAGCCATACCCTGTGCACGTTAAAGAACACGCTGGATGGCCTTCACGGGAGGCTACCATCTGTCTTCCAACAGCTGTTCCAGTGGGTCCCCTCCCCCAACCTTCTCTGAGCCTTCGGGGTCCATGTGACCTGGCCATTTAGCCCATGGTGTGCAAAAAAGTGTCGCTCAGAGGTAAAACAACCCAACCCAACCCAGTGGGCCCCCTCTCCCTAACCTTCGCTGAGCCCTCGGGGTCCTTGTAACCTGGCCCATTTAGCCCATTGTGTGCAAAAATGTTCCGCTCAGAGGTAAAACAACACGATCAAAAAACATGAAAAAAAAATCATCAAAACACCATGGGCTAAATGGCCAGGTCACATGGACCCCGAAGGCTCAGAGAAGGTTGGGGGAGGGGACCCACTGGAACAGCTGTTGGGAGACAGATGGTAGCCTCCCGTCAAGGCCATCCAGCGTGTTCTTTAACGTGCACAGGGTATGGCTCTCCCGCACACGGTGCCACGGCTTAACGTCCCATTCGACGGATGGCGGCCTTTCCAAGCCCATCGGTGTTCCCTACTGACCGTGGGCAGGGCGGGGAGTTATGCGGAGATAAATCTCAACGCTGACCCAGCTGGAACTCGAACCTGGGAACTACAGATTACGAGCCTGGCGCACTACCGACTGAGCCACAACCGCCCCCATAATTTAGAGAGTTACAGACCTACCCTAAAAGAGTGGGATAAAATTTTTACCTGGGGGTTGCAGGGGGGAGACGAAACGATAATAACGAGTGTTTTGCTAAACTAGCAGAAACATTTGATTTCGACGTTGCTCGAGTCTGAAACTTTGAAGATTTCATTTGGGGTAAAACTGATTACGATCGTTTCGTCATCACCCCCCCCCCCTCAAGCAAAACTTTATCCCACTCTTTTAGGGGAGGTCTGAAACTGAAGTCTGGGATTGCTATACTCCCCACGTCGCAAGCTTTCATTTTACATAAAACTCATTATGATCGTTTCGTTCCCCTGGTAAAAAGTTTCTCTCTCTTTTAGCGGAGTTCTGAAAGTATCTAAATTATGTGATTGGTGTCAATTCCCACGCCAGAAGCTTTCATCTGGCATAAAACTCATTACAATCGTTTCGTCCTCTCCTGTACAGTCGCTCAAAAAAGTATCCGAACACTATGGTTGATTACAGAATTCAGAAAAAATATCTGGCAACGATTTTTTTTAGAAATCAGTGATCTGGCAACCTTCGTGTCATGTGACACGAAGGTTACCAGATCACTAATTCCTAAAAAAATCGTTGCCAGATATTTTTTCTGAATTTTGTAATCAACGTAGCGTTCGGATATTTTTTTGAGCGACTGTAGGTGGTCATATTATTTTGATACTAGATCGTGTGGGCTCACTCACGGAAATATTTAGCGTGTGCAATTACCGTTCACAGCAAACTGGAGCGTGTGCAGTAACTGCACACGCTCCACTTTGCTGTGAATGTTAACTGGAGCGTGTACAGTTACTGTACACGCTCCAGATATTTTTCCTGAATTCTGTAATCACGTGACACGAAGGTTGCCAGATCACTAATTCCTAAAAAAATCGTCGCCAGATATTTTTTCTGAATTCTGTAATCAACCCTAGTGTTCGGATACTTTTTTGAGCGACTGTACAAAATAATACGCATACGATTAAATGCTAATGTTTATTTTTACATCGAAACTGAAGTTGGTTTCTTCGATGCAGAACGTGACGAATGGGGACGATATAGAAAATGAGCTGCTCAACATTCGGCTTCAGTGACATTATAGTTCATGGTATGACGTTATTCAAATTTTCTTTTTTCGTCTTATTAAAACACCATTCAGTTAAGTAGAGCCATATGAAAAAAAGCAACTTTTTTTCAAAGCAACTTTGTTAAAAGGGCCGGAGTAATGCAGCCCTGCTGCACACTTAAGACTGGGGCGGGAGTGGTTCAGTCGGTAGCGCGCCAGGCTCGTAATCTGTAGTTCCCAGGTTCGAGTCCCAGCTGGGTCAGCGTTGAGATTTATCTCCGCAAAAATTCCCCGCCCTGCCCACGGTCAGTAGGGGACACCGATGGGCTTGGAAAGACCGCCGTCCGTCGGATGGGACGTTAAGCCGTGGCCCCGTGTGCGGGAGAGCCATACCCTGTGCATGTTAAAGAACACGCTGGATGGCCTTGACGGGAGGCTACCATCTGTCTCCCAACAGCTGTTCCAGTGGGTCCCCTCCCCCAACCTTCTCTGAGCCTTCGGGGTCCATGTGACCTGGGCATTTAGCCCATGGTGTGCAAAAAAGTGCCGCTCAGAGGTAAAACAACCCAACCCACGTAAGACTAGTCTACATTTTGCAAACATTACCAGATCACAGGCATCGCTTCCTGTGTTTAAAAAAAATATAGTTTTAAAGTGTCATGCATCGAAAATCGAAATCAGTTCGGTCTCAAATTTTTGAGCCTCAGCCCACCCTGGCTAGAACTATTTTGATAATTAGTGAGCCCAAGTCTGGGTAGAGAAAAAAAAAAGACACAATTGTAAAAAGAAATATGAGTATTACAGAAATACATGTCGCAAAACTATTTTTTAAATCTCATTATAATCACTTCAAAATAATTATAATGTTTTGAAGGCATAATTAGGATTCCAATGCTATTTGGAACGAAAAATACTAGATACAATTCACAGAACGGAAATGTTTTGAGCACAATCATTAGAAACCATAAAAACGATTCATTATTCAAAGAGAGAAATCCCTGAAGCAATAACCAAAAGAGAAGAAGTCTTATTCATTTTAATTATTAAATGCTGAGTAAAAAGTGGAATCAAAAGAGATTATTCTGGTTTTTTTACTTCATTTTTTCACAACTGTATGCAAAATGGGAAATTTAAATTGACTGAGTCCAATCTCAACTCTATTGTACAGGAGTCCTCATCTGTTATATTAATGCGCCTCCAGGCAATGCGGATTCGCTATATAATGCGCTGTTAAAGATATTAATTTTTTCCCATCAATGTTTTTTATTTTTTATTCTAAACGATTTCTTACGTGCAACGTAAAGAACACGGCGATGGCGAGGCAGCCTTTGCATTGTTTACGTTGCATGTGAAATGATGGGTTGTTTTACCTCTGAGCGGTACTTTTTTGCACACCATGGGCTAAATGGCCAGGTCACAAGGACCCCGAAGGCTCAGAGAAGGTTGGGGGAGGAGGACCCACTGGAACAACTGTTGGGAGACAGATGGTAGCCTCCCGTGAAGGCCATCCAGCGTGTTCTTTAACGTTCACAGGGTATAGCTCTCCCACATACGGTGCCACGGCTTAACGTCCCATCCGACGGACGGCGACCTTTCCGAGCCCCATTGGTATCACCTACTGACCGTGGGCAGGGAGGGAAAATTTGCGGAGATAAATCTCAACGCTGACGCAGCTGGGACTCGAACCTGCGAACTGCAAATTATGAGCCTGGCGCGCTACCGACTGAGCCACCCCCGCCCCATGTGAAATGGTGAAAGTATTATGGAAATCAGTAGTTCCTAAAGGAGGCGTTTTCTTGAGTTTTTCTGATTGAATACAATATCGAATACTTCATAGAATAACGTAGCCTTACAAGAAGGCGTTATATAATCTAAGAAGTATTATTTCATTCATAGTAAATACGGGGCGGGGGTGGCTTAGTCGGTAGCGCGCGAGGCTCGTAATCTGTAGTTCCCAGGTTCGAGTCCCAGCTGGGTCAGCGTTGAGATTTATCTCCTCAAAATTCCCACGGTCAGTAGGGGACACCGATGGGCTTGTAAAGGCCGCCGTCCGTCGGATGGGACGTTAAGCCGTGGCCCCGTGTGCGGGAGAGCCATACCCTGTGCACGTTAAAGAACACGCTGGATGGCCTTGACGGGAGGCTACCATCTGTCTCCCAACAGCTGTTCCAGTGGGTCCCCTCCCCCAACCTTCTATGAGCCCTAGGGGTCCCTGTGACCTGGCCATTTAGCCCATGGTGTGCAAAAAAGTGCCGCTCAGAGGTAAAACAACCCAACCCATAGTAAATACAGAGGTTGCCTGTAGATATACAGTATAATTCTTTACTGTATTATTTCGTTTCCACGGACGCCTTCAAAGAAAGAGTCTAATAAACAGAAAGGGCGTTAGAAAAATAATATTTGGCAAAAGGGGACTTTCAGTCCAAAAAGATTGGGAACAACAGATCTATGTCATTGAAAAGGCACTTTCTTCGACAATCAATGTCAGAGAAGCACAACTATGACTTCACATGTGAGATTGCCGTAAAACGTGCTTGCGCGCGCTGCATGAATGCTATAAACAAATCTTACGTCTCGAGGGAAAAAAAGAAATGCATATTCGATTTTTTTTTTGGTATAAGTTTTCCCAAAGTAGTAGACTTCTTTTTCAAGTGGGGCGGGGGTGGCTCAGTCGGTAGCGCGCCAGGCTCGTAATCTGTAGTTCCCAGGTTCGAGTCCCAGCTGGGTCAGCGTTGAGATTTATCTCCATAAAACTCACTGCCCTGCCCACGGTCAGTAGGGGACACCGATGGGCTTGGAAAGACCGCCGTCCGTCGGATGGGACGTTAAGCCGTGGTCCCGTGTGTGGGAGAGCCATACCCTGTGCACATTAAAGAACACGCTGGATGGCCTTTTTTTGATGGGAGGCTCTCAACAGCCGTTCCAGTGGATTCCCTCCCCCAGGCTGCTCTGAGCCTTCGGGGTCCATGTGACCTGGCCATTTATCCCATCCGAGTGGTTAGCGCGCTTGGCTACTGATCTAAGGGACCCGGGTTCGAGTCCCGGGTAAGGCATGGATGTTCGCGTTGTTTTTCTGGTGAGGTCCTGCCATCCTCTCAGACCTTCTACTGTGGCATATAAACTGACAGGCTCCTGTCAGACCTCTGTGGCAAGCAGCTGCTTGAGGGGGGGTTCAAAAAATTGCCGCTCAGAGGTAAAACAACCCAACCTTTTCCAAGCGAGAACCAGCCCCTGGGTATTAATATGGCTAACACCGTGCGTCAAGAGATTTCATGCTTTCTTTTCTTTTTCTGTTAAAATTTTTAAAGTAGAAACTAATTTTCTTTTCAGTTTATATGTATCTCTATGTTTACATTATTTTATGAATTACTAATTGAATTAACCGGCGTTTCTCGAGCCTTAATAAAAATGATTCAGAGCAGCAGGCATATCCCGAACGTGTGCGCAGACATTCGTTTAAATCCGTGTGACGTCACTGGTGGCAAAAGTTTTCGACTCCCTGAAATCCCGCATGTACAGAGTGGTTATAATTAAACTGACAGTACTCAGAGCGATGTAGAGAAGGATCTACTCGATGGATCACAGCGAAAAGTTGTGGATACCTCAATAAGAACATGGTGTAGAGAATTTTCGGAAAAAATTAGTTAGTGTTAGTGCCACCAGGTGGCGTCGCGGCACTAATTTTTTTATTCGCAAATTCTCTACCCCATGTTCTTATTAAGGTTTCCACCAATTTTCGCTGTGATCCGTTGAGTAGATCCTTCTCTAGATCATTCTGAGTACTCTCAGTTTAATTATAACCACCCTGTATTTGACCGACAGGTCCCGAATTTGGTATGATGGTCCCACTTGCATCTTTCTGCGTAGGATATATAGATCGGGTTCCTAGCTGCAGTGGATGGGGATTTAACCCGTCGTAAGTGTTCGAAATCTCTGGGGGCGCTGCCATCGCCTATCATATGAATGGAAAGCTGAACGTTATGAATGGAGTAGTATCGATACGCAAAGTTCAAAGGACAGACATTTCACAGCCAACTTTTGGGGGAGGGTCTAATTTTCTGGGGTTAATACCTTACAGGTTGGATTCTAACCTTACAGTGCACTAAGTTACCGTGAGACGAAGCTGTAAACTTAGTTTGGTGGTCCTAGTTCTGACCGTCTAGGAGGAGTTGTCGAACAAATAAATAGACAGAGATACAAACTCTAAAATATGCAATAGACAAGGTAGAGGATTCCAGAAATCCCAGAAATTATTTCTCCTAGGGCATTGCAATAAGTTGCATATTTTATAGTGTGTTGTTGGCCCTGGTTGAAGATAAAAGGAAGCGACAAAATCTCTCTAGACATCCCCTTTCCTCAAGGGGGCGCAGGAGTACCACGAAACATAGTTGAAACTTTAGATATTGCTAGTGGTTCAAATTGAAAAGAGAATTTTCCTACCATTTCTCTTTCATGCTTTTGAGCCGGTTTAACTAACGAGTATCTTAGGATTTCAAGGCATGTGGCCGAGTGGACAGCGTGTTTGGCTACTGATCAAAGAGACTGGTTTAAGCCCTAGGTTGGGTTGTTTTCCTACCTCTGAGTGGCACTTTTTTGCACACCATGGGCTAAATGGCCAGGTCACATGGACCCCGAAGGCTCAGAGAAGGTTGGGGGAGGGGACCCACTGGAACAGCTGTTGGGAGACAGATGGTAGCCTCCCGTCAAGGCCATCCAGCGTGTTCTTTAACGTGCACAGGGTATGGCTCTCCTGCACACGGGGTCACGACTTAACGTCCCATCCGACGGACAGCGGACTTTTTAAGCCCATCGGGGTTCCCTACTGACCGTGGGCAGGGCGGGGAAATTTTGCGGAAATAAATCTCAACGCTGACCCAGCTGGGACTCGAACCTGGGAACTACAGATTACGAGTCTGGCGCGCAACCGACTGAGCCACCCCCGCCCCTTAAGACCTAGGTAAGACGTATATTTGTGATTGTCTTTCTGCTGATGTCTCACGATCCTCGCAGACCTTCTACTGCGTGTATAAACCGACATGCTGATCTTTACATTGTCAGATCTTTGTGGCAAGCAGCTGCTTGAGAAAATATTTTTTTTTAATTGCTGCCATTTCGAACCACTTACTTTTGAGAATCTGGATTTTCTCAATATAGTGGGGCAAAAAACAAATACTGAAATAAATTGGATGTTTGGGTAGATCTTAGACTGCAATTTCAAATTTATAGCCGGTTGTTAAGGATGTTAGTGGAAGTCCACTTGGACCGAAGAGTGACGTACACAGGAAATCTTAATGCGAAGAACGAGGTGGGGGGAATTATCTGATTTTCGGGGACTACCTTTGAAAGTATATAATATTGAAGTTATCAAGGAGGGAGATGTTAATATCCCATAATCTCCCCCCTTGGGTATGCCATTGTGTCCGAGTGCAAAGGTTGACGTCTCCTGCTAATTTTCAAACGATGCCCGAAACTAGAATCGCTTCTATGGAACGCTCGTTTTTAATAGAATGAAGTTCATAATTTTACGATTCATAAGCATCTAACGGTGGAAATTACATCTAACACCCACACAACCACAATATCCATGCAATATCTAAAAGATATCTAAGATGGTCATTAGATATCCATAGGTCATCTTAGATATCTTATGGATATTTTGTGGGTTGTGTGGGCAGATGTTTCGAAAAATACAAGTCGAAATACTTAACAAATACCTAATGAATTCAAAGAGAATTTTTCATTTATTTCTTAATGCAAAATAGTTGAATTTTCAGTCCCCTCCCAACCCTGAGGTTAGGGAACAAATTGCTGCTATCGGTGTAAACCTAATTTCAAATCTTGGGTATCACCAGATCGTTAACATATCTCAAAATTTTGTATGCTCTAACGTTGGAAATAAAAATTTTTGGAATATTTGAGAAATGTGAATCTTAATAGTTCATTAGTAGCTATCCAACCGAAAAGCTTTTTCCAAAAAAAAAAAGAATTTTGCAAACCCTGGGGATAACGGAGCAAATCGCTGCTGGCAATGTAAACCCCTTTCCATATCATATCTTACCACTAAACTTTTAAATCTATGAATGAATACATAGTTTGCAGTATTCGATTAAAATTGTTCATTTTACAATATGGTAAAATTTAAAAACTACTAGAAAATTAGAGGAATGCGAAACCTAATATTCGTTTCCCAATTACTAAAATATAACACCAAACAGGAAAGTTTAAAATGATATTCTATACGGAATGAGATTTTATAAGGTTTTTTTTTTGTTTTCAGTCTGTTTTTAATGACAGGCTTAAAATTATATATAAAGACAACTGTTTTGGATTTCAAAGCAGGTAGACAAGTTTAAGATTTAGTATAAGACGACAGGATTTTCAGTGGGGAGGGGAGTCCAGACCTTCCCCCTCTGGGTGTCCCTGGCTGCCATCTCTCCCGAGAGTGGCTAGTGTCTTCTTTTCTCAACCTTCTTAGCCCCTCTTACCTGGCCATTTCGCCCATTTTGTGTCAAAAACTGTCGCTCAGAGGTAGAACCCAACCCGTTTCTGCTGAACGTTTTCCCCATTTTCGTTAAAATGCATTATTCCCGACACTCCCTTCGTCGCAAATGGAATGTCGGGGAAACATGCGAGTTATACCACCGATTTTAAAGTCGTGAAAACGCCTGAAGCTGGAGAGGTATTTGAAATAGAAGACTCATCGTTTTTGGAGAAAAAATAAACTATTTTCATAAAACAGCAGATCACGAAAAAACACCGATAATCAGGTATGGGGACTAGCAGTTCACGTCTGATCGTTATTGATGGCACATTAACAGCAAGGCATTATGATGAAATCATTCTGGGACCAGCGCTCCTGCCTTTTCAACCCTCCACCCCCAAACGCTATTTTTCAGTACAATTCCCCTCTACATATGGTTTTCGTATCCCAGCAGTGCCTACGTGACGTGGATAAGCTTCCTTGTCTTAAACAAATGGCAGTTTAAGAAATAATGTTTCAAGCATTATTATTTACCAACACAAGGAATATTATAGTTGCGTAGCTGCCAAAATTAAAACTTTCCTTTAAAATCGATATAAACTGCTTTACTTCACGTCATGGGCATACGCCTGGAAATGTGATTTTTTTAATTATAAGAAATCTTGTGGATTACTTTTTTTGCCTTGTATTGAGGGTTTTATATGATCAACTTTTTGTTAACAAAGTTGTATTTAAATAAAATTATTATAGGAAGCATGCAAATTATCCTGTTTTGGCTACACATAGATATGATTAAAGGTATTCCAAGAAGACATTCCCATTATCTAAAAAAAATAGCAATAGCGCTCTTTCAAATTCTTGTACTCCCCTCCCCTCTGAAATTTCTGCGGACACCCGCATTGGTGGCACTGAAATCAGTGATAAGCGCAATGTATGTATCCTAGGTCATTGAATGCTAAGAGCCACTTCCCACTTGATTCTAACTCGCAAGCGGGGCGGGGGTGGCTCAGTCGGTAGCGCGCCAGACTCGTAATCTGTAGTTCCCAGGTTCAAGTCCCAGCTGGGTCAGCGTTGAGATTTATCTCCGCAAAACTCCTTGCCCACGGTCAGTAGGGGACACCGATGGGCTTGAAAAGGCCGCCGTCCGTCGGATGGGACGTTAAGCCATACCCTGTGCACGTTAAAGAACACGCTGGATGGCCTTGACGGGAGGCTACCATCTGTCTCCCAACAGCTGTTCCAGTGGGTCCCCTCCCCCAGCCTTCGGGGTCCATGTGACCTGGCCATTTAGCTCATGGTGTGCAAAAAAGTGCCGCTCAGAGGTAAAACAACCCAACCTAACCCTAACTCGCAAGCTGTTGCAAATGTAATACTAATGATTAGCACTATCTCTTTAGCAAAGCGAATGACATAGAATTATGGGCCATTCAGTGCTGGCCCATTGGAATTCTTGAAGCCAAAATACGACAGTTTTGAGTGTAATGCTTCACTAAATAGGTATCAAATAAAAAAGCAAGATACTTCAGAAAATTAAAAAAAAATGTTGGAAGTTTTTTTATTATTCATTTTAATGAGGGTTTAAATATTTTAATGTGTAGTACAGAAATATTGGCCGCTAATGACGAGTCACTCCTATATGAGAGGAGGTATTCCACAAGAATATTTTTTGCGATATTACACAAAGCTTAAGCTGGGGAATGTAACCCTAAAAATACCAAAATTGACAGTCTAAATTTTTGGCTTTGCAAAAAGAAAGTTCTATGATGATTCTTTAAAACTGTAAATTTATTGCAAGTGAAAAATTTGACAAACTTCCAAGATTTGATTGAGTATCAAGATAGAATTTCTCTTTGATCTTGAAATGCATAACTTCATCCAAAAAGAGAAATCTTTAACTTTATCCCGATTTAATATTAAAAGAAACAAACACACCATAAATTCTTCCATATTTTTATTTTAAAATTTCCCTTAACTTGATACAAAAATATCCGTTTATAAAATGGTAATTTATCTAAGAATGACAAAATTTTGATATTTCGATAAAAAATAATAATTCCATATTTACTTTACAATACTAAACGCTGATAATAAAGCAAACAAATTTCTAATGTATTAGTCAAAACTTAAAAACGATCTACTGCTCTTTTTAATAATAATTTAAAAAATATTATTATTAACAAGTTTTTTTAACAAATGAAATAACAATATTGGTTTAGTCTTATTTAGAGCGGAATAAATTATTTGCTATTTTATGAAACCAACACCCACATATAAATTCAAAATATACTGCATAAGTTTTAATTATTGCATAATATTTGTCAATAATCCTTTGGTTTTAGCACTTAATTCCTACGAGAGAATAACAGTATAATCTGACCTACCAAAATAGAAAATTTCCGGATTATGTCAATGGGACTAACTTCTAAACTATGAATTTAGTGAAAAAACCTGACTGAAGGTAAATTAGAAATCATAATCAAATTTATTCAAATCTGGGTTTTCAACAAGATTCGTTCACTATTTACAGTTATTTTTTACATTAAATGTATATTTTAGAATTTATAGAGCCTCGAAGTTATTCCCATTGACAAAATATGGAAATTATATAACATTTTGGTAGATGTATAAACTATCCTCAGCATACAGGATTCTTAATAGGATCTCCTCAGAAAACAGGCCAAATCTATAAAAAAATTAGGAGGTATAAATAATAAAAAGCCATCCCATGGCCGAGTGCTTAGAGCGCTTGGCTACTGATCTAAGGGACCTTGGTTCGAGCCCCGGGTAAGGCGTGGATGTATGCGTCGTTTTTCTACCGAGGTCCTGCCTTCTTCTCAGATATTTTACTTTGGTGTATAAACTGACAGGCTCCTGTCAAACCTCTGTGGCAAGCAGCTGCTTGAGGGGGTATTTATTTTACAGAAATGAACTGAATTGAATCAGAATGTTGTTCTGATGAGTTTTTTCCTCCTCCATTCTAACGACTCTTCAAAAAAAAATTTTTTTTCGTGCTATGTTCTTCATGCAAATACCTTTGTTCCAGCTATTGAAATTCTCTGGAAAGAGTCTGTGTACCTCCTCCCTCACCCAAAAATAAATAAATAATCCATGTCTATCAGCATTTTTTTTTTGGAAAGATCTTCATAAACCAAAAGGCAGATATAGAGGGTATCCCTCCCATACTTTCGTATACATGGTCACAAGTAAAAATAATTCATTGTATTCTTCTTCTTTGTGTTTCAAATGAGTCGACAAGCTGATGAATGACAGAGTAACAATGTATTGTCTCACACTCCAGCAGAAAGTGGAATTGGTAATTATTCATGCTGCGGGAAAAAAGGTCAATGAGAGGCATGCAAGAAATTGCACAGGTCCTGTATAGTTAGAGGCTGCCCATCTCGGTGATTGACTGCCATTGGCTGATTGAGTCACGTGGTTTATGGACGCCATGTTTTGTCGTACCGTGAGACGAAAGCCTATGAAACACTACCCTACAAATGGATTGGTTTAAGTTGTTTTACCTCTGAGCAGCACTTTTTTGCACACACTGGACTAAATGGCCAGGTCACAAGGACCCCAAAGACTCAGAGAAGGTTGGGGGCGGAGACCCACTAGGCCGCTGTTGGGAGACCGATGCTAGTCTCCCATCAAGGCCTCTAGCATATTCTTTAACGTACATAGGGTATGGCTCTCCTGCACACGGGGTCACGGCTTATTCACATTTCTAATAGCTGTTTCAACCAAGTTTATAGGAGAAAGCTACTTGCATAAGGTGGATTTATTAAACTAGATATCCAAGTATAGAGATATTCCGATACACAGTTCACCACAGCAACATCTGAGCATGGCGTAAAAAAATTGAAATTAAACAACATTGCAGAAACATATGATAAGCTGCATGAGTAGTCATGTCAACGGCTAATATATAAGAAAGGTCCATCATTTTCGCATATGGGATAGTTTAGGTGGTCCTATAGGAAAAAATCTAAGGTTTACATTGATACTCATTGTAGAATATAATATTTATGGTTCAATACACGTTCTTTTATAGTAAAGACTGTTTTGCATATCATCCCATTTTCCTCTTTCCTTGGGGCGGGGGTGGCTCAGTCGGTAGCGTGCCAGGCTCATAATCTGTAGTTCCCAGGTTCGAGTCCCAGCTAGGTCAGCGTTGAGATTTATCTCCGCAAAATTCCCCGCCCTGCCCATGGTCAGTAGGGGACGCCGATGGGCTTGAAAAGGCCGCCGTCTGTCGGATGGGACGTTAAGCCGTGGCCCCGTGTGTGGGAGAGCCATACCCTGTGCACGTTAAAGAACACGCTGGATGGCCTTAACGGGAGGCTACCATCTGTCTCCCAACAGCTGTTCCAGTGGGTCCCCTCCCCCAACCTTCTCTGAGCCTTCGGGGTCCATGTGACCTGGCCATTTAGCCCATGGTGTGCAAAAAAGTGCCGCTCAGAGATAAAACAACCCAACCCTCTTTCCTTCTTACATATAGGTAAAAAAAGTCCACTGACATTTTTCCCTATCTAATATCGTAGATTTACAAGTATACTTAGTGGCCATTCTTTTTGAAACGTTTTATATACAGGGTGTCTCACAAGTCCTTATACATAGGCAAAGTAATAATATTAAACTGTGCACATATTCAACTTTTATATTCACTTTATTCAACTGTACCAAATCCATACTAAGCATTAAGAATTTGTTCCATTGCAATCCAGAGATGCTCAGTTTGAGCCATCAAATGCTCAAACTGAGCATCTCTGGATTGCTTGTACATGGAAAATACTTTAGACACTCTTGTTAATTATTCAAGCTTCCATGGCAAACCGTAACAAAATATTGAAAAAATTTTTGTTGAAACTCTATATTTAAAAATATTTTGTTGAGATCTTGAATTTTTCTAACGTCTTCTTTCCAAAATTGCTGAGCTTTCAATTTCACCTTTTATTAACTAAAATAAAACATTCTTCTCCTCTGTTTATACATAAAGATTGGTATTATTATTTCATTTTATACAATTTTAACAATACAGTAGTTTTACAAAAAAAGGTTGGTTTTCAATACATGATTTCTCATTAGTTAAGGAATGTTCAATATATATCTGAATGAGATTATGTTTGTTGCTCTATACTTTTATGCGAGTTTGCAACAAGACATGAAAAGCAAGGGTTAATCAACAGATTTTATGACAATTTTATTTTGAAAAGAAAAAAAAAATACCAAACATTTTTCAACCATTTGAAACTGACAATAAATTATTGTTTTTTTAGTATAACAAATTCTTAATGCTGTTCCCATTTCAACGCAGTTTCTTATTTCTATTTACTGCAAACCTTGAGCTGAGTACCTTTCAAAAATACTGTCACATTTACATTTCTTAATAACAAAAATGTTTTCATAACAAAATATAATCAATATACCTGCAATGAAATGTACAATAGGGTTGGGTTGTTTTACCTCTGAGCGGCAATTTTTTGCACACCATGGGCTAAATGGCCAGGTCACATGGACCACGAAGGCTCAGAGAAGGCTGGGGGAGGAGACCCACTGGAACAGCTGTTGGGAGACAGATGATAGCCTCCCGTCAAGGCCATCCAGCGTGTTCTTTAACGTGCACAGGGTATGGCTCTCCCACACACGGGGCCACGGCTTAACGTCCCATCCGACGGACGGCGGCCTTTACAAGCCCATCGGTATCCCCTACTGACCGTGGGCAGGGCGGGGAATTTTGCGGAGATAAATCTCAATGCTGACCCAGCTGGGACTCGAACCTGGGAACTACAGATTAGGAGCCTGGCGCGCTACCGAATGAGCCACCCCCGCCCCGAAATGTACAATAGAAATGACACTGAAATCTATAATGCAAGTATGGATGCCATAAAAGATTGCAAATTGGATCATTCTGAAGCAATGATTTAGCTATGTTTTTGACACAGCTTACGAAATTCTTGGTTCACTGCTCTTATTGTGATAATTGATTTTTTTTTACGTATACTGTTTAGTACTCTATTGATATTGGTGACATTGGCAACTGCCCAGTGCCTTACTACGCCATTGTTCTGAAGCTGAACTGTGGAAGAAATGGATCACAACTTGATGAAATAATAATGAATAAGATGGAGCTAGTCTTCTAGTATGAAAAGAAAAAAAAAAAAAAACTCTTCCTTTTGAGTGTTGTATGTGATTAAGAACAGCAGTCACTCATGAATTTTGTTGATGGGATGCATAATCCAGACAAAAAAAAATATATGAAGGAAGGAACAATGTCCGTAATATAAAATTCTAATTAATTGTAAAGGTGCTATTACTTAAAGTACTAATTAATTGTAAAGGTGCTATTGCTAAGTACTTAAAATATAAATTAATTGCAAAGGTGCACTTCAGTTATTACATAAACATCAATAAAAGAATGCAATAATAGAATTGAAATAATTCATGAATTTTATAATGAAATTATGAATACAGTAATTTTTAATATTATCTAAAAATGCAACATTTTGTAACTAAAGTAATAAAGGCAGCAAACCTTTCATTTAGAATGCAACATTAGCTTTTTTTTTAGTAAATGATTAAAAAATTAGGCAAATGATTCTAATTTGAATATTCCCACATAATAATATATTACTGGCAAAATAAAAGCAGGAAAAGCAATGAAAATAATTTCAAACATATTCAGAATCTAATTGAAAATCTTTCAAGCAGAGTCAAAAATGCAACTACTGTGCCAAACTTTGCTTATACCCTGCATTGTTAAAATTAATTATGATCTCGTATAGGAGAAATTATGCTTTTCCTATGGGACTTTCATATGATTTTGTTTCATGATGTTCTGAGGCTGTATTCTTGTGAGTAAAATTAAAATATTTATAAATAACTAGATAGTAATTTTCTTTTTCTTTTATTATTTCAATGCCTCACATTATCTTTGGCAGAAGAATAGTGTTTTGTCTCTGCAAAGAATGAAATTTTCTGAATAACTATGGTTTCCAATAAATTATACTTTCAAAGCATCTTAAATTCACTTTAAAGGGATTTATTAAATTAGTTAACTAGAGCTGTGAGGAAGTCAAACTTGTATCTATTAACCACATTCTTCATAGGCTACAAATTAACACACTCAATTTTTTTCTCCACATTGAATTGCTTTAGAACATGTTTTTGATTGTGCAGTCTTGTTAATGAACCATCCAATCAACAATAACCTTTTTTTTTTTGGCAAGTGAGCATTTCAAAGTTTTGATGCATAGCATAACTGTGCTGAAATCCTAAGTTTTACATATCCCATTCAGTTCTCTGTCATGTGATAGCTCTCATATAATTAACTATACTAAATGTCAGTAAACACTTCCACTGTACACTGATAGTACAACTCTTGAACCTTGGTTTGAATTTGGCAATAATATTTCTAATCAAAAAATATGAAACTTACATGATAGAGTTTTAATGAGACTAGTATATATGTAGCTATTTGACAATTTACTAGAGTAAATGAATAACAAAACATAAATAAAATGGCTAATAAATAAATTTTTCATGGAAATATTTCTAGCAGAAAATACTCAGTTAATAATTTGTTCAAAAATTCCTTTTTGCACTAAAAAAAAATCACTTTTGCTTCACATTAGTTATATGAACAAGTTTCAGAAATATCCTTTGAGAGTTAAAGACAACTAAGTTTTTTTTTTATAAAGAAATTAGTTGTAGGATGTCTTCTTTTTAATTTTCAAAAGTTAAATTTAACATGGAAAACTCAACACTTTGTCTATGGCTTTAGACAAAGGTATGTGAGAGAGATTTCCACAGCAGTGAAGGCTAATTATAAAGTTAAGGCAGACTGATTAAACCTGTAGCATTTCTATAGCAACTTTTTCCCATCATGAAAGAGAGAAAACTCACTAAGTTTGCATTACAGCTCAGTACATTCTTCCATCTTGTGCAATTACTATTGTAGACAGTGAAGATTTCTAATCTGAACATTTTTTTAAGTCTGAATCTAAATATTTACCATGCCAAAAAGAAAAAAAAATCAGCATTTACATTTCACAAAGCGCTTATTAATAAAATTCACAAAGCACTTATTAATAAAATTAACAAAACACACATATAGCAATATACATATACACAGTTGTATCAGAATAATATGACCACCCACGGAATCACAGTGTACCCTGTAGCATTTCTACAGCAGCTTTTTCCCAACTAAACAGATATGAAAACTAAACAGATATGAAATTAGAGAGAAAACTCACTAAGTTTACATTACAGCTCAGTACATTCTTACATCTATCCTTCCAGGCATCACAGAGTGCACATGACAAGGTTGACCACACAGATATATAAGCAGTCAGCCAGGACAGATGTGCCACAGTGCATAACATGAGTACAGTGGGCAGAGGTATTGATTTGATGGACATTCAAAAAAGGAATGATCATCGGCAACCGCGCCAAGGGTGGAAGCATCTTGGAAACAGCAGACTTTGTCGGCTGTTTGCGAGGAGCTGTAGTAAGGGTGTACCAAGAATGAACTACTGGCACACCGAGTACCTCCAGACATCATAACTGTAGAGCCCCAAAGACCATCGACCCCAGAGGAGAATGTCGCCTCTGTCAACTGGTAAAGGGCAATCGACATGCAACAGTGTAGCAATAGACCACTCAAATGAACGCTGGGGCACCCAGGTGCATGTCCCCGATAACAGTAGAGCAAACCCTGTTACACATGGGTCTCCGGAGTCAACGCTGCATAAAGGCGCCTATGTTAACCAAGGTCCATTTGCAATGACGCCTGCAGTTTGCATGAGACTGCTGTCATTGGACAGTGGAAGAGTGGTAAAAGGTTGCCTTCTCTCAGGAATCAAGGTTTCTACTTCACAGAAGTGACAGGCAGTGGTGGATACAGTGTCAGACACGAGAATCAACACCCAGACACGCTTGCCATTCGGTCAAGTACAGGCTGGCGGTGGCAGTGTGCATCTCTCTGGGGGATATTTTCCTGGTTTGATCTGGGACTGCTGGTACCACTGGATGGGTCCCTGAATGCCAATGGCTACCTGTCCATCCTCACTGACCATATGCATCCCTTCATGTTGGACATTTACCCTGGTGGTGATGGTGTCTACCAACAGGACAATACGCCCTCTGCCATGTCACTAAGGTGATGCATGACTGGTTCCAGGAGCACGACAGCGATGTCTCAGTTCTTCCTTGGCCAATGAAATCACCCGACCTCAATCCCATAGAGCACTTGTGGGACTATTTGGATCGACAGGTTTGGCGTGCAGACCCATAACCACATCTCCAGAACCCCCATGCTCTGCTGGAGTCCAAATGGGAATGTGTGCCTCTGGCAACCTTCCAGGGCCTCATTGCGTCCATGCCACGCTGTCTCACCACTGTCATCTGAGCCATGTGGTTATTTCCATTATTAGGTAGGCAAAGAATACATCATAAGCCTTTTGTTTTTAGCAACTTTCATTATATTCTGTTAGGTAGCAATGCTGGTGGAAGTATATTATTCTGACATGACTGTGTATATATATATAGATCTCCAATTATACATTTTTAAAAGTGCAGTAATAAATTAATCAGAATTAAAATCCACATTAAATTTACTGACAATATCACCAGTGCTAATATATAAATGAAACATAAATAGTATAGTGAAGGAAAAAACAAAATAGAGGAAAGCTAGGCCATGAATACTTAAATTAGGTCTACACAGCTAATGAAATATTGCCTGACATTTGAACAAGTGTTATTACTGTTTCTAAATAAACAGAGTTGTTCAAACTGCTCTAAAATTTTTATTTAAAAAAATTCTTGCATTCATGTAGTTTAAAACAAAATTTTAATGTCATCAAATCTTACAATTACAACCTAAAGATAAAAATACATAATAATTTTGTAAAAAAAAAAAGTTGCTGGTAGGTCCTTTATCGCCAGAATCAGACATCAATACATTTAAGAAGTGTTAAATAACTGAGTTTTCATTAACCTGAAAATTTTTATGTTCTCTTCCCACCTAGATATTTACAGGTTCATAAAGAACCTGTAAATATCTAGATGTATTTTATGAATATATTAAAACGCATTATCCCTATTTAGATAGTAACTTTTCTAAGAAGTAAAATATAAGTTTCACTGCTTCTCAGAATTCAGAGTTGTTCTGCAATAGGATATCACAAAGAATACATCATAAGCCTTTTGTTTTTAGCAACTTTCATTATATTCTGTTAGGTAGCAATGCTGGTGGAAGTATGTTATCAGATTTGAGTTGCTCAGTATCTTAATATGTATTTATTCAGTTTCATAACATGCATATGTACACTGCTCAAAACAATTAATGAATAATACATGTCATATCACTGGAAAGTCAGGGGGCGGGGGTGGCTCAGTCAGTAGTGCGCCAGGCTCGTAATCTGTAGTTCCCAGGTTCGAGTCCCAGCTGGGTCAGCGTTGAGATTTATCTCCGCAAAATTCCCCGCCCTGCCCATGGTCAGTAGGGGACACCGATGGGCTTGGAAAGGCCGCCGTCCGTTGGATGGGACGTTAAGCCATGGCCCCGTGTGTGGGAGAGCCATACCCTGTGCACGTTAAAGACCACACTGGATGGCCTTGACGGGAGGCTACCATCTGTCTCCCAACAGCTGTTCCAGTGGGTCCCCTCCCCCAACCTTCTCTGAGCCTTCGGGGTCCGTGTGACCTGGCCATTTAGCCCATGGTGTGCAAAAAAGTGCCGCTCAGAGGTAAAACAACCCAACCCAACTGGAAAGTCATTTTCAAAGCCAACTAACTTTGGAAATAAGCTTTTATCAAATATGTCACTGGTGATTAAAATTTCTATAAAATCTTGGCAAATCTTGATTTTCAATAATATTTCCATTAAGACTTACAAAAACATGGAAAGTAGAACATTTAACAGCATTATAGCATGCTGGATTTTTCAAACTGACAAAACAAAGAATCATTACACAAACTTTAAATTATGTTATTTTTAGTAAACTCTGATATAACCAAATTTATTCACATTTGTTTAACTTTTAAGATACATTCTTATGATTGATATTGTCCTGACTTTTCAGGTTTCCATAGCTCTTTAAATATTAAATGAATATTTCTCAAATCTAGGGTGGCCAGATTTAAATAAAAAGATCTAGGGACTTTTAAAAATTCAATTTTAAGGGGTGACTGGATGTCCCTATTTTCCAGGGACATGTGGTCAACCCTGGTTTGACAACTAGCAATTGAGGCTAGAATTTTATAGCTTTCACTATAAAATTCTAGCTTCAATTTTTCAGTTTCCCACATCAAAGTGTCTAAGAAGAGTGCAAATTTCCATAGGCATAATGTAAACTGCACAACTGGAGCACCCTCTAAAAGTGGCAAATTCCTGCATTTCAATGAATTGGCCTGTTTGGAGTTTTATGGTGCATTAGCAACTAAGGCTATATGCCAAACAAGCATCACAGTGCAGCATTGCACCATAATAAGGGGGCAAATTCATTGACTTTCCGATTTATTTGCTGAATTAGGTTTTTACATTCCATGAATAATAGAAAGAGGCATTTTCTTTAAACGAAATTTCAAAATATACCGTCAAATTATTAATATAATTTTTTACCTATTGATTCTTCTTAAAAAAAAATTACATTACAAGCATTTAATCAAGTGCCACTGTACATACTTGTTTAGCACATTGATCATCCTGGAAGTCACCTTCCTTGTTGCCTTCCCATCCTAAAAGGATTCTCAACCCAAATTGTTATCAAACTGTTTGTCATTCTTTTTTCCTCTTTTATATTCTAGATCCTTTCTAATTTTAACAGAAAAATTTGCATTTACTGAAGCTCGAATTTGAAGTCACTTTTCAAGTGTGTATTTTAGTACTTGCTTTAAAGCCGTCCCATGGCCGAGTGGTTAGCACGCTTGGCTACTGATCTAAGGGACCTGGATTTGAGCCCCGGGTAAGGCATGGCTGTTTGTGTCGTTTTTCTGCTGAGGGCCTGCCATCCTCTCAGACCTTCTACTATGGCATATAAACTGACAGGCTCCTGTCAGACCTCTGTGGCAAGCAGCTGCTTGAGGGGGTATTTATTTTTTTTTATTTTTATTATTTAAATCAGTGTTTCACATTTAGAATTAACTTGCTATTTACAGATTATTTCATGTATATTTCACTTGATATGTAATGTTGTTTATGAAAAGAGCACCACCTGAAATAACCATCAGAAATGAAGTTGTTATTTTTGAATCAAAATCATGCACTAATGAATGTTCTTATGCTATGCTTCCAATACCGGAAAGTACTTGCAAAATTAATGCTTTTAAAACATTGCTTATTAGTTATCTTTAATTATATAATTATCATTTAACATTTCTTTTTTTATTATTTTAAATATATAAAATTTTTATATATAGCAATTTATATGTGTGTGTGTGTGTATATATATATGTGATAGATGTAGAATCATGTTTACGAGTCAAATTGTTTGCAAAGGTTACTCCAGAGAACTGGGACTTTTACCAAATATTTCATTGACTCTGATAATGCCAAATTTCCTAGTTTTCCACTAAAAGATGATGAAATTTTTTCTATTATGTTTGAAATTCAAGCTGAACTTTCAACTGAATACTATAGAGAAATGTTTTCAAGATTCTGATGGCACTTATTTTATGAAAACACCTCAAAATAAACTTTATTAAAACACTAGTCATCTGGTTAGTTTTTTTCCAGCATTAAATGCTCTTCATTTTGCTACATAAAATGACATATTTATCATTTTTAATTCTAATTCTTAAATTTAATTTATTTTATTTATTATTTTATTTAATTCTTAAATTTAATTTTAAATTCTAATTTCAGGACAAAATTCTAGTGATATATTTTATTTTCTGAAAGCACTTCAAAATAAACAGCCACCAGAGTGAGTTCAGTTTCAAAAACCTGACTCTATTAAAATTGCAGAGCTCTTGATGTGGTTTTCTACTGACAGAACAATGCATTATCCTCTGATTAATTTGAGTATTCATGCTGAGGTAATCAAGTCACAAGGTAGTTTTGAGGCAGTAAGTGTAATATGCAATGAACTGGAACATGAGTTTTATGATTCTTATGACATGGCTATTTAGCCCACTGCCCAGCAAAAAGAAGCACTGCTTCTCAGAAGTAAAGCAACCCAATTTATCTTGGTTCAGAGTAAATTTTATTCAATAGTGACCTGTGCTGCATCATTAACAATTTAGAATGCAGCAATTAAGTGCTGCAGTTTCAATTTTGGCAGAAAAGTACTAATCACCTACCAGTTATTTTAATACACTTTTACCACATATTAATATAAGATACTTAACCTGTTCACAGTCAGGATTTTTATTACTATTTGGCCAGTTTAAATGGTGCATATAGATGCAACATGACTATAGTCAGGTGTGACAGCGTAGTAAAACAGACTCCCTGGCTTAAGTTGAGTGAGACCATGAAGAGGTTAGAACCATTCAGTAGCAAACTGCACAAAAAAACTTAATTTCAGTCATTGCTACTAAACATTAATTTTACTTCAATGCAGTTGCATTGTTTCATTATCAAATAAATATCCTCTAAATACCAAAATCATGTATTTCAGACAAATACAGATCATTACGATACAGATCATACGATGTAGTCATTTACAAATACAGATCATACGATGTAGTCATTTATGTGAAATATTCTAATTACATTTAAATTATCACTAAGATATCAACAAAAGTATCAATAAAAGCATTTGTTTTAATGTTAGCATACTATTATTAAAAAATTGAGCAGTCAGCAGCACAATCTTTACAAAAGCAAATGGTTCATAAATAACATAAATGCATCAACTACATATTACTTTCATCAAAAAGTATTTTTTTGTCCTACAGATCTATATATTTTGTCTTGTTGAAGTTGTGTATAAAAACGTAAAACATCACGATCTGCTTTTATGCAAGTGGGTTCAAAGTCCATTACCCTGAGGCCATCTAAACTTTTTGCTCTTGACAAAGCTACATAAGCTTGACCATTTTCAAATACCCTCATCAGAGAAACTTCAACACAATCCAGAGTCATGCCCTGAAAATAGATTTTTATTCATAAGCATTAACTCAAACCTCAGATATAAATAATTCAGTTTTGTACTTTTAGTACCACATTGCTAGACATACATTACAAAAAAAAATACTTCTCAAGCAGCTGCTTGCCACAGAGGTCTGACAGGAGCCTATTAGTTTAATATGTCAGAGAAGATTTGTGGTATGAGAGACCTCAGCAGGAAGACAACACAAATATTCATAACTTACAGAAAATTGAACCCAATAAAATCAAAGTTTCATAAAAAATAAATATTTCCAATAAAAGTTTTTTTAACATCAGAAATAATTTGCAATTGAATCAAAAATTTAAACACATTACTAAATAAACCATAATTAATGCATTCTGTTGGCAGCAAGTTTCTAAAACAACAAAAGATCAGTTTTGATAAATCATGAATATACTTCTTAATTTTGCCATGATCAAAAGTTTCCATTTTATTTCATACATTTCTATAATTTGGTTACCACAATATTTACCTACTTTAATCAATCCGTCTTATAGGTCAAAAAACAGTAGAACCCTGCTCAAACTAATTTGTTCCAGATCCTTCTATTACATCTGGAATTATTGACTTGGCTCAGTTGTTCACATACCAGGTTCATAATCTGATGTTCCCACGTTTGAACATGGTTGCCACCAATGGCAAATTTTAATCTTTTGCTCCGTATCCCATGCAGACAACAATCTGGGATGTAATATTGTATTTTTGTAATTAGAAAAATGGGAATGCAATAATATCCTGTTGAAAGATGCCTTGTTGAACCACGATCTGTTAATAAACTCTTTTAGTTCTGGTCAAAAGTGCTGCATTCTGAAAGGTCATATAGTAGGGAAATTTTTTTTTTTGTTGAAACATTAATGACATTCAAAATTCAGAGTTCTTACTTTTAGAAACAAAAATGTAAAAGTGGCTAATAATAATATTTTCTGATCAGATGTTAAATGATGACCATATAAAGCAATTAAAAGAACTCAAACCTGCATAAAAAAAACAAAAATTAAGAAATTTGCTTGCTTCTGTGAACATACTGATTTTTCAAAATCTGCAAATCAACTAAAATATGATAACAATACAAGTCATACTATTTCTTGTTAAGTTGCTGATTAAGCTTCCTCTGAAAAATGCTCCAAGAAACTACTTAAAATCAAGTTACCTTAAATGAAGACAAGATATCAGTTGCACAGAAAAAATGCATCAAAAACCATATTTTATTATTTGTGTTAATTGCCAATTTTCAGTTCCAATTGTATTGAATAGAATATATCTGAATGTATGTGTGTGGAGATTCTCTTAGTGAGTGGAGCTTAACAAAAACTACTAATATCACAACAAAATTCCACATGTCATCCAAAACATATGATACACCATACATGTAGGCTAATGAAAGGCCATTCGAAAATTTCTCAACTTTTTTTCATGTAAAATCTGAAAAATGTCAAAATTTTTCAATGCCATTTGAAAAATTACTCCTACTATTCCATTAATTGAAAGGGGGACACTGATGAGCTTGGAGAGGTCAGTTTATGGATTTGCCAAAACCATTCTTCCACCATATCTTCCCAACCCAGTGGTTGATCCTAACAAGTTATGTACCAAATGAAAACTTGTGACATAGCAAGTGCCATAGGCTATAAAAAAATTTACCCCCCCTCCCCATATTTTCTTTCTCTTAAAAAAGGGGAAATTTGTAATTGATGGTTCCTTTTTATTTTTCAAATATAAGGGTGTAAGGACTTATATACCAAATGAAAACTTATGACATGGGGAGTGTCATAAAATATTTACCCTTACTTTTTTACCCTTTCAAAATGTGAAATTTGTAAACATTTGTTCCTTGCATCTTTAAACATGACCACTGAGTGCAACAAGTTACATGTCAAATGAAAGTTTGTGATATGGGGAAGTATCATAGTTCATCTCAAGTTATGTCCCTTCTTTCTTCCCACAAAAGGAAGATTAAATTTAAGAGGAGTCAATTGTTATAAAACCAATGAACACCTGTGATATGATAATTGTCATAGAACATCAAACTATGCCTCTCCTCAAAGAAGGGGAAAGATATGTTTTTAGTGTTAATGAAAGTCCCCTACCACTAAGAAGCAAAGAATAAATTGCAAAAAAAAAAAATTCCAAATACTTGTCTTCTTGTAATGCACCCTAAAAAAGGTCAAAAATAAAACATTCCTTTGATGAAATCACTTACTGGATTCATATTAACTTTGAAGGAAGACTGGAAAATAAAACTGGTTTCTTTTGCCAATTGGACAAAAAATGCTGACACCCTATCTCCCTTCCAAACATTAATTCAGTAGCATCATTGGCATCTTGAAAGTAAATATATAAAAATAGGTTTTTAATTTTTTTCCTAAAGAGTTACTAATATATAACTTGCTGTTAACTATATATTGATACTCATCGAGAGTAAGAACCAAGCTTTTCAAGACATTAGAATCAGACCCATGGTTGAGGTAATAAGTTAATGTTTTAATTGCTTTACTGTAAGCAAGCACTGAAATCTTAGTTCTAAAACTACTTAATATTTGGTAAAACCATTTTTTACTTATAATAAATTACTATGCTTTTTTAAGGTAATTTTTTCATATGAGTGTGCAATAATGAAAAAAATCTTACATATTATAACACTAAGTAAAAAACAGATTAAGAGTTTTCTGTATAATGTAATAATGTGTAAATGTAATATAATAATAGTATGTAATGTATAATGTAAATAATATGTAATGTAATAAAGTAACAGCAAAGAATCCACTTAAAAGGGACCTGGGTTCGAGCCCCAGATTAGGCATGGATGTGTGTGTGTGTCGTTTTTCTGCTGAGGTCCTGCCATCCTCTCAGATCTCCTACTGTGGCATATAAACTGACAGTGCAAAAATAAATACCCCCTCAAGCAACTGCTTGAGGGGGTATTTTTTTTAACGTATTTGCAATTCAGAATTTTTATGTGCATAACATCTAAATGACAAAAATCAAACAAGAGTTAATGCCTACATTTACAAAATTGAAACTGTTGATAATAAAAATATGTGAAATTTACTATCTTAAAAGAATGGATTAATAACTCTTTACAGGTTAGTACTGTGCCTCTTATTTGGTATATCTCATCTTGTCAAAATAAACCAACTGTGTAGTGCATAATGGCTATTTTTCAATAGCATTTTCTTTATTACATATCTTGGTATTTGTGCGCTGGTTCAGTTTCTGAATTTATCAAAACAGTTGTATCGTCCTTTCTACCCAATTTGATGACCGATTGAAATGATCAAATGAAATCTTGAAATAAGGTGTGCTGTAGCATAAAGAAAACATTTTTCTCCTAATTTTTCTTCCCTCTAAAAAGAATGCACAAACAGTTGATTCACTATACCTCTTCAATATCTTCATATTGGAGAGATAAGCAACTATTTATGCACTATTTCTTTTTAGCAAAAGGAAAAACTGGAGAAAGTTTTCATTAAGTTTATAACATGTTGCAAATGAAAGATTGCAAAATTGAGAGTATAGCAGCAGCAGTAACAACAGGGAGAGTTTCACACAGTTTGATCATGAGTTACAAGTTATATGAAACTTTTGATGCATTATCACAGGCTATTATACATTTTCCACATCTTTTCCACTCCTCTGATAAAGGGGGAAAGAGAAGTTTGAAAACCATTATTCACTTATCGCCTCAACCATGGGTCTGATCCAAATAATTTATGTATTAATGGAAGTTTATTACATAAAACAGAAACAGGAATATAATTATTCCCTTCAAAGCAGGAGAAAGATGGGCTGTTTTAGTGAGAGTTCCTATGATAGTATGTCACTAAAGTAAAAAAAAAATAAAATATACAAAGATATTAAAATGTATTTATATACTTAGTATCTTCTATATGCTTTAAGAAGTACACAATAAAACATATTGCCATTGATGAAATCACTTACCTCATTTCATATTGATTTGAAAGACAGATAGGGTGCCAATTCATGATTCTTTTATCTTTCAAGAAAAAAAAAGGTGCTGGTACCCACTCTTGCTTTGGTTATGAAGTGAATAAATAATTTCATCATTTTAAATTTGTTCTTTTTTTAGAGCACATAGAGAAAGATATGGTTTTCTAGTTGTTATTTTTTACCATTCCATTGCTCTTTTGTTTTTTCCCAATAACGTAAATGTGAAGAATTATATACCAAGTAATAGCCTTAACTCTCAACATGCAGGGAATCACTCTGATGCTTTTATAAATTCTGGTACTGTAGCTGGAAGTAATCCCAGTTCTCAAGATACTATGTTGTAATCTTTTTACAAGAGAAATTGTGCTCATTTAGAAGTTTAAGCTGAATTAACTTTGCTTTCCTTCTGCTACATAACATGACCTGTTTCTGTTCATTAGCTGAACAGTTAAACAGTTTGAACAAGTTGAATAGAAACAAACCTAAAAGCTCTATGGTTGATTCCATTGTTTACTAAAAGTACTTAAAAAACTACTTTGCAACAAGGTGATATCAGTTTTGTGAACTTGGCACTTTAACAGTTAAGAGAAAAAGAAGGTAGTTGATGGCAAATTAAATGTCAAATGAAAGTGAAGACAAGAAAAAGCATTGCATGATCTTCCTGCTATTAATTAGTTTTCAGAAAACCAATATCCATAAGGTATATATATATATTTTTATCAGATAAATATATTCTTAGGATGTTTGAATTTTGAGTGCTTATGGCATTTAACATCAAGAAAAATAAACCTCCCCCCCCCCAAAAAAAAAATTGCATATATCTGATCTTTTTTTTTCTGGGGGTGGGGGGAGGTATTAAGAAATGTGCATTGCAACTGATTAAAGGAAGAATTTTTAGTATTCATGGGTTCTAAAAATTCTAACCTCTAAGGTTCTAAGATAGTACTAGACTATTTCAACTTCAAAATGGCAAACTAAAATTAGAGTACAAAAATATTTCAGCTTTCACACTTAGTGACATTTTACAGTAATTGGTATAGAACAGTGCTTCTGTTTATTAATGAAATGGATTTTTTAAATAATTTACCTGAGATTTGTGAATAGACATTGCCCATGCTAATTTCAGTGGCAACTGTTTCCTAATAAGAAGGGCACCACTTGATGCTCGAACACTCCACTTCTCATACTTCACTGTTTCCTCAGTACCAGATACATATCTTACAATTGGCAAGCCTATTAAAAAATTATATTTAAATTAAATAAAATGACCATACTACAAAATGTTGACTTTTCATTTATTGTAAATAAATAACTCATTTATATCTACTTTTGTTTTAGATACAAAACTAAACAATTTACTTAGTGTGATTATGAATGCATATATTGTTCATTTGTGAGAACGACACAACTCAAAATTCGGATTTTCGAGATTTTTCAATTAAACACTCAGAAAAGTGTTCTGTTTCATCTGGAAGAGTGACATATCTGAAGTTCGAGTATAGGCCTATAGAAATCAGATTTGTTTTGTTCTATTGGAGTAATTGCATGAATGCATAACTTTTAAATTGCTTTTCAGGTAAATAAGATTTTTTTTTTTGAAGTTGTGTGCAAAAAAAGTGCCACTCAGAGGTAAAACAACCCAACCCAGTAGTGCTGATGATAAATGATCTACACATTGTTGATGTTGACTGCAGACACAGAGAGACACCCAGAGCTTCAGAATTATGGATATAGTCTCACTCCTGTCAAATGTAGACTCCATCAAAACACAAATTTTTCCACATCACACAAATGGCATCTAGTCATGTGTGGCATTGGTAATTATATAAGAAAATTAAAATTTACAGAATATTATTTATAGCTGTAATCAAACATTAAAATCACTTTTACCTTCTTTCCCATACATACAGCTAAAAGCAAGAAGTTATTAAAACCCAATATTGAAATAAGAGAAACTTATTAATAAATTGTACAATACACATTTTTAATTTATTATTAAGTTTTGCTATGATTCTGACTGCTTCTTTAACTGCTAAATACCAAGTATTTTTCAATGACTTACTACTTTATTCTCTTTTTCTTATATGAAAAACATTTTTGGCAAATAGGAAAATATATATAAACAAATATTATTTCATAGCATAATTTTTATTTGATCCCAAAAATGGTCATTCCCTTACAATCTACTTTGAATGATAAATCCCTAAATGGAGTTTATGATACAAAACATGTTAAAGTATGCTTTATTTCAAATATCACTTGCTCAAAACAAGTTTTAAAAAAGTGATCACAGATCACAATTAAGAGAAGTGCAAACACTGAAAATTTGCATGAAAAATGGGGTTTGACCCTTAATTATGCATATCTACTCATGTATACTCTGTGCTACACTGATATAATTTGCCATAAAAAGTGAAAGTAAAATTTTTTACATATATTTATCTCATTTAACCAAAAGAAAGAGCAATATGTTTAAATATAATTATTATTTTAAAAAACAAAAGAGTTTAAAAATGAAATTCTATTTAGGAACTGCCTTTTTTTTTGGGGGGGGGGAGGATATTTTCCACATGTGCCCCTGGCCAAATGGTTAGTGCACTTGGCTACTGATCTAAGTACCTGGGTTCAACCCGTGGATTAAGGCATGGATGTATGTGTCATTTTTCTGCTGAGATCCTGCCATCCTCAAAGACTTTCTTTCATACTATGGCATATAAACTGACAGGCTCCTGCCAGACCTCTGTGGCAAGCAGCGATATTGAGGGGATATTTATTTTATATTTTTGCATGTTACTAATGCCATGTTTCTTATGCATGAACAACTACTACACTCGTCACATAAAGGGGTTAGTAACCTGAGATTTTGGCAAAAGATTAAGAGTAGCATGAAAATGTACAGTGCAAAATATAAAGTTGATAGGTTAAATAGGTGGTTAGAAATTGCTATTTTGGATAAAAAAAATTTCTACTCCATTCTTAGCTTCTGCTCATTTGCAAATTCTAATCGAAAAAGCCAACAACTGTTGCCAAATCCATCACATTCTGAAAGATATTATTATATTAAGGTGTCTCAATGCAATTTTTTTTTCAGGAAATTTGGGACCATTTAATCAGCTATCTCAGAAATTACAGGGAACCAAAATCTGCTGAAATGGAAATAATGCTTTCATTAAGTTGCATAAAGATGAAGCCATCGGTAATGACATGAGCAATACTGGGCAATTCTTCTGGTTGCTAATACACCAGATAAAAGAAACAATGCTTCATTGGTACTTTGAAAATTCCAAAATTAAAAGCAGCATTTTTAATTGCTCACTCCCATAAAGTATAATAAAAAATAAATAAATACCCCCTCAAGCAGCTGCTTGCCACAGAGGTCTGACAGGAGCCTGTCAGTTTATATGCCACAGTAGGAGATCTGAGAGGATGGCAGGACCTCAGCAGAAAAACGACACACACATCCATGCCTAATCCGGGGCTCGAACCCAGGTCCCTTAGATCAGTAGCCAAGCATGCTAACCACTCAGCATATTAATAATATACGAGACATTAGAAAAAGTACTTATTTCTCACATGAGGTGTGGAACTATTAAGAATTCATGTGAGTGTGGCCTATTTTTTTATTGATTGATTTCTTTTTTTGATATTCAGATTTACCACTCCATTCTTTATCTAGAACAGAGTATGAGTGCAACTACAGCAAATGTTACAGTGGTGCATGGGATGCCAGTACATGTAGTTAATAAACATGCCAGTCTATGTAAGTGGTTGCACAGAATTGCATCCTACATGAATGTATGATATTCATTATGTTATTAAAAACAGAGGAATTCTGGAAAAACTTTTTATTTTTACCATCCCTTTTGCTTATAGCATTTAAAAAGAAAAATATTTTAATTTAATATTATCAAGCCAATTTTGAGTACATACTTCTGTACATTTTGCCAAATGTTGAGAAAAACACATGCATGGAGACATACAAAAATGTGTCGTGGCATTAAAATATAGTAAGTTACTAGAAATCTTTGGTGAAACTCCAAAACCAAAAAAGGTAAAAAAAAAAACTATTGTCATATTTGTATGATCATAAAAGAATTAAAATTCTGGAACTGTAACAAAACAGACTGATATATTCTAGTAAATTGCAAACATTTTGCAAATCTCAACACAGTCCTGTAAATAACAACAAATGTGCACTGATGGAACTAATGCAAATCTCTCTCCTCCCATAAAATTAAATTAAAAAAAAATGAAAAGCTAAAAAGTACATTTGACATATTTAGAACATTCTACACAAGACGTTTTTAAAGTGGTATTTCTTTCTCATAGACAATAGATTAATCACACTGATTCAAATGGAACAGAATGAAAACAGGTGAAAGAGAAGCTCTTGATAAATATATCTAAAAATGACTATTCTAACACAGAGCTACTCTAAAAACTTCATGGTTAAAATGATTAAAATAATTAAGGATTCTTATAAATATATTTTATATCTCTGATCAAACACACCTAATAATGGCATGCACTTTTGAGATTGAATACAGAAGTTAATATTATTTATTAACTTTTATTTCCTAAAGCAAACTAGAATAACTCAAAGTTCATTAAACATTAATTAATAGATTCTAAAAACAAATTCATCGCTGACACGGCAGGAATCGAACTTGCATCTCTCCAGATTCATGCCAGAGCACGCTACCATTGTACCACATATCGGACAATAAAATTTTTCAGAATATGACCTTATAAATTTTCTTCACTGAGACGTGGCTGAGACAACACCATCTATACTCAAGGAGATGCAATTTTTTCAGTTGTTGCTATTGATTATCAGATGTTAATGAGAAGGTTGCTAACGCTAAGACATTAATATATAATTAAAAATCAATCCAAAGTGAATGCACAGTATTCCCTGTTAGATAGACATCAAACATTAATTAATAGATTCTGAAAAAAATTCATCGCCGACATGGCAGGAATCGAACCCACATCTCTCCAGTTGCATCTCTTTGAGTATAGATGGTGCTGTCTCAGCCACGTCTTAGTAAAAAAGATTTATAAGGTCATATTCTGAAAAATTTCATTGTTTGACGCATGGTACAATGGTAACATGCTCTGGCATGAATCTGGAGAGATGCGGGTTCGATTCCCACCGTATCGGCAATGAATTTCAGAATCTATTAATTAATGTTTGATGTCTATCTTAACAGGGAATACTGTGCATTCACTTCGGATTGATTTTTAATTATATATTAAAGTCTTAGCGTTAGTGACCTTCTCATTAACATCTGATAATCAATAACAACAAATGAAAAAGTTGCATCTCCTTGAGTATAGATGGCACTGTCTCAGCCACGTCTGTGAAGATGATTTATAAGGTCATATTCTGAAAAATTTCATTGTCTGATGCGTGGTACAATGGTAGCGCGCTCTGGCATGAATCAGGAGAGATGTGGGTTCAATTCCCGCCGTATTGGCGATTAATTTTTTTCAGAATCTATTAAATAATTTTGACATCTATCTTAACAGGGAATACTGTGCATTCATTTTGGATTGATTTTCAAAGTTCATTATCTCACAAATAGGATCAAAATTATATAAATATATTTTCAATATCAGGCAGATAGATTTACTATCAGACTTGCAAGGTGTTATGTTGTGAGAGTCTACAGAGGGAAAAAAAGATGAAACCTACCTTTTCCTGCCTCAAATCCTGTAACTACTCCTCTAGCTCCATTAACTAAGCCTTTCTGTACATCTATATTTTTTGTAAGCATCACTTGAGCTCCAATTTTTAATTCAATTCTATCTCCAACAGGACAGTGATTATTCATAAAGCTAGATAACGCTGGTTCATTGTCAGTGGCAGAAAAAATACGAGAGTCACCTGATCAAAGAATGCATAATGATATTACAATTTTTTAAATACTACATAAATTCCCTACCAAAATATTATAAAAATCCTCATGGTGTATCAATGGGAATCTAACTTCAGAGCTATGTAACTTCTAAATTATGCATTTAATGAAAAAATGTGACTGAAGATAAATTAAAGATTATAATCAAATCCATTTAAATCTCAATGTTCAATATTATTTGTTCAGTATTTAAAGAATTATGGAATCTGGAATATTTAACAATAAATTATTCTGTTTTATAAAACTTATTCCGAATTGTCCTAACATTAAAATCATCATCATCCTCAAGCAGCCATGGGCTACAGAGGTCTAACCAGACCATGCAATTTAGTTCTCCAAGCAAGTCTGTCCTGAGCTACATCTACTGCATCTGGCCACTGCACACCAATTCTAATAAGGTCCTGTTTGACATTGTCTGCCCACCACATCCTTGATGATCTTCCTTGATGAAGAAAGAGGTGCAGTGGGCAGACAATGCCCACCGCACCTCTTTCTGAAGCCTTTAGGCACACTGTTCATAACCCTATTCGCCAATCTATAAATATCCATACGGGCAACATGGCCAAACCAATGGAGTCTCTGCACAATGTGCTCCTTAAAGGAGGTTGCAAACTCCTTTGCCTAACCTCATCATTAGCTACAAAGTTGAACCACCTAATGCCCAAGATACTGCATAAGCATCTGGAATCAAAAGCATCTAGTTTCCTGTTATCTTGTTTACAAAACATCCAAGTTTCACTACCATAACTAACCCTAGAAAGAACCAAACTATTATACAGTCTAATTTTAGTCTTTAGGTGTATACGCCTATTTCTCCACACTCTCCATAGATTCTTAAAAGTCCCGGCAGCAATCCCTATTCGTCTGTTAATCTCATGCCGCACATCACCATTATCTGTTACATAGCTCCCAAGATAATTAAACTGTGACACCAGCTCAAGACTGCACTTCTAAATTATAGAAATTCTAATTTATAGATTCTAATATTATAGAAATTCTAATATTATAGAAATTCTAATTATAGATCTTCATAATTTAGAAGCAACCATTCAGATTAACTGAATCACAACATGCTTGACCAATTTTCATCACTTTAGTTTTCTCTCTGTTTATAACCAAACCTACTCTACTACCAGTCTCATCAACAGCTCGAATGAAAGAGTTCATCTCATCAACATCATTTTCCAAAAGGGCTAAATCATCAGCATAATCTAAATCAGACATTTTCGTATCTCCAGTCCATTTAAGGCCAAAATCTTTCCCTTGAAGTAAATTTCGCATAACATAATCAATAACCAAGCTAAAGAGAAAAGGAGACAAAATGCACCCTTGTCGAACACCAGAAGTAATGCTAAACTAATTGCTACAAGCCTTACCAACTCTCACACACGACTCAGTGTTATTATAGAGAGCTTTCATTATGTTAACTAACTTGTCTGGTATACCATATGATTTCACAATCAACCACAAATTATGACGATCAACAGAGTCGAAAGCCTTTTTGAAATCAACAAAGCTAGCAACCAAAGGTTTCTGAAACTCTAAACATTTCTCAAGAATCTGCCTAAGTGAAAATATCTGATCCACACATCCCCTACCACTTCTGAATCCACATTGCTCATCATGCAATTGACTGTCAACCAGATTCTTAATTCTATTAAGTACAATCATGCATAGAATTTTACCTGGAACAGAGAGTAGGCTGATACCCCTATAGTTATCACAAGAACTGCGATCACCTTTTTTGAAAATAGGGATAACAACAGCTCTGGTAAAATCCTTAGGAACCATGCCTTTATCATAAAAGATATTCATAATTTCAGTCATCCAAGTGGTAACCAAAACATTCCCAGCTCTAAGCATTTCCTTAGTAATTTCATTTACCCCTGGGAATTTATGAAGTTTAAGTTTAGAAATAGCCAAAATAACTTCAGATTGTGTTATAGCACCAACATTAAAGCCACCAATGCATCTATCATCATTGCAAACAATGGGAGTAAAACTAATCACATCGTTTAGAACATCACTGAAATGCTCAGCCCACCTAGACATGACAGAATCCTCACCTTCTATAACCTTACCTTGTTTATCCTTCAATCCCTGTATACCTGTTCGTTTTCTGCCACACAAAACATTAACTATCTGGTACAGCTCTCTGTTGTTGTGCTGTCTAACTGCTCCCTCGGCATTGTCAGTCAAGCCATCAAGCCAAAGATTCTAATCAGCATTTAACTGATCTTTTACACATTTATTAAGTTCTCTGTAATGCTTTCTATTACGACTAGTAGGGTATTAAGGACATTCCTGCAGTTCTTTCTTTCCGAAATAAGCTCAAGTGCCTTATCACTCAGATAATTCTGCCTTCTCTGCTCCTTTTTCCCTAAAAGATTACTGTTAGTTTCCAAAAACTCCTGTTTAAAATGGTCCCATTCTTCCTCAACTTCAGTAGTAAGCAAACCATGACTGTCATAATGATTAAGTAACCTATCATGGTAAGCTTTGCCTATAACTGGGTCTTTCAGAGCTTCAGTATTAAAAGCAAATTTTTTAACCCTAGCACACTTTTTAAGTTTAAGTTGCAAGACACTTTTTAAGTTTAATTTGCAAGACACTTTTAACAAGGTAATGGTCAGATCCAATTTCAGCTCCCCTATATGACCTGGTATTCCTAACAGAACTAGCCTATTTGCTGTTAATTAATACATAATCAATCATATTCTTATGCAGCCCATCAGGTACCCATGTGTACTTATGTATGCCGTGGTGTTTGTAATAAGTGTTAGTTATTCCGAAACCATTGAGTTTACTTACCTGTAGGAGACATTGCCCATTGCCATTGCAGCTACCAATACCAAAAGGGCCTATCACCCCTCCGCAAAGGTCAGAGTCAGCACCAACTTTGGGATTGAAGTCACCTAGAACAAGGGTAATATCTCCTTTCTTGACAGAATTCAAAATATCCTGAAGTTGTCCATAGAACCTACCCTTCTTATCCTCATCGGCATTCTCAGTGGGGGCATAACAGCAGATAACATTCAAGTCTTTAACACTTGTCTGAAATTTTGCTGTAAGAAACCTTTCATTAATGCATTCATATCCTAGAAGAGCATCACTGGCGTGTCTGCTGAGAAGCAGATCCATGCCTTGGTGATGTTTATTATTGTTCCTTCCTGAAAAGAGAAATTTAAGATTTTTTTTAAGAATCTGACCTTTATCTGTCCATCTGGTCTCTTGCAAGTCGAGAATATCTAAATTATAATTGTGGAATTTTTGTGTGAGGACATCAAGAGAAAAAGCTCTGTGCAGAGTCCTCACATTCCAACTACCTATGGAGAGAAAATGGTTAGTTGGATGTTTAAAGAAACTATGTTTATTGAGAGAGGAAATGCCAACAAATATCAAACAGCCCCCTAATCGCAGACATGGGGCAAAGACCCGTTCCCCCACCACTAAAGGTTGAAGTCATCACACTGGAAGACTTCCTCCAATGTAGAATTTGACGATGCCAATAGAAGCAAAGAGTTCAGGTGCCTGCGATGACCTCTGCTCAGGATTATCCACCAGCTGACAAACATATCCTGTAAACTATTCACTTGGGGCTGTCAACCCACAAGCAAACAGAAAATACAGTGGAAGATTTTCCCTCCACAGAAGCCCACCAGTGCAGCAAATTCAGGATCCATAATCAAGCTCAGAGCCATATATCTGTCCAGTCCAGTGGGTTTATATGGTCAGCACTAGGACCCTGTGTGGTTGACCACTCCTCAGCAGGGTAGAAGAAAAAGAAAAGTAGCCATAGTTGTCCAGATCAGTAGGCCACACTAATCTGGCAGCCCTCTCCTTCCGTTCACTTCCACAAGAGAGTATCTCTTTTGAAAGTTACTAACGGTCCGCACCACGAGAAGGCAGGGTCGGACATTAGGTGCTAGTCCTGGCCGGTTCTATGCATCATCACAGGGGATTGGTGCATAGCTCTCCTTCCAGTGACTACCTACATTTACAGACCAAAATAATCACTTCACAACTTTCTAAAATGTATATTTATTTTATTAAATGGTTTGAAACAATACCTAAGATTTAATTAATTTCTGAGGTAAATTCATATGATACATTACTGTTGTGAAATATTCTAACTTCCACTCTTTAAATACTGAATGAATACTGTTAAAAAAATGAGATTTACAAGATTTGATTATAATCTTTAATTTAGCTTTATTCACATTTTCACATTAAATGCATATTTTAGAAATTATAGAGCTTGAAAATTAGACTCCCATTGGAACAACATGGGATTTTCTAATATTTTCCTTTTTTAATTAATTTTGAGCATACTATCTGGAAATCTATACTTATTATTTAAACTTTTTAAAGAACATATAGAAAGATATGTATTTTAATGCTTATTGTTTTTAATAAGAAGTTTTCATTAAATAAAATCTATTCCCTGACTTCATTTTTGGAGATATATGGAAATATGGTGACGTAAGATTTTGACAAACATAAAAACAAAACATCTAACAATTCCTCTTAGCATAACTAAGGGACATAAGCATTTGTCCTCTTAAGCTTTTCTCACTCCCTAAAAAGAACACCCTCCCCCCAAAAAATAGGGGGAAGCTTCCTGAATGGCAAAAACTAAGACCATCAAATTCAGTATAGTTTCTTCTTTAGAATTTAAAGCAAAATAGTAATAAACAAGAATTAACATCATGGAGCAAAAAATTTATTTCAAAAAATTGTGATTGCAGTAAGCTGCAAAGGTATAGCATATAGTGACTCTTTGATTGCACAGTTGATCTACAATTCTTATGAGACTGGACTGCTTCAAACTCATATATTTCCCATTTGGTAATGGTGTTTCCTTTATTCGATCGCCGTCAAACATATTATAAAACTAAGATTAGAATTTTAGCAATTCGTTACAACTCAAGATTTTTCTTAATAATAGGATTCACTATTAACTTTCTAAATAAACTATATTAATTAAATTAAGCTCAGCTCAACTATTTTCTTAGGGGAGACTTAATCTTCCAGTTTTCCCTACCACTATTAAGATGACTCACTGAAAACAGCAGCATAATTCTACCTTATGAATAAATGCATTTATTTTAATCATTATTCTTTAAGAGTAATTTATTTAGCAAAGTACTGAGTTGTATATTTCCACATACTTTATAATTTTTGCTTATCATTTATGTCAACACTTTTGCAAAATCAACAAGAACAAAAATTTTTTGCTTTGGTTTATAGAATTAAAAACAAATATATTCAAATGGGTCAAAACCATAATGATATATTTTGCCAAAAAATTGAGTTAGGTGTATGTAGAGTAGAAGAAAACAAATACTTTCAAATGACAAAAAGATTCAAGCAGTTGTCAATAGTTTCACTCTCTAACAGAATGTAGTATAACTTATATCATTATAGTTTTCACCATTTATACATATGCTTCTAAGTTTGACATATAACTAAGCTTTCATACCTGAAAGTTTTTTGAGTTTTGATTCATTAATAAAATCAACATCATCTCGATGTGTATTTAATCTTGTTGCAAGTATACCACTTTTCTCAATTCTAGTTTTTGAAGTTTCCATTAGTTTCTTAGCCATAGATTCACTGCATCTTCATGTAACAGAAATATCAGCAATAAATCAATAAACTAAAATGAAGTTAAAAAAACTGAGACAAACTTTCAAATGCACATAAAATGACAATTAAAACAAATAAACCCTCAAGCAGCTACTTACTTTAAGTAAATTCAAATGATAGTATAAGAATGCATACTAAATTACTTATTAAAAAGTGTAGTTTCTTACAAAACCATAAACAAATTAGCTAATATGAAATCACTGAAGAATGTATATATTTAATAACAAGGGTCTGCCAGGTAAAGGTCTGTGAAAGCAACATCTCAGCTTTTAAGAAGCAATAAGAGAAACATTCATGCCTCATTTAGGGCTCAAATTGAGGTTCTCTTTTCTGCAGCCAAGTATGCTAAACACTTGGCCATCATGACAGTCAAATAATGATTTTTATTATTTTTAATATATATATATATAAAATTATTAATGTGAAGGAATTTAAAATAATATGGAGGATCATACATGAGGCAAAAGTAAAATATTAATCTAGCTGTCTCCCAGATTCAAATAATGCCTCTCCTAGTTATATGTTGACAAATTCACACTGGTAAGTGACATAACCAGGAGATGCTGTGTTCAAATCTGGGAGATTGCTTAGTTATTTGGGGTTTAATGGCTCAAAAGAAACCTAGGCTATAGAGCCTAGGCTGTAGAACATCAAACAAGCTGGGAGACCTAGGCTGTAGAGCATCAAACAAGCTGGGAGAGAGCTGGAGAAAATTTTCACACAATAGAAAACTAATGGGTGCTGTCAACTTGTTACTTACAGAAAATTACCAGAAATGTGACCAGTGAGACTGTTACTAAAAGCTTGCAAATGCATAGCCAAACACCATTCAGAGATTATATAATAATCTATTAAAAACATGATGAATCATTAAATTGATATTATAAAACTCAAACATTGGTTAACTGTCTGCCTGTGAAAAAATGAGTTACAAACCTATCACCTATGTAGAAGTTCAGAAAAAAAAACTATATCTTCCTTGAGATTTGTACTGGGAATTAGTATTTGAGGGGGTATGGAGTATCTGAGTTATTGTTGACAAATAAGTTAACATGGAAAGAAAATATTAATAAAAAATAAATAACCCCTCAAGCAGCTGCTTGCCACAGAGGTCTGACAGGAGCCTGTCATTTTATATGCCATAGCAGAAGGTCTGTGAGGATGGCAGGACCTCAGCAGATAAACAACACGAACATTCATGCCTTATCCAGGGCTTGAACCCAGGTCCCTTAGATCAGTAGCCAAGCGCACTAACCACTCGGCCATGGGAACTGAATTAAAAAAAAAACATAATAATACCTAAATTTATTATATCAGTTTGGTTATTTGGGGTTTTATGGTGTAAGAGCAACTCAGGCCATATTGTGCCAAACAAGGTGTAAAGGACTAAAAAAAAGGGAGATAAAAGTTAGATCAACCCACACCAAAGTTAAAATCAAGCAACAAGACAAGAACAGATATAAAGTGCAAACAGTAAAACAACAAATAAAATAAAAGCATAAAAGACCCATGTAAAAACAATAATGAATGTAAAATACAAAAACCAACAATGGGTGTATAGGAATAATAGTAAACAGCAACAAGTCTAAAAATCAAAAAGATATAATACTAAATATGCATAAAATAGGTGGTAAAACATATAAAGTTGAAAGCAGGTGTTAAAAAAAAATAGAGTTATTATAATGGAAATTTGCTTCATATTTTAACTTTGAAAATTATTTATGGCACTTGAACTAAATCATACCTTAATTATAGACTATTATCTTGGAGAAATATAAAGTCTTGAATCTGAAATGTTCAAAATACAGCAATCTTTAAAAATATCTCAAATTTTAATATTGTTACTCTGCAAAATACATATGATTTCTTTCCAAACTAATTTTTTTCCATTTCATTCCTTTCCATACATAATAAATTAAATATACCAGCTTTTAATTGTCTCCAAGATAGTATACTAGTATAATGACCAATAAATCTGACCACTGCAAATAGACAGTAATGTTTAATTTACAAACTTATGATAGTATGAGCCAAATAAGGAACAAATGTTATTTTCACACCAGACATCATCCAAAAGCAAAGAAACATTATGAAGTCTTAACTGATACTTCAAAAATATTAAAGGTGGTTGATGACACTTTTATGTAGCTGCATCATTAGCCACAAAATTAAATCAAATAATATCCAAGATGCTGCATATCGAAAGCATCAAGCCTCCTATTATTGATATATCACCCTTTCTTTGGCAACAAAGATATTCAAAGTTCTAATGTTTCACACAAAAAATTATTCAAACACAAAGTGTTCTACTCTTGTTAATAAAGATTTGAGCAACAGTTCCATTCCATGACTTTTTGAGTCAGAAAGTTTCTAATTATGAATCTATCTGCTAAATATTATTAATATAATCAAATTTCTCTTACCTCCCCTTTCTAATATCTTGAAGTAGGTTTATAAATTCAGGATCTTTCTGCCTCATAACTTGTGTTAGCTCTATGTTAATCTCTACACATTTATCCCAAGCTGAGCTCTGTTAAAAAAAAAAGCACACCAGTAATAAAATAATTATGCACAAATATAAAAATTGTCAAAGCAACACACAAAATAGCAGGAAATATACTAAAATGTTTACATTTTTGCTAAAAGAATATCAGCAACATCATTATATATTTATTCCAAACATTAACAGGCATTTTAGTTTTGAAAAATGTTTCCTTGAATGCTTTTTCAAGACATAGTTTTCAAACCCAACAGTGCTAGACTAAAAATTTCAACTAATGAATTCTTTACCTGCATTCTTTTTAATGCTTGCTTATGATGGGATGAAAATACTAGTAGTGGTTACTTTCAGAAAACTATTATTTATACTTTTGCACAATAGTATATTACTTGAAGTAAAAAAACCTCTGGAAGTGTAAAGGCTTTGGGAGAAGTCAATATTTCAAGAACTCATTAACCCTAGAGCAAACTATCTTACATAAAGAGATATATTTACTGCAAGAGGTAAACACAGTGAAAACAACATATATGGAGTTTGTTTCTAGTTTTATCTATACAAAAAGCAATTACATTGGCCTTAACTGAAGTGCTATAATTTCAGCTCCTTTAAAAATAAATATTTTCATTAATGTAGAATGGATGCTATTGTTTTTTACACAGTATCATACCTGCATCTTTTCTTCAACTGTTGTTGCAACATTATACTATACTAAAAATTAATCAGCACCTTTGGCACTTCTTGATTTCTAGACTGTCACTATGACCCCCTATTTGACCTTGATTGCAACACCAGATCTGAAAGTTATTCACATTTCTGAGTTCTACTACCTGAAATAACCCTATGCATCAATTTTTAGCTCTCCAGCACAGGTATATCTAAATTTAATCATTTTTTTTTTGGATGTGATGGGTCCTTTAAGGACTTATTGCATCCAAAATTTGACAAAATTATCGATATCTACAACTCAAAATTCCTCCAGGCACCAATTTTTAATCCTCTAGTACCAATAGATCTATACTTGACCTTTGACCTCAAAAACTTTTAACAAAACAAAAAACCATCGCAACCACAATTCAATATTTTTGAGATCTACAATATCCAGGATCCAGTTTTCAGCCCTCTAGCATGCCTAGATCTAAATTTGACCTCGAACAAACTTCTGAAACCAAAAATTTCTTACATTTCCAACATCTACAGCCCAAAATACTCCTGGACACAAATTTTTGTGTTTCCAGCACTCATAGATCAAGGTTTGACATCTACATGACCATTATTTGACTGTGAAGGTCATGTTAGAGGTCAAATTTCAGATTTTCACCCAAGATCTGCAACCCAGATTACCCCTAGGTGCAAATCTTCAGAGCTCTACCATTTCTGCCTCAGAGTTAGAATTAGCATGATCCTCTGGTATCTGCCAGTCAGTCAGTCATTCATAATTGTCTATTATATTAGATGCAGCCTTTCTTGCTTGAATAACACTTTCAGTTGAAATCATACTGTGTTATTCAAGAATATTTTGGTGAGCAACCTATCTCAAAACTTTGACATATATATATAGAAAGAAAACAAGCTATAAATTCCTTGCATCTGAAAGCCTTTTAGCCAACATGTAAAAAATGTTAGGTTTTTTACTGAACTGTAGTATTGCTCCTCGTCATGTGTTTGATTCTAGACACCACTGAGTACAAACTGCTGTTAAGAGTGCATTACAGTCTTTTAACTATTTTCCTTCAATTTTTTTCCCAAAAAGAAATTTTGGTCCTTCCACATGTTAATAAATTATATTTATATTCAGATTATCTTCATTACAATTAATTCTGAAAACTAAGAATTTACATATATTCACTTGAGGTAGGAGTGGCAAAATCAGTAACACCCCAGGCTTGTAATCTGCAGTTCCCAGGTTCGAGCCCCAGCTGTGCCAATGTCAAGAATGATCTCAGCTAATCCCCACCCTGCCCTCAGTCTGATAGGGAATATTGATGGGATTGGAAAGGCTAACATCTATTGTATGGGATGTTTAGCCATGGCTGTGTGCAGGAGAGCCAAACTCTGTGCATATTAAATAATATGTTGGATGGTCTTGACAGGAGGCTTCCATTTGTCTGCTAATGACTGTTCCAGTGGTATCCTACCCTTACTTTCTCCGAGCCCTTGGGGTACTTATGGCCTGGCCATTTAGCCCATTGTGTGTATAATGCTGCTCAAAGGTAAAACAACCCAAACTTTTACACACAGTAGCTTATATTAGGACCAATATAGTATTTAGTTCAAGTGATCTTAACTATTAAGATTTAGAAACAGAGCCTAGTCCCTTTCCACCTGGCAGGGGTGGCTCAGTTGGTAAGTGTGCCAGGCTCATAATCTGCAGTTCCTAGGTTTGTCCCACCTGGACCAGCATTGAGATTTATCTCCACAAAACTTCCCACCCTGCCCTCAGCCAATAGCAGACACCAATGGGCTTGGAAAGGCTCTTGTCCATTGGATGGGACATTAAGCTGTGACCCTGTGTGTGGGAGAGCCGCACCCTGTGCATGTTAAAGAACACACTGGATGGCCTTGATAGGAAGCTACAATATATCTCCTAAAAGCCTTGTGACCTGGCCATTTAGCCCATTTGTAAAAAAGTGATGCTCAGAGGTAAAACAACTGAACCCTTTTTTAATTGAAAATTTTTAGTCATCATTAAATTTTAACCAAAGCTGAGAAAAGTACTTCTTAGTTATTAATTACTTTTAGTTAATAACATTTCATTAAATAGTGTTTATAGCTTTAGATTTTACATAATAAAAAGGCATTTTTCTAATGGCTATTTAAACACCTTTTGCTTTCGAGTGAAAGAGTAGGTAATACCTGGAAACAAAACATTCTTGTTTCTCCAGACTTGCAAACTGGAGGAAGTTGAAGGAAATCACCACTAAGAATTAACTGGATTCCTCCAAATGGTTTGTCATTGTTTCTAACAACTCTGGCAATTTTTTCCAGTTTCTGAAAGAATTCACCATCTACCATTGAAATTTCATCTACCACCAAATGTTGGCATTTTTTCCATTGGTGAGTGATTGACTTTCTCATAGCTTGCTGGATACACTGTTCAAGAGGGGCATTTCCTGATCCAATTCCTTAGTAAAAAATAAAACAAAGTCAAATTCTCAATTCCTAAAAGAGCATATGTAAAAATGAAACTTTATGCTAAATTACAACCCTAAAAGATCATTGTTCACAAATAGCATGAATATAAGCAGCACTTAAGACTAAACATTTAACCATATTTTTAAAAAAAATCAAAAATTAAAATAAAACTAATAACCACTAGCCATCCCGTGGCCGAGGGGTTAGCACGCTTGGCTACTGATCTAAGGGACCTGGGTTCGAGCCCTGGGTAAGGCATGGATGTATGTGTCGTTTTTCTGCTGAGGTCCTGCCATCCTCTCAGATCTCCTACTGTGGCATATAAACTGGCAGGCTCCTGTCAGACCTCTGTGGCAAGCAGCTGCTTGAGGGGGTATTTATTTATTTTTATATTTATAATAACCACTCTGTAAATTGATTCCAATATTTAGAGGAAAAATTGTCTTGAGCCAGGTGGGATAGGAACCCATCACTTCCTGATAACCTGTCAGGTGCTCTGGACCACTGAGCTACCGACAGCAATCAAGATCTCCTCTAACTGATGTTATGAACATTCTCAACCTACTTTCCTAATATGTAGGGAGTGTTCAGGCAATCCTGCCTCAAGCGGCTTTTTAATGCCTTTTCTTAGATGGAATGCATGTCTTACGAGTATGCAATCTACAAGTAATTATTATTAAACTCAACTCATTAAGTATCCACTAATAATTTTCACTCTGTAAATTGATTCCAATATTCATCATTGTCATCAGGAGGTCATCGATTTGTATCCCACCTGCTCAAGACAATTTTTCCTCTAAATATTGGAATCAATTTACAGAGTGGAAATTATTAGTGGATACTTAATGAGTCGAGTTTAATAATAATTATTTTAAAATAAAACTTATAAAGCATATACCATATTTGGAGTATATATACCCAAATAGAACAGTATCTACTACATATAAAATCTGGTTTGTTTTCCTGTCTGTAATAATAAATTCAACAGTTTCCTATCATGTAGAAGAGGGGTCACTAACATTTTGTTAATGTGGGCACATTAGAACTGTGGAATTTATAAGTGGGCTACACTAGAGGGATTAAGAGAGGGTACAATATATACAAAAATAAACTTTTGTTTTTGCTGAAAAGATTATAGTTGCGTTGCTATCACAAAAATATTTATATTTATACAACCTATCTTTATGATTATTTATGTCTCAAATAAAAACTATCAAAAACTCATATATATATATATGGAGAGAGAAAAATAAATAAATACCCCTCAAGCAGCTGCTTGCCACAGAGGTCTGACAGGAGCCTGTTAGTTTATGAGGATGGCAGGACCTCAGCAGAAAAACAAACATCCATGCCTTACCTGGGGCTTGAACCCAGGTCCCTTAGATCAGTAGTCAACATGCTAACCACTTGGCCACGACATAAATAAAAAGAAAATTTTATCTCTCACTATATATATATATGTAAAATATCGAGAGGCTTGATTTTTTTTTACATATTTTTTACCAATTTAGTAAAATCAACTTCATATCCAGTTCTACTACCCTTAGTATTGAATGAAAACATTCATCTGTCATTTGTGATTGTATTTGCTTTCAATAAAATTCATCAGAAAATGTTTGCTCACAAATAGAGGTACTAGTGTACACAGTTATCATTCCAGAAGAGGAAATGAAGAATTTGAGAGTCCTGCATAAAAATACATTATCCCCACAGATTTAAATGGCTCATTTGTAAATCAATTTTTTTTAATAAAATTATTTTACATTGCTGTACTAAAAAGATGTATTTTTTACTAATATTGCTAGTGGGACAATTTTACATTATAAAAAGACCCAAATGATCCACAGGCCATGTGTAGTCCTAAAAATAAAAAGAAAATTTAAAACAATTAGCTGAAAAAAATTGGTTGGTCTAACTGGGATTCAAACCCAGGTATCATAAAAGCATGCCAGGTGTCATAACCACTAGATCACCAAGAGCTAACCATTTCTCAAAAAAAAAAGTGACATATAAGCATTCCTGCAATTTTTTTGTTGATTCACAAACATCAACAATAACAAAAAAATAAGTCTTATTCTCAGACACCCACTTCCACTCCAGAACTAAATCCTGGGTAGGTCCCTGTAACTGAAATCCAAAGTGAATGCACAGTATTCCCTGTTAAGAAACAATAATTAATAGATTCTGAAAAAAATTAATCGCCGCCACGGCGGGAATCGAACCCGCATCTCTCCAGATTCATGCCAGAGCGCGCTACCATTGCACCACGCGTCGGACAACGAATATTTTCAGAATATGACCTTTTAAGTTTTTCTTCTTGAGACGTGACTGAGACAGCGCCATCTATACTCAAGGAGATGCAACGTTTTACAGTCGTTGCATCTCCTTGAGTATAGATGGCGCTGTCTCAGTCACGTCTCAAGAAGAAAAACTTAAAAGGTCATATTCTGAAAATATTCGTTGTCCGACGCGTGGTGTCTGATAATCAAATGCAACGACTGTAAAACGTTGCATCTCCTTGAGTATAGATGGCGCTGTCTCAGTCACGTCTCAAGAAGAAAAACTTAAAAGGTCATATTCTGAAAATATTCGTTGTCCGACGCGTGGTGCAATGGTAGCGCGCTCTGGCATGAATCTGGAGAGATGCGGGTTCAATTCCCGCCATGGCGGCGATGAATTTTTTTCAGAATCTATTAATCCCTGTAACTGGTACGTAATCTGTCTTGTATGGATAAATATAATCATTTATGCACTTATACCTTTTATGCAGTTTTTATGTGAAGTTTTCAGCTTCAAATACACTATTTAAAGTAAGTCCCATTCCAGTAAGGGGACTAGTACTACTCCTAGTTCAGGGACTTTGTTACTATTCCTAGTTCTCATCTATATATTTTTTCTTTATGCAGTTATATATGTAACATGTCTATTGGCCAGAAAAAAAGAAACCGTGTTGCTAATTTCTTTGTATTTAACTATCTGCAATTATTTGTGCAAATTACTTCATAGCATTTTCATTCTTTTTTTTTTAATCACAAACAGAGAAGGGTCAAAGAGCTACTAGTCTGTACAGGTCTTCTCACACAAAGGTATGCCCCACTAAAACTGAAGTTATTAGCCACTGCTTTAGAATTCCAATAACACACAAAGCATGTATATTGGAACAGTAGTTAGCTCCCTAACTACTATAACCGTTAATTTCATTATTAGTTTTATTAACACTACTTATCTCTGACATCTCATAGCACTTGTATCAGCCTGCAATATGCATATTCAAACAACAACTGTATTCAAAATTTGGCAATAAATATATCTAGTTTTCAGCAATTATTCCATTCTCATTGTTGTATGTTAAAAAAATATTCTTATTATGAGTGTTAAATATTTTTACTTCACAAGGAATGAAGAATCTGCTTATTTTGGGAGATTAAACAATAAATACATTTCTAGAAAATTCCTTGACACTCAAAACAATGTAGGTTATGCTTCATTTGAAATTACTGCTACATAAGAATTCCTACTTGTTACTTAATAAAATAGTAACAAAAAAAAAAACGAGCATGCTTGTTTTTTATACAAAATTTTTAATAAATTACTTTCCACATTAAATATGCTCTAAAATAAAATGCTACTATGGTTTAACACTATAATCCATACAATTTCGAATTTAACTAACCAGCAAAAGAATGAAGTGTTATTCCTCCTATTTGACAAGCTGCAACTCCTGTACTAGCTGTAGCAAAAGTGCTTTCTGGAGGTAAAGCACCCAAAATTCTCTTGAGCAAAAATGATTTTCCTGTTCCAGCACTTCCAGTAAAAAATATGTTTCGACCACTCAGAACTGCATTTATCACAGTCTTTTGTTCCATTGTCAATTGTACTGGATTAATGAGTCTATGAAGAGCTGTTTTTCTCTAAAAGATGGAAAAAAAAACATGCTTTAGCATATCTTACTATATATTATTGACTCAGTTTTAAAATTAGAATTGTAAGCATTTTTCCAATTTATTGTATTTGATATTATACATTGTGCAATTTATTTATAGTAAGCTTATGCAAAAGTGTTAATTATGCTTTTGAATTTAATATCTAAAAGAAATATAACATGAAAATTACACATACACAGTGTATTAAGTTAAACAATGATGGAGAACCTAGATGATTATTGAAACTGGATATGTGAAATGCATATTGTTTCTCATGTAAACTTCAAAAATTACAATATAAAATCAAAGTTTTTTTTTTGAAAAATACAAAACTACATGTTAGTTGCTGGCTTTAGCTAGACGCTAGTTCAATCCTCTTAAAGATTAAGAACTGGAAGCCTTAGAAATATTATAAAGAGTATTTTAAATATTTTCAATTATAATAATTTTTGTCATATTAATATAAGGAATATTATTTCATTTTTATATTTAAATTTCTATAATAAAATCTAATTACCTCTTTGGCACATATGACATCTTTACCAATTTCTTCCTGTTTGCGTTTTTGTGCCTTTGGAGTCTGCAAACAATTTAAATGTGCTTCTTTTTCTTTAATTTTACTTCTAAGAGCATTTATGTCTACTGCAGATAGTGGACTAATTTGATCAAACGTTCTAGGCTGCTCAGAAAGAAGCCTTTGCTTAGCACTAACAGGTTTATCACATTTTAAACGCTCTACTTTGGCTGTTAAAGTTTTTAAAAATAAAGAAAGCTTACTAGGAGGACAATTACACATTAAAATTTGCATATTGGGATTATTGAGTTTAATTGATGCTTTTCCTTCTTTAAGAAATCTTTTATGAATAGTAATGTCTCTTAAAATATATTGGAAAGAAAGTTTTCCAATTTCAATTTTCAGAATAACGTCCTTAAACTCATTTCGTCCCAAATAAAAAGATGTCTTTTGGTGTGAAATACTCTTAGTAATGCAGCCCTTAGAATCCATATGTTCAAGTTTGGCAGAACATATTAAAAGTGGTTCATCATAGTCATCTCCAGTCATGACCACTCTTCAATATTTTTAATCTGAAATGGAATAAAAAGTGCATATGTATTATAAAAAATATATAAAACAAGTAAAAATAAATATTAACTTATGAAAAATATCAGTTAAGAAATGAACAAATAATATAATATATTTTCATAATATTCATAGTCACAGCTAAATAAAGTCATTTGGGCCTGTTTAATAGGAAAAGAAATTGATAACATTTGGTCTCTGCTAATTGAATCTAATATCTGAATGATTCTGATTACATAAGGATTTCAGATAATGAATTTAGAGTAAATGAACATGATACTGACTTCAGTGAAATCACAATGATACTGACTTTAGTAAAATCAAATGATACTGAAGATGCTTATGGACAAAAAAATTATAATTCTTGCTGTATAAATGAATAAAATCTTAACTATATTTTGCTACTTATCCTATATAATAGCATGCTATCTCTATCATTGTTTAATAATCTGGTTGCCAGAGGAGAAAAGAAATTATCAATTGGTTATATATCAAAATGTATTTTACTAGATTATCAATTAATTTTCATTGAATGGCAACTTGATTGCACAGTCATAGTAAACAGTTTGTATGTTAAAATTCTAATCAAGTGAAGTGCTTTAAACATTTATACCCCAGAAAGGCAAGCTTTGTGAGTTATGTACGGTTTTCCCTATGTGTTTATGATTATTGTGCAAACAAATAGCAATTGTGTATTGTATGCAATTTATCACCTGTCTCTAGTTTTTACAGATTTGTGAACCAATGTATGTATCCTAATGGCTAGATACAAAAGCAGTTTGGCACTTTGTTACATAAATACAAATTTTTGCATTATTTTTGGAGCAGAATGCAACTGTCCTACTATGCTCAACACCATAAAAGAACTCATTTATGCTTCTTAAAATACAATCGTGAAAAAATATTCACAAAATGCTACAATGAATTTAATAGTAGTAATTGTAAATGAGCATTTTGAATAGCTAATATAGAATGGGTAGAACTGTTATGCACCATTTTCCAAAATATATTAATTTTGTACAGTAAATCAAATTTTAAAACTATGATACAATCCCATAAATTACTTTTGTTCACAAAAAAAATATCTATAGAAACCATTATTTGTAGATAAATCATCAGAAGTTCATTTAGGCTTTGTCATGGTGTTAGAAGCATACTGTATAATGTTATAATGAAATTGGAAAAGACCATATCACAATTTAATTTCGTAATAAGTAATGGTTAATTTAAAAAAATGAAAAGTAAAATTATTTGGTTTTCTCCTACAAGAGTTAATGGCATACAATAACAATTTTTATATAGTAAGATATTTAAACTACATTGCTCATCAAAAGTTAAGCACAGATCATTTAATGTGTATATCTCAAAATGTACTTTTGGATATTAAATTTTCCAGAAAGATATATATTGTTGCAATATTTCATTGAAATTTGGTTCAGAATAATTTATATATACCCTAAAAACAAATGAAAGTACATGAAAAAGTTGAGGGGGGGGGGGGGGTATTACATAATGTATAATTAAAAGGGAATGTGGCCTGCTCTAGCACTAAGCAAGCTTGACATCAATTGATGCCCTCAATAAACTAATCCAAAGAATAAAGAGGCAATAAAGCCCACTATGCAATAATAGCAGTTCTGTAATTCTGGAATTACCACTAAGTGTCACTGTTTTGCACATAATGGGCTAAATGGCTAGGCCACAAGGACCCCAAGGGTTCAGAAAAGTTGGGGGGAGGGGACCCACTAAACAATTGTTGGGAAACAGATCATAGCCTCCCATCAAAGCCATCCAGTGTGTTCTTTAATGTTCAGAAGGTATGGCTCTACCCCACATAGGCTAAGGCTTTATGTCTAGGCCAATGGATAGTGGCCTTTCCAAATCCATCGGTGTCCCCTACTAAGGGAAGGGTGGTGATTTTGTAGAGAAATCTCAATGCTGGCCCAGGTGGGACTCAAGCATGGAAACTCCCCCATGATTCTGCAGGGTTTTGGGGGGAGGGGGAATTGAAGAGTGATATCACATTTCCCCAAGGCATCTCATCCATAATATATTTCTTCAATGAAGTGATGGAGATGGTTGCTGGTGACCACCTCTCTCCAGTCAGTATTCATTGTTATATGATTTTAGAGCAAATTAGACTCATTCGTGAGCAGAATGAAACTGTTTTTTTCGCATCTAGAATATATGATTGTAACACCATTTTAAGTGGGACTGTTTATGTCTGGTTGTTAAAGGGACACATTCAATGGATGACAGGCTTAGATTCCAGCCTTGTGGTCACAGTTGAAACATATACCTGACTTGCTGTGGTTCCAAAGAGGTCACAACTATAGAAATGATGTTGTTGTTCGTACTCTAAGGCTGCTCGTTCTATAAGGCAGGGGTATCAAGAGGGAGAGGGAAGAGGGGTCCCCAAGGGCCCAGACACCAAAAACTGTTTTATTTTCCATAAATATGGTTGTTCATAATACAGTTCTTTTATGTATATATATATATAAATGCTAACCATGCATTATTTTTTATATTTCAGTTTTATGTTATTGCTAATCAACGGCAGCAAAAGCTGGAAACACTGGTTCTCGTCAGATCAAAATTAAGCAGCTTTGGGCGTGGTCAGTACCTGGGAGGGTGACCACCTGGGAACACTGCATGCAGTTGGCAAAAAATCTGCTGAGGACCCATCATCCTCACAGATTCTCTACTATGGCGTATTAAACTGACAGGCTCCTGTCAGACCTCTGTGGCAAGCAGCTGCATGAGAAGGTATTTTTTTTATGTTATTGAATTATTCATTAAATAATCCCATTTCTGATTATAAGTTTTGGTTATAAAAAATAAAATAATAAATACCCCCTCAAGCAGCTGCTTGCCACAGAGGTCTGACAGGAGCCTGTCAGTTTAATATGCCAATAGTAGATCTGTGAGGATGGCGGGACCTCAGCAGAAAGTAATTATAAATTCATATGTTAAATTCAAATATCTTTTATTCATCAATTACCAATAGAGTTTAAAAATTAAGCTATAAGAATCTCTTCTTTTAAATTAAGGGTGTTGTATGTCACCAACTCTAAGATCTATATTTAAAAAAAAGACTACAAAGAAATGAAATATAAAATGTGAATGAATGGATATATCAATGGTAGGAGGGCTTTAATTTTTGCCATTCATAATGTAATAATTGCACAGGATATAGAAGACTTAGAATATATGATAAGGAAATTGAAGAATATGCAAATTGGGCACTGAATTGGTTGTTTGATTGCAAATTATGGCAAATTGGTTGCAAATTGGTAAGTATTAAAAAATTGGTTGCAAATTGGTAAGCAAATTGGAGTTGCAAATTGGGCACTGAATTGGGCACTGTGTTGGGTTGGGTTGTTTTACCTCTGAGCGGCACTTTTTTGCACACCATGGGTTAAATGGCCAGGTCACATGGACCCCGAAGGCTCAGAGAAGGTTGGGGGAGGAGACCTACTGGAATAGCTGTTGGGAGACAGATTGTAGCCTCCCGTCAAGGCCATCCAGCGTGTTCTTTAACGTGCACAGGGTATGTCTCTCCCACACACGGGCCACGGCTTAACGTCCCATCTGACGGACGGCGGCCTTTCCAAGCCCATCGGTGTCCCCTACTGACCGTGGGCAGGGCGGGGAATTTTGCGGAGATAAATCTCAACGCTGACCCAGCTGGGACTCGAACCTGGGAACTGCAGATTACAAGCCTGGCGCGCTACCGACTGAGCCACCCCCGCCCCCACTGAAAATAGATTTTGAATATATTTTGAAAACAATATCTGAAAACAGGTGATAAGGAAGAGAATTGAGGTGAATGGAGAAATAGTGAGAAAGGGAATGTGTTTTTTAGGGTTAATCATCCACAATAATGATAAATCCATAGAGGGAGTATGAACAGAACAAGGAAAGAACTTACTAAGAATGCTAAATTCAGCTTTATAGAAGTACACAGAAAAAAAAAAAAATTCTTTTTTCACACAATTGTAGAAAGAATTCTAATGTGGATCAGAGATATGACACTAACAAAAAGATTAATATCTGTGATAAGAACAACTGAAATGATTTTTAGCAAGATGTACACTGAAGGTAAGAATGGATAAAATGAAAAATGAAGAATCTATGGGAATAGAAGAAAATGCAGGAAAAAATGGTTGGGGAGAAAAAAAATTAAATGATATAGACATTTCAAGAGGATGGATTTTGGTGAAAGAAAATAAGGAAGTGGGAACACACTGGAATAAGAGGAAGGCCGAGTAAGAAATGGAGCGATGGTATGGAAGAAACAATGAAGAGATCATTGACAGGGAGACTGGTTGAATAGAAAAAAAGAGAGAGATGCTATCCAAAAGCTGGGAATACTAACGTGGGGGAAAGTCTGGGAAAGTAAAAAAAAAAAGTTAAATATTTATATATGTTAGTTGATAAAAAAAATTATCTTTTTTTGTGTGTGCAACTATTTTCTGGTAGATGAGTGGTTAGAGCACTTGGCTACTCATCAATAGTTCAAGCCCCAATTAAGGTATGGATTTTTTTTCTGTTTTGTCTTTTGTAGTGTCGGATTACTCAAAGGTGCTCACCTAGGACCTCAAAATATCAAAACACAATTATTTTCAACATTTTATTTAGTAAAATATTTCACAATCAGTATAATCTACTACTTACATACACAGCTTATTTACTTAGGTCAGTACCAAATATAATGTGATTTTTGTTAAATACATTACTAAAAACAGATTTTTTTTTTCTAATTTTTTTTTCTTATCTTACAGTACATGCAATCAATATATCTTAAACTTTCTATTTATTCATTTTTACAATTCAATTTATTTACCCAGATGCATACATTTTTTTCAGTTTGGAAGTTGCAAAAAAGTTGGTAGACTAGGTCCTCCTTCCATAATTGGAAGTATATCCTTGAATTTTCAGCACCTGTGGTCTTCAGATCCCAAGTTTCTGATTTTAAGTCATACTCATCACTGATCTTTTGTATGAGGTAATCTTTGGGACCTGGGTTCGAGCCCCGGGTAAGGCATGGATGTTGGTGTTGTTTTCTGCTGAGGTCCTGCCATCCTCACAGATCTTCTACTTTGACATATAAACTGGCAGGCTAATGTCAGATCTCTATGGCAAGCAGCTACTTGAAAGGGTATTTATTTATTTTATTTTAATCTTTCTCAGAGACCTCTTCTATGGTATATTATCTAGGTAGTCACCTGTCAGATGTCTGCAGCATGAGGCTGCTGCTGAGTTTTTTTTTTTTTTTTTTGCAAAAATTTTACCTAAGCCAATTTTTTTAAACTATATAAGTTTTTTCCAATCCTTAGTCATAACTGTAATGAAAACTAATTTTGCTATACGATTTGATATTTTGATTTGGTATTTTTGATAATTTCAGTCTGATATATATTTTTTATATTTATAGCATACTTTTTTCTATTTGGATAAAGGACCGAGTTGATTTCTCCTGGTTATAAAGAAGCCCTGTAAAAAATGCATCCTCAGCATTTAATAATAATATTTACATAGTAGCTTATCAGGATTCTTCAGTCCCAAGCAATTTATCAACCATTGTCCATTTCAATTTTATTTTTTTTTAATCTTACACAAAATTAACCCTTAATTATTTTGAGTCAAATAACACTTTAAAATTAATTTCAAGTTTTGCATTGTCCATTTTAATTTCTTTTTTTAAAAATCTTTAAACAAAATTAACCTTTAATTTTTTTTAATCAAATAACACTTTAAATTAATTTCAAGTTTTGAACTTTTTTACCTAAATATCTTTTCTACAAATTTTCCATTCATTTTCTTTTTGGGGCTTAAAACTTATGATTCCAAGCATTATATCGCAATGATTCTTTGTTATCCTTTATATTTGTTACCATATGTTTTCCACAGAGTTTTGTCTTTTTATTATAATCTCAAGTTCCACTAATTATGCAAATGTATTAACATCTAAAACAAGCAATTTTTTTTTTACACTTATCAACAATTAAACCCGCCTGAATATAACCAATCAATACACGACCAATTTTGATTTTCATACAGACTATCACTGTGATGCACTGCAATCATTAACTTTGTTATAACTACTACTATTGAAGCATGATACTAAAGGTATATTTTTGTTATCTGCTTCTGTTTACAAAACAAAATATTCCAAACCAGGAAACACCAAGTTCATTGTTCTGTGTAGTAGCTGTAAGCCACCTTAAGTATAACAATGAATCATATTGTTGCGAGATACTCATTGTCCCAGCTACTCGGCAAAGTTTTCATAGTAGAATATAACCACTAGGAGATAATTTTTCTAATGAAAAGTAAAAGTGCATTGTGATCAAATGTTACAAAATATATTTTGTATATTTTATTGCCCAAATTTCACTACTAATCTGCTATTTCGCAAAAATTCCTGTCGGTTGGTTCTCATCTTTCCATGCACTTCAAATATTATACAAGCTTATATACATTGTTTTCCACAACTATTAAAATAAATCGTAATCACTATCTCAAACTTAAAATTTCTAAAAACAAAATCGGTGTGAAAATAAAAACTTACCGTCAAAAATCCGATTAAAATTTGGGCAGCAATCGTAAAACACAAACTAAAATTTTACCTTTAAAATATTAGCTGCAGCACTTATATAAAACTATTTTTAAAATAATATTTAAAAACAAGTCTATTACTCTAATGACTATGTTTCTAATAAGAAAGATGTATACAGTAAAATATGATACTAATCATGTGTATTTTAAAATATCATTAACTCAGCCTTTAAATTTGGTTTCAAATTTAGCTCAATGAAAATCAACCAATTCACCAAAATATGGTTGCCAACAGCCATAGAATAATAGATACAAAAAATTGCCTCTCCCTATACCTTGAGAGGTTGTCATCTGAAAATTGGACGCCATGTTTTGTCGTCGCTCGGATAGTTTAGCGTGCATAGCTGAATGGTATTGCACGGTACTTATGGATTCCGGAAAAGAGTAAGGTAATATTTCAAACAGATTTCATTGTTCATGATTGGAAGCACTTTAGAAAACGGCTAAAAAGGAAAAGTAAATTTTAGGGCTATTTTTTAATATAAAAAGTTATAATTTCTATTTGTTGTCTGTCCGTCTGTAGGCATCGAACTTTTTTGCTTATACAGATAAATAAAAAATTCTTTTTCTGTTAGATAGGTATTAATGATATATTACGATTTGCATTTTTCGAATCTCCCTAAAGTTTTAACTGCGCCATCTAACGGTGGAAAAAGTTGAAAATTCCAAAATATCAAACGAACATTTCAAACGATGTAATTATCTTAGAAGTTTGAAATTTTGGTGTTGAAATGTGAAGGTTACGAAGTTACCATTGGCAACAATCACTTGATCCATTAGACCCAGGGGGGACGTGATGCAATTTTTTTTTCATCATCATCATCATCATCATCCTCAAGCAGCCATGGGCTACGGAGGTCCAACCAGACCACGCAGTTTAATTCTCCAAGCATATCTGTCCTGAGCTACATCTGCTGCATCCGGCCACTGCACACCAATTCTAACAAGGTCCTGTTTGACATTGTCTGCCCACCGCATCCTAGGTCTCCCCCTCCTTCTGAGGCCTCTAGGCACACTGTTCATAACCCTATTCGCCAATCTATAATTATCCATACGCGCAACATGGCCAAACCAACGGAGTCTCTCTCTGCACAATATGCTGCTTAAAGGAGGTTGCAGACTCCTTTGCCTAACCTCATCATTAGTTACAAAGTTAAACCACCTAATACCCAAGATACTGCGTAAGCATCAGGAATCAAAAGCATCTAGTTTCCTGTTATTTTGTTTACACAGCGTCCAAGTTTCACTACCATAACTAACCCTAGAAAGAACCAAACTATTATACAGTCTAATTTTAGTCTTTAGGTGTATACGCCTATTTCTCCACAATCTCCATAGATTCTTAAAAGTCCCGGCAGCAATACCTATTCGTCTGTTAATCTCATGCCGCACATCACCAGTATCAGTTACATCGCTCCCAAGGTAATTAAACTGTGACACCTGCTCAAGACTGCAACCATTCAGATTAACTGAATCACAACCTGCCTGACCAATTTTCATCACTTTAGTTTTCTCTCTGTTTATAACCAAACCTACTCTACTACCAGTCTCATCAACAGCTCGAATGAAAGAGTTCATCTCATCAACATCATTTGCCAAAAGGGCTAAATCATCAGCATAATCTAAATCAGAAATTTTCGTATCTCCAGCCCATTTAAGGCCAAAATCATTCCCTTGAAGCGAATCTCGCATAACATAATCAATAACCAAACTAAAGAGAAAAGGAGACAAAATGCACCCTTGTCGAACACCAGACGTAATGCTAAACCAATTGCTACAAGACTTACCAACTCTCACACATGACTCAGTGTTATTATAGAGAGCTTTCATTATGTTAACTAACTTGTCTGGTATACCATATGATCTCACAATCAACCACAAATTATGACGATCAACAGAGTCGAAAGCCTTTTTGAAATCAACAAAGCTAGCAACCAAAGGTTTCTGAAATTCTAAACATTTCTCAAGAATCTGCCTAAGTGAAAATATCTGATCTACACATCCCCTACCACTTCTGAATCCACATTGCTCATCACGCAATTGCCTGTCAACCAGATTCTTAATTCTATTAAGCACAATCATGGAAAGAACTTTACCTGGAACAGAGAGTAAGCTGATACCCCTATAGTTATCACAAGAACTGCGATCACCTTTTTTGAAAATAGGGATAATAATAGCTCTGGTAAAATCTTTAGGAATCATGCCTTTATCATAAAAGTTATTCAAAATTTCAGTCATCCAAATGGTAACCGAAACATTCCCAGTTCTGAGCATTTCTGTAGTAATTTCATCTACCCCTGGGGATTTATGAAGTTTAAGTTTAGAGATAGCCAAACTAACTTCAGATTGTGTTATAGGGCCAACATTAAAGCTGCCAATGCATCTATCATCATTACAAACAATGGGAGTAGAACTAACCACATTGTTTAGAACATCACTGAAATGCTCAGTCCACCTAGCCATGACAGAATCCTCACCTTCTATAACCTTACCTTGTTTATCCTTCAATCCCTGTATGCCTGTCCGTTTTCTACCACATAAAACATTAACTATCTGGTACAGCTCTCTGCTGTTGTGCTGATTAACTGCTTCCTCAGCTTTGTCAGCCAAGCTATCAAGCCAAAGATTTTTATCAGTAGCTAACTGATCCTTTACACGTTTATTAAGCTCTCTGTAATCTTTTCTATTAGGACTAGTAGGGTACTGATTAAGGACATTCCTGCAGTTCCTTCTTTCTGAAATAAGCTTAATTGCCTTATCACTTAAATAATTATGCCTCCTCTGCTCCTTTTTTCCTAAAAGAGCACTGTTAGTTTCCAAAAACGCCTGTTTAAAATGGCCCCATTCTTCCTCAATTTCAGTATTAAGCAAGCCATGACTGTCATAATGACTAAGTAACCTATCATGGTAAGCTTTAGCAATAACTGGGTCTTTCAGAGCTTCAGTATTAAAGGTAAATTTTTTAACCCTAGCACAACACTTTTTAAGTTTAAGTTGCAAGACACTTTTAACAAGGTAATGGTCAGATCCAATTTCAGCTCCCCTATATGCCCTGGTATTTCTAACAGAACTAGCCCATTTGCTGTTAATTAATATATAATCAATCACATTCCTATGCAGCCCATCAGGTGAAACCCACGTGTATTTATGTATGTCGCGGTGTTTGTAATATGTGTTAGTTATTCTGAAACCATTGAGTTTACTTACCTGTAGGAGACGTTGCCCATTGCCATTGCAGCTACCAATACCAAAAGGGCCTATCACCCCTCCCCAAAGATCAGAGTCAGTACCAACTTTGGCATTGAAGTCACCAAGAACAAGGGTAATATCTCCTTTCTTGACAGAATTCAAAATATCCTGAAGTTGTCCGTAAAACCTATCCTTCTCATCCTCATCAGCATCCTCAGTGGGGGCATAACAGCAGATAACATTCAAGTCTTTAATGCTTGTCTGAAATTTTGCTGTAAGAAACCTTTCATTAATGCACTCATATCCTAGAAGAGCATCAGTAGCATGTCTGCTGAGCAGCAGACCCACGCCTTGGTGATGCTTTCCATCCTCCCTCCCTGTAAAGAGAAATTTAAAGTTATTTTTAAGTATCTCACCTTTACCTGTCCATCTGGTCTCTTGCAAGCCTAGAATATCTAGGTTATAGCGCTGGAATTTTTGCATGAGGACATCAAGAGAATAATCTCTATATAATGTCCTCACGTTCCACGTTCCTGCAGAGAGAAAATGATTAGTAGGATTTTTAAAGAAAGGTTTATTGAGATTGGTAGGGCCAACAATATCAAACAGCCCCCTGATCGCAGGCATGGGGCAAAGACCCGTTCCTCCTCCGCTAAAGGCTGAAGTCACCGATGCTGGTAGGAACTTCAGGCACCACCTTTTCAAGTGGACTTTTTCAAGAGCCACATGGCCTGCCTGAGACGCATTACTCCAGTTTAGGCTTGACGATGCCCAACTAGCAAAGTAAGGTTCAGGTACCTGCGATGGCCTCTGATTAGGATTATCCACCAGCTGATATAAGGTATCCCAATGCCTCTGTTCACTTAGAGCTGGCAACCCAGAAGCAAACAGAAAACACAGCGGCAGACTCTCCCTCAACAGAGGCCCACCAGTGCAGCAAGCCCAGGATCCATAATCAAACTCAAATCCATAAACAAGTCCAGTCTGGTAGGTATAAATGGTCAGCACCAGGACCCTGTGAAGTTGGCCACTCCTCAGCAGGGTTGAAAAGAAGAAAAAAGTGGCCATAGATGACCAGATCAGCAGGCCATACTGAACTGGCAGCCCTCCCCTTCCGTTCCCTTCCAAAAGAGAATATCTCTTTTGAAAGGTACTAACGGCCTGCACCACGAGAAGGCGGGGTCGGACATTAGGTGCTAGACCTGGCCGGTTCTGTGCATCATCACTTGGGATTGGTACGCAGCTCTCCTTCCAGTTTACACCTAGCTACCATTTTGTTTTAACAAAAAAAGTGTATGTTTTTAGAGAAAAAAAATTCTTTTTGGGTTGGACAGATATCGATGAAATATTAAAATATGCATTTTTCGAATTTTCCAAAAGCTATAATTGCGCTCTCTAATAGTGGAAAAAATCGAAAAATCCCAAAATTTAAAACGAATATTGCAAAGGCTGTAGTTATGCTAAAAATTTTGAAATTTTGGTCATCGAATGTGACAGTCTTGAAAATTCCATGGGTTGACCCTAATCTCAAGGTACGAAAGAAACAGAACGGTTTTGTTTTAAGAGATAATTGGAAATCTCTTTTTTAGTTGGTTACTAATGAAATGTAATTCGCATTTTCAAAAGTAGTTTTAATTTATATCAGTAGAGATAACTAAATATCGAAACTGCAAAACTTTTAACGAATATTTCAATTGATCTGTTTATGGTGGAAATTCCACTGACAGCAATGATTTGCCCTCTATTTTCATAGGAACGAGAGAAAAGCAAGTTTTTGCATTTAAGAACTAAAAGGCAAATACTCTTTACGTTTTATAATTACTAATAAAATATTACTATATGCATTTCCCCCTCACACATTAAAAAAATAAAATAAATAACCTCTCAAGCAGCTGCTTGTACAGAAGTCTGACAGGAGCTTGTAAGTTTATACGCCGTAGTAGAAGGTCCATGAGGATGGTGGGACCTCAGCAAAAAAACGACACGAACATCCATGATTAAAAGTGAAAAAGTAGACAAAAAGAATGAAAAAGTAGACAAAGGAAGAACTTCTTACCCTTTGCAAATGAGATTCCCATATGCGCCAGAGGCGATATGCGTTCTTCTAGTTATTTTACACTTTCAGTACCCTGTGACAGTGGAAATTAGAACTATTGTATAAATGAAAAAATAAAATAAAATAAAAAAATAAATATTAGTACCTGTAACGTGCAAAAAAAGGTTTTCATTTAGCTCTTAAAGCAGAAAAGTTGCATTTTACCAGTGGGACAAATCATTACTATTAGTGTAAGCCACTTGATCATTACACTCTATGAACAAAAATTTAAGTTTCTAGCAAAAAATAGATCGTTCGCCATTTTTATTTAAAGATTTGGTATTTTCCAACTTTTTTCCACTACTAGAGGTCGCCTTTCGAGTTTTCATTTACCACCTTTAGCACTCTCTAACACTGGAAAATGTAACGGATGGGGATTCGAAAAATGCAAATATTAATATTTTTCTGGAAAAAAATTCGCCGACATACGGGATTCGAACCCGCATCTCTCCAGAAACATGCCAGAGTATTCTAATCTGTTAAACTAATGCTGGCTTTTTTCACAAAAAACATTTATTGATTATTAGACGTTTAAACGTCAACAGGTAATGCTGAGATTATTAAATAGTGTTTAAATCATTAAAAACGCTAATAGCTAAACGCCACTCGCCTGCACATCAATTTGCCACGTTCAGCTTCGGTAAAATTCCGCAGAACGGCGCCACTTACGTTTCTGCAAAGCTCGCTTTTTTGTCCTGATACCTTCTTTGGTGTCGTGGCCTGTCTTTCTCGTCGGGCTCCGTTGGCATGCACCGAGTTGTTGGCCTCGCTTTGGTGGGCCAACGTCACTTCCGCTAACCGAACACTTTTTTTTTCTTTGGTCGCATTATCTTATAATATAGCGGACTCAAAATTGCTCCTTAATCTGTGGAAATTGCCACTGTGTCTATGGGAGTGTTACCGCTGTACATACTACTCTGTGACCTCTAGCTCCTTGTGATCAAGTCATATTATTTATGTGATATTTGTGACAAGTTATCACTCAAGGGAAAAACTACTCCAGTAATTTGGGAAAACAAAAACACATTACACAAGCTTGCCAAGACACAAGTAAGTAACTTTTAATTTCCGCAAAATTTTGCGCTGACGTAATATTCAGGTTGTTTCTAGAGTACAAATTGATTATAGAGTACAAGAGGATGATCTCGCGAGGGTATGGAGGTTATAAAAGCCTTTAGCCGAAGATAAGCCACAACAGATGAAATTTAGGTTTACCCTTCAGCATTAAAAGTATATAACATTTAAATAAACAACAATATAAGATGCTTTGTTCATTATTGTTTAAAATGCAGCTTTCTATATTGAAGAGTAGCTTATTTGGTCTTTAGGATTTGAGTTGAGACCCCTCACTATTGCACTCTTAATTATTGAAATATTAACTGCTGATATTTGTGTAGATAAGTGATATATTTTTTGCTCCCCACACGAAACCTTGGTCACTTGTCTATTCACGGGTCCTTAGCCAAGTGATGGTACTCCTCAGAACATGAAACTAATATTGAAATGCAATGAAAAAAAAACAAGATCACAAATTCACATCTTAAAAATAGCCATGTAGCAGATTTTTAAAAAATTAATGTAAATTTTAGATTTTTTTTTTAATTTTGCAGCGTTATTTAGTTGTTTTTGGTTTCCAGGCCATATTCATATCTTTTAGGGCAGATTTAAAATTAATAGATTACTCTATATCATTGTAATGATTTAAAAAGCAGAGATAATTAGTTTGAATTATTTTTATCTACAAAATTACCTTAGATTGATATCCAATAAATAGGTGAGGCTATTGTTCTATAGTGGATAGTACAGTCATTATTATGAATTCACTATGTTCTTTATTTTGCTTTTGGTCGTGTATTGGTTATGGTCTTCAGATAACAGGGCAGTTCTCAAATGGCATATGATGTCAGAGTGTAAAGTATGACATAGAAATGTAGCGGTTGTTGGTGGCCTATGGCTCTTTGATTTGTTTCTTTTGGGTGGGTAATGTGGAGTCGCGTGTGATTTGACAGGAGTGGGAAGTTATGTTTGAATTTTTTTGCCATTTTTGCTTTATAATTCATTTGGATAACATACCTGTATGGTTAGAGGTCAGTGTGCATGTAGAAGAAGTCGTTATGAGGTGGTTACCCTATTTTGGATATTACTATGAGCCTGAAGACCAAGTGGTTGGAGGCTGCAGAGCCCACCTCAACTAAATATTTTAGCATGCAAGAGGCATTGGACCTTGCCACAACTCATCATTTTTTCCAGGCTAACCAGCAAATATATCATCAAACAGAAGGCATCCCATGGGCTCATCCCTGTCTCGACTTCTAGAAGATACAGTTCTAAGCTCTTGCCCCATCACCCCACACTTTAGAAAAAGTGTATGGACAATATTTTTTAAATATGGCCTGGAAACCAAAAACAACTAAATAACTTACTAGCTGAACTCAATACTGTTTTCCCAACCATTCAATTTACACACAAAGCAGAGAAAAATGGATCAATAAACTTTCTTAAACCTGAGACGCCCCAATCTGTTGTTTCCTCAGCATACCAAAAACCTTTGTTTGCCCCTAACTTTATCCCTAAGGACCTGTCCATTCCATAAATTGCCAAATATCAGCATTCCCCACCCTATTCCTGCTAACCTGCAGATACTGCTTCACAGAGAAACTCTTGCAGCTGGAAATAAAATAATTATGAAATTAGACAAGCAGGTTATAATTATAAATTTCAAAATAATTTCTTGAAAAGGATAGTCACATCAAAAAGCCTCCTTACCTGTACCAATAACACAACCCCACAGAAATTTACTATGCCATCCCCTCTTATCCCACCCCTCACAGACTGTGAAGAAAATTATGAGTGAATATATTATACTGTGTCTATAACTGTGTGAAGCACTATCTCAAACATAATTAGAAATGGCCATGACCAACAAATGACATCAGGTGACATTTATGTCACCTGATGTCATTTGTTGATTTCCTGATGTCATTTGAGACCCAAATGAGAAACTGCAAGAGAAAAATAAATATGTGAGCAAGTCATTCAGACAATTCTCAACCCAACTGGCAGAACATGATGAAGATTATGGGAAAGTTAACCAAAAAACAGCCCTAATACAAGCTGCCATCACCTACAACCTGACACCAAAATTCAATGATGCAACAATATTATTCCTCACCCCCCCATGAAATTCCAACTAAATTTTGCTGAAAACCCTATAATATATGTAAATAGAAATGAAATCTGTATTAATGACATAATCCCACCACCCCAGCATGGAAAATACTCCTCAATTATTACCCAATAATTAAATTTAAAATTTTATTTCCCAAATCCACCCAATGTGCTCTGAGCCTAACAAAAATAAGCCACAGCATGCTAATATCTGTGTCTGCTGCAAAACAACTATTTCACCTGATGATGCATTTGAGCAACAATGTGAAACACAGCACACTTGTAATATGATGTATTATTTGCTCTTCTAGAAAAATTGACATACACTGGAAATCTACAAATGCTTTGGATAACATTCACAACAAAGCATAGATTTCAACATCATATTTCATCTTTCTGTGCCACTCTCAAACTGATGTCAACTTTGCAAAGAATCCCCAACAAGAACAATGGCAAAATAAAGAACATAGTGAATTCATAATAATTATGACTACTACCCACCACAGGACAAATAGACTCGCCTATTAATCATATATCAACCCAAGGAAAAGCGAAGATAATTTTGTAGATAAAAATAATTCCAAATAATTGTCTGTTTTTTTTTTAACCATTATAGTGATATCATCATCATCAAGCAGCCATGGGCTACGGAGGTCTAACCAGACCATGCAATTTAGTTCTCCAAGCAAGTCTGTCCTGAGCTACATCTGCTGCATATGGCCACTGCACATCAATTCTAATAAGGTCCTGTTTGACATTGTCTGCCCACCGCATCCTTGGTGTCCCCCTCTTTCTGAAACCTTTAGGCACACTGTTCATAACCCAATTCGCCAATCTATAATTATCCATACAGGCAACATGGCCAAACCAACGGAGTCTCTCTCTGCACAATGTGCTGCTTAAAGGAGGTTGCCGACTCCTTTGCCTAACCTCATCATTAGTTACAAAGTTGAACCACCTAATGCCCAAGATACTGTATAAGCATCTAGTTTCCTATTATCTTGTTTACAAAGTGTCCAAGTTTCACTACCATAACTAACCCTAGAAAGAACCAAAATATTATACAGTCTAATATTAGTCTTTAGGTGTAAAACGCCTATTTCTCCACACACTCCATAGATTCTTAAATGTCCCGGCAGCAATCACTATCCGTCTGTTAATCTCGTGCCGCACATCACCAGTATCAGTTACATAGCTCCCAAGATAATTAAACTGTGACACCTGTTCAAGATTGCAACCATTCAGATTAACTGAATCTATAGTGATATATAGTAATTCTATTAATTTTAGAATATAAGAGTTAGTCTAAGCAGTATTTTTCAATAAATATAAAGATTACAAATGTCATGTCTTAATAGAATTTTTAACATTTGCAAGTCATATTTAAGCAATGTTATGGTATTTTGATATTTAAATACAATTATGATCCACTGCTCATACTATATTCTAACCTTGTATATAAAAAAATTTAATATTTCAACATTTAATATAATTTACAATTAGAGTATGCTCCTACTTAATGACATTCATTCTTGTAAAACTGATATAAAATAAACTAATTTATAACTAATTATAAATAAAAATTTAATATTTCAACATTTAATATAATTTACAATTAGAGTATGCTCCTACTTAATGACATTCATTCTTGGAAAACTGATATAAAATAAACTAATTTTTCGCAGAAAATAATGTTCCAAGTTAATATTGATTTCGAAACTAATGGCTGTTTTTGTATATGTAGCCTTTTTTATCCCTCTCAAACTTTATCATAAACAACTTTACACAAACTTTACATTACAATCTATAATGCATTAAAAATTCAAGTCTTTATCTGTAATAGAACTCAAACTCTAAACCAATATTTTTCTATATTGTCATCAAATGGGAGGGCTGTGAATGTTGCACACTTTGAAGCTTTAATTAAAAATGTTTTTTATGGCTATAATGAAAAGGTAAAACTAATTTAAATCTTCCATTATTATTCACATATTTAAACCCATGGTGGTTTCCTCTAACCCTGGCAAAGTATGGGAATTCATGCTAATCCAACATAAAGCATAAATAAATCAGAATGTTTTCCTCATCCTGATGCTGATACACTCTGCAACTGTGAGATAAGAGATATGTGCAAGGGCTTTTCTTTTTCAGTTCTGAGCCAAATGACAATGCAAATATGCTATGATATTGAAATTATAATGGGAGTATTAAACAACCTTGTTGAGCAAAGCAACATTAAAAAAGATCATGTTCATAGTCATTAACCTAGGTATCACTACTCTATTGCATTTTTGTATTATAAATGAGATTTCAAAATTTTAAAATATGAAAACAAGAATTGAAAACTTGCATCAGTAACTTCCATTGTGTTTTTGTTCTTCACTAATCACAAGTTTACTGTGGATTGATAAATGAAAGAGATGAGACTGACTTTGAATATTAGTAATTATGTTTTCTATGTTCATTCTTGTGTTTAATGATTTAAAAAAAATAAACTCTGGATGTTTTATATGTGTACAATAAAGCATGAAAAGGGAATAATCCTGTTTTTCACAATGGAGATGGTGGTCACTTTAAATTCACTGATGCAAAAATGATTCACACCTTTCATATCCTAACAGATGTAAATATTCTTCCAGCCTGTAAACTGTTTTTTGAGATAAGTGTAGTTTGATGCAAATGCTGCTTTTCATGCAGAATGTTCGCATAAAAAATAATCCATTCGCAATTCTGCAAAAACAGTTTGCAAACATATCATGCTTGTGGAGAAATGCAGATAAGGCAATCATTCTAAAAGGTTGTTCTCTGAAAGTTGAACTTTAGAACTCAATTACACACTTGGATTTTTCCATGTTTTTTTCCAGTGTGTTTACACAGCCATATGTACTGATTGGAGTTTATAATTTCATTAGAGGTTAATTGCAAGTTTGATTCCATCAAATCTTATGAAGCAAATTACATGATTTCTTTCAAACCCATTGTTTTTTAATTCAGGATAAGACCATGTGTGCCATATTGATGTACTTATGGATAGAGTTAGCTTTTGAATTTTTGCTACATGCTGATGTATCTAGTAAAATGATAACTGTTTTGAATCAAAATCGTTGTTCTGTAGAATTATTTCCTTTCTTGCACAGACAAATGCATTTTAGTATATTCCATCTAGTATTTGATATTCATTAATATCCCACTTTACTTTGATTGCAGTTAGAATTCTGAGTTAATTACTATTATTGTTATCTAAGGGTATAGTTGTAAAAAAATTGTATAGTTGCTGAAAAATTGAGTCATATTTGTGGTTAAACTTTAATATGATAAATTTATAAAATGAAAAATGTTTCAAGCAGAAGAAATAATTTCTTTTATATTGGTTATTGCTTGCTTTTATTGTATATTCCCTCTGTATTTAATATCCTCTATGTATACCTCTCTTATATATCCCTTCTATATTTAAGTATCATTTAGGTCATATTTATGCTCTTAACTAAATATTTTATAATCTACATTTAATTGCTTTACTTTTTGCTAGTTGAATAATGACAACTTTTAGTTGGAAGAGAAAGGCTGGTGCAAAGATATCCAAAGATGCAGCTAAAATATTTGCTAATGAATTAGAAGAAACCAAAGAATTTTTTTCCTCTGATGATGTAGATTGGCTAGGTAATTTTAAACGCAGAAAAATTAATATATTAGAGAATTCTGAAATTAAGAGCAATCGTCTAAAAGGAGAAGGTGCAACATTGGCAGAAAATGGAAGGTAAGAATAAAATGTAATATGCAGGGCAAAAGTCATGCAAATTTATTTGCAAATATTAAATCTTTTTTACACATTAAAGTGGTTTCTCATTTTAGATGCTTTCACTGATATAACACAGGGTCTAGGTCTGTTTAAAAAACTAATTTATCATTTCAAGCAACCATGATATTTAATTTTTAGCTTAGTGGAAAAATTGCCTTCAGCCAGATGAAAACAAATCTATGATCTCTTAAGATATCAATTGCACTGACTACTGATCTCATAGATACCAACCAAGATTTTGACTAACAAATACTTAGAAGAGATTCACTCGACAATGTTATGTCATTGTCGAGTGAATATGGCTTTATATATCATATGGCTTTATATATCAATTGAGAACATTTAATTTTGCATAGAAGGGTAGATTTTTTTATGATTAATAATCAACAGTAATTTTTAAGTTATCAAAAAAATGTCTTGAGTCAGATGGGATATGAAACCATAATAATAATAAAAAAAATAAATACCCCCTCAAGCAGCTGCTTGTCACAGAGGTCTGACAGGAGCCTGTCAGTTTATATGCCACAGTAGAAGGTCTGTGAGGATGGCAGGACCTCAACAGAAAAACGACACATACATCCATGCCTTATCCGGGACTCGAACCCAGGTCCCTTAGACCAGTAGCCAAGCGCACTAACCACTCGGCCATATAAATAATGTCAGTTGCTCTTGTTGATCAGCAGCAGGTAGATCTGAGGCCAGAGCAACTGACATGTTATTGGATGACATATTTAAGGTTATAAGAGCTTTAAATGAACTCTTGAATTTAATTATCACTTCAAAATAATTCAACATTTTACCTCAGATTAGAGAAATGACATAACATTCAAATAAACTTATATTTGCAAAATGCACATTTCCAAATGAGAATATTTATCAGATTATCACAGTTGAGTAAATAATTTTATAATTGCTTTTGAAGACTGTAGTAAAAGTTCTAGTTTAATCTTGGAAATAGATATGATGTACACCAGGGGTGCATAAACTCCAATACATGTGGAAATTAGACAATATAAAGCAAATTTTTTTAATCTGGTGAATTTTTAATAATATGAAAGACGAGAATTTACATATCATCATATAATGCTACAAAGTCGGTGAAACCAAATGTTCATCAGCTCATTTCTGGGATCCAGTCCCATCTTCCACATACTGCTTTGACAAAAACCAACATCATTTTTAATATTAAAATAAACTTTATATAATTTTTTCTTGTTATTTTGTACCTATGCATATGACAAGTAAAATGTAATAAGCAAAGTCAAATTTTTTTTGTTCAGTTTATTGCAATCCTTAAGCCTTCCCCTCCAAAGAAAAAATACCCACAGCACATTAATATTGTATGAATAATACAGGGTCTAGGTCTGTTCAAAGGATTAATTTATCGTAACATTTAGAAATGAGGTTTAATTTTTAGCTTAGTGGAATTCAGCCTGATGCCAGAAACCTTTTTTACACCCCTAATGTACATTACTATTTTGCTTGTTATCAAATACATATTTAGATTGAAATTTATAAGGCAGTTATATCTGAAAGCAAATTGATTATTTTTAGTTTGCTAATGCATTTTGCTGATTCATTTGTTTTACTGTCTGCCATGCATATTTTTCGAAGTTTAACATCTGGGCTTAGAAGGAATTCATATTATGTTGTTTTCTAAATTTGCAGTTTAAATTTTGAAACTTTGTCATAGATTTTTGTATTTACCTCTGAGTAAAATAAATGTGTATATACTTAAGTGTGTGAGATATGCTTAAGTGTGTAAAATAAATGTGTTATACTTAAAGATATATACTTAAGTGTGTAAAATAAATGTGTTATACTTAAGTGTGTGAGATATGGAAATAATTACTTTGGGTGAAAGAAGACAAATTTCAATATAGGTTCAGCATAAGTAAATAACAATGTGAAGTTTTGTTAACACACTGTTTGGATTTTTATATATTCAAACCAAAGTTCATGAAATCTTAAACATAGCTTTATATATGCTGCAATGTAAGTCTTTGAATGGTGTATGCTCTGTTTATTAGTTAAAGTAAGTTTTGAAGTTTGCATGCATTTCTTTTCATCGAAAATTATAAAAATTTATCAGATGTGACTTATAGCTTTTATGTTTAGGTATGTTCACAGTTTGCAGAATTTATAAGTTTTTAGAATGTAAGAAGATCAACAAGGTCAAATTTTCTACCTCATTTGCCTTTTTTTAACAGTACATTTTATAAATTATTAAACAAATGCATTATTTTATTTAAAAAAAGGTCTAGTAATCACTTTGAGGTTAGTTAAAAGTTGAAAATTTGATTGAATAAGATGGAAAACAACTCATTAGTCAATTTTGAGTGTTTTTAAGTAAAAAAAAAGATATAAAACCCATAAGTGGTGAGCTTACCTTATAACCTTATCAAACTTTATATGTTTCATGAGCAATAAATTGCTTAATTCTCAAAGACTTGCTAATATATTATAAAACTGTCATTTATGGTGCCAGCATGTTTTCATATCCATTAAAGAAAGAAAATAAAAGAAGGAGACTCCTCTTAAATTGTCTTATAGTTTGGCATATTCTGCAGCTCATCTAAGCCTGCTATTTTGAGGTTATTCTCATATGTCTGAATCAGTTTGTGTTTAGATAGCTAAGAGTGTATCCATGCACAATTTTGTGCTCAGTGAGACTGAACTTCTTCAACAACTTGTAGATCAAATAATGCTGTAATTTTTTTAAGCATTCTTGAAGAATAATTTCTAAATGAATAAAAGGAAGTTTAATGCTTTCAACAGAATATTTGCTTTCTAAAAATGTATGGATTCAATTAAAAAAATAATGAAGCCTATTATAAGCAAAATCCTAATGGACTCAGTTACATTTGTTTTAAAAAAGATGGCAGAATACTGTACTGAATCATTTCATCAAAAATTAATTTCTAATTGCATGTCTTGATCTGTTGTACATGATATATCACTGATGAAGTATGCATCTAAGTGCTAAGAGTTGACCTTTAAAGTGTTGAAAGAGGGTTAACTGCTTTTTAAAATTAGGCTTAAGTAATCATTTTAATTTGAATTTCTGTTATTATTCAAAATTAAATTATCTTTCATTTGGTATGTCACATGATCTATATATATTTATCTATTAGTCATTGCAGGATAAAGTTCCGACGTTTTTCTGCCGAAAAAAGTTAAAAATTTTCTTGGCCAACCAAAAGATAGAAGATGGGCCTAAGGGCGTAATAGAATATTGTATGTATACTATCCACTAGACCAGAGTTTCTTTATTTATTTGTCTTTTATCATTGTATTCTTTACTGGTTATCTATAAAGCTTGAAGCTTATCTGCAGGATATGGATAATTATGTTAACATCATATGATAAACCAAATCCTTGATACATAGTGATATTTCACATTTTTGTGATATATTACAATAATGTTTCCTATTGAAATATATTTATGACTTAATAGTAATGTGTTCGTTAGTTCTTTTCTGAATTTAGTTTTAGTGCTTCTTTAAGTTTGGAATTTAGGTTCACATAAGAGTTGAAGCTGAAATGGATAGTGTTTCCCCCCCTTCAACTCAGAAGTCGATAGTGTTTTAATGATTAAAATTACGTTGTGGGGCTTATCATCCATTAAAATAATGTCCACATATTATTTACAGCATTTTTTTTTTAACTTGAGCAGTGGAATTTCAGTGGCTCTTATGCATAAGCTTGTATTGGCATCAATTTCCAACTTCTGAGTGTGGTCAGGGGTAGGAGTTGGCTCAGTTAATAGTGTGCCATGCTCACAATCTTCAGTTCCTAGGTTCAAGTCCCATCTATGCCAGCATTGAGATTTATCACTGCTAAACTTCCACCTTGCCCTTGATCAACTAGGAGACCTGGTGGGTTTTGAAAGGCTGTCATCCATTGGGTGAGACATAAAACCATGGCTTCATGTGCAGGAGAACCATACTTTGTGCACATTAAAGAGCACATTGGATGGCCTTGACAAGAAGCTTCAATCTCTCTCCTAACAGCTGCCCACCCCTTCCCCCAAATTTCTCTTTGGGGCGGGGGTGGCTCAGTCGGTAGCGCGCCAGGCTCGTAATCTGTACTTCCCAGGTTCGAGTCCCAGCTGGGTCAGCGTTGAGATTTATCTCCGCAAAATTCCCCGCCCTGCCCACGGTCCGTAGGGGACACCGATGGGCTTGGAAAGGTCTCCATCCGTCGGATGGGACGTTAAGCCGTGGCCCCGTGTGCGGGAGAGCCATACCCTGTGCACGTTAAAGAACATGCTGGTGGATGGCCTTGACAGGAGGCTACCATCTGTCTCCCAACAGCTATTCCAGTGGGTACCCTCCCCCCAACCTTCTCTGAGCCTTCGGGGTCCATGTGACCTGGCCATTTAGCCCATGGTGTGCAAAAAAGTGCCGCTCAGAGGTAAAACAACCCAACCCAAATTTCTCTGAGTCCTTGGAGGTCTTCACTGAGCCTTGGGTCTATAACCCATTGCCTGCAAAAGAATGCCCCTCAGGGGTAAAACAATCTGACTCTCTCTCAATAGACATCTAATGCACTCTCTTTTCTATTGGAAATCTTCAGAAATGCATTAGGATTCTTTTATATGTGTATCTAGTTGCTTAATTTTTTTACATTTTGGATGATGAGAGAATACAAAAAATAATTATATTATTGAAATTTAGTGTGATTAGGTTTGACTACTTGTGGACAGAAATTTATGAGTTGGATTTCTCTTAAGTTTCTCCATAAAAAAGCTATTTGCCTTTTCTGTTTAGATATTGGGAAGCTATTAAAAAGTGGGATGAAGCTCTGCAATTAACACCACATGATGAAAAAATATTTGAAATGAAAGCTCAGGTTAGTTAATTCCATTTAATTCCACAATTGTAATTAATGTTTTTTGTTTTTAATTACAAAAAGCAATTACCATCCAAGTTGTATGAGGCTTTATTTTAAAATTTTGGTGGTTTCAAGGTAAAAGCATTTGGTGATTTATTAACCTCAGCATTTCTACCTGTTTCACTAAATATTTAATGGCATTTTTCATTAATGATTATCCATGAGCCTTTTTGAAAGTAAATCGTTTGGTCATTTTTAACTTTTAGCTGATGATTAATTATTTACATAGTATTAAGCAATGAAAAATGGTTAAATGCATCAAAAGTTATTTTACATTTATTACTTATTTAGGAGGTTAACTCTTTATTGCAAGATATGCTGTGTTCTCATAAATTTTTCTGTTATCTGTATTCAGTTATTTTAATACGAATATGTTCATTCATAGTTATTACTATATTAAATTAATTTTCCTCAACCTCTGAAAATCATTCTTCTGTCAATAATCATATAAGGTAAAATTAAACCATTATTATATCAGTCATATTGCCCAGTTTTTTTACCAAAGTGATTTTGTATTTCTGTTGCCTTAAACTTTTGTGCTTTGCTTGGATTGCAAAGATTTATATTATCTATCTTCCTATTGCTTTTGGACATCATTTTGTCAGTTTTTTCAGGTTGTTGGTTTGTGGATTTATCAAAATAGTTATTCCACCGTATTTCAAAAGTGGAGAAATGTAATAATTTATATCTCAAATGAAAGCTTGTAACATGGGGATATAAAAGATTTATATATAAATATGTCGTAGGCTATAAAAATAATTGACTCCCCCCACCTCATGCTTTCTTCCTCCCTGAAACAGGAAATATAAACAATTGTTTTGCAATATCTTCAGAACACAAGTGCAGAAAGTAACAAGCTGTGCGTCAAATGAAAGCTTTGACACTGGGAATGTTGTAGGCTATAAAAAAATTACCCCACTGTCTTTCCCAGTGAAAAAAGGGGAAATATGAGTCATTCTAGTACTATATTTTCTGAATACAAGGACCTATAGTTATGAGTAGGTGTCAAATTAAAACTCATATGATGACTGTCGAAACTATTTTGAAATTTTGCCCCATTCTCCTCCCTGATAAAATTGGAGGAGAGGATTTTCTCAGGGGTCAACCCTAACAAGTTATATCTCAAATTAAAGCTTGTGACATCCCTAATGTCTTGGGCTACCTCAAGCATGACTCCAATAAAAGGGGAAGGAAAAAGGTGGTCGTTGTTTATGTCATATATCAAATGAAAAGCTTCTGAAGATAGGTGCTTTTACTGACAAAGAAAAATATATAAATGAATTTAAAAAATACCTATATTCTTATGTGTAGCCTAAAATGCAGAAAACAAACCTAATGCATATTGATGGTGCAATCAGTCACTGAATTCATATTCCCTTCAAAGGATGATAAAAAAAATAAATAAATAAAAATTCCCTCAAGCAGTTAATGCCCTATCTTCCTTTGAAGTGAATATGAATTCTGCAACTAATTGCACCATCAATATGCAATAGATTTGTTTTTGACTTTTTAGGGTTCCTATAAGAAGATTTTTTTTTTTATTTTTTAGTTTATATATATTTTTTTTCAATTTAATCAGCAAAGAATTTCTTCTTGTTCTGCTTGCTGTTACAAACATATAGGAAAAAATGGTATTCCAAATGTCACCTAAAACTCAATACTATTATAAAAACGAAGCGTTTTTACCAAATATCATTGACATATAGCATATTATTTTTTCTTTTGTTCTTTCTTTTGCTTATACAGGAAAAATTGATTATCCAGATTAATTGTCAATATGGGTAGTTTGGATAATCAAAAATCTGAACTACTACTTTGAAATTGTGTATTGTAACTTCAAGAAATCAACAGAAACAGTTTAAATTCGATAATGATTTACAAAAAAATATAAATTCTTGTAATTGATAAAAAAAAATCGTTTATAGTCAAGTTTGTAGATAAACCAGATTTCTAAATTGTTGATCTAAAAATTAGCCTGTTACTGATATTATGCCTAAGTACATCAGATGAGAATATGTTCAATATTTCTTCAATTATCTTCTTCAAGTTATCATAATTGTTTATCAGTTTATGAAAAACAACTATTACTCATTAATTTTTTAACTCTTTTATGACTGTTTTTAACTTACTTTTTTTTACTCCTCTTGACATTGAATTAGATGTAGATTGCAGTAGATGTAGCTCAGGATAGACTTGCTTGGAGAACTAAATTGCACGGTCTGGTTGGACCTCCGTAGCCCATGGCTGCTTGAGGATGATGATGATGACATTGAAAAGTAGTTAAACATATAGATTTAAAAGCATACTCAACCTCTTTGTTGAAGCACTGAGGATGAAGAGTGTGTATATATAACAACTTGTAAGGTTAAAATTATAAAACTAGGTATAATTATATAAAGCAATTTCTATCCTGCTGAGGAATGGTTATGGTAATAGAACTTAGACCTTTTGTAAACAATATGAAGAGGGGCGGGGGTGGCTCAGTCGGTAGCACTCCAGGCTCGTAATCTGTAGTTCCCAGGTTCGAGTCCCAGTTGGGTCAGCGTTGAGATTTATCTCCACAAAAATTCCCCGCCCTGCCCACGGTCAGTAGGGGACACCGATGGGCTTGGAAAGGCCGCCGTCCGTCGGATGGGACGTTAAGCCGTGGCCCCGTGTGCGGGAGAGCCATACCCTGTGCACGTTAAAGAACACGCTGGATGGCCTTGACGGGAGGCTACCATCTATCTCCCAACAGCTGTTCCAGTGGGTCCCCTCCCCCAACCTTCTCTGAGCCTTCGGGGTCCATGTGACCTGGCCATTTAGCCCATGGTGTGCAAAAAAGTGCCGCTCAGAGGTAAAACAACCCAACCCAACAATATGAAGAGGAAATTTGATGCCTTTGATTCTAGATGCTTATGCAGTATTTTATTTATATTTTGGGCATTAGGGGGTTTAACTTTGTAAGTAATGATGAGATTAGGCAAAGGAGTTGGCAGCCTCCTTTTGAGCAGCATATTTTGCAGAGAGAGAGACTGTTGGTTTGGCCATATTGCCCATATGCTTCATTATAGATTAGCGAATATGATTATGAACAGTGTGTCTAAAGGCTTCAGAAAGAGGGCATATCTAGGATGCAGTGGGCAGACAATGCCAAACAGAACCTTGTTAGAATTAGTCTAAAGTGGCCAGATGTAGCTCAGGACAGATGTGTTTGGAGAACTAAATTGCATAGTCTGATTGGACATCCATAGCCTATGGCTGCTTCAGGATTATGATGATGATAACTTTTATAAAACAATTAGTTAGTTAAATTCAAAGGTAACAGTTATGATTATAATATTCAGTTTTATACATAGATATATAGAGATGACTGAAGGGAGGGCTGGCAGGTATGTATATATGTTGATAACTCATCACAACATTCCTCATGAGTATTCTGTAATTGCTCAACCATCTTCCTCGATTTTATGCATCTGCCAGAATGTCTCGATCCGTTTTCATCCTGTGTTACAACAACATAAAATTTTCCATGAACGAAAACTGGGTGTGGAAAAAATACTTTTACTTGATCAAATTCTTGTTTCATTTTATTTATTAATCATATTTACAAGTGTCATGATATAACTGTAAATTGTCTTTTTTTTTCCCAGTCTAGATACTAAATTAACATTAGTTAAGGCCAAAACAGAATTAGGTATAAATACCGATTTACTTTTATTTATCCAAATCAATCAATATTAAATACAGAGATTACATTTAAAATCACAATTCATTAATAGCATGAACTAGCCAATGATAGTTTGCAATTGGCATGGAACACTTATTTTCAACAATTATTAGTGCCTCAACAAAAATTAATGGAACCTTTAAAGAATATCATTCATGTATAATAAATGATTTAATAGTAATTAGCATAGTAGGTATTGGCATTCTCTTAAATCATATACAAATTTATGTCATTTTAGAGAATAAAGACAGATAAGAGATGAATGTTAACAAATAAATTAATTACTGAAATATTTCCCAAAGAGTAGTGTTATAAAGATTATTTCTCCTGAATTGCTATTTTTAACTATTTGTATCCCAAAAAATACCTGGATACCAAATTTTGACTCGATACATGTAAAAAATAGTGGAAATTGAGCTGTGTTTACATGATTGCTGGAAGAGAACTCCTCAAGGTAGTGTATCAAGATTTTCTTTATGTATTTATTTCTATATTATTATTAATGTCATTACTAAATCTTAAATACCAAATTCCAACTCAGTGATGCTAAAGAGACCGATATATTTAAGTATTACACACTAACTTAGGAGGATATGTGTAATTTTTACTAACTACACTTTGTTACTCACTTTGAATAGATGTTGGCACTATGAGTTCCTTCTTCCATGCAAGTAAATGGGAAGTCTTTCAAAATTAACAGAGTCTGATGGGGTAATAAGATGTTCAAGTTACTATTAAAAGTATATCACTTTAAGGGAAGTTGATATTAATTAGACAAATGAATCCACAGCACATGGTAGATTTACTAAGTATTTAATCACTATTAAGCTGTTTAAATAACAGGATGAAGATGGGTGTAGAGAGAAAATTTTCTTGAGCCAGGTGGGCTCATATCCATCTTCATCCTATTACTTAAACAACTTAATAGTAATTAAATAGCAAGGAAAGAAATTTATTTAATTATTTTAGTATTTATAGAAGTTTTCATAATATCAGATGTAAAGCATCTACTTTTAAATCAAGTATAAAACTTAAGCACAAATGTTACTGATTTTTAAAATATATTTCTTGATTTAAAGTTTATGTATGTAGAGATGTTCATATTCTACTCTACCTTAAATAGTGTTTTATATGGTGTAAATATAGATTTTTTTTAAATATATGCCTATAAAAATTATGTATTTATTTTAACAAGGTAATAATGCCTCATAGTTTGTATATGTATGTAGAAAAAAATTACTTATATATTTATCAGTGAGTTCACATGATATTATCTCAGTTCGTTTCATTCAGTAATTATTAGTACTTCAACATTTCCTGTACTGTTTCTGAAGGCACTGATGCAAGTGAATGAAGTATTTCCAGCAGTTCAAACAGCTGAGACAGCTGTGAAACTTAATCCTCAATGGTGGATTGCATACCAGACTTTAGGACATGCCCAATTAGGTATTGGTGAAATCAAAATGGTATGTTATTTTATTGTAAAATGCTAATATATATATAAGAATTTTCAGATTATTAGTATTGTTCCAAGTTTGCTTTAAACAGTATTTTGCTGTTTTGTCATTTTTGATAGTATTTTAATAAATTATAGCTATTATTATTAATGGTTTGATAATTAGGTAAACTACCTTCGAATATAGGCTTAGTGGATAGATAGGTAGATGTCCTGAGTGGCATTCTTCATTCTCTGCAAAACATTTTCTTGATCTGAAGTTTTCTATTCTATGCATAGTTTTAGAATCAAAAATGCAGTGAAACTTAGGCTATTTAACCCTTTGACAAGTGCAAACATATCAATACATTCAATAAATGATATCAAATAATAAGTATCCACTATAGAACTGAAAATAATGATATCCATTTTACATTTTTTTTTTTCATTTGGATAATGGAAATTGTTAGTCCATCTTCCTGAAAATTCGATTAGTTACACTAGAGCACTAAATGGTACTGAAATATTAAAAAGCTAATTATATTGGATGATAATAACAAAGTAATGTTCTTAGTATCATAAGCTGGATGGTATGCAAACAATCAGATTTTATAGTGTGCTGAACATTTCATTAATCAATATCTAGGTCATGCATTCTTCTTGGATTTTTCTTTATGGAACATTTTACTGACAGGCTCTGGTCAGTCTTCCATAGCAGCCATGCTGCATGAGGTGTAATTTTTTTATGAACAGATTGATCGAAACTTACCAAATATTTTAAAATCATAGTGGATTACAGTAGGCAATAATGATGCAATCTAATTATAAAGTAAATAATTATTGTAACTAAACTGTAGATTAATAATATTACATTAACTAAACTGTAGCAGTGATTTTATTGTCTAATTCAAATAAAAGCAAAAATTGTGCTGATTTTTACCTTACTGTTGTGCAAAGTGGCAACAGTAAGCCAAAGTAACTGGGCTTAGTTTTACATTTTCAGATGTCCAAATCTGTTTTTTTAAACAAGTTATAATAATCAATCAATTATATTTATTTTCTTTTAACATTAGAATATTTTACAAGCAAATTAATTTGGAAATCATACTATCTACAGGAACTTTTGCTTACCCATGGATTAGTATTTTCTTCAAATAGATGCGTAGAAGATTTAATTTCAGAATAAGCAAAAAACAAACTCCAAAGTTCAATAATTATAAAAATGTAAATTTACAGTTTATTTTATATTGCAATTCATAGCATTTTAGAGAATTTAATCATTAGGATTTCAGTATCTTCACAATTATGTAGCCATTTCTTCAATTTTTTTCTTAAAAATATGTAAACTGAAAATGAATGGTACTCTATAAATGTAATGCATTTTCACCACTGTTTTCCTTGGTATCAATAATTTTTTTTTCATTTATGATGTCATATTTTGTGTTTCTGAATTAATGTCTTAAATTCACAACTTCTGACTTGCATTATTTGTAATTCTGCATAGTATGTTATGCTCAAATTCATTAAAAAAGATTCTCAGTGTGCAGTTCAGTACTAATACTATAGGTTTTATGTTATTATGACAAGTATCTCCTCATGAGATTATCCTGTAAATTAAGTATGACTTTGTCCATCAACTGTATAGTTTCCTTATTGTTGCCAAATCTGTATAAGTATAAGCTAGGTAAGGCACTTTTGAATACATATTTTATATATGAAAATTCCAGTTTACTTTGAATCAAAGTAGATGCTTAAGTGTTTATAATTTTCAGCACTAATTATGGAAGAGCAAGAGCAGTTGTTCCTGAAGAACTGGCTATTATGGAATATTAATTTATGTTTTAGTGTAATCAAGCTGAGCTCTTTATCTGAAATAAGTGTGTGTTTTTTTATATTTATATGCAGTTTATTACCATAAAAACCACTTTGTTGCCTTCAATAAATCATAATTCACCTCTGCAATCAGATCTTGTAGTATAGAGTATTGTGTTATCATCTACAAATATTTAAATTTTTCCTTTTAATTTAAAATAGCATAGATTTTTGAAACAATAGTTACAATACAGAACCTTGAGATTACCTATATTTAATTTCCCTTTCTGAACTATAGAATTTTAAATTTTAACTATTTGTGTTCTGTTAGTAATATAATTGGCTCCAAAATCCATAATGGCTTAGTTTATGTAGAAGCAAACTATAGTGAACCAAATCAAAAACCTTTTCGATATCTAAAAAAAAAATACCAACTTTCATTTAAGGCATTTTGCATTTGCACTGTTATATTTAGAAGACCATCTTCTGTCCCATTTTGTCTCTAAAGATAACTTGGTTTCAAAAACTTATTTGTATTAAAAAATTCCAACAGTTCTTAACGATCTTTTCAAAGATATTAGAGAAGCAAGACAATAAAGAAATGACCAATAATTGGGTATATTGTTTTGCTACCCCCCCCCCCCCCCCACACACACACACAACTTAAAACAACTATAAAAGTTTTAAGAATATGTGGAAATGTTCAATATTGTAGAGATTGATTAAACAGTTTGCCCAGATCATAACAATTAGCTTTATTACTAAATGTTATTACAGAACTTATTATCTGTTTAGGCAATCAACAGCTTCTCCAAAGCACTTCACATCAATCCAGCAGTTGAAGAACTATGGGAAGATGATCTTAAATGGTGTTTGAAGTTATTACAAAATAAAAATGAACTTTGTACTAAAATGAAATCGTGTGAAGATATAGCTGAAGAAGAGGCAGCAAAAATTATTTTCGATGATAATGGTTTCATCAAAGAGATTATAAATGATGATGATACTCAACATGATGAAGCAGAAAGTTTGGTGCAGTGCAGAACCTGAAAGGTTTAATGATATTAAAATGAGTAGATCTGTAAATTTTGTATAAAGTTAATTTTAATAAAATGTTTATTCAAAGTAAATATTTCACTGAACGTCTAATTTTACTTTATGTACCATAAAAATGTAAGTTAGGAATTGCTAACCTGGGTTTCCACACAAATTTAAATACATTTGCTTTGTTTGCATTGCAGGTGGTCATTATTCGTTTGCTATAAAAGCAAGATATAGACATAATCTGTATTAAAATTTTAGCATTGATTCATATTTGTCACTATTTCCTGCATTGTCCATGTTCTTTATAAATCATTTCCTTGATTGGAATTTAAAATAGCCTTTTTCTAAAAATTGCTGTATGACTCGAGCTATGTTTGCCTTAAAGGCGTAATCAGTTTCTGATGTGAATTTTTAGTGTAATAGTTTGCTTTTAAAGGAAAGGATGTTCCTGTGAGCAAATGTAAAATTACACCTATAATTCCTCCCCCCCCCCTTAAACCATCAATATATCTTTGTTCACTGAGTTTATAGAGTTTTGCTTTTTCTGGAAAAGACCCAGACAAGATGCATTCCATGTAGTAGAATGCTGAATTTTAGAATATTTCATTTTGACCATGGAAATCTTAAAATCAAATCATAACATACAAGCAACACTTTTTAATTACCAGTGCACAGTTCCTGGACAGCAGATTCAAACGTTTAACATCATAATAATCTCAATAAAACATTAAATAGGTATCACTTCTGTATGAGAGCAGTTCTTATTCCCTGGAATGTTGAAGTTGGGTTGTTTTACCTCTGAGCGGCACTATTTTTGAACACCATGGGCTAAATGGCCAGGACACAAGGAGGAGGGGACCCATTGGAACAGCTGTTGGGAGACAGATGGTAGTCTCCCATCAAGGCCATCCAGCATGTTCTTTAACGTGCACAGGGTATGGCTCTCCCGCACATGGGGCCACGGCTTAACACCCCATCCGATGGACGGTGGCCTTTCCAAGCTCATAGGTGTCCCCTACTGACCTTGGGCAGGGAATTTTGCAGAGATAAATCTCAATGCTGACCCAGCTGGGACTCGAGCCTGGAACTGCAGATTACAAGCCTGACGTGTTACCAACTGAGCCACACTAGCCCCTGGAATGTTGAGGATAGGATTGCTACAGTCATTAGGAATATCACGTGTTCTCTAATTAACTGTGTAAACTTCACAGGGTGTTTACTACTAAGCCTCATAAAATTTTTCATGGAAAAAAAAATGCATAAATGAGAAAATGTATCGTAAATGTGTACAATGAGTAATGTAAAAGAGAATTGAAATCATTTGACTGTCGTTTCATGCAAAACTGCATATTTTGTCTAGCCAATTTTGTATCCTACATAGTTATTGTGTATAAAATAATTTAAGATAGCACCCTAAGTTGGATTACACACAGTCTTGTCCCTTTGGAGGATTTTTAATAAAACAGCTTTAACCATTTTTTCGAGAAAAATAACTTTTTTTAGGGTTTTTTTTTGTACAAAGAGGAATCTTTTCACATTTAAATACCATTGTTTAACATTTTGGTTCTTTTTTGAGATTCACGAAGTAATATGTACCAGGGTGTTGATTTCTGAAGTCGCTTCGATTCTTTTCATGTAATCTAACAATTAGTTTCATGTGGTATAGTTTGTACTGTTCTGTTCTATGGGATTCAGCTAGAGAGAATATAATTGTTAGTCATGTTCCTGATGTAGTACCTTTTCAGGTACTGGCTGTTGGGTTTTGTGAAAAGAGCCATTTTACTGCAACAGGAAATTGTCACCAATTTCAATGATTGAGGTCAGACATCAAATGGAGTGAAGGTTAGCTCAGTGAGTAGCATAGTGGGCTCATAATCTGCAATTCCCAGGTTCTTAATGTACCGGCTTTGATATTAGTCTACACTAAACTCCAACCTGCCTATATTGAGAAAGGAGATACTGAAGGACTTGGGAAAGATTACTCTCTGTTGGATGGGATGTTAAGCCATGGCTCCATGTGAAGGAGAGCATACCCTGTGCATGTTAAAGAACATGCTAGTTGGCCTTTACAGGAAGTTACCTTGTTTCCTAACAACTGTTCAATTTGTCGCCTTTCTCCATCCTTCTCTGAGCACTTGGGTTCCTTATCACCTGGTCATTTAATTCATTGTATGCAAAAAAAAAAGTGCCAGTCAGAGATAACAGATAAAACACTCTGAATCAGGTTCGAAAATCACATCCCTATATCTCTGGGTAGTCAAGGGTCCCTGTTTGCATGGACTGATCACCACAATTCAAGGGATGGTGGAAGAAAATAACTATGAAACCATGCAGTTTCATAATCTCGCCATTGCTTGCTCATTTGCCACTAACATGTAACCCATTTTGCCCTTGGTGAGAAAGGAGATACCATAGGGCTTGAACAGATAGCCATCTGTTGGATGGGAGGCTTCCATCTGTCTCCTAACAGCTTCTTGAATTCTTCAGAATCCAATGGATCCCTTTCCCAAACCTCTGAACCATGTGATCTGGCCATTTAACCAATTGTGTGCACAAAAATATCCTCCACTTCCCATATAAAATGGGCAGAACGTGTCGAGAAAGGCTGCACAAATACGAGACATTTAAAAAGTTTAATTGCATTTCAATTTGGTAATGATATTTATAGTTGTTTTTGTGTTTCGAGTATGTTTATACATAATTAAAATTCTGAATGATTTAAGAATTTTTATTTGGGTTTGAAGTGAGCTCAATTTATTTTAAGCCGTAAAGTTAACGAAATTGGAGTATGGTGGTGTAAATGGAAAAATGATCAAGAACCACTGGTATAACGAGAATTATTTTTATAAGTTCATTAGCAGAATTGTCCACTGTTGATACAATAACCCGGAGTAGTAGGCATGTATTAATGAATGGGGCAGACACTCGTTCGCATCTGGGGTGAGCATCGTCGATTAGCACTCTGGGAGCACTACCTTCGCCTTCTGAATGGAGAGTTGAATATTATGAATGGTATCACATGGAAGCAAGTAGTTTAGAAGAATATATATTACGTTATAAATGGGCAGACCCTTCGCAGCTAACTTTTAAAGGTGGGTGAAAACCCTGACAGGGCGCTAAGTACCAATGAGGTGAAGTTTAGTGGTCATAGCTCTGACTTATCTAGGACAGAGCCAAAGGCGTAGAGTTGCCAAGAGCGTCGGAATCACAGGACGGTGCTGGGGCGGCACGAGCCGTTCCACGATATCTGACGTTTATGTGCAAAATAAATTCGAATGATTAGCTGCCCGTACTTCATTGGATTTTAATACGTATTGTGGTATTGTTTATACCGTCGTATTGTCAAGACAGCCTATTATAAATTTTCGTTACTTCGTAAAAAAATATTTTTTTCTTTTTATCGGCAGACAATTAGCCGCCCCCTCCCCCCCCCGCATCGCGCATGCCATAAAACAGCTTTGGGAGGAAATTTCCAACTGCTCATATTGCTTTTACAAATCGCTGCTACAAAATAAAATTTTGTTACATAGGTATCTTTTTCTTTGAGCAGGAGTTCATATTTTGTACATTGTCATTGATTTCTTGACTGGAGAAACGCTACATTCATTAAAAAGTGAAGATTTGGAAGCCAAGGGTGTTTCATTATCAAAAAAGTATCCTGAAATAAATGGAGATCAACTAACAATTGAAATAAAATATTTAAAACACCAAATAAATCAAATTTTGAGAGAGGAAAATCCATCTAAATTGTATCACTTGGATGTATTAAATATACTTGGCAAATAGGAATTACAAGAAAGTTACCCAAGTGTAATAATGGCTCTAAAAATATTCTTGACCATGCCAACAACAGTGGCTACAGCCGAAAGAAGTTTCAGCGAATTAAAACTTGTTAAAAAAATTTTGTTTCCTATCAATCGAGCGAGAACAGACTCAAAAAATTAATTTTCATGATATTGTTAATGATTTTGCCAACGAAAAAGTAAATTACTTTAAAAAATAATTACTTCCATAATTAAATGCAATTTCTTTTGCAATTATTTATGCTCAATTAATATTTATTCATGCAACTGTATTAAAATAATGACAATAAGTATATATTATATAAATAATGTATTGTTTTTTTTTTAAACCAATGACTGAAAAAGGGCGGACAATTGCAAATTTGCCAAGGGCGCCAAAAGCCTACCTATGCCTCTGGACAGGGCTTGGGAACCTTTTTTGAGTCAAGAGTCAAAACAGCAAAAGAAAGATAAACTGATAAATTTTGAAAGCCACAAATTATAGTCTACAACAGTGAATTTATTAACGAAAATAACCTTCACTTTTTATAATTCATTACGAAATAACATAAAATAAAATATATTTTAAATTAAATATAACCAAAATGGACAACTTTTCGAGTGATAATTTACTACACACTTCTAACTACTTCGAGTGATATTACTACACCTCAAGTTAATAAATATAAATTTATAATCAGAACAGAATGAAAACAATAGAAAAATGTTTCTCACAATTAGCTTCTTTTTTAAATAACACTACAACGGAGAGGAAAATATATAATTATTATAGGAGAGGGGAAAACACTAAAATGAAGTAGAGAGGACAACAATGTCTTTCCGTTTTTTTTTTTTTATAATACATTTTGGGACTAGCTGAAAAGAAATTACCTATGTATTATGGAACCGTTTTTTCAGTCTGATTCGGATTAGTTCAATATTAATCATTTCCCTCAAAAATTTTCATATATTCAGGCCCTGCCTGTGGTAAAGTGCCCCACCAAAATAAGGTTGCAGATGAGAAGGAATTCAGTTCCGACGATTCTAGACAGAATTGTGAATTGCAGATGTTAATTTCAGAATATTAGTTTTACATAACATTACAATGAGCAGCAGTAAATCTGATCTGCTTCCATGGCTGGGTATATGTACCGTCGCCTAAGGGAGTCACGTGATTTCCTCTAGTATACATTTAGTAAATTGCTCTGTGATGGGACCCCTCATTAGACACAGAATAGGCCTGTTTTGGAAACAGATATACATATTAGTTGAAATATTTTTGAACGAGTTTAATTTTTCTGTCTATTGCAAGCTTGAAGTTTGTCACGTTACCTACAACTTAACTAGCTAGCAATCATTAACACTCTTAGGTTTAACAGCTTTTGAAAAATCATAATACCTGCTGCCTTACACTAGTGGTTCCCAACGTGCATTTCTTGAGTGTTTCATTAGAAATAGATTGAATATAATATTAAAAAGTTGCTTTTCTCTCACTACTCTGAAAATAGTGGGCAGATCATTGCTCTCAGTGGAATTTCTACCATAACAGAACTCTGCCGCCGAAATTGCTACCATAAACAGATCACTTAGTTAAACGTTTTGCCGTTTGGATATTTAGTGATCTCTAATGATATAAATGAAAACTTCCCTTGAAAATGCGAATTATATTTCATTAGTACAAACTAAAAAAGAGATTTCCAATTATCTCTTAAAACAAAACCGTTCTGTTTGCTACCTACCTTGGGAGTAGCTGTCAACTCATTTCTATGAATGGAACATTTTCGATTTTTCCCACAGTTAGAGGGCGCAGTTGTAACTTTTGGGAGAGTCGAAAAACGCATATTGTAATTTTTCATCAATAGCTGTTCAACCCAAAGAGAATTTTTAATCTATCTCTAAAAACATATAATTTTCTGTTAAATGTTGCCAATAGTAACTTCGTAACCTTCACATTTCAACCGAAAATTTTAAATTACATCGTTTAGAATACATACAACATTATGTATTCTAAACGATGTAAAATAATGAATGTAAAATAATGAAATTACATCGTTTATAAATTACATACTAACATCGTTTAGAATATTCGTTTGATATTTTGGAATTTTGAGCTTTTTCCACCGTTAGAGGACACAATTATAACTTTTGGAAGAATCGAAAAATGAATAACGTAATATTTCATTAACACCTATCCAATACAAAAATATTTTTCTATTTATGTGTATAAACAAAAAAGTTCGATGTCTACAGACGGACAGCCAACAAAGCGAAATTATTTTCTCTTTTTTTAAAAAAAAAAAGCCATAAAATTTACTTTCCGTTTTTAGCCGTTTTCTAAACTGCTTTCAATCGTGAGCATTGAAACCTGTATCAAATATTATTCTACCTTTTTCCGGAATCCATTAGTATCCGTGGAATAACATTCTGCTTTCCACAGCAAACAATCGGAGCGACGACAAAACATGGCGTCCAATTTTGAGATGGCCAATTTCTACCTATATAGGGCTTCTACGTAAACCCAGGGCCGGTAAACCGAAAAAAATTGCAAATGAACTGCAATTGAACGAGCGCTTAAGCTACTACCGTTATTAGCTTGGACAGAAAATGATATGAGTATCTGAGACCCTGGTACCGGTAGTAGAAGCACTCTCGCTTATCGATAGTGCGTTATTTTTATGTAGTAATATTTCTCTATGACGTAATGATTACAAAGGAATATTTGGCAACGTATATAAACACATGCCATGCAGTGCCATCTAGCCGCATCGATTATTAGTTCTAGCATCATTTAACATGACGTGTGTTTATGTTGAGGAATGGATTTATAGTGCTGAAACTTGTTTCAACTCTAAATAAAAACAGATCAATTTCGTCCAAAGCGAATATAAAACGTTACTCTTTAATACATTCAAAAATGTCCCAAGAAGTAATAGATATAGACGGTGGCATAATGGAAGGGGTAAGCTTTTTGATTTATCTTCCTACTGCTTTCCGCTTGTCATTTATTGGTTGGTTTATGCATTTATCAAAGTAGTTCGTTCGACGGGATTTCCCCATCCTGGTGGCCTGTCGTAATGACTTACGTATGAAATGAAAACTTGCAATATAGAAGAATATTACAAGATATGAAAAATGTAGTTTAGAGGTTTACTGCAGTGTAGCCTAGAGGTTTAATCCAGATCCGATGAAAACTTGCAATGTAGGAGAAAACTATAATCCGTAAAAAATAGCAAAAATCTTGTCATTTATTTGTTGGTTTCTACATTTTTTTTCAAAATAGATGTTCCACGGTATATCCCAATCCTTGTGGCCGGTTGTAATTACTTATATATGAAAGGAAAACTTACGTGTAGAAGAATATTACAAAATCTGTAATAATTAATTTAGAGGATTAACCATGTGTTTGGACAATTTGTCATATTTCATTGATGATAGTGACAGACTATAGAAAAAGTTAGAAACAAAAAAATAGTGAAGTCAGGTGTTTCAACCTCCCATGAAGAACTTTTAGCTAATCCTGTCTACAGCATGCACCAGACCCAAATAGATCCTCTACCTAATGGGTTGGCAATTTCTTAATGCTCTATTTAAACTTGACTGATTGACTAGGGAAGGATTGCTTTTGTCTTGGTGATTTCTTTCACATGACTAATTGTTCCCAGATTTGGTGTACTAGTTCCCACCATGCAACCCTGTGTTAGGTTAAGAGTTCTGATCCTCGCTGCCATAGCATGGGATTATATTTGTTGCAAGTGTTGCTTCTGTTGTCTTGGCTATTTTGAAAGTTACAAATGGAGTAGTATGTTATTGATGGAGAATGGGAAAAATTACAGATAGCAGATGTGAGCCAAACTTTTGGCAATTTTTTTTACCTCTGAGTGGAACTTTTTTTGCCCACAATGAGTTAAATGGCCAGGTCACAAGGGCACTAAAGTTACAGGAAATGCACCTAAAGGTCAGGAAAAGAATGGTAAGGGAGAATTGAAAGTACTGATCTAAGGGACCTGGGTTTGAGCCCCAGTTAAGGGGTTGAGCCCCAGTTTGTGCTGTTTTTCTGCTGAGGTCCAACTATCCTCACAGATATTCTCTGTATGGCATATTAAACTGACAGGTTCCTGTCAGACCTCTGTGGCAAGCAGCTGCTTGAGGTTTTTTTTTTGTATAAGGAGATGGAAGCCTCTGATCAAAACTATCCAGTGTGTTCTTTAACATGCACAGGATATGGTCTACTGCACATGGAGCCATGGCTTAACATTCTGTATGATAGATGGCAGCCTTTTTAAGCCCATGATAGATTAATTTTTTGTAAAAAATTAAGAAAATATTTTTTTATGAAATAGAAATACCATCAGTTTATTAATTGCACAGTATGCACAGAAATCATCAGATATATGTCTTTCTGATGTAAAACTGGATAGGGCTTTAGCAAAGATAAATCTCAAGGTTGCTACAGATGGGACTTGAACTGGAGAGCTACAGATTATGAGCCTGGTGTTCTATCAACTGAGCCAACCCCCCCATGCCCAGCCAGTACAAAAGGCATATTGGCACTGGCATGTGGAGACACCAATATATGTGTGCTTCTTCTACAGTGTGCTGACACTAGCACATGCAGTAGTTTAAACGTGTAAATTATTGAGAAACTTTTATCAACAGTTTTTGCCATCAAAATAAATCCCCAGGTACTTGACTGACTGACCCCAAATTTTGTATGCTAGTTCCCCTTATATGATCTGATGTTGGGATGAGATAAACATTTCTGTGAATACCAGGGAGGGGTTTTTGAAAGTTAAGATTATTAGTTAAGAATATTTTTCATGAAATAGAAATACCATCATTTTATTAATTTAATTTCACAGTATACACATAGAAATCATGAGATGTATCAGTATCATTACATAATTATGAATGTGCACATGCTAGTTGACAAAATTCTTCCTTTGAGCTTTACTATCCATGACTTCTTTTATAACTACTTAAGCATCAAATTTAATAGCATTCTGGGTGCAGGGGTTTGCTCAGTTATGCACCAGGCTGTAGTTCACCAGTTCAAGTTCCACATGTACCATCTTTGATATTTAACACTGCTAAACTCCACATGCCTTTGGTTAGAAAGGGGACACCAGTGGCATGGAAAGGTTGCCATCCATCAAGTGGGACATAAGGCCTTAGCCTTATGTGTAGGAGAGCCATACCCTGTGCACATTAAAGAATAATCTGGATGGCTCAATGGAAGCCTTCCCTCTGTCTCCTAACAGCTGTCTAGTGGGTCCCCTTTTCCTAACCTCTAAGCCCTTGGAGTCCTTGTGGCTTGGCTATTTAGTCCAGTGTGTGCAAAAAAGTGCCGAACAAATGCTCTTTTAAGCATAAATCTTCACACCAGCATTATCAAGTTTCACATAAGATTTAGGGCACATGCTTTGCTCCTCTCAAGTTGACATATTGAAACATAAGGGCAGCACTAAACACAAGTACACAAATAATGCAATACATGACTGAATCTTTGAAATCTGGTAGCAACATCTTGTCTCAACACATTTCTGAATTATACCACTAGTCTGAGAACCTTCGAATCACTTTGTATGTTTTCATCTTTTTGATTCTCTGACAAATACAAAAATAAAAAAAAGTGTTATATTATTTTGTTACCTGTGATTATTGCTTTATAAAATTTTGTTTCTGTTTATGCTTTTATAATAAAAATGTGTATTTCATTTTACAATATATATATAAGTAAAAGTTTGTATTTTTAGGGTGGGCAGATCTTACGAATGGCTGCAGCATTTAGTGCTTTGTTGAAGAAACCTGTTTGTGTTCGAAACATTAGAGCTGGAAGAAATAAACCTGGACTTAGGTAATTTTAAAAATATAATTTATGATATGAAAGAGAATTGCAGCTAATGAAATATGATGAATATATTAACTCATTAATACACAGTCAAATATCCTTTAATGCACAAAAATTCTGCGAGTTTCTCAGATGAATTTCTTCATGCATGCCTGGAAAAGTTTTTAATTGCATAACAGTACTATGATACAATTGTGCAAAAGCTCATAATGTGTTTGTGTGAAGAAATGATGGAAAACGCAAGGAAAAATGATCAAAAACTGCTGGTGTGTGTATAAATTGGTAATAAAAATGTAGACTTGTGTAATCAGTTTTTATTTTCATGATGGGACTATATCAATGGAACTTCATTTAAAAAAATAAACCATTTCATTCAACTTAATATATGATTAACTCTTACAGTGTCAGGTTTCTAAAACTGGCCTCACCTGGTGGCCAGCGTAATTTTAAAGTGTTTTCAGAAAATAAAATACACAACTTTAGAACCTCATCCTGAAGTAACTAATGAAGAAAAATGCATCATGTTACATACAAAGAGAGAAATTAATTGTAATTAATAAAATAGAAAAAAAAATAAGTTAAATTTTTTAATATTTTTTTAAATATTGCAAAAGTTAGTGTTTTTTTTTTCATTTAGTAAAATTTAAAAAATGTTTATTCCATTTCTCCTGAATTATTTTACTTTTTTAATATAAATAGTTCATAATATTTCTGTTAATGCTTAAATCTTTAATTTTAGTGTTTTTTTTTTTTCTAAATTTTTAGTTATTTATGCAAATAATGCATATATGTAAATTTTTGCCAATTGGCAAACTTTGTGCTGAAGGAGAGAGTGTCATAAAAAATACATTTTGCTTTAAAGGTAACAAGCAAGATAAATTGAAACTGAAAAATATATCTGAAAAAGAAAAATAAATAAATAAATAAAGAACTGAGAATAAAATTGGATAAAAATGTTTCAAAGCATTTGAAGTTTAACTGAAACACTGAAATTGAGAATGAATCATTTTAGTTTGAAGCTGTCTAAGTGCTATAGAAAAGCTTAATTTTAAGATTGTGTCAAAAATTTTGGTTAAAATGTAAATAAAAGTATCACTAAAATTAACCCTACCTTTTAGAAATTGTGCTTTTAAGCTTATTGCTTAATCCTATGATTCTTTTCGTATCCACCATTTATACAGGCCACTAGCAATTCTGTTTCCAATCATTTCAATTTAATTATTCTTTATAATTACAATATATATATTTTAGAAACAATAAAAAATAATTTTAGAAGCATTTGAGTAAAAAAAAAGCCTTAACAATTGAAAGTGATGTGCATATTCCTGGATGATGCAACTTCTGATAGTAATAAAATAAATATCTCATGCTAAAAATTTAGAGAGCATTACAAGTAGGTCAGAATTTCCGAAATCAAAACTGATCAATAATCTACGCATGGCAGAATAAAGATAGAAACTAAATTGTCACTTGATGCTATTTACAGTAACTCAACATTCCCATACAAATCACTGAATCTTGTAAATCTCAGAGATTTATTTTTAAACTTTATTATAACTTTTTCAAGAGGAATCAATAGGCAATAAAAATATATCATAGCTTGAAATGTTATTTTCAATATTTAATTATAAACAGTTAAAAAATGTGAATTTCTCTTTTAAAATATTTAAATTTAGCATGTTGCAGTATGAAACAGTAAATACTCCATGCACTCCTAGAATTGGAAAAGTGGAAATTGTAAACCAAGCTTAGATGCACAAAAGGTTAATGATATTAAACTGTGTTATTTAATATTGTGAAGTAGGTAAATGGTTTTAAAATAAATTTACAGATAGGATTGATAGTGATTAAAATATATTTCATGAAGTGACATTTTTTAAAATGAAACAGAAAAAGTTTGAAAATAAATATTTTTTTAAAAGTACAGTGTATTTTTTTAATTTTTTCATATGAAATATTTTATTCTATATTTTTATATATTTAAGTAATTTTACATAATAATAATTTTAAATAATAGTTATTTATATATATATATATATCAACTTTTAATTAGTTAAATAAATTCTGTCTTTCTAATGAATTTGTATCATTTCATGTTCAGACCTCAACATCTTGCTGGACTTCAGCTTGTTAGAGATATATGCGATGGAAAACTTGAAGGTGGGAGTATTGAGTCAACAGAAGTCACTTTTTATCCAACTTCTATTCAGTCTGGGAAGTTTAATGCTGATCCAGGAACTGCAGGGTACAGTTAGTTCTAATTTATGTGTCCATTTGTCAAATTTTTTTATTAAAAACAGTCACAATATAATGTTGATTATTAATATATTTAATCCTAGTTAACATTTATTTTTCTGCTTAGCATATTATTTTCTTCATTATTTAAAACTTTCCGATTATTTCATTAGTGTAATACAGTGCAATATATTGGCTTTTTGCAAAAATATGGCCATAAAATTCAGTTTTGAAAAATCTTAATTTGAAATTTATTTTATATATTTTAATTGACTCATTGGAAATTTTAAGGAATAAAATTATTTTATGTAAAAAAAAAAGCTTAGTGAACTGTACAGTGAAAGGATTTGATTTTTGAACAAATTAATGTTGCTTACTCAAAACTAATAAATGATTTAGTGAGTTTTTGTAACAAAGCTATGTGAGATGCAACATACAATAAATTACTGAATTACTTTTACTTTAAATACTGAATATTCATACTTTAGAGATATTTAGTGAGTTTTTTGAAAAAAAAAAATACTAAATCATTTTTTTGCAAGAAGCAAATGATGTGTTGATAAGTTGAATGCTATAGTTGTTTCATTACTCACAAAACCAGCAACGCAGTAAGTGTTCAACAGTGTTAGCATATAAATGGGAGTGTTCATAACTAGTTGAAGCTTTTGTAACTTTATCTACATAATTTAAAAATAATAATTTCAATAAAATGCATTTAATTGTGAAATAAAATTTTTGTTTAATGTTTGCTCTTTTTTTTTTCATTAAATATTTTTGATTTCTAAGTTAATTTTGTTAAATTTTTATCATTTGCATGTTATTTCTTTTTATTTTAATTGTGATACATGGAAAATATTGTAATTATACAATGCCTTACTAAATTCCTAGAGTATGCCTAGTATTGGCCAGCAGCCAATCGGAAGTCAAGTTCTAAGTTCTGTAACTAATAAAATTAATTTGTGTTAAAGTGAGTAATCTGCAGTTTCTATGTTCAAGTCCTAACTGTGCCAGAGTTGAGATTTATCTTCACTAAAGCCTTCCCACAGCCGAGTGGTTAGCATGCTTGGCTACTCCTCAAAGGGAGCTGGGTTTGAGCCCCAAGTAAGGCAGGGATGTTTGTATTGTTTTTCTGTTGAGGTCCTGTCATCTTCATTGATATTTTATTAAGACATAAACTGACAGCTCCTGTCATCTTCATTGATATTTTATTATGACATATAAACTGACAGCTCCTGTCAGATCTCTGTGAAAAGCAGCTGCTTAAGGGGGTATTTTTTTTTCCATTTAAAGATATAAATTTTGATTCTTCAACCATATTTGTTCAGTAGTTATAGGGTTGTGGAAACTGGAACATGTAGCATCATCATTGTTTATCATAAAAGATCTTCAGAATTAACAAAAACTTAAAAAATCATTGTAGAAATATAAAATACCTTTAGTAAATGGTTTGGTATAAAAAAAAAATGTTATTTTTTTCTTAATTACCTTTTCAGATCTCAAGCCACAGAATTTCAATTCTTTCGACTGTCAAAACTTTGTTAAATAATAAATTAAAATGTTTAAAACTGTCCATTTATTTCCAGCCAAGCATGTTTTTTTTCCTTTTTTTTCATAAAAATGGTCTCAGTTGAAGAACATTGAGCTTGTTTTTGGTATGGAATAATCTAAAGTCCTTTTACAACTAAAGAGTTGAGAAAGCACAATTGTGCATAAGTAAGGAAACTATCTAGCACAATCCAGCAGGAAAAATGTAAAAGTGGGGGGCAGGCAAGAGACTAGAATCCCAATGCAGTAAAACATTTCCCAATTTTTTTATGAGCTTTTAAAAAATTTCTTGAAAAATGCATGAAATATAAATATGTATAAGACATTTTTACCTCTATTACCCTTACTAGCATTCTGAAAGGTAGGGGGGCATCCCCCCTGGTCACAGCCATTGTTAACTGTTTTAAAAATCGTAATGTAGCTTGAAATTTCACATTACAGGTACTAGGGCTTTTTGCAGTATTTTAGTAAACACAGAATGTTTTTAATAGGTGCTGTATATATTTCTTGTCAGGTTCTTCCACTGGGATGGTTTGGTGGTAAGCTTAAGTTTATGGTTTCCTTTTCAATTTTACTGGATAAGCGATTGTGGATACCCACCTTTTGTGCCACAGAATAAATTTTTATTTTCATTTTTATGTTCAGATTGTTTAGAAGTATATCAAAGATTTCATAGAATATATATGTATCTGTTTCATTTCATCCTAATACCAAATGGTTTTTATCTCGTAGAATGCTGTTAACCATGAGGAATAAAGTTCAGTGGAGCTTACTTTGTAACTTGAATTCTTTTAATTTTATAAAGCTTGGAAACCACTACACTAGACCAAATCACTAAATGTCTTGGACAAGCCATAGATAAGATGCTTAAGCATTTTGTCTAAATTATAGCAAAGGATTAACATACATTATTTTTAATATTATTAATAAAATAGTGCATAGTATTTGGCTTTTAGGCTTGTAAAGTTGTTTTTAAGATTATGAAGGATAAAATATAATGCTAAATGAAGACACTATTTTACGACTAGAACCTAGATAAGGCAGCATATTGAAATAATTAAATTAAATTGCATATCTTGTGTATAAAAGGAAAGTGTATATTAATATTCCTCTTGACACAATCCTGATAGTAAATTCAAATTTCATTGGCCGATTGAATAGATGAATAACTAATAATATTCACAATGAAGTTGTTGCAATAACAAGTCTGTGACTGGTCATTATATGAAATCCTTGCACTACATTGGTTAAGATGGAACTACTATCACTAGAAAGCTTATGTCTTGGCTATATATATATGATTAAGTTTCCCAATAAATTGGGTTAGATTGCCATTTAAAGATTTATATTTTGAAACTGGCAGAATATTTCACAGCAATAGAGTTTACCAATAATTTTCACTCAAATTTGAGGAAAGGCTTCCAAAACTCAGTGGAAAATTAATGGTATCATCAGATTAAGTAGTTAACTATTATATGAATTGGAGTATATAACAGCTTTGTAAATTTATACTTATTTGTACTTGGAGTTAAGCAACAATGATAGGATTAAAAAAACTCCCCATTAGGAAACTACAATGCTAAGGTCATGTATTTTACTAGTCATAGATATAAAAACCGTGTATCTATCAAATGTAGTCTAAACCATTAAAATGGGGAAATTAAAAATTATTATTGACTGAGTGTTGGCTTAAATTTCTGCAACAGTTTTTGAAAATAGTAATTTTATGTGATGCATATATAAATAATGTTGAATGGCATTTTACAGAAGTATATGTCTGATGATACAGATAGTTTTACCTTGCTTGATGTTTTCTACGACTTCATCTGTGGTATTAATAAAGGGAGGCACTGATGTAGATAGTGCACCACCTATAGACCATTATGTTTTGGTAAGTGTGATAAAGGGTTTATACTAATTTTTATTTCTCAGGAGTATAATGCTACTTTTCCAAGTGTCTTTGCCTTGCCTACTGTTTGTGGAGAGTCCAACTCAGCTTTATCTTAAAGGAGGTACAAATGCAGAAATGGCCCCACAGATTGACTACACTCTAATGGTATGTCTCTCTCTCTCTCTCTTTTAATTTTAATACAACCACAAATGGTATATATACCTGTTACAGTAATGAAGCAAAAATAATCTGAAATATAGAGGAAAAAATCAAACACATTCTTTGGGATTTTTCAAAGGGTAATTATTTGAGAAGGAAAGAAAAAACAAAGGATATATATATATTTATGATTTTATTAACTTTTTTGTATAATATTACAGGGTAATTCAAAACAAATTGAACACTTTCAAAAATTTATTACTCAGTAACTAGGTTATATATGAACATATAGTCAAAACCAATTTGTAAAGGAACTATCAAGTTATTTGTATAATCTTACAAATGCTCTGTGCGCCCCTAGTGTCACATGGCACACATCAATCCTGTAGTCTAATTCATCACTGTCGATGATTGAAATGGCAGCCACGATGCATTCCTTCATTTCCTTAAGGCTGCGAGAAAGAGGTTCTTGGCATAAAAAAAATAAAAATAAATACCCCCTCAAGCAGCTGCTTGCCACAGAGGCCTGACAGTTTATATGCCAAAGTAGGAGGTCTGTGAGGATGGCAGGACCTCAGCAGAAAAACAACACACACACAACCATGCCTTAACCGGGGCTTGAACCCAGGTCTAGCCCCACAAAAAGAAGTCGCATGGTGTGAGTCACCGTTACTGAATGATATATTTTTGAAATTGTTCAATTCTTGTTGAATCACCATGTATAATCTTTTCAGCAACTTTGTGTGTGTCTTATTTCTGTAGTGAAAGGAAATTTTCCCAAATGATTTCCCTTTAAAAAATTTTAAAGATTATTTTATAGATTTTTCTTCACTATTTGTCAGATTATTTCTCTTTTATTATTAAAAAGAAAATATTTTTACATTATTATAGCCCTTCAACAACTTGGCAATGAATATTTTCTCCTTTTTTGTACTATAGAAATATTGTGTCCAGCTTGAAATAACTGGAAAAAAAAAGTGAAGTTTAAGCTAATAAAAACCGTGATTACATGAGTTGAAAAGACATGTTTTTTCAAATACGTGACAAAAAAAAAGAACATAAAATACACTTTTAGAAAATTATGCTTTCAATCTAGTTAAAAAAAATCATTGCAGGAAAACTTAATGCCTTTCTCTAATAACAAATAGTAAAAATGGCTGTGTTTAACGTATTGCCTGTACAAAAAAATAAAACCTAATGTTTTGAATAACCATTTTTGATTAAAAGTGTTTATCAGAGACAGCACTTATCATGTAGACAGAATTACAGTTTCATCTCTCTCTGCCCAAAACCAATGAGAAGAACCTGCTTTATTTTCCTTGTGTACATGATCCAGAATCATTTAATCAAGTAAGAGATAGATGCTGGTCATGTTACAATGGGAAAGGTGTGTCTCACCTAAAGTATGTAATTGACCTCTGGAAGTTTCCCGAGTAGAGGTTTGTATAAAACACTGGATGCATGAAAAAGTGAGTTCTAGCACAGCATTCAAAGGGAAAAGTCTCTCTGCTGACTTCTTGCTTATTTTGCCCCATTTTTCAGCCAATTGCAGTTTAGAGAATTTGGTTGGCTGGCTTATGAGAGAGCAAGGTTAATATTTACTGTTTGTCTCTGGTATAGGAATCAATCTATTTTGCACAAAAGAGATAGGTAATACCAGAGTTACTCATATCTAGTGAAAAGAGCTAGATCAGTCCTTTGGTAGTAATAAGAGCAGCCCTAAAAATGTAGAAAATAAATGTAAAACATGTAAATAATGCAATCAGTCGCTGAATTCATATTCACTTCAAAGGAAGATAGGGCACCACAATTTTGTTGAGTAGGTAAATCAGCACCCTATCTTCCTTTGAAGTGAATACAGATTCAGTGACTGATTGCACCATTGATATGTTTTAGGTTTATTTTCTACTTTTTAGAGTATATAGGAAGATTGGTATTTTTTTAATTTATTATATTTTTTCTTTGTTACTAAAAACACCAACCTTCAGAAACTTTTAGTTGATAAAAATAAATAAATAAATACCTCCTCAAGCAGCTGCTTGCCACAGAGGTCTGAAGGAGCCTGTCAGTTTATATGCCACAGTAGAAGATCTGAGAGGATGGCAGGACCTCAGCAGAAACATCCATGCCTTATCCGGGGCTCGAACCCAGGTCCCTTAGATAAGTAGCCAAGTGCGCTAACCACTCGGCTGTGGGACGCAAAGACTCATAAATATTGACCACATTTTTCCTCCCTCTGTGTTTGTAGTCATGTTTGAGTCCATGACATTGTAAACCTCATGAGATTTAATTTTAGATGTAATTAGTCAAGATCAACCCCCATGAAATTTCCATACCCTTTTGGGGGAAGGGAAATGGTGGGGCATACTTTGAAGTGGTCTGTGACTGTCTTCATATGAGCTTTATTTTGACATCTAATTTGTAGCTATAGGTCCTTGCATTTGGAAGATATAGAATAAAAATGACTTCAACATTTCTGCTTTTTATGGGGTGAAGAAAACAAAGGGGTGAATATTGAGAACCCATAATACTCCCCATGTCACAGACTTGTATATGACATCCAACTTTCGCATTCGGCTCTCGCATTTGAAAGATATAGTGGAAAATCCTTCACATATATCCCCCATTACTGACAAATACCAGAAAAAAGCATAGGAAGATAGGTAAAAATAAGATCAGTCTTTATGCAAGAATAATACCTGGCCAGTGAATTTAAAAGCAAATATTAAATATTTTTATTGATACCAGCTCAGATGTCATATTGTTCACACCCCATAGCCTTATGAGTGCTAGTATATTCTGCCCCATGAAATTTTAAGACTCCTAGAGATCACCTCTCTTTCACTGTTTATAATGATATGCTTATGTGAAAAGTATAAAATTTAATTTCTAATTAAAATTATCTAATTTTAAAACTTAATAATGTAAGTTTTTTCAAAAAGTCTTAATTCTGATTTTAATCAATTCATAGTTATTGGTACTATTTAAAAAAAACAAGTTTAGTGATAATATAAAATTCTTGAATTTATATATTGTTATCAGAAAAATAAAATATATTTGCATCTTGGAAAATAAAAGATATTGGCAAGTTTAAACTCTTAATTGTAAATTTAAAATAATGGCAGTTTCTGGTCTTTTTAGGTTTTTCAACCAATTGCTGAAAGATTTGGTGTAAAGTTTGGTTGTGATATAATTAGAAGGCAAGTATATCTCAAGGAAATTCATTATATTTTGAAATATGCTATTTTTTCGTCAAAAGTAAATATGATCAAGAAATAAAAAAAAATTGTGTGGTATAAAATCAATTATAGATTCATTAGCAAAGTTTTGTTATCTAAAAGGAAGTACAGGAAATTCTTGATGATTTTACAAAGTACCTTGAAAAAGTATACCTTGAAACTGTATACCTTGAAAAGGCTACAGTACACAAATCCAATACCTTATGGAAAATAATTAAATGGAGGATTTGTGGACATGGGGTGTAACATACAGAAATATTAGTAGATATATTTTCACAATAAAATGGCTCAGAGTAAATGCCATGCATGAGTATGGTATAAAATGAATCAAGAAACAAAAGTATCAAGCTTTATGTGCTGCACAATAAATTGCAATTAAACAATAAAAATAAACATGTAATTATATTTATTATTCATTTAATTCACTAATAGCATAATACCTTATGCCCACTACACTGGACTAGCACAGTCTGGTAGGATCTCTAGCCCATGACTGCATGAGGATTTTGTATGTATATAGGGTGATTCAAAACTTATCGTTCAAATTTCGTGGGGAGGTAGGGAATACGTCAGGAAACCAATTTCACGTAGGAAAGTATGTCCGTAAACGTCATCTACATGAACAAAATGGACAAGTAAAGTGAACACAAGGAAACAGTACAGTTAAGTGGTAATGAATGTGACTTTTATTCCAACGAGGTAAAGTACATGCGAGATGCATATCCGCTAGCTCTTGATGCGTAAAACGATTCATCTTATCACTAGTAAGTCAGCTCGTACACTGATGACAGCGGGAGTGGTCGGGCGAGCTGTACACTGGTTGGATACACACAGCGCCCTCTACATACGCATGCGTACATTTGCGGACATACTTTCCTATGTGAAAACGGTTTCCTGACGTATTCCCTACCTCCCCACGAAATTTGAATGATAAGTTTTGAATCACCCTGTATATGAGAATGTCATATATGGGTTTCGCTGTGAAATATCTTTTTTCTTGAAATTTGGAAATGTCATAGAGATATGCCTGTAATATAGTACTTAGAGGACAAATTTCCAGATATTTTGGATTCAGAGATCATTTTTGACATACCATAATACAAGGCTGGTGCCCTTACCTATTTCATCTGATAAATTGCCTATGGCATTAACAAAATATTTAAAATAAACTGGAGCAAAACACTTTTACAGTGACAATCAGATAAAGTAATAAACTAGTTTAAAACAGTCTTGCATCTCATACTTTTGTTGAACAGAAGTATCATAGTTGATGGCACTAGAGATAAGTTGATTCCTGTGATTTTCTGCTTTTTGAAAGAGCTTGATTGCCTGGGCTTTGATGTATTCATGTACTGGTCGCACATTAAGATCTCTGTGAATGGTCGAGTTTTTCACAAACTATGGTGTGCCCACAGCTGATAGCAAAATTCGATTTTTTAAAGTCTGAAGCTTCTTGATATTGGTTTGTGAGCAATGACATCAAACTGGAGCAGCATAGAGAATTACAGGTTTTAGAATCATATGATAGATTGCCAACTTATTATCAAATGTATTTGTATTCTTTACTCTTATGAGGGGCGGGGGTGGCTCAGTCGGTAGCGCGCCAGGCTCATAATCTGTAGTTCCCAGGTTCGAGTCCCAGCTGGGTTAGCGTTGAGATTTATCTCCGCAAAATTCCCCGCCCTGCCCACGGTCAGTAGGGGACACCGATGGGCTTGGAAAGGCCGCCGTCCGTCGGATGGGACATTAAGCCGTGGCCCCGTGTGTGGGAGAGCCATACCCTGTGCACGTTAAAGAACACGCTGGATGGCCTTGACGGGAGGTTACCATCTGTCTCCCAACAGCTGTTCCAGTGGGTCCCCTCCCCCAACCTTCTCTGTGCCTTCGGGGTCCATGTGACCTGGCCATTTAGCCCATGGTGTGCAAAAAAGTGCCGCTCAGAGGTAAAACAACCCAACAACCTTTACTCTTATGAATAAAAATTATATTCTAAAAAAAAAAATTGATAGATTTAGATCTTCTGGAGATAAGTGAATACAACTTTAACTGTATTACATGGGCCTTATGTACAACAGAGGAAATGTGTTCATCCCATGTGAGTTTTTGGTTGATAGTGACACCAAGATACTTTGCTGAGTCCTTCCACACTATCTGCTTATCAAAGATCATAATATTTGACACCTGATGCAGTCTTTTATGGGTGCAGAGCAGAGCTGTGTACTTGTCGGTATTGATCTTGATGCGCCATTTCATGCACCAATTCTCAAAAGTGTGTACCATATTTTGCATTCTGTTGCACACAATTTGTGTGATAAGGAGGAAGAGAGGAATGGTGTCATCAGCATATGTAGCAGTTTTGATTCGATGCATTGTTGGTAAATCAAAAACATAGATATTGAACAGGGCTGGACTGAGGAGAGAATAATACCTTTATGTTTATAGGCACAGATTGCCTATATATTAACATAAATTTGTTGCTCATATGTAGATGATGGGTTATGCTATATGTTGATATGTATGGTTGACTCATTCACTTTGAAATTCTTGAGTGAGCGATGCTACACTCAAAATATCACAAAAGCTACTTTAACTCTTTTCAGCCAATATTTCTTTATCTCACTACCGTTTGAAGAGACTTTATGTTTAGGACTCGTAGTTTAATTAAATGAAGGTTTAATGGTAATGCTTGAAGTTTATTGTTAATGTGAGGATTCCTGGTTGCAAGGAAGTTAAAAAAAATAACAATTTTTATTGTACATTTTTGAATAATTTATGTTGTAAGTTAAATAAATTCTTGCTAATGCATTGCAACATTTTTGTTTATAATTGTGATGTAATACATCAGTGTATTAAGCATTTTTTTTTCAAATTATTGTGTTTTCTGTGAGACTTTTAAAACAGGATAGTTTACATGTAGGTGTGTAATTTGGGATTTTGATGTTGCTACAGATCAAAATCTATGCATTGTATTTATTGTTTGAAATATTTTTTTTTGATGATTTCTTATTTTTTTGTTTCTTTACTTAAAGTTAAAGGAGGCATTGCTGCCTGCTACAGAAATACAGGGTGATTACAATGAATGTAATGCTTTTTAAAATTCCTTATAAAAGCCTATACTTGTAAATTAAACAAATCATGCATGTTATTGAAAGAAGAAATATGAAAGTATGTTTTACACCTTAATAGATGCCATGACTGAAGTTGAAAAGACATATGTCAAATCATTGCATCTGTTGACATGGACACATTAAGGAAATATGGGATGAACTGGAATATAGGGCAGAAGTATGTAAAGTTTACCTATGACAGATATATCGAATGTTTTTAATCTTTTTCCCATGACTGAGTGATTAGTGCGCTTGACTACTCATCAGCGGGATCAGTGGATTATTTATCACTAGCATACTTGTAAGACATGCTTTTCATCTATATGGCAAATAGAAAGCTGCTTGTGGCTAGATTGCCTGAATAGTGCCTATATGAGACGTAATAGAAATGTTCATAGTGTTAATTAGAGGAGATCTTGATTGGCAGCTGGTAGCTCAGCAGTCAAGAGCACCTGACATGTTATCAAGAGGTCGTGAGTTTGTATCACTCCCAGATCAAGACAATTTTTCCTCTAAAATTTGAATTGACTTCAAAGTGCTGATTTATTAGTAGATATTAAATATGTCGAGTTTATTTCATTATTTATATTTATATTCTAGTTAGAGGTAATAAACTGAATCAACCATCATTCAAGTAGCAACTAGCTAGATTGCACCTAATAATTTTATATATTAATTTATAAAAAGGTTTACTAAAATTAATCTCTAAAAACAAAGTCTGATGTCTACTGACATGATAAAGTAAAACCATATAATACAACAAATAATAAAAATTGAAACATTTCATTTTTTAGGGGATATTATCCAAAAGGAGGTGGAGAAGTGATAATTAAAACATCTCCTGCTAGTGGTTTACTTAAGCCAGTAGAACTCTTAGATCCAGGAAATGTAGTGAATATAAAAGGAAGGGCATTTGTTGCTGGAGTTCTTCCTATCAAGGTAAATCTGTATTGTCATATTTTGTTTCATAAATAATATAATATGAAACATTTTGGAGAAATTCTTGCCTTAAACATTTTTTTTTTTGTAATTGGAAAAAATATTAAAAATAAAAGTAATATACTGTACTCCAAAATTGGGTTGGGTTGTTTTACCTATGAGCGGCACTTTTTTGCACACCATGGGCTAAATGGCCAGGTCACATGGACCCCGAAGGCTCAGAGAAGGTTGGGGGAGGGGACCCACTGGAACAGCTGTTGGAAGACAGATGGTAGCCTCCCGTCAAGGCCATCCAGCGTGTTCTTTAACGTGCACACGGTATGGCTCTCCCGCACACGGGGCCACGGCTTAACGTCCCATCCGACGGACGGCGGCCTTTCCAAGCCCGTTGGTGTCCCCCTACTGACCGTGGGCAGGGCGGGGAATTTTGCAGAGATAAATCTCAACGCTCACCCAGCTGGGACTCGAAACTGGAAACTGCAGTTTACGAGCCTGGCGCGCTACTGACTGAGCCACCCCCGCCCCATACTCCAAAATAATTAAGGATAATGTTTGATTATGTCACTGGGAAGCCATATTCAAAGTTTTGAAGCATTTGGATAAATTATTTTTATAAAAACTTACTTGTGATAAAGATTAAAATTTTCTCTCTAAATCCCACTTTTCAGTGATCTGCATTATATATTTTAAAATATAAGTTGGAATATTTAGCATTAGATTCACTCATTCTAAACATTATCTCCAAAATCTCAAATTTATATTAATCATTAAATGAATTTCTGAAATTATGCTTAGTAAACTTATGATTTTTATATTACTTAACTTTTCAGATGAATTTCTGAAATTGTGCTTAGTAAATTTATGAATTTGATATTACTTAACTTTTCAGATAAATTCTTATGACTGGCAGCTATGCTGTTAGATTTTCAAGCTTTTATAAACTCTTTTAAATAATGAATATTACTGAAAATGAAGCGTTAGAGAGATCTTATGAAAATTTTATCTGCATTGACATTTTCCCCTAAAAATGTATTTTAAAGTTACAGAACTTCAAACAGGATATTTCATTGATACAAACAAGCATTATCCCTTAATTGTTTTGAACTGAATCTTTCAAGTAAAGAGTAGTTAAATGAAATGTACAAACTGTTATCCTTTAATTCATTAGTTTGATCAGCCACTCATATGTTCCAAATCTAGTAATATGCAAAATAATATAAAAGGTAACTAAGAAATCAAAGCAAAACGTTTTGTCCCCAACATCTCTCAAAGTTATCATATTATATGAAACAGGTTAGTCACATAAAAGCATTTTTCAGTCTCCTAAAATAACTGATTTCCCAAAATCAGCAATAACAAATAAAAATGTATATTCTATATGTTGAAAATTAAAAAAAAAAGTTTTCATTCTGACTAGGAAAATACTTTTGTGAAACAAAATTATTTTAATGTAACCATTGATCTATATACTGATATTTAAAGTATGGTCAGTAACCTGCACTTGGACTATGAAATTAATTTTACTTATTTAGCTGAAAAGTTAAAGATATCTCTCATTTCAAGTAAGATGTCAATGTCTTAGGTAAAGTTATATAGTGTAGATTCCACAGCGATAGGATATCAAGTAACTTTGCACATTTAAGCCAATACAAGATACTTGATTAACTGGAATGCTAATATTCAACTAGGTTATTGTGAGATGTCATGTGCTTTAGTTTAGGAGATGGTATACGAGTTATTTTGCATGTGGTAAATATTCATTGTTACTTTGAGTAACAGAGAATCTAAGTTTACAATTTTTTTCTACATTCAGTTTTTATAACATTTGCAGATTTAAATTCAAAACACAGTGAAGAGATTTAAATAATATATTTACAACATTATGGGTTTTAAAAAAAATTTAACCTGACTGGGCTTATACAGCATATATATATTTTTTCGCAATCAGACATGCAAAGCTACTTACTACCTTATCTGCAGGTTATAACATAACAACCACACCATCCCAGACCTCAGACCACAACAGTTGCAGTGTCACTGTGAGCTAATGTGATACTACTGTGCCACTGAGGTGGTTATACCTAATGTAACAGTGGTACATAGGACTTGTGTGTGGCAGATGTAAATACAGATGCATAGGCCAGTTAGGTGCAGGGGCGGGGGTGGCTCAGTCGGTAGCGCGCCAGGCTCGTAATCTGTAGTTCTCAGGTGGGTCAGCGTTGAGATTTATCTCCGCAAAATTCCCGCCCTGCCCACGGACAGTAGGGGACACCGATGGGCTTGGAAAGGCCGCCGTCCGTCAGATGGGACGTTAAGCCATGGCCCCGTGTGCGGGAGAGCCATACCCTGTGCACGTTAAAGAACACGCTGCATGGCCTTGACGGGAGGCTACCATCTGTCTCCCAACAGCTGTTCCAGTGAGTCCCCTCCCCCAACCTTCTCTGAGCCTTCGGGGTCCATGTGACCTGGCCATTTAGCCCATGGTGTGCAAAAAAGTGCCTCTTAGAGGTAAAACAACCCAACCCAGTTAGGTGCAAAATATTTAGACCCACAGTGTGCTGTAAATATATTATTTCAAAAAAATTTCCTGATTTTGTTAATGTTACAAATGAGCTTTTTTTTTCAATTCTTATCCATGCATTTAATGTACAGATTTATCTCTCAGCAAGACGTTTGTTAGTTAGATAATTTATGTATTAAATGCTATTAGCTAAGAAGTAGATGAGAATTCAACCTATGTACATGTGGTTATTTGTTATTTTACTTCATGCAGTGAAATTCAAATATTTATTTCAGTATTTGGAAAACAAAAATGTGAGACACTTTATATTATAAGAAAAAAAAAAAAGAGTTTAAGGAACTAGATTTTTTAATTCTAGTATTTGTAATTTCATTCCTGTAGATGGCACACGGAATGGCTGATGCAGCTGTGAAAGTACTGAGGGAGAGTTTTCCAGATGTGCCTCTAACAATTGACAGAATTAAAGAACCCCCTCATGCTGCTGTTGGTAATGGAAGTGGTATCATGTAAGTTTTAAAAAATCGTCACTAAATACCACGGGTTCTGACAAAAATATTATTCAAATTAAAAAAATATGAATATGATTTCAAATATACCCCTGATTATGCAGATACTTTACTGTATTTTACTGGCATCCTCAGTTGTATTCAGTTCATTCCTAAATACTGCTCCGCCATCATTGTACCTTGTAGTTTGTTGTTATCACTGAAATAGAAGCAAGTTACTTATATGAATAATAATAATTGTAATAGTGATTGGAAGTTACTGTTTATGACTTGGCATGCCACCATGAAAGTTGACCTAGAATAAATTAGAACTTGTTGCAATACTGATATGTGCTGTTCTCTAGTGCCATCAAAAATTATTTTAATACTAGTAATACCCACACCAAATGTTTGGTGTGAAACTTTTCAATAAGTTCATTCACACCAAGAATATGTCAGTCAATAACTGCATTCACGAGGCAGGTGACTTCTTTTGAGGGATCAATCCCAACTCATGGCAGCTAGGAACCCCATCTGTCACACCAAGAGGATCACCAAATTCTGAACTGATCACTCAAATAGCTGCAGAACCATGAGGAAACTGTCAATTTTTGCCACTGATGATATTACACGTCTGCCCTACCATCCGTTTGCCTGCGTGGAATTTACAGCTGATGTATAATATGATTAATGAAATTTTACAGTAGCATCCCATACTAGGCCATAAGGGTTGGGTTGTTTTACCTCTGAGTGGCACTTTTTTGCACACCATGGGCTAAATGGCCAGGTCACATAGACCCCGAAGACTCAGAGAAGGTTGGAGGAGGGGACCCACTGGAACAGCTGTTGGGAGACAGATGGCAGCCTCCCATCAATGCCACCCAGCGTGTTCTTTAACATGCACAGAGTATGGCTCTCCTGTAAAGGGACCACGGCTTAACGTCCCACCTGATGGACGGCAGCCTTTCCAATCTCATCGGTGTCCCCTACTGACCGTGGGCAGGGCAGCGAATTTTGCAGAGATAAATCTGCAAAATTCGCTGCCCTGCCCACGGTCAGTAATCTGACCCAGCTGGGACTTGAACTTGGGAACTACAGATTATGAGCATGGCGTGCTACCGACTGACCCCCCCCCCCCTAGGCCATAAGCAGCAGAGAAAATGAATTTCTACCCATTTTTACAAAATGTTTAGAAAACTATTCTCTTACTTTGGTGAGAGCAACAGAAGCCATATAATGATGCTGGCAGAGCAGCACCCAGAAGCAAACTGACCACATGTACCTGAGAATGCCTTCAAGGGCCAGTGAAAGTGCCTGAATAATAAATAATGCTGTTTGAATAATTATATTCAGATGTTTTATAGATTCCAAACTATAGTGTATAATATGAATGTTGTACTAGAGTATTGAATTAATTTGTATGTTAGAAGATTTAATTCTTGTAAATGCATCCGTATTTATATTGCTTGTATACAAATGTACAAAGCATGCTGCTGGTTCATCTTTGCACTTTTTTAAATCAAATTAAATGACAATTGAATATTTTTTTTTATATAACTATACTTATACTCAATCAATGAAATTACAGATTATCAATTGTCACAATTAAATGGGTAAATGACAGAGCTGGTAATAGCTTAGTGGTTAGAGCATCTGGCAAGTAACTGGGAGGTGTGGGTTCAAATCCCAATCATTGGCAAAACTCATTTTCTTCACAACATTATTTCTTGAATTATACTTATTATTTATATATAATTTACAAATACCTTATAAACACGAACAATCATAACAGAGTTTTGTACAGAAAATATATTCAGTTTGAGAGGTAAGTTGCAAAATTATTACCTTTTAGTTGTAACTATACTTAGCACCTTATTTATGATGAAAGTGATCCATTGAAGTATTAGTAATGCTGATTTAATTATTAAATAACTAAGCAAACAGTAAGGCATTTGCTTTATCTTAAGTGCAGAAACTGTGAAAGTACTGAGGGAGAGTTTTCCAGATGTCTCTCTGACAACTGACAGAATTAAAGAACCCTTTCATGCCACTGTTGGTAGTTCATTTTTGTGACTTCTGTTGAGAGTAGGAGAGGACCAGAGTAGGAGAATAGTTTCCTATGCAACTGGCAAAAATAGGTAGGAATTTATGGGATGGTTTTTTTTAATCTGCAATACATTGCAAATTAAATTAATTAAAGTGCAATGCATTGCAAATTAATAAAATCTCTTTGATTTTTTTTAAAAAGCTTTTCCATGAAAGAGGGCATAGAAAGAACATAATATTTAAAAAATTAGATTAGACTAATTTATTTTCAGCATTCTAAGCATCAAAAAAAAAAAAAAAACCCTCAAGCAGCTGCTTGCCACAGAGGTCTGACAGGAGCCTGTCGGTTTACATGCCAGAGTAGAAGGTCTGAGAGGATGGCAGGACCTCAGCAGAAAAACAGCACGAACATCCATGCCTTACCCGGGGCTCGAACCCAGGTCCCGTAGATCAACAAAGCTAAAATACTAATATGAGAAAAATGCAGAAATTCTATGGATATGAAATGTAGAATATTTTATATTTTGAACTTTTACTATTACACACTCAGTGATCATTGAATTTCAACCACCTAGTCCCATGTTATGCAAGCTAATTTCAAGGCTGCATAACTTCTAAAATAAGCTTTTTATGGAAAAATGTGAGTAAATAAAGATTTCAATCAAACAGGAAGTAATAGTCACGTAGTTGACTTTAACGTCAATAAATGAATAAATATTTTTATGGAAAATAGTTTCATCGATGTGTGGGATTTGAACCCACATCTCTCCAGAAATGTGTCCATGTTTCAGAGATGTGGGTTCAAATCCCGCATGTCGGCAAAACTTTTTACCACAAAAATTGTTACTGATTTCAATCAAATCTATCTAAATATCAATTTTCAATAATATTCCTTCATTATTGTTTATATAGTATTAAATATATAAAATGTTATATATTTAATATTATATAAACAATAAGGAATATAATAATTAAAATTTTCTAAAAATTCACAACTAAATGCTCTTTATTTTAATATATATTATTGTTATTTTTCAGTATAAGATTTTAAAATATATTTTTTTCTGCTGAGAAGCACTTCAAAATTAGCCCAGACATCAGAGTGAATTCTGTTCTACAAACCTGATGTGTTGATCTTCAGTCCATTTTTTCATAAAAGCATTTTAGAAATTACAGTGCTTTGAAATTAGCTTAGGTGATTATAATTGAATTATCATTAAGTTAATAATATCTCAGTGTAGTCTGAACTAATTGTTATTGTTCCTTCCAGAATTGTTGCAGAAACATCTACTGGTTGCTTGTTTGGTGGTGCTACTTTGGGCAAGCGAGGTAAAGATAAAAATAAACATTTAAATAATGTCACTTAAGGGTTTTAAGCATTAAATAGTATAGTGATTGGAAAATCTGCCTACTATATGGCATGTATGAGAAATCAACAAAGCCAAAAGCTTGCAGGTTATCTATCTTTAGCAGTTTAGTATTCCATTATATATATATATACACACACACACACATAAATAAACAATCAAAATAAATATATTTAGTAATATATAGTATATGTAGAATATATGTATTGTAATATATGTTAGATTTTCCGATTTGTCACCCATCCAAAAACATGGGATATGGTCAAACAGAGGTTGTAGCAATACCAGCACATCCTGGCAAATGTAAACGAACTGTGGACATGGGTGCATAGTGCTTGTGTGGCTATTCTACAATTTAGCATCAAACATTTGTTGGATTCCATGCTTCACTGTGTATAGCAGATTAAATAAGCAAGGAGTGGATGGACACGGTCATTATTAAACAACTTGGTATGTAATTCTCCAGTTCCCTCCATATTGTAATCATTTATTACAATAAGTCTACATTGAATCCCCAAATGTGAGTGTGTCCTGATTTTTGTGAACACCAGTATATATATATATACCTTGTAAACTTGTTTCTGATAAATCATCATATAAAATACAAGAGATTAGTTAGCCTTGAAGAAAATTACCATCCCGATAGCCTACCTTAATGCTCATTGAATAATTTTGTATGTGGATTTACTTGTGGCTTCCTTGGAAATTTTTCCAAATAAGCTTCATAGCATGACAGTTTTGCCCATTGTTCTTGGAGAAATAACACACAGGAATAAAACAACTCAACCATTTATTTCTTTGTTTTTAAAAGTTTAATTTCTAATCAACAACTTTTGCTTGTGAGCATATTGCAACAACTTTTTATGGGTTTGTATCTGTAGATAATTTTTCCTTTATCTTTGCTATTGACATGAAACTAAGAGTATACTCATGTTTCTGTTTCATTTTTAAAATCTTTTTTTTGGTTCATATAATGTCATAAAAAGTAATTCTCAGTATTATATTAAAATTTTGAATTGTACAAAAAAAATTAGAATTATTTTATACATAACTTTTTTTTTATGTTTTACTATGAAGTTTAAAAAAAACTGTCTCCATGACATCTTTATTACTGACTAATATGTGAACCAAGTGACATTGAAAGACACGAAAAATACATGAAAAATACATAAATAATGATAATAATCAAATAATCAAATTTTGAATGTTAACCATTGTGTAATGACATTAGGAGAATACAATGTCTCATAATTGTTTTCATCTTTAAAGATTGTTCGACAGTTTATAAGATACTGTAATCTGCAATAATTTTTCTCCAGGAATGTTGGTAGAGGATGTAGGCTATGTAGCAGCAAATGACCTGGTGGAAGACATTAGCAGTGGGGGCTGTGTAGATCGTCATTTGCAAGATCAGGTAAATATTATGGCTGCATATAATAATGTTTCTCATGCACAGTTTAAGTAAGTATTAAAATTATTTATGTTTCATTTGAAGAAGATTAATTACTAAAAGTATTGTTTTGTAAAATTGGATAAAAAAAAGTTTACAAGGTAAGTAAGCAGCACTGCTGAATAATTAGTTGAGTATTTGTTAATATCTGTCATCTGTGTCTTTTTTTTATGATGAGTTAATAATGTTATTTAAGTAAAAGAAATAAATTTTAAACACAGTGCTGATAAAGTACAATATTTTTGTGCAATTTTTTGGTGTTATTGTAAGGATGTGTTAATCATTATACATAATTTCAGTAAATTTTAATATTTTATACAAATATTATCTGATTTTTAATCTGTCTGTTGTAGCATTCAATTTGGTAAATAGATATGAAATCAGGACAGATTAGTTTATAAACCAATAAAATATGTACTGAATAACTGATTTCTTTTTTTACAGTTGATAATGTTTATGGCTTTGGCCAATGGAAAATCTCGCATACGCTGTGGATCTGTAACTCTCCACACTGAAACTGCCATATACATAGCCGAGTTGCTAAGCAAGGTAATTTTTAAAGGCTTTATTGAACTTTAAAGTGTGGTTAAATTTCTTAGATGTTTTTGAATATCAATATTCCTGAGAATATAGTTGAAATAGTGAGTAGGTAATTGAGATGTCATTTTGGCTCCTGGTACTTTGGGGCGGGGTGGCTCAGTCGGTAGCGCGCCAGGCTCGTAATCTGTAGTTCCCAGGTTCGAGTCCCAGCTGGGTCAGCGTTGAGATTTATCTCCGCAAAATTCCCCGCCCTGCCCACTGTCAGTAGGGGACACCGATGGGCTTGGAAAGGCCGCCGTCTGTCGGATGGGACGTTAAGCCGTGGCTCCGTGTGCGGGAGAGCCATACCCTGTGCACGTTAAAGAACGCTGGATGACCTTGATGGGAGGCTACCATCTGTCTCCCAACAGCTGTTCCAGTGGGTCCCCTTCCCCAACCTTCTCTGAGCCTTCGGGGCGATGTGATCTGGCCATTTAGCCCATGGTGTGCAAAAAAGTGCCGCTCAGAGGTAAAACAACCCAACCCAACCCTGGTACTTTGTTTAATATTCTGCTAAAAAGGATTTTTTTACACTTAATTATAATATTAATACCAATAGTAAGGAGTCATCTAAAATAGTAATTCCAACATGAACTACAAGTAATAAGAGACAGTAAAAAATGGGTATAAATAAAAAAAAAGATGATGACATGTTTTTAATATTTTTTAGATATAAAGAATATTTTTATAGAATATAAAGATAATGAATAATCTGTTCTTGGATTATTCAAGCTCTTTTGTTTTTCCTCATGTTTTCCCCTACACTTTTGTATAAAGTGAGCTGACAAGTCATCTGAGCAGTGTTGCCAATTTGATAGAATTTGTATTTGTTAATTTTCAAACCTCAGTGTGATAGTATAAATAAAATTGGTAACTACTGAATTCTCTAAAAATAATATGTGAATCACTTGAAATAATTAGTTGAAAAAATTGCATTATTAATATTCTGAGTGTCAGAAACAGATTTTGTTTTTCACTTTTTTAATTCTAGTGACTTTGAATGATATCTCTATTCTGTAGTATAAAGTTGTAAAAACCTTTTTGTTCAAAGAGAAATCTGCAATTTTCATAACTTTTTCTAATCAGATATCGAAAATAATGTTTAAAGCTGTTATATAAATTTTGTACTTGTAAATTCTACTTGAAGAAAATTCTGATAACTTAGGAAAATATTCCCTTTCTATCAGGAAAATATTCTTTTTCTATCAATCACTCACATGCTTGAGTCAGCTCATAGTACAGTAACATTATAATAAAATAAATAAATACCCCCTCAAGTAGCTGCTTGCCACAGAGGTCTAACAGGAGCCTGTCAGTTTACATGCCAGAGTAGAAGGTCTGAGAGGATGGCAGGACCTCAGCAGAAAAACGACACACACATCCATGCCTTACCCGGGGCTCGAACCCAGGTCCCTTGGATCAGTAGCCAAGTGCTCTAACCACTCGCAGTAACATTAGCTATTGATATATGTGTTTACACTTATCTAGCCATTTTTCTGCTAAGGTCCCACCATCCTCACAGACCTACTATAGCATATAAATTGACCTCCTGTCAGACCTCTGTGGCAAGCAGCTGCTTGAGGGGGTATTATTTATTTTTATTTTAGAGTTTCAGTGCTTTTAGAACTTACGGAAGATATTTGATTTTTATTACTAACAGAAATTTCATTATCCAACAACTATGTACACCATTTTGGTCAATATATTTTAATAGAATTGAATTTAAAAAAAAAATTTCACATGGCTACATCTGGAATTGTTTTTATTGCTCCTTGAATATATACTGCGATTAAGAAGATAGGTAAGTAATTTGACACTGGAGTGAAAATGAATCCATCAGAAAACACTATATAATTATACTGAAAATAATTTCATAAAAAGCATTAAGAATTTATGATTTTTTAAATAATTATTTTTTTATCATGGCTGTTACAGCCTGTGTACTACACACTCGATCACAAAAAAAAAGTAGTACAGCATAGAACCACCATTTTCCTACCCCCATCAGAGCCAGCTAATTGTTTTTACTGCACAATGGGTCAGTTCATTGTCACGACATGTCCTAACCCTTCAGAGATCCACCCTTCCCTGCCATTCTGTTTCAATCGATTAGAGATAATTTAAATCAGATTAGAGCAGAACAATCTGATTAAATCAGTTTTAATCAGATTAGAGCAGAACACAGTCTCCTCACCTGGGGATGGGACAAGGACAGTATGCAGAATGGAAATGCCTGGCAGTCTTTTGCAGGACAGAGTAGAAACTTTTAATCCTTATGGAGTTTTTGAAACTCATTCTGGTGGCCAAATCAATTTTGAAGTGTTTTCAGAAAAAATGGCAAAATAGTTCTTTGCAGTTTTCTAAGAGCAAACTGAGTGTTGACTTGCCGATATCTAAAGGTTAAACTTTTCTGTTGCAGTAATGCAACATGTTCCATAAATTATTCTATCTCAATTTCAGTGCTTCAGTTAAACTTTATATGCTTTGAAATTTTTTTTTCTGCTTTTAGGTATATTTTTAAATTTTTAATTTGCTTTTATGGCAAAATTTTTTTTTATGGCACTATTCCTTAGTCTTACAGTTTGCAAACTGCCAAAAATCGAAGCATATACTTTATTCTGTGTATGCTTAACGGAACACAAAAAGAATGATTTTTTTTAAGGAAAATGTAGCTGTTATTTAAATATTGAAATGACCCTGGAAATTGATGTAAGCAGTAAAAAATAAATAATAGTAAAAACTAAACAAATGAAAGATTTAAGTAATATAGAAATATATTTACTAATATTTTTTATGGTATCATGGTTTACGGTACCGTAAAGGCTTCATTGAATGCTTCGGTCAATTGCTGCACACAGAAAATCACGTTTCTCCATACAAGCCTTCTAAAACAAGGTGATCGCTTTCCCAACAGATTGTCATCGCACCACACTTATGCCTCTTTGACAATAAATGTGGGTAATTTTTCCACTGATTAAAAACCCGAGATATCTCACCTTTTGAGAAACCAGTCAGCTCTGCTGTTTTTAAAATTTTCACTCCAGCCAGATGCAAAAAAAAAAAATAAATAAAAATTAATTATTAGAAATCTTGTTTCTTTATTTTATTATAGAAACATTGCACATTATAAATTGTTGGTATTAGAAAAGCCTGAAATTTTTTATGACTGACTATTATGTCTTATAACTAATGTAGCAGTACTTTACTATGTAGGTACTTAAAACCTTACTACGTAGGTACTCATAACTAACGTAGCAGTTCCTATACTATGTAGCATTATTTATCAAATCAACCATTTTCTTACATTAAAGACTCTCTTAGATACAAAGTTAATGAATAAATGGTAGAAGGGTTTTCCACATTACTAAGAAAGTTCATACAATTTTATGTAGCAAAGTATGAATAAAGTGTATTTACATTTCAACCTGTAGGCAGTATATGAAAATAAAGAAAGTTTAGACTAATTTTGAGCCCTGGAAAGTGTTACAATAATAGTCATTAAAAATGTTTTTACAAAATTAATGCAGAAGAGCAAAATACTAAACTGTTATTCTTATTACAACTCTAAAAAAAGATGTATTCAGATCCAAAGAATAACTTGTTTGTATTCTGTAAGCTGGGGTTTCTTTATTTAAATAATTTTAGTCTTCAAATGTTAAAATCTCAGTTTTTTTAAAGAAATCAAAATTGTGCTTTTTTTTTTCTTATTTTACACAATGATTTACTTTTTTTTCAATTGTTATAGATTAAAGATAATATTCTGAATGTTACATATAGTTTACAGTTTTATTGAAGTTCTAAAGTTGAAAAATATATTACCAGTAAAATTTGTAACAGAAATTACTCTTTTAAAATCACACTTGAGCAGTTTTAAGGGTTTTTTTCTTTGCTAACTAAAATTGCCAAGATTTACTGTATGAATGACTTATTATTTATAGAACTGTAGTAAATATTTATATTAGACTTAAAAATTTAATTTTTTTCCAGGCCAAATTCAATATTGTAAAAGACCAGTCAACCAACACATGTATCATAGAATGCCAGGGAATTGGTCTAAGCAGGTAGTTAGTGAAAAACAAGAAATAAAATTGGTTTCAGAGCAAAAATTTATAGTTCTCCTAAGACATCTAAAGTATTTATTGTTGCAAGAAGTGTTACTTGTAAAAAAGATATTAAAATGAAGCCAACTGTATAACTAAATTTAAGTCACTTCCAATAGTCTATTATCCAAAAATTATTTTTGAACAACACTTAAGGTTATCAATATTTTCCTGTAAAATTCAAATAAAAATGCATTTATGCTATTTCTGTTGAGCTTATCATAAATTACTCGATACTTCCCCTTCTCCAACCCAAATTCTCATTTCACATCACTTTTTTTCTCCAAATATTTCTTGCACAAACTTTTTTTAAGTATCTAATAAAGTGATATAAATACGAGTAAATTGTATCTCTGCAGTATGCACACAGAACAGAACCAGGTCTATAAAAAAAAAACAGAGGAGACAAGAAACAAACCAGAAAAAAATAATGGAGTGGGGGGGACTTTGTTTTACAATGCAGTATAACATTTCTCTCTTTTACAGATTTTAAAAAATTTCTTGAAAAATGCATGGAAACAAAAACTTAATAATTTTGGCCTATCTCTTACCCTTACTAATCCTTACCCCCTAAATCCGGCCCTGGAATAGACTATGTTAAACAGTATATGAGTTAAATGCATTAGTGGTAGAGAGGGGAAGGTAAGAGCAGATGGAAAAGTTTGCATAGTGGTAAAATATATATGCTTTACAAACTCGAGTGTAGTTTATGTATTCAAATAATTCGTGAATGTAAAATATATTTGCTTTGGAAAGGGATAGTATGAAGTGATTTAGGTATATAGCGACTACAATTATCCTATCTGTCTCTTTCATACAGTACATTTTATCCTATTTAAGTATAAAGAATTAGCTATCAGTTGAAGCTATGAATGATTAAAAATGAATTTTTAAAAATTAAAATATAGCGAATATTTAGGTATAAAAAGATTTAATGCTTCCTTTCACAGGAAAATTAATGGAAGCGCAATATTTTATCCTTTTGACGCAGCAAAACTTTAAAAGGCCTCTTATCGACGATGTTGACATGAAACTCGCCCAATCGAATGTGAATACAAACTCTAATACGAACTAAAAAACCGCCATTTTGGTGGCAAACTTGGTTCATGCTTATAGGAATTTTGGTCGTAAGTTGCCAGTAGAAAACTTGGTGTATTTCCCTTTACTCTGAATAGTCTGAACTAAACCAAATGAACACTATATGGCATAAATGTTATTACATTAAACCTACTAGGTTTATATATATGTCGGGACAAGCTACAGCACTTCACAGATGAGTAAAAGTGACCATTGATATCTATCAACCCATCGGATCTTACTTTCCACATCTCGCGGATGTCGATGAAGTTGAGATCTGCAGTGTGTGGAGAGAGAAATCCGTGGGCCACTCCTCCATTTGGCCACCTGGGACTGCTCCACCAGAAATAATCCAAAGAAGTAATAAGCTAATTTGGAATTTAGTATTCATTATTTGTTATCTAAACAAACGTTAAAAAAAACGTTTTTATATGGGTTTTATAACTGTTATTTGCCTTGTTATACAGAGACAGTCGCAGCCATGGGCGTCCGCAGAAAATTTTCCAGGGGGGAGGGACAAGTAATTACATTTTAAAACCTATTTGTGAGAAAATATATTAAATTACTATTTTTTTATTTTATTATTCTTCTAGACAATTACATCAATAAATTTTTATTTAATTTTTTTGGTTTTTTTTTCACAAGTAGATTATAGAATACAAAAAAATATACATAATGTACTTAAATTAATTACGTTTAAATTGTTACGATTATAATTTGTGGAATTTTTTACTCGATCCCGGGGAGGGGGGGGGGCAAGTGCCCCGTTTGCCCCCCTCTGCGGATGCCCATGGTAGCAACATTCGCAATGTGTAGCGGAGCTACATCTTTTGTTTTAGTTTATACAATGCTGTTTTATCAATTACGACCACAGCCCGGAATCAACATTATTATAACGATTGCACAAAAAAAGAAAGCAATAAAGTTCAAGTTGCCGTTACACTTGATTAGCTGATTCAACCAATAGTCGAGGATCGTTTCTTAGAGAAAAACCTTCATTTGAATGTGCCAAACTCAACAGACCTAAACTCTCCTTGCAGAATGTGTTTGAACTGAACTTTAACTGGGTTAACTTTTTATTTTGCGATGGAAGTTTAATAACGATATTTAGATACAAGTATAGCAATGTGTCGAACGTTCATTTAGTTTACAATTCAAATAATAGATTTTAATGAGATGTTTCATTAACATTGGTAGTTCGGTATAATGTTGACTTGCAATATGAAATTCTCTAGGTCGATATCAAGCTCACTGTTAATAGTATTTTTCAGTCGTTTTAAAATTCATACCTTTTTTTTTTACAGTTCATTGAATAATATATATAATAAACTAATGGAAATAAATATAACCAAAAAAGACAACTGTTCAAGTGATAAATTACGACGAGTAATTCAGTTTGAAATAATATAAATTTATAATCATAACGGAATAAAAAAAAATAGTAATTTGATATATTTTCGCATAAATAGGTTTTAAAAATCACTAGAATGGAGAGGAATACTTATATACATGCAGGTAATTATTAGATGAGAGTGTTAAAATACTTCTTGAAATAGAAAGGACCAGAACGCTTTTCCAAGTGTTTTTTTCCCCCGTTCAATTGTTAAATATAGAGAAAAAACATTAAAATTCACTCGACGCTTATTTTTATCGCTTTTTTTAAAACGCGAGATAATTTCACTTAGTCGTCTGTACACATCGGATTTTTTTTTTTGCTTACATTGAAAAATGAAAAATTCTTTTTGTGTTAGGTATTAATGAAATATTACGATTTGCACTTTCCGAATCTCCCAAGAGCTATAATTTCGCCCTCTAATGGTAGAGAAATTTGAAAATTTCGAACGTTGTAGTTATACTAGAAATAGCTATCAACTAAGCCACCCCTTTGTTGAAACATATAAAATAAGTAGTATGCAGGAATAGATAAATGTTATGTGGGGCCAGTGCATCAGGGCTTATAGAAAAGAAATTCCGTTCACCCTTGTAAGGGAAATACACTGGACAGCTGTTAGACAAATGGAAACTTCGTAAGGCCATATGCATAGTGTATGGCTTTCCTGCATACGAGGCCACGACTTTCTATCCAACAGATGGTGGCCTTTGAAAGTCCATTGGTGCTCCTTTCTCACCGAAGGCAGAATGTGCGTTTGTAGAGATAAACTTCAACTGTCACAATTGGACTCGAACCTGGAAATATCGGATTATCACCAACTCATGCCATATCCCATCCCACCTAGCTCACCTTTTTTCAATTTTGAAGATTGGCACGTCTCGTCTTTCTGCTGAGGACCCGCTATCCTCACAGACCTACTATGGCGTATTAAAATGACAGGGTTGGATTGTTTTACCTCTGAGCGGCACTTTTCTTGCACACCATGGGCTAAACGGCCAGGTCACATGGACCCCAGAAGGCTCGGAAAAGGTTGGGAGACAGATGATAGCCTCCCATCAAGGCCATCCAGTGTTCTTTAAGGTGCACAGGGTATGGCTCTCTTGCACACGGGTCACGGCTTAACGCCCCATTTGACGGATGGCTGCCTTTCCAAGCCCATCGGTAGGGCGGGAATAAAATGACAGACTCCTGTCAGACCTCTGTGGCAAGCAGCTGCTTGAGGGGGTATTTATTTATTCCTTTAAAGGCGGTTGCCTATGATTTCTAATAGTAACCCTAGGCTATGCTATTGCCCCAATCAGGGGGCGGGGGTGGCTCAGTCGGTAGCGCGCCAGGCTCGTAATCTGTAGTTCCCAGGTTCGAGTCCCAGCTGGGTCAGCGTTGAGATTTCTCTCCGCAAAATTCCCCGCCCTGCCCACGGTCAGTAGGGGACACCGATGGGCTTGGAAAGGCCGCTGTCCGTCGGATGGGACGTTAAGCCATGGCCCCGTGTCCGGGAGAGCCATACCCTGTGCACGTTAAAGAACACGCTGGATGGCCTTGACGAGAGGCTACCATCTGTCTCCCAACAGCTGTTCCAGTGGGTCCCCTCCCCCAACCTTCTCTGAGCCTTCGGGGTCCATGTGACCTGGCCATTTAGCCCATGATGTGCGAAAAAGTGCCGCTCAGAGGTAAAACAATCCAATCCAATGCCCCAATCAGGGTCGTACTTACGCATAAGCTAAGCTACAGCTTAGGGCCTCGCAATATGAGGGGGTCTCAAAAAATGCATTTGAAGCTTTACTGTGCCACATTAAAAAAATTTTATTATTTGATCTATTATGCAAAACCTGTAGATATATTTGTATGTTTTACCCCGTCATTTTTATGTTTGATTTTTAATCTTCCCTTGAGTCAGAATATTAAATATATATATAGTTTGATTCTAGAATTTTGGGAGCCTCTAATTTTCTTTAGCTTCGGGCCTCAGAATACCAAAGTCCGGCTCTGGCCCCAATTATAACATTACTCTCAGACCTTCTACTTTGGCCTATAAACTGACAGGCTCCTGTCAGACCTCTGTGGCAAGCAGCTGCTTGAGGGGGTATTCTAGATAGTAAAGATTGGATTGAGAATGCAGGCAAAATGCAATACGATTATCCTTTTACAGAAAGGTATTCAAAAAAGGTGATCGCAGTTCTTGTGATAACTATAGGGGTATCAGCCTACTCTCTGTTCCAGGTAAAGTTCTTTCCATGATTGTGCTTAATAGAATTAAGAATCTGGTTGACAGGCAATTGCGTGATGAGCAATGTGGATTCAGAAGTGGTAGGGGATGTGTGGATCAGATATTTTCACTTAGGCAGATTCTTGAGAAATATTTAGAGTTTCAGAACCTGTGGTTACTATATAGCTTTATAGATTTCAAAAAGGTTTTTGACTTTATTGATCAACAAAATATGTGGTTGATTGTTAGATCATATGAAATACCTGATAAGTTAGTGTTATTATAGAGAGCTTTCATTACACTGAGTCATGTATGAGAGTTGGTGCGTCTTGCAGCGATTGGTTTAGCATTGCTAGTGGAGTTCGACAAAGGTGCATTTTGTCTCATTTTCTATTTAGTTTAGTTATTGACTATGTTATGTGAAATTCTTTGCAAGGGAAAGATTTAGGCCTTAAATGGTCTAGAGATTTCAAAATTTCTGATTTAGATTATGCAGATGATTTGGACCTGTTCGCCAATGATGTTGACGAGATGAATTCTTTCATTAGGGCTGGTAATGGAGCAGATTTGGTGATGAACAGAGAAAATTGGTCAGGCAGATGGTGCTTCAGTTGCTTTGAATGGCTGCACTCTCTCTCAGTCTAGTTTAATTATCTTGGGAGCTATGTAACAGATACTGGTGATGTGCAGCATGAGATAAATAGAATAATAGAGATTGCTGCTATGACGTTTAAGATTCTATGGAGAGTTCGAAAAATATGTGTGTAAAGACTAAAGTTAGGCTGTATAATAGTTTGGTTCCTTTCTAAGGTTAGTTATGGTAGCTAAATATGGACCCTTTGTAAGCAGGATAACGGGAAATTTGATGCTTTTGCTTCTAAATGTTTATGTAGTATCGTGGGAATTAAGTGGTTCAACTTTGTAAGTGACGAGGTTAGAAGGAGTCATCAACCTCCTTTGAGCAGCATATTGTGCAGAGAGAGACTCCGTTGGTTTGGCCATGTTGCCCGTATGAATAATTATAGATTGGCGAATAGGGTTATGAACAGTGTGCCTAAAGGCCTGAGAAAGAATGGGAGACCTAGGATGCGGTGGGCAGACAATGTCAAACAGGACCTTGTTAGAATTGGTGTGCAGTGGCCAGATGCAGTAGATGTAGCTCAGGATAGACTTGCTTGGAGAACTAAATTGCACGGTCTGGTTGGACCTCCGTAGCCCATGGCTGCTTGAGGATGTTGATGATGATGATGAATTCCAGCCATCACGTCTTGTTTCTCCCATGTAACTTTTTGTTTATAACTGATTTAGGTCATGAAATGCAACTACTTCAGCTGTCATTAATAAAATGCATAGCTTGTACACTGATCATTTAACATGGGGGGGGGGGAAGTGGTCATAATTATGTGAAAGGGATGCCGACTTTTTAAATAAGGTTTATGGGAAAATGTGAGTAAATGTAATCTAATTATCGATTTTTCAACAATATTCTTTTAGTATTTACACATATACAGAGGTTTAAATATTTCAGAGTAGCAATGTGTTCCAAGAAATTTATCAAAAAAATTTAAGGAATATTGAAGGAATTATTTACACACTTAACATAATGTTATTTAGGAAATGGTTTTAAAATGAAATAATAGTTATTTAGGAAATGGTTTTAAATAATACCTCTTATTTCAGTAAGTAACTTCATAGGTAAATATTTTTGTTTAGCATGTTATTGTTTTCCTCCGAGAGGCATTTTTTGCACACAATGGGCTAACTGGCCAGGTCACAGGGACCCCGAGGGCTCAGAGAAGGTTGGGGAAAAAGGACCCACTGAACAGCTGTTAGATGTAGCCTGTCAAGGCCATCTAGCATGCTTTTTTAATGTGCACAGGTTAAGACTCACGCACACATGACCGAAGGTAGGGCAGGAAAATCTCAATGCTGGCCCAGGCAGTGCTCGAACCTGAGAACTGCATATTATAAGCCTGGCATGCTACTGACTGAGCCACCCCCGCCTCTTGTCTAGCATGTTCAAACTTTCATAACTCCTTAAATACTGAAGTAATATTGTTGAAAAACGATGTTTAATATTAAACGATTTTAAATTAAAGGTAGAATTGATTGAGATCTTTAGTCACATTTTCCCATAAAACGCTTATTTTAAAAGTTGTAGAGTTTTGATGTTAGAATTCCATTGACATAACATGGCATACTCACAATTCAATGCTCACTAAGTGTATATTGATGTATTGGAATTCATTAAACATATATTGTGCAAAATATAGTATAGTGTATTGCAAATATAAATTGAAAATTTCTCTGAATTGCTATAGGCATTTAAGCAACAATAAAGATATTCAATGTGACATAACTACATGCTTGCAGTTGTAGAATTGGGTTGTTTTACCTCTGAGCGGCACTTTTTTTGCACACCATGGGCTAAATGGCCAGGTCACATGGACCCCAAAGGCTCGGAGATGGTTGGGGGACGGGACCCATTGGAACAGCTGTTGGGAGACAGATGGTAGCCTTCCATCAAGGCCATCTAGTATGTTCTTTAACGTGCACAGGGTATGGCTCTCTCCCACACACGGGGCCACAGTTTAACATTCCATCCGATGGACGGCGGCCTTTCCAAGCCCATCGGTGTCCCCTACTGACCATGGGCAGGGCGGAGAACTTTGCGGAGATAAATCTCAATGCTGACCCAGCTGGGACTCGAACCTGAGAACTACAGATTACGAGCCTGGTGCGTTACCGACTGATCCACCCCGCCCCGTAGTTGTAGAGTGATGTGGGATTAAAATTCATGCCTGTTAAAGTAGTTTCGCCAATTACTTTTTGAATTGAAAGACAACACAGAAAATAGAACATTACATTACTATGCAATAGAATATTTTAGTTTTTCGTCATGTGAGGTATTAAGGATCAGGCAGAGGCAAAGTTTAGAAATAAAGTCTGAAACGTAGTCTTTATATATGATTAACTGAATTCAAAGAAACCCTATTCGCTAATCTAGAATTATCGTATGAATAATTATACATTAGCGAATAGGGTTATGAACAGTGTGCCTAAAGGCCTCAGAAAGAGGGGGAGACCTAGGATGCGTTGGGCAGACAATGTCAAACAGGACCTTGTTAGAATTGGTGTGCAGTGGCCGGATTTTTGGGTTGGGTTGTTTTATCTCTGAGAGGCACTTTTTTGCACACCATGGGCTAAATGGCCAGGTCACATGGACCCCGAAGGCTCAGAGAAGGTTGGGGGAGGGGACCCACTGGAACAGCTGTTGGGAGACAGGTGGTAGCCTCCCGTCAAGGCCATCCAGCGTGTTCTTTAACGTGCACAGGGTATGGCTCTCCCGCACACGGGGCCACGGCTTAACGTCCCATCCGACGGACGGCGGCCTTTTCAAGCCCATCGGTGTCCCCTACTGACCGTGGGCAGCAGTGGCCGGATGCAGCGGATGTAGCTCAGGACAGATATGCTTGGAGAACTGAATTGCACGGTCTGGTTGGACCTCCGTAGCCCATGGCTGCTTGAGGATGATGAAAGAAACATATCAGAATGGCCAAATGACATTAAAAAAAAAGCACATCTTTATTTAACAGACATTTATCGGATTTCTTTATCAAACAGTTATTTTCTGAATTGTGTACAAAAGGCTTCTTATTGCACTAGTCTTGCAACCCTGAATACTTGATCATTCTTGATGTGGAGCCTATTACAGTTTTCTAGATCACAGCTCTCCACATGAACCAGGGCTGCAGAACATAACGAGCTCTGTACAAGTTTTCGGCGACACTTGATATGTATAATGCAATCAACATGATGGAGAAGGGAACATGCCATTAATGGTTTAACTGTGCATGTTTGCAGGGGGTGACAAAGCTGAACACATTTTTTTTTCAGACCTAGCTTGGAAAAGTGTTTCATTAACAATATATCTGTACAGTCGCTCAAAAAAGTATCCGAACACTATGGTTGACTACTGAATTCAGAAAAAATATCTGGCACCAATTTTTTTTAGAAATTAGTGATCTGGCAACCATCGTGTCACGTGATTACAGAATTCAGGAAAAATATTTGGAGCGTGTACAGCAAGTGTACACGCTCCAGTTACCGTTCACAGCAAACTGGAGCGTGTACAGTTACTGCACACGCTCCAGTTTGCTGTGAACGGTAACTGCACACGCTCAATATTTCCGTGAGTGAGCCCACACGATCTAGGATCAAAATAATATGACCACCTACAGTCGCTCAAAAAAATATCCGAACACTATGGTTGATTACAGAATTCAGAAAAAATATCTGGCAACGATTTTTTTTAGAAATTAGTGATCTGGCATCGTGTCACGAAGGTTGCCAGATCACTAATTTCTAAAAAAATCGGTGCCAGATATTTTTTCTGAATTCAGTAGTCAACCGTAGTGTTTGGATACTTTTTTGAGCGACTGTACTTAGGTATAATTCTGACATCTGAAAGACTATTTAATAAGAGCTGTTTCTATACAAGCAAGCATAAATATTTTAAGATACACATCAAATGAAAATTTTACATATCGACAGTTGGAATAATTTTCCTTGTAGTGTATAATTATTAGGAACTTTTAAACTAAATTTACCATGGTTGGAATCATATTATCCACATTATGTAATGATCGTATCCTACACCACCATAAAAATGTGAATTTGTCAAAACTCTTATGCTCTTTTAATGCTTAAGATTTGTTTAAAGGCAAATCTAAATTACTATTTTAGTAGCTAACTTAACCTGTTTTCTGAAGGTTATGAATTAGAATTAGTTTGACTGCTGTTAACCATGACTTAAAAGAAATCAGATAATTTATTTCACTCTATTTAGCAGAAAGCATGGGTTGGGTTGTTTTACCTCTGAGCGGCACTTTTTTGCACACCATGGGCTAAATGGCCAGGTCACATGGACCCCGAAGGCTCAGAGAAGGTTGGGGAGGGGACCCACTGGAACAGCTGTTGGGATACAGATGGTAGCCTCCCATTAAGGCCATCCAGCGTGTTCTTTAACGTGCACAGGGTATGGCTCTCTCCCACACACGGAGCCACAGCTTAACATTCCATCCGATAGACGGCGGCCTTTCCAAGCCCATCGGTGTCCCCTACTGACCATGGGAAGGGCAGAGAACTTTGCGGAGATAAATCTCAATGCTGACCCAGCTGGGACTCGAACCTGGGAACTACAGATTACGAGCCTGGCGCGCTACCGATTGAACCACCCCCGCCCCTGCAGAAAGCATGAAGTCAATGAAAGCGTAATGTTATAGACACAAACTATATAGACATATAGAAAAACAATCTTAGATTACTGAAATGCACATGGTTACCTAATATAAGAGCAAATCCTTTGGAAAAAGCTAATGAATAAGGGAGGTTCATGTTGCTTCATGAACATTCATTCTTTCTCTCCACTTTGAAATAATTCACTTGCTTATGCAAACACTGGCATTGTTAATGCATATTTTTGTATGGTTATAAGTGTTTAGGATTGGGTTGTTTTACCTCTGAACAGTATCTTTTGCACACAATGGGCTAAATGGACAGGACACAAGGACTTCAAAGGTTCAGAGAGCAGGTTGGGGAAGGGGATCCACTGGACAGGTGTTGGGATATAGATGGTAGCCTTCCGTCAAAGCCATCCAGTGACGGAAGGCTACCATCTATATCCCAACACCTGTCCAGTGGATCCCTTTCCCAAACCTGCTCTCTGAACCTTTAATGTGCACTGGGTAGAGTGTGTGCAACTGGGAAGAGACTGAGAATGTGCAACTGGGAAGAGTTCTTTAATGTGCACTGGGTAGGCTCTCCTGCACACAGGGCCACGGCTTAACATCCCATCTGACAGATTGTAGCCTTTACAATCCTGTTGTCCCCTACTGCTGTGAGCAGGGTGCGGAGTTTTGCGGAGATAAATCTCAATGCTGGTTCAGGTGGGACTTGAACCTAGGAACTACAGATTATGAGCCTGGCATGCTAGCAACTGAGCCACTCCTGTCCCGAGTGTTTAGAAGGATGCAATTAAGATAATATATATACACTGCTGTACCAAAATATTAGAGAATTTCCATGTTATGTCAATGGGAATATAACTTTAAAAATATGCATTCAATAAAAAAAAAGTGACTAAAAATAAAGAATCATAATCGAATCTATTTAAACTTCGAATTTCAACAATATTCGATGGTATTTAAAGAGTTATGGAAGTTAGAATATTTCAAAACAGTAATGTGTCATAAGTGTTTGTTAGAAATTAATTAAAACTGAAATAATGAGCATTGTTTCAAATCATTTAATAAAATACATTTTAGAAGTCCGCATGATGATTTCAGCATTGGACAATTGTGATTTTTATAAAACAAGACAATTTAGTGTTAAGTATTTCAGCTTACACAACTCCTGAAATACTGCACGAATACTGTTTGAAAAAAAAAAATCGAGATTTATATAGATCATCTTCAATCATAGGTATCCATGGAAGGGGAGTTACTTGTCCCCCTGGAAATCTGCTTTTTTAAAGTTATATTTTTATATTGCTATATCCTTTTTTTTTTCTTTTTCGTAATAAATATAGTTAATAAAAATGATACTAGATGTGATTAAACATATTTTAAGAAGCTAAGTCCATTATCTAAAACAAGGGTTGGGAGCCTTTTTTGGGCTAAGAGCCAAAACAGAAAAAAATAAAGTAACAAATTATAATCTTCATTGGGTTAAAAACTGTAACAGGAAAAAATAAACCACAAAATAATTTATTAACAAAAATAAAACCATAACATATAATTTTAAAATAGGTGTATTCAAGTGTATAAAATAAAGGTGCTGAAAAGAATTATTTTAAAAAAATCTCCTATTCATCAGTGTGATTTTTGAGTTTGAGTCTTCTCAACCAATTTAATGAAATTTGGAGCGTAATTAGACCATCTGAATGGCATCAGCATCTACTAACTTGCTCTCTCCAGTGCTTGTTTTTAATGAAAATCATTAAAAAATTTTCAGACTTGAATGTTGGACCAAAAAGCATCAAGAGTCAGTTTTTAGAGTGCTCAGAACCGCCAGTTCACAACCCCTGATCTAAAACATAGCAATGGCCCTCTTTGCAAAGATTCTACCCCCCCCCCCCCCCCCCGAGAAATTTCCACAGATGCCATGGTCTTCAGTCACACTTTTTCCATTAAATCCAAATAAGTTATAGAACTTTGAAGTCAGATTCCCATGATATAACAGAAATTCTTTAATATTTTGATATGGCAGTGTATAAAGAAACAGGGAGCCCAATATAATGTTATATATTTGTCAAAAAGAGGTTAGCTACATATAGGTAAGACTACTACTGCTAGCTGTACTAAAAAAGAGGTTAAGTACATATAGGTAGTGCAAATGAAACATGAAAAATACTTTTAATTTTATTTTTGGTGACACAAAACATTCAACAACATTAGAAATTGAGTTTAATGGATTCCCCGTTGTATTCAGATTTTATTATTTTTTGTAGTGAAAAGTTTTGTAACTTATAGGTGAAAAATTGTTATCTTTCAAATGTGGTTTTGCTTTTCTCAAGTTGCAATAATATTTGCAATCTCTAGTTTTCCTACACAAAGTGTTTAGAATATTCTTCAAAATTACTTTTAGTTTTTTTAATATGCTTAAGGTTCACCTTAAAATGTACAAGGGTTGTAAAAGATGAGCATGTAAATCACCAAATTAATTCTTTCCTCAGATTTATATGATGTAATAAATCTGACATAATAAATCTGTAAGTAGCATTTCTAGATTACAGTAATTTTACATGAGCTTATCCCTAAAATATTTAGAACTGGTGGATTTAAATGATGTACTTTGCAATGAAGAATACACACAAATACAATACATTAGAATCACGATATAAAACAAAAAGAGGATTAAGTATATTAATTCATTTACCACAATTTTCTCAGGTTTATAATTACAGGACACTTAAAAAAATTAGTGTCTTGTTTTATCAAAACTGAAGACCATATTAGTTAACTTTTCACCTGAAAAAGTGAGATATCTTGCACTCTACTAAGTGGCTAGTTTTTGTATAAAATGAAAATTGACTACATAATAGTTTTAAATTGTACCAAAGCTTGATTGCACTTTGGGGCAGATGCTCCATTCATCTGTTTTAACACAGCCCTGCTGAGCATACTGCACACACAGATACATGATTCTTACTAAATCAAAGGTACGAGTAATCAAAATCTCAAAATTTCCAACAGTCAGCCAATTTCTTTTTCAGGAAGGCAAATCCATAATGTCCTCAATACCCCAATGGCCAAATAACAAGCTGTTAAAAAGAATCTCCATTAGTAAAGGTAAAAGTATCATTTCTGGAGTTGTTGGGTTGTTTTACCTCTGAGCGGCACTTTTTTGCACACCATGGGCTAAATGGCCAGGTCACATGGACCCCGAAGGCTCAGAGAAGGTTGGGGGAGGGGACCCACTGGAACAGCTGTTGGGAGACAGATGGTAGCCTCCCGTCAAGCCATCTAGTGTGTTCCTTAACGTGCACAGGGTATGGCTCTCCCGCACACGGGGCCATGGCTTAACGTCCCATCCGACGGACGGCGGCCTTTCCAAGCCCATCGGTGTCCCCTACTGACCGTGGGCAGGGCGGGGAATTTTTGCGGAGATAAATCTCAACGCTGACCCAGCTGGGACTCGAACCTGGGAACTACAGATTACGAGCCTGGCGCGCTACCGACTGAGCCACCCCCGCCCCCATTTCTGGAGTACAAAGTCCTTCATATGCCTCTAAATGGCCCCCTACTAACTTGAGACTTAGACCACTCCTGAGCTCAGAGCTGAATAGGAGTTCCAATACTGGAAAACTGTTAAGATTGTTTTCCATCAAGGCCATCTAACATATACTTTAACTTTGAAGTGAAGTTTCTGTCAGTGTTACCCAGCATATGTGGTCTTTTAGCCCCTTTGAAAATTAATGCTCTTTAAAAGACTTTTATTTTTTTTCTTTTTCATACTTCTAAAATTTATTTTTGAAAGTATACACAAATATTATATGCTTTATATTTTAGTGAAAGTATAAAAAAATTTAAGAAATTAACATTTTCTTTTTTACTTTTTCATTTTATATATATTTGAAATATTTAATATGGCTTTTAAATCAGTATTCCATAAAACACCTTAAATGTTCATTGGGGAAAAAATCTGTACTTGAAATATATTTGTATCAAAAGTAAAGCAAAATCTGATGACAAACAACTGATGTTATCTGTACTATAGTCCTTTTAACCACCTGTGATTGTTTTCTACATTACTGTAGCAAAATGCTTTGTCCAAATGGCAAAAATTTTTGTGTTCCATGTAGAGGGAACATTTTAAGTCCAGCTATATTAGCAATCATATGAAGATTCTGTGTAATTCATTTGTGGTCATCAAAAATGTATGTAAGAGAGTTCAAAGGACAAATAGGTTGGGCTGTTTTACCTCTGAGCAGCACTTTTTTTGTTCACAATAGGCTAAATGACCAGGCCACAAGGACCCTAAGGCTCAAAGAAGGTCTCTCCTGCACACAAAACCATGGCTTAATGTCCCATTCAATTGACAGTGGTCTTTTTAAGCCCATTAGTGTCCCCTACTGACCATGAACGGTGAGTTTTACAGAGATAAATCTCAACTCAAACCTCTGAAATGCAGAGTACAAACTTGATGCACTACCAACTGAGCCACCCCCACTCCACAAACGACCAATGACACGATCAACAACCAACCAACAGACAGACCTTCCAAGCCCATCAGCATTCCCTTTCTCAATGATGGCGGAATGGTCATTAACAGTAAAAAATCTCAAAACAGATACTGTGGGGCTGAATCTCAAAACATGATATTCGTAATTAACACATCTGAGAATCTTAAGAGTTAAATAAGTAGTGTGCACAAATGGCAAAAGCAATAAAACAAATTATAAATAGCACACATTGCAATTTCTGGTGTTTGATGCATATTAGATATATATTAAAATAAAATTGTTAGAAAAATTATTTTCTAAAATGAACTTTTGATTATTAATCAATATTTAAATTTTTTTGTTCTGCAATTTCTGTAATCATTATTAAAACATAACCATTAGCCTTATATGAGTGAAACTGACAGTAGCAAAAATATATATATATATTGAATGCATACTATTTTCTAATAACTATAAACAAACCAATATATATTTCTGTTAATACTTCTTTCTTTGCTATAATATGCATTTTAATCTTGCCATCTTAGAAACTAAGTATTTATGGGAAATATTTGTGTTTATTATAGATAAGATAATTAGTAATTATATTTACATTGCTTTTGGAAGCACTATTTACATGTTTGTAGCTATAATTACAGCAAAAGCAATGTCCACTGATGATACACACTGATCACAGGAAAGCATATGGTTAAAAAAATGACTCAAGTGATTTATGCAAATATGTTTCTCATCCTTTGAACTCTATGAAGCACTGAAATTTGCAATGAAAAATGAAGAAGCAATGTTTAGTGTTCAGAGTTGTCACCGAATTCTGGGGAATTTAGTAGCATAATTACAGCTATACATGAAGCCCCCTTTACAACAATGTTCAGGTAAACAAGCTAACAAATGCAAAAAAAAAAATAGCAACTCTGCACTGCAAGTTGCTGCTATACACAGTGTTAGGTACACAGACTATGCCCATCTTTCCAGTAGTCTGAATGGGCAAGTTTTTTTTTTTATATTCTTAGTAGTCTTTACTAGTTTTTCTTTATTTCACCAGTAATATAAATTGATGCATATATTATCTACACTTTGCATCACTGTGTCAGTTCTTTCTCACTATGGAAGTTTCACAATAATTGTAAATACACTGTAGTCATTATGGCACTAGACTACCGGAGTCTATCCTTAAATATCTTCTGATCTTCCAGATAAATGGGAGTCACCCGGGCAGGCTTGAAGGACCTATAACACAAATTGTAAGATTTTTAGCTCATAGTTTAAAAAACAAATATATTTAAAATTCATTTTTTGACTGATACTACATATTTTCAATATTTAATAATTTTAAAATTTAATGAATTTTAATATTAAAAAAAGTTCATTTATAGTAGCATTTTTAGAAGTTTTTAAATATTATTGATTCTTTATCAGTTGCCTATAGAAAAGAGACTGAAGTTCAGCTTCTCTTTTCTTCCATCATTATTATTGGTATCTCTCATTTTGCCCATATTTAGAAGAATTTAAATTACTTGTCTAAACAATTTCATCAAAAGATCTAATTCACAAGAAACAGACAGCATAACTTGCTATAAATACTTTAAGTTTGAAAGAACAAAAAGTCTCAAGTGAGTTGGGTTGTGTTGTTTTACCTCTGAGCGGCACTTATTGCACACCATGGGCTAAATGGCCAGGTCACATGGACCCCGAAGGCTCAGAGAAGGTTGGGGGAGGGGACCCACTGGAACAGCTGTTGGGAGACAGATGGTAGCCTCCCGTCAAGGCCATCCAGCGTGTTCTTTAACGTGCACAGGGTAAGGCTCTCCCACACACGGGACCACGGCTTAACATCACATCCGACGGACGGTGGTCTTTCCAAGCCCATCGGTATCCCCTACTGACCGTGGGCAGGGCGGGGAATTTTGCGGAGATAAATCTCAAGACCTCGCTGACCCAGCTGGACTCGAACCTGGGAACTACAGATTACAAGCCTGGCGCGCTACCGACTGAGCCACCCCCGCTCCAAGTCTCAAGTGAAGTAATACACATATTTCATATTGTCTTTACCTAGTGTTTGCTAGTGACCATCAGGTAGAAGTTAAATGAACGACATGCTCATGACTTTACCTCATGCCTTTATTTTTACTCCACAATTTTAAATGTGGCTTTACAGCTTATCATTTCTTTGTTATAATATAGCGCTACATTATAATTGAACAGTATGAAAAGCGTCCCTCCCATCAACAAGAGAAGAAAAACAGTATGAAGTATGAACTGACAACCACTGTTAAATATTATTAGGACTGAGTTTAACACAACAGCTGATCAATGGCATAATCTTAAAAGCTATCCTAGAAGTACTACCTGAATTGTATTACATTACTAAATGTTTGTACATTTCCATATTACTTGAATAAAAATTGACAAAGTTCCCTAAATTTGGAAACAAGCTTCTACAAAAATTGTAGATAAATTGAAGATCTTACTGAAATCTAGATTTTTCAACAATATTTGTTTGATATTTAGCATTATGGAGGCTGAACCATTTCACTACCATACTGGTCCAAACTGCAGAGGAAGGAATAGAATTAATTGGCCATTATGGTAGTGAAAGGGTTAGTAATCTCACTGATAATAACGATTTATCTCAAAATAAATTATTTACTAAGATATTTTTTTTAGTGGAAGAAGGTACTCCCCTACACAAAGGATGGAGATAACCTAGAAGCTACATTAGACTTATCTTGATTTCTCATACAACTTATATAAGCACTTACACAAATGAAATTTACAAACTGATGTAATGATTCTGTTTTCATTACTATTTAAGAAAAATGTTTAGGATGAGTATAACAGAAGTATTTGCTGTTATACTTCAATAACATTAAACATTAAACAAATATTGTTGAAAATTGAGGTTTAAGGAGTTTGAGTTTTTTTTTTTATATGTAAAAAAGCTATTTTTAAAGTCGGAGAGATTTGAATGTGGCCTTCTATTCATATAATATGAAAGTGTCTAAACACTTTTGGTAATATAGGTTTCCTTTACTAAATAATTGCAGTTTTTTGTTACAATATTTGCTAAAACACTAGCTGTTATAATACTAGCTAATACACTAGCTTTTATCAAACTTGATGAAACTGTGTTGGCTGGGTTATCACTAGAATGAAATGTCTTTTGCCACTTTAGTTTATTTAGAGTACACAAGTGTAGGGTTTTAAAATGCACATAAAAATAAAAAGAACATTTTCAGGGGCTCTGAATACCTAGCCCTGTGGATAACTGATCATATAATAAAGTCTTAACCCTTCCGGGGTCTGGACGTCTATAGACGTTTTTTGTACAACACATGAAACTTTGACCTAAAAAAAATTGCCATTTGAAAATTATGTCTTTTAAAAATATGTAATTCAAGCTTGAAAAATAATATTCGTTTTTCATTTGATGCATATTTTATTAAACTACAATATAAATAATTCGATAAAGCTATCTGATTGCCATATTTTAGAAGCGTTATATGGTATTGCTGATATGTTTGTTAATGTTACTCTGTATTATAGCAATCACCTGTTTAAGCTTTGAAGTTTGATTTGAACTATTATCAACAAATTTTTCCTTAAAGTTTCTAAAATCACCTGTTTACTTGATAATAGATAGCAGTAATTAACAAAACACCTATTTTTAAAAATGGAGGATTTTAGAAGTAATTATGAAATATGTACCTTTTTTTTGGTGTACCACTGTAAAAACTGTTATTAAAATTAATATGTTACTACAATGTTCAAATTTTTTACTTCAATAAAATTTAGAATTATCTTTAATTTGGATCTAACATGACCTATTCCTGTTGATTAGTTATTTATTAAAAATATTCTTAAGTTAACTTGTTTATTGGACTCTGCAACAAGCCTGGACTTTCTTCAAAGTATGGTACGGAGAAAAAAATTACAAAACGGAAGAAATGTTTATTTTAAACAAAAAATTTTTTTGTTATATTCATAATAAATAGCCCTTCTATTCATATGCATTATAATAATTTCTGTCTGTTACTGTTTTTTAATAAAATTTTATTTGTGTTGCCAGATGCATATTTTACTACATGACTCTAAAAAAGTCCTATTAAAATAAAACTAGTCTTTTTTTTGTTAAATATTTTATTTTCAGAAAATTCAGAATTAAATGCTGATTAATTTGGCATATAACATGCTATAATTCCTTTCATTAATTATTTGGTAAAAAAGTTCTAAAGTTAAAATTTTTTTTGCCTGATTGGAGTGAAAAAATAGTTGGACCTGGGAAGGGTTAAGTTCAGTAAAACTAAGTTTATTAACAGTCAATTTAGAATTTCAATGACTAACTCATTCATTATGCATGGGCCCTATTAATAAGCTAGATTAAGTTTTGGATAATAAAATGGATGTTTAGCCTTGCTTTCTAGTATCTCAATCAGGCTCTACAGTAACAAGGCTGATAAACTGGCAGCCCTACCTGGCATAGTGGTTAGTGTACCTGATTACTACACAAGGACATACCTGCTAGTATAAGTGTTTGTATAGTGCACACACACAAGCCAAAAGCTTACAGGGTATCTCCATCCCTTTTATTAAAAAATAAATAAAAATCAATCCTTTACCATAGGAAGCACAAAAAATTACAAAGATTAGACATGAAACTTTTAACAAACTGTATCATAGCATACGAATAAGATTCTGATATTTCTTTCCTAACAGTGTTGAAGTTTCTTAAATTCAGTTTTTACAAATTTTACTGGAATTGATATGAAGAGTAATAATAATAAAAAAAAACCTAATATATTATATTGTCCAATATTTTTTATTTGGATTGGCATTTTACACTTTACTTACTAAAATTTAAATAAAATATAATAAATAAAATTAAATATTATAAATTGCTTATTATAGTGATTTATAAACTTACGAATAAGATGAATTTGGCACACCAACTACTAATAAGTGGTTTCCTTTCATAAAAAGTCTCCACATACTCTAAAGTAAAAAAAAAGGATTAATATTATTATTATTCCCATTTAATAAAAAAGTAATAAAAGTAAATGATCTCAGTGTATAAATAATACACATTTTTTTACTTCCATTTGACAAAGACCTTTTATTTATAAGTAGAGTCAGGAATTGCCTGTTCCAGAAATGACAATATATACATGCTAATTATTTTAAAAAGTTCTAAAAATTGTAAAATACTGAACAAAATTTAACAGAGAAATTCTAGACATGATAGGAATTTATGTTTTACTGTTTATGCTCAAAAGAATGAGATGAATGTCATTCTTAAATTCTCAAACGAACAGCATTATTTTTTGTCTTCCGACATGTTAACAGTGTTTTATACTGGATGAAACTGCATTCAATATCACAATGTTAGAAGTAATAGGAAATAGAGATGCAGATGAAACTATCTCGGATTTTACCAGTATTGCACCAATTATTTTGCAAATGCCATTTTTCTAAGTTATGGATTCATCGGGTACATTGCTAGCATACTTTACAAGAATTGAATACATACTGGATAACTGAGCGATTGATTAGAACATGACAAGTCTTCTGCATAGAAGAAATATTTGTTTTGAAATAGATGAGATACAAACCCATGACCTCCTGATACATGTCATGTTGTTTTGTCAGTGAATGCTGGATACTGGACCTTCCTCTATCATATGCTTTGTACCAAAGTATCCAACAAGCAGAAATATTAATTAGGCAAGTGTGTAAAAATTCACCATATCCTCCACTTGGTCTCGAACTCAGGATCTCCTGGTTACATGCCAGTTGTTCTACCATTTGAGTTAAGGAAGGGCAATTCACTCTTTCTTAAGAAAAGTTATGACAGTTGTGCTATGAAGTTGGGTTGTTTTACCTCTGAGCGGCACTTTTTTACACACCGTGGGCTAAATGGCCAGGTCACAAGGACCCCGAAGGCTCAGAGAAGGTTGGGGGAGGGGACCCACTGGAACAGCTGTTGGGAGACAGATGGTAGCCTCCCGTCAAGGCCATCCAGCGTGTTCTTTAACGTGCACAGGGTATGGCTCTCTCCCGCACACGGGGCCATGGCTTAACGTCCCATCCGACGGACGGCGGCCTTTCCAAGCCCATCGGTGTCCCCTATTGACCGTGGGCAGGGCGGGGAATTTTTGTGGAGATAAATCTCAACACTGACCCAGCTGGGACTCAAACTTGGGAACTACAGATTACGAGCCTGGCGCACTACCGACTGAGCCACCCCTGCCCCATTTTGTGCTATGAAGCTTTACCATGTTATTCTAAGTGTTGGGGTGCTCATGCACTAGCTTTACTGACAAGAACCAAGCTTTTATAACCACATATCAAGTAATATTATACCTTGGGTTATTTAGATGCACGGCATCAAAAATCTAAATGGAAATAACCTCTCTACCATAAGGCCAGCAACCAATTAACAAATTTGATGGGAGAGAAGGAAGGTCACTTCAGTGATTATCATTTGTGGTCATTTGGTAAGCACCCCCCCCCCCCCTTCAAAAAAAAAAAAAAGATCCTGAGTTTGAGTCCAGGAGGCAGTGGTGGATTTTTCCACACTTGCCTAATTACTACAAATGATTATAATAAAGCTTTATAGCACAACAATCATAACCTTTCTTAAGAAAGTATGAATTGCCCTCACCTTGGCTCAATGACAGAACAACTGGTGCATAACCAGGAGATCTTGAGTATGAGTCTTGGTGGTGGTGGTTGTGGTGGGGGGAAGTTTTTCATACTTGCCTAATTACTACAAATGATTATAACTGTAGTGAGATTCCTTCCTTCCTAACAGAAATATTGTTTGACTAGAAATGAAAATTTTGATGGACCTTCTTTGGTTCCTTCTTTGACCTTCTTTGGTTTTTTCCATCAATGAGAAATATGTATATTTAGTGTTACTAGAAATAAATATTTAATTGTACTCAATTACATTTAATCAGTGTTATTGGTAGTATGCTCTTAATACAAGAAAAATACAGCACATGACAATTTTCAATACAGATGAAAAACTGTTGAGTGAGGTTGGGTAAGAATCAATGACCTCTGATAATCTAAGGTGATGTCAATGTAGAGCGACACAGTTGATGCTATAATTGATGTCAGCTTCCTTAGCAGCCAATACCTCAGTAAACAGCTTCTAAGATATCAGTAGTTTGCAGGGTTGGGTTGTTTTACCTCTGAGCGGCACTTTTTTGCACACCATGGGCTAAATGGCCAGGTCACATGACCCCGAAGGCTCAGAGAAGGTTGGGGGAGGGGACCCACTGGAACAGCTGTTGGGAGACAGATGGTAGCCTCCCGTCAAGGCCATCCAGCGTGTTCTTTAACGTTGGATTGTTTTACCTCTGAGCGGCACTTTTTTGCACATCATGGGCTAAATGGCCAGGTCACATGGACCCCGAAGGCTCAGAGAAGGTTGGGGGAGGGGACCCACTGGAACAGCTGTTGGGAGACAGATGGTAGCCTCCCGTCAAGGCCATCCAGCGTGTTCTTTAACGTTGGATTGTTTTACCTCTGAGCGGCACTTTTTTGCACACCATGGGCTAAATGGCCAGGTCACATGGACCCCGAAGGCTCAGAGAAGGTTGGGGGAGGGGACCCACTGGAACAGCTGTTGGGAGACAGATGGTAGCCTCCCGTCAAGGCCATCCAGCGTGTTCTTTAACGTGCACAGGGTATGGCTCTCCCGCACACGGGGCCATGGATTAACGTCCCATCTGACGGACGGCGGCCTTTCCAAGCCCATCGGTGTCCCATACTGACCATGGGCAGGGCGGGGAATTTTGCGGAGATAAATCTCAACACTGACCCAGCTGGGACTCGAACCTGGGAACTACAGATTACGAGCCTGGCACGCTACCGACTGAGCCACCCCCACCCAGTAGTTTGCAGTGTATGCCACATGGCTCAAAACAATTTTTCTTCTATAATGAAAGTTTTCATTTCCTTAGAGGGGGTTGTGTGTATATGTTGTATTGAAAACAAAAATTATTTGGCACACCAGGATTTTAAAAAGGAAATATCTAGAAAAATATATTTAGTGCATATATTTAATACTTACATTTACCATTACTTAAATAAAAATATTATGCAGTACACTAGAGGTTTTCAAAGGTTTTGACACTGCGACCCCCTAGAATTGTAATAATTTATTCGATGCTCTAGAATCATAGAAGATAAAATTATGCAACCCTTTCTCTACAATGTAGGACCTATATATTTGCAAACAAAATTTTGACTAGAAATATTAGCATATATAAAACTATCAGAGATTTGCAACCCCCTTCCAAGTTGCCTGTGACCCACAGTTTAAGAACCACTGCAGTGGTTCTTAAACTGTGTCTTAGGGTTCAGAATATATGGTATCTATTTAAATTTTAGCAAAATGTACAGGTCCTACAATAATGACCTCCTAAAACACAGTCATTGTTATGCTAAATAGTAAATTCTACCTGGTTGAATTTAATATTTCTTACCTTATGGTAACCCCTCGCATCCAAATCCCAGATTTTAAAACACTGCAAAAGAGAGGGTTTAATGAACTACATAATCATGAAGAACTTCAAATAGTTATTTGTAATTTGAAAATATATAATTGTAATCAAAATGTAAAGTAAGTAGTAACAAGTAAGATGTAACACTAAGTAGATTATATGGCAATTCTGAAGTTCATCACACCTTGGTCATTAGAGCTCCTGATAATCATCCAAAAATAATTATACACTGAATCATCATTTTTATCAATCAAAACAGTAATATTACAAGTATGTTAGCTTTACCTATATCCCATGAAAAACTTTAGTTAAGCAATATATTAATTAAAATATTTACATCAAAAATTTAACTGATAACAAACTAAAAATTGAAAAAACTAACTCTCTGTAACAATGACAAGCACTTACCCACACTCAACCAATTAATTAATGTAGAAGTTCATGATAAATAGCAGCATACTACTACATCTTAACTGTAACAACAGTAATGATTATGGCTGTTCTTCAATAGTAACCCTTAAAGTGTCAGGTTTCTAAAACTGGGTTCACTCTGGTGGTCAAGGTAATTTTGAAGTGTGTTCAGAAAATAAAATGCACAACTTTAGAACTTTATCCTGAAGTAACTAATGAAGGGAAATACTCATGTTATATACCAAAAGAAAGAGCATTTAATTGTGATTAATAAAATGGAAAAAATTCGGGGGGGGGGGGGGAGTTAAAACTTTTTAACATTTTTTGAAATATTGAAACATTTTACTATATTTTTGCATTTTTTCCAAATTATTTTATTATTCTAATATAATAAGTTCATACTATTTCCATTAATCCTTAAATATTTCATTTATTAATTTTTTCTATATTTTTAGTCATTTATGCAAATAACCCATGATGCATTTGATTTGATTTTTGCTGATTGGTAAACTCTAAGCCTAAGGAAGTGGCATTATAAAATATTCATTTAAGTTTAAAAATAAGATAATTTAAAAGAAAACTGAGAAATATATCTAAAAAAAATATAGAATGGTGAAAAAAAATTAATAAAAGTATTTCAAAGCATTTAAAGTTTTACTGAAACACTGTAACTGACAATAAATCGTTTTAGTATGAAGCTGCATAATTGCTAGAAAAAAGTTTATTTTTAAAATTTCGGCAAAAATTTCGGGTAAAAATCGAAATATCCTAATGCTAATTAGTGTATTTGGTTAAAACATCATTAAAACTATCGCTAAAACAAGTTCTACCTTTTAAAAAAAGGTGCTTTTATGCAAATTGAGTAATCCTACGATTCTTCCGATATCAGCCATTAGAGAATCACTAGTGGCTTCATTTTCGATCATTTCAAATTATTCTTTATAATAGTAGTATACATTTGAAAAGCAGTAAAAAATAATTCTAGAAGCACCAGAGTAAAAAAAAGGTCTTTGAAATCAAAAGTCTGCTAATATATTGACTGAAAGCATTTGGCAAAGTTCTGGGATGATGCAACTTCTGGAAGTAATAAAATTAATAACTTACATTAGAAGTTTAGAAAGCATTACAACTCTACTACAGCTACAAATAAGTCAACATACCAGAAATAAAAAAAAATCGATAATATGCTATGGAAAGGCAGAATAAAGGCATAAACTAAATTGTCACTACTTGATACTATTTATGGTGATTCAATATGTGCATACATCACTACAGGCTCAAATAAAGTTTTTTTTAACTGTTTCATAATTGTTTCAAGCAGGATCAACAGAAAAAAATAGATATGATAGGCTGAAATGCTATTTTCAATATTTGATTAGAAACAGTAAAAAAAAATGCTGATTTCTGTTTGAAAAAAAAAAAAAAAATTACAATCTTGTATTATGGAATGGTAGACAGGCTCTGGGCCTCAAGAATCAGAAAAGTGAAAACGATATACCCAACTTTGGATATGCAAAGGGTTAATTTAAGAACAAGAAATATTAATTGTTGTAACTGATGACAGTCTGAAGGTTGGAACTGAAATCACAATTGTATTAATATTTATAAGTTGAAGAGTTTTGCACTTTTAATAACTTTTTTTTTGATTTCTTAAAGAGAATTTCTTAAAGCAGAAATACTTTTGATGCCAATAGTTCCCAGTGCCAGATGGTTCTTTTAATAACATCAAGTTCATTAATATATTTTTACAACAGAAAAAACTCCTATATACCTTTCCAAACATATCTGTGAGAAACAGGGTTAGGTTGTTTTACCTCCGAGTGGCACTTTTTCGCACACGATGGTCTAAATGGTCGGGTCATAATGACCCAGAGAACTCAGAGAAGGTTGGAGGAAGGAAACCCACTGCATAGCTGTTGAAACAGATGGAAGCCTGCTGGCAAAGCTATCAGCATGTTCTTTAATATGCACAGGGTATGGATCTCTTGTACTTAGAACCACTGCTTAATGTCCCATCTAATGGACAGTGGACTTTCCAAGCCTATCTGTGTCCCCTTTCTAACTGAGGGCAGAGTGGGGTTTTAGTGGCCCTGCTGGGACTCGGACCTGAGAACTACAGATTATGAGCTTGCCATGCGACTGAGCCACCCCCATTCCTCTGTAAGAAATAACCAACTTTAATTTTGATACAGTTATATTATTATATTGCGTTAACGAGCTATATGACATTATTGGCAACAATATATTTTTGCATCTGTTTAAAACCATGGATGACATGTTCCATTCATTGTTTTTTGATCAACTACAGCAAACTTACATGGTCTAGTATAAAACTGAAATATATCAACACTGATGTTTGTTTCATACCACCTTGTTCTAATATAATGTTTAAGTAATTAAACAATGTGAAGTTTTAAGAAAAAAACTTCCTTAATTTCGTTATTAGTGTGAAAAAAAGAAACTATTACTATTTTTCATATGTTACCTTTAGTTTTGAAGTTCTTGGAAGAGAAATGCAACTAATTAGCAGCATCACCTGCTTATATACGGCTTTTCAGTCACAATATTATATTATGCAGATATGAAGAGAAGAAAGCTAGCTGAAAATTGAAATGATCTGATTTTTTGCCATTTACAATGCATGCATTAAATATAATTTCTGTATGCTAGTTTCCATTACTTACCTTTGCTATCTGTAGCCAAGTGGTAAAATCTTTGGGCCCATTCATTTTAATAAACATCACATAAGTTTCACCCTGTCAGAAAACAAAGCAGAAAAATTGAAATATCTAAATAAAATTTTATTTCTTTTAAAGTACTAAGAGTGTTGCTGACATAATTTAAGTTTTTTTTATCAGTAATCAAAAATGAATTTTGATCTTTAAAATAATTTTTAACAATATCAGAACACAATGTAGTTTGATTTAAATGTATTATAATTAAAAAAAAATGTTTTATCATTGGAACACTTATTGTATGGCAAAACAATAGTAAAATATAAACCCACAATGTAAATTCAATATTACAATAAATTTTCTCTATTCAATATTATTAGTAATTTTAAAAAATAGCTTAACACACAGGTTAGGTCATAAAATTGATCATAACAGATGCAGTTTAAAGCTATTCTTTAGAAGATTTCATATGTGCATTCTAAATTAAGATTATTAAAGGTATTTTTAGTAAAAAGGAGTGGGCAGTATGGGTGGAAACTTGGAAAATTATGAGATTGCAGCTGACACTGACAGTTCTCATATATTGTATAAATACTGGACAAAAATTAGAAACAGTTCCATGTTATATTAATAGGAATCAGTTCAGAACTCAGTAACATTTTAACACTTTTTATGGAAAAATTTCAATCCTAATTCATTCAGTATTCAAAGAATTAACAACATCAAAACATTTCATCATTTAAAGAAACTGATATAAGATTTGTGTTAAAATAAAAGTAATAACCATTAAATTATACTAATATATATATTTTTTAGCAGTGTGTGTCAATTTTCACCAATTTTGAGTGATTTTTTACAGAATGAGCTAAGTTATTATTAAATATTCCAGTTTCCATAATTCTTTAAATATTGACCAAGTATTGTTGTTGTAAACAGAGATTTAAATAGATCAGTCACATTTTTTCCATAAAAAAAGTTTAAGAAGCTATTAAGTATTGAATCTGATTCTCTGTTGATACCAAGGTTATAGCCCTCCCCCTCCCTCTTGAAGGTTTGAATATTGTATCTTCTAAAGCAGCCACTGAAAATTAGAGACTCAAGCAGGTCTCCCACCCCAGCATTAGGACTCTGGCTATGGCACTGGATGTAAGATTTACAAGTCTGCAACCATTTTATTATGTTTTATACTAAAGAGATAAATTGCTATCTGCAACTAAACATTACTTTTGCAAAAACATTTTAGGTATTTAAATCATATAAAATTGTATTTTACATTTCAAAGTGCTAAATGGCCAGGTCACAAGGACCCTGAGGGCTCAGAGAAGGTTGGGGGAGGGGACTCACTAGATAGCTGTTAGGAGAGATAATAACCTCCTGTCAAGGCCATCCAATGTGTTCTTTAATGTGCACAGAATACGGCTCTCTCCTGCATATGGGGTAATGGCTAATTAACATCCCATCTAATGGATGGTAGCCTTTGCAAGCCTATCAGTATCTCCTACTGACTGGGGCCAGGGTGAGGGTTTTACATAGTATGAGCTAATTCCAGAGTATCAGTAGCTTATAGTGTTTATTGAAGCTTCCGATACTCTTGCATCTGATTATATTGTGTAGTGGGTAGAAATAAACACTGTTTTATTATAATGAATACTTTTGGTGTACAGTTATCAGTTGAGCAATCATTAGAACTTGCAATATCAACTCTTGTTGAATTTAGTTTAAAATCATTGGCAATTAGTCAGAATTCGCCTGGTACCAGATTTAAGAGATAATAAATTTTGCATGGAAACTTTACAGTTATTTGCTTCTTACAGATTAAAAAATACTTTTATGTGTTACCATTAATGTAGTTAGTATGCCACCATTTAGATTAATTGAATTTGCTATAGTTTAATAATACACATTTGATAGGTTGAAAAATGACTGAAAAGCTAGATATCATCCAATGTTTATAAAAAAATTCTACGATTTTCAAAAATATTTTTATGATTACAAACTATAGTATACTTGCCTTTGTATCTGGAATGAAGTTTTCTTCACATGGAGACTTACTATGATCTAACACTACAGCTTTCCTGAAAAGAAGTACTTTTATTAAATAATGAGCAATCCCCAACAGATTGAAAAAGCTAAATCCCTTAAGAAATAATACGATTGAGCAGGGATAAAATCCTAGCTTTAAGATTAATTTACTTAATCTCTAATTATACTTATTAAGTTTAAACAAAATGCTAAAAATATTTGTTCCAGTACCAAAAATGTTATTCAACTCTGAAAAATGTTTTTTGATTTGCTCCATCATTTAAAAATTACTTCTCACATAGCTGCTTACCACAGAGGTCTGACAGGAGCCAACCAAGTATAATATGCCATAGAGAAGATCTGTGAGAAAGGTGAGACCTCAGCAGGAAGACAATAGAAGAAAAAACATTAGAGGAAATAAAAACAGTGTAGCTTTTCTTACTTGTTCACCAAAATAGTGATCTTCCTTTTGAGACTGATGCACCAAAATAGAATATATATTGATATTTTACCACAGTGTTTAAAGGTGTTCCATGTAACAGCTACTGATGAGTTCCTTACACAGAAAAGCCATAACAACAGGGTGTAAAAGCATTGTGGTCTATGTAGACCATGTGTTCAATCATTTTCATTGGTGGACCATTTTCTAAAAATTGAAGTAATATGCAGGCAAAATATTAATACATTTTAATAATAAATTTAAAAAATACGTGGTCATGCACATCACCATGTGATCTAGGCATCTATTTAAGATTGCTGCTCATCAGTAATCATCAGTAATGTTGATTACAATGGGAAAAATAAAGTATCTTTTGGGGTTCGATAAAAAGTTTATTGTGGGTGCCCATCTGGCTGGAGCAATGATTTAAAAAAATGGCAGAGCTGACTCGTTTCTCGAAAGGTGAGATATCTCGGATTTTTAATCAGTGGAAAAATAAGTGTAATTATGATAAATAATGAGATAAACTCGACTGTTCAACATCCACTAATAAATCAGCATTTTAACATCGATTCGAATTTTAGAGGAAAAATTGTCTTGAGCCGGGTGGGATATGAACCCACAACCTCCTAATAACATATCAGGTGCTCTGGACCACTGAGCTACCGACCGCCGATCAAGATCTCCTCTAATTAACGCTATGAACATTCCTTTTATGTCACATATAGGTGCTATACAGGCAATTTTTAGACACAAACGGCTTTCTATTTGCCATATAGGTGGAAAGCATGTCTTACAAGTATGCTAATGATGATAAATAATGAGATAAACTCGACTGTTCAACATCCGGATTGTTCAACAACGGATGTTGAACAGTCGGGTTTATCTCATTATTTATCATTAGCATACTTGTAAGACATGCTTTCCTTCTATATGGCAAATAGAAAGCCGCTGGTGGCTAAAAATTGCCTGTATAGCACCTATATGTGACATAAAAGGAATATTCATAGCATTAATTAGAGGAGATCTTGATCGGTGGCTGGTAGATCAGTGGTCCAGAGCACCTGACATGTTATCAGGAGGTTGTGGGTTCCTATCTCACCTGGCTCAAGACAATTTTTCCTCTAAAATTAGAATTGACATCAAAAGTGCTGATTTATTAGTGGATAAGCGTAAGTATGGCACGATGACAATCTGTCAGTAATGAGATTGCCATTTATCTGAGAAGGCTTATATGGATAAACAGGACTTCCTGTGTGCAGCAATTGACCGAAACATTCAATGAAGGCTGTTCCCAACCCATATCTCAGTGAACTATGCACAGGGAATTGAAGAGGATCAGTATTAAACAATCGCATGCCTATATGGAAACCACTGATTTCTACGAAGAATTGGAAAGTTTGTTTACAATGGTGTCAGGAACACCGTGACTGGATACTGGAAAAAAGTCATGGTCAAATGAGTTGCGGTACACCTTGTTCTGTACTGATGGTAAGCAGTGAGTTTGGCGGAAGCCCCATGAAGCAATGGACCCAGCTTGCCTTGTAAACACAACTCAAGGTTTTGGAGGCGGTATCATGGTGTGGAGCATGTTCTGTTGGTACAAAATGGGTCCCCTGATATTGCTGGAAGGCCTCTAAGGATTATCTGAACATTGTTGCAGATAAAGTCTATCCTGCAATGTTGACTTTTTATCTAGTAGGTGACGACAATGCTACTGTCCATCGCGCAAGATGTGTTCAGCAGTGGTTCAGCAAGCATGACAGCGACTTCCACCATCTTCCGTGGCCACCACAAAGCCCAGATCTAAACCCCATTGAGAATGTATGGGACATGTTAGAAAAACAGATCTGGGAGCAAAGTCCTCTTCTGTCAAATCTGAGCTAGTTAAAGGAGTGTCTGGTGAACACCTGATATGCTGGAGATGTAAAGGCACTGTGATGCCCCCTCATTCACTTTACCTTAACCAGTTTTGCTTAATTTACGTTATATTTATCATTTTGGGGATTTTTATTTCCTTTTTGGCATCACTGCGCTCATTTCCAAGAGTTAGGAGTTGCGCATGCGCAACTCCGAACTTTCGATTGTCACCCGCTAAAGCACATGCACAAGGACACACCCACTCTTGTGTCATAGCTTGCGCCGCTCATCAATTTATGCAAATGTCTTTCCCGGCATGCAACATGACACGTGTGGGCTTTGTACCTCTTGTTATAACCTGGTGACATATTGTCACAGTAGCACAGAAGATAGTAGAGAGAGTAGTAGAGCACAGCACAATTTAGAGATCAGTTTTAGTTTGGAGTTTGTTGAAGATGTTTGTAGTAAGAAATGATGTAGTATCTTCTTTATTGATGTTTTGGTGAGTGCTTTTTGGAAATAAATTGTTATTTAAACCTTTTGAATCTTTACTAATTTTTTTCTCTTGAGCAATGTTAGTTTGTTTTGATTAGCATTAACATAAAATTTTGACAATCATTTAATATATTTGAATTCTTACTCATTAACGCTTGCTGGTATTTCGAACCCTAATTAAACTTTATTTTTGGCAATTTGTGAATTATTGCCTGGCGCCTGACTGAGCTATCCAGAGCATGAAAATAATTGGATCAGACAAAGGGTCCAAACTTTAAAATTAATTAATTTCTTTGGAGCATTACAGCACTCCAACACCTTGTGGAATCTATACTAAACCACATATGTGTTGTAATTCGGGCTAAAATAGGTCCAACTCGGTATTGAATAAAGATTTCTAATTCAGTGGCCAGTGTGTGTAGTACAGAAGCACAATTTTTTTCTTTAATATTCAACATTTGGGTAATAAAAAATTCAGAAATCTGCTCTCATTTTTACGAGACATGCTCTATTTCAAAAAGCATGGTGTATGACCACACAGAGAAGGCATTCATAAAGAATGCGAGACTGCTGAAGGGAGATTTAAAAAACAAATTGTCCTTTGATAATAATTGTGTTTAATCTTCAATTGTAATATATAAGAAATATAAAAATTGGTTGTTATTTTTATGAAAATAGAATATATGAATTTTTCCCCGAGAGAAAATGTTAGGCCCAGCACTAGCTCTAGTTTGGAAATTACTTGGCCCTCAGTTTTAAGATTGTTCTTGATCCATGGAAGGAAAAGAATTGGATCATATTTATGTAGGTCAGAGTTGAGGTTTGGATATTTTACTTCTGAGTAGAATTTTAGTGCACACAGTGTGCTAAATAGCTATCCTGCAAATCACATTAAGAATGCATCACTAAGAAAGGGGGGAAACAATTTACAAATTTATGAAATACTTGTGCCATGCACTTAGCTATTGCAGCAAAGGGACAATAGTAATGGTAAGCAATGAAAGCAAAATCTACACTTCTCAGAAATTACCTGAACATTTTTTTACTAAGTCACTACAGTAAGTCATTACAGAGTTTGGCAAGGAAAACACATTCCAAACATTTATTCCAAAATAAAATCCACTTGATAGCATAAAAAAAAACTTACACGGGTATTATGTTGAAGCATTTTTAAGATCTAGGCTGAAGCAGACTGAGTCTTGACCTTTTGTCTTTTGGAAGTGTGCAGGTATTGCTAGGACGTGTTGGGTTGTTTTACTTCTGAGTGACACTTTTTGCACACAATGGGCTAAATGTTCAGGCTACAAAGAATCCTGAAGGTCAGGAAGGGTTGACCTACAGAGAAGGCTGGGGAGAGAAGACCCACTGGACAACTGTTGGGAGACAGATGGTAGCCTCCCATCAAAACCATCTAGCATATTCTTTAACATGCACGAAGACCATGTCTTAACATCCCATTTGATGGACAGCAGCCTTTCCAAGTCCATCAATGTTCCCTTCTGATTGAGGACAGGGTGTTTTGTGGAGATAAATCTCAATGCTGGCCCAAGTGAGATTCAAACATGGGAACTGCAAATTATGAGCCTGGTGCTACTGACTTATTTTGTGGTAAAGATATATTTGAGAGAAATGAAAAAACATAGGTAAGAGAAAAGGAACATCTATTACTTGTACAAAATGTGTTGAATGCAAAGCACATGAAAGGAAAAAACATTGCTAGACACCATCATTAAAAGCAGTCAGCTTGAAAACTTGATGGCTTGGTGGAGGAAGATATGGAAAGCCAAAGTTTCATAATCTTCGAAATTCAGAAAATGATGACAGCCATTCCAAAGATGCTGAAGATATTGTGTAATTATGTTCAATTGTGTGTATATGTATATATATTGTGTACAAATTGTACATATCAGGGCTTGAAAAAACACCCATCCTCTAGAAAAGGCAGCAATATATTTAATCAGTCCTCCAAAAATTCCCATTCTGCACATAAAATCAATAAATTTGCCAATATGATGCTTAGTTTTTAACATGATATTTATTTATAGTTCAATTACAAACAAATCTACTCAAAATTATTCTATTACCATTCAATCATTTAATGATAGTGCTAATTAAATTGCATACAAATAATCTAAAAAAAATATTATTACTATTTGACTTAACATTATTAATTATTCTCCTTACTTCCCTAGCATCATAATATTTATTTATGTCAATTAATGACCAGTCCCTAGTCCAGCATCAAGCCAGTGATTCACAACTGGAATTGGGTCCAAGTTATCCAATGGTAATTCAAACTGATTCCGCAATTATATTCAGGGTTTCTCCTGCCATGCAAGTATGGATGAATTTAGTGAGAATATAATCTTAGCCCCAAAACTCAGTGGGGGGAAATGATTGAGAAATATATATTTGATAATTAAAAAAAATAGTTCCCCTTTCTTGAGGGGAGTAAATCTATAAATTGATTGCATCCATTTGTTTCCCAATTAGAGTGTCCCCCCCCCCCTCCCATGTTTGAGGTGGGTGTCAGAAAATTTTCCTTTTTCCAGTATGTGGTTACATCTCCTGTTACTTTTTTTGAAAGTAGAGTGGAAAAAATCAACAACAAAGGATGCAAATTCTTAAAAAAATGAGAAAAATGGCAAAATTATGTAAGAAAAAATTGTCTACCCATCCACATGGTCATATTTAATTTTCAGTCGTCCTCCAATAAAATATAGTCATCATGCACAGGCAGATGGGCGATTTTTCAAGCCCTGGTGCATGAGATTATATATATACAGGGTGTTTTAAAACTCTCTGCACATATTTCAATGGGAGATAGGGAACACCAAGACAAACCTTTTTCGTCTATGAATGTATGTCCACTGACGTAATCCTTCCATGCTAGAGGGTGCTGACAGAAATATTGGTGGAGCTGGTACATAAATGAATGGAAACAAGTGTGAACAACATGTTTATTTAAAGAAGGTGCTCAAAGTTGCAACTAGCAACAGCATTGCATGCATGGCAGTGTCTAAGCATTGATTGCCACACATGCTGAATGATTCCCAGAATTTCTCAAACAGTTGCAGCGATGACAGCGATTCTTGAGACGAGGTCTCCATCTGAGTCAATGGGAGTCTCATAAACGAGGTTCTTCATGTGTCCCCAGAGGGAGAAATCGATACATTAAATTAAACAAACACAAGTCCGTTCTCCGTTTCCACTTTGCCCCTCTAGCCAATTGCACACCACCAAACAGTGCCCTCTAGTACCAAAGGGTTACATCAGCAGACATACATTCATAGATGAAAAAGGTTTGTCTTGGTGTTCCCTATCTCCCCTTGAAATTTGCACAGAGTTTTGAAACACCCTGTATATTGAAAAACACATAAAAATTACTACCAAATTAAAAAACATAAAAATATTGATCAATATAAAAGAACAACAAAATAAGGTATACCAACCTTAGGAGATCGTGAATGACTTCTTCATAATTATCCCTTTTTACACTGCAAGTAAAACATTAAAAAAATTTGAAGCCATTCTATATAACAGTCCACTGAAAAAGTGTATACTGCAGTTAATGCATTAAGATAAAAATTTTATTCGCTTAAAATTTATAAGAAATAATATTATAGTTTTTAAGAAAAAATCGAAAAAACTTTTTCTTCTATTGCAATACCAAATAAGCTCTTTGGTTTTTAATAGTTTATTAATCAAAAGCAGGCATTTAAGAGATTAAAGTTATCTAAAAATATGAAATGTTAAAATAAATTAGAGATATATATATGAAGAATTTGATGCAAGTCCTGGATACTATCTCACTCCTTTATATTTTATTAGTGCCCACTGATTTGACAACATTTATAATAAACATTAGTCAAGGAACTTATGCTACTGGTTGAGTAATACTTGGATAGTTGTTCACAAATGTGACATTTTGGACAGTGTCAAGAGTGCAACTACACTTTTCAAAGACCTCAACTAAAACTGAAGTCATGGTTCTGTTCTAAACTATTTAGCTCACATTCTTATTGTATATAAAAAATAGAACTGCCATTTCTCATGATCATTAAAATGCACAAAATAAATGTGCCTCTTCATTCTAAAACTCGTCACTGAAAACAACTATTTCCAGTTCGGAAACCAAATCTACAGGCAGGACTCAGGGGCCCCCCATGGGCTCACCCCTTTCTGGCATCCTATCCGAGATTGTCCTTCAAGATCTTGAAACAAAATTATTCAACTCAGCAGCAATTTTACCTTTCTTCTGGTGTTGCTATGTCACCAATATATTTTTAATTTGGAATGGCAGTAATGAGCAATTAAACAGCTTCATTGACTCTGCCAACAATATATATCCTATGATACGTTTTATGAAGGAGGAGGAAAATAGCAGTGCCATCGCCTATTCAGATGTTTTCATCCAAAAAGATGACACAGGAGCCTTGACAACATCAATATACTGAAAGCCTACCTACATCCCTTCCGTCATTCGAGCAGACTCATGCACCCCACGAGTGTGCAAAATTGCAGCCTTCCATTCCCTCAAACATAAGGCCTTCGCTGTGTCTTCAAACAAGCAGCTGCTTGAAAAAGAAAGTCAAAACATCCATTCCATTGCTGCTTCCCATGGATGCAACTCAACAACAATAGACAAATTAATCAGTAAATGTAGAAACAAAAACAGAAGAGATTCGGCTCTCCTCCCAATTACAGACCTTGAACGTATAACCTATGCTGGACCTATTTCTTACGTTCCTGTTCTATGTAAATCAGTCTGCAAATTGCTCAGAGCCCAAAATATCGAAATTGTTTTCAGCCCAGCTCCAAATCTGAAGATTTTTAATCAAAAGGGACAGGGGCAAATTTATCTTACTTCAAAAATTGGCCGTATACTGATTTCCTCTACATTTGCCGGTTAATTCCATTGTTTACTACGGCAAACCATACGCTCTTACAACTTACGTTGCTTACTACGGCAAAACCATACACTCTTTACAAGAGAGGTTCGCAGAACCAAACTGATGTCAGCCAAAAGAAGCTAACGATGGCTGCTGCTGAGCTAGCAGTACAACACATGGCAACAATAGACTTGGGAGCACGCCACACTGCTTGCATGTGCATCCACTTTCTATGGAACCATAGTCCACGAGGCTATTGTAACAATTACCTCATCCATCCTACCTGCATCCGAGACACTGGAATTGCTTTTATGACGTGGAAAGAAGCTCTTTGTCTAAACAAACCTAATGTCACCACATAGTGTCACTTCACTGAAGACGGAGTGCTGTCATTGCTCCAAAAAGCTTCCGAGTTTTCTTCTAAAAACTTTTAACATGCAAATAGTTTGAAGGATAAACTTAAAAATTTTATTGCTCAATGACAGAGAATTTTAAGTTATTTTTAATTAATTTCTGAGCAAGGTCCTTTTGTGTATTTAAGATGTCTAGGAGTGTAATTTGCTGCATTTCTTCTGCACATCTCTCAGAAAAGATAAAAGCTCTCAAAATTAAAAACTCCAATTAACCTTCAGATAAAACATTCTAAAATACAGAAGAAAAAAACTGATAGATAAATATAAAGTTAGATTAGTAAACAATGTAGATTTTGATTCAAAATTTGGAGATGTCTAATTTATTTTGCAATACTCTTTGTATTAGTTTATTTCAACTGATGAATGCTGCACTCATTGTCATGTATGTCGAATATGATTAAGAAAAATAGTTTAGCATTAAAAAGTTCATTAGTTCAAAAGGTATTTTATGAAATACATAAGATTTAAATTAAAATTTCAGTTTAAGGAAACAAAAGGCTGTAAAAATTATTAATATATTAATTAAAATACTAAGTTCTTTAAACTTGGACAAAACATTGTTGGATCTTTAAAAATAACAAAGCAAAAGATTTTTTAAAAAGATTTGATATATGCATATGTCTATGTAAACTAAATAATATTACAAATGAAGAAGTGGCAAATAGAAAATCAAATATAACCTGTCTAAATCTTTGAGCTCAACATGAGGCTGTGTATTAAATGCATGTTTTTTGAAATAAACATCTTGGAAGAATGAATTCATATTTAATCCTGAGGATCCAAAATGATATGTTCGAGAAACATCTGGCACAACACATTCCCGTCCTTTTCTAATATCAGGTAGCCTCATCCACATATCCCAATCCCAGAGCTAAAAGGAATACACAAAATGAACCATAGAATTAATAAATGAAATTTATTTACTGGGTGAAGAAAATATAATGCTAATGAAATTTGAATCAGACACTCTCTATAATATGCTTTTTTAGAGATATGATAGCAAACAACTGATGACAGAATTTTAAAATAAATAATGTTCTTTTATAAATGTTTAACTTGACAAAAATAATTACATTTCACAATTTAAATTAATCTACACTAAATTAGTAGTGTGCAAAATTCATATCATAGGATAATTTCTAAAGATTAGTTTTGTTTACCTTCTCTGGAGTGGGCCAACGTGGCTCTAGCTCTTCCTTGTATAGACTACGTTTAAGTATCCATCCCAAACCTGGCATAGTTTCCAGCCTGTATAGGAGTCCTGGATCTTCACTTGTATGTTCATAACCCTAAATATAAATAATAATGTAATTAAATACTTCTCCAGAATTAAGTTCGAAATGGTTGATATGAATAAGTAATGAGACTGTAAACCAATATTTATCACAGATACAATTCACAGAACTTTTTTCATGCTTAGAAACTGTAGAGAAAAATTCTAACAAAGACAGATACTTAAAAAATACTTTAACTGTTAATAAAGTTTATTAGTTCATTATAGTAAAACTTATAAATTATCATTATCTGCATTATTTAAATTCCATTAAAATAAATTTGATACTCATGCAATTCTAAGAGGAAGAATGTTGCCAAAATTCTTGCATATATCAGCTTTAGGTTTGGGTTTCTGCTGTGTATATAACATTTTAAACATATTGCTATTGAAATTTGTGCGTAGTTTCTAAAATTAAATGTAAAAATGCACGAGACTGAAAATTTTATAATGCACTAGCATCCAAAGGTTAAGCATAATATGCAAATTCTGGAAGATTTCAAACACATAACAATGAAATGTTGAGATTTGGAGTGATAATGCAATGTTATATGATGCAATAAACAGGGTTGGGTTGTTTTACCTCTGAATAGCACTTTTTTCACACCATGGGCTAAATGGCCAGGTCACAAGGACCCTGAAGGCTCAGAGAAGGTTGGGGGAGGGGACCCACTGTAAGAGCTGTTGGGAGACAGATGGTAGCCTCCTGTCAAGGCCATCCAGTGTGCTTTAACATGCACAGGGTATGGCTCTCCCACACATGGGGCCACAGCTTAACTTCCCATCTGACTGATGGCAGCCTTTCCAAGCCCATCAGTGTCCCCTACTGACTGTGGGCAGGGCAGGGAGTTTTGCGGAGATAAATCTCAATGCTGATCCAGATGGGACTCGAACCTGGGAACTGCGAATTATGAGCCTGGTGCACTACCGACTGACCCCAATAAACAGGCATGAAACAAACTGATCGTATGATTTCCATGGGTTATGCAAATGTTAGAGTACCATACACATGAAGGGCATTCAAAAAGTTCTTGACATGCATTTGCAGAACAAAACCATTGCACTTATCTCAACAAAATTTTAATCCTTTAAAGTGCTACTCTCCAGCAACTATGCAAAGTTGCAGATGTCTATACCAATTCTGCAATGCTTGGTGGTACTCCTGTTGAGGAAACTTAGTAATTTAATTAATATATTAATAATTTTTACAGTTTTTTATTTCCTTTAATTGATGAAAATCTTGATTCAAGTTTCCACAACTCTGAATGAATGCATTTTGCAATTTATAATTTTTGGAACCAAAATTAAAAATTTTTAATTTTTGTGTGTACAACCTTGTGTATATTCTATTTCATTGTCACACAAAATGTAAATAATTTATTAATTTGTGAGATATTTAACAGTTTGGGAATCATGCTAACTTTTGGACACCAGTGTAACTTGGCAATTATTTCCAAAATAGCCTGCAGTATAAAAAATAATTCTTTGCAAGGAAAAGATTTTGTCCATAAATGGTCTAGAGATTTCAAAATTTCTGATTTAGATTATGCAGATGATTTGGCCTCGTTGGTTAATGATGCTGATGAGATGAATTCGTTCATTAGGGCTGTTGATGAGATTGGTAATAGAGTAGGTTTGGTGATAAACAGAGAGAAAACTAAAATGATGAAAATTGGTCAAGCAGGCTCTGTTCAGTTAATCTGAATGGCTTCACTCTTTAGCAGGTGTCACAGTTTAATTATCTTGGGAGCTATGTAACAGACACTGGTGATGTGCGGCACGAGATTAACAGACGAATAGGGATTGCTGCCGAGACTTTTAAGAATCTATGGAGAGTGTGAAGAAATAGGTGTATATACCTAAAGACTAAAATTAGGCTGTATAATAGTTTGGTTCTTTCTAAGGTTAGTTATGGTAGCAAAACATGGACCCTTTTGTAAGTAGGAAAACAAGAAACTTTATGCCTTTGATTCTAGATGCTTATGCAGTATATTGGGCATTAGGTGGTTTGACTTTGTAAGAAATGATGAGGTTAGAACAACCTCTTTCGATCAGCATATTGTGCAGAAAGAGACTGCGTTGGTTTGGTCATGTTGCCTGTATGCATAGCTGCAGATTGGCAAACAGGATTATGAACAGTATGCCTAAGGGTTTGAGAAAAAGGGGAGACCTAGGATGCGATGGGCAGACATTGTCAAACTGGACCTTGCTAGAATTGGCCTAAAATGGCCAAATGCAGCAGCTGTAGCTCAGAAGAGACACATATGGAGTGGAAAATTACACAGTCTGGTTGGACCTCCATTGCCCATGGCTGCATGAAGATTTTGTATGTATGTAATATGTTTATTTTTTATAAGCACTATAAAATTAATTACAACTGTTTCAAGTTTATAATTTTCAGCAACAAACTTAATTCAGTTTCCAATGAAAGATAAATCTTTGTAAATCTTACTTGATCATTCCAAGCAGATATACAATATATAGAGTCATCTTCTTCTAAGAGTCGTAAAGATTGACTAAAGTAACTGCAAAAAAACAAAACAAATATTTTAACAAGTACACTACTAAATGGTAAAGAAAATTCATGTGGCTCTAGTTATAATAAATAAATAATAAATAATAAATAAATACCCCCTCAAGCAGCTGCTTGCCAAAGAGGTCTGACAGAAGCCTGTCAGTTTATATGCCATAGTAGAAGGTCTGAGAGGATGGCAGGACCTCAGCAGAAAATAACACGAACATCCACGTCTTACCCGGGGCTCGAACCCAGGTCCCTTAGATCAGTAGCCAAGCGTGCTAACCACTCGGCCATGGGACGGCTCTAGTTATAATAGCAAAGCTATATTAGTTTTAAATGCTTTCGATACAAATGGTCAAAATTTAACACAAATACAACTAATTGTAGTAGAAAGTGAGAAACAAATTATTTTATCTTAGTACACTTCATATTGCATTCATCATTTTAGTAGTATTAGTATTGTGACACATCTTTAAAACTTACAAAACCCATGCATGGATTTGTATTTCACTTGGCTAAAAAATAATTAAAGCATTCTGCTAAAAATATTTAAGGAAATATTTGATTAAAATTGTTGATGGTTAAGGTGTATTTAATTTTATACTGTTCTACAGCTGTTCCATTACAATAAGACATCTATTCACATTACTAATAACTTTATGTCATTTTGGTATAATATTGCCAATGAATTAGGGAAAGTAATTTGGTTTAAAATGCATTGATTCACTATATTTAAAAAAAAATCTATGGTTTGGGCAGTGTGCATGATGACACTACAGTATGGTGTATCCAAGCATCTGCACAAGCATTACTGTTTACAACACTGTCATACCAGATACTAGTGTTTTTGACAAATGTCATATTTTGCTTTTAAACACCCAGTAGCAAGTCAATCATAGAAAAGCTGCTTAGTTTTAGCTGTTGCTGATATAGAAAGGAAACACAATACTGGATATCTAATTCATTAACCACATTTATTCATTGTCCAAAATCTAGTTATATTTTAGAATTTATCGCTTGTAATTATGTTGAAGTTACGAAATAAAAATTTTCATAGTTAAGCGCGAGAAATAACAGCAAATGCTATTTGCTTATTGTGCAGAAATTCAATCTGTCAAAGAAAAATTTTAGTTCTTATTTCAAGTCGCACTATAATTTCTCTTTTTACAATTTATAAGCCGATCATGATTTTTCTCCCTTTGACTTGAAACGTGTTTGTTATAACTTGAAATTGGTGCAATGGATTTTACAATTAGGCTATCTGATATGATATCTTTTCATATTATATGCATTTACTGTGATATCCTCTGTAAAGCACACCAGGCTTTTACCAGAATTGCAACTGTAAAATCCTGCAAATCCAAGTGGGAAAAGAACAGCAAGCGATTTTGTTGGATGTCTGCCAATCATGACAAATGAGGGAGAAAAAAAGCTCCGACAGACAGGGGCAGGCATTTGTTCATCGGTTGAAAGAGATGACTTCAGTTGGGTTGATTTCCCTATGAGTGGCACTGTTTTGCACACGATGGGCTAAATGGCCAGTCACAAGGACCCTGGGGGCTCAGAGGAAGTTAGGGAGAGCACTCATTGGACAGCTGTTAGAAGATTGATGGATGCCTTCTGTCGAGGCCATCCAGTGTGTTTTTTAATGTGCACAGGTTATGACATTCCTGCACATGGTGCTATGGTTTAATGTTCTATCCAACAGATGGCAGTCTTTTTAAGCCCATTGATGTCTTCTTTTTGATTGAGGAAAGGATGGGGATTAATGGAGAAATATTCTGAAGCTGGCACAATTGGGACTTGAATCTGGGAACTGCAGATTATGAGCCTGGTGTGCTAAGACCGCACCCCACCCTCTGTTCCAGTAGTTCAAAATCCATTTCATTGAAAACTATGCACAGAGATTTGAAAACTCTGAAATTTGGGAACTGTACCATCATACATTATAGAGTATTAGGTAGGTTTTTGAAATAATTTGACCAGGCAAAGTATATTATGATTTATAAGATTTAATACTCATATGTCATGGTTAAAAATAATTTAAAGCAACTTCAATGAAATTATTACAATTGCATTGAGAGCTTACAATAAGTCAACATACCAGGTACTCAGTTGGCAGGAAAGGTCTGAAGGAACAAATGCTTGGAGTTAGTAAGCATTGAAAGTCCGAGTTGTATGCTGTGGAACTGGGTCACATCCACAATGGCATGTGAAAGTTTTTATGTGGTGAAAAATCCATGTATTGGAGATATTAGGTTGGATGATGATGTTGAGCTATAAGTTAAAGAGGTCATGGGAACTCAAATTACTCATCTAAATAGGCAGTGGATCTGGATCCACAACTGACTTTATATCACAGCTCTGCTCACTAATGTGTGGGTAAGGGATAAGACTAGTCCTTGCACTTCATTGAAATATCGTTCATACATTGCAAATGACATCTAAAGATAGGAGTTGTGCTCTCTTATCTACACATTATAGATGGAGCTGTCATACATTGGATGGCCTTGTCAACCAATGTCACACCAATGGGCCCACTGTCAATTTACATGAATCTTCATGACTGCATTCTTCACTTACAGCTCAACATCCGCAGCCTTAACATCATCAGTACCTGGACTTTTCTTCAGTAAGAATTTTCACCTGTCATCATTGATGGGCTCAGGCATGAATCTGGAGAGTTGCGGGTTCGATTCCCGCCGTGTTGGTGATATTTTTTTTTAGAAGTTTTAACTATTGTTGAAGTGTATTTCTACAAGTAATCTGTGTATTTACTATGGAAGGTTTTTTAATAATATATGCTTGAATGCGATTGACCTCCTCATTAACATCTAAATCAATAACAACAAATGGAAAAGTTGCCTCTCCTGAAGTACAGATGGCGCAAGGACTGCGACATCTCAGTGAAAGATTTATAGGTCTTATTCTGAAGATTTTCCTGTCTGATGCGTGGTGTAATGGTAGTGTGCTCTGGCATGAATCTGGAGAGTTGTGGGTTTGATTCCCGTCATGTCGGCGATAATTTTTTTCAGAAGTTTTAATTATTGTTGAAGTCTATTTCTACAGGTAATCTGCATATTTACTACAGATGGATTTTCAATACCATTTAAACCTGGTAATTTATCTTAAGGCTTGATGAATTTTAAAATATTTTATTGATGGTTGAAAGTATAAATATTTTGTTTGAACTGTCTTGAAATCATTTTTAATTCACTGTAAATCTATTTTTAAATACTGTCTATTAAATAATAAGTTGAATTGCTTACCCTGAGTGGAATTCGATTGCTGCACAATGTATTAATTGAATGGCTGGAAATGGAATTCCTTAGACTGATGTTAGAAGTTGTGGAGCTCCCTTCCAAAGCTATCAATCAAGTTATTTAATATGAATCATTACCTATGGGATCATGGCTTAAAGTGTTAAGGAATGGCACTTTAAGTCATGATCCCATGGGCAAAAATGCCATTCAATGCAAGATATCATAGATGTGGTTTGTATGAGAGCTTAGCCTCCTCACATGTTTTGGCAATGGATATTGATAATGATTTTTACCAGTATTCTCAGAATTATTTTATTTACTTCCTAAATGTAAGGTCAAGCAATCTTTAAAATCAAATATTGTATCTTCTTTTCTTACTGATAAAACATGAAACAGGGAAAAAACGAATGTTTGTACAGTTGGAGCTTAAAACCAGGGAAATGCAATTTGACAAAGTGTTAAATTGCTGACTGTGCTGCTTCATACTTCAATGTATCACGAGAATTAGGTGTAATAATATGAATACTGTTGTCAAAATTGCTGCCTTTTAAAGACAACTACATAACATTGATTTTGGATTGTTTTACTTTGTGCAGCACTTCTTTTGAACACAGTGAAATAATGTCCAGATCACAGGGACACCAGTGGCTCAGAGAAGGTTGGGGGAAGGGGACCCACTGGACAGCTGTTAGGAGACGTGTTTGTCTCCCGTCAAGGCCATCCAATGTGTTCTTTAATGCACCCTGGGTATGGCTCTCCTGTGCATGTGCCATGGCTTAATGTCCTATCCAATGGACAGCAGCCTTTCCAAGTCCATTGGTGTCCTTTACTGACCAAAGACAGGGTTGTGTTGTTTTACCCCTGAGCAGTACTTTTTTGCACACACTGGGCTAAATGGCCAAGTCATAAGGTTCCCAAGGGCTCAGAGAAGGTTGGGGGAAGAGGACCCACTGGACAGCTGTTGGGAGATAGATGTTAACCTCCCCTCAAGGCCATCCTGCATGTTCTTTAACATGTACAGGGTATGGCTCTCCCATACAGTGGATGATATCTTACGTTCCATGCAAAGGATGGTAGTCTTTTTGAGACCTATGGTGTCCCCTACTGACCAAGGGCAGGGTGGGGATTTTTTGGAGATAAATCTCAATGCTGGCCCAGGTGGGACTTGAACCTGGGAAATGCAGATTACAAGCCTGGTGAGCTAGTGACTGAGCCACCCTCATCCTCAAGGGAAGGGTGGTGGTAGTGGTGTTTGTGGTATGGGGTTGCAGAGATATATCTAATTATGCAGATTACAATGACAATGTGTAATCTTTAGTCTATCACCTCAATGAAAAGTTATCCTGTGTACAACCTGAAAAATTGCTCCATATGGATGAAAACTTTGTAGAATTTAAACCTTTATATCTCCTATTATATCAGATTATGTCAGCAAAAGATTTTTCCACAAAAACATTTATTGATTTATAGATGTTTAAACATCTACAGGTAATGCTGAGATTATCAATTATTGTTTAAACTGATTATTGTTTATCTTAAAAATCATTGCAATAGGTGAAAATTCTCCTTCGATTTTTTTCAATGAAGCTTACATGTGTGTCTGCTGTACCAATAAATCTGAATTGATAATCGGGAGTAAAACACAAAATATACCAATTTGTTTTGAAAGCAATTTGACTTACAAATAAAGTAGCAATTTTAAATATGGAGGAATATCATCTTAATAATATTTCATATGAAAGCTAATGACAATTGGAAATTAAATCAGACAATAATTAATCAGTGAAATACCTAAAGAAGTCTGGTGAAACATCCAAATCTTCTTCTATAATGATAGCATATTTTGCATCCTGAAAAAAGAAAAATATTTCTTCAGATCTATAAAAAATTGTAACATAGACTAATAATTTATTTGAAGCCGCTGTCTTTGCTGTTGTATTCTGCTAACACTGGGTTTAGGGGAAAATTATCAGTTATGATTGCTGTGAATGCAAAAGATGACTATGGGTTACCAACATATACCAACATGCATAATGCATGGAGAGGTGTTAAAATATTCTAAAAAAATACCTGCTGGATTGCCTTGGTGCACTTCTGGTGTTGTGCATGAACCTGAAATAACTGATTAATGGAGGCTTTATCTGCAATCATAACATCTACTTGAGGTACATCTACTATAGGGTAGAGGCTTAACAATAGCAAAAAGGGAAATCTTGATCAGTGGCCAGTAGCTCAGTGGTCAGAGCACCTGACATGTTATCAGGATGTCGTGGATCCACCCAGCACAAGACAAGTTTTCCTATACACCCAGTGTTAGCAGAAACAACAGCAAAGATAATGATTTTAAATAAACCTGATGATCCTTGTGAATACAAAAGAAAATGATAGACTAATAAGTTACAAGATCATTCTTTTATTCATGCATATTTCATTATTACAGTAAAATGTGCTGTTAAAGGTTATAGTATAAGAATTACATTACAATGAATATTAATGCATTCAAAATGCCATTCAACTTTAAACATTATTAAATAGTAACTACCATTATTGTTGGTTAAACAAAGTGCAACAGATGATCAAGCATTTACATTAATATTATCGCATGAAAACAGTTTTTTTTTCAAGTGCATTTACATCATTTAAAAAACTTTATTGAAGAAAACACCATTATATTTTAAGACCATGGTTTTTTTTATACAATTTTGAAACTACCATACCATATTTTATAAGTACCTAATACAGGGTCAACAAATTCATTCCTCACCTTAGATAGATTAAAATGACAATTGTGACTATCACCTCAATAGAAAGTTAATTTAGGTGCAAGGATGGATTCACACAAATGTTTTTTCTAGCAGAACTATTAGAGTTTTACTTCTTAGGTTGCAGGAAATTTATTAGAGTTCAAAATATTTTCTCTATGAAAACAAATTAATACTGGATTTTTTTTAAGAGATAAAAAGATCTCTTAAATCTCCCCCCCCCCCCTAAAAAAAACGTGTTTTATTGAGGAATAAATATGTTTCGGTTACAGATATAAAATGCCTGTATAATAAAAAAAAAAGCCAGAATAATTTCTCAGCTGCAATAATGAGCATTGTCCTGCAATATGTGCTGAAACTTATCTCCTGCTCGCATGAATTGAAAGCATCATTAGATTCAAAATTTTTGATATTTGAAAGTTCAAATAATCACAATAAATACAATATTACCTAAAACATTTAGGTGTCATGATGTAAATGTTATGCACCAGAGTGCCCTGAATTTGTCAATCCTGACAAGTAACTTAAGATTGAGAAACCTCCAGAAACTTTTAGCAGCATTTAGAACTTTTACTTATATATAAAAAAATTATAAAGCACAAATCTAATTTCATTGAACTCTTCCTATAGCTTCAAAGAATATGAGTTGACCTAACAATGGTAAATGATTGTTTGCTATAATGTAGTATATATAAATGTATGTTGTACACTTTGAGAACACTGTCATAACTGGGGTCTAAAAGATGGCATTCAAGACAGTAAAATTAAAAAAAAAATGGCAAGGGAACAAAATCTGATTATTAAATAGATTTTTCAAGTATATTTTTCCATACTGATACTGTAAATAAACCATCTAGGCCAATATTTATGCTATTTATTTATCCATAAGTTACATGCAGCGATAACAGAAACCAAAATTCGGAATAAATAGCATGTTCACTTATCATTCAACCTAGTAATGCCGTAATTTTGTAGAACTTCTAAACAGACATCCAGAAGTCAAATGAAATGGTTTTAATAATAATATCAATGTAATAATATCTGCAAATTGTTATTTATAGGTACTACACAGATTACCTGCTTGGATTCTTGATTTACCTGCAGATTCCTGCTTGGATTCTGAACTCAATTTGGTCTTTTTAGTTTAGGCATTTTGCAAAAATTTCTGGATCTTTATACTTTGTAATTTTTATTTACTTAAAATAGGAAAAAAAACTTACTATTTTAAAATTTTTCTATTTTATTTTGATAATTTTTATTTTTGATTTCTTAAAAAAAACAGATTTAAAAAAAGTTTTTATAAATTTTTATGTGAGAATTCCATAAGTGCCTTTTTTCTTCCTTCCTATATACTTTTATCATTCAATATGTTTTAAGAAAAAACAGTTATAGTCAGTTTGGTTTCAAATAAGATTTTCTTCCTTTAAAACCTTAAGCTTTTTTTACTAAGTGGTTTTTGTGGTTTAAATGTTTCTATTTTGTGGTTAAAATGTCACCCAGGTAATGCTGTGATTGTCACCCATTTTCCATTTTCTCAGCACAACCAATTCCTTTTTCCCAGCACAATCAATTCCTACATAGCTTTAAGTTATGATAAAAGGAAACTATACACCAAATTTGGTGATTCTAACTCTAACCATAGGAGTTTTTGACCAAACATACAAACTCTCTAAAATATATACCTATAGTAGCTAATATATGTACATAATATCACTATTTTGCATTACCAAATATGATTATCCATATTTTTTTAGTTAAAATAATTTTTGAGCATGCTTTGTTTTTTTTAAACTTTGTATTACTTTACTGTCACAGATTGATTAACATTTTTACTTACAGGAAATAGATTGAAGGTAGCAGTAAGACTAGCCTTATAATGTTGAGATATCCTAGCATTTTTGGTCCCTATTGGTGTGTGCTGTAAAGAAATGGAATACAAACTGAAATAACTTTTATAAACTTACTAATCATACATTTAAATGAACATTTTCAATTAACATACAAAATAAAAACACTCATATATATTGCTGTTCACTGATATTCCTTTATTTCTTATTCGATTTCACATTTTAGAGCACCTAAACATCCTGTTGAGGACAAAAACTTGCTGGGATGATGAACATGTATTGATTAAGCAGTAGTGAATCATTACCTGGAATATGTTGTATGCAACAGTGAACATTATCAGGATCAAATTTTTATTCTGCACTACCAAGATTCAGCATAGATTTAGTGCATTAATTAATAATATTCATAAAATTTTACTTCTATTTTGGCTGATAGAATATGGAATTAATAAATCTTTACACTTCATAAATTAATTACTTAAAAAGCTCCTATTATTTTTATAGTTGAATCTTTAGTAATTAAGTTCTGTAACTAGATAAAATAAAAATACAATTTTTACATTACTATTTTCGGATATCATATATTTTTAATCGTACCTGGATTCCCCTTAAGCCAAATAGTTTTGTTACTTCCAGTGGCTCCTGAAAAAATTAATATGCTTATTAAAACATGTTTGAAATTATTTCAGTTAATATGACAAAAATTACATTAAGAATCTTTCATAATAATTGCTTAACTGAAAACCAGAATACAGTCCAATAAAAAGTCACTAACCTCAAAATAGCCATCAATAAACACAGTAATCATTTCTGGGTTGCAACCATGAGCAGACAATAGAGATCGAAGCATTCTGATTAAAGAAAATTGTAATTAAATTAGTAATTCCAGCAATTGAACATTCAGCAAAAATCAAATCATTTTAAGTTAGTTCTGATTTAAAAAAAATTCTTCATATGCAAGATTTAAAAGATAAATCAGAAAGAGGAAATGTTATAATTTTTACCTACATTTAAAGTTTAAATGTTATCTTAATGCAATTTAAAATATTTGCTCAGTGTTTAGGTCTATAAGTCCTCTCATGGGCAAACTTACCATTCACTCCTTTTCCTCTCTTTGAGTGGGGGTGGCTCCATCAGTAGCATGCCAGGCTCATAATCTGCAGTTCCCAGGTTTGAATCCCACCAGGGACAGCATTGAAATTTATCTGTGCAAAACTCCCTGCCCTTGGTTGGTAGGAGATACTGATAGGTTTGGAATGGCCACCATCTATCATATTGGACATTAAGCCATGGCCTTGTGTGTGGGAGAGCCCTTTGCCCATTAAAGAACAATCTGGATGGCCTTAACAGGAGGCTGCCATCTCTCCTAACAGCTGTCCAGTGGGACCCCTTCCCCAACCTTCTCTGAACCCTTGGGGTCCTTGTGACCAGACCATTTCACCACTGCATGCAAAAAGTGCCACTCAGAGGTAAAAAAAAATCTAACCCTTTTCCTCTTCAATCTCTCAAAAATATGCTTTAAAGAGAGCAAAGAATAGTTGATATTTTTACTGCACTTCTATCTCATCATTAAAGACCAGTTTAAATGTTATCTTAATGCAATTTAAAATATTTGCTCAGTGTTTAGGTCTATAAGTCCTCTCATGGGCAAACTTACCATTCACTCCTTTTCCTCTCTTTGAGTGGGGGTGGCTCCATCAGTAGCATGCCAGGCTCATAATCTGCAGTTCCCAGGTTTGAATCCCACCAGGGACAGCATTGAAATTTATCTGTGCAAAACTCCCTGCCCTTGGTTGGTAGGAGATACTGATAGGTTTGGAATGGCCACCATCTATCATATTGGACATTAAGCCATGGCCTTGTGTGTGGGAGAGCCCTTTGCCCATTAAAGAACAATCTGGATGGCCTTAACAGGAGGCTGCCATCTCTCCTAACAGCTGTCCAGTGGGACCCCTTCCCCAACCTTCTCTGAACCCTTGGGGTCCTTGTGACCAGACCATTTCACCACTGCATGCAAAAAGTGCCACTCAGAGGTAAAAAAAAATCTAACCCTTTTCCCCTTCAATCTCTCAAAAATATGCTTTAAAGAGAGCAAAGAATAGTTGATATTTTTACTGCACTTCTATCTCATCATTAAAGACCAGTTTCTAATTTTATCAAGCTTTATTTCTCAATATTTTAATAACTATTTTATGGTTAAAATGTCACCCCAGGTAACGCTGTGATTGTCACCTATGTTCTCAATATTTTCTGTCCCATATTTTAAATCTCAATGGGGACCTATCATTTCAGCCACATACATACACTGAAGTGCCATTGAATTAGGGATAGCAACCTAGTAACATGTTGGACCCCCTCTGGCCATGATAACGGCCACCACATAATGAGGCAAGGACTCCACAAGCTTCGTTGACAATTTCGGAGATCAAGTGTTCCATCTGTCGGGCACCTACAATCTGTCCTCGGTCAAGTGCATCTAAATCCCACGCCTTTCCCATTAAACTTCTCACAACAAATGCTTGGGGAAGCCAAAGCTGACAGCTATATATGACCAGAGTTTCAGCCATACATGTGTGCAAATACAGGACTTGCGGTACTGAATTTGGATAACATCTCCTATCTCAAATTCAATGGCACTTCAGTGTATAATTCTCCCCCAACACCCCAAGAAAAAAAAATCTAGAAAATCTAGAAAATCTAGTAAAAAAGATTTTAGAAACAAGTTTTTGTGTGAATTATTCTATGTAACTAGCATATTAATATAATATTATCTGGGACCTTAACTCACTCTCTAAAATATAGAGTAGGTGACACTCCTTATGCTGCAAAGCTTTAATTTGATATACAACTCATTACAATCAATCCCCATGAAATTTCCCTCCTCCCTCTTTTGTAGAGGGTGGGGTGATAAAAAGAAGGGAACATAACAGGAGGTAGCCCAAGACACTTTCCATGTAAGTTTTTAACTTGAGATATTACTTATTCTCAGTAATTATGCACCTTTTTAGGAGGGGTAAAAAGATTGGGGGGAGGGAGAAAGCCCTTGCATTGCTTCATAAGGGAAAGCTATATACACCGAGCTTAGGTCTAGTACTGAGCTGGTCCTAGCTCTTACTTTTTAGGAGGAGTTCTTGATCAAACATATACACAAAAAACTCTAAAATATACTTTACCAGAGGGAAACAAAAAATATTTGTCAATATCTAATAATTTTCTTCTACCATTATATTTGGATATTATATTTTCACCATATATATATATCCCTCCCAATAAAAATAAAAATAAAAATGTTTTCTGAAATTGAAAATTTTTAATAGCCAGAAGGTTATGTAAGGTTATACATGTATATTAATTTATGCAGGGATATTTCTGAAATTTTTGAATACTTCTGCTCTGCTTTGTGCTTTGGATTCTGGGGCACTGTACTGCTGTTATATTTTTGCTAGTCTTGCATTTGATAAGCAATATAGAGAAGAATGAAACATTTTGCTAACCCAGATGGTTAGAACTACTTGGATTCACAAAAACTTTGTATAAAAACTTCTGTTTTGTTGTTGTGTTGTTTTACTTCTGAGCAGAAATTTTTGCACACAATGGGCTAAATGGCAAGTAATAAAGACCCTATGTGCTCAAAGAGAGAATATGTTGGAAGAAGGGGACCCACTGGACAGCTGTTAGGAGACAGGTATGAGCCTCCCATCATGGTCATCCACTATGTTGTCCAACAGGGCATGGACTCTCCTTATGTGACCGAGGTTTAATGCCCCATCCAATGGAAGGTGATCTTTTCAAGATCATCATGCCCCCTTTCTCACCGAGGGTATGGTGGGGGAGTTTAGTAGAGATAAATCTCAATGTTGGCACAGGTGGAACTCAAGCCTGAAAACTGCAGATTTATGAGCTTGGACCATTACAGACTGAACCAACTTTTGCTCCTAAAAACTTCTGTATTCACTAGGGAAAATATATAACTGAATATATCAATAATTAAAAAAAATATTGATAATACTAATAAGATTTTTAATTTACAGCTGAATTTTTCATTAAAATAGCACGTTTTAAACTAGCCATTGTGAACTGCCAGATATTTATCATTTTATTTTATTCTCTTATTTCTGCACTTTTTTTTACTAAATTAATAATTAAAGTAACTTAACGTTCTCTGTCATTGAATAACAAAATTTTGAAGTTTATCCTTCACACTATTTGCATATTAAAAAGTTTTTAGGAGCAAACTCAAAAGCTTTTTGGAGCAAGGACAGCAGAGATAGAACACTGTCCTTGCTCTGAAAAGCTTCTGAATTTGCTCCTAAAAAACAAATAATAACTGAAATAATCAAGATTGCAATTTAGGATAAACTTCAAAATTTTACTGCTCAACAATAGAGAACTTTAAGCTATTTTAATTATTTCTTGAGCAAGGTCTTTTTTTAATTGTTTTTAAATAAGTTGTCATATGCAATTATTATCATTAAAATGCATTATAAACTGATGCAATTAAATTTTCATTTCAATATGCAGTCTCTTCCCTCTTTCCAGTGGTGAACATGGAAAGTTCTAAAGGGCTGATATTTTAAGTCTGAATTTTTTTCTAGCACTGCCGAGTCTCTGATTTTCAGGGACTACCTGACTACAAAATATAAATGTGTCTCAAGCTTTCAAGGGGAGTGGAAGTGTTATAATCTCCCCCTGAGTATACCACTGCTTCCTCTTTTACCTTCTGAATTATTCTATTTATATTAAAACTTATATAATGTTTGCATAACAGGAAAAATCTCACATATAAATCTTTACTTGACAATGGATCTTTTTAACAGTTAAAAAGAAAACTCTTACAACTTGTATTTATTGTCTGTATATTTAAGGATAACTACTAATATGAAAAAAAATTTAAAATACAGCTTTTTATATGTCAAATTGTGAAACAAACCTGTACAAATAATGTGGTCTGTTGCTGGCTATGATGGCAACTGGAACATCATGGACTCTATTGCTGGGAATCTACAATTACAAAATATTTGACATGTAAATTTTATTGTAGTAAAAATAAACAATATGATTAACAATTGACTATATTATTTAACAAGCAAATGGATTAACCAATTAACCAATGCATTTCCTAGAAAATATACATACTTACATAGTTCTAACAAATATCCATAATGCCTTAGATTTAAATTATAAATACTTCCCTCTAATTATGTTATGCATTCAATTCACACTAGCCCTACCTGGTCTAGTGGTTAGTGTACCTGACTACTAAGACTAGCAGGAGTGTCCTTATGTAGCGTTTGTATGTTGTATGAGAAACAAGAACAAGCCTAATATAGCTTCTAGGTTATCTCTGTCCTTTGTGTAGGTAAGTACCTTCTTTCTTTATAAAAATTGACTAAAACATCTTTTACAACTTGTTTCAAATAAAAAAATTAGAGAGCATATCAGTGGAATACCTAGAAATTTCAAAATTGGAATGGTGTGTGGGGGAGATATGCTTGAATCTCTGATTTTGAGGGACTTCATAAGAGAAAGCTATATACACTGAGCTTAGAAAATATATGATGTTTAACCCACAAGTCATTTTGATACTAATTATTCACCCCATTATGAATATATAAAAAATTCTGCAAAAGTAGAATATTCCAGTAAATGAAATTTCCACATCAAGCACTGAGCAGGGAATGATAGTAACTTTTTCCCAAAATGAAATGATTTTTTTCACCAGAGTGGTATTTTGTCAGTACCATTTTCCTTTAACTCTGGTAGGCCTTGCATGCATCAGTTATTTTGTTGGAATAATGGCTTTCCATCCTTTTAATGGTAATGATTAAGAAACAGCTGCAATACTAGCAGATTCAGTGTTTAATTCCCAGATTGAAAAAGAACACTTTTCATGTCTGCTGATTTTTATGCTCAGCCCCACCTGGTCTAGTAGTTAGTGTACCTGACTAATAAATCAGCGGGAGTATCCTCATTAAGTGTTTGTATGTTGTATGAGGAACCAGGACAAGCCTAATATAGCTTCTAGGTTATTTCTGTCCTTTGTGTAGGGGAGTACCTTCTTCCCCTTTTTAGTTTTAAATTATTTACTATAAACTTATGGCTACAAATAATATATGTTTTCTAATGTTCAGCCTAGTTAGAATAGAATTAATGCTTACAGCTTCTGGGTTGAATGCCAGAGGTGCAGGATCTACACAGCTGCAGACACTACCATAACCTTCAATATGATTACAAAATGCTCTCCTTCTGTGGTTTTCTTCTGACTCTAACCAATCACACTCACTTTCTGCAGGGAAGAAATTAGCACAAAATTTATAAATTGAAACCATGTTAGCATTCAGTACAGACACTTTTGCTTAGGTTATCATATGAATGCAATAATAGCATTAATGATAAAAACTTAGCTTTTTAATACATCAACTGATTAATAACTTTTGTTATATCTACTTTTTAAACCTTTTTACTCGTTGTTACTATTTTGGCTATTTACAATACAGTACCAGAACATAAAAAAAAAGAGCTTTCCAAGCATACTCTGCTAGCCATTCATGATCAAAAGTAATTAGCTTTTCCTTGCTAAAATTTATTGTAGAGAAAATCAGGCATTAGCTTTGGTTGAGGTTTAAGTAATAATGACTAAAGATACTTCCTGATTTGGAATTTTGAAAAACTTGATATCACCTAATGATATTACAAGGAAATGGACACTGGAATAATAATGAAGAAACCATCAGTTAAAATTTTCACAAATATTGACAATGTGACTAAATTTATTACTGAAATATTTAAAACAAAACTATCAGTTTGTTTACTTAAAATGGCAAATTTTGCCTATTTGTACCATTATGGATCTAAGAGTTTTCCTGTTTATGTTTTGAAAAACGTAAACAGGAAAACTCTTAGAATCTTGCATTTTAGTTGTCAGGTTAGAAAAAAGAAACATTACACATGGCCTACATCAGCCCAGTCCTTTACAATGTGTGGTCCATGGCCATGTAGGCAGTACTATGAGTTATACAATTCTCAGGTTTAAAACTAGTGTGCACAAGGTATAATTACTATGAACAGTCTAACAATTATATTTGCAAAATGTTATGAATTGTCCTACACTGAGATGACAGTTTATTAATACCCCCCCAATCAATAAATGGTTCATTCCAACATTTAACATGCCACGACTGAGGTATAAATCAGGCAGACCAGCTCATCAAGCATTAGTTATAGTTGGATTGAGTGTCAGAATAGGCAAAATGACTGAATATAGCATGATAGTTGGTGCTATGTGTGCCAACTCTAACATCACCCAAAAGACTTTTCAACGGATCCTCCTGGACTTTTCATGCACAACCATTTCAAGGGTTTACTGAGAATGGTGCAAAAAACTACCAGTGATCAGCGATCCTGTGGATAAAAACATCTTGTGGATCAGAGGGGTCAAAGAAGAGTGGCAAAAATAGAGCAACTAAACAGACATGCCATAATCAGGGAAAATACAGCAGAATTAAATATTGGTGTGCAGATTGTGTGAAGATCATCTGTCACAAGGTCCAGTCGCACTATGAATCAGACCTAGTTGTGAATGGGCTACAACAGCCGCTGATTATGTCAAGTGCTGATGAGCAAAAGAACATGAAAGCATGTCTCCAGTGGGCACATTAGTATTGATACTAGACCAATGAGGACTGGAAAAGGGAGCCTGGTTGGACAAATCAAGGTTCCTTTTGAATCATGCTGATGGATCATCAAAATTTGGGGTAAGCAACATGAGGCCATGGAGTCATCTTGTCTAGTGTCAACAGTACATACCGATGGTGGCAGTGTTGGTGTGGGGAATGTTTTCCTGGCACACATTAGGCCTCCTAATACCCATCAAAAGACATCTGAATATCATTGCTGACCAAGTTCATCCCTTCATATTATCCTCACTCAGATGAACATGTTCAGCATGATAATGCATCTGCTCACATGCATCTTGTCACCGAATGGAAATAGAACCGAAATGGAAATGTTTCAGGAACATGCCAACAGGTTTTCCTTGCTTCATTGGCCTGTACAGTCCCAAGATCTAGACCCTATTGAGTATCTTTGGGATGAGGTGAAAAAAGGCTATTCACAGCAAGACTGTGCCCCCATCCAATTTGCAACAACTGCACAACACAATCATTTTTGCTTGGTACAGCATTCCTACACAATGCATCCAGAATCTTGTAAGTTCCATGCCCTGACAAATTTGGACTATTCTGAAGGCCAAAGGAGTTTCAACATGCTCATGGCCGAGTGGTTAGTGCGCTTAGCTACTGATCTAAGGGACCTGGGTTCGAGCCCTGGGTAAGGCATGGGTGTTTGTGTCATTTTTCTGCTGAGGTCCTGCCATTCTCTCAGATCTTCTACTCTGGCATATAAACTGACAGGCTCCTGTCAGACCTCTGTGGCAAGCAGCTGCTTGAGGGGGTATTTATTTATTATTAGGTACATATACCTAATAAACTGGCATTTCAGTGTATATTTACACAAGGAATGTTTGCCTGAGTGAATGAATGTTACAATGGATCAAAGTTATTTGATCCTTATCATTTGACCTTGACTGTAACTTTCCTTTGCACAAAGACTCATGTGTCAGTAAGCAATACTGTTTCATTCCTCTGCCCCTTCATCAGAGATTGTGATAGAGAGCATATATAGCTCTCTATCACAATCTCTGGATTGTGATAGAGAGCTATATATGCTCTCTATGCAAAAAGGATTGTAGTAATGCTTCAGCTGCTCTTGCAGCCAGTGACTTAAAGTAGCCACCTCATGTGGCCCATGACCAATAAAAGTTGACCACCTCTGGTTTATGTGAACTATTTACAAAAATTTAAATTAAACGTACAGAAATGATAGAGCAAAATATACATTTGCATTTACAACATATATATAATTACAATACTTCTCCCATATTTTTTTTTAGTGGGGGAATGTTTATGAGGACATAAATGGGAAAAAACTATAAACAAATAGAAAAAAATTGATAAGTGTAAGAATTAAATTATAAACAATGGCTACAGTCACTTGAATTTTGCTTTAACCCTACAGTAGGTGCTTGGAGAACAGTTTTCACTGTCATTGACTTTTGGTCATGGTTGAACTATTTAAGTAATATAAACAATAAAAATAAGATATGTATATATATATATACCTTCTACTGGAACTAAAGGAACTTCCACTCTTAATAAAACAGGGGCACCCCAACTATTGAATTCTGGACTTTTGCTGTAATTTTCTCCGTACATTTTTCCTAATAAATATAATGATCAATATTAGCACCAAAGCAACATAATAATTTATCTGAATGCATAATTTATACAAAAACATTTTTCAACCAAAGAATGTTTTCGAGAAAAAAGATTTCATCAACAAACATTGTATTTTAGAAGAATATAGACATTTGAATTTGAGTTTTAATTTCAGAGTTTTGAATTTGAATTTCAGAGTATTAAATATGTAGTAGATCACTTTGAACACTGATGATATTGAACAGTAGTGTGTTCGGTTCGTAATCTGCAGTTTCCAGGTTCAAGCCTATCTATGTCAATGTTGAGGTTTATCACTGCAAAACTTCTCACCCTGCTATCAGTCAGTAGGGGACACTGACGGGCTTGTACAGGCTGCCATCCATCAGAGGGATGTTAACCCATGGCTCTGTGTGCAGGAGATCCATATCCTGTGTACATTAAAGAAAGAACATGCTGGATGGTCTTAATGGGAGACTACCATCTTGCCAGTGAGTCCCCTTCCAACTTTCTTTGAGCCCTTGGGGGTCCTAGTGACCTAGACACTTAGCCCATTATGTGCAAAAAAGTGCTGCTCAGAGGTAAAACAACCCAATCCTCTTTTTCACCAACAATAGAAGAGGGCTCGCAAAGAAAATCTTAATGAAGCTCAGTTGGAACTTGAAACTGAGGACATCAGATTATGAACCTGGTGTGCTACTGACTGAGAATTCATGTCCCTCATTTTAAGGAAGTACAACATTAAGTATATAAATTAAGACTACAAAAATACAACATTTTACAATCACCACCAATCTACAGTGTGCTACTCTGATGAAAGCCCAATTGATTCAATGTTTGAATCAACCTGGTTGCAATTACTGTGGGTGTTTGTTTTTTGAAATCATTAAGTGATATAATTAGGCCAAAAAATTTATTTAAACTTCAAATTGACAATGCAGATTTCTGTTATAGAATAAAAAATTTTCACAGCAAAAAATTTATTTATTTATTATTATTATAAAATTATTATTATAAAATTTTTTATTACATATTAAACTATTTGTAAATTTATCATCAGGTATGGGATTATTGTATATATTGCAATACTTGAAAAATTCACATTGAGATAAAATTTTCCTATAGTTAAAAGAACCATTGTGGTTTGACTAAAAACATTTATACACCATAATGTTTTGCCCAAGGAAATATATGTAGATATTCTATAATTGTTAAACATTTCTTTAAAAGTGAATATGGTTTAAAATTAGAGCATGATTAAAATCTGGCTATATAGTAACTCTTATTATGAAATCCCAAACTTCAGCAATAACTGTGGTAAACTTATCAGAACTATACAATTCCAATTATTTTTAAACTTATTACCTAGAGCAGGGGTTCTCAATGTGGGGTATGCGGTAAAATATTTTGGGGTACACCATGAGAGTGACTAACTAAGCTAAATTATGAATACAAAATTTAATGTGCATATATATATATGTGTTATTCCCATTGCTATATGATATTAAAGAATTAAGGGTAATGCCCCTTTCCAAAATTTAATATTATATCTATCACTTTTTTGTATATATACGTTACAAAACTTCATATATATTTATGTTAATATATATTCAATGTATAACACCTGGTCATAATTAAGCAATACATTTTATTTTCATGTGGATAAGCTATATCTAGCTTCAAACAGAAATCTATAAACTTTTAAAATGTTTTAGTCTATGTACTAATGTAGATAGTTTATAACATTTGTTCCTGCACACAAGCGCTCAAAACTTGCTGTAATGTGTTTATCTTTGTATATGTGAATACAATTATAAACTAAAAATTACTATTGACTGATTGAAAAAGAGTCATCTACCTCCTTTCTGTGTAGCCATGGCCCACATATCTCTCCAACCAATTACATGAGCTTTTTTGCTGCCAAGCCTTTTCAGAAGTTCTCTAGCAGGCTGCTTCATCTGGAACGTACCCTCATCCTTAAAACAAAAGCCATTGAAGAAAACCATATTATGTATCTCTTAAAAATTATTTCTGATAAATTCTTCATATATTTATTATCATTTCATTATATAACTATAATAGCTGAAACATTCAAAAATTGCCATATATTAAGCATGCAGAATTAAAAGTATTTCTACCTTTATAGTGAAGATGAGAATCCTTCCATCTGATACCATGTTGAGAAACAAAGACATGGCTTCATCTTCATGAGGAGAATAGGTATCAAACATACGTTGAGCCATTACACTGCCCTATAAATGATATGTGTACTTTAATCATTTATATTGTAAATGTTAATGAAAAAATGGTCATACATTTGCTGCTACATAAAACTTGCACAATGTGTTAAATTTTATTATTGCGAAATATATTGCTTAACTTTTTAACAATGTTGTCAAGCAATAAATTTCACAATAAATAAATTTAATTTTTAAGCTTTGTCCAGTTTGGATTACTTAATGCTAATACATTCAATTAATTTGCATTCCATAATCCAAAACAAATTTAAATATAAAGTTACGAAAAAAAAATGTAAAGCAACTTAATGTGGTTACATATCCTGAAGTTTTCTTTCACCAGAATTTGAACATTAGGATTTAGCTTTATCACAGAAATCTGAAACACATCCACATGACAGTTATAGCATGTGGATGTGACACATCATATTTTATCTATGAGATTCAATGCAAACACCTTATGCTTAACTACAAATACAGATGTTCTTGGCTAACAAACTTGAGATGCCATGTGACAATTTATTATACTATTATTGACAATGTCAGTTTATTCAGAGGTACAATATTTCATCTCATAACAACACAAAGGATAAACCAAAGGGAACTGTAAATTTAACAGTGATGATATTTGTGACTATTTTCTTTCCTGGAAAGTGTAAAAATTACTTTAATACAGATCTTTATTCTCTTTTAGAAAAGCAAAAATATTCCTGAACATTACTAAAATGTAACTTGTTGAGATTCTTTTCTGGACTGCTCTTTAGTTATTAGAAGCTCAGAATTGATATATTTATGTATATATTGTTTTTATTATTTACACTGATTTATAGTCTATATTGTTTTATTGCTAGCTTGGCTTATTGGATTTTGTGAATTTGCACTTCAAGTCATTTATAACTCTTTTAATTATTACTTTTTAAAAAGCTTCATAATTTAAATGTACTGAAAATACTATATTTAGTGAGATCTCTGGCAGTTTTGGAAGGGCGAGGGAGAGTTGACGAACTTTGCTAATGTTTTCATTAGTGTAAATTGATGAACTAATGATTTTTTCAAAAAAAAAAAAGAATTCTATGAGGTGAAGGGGAAGAGAAGTTTGGGAGACAAGTCCACAAACTTCTCTTCAATGGTTATATTTTCAGTTATAATTTGATAAATATATTTCACTATTCCATTTGATGCTAGTTAAATAGCATTAAATTAAATTATTAAAAATTAATATTCTATATCCTATGCACATTTAAAATTTTCAGTTCATCTATTTTCACTGAATTATACTTTGAATTCTACTTGTGTCTATATATATATACACACAAAAATTTATAACATTAATCAAAATTAATCACCATATTTTAACGTGTATAAGGAACCCTCGTGTATAAGGAAACCCCTGATTTTTTCATCAAAGTTTGAGGAATTGAATAATTTGTTAATATCTATAATAATATCTATGTATAAGAACCCCCCCCCCCCTATTTTTGGGACCCAATTTTTGGCAAAAAGGGGTTCTTTAAACATGTTAAAATACGGTAATTCAGATTAAATTACATCCATTATAGAAAGAAATCAGAGAAACTCTACAAAATGAAAATAAATAATGTTTAGTGCTAACTACAAATTATCTAAAAATGGCTTAAATCTTTTCAATAATTCTGCAGACACTCTATTAACGAACAGAAACAACAGAATAAAAGGAAATGGTAACTGGACATTTACAGTATAGCAGCAAATTATCATTTGTTATATTCTGCACTTAATAATAACATCCTTCATCTTAAATCTACCCTATTAAGAGCTTCATGACAACTCATTATTCTTGCTTACTGCAATGCATCCTTAATTCCAGTCATTCCTTGTTATCAATCATTGTCTGTCATAAAAGACTACTATTTGTACTTGAGAATGACATTAATGAGTTTCAATTACATGTACACTATGGTGTTCACTCATTCTTTGGTTAAATATGCTTCCTCAACTCCCCGCCTTGCATTTTAATTACAGCTTTACAAATGAAGCACCAATTACAATGTAGGGCATTACAAATCTAATTGCCTAGTAATAACTGACATTGCTTTTAGTTTCATTAATAGTTAAATTAAAGAAAAGCATTACTGCAAGTTGCTGGATGCAATTGCTCTTGCAACTACTCTAATTTAGTTAATTATTTTACTCTGGAGAAGTTTAAAAAAAAATTACATACTGTTAACTCTCACTAACTTTGGCCCTAATGATAAGAAATTTATTGAAGAAATATGGAATTATTTTATAAAACTTTAACTGATTAATAATTAAAATTGATAAAAAATTAGTTATTTAATAAATTTGAAGCTAAACAATAATGTCAATGAAAAGTTGTATTCAATTTATTTTTAGTGAACAACAACAACACAATGCAAAGTAATTTTTATTATATTTAGCTTTTTATCCCTAATATTTTTATATTAGTGACAAATGTTTTAAATTAAGTCACTTAAAACTTAATATCTTATTTAAAAAGTTTATCTTCATATTTTACATTTATATTCATATTTTATTAAATTTTACATTTGCATTACAAAGCAAAAACTGTTTCAATTTGACCATGGCATAACACAGGAAAAGAATATAACATAAAATAATGAATTAATTTTACAGCTAACTTAACTAATGTGTAATATGAACATAATATGATACATATCAAACTTAAAAAAAAAAGTCAATCATAGTTTAAATTATGACAAACACATAAGGATTACATAATAAAAATGACAATATAATAAAAATGACCTAAAATTCATCTTGAAGGGTGATCTTAATCAAATGTAGGAAGTGAAAAAATAAAATTTAAGATATTTCCATTTATATTTGATTCAGCTCAGTCTTTAGATAAATTCTGCATTATCATATTTAAAGCAGTAATCTATGCATACTAATGTGAGATCTAACATATTTGTATCTTTAACATGGATACTGTTTAGTATGCCAGAGGGCTACTACTAGTCAACTTTAATGATAACACAGACAAAATATACCTTATCAGTTGGCTGCAGAAGTATTGTTTTCATGCTATGCATGGAAATTCAAATTTGTACCTTACAGATTAATTAATCACGCAAGAAACTGATAACTTCACAGTTCAATGGTAAAGCAAACTAATGTAATCAGTTTTTTACATTTGTGGTGAATTGAATGGTATTTTTTACTTGATATATTTGATTCACATATTTAAAATCATTCAAAACAAGTAACCAACAATGAATCTAGTCAATACAGCCTTGCACTTCTGTTATGTTATTAATATTAAAAATGTTAGTGTTATATTAAATATTGCCTCTTACATTTTTAATATGAGATTTTTAATATTATAAAGAGTTTATAATTGTTCTTCCAACATGGATAGAGTCACAAATGTTGTGCTGATGAAGAAAAAGGTTATACAATTAAATGCAGTACATTGATTTGCCATTTATACCAAAAGTCTTGACATATACACATATATTTCACTCCAGTTATTTATTACTGAAGTATTTACTTACTGTGGCTTGGTTAATGACTAGTACATGAATTCCCCTTCCTTTATTGTCTTCAGCATCTTCTAATATCTGAAAAAGAGGTTAAATGAGCTGTAACATAAACAAGATCCACAAGAACAGTAATGGTATACTGATTTCTGAAGGTTGTCTGTAGATTCCTCTTGAAGATGAAGTATTTAATATAATTTTATGTTGCAAGAAGAATTATGAACTGTTGAGTTTATAATTGTTCTTCCAACATGGATAGAGTCACAAATGTTGTGCTGTTATATTTGAAGCAAAATATATTAATAGGGTTGTTTTTGTTATCTCTGAGCAGCACTTCTGCACATACAATGGGTAAAAAGATCAGGTCACAAGGACCCCAGAGGCTCAGAGTAGGGTAGGGGACCCACTGAACAGCTGTTAAAAAACAGATGGAAGATTCCTTTTAAGGCCATTCAGAGTGTTATTTAATGTGCACATGGGACTACAGCTTTATGTTTCATCTGATGGATAGTGCCTTTCCAAGACCATTGGGAGGATTCAAGATTCACAGATAATTACTTAAAATTTCTTTAATGAAGACAATTTAACAATATAAAAATTACACATTACATTTGCTTTGAAGCACAAAATAAGAATTACACTTATATTTGCCTTGAAACATAGTAAAATTCAAATAGAATAGCAATTTCAGACTTAAAATGATGACCTTTATGAGCTGCAATATTATAAGGATTAATACTATACAAAAGGCTGTTATGAAAAAAATACTATTTTTAAGTATGGCATATGATATTTTAATACATGACAATGAATATGCTGCTTATAAGCTGTTTTAATTATTGTAATATTGATAAGATTTATATTTTTAGCATAGTGATGATTATAATATGGTTATTAGGAAATCCTTTTAGAAAAATTCTCCAGACTGAAGATTAATTATGTATTTAATTGTTGTAGTATAGCTGATGGGTCATACGATTTTTTTTTTCAGTATCCAGTCATTTAAAATGAGAATAAAATGTAGAAATTATATCATAAAAAATTGCAGTGTCTTTATTATTGATGACTGTAGATGCTAATGAGATATCTGGAATATTAATTATGTTTTACATTATTCTTGCAATGTTCTAGAAGTCATACCAATAGAAGCATAGGCAGATACAGGCCTGACGCCCCCCCCCCCCCCCAAGAATCTGCTAATATAAATACTTATAATTTTTTTACTAGTAAAGTAAAAAAAATGCAGTTAAGTGTAATTGTTTAAAAGCAACCAGAAATATCACAGAAAAGTAACACGACTGTACTTCAAAAGTGTCAAATTAGGGGTGTTAGATATAAAACATTTTTTTTTTCTTTTTCTTGTCTAACAGACATTTGCTTGTGGAGTGTTTTGTATTATTCTATCTTATTTTTTTCATACCTTGGACTAAATGGCCAGGCCATAAGAACCCCAAAGGTTCGGAGAATGTTGGGAGACAGATGGTAGCCTCTCATCAAGGCTATCCAGTGTGTTCTTTAATGTGCACAGGGCATAGCTCTCCTGCACAAGGGGCATGGTTTAATGTCTCATCCGATGGACAGCAGCCTTTCCAAACCCATCAGTGTCTCCTACTGACTGTGAGCAGGTCAAGAAGGTGTGCAGAGATAAATCTCAATGTTGACCCAGCTGGGAAATTTGCTTGTAACTATTATATAGTAAAGTATTAACATGATAATAAAAGGAGAACTTACTGTAGTTCCATCAACAGATACAGACACTTTTGACTGACTGGAAAGGACTTCCACAGTAAGGGTCTTTGGCAAACTTTCCTGCAACCTAAAGCTGTTATATCTCCTTTCACTTCCAGTCAAACCTTCTGGATCACCTGCAGACAGATAGACAACACTGACCAAATATATATGCATTTAAAACTTCTATTTGTAAAATTGTACACTTCTTTTATAAATTGAAACATTGTAAGGAAAAAAAAAAAGATATTTGCAAAAATTTACAGTTAGTGATCCTTTGGCTGGTTGTTTTATTTGAGAATTACATTTGCAATGGGTTAAATGGCCACATCACAAGAGCTAAGAGATAAGTACAGTACACCTATTTTTCATCTAACTCAGTGCCAAGAGTTAGATGAACCTATCCTCCATCCTCAGCCTTCCTCTACCACAAGAGCATTTGGCAGTCACCTTGTTGCTGGGACAAGATTTAAATAAATGTTCATATGTAGCACTGTAATCAAGCATATGTTTATAACATAATGCTAATAATATTTATCAGGTTCTTTCTTGGTTAATAAATCTCAGGCGTGTATTATTATCATGGGCTGAATGCTTGATATTCCTTATCTAAGCTTTCAATTTGGTCCAATTTTATCAAAACGTTTTTCAGTCATATTGCTTCAAAATTTCCAGCTGCCATAACTCTTTAAATACTGAATGAATATCGGTGAAATTTAAGATTTACATAGACTTGATAAACTTTTAAATTAACTTCAGTTTCATTCACATGAAAAATTTATTCAAATAATGAATTTTCAGTTTGGCTTACAATCAGTATAAAATAGGAATTCTCTAGGGCAGTGTTTCTCAACCTTTTATGCTTCACGTACCCCCTGGAAATGTGTATGTAACTGGCGTACCCCTTGTATAGATAGATAAAATTATAGTTATAATATAACAATGCCAACTTAGCGACTTGACTAGAGATCTAGCAACTTTTGAGCTCTCATGGTGTACCCCAAAAAATTTCACCGCATACCCCATGTCGAGAACCCCTACTCTAATGATTTGGTAGTGTTCTGTCTAATTCCCTTTTTTGCTTTCCAGGTGGCCAAACGTAAGAACCATGAATGTCGGTTAGGGGAGACAAAAAGGATAGTCCCTCCCCCTGAAAAATTGATCTAAAATTTATGTTGAAAAATATCTGGCATTCCAAAATCGAATGACTTTTTTTTTATGAAATGTGACTTTAATATTTTATGTTTTCTTTTGTTTTTGGAAGCCTTTTTTTATATTAATATGAAAACATTTCTATGTGCATTTTCAATAATTAAGTTTCCATTTTTTTAGTTTGGTTTTTGGGAATCATTAAGTATGATTTATGGTATGATGAATGTATGATTACTTTATTGCCAACTGTAAAATCATTAATGAAATGCTCGACCTAAATATTTCTATCTTGAAACATGGAGTTTATGAATACTTTGCAAAAAATATGAGTTTCACTGATAAGAATTGGGTTCGAATCCCACTCACCATTGGGGCGGGGTGGCTCAGTCGGTAGCCCGCCAGGCTCGTAATCTGCAGTTCCCAGGTTAGAGTCCTAGCTGGGTCAGCGTTGAGACTTATCTCCGCAAAACTCCCAGCCCTGCCCATGGTCAGCAGGGGGCTTGGAAGGGCCGCCGTCTGTAGGATGGGACGTTAAACCATGGCCCCGTGTGCGGGAGAGCCATACCCTGTACACGTTAAAGAACACGCTGGATGCCTTGACAGGAGGCTACCATCTGTCTCCCAACAGCTGTTCCAGTGGGTCCTCTCCCCCAACATTCTCTGAGCCTTCGGGTTCCTTGTGACCTGGCCATTTAACCCATTGTGTGCAAAAAAGTGCCGTTCAGAGGTAAAACAACCCAACCCACTCACCATTTATTACCCATTTACTTAAATTCTCAATTACTAAAATATTCCACCGAACATTTCTTATGTTGGCTTCTAAATTTTCAAGATACTAACAGGAGAGGCTGAAATGATATTCTACGTGGAATAAAATGTTATAGTTGTTTTTTAATCTTTTTTTGTGTCGGACATAAAATATGCAGCAAAAATAAAGTTATACAAAGACAACTGTTTTAGATTTCAAAGCAAGTTTGAGACTTCATATAGACGACCGGATTTTCGGGAGAGCCCTGAACTCTTATCACCAGCTCAGTCATTTATCCAATAATGGGGGTGCCGGTGACAGCTTAGTGGTTAGAGCACCTGGCACTTAACTGGTAGGTGTGGATTCGATTCTCACTCATCGGCGAAACTCACTTTTCCACATAGTATTTATTGAATTGTATGTCAACAGGTAATTTGTGTATTTTATTATTCAATGATTTAATTTTTGTCCCGCCGTGAAATAATATCTTGGACCCCCCCCCCCACACCGAAAAACTTTCTGCAGACGCTCATGGTGTTCGGCTATATCCTAAACAATTTATTTCCTTTACAAAGACTTTTCCATACACAATTTTTTTTGACTTGAGCGATATTTCTGCCGGATTCTCGACAAGAAATTTCATTATAAAAATGCTATAAAAAAAAACAATGGTACTTATCGGTTATTTTCGGTCACATTTTCTTGGCGACTTTTTTTTGGAAAAAATGGCAGTTTTTGATGGTCAAGAAGGTTAATGAGTAATTTAGAGGTTGGTTATTTGAGCTATAAGATGTTTTTTTATGTTGTCTCTGATGATAGCCTTTCGGATGCTTTTTTATAATTCGGTTATCTCCGGTCACATTTTCTTGGCGGCGAAAAATAAACACCAAAGCAAACCAAGAACATCATCTACAATGCATCGCCGACCGGCATTATAAAAAAGCCTCCAAAACTAAATAATCTCATTGGAGACAACACATACCAAAAAGCATAAAAATCGGAAACAGTGCACTGCCGGCCAAATTATAAAAAAGCCCCCAAAACTAAATGTCCTCGCAGACAACACAAACCGAAAAACATGAAAATCGGAAAGTGTACTGTCGACCGAATTATAAAAAAGCCCCGAAACTAAATAATCTCATCAGAAACAACAGCAAAAAAAAACATCTTATAGCTCAAATAACCCATCCCTGAATTACTCATTAACCTTCCTGACTCCATCAAAAACTGCCATTTTTTCCAAAAAAAGTCGCCAAGAAAATGTGACCGGTGATAACCGAAAAGCACCAAAAGAATACATATAAAACATAATTTTTGAAAAATGAATTTAAATGTAAAGAAAATCCTGATCTTAACTCAGATATTCAACGACAGTTGATTGCAAAACTCACTTTAGCATTACAACCAAATGCCCCTATAAAATGTGTCTGGCTTCTTGATCGTCGTGCACTGTTGCCATCATCACATGCAACAAAATCAGAGGCCTACAGATATTGATAATTTTACGCTCTGCACTTCGGATAAAAGGGGCACCGCTTCCTAACCAATAATTCATGACAGTAACGTAACAGCGCTATAGCACACTGTATCGGGTTGTAAATTATCGGAGTGCATTATTACCGTTTAGTGTATGTGACAGCTGGGGGGAAAGTTACGATCGATAACCGCTGGCGACAATGATGGATAACTCTTATCCAACGGCCGGTTTATTTACCGTAAAAATGCCCAGAACCAAATACGTAAACAATGCCGACAATAAGAAATGATTGTAGGATATCCATTTCTTTAAAAGGTGGCGGGGGTGATGTAAATGCTGTTTTTTCAAGACTGAAATTGTGGATAAATTTATACCCATCTAAGGGGTATAAATCTATCATCATCTATTCTAATCTAAAATTGTAAAATTTTCTAATCTGAAATTGTGGGTAAATTTATCATCATCTAAGGGGTATAAATCTATTATCATCTATCCCAGGGTGTTGGAAGGAGAGGGCTGGGGAGGACAAGAACTTCCCCACGGTAACTCTCTTGTCCTGCGCAATAAAAAAACCTCCATTCGCATATTTTTGCCTTCTGAAATATGTAAATTAGTATTTTTCCTGGTAATATAAATTTTAAAGAATCAAATGCAGAGAGATTCGTTTATTTAGACCCCAATTTTGAAGGTACGTTTTGAAGAATTATTCACCATGCATTTGCTATTTTTATATCTAATTTTTTCACTTTATTTGCATAATTACCCAAATTTAATAAATTGTATTTTGTTGCAATATTTCCTTTAATATACAATATAAAATTTTTTTGAATAATCGAAATTTTATCTAAAACCCCCAAATCAAACCGAATAATCGAATTTTTATTGTATAAGTCCTTTTTTTTTGAGTCGACTAGGTTTATCTCAAGGGCACTTTTCTACACACAATGGGCTAAATAGCCAGGTCACAAGGACCCCGAAGGCTCAGAGAAGGTTGCAGAGAGAGGACACACTGGATAGCTGTTAGGAGACAGATGGTGCCTTCCGTCATGGCCATCCAGCGTGTTCTTTAACGTGCACGGTATACGGCTCTCATCCGCACATGGGGCCACGGCTTAACGTCCCATCCGACGGACGGCGGCCTTTCCAAGCCTATCGGTGTCCCCTACTGATCGAGGGCTGGGCAGGAGTTTTACGGAGATAAATCTTAACCTGGGAACCGCAGATTACTAGTCTGGCTTTTTTGTTGAAATTTCTTTGTACGAAAAGATTAAAGTTACAAAATTAAATACTTGTATTTTCCTTTGGTACTATATACTATATACGTACACTTTTCGTGTTTTTTCTCAGTTTAATACCAGGTATATGATTTTTCTAAAATATACTAAAACGAACAGATATTTATATTGGCTTGCAGTTGTTTTTGTTCATTTTTCGGTATGGGCAGGTTTATATAATATATATTAAATTTTCGATTTAGTCATATCCATAATTCAATCTGATTAATTTTCTGCATGCATTTTTTTCATCCGTTAATTGCAAATATTTTGCCGAGTGAATACCCCTCCCCGTCCCCCACACTCCGGGGCAGTTGGAAATCTCTCGAATCATTTGCGCCTGGGGACCCTTTATATATACCCTAAACCAGTGGTTCTCAACCTTTAATGCTTCACGTACCCCCTGAAAATGTGTATATAACTGGCGTACCCTTTGAATAGATAGATAAAACTATAGTTATAGTATAACACTGGGAATAAAATAAAACATATAGATCAGTGGTTCTCAACCTTTTATGTTTCACGTACCCCCTGGAAATGTGTATGTAACTGACGTACCCCTTGTGTAGATAGATAGATAAAACCATAGTTATAGTATAACAATGGGAATAAAACATATAGATCAGTGGTTCTCAACCTTTTATGCTTCACGTACCCCCTGGAAATGTGTATGTAACTGGCGTAACCCTTGTATAGATAGATAAAACTATAGTTATAGTATCACAATGGTTATTTTTACTTTGTTACTAGATCTAGCGACTTTTGAGCTCTCACGGCATACTCCACGTTGAGAACCCCTACCGTAAACCGCCACTGCCTGTGAGGTACCTAATTATACCAAAAACAAAATATACCAATAAGAATTCTTCAAAAAGAACTAGGTTTTCGAAAGTTTTCTAAACATGGTTTGGATGATTTTAATTACTGCAAGAAATGTTGTTTATAGAAAAATTAAAAAAAAAAACAATTCTACATATACAAAAACATTAAAAAACCCAGACAAAAACTTCTTACTATGTTACGAAATAAATGAAATTGGAGCAATTATTATTAATAAGAAGCCTGCAGGAGCATGATCAAATCCCTGAATAGTTCCATTTGTGTAATTTATATTTTGTGAATAAATTATCGCTAGCTTTGGAAACTTACTGTTTCGAAGGGAAAAAATGTAAGAATATTAATATATACATAGCTACAGTTATTACAACTCATGGGATTATCATATTGTAAAAAAACGTGTATATTATTATCTTTCTCACCAAACCACACTTACCCGACACTCCATACCATCACTCCATACCATGGGCGTCCGCAGAGGGGGGGGGGGGGAAACGGGACACTTGCCCCCTCCTGGGATCGAGTAAAAAATTCCACAAATTATAATCGTTACAATTTAAATGTAATTTATATACATTATGTATGTGTTTTTGTATTGATGCAATACTGTATTCTATAATCTACTTGTGAAAAAAAAACCCCTAAAAAATTAAATAATTAAATAAAAATTTCTTGATGTAATTATTTGTCTCCAAGCTTTGCCCCCCCCCCCCTGGAAAATTTTCTGCGCACGCCCATGCTCCACACCGTATATGTTTATATAACTAAGGTTTTAGTTTATTTTAAATCAACTAAATCTAATGTGTGTGAGAAACTCTATATACGTCTTTTATCGCGCAGAGAATAAAAAGAGCATTTGCTACCATTTTTTTTCCCTCAAATTTTCAATTATGTTTTTCTGCTATTTTCTCTTGGCTATTTCTTTTCTCCCCCCCTAATCTTTTTTCGTTCCCCTTCCGTCTGGATACGAAGGGCGCAGTCGAATGTGGGGGCGCCCCATTCTGCCGCTGATCGTGGTCACGTGAACAGAGCGGGCCATTCCAAATACTCCATATGACTACGCGAGGCGCGCATGCAAACCGGGCATTAGCCGAAGGGAAAACAAAGGCATCCCGTTGTAAATGAAACAGAAAACGCGACTGTAAATTAATTATGGCCTCGAATATAGCGCGAGAGTTCATGATGAGGCTGCAGTTCTTGATGGTTTTATTTATTATTCAGCTATTATTCAGTGAACAAAGATTATTGTGGGGTTCCTTTAACACTGAAGTAACGAACCTCAGTGTGGCTTGCTGAAAGGAACGACCCCCATCAGAGTGACGGATCATGTCGCATAGATAGTTACAGTAAACATTTTATTTGTGAAGAGTCACGTAATGTTGCCGTCCCGTGGCCGAGTGGTTAGTGCGCTTGGCTACTGATCTAACGGACCTGGGTTCGAGTCACGGGTAAGGCATGGTTGTGTGTGTGTTGTTTTTCTGCTGAGGTCCTGCCATCCTCTCAGATCTTCTACTATGGCATATAAACTGACAGGCTCCTGTCAGACCTCTGTGGCAAGCAGCTGCTTGAGGGGGTATTTATTTTATTTTTTTCACGTAATGTTAACCTACGGAGATCACTATTATACGGTTCATACGACCCCAAGCGCTAGTTTTTTTCCTTGTAAATCTCAGGACCATAACAGGTTGGGTTGTTTTACCTCTGAGTGGCATATTTTTGCACACACTGGGAGCTCAAAAAAGGCAGATGTCCGAAAAATAATGTTGGGGGTTTCGAAAACCAATATGTAGGTAACTAATATACATATTCAAAAAGTAACATTTTAATTGAAATTTAACATAATGTGCACAATTTGTGACCTTGCATATGTGCAATCGGTGTTCCACTTATCTGCAGCTTGTCTTGTTACTTGTTCAGTTGCTTCTCTTCTTCAGCTCTCGAATTACTTTGGGGCGGGGGTGGCTCAGTCGGTAGCGCGCCAGGCTCGTAATCTGTAGTTCCCAGGTTCGAGTCCCAGCTGGGTCAGCGTTGAGATTTATCTCTACAAAATTCCCCGCCTTGCCCACGGTCAGTAGGGGACACCGATGGGCTTGGAAAGGTCGCCGTCCGTCGGATGGGACGTTAAGCCGTGGCTCCATGTGTGGGAGAGAGCCATACCCTGTGCACGTTAAAGAACACGCTGGATGGTCTTGACGGGAAGCTACCATCTGTCTCTCAACAGCTGTTCCAGTGGGTCCCCTCCCCAACCTTCTCTGAGCCTTCGGGGTCCATGTGACCTGGCCATTTAGCCCATGGTGTGCAAAAAAGTACCGCGCAGAGGTAAAACAACCCAACCCAATGACTCAGTAATAATTCATCACAGGAAAGCGTCCTGTAGACAAGAAACACTTGAACTAATGAGTTGAAAAAAATTGGTTGTCCTGACTGGGACTGACTTGTGTTTCTTGCCTACAGGACGTTTTCCCGTGATGAATTATTACTGAATTGTTTATATAACGGCTGTGAGCGTGAGTGACAAATATTACTATCATCAAAATGTGGTGGCTTGGCTGCTCAATTCCTGATAATAGATGGCGCCATTGGTGAATCAACAGAAATGTTTATATGTCACCTTGTTGAAGAAATGGTCAGTTCCTCGGTGGTCTAGCGGCTATGACACTCGGCATGCTGTGTTCGAATCCCAGTCAGGACAACCCGTTTTTTTTTCAACTCATTATATTAATATATGACATCTTGAAAGAACGTAAAAAATTAATTCATCAACCTTTCCAAGCCCATTGGTGTTCCCATTCTGATAGAGAGCAAGCAGGGTGGTAATTTGGAGGAGATAAAGTTCAGTGCTGGTAAAGGTGGGACTCGAACCTAGGAACTGCAGATTACGAGCCTGCCGCACTAACGACTGAACCAACTAATTCTCAATTAAGGGGGGGGGGGATGAAAATTTGACGTATGGGAATTTTTTATTTCTAATAAAATTTAGTTACTTAAAATAATAAACGAGTTAAAAATCAGAGGATTTGCAGTCGCACCAGGTGTCCTAATTATAATAATAATCCTAATAACATGATATCCCCGGGTTCGAGTGTCCACTGTTGCTCGCGTTAAGATTTTCCCCACTAGCTCCCACTTCGCACCAGCGATGGGCTTGGAATCCCAATAAATTTGCCATTTTATTAAGGGTTTTGCTTTTAAATAGGTATCCCCTTGAAAGAAAAAAACGAACAAAGCGTTATGAACATAGGTATTTCCAGGCAAATATATTTTGATCGGTATTAAATCACTTTTTACCTAAGAAATCATAACATATATCCTAAAAATTAATTTGGAGACTTAGTGTCAGTGTGAAGCCAAGAACAAATATTCTGTCTCAATGCAGGTTACATACATACACAGTCGTATCAGAATAATATGACCACCCACAGAATCACAGTGTCCAGCCCATGCACGTCACAGAATGCACACAACCAGGTAGATCACATGGAGATATAAGCTGCGGCCAGAACAGATGAGCCATAGTGCGTAACGTGAGCACAATGGGCAGAGGTATTGATTTGACGGACGTTAAGACATTAAAAAAGGAATGATCTTCGGCTACCACACAAAGGGTGAAAGCATCTCAGAAACAGCAGACTTTGTGGGCTGTCTGTGAGGTGTTGTAGTAAGGGTGTACCAAGAATGGACTGCTGGCACACCAAGTACCTCCAGACTTCATAATTGTGGAGCCCAAAGGCCATCGACCCCAGAGGAGAATGTTGCCTCCGTCGACTGGTAAAGGGCAATTGAGGTGCAACAGTGCAGCAATTGACCATTCAAATGAACGCTGAGGCACCTAGGTACGTATCCCCGATAGTAGAGCGAACCCTGTTAGTCTGGAGTCGACGCTGCGTAAAGGCATTCATGTTAACCAAGGTCCATTGGCAACAATGCCTGCAGTTCATACGGAACATTTGGTAACCATCATTAGACAGTGGAAGAGTGGAAAAAGGTTGCCTTCTCCAACGAATCGAGGTTTCTACTCCACAAAGGTGATGGGCGGTGGCAGATACATTGTCAGACACTCAAGAACCAACACCCGGACACGCTTGTTGTCAAAGTACAGGTCAAAGTACAGGTCGGACACGCTTGTTGTCAAAGTACAGGTCAAGGTGCATGTCTGTGGGATATCTTCCTGGTATGACCTGTGACCGCTGGTACCACTGGATGGGTCCCTGAATGCCAATGGCTATCAAGCTTAGACAGTCAGGAACCTGGCTAGTCGATAGTGGTTTCAGTGACAACTCTCTTATGGTGATATGCAGTCACAGTACTGCGGTGCACCGGGATTGTCACGCATTATTTCATTGTCCATTCTCTCTCTCCCTCTCCCCTGAATAGGAGCCACCTTGTCGAGGTGGTGGTGGTGGTGGGGGGGGGGATTGAGAGCCTTAGTGAAGTTGAAGGCTCTGCTGACCGGAGTGGCACCGGTTGGGCAGGCTAAGATGGAAGGGACGGACTAAGAGCTCCTGTCACGGGAGCCGAGGCAACTTGGATTTTTATATCCTTGTTTGTGGCGATCTGGGACACAGATTAAATTTAGGTTTTGATCGAGGAAGGAACTTTACTTCTATAGCACTGTTCATCCTAGGATGTTGGGACTGAGCTTTACCTAAATGGTACTGACTTGCCCCCGACGTAGATAGTGGTAACGTGGCACACTCCTTATAGATGACATGCAGTCTCTGAATTGCAAAACATTTGGATGTGTCATTCATATTACTTACCTGTCCATCCTCGCTGACCACATGCATCCGTTCACTTGGTGACGTTTACCCTGGTGGTGATGATGTCCACCAACAGGACAATGCGCCCTGCCATGTCACTAAGGCAGTGCATGACTGGTTCCAGGAACACGACAGCGATGTCTCTATTCTCCCTTGGCTGGCAAAATCGCCCAACCTCAATCCTATAGACCACTTGTGGGACCATTTGGATTGATAGGTTCGGCATGCAGACCCACAACCACGTCATCTCCGGAACCTCCGTGTTCTGCTGAAATCCAAATGGTCACATGTGCCTCTGGCAACCTTCCAGGGCCTCACTGCGTCCATGCCACGCCATCTTGCGGCTGTCATCCGGGCCAAGGGTGGTTATTCCCATTATTCGGTAGGTGGTCATATTATTCTGATACAACTATGTACATACATACAAAATCCTCATGCAGCCATGAGCTACGGAGCTCCAACCAGACGGTGTAATTTTCCACAGTACAAAAAACTATTTTTATACATAGTTTCCCTACATAAATTCCCGCATTTTATCCTAGGAGGTATAGACAGCAGGTACAATGGAAAACACAATTTTTTGGTGTCTTTGAGTGTGAAATGTGTTGCTAGGGCTCCACGGACTCGAAAAGTTTGAGCATTACTGTGCTTGATGGGGGGGCGGGGGTGGCTCAGTCGGTAGCGTGCCAGGCTCGTAATCTGTAGTTCCCAGGTTCGAGTCCCAGCTGGGTCAGCGTTGAGATTTATCTCCGCAAAATTCCCCGCCCTGCCCACGGTCAGTAGGGGACACCGATGGGCTTGGAAAGGCCGCCGTCCGTCGGATGGGACGTTAAGCCGTGGCCCCGTGTGCGGGAGAGCCATACCCTGTGCACGTTAAAGAACACGCTGGATGGCCTTGACGGGAGGCTACCATCTGTCTCCCAACAGCTGTTCCAGTGGGTCCCCTCCCCCAACCTTCTCTGAGCCTTCGGGGTCCTTGTGACCTGGCCATTTAGCCCATGGTGTGCAAAAAAGTGCCGCTCAGAGGTAAAACAACCCAACCCTGTGCTTGATGGATTTGACGGGAGGCAGCTGTCTTCTAACAAACAGTCTTAGCCGCTACATGACTGATTTAAAACGTCTGTCCTATCCCGCCACTGCAGTTTCTGTGGACGCCGAAGAAATAGTTGAGTCTTTCACGACAAAGCATATTATACTTAAAACAATGGAAAGTTAATTAAACAAAAATTCCTCACGAACTTCTAGTATATGTAACTGCTCGTTTTTGTGTAAAATATGCGGGACTTTCCGCGGAGAAAAAATTTAAAGAGGAATTTTAAATTGTCTTTATTACAAAACTATGTTGTGCTTGCTCTTTCACGACAAAACATGCAAAGACACTATAAAGGCAAAATTATAAAGATTTAAATGAACGCATAGAAGCCACTATCCTTAATTCATCTACAGTTGCTTAATTTGGTTGAAAAGAAAACAGAAATCTGATGTGATGAAAGAATCTTGTTAAATAGTTGCAATCAAGTTAACGAAATTGCTGAACTTCAGGAAAAATCACGCGTAAAGAAATATGGCATAGGTTGTTTTACCTCTGAGCGGCACTTTTTTTTTTTCACACAATGGTTTAAATGGGTAGGTTACAAGGACCCCCTCCACCAAGGGCTCTGAAGTTGAGAAAAGGGACCCACTGTACAGTCGCTCAAAAAATATCCGAACACTATGGTTGATTACAGAATTCAGAAAAAATATCTGGCAACGATTTTTTCAGAAATTAATGATCTGGCAACCTTCGTGTACTGTAGAGGAAGGCTGCCAGATCACTAATTTCTAAAAAAAATTCGTTGCCAGATATTTTTTTGAATTCTGTAAACAACCATAGTGTTCGGATATTTTTTGAGCGACTGTACAGCTATTAGGAGACAGATGGAAGCCTCTCGTAAAGGCCATCAAGTGTATATTCATTAATCTGCACAATTTATAGCTCTGCTGAACCTGTCAGGGACACGGCTTAACGTCCCAAACAACGGACTGCAACCTTTGCAAGCCGACCAGTGTTCCCTTTCTGACCTAAGGGGGAGGGAGATAACGGAGATAAATTTGAACGCTGATACAGCTGATATTCGATCCAAAGGGCGTAAAGAAGTCCGGGGAAAGGGACTCATTGGGCAGCTCTTAGGAGACAGAGGGAACACCCTCCCCCCCCCCCCCCCCCCGTCAAAGTCATCCAGCGTTTTCTTTAAGGTACATGTGGTATACTCTCTCCTGCACACAGGACCATGGCTTAACGTTTCATAAAATGGACGGCGGCCATTCTAAGCCTCCTCCTCTTCCTCAAGCAGCCATGGGCTACGGAGGTCCAACCAGACCGTGCAGTTTAATTTTCCAAGCATATCTGTCCTGAGTTACATCTGCTGCATCCAGCCACTGCACATCAATTCTAACAAGGTCCTATTTGACATTGTCTGTCCAGCGCATCCTAGGTCTCCCCCTCCTCCTGAGACCTCTAGGCACACTGTTCATAACCCTATTCGCCAATCTATAATTATCCATACGGGCAACATGGCCAAACCAGTGGAGTCTCTCTCTGCACAATATTCTGCTTAAAGGAGGTTGCAGACTCCTTTGCCTAACCTCATCACTAGTTACAAAGTTAAACCACCTAATACCCAAGATACTACGTAAGCATCTAGAATCAAAAGCATCTAGTTTCCTGTTATCTTGTTTACAAAGTGTCCAAGTTTCACTACCATAACTAACCCTAGAAAGAACCAAACTATTATACAGTCTAATTTTAGTCTTTAGGTGTATACGCCTATTTCTCCACAATCTCCATAGATTCTTAAAAGTCCCGGCAGCAATACCTTTTCGTCTGTTAATCTCATGCCGCACATCACCAGTATCAGTTACGTAGCTCCCAAGGTAATTAAACTGTGACACCTGCTCAAGACTGAAACCATTCAGATTAACTGAATCACAGCCTGCCTGACCAATTTTCATCACTTTAGTTTTCTCTCTGTTTATAACCAAACCTACTGTACTACCAGTCTCATCAACAGTTCGAATGAAAGAGTTCATCTCATCAACATCATTTGCCAAAAGGGCTAAATCATCAGCATAATCTAAATCAGAAATTTTCGTATCTCCAGCCCATTTAAGGCCAAAAGCTTTCCCTTGAAGTGAATTTCGCATGACATAATCAATAACCAAGCTAAAGAGAAAAGGAGACAAAATGCACCCTTGTCGAACACCAGAAGTAATGCTAAACCAATTGCTACAAGACTTACCAACTCTCACACACGATTCAGTGTTATTATAGAGAGCTTTCATTATGTTAACTAACTTGTCTGGTATACCATATGATCTCACAATCAACCACAAATTATGTCGATCAACGGAGTCGAAAGTCTTTTTGAAATCAACAAAGCTAGCAACCAAAGGTTTCTGAAACTCTAAATATTTCTCATGAATCTGCCTAAGTGAAAATATCTATCCATACATCCCCTACCACTTCTGAATCCACATTGCTCATCACGCAATTGACTGTCAACCAGATTCTTAATTCTATTAAGCACAATCATGGAAAGAACTTTACCTGGAACAGAGAGTAGGCTGATACCCCTATAGTTATCACAAGAACTGCGATCACCTTTGTTGAAAATAGGGATAATAATAGCTCTGGTAAAATCCTTAGGAACCATGCCTTTATCGTAAAAGACATTCAAAATTTCAGTCATCCAAGTGTTAACCGAAATATTCCCAGCTCTAAGCATTTCTGTAGTAATTTCATCTATCCCTGGGGATTTATGTAGTTAAAAAAACTTCATTCCAAAATAACTTCAGATTGTGTTATAGGGCCAACATTAAAGCCACCAATGCATCTATCATCATTGCAAACAATGGGAGTAGAACTAACTACATTGTTTAGAACATCACTGAAATGCTCAGCCCACCTAGCCATGACAGAATCCTCACCTGCTATTACCTTACCTTGTTTATCCTTCAATCCTTGTATGCCTGTCCGTGTTCTACCACATAAAACATTAACTATCTGGTACAGCTCTCTGCTGTTGTGCTGCCTAACTGCTTCCTCAGCTTGGTCAGCCAAGCCATCAAGCCAAAGATTCTTATCAGCAGCTAACTGATCCTTTACACGTTTATTAAGCTCTCTGTAATGCTTTCTATTAGGACTAGTAGGGTACTGATTAAGGACATTCCTGCAGTTCCTATCACTCAAATAATTCTGCCTACTCTGCTCCTTTTTTCCTAAAAGAGTACTGTTAGTTTCCAGAAAAGCCTGTTTAAAACGACCCCATTCTTCCTCAACTACAGTAGTAAGCAAACCATGACTGTCATAATGACTAACCTATCATGGTGAGCTTTATCTATAACTGGGTCTTTCAGACCTTCAGTATTAAAGGTAAATTTTTTAACTTTAGCACAACACTTTTTAAGTTTAAGTTGCAAGACACTTTTAACAATGTAATGGTCAGATCCAATTTCAGGTCCCCTATATGCCCTGGTATTCCTAACAGAACTAGCCCATTTGCTGTTAATTAATATATAATCAATCATATTCTTATGCAGCCCATCAGGTGAAACTCATATGTACTTATGTATGTCGCGATGTTTGTAATAAGTGCTAGTTATTCCGAAACCATTGAGTTAACTTACCTGTAGGAGACGTTGCCCATTGCTGCTACCAATACCAAAAGGGCCTATCACCCCTCCCCAAAGGTCAGAGTCAGTACCAACTTTGGCATTGAAGTCACCTAGAACAAGGGTATATCTCCTTTCTTGACAGAATTCAAATTATCCTGAAGTTGTCCATAAAACCTATCCTTCTCATCCTCATCGGCATCCTCAGTGGGAGCATAACAGCAGATAACATTCAAGTCTTTAATGCTTGTCTGAAATTTTGCTGTAAGAAACCTTTCATTAATGCATTCATATCCTAGAAGAGCATCACTAGCATGTCTGCTGAGCAGCAGACCCACGCCTTGGTGATGCTTTCCATCCACCCTCCCTGTAGAGAGAAATTTAAAGTTATTTTTAAATGTCTCACCTTTACCTGTCTATCTGGTCTCTTGCAAGCCTAGAATATCTAGGTTACAGCGCTGGAATTCCTGCGTGAGGACATCAAGAGAATAATCTCTATGTAATGTCTTCACGTTCCACGTTCCTGCAGAGAGAAAATGATTAGTAGGATTTTTAAAGAAATTAGGTTTATTGAGATTGGTAGGGCCAACAATATCAAACAGCCCCCTGATCGCAGGCATGGGGCAAAGACCTGTTCCTTCTCCGCTAAAGGATGAAGTCACCGATGCTGGTAGCTTCAGGCACCACCTTTTCAAGTGGACTTTTTAAGAGCCAAATGACCTGCCTGAGACACATTACTCCAGTTGAGACTTGACGATGCCCAACTAGCCAAGTAAGGTTCAGGTAACTGCGATGGCCTCTGATTAGGATTATCCACCAGCTGATATAAGGTATCCCATGCCTCTGTTCACTTAGGGCTGGCAACCCAGAAGCAAACAGAAAACACAGCGGCAGATTCTCCCTCACCAGAGGCCCACCAGTGCAGCAGGGATAAATCTCAGCGACGGCCAAGCTGGAACTCAAACCTGGGAACTGCAGATTATGACCCTGGCACGCTACCGATTGAGCTATACCCTTATGACAAGGTTGAGTAGTCTTTGTGAGTTTTATCTCTGTGCGGTACTTTTTTGCACACAATGAGCTAAATGGCCAGGTCACAAGGACCACAGAGGCTCAGAGAAAGTTGGGGGAGAGGACCCAGTGAACAGCTGTTGGGAGACAGATGGTAGCTCCCTGGCCATCCAGCGTGTTCTTTAATGTGCACAAAGTATGGCTTTCCCGAACACGAGGCTACGGCTTAACATCCCATCCGACGAACGCTGGCCTTTCTAAGCCTATCTCTGTCTCCTACTGAACGAGGGCAGGGCGAGGAGTTTTGCGGAGAGATTACGAGTCTCGCGCTCTACTGACTGAGCCTCCCCCCCCCCCCTTTTTTTAAAACAAATCTCAATCAGCTTCACTTCTGGTATGATCCCTAATTAACTTGTACTTACACAAATTAATCCACAGCACATCATCATCATATTAAGCATTTAATCTCTATTAAGTTGTTTAAGTATCATGATGTCATCAGGAGATTGTGGTTACGGATCCCACCCGGCTGAAGACAATGTTTCCTCTATACCCATTGTCATCCCGATAAATAGTCTAATAGTGATTAAATGCTTAGTGATGATATTACGCCGTGAATTAAGTAATCACGAGGCAACGCCGTGAATTACTTTGTGTAAAATGCAAGAGATTTGTACAGAAGCGAAAATTCTACCGGTTTGTGCGGGCGTTCAGTTTCTCAGTCGTCCTCCGGTTGGGTTGTTTTACCTCCGAGCGGCACTTTTTTGCACACCATGGGCTAAATGGCCAGGTCACAAGGACCCCGAAGGCTCAGAGAAGGTTGGGGGAGGGGACCCACTGGAACAGCTGTTGGGAGACATGGTAGCCTTCTGTCAAGGCCGGGGCGGGGTGGCTCAGTCGGTAGCGCGCCAGGCTCGTAATCTGTAGTTCCCAGGTTCGAGTCCCAGCTGGGTCAGCGTTGAGATTTATCTCCGCAAAAATTCCCCGCCCTGCCCACGGTCAGTAGGGGACACCGATGGGCTTGGAAAAGCCGCCGTCCGTCGGATGGGATGTTAAGCCGTGGCCCCGTGTGCGGGAGAGCCATACCCTGTGCACGTTAAAGAACACGCTGGATGGCCTTGACGGGAGGCTACCATCTGTCTCCCAACAGATGTTAATCTAAGGGACCTGGGTTCGAGCCCCGGGTAAGGCATGGATGTATGTGTCATTTTTGTGCTGTGGTCCTGCCATCCTCACAGACCTTCTACTATGGCATATAAACTGACAGGCTCCTGTCAGACCTCTGTGACAAGCAGTTGCTTGAGGGGGTATTTATTTATTTTATTTTATTAAATCACAACGCTGACCCAGCTGCGACTCGAACCTGGGAACTACAGATTATGAGCCTGGCGCGCTACCGACTGAACCACCCCCGCCCCACTTGAGAACTGAACATTTCTGCTTCTTAATATTTCCATACGCTCTTCTGACGATTACATAAAGATAACCAAACTTTCACACAGTCCCCTGAAAGTCCTAAACATGGATATAAAAATGCTAGCCATAGAACCATTAAATCCCATTATCCCTCCTACTGCATCCTTTACGTTTAAAACATGAATATCATATATATCATTTTGATATTACTACCGTTTTTTAACGTCGTCTACGGATAATAAAAGTAGCACTTTCGCGTTTGTTTATGTCAGAAAAGAAACAGCAAAGCTAATAGTGGACATTCTTAGCGCAGCAAAGAGATGCCAAAGGCCTTGAGGTAGAAGAGGAATCTTCCTTACCAGTGAACTTGGCGGCACTCGCGCTGTCGAAGTCGTAACTGACGTACTTAAAGCAATCATAAATCATGACGTAAAGTCAATAACACTCACCTATCGCACCTAATAATGTTGCAGAATATTTTAAGAGGGAAGAGTTCGTTTGATGAGCTCAAGTGCAGAGTTCTTTTCTAAGATGGAGTTTGAATAGATAATATTGCCATCTTGCTGCAATTTTAACAAGGCGTTAATGAAGTTAACGCCTTGTTAAAATTGCAGCTATATTTTTGTATAAATAGCTATTATTTTCAGTAATAGCTTGTAATAATAATCAGTATACGTATAGCTTGTATAAATAGCTATTATTTTCAGTTTTTGCCTATTATTTATTGATTATTCTTTTGTTTCATAGATTTCCTTTATATTCATTGTTTTGGTTTGCGAAATTTGGTTGATTTCTGTGTTTATAGTCTCTTATTAATCAGTTTGTTTATTTCAGTGCATATCTATTAGAAGTTTTCACATTTTCCTGTCATCTCCGTTAAAAGTTACACATTTCCCTGTCATCTCTGTAGGAAGTTAACATACTTTCCTGTCATCTCTGGGGCGGGGGGTAGCTCAGTCGGTAGCGCGCCAGGCTCGTAATCTGTAGTTCCCAGGTTCAAGTCTTAGCTAGGTCAACGTTGAGATTTATCTCCGCAAAATTCCCCGCCCTGCCCACGGTCAGTAGGGGACACCGATGGACTTCGAAAGACCGCCGTCCGTCGTATGTGACGTTAAGCCGTGGCCCCGTATGTGCGAGAGACACATATCCTGTGCCCTCCCGTCAAGGCTGGATGGCCTTGACGGGAGGCTACCATCTGTCTCCCAACAGCTCTTCCAGTGGGTCCCATCCCAAACTTTCTCTGAGCTTTCGGGGTCCATGTGACCTGGCCATGTAGCCCATGATGTGCAAAAAAGTGCGGCTCAGAGGTAACCCAACCCAACCAGACATTTACATATTTCTCTGTCATCTCCATCTGACATTTACCTATTTCCTTCTCATCATCGTCAGAAGCAAACACTTTCTCAGTCACCCGTCAAAATGAAATGAGTGAATGAATCAGTTTATTAACTTAAATATCATTATAAACATTACAGCAAAAACTTTACAATTGAACAATAAGTGAAAAGGAAAAACGTAAGAAGCCCAAGCTTTTAAAATGTTTCCCAAAACATAAATTTTCAATACATCGATGGCGACCTGCCATATTGATATATTCGCGTGACATACTGAGATTCTTTTCTATAAAGAATCCCTAAATTAATACAATATTAATATTTCAAGAAACAAATTGCTCTATAAATAATTTTTATAAGAATATTTAAACTTACAGCAAATACATGGTTTTAATAAATTAAGGAAAATCCCTATGTTAAGTCAATAGGAAGCCAACGTCAAAGCTCTGTAACTTCTAAAATAAGTTTTTTTGTTTCGAAAAATGTGATTGCAGATAAAGATCTCAATCATATAAATCAATATCTCGATTTTCAACAATATTCGTTCAATATTTAAATGAGTTATGGAAGTTTCAATATTCAGCGATAGCAATGCCAGTCTTAAGAAACTTGACTTCAGATATTACAAAACTGAAGAATGGTGAAAGAATTCTTTACACAAAGTTCTAAAATACAAACTTATTTTATTAAACACTTTGATACAATACTTATTCCTAAGTTTTAATTAAATTCTGAAGTTAATTTTTGTGGCTGGCATTATTATCGCTAAATATTCCAACTTCGATAACTCATTAAATACTGAAAGAATATTGTTGAAAATCGAGATACTAATTATTTGAATGAGATCTTTATCTGAAATCACATTTTTCAAAACAAACTTATTTTACAAGTTATAGAGCTTTTACGTTAGCTTCCCATTGACTTAACATAGGGATTTTCCTTAATTTATGGAAACCAGTGAAGCAATGGATGATATATCATCTGGAATTTCGTCATTCCACAATCTGGAACCTACAAACCTTATTGAACGTTGACCAATAGTTTTCCTATAAAAGGGTACTCTAAATCTATGTTATTTGATATCATAGTCATGTATTCAACCTTTATTGGAAAAATCATACAATTCGATTTGATCCCAGTAACTTATTTTTTATAGCATGACTAATATTTCCTATAGAAAATTTATAGACATTAAAGAATGTTATGGATTTAATGGCATTCCATAAGATGCCATTAAATGCCGTACTGGATCTTGATAATTTAATTTTAAAAGATATCAACATTCTTTTCTGAAGACAAAGTATAACGTTTAAGTTACGAACACTGGTGTTTCCCCAAACACTAATAACATATGTATGAATATACTAAAGCATAACATAAAAAAATAAAAAACCCTCAAGCAGCTGCTTGCCACAGAGGTATGACAGGAGCCTGTCTGTAGTCATTTATAAACGACATTTTTCAGAGAAAAATTAATCATGCTATTTTTATTAAGAAAAAATACATTTAGTATTATTCAATTTATAACCATTCTATTATGCAATAGCCAGTTATTTATATCCTTAAGTGTACTATTAGTTTCATCAACAAGTACTTTCCCAGTCACTCCATCAGAAGTAAATACTTTTCCTATCATCACCGTCAGAAGTATACACTTTGCCTGTCATCTTCGTCAAAAGTTACACATTTCTGTCATCTCCGTCAGAGTATACACTTTCCCTGTCATCTCCTTCAGACGTTTACGCTTTCCCTGTCATCTCCATCAGAAGTATGCGCTTTCCCTGTCATCTCCATCAGAAGTATACGCTTTCCCTGTCATCTCCATCAAAAGTTTACTTTTCCCTGTCATCTCTATCAGAAGCATACGCTTTCCCTGTCATCTCCATCAGAAGTATACGCTTTCCCTGTCATCTGTATTAAAAGTTTACTTTTCCCTGTCATCTCCATCAGAAGTATACGCTTTCCCTGTCATCTCCATCAGAAGTATACACTTTCCCTGTCATCTCCATCAGAAGTATACGCTTTCCCTGTCATCTCCATCAAAAGTTTACTTTTCCCTGTCATCTCCATTAAAAGTTTACTTTTCCCTGTCATCTCCATCAGAAGTATACACTTTCCCTGTCATCTCCATCAGAAGTATACGCTTTCCCTGTCATCTCCATCAGAAGTATACGCTTTCCCTGTCATCTCCATCAGAAGTATACGCTTTCCCTGTCATCTCCACCAGAAGTATACGCTTTCCCTGTCATCTCCATCAGAAGTATACGCTTTCCCTGTCATCTCCATCAGAAGTATACGATTTCCCTGTCATCTCCATCAGAAGCATACGCTTTCCCTGAAATCTCCATCAGAAGTATACGCTTTCCCTGTCATCTCCATCAGAAGTCTACGCTTTCCCTGTCAACTCCATCAGAAGTATACGCTTTCCCTGTCATCTCCATCAGAAGTATATGCTTTCCCTGTCAACTCCATCAGAAGTATACGCTTTCCCTGTCATCTCCATTAAAAGTTTACTTTTCCCTGTCATCTCCATCAGAAGTATACGCTTTCCTTGTCATCTCCATCAGAAGTATACGCTTTCCCTGTCATCTCCATCAGAAGTATACGCTTTCCCTGTCATCTCCATCAGAAGTATACGATTTCCCTGTCATCTCCATCAGAAGTATACGATTTCCCTGTCATCTCCATCAAAAGTTTACTTTTCCCTGTCATCTCCATCAGAAGCATACGCTTTCCCTGTCATCTCCATCAGAAGTATACGCTTTCCCTGTCATCTCCATCAGAAGTATATGCTTTCCCTGTCATCTCCATCAGAAGTATACGCTTTCCCTGTCATCTCCATCAGAAGAATACGCTTTCCCTGTCATCTCCATCAGAAGTATACGCTTTCCCTGTCATCTCCATCAGAAGTATACGATTTCCCTGTCATCTCCATCAGAAGTATACGCTTTCCCTGTCATCTCCATCAGAAGTATACGCTTTCCCTGTCATCTCCATCAGAAGTATATGCTTTCCCTGTCAACTCCATCAGAAGTATACGCTTTCTCTGTCATCTCCATTAAAAGTTTACTTTTCCCTGTCATCTCTATCAGAAGCATACACTTTCCCTGTCATCTCCATCAGAAGTATACGTTTTCCCTGTCATCTCCATTAAAAGTTTACTTTTCCCTGTCATCTCCATCAGAAGTATACACTTTCCCTGTCATCTCCATCAGAAGTATACGCTTTCCCTGTCATCTCCACCAGAAGTATACGCTTTCCCTGTCATCTCCATCAGAAGTATACGCTTTCCCTGTCATCTCCATCAGAAGTATACGATTTCCCTGTCATCTCCATCAAAAGTTTACTTTTCCCTGTCAACTCCATCAGAAGTATACGCTTTCCCTGTCATCTCCATCAGAAGTATATGCTTTCCCTGTCAACTCCATCAGAAGTATACGCTTTCCCTGTCATCTCCATTAAAAGTTTACTTTTCCCTGTCATCTCCATCAGAAGTATACGCTTTCCCTGTCATCTCCATCAGAAGCATACCTTTCCCTGTCATCTCCATCAGAAGTATACGCTTTCCCTGTCATCTCCATCAGAAGTATACGCTTTCCCTGTCATCTCCATCAGAAGTATACGCTTTCCCTGTCAACTCCATCAGAAGTATACGCTTTCCCTGTCTTTGGGTTGGGTTGTTTTACCTCTGAGCGGCACTTTTTTGCACACCATACGCTAAATGGCCAGGTCACATGGACCCCGAAGGCTCAGAGAAGGTTGGGGGAGGGGACCCACTGGAACAGCTGTTGGAAGACAGATGGTAGCCTCCCGTCAAGGCCATCCAGCGTGATCTTTAACGTGCACAGAGTATGTATTTCCCACACACGGGGCTACGGCTTAACGTCCCATCTGATGGACGGCGGCCTTTCCAAGCCCATCGGTGTCCCCTACTGACCATGGACAGGGCGGGGAATTTTGCGGAGATAAATCTCAACGCTGACCCAGCTGGGACTCTAACCTTGGAACTACAGATTACGAGCCTGGCACGCTACCGACTGAGCCACCCCCGCCTCGCTTTCCCTGTCATCTCCATCAGAAGTATACGCTTTCCCTGTCATCTCCATCAGAAGTATACGCTTTCCCTGTCATCTCCATCAGGGGTATATGCTTTCCCTGTCATCTCCATCAGAAGTATACGTTTTCCCTGTCAACTCCATCAGAAGTATACGCTTTCCCTGTCATCTCCATCAGAAGTATACGCTTTCCCTGTCATCTCCATCAAAAGTTTACTTTTCCCAGTCATCTTCAAAAGTTTACTTTTCCCTCGTCATCTCCATCAAAAGTTTACTTCTCTCTGTCATCTCAATCAAAAGTTTACTTTTCCCTGTCATCTCCATCAAAAGTTTACGCAATTCTCAATCATCTCTGGAATTCTTTTATTGAATATTTTATATAATATGTATACTTTTTCTATTAAATTTTTAACTCCTCTCCCTCAGGAAAAAAAATTGGCAACCTACACCGATCCTTTGGGTGAACTTTTTGATGGCACATGGACAGATGATTCAACCTACACCAATCCTTTGGGTGGATTTTTTAATGGCACATGGACAGATGATTCAACCTACACCGATCCTTTGGGTGGACTTTTTGATGGCACATGGACAGATGATTCAACCTACACTGATCCTTTGGGTGGACTTTTTGATGGCACATGGTAAAAAAAAATTGCTGGTCCGCCACATCAGAAAATTTAAGAAGCAATTTTGTAAAAGCATGGTCGAAACAAAGTGCGACATGGGTAAAAAATTTGAACGAACCGACTTCGAAAGGTGTCTCATCGTTGGAGCGCAATGGGCAGGAGCATACGTAAAGGAGGTGATGGATGATGGAACTCGGCGGAAAATCGTGCGCCACAGTATCCCAGGTGTATGGAGAATGACAAAAGCTCTTAAAAAAAAAAAGTCCGCCGATCATAGCAAATGAGGGAGGAAAAAGGCTCTGACAGACAGGAACAGAAAACGAACACGAACTATACAGAAAAACAGAGCCTCTACAGTCCTGAGAGAGACGACGTCTCTCTCATGGAGAAAGCTGATGATCTGATGGAGAAAGCTGCACTTCTCCACCACATGGAGAAGCTGAAATCTAATGGAGAAAGCTGCACTTCAAAATCCATTTCCTCGAAAACTATGCCAGAGAATTGGAAATTGTACGATGATACAAACGACGAAATTTTTGGTAGGTGATCCTAATAATTTGGTCAGAAAATATATGCAAAAGAACAAAGTCAATTAAATTTTTCATCTCCATCAAAAGTTTACTTTTCCCGGTCATCTCCATCAAAGTTTACTTTTCCCGGTCATCTCCATCAAAAGTTTATTTTTCCCTGTCATCTCCATCATTTCTCCTACATTTTAGAGTAAAACATGTTTAAATATTTCTTCTAAACGTAACACTTCTACGCAATAGTATAATTATAGCTTTTTAAGTACGATATACTTACATTAGTTGAAAAAAAATTGATTGTCGTGAGTGGGATACGAACTCACGTCTCCCAGAAGCATGCCGGGTGTTCTAACCGCTAGGCCATCAGAAGCTAACCATTTCTTCAACAAGGTGATATATAAGGTGGGTTGGGTTGTTTTACCTCTGAGCGGCACTTTTTTGCACACCATGGGCTAAATGGCCAGGTCACAAGGGCCCCAAAGGCTCAGAGAAGGTTGGGGGAGGGGACACACTAGAACAGTTGTTGGGAGACAGATGGTAGCCTCCCGTCAAGGCCATCCAGCGTGTTCTTTAACGTGCACAGGGTATGACTCTCCCGCACACGGGGCCACGACTTAACGTCCCATCCGATGGACGGCGGCCTTTCCAAGCCCATCGGTGTCCCCTACTGACCGTGAGCAGGGCGGGGAGTTTTGCGGAGATGTCTCAATGCTGACCCAGCTGGGACTCGATTCTGGGAACTACAGATCACGAGCCTGGCAGGCTACCAACTGAGCCACCCCCGACCCAACACATAAGCATTCCTGTTTCTTGTCTATAGAACGTTTTCCTGTAACACTATTACTGAATTATGGTATACTTAGTTTTGGGGGGTAGCTCAGTCCTCGGTAAGAAAAGGGGTTACCGATGGGTTTGGAAAGGCAGTCCTCCGTCGGATGGGACATTAAGCTGTGGTCTCGTGTGCAGGAGATCTAAAACTTGTGCATTTTAAAAACATGCTGGATAGCCTTAAGGTGAGGCAACCATGTCTTCTCATGCAAATATGGCCTCAGTTGCCGATGCGCCAATAAACCTCAAACAACCTAACAGCTGTACAGTGCTGTTAGGTTCAGTGGGCTCCCTTCGCTCAACCTTCTCTAAGACCTTGTTATTTATCTGATCTTGCCGTTTAGATTATTGTGTGCAAAGCAGTGCAGCTCAAAGGCAAAACAACGGAACTCAAATTTCATCTAGGCTTTGACCAACCACGGGTTGAACTGTCATGTTTACAGAGCGTGCTGAATATTTCTTTCAGGTGTTGTGCCAGTAGACTGATTAGTAATGCAATTTTTGCGCCACAAGTGCTTCAAAATTAGCTTATTTACGTATACAAATTGGTCGGCATCCCTCTGGGGTGAATGACGTCAGAATGAAACATTCCACTCACCTAAGGCTGGAGCCTCTTCTTGTAACTTTCGACTCGTGTCGAGGATGAAGAGAATGTTGATCACTACGGTAACCATGAGGACCACCAGAAGCAGGAACTGAAAAGATACAAAACAAGGATTTTGCAGATTAAACATTCTTAATTCGGAAAAAATTTAAAAAAAAATTAATTTACTTATCTGGTATGAGAAACATGTATGATGAGATTTTCAATATATATATATATATTGGGTAGGGATTGCTCAGTCGGTAACACGCCAAGCTTGTAATCTGCAGTTCATAGGTTCGAGTCCCGCCTGAGCTAGTGTTGAGATTTATCTCCGCAAAACTTACGGCCCTGCTCACGATCAGCAGGAGACACCGATGGGCTTGGAAGAGCCACCGTCCGTCGAATGGGACGTCAAGACGTGACTCTGTGCGGGAGAGCCATATCATGTGCTCGTTAAATATGCTGGATGGCCTTGACGGGAAACCACCATCTGTCTCCTAACAGCCATACAATGGTACACTTCCCCCAACGTTCTCTGAGCCCTTGGAGTCTTTGTGACCTTCTCCGCAAATTTCTCCACCCTGCCCACGGTCAGTAGGGGACACCGATTGGCTTGGAACGGCCGCCGTCCGTCGGATGGGACGTTAAGCCGTGGCTCCGGATGCGGGAGAGCCTACCCTGTGCACGTTAAAGAACACGCTGGATGGCCGTGACGGGAGGCTACCATCTCTTTCCCAACAGCTGTTCCAGTCGGTCCTCTCCCCCAACCTTCTCTGAGCCTTCGGGATCCTTGTGACCTGGCCATTTAGCCCATGGTGTGCAAAAAAGTGCCGCTCAGAGGTAAAACAACCCAGCCCAAACCTTGAGAATTGGCCATTTAGATCATTGCGTGCAAAAAATATGACTCAAAGGTAAAACAATCCAAACCAGGCTGAAGTCACAACTGGTCCAGCGTTGAAAATTTCCTCCATTAATCACCGTTGTTTTACCTCAGAGCGGTACTTTTTTTCCCACAATGACCAGGTGGCAAAGACCCCGAGAGCTTAGAGAAGGTTGGGGGGAAGGATCCACTGTACAGCTGTTAGGTTGGTTGGTTGGTTGGTTGAGGTTTATTGGCGCATCGGCAACTGAGGCCATAATGCGCCAGACAAAGACAAATAGTAAATAAGAGATAAAAATCGTGTAAACCTACGAACAAAGTTAAAAGCAACATCTAAATGTGATAAAATACGATAGAAAAAGAGCAACAAGTGTAAAACAAGGAAAGACAAAACCAACAAATATATATATCAAAAAAACCACAATAAAAATTGTGTAAAACAACAAATATTTATATATATATATACAGTATATACAATGGATAAAACTAACCCAGGTGTAAATGACCTAGGTCAGATGGCGAATAAATAAGAAATCCATAAAATCGTAACCTGTTAAAATAACCTGTATACTGCAAAAAATCAAAAATTGGAGGTAAAAAGCAATGATCAGTTAAAAGATGTCCAAGTGTAAGAGGCTCGGACGCAAAATCATGAAAGTTAAAATACAATTTTCGTTCAATATTAAAAGCTTCACATTCAATTAAAACATGTTTAACGGTTAAAACGGTGTCACAAAACTCGTACTTAGGTACGTCGTCCGCCCGTAGAAGAAACGAATGAGTAATAAACGAGTGACCAAAGTGGAGCCGAGCAAGTACAACTTCCTCCTTGAGATTCCTGAGATAACAAGACTGCCATGGTTTGATCTCAAAGAGCTTGTTCGTAAGCTGTTCTGACCAAGATCTCTGCCACTGTGCCTGGAGCTCGATGGTAAAACGTTGTCGGAAATCCAGATATGGAACCGGCAATGGCGAGTCCGACAGGGGTATGGCTGACCTGGCAGCAGAATCTGTCAAATCATTGCCCCTGATTCCGACGTGACCAGGCACCCAACAGAAATGGATGGTGGTTGTGGCTGCCAGACGATGTAGCTGCTGGCGGATCTTAGTAAGAACTGGGTGAGACCGATGCCTTACCGAGATCAAAGCCTGTAGTGAGCTAAGCTAGTCGGTGTATAGTACACACCAACGATGATGCTTAGCCACCACGTGGTGGTCTTGGACCACCATGTGGTCCAAGGCGAGGCCAATAGCGTGCAACTCTGCAGTGAAGATGGAACTCTGCAGTGGGATCTGGTATGCAATGATTACATAACAGCAGACCATGGCCAATCCCACTGATGTGCCAGACTTCGAGTCATCTGTGAAGACAAGCAAGAAGTCCGGGTACTCAGCATGATGGCTGGCAAAGAGTTGCTGTACACACAGTCGGGTGTAAAGGCTTTCCCCGTCCTGCAAAGGGAAAAATCGCAGGAAGGGGAAACAGCGAGCCACGGTGGAATTCGCTCAGCTGTCGACTGTGCGACGCTATCGAGACTGGTGTTGACGTCTCCGAGGTAGCATCGGACTCGCAAACCAAATGGATGAATGGCAGTCAGCCGATTAGTATAAAGTGTTTCCCACTTTGGACTTAAAACACAGTCCCAAGTGGGATGGCCAGGCAGGGATCGCAATTTCGATGTGTATTGTAGAGACAACTGCTGACGGTGAAGAGATAAAGAGAGTTCGTCGGTCTCGACGTAGAGACTCTGGACTGGTGAGGTGTGGAAGGCTCCCGTGAAAACATGGAGAACCTGATGATGGAGGGTGTCCATAGTCCAGTTTCGATCGGACAAGTGCACAGTAGAGGCAGAGCAAAGAACATCGGTCCTACCCCCCAAGAAAGGGAGGAGAGGACCTTGACGATGTTCAATGCCCACGTACACTTGGACCTGAGATGACGTATGTGAGGTAAAAAGGTCAATTTCCAATCGAATATGAGACCGAGAAACCTGGTCTCCACCACAACTGGAATGATGTTACCCCTCAGTACTTACTTTCACTCCCCAACCCACACTTTCACTGCCATTGTCGTCAACATTTCACTGCCTGTGCCGATGCTCGGGATCCAGGTGAAGATTACACTTGTGGCAAAAGTGCACACAAGAGGTCTTCTGTGGGGAGAACAGAAACCCGTTTGCCGTCGCCCAAACCGAAAGATTGTTCAGGGCAATTTGCAGTTGTCTTTCAATGACCCTCATGCTGGACGAAGAGCAAAAGATGCTAAAGTCATCAACATAGAGGGCATTGCCCTCTATGTTGATGAAGGAAGTTGTCTAGTTATAGAATTAATCTTGACAGCGAAAAGCATAACACTCAAGACGCAGCCTTGTGGCACCCCCTGTTCTTGGAGGTACGGCCACAACTGAGTGTTGCCGACACGGACACGAAAAGAACATGTCGATAAGAAGTTGGAGATGAAGATCGGCATGTGACCTCTCAAGGTGAAGCTGTGAAGGTCACAAAGAATGCCGAATCTCCAAGCCGTGTCGTACGCTTTTTCGATGCTGAAGAAAATTGACACCAGGTGCTATCTTAGTAAAAATGAGTTTCTGATTGCCGATTCGAGGCGTATCAAATGGTCAAGAGTTGACCGTTGCCTGCGAAAGCCACACTGGGTGTTGGAAAGAAGGTTGTGATGTTCTAAATACCAGATGAGTCTGGCATTTACCATTCTTTCCAACACCTTGCACACGCAGCTCGTCAATGCAATGGGACGATAATTGGAAGGAATCTTGGAATCCTTTCCTGGCTTTGGGAAGGCCAAGACCATGGCCTCCTGCCAGGAGTCCGGAAACTGCTCCTCGAGAAAAATGCGATTGAAAAGATGGAGCAGCCGATCCTTACTCGATGGTGAGAGGTGTTGGAGCATGGCATAATGGACATTGTCTGGCCCGACAGCAGATGCACGCGAGGAGTGCAGAGCAAGGCGAAGCTCCTCTGCTGTGAATGGCCTGTTGTAAGGCTCCAGGCCATTCGACTGGAAAGACAGCAGAGCGCGTTCTGCCCTGCCCTTCTGGGCCAGAAACTCGGGGGAGTAAATGACGAAGAAGAGATGCAGGAGGACTCCCCCAGAGTGTTGGCAATTGTTTTGTGATCAGCAATTGCCTGTCCATTGTGTTCCAGGATCGATAACGAGTGGGACGTGTAGTTCCCACCCATCTTCCAGACTTTATCCCACATGGCCTTAGAATTGGTCATGCGGGTGATAGAAGACGTATACTTGATCCAAGATTCCTTCTGGCTCTGGCGTCGGACGAAACGAGCTTTTGCCCTGGCGCGTTTGAACTTTTCGAGGTTAGGGGTCATCGGATATCTCCGAAACACCCCCCAAGCCTTGTTCTGAGCTATACGAGTTGCAGTGCAATCTGGATTCCACCACGGTTTCAGAAAACGAGGAAACCATGTCGAAGATTGAGGAATTGTTGATGCAGCTGCATCTACGATACAGTCCATCTGCTGCATTGATGGGCTCCTGGCTGACAGAGTGGTCATCGAGCTTGGAGAGCAGCTTAAAACCACCCAAGTCAGCCCGATCGAGCCTCCACTGTGAGACGCGTGAAGAGCTGCAAGGCCCCCCATGGGAGATGATGCACACTACGGGGAGGTGATCGCTTCTGTACGGGTTGTTCTTGACCTCCCATGTAAAGAGTGGAAGGATCGAGGAGGAACAGATGGTGAGGTCAATGGCAGTGAAAGTGTGGGTTGGGGAGTGAAAGTAAGTACTGATACCAGTGTTCAACAGGGAGAGAGAAGGATCCAGGAGCCACTGCTCCAGGACCCCACCCCTACCGTTGGTGTCAGCACTGCCCCAAAGTGGACTGTGGCCATTGAAGTCCCCCATTATAAGGAAGGGGGATGGCAGCTGCGAGACGAGATCATCAAGTTCTTCCTTGAAGACGATGCTCCCAGGTGGAAGATATACAGCGCAGACAGTCAGTGAACAGTGAGAACCCCACAAAGAGGCGGATGGCTACCACCTCTAAGTTGGTGGTCAGGGGTACGACCTGGAATGGAGAATGGTTGCTCACGAGGATGGCGACACCCCCGTGAGCCGGACCAACTCCATCCCGGTGAACTAGTGAAAAGGGTCGGATCATGGGATCTGTGACTGTCTGCAAGTAAGGTACACACAGATGGGCTGGTGCAGGTACCACCTGCAGCAGCCCATCTGTGTGTACCTTACACACTTTATGTCACCTGCAGGTACACACAGATGGGTTGGTGTGCCTGAAGGAGTGCCTTGATGTCGTCAAGATTCCTCTGGAATCGACGACAATTCCATTGTAGGAGTGTGGCCATCTCAGGACTTACAAGAGTGGGAGGACGACGAATTTCTATTCAACTTAACCGCTGCAGAGGACAGTTTAGTGAATAGGGGGCGGTCGGTATCCACGTCCTCGGAATCGTCTGACATGTATCGGTGACCGCCCTTTGTGGAGGAGTGATTTGGTTCTTTTTGGCCCCGGTGGGGCCCCCTTAGGTTTGGAAGGTCTTGCTGTCTGAGGACGGAGAGAAGGAGGCCTTCCGGTGGAGGTGGAAGGCTGAGTTGCAGGAATGGAAACCGGGGTTGATGTTAAAGTCGACACCACTCTTGGTTTCGCCTGCGTAAGCAGGTACTTGGCTGTGGGCGAGAAAGACTCAGTTGGTGGTACACTGATGTCAGTCTGCACCGCCACCGAAGTCATTGGAACGATGGGCTTCCCAATGACTGCACTGGCATAGGATACCTTGCCAGGTGGTGCGGGCAGTGCAGCAAGCTTTCTTGCCTCAGCGTATGTGATGTTATTCATAACTTTCAAGCGTTGTACCTCCTTTTCCTCCTTCCACTTCAGACAGTCGCGGGAGTACGCCGGATGTTCGCCATTGCAGTTCACACAGCATGCCTTTTCTGCTATGCAGTCAGGATCCAGATGATCCTTACTGTCACAGCGAGCACAGGTGGCCTTGCCCCAGCAAGCTGCGCAGCTTAATGACTTACGTCGGATAATGGAAGTCATTAAGCATGGACACAGATGATCTGGGGGCGGGGGTGGCTCAGTCGGTAGTGCACCAGACTCGTAATCTGCAGTTCCCAGGTTCGAGTCCCAGCTGGGTAAGCATTGAGATTTATGTCCGCAAAACTCCCCGCCCTGCCCACGGTCAGTAGGGGACACCGATGGGCTTGGAAAGGCCGCCGTCCGTCGAATGGGACGTTAAGCCGTGACCCCGTGTGTGGGTGAGTCAAACCCTGTGCACGTTAAAGAACACACTGAATGGCCTTGACGGGAGGTTACCATCTGTCTCCCAACAGCTGTTCCAGTGGGACCCCTCCCCCAACCTTCTCTGAGCCTTCGGGGTCTTTGTGACCTGGCCATTTAGCCCATTGTGTGCAAAATAGTGCCGCTCAGAGGTAAAATAACCCAACCCGGCAAGCTGTGTGAGCATGACCGTATATATCTGACACTGAAAACAGTGCAGGGGGTTCGGAATATACAGTCGTACCTCACAATGCAAATAACCTGCCTTGATGGAAGAAGGCAGGTGTGGCGTGTTAAATGTCACAATCAGCACCCAGGCGGGTGCCAATTTCCCATCACGGCGTGTCGAAACATGATGGACTGCTGTTACTCCTTGAGGTGTGAGCTCTGAGAGCATTTCCTCCTCGGTGACTTTGAGGAGGCCCCACTTGGTGATCACACCCCGAGAGGAATTTAATGTTTTGTGGGGAGTGACCTCGACAGCCACCCCACCAATCTCTGTAACCTTAAGGAGTAATTCTGAATGTTTAGAACAAGCGGTCTCAACCTGTAAGTCGCCAGATCGTAAGCGCTTAACGGATTTCGGCTCTCCTGCAAGACCTTTCAAACCTTTATTAACGAAAAATGGGGACATGTCCCCAAGTACCAGATCGCCAGTGGAGTGGACGATCAGGAATCTCGGGAACGAATACACAGACAAAGAAGATGACGGCGTAGATGACAAAGATAACGAAGATGGGGGCTCGTGTCGAGCCCTCTTAGCGGCATTGATCGATTCAATTTCTTCATCAACTCTCATGGTTGTTTTTTGTGTGGTTCAGTGCCCGCTGTCCCCACCCTCCACGGAGCCCAACAAGGGGACGCCCAGTCGGGCGCCAGGGCTACACAGGCACTATACCCACACAGACAGTGAGCCAAGTTCTCACAAATAAATAAAAGGAAAATAAAAAGAGAAATGTGCAGAACAAAAACATTCTACACAAATGAAACAAAGTGTAAAATATCAAAATTGTGAATGGCCAAACTGGCCTCACAAAGAAAGGATAACGACAAAAGGAAAATAATCTGTGAGGAAACTTGCAAACCGGTACCCAGACCGCAGGCAAGGTTACTCACCACTCTGCATGGTTGACCCTAGCAGGACCTGCCCACCAGCCGATTGCTCCTGGGGGAGCCACCCCAGGAGCTCCCGTTTACCGGAAGCAGAGGCCCCGGAATCTGCTGCCCAGCCCCACGACAGACAGGCTCCCCAATGGCAAGGTGGCCAAAGGGGACCCCGCCAATCATGAGCTGAGGAGAGAAGACGAGGAACCCCGGGCAACTACCAGGATCCTCCTTTCCCGGGGCAAGGGTCTCTGTGCACAGCAAACACGCGGCGAGTGTTTAGGACCCTGTGAAGGTAACCGAGCTAGCGGAACCTTCACTGGGTGGTCCCCCTCACCGCGTACAGGCGCTCACACCGAGGGAGCACAGCTGTTAGGAGACATATGGTAGTATCCTGCAAGGCATCTAGCGTATTCTTTAACGTGCAAGTGTATGGCTCCCCCGTATACGAACCACAGCTTTACGCCCCATCCGAAGGACCGCAACCTTTTCAAGCCCATCGGTGTTCCCTACTGACCGAGAGCAGGGCGGGGAGTTTTGCGGAGATAAATCTGAACGTTGAAAATGCTTGGGGCTCGAACCTACTAACCACCGTTCTGCCCTCGGTGATAAAGAGGTGTACTGTGTAGCAGGTGTTGTTTTCCAAGCCCATCGTTAAGGTAACGATGGGCTTGGAAAATCCGTCGTATGGGACGTTAAGCCGTGACCTGTGTGTGCGGGAGAGGCATACCCTGTGCGCGTTAAAGAACACACTGGATGACCTTGACGGGAGGCTACCATCTGTCTCACAAAAGATAATACAATGGGTCCCCTCCCCCAACTTTCTCTGAGTTTTCGGGGTCCTTGTGACCTGACCATTTAGCCTATTGTGTGCAGAAAAAGTGCAGTTCAGAGGTAAAACAACCCAACTCAAAGTTGAAGAACACGCTGGATGGTCTTGACGGGAAGCTTCCATCCTGAAAGTTATCTTGTGGAGCTGTTCCCCTAACCTTCTCTGTGCCCTTGTGACCTAGCCATTAACCCATTGTGTGTAAAAAAAAATGGGGCTTAAGAGTAAACCAACCCATCTCCTTCAAATAAAAAAGGTGGGATCCAAGTAAGATAAAAAAAAAATCTTGAATATAGTGACAATCCCGGCGATTACTGGAAAACAAGATCTATTCAATTTGAGTGGGAAGAAAGCATCACTTACCTGAAAGAGTTTCGAGAGGAGTCTTCGAGGGGGCACTTGCCGTAGATACGCGCCAGGAGTGTAGAGGGCGGCGAGAGGCCTCTTCGGCACAAATGGCTGGGCGCGGGGATTGGGCTTCCAACCATCCATGGCCGTCATAGCAAAGCGAAGGTTAGAGGGTGCTGGGGCAATGTGCACTCGATGGCCTCCGTGGATCACACCAGCCTCGTGAAGGCGGGCGTGAATGATTCATCTTTCCCTGCAGGAAGAGAAAACGTACGCAGCAGTTAGACATGGGAGATTTTTCTAATAATAAAGTTTTGAAATAATATATTACAGTACTGTGCGAATTAGTTGGGACAAGCGAAGGAACGCTAAGTCCCTTCCGCTGCAGAATCTAAACTGCTGCAAGTCTAAACTTGTTCGTAACCTTCTGCTGCAAGTCTAAACTTGCGCGTGTCCCTGTAATGGACACGCGCAAGTTTAGACTTGCAGCAGAGCGATATCTGCAAGTCTAGAATTGTCTGTCGTGTTACTCTGCTATTATTTACACTTCCACTTTGGTCGGAATTGATATTTCATAGGCTGAGGACGTGATTATGTAAGTAGTTCACAATTTTCATTGGAAACTTTCTTTATTAAATACATCATGGACATCACGCCTCCTAAACGAACTAAAATAATCGCTTTAGGCGAAAACACTTCACTAACTGCTAGGCAAATAGCAAAAGCAGTTGGCGTCGGGAAATCCAGCATTTCACGGATCATGAAGCTGCATAAGGAGACAGGGTCTGTGGACACGTCCCGTAAAGGACATTGTGGAAGAAAAAGAAAAACCACTCCTAGAGATAATAGTCTAATTCGAAGAATTAGTATCATAGACCTGAAGAAGACCAGTGGAGACATGAAAAGGGAGATTGCGTCTCATGGGGTTAATATAGATGCTTCCACCGTACGCCGTCGCCTTCTGGAGTGGCCGTCGGGCTCGACGCCCCTCCAAAAAGCAGCTTTTGACACCCGCTATGAAGCAAAAAAGGATATCTTAGGCAAAGAAACATCGAGACTGGACTGTGGAGAAGTGGGAAAAAGTGATATTTTCCGACGAAACCCACTTTGAGGTGCATGGCTACAGGTCAAATTTCGTCTGCCGCTCGCCTGGAGAACCTCTTCGATCCGGCCACATCCAGCAATCCCCCAAACACCCACCCAAGGTCATGTTTTGGGGATGTTTCACAGCTTCCGGGCCACAGACGCTTCACCCCATCGAAGGAATGATGGACAGCAAAAAGTACGTAGGCGTTCTGGAGGCGAAAATGGACTCAACACTGCAGAAGCTGTTTCCTAACGGCGATGGGGTATTTCAACAGGATCTGGCTCCATGCCACAATTCTAAGCTTGCTAAGAGCTTCTTTACCCAGCAACATTTGAAGGTATTGGAATGGCCAGGAAATTCGCCCGATCTAAACCCCATTGAAAATTTGTGGGCCATTATTAAAGCGCGCATATCTAAGATGGATTGCACGACGAAAACCAAAATCATAGAAAATGTCATGAAAGTGTGGTACCACGACCCTGAAGTGAAGAAGATGTGTGGAAAGCTAGTGGCATCAATGGTTGAGAGGGTGAAAGAAGTAATTAAAGCTAAGGGGGGTCACATTCACTATTAACTATGTACACTGTTAAGCAAATAAATATTTTAGTTGTGTCTTCGTTACTGCATTTTCCTGTTGTCCCAACTAATTTGCACAGTACTGTAAGTTGCTTTAATTGAAAATCTTTTTTCTTCTCAGACATCGCATTTGACACGAAAGTCTGGCAGTAAACTGTTAATAGGGCTCGGCTTACAAAAAGTAATCTGGGTTGGGTTGTTTACCTCTGAGCGGTACTTTTTTGTACACCATGGGCTAAATGGCCAGGTAAGATCCCCCTTCTCTTTCTCTTCTTCTTCTCTGCCCTTCTCTGATCCCGAAGGCTCAGAGAAGGTTAGGGGAGGGGATCCACTGGAACAGCTGTTGGGAGGCAGATGGTAGCCTCCCGTCAAGACCATCCAGTGTGTCCTTTAACGAGCACAGGATATGGCTCTCCCGCCATATCCTGTGCCATGGCTTAACGTCACATCCGTCGGACGGCGTCCTTTCCAAGCCCATCGGTGTCCCCTACTGACCGTGGGCATGGCGGGGAATTTTGCGGAGATAAATCTCAACGCTGATCCAGCTGGGACTCGAAACTGGGAACTACAGATTACGAGCCTGGTGCGCTACCGACTGAGTCACCCTAGCCCCCAAAAAGTAATCTGACATTTCCATGTTATGTGGATGGAAAGCTTCATTCAAAGCTTCCTAACTTCGAAAATAAATTTTTTTTATGAAAAAAAAGTCACTAGAGATAAAATGAAGATCTTACCCAAATCTCTAAATATTTTCCGCAATGTTCGTTTAATATTTAAAGAATTATGGAAGCTGAAACATTTAATTAACTTTTGCTACCCATAAAAAATTTGCTTCAAAAGATAAAAAAAAAAAATTGTTTCAACAATGACTGAAATTTGTGTAACGATTTTTTTTTTCAGTGTTAATCAGTTTTGGGGATAAAAATATTTAGGATGATTGTGGAAGCAACGGTCTCCAGTTAAATATTCCACTTCCAATAACTCTTTGAATATTAAGGAAATAATGTTGAAAATTGAGATTTAGAAAGATTTGGGTGAGATCTTCAATTTATGTCCAGTTACATTTTTTCACGCTCGTAATCGGCAGATCCCAGGTTCGAGTCCCAGCTGAGCCAGCATTGAAATTTATCTCTGCAAAACTCCCCACCCTGCCCACGGTCAGTAGGGGACACCGATGGGATTGGAAAGACCGCCGTCCTCGGATGGGACGTTAAACCGTGGTTCCGTGTGCGGGAGAGCCACACCCTATACACGTTAAAGAATACGCTTGTCAGTGAGTCCCCTCTCCGCAACCTTCTCTGAGCCCTCGGGGTCCTTATGACCTGACCATTTAGCTCAATGTGTGCCAAAAAGTGCAGCTCATAGGCAAAACAACCTAACCCAAAAAAGTGGATTTCCATTTACGTAAACCCGTGGTCGAGTGGTTAGCACGCTTGGCTACTGATCTACGGGACCTGGGTTCGAGCCCCGGGTAAGGCATGGATGTTCGTGTTGTTTTCTGCTGAGGTCCTGCCATCCTCTCAGATCTTCTACTTTGGCATATAAACTGACAGGTTTGTGTCAGACCTCTGGCAAGCAGCTGCTTGAGGGGGTATTTATTTATTATTAACATCGAAATGTCTGGCTAATTTTTCTAAAATTTGGAAATGTTGAATTGTGCACCTCCGATATTATCAAACAGTTGAAAACATTTCTAATGTATGGTCTAAAAAAATGTTGATTTGTATCGTTCATCAATAATATTCTTTACACATAAACATTAGAAAAATACTATAATACTTTCCTACAACGATGACAAATATAGTGAAACTTCTGATGCTCCTTTAAGTTGTCTAGATGCTCATGTTTCATCAGAAGATAAAATAGATCCTCATTTTTTTCTGAGCGTTAATCTAAATGGGATTCATGCTTTCGTAAACTGCTTACTGTAGTTTATCTTTGTCAAGTACTTTGAAATTGAACACAATCTTCAATAATTATGGAATTTAATTACCTCAGATGGCAGTAATTAAATTCGATAGTTAATTACCTCAGATGGCTGTCATTTAGCTCCTTAACTAAACATCAACTGCTTGGAGTTTTCAGAGTTATCACACTAGATACTGCTATAAAGTAACGACAATAATTATCAATTTACATTACTGTAAAAAAAATATCAACTGACCTTCACGGTGCGATACATAACTGTGAGAGCAAAGGATTTATGGAAATATTATGACCACCGGTAGATGCATTACACCAACATAGTTGGGTTGTTTTATTCCTGTGTGGCAAGTTTTTTCCACACAGTGGGCTAAATCGCCAAGTCACAAGGTCTCAAAGTTTCGGAGGTTGGAGAAGGTGACCCACTGGGCACCTGTTTTGACATAATATACTGTAGCCTCCAGTGAAGGCCATCTAGAGTGTTCTTTAATGTGCACAGGACATGGCTCTCTGGGGCGGGGGTGGCTCAGTCGGTAGCGCGCCAGGCTCGTAATCTGTAGTTCCCAGGTTCGAGTCTCAGCTGGGTTGGGTTGGATTGTTTTACCTCTGAGCGGCACTTTTTTGCACACCATGAGCTAAATGGCCAGGTCACAAGGACCCCGAAGGCTCAGAGAAAGTTGGGGGAGGGGACCCACTGGAACAACTGTTGGGAGACAGATGGTAGTCTTCCGTCAAGGCCATCCAGCGTGTTCTTTAACGTGCACAGGGTATGACTCTCCCGCACACAGGGCCACGGCTTAACTCTCAGCTGGGTCAGCGTTGAGATTTATCTCCGCAAAATTCCCCGCCCTGCCCACGGTCAGTAGGGGGACAGCGATAGGCTTGGAAAGGCCGCCGTCCGTCGGATGGAATGTTAAGCCGTGGCCTCGTGTGCGGGAGAGCCATACCCTCTGCACGTTAAAGAACACGCTGGATGGCCTTGACGGGAGGCTACCATCTGTCTCCCAACAGCTGTTCCAGTGGGTCCCCTCCCCCAATCTTCTCTGAGCCTTCGGGGTCCATGTGACCTGGCCATTTAGCCCATTGTGTGCAATAAAGGGCCATTCAGGTGAAACAACACAACTCGTGGCTCTCTCTCCTGAACACGCAGACACGATTAACGTCCCATCCGATGGACGGTGGCCTTTCCATGCTCAACCATGTTCTCTTTCTCATCGACGGCAGAACTGGAGTTAGTGGTATAAATCTCAACGCGTGGTACAATTGGCGAGTTCCAATTGTGCCAGTGTTGAGGATGGGGTGCCAAAACAAAACCTAATTTCCAACCATTGTTTGATCACGGTCAGGTCACAAGGACTCCAAGCACTGCAGATTACGAGCCTTTCGCGCTACCGACTAACCCTTAAGAATTAAGTAAATGATAGCTATTACGCGTCAGGTCACGCATACTCGTCACACATATCTCGTCCCCTTCCTCCTCCTTAAAAAAGGCGCTTAAAGTTCCTGCTGTCTACGTAGTCTTTACAAAACTCAAGACTTCCAATTCCACGGCAGAAATTCAGAACTTCGCTGCCAATTTCCATTAAACCGGCCAGCAACCCAACACTCAAGTATACAAGCATACACAAAAAAAAACTACGAATCCCATACGCCCTATGTGATTCAACAAAAGCTTCATAATGAAATGGGACTTTCGAGCGCCCATCTCGCTGATTTGAAATAGCCCTCGTTCGAGGCCTTACCATTCATCGAAAGAAACACACATAAAAGGAGCCTTCATCTCGTCGCATGGCAACGACATTCAACACCTACACGATGCGAGCAAATCACGGTAACCTTGGCAAAGACTTCTTCGACGAGACCTGTTCTAAATAACAACGCACGATACAAAGACCGTGTTGTATTTCGAGCGTCATCCATCAACAGCACTCTACAGGGTAATGTTAGGACGCTGCACACCGCAAAGCGCCCATTGCTTCTCTGCACGAAATCCAGGAACTGGCGGATGATGTTCTTCATGTACCAATAACGGGAAAGATGATTTCGAGAGCTGAACAACATGCGGAGTTGTAGAGAGGCAAAAAAAAATACGGCAAATGAAAGGTAAAAGATGTTTTATGTAAATTGTGAAAAATAAAATTGCCTGACGTGTGTGGGTGGAAGGCAAAGTAATCGTGATGAGGTGTCTTAGAAAGGAGGCTTTCAAATCCTCAACATCTGTTAGTGATTGTGTTATCTAGACTCGATGGATATGAAGTCTTTGCTCTGTTGATAACACTGATGTCATAATTGAAGTCACTTGTATCACACACGTTTAAAAGCTAGAATTTTTGTGGAAAAAAATTTCGTTCAATTGGCTTTTGTTAGTAAAAGGTCTTGGAATAACTTTTTTAAGATTAGTTGGTTGGGTTTTTTACCTCGGATCGGCACTTTTTTGCACACAGTGGGATAAATAGGCGGGTCACAAGGACACCAAGTAATCAGAGAAAGTTGGGAGAAGGGTTGGGTTGTTTTACCTCTGAGCGGCACTTTTTTGCACACCATGGGCTAAATGGCAAGGTCACTTGGACCCCGAAGACTCAGAGAAGGACCACTGAACTGTAGGAGAACTGACCACTGAACTCAGAGAAGGACCACTGAAAGACTCGGAGGGAACCCATTGGAACAGCTGTTGGGAGACAGATGGTAGCCTCCCATCAACGCCATCCAGTGTGTTCTTTAACATGCACAGGGTATGACTCTCCCGCACACGGGGCCACGGCTTAACGTCCCATCCGACGGATGGCGGCCTTTCCAAGCCCATCGGTGTCCCTTACTGACCATGGGCAGGGCGGGGAGTTTTGCGGAGATTTTTCCCAGCTGTTCCAGTGGGTCCCCTCACCCAACCTTCTCTGAGCCTTCGGGGTCCATGTGACCTCGCCATTTAGCCCATGGTGTGCAAAAAAGTGCCGCTCAGAGGTAAAACAACCCAACCCAAACCCTGCCACCATGATAGGTTTAGAAACCATACATAAACTTAAATATATTCACGGGTAGTGGGAAAAAATTGAAAGGAAAAAAAAAGTTTTTAATTTCACCCCTTTTTCCTTTTAAGTTTAGAAGAAGATATTTCCACTTCATGCTTTTGGAATTCAGAGTTGCAAAGTAGTTTCAAATTTTCAGCTCTACTTTGCCAGATAAAAAGAGAAATACATCAAGTGTACATATGCTCAATATAGGCGCCGGAGATGATGCCAGTGATGAGTCAGACACTCGAACGAAATTGAATTTCCTCCCACACTCTATGGAGCATATCAATAACAATTGGGCGACAGCGATCCCGTCCTTCAGTTCATTAATGGATCGTGGTAATGGAGGGTGATAAACTGCATCTTTGATGAAAGCCTATAGCAGATGTTCCCAACGGGAGCATCACCGACATCTAGTTTTCAACTAGTTTTGTACGGGAAAACTTGGGGCTTCTGGTTTTCATGAATTTATATATAAAATAATACTTTGTAAAAGGGTTGGGTTGTTTTACCTCTGAGTGGCACTTTTTTGCACACCATAGGCTAAATGGCCAGGTCACATGGACCCCGAAGGCTCAGAGAAGGTTGGGGGAGGGACCCACTGGAGCAGCTGTTGGGAGACAGATGGTAGCCTCCCGTCAAGGCCATCCAGCGTGTTCTTTATGTGCACAGGGTATGGCTCTCCCGCACACGGGGCCACGGATTAACGTCCCATCCGACGGACGGCGGCCTTTCCAAGCCCATCGGTGTTCCTTACTGACCGTGGGCAGGGCGGGGAAATTTTGCGGAGATAAATCTCAACGCTGACCTAGCTGGGACTCGAACCTGGGAACTACAGATTACGAGCCTGGCGCGCTACCGACTGAGCCACCCCTTCCCCCTAGGCCACAAGGACTTCAAGGGCTCTGAGAAGGATATAAGGGAGACACCCAATAGACAGACGGGTAGCCTCCCTTCAAGGCCATCCAGCGTGTTCTTTAATCTGCACAGTGTATGCCTCTCTTGAATACGGCTTAATGTCCCATTCGAAGGACGGAGGTCTTTCGAAGACCATCAGTGTCCCCTTTCTGACAGAGGGAAGGGTGGGGTTAGTAGAGATAAATCTGAAAGCTGACAAAGGTGGGACTCGAACGTGGGAACTGTTTATTGAGAGACTGGCGCTCTACCGACTGGCCAATCACCGTCACCATGAGAAATATAACTTTTTCACTCATTTTGTTGTCACGAAAAATATATAACGATATATAACACGAATAATAGGTTTTAATGTAAGAAATAATAATATCAATATTCTTGAAAATATCAAAGTGTTTCGAAAATTTTAAAACATAAATTCTTATTAATAATAATTATATCCTAATATTCCCATAACAATTCCGTTGGCTAACGAGGTTACGGGTAGCACAAGATCAATCTTGAGGAAATCAAAGCAAAGTTTTAGGACCACTTCTCAAGAGTATTAAAAAGGAAAATCCTTGCACAGTTTCAGGAGACTTCAATGGAGTCTAAACCTCCCCCTTTTGGGGAAATTTTATTTCTAAAAAATATTAGTTTATCGATTCACACTAACAAAGATCAATAGGAAAATCTCTTCCAAAACTTCTGGCTAAGATGTTTTCCCTAATAAAAATAAAATCAAGTTCTTATTCTAAATTCTACGTTTGGGTTGGGTTGTTTTACCTCTGAGCGGCACTTTTTTTTGCACACCATGGGCTAAATGGACAGGTCACAAGGACCCCGAAGGCTCAGAGAAGGTTGGGGAAGGAGACCCACTGGAACAGTTGTTGGGAGACAGATGGTAGCCTCCCGTCAAGGCCATCCAGCGTGTTCTTTAACGTGCAGAGGGTATGGCTCCCCGTACACGGGACCACGGCTTAACGTCCCATTCGACGGGCGGCGGTCTTTCCAAGCCCATCGGTGTCCCCTACTGACCGTGGGCAGGGCGGGGGAATTTTGCGGAGATAAATCTCAACTCTGACCCAGCTGGGACTCGAACCTGGGAACTACAGATTACGAGCTTGGCACGCTACCGACTGAGCCACCCCCGCCACCCCCGTTGGGTTTCATTCAAACGGTAGATTTTTAAGATTTCAATTTTCACCCGACAATTTTCACCCGATTTTTAAGATTTCAATTTTCATCCGACAATTTTCCCGAACACTCCAGGGAATACTTTCAATTTCTTCGCAACCAAGTACCATTTACCACAGTATTGTCTCTTCATAAAGGGGGCATAAAACACTCACACTCTGGCGAAGATATCTGCAAAGTGACTGAGCGAAGGCGTTCTGTTTTTACGGAACGACCCCGCTTCGAAAACCTTAGTAAGCGTGGAGACGCTGTGGAAGCCAAGAGTGCTGCATCAATTAACGCGCCATCGTTTATCTTCGTCATTGATACAAGGTAGCAGCACTGCCATAGAACTGCGGAAGCAATATAGGAAGACTGGACATATATATTAGCGCTCCACCGACATTGGGTGGCATTCCACAAACACTTTGCTTCATCTCTTCAAGGCGCTTCGACGTCTATAACGTGGCAGGTGACTCGGCCTTCATTCATCACCGAGATCACGCCAAGCAACACAGCATCCTTTTCTCTGCCAGAAAACATCTTTTTTTTTTGGTTGGGAGGAAGGATGATGTTTAAAAGCTGGTTTATCGTTTGTAAAATATGGAGAAATATTTCTTCTTTAATATATGGTTGCCACGACGCAGGTAGCAAACTTTTAGTAGCTAAAGGTGTAGGGAATATAATTTCTTTTTTATGGAGGAGAGATTTATTTCTGTTCCTTCTTTGGAGTTGTGTTTCAAAAGGATTTTTAATCTTATGTGCAACACAGAAAAAAAATAAAATATGTATTCAAGCTTGTTTGTGGTATATAGCAAAGAACTGTTATTTTAGGGGCGGGGGGCGGGTCCCAGCTGGGTCAGCGTTGAGATTTATCTCCGCAAATTTCCCCCGTCCTGCCCACGGTCAGTAGGGCACATCGATGGGCTTGGAAAGGCCGCCGTCCGTCGGATGGGGCGTTAAGCCGTGGCTCCGTGTGCGGGAGATCCATACCATGTGTGTGTTAAAGAACACGCTGAATGGCCTTGACGGGAGGCTACCATCTGTCTCCCAACAGCTGTTCCAGTGGGTCCCCTCCCCCAATCTTCTCTGAGCCTTCGGGGTCCATGTGACCTGGCCATTTAGCCCATGGTGTGCAATAAAGTGCCGCTCAGAGGTAAAACAACCCAACCCAACAACGGGCTAAATGACCAAGTCACAAGGACCGCTTGGACAGCTGTTAAAAGACAGATTTGAGCCACCCGTCAGAGTCATTCAGTGTGTGTTCTTTAGCGTGCACAGGGAGCCATGGCTTAACGTCTCATCTGCTGTCGATGGACGGCAGCATTCCCGTGCCCGACAGTATTTAGCGGGTATAAATCTGAAAGTTGGCTCAGATGGGGCTCGAACTTGGGAATTGCAGATTACGATCCTGGCGCGCTACTGGCTGAGCCAATCTTCGCCTTTCGAGTTAGGGTTGGGCTGTTTTACCTCTGAGCTGCATCTCCGCAAATTCCCCGCCCTGCCCACGGTCAGTAGGGGACACCGATGGGCTTGGAAAGGCTGCCGTCCGTCGGATGGGACGTTAAGCCGTGGCCCCGTGTGTGAGAGAGCCATACCCTGTGCACGTTAAAGAACACGCTGGATGGCCTTGACGGGAGGCTACCATCTTTCTCCCAACAGCTGTTCCAGTGGGTCCCCTCCCCCAACCTTCTCTGAGCCTTCGGGGTCCATGTGACCTGGCCATTTAGCCCATGATGTGCAAAAAGGTGCCGCTCAGAGGTAACCCAACCCAACCTCTGAGCTGCACTTTTTTTAAACAAAATGGGCTAAATGGCCAGGTCACAAGGACTCCGAAGGCTCAGAGAATGTTGCGGGAGGGAACACATGGTATAGCTGTCAGAAGACAGATGGTAACCTACTCTCAAGGCCATCCAGCGTGTTCTGTAAAGTGCACAGGGTATGGCTCTCCCGCACACGGGCCACGACTTAACGTAACATTCGACGGACGACAACTTGTCCAAGCCCGTCAGTGTCCCCTACTGACCGTGGGCAGGGTGGGGATTTTTGTGAAGATAAATCTAAACACTGACCCAGCTGAGACTCGAACCTGGGAAGAGCTATGACTGACCCCCCCCCCCCTCCAATCTGGCCCTTTTGGTCGCAAATTCATACACATAAATGTCACTCACAAAATAACTCTCCTCTAACAATATCCTAAATATTAACCACATTATACTTCACCTCTCCAAAAATAAGTCTTTTTTTCTTATAGAACGCAGTACAACCAAAAACTCGTAGAAGAGGCATGCTCATCTTTACCTTCTGGCGGAAGCAGAAGAGCCAAAGGAATGTTTCTTCCCAGAAGAATGTGCTTTGCTCATAAGACACGAGGCGTAGGGCACGAGCACGCAGTCTGCTCTTGCTAACCCCGAGCAACAAAATACAAAAGCCTTCGGTGATTAATCACACTGGAACAGAAGAGTACGAATTTTTTTTTTTCTCCGATCAACACTGCTGCCATGGTTACCGCTTAAGTATTAGTTGGGTTCTTGGGCCAGAAAGTTGTTAACCTCGTGATTTCTTATTGCGTGTTTTCCTTCTATTAAATCAACATGGCGGCGTAGGAATAGGAATACTTCGTTTCTGGTAGAAAAAAAATATGTACTCAATTCGTATGCAAAGTTTTCTTTTTCAAGCAATCGTTGTAGATGGGATTTTTTACCTCTGAGTGGCACTTTTTTTTGCCCCAAATGGGCTAAATCGCCTGGTTACGATGACCTTGAAGGCTGGTTGGAGGAAGGGACCTGCTGGGCAGCTGTTAGGAGACATTTGGGGTGTTTTGCTTCTGAGCGGCACTTTTTTGCACACCATGGGCTAAATGGCCAGGTCACATGGACCCCGAAGGCTCAGAGAAGGTTGGGGGAGGGGACCCACTGGAACAGCTGTTGGGAGACAGATGGTAGCCTCCCGTCACGCAAGGCCATCCAGCGTGTCTTTAACATGCACAGGTTATGGCTCTTGGCCATCCAGCGTGTTCTTTAACATGCACAGGTTATGGCTCTTCCACACACGGGGCCACGGCTTAACGTCCATCCAACGGACGGCAGCCTTTCCAAGCCCATCGGTGTCCCCTACTGACCGTGGGCAGGGCGGGGAGTTTTGCGGAGATAAATATCAACACTGACCCAGCTAGGACTCGAACCTAAGAACTGCAGATTACGAGTCTGGAGCTCTACCGACTGAGCCACCCCGCCCCTGCTGTTAGGAGACAGATGGTAGCCTCCCGTCAGGGCTATCCAGCGTGTTCTTTAAAAAGAACACGGAGTCACAGCTTAACGTTCCATACGACGGAAGGTGGCGTTTCTAAGACAAGCAGTGTCCCCCTTCTTGACAGAAGGCTAAGTGTGTCTCCAGGGGGAAGGGACAGAGTAATATTATTTAGAGAATAACTACTATTCACTATTTCATTTCAAACAGTACTTTCTGTTGAAGAATGGGTTAAATGGCCAGGTTACAAGATCCCCAAAGGATTGAAAAAGTTTCGGAAAGGAGATTCACATGTCAACTGTATGGTCCGATCAGAACAGATTCTAACATCTTCAGATCTTTAACAAGTCATAGTGTATCTTGCATGTATTCGACAGTAAGCACCCCCATAAATTCCATTGCGAATCCAAGCACTAACCGCGAATTAACCTCAGTCCCACAATAGTATTTTTATACTCAGTATGTGACACACGAAAAAAGAGTCCAAAGATCAGTTGTAAAACAATTGACTTCCCAATTGCATTGCACGACCTAAGAGATGAATATCTTTCCTCGTTTTAGGCCGATGCTCCGGACCCTTGTTCGCATCGCAGAAGAGAAATATCGCGGACCTTACAGAAGAGGGCCACGGAACTTGGGGAGGATCCACCACCAAGATATGACATACACGACCTGACACAGTAAGCTTCGAAACAAGACTACTCCGTCGGTTATCGCCTCGGCTCAACGGTGGTGTAATCACGGAGTTACAGCCCACTGGGCTGCATTCCCAGCGAGAGTCGGGTCATGCCGGGAGGAGCATCGGGAAGTGGGTGGACAGAAGCATCATCCTTCACACCGATCCCAGGAGTACGGGCACTAGATATCAAGCCTACATGTACAACGTGGCCTCGCCGAATCGGAGTAGGTTGGAACGACGAAGAGCCCTTTAAAGATTGAATGAACGCGATTGGTTATTAAGAAGTTGGCTTATGGGAGAAAAAAAATTGTTGCGGTCTCGGTTGAGTCCATGTTTGATTTTTAGTGGTTTACCAAGTGCGTTGTTACAGAAGTAGTTTAATTTAATTAAAATCTATTAGTGTTAATCAAAATGTCAAGAGTAATAATATGCTGCTTTACCAAAATATTAGTTTGGGTTGTTTTGCTTCTGAGCAGCACTTTTTTGCACACAATAGGCTCAATGGCTAGGTCATAAGGACCCCGATGGATCAGAGAAGGTTAGAGAGGGGACCCACTGGATAGTTGTAAGGTGACGGATGGTAGCCTCCAGTCAAGGCCATCGAGCGTGTTTAACATGTACAGGGTATGGCTGTCCATCCGACAGACGGCAGCCTTTCCAAATCCTACTGACTGAACGAAGAGTGGGGGTTTTGCGGAGATAAATCTTAACGCTGCCCAGGTGGTACTCGAACCGGGAAACTGCAGATTACGAGCCTAGCGCGCTACCATCTGAGCCACCCTCGCCACCACATTGAACTGAATGCTAGCAATCTAAGGCAAAAATGAGTGAGGTGTGCGCTTCTACATCAGAGTACAAAGTTCCGCAAAATTTCTAACATTTTTTTTGCCTACTCCACACTTCGAAAAACACCACGGGTTTTAAAAAAATCCTATGATTAGGAGCACTCTCTAATCTCAAAGCATTTAGTGGCATATCTGGTTTCCGCTGCAGACCACTGTGATAGAGGTCCCCGTGAACAGGAGCAAACAAGAACGCCGTTCCGGTAATGTTTTCAGAAATTATTCCACCTAAACAACGCATTGTATGCTTGTCTCTCCCTCCGTTCGAGCGGTGTTTCGCCTTCGCCCATCCCAACTTATAAGATATATCTACGCAAAACTCCCCGCCTGCCCTCGGTCAGTAGGGAACACCGATGAATTTGGAAAGGCCACCGTCCGTCGGATAGGACATTAAGCCGTGGCACCGTGTGTGCGGGAGAGAACCCTGTGCACGTTAAAGAACACGCTGGATAGCCCTGACGGGAGGCTACCATCTGTCTCCCAACAGCTGCTCTAGTGGGTTCCCTCTCCCAACCTTCTCTGAGCCTTCGGGGTCCTTGTGACCTGGCCATTTAGCCCATGTTGTGAAAAATAATGCCGCTGAGAGCTGAAACAACCCAAAGGTTGAAGTTTGGTTGAGCTGAAACTCAACCAAACTTCAACCTTTGCTCTTATACCATTTAAAGATGAGGTAGTCCATAATTTTTTAAGATAGGTTTACAAGTTACACTAGTTTCATTATTTCGCATTTGAAAGTCATGACTTCATCGAAATAATGATTATGATTTCCCTATTTTAGGATATTTGCAGCTACTTTCAGCGTATTGTGATATATAAGTTGTAATCCGAGTTGATAAATCTATAAGCAAAGGTGATATTTTTAAAAATTCCATCCCTTTCTAAACTGATTCTTTTTCATCGTTTCATAAAACCACTTTTTACCACATTTTCATTGCACACGCTGAAAAGAACGTTTATTTTTAGGAGATATTCATGAGCTTGGTAAGACTGTAGTTTGGGAAATTAAGACGTGGTTCCCTTGGCCATCACTGGCATAAACATCACAAAAATTTCTCAGCAGTACTAACGGAGCTTCGTACTATCTGGGTTGGACCGTTTTACTTCTGAGCTGCACTTTTATACCCACAGTAGGCCAAGTTACTAGCGTTCAGAGGTAGGAGGAGTAAGAGGATTTACTGGACAGCTGTTAGAAGACAGAAGATGAGAGACTTTCATTAAGGCCATCCACCGTGTTCTTTACCTTACTCCAAGGCATGGAGCCATCGTTTAATGCTCTATCAGAACGAACAACGGCTTCTCTAAGCACACTGACGAGTCACTTCTCTTTCACAGAGGTGGAACAGGGGTTAGCAGGAAAAATTTCGACACTGGCACAAGAGTATTGTTTGGATTAGCTATAAGCGGCAGAGTTTTGCACGCAATGGTCTTAACGGCCAGGTCACAAGGATTCCAAGGTTCAGAGAAAGCTTGGAAAATGGAACCCCCCATGGACCAAGGATTCAGAGAAATTCCAAGGTTCAGAGAAAGATTGGAAAATGGAACCCCCCCCTACTGACCTGGGAACTACAGATTAGGAGACAGACGTAGACGCTCGTCAAGGGTTCGGTTGTTTTACCTCTGAGCGGGACTTTTTTGCACACCATGGGCTAAAATGACCAGGTCACATGGGCCTTGAAGGAGGGGACCCACTGGAACAGCTGTTGAGAGACAGATGGTAACCTCCCGTCAAGGCCATCCAGCGTGTTCTTTAACGTGCACAGGTTATGGCTCTCCCGCACACGGCTTAACGTCCCATCCGACGGACGGCTGCCTTTCCAAGCCCATCGGTGTCCCCTACTGACCGTGGGCAGGGTGGGGAATTTTTCGGAGATGAATCTCAACGCTGACCCAGCTGGGACTCGAACCTGGGAACTACAGATTACGAACCTGGCGTGCTACTGACTGAGCCATTCTCGCCCCTAAATGACCAGATCACAAGGACCTCGAGCGCTCAGAGAAGGTTGGGGGAGAGAACCCACTGAAGAGCTGTTAGGAAACACATGGGAACCTTTCGTCAAGGCCATCCAGTGTGTTCTTTAACGTGCACAGAGTATGGCTCTCCTGCACCCGGAACCATGGCTTAATGTCCTATTCGACCGACGGCAGTCTTTCTAAGCCCATCGCTGTTTCCTTTCTCACCGAAGGAAAAGGTTAGCGAGAAAAATCTTTACATTGCCCCAGTTGGGACTCGAACTCGGGAACTTCAGATTACGAGTTTGGTGCACTACCAACAGAGACAACTTCTCTCCAGCATAACAGTGATTCAAAACCTGGAAACATTAATTTGCAAGCCTCGTGCGCTTCCGACTGCAACCAAATCCCCCCCCCCCCCGTTCACTGTACGTTAGGCTGCATTTTAGCACGGTCTACATAAAAGGGACCAAATACCAAAATTATTTCTCTTCTGTTATTACACAAAAATAAAAATATTACCAATATTGTTATTTTCCTCCCAACGTGCAGCACATGAATCAATTTCCACGAAATACAAACATTTCGAGTGCTCATCAGATCTCACACAAAAAAATAAATCCACGGAGAAAACAAATCTCCCCCCCCCCCCCATTTTTCCCTCCCTTTATCTGCAACGAAAGTTTTCCCGAGAATCTTACAAAAAAAAAAACCGTACAAAATACTTCGAAAAGTTCAAGAACCGCCGATCTAACGGGAAAAAAGGGGAATTTCTTCTGTGCAATCCACAGTTTACGGTGAACGAGGAGAACGTTCAGATGCGCTCCATTGCACACTGAAACTGTCTACCACGTGTCCTCAGGTAAAGCAAAAGATATTAAAAAGCCGCCACCAGTTTTCTCGAGGCAGCATACCTGACTGGCAGTTCGAGCAGCACTTGTATCGTGTCTTGCAGCATGACGTCGGGCACTCAGGAAGGGGCAAGTCACGTGGAAGTGAGCTCGTGGGGACATCGATACAAAGGAGCGATTATCACAAACATGTTATCTGCATTGTTTTGGAGACATTCTGTTGCCGTGGAGGAGGAAATTCTCTTTGGGATGAGATCACAAGCAAAATGCAAACGGACGACAGTGAGGATTTCATCAGATCGATAGGCGATAGGATTGTTTAATTGGGGGTATTTGTCTACTCGTACTATTTCCGTTGCTGAGTTTATTTTATTTATGAATCAGAGAAGGTTAGGGAGGGGACCTACTGGACAGTTGTAAGGATGGTAGCCTTCCGTCTGTAAGGGAACCTATACTTAAAAGGAAAAAAAGCTGCTTCTGAAGCTCCTTGGGAAAGGGTACAAGGAGTCTTGCGATGGAGGACCGACAGTATTGGGTTGTTTTACTTTTGACCGACGCTTTTGTGCACACGATGGTCAAGCCACAATGACTCCTATGGCTCAGAAAACCCAATAGGCTAAATGGCCAGGTCACAAGGACTCAAGGGTTCAGAGATGGTTGGGGAATAGAACCCTCACTGGACAACTATTAGGACACAAATCGTAGCCTCTCGTCAAGGCCATCCAGCGTGTTCGGAAAATAGTTTTAGATATAAAAGGCTTGGAGTGTGGTTGGGTGGGTTTATCTCTGGGTTGGGTTGTTTTACCTCTGAGCTGCACTTTTTTGCATACCATGGGCTAAATGGCCAGGTCACATGGACCCCGAAGGCTCAGAGAAGGTTGAGGGAGAGCTGTTGGGAGACAGATGGTAGCCTCTCGTCAAGGCCATCCAGCGTGTTCGGAAAATAGTTTTAGATATAAAAGGTTTGGAGATTGATTGGGTGGGTTTATCTCTGAGCGACATTTTTTTTAGCACACTACAAACTAAACGCCCAGATCACAAGGGGTAAAAAAATTGGGGAAGGGAATCCACTGGACACTGTAAGGAAATAGATGGGAGCCTCCCGTCAAGGCCATCCAGCTTGGTCTTTAACGTATACAAAGCATGACTCTCTCCTTCACACGGGGCTATGGTTTATGTCCCATCCGACGGGTGGCGGCCTTTCCACCGCCATCGGTGTCCCTTTTCTGACCGAGGGTAGAAATAGGGGTTAGCGGAAGTAAATCTCGCCGCTGGCATAGTTGGGACTCGAACCTAGGAAACTCTGATTACGATTATGGTGAGTCGTCAACTATGCCAATCCTCCTTCCTCTTTTTCTCTATCTGAGAATGCAATTTAGTTTGCTTTACAAAATAAGGAGACCTATACTTAGGTTAAAAAAAAATCGCTCGTCAAGTGACTGCTTACCATGAAGGTCTGACAGGAGCAGCAGAGTGAGGAGGAAGGCGAGATCTCAGAAAACAGACAACATAAGAAAAATAGACTCTCTGACTTATTCGGAACTCTGACCTAGGTTTATTTCGTGTGTAGTTTTCTTTTCGTACTTATCTTTTCCAGGCCATTTTACACGATGGTACGGATGGATTCAAGGCGGAACTTTTTTCTTTTAGATATAAATTGCTTTGTTGAAAAATAAAAACTTTAAAGACCGAAGTTTCCTGCTATACATGACAAAATTGTATCAAATGATTTTGATGTTTTAATCAGAATGCCAATGATTTTACAATACTTACCGTGCGCCATATACGATAAAAAATGTAGAAAAAAAAAAGAGATAAAAGTCGTACAACCGTAACTAGAGCTAAAAATGGTACAGATTATAAATAAAACAAAATAACACGAAAACAAGAATGGTACAAAGAATCAACAATGATAACGGAGCAGAGTTTTTCAAACTGTGGCCGCCAAGTCTTGGGCAGCACATTACATTTTGACTTTCGTTTTTCTAAGACCAGGTAAAAGAATAAAAATAAATGTTTTGAAACGCATTCATGTCATGAATGAATTCAAATAAATGAATAAATAACTCGATTTAATGAAGGTAACTAAATTTTTCTCCGCGAATTTTGAAATTCATGTCATTTTTATTCAATGGGAATTTTCACTCGTCATTTTGAACACCTCGTTGAAATTAAATCTAATTACATTAAATAACGAATATACTAGATTTAGCAAAACGAATCATAAAAAAATGTGTTTATTTTGGTGTATCTACATTGCCATTCTGGATTTTTAGAGTTAAGTGGATTTGGGAGAATGGTCTTTTTTGGGGGATGAGGGTGAGAGCTTCCCATCAAGGTCTTCCAGCGTATTCTTTGATGTGAACAGGATATGGCAGTCATGCACACGGAACCGTAACTTTATGTACCATCCAATGGACAGTGGCCTTTCCAAGCCCATCGGTGTCCCCTACTGACCGAGGACAGGGGGAGGGGTTTTGTAAGATAAACCTCTACGTTGACCCAGTTGGGTTGTTTTACCTCCGAGCGGCACTTTTTTGCACACCATGGGCTAAATGGCCAGGTCACATGGACCCCGAAGGCTCAGAGAAGGTTGCGAGAGGGAACCCACTGGAACAGCTGTTGGGAGACAGATTGGGAGACAGATGGTAGCCTCCCGTCAAGGCCATCCAGCGTGTTCTTTAACGTGCACAGGGTATGGCTCTCCTGCACACGGGGCCACGGCTTAATGTCCTATCGATGGACGGCGGTCTTTCCAAGCCCATCAGTGTCCCCTCTACTGACCGTGGGCAGGGTGGGAAATTTTGCGGAGATAAATCTCAACGCTGACCCAGCTGGGACTCGAACCTGGGAACTACAGATTACTAGCCTGGCGTGCTACCGATTGAGCCACCCCCGCCCCACCCAGTTGGGACTCGAACCTCGGAACTACAGATTTGAAAGTTTGGCGCTTTATCGATTGAGCTAACCCCCCCCCCCCCGCCCTATATTACATTAGAGTAAGCATTACATTCAGAAAATACGGTATTTACGGTATTTAACTTATTTTTACCAGATATATTTAATAAAGATGTCATACATAGTATTCCAAATATCACAGTAATTAATTAAGGAAGAGAATGTATTTTAATTGAATGAATAGAAAAAATTTGAATTGAATAGAAAAAAAGAGACTAACATATAAAGAGGCAAGATGCTAATTTTGATTCTGGAATAAGCGTGCATTCTTTCGTATCATGAAAGCAATTTCAAAACAAAAATTCTATAGTTAAACCCTTCGAATAGTTTAGCCTTCAGAAGAATACTCTTATTACAAATATAATCATTACCACAAACAGCAATTCGTTAAAGCTTATGATACAACAGAACAAAATGAACATTTTTTTGCAACTACAATTCAAACGTATGCGGACTATTTCTCTTTTATCCTTCTTGCCAAACATCCGAGAATAAATCCCTCTCAAGTGTTCTTAACATTCGATACTAAAACGGAATCCGCAGTCGCCGAAAAGCCCTTCAAGCTGCAAAACGCATTCATCACGAGGAGAGTACAACGCTCCATTTCTCTTTCTTCGCCCCAACTGGAAGTCGGCGATTCCTTTTAACTCCCAGTCATCAGAACAAGGAACAGTTTTGTCTCGTGACCGTATTTTTAGGTCCAGACAGAACTGACCCGACAGTCCACTTGTTGCCAGATAGGGAGACAACCGTTTCCATTGGCAGTAAGAGCGCGCTGGTGAAACCACCGCGGTGAGAGATCCCAAGCTCGCTGAATGCCTCCGCTGTTGATCCACTTGACCGTAGATGAAATTTGCAAGTGAATGCAGAACGAGGCAATAGAAAGGAAAGAGAGAAAAGGGGGCCCCTTTGGTTGGCTTCCTGCGGGATTAAACTGGCTCCGGGCCCAGCTGGGACCGGGAATGAGGGCGCTCTTTCATGTTGCTGATCAGAGTTCCTTTATAACTGAGAGGGAGAAAGTGTGCTACAATGCATCCCCAGTCACAGAAGCCTTAGAGTATTTACACGGGTGTCATTTTTTAATAATGGAAGTAACACGGTACCATTTTCCGATAAGGAAATCAACGTGGTATAAAATGTTTGTCAGAGGAACAAAGCTCTTGGGTTGGGTTGTTTTACCTCTGAGTGGCACTTTTTTGCACATAATGGGCTAAATGACTAGGTCAAAAAGACCCCGAAGGCTCAGAGAAAGTAGGGGGAGGGGACTCACTGGACGGATGTTGGAAGACAGATGGTAGCCTACCGTCAAGGTCATCCAGCGTGTTCTTTAACGTGCGCGAGGTATGGCTCTCCTGCACACGTGACACGGTTTAACGTCCCATCCGAAGGGCGGCGTCCTTTCTAAGTCCATTGGTGTCCCCTGTTGACCAAGGGCAGGGCGGGTAGTTTCGCGGAGACAAATCTCAGCCTTGGTCCAGATGGGACCCGAACCTGGGAACTCGAACTGAGCCAATTTACATCCTAGTGCAAATTGGTCTCGTCGTATGAACGTTAAACTACTCAAAGTTGGGTATAGGCAGTGTGGTTGGGTTGTTGGGTTGTTTTACCTCTGAGAGGCACTTTTTTGCACACCATGGGCTAAATGGGCCAGGTCACATGGACTCCGAAGAGAGGCAGTGTGGTACCCATTGGACAGTTGTTATGAAACGGGTGGATAAATCTGGTCAAGAGCATCTAGAGTATTCTTTAGCGTATGTATGTACAGGGCATGGCTCTTCTGACACGGTGGTGGTTCAGTCGGTAGCATGCCTGGCTCGTAATCTTCAGCCCGAAGTTCGAGTCCCAGCTGGGTGAGTGTTGAGATTTATCTCCGCAAAAACTTCCCGCTCTGCCATCGATCAGTAGGTGATACTGAATGTCTTGGAAAGGCTACCGTCCGTCGGAGGGGACACCAAACCGTTGCTCTGTGTGTAGGAGAACTATAAATGCTGGATGGCCTTAACCGAAGGCAACCATCTGTCTCCTAACAGCTATCCAGTGGGTTTCTCTGAGACCTTGGGGTTTTTGTGATCTGGCCCATTGTGTGCAAAAAAAAAGTGAAGCTGAGAAGTAGAACAACCCAACCCTGCACATTTAGCTATGTGGAGAAGGGGTGACTCAGTCGGTAGCGCGCCAGGCTCGTAATCTGCAGTTCCCAGGTTCGACTCCCAGCTGGGTCAGCATTGAGATTTATCTCCGCAAAACTCCCCGCTCTGCCCTCGGTCAGTATGGGACATTGGTTTGCTTGGAAATGCCGCCATCCGTCGGATGGGACGTTAAGCCGTTTCCCGTGTGCGGGAGAGCCATACCCTGTGCACTTTAGAGAACGCACTGGAGAGCCTTGATGGAAGGCTACCATCTCTCTCCCAACAGCTGCTCCAGTGGGTCCCCTCGTCCAACCTTCTTTGAGTCTTCGGGGTCCTTGTGACCTGGCCATTTAGCCATTTTATGCACAAAAGTGTCGCTCAGAGGTAAAAACAATCCAACCCATGGAGCTGTGGCTTAATGCCCTATCCCATGGAGGGTAGTCTTTCCAAGCCCATTGGTGTACTTTTTTTCTCACAAAGCGCGAGATGGGATCAGCAGATTTACAACATCAGAAAGGAAACGCCCATATTTCATCTGGAGCTCGAATTTACTCATAAATTTTGTAGTGCTGAAAGTGAACATAAAAATCCCAGTGCTATTATGAAATACTCGAAATGAAAAAAAAAGGTGTAAAATTTTTAGTGAAGAGAGCAAATTATTTAATGGCGAAATTTTCAAGTGAAATAGTAAAATACTTCATAATAAATGCAACATGATGTAAATGTATCAAGATTAGCAGTTGGGTTGTTTCATCTCTGAACGGCACTTTTTTTCACACCATGGGCTAAATGGCCAGGTAACAAGGGCCCCGAAGGCTCAGAGAAGGTTGGGGGAGGAGACCCACTGGAAGAGCTGTTAGGAGACAGATGGCAGTCTCCCGTCAATGCCATCCAGCGTGTTCTTCAACGTGCACAGGATATGGCTCTCCCGCAAACGGGGCCACGGCTTAACGTCCCATCCGACGGTTGGGTTGTTGGGTTGTTTTACCTCTGAGCGGCACTTTTTTGCACACCATGGGCTAAATGGCCAGGTCACATGGACCCCGAAGGCTCAGAGAAGGTTGGGGGAGGGGATCCACTGGAACAACTGTTGGGAGACAGATGGTAGCCTCCCGTCAAGGCCATCCAGCGTGTTCTTTAACGTGCACATGGTATGGCTCTCCCGCACACGGGGCCACGGCTTAACGTCCCATCCGACGGACGGCGGCCTTTCCAAGCCCATCGGTGTCCCCTACTGACCGTGAGCAGAGAGGGCAATTTTGCGGAGATAAATCTCAACGCTGACCCAGCTGGGACTCGAACCTTGGAACTACAGTCAAGATTAGCAGATTCAGGCAGAAACCCTTTTTATGTCAATGTATCATTCTCTTCTGCAGATAAGCTGTTAGCTTTGCGGAACATCTGTAAACAGAAATGATTTATTTGCAATTATTTGAATAAATGAATGATTTAAAAACAAATCACTATTCCATCGCTGCCAAGTTTGCTAACCAATTGCTCGGCAGTAAAAAGTGCTACACGTTTATTTCCCGAATTAAGGCCAATTTGGCCGAGATTCGAAACATTTCCTCAAAGATTCTTATTAGCATCCCTCTGCACGGCACCGAAAGAAAGAAAAAGCCGTTCCTTGATATTCGAGCCAGTAGACCGTCTCGGCCGTAGCGACACCGCCAAAGGGTTGAGTTGCACCGGGCTCGGTGCCATATTCAATTGGCGACGTCTAAATAGGACACATCTGTCTCCCAAAACGCAATTTCACCTGGCAACTACGCAATCCGATTTGTGGCGTTCTCTTTGACTTGATATGCTTCGCTTGTTTGCTGCTGTGCCAAACTAAGGGTACGGCCGCACAGAAGATGGTTTGAGCGTCTTAGTGTTATGAATAAAATGACCCAACACAATCTTAATTGAACACAGCGGGCTAAAATGTCCAGGTCATAAGGGCCCCAAGGACTCAGAGAAGGTTGTGGAAGGTTTTGGTTCTCCTTCACATGGAACCAAGGCTTAACGTCCCATCCGACGGACGGTATCCTTTCTAAGTCCAACGGTGTCCTCTTTTGCACCGACAGCAGAATGGGAGTTAGCGGAGAAAATTTGCGACGTTAGCATAGCTTAGACTCGAACCTAGCACGCCACCAGCTCAGTGGGAAGCGGGCCCCAGATTTATCGAGATTTGAGCGAGATCTTAAATTTATATTCAGCGATATTTTTCTTAAATAGCTGATTTTCAAAAGCCAATAAGCATTGTATAACTGGGACGGGGGTGGCTCGTAATCCAGCTCGTGGACCAGGTTCGTAATCTACAGTTCCCAGGTTCGAGTCTTACCTGGGCCAGAGTTGAGATTTATCTCCGTTAAAACCCCCACCCTGCTCTCGGTCAGTAGGGGACCCCGAATGGCTCGGTCAAGTAGGGGACACCGATGGGCTTGGAAAGACTGCTGTCCGTCGGATGGGACATAAAGCCCTGGCTCCGTATGCAGCAGAGCCATATCTGTGACCATTTAGGAACACGCTGGATGACCATGACGGGAAGCTATTATGCTTCCTAATAGTTGTCCAGTGCGTCCCCTCCCCTAATCTTCTCTGAGCCCTCGGGATCCTTGTGACCTGGCCATTTAAGCTCACTCTGTGCACAAAAGTGCCGTTCAGAGATGAAACAACCTAATTGAACGTCCGTTCACTTTAATGAAAATATTCCAATACTCTTGCATCATCAAACAGCAAATTTTACAGTCACTCTAAAAAAACATCCGTATCGAAATCTGAGGATGTGTTTTGCAACGTAACGGATCGGCCTCTTGTGTCTCAAAATCCAACATCCTATTAGGCTGGGCTGTCCTCGGCTCCAAATTTGATGGGAGGGAAGAAGTCTTGCCGATTGTACGAGGTTCTCATCACGATGATAATAACGGCATTTTGTGGTCCACGCCAGAGCCATTTAAGGCCACACCCAGTTAAGTGCTTTTGTCGGGGTGTGGCCCACAGTAGAACCGGCAAATTAAATATAATATTCATTATTCACTTCCCATTACAGAGAGAGGAGTTTATATCAATGGAAAGTTAATATCTCAATCATTGTAGCCCGATAAGAAAAAATGTTCACAAGCAAAAGTATTAGTAGTCATAGAGATTCTTCCATCAAGTCAGAATTTAAGCACGCATCAAATGAAAAATTAAATTGCATCGCGGTAGTGTTAGGAATAGGAAGAGGTCTGGTGATGATAATGATGATGAAGAGGATCATTTTGGTGATCATGTCCGAATAATTATTCCCAGTTGTTTACACGGGTTTTCGACTCACATGTAGTCGAATGACATATCATATTCATGCTATGCTAATAAGTGAATGTCCCTTTGTTCGCACTAACCCCAGGGATAGCAACGTGTTACAAAATTTACTTACGCTATCTAAATATATCATCAGCAGTTGGTCACTCCTTACTGCCGATGAATATCTGTTTATGCAACACTGTAATCGCTAACGATGAGATCTGACTTAACACGGAATTGGACTGTTTTACCACTGAGGGACTATTTTACAGAATACGCTGGATGGCCTAGACAGAAAAACTTCCATGTCTTCTAACAACTGTCGAGTAAGTCCCCTTCCTCCAACTGGGGCGGGGGTGGCTCAATCAGTCTGTTTTACCTCTGAGCGGCACTTTTTTTGCACACAATGAGCTAAATGGTTAAGTCACAAGAACCCCGTGAGCTCAGAGAAAGTTGGGGGAGGGGAACTGTTACGAGACAGCTGGGCATCCCTCCGTCAAGGCCATCCAGTGTTCTTTAATGTGCACAAGGTATAGCTCTCCCGCACACGAAACCAAGGCTTTACATTCCATCCGACGGGGCGGCGGCCTTTCCAAGCCTATCGGTGTCCCCTATTGACCGAGAGTAGGGTGGGAGCTTTGCGAAGATAAATATCAACGCTGGAGCAGATGGACTCGAACCTGGGGACTACAGATTACGAGCTTTGCGCGCTACCGGCCGAGCCACCCCTGCCCCGTCACAGTTGAGAGTCGAACGTGCAAACTGCAGATTACGAACCTAGATACCAACTTAGACACTGAAGCATGTGACTATAAGTTTTATTACATATATTAAAAAAAACCCCGTTTAGTTGCCTGCTCTGAGCTATCTCTATGAAGAAATAAAATGCAGTGGTCTCCCCCCCTGGCATTCAAAAGAAAGAAAAATACCAATAGTAGCCCCCAAAATGGTCTTTCTGTTTGTCTGTATTCCAATATATCCTTCTTTTAGAGCCAAAAACATTCAATATTTAATTCACGCACTGAGCAGCTGTTGCGCTGTGTGCTACCGAAAATCGTTAACAGCCCTGACGTAGTTGCATATATGCATCCAAACCTTAACCTCGGGTCATGTATACAAAACGAAGCTCTTCATAATGTTTTTCAAGGGACCAATAAGTCTGAATATATTGTGGGGTTGGTTGTTTGGAATTTTACGGCGAAAGAACAATTCAGGATATATGGCACCAAAACAGACATTAAACGAAAAACGTTAAAGAAACACGCATGGAAACAAGAGATCAGCAAACGCTATAGGCGAATAGCACGCAAATAACAAAACGTAAAATGCATAAAGTGTGAAACGTTCACGGGATTAAATAAAAGGTTAGAGACGATAAGAATAAAAATGGACATTGCAGATTTTGTTACAAAACTGATGTAAAAAAAAAATCTATAATTAAACAAAATTCTTTAGCAGTGGATCATTCAGCAGTGATTTCGCTGTAAACATTCTATGGGATGTTAGAAATCAATGAATTGAGTTGTTTTACCTCTGAGCGGACCTTTTTTTGCACATATAGGCTAAATGGCCAGGCCACAGGACCCCAGAAAAGGTTTTACATATGAGCAGCACGATTTTGCGCATAATGGGAATGGCCAGGTTACAAGAACCCCGAAGATTCAAAGAAGGTTGTTCGGAGGGGACTCATTAGCCAAGACTGTGTGGAAACAGATTGATAGCTAGCATATTCTTTAACGTGCACAAGATATGGCTCTCCCGCACACGGCGCCAGGGCTGAACGTTCCATACGAAGGACGGCGGCCTTTACAAGCCCACCGGTATCCCTACTAACTTAAGGTAGGGCGGGAAGTTATACGGAGAAAAATCTCAATGCTAGTCCAGCTGGGACTCGAACCTGAGAACTGCATTTGCGAGCCTGGCATGCCAACTGAGCCACCCCCGCCCCAGTTGGAGGAAGGGGACTTACTCGACAGTTGTTAGAAGACATGGAAGTTTTCTGTCTAGGCCATCCAGCGTATTTTTAACGTGCGCAGGGAAAGGCTCTCATACACACGGAGTCACGACAAAATGTCCCATCGGAAGGACGGCGGCCTCTCCACGCCAATAGTGTTTCCTTTCTCCTCGAGTGCACAAAGGTATTTAGCAGAGAAAATTCTCCAAACATGAAAATTGGGATTGAAATTTGGGAACTGCAGATTATGAGCCAGGTGAGCTACTGACTGATCCAATCCTTGTCCCATTGGAAAATAAAGAAAAGATTACAAAAAGACACTTAGCTATAATGTGCTCCGAACTTCTAGAACTTTTCCAATCACGCATTAAAATACCCAAAACCCCTTAATGCCTGTCTGTCTGTCTATGTGAATCTGCACTTTGAACTTTAGGTTGTGATCTTCTGAAAAATGCAAGCGGAATGTGTACTGACCCAAATTTAAGACAAAAAAAAAGTTTGATTTTGAAATCGATTCACTTTGTGGCTTTAGCATCATCTATTCAGATAAAAAATATTTGTAATAAATTAAAAAGGTTATTATATTACTGCTACAATTTTAGTCTTATAATAAATTCGGAAAAATGCATTTCAAGGATTGATAAACTGCTCTAGAAGATTCTGGAAACTAAGTCAAATTTTCGGAAAGTGAAGATGGCCTTTTTGAAAAACGGTTGCCTCATTCGGTAGCTCTCCGGGCTCCTACTCAGCAATAACAATCGGGACACGCTGATTAGGAGCCCGATTGTTTGTATTATTTATTTACGCCAATTTCCACCCTGCCCTCGCTGAGTAAGGGGACACCGATGGGATTGAAAGCATGTCCCCTTGATGGGTTGGGTTGTTTTACCTCTGAGCGGCACTTTTTTGCACACCATGGGCTAAATGGCCAGGTCACATGGACCCCGAAGGCTCAGAGAAGGTTGGGGAGGGGACCCACTGGAACAGATGTTGGGAGACAGATCGTAGCCTCCCGTCAAGGCTATCCAGCGTGTTCTTTAACGTGCACAGGGTATGGCTCTCCCGCACACGGGGCCACAGCTTAACGTCCCATCCGACGGACGGCGGTCTTTCCAAGCCCATCGGTGTATCCTACTGACCGTGGGCAGGGCGGGGAATTTTGCAGAGATAAATCTCAACGCTGACCCAGCTGGGACTCGAACCTGGGAACTACAGATTACGATCCTAGCGCGCTACCGACTGAGCCACCACCGCCCCGTGTCCTCTTGATATGGGACGTTAAGCCCTGGTCCAGTGTTCAGGTAAGACATCCCTCTGCACCTTAAAGAACACGTTGGATGGCCTTGAAGGGAAGCTTCCATCTGCCACCTAACTGCTATCCAGTGGGCTCCCTTCCCCAAACTTCTAACTATTCGGGTCCTGGCATTCCATGGAGTGAAAAAAAGTGAATCTCGGAGGCAAAACAACTCAAAAATTTAAGTGATTATTATTTTTTATTTTTTTATGACTTGTAAGCCTACATTTGTGCACTAGAATTACATTACTATTGCTTTATTTCGTTCTGTTTAATCTCCTGCCCAGTAATTAAGATGACTGATGCACAATCCATGGTTAGGTTTTTTTACCTCTGAGCGGCACTTTATTGCATACAATGGACTAAATGGCCAGGTCACACGGACCCCAAAAGCTCAGGGAAGGTAGGGATAAGGGGACCCGCTAGACAACACTTAGGCCATCCTTGACATGCAGCGTGTTCTTTAACGTGCACTGGGTATGACTCTCCCGCACACGGGACCACGACTTAACGTCCCTTCCGACTAAAAGCGGCTTTTCCGAGATCATCTGGATTTTCGCGGAGCTAAATCAGAACGCTGGCCCAGGTTGGACTCGAACCTGGGAACTGCAGATTACGAGCCTGGCACGCTACCGGCTGAGTCACCCCCGACCCTCACAATCCCTGGTTCTGAAGTTTCAATTTACAATATTACAAACCTTAATCAGAATTGTAAGCTAGTTTTAGGATGCGTATTTACTCCAATACAACATTTTTCCATTTCTGCCGCACTGCATTCAAACATGAAAAGAATCATCGACTGCAAATCACTATTTTATAGATCCCATACTGAAGAAAGAAAACTACAGAAAAAACGTCATCGACAAAAATTGCAAGATCTTTAGAAATCGCGTGTGAGGCAATATCGCAAGGCACAATTCACAAACCTTGGATATTTACCATGAGTGTCAATAAAGAATTTTCTCCACCCTTACACCTTTATAGATCTATTCGGTTTCCAGAGAGAAAAGTTCCCTTCTAAACGCAACTTATTTTCCTCAGGTGCGAAATTCCAATGCAAAGTTGATGTATTCACACCAGACGAACACTTGAGCGCAACACATCAGCTAGCAAAAAAAATCCCATTTTCGCAACAGGGACCGCAAGGCCTAACTAAAATAGCTCCTAAACACAACTTCTCTAACCATCAGATCCAAAAGGCGGACTGCTATCCAATATCCACCAGCTTTAAAAACTCGGTATTTTCGCCAGAAACTTTTGGAGCGATACCATCACGCGCGATTCAGCGAGTTTTAAAAACCAAAAGCGCGTGCTTCTCTCTATTTTACTTTCCAACGCGCGCGCGCGCAGTCATTGCATAATCTTTCCTTCATAGCGAAACTGTACGGCGACAATAACATCCCAATTTCCTCCTACACTTCGATGGGAAAGTTCACGAGCGCACATTTTGCCTTGGGCGTTACCGTCGAGGAACGGTGGGGGAGGGCATCTGTGTGTGAAGAAATCGGTTGGCGACCGACCGGGTGATATTGAAATGACAACCACGACTGGTAAAAAAATAAAAAAGCCATTCTCGTCTCTCGATTCAGTCGGTATTCTTCCTGAGCGAGGTTTGTCCAATCATCAACGGAGACACACGACAATGTCCTCTCCACTAAGGTGGTGAAATTGTTGATGATCAGCTCAGAAAGGTTGGGTTGGTTTGTTTACCTCTGAGCGGCACTTTTTTGCGCACCATGGGCTAAATGGCCAGGTCACATGGACCCCGAAGGCTCAGAGAATGTTGGGGGAGGGGACCCACTGGAACAGCTGTTGGGAGACAGATGGTAGACTCCCGTCAAGGCCATCCAGCGTGTTCTTTAACGTGCACAGGGTATGTCTCTCCCGCACACGGGGCCACGGCTTAACGTCCCATCCGACGGACGGCGGCCTTTCCAACCCATCGGTGTCCCCTACTGACCGTGGGCAGGGCGGGGAATTTTGCGGAGATAAATCTCAACGCTGACCCAGCTGGGACTCGAACCTGGGAACTACAGATTACGAGCCTGGCGCGCTACCGACTGAGCCACCACCGCCCCAGCTCAGAAAGTATTAAGGCTTTGAGTTGGTTGGGTAATTTAACCTCTGAGCGGCACTTTTTTGCACACTATGGGCTATGGCTTGGTCACAAGGATCCCGAAGGCTAATAGAAGGTTGAGGGAGGGGACCCTCTGGAACAGCTGTTAGGAGATATACGGTAGTCTCCCGTCAAGGCAATCTAGCGTGTTCTTTAACGTGCACAGGGTATAGCTCTTCCGCTAATGGAGCCATGGCTTAATACTTTTGACCAGGTATGGTCAGAACCAAATTCGGCTCCCCTGTATGATCTGGTATTCCTAACTGAACTAGCCCATTTGCTGCTAATTAAAACATAATCTATCATATTCCTGTGAAACCCATTAGGTGAAACCCATGTATACTTATAAATATCCCGGTGTCTGTAGTATATGTTAGTTATTCGCAAACCATTAAGTTTACTTACCTGTAGGAGACATTCCTCATTGCCATTGGAACAGCCAATGGCAAAGGGACCTAAAACTCCTTCCCAAAGATTAGAGTCAGTACCAACTTGAGCATTGAAATCACCTAGCACAAGAGAAATATCTCCTTTCTTCACGGAATTCAAAATATCCTGAAGCTGGCTGTAAAACGTATCCTTCTCGTTCTCATCAGAGTCCTCTGTGGTAGCATAACAACAGATGACATTCAAGTCTTTAATTTTTGTTTTAAATTTTGTTGTAAGAAATCTTTCATTAATGCAGTCATATCTAAGAAGAGCATCACTGGTGTTTCTGCTGAGAAGCAAACCTACAACTTGGAGATGCTTTCCATCCTCCTGGGAGATGACCGGGTGATCATTTTCCATAACTTGGAGATCATTTTCCATTACTGTCCATCTGGTCTCTTGCAAGCCTAGAATATCTAGGTTATAACGCTGGAATTCCTGCGTGAGGACATCAAGAGAATAATCTCTATGTAACGTCCTCACGTTTCACGTTCCTGCAGAGAGAAAATGATTAGTAGGATTTTTAAAGAAACTAGGTTTATTGAGAGAAGTAGGGCCAACAATATCAAACTGCCCCCTGATCGCAGGCATGGGGTAAACACCTGTTCCTCCTCCGCTAAAGGCTGAAGTCACCGATGCTAGTAGAAACTTCAGGCACCACCTTTTCAAGTTAATCTTTTGAAGAGTCATTCGCCGTCCCGTGACAGAGTGGTTTGCGCGCTTGACTACTGATCTAAGGGACCTGAGTTCGAGCCCCGGGTAAGGTATGGATGTATGTGTTGTTTTTCTGCTGAGGTCCTGCCATCCTCACAGACCTTCTACTATGGCATATAAATTCCTGTCAGACCTCTGTGGCAAGCAGCTGCTTGAGGGGGTATCTATATATTATTACATGACCTGCCTGAGATACATTTGTTTAGGATTGGCGATACGCAACTAGCTAAGTGAGGGTTGAGGTTCTTCCACTGCTAAAGGCTGATGCCACCCATGCTGGTAGGAACTTCAAGCACCACCTTTTCAAGAGCCATAGATCTGCTTGAGACACATTACTCCAGTTGAGGTTTGACGATGCGCAACTAGCTAAGAGAGGGTTCAGGTACCTGCGATGGCTCTGATCATTATTATCCATCAAATGATATAAGGGATTTTAGGGCTGGCAATCCATAAGCAAACAGAATAAAAGGAAAATACAGCAGCAGATTCTCCCTCAACAGAGGACCACAAGTGCAGCAAGTCCAGGATCAATAATCAAGCTCAAATCCATAAACCAGTCCAGTGTAATGGGTATAAATGGTCAGCACCAGGACTCTGTGAAGTTGGCAACTCCTCAGCAGGATTGAGAAAAAAGTGGCCATAGATGACTAGATCAGTAGGACACACTGAGCTGGCAGCCCTCCCCTTCCGCTCCCTTCCAAAAGAGAATATCTCTTTTGAAAGAGATATTCTCTTTGGAACCTTCTCGTTTGGAAGAGATATTCTCTTTTGAAAAATTTCTCCTTCCTTTCAGTGCCTTCTCGTGGTGCAGGCAGTTAGTACCTTCCAAAAGAGAATATCTCTTTTGAAAGGTACTAACTGCCTGCACCACGAGAAGGCGAGGTCGGACGTTAGGTGTTAGACCAGGCCGGTTCTCTGCATTGGTACACAGCTCTCTTTCCAGTTTAAGCCTAGCTCCATTTACAGACCGAAGCAGCAGAAACAATTTCTATTATTCTGCGAAGATTGGTTAACGTTCCCGGTGCAATGGGAACTAAAAGGGGGTACATGTATTCAGCAAACCAAGAAATACTACAACATCAATTGCGATGGTCTAGGGGTGGCGATGGCCCAGTCGGTAGCGCGCTAGGCTCATAATCTGCAGTTCCCAGATTCGAGTCCCGCCTAGCGTCGAGATTTATCTCCGAAAAATTCCCCGCCCTGCCCTCAGTCAGTAGGGGATGTCGATGAGCTTGGAAAAGCCATCATCCGTCAGAGGGGATAGACTGGCCCAGTGAGCGAGAGAGCCATATCCTGTACACATCAAAGAACACGCTGGATGGTTTTGACAAGAGGTAACCATCTATCTTTTAATAAGGCACTATTTTGCCCGACATCAAGGGCTCAGAGAAGATTATGGAGTGGGGACCCACTGAGCAGCTGTTAGAGGGGCAGACAGTAGCTTCCCGTTAAGGCCATCCAGCATGTTCTTTCATGTGAAAAGACACTCGTACACATGAATACACGTCTTAAAGTCTCATGACGGACGGTGGCCTCGATATCTCTTTTCTGAGTCTAGCAACTGCAGATTACGAGCCTGGTGCGCTACTAACTGATCCAACCCAAGCCGCTTTTCAAAGAGAGGGTCTCAGAGGGGAAATTCAAAAACAGTTAAGCATCTCAGTTCCAACACATCGTTTTCTCTCTTGGAACTGTGTACAACGATAAACACGTTTTGCAACCTCTAGGTCGGGGGAAGAGGAAATCAAGAAACTTCAACCATCTTCTTTACGCACTTGTTGAATAACAGAAAAATAATATATAGCATAGCAGCTTCTAAAGGCGATGAGCTTAAATAATTTGAAAAAAAAAAACTGAACCAAGTGAAGAAGGAGGCGGACTGATAACTTGGTGATGGGATGCAGAAATAGATTTCTTGACCTGAAAGTCGATACTTTTTCAATCGTCATTGCCAAAAGAGTTCCCTGCGGAACTTTTGATAAGGGGCTTACTTTTATGTTGCCTCAAAAATCTGAGGATTGGGGGGGGGGGGAGAGAAATGGATGAAAAAGAGCGAAACGTCTTTTTCTCGTTCTCTTTCATCACCCTCCAGAGAAGTGAATGCACGCAGTCTGTCAGAACAGCTTGAAACTCCTTAGAGCTCCGACACTTGTGTTTTGAATAGGAGGATTAGGAATCAGGTCAGCAGCAGTCTTGGAAGAAGAAGAGTAAGATGAAAACACTTTGCTGAATGATATCAAGAGCAAACTTTATTCTTTACTTTGAAGCTGCGGAAAGGGGAATCAAGTTAAAAACATAAAAGAGGTTAAATGTGCGTCGTTCATTAAAGCTGGAATTTTTGACAATCAAGAAACTTGTCCTTTGTCGATCTGACAGAGTTCAGGAACTGTTCTTTCACAAAATCATATCTGATCACAAGAGCAAGCTTAGTTTGTTTTTTTGTCATTTTTAAGGATGATTCTATTAATTAACTCCTCTTTTCTCTTCATGCTAATTTCTACAAGTGACAATATCAAGAAAAAACAACATCAGTCAGAGATAAAAAAGAATGGTTCCTGATAACTCCATAAAAAGAGTAGTCAGTATCTTCTTGATCTAAGAGCAGACTGTTTTCTTTTTTTTTGTTGGGGGGGGAGAGGGGGGCTGGCCATCACTGTAGAAGTGGTCCTGGGAGACTTTCGATAAGGGGCTTATTTTTATCTTTCCTCTCCAAATCTGGGAAGAGAGTCAAGTGGTCGAAAACGAGCGAAGTATCTTCTTTTGCTCCTCTTGCTCCTCCCTCTCTTCAAAAGCCTTCAATACACACTCACACAAGCTGGCAGCCTCGGTCTCTTCAGAACTGGCGTGTCTGTGTGTGTGGCACTTCTTCGTGAATAGGATTACCAATCAGGTCGGCAGCAATGGCAGAGGAGAAAAGGAAAATGCGCTCTCCGAGTGCAGAAGAAAGGTATAAAAAGGAGGGAAGGAATAGGATGGTTCCTAGTCCTGTTATCAACATTAGAATGGTCCAAGAAGTTTCATCTCTGTCACTTATAACAGGAAAGGGAGGATGGGGAACAAATAAAAAGAGACGAATTCGAAGGAGGGGAGGGGGAAGCGTGGGATAAATGGAACTTTTATATTCTTCAAACTTAACTCGCTGAAAGAATCACATAGAAGGTGAATTTTATTTCTATGAATCGGCTATGTCCTCGTATATATTTGAGATAAAAAGCGAATATCATCTAATCCCACGAATGATTCGCGACTAGGCTGTAAATTGTCTTAGTCTGGATGGAAGTGCAGAAAATTATCATTTCATTTCACAACGTTACGCAAATTGGGAGGTCCTTCTTCAGGCTTTCCCACTAAAAGTGTATTTTACTTCTTTATTTTAGTTTTATTTTATTTTTAAATTTCTTTTCCTCTTTTTTTCTCATTTTCTTCTTTTTTCTTCATTAAAAGCTTTTATTTAGGAAACAAACAGATTTATTTTTTTTATATATTTCTCTATTTTATTTATTTTTAATTTTTTTTTATTTATTTTTTTCCATTATTTATTTTTTTTTTCATTATTTTTCAATTGTTTTTTTTTTTTATATTTTAAACCATATATCTGTCTCTTGGAGGAAATCCAGCAAGAGGCGAAAAATTTTAAGTTGAGTAGAGAATTTGGGAAAATTTAGAATTGTATTTAAATTAAAGTCATTTATTCCAATTTTTTCAAGTTCCTTAAAAAATTTGCTTCTTTGTATGTTGAATTTGTCACAATTTAGAATAATATGAGTAGAAATTATCACTAGAAAGATGGATTTATAGAAATTGAAGCTTTTATGAAAAACAAAGAACAATAAAAAAAAAAATTAACTCTGAGCGGCATTTTGCACAAAATGGACTAAATGTCAAAGTCACAAGGATCCCAAGGGCTCGGAGAAGTGGAGGCGACCCATTCGACAGCTGTTAGGAAATAGATGGTAGTCACCCTCCGGTCAAGGCCATCCAGCGTTTTCTTTAACGTGCACATGATATGACTCTCCTGCACACAGAACCACGGCTTAACCGTATCCGACGTACGGCTACCTTTCCAAGCCCATAGATGACCCCTTGCTCCCTGAGGTCAGGATGGAGATAGCGGATTCGAACGCAGTCACAGGTGAGACTAGAATTGGTAAATACAAATTATAACCTGGCGCGCTACCGGCTGAGAGGGCGGAGGGGGCTCAGCGCGCCAGGTTCGTTATCTGCGGTTACGCAGACACGGGGCTTTGCTTAACACAGTTACACGGGGCCACGGCTTAACGTCCCATCCGACGGACGGCGGCCTTTTCAAGCCCATCGGTATCCCCTACTGACCGTGGGCAGGGCGGAGAATTTTCCGGAGATAAATCTCAACGCTGAACCAGCTGGGACTCTAACCTGGGAACTGCAGATTACGAGTCTGGCGCGCTACCGACTGAGCCACCCCCGCCCCTGAGTACCGTGTAAATCGAGGGATAGGTGTAGTAGAGAAATCCCATACAATTTCAAAATAATACAAAAACGCGCCACAGAGAAGATATGTATGGAAGGGGGGACGTGTAAGGGCCCCCCCTTACACGTCCCCCCTTCCATACATATCTTACCTTAGCTTAAAGACAACACAACGTCGATGCGCTGGAACCCAGGTCCCTTTGAGCAGCAGCCAAGCACGATAACCATTCGGTTGGGTTGTTTTACCTCTGAGCGGCACTTTTTTGCACACCATGGGCTAAATGGCCAGGTCACATGGACCCCGAAGGCTCAGAGAAGGTTGGGGGAGGGGACCCACTGGAATAGCTGTTGGGAGACAGATGGTAGCCTCCCGTCAAGGCCATCCAGCGTGTTCTTTAACGAGCACAGGGTATGGCTCTCCCGCACACGGGGCCACGGCTTAACGTCCCATCCGACGGACGGCGCCCTTTCCAAGCCCATCGGTGTCCCCTACTGACCGTGGGCAGGGCGGGGAATTTTCGCGGAGATAAATCTCAACGCTGACCCAGCTGGGACTCAACCATTCGGTTGCCAAGACGGCATTTACCAAACAAATATTGTTGAAAATCGAGATTTCGATAGATCTGAGAGAAAAATTTATCTGCAGTCGCATTTTTCGACGAAAAGCTTATTTTAGAAGTTACCGATCTCTGAATTTGACTCTCTGTTCACATGCCGTGCGACTTGTTTCCGTTCAAGTGGCCAACGAGTGTATTTCAGTTCAGACATAACTTGTTAGATGAACTATGCATATGATCCTACTCAAGATTCAATTTCTCTGCTCTCTCGACCCCTTGGATTTTTCGATTTGCCAACAGCAAGCACAATATCAAGTTTCAGCAAGTCTAATTTAAAAAACCGCTGTTTGAATGTCAAGTTCTGTAACATGACACCTGCACTGACGGGAATGGATATCAGATGCAACACCATCATATCATGATCGCTACCAGCTGCTTGTGCATAAATTCCAAAGAATGTTTTTGAAATATGATCGAAAACTACGGGATTCAATATATTATTGAAAACTATAAAAGTATCTTTTGATACTGTTTTAACAAGAAATAAATTTGGTATTCCAGATTTTTATTCCTGTACCTATTCTTTTAATTGAAGGTAATTTATCGTAGTTGTGAATTTGTCAAAACAGTTGCTCTACTGCAATGTCTCGCAAACTGTGTGCCGCGAGAGATTTTCAAATTGATACTAGATATCCTGAATTCAATATCCTGATAAATTCAATATCCTGAATTGAGCACAAAAGCAATTCGAGCGTTGTTACCTTTCGGCTCGTCTTATCTTTGCGAACTTGGATTCTCATCATTGACTGAAATTAAATCTAAGAAGCGTGAACGGCTTCAGGTGATTGATGAAGAGATGCGAGTGTGTTTATCTAACTTTGAGCCAAGAATAATGCAAATTTGTTCGCAGAAGCAAGCTCATACATACCACTGAAATATGTTCATATCTAAATTTTAAATCAAATGCATTTAACGAAACTTCAATTTTCCTCTTTTTACGTAACCAGCAAAATTCTTTTTTAGGTGTGCCGCGGAAAAAAAATTAGATTCAGTGTGCAGCAGAGTAAAAAAGTTTGCGAGACACTGCTCTACTGTATTATTACAATCCGGTAGCAAATTATTTTTAATTGGGTTATTTAACCTCAGATTACACTTTTTTTTGCACACAATAGTCTAAATGGCCAGGATCGCAAGGATACCAAGAGTTGAGTTGGGTTGTTTTACCTCTGAGCGGCACTTTTTTGCACACCATGGGCCAAAATGGCCAGGTCACATGGACCCCGAAGTCTCAGAGAAGGATTGGAGGAGGGGACCCACTGGAACAGCTGTTGGGAGACAGATGGTAGCCTCCCGTCAAGGCCATCCAGCATGTTCTTTAACGTGCATAGGATATGGCTCTCCCGCACACGGGGCTACGGCTTTACGTCCCATCCGACGGACGGCGGCCTTTCCAAGCCCATCGGTGTCCCCTACTGACCGTGGGCAGGGCGGGGAATTTTGCGGAGATGAATCTCAACGCTCACCCAGCTGGGACTCGAACCTGGGAACTACAGATTACGAGTCTGGCGCTCTACCGACTGAGCCACCCCCGCCACTAGTATTTAAAGAGTTTTATCATTTTTTTAAAAGTTTAAGAGTTTCGTAGTTAATTCCCGTTAACGTAACATGGAAATTCTTTGATATTTTGCTAGGGCAGTGCATAATGACATCACAAAAAGCAGGCAACGGCTGTTCCATTATATATCTCCTCGTCCTTTGGGTATGGCGATTATATGACAAGACATATCACATGAAAGCTCATGACACAGATATATAAATTGTCAATGTCTTTTACAAAAATGCTTAGTTTGCAAATTGTTGTTCCATATATCTATCCCCAATATTTCTACTCTTCTCAGTTTCACTTGACGCAAGTTCCTCTCCATCCAAAGATAAAAGTTAAGCAGCAACATCCACGCCTCGCCATAATAAGAAAGTAGAAGTATGACAAGAATGCAAATCTAACATCATAAACAAGATCTCAAAATCCCTCACAAAAGAACTTTCTTCAAATTTCGTTATGCAACTGTCAGAAGCAAATCTATACACCTTTTCGCTTTTCGGCATTAGTCACACTAAGGGTGCGACACATCCTGTCATCGGAGCGGAATCCATTCCCTCTGAATCAGCAGTCAACAACACAAAATGCACGGACCCAAAGAAAGGGGTTTAGCGTCATAAACGTTTTAAGACTTTCAGGCATTTTAAAGGAAAAACGTTACCAATAGTGGGAGCGTCCTCACAACAAACTGGAGATTATGAAGCAGATCAGAAAAACTATTGCCAACAATGGAGGTAGGCCTCACAGCAAATTAGAGCATGTGTGCTAAAACAAAACCACTGCCATCAAGAGGTGGGCCTCACAGAAAATTGGGTTGGGTTGTTTTAGCTCTGAGCTGCACTTTTTGCACACTATGGGTTAAATGGCCAGGTCACATGGACCCCGAAGGTTCAGAGAAGTTGGGTGAGGGGACCCACTGGAACAGCTGTTGGAAGACAGATGGTAGCCTCCCGTCAAGGCCATCCAGCGTGTTCTTTAACGTGCACAGGGTATGACTTTCCCGCACACGGTGCCACGGCTTAACGTTCCACCCGACGAACGGCGGCCTTTCCAAGCCCGTCGGTGTCCCCTACTGACCGTGGGCAGGGGCGGGTAGTTTGGCGGAGGTAAATCTCAACGCTGACCCAGCTGGGACTCGAATCTGGGAACTACAGATTACGAGTCTGGCACTCTACTGACTGAGCCACCCCCGCCCCAGAAAATTGGGAGGGGTGTAAGTAAAACAAAACCATTGCCAATACTGAAGGTAGGCCTCACAACAAATTTGAGGCGTGTGCAGTAAAACAAAACCATTTCCAATAGCAGAGTTGTTCTCAACAATCTATAGATTGATCAGTAACTGCCGTTGTTATTAGCGGTTTTTATCTTTAAGACGCCATAAAGTTTGGAAAAGTTCCTACAGCTGAAACTGGTTTTTGTGCGGCCATACCGAAAGAAAGGGAGAGTGAGGACATCCGTACGACGCTTCAGAGGAAATACTTCTCTCACACTTCACGAACGCCCTAAAACCTTCGCCTCAACCTCTTCTTTTCCTGGGCCCCTTCTTGCTCAAACGGATCTCACTACATAAGGATGAAGAGAGATGACAAAGAAGAGAATGCATCACTCGGAAATGAGCTATTTGTGAGGGGGTCTAGTTTGCGTCGGTGTCTGGTTATGTGTGCCTGATTCTGCGAACATTTCGTGCTGTGCGTTACGATGTCAGTGAATGGTAGGAGGGACAAAGCGAGGCTGAACGAATAAGTATGCATCAAATATAAGAAAGGATGCTGTCTGGGAGTCAACAGAGAATGAAACATGGAAATGAAACCTTTCTGTAGCACCCTCCGTCCCCACAACCCCCACAAGAAGACGAATTCTATTTCAGTCATATGTGCCAGCATCCAGAGGATGTAATCAGGCATAGACGAACTGTCAGGATACGGATGCATCAAAATGAGAAAATATGGGGATGTGGCTGCATTTCTATCTTTTCATCTAATAATATTGTTAAAGAGCATCCACAGCAATGGCGACGATAGCATCCCAGTTGCATAAGAAAAGCAGGAATAGTATGATCTTCACTTTCTTTTGATAACAAGAAGTAATCGAGATTTTGGGATGTAGGGGCTTCGTTTGGTTTTCGTAATATTCCTTATTCAAAATAATCTTGTTCTGTTCATTTCCCAATGGGAAAAAAAATTTAATAAAATCTTATATTATTAAAGGTTATAACAAAAGTCATATTGTGAACATTGACATGAAGTAATACTATAATTAGAATTCGTGATCGTCTTTACGATTGGTTTTTCAATAACCAGGTAATACTTCTTGCTGTTAATTAACCAGCCGTTGGCCGAGTGGTTAGCGCGCTTGGCTACTGATCTAACGGGACCTGGGTTCGAGGCCCAGGTAAGGCATGGCTGTTTGTGTCGTTTTTCTGCTGAGGTCCTGCCATCCTCTCAGACCTTCTACTGTGGCATATATACTGACAGGCTCCTGTCAGACCTCTGTGGCAAGCAGCTGCTTGAGGGGGGGATTTATTTTTTTATTTATTATCAGAAGCAGCAGAATTCAGAACGTTTCAGCAAGTCATCGAAGTCAACAGATTCGAATATGCCATAGAATTTAAAAGTTTGGATATGTCATGTTAAAGGATGGATAGATTTGAATATATCATATTTAAAGGATCGAATGATTTGGATATGTCATTCGATTTGAATATCATAGAAATCAAATAATTTGGACACGTCAGCAAAGTTTAAACAAATTTGGATACGTCATCGAATTTAAAATATTTGGCATATCAAATTGAAATGATTTGAACAAGACATCAAAGTCAAAGATCCGGGCATCAATTAAAAAAGATATGGTATTCCATTCAAGTAAAAAAAAGTTGAGGTATGATATTGATTTAATAAGACGAATTGTGTCATACTGGTTATAGTGCTTGGCTACTAATGAAAGGGCTGTTTGGGTTGTTTTACCTCTGAGAGCCTTTTTTGCACACCATGGGCTAAAATGGCCAGGTCACATGGACCCCGAAGGCTCAGAGAAGATTGGGGGAAGGGACCCAGTGGAACAGTTGTTGGGAGACAGATGGTAGCCTCCCGTCAAGGCCATCCAGCGTGTTCTTTAACGTGCACAGGGTATGACTCTCCCACACACGGGACCAAGGCTTAACGTCTCATACGACGGAAGGCGGCCTTTCCAAGCCCATCGGTGTCCCCTACTGACCGTGGGCAGGGCGGGGAATTTTGCGGAGACAAATCTCAACGCTGACCCAGCTGGAACTCGAACCTGGCGCGCTACCGACTGAGCCACCCTCGCCTCACTGATGAAAGAGACCATGGTTAGAGACCTCGAAAAGGTATGTCTGTTTCCTACTTTGTGTCGCCCTACTGCTGAGGTCTCGCCTTCTTTTCTATGATTTATATTGACAGGCTTCAGTGACAAGCAGTTGTTTGAGAGAGATTTTATTTTGTAATCATAAAAGGGGCTGTCAGGCTAGAGGCCTTTTTAAACACTTTTTTTGTTCGGGTTTTGTATGTTATTTCGGATTTCACCAAAAAGGCATATGCTACGTGGGAGGCCCTCTGTCCCAGCATCTGGAGAGTTAATTTTAATTGAAGTAGCAGTGCCCGGAGGGGACGGAGGTCACCCAACTGCTAGCGGACTTCCCAGATGGTCGGGGCGGAGAGAGAAAGGGTTGGCAACAACGAGGAGGAGAGAGAGCCAGCCGAGGGACGAGCGGAGAAAGAGGCAGATTTAAAATGCTGGTGAGTGCCGACTGGTATTAGCGGTACGTAGGCTCTCGGGAAAACAGCTGAACGGGGATAGTAAGCTGGTTTTGTAATTCATAGTAAATGAGTGACGAGTGTGTTTTTCCTCATCAGTCAATGTAGTTCATATCAATAAAGGATAGTTATTGTTTTACCAAGGACTAAGTTGAACCAATTTATTGGGAAGGAGCCTCAGTATCGAGACCCTTCAATTGCAATAAGATGTTTGATTTTTGTTCTGAAAGACCCTTTCACCCGTCGCGTATTGCGATCGAACCGGAGGGACATTCCTAAGTGATCCCAATAGACACAACCGAAGAGGTAACATCACAGGGGCCATCAATGAGCATCTCTCGCTAGTTTGCGCGATTCTTTTGCTGCACAATGGATTCAATAGTGAAATTAAAAAAAACCTTCAAAGTGATAAAAAAGGGGATTCTTTTGCTAAGCCACTCGGTAAATGCTATCCAGCGTGTCCTTTAACAACATATGTGCAAATTTGGACATACTGACTTTCCATTTGGATATAGACTTTCCAGAGAAATTCGATATTCCATTACGATCTCGATGATAGATTGGTTAGAGTGGTTTGAAGACTGCTGAGGAAAGGATTGGAAGGACCCCAAGGTCTGAGAAAAGGTCGGAGGGAGGGCACCCATTGCTCAGCTATCAGGAGACAGATGGAGACAGACAGCGAGTTCTTTAACGAACACATGATGCCACGGCTTTACGACTCATCCGACGGACATTTCCTTTCTAAACTCTTAAGCGTTCTTATCCCACTTCGTTACCGATGATAAATTTCAAGGTTGGTAATCGGGTCTCAAACCTGGAAACTGCAGAGTACAGGACTTGGCGCTTGAAAGGAATCTGAGTTCAAAACTGGGAAAAGGTTGGGTTGGGTTGTTTTACCTCTGAGCGGCACTTTTTTGCACACCATGGGCTAAATGGCCAGGTCACATGGACCCCGAAGGCTCAGAGAAGGTTGGGGGAGGGGACCCACTGGAATAGCTGTTGGGAGACAGATGGTAGCCTCCCGTCAAGACCATCCAGCGGGTTCTTTAACGTGCGCAGGGTATGTCTCTCCCGCACACGGGGCCACGGCTTAACGTCCCATCCCACGGACGGCGGCCTTTCCAAGCCCATCGGTGTCCCCTACTGACCGTGGGCAGGGCGGAGAATTTTGCGGACATAAATCTCAACGCTGACCCAGCTGGGACTCGAACCTGGGAACTACAGATTACGAGCCTGGCGCGCTACCGACTGAGCCACCCCCGCCCCCTGGGAAAAGGTAATGGTTGTCTTTTACCAAAAGGTATAATTGCATTATTTTAATCAAAAAACATGCCTTTCCCCCCCCCCCCATAAAAATGATTGCTTTTTTTGGGGGGGAAAAAGGCAATCATTTAAAAAAAAATTTTCTTTTTAAAATTCGACTTTTCGAAAAAGTATAGTCATTTTCAAAAAGGATGGTTGTATTTTTCGTTTCAAAACAATGGGTTAACTTTTTCTTTAAAAAAAACGTTTTATTTCAAAAAGGATTATTTTTTCTTCCCCCTCCCCTCATAAAAAACAGTGCGCGCAATATCATCTCTTCACAGAACCTAATTTGTAAGAAGCATTTATCACACTGGTAGGTTCATGGCAACTGAGTGGCTTGACAATTTTTCGTTACAACTGAGAAGCAGACAAAATACCAAAGCTAGCAAATGAACCTCTAAACGACATGACTAGCGATTGGACCATATGGACCATCCTCACACTTTGAAATCATCTGCATCAGAAATGCTTCCTCTCCTTGTAGACAATACAAATATCCAAAAAATAAAAACAAATGGAAAATAAAAAGCGACAAGTGTTAGTATTTACAAATACTACAAATGCGTGAGTATTATTTCACATTTTCGTTCTCTCTGTTATCATCAGACGAAATAAACGAAGAGATGTAAGATCGCACTAGAATTTCGAAATTTTTTACCAGTCGCAATAGATTTGAGGCAATAAAAGCATCAGAGACAATTTCATTAAAAGGACGCATCGTATTCCCACCCTGAACACTCATTAACGTAGAACATTTCCCGAAAGCGACGACCGGCGAGAGGCAAACAGAATGCAAACAACAATCCCTGGTGAGGAACTCAAGCAAGCCAAATAGCGTGAGCGCGTAGATGAGTCACGTGATGAGCTCTTCAGTTCACTAAATAGCGTGCGCTCGCAGAAACGTGACGAGCTCTTCAGCTTGTCAAACGAGCGTACATCAGAAAGAACTAGTGTGTTCATTCACTTGGGATGTTTCCTAGAGCAATGAGAACACTTGACTCAAAGAAACAAAAAAAAATCGTCTCAAAACTCGAGTCGTTTTTACATTGCGTATGAAAAAAAAAAATGATGAACAACGTGTCATGACGGCAGTAGAATAAAACCTTCATAAATATTTTTAATTTTCGTCTTTTGTGTGAACGTCAAGCAGTGATGACGTTACACAACAAAAAAAAAATGAATTATCACATTTATAATCACTGTCGTAAGCACTAGATGTTTTTTTTTTCGTAATTAGCACCTTATTGAATGAAATTCTTTGAATTGTTTGCATTTTAAAGTTATGACAATGGAATTCCTTTAAACGAAATTTAAACAGTACTATGCAAAAAAAAAACCGCTAAAATAAAAGCAAGTCTACTGTGGCGTATAAACTGACAGGATCCTCTCAGATCCTTGTGGAATGCAGCTTCTTGAGGAATGATTTTATTTATTATTTCTTATAACATGAATTGATGTCCTCAAGTTCCATACAAAATGCTTTTCAGAATCCAGAAAAGGTTACAAAATCCATTTCAGGAAGTGATTTAGTCCAAGAATACCCTGGGCGGGGGTGACTCAGTCGGTAGCGCGCCAGGCTCGTAATCTATACCAAGGCCATCCAGGGTCGAGTCCCAGCTGGGTCAGCGTTACACTGATGGGCTTGGAAAGACCGCCGTCCGTCGGATGGGACGTTAAGCCGTGGCCCCGTGTGCGGGAGAACCATACCCTATGCACGTTAAAGAACATGCTGGATGGCCTTGACGGGAGGTTACCATCTGTCTCCCAACAGCTGTTCCAGTGGGTCCCCTGCCCCAACCTTCTCTGAGCCTTCGGGGTCCATGTGACCTGGCCATTTAGCCCATGGTGTGCAAAAAAGTGCCGCTCAGAGGTAAAACAACCCAACCCAAGAATACCCGACTCTCAGCAGTACTCGATCAGGAAGAGTACATAAATGGTCTCAGAAAGCAGCCGTCGCTCTGATGGCTCATTAAATTGCAACTCCGTGTACAGGTTGCGTTGTTTCACCTCTGAGCGGCCTTTTTTGCAAACAATGGGCTAAGTAACCAGGTCACAAGCACCCCAAAGGTTCAGAGAAGCTTGATGAAGGGTATCCACTGGACAGCTCGTTAGGAGATAGAAGCCTCCCATCAAAGCCGTCCAGCGTGTTCTTTAATGTGAACAGAGTGCGGCTCTTCTAAATATGGCATCACGGCTTAACGTCCCATCCGCCGGGCGGCAGTTATTCCAAGTCCATCAATGTCATTTTACGCATTAGCGAAGGGTCAGTTGGGACACGAATCTGGGAACACCAGAATAAGGGTGGCGCGCTACCGACTGAACCAAACCCCGCTCTGACTAGAATAGATGAAATAATATTAGATGCACTAGAGCAGGTATTCCGTAATCCAGGGCTGCAAAAGCTTTCTGATGGGTCGCAAAAAAACTCTTGATCCGGCCTGTGAGCCTGTAGATATCGTTAATATTTGGGTCGCAACCAGAAAAAAAAAAAGCTTCGGAATTACTGCATTAGAGCTGTTATCTATATTGGGGTGGGGGTGCTCAGTCGGTAGCGCGCCAGGCTGTTAATCTCAGTTAGCAGATTCGAATCTCAACAGTGCCAGCGATGAGCAGCGCCCCCCCCCCCCCCCCCCCACACACACACACGCAAACAAACTATTACAGCACACACCATATCTTGGGGACACCGCTTTGCTTGTAAAGGTAACCGTTCCTCGGATAAGACAAAGCCGTGGGGCCGTGTATTGGGTTGGTTTTACCTCTGGGCGGTTTTTTGCACACAATGGGCTAAATAACCGGGTCACTAGAGTAGCCAAGAGAATGTTAGTGGGAAGGGACCTATTGGACAATTGTAAAGAGACAGATGGAAGCCTCCGGTCAAGGCTATCTAGTGTGTTCTTTAAAGTGCACAGGGTATGGTTCTCCCGCATACGGAGCCACCGCTTTACACCACATCCGACGGATGTCGGCCTTTCCAAGCCTATCGGTGTCTCCTATTGATCGAGGGCAGGAGAGCAGTTTTGCGGAGATAAATTTCAACGCTGGCCCAGGTCGGACTCGAGCCTGGAAACCTCAGATTACGAACCGGGTGCGCTACTACTAACGTGCATACCCTATGCACATTAAAGGACACACTGGATGGCCTTGACGGGAGGCTACCATCTGTTCCTTGGGTTCCCTTCCCCCAACCTTCTCTGAGCTCTTGGAGTCCTTATGACCTGGTCGTTTAGCCCAGTGATTTTCAAACGCTAGTCCGTGGACCGGTGCCGGTACGCAGAAATTTCCTGCCGGTCCGCGAAAAAGTTATTCCTTCTTAACACATGGTACACATGATCGTGGAGGGGGAAAGCGCTGTCCGCGACGATGAGTATAGGCGGGTTTTGTGTATACACTAGACAATCCTTGTACATACATTGTTTCGCCAGTGTTGTGTCAGCTGTTTGTAGACAACACGTCTTAAGTCACATCTTGCGCAACTTGCCGTCCCCGAACGTTCTTAAATTCACTGCGCCTGTGCATATTGTTTGTTAATACTGTCTTGTGGTAATTCGGAAAGTTGTTGGGTTGTTTTACCTCTGAGCGGCACTTTTTTTGCACACAATGGGCTAAATGGCCAGGTCACAAGGACCCCGAAGGCTCAGAGAAGTTTGGGGACCCACTAGAACAGCTGTTGGGAAACAGATGGTAGCCTCCCGTCAAGGCCCTCCAGCGTTTTCTTTAACGTGCACAGGGCATGGCTCTCCCGCACACGGCATAACGTCCCATCAGACAGACGGCGACCTTTCCAAGCCCATCGGTGTCCCCTACTGACCGTGGGCGATTTTGCGGAGATCAATCTCAACGCTGACCCAGCTGGGACTCGAACCTGGAAACTGCAGATTACGAGCCTGGCGCGCTACCGACTGAGCCAATCCTAACTGAGCTTCACTAATTCGGAAAGCAAGCTATTTCTTGTGTCATTATTGCGTTGTAAAATTTTAACCCTACAAAATGGAAAAAAAAAAAAGAAAGACAAACAGCAAACCTTTTAATCTTCCTTAAAAACAAGAACAATATTCAGAAGAAGAGTAGTGAAGACACCGAAAGTAAGTCAAGTACGAGTGCTTCAATTTTAGAAGAAACAGGAAAACGAAATGTGTTGATACTTCGGAATGTGCGATAGAAACCAAAAAAAAAGAAAACTTTGTTAGGCATTATGATAAAGAGCACTTAAAGTTTGGTTTCGCTGTATCCCCTGGCAGTGCACTATCTCCACGGCCCTTGTGTGTAGTATGTTCAGAAATTCTATCAAACGATGCTATGGAAGCTTCCAAACTTGCTAGTAATTTGCGTTGGAAGCATAGTGATCTTACAGATAAGCAACTGGATTTTTTTTGAAAAGTTACACAACCAGGTGAAAAGTCAGAAAAGTCTTATGAAGAAGATGACGTCTCGTGACAAGTCGCTGCTCCAAGCGTTTTACTTAGTTGCTCTTCGAATATCTAAAACGAAAAAACCGTTCATTATTGGTGCAGAGTTAGTAAAGCCTTGCATCTTAGATGTCGCTCGGGAAATTTTGGATCCTCAAGCCACTCGAAAACTAGAGTCTATACCGCTTTCGGACAACACCATTCAGAGGAGAATTGTTGACATGATTTTGTAGAGGGGATAAAGAAATCGAGATGTTTTGCGATTCAACTTGATGAATCAACTGACGTGAGTAACCATGCCATTCTACTTTGCTTCGTGAGATATAGTGAAGATGAAGACTTTAGGGCGGAACTTCTTTGTTGCCTTGCTTTAGGGCGGAACTTTTTTGTTACCTGAAAGGACCACTAGTTCAGAGATATTTAGCTCTTGATGAGTATTTCCAAGGGCTTAGAATGGGTTGGGTTGTTTTACCCCTGAGTGGCACTTTTTTTGCACACCATGGGCTAAATGGCCAGGTCACAAAGGACCCCGAGGGCTCATAGAAGGTTGGGGGAGGGGACCCACTGGAACAGCTGTTGGGAGACAGATGGTCAAGGCAATCCAGCGTGTTCTTTAACGGGCACAGGATATGACTCTCTTGCACACGGGGCCACGGCTTAACGTCCCATCCGACGACTCCAAGCCCCTCGGTGTTCGCCACTGACCGTGGGCAGGGCGGGGAATTTTGCGGAGATAAATCTCAACGCTGACTCAGCTGGGACTCGAACCTGGGAACTGCAGATTACGAGCCTGGCGCGGCTTAGACTGGGGCAAATGCGTCGGAGTATGTACAGAACGTGCTGCGAGCATGATTGGACATCGCTCAGCTGTAGTTGCAAAAATAAAGGATGTTGCTCATCCAGAAATTTTGTCCACTTACTGTATGATCCACCTGGAGCACCTAGCTGCAAAGAAGCTTTCTACTGAACACTGTGATGAATGACGCGGTAAAGATCATAAATGAAATTCGTAGTCGAGCCATGAACTCCAGTCTGTTCGCGACACTGTGTGAGAGTATGGACCCGCAACACCAACATCTCCTTCTCCAAACAGAAGTACGGTGGCTATGGAGAGGAAGGATTCTTTCACGCCTTGTTGAACTGAGGGAAGAAGTATAGCAGTTTCTGAGAGAGCGAAACTCGGCATTAGTAGAGCTCTTTTTGGATGAGGAATGGATGGCTAAGCTGGTATGTATAGCGGACATATTTAGTCTCCTTAACGAACTTAATATTTTTCTTCAGGGATTATGCACAAATATTTTTACACTGAGAAACAAGATGGAGCTTTTGGGAATCGTTCAAAATGAAGCTTTTGGGATAGTCGAGTACAAGAGGAAGATATAAAAATTTTTCCACTTTTGCAAGAATTTTTGATTACTGCTGACGTCAACAGGGAAGTCATATTTAATATAATAAGTCAATATTTAAGGGCGTTAGCTCAAAACTTTAATCATTGTTACCCTGAAAATGAGGATACTCGTAAAGCTAACCTTTGGATTAATAATCCTTTCATGGAAGGTGTCAACTCATGCACACTCAATCCTCGTGAAAAAAAAAACCCTGATCAAGTTGTCTTCTGATGTCATTCTGGTGTCGGTTGGGTTGTTTTACCTCTGGGTGGTTTTTTTGCGCATCGTGGGCTAAATGGCTAGGTCACATGGACCCCGAAGGCGAGAAGGTTGGGGGAGAGGACCCACTGAAACAGCTGTTGGGAGACAGATGGTAGCCTCCCGTCAAGGCTATCCAGCGTGTTCTTTAACGTGCACAGGGTATGGCTCTCCCGCACACGGGGCCACGGCTTAACGTCCCATCCGATTGACGGCGGCCTTTCCAAGCCCATCGGTGTCCCCTACTGACCGTGGGCAGGGCGGGGAATTTTGCGGAGATAAATCTGAGCGCTGACCAACTGGGACTCGAACCTGGGAACTACAGATTACGAGCCTGGCGCGCTACCGACTGAGCCACCCCGCCCCCAGCAAAGAAGCAGCAGCGGATTTCACACTAACTTTTTTTGAATAAAATATTGCTTTCTCAAAAGTCAAGACGTTCCATTAATAGCATTTTTGTTTACTGCTCGGTTTCTGGTTATTTAAAATAACTATAAAATTTTCATTTTATAATATTAGATTTAAAAACTAATGCACAAAATATTATATAAATAATGGTTTTTATTTCTGCCTTAGCGATCCGTGAAATTTTTTCTCCTATTTTCACGGTCCGCAGGTGTAAAAAGGTTGAAAACCACTGATTTTAGCCCATTGTGTGCATCAAAGTGTCGCTCACAAGTAAAACAACCCAACCGTTATATCAATCATATCCGCTCTATCTCAGAGAAGGAAAGGGGCAGGGGTGGCTCAGTCGGTAGCGCGCCAGGCTCGTAATCTGCAGTTCCCACCCCTCGATGCGAGAGCCTGTCCGTGGTGAGGGGACCACCCTGTGAAGGTTCCGCTGGCTCGGTTACCTTCACAGGGTCCTAAACGCTCGCCCGCGTGTTTGCCGTGCGCGGAGACCCGTGTCCCTGGAAAGGAGGATCCTGGCAGTTGCTCAGGGGTCCCCGTCTTCTCTCCCCAGCTCATGACTGGTGGGGTCCCCTTTGGCCGTATTGCCATTGGGGAGCCTGTCTGTCGCGGGGCTGGGCAGCGACTTCCGGGGCCGCTGCTATACACTGCTTTGGCCTCTGCTTCAGGTAAACGGGAGGTCCTGGGGCGGCCCCCTCAGGATCAATCGGCTGGTGGGCTGGTCCTGCTAGGGTCAACTATGCAGATCGGTGAGTAACCTTGTCCACCGTCCGGACAACGGTTTGCGAGTTTCCCCACACATTTACTAATTTTGTAGTTTTCTTTCTTTTGTGAGGCCAGCTCTTGCCTCACACTTTATTGCTTTGTTGCTTCTTTTCTTTTGTGGGAACTCCGACGAGTTTCCCACAATTTCTCTTTTCCTTTTCCTTTTTGTTTTGTAGTGAGGGCTTGGCTCACTGGCTGTGTGGGTATGGTGCCCGGGCAGCCCTGGCGCCCAACTGGGCGTCCCCTTGTTGGACTCCATGGTGGGTGGGGACAACGGGCACTGAATTCCCCAAAAACAACCATGAGTACAACTACTCATAATTCACCGATCAATGCTGCGAAGAGGGCTCGCCATGAACCCCCAAATTCTCTGTCTTTGCCTTCGTCTTCGTGTGTGTCTCCGTCTCCGAAGTTCCTGATCATCCACTCTACGGGTGATCAGGTGCTTGGAGACATGTCCCCGTTTTTTATACATAAGGGTATTCAAGGTCTTGCGGGAGAGCCGAAATCTGTCAAGCGCCTAAGATCTGGTGACTTGCAGGTGGAGACTGCGTGCTCCAAGCACTCGGAGCTTTTATTAAAGGTTACAGCGATTGGTGGAGTGGCAGTCGAAGTCACTCCACACAAAACGCTCAATTCCTCCCGGGGCGTGATCTCCGAGTGGGGCCTCCTCAAGGTTTCTGAGGAGGAAATCCTCTCGGAGCTTTCTGCCCAGGGGGTGATCGCAGTCCACCGGGTTTCATCACGCCGTAATGGAAAGTTAGAGCCCACCAGGGTACTAATCCTAACTTTCAACACACCACGCCTGCCTACTTCCATCAAGGCAGGATACTTACACTGCGAGGTGCGGCCATTTATACCCAACCCTCTGCGTTGCTTTCAATGCCAGAGGTTTGGCCATGCCCGCACTGCATGCCGGGGCAAGCCCACCTGTGCTCGTTGTGGCAGTCAGGATCATCTTGAACCTGACTGCACAGCAGAAAAGGCATGCTGTGTAAACTGCCGTGGTGAACATCCGGCGTACTCCCGCGACTGTCCGAAGTGGCTGGAGGAGAAAGAGGTACAGCGCCTCAAGACCCTTCATAACATCAGCTATCCAGAGGCGAGAAAGCTCGCTGCACCGCCTGCCCCACCTGGCAAGGTCTCCTATGCCGGTGCGGTTGCCGGAAAGCCCATCGTCAAGATGGCTTCCGTGGCGGTGCAGACCGACATCAGCGTTCCACCAGCTGAATCTTTCTCGCCTGCTGCTAAGTACCTCTTGACGCAGGCGAAGCCGACGTCGGTGTCCATCTCGACATCGACACCGGTTTCTATTCCTGTGTCTGTGCCTTCCACTTCCACCTCTGGAAGGCCCCCTCCACCCCGCCCACAGACAGCAAGACCTACAAAACCCAAGGGGCCCCCGCCGGGGCCCAAAAAGAAGATTTTACCTCCTCGTTCGGCGGTCTCTGATCCATGTTGCTCGGACGACTCCGAGGACATGGACACCGACCGCCCGAATTTTCCAAAACCGTCGCTGGCGACGGTTAAAATAAATCGCAAGTCGTCCGCCACTTCTTCTAAGACCTGAGATGGCCACACTCCTTCAATGGAACTGTCGTGGATTCCAGAGGAATATTGACGACATCAAGGTCCTCCTGAGGGCACACCAACCTCTTTGCGTGTGCCTTCAGGAGACATTCTTGCAGACAGCCAACAATCCCACTATCCGGCACTTTTCTCTCGTTCGCCGGGACCGGGATGGAGATGGTCCAGCTCACGGAGGTGTTGCCATCCTCGTGAGCAACCATTCTCCATTCCAGGTCATTCCAATCTCTACACACTTAGAGGCGGTAGCCATCCGCCTCTTTGTGGGATTTTCGTTGACTGTCTGTTCTGTCTATCTCCCACCCAGAAGCATCGTTTTCCGGGACGACCTTGATGACCTCGTCTCGCAGATGCCGTCCCCCTTCCTCATCATGGGGGATTTCAACGGACACAGTCCACTGTGGGGCAGTGCTGACACCAACGGGAGGGGCCGGGTCCTGGAGCAGTGTCTCCTGAATCCATCGCTCTCCCTGTTGAACACCGGTGTCAGTACCTACTTTCACTCCCCAACCCGCTCTTTCACTGCCATTGACCTCACCATCTGCTCCTCCTCGATCCTTCCACTCTTTACATGGGAGGTCGAGGACAATCCATATGGAAGCGATCCCTCCCCGTGGTGTGCACCATCTCTCGTGGGGGGCCCTGCAGCCCTTCGCGTGTCTCCCGGTGGAGGCTTGATCGGGCTGACTGGAGTGGCTTCGAGCTCTTGTCTGAGCTTGATGATCACTCTGTCAGCCAGGAGCCCATCAATGTCGCAGTGGCGGAGTTGACGGACTGCATCGTCCATGCAGCTGCCTCTACTATTCCTCAGATCTCGACTCGGTTTCCACGGTTCCCAAAACCGTGGTGGAATCCCGACTGCACCGCAGCTCATAAGGCTCAGAACAAGGCTTGGGGGGTGTTTCGGAGATATCCGACGTCCCCCAACCTCGAAGCATTCAAACGCGCCAGGGCGAAAGCCCGTTTCGTCCGGCGCCAGAGCCAGAAGGAATCTTGGATGAAATATACTTCTTCTATCACCCGCACGACCAGTTCTAAAGTCGTGTGGGATAAGGTCCGGAAGATGGGTGGGAAATACACGTCCCACTCATTATCGATCCTGGAGCACAATGGACAGGCAATTGCTGAGTCTCGAGCAATTGCCGACATTCTGGGGGAGTCATTCTCCACCATCTCTTCCCTGTCCTCCTACTCCCCCGAATTTCTGGCCCAGAAGAGCAGGGCCGAACGCTCTCCGCTGTCCTTCCATTCGAATGGCCTGGAGTCTTACAACAGGCCATTCACAGCGGAGGAGCTTCGCCGTGCTCTGCACACTTCTCGTGCATCTGCTGTGGGGCCAGACAATGTCCATTATGCCATGCTCCAACATCTCTCACCATCGAGTAAGGATCGACTGCTCCGACTCTTCAACCGTATTTTCATCGAGGAGCAGTTTCCGGACTCCTGGCGGGAGGCCATCGTCTTGGCCTTCCCTAAGCCAGGCAAAGATCCCAAGATTCCTTTCAATTATCGTCCAATTGCGTTGACGAGCTGCGTCTGCAAGGTGTTGGAAAGGATGGTAAATACCAGGCTGGCCTGGTATTTGGAACATCACGGCCTTCTTTCCAACACCCAGTGTGGCTTTCGCAGGCACCGGTCTACTTTAGACCACCTGATCCGCCTCGAATCGGCGATCAGGAATTCTTTTTTACGACGAGAGCACCTGGTGTCAGTTTTCTTCGACATCGAAAAAGCATACGACACGGCATGGAGATTCGGCATTCTTCGTGACCTTCACAGCTTCGGCTTGCGAGGTCACATGCCGATCTTCATCGCGAACTTTTTATCTTCTCGTGTTTTTCGAGTCCGTGTCGGCAACACTCTATCGCGGCCTTTCCCCCAAGAACAGGGGGTGCCTCAAGGCAGCGTCCTGAGTGTTACGCTTTTCGCGGTCAAGATAAATTCCATTACACGGCAACTTCCTCCGACTGTAGGCAATGCCCTCTATGTTGACGACTTTAGCATCTTTTGCTCATCGTCCAGCATGAGGGTCATTGAACGACAACTGCAAACTGCCCTGAACAATCTCTCGGTTTGGGCGACGGCCAATGGGTTCCGGTTCTCCCCACAGAAGACCGCTTGTGTGCACTTTTGCCGCAAGCGTAATCTTCATCTGGACCCCGAGCTGCGGCTCGGGGGTACCATCATTCCAGTTGTGGCGGAGACCAAGTTTCTCGGTCTCATCTTCGACCGGAAATTGACCTTTTTATCACATATCCGACATCTCAGGTCCAAGTGCACGCGGGCATTGAACATCATCAAGGTCCTCTCCTCCCTATCTTGGGGGGCGGACCGATGTTCTTTGCTCCGCCTTTACCGTGCACTTGTCCGGTCGAAACTGGACTACGGATCCCAGGTGTATGACTCCGCCCGGGATTCGGTGGTGAAGGTGCTGGACCCACTCCATCATCAGGCCCTCCGTGTGTGCACGGGGGCCTTCCGCACTTCGCCGGTCCAGAGTCTCTACGTTGAGACCGATGAACCATCTTTATCTATTCGCCGTCAGCAGTTGTCCCTGCAGTATGCGTCAAAATTGCGATCCCTGCCAGGCCATCCCACTTGGGACTGCGTTTTCAGTCCCAGGTGGGAAATGTTATACCAGAATCGGCCGACTGCCATTCGTCCTTTCGGTTTGCGTGTCCGAGGCTACCTCAGAGACATCAACACCAGTCTCGATAGCATCGCACAGTCGACAGCTGAGCCACTTCCACCTTGGCTCGCTGTTTCCCCTTCCTGCGATTTTTCCCTGTGCAGGACGGGGAAGGCCTTTACACCTGACTGTGTGTACCGGCAACTCTTTGCCAGCCATCGTGCTGAGCACCCGGACTTCTTGCCTGTCTTCACAGATGGCTCGAAGTCCGGCACTTCGGTGGGATCAGCCATGGTCTGCTGTGATGTAATCATTGCAGACCAGATCCCACAGCAGTGTTCCATCTTCACTGCTGAGTTGCATGCTATCAGCATTGCCTTGGACCATATAGCAGCTAAGCATCATCGTCGGTGTGTGCTTTACACCGACTCGCTTAGCTCGCTACAGGCTTTGATCTCGGTGAGGCATCGGCCTCACCCTGTTCTCTCCAAGATCCGCCAGCAGCTCCATCGTCTGGCAGCCACCACCACAATTCTCTTCTGTTGGGTGCCCGGTCATGTCGGAATCAGGGGCAATGATTTGGCAGATTCTGCTGCCAGGTCAGCAACGCCCCTGTCCGACTCTCCGTTGCCGGTTCCATATGTGGATTTCCGGCAGCGTTTCACCATCGAGCTCCGGGCACAGTGGCAGAGATCTTGGTCGGAACAGCTTACCAACAAGCTCTTTGAGATCAAACCTATCGTCAAACCGTGGCAGTCTTGTTACCGCAGGAATCGTAAGGAGGAAGTTGTCCTTGCTCGGCTCCGCTTAGGTCACTCGTTTTTAACCCACTCTTTTCTTCTTAAGGCGGACGCAGTACCTAAGTGCGAGTTTTGTGACACCGTTTTAACTGTGAAACATATTTTAATTCAATGTCCTGCTTTTAACCTCGAACGTAAATTGTATTTTACTTTCCATAATTTTATGGCTGAGCCTTTTACACTCGGCCATCTTTTATCTGATGAATCGTTTTTAACTCCTGTTTTTGACTTTTTACGATTTATTGGTTATTTTACACGTCTCTGATTTTTACTATATTTTCTAGTTTTACTCTTGTTTGCAATTTTACATAGGTCCTATACACCCATTTTTATTGTTAACTTCTACTCTTGTTGTTTCTTTTTAGTCTTTTTACTTGTCGTTTTGTTTGTGTTCGTTTTAACTTTGGTTGTGGGTTACGAGACTTTTATCCCTTTTTATCGTTTGTTTGGCGCAATATAGCCTTTGTTGCGCCAATAAACCCCAAACAACCAACCAACCAACCAACTGCAGTTCCCAGGTTCGAGTCCCAGCTGGGTCAGCGTTGAGAGTTATCTCAGCAAAATTTCCCACCCTGCCCACGGTCAGTAGAGGGGACACCGATAGGCTTGGAAAGACCGCCGTCCATATCGGATAGGACTTTAAGCCGCGGCCCCGTATGCGGGAGAGCCATACCCTGTGCACGTTAAAGAACACACTGGATGGCCTTAACGGGAGGCTACCATCTGTCTCCCAACAGCTGTTCCAGTGGGTTCCCTCTCCCAACCTTCTCTGAGCCTTCGGGGTTCATGTGACCTGGCTATTTAGCCCATGGTGTGCAAAAAAAAGTGCCGCTCAGAGGTAAAACAACGCAATCTAAGAAAGAAAGAAAAGGTTTTCAGTATATTCCGCAGTTCCTCTCCTCGCAATCTGTCATTTAAAGAGCTAATGAACGTCAGCCATCTCTTCCGACGAAGACGCCCTCCCGTCAGTTAGTAATTACGTGAACGATTAATGCTCCTCGTCATTTTCCGAACCCTTTTTCCAAAGGCCATCGCCAACACAAAATGTAAATCCTCGAGTTCACTAAAGTCACCATTCTTAAGGAGTAACGGAGCGCGAGTAAGAAGCTTTTTCGTTTCTCTTTATTCTCTCTTGAGCCCCCCATCATAAAAGGAGAGGACCAAATAAGGAACCGTGTAAACAGAATGGAAGATGACGGTGTGCTTATACTGCACGTGGAAAACATACATGCTTGGAAGAATGCCTTCGTGGCGAAAGGAGAGGATGATAACGAACGCGTCTCTTCTTTATTGGGGTTGAATATGAGGAAAAGATTAGAGGGAAAAATTAAGGAGGGGGAAAAAGTTTTATCGCGCAATTACTCAGAAGTTAACAGACATAAGGGGACCATGTATTAAAGTAATATGTAAAATGGGAGAGGGGGTTGGCTCTGACGGAAGCGCGCGAGGCTTGTAATCTCTAGTTCCCAGGTTCGAATAACCCCTAACCTCTGCTTAACCCCTAACCAGACAAATTTCAACGCTGGCCCAGGGGGGTTTGGTTTTGTTTGTTTTACCTCTTAGTGGCACATTTTTGCACACAATGGGCTAAATGGTCAGGTCACAAGGACTCCGAGGCTCAGAGAAGGTTGGGGGAGGAGACCCACTGGAACAGCTGTTGGGAGACAGATGGTAACCTCCCATCAAGCCTCCAGTCAAGTAGTCTCCCTGTGTACTTGGCGGAAGATGGTAACCTCCCGTCAAGTACACAGGGTATGGTTCTCCCGCGCACGAGGCCACGGCTTAACGTCCAGTCAGATGGACGGCGCCCTTTCCAAGCCCATCGGTGTCCCTTACTGACCGGGGGCAGGGCAGGGAGTTTTGTGGAGATCTCAACGCTGACCCAGCTGGGACTCGAACCTGGGAACTGCAGAATTATGAGTTTGGAGCGCTACCGACTGAGCCACCTCCGTCCCTAGACAACGTCTATCTTTGCAGTTAACGTCATTAAAAAAGAACATAAGCAAGATATTAAACCAAGCGTTTTTCACCTTAACCAGAAAATTGAGGAGATCAGATTAAAGTTGCATACATGGACCAGAAAGAACCGTAAAAATGCCATATACATATGCATGTATATATGGACAAGAAGCAACTGAAATACAATGCCACATATGCGACAATGCAGATGTACAACGAAAATAATCCATTAAGTAATGATTTAGAACAATTCCTCCGCTAACTCGATTATAACTCAATCTTTGGAGACACAGTTCTTGCAGTCTGGGACATCAATTAAGCTACAATCTAACTTCCTGCAGCTACACGGGGGAAAAAAACACACACTGTTTATCCTTTAGCTTTAGACGGATTTTCTGAAATTGAATTCCAGGGCTGACTTTATACGAGATTTGCGTTATAATTTAGATAATTTTATAGTTAAGTCTCGTCGAGTAGTTTTTTTTTTTTGCAATTATTCTTTAATCACTTTCGCTAGAAGTAGGCAATGGACAATAATCACAATGCCGATTTCTTTCCCTAACATCATAGGAAGCAGATGAATCAATTAAGTGCCTAATCCAAATCTCATTGGAGGAAATCAAATTATGAGGGCACGTGTTAGTGTAGATATTACAGAGCCTGTCGGACAGAAGTGCACGTTAGAGCTCGTGACGGATGGAGAGCGAGTTGCTTATTAGAAAAATGACGACAACACACAAGAAAGAGGTAATCACTTACATTAGTTACTTTGGCTGAGACTGGCCCTGCTGCTAGGCATTGGAAGAAGGAATATTTGTGATGTTCTCTTGGAGAATTGGCTGCATCGTCTCCTGAGAAAGTCAGTTTAAAATTAAAAAAAAAAACACACACACCAATCTAACGATACGAATTTGTCATTTTCTTCATTTTTTTTTTTTTCGTTACTTAAAGTTAGGTATAAAGTACGGTGATTCCATTTCCTGACTGGATTTAATAACTGTTTTTTATTAATCCTATTTAAACCATTTTTTTTTAATTCAACGTGGGGAAATATCTTGTTTTCAGCCTTCTGATGCAGCCGACTAGTCAAGTGATGCAACTGTAGCAGAGGGTTAGACAAGGATATCTCTGCTCTCCCTTTCCCGGAAGATTTTAGAAAGAGTACAAAGCGTGTGTAACTTCTTAGCGAAAATGTACACTTTTGAATTTTTTAACATTCTCTTTTCCGCTATTAAAATAAAAAATAAATACCCCCCTCAAGTAGCGCGCGGGTGGCTCAGTCGGTAGCGCGCCAGGATCGTAATCTGCAGTTCCCAGGTTCGAGTTCCAGCTGGGTCAGCGTTGAGATTTATCTCCACAAAATTCTCCGCCCTGCTGACCGTGGGGTCAGTAGGGGACACCGATGGGCTTGGAAAGGCCACCGTCCGTCGGATGGGACGTTAAGCCGTGGCCCCGTGTGCGGGAGAGCCATAAGCTGTGCGCATTAAAGAACACGCTGGATGGCCTTGACGGGAGACTGACATCTGTCTCCCAACAGCTGTCCCAGTGGGTCTCCTTCCCCAACCTTCACTGAGCCTTCGGGGTCCTTGTGACCTGGCCATTTAGCCCATGGTGTGCAAAAAAGTGCCGCTCAGAGGTAACCCAACCCATAATAATATGACCACCTACCATACATATACTATGGTAGGTGGTCATATTATTCTGATACGACTGTATATATATATAGACGAATGTGACTGATTGATGGATGAGAGGGGATCACACTAATTCGAATCATGATGCAGAAATGGTAGAGCTCTGAAAATTTGCTCTTAGAAATAATCTGGGTCGTAGCTCTGGGGAGAAGTCCGAAATTTGGTCTCCGATGTGTCCTTCAAGGTCAAATATAGGTCCAACCCTGATCTACGAGTGCTAAAAACGTGAAAATTGGTGTCTGGAGGAGTTTGTAGATGTCGAAACGTTGCAAAATTCTGGATTCAGAGGGTCCTTCGAGGTCAAAAGTCAAATATAGATCTACCAATGTTAGAGAGCTATTTCGGCAGTGAACTCAGAAATAAGAGGAAATTCCAGATCCGGTGTCGCATTCAAGGTCAAATAGCGGTTGAAGTGACAGGCTAGAAATCAAGAGGTGAAGAAAGCAAAGATTGCTTTCTAGTATAGTGTGTTCTTCAACGTGCATATATTGGCATGGCTCTCTCTCTCCCGATGTGATCATGCCTCAATGATCTTGTAATGGACTGTGATCTTCCCAAGTCCTTTTGCGATAGATTATGGTCTTCCGAAACCAATCTTTTAAGCTTTGCGATAATGTCCTTTTCAAACTCGCTGATGCGAAGACTGGTGATTCAGTCAATCAGTATTGACTTGGGATAGACTAGGTCTTTCCAAGCCAATCGATACTTCTTTCGATAGATTGTGCCCTTTTCAAGCGCATCGGTGTCCACTTGCTGTAGATTATGGCCTTCCGAGCTCAGCTTCCTCTTGCTATGAAGATAGATGCATGAACAACTGAACAAAATATCAAGGTTGCTACTCGAAATTGCGAATTTCAGCTTAGAGCATAGCAAGCTTCTCCAAACATGGTTGTAAAGTGGATTGGGTTGTTGGGTTGTTTTACCTCTGAGCGGCACTTTTTTGCACACCATGGGCTAAATGGCAAGGTCACATGGACCCCGAAGGCTCAGAGAAGGTTGGGGAAGGGGACCCACTGGAAGAGCTGTTGGGAGACAGATGGTAGCCTCCCGTCAAGGCCATCCAGCGTGTTCTTTAACGTGCACAGGGTATGGCTCTCCCGCACACGGGGGCCACGACTTAACGTCTCATCCGACGGAAGGCGGCCTTTACAAGCCCATCGGTGTCCCCTACTGATCGTGGGCAGGGCGGGGAATTTTGCAGAGATCCGAGTGGTTAGCACGCTTGGCTACTGATCTAAGGGACCTGGGTTCGAGCCCCGGATTTAGGCTATGGATGTGTGTGTCGTTTTTCTGCTGAGGTCCTGCCATCCTCTCAGATCTCCTACTGTGGCATATAAACTGACAGGCTCCTGTCAGACCTCTGTGGCAAGCAGCTGCTTGAGGGGGTATTTATTTTATTATTTTATTTAAATCTCAACGCTGACCCAGCTGGGACTCGAACCTGAGAATTACAGATTACGAGCCTGGCGCGCTACCGACTGAGCCACCCCCGCCCCTGGTTGTAAAGTGGACAATTCGAATTAATGCAATTTGGCAAAAACATACATATAGTGGTTAGCATGCTTGGCTACTGATCTAAGGGACCTGGGTTCGAGCACCGGAATTAGGCCGGGATGTATGTGTCGTTTTTCTGCTGAGGTCCTGCCATCCTCTCAGATCTTCTCCTTTGGCATATAAACTGACAGGCTCCTGTCAGACCTCTGTGGCAAGCAGCTGCTTGAGGGGGTATTTATTTTATTATTTTATTTAAATCTCAACGCTGACCCAGCTGGGACTCGAACCTGAGAATTACAGATTACGAGCCTGGCGCGCTACCGACTGAGCCACCCCCGCCCCTGGTTGTAAAGTGGACAATTCGAATTAATGCAATTTGGCAAAAACATACATATAGTGGTTAGCTTGGCTACTGATCTAAGGGACCTGGGTTCGAGCACCGGAATTAGGCCGGGATGTATGTGTCGTTTTTCTGCTGAGGTCCTGCCATCCTCTCAGATCTTCTCCTTTGGCATATAAACTGACAGGCTCCTGTCAGACCTCTGTGGCAAGCAGCTGCTTGAGGGGGTATTTATTTTTAGTTTGGATAAATACAATTGGAAAATAATTTTTCGTTTAGAAATAAATTGCGCAGAATACATTTACAGCGCGTACTGCAACATATTATGCGCTATATTCTTCAATTGGAATTTTCCGTTTGAAGATTATGCTTTTGTCTTATTAGTTTACGAACTCAAACGTTTCTCAATCAGGCTAACTACCTACATATTAAAGCAAATATTCAATTTCATCATTCAATATCATTCAATTTTCTGGTCTATATGAAAACAATGCAAGCAGGTACGAAAGAAAAAAAAGAAAAAAAAATGCTTTATAAAGCAATCCGGAATAAACCGATTCTATTTTGAAATGTTTCCGATGTTCCTCAGATCCGGAACGGGGGTGGCTCAGTCGGTAGCGCGCCAGGCTCGTAATCTGTAGTTCCCAGGTTCGAGTCCCAGCTGGGTCAGCGTTGAGATTTATCTCCGCAAAATTCCCCGCCCTCCCCACGGTCAGTAGGGAACACCGATGGGCTTGGAAAGGCCGCCGTCCGTCGTATGGGACGTTAAGCCGTGGCCCCGTGTGCGGGAGAGCCATACCCTGTGCACGTTAAAGAACACGCTGGATGGCCTTGACGGGAGGCTACCATCTGTCTCCCAACAGCTGTTCCAGTGGGTCCCCTCCCGCAACCTTCTCTGAGCCTTCGGGGTCCATGTGACCTGGCCATTTAGCCCATGGTGTGCAAAAAAGTGCCGCTCAGAGATAAAACAACCCAACGTTAAAGAACACACTGGATGGCCTTGACGGGAGGCTACCATCTGTCTCCCAACAGCTGTTCCAGTGGGTCCCCTCCCGCAACCTTCTCTGAGCCTTCGGGTGTGAGAATGGCCATGTGACCTGGCCATTTAGCCCATGGTGTGCAAAAAAGTGCCGCTCAGAGGTAAAACAACCCAACCCAACCCTCAGATCCACGAAAAATTAATACGACATAATCAAATACCTCTATCCTTTTCTGATTACTTCGCCTATTTTTCCTCATTAACCTCTGTGCCGTGTGATAATGTCATTAAGTGTCGTAAACACACTGACTATTATACGCAGATTTCCATTCCTTTCCTCATTAGTCAACTGGAACAACTACTTATAAGGTAAATCTTCTCGTTGGCAATATGCCATGCATCCTAAAGATGGACGACAGCACTCGAAAAACAATATTTCATACAGAAAGCGACACCTACAAATATATGTGGGATATTTAACACAACTGTAAGTACATTTGGAGTTATTGCTTCAAATTGCAATATCATTTCGATGTGGTCAAAAATCAAACAAATCTTTTTTAATGGTTTTTTTGTAATATGACCCATTGAAAAAAAGTTATAAGATAAATATTAGGTGTTATGGCTTAATAAATCTCCCAAAATAGTTTTTTTTTTTGCTTAACAATTCTCTTCGCTTAAGCTCGTTTTATTTTCCTACTAGCTCAAGGGATCCTGCGCTGTCCAGGTCTCACTTTTAATCTGTGTTTTCTTTGTTTTCTGCACTAAAGGTTAGTTTATGAGTTGGTTTGTTTTAATTCTGAGGGCACTTTTTTGCACACCATGGGCTAAATGGCCAGGTCACATGGACCCCGAAGGCTCAGAGAAGGTTGGGGGAGGGGACCCACTGGAACAGCTGTTGGGAGACAGATGGTAGCCTTCCGTCAAGGCCATCCAGCGTGTTCTTTAACGTGCACAGGGTATGGCTCTCCCGCACACGTGACCACGGTTTAACGTCCCATCCGACGGACGGCGGCCATTCCAAGTCAGTAGGGGACCCATCGGTGTCCCCTACTGACTGTTGGCAGGGCGGGGAGTTTTGCGGAGATAAGTTTCAACGCTGACCCATCTGGGACTCGAACCGGGGAACTGCAGATTATGAGCCTGGCGCTACCGATTGAGCCACCCCCGCCCCTATATTTTCGGCCAGATCTATCTTCTATTCACCAGATTTATTCCCCATTTGCGGCTCAGTCTCTTTCCTCTGTTTAGTTTGATTTATTCTAACTAAATAGTCGACTCTGTTACTTACGAAAAACAAAATAATCTTCTCTGTTACTTAATTCCTTGGGGCGGGGGTAGCTCAGTCGGTAGCGCGTCAGGCTCGTAATCAGTAGTCTGTAGTCTGTCTTCAAGTCCCAGCTTGGTCAGCGTTGAGATTTATCTCCGCAAAATTCCCCGCCCTGCCCACGGTCAGTAGGACTTCCCTGCAACTAATGCCAGGTCAGTAGGGGACACCGATGGGCTTGGAAAGGCCGCCGTCCGTCGGATGGGACGTTAAGCCGTGGCCCGTCTGCGGGAGAGCCATACCCTGTGCACGTTAAAGAACACGCTGGATGGTCTTGACGGGAGGCTACCATCTGTCTCCCAACAGCTGTCCCAGTGGGTCCCCTCCCCCAACCTTCTATGAGCCTTCGGGGTCCATGTGACCTGGCCATTTAGCCCATGGTGTGCAAAAAAGTGCCGCTCAGAGGTAAAACAACCCAACCCACAACTTAGATGGAAAAACCTATATCCGAAAAACCAACTGATGTGAACTTAAAAAGAATGCACGATTTCAGCAATAGCCGAAAATCATTATAAAAAAAAATATGAAATCTCCATTTATCTTCCTTTTCGTTCATCATTCAATTTAAACAATTATTTAATAATTTCTTGAGTATATATAACCAACAGATGAATCATTAATTTTATTTTTTCTAAGCGTGTCTTATTCTATTGTAAGTTTTCTTTACACCACAATTCATATCTTAGGTACAATGGCATATCATTAAAGATGAAAATATCATATTTGGTTCAAAGTAAAACCAATTTGTTTTAATACTCACAATAAGAAATGTATATAATTAAAAACAAATTTAGGATAAACTCCGCGTTTGAAACGAACAACTCAACACACGCTCCTGACCCATCTTTTCTTTGGAACCCTTCCAATCTTCTTCAGAGTGCATAAGGTTCTGCAGTTGTTTATTAGTGTACCGTTGATTAATGCTTTCTTCTACGACTGGTACAACGAATGCAAGTTTGTTCATCAATCATCATTTGCGACACGGAGACGTACATAATTAACCAGCAAAGGAGATACCCAAGGAATAAGCCCCTAAACAAGACGAAGCACAGAATGCAAAAGCACACCGCTTCGAGGCATCACACTATATCATATTAGCGATTCCACTCTTATACAAGAGTGAAATTTTCCCTTTCTAAGAGTAATTAATGGAAGAGCTCTTGCTGTTTCTATTACCTGCATCTGTGCGTGAATGAGACCATATATGCAGACGGGTCAAATACAAACGAATCCAAAAGTTAAATTCCTAAAGAAGTTAAGAGTCTGAATTTCGGAGAACAGCTTTCAAAGACAGGATTAATATTGATGGCGAAATAACTGCATTTGACTTGCCGTTCATTTATTTAAGACCCAAGGAAATCACTTACCTGCAACTAATGCCAGGACTTTAGAAGCAACAAGTGTAGGAAAAGAGATGGGATCTTTTGAGAGGAAAACGGAAATGTTTTGGGTTGTTTACCTCTGAGCAACAGTTTGTGCACATAATGCGTTAAATGACCAGGTCACAAGAACCCAGGGCTTCCAAAAAATGGAAAGTTGGGTTGTTTTACCTCTGAGTGGCACTTTTTTGCACACCATGGGCTAAATGGCCAGGTCACATGGACCCCGAAGGCTCAGAGAAGGTTGCGGGAGGGGACCCACTGGAACAGCTGTTGGGAGACAGATGGTAGCCTCCCGTCAAGGCCATCCAGCGTGTTCTTTAACGTGCATAGGGTATGGCTCTCCCGCACACGGGGCCACGGCTTAACGTCTCATCCGACGGACGGCGGCCTTTCCAAGCCCATCGGTGTCCCCTACTGACCGTGGGCAGGGCGGGGAATTTTGCGGAGATAAATCTCAACGCTGGCCCAGCTGGGACTCGAACCTGGGAACTACAGATTACGAGCCTGGCGCACTACCGACTGAGCCACCCGCGCCCCCCAAAAAATGGAAAGGAAATTAAATGACCAGGTCACAGGTTGATAACTAGAGAGGGTGAAAAAATTGGGTTGTTTTGCCGCTGAGCGACATTTTTTTTGCAATGGGTGAAATGCCAGGCCACAAGAACCCAAATGCTCAGAGAAGGTCGGAAAATCCACTGGGCTGCTGTTAGGAAACAGATGGTAGCTTCCTTTCAAGACCCTCCAGCTTGTTCCTTAACGTGCACAGGGTATTGTTCTCCTGCATAGGGAGCCACAGATTAACGTCCCATCCGACGGACGGCGATCTTTCAAAGCTCATCGGTGTTTCCTTTCTGACCGAGGGCGGAGTGACCGAAAGCGAGATTTTGGTAGTTATCCACGGGGCGTGGGTAGCTCAGTCGGTAGCGCGCCAGCTTCGTAATCGGTAGTTCCCAGGTTCGAGTTCCAGCTGGGTCAGCGTTGAGATTTATCTCCGCAAAATTCCCCGTCCTGCCCACGGTCAGTAGGGGACACCGATGGGCTTGGAAATGCCGCCGTACGTCGGATGGGACGTTAAGCCGTGGCACCGTGTGTGGGAGAGCCATACCCCATGGATAAAGCCATTTAGCCCATTGTGTGTACTGTTTGCACACAATGGGCTAAATGGCCAGGTCCCAGAGGGCTCAGAGAAGGTTGAGGGTAGGGGACCTACTGGACAGTTGTTGGGAGGCAAATGATAGCCTCCCGTCTAATCCATCTAGTGTGCTCTTTAATATTCACAGAGTATGGCTCTACCGCACACGCGGCCACGGCTTAATATCCCATCTGACGGATGGCGACCTTTCCCAGCCCATCGGTGTTCCCTACTGACAAGGCAGGATGGGGGAGTTTTGCGGAGATAAATCTCAACATTGACGCAGCTGGGACTCGAAACTGGGTACTACAGATAACGAGCCTGGCGTGCTATCGGGTTGGGTTGTTTTACCTCTGAGCGGCACTTTTTTGCACACCATGGGCTAAATGGCCAGGTCACATGGACCCCGAAGGCTCAGAGAAGGTTGGGGGAGGGGACCCACTGGAACAGCTCTTGGGAGACAGATGGTAGCCTCCCGTTAAGGCTATCCAGCGTGTTCTTTAACGTGCACAGGGTATGGCTCTCCCGCACACGGGGCCACGTCTTAACGTCCCATCCGACGGAAGGCAGCCTTTCCAAGCCCATCGGTGTCCCCTACTGACCGTGGGCAAGGCGGGGAATTTTGAGGAGATAAATCTCAACGCTGACCCATCTGGGACTCGAACCTGGGAACTACAGATTACGAGCCTGGCGCTCTACCGACTGAGCCACCCCCGCCCCAGCGTGCTATCGACTGAACAATCCCTGCCTCTCAAATCTGCTAGTATCCTATATTAATAATAATAATAAACTTCGATAAGCATCGGAATTTTAATTATCAGCGCATTTGATACCTCCCAGTTCCATTAACAAATGAAATTATTAATTCCTTCCAACACCTGTTTCCCTCAGAGGAACTTCTCGGTATAACACGGCATAGAGAAAAAATGCGAGGAAGGCAAGACCCTCGCATAAAGACCGGAAATGAATCAACCATGTCCTTGTACAGGGCTAAAACCCAGGTCCCTTTGATCAGTAGACATTTACGGTGCTAATTTTACTTTAAGCTTGCGTTATTTTACCTCTGATGCTTTTCTGCACACAATGGACTAAATGGACAGGTCACAAGGACCCCAAGGGTTCAGAGAATGTTGGGGAAGGGGATCCAGTGGACAGCTGTTACGAGATAGATGTAAACCTCAAGTCAAGGCCATCCAGCGTGTTATTTAACTTGTACAGGGTATGACTCTGCTGTACACAAGGGACATGCTTTACGTCCCATACAGCTGCCTTTCCAATCCCATTGGTATCCCTTTTCTCCCTGAGGGTAGGGTCGGAGGTGGCTCAGTCGGTAGCGCGCCAGGCTCGTAATCTGTAGTTCCCAGGTTCGAGTCCCAGCTGGGTCAGCGTTGAGATTTATCTCCGCAAAATTCCCCGCCCTGCCCACGGTCAGTTGGGGACACCGATGAGTTCGGAAAGGCCGCCGTCCGTCGGATGGGACGTTAAGCCGTGCCCCGTGTGCGGGAGAGCCATATCTTGCGCACGTTAAAGAACACACTGGATGGCCTTTACGGGAGGCTATTATCTGCCTCCCAACAGCTGTTCCAGTGGATTCCCTCCCCAACCTTCTCTGAGCTTTCGGGGTCCTTGTGACCTGACCATTTAGCCCATGGTGTGCAAAAAAGTGCCGCTCAGAGGTAAAACAACCCAACCCAACAACTCCCTGAGGGCACCCAGGTTCGAGTCCCAGCTGGGTCAGCGTTGAGATTTATCTCCGCAAAACTCCCTGCTCTGCCCACGGTTAGTACCGATGGGCTTGGGAAGGCCACCGTCCGTCGGATGGGACGTTAAGCCGTGGCGCCGTGTGCGAGAGAATCATACTCTGCGCACGTTAAAGAACATGCTGGATGGCCTTGACGGGAGGCTACCATCTGTCTCCCAACAGCTGTTCCAGTGGGTCATCCTCTCCCAACCTTCTCTGAGCCTTCGAAGTCCTTGTGACCTGGCCATTGTGTGCAAAAAAGTGCCGCTCAGAGGTAAACAACCCAATCCAACGTAGTTATCCACTGGACAACTGTTAGACGTCAGATACTAACTTCCAATCAAGTCCATCCAGCATGTTCTTTTTCCGTGCACACGGGGCCACGGCTCAAAAATATCATTCAACAGAGACAGACTTCCCAAATCATAACCATTTATATTGATTAATATAAAGTTTCCAATTTTGGGAGACATCCTTGAGGTGAACTCAAGTTAGAAAACCTGCCACACTACCGAGTGGTCTGCTCACACCACTGAATGCATCAAAACCACTTGACAAATGTTCCAAGTACTCTACTGCTGAAAAAAAAAATACTTCAAATAATCAATTGAAAAAAAATGGTTGTCCTGAGTGGGATTCGAACCTAAGTTTCCCAGAAGCATGCCAGGTGTTATAACTACTAGACCACCAGAAGCTAATATGTCACACTATTGAAGAAACAGTTAGCTTCTAGTGGTCTATCGGTTATAATGCCTGGCATGGTTATAATCCCACTCAGGGTTGGGTTGGGTTTTTTACCTCTGAGCGGCACTTTTTTGCACACCATGGGATAAATGGCCAGGTCACATGGACCCCGAAGGCTCAGAGAAGGATGGGGGAGGGGACCCACTGGAACAACTGTTGGGAGACAGATGGTAGTCTCTCATTAAGGCATTCCAGCGTGTTCTTTAACGTGCACAAGGTATGGCTCTCTCCCACACACGGGGCCACGGCTTAACGTCCCATCCGACAGACGGCGGTCTTTCCAAGCCCATCGGTGTCCCCTACTGACCGTGGGCAGGGCGGGGAATTTTGCGGAGATAAATCTCAACGCTGACCCAGTTGGGACTCGAACCTGGGAACTACAGATTACGAGCCTGGCGCGCTACCGACTGAGCCACCCCCGCCCCTGAACATAAGTGCAGCTGGTTGCAAACATTACATCAAACGAGCTGTCCCACTCAGGACAACAAAAATTTTTTTCAATTAATTATTTCAAGTGTTTCTTGTGTACAAGACGTTTTCCTGTAATACTTTATTACTGAAAAAAAATTAAAAAACTAATACGTATCACTTACCAGTTTTAATAAAAGAAAATTGAAGGTGAAATTTCTTTTATAACATTCTAAAAAACAAACCAAAACGACGGATGTCTAATATCATTACACAGGAACAATCCTGAATTGTGTTCAAGACAGATACAAAAAAACACGCTTTGTTTTATTGTTTTAGAGACGACCATAATGAAAACTCCGAGATAAATGCAAAGGGTAGCTTCCCCCCCCCCCATAACAACGAAGTATGCCGAAACAATTTTTACAACCTCGTCAAGAAAATGCCTATCCTTTAGGAGCGAAGTGGTGTTCGCTGTTTCATTAGGGATCCGAGGTGCCGCAATGTGCCACAATTGTTTACTTGTCTCTTCCACTATAAGTCAGAGAGGAGTGGCCATTAATCTGGAGCCACAATAAGGGCGAGTGGGAAGGAAATGGCGAGGGTGACTTCGGATGCCTGATGGAAATTCAGATTCCTGTATTGAAATCTTTGGATGGGGAAAGATAACCAAGACGTTTTCTTTCGCGTTTAGATCTTGGCTTATTAATTTTTTCTCTCGTTATTTTTTTTCATCGTTTTGGTTAGATTGTGTTCCCATTAGAGGAGAAAAAAATACTGATTTGTTGCTTTTTAATTCTAAAATGATTGACGCGATAAGAAAGGTGCAATTAGTTAATCGAACTGCTAACAGCCCTATTGCTTTCTCTGATGTCGTCTGCAGCCCAAAGTTTTTTGCAATCTAATCTTGTTTTTTTTTTTCAGTTTTTAACACTTAGTGTAATTGATCTCAAAGATTAATTACACGGGGGGAGGGGGAGGAAGAGGGCTGGATTGTTTTACTTGTGAGCTCTATTTTTTTTTACACACAATGGGCTAAATGGTCTGGTCACCAAGGAGTCAGAAATGGTTGGGAAAGGAGACCCACTGAACAGTTTGCTAAAAGAGGTAGAAGCCTACCGTCAAGGCCATACAGCGTGTTCTTTAACGTGCAGAGGGTATTTGTCTCTTGCACATCGCTAAACATCCCATTCAACAAACTGCAGCCCTTCAGTGTCCCCCTTTCCACCGAGGGTAGTGTGAGATTTAATATATCTTAACATCGCAACAGTTGGCAATCGAACCTGGAAACTGCAAATTGCGAGTGGAGGGTTGTGTGAGGAGCTAGAATACTAGTGAAGGATTGTGTGAGAAGCTAGAATACTAGTGGAGGGTTGTGTGAGAAGCTAGAATACTAGTGGAGGGTTGTGTGAGAAGCTAGAATACTAGTGGAGGGTTGTGTGAGAAGCTAGAATACCAGTGGAGGGTTGTGTGAGAAGCTAGAATACTAGTGGAGGGTTGTGTGAGAAGCTAGAATCCTCCTGTTGCCGCTTATTAGTAGAGGGTTGTGCATGGATCTAGAATCCTCTTGTTGCTTCTTACTAGTGGTGGGTTGTAGTGGAGGGTGTGAGAGCTAGAATACTCCTGTTGCTTCTTACTAGTGGTGGGTTGTGCGTGGATCTAGAACAGGAGGATTCTTTTTGCCTCTTACTAGTGGAGGGTTGTGTAGGGAGCTAGTATTCTCCTGTTGCCTTTTACTAGTAGAGGTCTGTGCAGAGAGCTAGAATGCTCCTGTTGCCTCTTACTAGTAGAGGTCTGTGCAGAGAGCTAGAATGCTCCTGTTGCCTCTTCCTAGTGGAGGGTTATACTAGGGTTGGGTTGTTTTACCTCTGAGCGGCACTTTTTTGCACACAATGGGCTAAATGGCCAGGTCACATGGACCCCGAAGGCTCAGAGAAGGTTGGGGGAGGGGACCCACTGGAACAGCTGTTGGGAGACAGATGGTAGCCTCCCGTCAAGGCCATCCAGCGTGTTCTTTAACGTGCACAAGGTATGGCTCTCCCGCACACGGGGCCACGGCTTAACGTCCCATCCGACGGACGGCGGCCTTTCCAAGCCCATCGGTGTCCCCTACTGACCGTGGGCAGGGCGGGGAATTTTGCGGAGATAAATCTCAACGCTGACCCAGCTGGGACTCGAACCTGGGAACTACAGATTACGAGCCTGGCGCGCTACCGACTGAGCCACCCCCGCCCCAGGGTTATACTAGGAGTCAGAATATTAGTGGAGGGTTGTGTGAGGAATTGGAATACTCCTGTTGCTTCTTATTAGAGGAGGGTTGTGTGAGCGACATGTTTAAAAAAATTTAGAACTAACTGCAACTTTCAGTGAACAAAAGCAGATCACACTAGTTTTGCAAGGGACAGATGGATCATGTCCGTAAAAACTGGGTCTGCTGAACTGAGGTTTTAGTGTGTATCAGAGAAAAAAAACGCCCATGCCTTTTCCTGCGTTCGAAATCAGATCCCATTGTTTTGTAGCTCAGAATGCAATGTGCTCTGTCGCCAGTGTGGTTAATATACTTAGCTACGGTGCAGAGGCATCTGACTTCGAGCCCTGGCTTAGGCAAGGACCTTTTCAGGAGTTGCATTTCTGCTGAGATCTCACCTTCCTCATAGATTTTTCTCTTCAATGTATTATTTTTACAGGATCCTGTCAGAAAAACTCTGTGGCAAGAAGCTGGCTTGAGAGTTAAATTTTTCAGCTCGTTTTCAAAAAAAAAAACGAGCGAATGTTTTTTGCTTTGTCATCCGTCTGTAAACATTCAACTTTTTCGGTTTTAGAGATAAATGAAAAATTATCTTTCAGTTGGATAGGCACTGACGAAATATTACGATTAGCATTTTCCAAATATGTCAATAGCGCCCTCTAACGATAAAAAATGTAAACTTTAAACAAATATTACCAGTGATCAATTTACAGTAGAAATTTTAGTGGTGGATATAAATGAATAATTATTATTGTATTTAATATGTATTAATAAAACAATTACATTCATTTTCCCAATCATTCATTAATTCGAATTTAAAATATAAGAGGTCATTAAAGAAGGAAAAAATACTTCATTCTCTTTGAAAATGAACACTCTGGGTTCGAGACCCGGGTAAGGCATGGATGTTCGTGTTGTTTTTCTGCTGAGGTCCTGCCATCCTCTCAGACCTTCTACTATGGCATATAAACTGACAGGCTCCTGTCAGATCTCTGTGGCAAGCAGCTGCTTGAGGGGGGTATTTATTTTTATTTTTATATTTAAATTCGCCAAAGCCGATATGCTATTTTTCCAATTATAATTTTTTTTCTCCGCTTTTATATAATAATTTGCAATAAATTCTTAATCACTATCGCAAGCTCGTAATCTGTAGTTCCCAGGTTCGAGTCCCAGCTAGGTCAGCGTTTAGATTTATCTCCACAAAATTCCCCTTCCTGCCCACTGTCAATAGGGGACACCGATGGTCTTGGAAAGGCCGCCGTCGGTCGGATGGGTCGTTAAGCCGTGTCCCCGTGTGCGGGAGAACCATACCCTGTGCACGTTGAAGAACACACTGGATGGCCTTGACGGGAGGCTACCATCTGTCTCCCAACAGCTGTTCCAGTGGGTCCCCTCCCCCAACCTTCTCTGAGCCTTCGGGGTCCATGTGACCTGGCCATTTAGCCCATGGTGTGCAAAAAAGTGCCGCTCAGAGGTAAAACAACCCAACGTTAAAGAACACGCTGGATGGCCTTGACGGGAGGCTACCATCTGTCTCCCAACAGCTGTTCCAGTGGGTCCCCTCCACCAACCTTCTCTGAGCCTTCGGGGTCCATGTGACCTGGCCATTTAGCCCATGGTGTGCAAAAAAGTGTCGCTCAGAGGTAAAACAACCCAACTTTAATCACTATCGCGTTTAATCAGATCTGAATGTCGTCACCACAGCAAAAACCGATCAAGCACGTTGCCAACACTCGCAATACGATTAAAACATATCATAAACCAGAAAAAAAAAAAACTGACTGTCAGTTATTGATCAAAACACAAACACGACATCGATATCTATGGTTTCAAAGATTATTCTTACTAATGTCACTCACAAATTTAGCATTTGCAAAGAAAGACGCATATAAAAAAGCATTTTTCTTAGCATACTTTTCGAGTGACTACACTAAATCGAATATTTAGCTTCAAGCGCGATTTTTCTGGCTATCCGAAATCGTTTTTATCCCAACGACCAGTGAGAGATACGGAGTAATAAAGATGAGAAAACAGATGGTACTTGGTAGGTTCATCGATTATTCCCTTCCCCCCTCAGTGTGGTTGTATGGTCGACCAGTCTTTCTAAAGTAATTATATCCATTGAGTGCTTGGGAGAGGCGCGCGGAAGGCCTCCATTGTGGGGCACTGCTCACGAACTCTTTCCAACTCTTCAAACCCGCTTTAGTTTTGCGAACGAGGCATAATATGATGACTCGACATACACAGAGAAAGGTCTAATTTTCCAAGGGAAATTACTTTCGGCGATCACAGATCACTGATATTGCAATCTTTTTGGCTGGTAATCGAAAGAATATGTCAGAGTAGTTGTAAGTCTTGGCTTATTTGCAACGCTCGTACTTCATGAAATTGGGTTGGGTTGTTTTACCTCTGAGAGGCACTTTTTTGCGCACCATGGGCTAAATGGCCAGGTCACATGGACGCCGAAGGCTCAGAGAAGGTTGGGGGAGAGGACCCACTGGAACAGTTGTTGGGAGACAGATGGTAGCCTCCCGTCAAGGCCTGCGTGTTCCAGCGTGTCCATCCAGCGTGTTCTTTAACGTGCACAGGGTATGGCTCTCCCGCACACGGGCTACGGCTTAACGTCCCATCCGACGGACGGCGGCCTTTCCAAGCCCATCGGTGTCCCCTACTGACCGTGGGCAAGGCGGTGAGTTTTGCGGAGATAAATCTCAACGCTGACAAGCTGGGACTCGAACCTGGGAACTACAGATTACGAGCCTGGCGCGCTACCGACTGAGCCACCCCCCCCCCCCCCTTCATGAAAGCCACAAAGGTTACAGGAAAGGTTAGGTCACCTCTAAGCGGCACTTTTTTTGCACACCATGGGCTAAATGGTCAGGTCACAAGGACCCCGAAGGCTCAGAGAAGGTTGGGGGAGGAGACCCACTGGAATAGCTGTTGGGAGACAGATGGTACTACAGGAAAGGTTAGAGATGAATGTGCCGAAGGTTTTTTCATAATAAAGCAGAACTTCGTTTATCCGGCATTCATTTAACCGACAGACTTTCCGATTTTCGTATGAAACTGTATGGCTCAGTAGTTTTAGTTCCAATCCTAATAAATATCTCAGAGTGTGACGCTCCCACCTCCATCATTGTCGGAAATTTGATTCATTTCGTCGTCAGTCTCCACTATGAATGCACACCCAGTCCCCGAATAATAGGGATCGGTAGCGTGACAGGCTCGTAATCCGCATTTCCAAAGTTCGAGTCCCACTTGTGCCAACGTTGAGATTTATTTCCCCGCTCTGCCCTCAGTCAGTAGGGGACACTGACGGCCTTGCAAAGGCCGCCGTCAGTCGGATGGGACGTAAAGCTGTGTCCCGTTTGCGGGATTGGGTTTGTTTTACCTGTGAGCGGCACATTTTTTTGCACACATGTGCTAATGACCAGGTCACAAGGACCCCGAGGGCTCAAAGAAGGTTGAGGGGAGGGGACCCATTGGACAGCTATTGAAAAACAGATGGCTACCTCCCGTCAAGGCCATCCAGCGTGTTCTTTAACATGCATAGGTTATAGCTCTCTGTCACATGAGACTGCGGCTTAACATTCCATCCGACGGACGCTGACTTTCCCAAGTACATCAGTGTTCGCTACTGACCGAGGGCACCGCCGAGTGCGGGACAGAGAAAAGGGTCTCCTCCCCTGCCCCTGTAGTTCATTGTGTGAAAAAAAGTGCCGCTCCGAAGTAAAACAATCCAACTCGGACTAACACACCACGATAGATCCATTTTTCAAAAGATTCGTGTAAGGTAAAATCGTGTTAGCCGGACACGAATTTCTCATAAGAAATAATGTAAATAAGGGAATGCGTTCCAAACCTGATTTACCGCCCTGCCCACGGTCAGTAGGGGACACCGATGGGCTTGAAAAGGCCGCCATCCGTCGGATGGGACGTTAAGTCGTGGCTCCGTGTGTGGGAGAGCCATACCCTGTGCTGAGAAGGCTGGGCTTTGAAAGGCCGGCGTCCGTTGGTTGGGACGTTAAGTCGTGTGTGTGAAAGCCATTCCCTGCGCACCTTAAAGAACACACTGGATGGCTTTGACGGGAGGCTACCATCTGTCTCCCAACAGCTGTTCCAGTGGGTCCCCTCCCTCAATCTTCTCTGAGCCTTCAGGGTCCTTGTGACCTGGCCATTTAGGCCATGGTGTGCAAAAAAGTGCCGCTCAGAAGTAAAACAACCCAACCCTTCAGCGGAAGTCATTATTATTCATCTTTAGTATCAGTGACAGTGACAGGACGTCAAGGAGTTTCAAGTGATTCCATCACAATCACGGGTAATCCAACACCTCCTATAACAGAAGGCCAATATACCAAAGATTTTGGTGTCACTAAGTAGTCCTACTATATAGATAATTCTTATATTTTTAATTCTAATATTATTTACTGGTGGACTTTTGTGCTAATCTTCATACGAATATTTATTTATAAATATATTTTATATAGGAAGAAAATTATTCGTATTTATTATCAAATATAAAAATGATAATAGAAATAAATTTTCTGCTAAATAAATATTTATAGATAAGCTTTAGTATAAAGATTAGCACAAAAGTCCACCAGTAATAATATTAAAATAAAAAAAATATAAGAAGTATCTATATGGTAGGAGTACTTAAGCTAACGTCATAAATTTGGTGACTGGCTTTCTGTTATAGTGATGGGCGCGTCGTTGCTACGTGCCCAGCCGCCTTCGGGCGGTGTGATGTTCTGACGAAGTCGCCTCGTGCGACCGTAGGAAAGAAGCTGGCCGTCCCGTGGCCGAGTGGTTAGCGCGCTTGGCTACTGATCTACGGGACCTGGGTTCGAGCCCCGGGTAAGGCATGGCTGTTTGTGTCGTTTTTCTGCTGAGGTCCTGCCATCCTCTCAGACCTTCTACTGTGGCATATAAACTGACAGGCTCCTGTCAGACCTCTGTGGCAAGCAGCTGCTTGAGGGGGTATTTTTATTTATTTATATTTTTTTCTGTTATAGGAGGTGTTGGGTAATTTCAAGTAGGAGGGGGGGGGGAGAAAAATTTGATAGCGTATCTGATGATCCAAGGTTCAAGTCACCGCTAGGCCAGGCTGAAGATTTTCTCCACTAACTCCGCCTTCGGTCAGGATTTGGGTTGGTTTGTTTTACCTCTGAGCGGCACTTTTTTGCACACCATGGGCTAAATGGCCAGGTCACATGGACCCCGAAGGCTCAGAGAAGGTTGGGGGAGGGGACCCACTGGAACAGCTGTTGGGAGACAGATGGTAGCCTCCCGTCAAGGTCATCCAGCGTGTTCTTTAACGTGCACAGGGTATGGCTCTCCCGCACACGGGGCCACGGCTTAACGTCCCATCCGACGGACGGCGGCCTTTCCAAGCCCATCGGTGTCCCCTACTGACCGTGGGCAGGGCGGGGAATTTTGCGGAGATAAATCTCAACGCTGACCCAGTTGGGACTCGAACCTGGGAACTACAGATTACGAGCCTGGCGCGCTACCGACTTAGCCACCCCCGCCCTTTCGGTCAGGAAACAGAACCTTTGGGAATGGAAAAAGTTGGATTGTTTTACCACTGAGAGGCACTTTTTTTGCACACAACGGGCTAAACGGACATAATGGTCACAAGGACCCATTGGGCAGCTGTTAGGAGACAGGTGAACGTCTCTCGTCAAGGGATCCGGTGTATTCTTTAATGTGCACAGGGTATGGTTCTCCTGTACGCGGTGCCATGGATTAACGTCCCATCCGACGGATGGCGGCGTTTCCAAGTCCAAGCGTGTCCCCTTTTTCATCGAGGGCAAAAGAGGAGTTAGTGAAGATAAATCTCGGCGCAAGCACAGTTGGGACTTGAACCTGGGAACTGCAGATTACGAGCCTGGTCCAGAGCAATGGGCAAGAGCCCGAGTCTCCTTTTTCATCATTTGCAGTAGGATTTTAAGTCACTATAGTCCCTTCTCACTGCTGAATTGTCAGAGGACGTTTTTTGGGTAGAATTTACAACTCTTCCGTCTCACATGGTTCGTAAGCTACACGTTGAAGTAATTCTGAGTTTGAAAGATAACACTCTCATATAAGAAAGAAATGCGAAAATTTGTTAGGGTCTATGATAGCAGAGTCACCAATGACAGTTTACGGAATTACTAAGCTCTTTTGGGTCTTGGTGGCACTCCCCGAAACGGAAAATTTTGCTGTTAATTCTATTATGCTTACATCCCATTGTAACCATTTGCGTTTGTTACTACACACCTTTATTCAATAGAAAGTTGAACTTCCTTTAGCCCGAATTAGAGCACGTATGAGGTTTGGCACAGTCCTTTAACTGGTTCAGATTTGAAAGAGGACTTTGCTCCCAGATCTGTTTATCTAACTTGTCCCATACATTCTCAATGGGGTTCAGATCCGGGCTTTGTGGCAGCCAGGGAAGATGGAGGAAGTCGCAGTCATGCTCGCTAAACCACTGCTGAACACATCTTGCGCGATGGACAGTAGCATTGTCGTCCATGAAACAGCCGTCACCTGCTGGATAAAAAGTCTACATTGCTGGATGGACTTGATTGGAAACAATGTTCAGATAATCCTTGGAGGACACCCGACTTTCCAGCAATATTAGGGGACCCGTTCAGTACCAACAGGATGCGCCGCACACACTCCAGAACCTTGAGTTGTGTTCATAAGGCAAGCTGGATCCATTACTTCATGGGGCTCTCGCCAAACACTCTGCCTACCGTCGGTACAGAACAAGGTATAACCTGACTCGTCGGACCACATGACTTTTTTCCAGTATCCAGTCACGGTGTTCCTGACACCACTGTAAACGAACTTTCCAGTTCTTCACAGAAATCAGTGGTTTCTGCATAGGCATGCGACTGCTAATACCGATCCTCTTCAATTCCCTGCACACAGGAAACAGACTTCATTGAATGCTTCGGTCAATTATTGCACACAGGAAATCCTGTTTCTCCGTACAAGCCTTCTCAGATGACGGCGATCTTGTTCCTAAGACCAGGTACATCCTCTTATGGCTACGGTATACCCCTCTAGTAGTGCCTTCTTTCAGCAGGATAATGCGTCATGCCACACTGCCCGGATTGTTCGAAAATGGTTCGCAGAACATGAGGAAGACTTCCAGGTATTGCCCTGGCCTCCAAATTCCCCAGACATCAATCCAATCGAACATCTGTGGTTTGTGTTGGAACACCATATCCGATCTGCGGCGGCTCATCCACTTAACTTAAAGAGTTGAAGGATCTACTGGTAACGTGTTGGTACCAGATACCACAAGACACCTTTAGAAATCTTGTAGGCGTCCATGCCTCGCCGGGTAAGAGCTGTTTAAGCGGCATCATATTAGGCGTGATCATGATGTTTTGGCTCTTCGGTGTATATATATATTCACTATCCCATTGGCCGAATGATTAGCGCCCTTGGTTATTGCTCAAAGGGACCTATCTTCTCACTGTCTTTCTGCTGAGATTTCATAGAACTTCTGTAGAATGTATATTGACAGGCTGCTGTCAGACCTCCTTGGCAAGCAGCTGCTTGAGGAGTAAAAACTTTTAATTTATATATTCCTTCTTAATGAGATTTCGGATGCAATCATAAATTCAATTTGAGTTGCCATTTCGTTTTAATTTAATCGAACAAGGTTTCTGAACTATAATAATCAAAATATATTGCTACTTTATTTGTAACTTTACTTGGCATTCATGTATTGGTCATGAGCCATTGTATTCAACAACCTAATCTCTTCCTGTCAGTGGTACTCGCATCACTTCCACGCGTGACCAGTCGCAGCGCGTGATCTCACTTTCCCTTGGGAGCATTACTGCAGGTCATTGGTGGGTGTAAGCGTGGGAATCTGAGGCGTTCTGTAAAGGAATTTTGTGTACATGTGTGAAAAATAAGCACCCGGTTTTTGGCATCAATTCGCGCTGCAACAATTGATTGAAAGTTTGTTTTTTTTTCGTTTAAACAATTTTGGGAAAAACTGAATTGCTTAATCTCTAAACGGCTTTTTTTTGGCACATAATTTGCAAAATAACCTCAGGTCACAGGGACCCCAAGAGCAAGAGCATACCGGGGCTGAGTTTAACAGAAAAAATATCAAACCTGGTACAGTGGAACATCAAATTTCGAGACCCAAATGGCGTACCGATTCGTTCCTCTTCGATATTGTCCCCCCCCCCCCACCCTTATCTAGATCTGGGTCTGTCCCTTATCACTATAACCTCTCTCCTAATAACGTTATACTTTCTGACGAACTTCATAAGAAAACTAGCTACGAAGCATTCACCCCTTTGCACAATACCTCCCGCTTGCTCCCATTACTTCAACTTGTCACTTAGAAATGAAATCTATTTAGTTTTTCAATCTACTCAGCAGCTGAATGAAGCAGCACAGACGAGACATCCTAATAATTGGTTGTTCTAACCCCCTTGATTAGCAAATAGCTTGTTGGATGCGCTGCTGCTTCAATTGTTATCTGTAATTGGGCCTTGGTAATCTGCGAGCATGTCTTGGGTAAGGACAATAAACTCCGAAACACAATAACCGACGGGTAGTCTTCCCGTTGAATGTCGAGGCAGCAAAGCAGAACTATAACCATTGACCTTGTCCTTCATAAAGCAATGCAAAGGAGTATCCAAGGGCAGTTGCTCTCTGCATCTGATGTGTGGGTTTTATACGGTCATAGAAGGTAGCGAACCACATCCTTCACGAGCTCTCTCTAATGGATAATTTTTGAAGTACCATAATTCGAAATATTTCGGCGGTGAAAACAAAAACTAAGAGAATTTTAACGGCCTTGGATTGTTTTATCTCTGAGCGGCACTTTTTTGCAGACAATGGGATAAATAGCCAGGTTACAAGGACCCCGAGGGCTCAGCGAAGGTTGGATGAGGAGACCCAATGGACAGTTGTTGGGAGAAAGATGGCAGCCTCCTATTAAGGCCATCCAGTGTGTTCATTAACGTCAGGCTCGTGATCTGCAGTTCCCAGGTTCGAGTCCCAGCTGGGTCAGCGTTGAGATTTATCTCCGCAAAATTCCCCGCCCTGCCCACGGTCAGTAGGGGACACCGATGGGCTTGGAAAGGCCGCCGTCCGTCGGATGGGACGTAAGCCGTGGCTCCGTGTGCGGGAGAGCCATACCATGTGCACGTTAAAGAACACGCTGGATGGCCTTGACGGGAGGCTATCATCTGTTTCCCAACAGCTGTTCCAGTGGGTTCCCAACAGCTGTTCCAGTGGGTCCCCAACCTTCTCTGAACCTTCGGGATTCCATGTGACCTGGCCATTTAACCCATAGTGGGCAAAAAAGTGCCGCTCAGAAGTAAAACAACCCGCGCACTGTGTACGGGAGAGCCATACCATGTGCACGTTAAAGAACGCGCTGGATGGCCTTGACGGGAGGTTACCATCTGTTTACCAACAGCTGTTCCAGTGGGTCCCCAACCTTCTCTGAACCTTCGGGGTTCCATGTGACCTGGCCATTTAACCCATAGTGGGCAAAAAAGTGCCGCTCAGAGGTAAAACAACCCGCTCACTGGGGCCACGTCTTAACGTCCCGTCCGACTGACGGTTGTCTTTTCAAGCTATCGGTGTCCCGTACTAACCGAGGGCGGGGAGTTTTGGGGAGATAAATCTCAATACTAGCCCAGATAGGGCTCGAACCTGGAAACTGGGGATTACGAGGTTGACGAGCTACCGACTGAGTCATCCCCGCCCCTGAATTTAAACCTCAGTATTCAACATTTTAGCATATTTTCGAATAAAAAGAAATACGCTTTTTTTGTTGTCTGTTCATCTATTGATATCAACTTTTTTAAGTGATAAAGTCTTTTTCAGGTTGGATGGGTTAGTATTAAAACACATATAATTTTTAAATCATTACTCAAGCAGCTGCTTTATAGAGAGGTCTCACATGAGCTTTTCACAGTTTAATACGTCATAGAGGAGATCTGTGAGGAAGGCGAGATCTAGAAAACAATACAGAAAAAAGAAACTTACATTATCCAGGTCTCGAGTTCTGGTTCCTTTAACCAGTATGCTCCCGTGTGCACGAGAGCCATACCATGTACACGTTAAAGACTGGCCTTGATGGGTTGGGTTGTTTTACCTCTGAGCGGCACTTTTTTGCACACCATGGGCTAAATGGCCAGGCCACAAGGACCCCGAAGGCTCAGAGAAGGTTGGGGGAGGGGACCCACTGGAACAGCTGTTGGGAGGCATATGGTAGCCTCCCGTCAAGGCCATCCAGCGTGTTCTTTAACGTGCACAGGGTATGGCTCTCCCGCATAAGGGGCCACGGCTTAACGTCCCATCCGACGGACGGCGGCCTTTTCAAGCCCATCGGTGTCCCTTACTGACCGTGGGCAGGGCGGGGAATTTTGCGGAGATAAATCTCAACGCTGACCCAGCTGGGACTCGAACCTGGGAACTACAGATTACGAGCCTGGCGCGCTACCGACTGAGCCACCCCCGCCCGGCCTTGATGGGAGTTTTCCATCTGTCTCCTAACAGTTGTCCAGTGGATCCTGCAGTGGGGATACAGATCCATGTTCTCTGAGCCTACGGGGTCCTTGTGACCTGGCTATTTAAACCACTGTGTGGGAAAAAAAAGCACCGCTCAGTAGAACAACTGAACCCTTTAACGTGCAAAGGGCATCGCTCTGCCGCACAAGGGTCTATGACTTTACGTCCCATCCAACGGACAACGGCCTTTCCAACCCTATCGGTGCCTTCTGACCGAGGGCAGGGGGTGGCGAACCTATCAGGTGGGTCTCGAACCTGGGAACTCACGCAATATGGCTTTCACGGGAAGCTACCATCTGTTTAGTAACTATCTAGTGGATTCTTTTCTCCAACCTTCTAGCCTTTATAACCTGACAATTTAGCCATTGTGTGCACAAAAGTGCCGCTCAGAGGTAAAACAAGCCACAACTGTTCTTCACACAGATCCACGGCTTGAGATACGGCTTGAGATACGATTAGATGGGGGCAGTGCTTATTAAGTCAATCGTGTTGAAACTCAATTTACAAGACTGACGCGATACAAAATGAGTTGGGTTGTTTTACCTCTGAGCGGCACTTTTTTGCACACCATGGGTTAAATGGCCAAGTCACAAGGACCCCGAAGGCTCAGAGAAGGTTGGGGGAAGAGACATACTGGAACAGCTGTTGGGAGATAGATGGTAGTCTCCCGTCAAGGCCATCCAACGTGTTCTTTAACGTGCACAAGGTATGCCTCTGCAGCACACGGGGCCACGGCTTAACGTCCCATACGATGGACGGCGGCCTTTCCAAGCCCACCGGTGTCCCCTACTGACCGTGGGCAGGGCGGAGAGTTTTGCGGAGATGTCTCAATGCTGACCCAGATGGGACTCGAACCGGGGAACTGCAGATTACGAGCCTGGAGCGCTACCGATTGAGCCACCCCCGCCCCAATACAAATTGTGCCTTCCTCTCTTATCTCAATAGAGTAAGGCATTCGTCGCGGAAGTAGATGATGAAATGCAACTTCTGTCCACCATAGGAAGATTAATTTATTTATATTTGAGCGTCACTGATGACTCATTAAAAGTGATACGCAACCGTCTCTTCCAACCATCATGTTGCAACAATTCAAAAGTCATCAGCTGCTACGCCAACATAAACGTGACCATATACAGTTAAGCGATGAAAAGGATAGTTCTGCATTGCTCATAAAAAATATCTTTCGATTTTGTTTTACATTATATTTATCTGTGTCAAGTTAAGTTTCGCCAGATATGTTGGGTTGTTTTATCTCTGAGCGGCACTTTATTGCACACCATTGGCTAAATGGCCAGGTCCATCATGGACCCCGAGGGCTCAGAGAAGGTTGGGGGAGGGGACCCACTGGAACAGCTGTTGGGAGACAGATGGTAGCCTCCCGTCAAGGCCATCCAGCGTGTTCTTTAACGTGAACAGGGTATGGCTCTCCCGCACACGGGGCCACGGCTTAACGTCCCATCCGACTGATCTTGTCCATGCCCATCGGTGTCCCCTACTGACCGTGGGCAGGGCGGGGAATTTTGCGGAGATAAATCATCTGGGATCATAAATCCCAGATGGGACTCGAACCTGGGAACTATAGATTACGAGCCTGGCACACTACCGACTGAGCCACCGTCGCCCCCAGATATGTTGGTTTCATTGATTAAAAACAATTCAAGATGCAAATAATAGCCAAACAGTTGTAATTTAATATATACGCTGGCCGGGCAAAAAAACAAAGTAGAAAATGTGGTAATACGAAAAAAAAAAGCTTTATAACTTCTAAGTTATTTATGATAAAATAATACTAAGGGTAATTTAAATATCTATAACTTTATTTTGAAGAAAATTCCTTTGGGATTTAAAAAGTACATGATACATAAATTATTTAACAGTCATTCAAAAAAATATATTCACGCTACTGCTTAACGCGGAGTCACGATAGAATCTTGTCAATAAATACGGCACGGGGACTTCTGCGAGAATGTCGAGATCTCGACAGAAAAAACCAAAAAAAACAAGCCTTCCTTCAATGGGGCTCAAACCAGATTGCGTTTTACCTCTAAGCGACACTTGTGTATGCATATAATAGTCTGTGATCAGGTCCCAAAGACTCAGAGATGGTTGGGGAAGGAGATCCACTGAGCAGCTGCTAAAAGACGGAAGACTCCTGTCAAGGCCATTCGTCATATTCTTTAACGAGCATAGGGGATATTCTCTTCTGCACACACGAACCACGGCTTGTCACATCCGAAAAACGGCATTTCTAAGCCCATTGGTACCCCCTTTCTCACCAAAGGCATTCGAACCCAGTCTTCTTTGCTAAGCACTCTAACTAGTGGCGCATCCAAAGAGAGGTTATAATCCTCTTCCCACTGAGGACAACCAAAATCAGAGAATCAAGACATCAAACCTTCTCCTCCTCCTGAAGCTTTTGGGTTGTTGGGTTCTTTTACCTCTGAGCGGCACTTTTTTGCACACCATAGGCTAAATGGCCAGGTCACATGGACCCCGAAGGCTCAGAGAAGGTTGTGGGAGGGGATCCACTGGAACAAGCTGTTGGGAGACAGATGGTAGCCTCCCGTCAAGGCCATCCAGCGTGTTTTTTAACGTGCATAGGGTATGGCTCTCCCACACACGGGTCCACGGCTTAAAGTCCCATCCGACGGACGGCGGCCTTTCCAATCCCATCGGTGTCCCCTACTGACCGTGGGCAGGGCGGGGAATTTTCCGGAGATAAATCTCGACGCTGACCCAGATGGGACTCGAACCTGGGAACTACAGATTACGAGCCTGGCGCGCTACCGACTGAGCCACCCCCGCCCCGAAGCTTTTGGGTCTAAGCATTCAGCAACAGAACATTTATTTCTACTTTAAAATAAACAGTTTCATATAAATTATTGGGTTCCATTTACCATCTTTTGTCCCACTCCTCCACCCTCCCCCTACAAAAAGTAAAATAAAAATCAAAGCCCAGGTTATGGTTTTAGACACTACCGAAACAACTAGCTACACCAAATGCCTTCTAGACTAGATATAACTTTGAATCGGACCTATTTAACTACTGTTTGATACAAATAGAATGCCCTAAAATTCCGTTCATAAACATTACATATTTCCTTGATCAACATATCAGGCTCATATATGTCTCAGAAATGAATCGAAACACTAAAACCCTTTTCTTTTTATCTAAGAGTACAATGTTAGCTGACACACTGTGACACAGTAACACCAAAACGACATCGCACACTTTATCCACTTCCAGCAGTTTCAAAGTACCCGTATATGTTTAAAACATTGAGAGAAATATTTCTCTTAAACCGCTGAAGGCCAATCGATTGCATTCTCTAAGAGATTCAAACAACTGGGCTAAAACGAGCCAGGAAAACATGGTCCATTTAACTTCGAGGAAACGACTCGAAGTATAAAAGTTAAGGACTGTGACGAGAAAAATCCAGGAAAACTTTTACACAGTTGTAGATACGACACTAAGCTATTTATATTAATAATATTCTTCAATTGCTACATTTCTTTCGCAACTCAGTATACAAGAATATACGATTAAAACTCTGCAAAATAAAGGAGAATAAATTGCATTAGGACAAGATCACGATATTTTTCTGAACTTGTTTTCCTGTGAGATGAGAACTCGCTTTCTCTAAATCCAGTTTTAATCTCGTCCATTAGCTCACTAGCCGGTCTGGCGATGTTAAGCCGGTAGAAGCAGGTAATGCGGACAATAGCACCATCTACTAAAACCTATTCACAAACCAAGCTGATTGTTCCATTTAAACAAACGCATAAAACTTGAGTCACGCTAAGAGAAAGGGTACACAGAAAAAGCGAGTGATCTTGTTTTAATACATACAAGATTTGATTTAGTTTGCAAAAGAGTATTGGATGCTTTTTCTTCACGTGGTATAAAACAAAAGGCAGAACTAGGCCAGCTTTAAGTTGTATAAAGTTGGGTCTAGTTCGCAAATATTCTCAGGTTGGGTTGTTTTACCTCTGAGCGGCACTTTTTTTGCACACAATGGGCTAAATGACCAGGTCACATGGACCCCGAAGGCTCAGAGAAGGTTTGGGGAGGGGACCCACTGGAACAGCTGTTGGGAGACAGATGGTAGCCTCCCGTCAAGCGTGTTCTTTAACGTGCACAGGGTATGGCTCTCCCACACACGGGGCCACGGCTTAACGTCCCATCCGACGGACGGCGGTCTTTCCAAGCCCATCGGTCCCCTACTGACCGTTGGCAGGGCGGGGAATTTTGCGGAGATAAATCTCAACGCTGACCCAGCTGGGACTCGAACCTGGGAGCTACAGATTACGAGCCTGGCGCGCTACCGACTGAGCCACCCCCGCCCCCAAATATTCTCAGAATTACTATTACTGATTCTGTTGGAACTTAGGTTCTCCAACTTCAGTTTCTGGTTTCTTTATTAACTTTCAACTTTGGCTTCTTAAGTGGTTTTTCTTTTTCGCTCTTAGAAAATTAAACTGAAAGGTCAGAGACCTTAAAAAGTTACTTCCCCTTTTTCTATTAATGATCACATTCACGGGTATGCTAAACCTGTTGATAGCATCCGTCGCCCACGTATGAAGCTACTTCCGACAGACTCGCTGAATACATATTTGTCCTAGAGTTACCTGAACAATGGCAAAAGGTGGGATGTGTACTTTGAAGAAATTGTGATCGCGATGACAACTGTTTCGCCTCCGACTACACTGTTGACCAATAGGCCACTCCGGGAACAATGTTTCTTCATTTCGTTCAATAACCGTCGCATATCAGACGATTTTGAGCACATTTAATCGAACTCGACGTTTTTTAAAATATTGTGATGAACATTTAAGACATTTCTAGTTCAGAAATACATTATAAAAGATTCAGAGTTTGGGGCAAATGCAAGCTGCATTATAAATCAACAATTTAAAAGCTTGTTATTTTGAAACTGATTCAATGAATATTTTGAAATAATTCACTATAATAATAAAAATTGTTTAGCCATTATTTTAATAGGATTAATGTATTTTTGCACATATTTTGCTAACATTACTACAAATTCATGTATATCATGCATATGTTTATATTACCTTTTTCTTTACTATTTTTATTTTGCAATCTTATTAAAATTTCTTTGTAACTCATTTCTAGGTTGTCTCTAATAATTTATCTGAAACTCTAATTACTTTTCAAGAATTTTAATTAATAAATCAAAACGTTAATAGGAACAAATATTTCAGTCCTATATTTTTGCATAAATACATCTCTGTCATGACTGACAAGTGTCTCAACCTTAAAAAATAAATAAATTTTTGGCTTTGAAAATAAGTTTCTTACGAAAAAATGTTACTGGAGATAAATTTAAGATCTCACTCATCTCTCTCTCTCTAAATATCTATTTTTTTTTGCAATATTCGTTTAATATTTAAAGAATTATGGAAACAAACATTTAACTGTTAACTTTTCTCACAGTAAAAATTTACTTCAAAAGATAAAAACTGTTATAACAAATCGTTTACTAAAACAAATGTAATATTTGAATTTTGTGTAACGATTTTTTTAAGTTTTCGTCAATTTGGGGAGGAAATGTTTAGAAACAGTGGACAACGGTGTCCGTTGTTGAATGTATCAGCTTCAATAACTCTAAATATAGAGCGAATATTGATGAAAAATTGAGATTTAGAGAAGTTTGTGTGAGATCTTTAATTTATCTCTAGTGAAAGTTATCCCTAAAAACTTAATTTCAAAGTTAGGGAGCTTTGAATGTCGCTTTTCATTCACATAACAGGGAAGTGCCTGGTTACTTTTTGTAACAGACTGTTAATATAATTGTATATTAGTTTAATAAAAAAAAAAGTTGATAGCTGCAGTTGCTTTTGTTATATAATTTCTATTTCATAAAATGTTCCGATTTTTGTGGTCCCCATGAGTTGAATGCAGATGTGCAAACAAATTGAACTTGATTCAAAATTAGATACAAATCAATAACAATAAAACACAACCTACATACGGGTAAAATGTAATTCATATTTTTATATGTTATATTAGAATTACGTTAACTAATCATATATAACTGACGTTTACGAATCTGAACGTTAATTTGGTGCTTACTTTTATCAATAAAAAGAAAATTTTGAAACAATCTGTAAAATTAGAAAACATTCCTAAGATATCAGAAATGTCCAAAATATGCTAAACAAAATATTTTGGAAAGGTTGACAAAGATACAAAAATGTTAAAAATTATCCACACAACACATTTTAATAATGTGTTTAAAAACAGGGAACGCATTCGAGCCTCAAAGGCATTCTACATGATCGCAGTAAATTTAAAATTTAAAATAGGATAGGTCACCAAGCCTAGCGGTTCGATCAAATATTTACCATTATACAGCTATTATCAATGGAAACTTTGCACCATTCTAAGAAATAAATCGTGTGTGTTGATTGAAGTAATAAATATGTCTGTTTTTGGGTTTTATGTCAACTCTATCACACTATCATTAAAATTCAAAACACAGCTTTATTATTAAAAATAAAATGATTAAATGATTTTTTCGAAATTTCGGATTTTTAAAAATCGCTTATCAATTTAAAGTTAAAATGCAAGTAGCTAAATAATTAAAATGTGAATTAAGCGTTTTTATTTAAATTAAATTTGATTGAACGAATTAATGAAAACCGAAAATCTAAACGTTAATTAATTAGTCAAACAAAATCTTATGTACAGTTTATGAGATTATGTATATCTACTTTCACTAACAGCTCAAAACAGCAGGATATTTTTTTAAGTCAGGCCTGACGACCACATAAGTTACGCAATCCTTGTTCAGAATATTCAAAAAACAGCATGAACATCTAATGAGCTGTCAGTTGCTATACTAGTATGGCAAAAAACATCTAGTTTTTTTAAGCAAGATGTTATTACACATCGATACCTATGAAAGCAACATACACATTTTAATGACATTAACTGGCATTTTTTCGAAAGTTTCAGTCAACACTGAGAATTAATTTGTTTACTCGATGCTGCAGTTATATCTAGCATATACTCTCTGCGTTTGAAATAACATATCTTTCCTTCTCACATTTGCTAATGTTCTGAATTTAATTCAGCCAAACAATTCAAATATCCGGTTAAATATTGAAGTTGGATAGCTGTGATTGTCGGCGGCAATTTCGAAGTCTGTACTTTTAGAAGTACAACGAAAGCTGAAGCTATATCGACAATACTAAAAGGTTTACGTGTAAACATGCTTGTCGTACAAAATCGCCCCGAAAACATATTCCCGATTTCAACGGTTTCAGTGAAGTTTCTTACTGAAAAAAACTGAACAAAGTAACACTGATGAGAAAATTAATGCTTAACGTGTGAGTAAATACATATAATGCTCGCCGTTTACTGTAAATCTCATTAGGCAAAAGCCAGGACAACAACACGGTTGCTGTCTGCTGCCATCACGTCTGGTTTATACACCTACATGATTAAGAGTACAATAAACTTACCGGCTGCTTTACATTTCAGTCCATCAGTCATGGAAGTAAGCAATGCAGAAGTGGCTTAGCAACATCACAATACACTACAGATCAAAGCAATGCATCAAGCGTTTCGAGACTACACCCTGGGTACGGCCATACTGTGATAAGACACGCCAAGAACCGCCACAGCAGCGCCTCTCCCTAACGGTGATGTCATGGCTGACGGTGACGTCAGATATCGACTGTTCTACTTCTCGAAAAGGTTGGGAAGGAAACTTAGAGGAGGGTGAGGAAAAGATGTGTTGGGGAAGTGTGGATAGTCACAATATTGAGAGGAGCGGGGGTGGCTCAGTCGGTAGCGCGCCAGGCTCGTAATCTGTAGTTCCCAGGTTCGAGTCCCAGATGGGTCAGCGTTGAGATTTATCTCCGCAAAATTCCCCGCCCTGCCCACGGTCAGTAGGGGACACCGATGGGCTTGGAAAGGCCGCCGTCCGTCGGATGGGACGTTAAACCGTGGCCCCTTGTGCGGGAGAGCCATACCCTGTTCACGTTAAAGAACACGCTGGATGGCCTTGACGGGAGGCTACCATCTGTCTCCCAACAGCTGTTCCAGTGGGTCCCCTCCCCCAACCTTCTCTGAGCCTTCGGGGTCCATGTGACCTGGCCATTTAGCCCATGGTGTGCAAAAAAGTGCCGCTCAAATATCAGGTTAATATTGTAATAAAATTGTTATTGTAATTAACTATTGTATTATCAGGAATAAAATTTGGAGGTAAGTAAGGAATGTTTCCCAGGAAGTTAATGAAATTGTTCATATTTAAGCGGTTTAAGAGAAGTAGGAATTTGAATTTTCTATGATAATTAGGAAATTTCGTTGGTTTAAACCAACGAAAGGGGGTCGGTAGTAGCCTTGGGTGAAATTGGGGGGGGGGGGGTGAAGCATAAAGAAAGAACGGAAGATTAGAAAATTTTGAAAAACCGTTCGTACATATTTCATCTGTTGTGTAACATAGAGTTAAAGTCGTAGTGATTACTTTATTTTCCAAATAAACACATAAAATTATCCTTCGTTATCTTAATTTTCTGATTTTAATAAACAATTTTATAATTTCAAGCTTCAAGGTGTCTTATTTCCAACAACATCTTTCTTTACTATGTTGTAGGACGTAGGTAGAAATAGAGATACATAAAAGAACGCAAATTTGTCACTGCATCTTTCTATTTGTTCGCTTAAAGAAGGTAGATTTCCAGGGGGCCGCTCAGTAATTTTTTTTCTGAAAAGGGGACGGTAGGACAAATAAGTTTGGGAACCTCTGGTTTAAACGATAAATTATATATTATTTACAGAATAGGTACTCCGTTGCATTTCTTTCTAAAAGAGTTGCTAAGAAAATATATAATTATTGCAGAAATATGCATACATACAGAATCCTCAAGCAGCCTTGGGCTACGAAGAGCCAACTAAAATGTACAAATAAGATTTCTACACTCATTGGATCTAAAAAAAGTACAGTTCTATATATCCTTATAAATTTTCACTCATCTCTTCAAAGAGCAAAATAAATTTTGTTTTCCAAAAACTATTTTTTATTACATATTTCACACTTTTCAGTTTTCCTAGACCAATTTAGAGCTGAAAAATTAAATCTAAAGCGTTAACTTCCAAATAACTTTAAGAAATAATTTTAGTTAAAATTAATTGCAAAAAAATTTTTTTTTAAATACCCCCTCACATGCAGCTGCTTGCCACAGAGGTCTGACAGGAGCCTGTCAGTTTATATACCAAAGTAAAAGATCTGAGAGGATGGCAGGCCCTCAGCAGAAAAACGACACATAATCCATGCCTTACCCGGGGCTCGAAATCCAGGTCCCTTAGATCCGTAGCCAAGCGCGCTAACCACTCGGCCATGGGACGAAATTTATTATAATTATTATTACAAATAATAATTATAATAAATTTATTTCTATATTTATTTCCATTTTTAAATTATTTAGATATTACACATATAGTGTTTTCCATTTTTCAATTATTTGAATATTATACTTATAGCGCTTTCCATTTTTAAATTAATTATTTAAATATTACACATAATGCTTTCCATTTTTAGCTCGTTTTCGGTAAACACGAGCTAATCTTCACTTTCTCGTCTGTCTCTCTGTAGACATCGAGCTTTTTTATTTTTAGTGATAGTTTTTTTTTGATTTGCTAGGTATTGACGAAATATTACGATTCGCATTTTCGGAATCTTCATATAGCTATAGTTGCGCCCTCTAGCGGAGGAAAAAGTTGAGGAATGTAAAATTCCAAACTAATATTGCAAGCTGTATAATTACGTTTGATATTTTGGTTGTGATATGCGAATATAATATAATATAATAATAATAATATAATAATAATCTTTATTCATATTCATGTTAGTTATACAAAATTTTAAACAAATGACCCGCAAAGCATTTGCTTATCTGCAGGAGAGAAGAATAATAACGTTACATGAAAATACATAAGATATAGTTTAAAACAATGTCATCAAATTATATGAATTTCAGTGGAAGCTCCATTGTAGTGGTTGAAATTTTTATTTAAAATTTAGTGCCTAGAAGAAAATTTTTTGTCTTATTTTTGATTTCTTTAAAATTGTTTAATAAAATAATTTCCCTTGGCAGTTGATTGAACACGTAAGGTATTGTGTATGCCCTTGTACATTTCCCGTAATTGTTTAATATTTTTGGAAGTTGGAAATAATTTTTGGATTGTAACCTTGTGTTTTTCCCATGAGAGATTTTATATTTAAATTGATTATCAAAAAAATATTTTAAAGTGATGCTGTATTTGTAAAGGTTGTGAAAAGAGAGTATGCCTAGATAATTTAGTCTTTCTTCGCTATGATAAAATGAATTTCTTAAGTTGTATGGGATTATATTTTTAGCAATGGATGATTGAATAGTTTCTATTTTCTTTATATTTGTGAGGTTAGTTGAGCCGTATATTGTCAAACCATAGGTCAATATAGATTCACAGATAGCTTTGTAAACCAAAATACATGTATGTGTGCTTGCAACAAATTGTAGTTTATAAAGTTTAGATGCACATAGACGCAATTTCCCTGCTAACTTTTGAATATGTGTATTCCATCGGAAGGTTGTGTCCATGTAGAGTCCAAGATATTTATGGCTCTCAACACGCTCAATAACATCACAGTCGCAGCAGTCAGGGTCATGAGTTATCATGTTGTGGGGACACAAGGGTTCGTGGTTTTTAATTGCATAAGATGAGAGATCATAGTATCCTGGTGAATGAAAGCTCATCCATTTGGTTTTTTCAGAATTTATGTAAATACGATTAATGTTAGACCAGTAAATAATTTTGTTAAAATCATCCTGTGTATCTCGGACTGCGTCTCCTATATTGTGATTCACGTTAACCAAGGCGGTGTCATCAGCATATATATAAAGAGAGCCCTTCAGTTTAAGGTTAGCTAGATCATTAATATAAATAATGAATAAAAGCGGACCTAAAATTGAACCTTGTGGAACACCAGTGTACACTGTTCTCTTCTCACTAAAAACGCCATTAATTTTGGTAACATGCACTCTATTTTTTAAATAATTTTCAAACCATTTAAGGGTAATACCTCGGACACCATAAATATACAATTTTTGAAGCAAAATATCGTGATCCAACGTATCAAATGCCTTACGAAAGTCCAGAAAGATAGCTGCTGCTTTTTTTCCGTTGTTTAAAGTTCCATTAATGACGTCAGAAAACTCCGTTAAAAGTGTAATTGTATTTTTACCTTTTTGGAAACCATATTGCTTTTCACTAATAATGTTATGTTTTTTCAAGAAATTGGCTAGAACGTTAGCTACATATCTTTCAAGTATTTTGTGAAGGACGGGTAAGATGGCAATGGGCCTATAGTTAGTGCAATCGGATTTAGTTCCACTTTTGTAAATTGGTCTTAGAATAGCAATTTTGAGTTTATTAGGGATGTTTCCTGTAGATATGCTTTCATTGATAAAGTTTGTCACGAGATCAGCTAAGGAGGTTTTGCATGCTTTAATGTGCTTTATGTGTACCTGATCGTATCCACATGATTTTCTTTCATTTAAGTCACTTAGAATTTTGAAAGTTTCTTGTTTTGAGATGGGAGGAATAAAAATTGAGGGGACAGAAGGTTGGATATGTTTAGGAACTGTAGAGAGATTCTGTATACGGTTATTGTCTCTGAGATTGACAATAATGTCTGCAAAGGTGTTGTTAAATTTCTCTGCTGCTTGAGTTTCAGACATACCTTGTGGCATATTCTTCATGATAAAATCGTCAATGGCAGTTTTAGGTTTATTGTTGATAATTTGGTTGATGAGTTCCCAATTTTGTTTTGGTTTATTTTTACATGACTCAAATTGTTTGAAGTAATATTTTTTCTTTTCCTGCCTAATAACGGACGTGACTGTGTTTCTTAAGTTTGTGTATAGTAATTTAAAATTTCTGTTTCTCTTGTTATTTTTGTAATCAATCCAAGCCGAGTCTCTTTTACGTATTAAGTTTATTATTTCCTGATTTACCCAGTCTTTGCTACAATTTCGTTGTTTCATTTTTGAGCCATCCGATAGTTTATTAATTTTGTTATTGTTGACAATCGCCATATATTTTTTTATGAATGTTTCATAAAGTACGTCTATTAGTTCTGAATTTGGGGTTTCGTTTCCAGTGCCTCTGTCCAGCCAGTCTGTTAGACTTATTTCTTTGCATATGTTTTTATGATCTAAGATAGTTTTCGTGTTAAAATTGCTGTCTAGCTTTTTAGTGTGATTGGACGAATTCCCTAGTTTTTTCCCCCCGCAAATTGCCGCGATTAAGTAGTGGTCTGCGATCCTACTGCCAAAAATCATTGAATTTGTGTCGAGTTTAATGTCAAGTCGGACGTTAATGTGATCAATGCATGTCTGAGAAAGAGAGTCACCAATGATGTCTTCCCTGGTGATACCAGTAATAATAGGTGAGAAACCAAACTCGGTTAACAATTCTACGTATTTGGCAACTCCGTGTTTTTTGATATTTTTGATATCTAAATTAAAGTCTCCAACTAGTATTTGATTGCGATGTTTATCAGTTGTTTCGAACCAATTTTTGAGATTAGAAAGAAAAGTGTTAATGTTCGAGCTTGGTGATCTGTAAATAGCAAGTAAATTGAAAGTTAAATTACCCTTGTAGATATTTATATTCAGTGTTTCAGCAGGGATTACAAGTGAAGGTATCGTTTTGACTAATAATGTGTCGCGGAAGAAAAGTAGAATCCCATGTTCAAACGCACCAGGAGTTCTCGTAAAAAGTTGATTAAAATTTTCTAGATTGAACAATGGAGCATCCGTGCTGAGGATGTTAGTTTCTGTTAATATAATAATATCTAAGAAATTCAAGATATCTTTAAGATAAACACAGAGAGTATCCCAGTTTTTTTTCAGACTTCGAATGTTCACATGCAGAAAGCTTAAATGTTCATCAGATTCATAACATAATTTACTAGTCAAGAACCATTTCTTAACTTCTTCATAGTCGCACAGGACATTTTCGTTGTGATCAAATGTTGGTAAGTCATCAAAATGAAAAGTCGCCATGGCAGAACAAATAAGGTGGAGCAAATAAACAATATATTTCCCGTTTAAAATTCGTCGAAATTCGTTTGCATATCAATTCGAATTACGCTGTCACCATCAGTTTTTCTCATCATGATTTTCCCGTTCCGAAACCAGACGTATTTAAAATTTTTTGATTTGGCCAGGCACCTCGCTTTCCAGAAAAGTTCTCTGTTTATTGGAGTTAAATTTTCATTTATATACACTGGCGTTTTTTTAGCGTCATCAATAATGTTACTGGCAAAGATTTTCGATTTCTTTTTTGACATCCATTGTTCACGTTCGTTTCTAGATTTAAATTGGGCAATAATCGCAGGTGTTTTTTTCTTGTTCCTTGTTGGCAGTCTATGTAAGGCTTCAAGTTGATCAATGTTAAAATTATTTATATCTAGCGCTTTTGCAACGTTGATCATTATCTGATTTAGATTTTCTTTCTCATCCTGGTCGTCCATTGGAATGCCATGTATCTCGATATTTCGGTTTCTGCCGTATTGTTCAAGATCATTAATTTGCGACTTTAGAGCCGTATTCTCTTGAGTGAGATCTGCACATGTAGTTTCAATGGTAGCTAGTTTACTCATAGTGTCTAGTTGCGTCGCTTCATATTCGTGAAATTTATTCAATAGTGTATCATATTGAGATGAGAAAAATTCTACTGAATGCCTTAAGTCTTTGATTTCGTTTCTTAAGTGCGTTATTTCATTCAGTAATGTTTGAAAGTTTCTAGTTTCTTGTTGCGCCGAAGACGGGGGCCGTATACTATTAGTGTTACAGCCTTCTCCAGGTGTCTTAGAGGAGCGGTGACCCAAGGATGTCTCCTGGCTATAGTTACTATTGTTATTCGATGTCGGTGAGGGTGATACACGTGTGTTATTCTTTAGAGGCGTATTATCTCTGTTTTCTTTATCTGAAACGGGCCTGTTGTTTGTCCTGCTTAATTTGCAGTCAGTACAGAGCCACGTTTTTTTCTTCTCTTGAGTCATCTTTTTATAGTTTCTCTCCGTTGTGCCAGAGCACCCAAAATGCAGTTTCCCTTTGCATCCACTGCATAGGATATGGTCGGCATTTGGAGCAATTGTTTCTCCACAGCTGTAGCACAATGAATTCATTGTGTAGAGAGTTTTGGCTCACAAGTTCAACGGCGGGAACCACTAATGGGAGATGCACAAATTGGGCCCTAAAGTCCAGGTGCTTAATTGATTTTAGCCAGCTCACTCTACACAAGACACTGTGTAAAGCACGACGGACTGATGCAAGGGGGAGAGGACGCGTAGGAGCAATAAAGTTTATGGCACTTACTAGTCCGGTGACGGCCCGAAGGTCAAACCGATGGTCGCGGTCACGGGAGGGCAGCGGACACACCCTGCTGGCAGGAGCTCTGCGAAGAACGTCCGATCGCAACGACTGTTGGCAACGATGATTTTTCAGCTTCTCTCCCCCCCCCCCTTCCCCCGGTCAGAAAACGCATTTTTTTTTTGTTTTAAGTGAAAATTGTTTGTTTTAGAGATAAAGTGGAAATGCCTTTTGGGTTGGATAGGTATTGATAGTCTATTATGATCCACACTTTAAGAATCTTCCAAAGCTTTAATTGCACCCTCTAGCGGTTAAAATTTTAAACGAATATTGCAAACGATCTATTTCGGTTACAAATTTGATATTTTAGTGGTAGAATGGGATGATCAAAAGTTTACATTGGCAGGTGGGTGGGAAAATGCAGCTTTTTGAGAGATTAGTGAAAAATTCTTTTTGAGTGATCTCTTTATGACGATTCATAGTTTTAAAATCCTCTTTACCACCTTAATTTACCATCGTTAGAGGTCGCTAAATGTAGAAAATGTAAAACTTGAAGCAATATTGCAACGATATATTTATGCTAGAAATTGGAAGTTCTGGCGATAGAATGTGTTTGATGAAGAACAGAATAAATGAGAGTCGTATGTGTGTCACGTGAATTCCAACTGGTCGACGTTTGCTCTTTATTTTTATAAATTTAGTAGTTAATTTTAAAATTTCACGACATTTTAATATAGAAACAATAAATATAAATAAAATAAATATCCCTTTAGGCAGCTGTTTGCTACAGAGGTCTGACAAGAGTGTGGGGCGGGAATGGCTCAGTCGATAGCGCGCCAGTCTCGTAATCTGTAGTTCTCAGGTTCGAGTCCCAGCTGGGTCAGCGTTGAGATTTATCTCCGCAAAATTCCCCGCCCTGCCCATTGTCAGTAGGGGACACCGATGGACTTCGAAAGGCCGCCGTCTGTCGGATGGGACGTTAAGCCGTGTGCCGCGTGTATGGGAAAGTCATACCATGTAAACGTTAAAGAACACGCTGGATGACCTTGACGGGAGGCTACCATCTGTCTCCCAACAGCTGTTCCAGTGGGTCCCGTCCACCAACCTTCTCTGAGCCTCCAGGGTCCATGTGTCCTGGCCATTTAGCCCATGGTGTGTAAAAAGTGCTGCTCAGAGGTAAAACAACCCAACTCTGACAGGAGTCTATCAGTTTATACGCCATAGTAGAAGGTCTGTGAGAATGGCGGGACCTCAGCAGAAAAACAGCACAAAAATTCATGTCTCACACGGGGCTCGAACGCAGGTCCTTAAACTATTAGCCAAGAGCACTAACCACTCGGCCACAAATCCTTTTATTTTGTACACACTGAATAATTTGACTCTTAATTCTAGGACAGTGGTTCTCAATCTTTTATGCTTCACGTACCCCCTGGAAATGTGCATGTAACTGGCGTACCCCTTATGTAGATAGATAAAACTATAGTTATAGTAAAATAATGCCAACTTCGCGACTTTGTTATTAGATCTAGCAACTTTTAAGCTCTCACGGCGTACCCCAAAAAATTTTACCGCATACCCCACGTTGAGAACCCCTACTCTAGGCAAAAAGAAAATCAACTTTTTCATTTTAAGAGATAAATGAGGTATACGTTGGGTTGGGTTGTTTTACCTCTGAGCGGCATTTTTTTGCACACCATGGGCTAAATGGCCAGGTCTGTAATATATATATTAAAACATTAAACTCTGAATTGGAATAAATAATAAAAATAATATTTTACATGGATATTTGTTCTCTAAAATATCTTGCCCGGTTTATTTTATTTCAATAAACATACTTGAAACTTTCTTCGCAAAATATTACGAGAAAGCTTTAAGTCTCATCCCCCACACAGAGGCTAAATTCTCGTCGTCGTCCCCCCTTTGAAATAAGTCTTTGGGTACGTATTAACATAAGTCACAATAATACAGTATATGTATACGGAAATTTTATTACAAGTACACATATATGTTCTTTTCCAATCCAATCAATGTTCCTTTTTTCACTGAGGACAGAATTGGGGTTAGAAGAGAAAATCACAGACTGCGCATTCCCACCGGAACCATCACATCCCCTGCATAGTTGGTTTCTCTGTATACAATGTTATGCTGGCACAACCTATTTAAAAACTCACTAGTCGCCACTGTCTATACCCACCTTAAAACTTACGTCTTTTCCATTCTGAACGTTATATTCTTATGCAAACCCCATCTTTTATTTTGAATAAGAGATGGACATATTTACCTGATGTATGTTTTCCCTTTCATCAGGTTTCGACTTCTTCATAGGTTTTCTAAATGGCGTATTATAATGACAGTTTCCTGGCGCACTTCCAGTTCTAATTGCTTGAGGAGTAATTTTATTTTTTACACAATTGCAAAAGAAAGATTCTGTTTATAAGAGCTATATAATCAGAATCGGATGTAAAAAAATTAAGGGTTGGATTCCATTAAAAGTTGGATTCCCTAATATCATTGGTTTACAACAGTGTCTCGCAAACTGTGTGCCGCGGCAGAGTAGTGTGCCGCGAGAGATTCCAAGTGTGCCGCGAGAGATTTTCAAATTGACCCTAGATACTCCAAAGATTTCATTTTGACTTGACTTGTGTTATCGACGTGCTTTAAAATCGACGTGCTTTAATAAAAATCTTTCAGATTTTATCAACTGGGCTCTTGTAAGTATTTATCAAGCTTTTTCCAAATTTTGGTATTAATTTTTGATTATTTCAAGCCATAGAATGGACAAATATTTAAAACAAACACCGAGTTATGAGTTAAAGAACGAGAGCAAATCTTCAAGTAAAACCAGGATGATGACTTCAACAAAGCGCAAATATAATGACGATTATATAGAGTTTGCTTTTATTCTTTTTTAGGTGTGCCGCGGAAAAAAAATTAGATTCAGTGTGCCGCAGAGTAAAAAAGTTTGCGAGACACTGTTTTACAAGGTTTTCATAACATGATCAATTGTTGCTGCCTTTAACTATTTTTCTGGTGGTGATTTCAGATCTGGCCTTTAAAAAATGGCTAGCACGTCACGTTTTTATGTTATTGGTCATTTTGACTCCTATTAAGATCTTCCTATACCAACACCTCTAGGCAACTAGGAGGTTACTAGATATTTTCCTTTTTGTGGCTGGCAACACTGATTGCCAAGTGGAAGAAACATGTAACGGTAACCTAACCTCAGACCGCCATTCTTATTGTTTTCATTATAGGAGGAACACGTGCTGTACGTTTAAGAGTGAATTTTGGCGTTTAAATGGCACAAAGGCAGCGTCGCGGATGTGTTATTGTGGCAGATAAATTTTGTTATGTGTGGGGGAAATTATATTTTAAAATCCCAGAGTCATTCTTTGACAAAGATTGTGAAGAAAGCCTATAACTTGTATTTCGGATGTCATGTTGGAGATCAGGACAAAACATGGGCTCCACATATGTGCTATATTTCGTGCTTTGTTGGCCTGAGTGAATGGTTGAAAGGTAAGATAAAATCCATGCCATTTGCAGTTCCAATGGTTTGGCGTGAGCCAACTAGTCACTTGCATGATTGCTATTTTTGTTTAACTAAAGTGTCGCGCATTTAAAAAAAAATAAGCAAAATACAATATCCAAATGTGCCTTCAGCCATAAGACCAATTCCTCATGGAGAAGATCTTCCTATACCAACACCTCCAACCAACTGGGAGGAGATGGATTCACATTCATCAGAGGAAGACTTTGAGGCATATACAGATCCTGATCCTACATACACCCCTAAAAAGTTAGACAAGTCCCATTTAATTCACCAATATGAACTAAACGATCTTATTCGAGACCTAGGACTTTCTAAACAACGAGCTGAGGTTTTAGGTTCAAGACTTCAAGAGTGGAATCTTCTGGCCAAGGGTACCAGAGTTTCTCGTTCAGAAATAGAGATTTGATTTCATCAGCTTGATGCAAGGTGGTTTGTGTTTCTACACAGACATTTCAGGACTGGTGGAAGAAATTGTAACAACTCACGATCCTAAGGAATGGTGTTTATTTATAGATTCGTCAAAATTCAGCTTAAAAGGTGTCCTTTTACATAAATGAAACCTGGAATGGAAAAACTGTCCATTCCAGTGACTCATGCTGTGGGAATGAAAGAAACTTATGAAAGCATGGAAAAAATAATCACTGCTATAAAATATGACCAGTTTAAGTGGACAATATGTGGTGACCTAAAAGTCATATCTCTCTTTGCTCGGGCTTCAAGGAGACCACAAAAGTTTGCTGTTTTCTGTGTTTGTGGGACAGTAGGGCCAGAAAGGAACACTACAAAACAAAAGACTGGCCAAAAAGATATGTTTTTATTCCTGGAAAGAGTAATGTGAGGTAATAAGCCTCTAGTTGACACCTCTGATGTTCTGCTCCCACCACTACACATCAAGCTGGGTTTATGAAAAACTTTGTAAAGGCTATGGGCAAAACTGGTAAAGAGTTTTTACACGTGAAGGAAAATTTTCCAACTCTAAGTGATGCCAAACTCAAAGAAGAGATGTTTGTTGGTTCTCAAATCAGGAAGCTACTGAATGATAGTGTCTTCGAAGAAAAACTGAATATGAAGGAGCGCGCTGCATGGAAATCCCTCACATCTGTGGTCCAGGGTTTTCTGGGGAAAGAAAGAAAGGAAGAAAAAAACAAAGAGGAAAACTACCATCAGCTCATTCAAGATCTCAAAAACTATGAAAATCTTGGCTGCCGAATGTCTTTGAAGATCCATTTCTTGCACTCGCATCTCTACTTCTTTCCTAGCAACTTAGAAGCTGTCAGTGATGAGCAAGGGGAAAGATTACACCAGGATATCCGAACCATGGAGGAGAGATACCAAGTCAGGTGGGACCCAGCAATGCAATGATGGGTGACAACTGCTGGTTCTTGCAGAAGGAAGATACCTCAGCACATAAAAGACAAAAATGAACTTCTTGTAAGTATAAAAGATCCTTACCCATGTTTTCTTATTTTGCATTTCAATATTATTTCGTTTATTACTTTACGTTCAATGGTCTATAACTATGATGTTTCTATTTTTTTTCACTGTAATCTTGTGATTAATGAGTTTAAGTTGCAATTTAATAAAATAGTCACATTTATTTTCATTTCCCAGAAATGCGTATTCATTGAAATTTCAAATACATCAATCCGTAATTAAAAAAAAAAACTTTACCTGCTTCAGATTTTCCACAGCCATATTTGAATTCAGCAGACCAAAATTAGTTAAAAAAAACATCCTATTTGACCAATGTTATAAAAAAAAAGTTTCTGTTTGTTGTCTAGTTCATCATCATCATCATCCTCAAGCAGCCATGGGCTACGGAGGTCCAACCAGACCGTGCAATATATTTCTCCAAGCAAGTCTATCCTGAGCTACATCTACTGCATCTGGCCACTGCACACCAATTTTAACAAGGTCCTGTTTGACATTGTTTGCCCACCGCATCCTAGGTCTCACCTTCTTTCTGAGGCCTTTAGGCACACTGTTCATAACTCTATTCACAAATCTATAATTAATCATACGGGCAACATGGCCAAACCAACGGAGTCTCTCTCTGCACAATATGCTGCTTAAAGGAGGTTGCAAACTCCTTTGCCTAACCTCATCATTAGTTACAAAGTTGAACCACCTAATGCCCAAAATACTGCGTAAGCATCTGGAATCGAAAGCATCTATATTCAATAATAATTTATTTATGAATATTTCAAAATCAAAAGCATTGGAATTTTTATAATAAACTAGATCAATAAGTTCGTCTACCGATGTAAATTATGTAGATGGCCTTTAAACACCAAAAGGTCGACTTACTGGCGCTTCAATGAACATAAATGATCGTACAAACAATCTTTCAAACAGTTTAGAGCTGACTTGAGTGCACATAGGCTTTCAAATTATATTTTTTTTCTTGATCGCAAAACTAACTAGTGATTGACGTTTAGGAGTACGTTTGAAGGTCCCTGAACTCGATAAAATAGGTTACATGAAGTCGGTCTGTCTGCGCTGAAGTCTCAGGCGCAGGGCTAATCGATTACGTTTCCAGTCATTTTTTAACTTTGGGTCCTTTCGCGGTCAAAAAGAGAAGACAGAAAAAATTCACGTGTCAAGGGTGAAGAGAAAAAAAGCACCCACACACAAAAAAAAAACTGCATTTGTAAAGTAAATCTTTAATTTGTTTGTTCAAAAGCCATTTTTGCAAAAACGTAATTAACAGACAAAATAATAACGACTATGATGATACTCCTCCCTCCTCCCCAGGGCGGGGGTGGCTCAGTTGGTAGCGCGCCAGGCTCGTAATCTGTAGTTCCCAGGTTCGAGTCCCAGTTGGGTCAGCGTTAAGATTTATCTCCGCAAAATTCCCCGCCCTGCCCACGGTCAGTAGGGGACACCGATGGGCTTGGAAAGGCCGCCGTCCGTCGGATGGGACGTTAAGCCGTGGCCTCGTGTGCGGGAGAGCCATACCCTGTGCACGTTAAAGAACACACTGGATGGTCTTGACGGGAGGCTACCATCTGTCTCCCAACAGCTGTTCCAGTGGGTCCCCTCCCCCAACCTTCTCTGAGCCTTCGGGGTCCATGTGACCTGGCCATTTAGCCCATGGTGAAAGGTTGATGAGAAGGTTGGGTGAGGGGACCAATGGAACAGCTGTTGCGAGACAGATGGTAGCCTCCCGTCAAGGCCATGCAGCGTGTTCTTTAACGTGTACAGGGTATGGCTCTCCCACACACGGGCCCACGGTTTAACGTCCCATCCGACGGACAGAGGCCTTTCCAAGCACATCGGTGTCCCCTACTGACCGTGGGCAGGGTGTGGAATTTTGCGGAGATAAATATCAACGCTGACTCAGCTGGGACTCGAACCTGGGAACTACAGATTACGAGCCTGGCGCGCTACCGACTGAGCCACCCCCGCCCTGTCTCTCCTGTACACGGGGACCACAGCTTGGAAAGGCCGCCAGTATGCCGAAACATACTGGCGGCTTTTCCAAGCCCATTAGCATCCCCTTTCTGATCGAGGGCAGGAGGGAGGGGGGGGGGGTCTAGTGGAGATAAATCTCAAAGTTGGCACAGATGGGGCTCGAACGTGGGAACTACAGATTATGAGCCTTGCCGGCTACCAGCTGAGCAAGTCCTGCCTTTTCATTCCAAAAAATAGGGGGGCGGGGGTGGCTCAGTCGGTAGCGCGCCAGGCTCGTAATCTGTAGTTCCCAGGTTCGAGTCCCAGCTGGGTCAGCGTTGAGATTTATCTCCGCAAAATTCCCCGCCCTGCCCACGGTCAGTAGGGGACACCGATGGGCTTGGAAAGGCCGCCGTCCGTCGGATGGGACGTTAAGCCGTGGCCCCGTGTGCGGGAGAGCCATACCCTGTGCACGTTAAAGAACAGGCTGGATGGCCTTGACGGGAGGCTACCATCTGTCTCCCAACAGCTGTTCCAGTGGGTCCCCTCCCCCAACCTTCTCTGAGCCTTCGGGGTCCATGTGACCTGGCCATTTAGCCCATGGTGTGCAAAAAAGTGCCGCTCAGAGGTAAAACAACCCAACAACCCAACCCAAAAAATAGGGCATAAAGCAATAAAAGATAGTCGTCCTAATTATACCTGGAAGCTCTTATCAACCTGGACCTATTCTGGACCTGAAAGCCCACGCATTGCAGGTGAAACTGTTCTATGAAAGCTGAAACTCTGCAACACAAACATTAAAGAAGTATCGGTGAAAAGGATTAAGAAAAGGCCCTATGAATCCCAAGGGCTTCAAAGAGGCTAAGATACCTACTGCTCCAGCCGTTTTAGAGGAGATATTACAATGCTACATGATTAACAGCAAATTGGCTAGTTCTGTAAGGAATACCAGGTCATATAGGGGAGCTGAAATTGGATCTGACCATTGCCTTGTTAAAAGTATCTTGCAACTTAAACTTAAAAAGTGTTGTGTTAAAATTAAAAAATTTACCTTTAATACTGAAGCTCTGAAAGACCCTTTTATAGCTAAAGCTTACCATGATAGGTTACTTAGTCATTATGACAGTCATGGTTTGCTTACTACTGAAGTTGAGGAAGAATGGGATCATTTTAAACAGGCTTTTTTGGACACTAACAGTACTCTTTTAGGAAAAAAGGAGCAGAAGAGACAAAATTATTTAAGTGATAAGGCACTTGAGCTTATTTCAGAAAGAAAGAACTGCAGGAATCAATACTCTACTAGTCCTAATAGAAAGCACTACAGAGAGCTTAATAAACGTGTAAAGGATCAGTTAGCTGCTGATAAAAATCTTTGGCTTGATGGCTTCACTGACAAAGCCGAGGAAGCAGTTAGACAGCACAACAGCAGAGAGCTGTACCAGATAGTTACCGTTTTGTGTGGTAAAAACGGATAGGTATACAGGGATTTGAAGGATAAACATGGTAAGGTTATAGAAGGTGAGAATTCTGTCATGGCTAGGTGGGCTGAGCATTTCACTGATATTCTAAACAATGCGGTTAATTCTATTCCCATTGTTTGTAATGATGATAGATGCATTGGTGGCTTTAGTGTTGCCCTATAACACAATCTGAAGTTATTTTGGCTATTTCTAAACTTAAACTACATAAATCCCCAGGGGTAGATGAAATTACTACGAAAATGTTTAGAGCTGGAAATGTTTCTATTACCACATGAAATTTTAAATATCTTTTATGATAAATGCATGGTTCCTAAGGATTTTACCAGAGCTATTATTATCCCTATTTTTAAAAAAGGAGATCGCAATTTTTGTGATAACTATAGTGGCATCAGCCTGCTTTATGTTCCAGGTAAAGGTCTTTGCATGATTATGCTTAATAGAATTAAGAATTTGGTTGACAGACAATTGCGTGATGAGCAATGTGGATTCAGAAGTGGTAGGGGATGTCACTCAGACAGATTCTTGAGAAATGTTTCGAGTTTCAGAAACCTTTGGTTACTAGCTTTGTTAATTTCAAAAAGGCTTTCGACTCTGTTGATCGTCATAATTTGTGGTTGATTGTGAGATCATATGGTATACCTGACAAGTTAGTTAACATAATGAAAGCTCTCTATAATAACGAGCCGTGTGTGAGAGTTGGTAAGGCTTGTAGCAATTGGTTCAGTGTTACTTCTGGTGTTCGACAAGGGTGCATTTTGTCTCCTTTTCTCTTTAGCTTGGTTATTGATTATGTTATTCGAAATTCACTTCAAGAGAAAGATTTTGGCCTTAAATGGTCTGGAGATACCAAACTTTCTGATTTAGATTATGCTGATGATTTAGCCCTTTTGGCAAATGATGTTGATGAGATGAACTCTTTCATTCGAGCTGTTGATGAGACTGGTAGTAGAGTAGGTTTGGTTATAAACAGAGAGAAAACTAAAGTGATGAAAATTGGTCAGGCAGGCTGTGATTCAGTTAATCTGAATGGTTGCAGTCTTGCGCAGATGTCACAGTTTAATTATCTTGGGAGCTATGTAACAGATAATGGTGATGTGCGGCATGAGATTAACAGACGAATAGAGATTGCTGCCGGGACTTTTAAGAATCTATGGAGAGTGTGGAGAAATAGGCGTATACACCTAAAGACTAAAATTAGACCGTATAATAGTTTGGTTCTTTCTAGGGCTAGTTATGGTAGTGAAACTTGGACACTTTGTAAACAAGATAACAGGAAACTAGATGCTTTTGATTCCAGATGTTTACGCAGTATCTTGGGCATTAGGTGGTTCAACTTTGTAACTAATGATGAGGTTAGGCAAAGGAGTTTGCAACCTCCTTTAAGCAGCATATTGTGCAGAGAGAGACTCCGTTGGTTTGGCCATGTTGCCCGTGTGAATAATTATAGATTGGCGAATAGGGTTATGAACAGTGTGCCTAGAGGCCTCAGAAAGAAGGGGAGACCTAGGATGCGGTGGGCAGACAATGTCAAACAGGACCTTGTTAGAATTGGTGTGCAGTGGCCAGATGCAGTAGATGTAGCTCAGGATAGACGTGCTTGGAGAACTAAATTGCACGGTCTGGTTGGACCTCCGTAGCCCATGGCTGCTTGAGGATGAGGATGATGACATGCAACTGTTGACACACATAAGAAAAAAGCAGTGTTCGGGATGTTGCGCAAAGACTGTCTTTTCCCAAGACCACTATGAATGAAGGGTTGATAAAAGTGCTTCCCCATCATCCATACATGATCCACCTTTCGCGCAACTTCTCACTGGCGATTAGACAATTCCCCTGGTCTTTGCACAGGGCTTTCTTGAAAGAATGGAGGTGGAGATTGCATGGCCATGGTATCTTTTTTTTTTACATACTAAAGGTATCCCCCCCAATAGGGGACCACCTTGTCGTGGTGGGGGGGCCTAGTGCCCAGCAACCCGGCTGAAGGCTGTGCCAGCCGGATTGGTTCACCGGTTGGACATGGCCAAGGCCAACCGAGGTTGAAGACGCTGCTGGCCGGCTTGATTGCCGGTCGGATGGTGACGGCGTCGGAGACCTCACCTCTCAGGAGACCTGTGTGGTCTGTTCGACGGCTCTGCCGAAAGGTTCCCTTAGCCTAGTAGGCACGAGCTGTCCAAAAAGTCTGGGTCTTACTAAGAGTCTCCACCCCGGGTGCCGATCGAGCTTGGATCTTTATATCCTTGCACATTTGCAAACCGGGGAATAGATTAAAGTAAGGTTTCTTCCGGTGGTTAGCTTTCCTTCTATAGGATTGCTGCCATGTGAGGCCAGGGTTGAGGTGCGCCTATAGGGCGTATTCCTTGCCCCCGGCTCTAGATGGTCATGGCTTTTCTTAACCAGGTAGTGCTGTCAGGCGGAACCGGGAATTGCCGTGGTTGCATAAGATCGCAACAAAGAGATTCATACTAAAGGTATGCCTGTACTGCCTGTACTGTAGCCTGCGGACACATGCAAATCAGCGGGTCGTATTTTGCTCGCCCCTGATTTGGTTCGTTTCAAGAAGATTACTATAAAAAGATTGCAGATGTACTGTATGCCTGTACTGCCTGTATTGTAGTATTTAACAGTTTTTTCTTAAATATTCTTAATTATTATCTGCAATTTATATTAATAATTAATATTATCAATAATTCTAGACTTTGTATGTATGAAATTATCTCTTGTAATCACCTTTTTCACTGCATGTCTATAAGAAACACAAATCCTGTTTTCATGCGAAGTTAGACAGAAAAAGAATTTTTTTTTATTTTTTTTTTGATTTGCGACATATAGGACAGAGAAGAATCCTAGAAGCTACTTCTAGCTTAATACAGGCCTTCTGATACAAGGACATGCCCTACTAAGACCGAAGTCACTGCTGACCACTGCCTTAGTTAGAGCTAACACAACACACAAAGTTTGCCTTGCTGGAACAGTCGCTAGCTGCCTAACCACTATGCCAGTTACGGCTAAAATTACTTCTGAAAAGGCTTTCTCCCCCCCCCCCCCGCAATTTTATGTTTAGTTTTTAGTATGCAAATAGCTGCACAAAATGCTCTCGCGGACACATGCAAATCAGCGGGTCGTATTTTGCCCGCCCCTGATTTGGTTTGTTTGAAGAAGACTACTATAAAAAGGTTGCAGTATCTGCTAGCATCTCATATTAACATTCAACACATTTTCATTTCTGATCCGATCTGCGAATATGGAGCGAATCTAAATTCATCCAATAGCGCGCCAGATTCGACACCCAACTGTGCCAGGACTGAGATTTATCTCCGCTAAACCGCCACTTTGCCCTCGGTGAGAAAGAGGGCATCAGTGGGCTTGGAAAGGGGCCGCAGTCCGTCGGATGGGACGTTAAGCCGTGACCCGTGTGCAAGAGATAGCCATGCCCTGACCACATTAAAGAACACGCTAGATGACCTTGACGGGAGGCTACCATCTGTCTGCTAACAGCTGTTCAGTGGGTCCTCTTCCCCCAATGTTCTCCGAGCCTTCGGGGTCCATGTGACCTGGCCATTCAGTCCATTGTGCGCACAAAAGTGTCGCTCATAGGTAAAAACAACTGTCAGATTATCTACTGCTTATGATAGAATAAAAACCATGGATTGAAATACGAATCCATGGTTTTTATCTTCCTAGGCTCTAACTCGGATTCGAACAGTTGTATCACTCCACCATCGGCGCAGAATTGAACAATATATATATATAGGGGGCGGGGGTGGCTCAGTCGGTAGCGCGCCAGGCTCGTAATCTGTAGTTCCCAGGTTCGAGTCCCAGCTGGGTCAGCGTTGAGATTTATCTCCGCAAAAATTCCCCGCCCCTGCCCACAGTCAGTAGGGGACACCGATGGGCTTGGAAAGGCCGCCGTCCGTCGGATGGGACGTTAAGCCGTGGCCCCGTGTGCGGGAGAGCCATACCCTGTGCACGTTAAAGAACACACTGGATGGCCTTGACGGGGAGGCTATCATCTGTCTCCTAACAGCTGTTCCAGTGGGTCCCCTCCCCCACCTTCTCTGAGCCTTCGGGGTCCATGTGACCTGGTCATTTAGCCCATGGTGTGCAAAAAAGTGGCGCTCAGAGGTAAAACAACCCAACCCAACTATCTATATATAGAGAGAGAAATGTTTTTGCTTTCAATTTCATTAATGCGTCTTTAGTTATTAATTTCTATAATGTGCGTTGTTCATAACATTTCTTACTTCTCGCATCAACCAAATACATTTTTGTCGACTCTCTCTCAAACCTTCTCTTTCGAAGACAGACCAAGCATTTCGGTGAGAATGGCCTTTTCTCTTCTCAATAAGTAGAATACAAAAGTCAAACGACTGCAATATCATTTGCATTAGATGCTGTGACTTCATCACTGAAACATTATTTCTCTTCAGCTTCCTGTCAAACGCTCATCGCCCTTAAGAGATCAACTCTCCCCGATTCCTAAACCTCTCCACGTGCGGAACGATCTTGTTTTGTGGTCCGTGCAATGGATATGTTCCGCATCCTCCTACTGATGTCAGTCATCGCATCGCTTTCTCACCATCTCTCCCAAACCGATGTGTACGGCAAGCCGTCTAGATCGAGATTAGATACCCTCAAACACAAACTCTTATTACACCTACAATCGAATGCAAGGAAGTAAATTGAAATCGCGACGTCCTCTGCTATGATACGCACTATCTGTTCCCCCCATTTGCTTGGCTCCGACCTCTAATGATACGAGCAGAAATTTCGCATCTCTCGCGCCGCCTCCGACGACGAAACGGAAACCCAATTACCATCCTCATCAGCTTGCTCCTCGGCATCCTACTTCGCTCCTCCTCCTCCTCTATCTGCTTCCACTTTCTCTTCTCTCTTCCACACTGTTACTGACATCACGGGGACGTTCGGCTCGTGACGCGCAGCGAAACTGACGTTCGGTGCCGGTGAAGCTGTCACTATTGTTGGCGGATGACACTCTCTCTCACCTTCCTGCAGCCTCCTGCGATCCTGCAGAGCTTGTAATGGCGTTTGAGAGGGGACGCTTTCAACGGCCAAAGACTGGAGTTGCAGAAACACTCAGGGGGTGGTTTCGATTTGACGTGGATAGCAGCCTGCAGCTGACAGGTCTGCATGCTGTAGTGTGTAGGAGAGCGATGCGATGCAGAGATGGTAGTGGTGGTGATAGGGGGGGGGGGGGCGACTAAGAGATATTGGAGCGAGTGACGTATGTCTGTAGTAACTTGCTAGGTAGAACCTGAACCTGTATCAGTCTTCAGTGTAAGTTCGACAAGTCCTTACACTTCCTTCTTCACAACGGTTAAATTAAAATACCACGTTTTTCCTGAATCTCGCAGACTTTTATTGAAGTAACTGTACACCTCTCAGTATATTCAGGTTCCGAAACCTATTGACTATCATGCTGTGTGCAGTTTCAAAGGTTTTTAGGAACAAAAGCACGAAATGCTAAATCAGTTGTTCTGTCGGGTAAAACTTTTACTGCAACGTAAGAATAAAGGCGTTATAGTGTCTTTTGTTCTCACTTTAGCAGGACAATGAAATGGAAACAATCTGTCTGAAGCTTGTTTTTTTTGCTCCTAAAGTTTCACGTAAACGTTGAAAGTGTTCCGAGTTATTCGGTGACAGAAACAGAATCGGCTTTCGCATTTGAGGATGCAGTTCTCGTTTCAGTTTAGGTTGTTGGTTGATTTTAAGACAAATCTTACTTGATGCACAATATTAATCAAGGGAAGTAAGACGAATCTTAATAATACAGAATATTCATCAAGGAAAGTAAGACAAATCTTACTGATACAGAATATTAATCAAGGAAGGTAAGACAAGTCTTACTGATACAGAATATTCATCAAGGAAAGTAAGACAAATCTTACTGATACAGATTATTCATTAAGAAAGGTAAGACGAATCTTAATAATACAGATATATTCATCAAGGAAAGTAAAACAAATCTTACTGATACAGAATATTCATCAAAGAAAGTAAGACAAATCTTACTGATACAGAATATTCATCAAGGAAGGTAAGACAAGTCTTACTGATACAGAATATTCATCAAGGAAAGTAAGACAAATCTTACTGATACAGATTATTCATTAAGAAAGGTAAGACGAATCTTAATAATACAGATATATTCATCAAGGAAAGTAAAACAAATCTTACTGATACAGAATATTCATCAAAGAAAGTAAGACAAATCTTACTGATACAGAATATTCATCAAGGAAGGTAAGACAAGTCTTACTGATACAGAATATTCATCAAGGAAAGTAAGACAAATCTTACTGATACAGATTATTCATTAAGAAAGGTAAGACGAATCTTAATAATACAGATATATTCATCAAGGAAAGTAAAACAAATCTTACTGATACAGAATATTCATCAAAGAAAGTAAGACAAATCTTACTGATACAGAATATTCATCAAGGAAGGTAAGACAAGTCTTACTGATACAGAATATTCATCAAGGAAAGTAAGACAAATCTTACTGATACAGATTATTCATTAAGAAAGGTAAGACGAATCTTAATAATACAGATATATTCATCAAGGAAAGTAAAACAAATCTTACTGATACAGAATATTCATCAAAGAAAGTAAGACAAATCTTACTGATACAGAATATTCATCAAGGAAGGTAAGACAAGTCTTACTGATACAGAATATTCATCAAGGAAAGTAAGACAAATCTTACTGATACAGATTATTCATTAAGAAAGGTAAGACGAATCTTAATAATACAGATATATTCATCAAGGAAAGTAAAACAAATCTTACTGATACAGAATATTCATCAAAGAAAGTAAGACAAATCTTACTGATACAGAATATTCATCAAGGAAGGTAAGACAAGTCTTACTGATACAGAATATTCATCAAGGAAAGTAAGACAAATCTTACTGATACAGATTATTCATTAAGAAAGGTAAGACGAATCTTAATAATACAGATATATTCATCAAGGAAAGTAAAACAAATCTTACTGATACAGAATATTCATCAAAGAAAGTAAGACAAATCTTACTGATACAGAATATTCATCAAGGAAGGTAAGACAAGTCTTACTGATACAGAATATTCATCAAGGAAAGTAAGACAAATCTTACTGATACAGATTATTCATTAAGAAAGGTAAGACGAATCTTAATAATACAGATATATTCATCAAGGAAAGTAAAACAAATCTTACTGATACAGAATATTCATCAATGAAAGTAAGACAAATCTTACTGATACAGAATATTAATCAAGGAAGGTAAGACAAGTCTTACTGATACAGAATATTCATCAAGGAAAGTAAGACAAATCTTACTGATACAGATTATTCATTAAGAAAGGTAAGACGAATCTTAATAATACAGATATATTCATCAAGGAAAGTAAAACAAATCTTACTGATACAGAATATTCATCAAAGAAAGTAAGACAAATCTTACTGATACAGAATATTCATCAAGGAAGGTAAGACAAGTCTTACTGATACAGAATATTCATCAAGGAAAGTAAGACAAATCTTACTGATACAGATTATTCATTAAGAAAGGTAAGACGAATCTTAATAATACAGATATATTCATCAAGGAAAGTAAAACAAATCTTACTGATACAGAATATTCATCAAAGAAAGTAAGACAAATCTTACTGATACAGAATATTAATCAAGGAAGGTAAGACAAGTCTTACTGATACAGAATATTCATCAAGGAAAGTAAGACAAATCTTACTGATACAGATTATTCATTAAGAAAGGTAAGACGAATCTTAATAATACAGATATATTCATCAAGGAAAGTAAAACAAATCTTACTGATACAGAATATTCATCAAAGAAAGTAAGACAAATCTTACGGATACAGAATATTCATCAAGGAAAGTAAGACAAGTCTTACTGATACACAATATTCATCAAGAAAACTTCCTCATATATGTACACCGAAAAACAATCCAAAAAAAAAAATGCATTCTGCCTTTCTCTTAGTGCAATGTTTTATTATTCCTTCTGGTTACTCTACAATTAATGCAACGGGACGTAAAATTTAGAAGAACGTGAACTGTTTTTTATTAGTAGACCTGCACAGCAATTTTTCCTTGACTCTGTACAGGCAGCAGCTTTATAATAAATTTGTCCCGCTAGCAATATTGGTAATCACGGTAGGATCTAAAGAAGGAAGGCACCCTACTCCCCTCCTGGAACCGGCATTGATTATTATATATCAAGCCAATTCCCCCCACCCCTGCCCCTTGGGGCGGGGGTGGCTCAGTCGGTAGCGCGCCAGGCTCGTAATCTGTAGTTCCCAGTTTCGAGTCCCAGCTGGGTCAGCGTTGAGATTTATCTCCGCAAAATTCCCCTCCCTGCCCACGGTCAGTAGGGAACACCGATGGGCTTGGAAAGGCCGCCGTCCGTCGGATGGGACGTTAAGCCGTGGCCCCGTGTGCGGGAGAGCCATACCCTGTGCACGTTAAAGAACACGCTGGATGGCCTTGACGGGAGGCTACCATCTGTCTCCCAACAGCTGTTCCAGTGGGTCCCCTCCCCCAACCTTCTCTGAGCCTTCGGGGTCCATGTGACCTGGCCATTTAGCCCATGGTGTGCAAAAAAGTGCCGCTCAGAGGTAAAACAACCCAACCCAACCCCCCCACCCCTGCCCCCTTGAGATGGCTAGTAGCAGAAACGGAGGGGGGGGGGGGGAATTCAGAAATTACTTTAAAAAACCCTAAAACTGAGGGTTTTTTTTACACCGTATTGGGGTTTCGTGCCCAACCTTGCCGTTACCTTCTCCCTTTTCATTAGGAACACGTGGCCTCCTTTTTATTTCATATTTTTTTATAGATCCGTGCCCGTTGGTAATGAATAAATTTTTAAGCGACAATAAAAAATAATTTTATTTCCCAGCAATCTAATAAAATAGTTTTGTTCTTGTTTTCTGACTCTGTTGAAAACGTTAATAGTGTTCGCGCTCGTTCACTTGCAACTTTTTCCTTTTCATTAGCAACGATAATATTCGGATTTAATTAATTTTTCAAATATATATGTTAAAAAAAAAACCAATCCTCATTAATATTTTTAGATGAAATTTTCTTTTTATGTATATTTAAGAAGTTTTCGGATTGTTCCGTATATTCAAATATTTTTATTTGAGATATCAATAATTATAAAGATATGCATATGAAGAAATATTTTTGTACTAATAAATAGGCATATGTTAAAAATACGAAACGTTTATTTTTGTACATACTGAATCCTAATCCCTCCAATCCAGCTGGGCGATGGTGGCTCAGTCGGTAGCGTTTCGAGTCCCACTTGGACCAGCGTTGAGATTTATCTCCATACTTTCGACCCGATCCTATCCTTCCCTCGGTCAGTAGGGTAAGGGTAATCTGTAGTTCCCAGGTTCGAGTCCCAGCTGGGTCAGCATTGAGATTTATCTCCGCAAAACTCCCCGCCCACGGTCGGTAGGGGACACCGATGGGCTTGGAATGGCCGCCGTCCGTCGGAGGGACGTTAAGCCTTCGCCCCGTGTGCGGGAGAGTCATACCCTGTGCACGTTAAAGAACACACTAGATGGCCTTGACGGGAGGCTACCATCTGTCTCCCAACAGCTGTTGCAGTGGATCCCCTCCCCAACCTTCTCTGAGCCTTCGGGGTCCATGTGACCTGGCCATTTAGCCCATGGTGTGCGAAAAAGTGCCGCTCAGAGGTAAAACAACACAACAGCTATTGCAGTGGGTCCCCTCCCCCAACCTTCTCTGAGCCTTCGGGGTCCATGTGACCTGGCCATTTAGCCCATGGTGTGCAAAAAAAGTGCCGCTTAGAGGTGACCCAACCTTTCCTGTAACCTTTGTGGCTTTCATGAAGCGGGGTGGCTCAGTCGGTAGCGCGCCAGGCTCGTAATCTGTAGTTCCCAGGTTCGAGTCCCAGCTTGGTCAGCGTTGAGATTTATCCCCGCAAAATTCCCCGCCCTGCCCACGGTCAGTAGGGGACACCGATGGACTTGGAAAGGTCGCCGTCCGTCGGATGGGACGTTCAGCCTTCGCCCCGTGTGCGGGAAAGCCATACCCTGTGCACGTTAAAGAACACGCTGGATGGCCTTGACGGGAGGCTACCATCTGTCTCCCAACAGCTGTTCCAGTGGGTCCCCTCCCCCAACCTTCTCTGAGCCTTCGGGGTCCATGTGACCTGGCCATTTAACCCATGGTGTGCAAAAAATTGCCGCTCAGAGGTAAAACAACCCAAATCCTAACATCTATTCCCTGGGTTCCCAATCTTCTCTGAATTCTTGGAGTCTTTGTGACTTGGTCATTTAGCCAATTGTGTGAAAAAAATTGTCACTCACAGAAAATCCAACCCTTTAGTCCTGCCCCCTTTGAAATTCCACAGTTGTAATGTGGCCCTCGTTAACAAAAAGTTGCCAATCCCTACAGTAATCTCTTCCTTTAGCTTTACTTTATAACGTTACTCAAACAGTTTCAATATCTATGAATTTTTTTGTAATATTTTTTCGTTGCAAATATCGTTAACATTATAATTTCGTTTTCAAACTATTATAATTATTTTAAATTGTGTAATAGCACAAAGGATTAAGAAATGATTTAGTGGCATGTATTTCGGTATGTTTCAGGAAGTGTCAGAATTTTAATTTTTACCGCATTGGGCTTTTATTTTAATCGAGCTCGGACTCAGTAATTATCGGAAGAGTTCGGACCAGGGCTCGAATATTGGAGCTCACTCTCTAAAGTGAGGCGGGGGTGGCTCAGTCGGTAGCGCGCCAGGCTCGTAATCTGTAGTTCCCAGGTTCGAGTCCCAGCTGGGTCAGCGTTGAGATTTATCTCAGCAAAATTCCCCGCCTTGCCCACGGTCAGTAGGGGACACCGATGGGCTTGGAAAGGCCGCCGTCCGTCGGGTGGGGCGTTAAGCCGTGGCCCCGTGTGCGGGAGAGCCATACCTTGTGCACGTTAAAGAACACGCTGGATGGCCTTGAAGGGAGGCTTCCATCTGTCTCCCAACAGCTGTTCCAGTGGGTCCCCTCCCCCAACCTTCTCTGAGCCTTCGGGGTCCATGCGACCTGGCCATTTAGTCCATGGTGTGCAAAAAAGTGCCGCTCAGAGGTAAAACAATCCAATCCAAAACTCTCTAAAGCCGCACTCATCTCTAGTGTGTAGCATTATAGCATTTTTTAACTTCTTTAGATTTAATAAAAAAGGAAGATGCCTTACTTTATTTGAATCTTGACATTGATGAGTCTTCTTCTCAGTCATTAATCGTGTTCATTCCAATGAAACCTGATAAAAGAAACACAAGAAATTTAACCAATATTATTAGAAAACTACATACAATAGAATAAAAAAAAGTTGAATAGGAGAAACATGTTAATAAGGGCGGACCGCGTAATACCAGTTGAACACGTAAATACAAGTGGACCATGCAATGCAATTGAACACGAAAATACTGGTGAACCGGTAGGGTGGGGCGGGGGTGGCTCAGTCGGTAGCGCGCCAGGCTCGTGATTTGTAGTTCCCAGGTTCGAGTCCCAGCTGGGTCAGCGTTGAGATTTATCTCCGCAAAATTTCCCGCCCTGCCCAGTAGGGGACACCGATGGGCTTGGAAATGCCGCCGTCCGTCGGATGGGACGTTAAGCCGTGGCCACGTGTGCGGGAGAGCCATACCCTGTGCACGTTAAAGAACACACTGGATGGCCTTGACGGGAGGCTACCATCTGTCTCCCAACAACTGTTCCAGTGGGTCCCCTCCCCCAACCTTCTCTGAGTCTTCGGGGTCTATGTGACCTGGCCATTTAGCCCATGGTGTGCAAAAAAGTGCCGCTCAGAGGTAAAACAACCGAACCCAACTGGTGAACCGCGTAATCCAGTTAAATGCGTAAAATACTGAAGGGCCACATGATACAATTGGACACGTAAATACAGTCGATCACTTAACCCGGCGGAATACGTAATACATAGTTGAACATGTAAATACTGATTTGGTTTGTTTTACCTCTGAGCGGCACTTTTATGCATACAATGGCCATGTCACAAGGATCCCGAGTGCTTAGAGAAGTTGGGGGAGAGGATCCACTGGAACAGCTATTGGGAGACAGATGGTAGCCTAGCGTTAAAGGCATCCACTGTGTTCTTTAAAGTGCACAGGGTACGGCTCTCCTGCAAATGGACCACGGCTTAACACCCCAATCGACGGATGGTGGCGGTTTCAAGCCCTTCAGTGTCTGTTACTGACTGAGATTAGGGCAGGGAGTTTTGCGGAGACAAATCTCAATGCTGACCCAGCCGGGACTCGAATCTGGAAACTGCAGATTATGAACCTGTTGCGCTACCGACTGAGCCACCCCAGTCCCGAAACAGAACGGGACTATGGATCTAAGCAAAGAAAACGCAAATGGGATCACCATATTAAATTGGGGCCGATCTGTCAAGTACCTGCAGAATTACGGGGAGCCGAAAACATCAGCCACCAGTGACACTCTGCACGTAAACTAGAGACCACAATACACATGAAAAGCTTACTATTCTGAGTCATTATATTAAGCGACGCCGGTCATTTCTGCTAATATTTTATAAGGAATTTTACATTTTGTTATAAAAACAGTAATTCAGTAAAACATAAATCCTTCATCCTCGGGATTTAGGGATTTATGTCTTAGTGTTCAACACGAGCCGCATTTTAAAAAATTCCGTTTTTCTGACAATGCTGCTTAACTCTCCGTATCTCGAACTCTGATGGCGGGGGTGGCTCAGTCGGTAGCGCGTCAGGCTCGTAATCTGTAGTTCCCAGGTTCGAGTCCCAGCTGGGTCAGCGTTGAGATTTATCTCCGCAAAATTCCCCACCCTGCCCACGGTCAGTAGGGGACACCGATGGGCTTGGAAAGGCCGCCGTCCGTCGGATGGGAGGTTAAGCCGTGGCCCCGTGTGCTGGAGAGACATACCCTGTGCACGTTAAAGAACACGCTGGATGACCTTGACGGGAAGCTACCACCTGTCTCCCAACAGCTGTTCCAGTGGGTCCCCTCCCCCAACCTTCTCTGAGCCTTCGGGGTCCATGTGACCTGGCCATTTAGCCCATGGTGTGCAAAAAAGTGCCGCTCAGAGGTAAAACAACCCAACCCAATCTCGAACTCTGCGGTCACATGGACACCGAAGGATGGACCCTCCTAACGGATACCAAAAATATATTGGTCGGCTGACAGCTGGTTGTGTTTCGATTGGCTATCTGTAAATTAGTTCTAGTCTTCAATTTTGATGCGAAGTGGTGCGTTCAGCGTTCTACAGTTCAGCGTTAATGTTCAGCGTTATAGGTTACAAAAAATTCTAAAATATGCATGTTTAAAAAGGCGGCACTTGGAAATCCACAACTGGATTTCCAAGTGAAGGGTTGAGTTGTTTTACCTCTGAGCGACACTTTTTTGGACACCATGGGCTAAATGGCCAGGCCACATGGACCCCGAAGGCTCAGAGAAGGTTGGGGGAGGGGACCCACTGGAACAGCTGTTGGGAGACAGATGGTAGCCTCTCGTCAAGGCCATCCAGCGTGTTCTTTAATGTGCACAGGGTATGACTCTCCAGCACACGGAGCCACGGCTTAACGTCCCACCTGATGGACGGCGGCCTTTCCAGGCCCATCGGTGTCCCCTACTGACCGTGGGCACGGCGGGGAATTTTGCGGAGATAAATCTCAACGCTGACCCAGCTGGAACTCGAACCTGGGAACTACAGATTACGAGCCTGGCGCGCTACCGACTGAGCCACCCCCGCCCCACTAATAGGAACCAAAATATGAGGAGATTGAGCAGCGTGTTACATCCAGCAGTGACATCGAGATGGAAGAGAAAGCCAGCTGAGCTTTCTATCTCTACTAAAAGCAATTCCGTAGATCCTGGACAGGGCTAAAAGCTTGAGCGAAGAAATCACCAATGCTGACCTCATTATGGAAAGGAATCTCAACTCTAAGAGAGGCTTTGAAACAACTTCTTTCATTTCACAGAGAGTCACAGAAGCAATTTATCAGGAATGCAAAAGCAGAAGAGGATTATTTTGATTCTGAAGTTTCGTGAAGCCTCTTCAGAAACCGCCAGGGCCTTTCAAGAGGAAAAGCCAGAAAACCAATGAATCCTAATGAAGCTCCATCAGATGACTAGTTCTGAATAAACTTAATTGCTTAATTCTGTGTTTAATTAGCGTTTTTTTACGGAAATGTGAATATTGAATTTTGTATCCACAACGTATCCCATCGAAACTCGAAGTTTGAGTACAATAATAAAGTAATAGAGGTTCGAGTATATAATGCACTTACTGTTTCGTATGCTTAGATTGTTAATCTATATAAATATCAGTTCCATAATTCATACTTATGTCTTCCAAAGCCCGATTAGAATGGGGGAGGAGGGCGGGGGTGGCTCAGTCGGGTTGGGTTGTTTTACCTCTGAGCGGCACTTTTTTGCACACCATGGGCTAAATGGCCAGGTCACATGGACCCCGAAGGCTCAGAGAAGGTTGGGGGAGGGGACCCACTGGAACAGCTGTTGGGAGACAGATGGTAGCCTCCCGTCAAGGCCATCCAGCGTGTTCTTTAACGTACACATGGAATGGCTCTCCCGCACACGGGGCCACGGCTTAACGTCGCATCCGACGGACGACGGCCTTTCCAAGCCCATCGGTGTCCCCTACTGACCGTGGGCAGGGCGGGGAATTTTGCGGAGATAAATCTCAACGCTAGCCCAGCTGGGACTCGAACCTGGGAACTGCAGATTACGAGTCTGGCGCGCTACCGACTGAGCCTGGGACAGGGGTGGCTCAGTCGGTAGCGCGTCAGGCTCGTAATCTGTAGTTCCCAGGTTCGAGTCCCAGCTGGGTGAGCGTTGAGATTTATCTCCGCAAAATTCCCCGCCCTGCCCACGGTCAGTAGGGGACACCGATGGGCTTGGAAAGACCGCCGTCTGTCGGATGGGACGTTAAGCCGTTGCCCCGTGTGCTGGAGAGCCATAACCTGTGAACGTTAAAGAGCACACTGGACGGCCTTGAAGGGAGCCTACCATCTGCCTCCCAACAGTTGTTCAAGTGGGTCCCCTCCCCCAACCTTCTCTGAGCCTTCGGGGTCCATGTGACCTGGCCATTTTTAGCCCATGATGTGCAAAAAAGTGCTGCTTAGAGGTAAAACGACCCAAAAAAAGAACTGGGAAGAAAGAGCAAAGGGTTGTGTTATTTTACCTCTGATCCAGGAACGTATCCAGGATTTAGTTTCAGGGTTACGAGAATTTAGTTTAGGGGGGAGCGCTTTGGGGGCGTAGACTTGAGTAGGGTTTCCCCGATTTCTAAAATATTCCGCTAGACAGAAAAGGTTAAAATGATTTTCTATACGGAATAAAATTTTATAGTTTTTTTTTTAATCTATTTTTAGTGTCGAGCATGTACTAAGGGGCTAAAATAAAGTTATATAAAGACACCTGTTTTGGATTTCAAAGAAGGTAGACAGGTTTGAAATTTCGCATAAGACGATCGGATTTTCAGTGGGGGGACCCCCTGGTTCGTATTCATCAGAGCCCCGGGTACGTCCCTGCTTTGATGGCATTTTTTGCGCACAATGGGCTAAATGGACATTTCACAAGTACCCCGAGGGCTCAGAGAAGGTTGGGGAAAGGGGGACTCATTAGACAGCTGTTAGAAGATGGAAGTCTCCGGTCAAGGCCATCCAGTGTATTCTTTAACGTGCACAGGGTACGGCTCTTGGGTGGGAGGCAAGTCCGTGGCACGCGGGATCACGGATTTACTTCTCATCCGAAGGACGGTGGCCTTTCGAAGCCCATCAGTTTCCCCTTTGTTACCGTGAGTAAAGTGAGGATGATGGATATAAATCTAAATGCTAGTTGGGATTCGAACCTGGGAAAGGTAGATTACGATTACGGGGCGGGGGTGGCTCAGTCGGTAGCGCGCCAGGCTCGTAATCTGTAGTTCCCAGGTTCGAGTCCCAGCTGGGTCAGCGTTGAGATTTATCTCCGCCCTGCCCACGGTCAGTAGGGGACACCGATGGGCCTGGAAAGGCCGCCGTCCGTCGGATGGGACGTTAAGCCGTGGCCCCGTGTGCGGGAGAGCCATACCCTGTGCACGTTAAAGAACACGCTGGATGGCCTTGACGGGAGGCTACCATCTGTTTCCTAACAGCTGTTCCAGTGGGTCCCCTCCCCCAACCTTCTCTGAGCCTTCGGGGTCCATATGACCTGGCCATTTAGCCCATGGTGTGCAAAAAGTGCCGCTCAGAGGTAAAACAACCCAACCCAACATATAGATTACGATTACTCTCCCTTATTGTGTGTTTAAAAAACTAAAATAAATATTTCCTTAAGCAGTTGCTTGGCACAGAGTTCTGACAGATGTGAATCAGTTTAATTTTTTTGGTTGGTTGTTTTACCTCTGAGCGGTACTTTTTTGCACACCATGGGCTGAGGGTATGGCCACAGGGTATGGCTCTCCCGTGCACGGGACCACGGATTAACGTCCCATCCGACGGACGGAGACCTTTACAAGCCCATCGGTGTCCCCTACTGACCGTGGGCAGGGCGGGGAATTTTGCGGAGATAAATCTCAACGCCGACCCAGCTGGGACTCGAACCCGCCCCAATCAGTTTAATACAAAACATAGTAGAAGGTCTGTGAGGAAGGCGAGACCTCAGCAAAAACAACACAAACATCTATGCCTAAACAGGAGCTCGAACCCAGGTCCTCTTGATCAGTAGGTAAGCGCGCTACCCTAATATTCATATAACAGGAAAAATAAACATACCTCATCCGAAATTAGGACTTAGATTTCTTTTTCTACTAGAAATTAAGAATGGTAATAATTCGGGCAACTAAAATAAAAATATTATTTAACAAATTTTCATTTTAATTACAAATATTTTTCGTTATTTTGTGGACTACCCTGCATTTCACAGGCTACAATTTAAGGAAAACGGGAAAAACTCGCTTTTTTTCTGTTATTAAAAGTACGGAAGAATCAAGTCTCCGAAATCTGAACGTTAGGATTTAAGTAAAATGGCACAGTATAAATAATAAAAATGGCGACTTGAATCTTGAGCAAAGTAAATTGTGCCACTGCAGAAATAAGAGCAACATTTCAACATGAGTCAACTAGATTGAGAAAATGTGCCAATGTCAGTTGTTTTTGCGTTTCTGAACAAATTTCTTTCTTCTGATGTCATATAGCAAAAACTATCTTTTTTACCTCTACTTCAGTCCACAAAATGGCGAACGAAACAAAGAGATGGTCGGCATGAATTCTGATTATAAAGAGATCTTTGTTTTATTAAAACAGGTTGGCTGGAAACCTAAATGTTCCCTTTTTTTATTCTGCTGAAAAATATTCTCCCATTTCGAAGAAAAAAATCTAATTTTTATTCGGGCTTGGAATTTTATTCGGAAAGTAGAACACTTGTTTATTTTTTAGCTTGGTTGGGTTGTTTCACTCCTGAACGGCACTTTTTTTTAAACATAATGGGCTAAGTAGCCAGGTCACAAGGCCCTAGAGAAGGTTGGGGATTGGAACAGTTGTTGGGAGACAGATGGTAGTTTCACGTCAAGGTCATCCAGTCATTTCTTAAAGTGCACAGGGTATAGCTCTCCAGCACAGGGAGCCACGGATTAACGTCCCATCCGACGGACGGTGGTCTTTCCAAGCCCTTCGGTGTCCCCTACTGACCGAGAGCAAGGCGGGAAATTTTGCGGCGATAAATCTCAACGATGGCCCAGCTGAGACTCGAAGCTGGGAACTACAGATTACGAGCCTGGCGCGCTACCGACTGAGCCATCCCCATCCCTATATATTTATTTTTAGAATGGTTCATTATTTCATAAATTATAAAATGTCAAGTGAACTTAATCTGAAATAAAAGATTCCTCCACTCTTTATAGTGAGCTCTTTATTTACTGCTCCAAATAATTATAAATTACAAAATCATTATGCTTGGGTTGTTGGGTTGTTTTACCTCTGAGCGGCACTTTTTTGCACACCATGGGCTAAATGGCCAGGTCACATAGATCCCGAAGGCTCAGAAGAAGGTTGGGGGAGGGGACCCACTGGGACAGCTGTTGGGAGACAGATGGTAGCCTCCCGTCAAGGCCATCCAGTGTCTTCTTTAACGTGCACAGGGTATGTCTCTCCCGCACACGGTGGCACGGCTTAACGTCCCATCCGACGGACGGCGTCCTTTCCAAGCCCATCGGTGTCCCCTACTGACCGTGGGCAGGGCGGGGAATTTTGCGGAGATAAATCTCAACGCTGACCCAGCTGGGACTCGAACCTGGGAACTACAGATTACGAGCCTGACGCGCTACCGACTGAGCCATCCCCGCCCCCAAAGGCATTATGCATCAGAGCTGTAATAAACTTTCTTGTGAACAAATGCGCGAAAAGGGCTAGGCCACAAGACTTGTAACGATTTGGATTTGATCAAGGGAAAAGGTTGGGTTGTTTTATCTCTAAAACTTCTTTGGCACACAATGGGCTAAATGGTCAGGTCACAAAGACCCACTAGACAGCTGTTAGGAGACAGATGGTAGCCATCCGGCGTGTTCATTAACGTGTAAAGGGTATTGATATCCCGCACACATGGCCACGGCTTAACGGTCCATCCGGAGGACGGCGGCCTTTCCAAGACCTTGGGTTGGGTTGTTTTACGTCTGAGCGGCACTTTTGTTGCACACAATAGGCTAAATGGCCAGGTCATAAGGACCCCGAAGGTTCAGGGTAGGTTGGTGGGAGGGGACCCACTGGAACAGCTGTTGGGAGACAGATGGTAACCCCCCGTCAAGGCCATCCAGCGTGTTCTTTAACGTGCACAGGATATGGCTCTCCCGCACAACGGGGCCACGGCTAAACGTCCCATCCGACGGACGGCGGTCTTTCCAAGCCCATCGGTGGCCCATACTGACCGTGGGCAGGGCGGAGAATTTTGTGGAGATAAATCTCAAAGCTGACCCAGCTGGGACTCGAACCTGGGAACTACAGATTACGAGCCTGGCGTGCTACCAACTGAGCCACCCCCGCCCCGGCCCAGGTGGGACTCAGGTGGCCCAGGTGGATCTGGCAACCTTCGTGTCACGTGACACGAAGGTTGCCAGATCACTAATTTCTAAAAAAAATCGTTGCCAGATATTTTTTCTGAATTCTCTAATCAACCATAGTGTTCCGATACTTTTTTGAGCGACTGTAGGTGGTCATATTATTTTGATACTAGATCGTGTGGGCTCACTCACGGAAATATTGAGCGTGTGCAGTTACCGTTCACAGCAAACTGGAGCGTGTGCAGGAACAGCACACGTTCCAGTTTGCTGTGAACGGTAACTGGAGCGTGTACAGTTGCTGCACACGCTGCAGTATTTTTCCTGAATTCTGATATCCAGATTCCTAATCCAGATATTTTTCCTGAATTCTGTAATCACGTGACACAAAGGTTGTCAGATCACTAATTTCTAAAAAAATCGTTGCCAGATATTTTTTCTGAATTCTGTAATCAACCGTAGTGTTCGGATACTTTTTTGAGTGACTGTACCACTGATATACCTGGATTTGTTCCCTTTACGCCACGGCGAAGCACGCTAACCATTCCTTCCTCTCTTAATAATCACATACGCCAAATTTCAATCAAAACACGAAATGAATTGTTTAAACTGGTTGCATGATGGGTTAGTGTTACTTGCAGTAAACCGGTCAGAACGAGTCCATTGGCCACCCCCCCTCCCTCTCTAAAGCGGATGTTTGCTTCTCTTTCTATCGCTTTCGTAAATCCTCACGAAAGATAACATCTTCAAATGCCTCTCGAAGAAGCAGAAGAAGGTACAGTCGCTCAAAAAAGTATCCGAACACTATAGTTGATTACAGAATTCAGAAAAAATATCTGGCAACGATTTTTTTTTAGAAATTAGTGATCTGGTAACCTTCGTGTCACGTGATTACAGAATTCTGGAAAAATATCTGGAGCGTGTACAACAACTGTACACGCTTCAGTTACCGTTCACAGTAAACTGGAGCGTGTGCAGTTACTGCACATGCTCCAATTTGCTGTGAACGGTAACTGCACACGCTCAATATTTCCGTGAGTGAGCTCACACGATCTAGTATCAAAATAATATGACCACCTACAGTCGTTCAAAGAAGTATCCGAACACTACGGTTGATTACAGAATTCAGAAAAAAATATCTGGCAACGATTTTTTTTCAGAAATTAGTGATCTGGCAACCTTCGTGTTACGTGATTACAGATTTCAGGAAAAATATCTGGAGCGTGTACAGCAACTGTACACGCTCCAGTTACCGTTCACAGCAAACTGGAGCGTGTGCAGTTACTGACACGCTCCAGTTTGCTGTGAACGGTAACTGCACACGCTCAATATTTCCGTGAGTGAGCCCACACGATCTAGTATCAAAATAATATGACCACCTACAGTCGCTCAAAGAAGTATCCGAACACTACGGTTGATTACAGAATTCAGGAAAACAATGTCTGGCAACGATTTTTTTTTAGAAATTAGTGATCTAGCAACCTTCGTGTCACGTGACACACGAAGGTTGCCAGATCACTGATTTCTAAAAAAAATCGTTGCCAGATATTTTTTTCTGAATTCTGTAATCAACCGTAGTGTTCGGATATTTTTTGAACGACTGTATGCATCAATTGTTATTTGTTAATTATGCTATATAAATGTATATTGTACTGACTGGCGGAATAAAATAAAGATTATTATTTTTTATTAAATCCAGTCTCTTGCTCCCACCCCATTTTTTTTTTTTGCTTTTCTTCTAGATACGGGCATGATTTAGCCCTTTGTGTACGAAACAATGACGCTCAGAGGCAAAAAAAAATTAATCTTTCTCCAAATGTTCCTATCTTACTTCTGGTGGTTAGTTGGGTTGGGTTGTTTTACCTCTGAGCGTCACTTTTTTGCACACCATGGGCTAAATGGCCAGGCCACAAGGACCCCGAAGGCTCAGAGAAGGTTGGGGGAGGGATCCACTGGAATAGATGTTGGGAGACAGATGGTAGCATCCAGTCAAGGTCATCCAGCGTGTTCTTTAACGTGCACAGGGTATGGCTCTCCCGCACACGGGGCCACGGCTTAACGTCCCATCCGACAGACGGCGGCCTTTCCAAGCCCATCGGTGTCCCCTACTGACCGTGGACAGGGCGGGGAATTTTGCGGATCTGGTGGTTAGTTTCTAGTTTCTACTCATAAAAGTTCAGCTTAATCTAAAATTCCGCTTGGCATCCTGAATTAACCCATCTGGTTGAGAATTCAATTTCCAGGAACCATGTGCCCATCTTTTAAACGGACATTGCAACGACATCTCTTCTCTTTAAATTCTACAAGTGAAACATAATCGAAATCCTCAAACGTCTTTGACGCATCATCTAGGCTTTCACGACGCATTGTTTTAATATGAGGCATCGGTGCTTCAAGTGAACGACTGCGGCACAGAAAACAGCATCCACTTCCTAGACTGGTGATAAGAGTCTTGCCAGTGTACAGTCACACACATCCACGAGAGAGAAGGAGCCACGGATTTCTGCTCTCTAAGTGATGGCCATTAAACATCACGCGCGCGCTCTCCTCACTCACGAGAAGTCACCTACGTCACAATCACGACTGATGGGAGTCGTCAGCTCCTGCGCCGAGTTTGCTAAACGTTATTACACTCATCACGCGTCCAAACGGACAAATGCGGCAACGTTATTGGGGAACTGGGTGAGCCGTTCTCGACAGCCAATTGCTCGGCACACGATTACGCACCATCACGGGGACTCCATTAAACCAGGGTGCTCCACGACCACTGCGTCATCTCCCACAGCGCGGGTCACAGGGGTCAAGACAGAAAACTTCCACTTCTCTTTTACCCCCTTTCCTCCCCCTTTCTCTCTCTCCATTTGTCGCTTCTCGAGCGAGTGCACGAGACATCTGGATGCGTAAATGTTTCCTCTCAATGGGGCCGAACGGGCATCCGTTGCAAACGAAGAAACCGGTTCGTTCCGTTGATTCTGCGGAGGTATTTGTATGAGAGCTGGAATGATGGAGAGGGATGCTGGGAATATGATCCCATACAAATATCTAGGATGCTTCTAAGAAAAATAAATCGCTAAATCCAGGAAGAAGAGGCATGTACGCCTTTTGTGCATTCTGAAAAATATCAAAAGATTTGGGTTGTTTTACCTCTGAGCGGCACTTTTTTTGCACACAGTGGGCAGGGGCGGGGGTGGCTCAGTCGGTAGCGCGCCAGGCTCGTAATCTATAGTTCCCAGGTTCGAGTCCCAGCTGGGTCAGCGTTAAGATTTATCTCCGCAGAATTCCCCGCCCTGCCCACGGTCAGTAGGGGACACCGATGGGCTTGGAAAGGCCGCCGTCCGTCTGATGGAACGTTAAGCCATGGCCCCGTGTGCGGGAGAGCCATACCCTATGCACGTTAAAGAACACGCTGGATGGCCTTGACGGAAGGCTACCACCTGTCTCCCAACAGCTGTTTCAGTGGATCCCCTCCCCCAACCTTCTCTGAGCCTTCGGGGTTCATGTGACCCGGCCATTTAGCCCATTGTGTGCAAAAAAGTGCCGCTCAGAGGTAAAACAACCCAACCCAACAACACACAGTGGGCCAAATGGCAAGGTCACAAGGACACCGAGGGCTCAGAGAAGTTTGGGGTGGAGACCCACTGGACAGCTGTTGGGAGACAAATGAGTAGTTTCTCGTCAAGACCATCCAGTGTGTTCTTTAACGTGTACATGGTATGGCTCTCCCGCACAATGCGCCACGGCTTAACGTCCCATCCGACGGATGGGGGCCTTTCCAAGTCCATCCACATCCCCTACTGACCATGGGCAGTGCGGGGAGTTTTGCGGAGATAAATCTCAACGTTGACCCAACTAGGACTCGAACATGGGAACTATAGATTACGAGCCTGGCACCCTGCCGACTGAGCCATCCCATTCCAGGAGAAAGGGGACTCACTGAACAATTGTTAGGTGACAAAAGGAAGACTCCAGTCAAGGCCATCCAGCGTGTTCTTTAACGTGCTCAAATTATGACTCTGCTGCACACGGAATCACGGTTTTTCATCCCATTCGGACGAATGGCGACCTTTCCAAGCTCAAGGGTGTCCCCTTATGACAGAGTTGGGATTAGCAGATAATACAAAAAGAAATGATTTGCGTATTTTTTTTGTCTCTTTTCCTGCATGTACTCCCCACCCAACCCCCCAAAAAAGTGCTAGAGCCACTAAATTTCCCAGGGGAAGATTATGAGCTACGTGCGGACCTGCTAGGATCAACCGAAAACAGCGTAGAAGGGGTTGAATCTTTGAAATTTCCATATACTTAATATTTCACGGTTAAAAACCGGTTTATTCCATACAATTAACATTAGCGGATATCAAAAATAATTGTTTCCATCAACAATTGGGGCGGGGGTGGCTCAGTCGGTAGCGTGCCAGGCTCGTAATCTGTAGTTCCCAGGTTCGAGTCCCAGCTGGGTCAGCGTTGAGATTTATCTCCGCAAAATTCCCCGCCCTGCTCACGATCAGTAGGAGACACCCATGGGCTTGGAAAGACCGCCGTCCGTCGGATGGGACGTTAAGCCGTGGCCCCATATGCGGGAGAGCCATACCCTGTGCACGTTAAAGAACACGCTGGATGGCCTTGACGGGAGGCTACCATCTGTCTCCTAACAGCTGTTCCAGTGGGTCCCCTTCCCCAACCTTCTCTGAGCCTTAGGGGTCCATGTGACCTGGCCATTTAGCCCGTGGTGTGCAAAAAAGTGCCGCTCAGAGGTAAAACAACCCAACCCATCAATAATTTCAAATTCACGTAATAAAGCCATAATTTCAGAAATGGATACAACGACTCTTGTGGAAACTAAGGCTTTCGAAAATAAGAGCAACATCGGGTAGATCTGTTAATTGACTATACTGTATAATAATTAACAGAGAAAAACACTGATCGGTTTGGAAAGGCTGCCGTCCGTCGGATGGGACGTTAAGCTGTGGCCTCATGTGCGAGAGAGCCATACCCTGTGCACGTAAAAGAACACACTAGAATGCCTTGATGGGAGGCGGTCCATCTGTCTCCCAACAGCTGTTCCAGTGGGTCCCCTCCCCCGACCTTCTCTGAGCCTTCGGGGTCCTTGTGACCTGGCCATTTAGCAAATGGTGTACAAAAAAAGTACCGCTCAGAGGTAAAACAACCCAACTCACCCAACAGAGAGAAATTTCCCTCTTTTGCAGATATTTCCCTTCATTTTCCCCATTTCCCAAAGAGCATTGAAATCCCTTATCACCGATTTCAATACACAATAAGGACAAAGAGTTTGTAGCAAAGCATACGTTGCGGTAGAAAGTGTATCTATCAAGTCCCTAACTCGTATTGTTTTCAGCAAATTAGTTGCGAAAATTACGAAACCTAAACAAGAGTCCAAATCATCTTATCACAATCGAAAAGAATACGAAACTTCGGCTAGTAAATACAGACTCTTCCACGAATCACAAAGGAGTCTTTTGGTGTACCATTCACCAAGTCAAAATATAATCGAGGAGAACTTCCACATAATCACAGTCATCCCGAGAAGATATTAGATTTAGAAAGGAAAAAAAAACATCTTCGGCTTTGTTGTTCCAACACTTAATCACCTCTTAAAAAGCACGTAAGTTGAAACGAAAAACAATTTGAAAACTATCTCGTTCAAGTGAATAGTCCATTATAGAAAGAAGTTTCTTGTTAACGACTCCGTAGCCTTTCGGTCGGTCAACCCTACTCTGAATTCAGTAGCTTAGAGAACAAGGATCACCCACTCGCACTGGTGACACCGAAATGAGCCTCCAAGATGATTCCCGTGTCGGCGAGTCTCTCCATTGTGCAAAGCGAGACACCGTTCCTCCTCCACGGGGTTCGACACCATTCCGCAATTAGATGAGTAGGGCCGAAGGAGGGATTCTCTTTGACTCCAGCACAACGCCTCTTCTTTCGTCGCTGCCTCTCATCATCCCCGAGGAGGAGGAGGAAGGCGGTGCTCAGAAAAAGAGGAACGAAGATGGGTGGCATTTTTTTTTTCTACTCTCTTTTGTTCGCGTTGACAGAAGAGGTTTTGTTGTCGTTTTTTTTCTTCCCGTTTACTTTTAACAGACGGCGTGTGTGCTCTGCTTTTAACAGATGATCAAGAGTGTATTCGTTGTGAGCAACCCAAATATCAACCCACACAGAGGCGGAAGTTGCTCAATCGTAGACCGCCAGGCAGGTGCCAGGTTCTGCAGGTTCTAGATTCGAGTCCCGACTGCGCCAGTGTTGAGATTTATCTCCGCAAAACTCCCTGCCCTCGGTCAGTAGAGGACACCGATGGGGTTGTAAAAGGCGCCGTCCGACGGTTGGGACGTTAAGCCGTGGTCTGGTGAACAGGTTGGGTTGTTTTACCTCTGAGCGGCACTTTTTTGCACACCATGGGCTAAATGGCCAGGTTACATGGACCCCAAAGGCTCAGAGAAGGTTGGGGGGGGACCCACTGGAACAGCTGTTGGAAGACAGATGGTAGCCTCCCGTCAAAGCCATCCAGCCTGTTGTTTAACATGCACAGGGTATGGCTCTCTCGCACACGGGGCCACGGCTTAACGTCCCATCCGACGGACGGCGGCCTTTCCAAGCCCATCGGTGTCCCCTACTGACCGTGGGCAGGGCGGGGAATTTTGCGGAGATAAATCTCAACGCTGACCCAGCTGGGACTCGAACCTGGGAATTACAGATTACGAGCCTGGCGCGCTACCGACTGAGCCACCCCGCCCGATCTGACAGGGGCTCTGACACGGCTTAACGTCCCATCCGACGGACGGCGGCCTTTCCAAGCCCATCGGTGTCCCCTACTGACCATGGGCAGGGCTGGTGAACAGGAGAGACATATCTTGTATATACCTGTTCACGTTAAAGAACATACTGTATGGAGTTGATGGTAGGTTTCCATCTGTCTCCTAACAGCTGTCCAGTGAGTCCCCTTCCCCCAACCTTCTCGGAGTCTCGGGGTCCTTGTGACGTGCCATTTTGTGGCCAACTTTTGCGCAATAAAAAAAGTGCCGCTCAGAGGATATAGTGTGGATATATTCTCTGATATATTCTCATTTTGGATGTATTCTAGATATTTTTGTTACAGGGGCAGAAGATGGATAGAAAAATTTTCGGTGGGAGGGATTTGTAGTTTTACCTCTGAAGAGTACACTTTTTGTACGCAATGGGCTAAATGGCCAGGTCACAAGAACCCCCGAGGGCTGAGAGAATGTTGGGGGAAGGGACTCACTAGACAGCTGTTGGGAGACAGATGGTAGTCTCTTGTCAAGGCCATCCAGAGTGTTCTTTAACGGCATAGGGTATGGTTCTGCAGCACACGGACCCACGGCTTAATATTCCATTCGACGGACGTTGGATTTTCAAAGCCCATCAGTGTCCCCTACGGAACGTGGGCAGGGTGGGGAGTTTCGCGAGATAAATCTCAACGCTGGCCCACCTGGGAACTGCAGATTACGAGCCTGGTGCGCTACCGAATAAGTCACTTCCACCCCTACTTTTTCGGTCTCCCAATGGGGCGGGGGTGGCTCAGTCGGTTGCGCGCCAGGCTCGTAATCTGTAGTTCCCAGGTTCGAGTCCCAGCTGGGTCAGCGTTGAGATTTATCTCCGCAAAATTCCCCGCCCCGCCCACGGTCAGTAGGGGACACCGATGGGCTTGGAAAGGCCGCCGTCCATCGGATGGGACGTTAAGCCGTGGCCCCGTGTTCGGGAGAGCCATACGCTGTGCACGTTAAAGAACACTCTGGATGGCATTGACGGGAGGCTACCATCTGTCTCCCAACAGCTGTTCCAGTGGGTCCCCTCCCCCAACCTTCACTGAGCCTTCGGGGTCCATGTGACCTGATCATTTAACCCATTGTGTGCAAAAAAGTGCCGCTCAGAGGTAAAACAACCCAACCTGAGAATATTTGCGAACTAGACCCAACTTTATACAACTTAAAGCTGGCCTAGTTCTGCCTTTTGTTTTATACCACGTGAAGAAAAAGCATCCAATACTCTTTTGCAAACTAAATCAAATCTTGTATGTATTAAAACAAGATCACTCGCTTTTTCTGTATACCCTTTCTCTTAGCGTGACTCAAGTTTTATGCGTTTGTTTAAATGGGACAATCAGCTTGTTTTGTGAATAGGTTTTAGTAGATGGTGCTATTGTCCGCATTACCTGCTTCTACCGGCTTAACATCGCCAGACCGGCTAGTGAGCTAATGGACGAGATTAAAACTGGATTTAGAGAAAGCGAGTTCTCATCTCACAGGAAAACAAGTTCAGAAAAGTATAGTGATCTTGTCCTAATGCAATTTACTCTCCTTTATTTTTCAGAGTTTTAATCGCATATTTTTGTATACTGAGTTGCGAAAGAAATGTAGCAATTGAAGAATATTATTCAACAGATGGTAGCCTCCCGTCAAGGCCATCCAGCGTGTTCTTTAACGTGCACAGGGTATGGCTCTCCCGCACAGGTGGGACACAACTTAATGTCCCATCCGACGGACGGCGGCTTTTCCAAGCCCATCGGTGTCCCCTACAGACCGTGGGCAGGGCGGGGAAATTTTGCGGAGATAAATCTCAACGCTGACCCAGCTAGGATTCGAACCTGGGAACTACGCCTGGCGCGCTACCGACTGAGCCACCCCAGCCTCTCCCCTCCCCGGAGAGCAAGTACTGGGAATATACCTATCATGACATTAACAACTTTCAGTCCAATTGGACTTACAAAAAAATGTTTCTAAAAATACAATCGGGGGCCCTTTCACCAGGCCCCTACTCCGGCCTAGTTCCGCCACTAGTTTAGAGTTCAAAATACTGCATCTAAACCTGCTGCTACGTTTCAAACTCGTTAGCCTCTTAAGTTAGAAAGTTAAATCTTTACAGAAGTTAAAATACACTTTCAACTCCGGAAGAAACAAAAAATGATACACCAAGAGCAAGCAAAAAAAAAAACGTTAATTGCTGGAGATCTTTTTTGAAGCATAAACTGTTGCTCTCTCTTTCTTCCTCCACGGGGACATGACCCTCGACACACCCTGGAATGAATCTCTCCCCGCCATCTTCTACCCGGCGAGTTCTACGTGCAGAGCACCGTTGATTGACAAGAGTTATTGCACCCTTGCTCGCTACGCTTGGAATGTGGAGCTTTGGAATATTTGATCCTCCATGTAGAAGAGAAGGAGGAGCGGAAATGGGACAGAACCAGAACAAGATTAAGACAGATTGTCCAGTCGACCGACCGTAAACTGTCGGCTCCGAGTCGTCGGGGTCAATAAGATGATGAGAAGTGAGGGGACGGACAAGGCCATTCCCCACTTCAACCACCTCTGGGTCCCTGAGGGAGGGAATGTTCCCACGAGTCACCATTCTGGGTGTCACTCTCGGAAACCAATCTGTAATAGAACTCTCTCTTTTAAACGGTGAATGCGCACGATTCTCTCACTAAGTACTCTGCTTGGAGCTGAAACACGTCGGCGAATAAAGGTGATGTTACATTGATGGCGAATAAAGGTGATGTTACATTGATGGCGAATAAAGGTGATGTTACATTGACGGCGAATAAAGGTGATGTTACATTGACGGCGAATAAAGGTGATGTTACATTGACGGCGAATAAAGGTGATGTTACATTGACGGCGAATAAAGGTGATGTTACATTGACGGCGAATAAAGGTGATGTTACATTGACGTCGAATAAAGGTGATGTTACATTGACGTCGAATAAAGGTGATGTTACATTGCCGTCGAATAAAGGTGATGTTACATTGCCGTCGAATAAAGGTGATGTTACATTAACGTCGAATAAAGGTGATGTTGCATTGACGACGAATAAAGGTGATGTTACATTCACGACGAATAAAGGTGATGTTACATTCACGACGAATAAAGGTGATGTTACATTGACGGCGAATAAAGGTGATGTTGCATTGACGGCGAATAAAGGTGATGTTGCATTGACGGCGAATAAAGGTGATGTTACATTGACGTCGAATAAAGGTGATGTTACATTGACGTCGAATAAAGGTGATGTTACATTGACGGCGAATAAAGGAATAAAGGTGATGTTACATTGACGGCAAATAAAGGTGATGTTACATTGACGTCGAAAAAAGGTGATGTTACATTGACGGCGAATAAAGGTGATGTTACATTGACGGCGAATAAAGGTGATGTTACATTGACGGCGAATAAAGGTGATGTTACATTGACGTCGAATGAAGGTGATGTTACATTGACGTCGAATAAAGGTGATGTTACATTGCTGTCGAATAAAGGTGATGTTACATTGCCGTCGAATAAAGGTGATGTTACATTAACGTCGAATAAAGGTGATGTTACATTGACATCGAATAAAGGTGATGTTACATTGACGGCGAATAAAGGTGATGTTACATTGACGGCGAATAAAGGTGATGTTACATTGACGTCGAATAAAGGTGATGTTACATTGACGTCGAATAAAGGTGATGTTACATTGCCGTCGAATAAAGGTGATGTTACATTGCCGTCGAATAAAGGTGATGTTACATTAACGTCGAATAAAGGTGATGTTGCATTGACGACGAATAAAGGTGATGTTACATTCACGACGAATAAAGGTGATGTTACATTCACGACGAATAAAGGTGATGTTACATTGACGGCGAATAAAGGTGATGTTGCATTGACGGCGAATAAAGGTGATGTTGCATTGACGGCGAATAAAGGTGATGTTACATTGACGGCGAATAAAGGTGATGTTACATTGGCGGCGAATAAAGGTAATGTTACATTGACGGCGAATGGTTAAGGTGTTATTTCAATGGAAAGTTAATCACGAAGCTCTACATTCTAAAACAAGATTTTCGTAGAAAGTTGTGACTGTAGATTATGATATAAAGGTACACGCATCTTTCAATGTTATTTTTTTTTGAGATCACAGAAGTGGAGAGAAGCGTTTTTATACTAGAATAGGGACCCAGTCCTCCCCTCAATTCCCCCTTAATTTTTTTTTGGTTCGATCCAGCTGTTTGCGCCTTTTTATTTCTTTTTGATTCGGGCATAATCTCAAACAATCAAACTACATAAATCTTGAATAAAATTTTTTTTTACGAGAATAGGGGTTTCAGCGTTGGGTTGTTTTACCTCTGAGCGGCACTTTTTTGAACACCACGGGCTAAATGGCCAGGTCACAAGGTCCCCGAAGGCTCAGAGAAGGTTGGCGGAGGGGACCCACTGGAACAGCTGTTGGGAGACAGATGGTAGCCTCCCGTCAAGGCCATCCACCGTGTTCTTTAACGTCCACAAGGTATGGCTCTTCCGAACACGGGTCCACGGCTTAACGTCCCATCCGACGGACGGCGGCTTTCCGGCGGTGTCTCCTACTGACCGTGGACAGGGCGGGGGATTTTGCGGAGATAAATCTCAACGCGGACCCAGCTGGGACTCGAACGTGGGAACTACAGATTACGAGCCTGGCGGGCTACCAACTGAGCCACCCCCGCCCTCTAATGACTCTGAATAGCAGGACTACAAGTGAGAAGACACTCCGAGTGACGTCACAGTGACGGAAGTTTTTGGTTCCCCGTAATTTCGCAGGTGCTCAGCTGATCGGTCTCGAATTTGCTGTGGTGATCTCACTTAATTCTTGCGTGGGGCTTAAAGATCGGGTTCCTAGCTACGATGGGTCGTGATTAAACCCGCCGTAACTGTTCGAAATATCTGGAGGCGATGCATCGCCTACTTTGTGATTGGAGAGCTGAACATTATAAATGGGTTGGGTTGTTTTACCTCTGAGCGGCACTTTTTTGCACACCAAATGGCCAGGTCACATGGACCCCGAAGGCTCAGAGAAGGTTGGGGGAGGGGACCCACTGGAACAGCTGTTGGGAGACAGATGGTAGCCTCCCGTCAAGGCCATCCAGCGTGTTCTTTAACGTGCACGAGGTATGGCTCTCCAGCACACGGAACACGGCTTAACGTCCCATCCGACGGACGGCGGCCTTTCCAAGCCCATCGGTGTCCCCTACTGACCGTGGGCAGGGCGGGGAATTTTGCGGAGATAAATCTTAACGCTGACCCAGCTGGGACTCGAACCTGGGAACTACAGATTACGAGCCTGGCGCGCTACCGACTGAGCCACCCCCGCCCGATCTGACAGGGGCTAGAGTGTCTAAGTCAGTAGCATCCTGTGCTTGTAATGTGCAGTTTCCACCCTGTCCACGGTCACTAAGAGCATTTGGTAAGGGACACTGGTGGACTTGGAAAAGCCACTGTCCGTTCGATAGGGTTTCAAGCCCCCTGTGCCCATTAACGAATTGCTGAATGGCTTTGAAGGAGATTACCCCTGTCTCCCAACAGCTATCCAGTAAATCCCCTCTCCCTAACCTTCTCTGAGACCTCGGGGTCCTTGTAACCTGGTCATTTAGCCCATTGTGTGCCCAAAAGTGCAGCTCAGAGGTAAAACAACCCAACAGCTGTCCAGTGAATCCCCTCTCCCTAACCTTCTCTGAGATCTCGGGGTCCTTGTAACCTGGTCATTTAGCCCATTGTGTGCACAAAAGTGCAGCTCAGAGGTAAAACAACCCAACAGCTGTCCAGTGAATCCCCTCTCCCTAACCTTCTCTGAGACCTCGGGGTCCTTGTAACCTGGTCATTTAGCCCATTGTGTGCACAAAAGTGCAGCTCAGAGGTAAAACACCCCAACAGCTGTCCAGTGAATCCCCTCTCCCTAACCTTCTCTGAGACCTCGGGGTCCTTGTAACCTGGTCATTTAGCCCATTGTGTGCACAAAAGCGCAGCTCAGAGGTAAAACATCCCAACGCTAACAGTGCTTGACCCTCTGCAGTTTGCTGTGATGCCAATCTCCATTCTTGGCAATGCTTTTCAGAAGCCTTAAACTTTGCTAATAATCCTGAACGTCTCAAAGCGTTTTCTATGTGGCTCCATCCCGAAGACGCCTAACATTTCACTGAAGGCGAAAGCGTTGGGCTTAGTTTCCTCCTCCGCGAAAATTCTCCAAGGGCAACGTGAAGTGATGGAATTAATTTACCCATAGTCAGTGGTAAATAACGTCGCGTTGGATAAGCGATGGCGGTCGTTAAAAGTTCTTCTTTATAAGGATCGTGCGATTTGGTCACGTCTTGGGATTGTGGCGCGAGCTCACCTCCTCCACCTCCGGAAGAGAAATAGCTGAGAGGAGAGCGATCGAAACCGGAGGCAACCGAATTATCCAAAGTTAAAAGTCGTTACAGTGAGTTGAGTCAGCCAGCTGAAATTAGAATCATTAGTGGGAACTTTGTGGCTTGTATAATACACGACACGAACAGGGGAATCTTTCAAATACGTACCTGTGAGAAAAAGATATCTTTGAAACTTCAATTATAGGCCAATTTTTTATGTTTCGTTCCTTCATGTAAATGCTACGTTCTGGGTTAAACGGATATGTGGAGTTATCTATTTGGAATGTTTTTTCTTTAAGTTTGTCGGTTTTTATTACTGGGGCTTAGAGTTTTGCCAGCTAACGACTGAGCGCACAGATTGAATTGCTAGCCCGGATAGACGATTTCCATGGCCACGGGTGGCTCAGTCGGTAGCGCGCCAGGCTCGTAATCTGCAGTTTCCAGGTTCGAGTCCGCAAAATTCCCCGCCCTGCCCACGATCAGTAGGGGAGACCGATGGGCTTGGAAAGGCCGCCGTCCATCGGATGGGACGTTAAGCCGTGGCCCCGCTGTGGGAGAGCCATACTCTGTGCACTTTAAAGAACACGCTGGATGGCCTTGACGGGAGGCTACCATCTGTCTCCCAACAGCTGTTCCAGTGGGTCTCCTCCCCCAACCTTCTCTGAGCCTTCGGGGTCCATGTGACCTGACCATTTAGCCCATTGTGTGCCAAAGAATGCTGCTCAGAGGTAAAACAACCCAACCCAAAATCCATGGCCAGGTCACAAGAACCCAGAGAAGGTTCTGTGGAAGGGACCCACGGGACAGGTGGTAGCCTTCTGTCAAGGCCATACGGCGTGTTTTTTAACGTGCAAAAGGTATGGCTCTCTGGCCCACCGAGCCAGAGAACTCGGTGTCCCCACACCGAGTGCTTGGAAAGGCCTCTGGCACACCGAGCCAGAGAGGTCTGGCACAGTGAGCCAGAGAACTCGGTGTCCCCATACCGAGTGCTTGGAAAGGCCGCCGTCCGTCCTATCCGACGGACGGCGGCCTTTCCAAGCACATCAGTGCCCCCTATTGCACTGGTTCCCAACCTTTTTACACCAGAGGACCTCATTCCCAAATCACATTTGAGTTGCAGACACCCACTACACATTTAACAGCTTAGAGACCTAAATTAAAATCTTTAAATGCTAGCCAATGGAGGAATAGACCTATATTCAAAAATATCTGACAACAATTTTTTTAGAAATTAGTAATCTGGCAACCTTTGTGTCACGTGACACAAAGGTTGCCAGATCACTAATTTCTAAAAAAATCTTAGGCAGATATTTTTTCTGAATTCTGTAATCAACCATAGTGTTCGTATATTTTTTAATATATATATATAATGCGTATGAATATATAATGCAATGAATATGGAGCGTGTGCAGTTACCGTTCACAGCAAACTGGAGCGGTTGCGGTTAATGTTCACAGCACATTGGATCGTGTGAGCTCACAAAGACCTGGATCGTGTGGGCTCACTCACGGAAATATTGAGCGTGTGCAGTTACCGTTCACAGCAAACTGGAGCGTGTGCAGTAACTGCACACGCTCCAGTTTTCTGTGAACGGTAACTGGAGCGTGTACAGTTGCTGTACACGCTCCAGATATTTTTTCTGACTTCTGTAATCAACCATAGTGTTCGGATACTTTTTTGAGCGACTGTACGTTGAGTGGAAAGGAAGAAGTACTTTAGGTGCTTTTTCGCCCAGTGCTGAATATTCTTCACGAATTTTAATCCAAAAAACTAAACATATTATTGCAGTTACTTTTCATTGCCTTTAGATGCGGATCCGAAGATAGTTCAATTAGTTGTTCTTCTTGTGAAAGAGATAGGTTGTGATTTCCAGAAGGTAAAAACGGATCCAGATCTAGCATCAGAGTTCTCTGGAAAATATCCTTCAAAATGCATTTGAAGAACTTCGATGTAAAGCTTGACACATAAAAATATTTCTTGTGTGTTTAAGTCTGCTGTGTCGGAAATGAATTCTGAAAATAAAGGGAACATATCAAAACAGTCTTCTTGCGTTTTTCTCCTCCATAGTTATCTTTTGAAGGATTTAATTTTATTTCCCAACTCGAAAACTGTTTTAATTGTCGCTGAAGACTAAGACTTAGCTCATTTATGAACTGGAAAATATCAGACAAAAAGGCCAGTTTTGCCAACCATTGAGGATCTCGAAAATTACCAGTCAAATCCTATTTACTATTATTAAGAAATATATGAACAGTCGTTCAAAAAAGTAACCGGACACTATGGTTGATTACAGAATTCAGGAAAAATATCTGGAGCGTGTACAGCAACTGTACACGCTCCAGTTACCGTTCACAGCAAACTGGAGCGTGTGCAGTTACTGCACACGCTCCAGATTGCTGTGAACGGTAACTGCACACGCTCAATATTTCCGTGAGTGAGCCCACACGATCTAGTATCAAAATAATATGACCACCTACAGTCGCTCAAAAAAATACCCGAACACAGTGATCTGGCAACCTTCGTGTCACGTGACAGGAAGGTTGCCAGATCACTAATTTCTAAAAAAATCGTTGCCAGATATTTTTTCTGAATTCTGTAATCAACCATAGTGTTCGGATACTTTTTTGAGCGACTGTACTTCTTCTCTGAGCTCATAGAGTCTACTCGAAACTCACCCTCGAGAAAGCCAGTGAACCTCTGTGTGCAGCAACAGCTTTTTGTGAAGTGATCCCATTTGCTCACATAGAATTGAAAATAACCTCGAATTAAGGACATGGCTTTTGATAAAGTTTACAACTTTCACAGCAGTTGATAGCACGTCATGAAGTTCTGAACTCATCCGTTTTGAGGCAAGCATTTCCCTTTGAATAACGCAATGAGTTATTTGTAATTGACCACCTGCTTCTTTCTTTACTAAGCTTGCAAGTCCAGATTTTCGTCCTGTCATTGCAGCTGCATCATCAGTGAGCAAACCAACACAATTCGTCCAAGTCGAGTTATTGTTTGTATATAGCCATTTAAGGTTTTGAAGATTTCATCTCCAGTTGTACGACCTGGTACTTCCAGACAAGCCATAAATTCTTCACAAGCATTAATTTTTTTCAAAGTCAATATATTTAACATAAACTAACAACATATGTTACTAGTAGTTAACATAAATGCTGTTATTTGCTACATCAGTGAACTCATATTTTTGGAGGGAAAACCATTTAGATTGGTGCACTTTTGATATCGTTGTTGGGTTGGGTTGTTTTACCTCTGAGCGGCACTTTTTTGCACATTATAATGGCCAGGTCACATGGACCCCGAAGGCTCAGAGAAGGTTGGGGGAAGAGACCCACTGGAACAGCTGTTGGGAGACAGATGGTAGCCTCCCGTCAAGGCCATCCAGCGTGTTCTTTAACGTGCACAGGGTATGGCTCTCCCACACACGGGGCCACGGCTTAACATCCCATCCGACGGACGGCGGCCTTTCCAAACCCATCGGTGTCCCCTACTGACCGTGGGCAGGGCGGGGAATTTTGCGGAGATAAATCTCAACGCTGACCCAGCTGGGACTCGAACCTGGGAACTACAGATTACGAGCCTGGCGCGCTACCAACTGAGTCACCCCCGCCCCTAGGTGGTGCTGGAAGCAGTAGTGTTAAGTGGATTTTACGGACTAAGCAAATCCCCGATCCATGCTCTGTTGAGTAGATATGGTTCTAATTCGAATACTTTTACATCTTTCATAATCATTAGGGAATAATGTATGTGCGATTTATCCCAATAAACTTCGGAAATAAGTTTTAGGACAACTTCATTAATCTTCCAGCTTCCACAACTCTTCAAACAGTGGACGAAAACTGTTGAAAATTCAAGATTCAATTCTTTATCTCCTGCGAAATTTTTTCGATAATAAACAAGGCTTATTTTCAAAGTTACGTTCCTTTAAATGTGACTGTTCGTTGGCCTAGCATACATACATTATTACCTATCTGTTTTGTGCAGCGCATTTGTAATTTGATGTAAGGTGTTCCCTTTCACATGCCCATGGGTATCCAGGTTAAACATTTGTTGATTTGCCAAAGGTCTTTCTGGAAATTATTAACGAATAATACCATCTGAAGTGCTTTGAATACAAATAAGCTTAATCTGAAGTCGTGTGAGTCATTATCTACTTATACACGGTCAGATATTTAAAATACCCCCTCAAAGCAGCTGCTTGCCACAGAGGTCTGACAGGAGCCTGTCAGTTTATAAGCCACAGTAGAAGGTCTGAGAGGATGGCAGGACCTCAGCAGAAAAACGACACACACAGTCATGCCTTACCCGGGGCTCGAACCCAGGTCCCTTAGATCAGTAGCCGAGCGCGCTAACCACTCGGCCATGGGACGGCTAAAAAATAAATACCTCCTCAAGCAGCTGCTTGCCACAGAGGTCTGACAGGAGCCTGTCAGTTTATATGTCATAGTAGAAGGTCTGAGAGGATGGCAGGATCTCAGCAGAAAAACGACACAACACCGGGGTTCGAACCCAGGTCCCTTAGATCAGTAGCCAAGCGCGCTAACCACTCGGCCATGGGACGGCTCAGATATTTACAAGAGTTAAAATAATGTCAAAAAATGCCAAGTTAATTGTTAATTGCTTTTGTATGAAATTTGACGAACTTCTTTTCACAAAATTTACATATTTACGAATGGAAATGTGATAAGAATATTATTTTTAGTAACTAAATGCTTCTTAGATATTATGCTGAGAGGTAAATCTTGAACTAACAACGCATGCGAGATGATGCTTGGAAATGCCGCCGTTCGTTGGGTAGGACGTAATACCCTATGCACGTTAAAGAACACGCTGGATGGTCTTGACAGGAGGATACCAAATCTCTCCTAACAGCTGTCTAAGTAGATCCCCTCCCCTAGTCTCTGAACCCTCTGGTTTCTTGTTCAGTTAAGTTCAGTTTTATTATAATAATAAGGTTACAAACAACATTATTTGTAATACTCTTATTGACCCAAGAGCATCTAAGCTCATGTAGGTTAATTTGCAAATTATTTAAATACGTAATTTTGGCAACACTAACACTCAACTTTGCATAAAGAAAATATATATATATACAAAAACAACACAGAATTTATAAAAAGGAATTAAATTTTTTTTTTACTTTAACACTGAAAACAGGCTGTCAGCATTTGTAATAGTCATTAGATAATTAGCAGTGAGAGATTTGAAATGCATAAAATTAGTTTCATTTCGAATTATAATCGGTAAAGAATTAAAAATTTTAGGGGCCAAATAATCAAAGTGTTTGTGCATAATTTCTTTATTTGCAAGTGGTAACAGAAACCTTTTCCCATATCTGGCATAGAATAATTTATATAATGCAGCACAGCATTATTGTTTTTAAAGAAGTAATTTAATGTTCTATAAACAAATAAATGTCTCACTGGATATACATCTGAAATGGTATACTTACAAAAGATGGTAACAGTTTTGTATTATTTGGTAAAATTTGAAATATAAATTTATTTTGCATTGAGATTAGACTCCTTAATGATGAAATGTATGTTCCTCCCCAACTTGTAATACCATACTGTATAGCAGACTGGACCCAAGATTTGTATAACATTATTAACATTTTATTACTGAGGATTTTTTTAAATAATAAAATTTATATAACATCTGTCTAAGTGTGTTTGTAAGTTTTCCAATATGCATTTTCCAACTTAGGGAGCTATCAATATAAACGCCTAGGTAGAGTAGACTTTGAACCTGATCAATTTCTTCACAGCAACAAGCTGAGTAATTATTGCATGAAAATGTATGCAATTTTAATTTAATCAAATTTGGATTGTATGATTTCTTTTTTAGGTTAAATAGAATATACTTAGTCTTTTTCGTATTTAAATATAATCCATTTAAATCCAACCATTTCATCACACATTTTAGATCAGTGTTCATGTTATAAAGGAGATTTTCCAGAGAATCAGCACATAAAGTTAATGATGTGTCATCTGCAAAAGTGTTAATATAGCTATTTATTTTTAATTTACATAGATCATTTATGAATATCAGAAACAAGGTTGGTCCCAGGACTGAACCTTGTGGCACGCCACACGAAATATGTTTTGGTTTACTAAGTGTATTAAAAAGACTAACACATTGCGTTCTGTGCTGTAAGTAGTCTTTAAACCATTTTAATACAACACCACGAATGCCAATATTTTCTAGTTTGCTAATTAAAATTTCGTGATCAACGGTGTCAAAAGCTTTCTCCAAGTCCATAAATACGGACAAAGTAAATTGATTATTGTCTATGGAATGAAACACCTTTGAAGTATAATTCAACAATGCATTTTCTGTACCTCTACCCTTCCTAAACCCAAATTGGTTTTCAGAGAGAAAATTAAAACTGTCTAAAAAATTTATCAGTCTATTATTAACTAATTTTTCTAATATTTTTGAAAATACTGGGAGAAGAGATATCGGTCGATAATTCTTAAAATCATTTTTATTTCCCTTTTTGTAAACTGGAATTACAATAGCTTTCTTCATTAAATCTGGAAAAGTGCCAGTTTCGAAGGATAAATTACAAATGTGAACCAATGGTTGAATCAAGTTAAAAGAACATTTTTTAACAGCAATAATGGAAATATTGTCATACCCAGCAGATTTTTAATTTTTAAATCCTTTCATAATGTCAGTCAATTCCTTTCTACAAGTTGGAGCTAAAAACATGGATTTGACATTTTTACTGATATGGCTATTTTGATTTCTTACAATCCTATTCTTTGACAGATTTACTGCTATATTTATAAAGTGTTCATTAAATTGGTTTGCCAATAACTTAGCATTTTCAGTTGAATCAGAACCACTTTCTAATTCTGGATATTTATTTTCTACCTTCTTCTGATTTATTATCTCTCTTATCAATTTCCACTGCTTTGATATATTTCCATCACAATTTTGAAACTGAGTTGCAAGGAAACTGTTTTTTGCATCTCGTATTTTATAATTTATTTGATTCCTAAAGTTTTTAAAAGCTACTTTCGTAAGTTTCATTTAAAGGGTATTTTTTGTGTTTTTATATAGCTTATCTCTTTCTTTTAATAAGTTCAGAATTTCGGAAGTAATCCATGGCTTTGCAGATTGTGATTTATCCTGAATTTTTCTTTCTCTAGTTGAATCTTTAATTATGAGATTAAATGTGGTTAAAAATTTATTATAAGCTTCATTGGCATCATTAAAAGTTAATACCTCGTCCCAGGAACATTCACTTAAAAGCCTGTTCAATAAAGTATAGTCTATGTAGTGATAAAGAATAGGCTCTGTATAATTATCACACTGAATATTCATATTATTGTTAAAATTAACTGTTAAGGCAATGGGATAATGATCAGTCACTGCTAATTTAACAATACTACTCTTGAATGAACTTTCGATTTTGCTTTTAACAAAAATGTGATCTAAACAAGTAGAAGATATCATACTTTCTCTGGTCGGTGAATTTATGAAACTTTGAAAGCCATTTGATGACAACAAATATAAATATTCATTTGTGTAGTGATCATTTCCTAGTATAAAATAAAAAAATAAATAAATACCCCTCAAACAGCTGCTTGCCACAGAGGTCTGACAGGAGCCTGTCAGTTTATATGCCACAGTAGAAGGTCTGAGAGGATGGCAGGACCTCAGCAGAAAAACGACACAAACAGCCATGCCTTACCCGGGGCTCGAACCCAGATCCCTTAGATCAGTAGCCAAGCGTGCTAACTACTCGGCCACGGGACATCTATATTTAAATCACCAATTACAACAACTTCGCTTTTATTATCAAATGATAAGAGTAGTTCCTGAAATTCTACTAGGAAGGTGGTAATTGGGATACAAAGAGATCTATAGATACATACGAAATATTGCTGATAATTTTCCAGATAAATAGCAATATATTCAGCTGAACTTATATCATTAAATGCAATTTGCTTGACTATTAAGGAACTTTTAACGTAGCAAAGTACCTGGCCATTTAGCCCACTGTGTGTGTAAAAGTGCCGCTCAGAGATAAAACAACTCAACCTCTTCCATAACTTCTGTGAGCTCTCGGGGTCCTTGTGAACCAACCATTTAGCTCATAGTATGCAAAAAGTGCCGATCTGAAATAAAACATCCCGTGGCCGAGTGGTTAGCACGCTTGGCTATTGATCTACGGGACCTGGGTTCGAGCCCTGGGTAAGGCATGGATGTGTGTGCTGTTTTTCTGCTTAGGTTCCGCCATCCTCACAGACCTTCTACTATGACGTATTAAACTGACAGGCTCCTGTCAGACCTCTGTGGCAAGCAGCTGCTTGAGGGGGTATTTATTTTTTTTATAACCTTCTCTGAGCAGTCGGGGTCCTTATGACCTGGTCGTTTAGCTCGTTATGTGAAAAAAAAAAGTGCCACTCAGAAGTAAAACAACACTACCCAACCTATGGCTGCTTTATATCACTTATGTTGACGAACTTCCCGTTAATGAATTTTAGTCTGTTAATGGTAAATGTCTTAACCCCATCCCACTCCCCCGATTTTTGTATTACAAAAATCGGGAGGGAAATCACAGGGTATTACGTCACATCCGACGGACGGCGGCCTTTTCGATCATCGGTGTCCCTTACCTGCCCGTACTGGCCGAGAACAGAAGGGGCGGGAGTTTTTCGGAGCTTAATCTCAATGCTGGCCCAGGTGGGCCTGGCTGACGCGCTACTGAATGAACCCTCCCCTCCACACATGCCCAACCATATGTGGAAAATACATCTCCCTCAAAATTATTATTTCCTCGTCCAATTTTAGTGAAGATTGAAAATTAATAGAATATTTTTTAACCTAACGCAAAAATAGAAATAGGATTGGTAAATAACTAAAGTGAATGGAATTAAAGTAAATTTAATCGATTGCTGAGGTCCATTCTGGCAGAACGCTCTGGACCCGACATTTCTACCAGAGAAGGGCTTTTTCGAGATTAGGAATGAGCAAACAGAAGAGCACTCATCTAAAAATTTTATTAAGGGCATATGCCGTGTGAAACTTGTGAAGCATTACATCAGCATGCATTGTCGGTGAAGCTGACACGATAACGCCTGCTTTATACCTAAAACGAAAAAAAAACGCTATTATTTGCACTAGAGATCCTCTCAAAAAAATGCACTATGCGTTTTATGCCTTCGACGGTCTCTCTTTTTTTTTGGGGGGGGGGGGGGGATTTCTCAGTCGGTAGCGCGCCAGGCTCGTAATCTGTAGTTCCCAGGTTCGAGTCCCAGTTGGGTCAGCGTTGAGATTTAGCTCCGCAAAATTCCCCGCCCTGCCCACGGTCAGTAGGGGACACCGATGGGCTTGGAAAGGCCGCCGCCCGTCGGATGGGACGTTAAGCCGTGGGCCGTGTGCGGGAGAGACATACCCTGTACACGTTAAGGAACACGCTGGATGGCCTTGACGGGGGGGCTACCATCTGTCTCCCATCAGCTGTTCCAGTGGGTCCGCTCCCCCAACCTTCTCTGAGCCTTCGGGGTCCTTGTGACCTGGCCATTTAACCCATGGTGTGCAAAAAAGTGCCGCTCAGAGGTAAAACAACCCAACTCAATTTTTTTTTGGTTGGGGGGGGGGGAGGTACAGTGGTCAGGCACACTACCACACCGTATTTTTTATGTCTATTTTTATTATACTATTCGGGGGAGGGGGAAGAAACATAAGACCCTTGATCTACCCCCACTTGCTCTTTTATACCCATTTCTGCGATGAATAGCATTTGATTCCTCGGTGAAATATGGGCGGGGGTGGCTCAGTCGGTAGCGCGCCAGGCTCGTAATCTGTAGTTCCCAGGTTCGAGTCCCAGCTGGATCAGCGTTGAGATTTATCTCGGCAAAATTCCCTGCCCTGCCCACGGTCAGTAGGGGACACCGATGGGCTTGAAAAGGGCGCCCTCCGTCGGATGGGACGTTAAGCCGTGGCCCCGTGTGCGGGAGAGACATACCCTGTACACGTTAAGGAATACGCTGGATGGCCTTGACGGGGGGCTACCATCTGTCTCCCAACAGCTGTTCCAGTGGGTCCCATCCCCCAACCTTCTCTGAGCCTTCGGGGTCCATGTGACCTTGCCATTTAGCCCATGGTGTGCAAAAAAGTGCCGCTCAGAGGTAAAACAACCCAACCCAACCTCGGTGAAACCACTGTTGAGGGTTTCAGTTGGATTGTTTTTCCTCGGAACGATAGTGTTTTAACAATGATGGGCTAAATGGCCAGGTCACAAGACTCAGATAAGGATGACGATCCATTGGACAACGGTCAGGAAACATTCTGTCAATGCCATTCAGCATGTTCTTTAACGAGCAGAGATTCCTAAAACCACGACTTAACGTCTCATTCGACTAACGGCTGCCTTTCCAAGCCCATCGGTATCCCCTTTCTGACCCAGAGCAGGGTGGGGGTTCACGGAGATAAATCTCAACTCTGGCCCAGGTGGGACTCGAACCTGGGAACTGTAGATTACGAGTTTGGTGAGCTACTTATTAAGCTCAACCCCATCGCGTCACAGTTAAAGTCAATAATATAGAAACTCTCTGCCAATTGGGACTCAAACTGCAACTCGTAGCTTCTAAAATTTGCTTAGGTTGGGTTGTTTTACCTCTGAGCGGCACTTTTTTGCACACCATGGGCTAAATGGCCAGGTCACATGGACCCGAAGTCTCAGAGAAGGTTGGGGGAGGGGACCCACTGGAACAGCTGTTGGGAGACAGATGGTAGCCTCCCGTCAAGGCCATCCAGCGTGTTCCTTAACGTGCACAGGGTATGACTCTCCCGCACACGGGGCCACGGCTTAACGTCCCATCCGACGGACGGCGGCCTTTCCAAGCCCATCGGTGTCCCTTACTGACCATGGACAGGGCGGGGATTTTTGCGGAGATAAAAAATTTGTTTAAGTTTCTGCATCAAGTTTAGGGACAAAGAGGAAAATATGAACTCCACCTTCTAGTGCTGTTCGTCTTAAAAAGTGGGCGAAAAAACATCAGCAACAACTGGATGCTACCTTTCCGTTAACCTCTTCGCTTACGGTCATTACGCCGTGGAACCAATTGTCATTCCTCGGCTTCTAGAGAAAGCTGTACCTCGGCACCGCACAGTCAGTGGACCATGAGCAGATTGGCAGAAAGCATCTCTAGCCAAATGCACTTTCTAATCGGTCTTACAACGGTGATTCCCATCATTAGAATAGATTTCAAGATCATTAGACTCCAACACGGGCTTCGATTCAAACCTCGTGTTTTCTCTCGAATTGTAAATATAAAAACAGCAATCGGGTTTTGAAATTGTTTTCCGTTAGTTTTTTTAACGCACCGGCTTTGTGGAAACCGTCTAGAAAAGGAAAGTTGCAAAAAACAATAATTGGGAGAACGTAACAGAAAAAGAGAGAGGTTGGGTTGTTTTACCTCTTAGCGGCACTTTTTTGCACACCGTGGGCTAAATGGCTAGGATTCACAAGGACTCCGAAGGCTCAGAGAAGGTTGGGGGAGGGGACCCACTGGAACAGCTGTTGAGAAACAGATGGTAGCCTCCCGTCAAGGCCACCCAGCGTGTTCTTTAACGTGCACAGGGTATGGCTCTCCCGCACACGGGCCACGGCTTAACGTCACATCCGACGGACGGCGGCCTTTCCAAGCCCATCGGTGTCCCCTACTGACCGTGGGCACGGCGGGGAATTTTGCGGAGATAAATCTCAACGCTGACCCAGCTGGGACTCGAACCTGGGAACTACAGATTACGAGCCTGGCGCGCTACCGACTGAGCCAACCCCGCCCCAAGCTCATTGTCTTAAAGCTTTTTTTTTTTAGTTCCATAACGGATAAAATACACACTTTATAATTAACTTTTGGATTATTGTTTTATAAAAGTGTTTAATAGAGATATAAAACTAAGATAATCATTTGAATCTTAACGCACATATTTATATTTTATGTAGCAAAGTGTAATAATTTTGGCTTTACACAAGACATCTGTCGGTTCTAAAAATTTCCTAAAAACTACAGAAAAATAGCAAAGGTACAGTCGCTCAAAAAAAAGGATCCGAACGCTATGGTTGATTACAGAATTCAGAAAAAATATCTGGCAACGAATTTTTTAGAAATTAGTGATCTGACAACCTTCATGTCACGTGATTACAGAATTCAGAAAAAATATCTTCAGCGTGTACAGCAACTATACACGCTCCAGTTACCGTTCACAGCAAACTGGAGCGCGTGCAGTTACTGCACACGCTCCAGTTTGCTTTGAACGGTAACTGCACACGCTCAATATTTCCGTGAGTGAGCCCACACGATCTAGTATCAAAATAATATGACCACCTACAGTCGCTCAAAAAAGTATCCGAACACTATGGTTGATTACAGAATTCAGAAGAAATATCTGGCAACGAATTTTTTAGAAATTAGTGATCTAGCAACCTTCGTGTCGCGTGACACGAAGGTTGCCACATCGCTAATTTCTAAAAAAAATCGGTGCCAGATATTTTTTCTGAATTCTGTAATCAACCATAGTGTTCGGATATTTTTTTTTGAGCGACTGTATTAATACTAAATCTAATTATAGAATTTCAAAAATTGAAAACTAATGGATATTTCCGGTACCGCCACTAATGCCAGGTTAGAGAACAATCAAAATTAACTCTCAATATTTAATCTGTAGGGGAGCAAAATAATAAAAATACCTCCTCATCCTAAAAAGCAAAACACGAACGTTCCTTATTTAAAAAAATATTCCACGCACACACAACCGATTTTATCGCACCTGTTTACCTGAAAAATCTTTCCCTGTCCTACTACAAAGATATGCATATATATATAGGAGAATCTATATCTAGAACCAGAGGCAGATACAAATAAAGCATCTGAAGGAAAAAACATCGAAAACATTGTTTATTCGTGAGTGATAGATATCTCTGGAGTTGCAGCAGAGAAGACGATATTATCTCCATTAACAACACATTCATCACGTCACGATCGGCAGCAACACGCGACCCCAGCACGTGATGGAACGGTTCAGTGCGCACATGCGTTCTTTGTAGAAAAGGAAGGTCTCCCCCCCATCATTTGGTATACCATGTGACCAGTCACGATGGTTTACACCCTTCTGCAATGATTCATACAAGCAGATGCATTTGGAATAAATAGATGCGGATAGTTGAACTTTTAATGTGAGGTCATGTGGTTCATACTGTTGATGGTTTTAACCCTTAGTGGTAGTAGTAATGATGTTTGAGTAAATACTTCTGTGTTAAAGCAAGTAAAATTGATGATTGGGGATAAATTCTGTTGTCAGAAGCAGCTGCATTATAGAGATCTCTTTAAAAGAGATGGCACTTCAGCTGGAAAATTTACACTTTTGACGCCAAAATGGAGTCTTAGCTTTAGTCGATACGTGAAATGTTGTAGAGGACTTGCATTTTGGTATCTCTCACTGAAAAAAATGCCGGTGTAAAACTCCATATTTCACAATGACTCGTAGAGGAAATGCTAGATATGTATTATCCTATATAAAGTGCCAATTTCTGAATGCACTGAATGCAAAAGGGGCGGGGGTGGCTCAGTCGGTAACGCGTCAGGCTCGTAATCTGTAGTTCCCAGGTTCGAGTCCCAGCTGGGTCAGCGTTGAGATTTATCTCCGCAAAATTCCCCGCCCTACCCACGGTCAGTATAGGACACCGATGGGCTTGGAAAGGCCGCCGTCCGCCGGATGGGACGTTAAACCGTGGCCCCGTGTGTGGGAGAGCCATACCCTGTGCACGTTAAAGAACACGCTGGATGGCCTTGACGGGAAGGCTACCATCTGTCTCCCAACAGCGATTCCAGTGGGTCCCCTCCCCCAACCTTCTCTGAGCCTTCGGGTTCCATGTGACCTGGCCATTTAGCCCATGGTGTGCAAAAAAGCGCCACTCAGAGGTAAAACAACCCAACCCAACTGAATGCATTTCTTGAGGCTAGTAACGAGGTTAAAGGGACTCTGCAACATCTAAAATAGCCAGACGCTAGAAATTAAAGTTTTTTCACAAGATCAAATTGGAAGCATTCATAGATTACCCCCCAGAAAATGAGAGTACACCACCTGCTATCATTGTCAGTTTTAAAATCAAACAGTGCAGGGATGAATAGATTTCAAAGAAGAAAACTAGAGTGCAAATTGCTGATGTTTTTCATACACAACTGGAGACTTATACATCAATGGAAACATAACAAAAGCGAATAAAGATTTGCTTTGGAGAGTGAAAAGATTTGTTAAGGAAAACAATATTAAATTTATTTGGTGCAAGAAGAGAAAAATTTACATCAAAAAATCAAAATACGAAAGTGCATAGAGAATTGACTTCAACTCTGACCTTCAAACTCTCTAACCTGCATGTTACAGAACTCTGAATTTTTTTTATTTTTTTTTTATTTGCGACATATAGGACAGAGAAGAATCCTAGAAACTACTCCTAGCTTAATACAGGCCTTCTCATACAAGGACATGCCCTACTAAGACCGAAGTCACTGCTGACCACTGCCTTAGTTAGAGCTAACACAACACACAAAGTCTGCCTTGCTGGAACAGTCGCTAGCTGCCTAACCACTATGCCAGTTAAGGCTATTCTATTCGCATTACGGACTGCGACAAATCAAAATTGATTAGTTTATTAAACCCTGACTGTTATATTATACCCCTCAAGCAGCTGCTTGCCACAGAGGTCTGACAGGAGCCTGTCAGTTTATATGCCATAGTAGCAGGTCTGAGAGGATGGCAGGACCTCAGCAGAAAAACGACACACACATCCATGTCTTACCCGGGGCTCGAACCCAGGTTCATTTGATTAGTAGCTAAGCGCGCTAACCACTAGAAGACTTAAATAATTGGCTCATTGATAAATTTAGTGGAAAATGTTTTTCAAAAATCGTAAGTATAGAAAAATCGTGTAATAGGAAAACACCAGCTTATTTCTAAAATTCAGTTTGGCTTACGAAGAAACACAAAAACACTAAATTTATTGGAGCATTTTTCTAATGAAATCAATGCAAGCCTGAACAAGGGCAACATTATGGGAGCATTATTCCTTGATTTCCAAAAGGCTTTCGACACATTAGACGACTATGAGATCTTATTTGATAAACTGCATAACACAGGAATTAGGGGACATTTATTTTACTTCATTGAAAATTACTTAAAAGACAGACTTATTATATCATATCTGTTATCTGATATCATATCTGTTAAAACCATATATGTACATTCCCGTTGAAAAGCTTTGGCTTAGTGGAATTTTTTATGTAAAATAACTGTAGATAATACTTATAAAAATAAATTTGAAATTTGAAAAAAAAAAATAGTAAGGTCACTAGGGTGCTGCGGGGCGGGGGTGGCTTAGTCGGTAGTGCGCCAGGCTCGTAATCTGTAGTTCCCAGGTTCGAGTCCCAGCTGGGTCAGCGTTGAGATTTATCTCCGCAAAATTCCCCGCCCTGCCCACGGTCAGTAGGGGACACCGATGGGCTTGGAAAGGCCACCGTCCGTCGGATGGGACGTTAAGCCGTGGCCCCGTGTGCGGGAGAGCCATACCCTCTGCACGTTAAAGAACACGCTGGATGGCCTTGACGGGAGGCTACCATCTGTCTCCCAACAGCTGTTCCAGTGGGTCCCCTCCCCCAACCTTCTCTGAGCCTTCGGGGTGCATGTGACCTGGCCATTTAGCCCATGGTGTGCAAAAAAGTGACGCTCAGAGGTAAAACAACCCAACCCCCAACCTTCTCTGAGCCTTCGGGGTGCATGTGACCTGGCCATTTAGCCCATGGTGTGCAAAAAAGTGACGCTCAGAGGTAAAACAACCCAACCCTCAACTTTCTCTGAGCCTTCGGGGTGCATGTGACCTGGCCATTTAGCCCATGGTGTGCAAAAAAGTGACGCTCAGAGGTAAAACAACCCAACAACCCAACCCACTAGGGTGCTACGTCATTTCATCGCGGTCAATTCATTGAAATTCATATAATGAAATTATATGGTTTGTGTTTCTTTTTTTACACTGATTATACATACGATATCGATTATATATTTCTTTGGTGGTCTATAACTTCTAAAATATGCATTTAACGGCAAAATGTAACTGATGATAAATTAAAGAACATAATCAAATCTATTTAAATCTCGATTTTCAAAAATACCCGTTCAGTATTTAAAGAGGCACGGAACCTGGAATATTTAACAATAAATTATTTTTTTTATAAATATCATTAATGATTGAGTAATGATTATTTCAATATTAGGCAAACTTTTAAAATGCATATTTTATTAAACGGATTGAAACAATCCTTGTTATGTTAGTTTTAATTAATTTCTGAGGTAATTCTTCTGAAACATGTTTAACCTTTCAAAGTCTAAATTATTCTCTCTAGAGTTCATTTGAACAATCTGCAGATGCAAAAAGCCAATAAAACCACATGTCTAACACTGCGATGAACTGACGCTGCGTTGAATAAAAAAAATAAATAAAAATAAATACCCCCTCAAGCAGCTGCTTTCCACAGAGGTCTGACACGAGTCTGTCAGTTTATATGCCCTAGTAGAAGGTCAGTGAGGATGGCAGGACCTCAGGAGAAAAACGACACGAACGTCCATGCCTTACCCGGGGCTCGAACCCAGGTCCTTTAGATCAGTAGACAAGCGCGCTAACCACTCGGCAATGTAGCGATAAATTGATGCTGCGATGAGCTGTCGTCGCGATGAATAGACACTACGATGAATTGACGTTACGATGAATTGATGTTGAGATGAATTGATGTTATGATGAATTGATGTTGAGATGAATTGATGTTACGATGAATTGATGTTGAGATGAATTGATGTTGCGATGAATTGACGTTACGATGAATTGATGTTGAGATGAATTGATGTTGCGATGAATTGACGTTACGATGAATTGACGTTACGATGAACTGATGTTGAGATGAATTGATGTTGCGATGAATTGACGTTACGATGAATTGATGTTGAGATGAATTGATGTTGCGATGAATTCACGTTACGATGAATTGATGTTGAGATGAATTGATGTTGCGATGAATTGACATTACGATGAATTGATGTTGCGATGAATTGACGTTACGATGAATTGACATTACGATGAATTGATGTTGCGATGAATTGACGTTACGATGAATTGATGTTGAGATGAATTGATGTTCTGATGAATTGACGTTACGATGAACTGATGTTGTGATGAATTGATGTTGCGATGAATTGACGTTATGATGAATTGATGTTGAGATGAATTGATGTTGCGATGAATTGACGTTACGATGAATTGATGTTGCGATGAATTGACGTTGCGATGAATTGACGTTACGATGAATTGATGTTGCGATGAATTGACGTTACGATGAATTGATGTTGCGATGAATTGATGTTGCGATGAATTGACGTTACGATGAATTGATGTTGAGATGAATTGATGTTGCGATGAATTGACGTTACGATGAATTGATGTTGAGATGAATTGATGTTGCGATGAATTGACGTTACGATGAATTGATGTTGCGATGAATTGATGTTGCGATGAATTGACGTTACGATGAATTGATGTTGCGATGAATTGATGTTGCGATGAATTGACGTTACGATGAATTGATGTTGAGATGAATTGATGTTGCGATGAATTGACGTTACGATGAATTGATGTTGAGATGAATTGATGTTGCGATGAATTGACGTTACGATGAATTGATGTTGAGATGAATTGATGTTGCGATGAATTGACATTACGATGAATTGATGTTGCGATGAATTGATGTTGCGATGAATTGACGTTACGATGAATTGATGTTGCGATGAATTGATGTTGCGATGAATTGACGTTACGATGAATTGATGTTGAGATGAATTGATGTTGCGATGAATTGACGTTACGATGAATTGATGTTGAGATGAATTGATGTTGCGATGAATTGACGTTACGATGAATTGATGTTGAGATGAATTGATGTTGCGATGAATTGACGTTACGATGAATTGATGTTGAGATGAATTGATGTTGCGATGAATTGACATTACGATGAATTGATGTTGCGATGAATTGATGTTGCGATGAATTGACGTTACGATGAATTGATGTTGCGATGAATTGATGTTGCGATGAATTGACGTTACGATGAATTGATGTTGAGATGAATTGATGTTGCGATGAATTGACGTTACGATGAATTGATGTTGAGATGAATTGATGTTGCGATGAATTGACGGAACACCCCAATATTGAGAGTCTCATACAGCAGTAGTTCACTCCAGGCACATAAAATTTTCAAACACTATTTTCTAACATTGCAATACATTTGCTTAAGCAGTTCCATCGTACTGGTTTATTTTGTAACTCAATCAAGCCGGAAAAAGTAAAGGGTGGGGGGGGCTAGAGACTGGCTTTACATTGGAAAATAATATTTTCTCATCCGTTTTACAGGTCTTTAAAAATGCATGAAATAAACATAAGTTTATAATTTTTTTCAGTGCTGATTTAGAGGGGGGTGGTCCTCTGCTCCCCCCCAAATCAGACGTGATTGTAGCTGCACCATTGCAAGACTAAAGACACTCTACCATGAGAAAGCCTAACATTCTCCTGTTCATCAGTTTTCGGGTTGTGTCAGTGGTAACTTCTCATTACTACTCATTTAACACGCATTAGTTATAACATTAACTAACCTGTTTTCGGTGCAGTAAAATTTCTTTTATTTCTAGTCTCGTATAGGTTCGATCCCCAATTATGACATCATTGATATTTATCTCCACTAAACCCCCCACCCTGCCTTCGGTCAGTAGGGGACACCGATGGGCTCGAAAAGGTCACCGTCCGTCGGGTGGGACGTTAAATCGTGGCTCCGTGTGCACGTTACAGAACTCATTGATTCAGTTCTCATTACAGATCTTTGACAGAAAGCTTTCATTATGTTCCAACAGCTGTTGTTCGGTGGATCCCTTACCCAACTTTGTCGGCAAAAAAGTGCAAAACAGTAATGTTTTACCTCTCAGCGGCACTTTTTTTTCCCACAAAAGGCTAAACGGCCATGTCACAAAGACCCCAAGGGATCAGAGAAATTGGGGGTAGGGGAACCACTGGGACAGCTACTAGGAGACAGATGGTACCTCCCGTCAAGGTCATTCAGCGTATTTAACATGCAGAGAATATGGCTCTCCTTCACACAATGCCATGGCTTAACATCCCATCTGATGGACGGCGGTCTTTCCAAACACATTTGTGTCCCCTATTGACCGAGGGCAGGAGGGGGAGAGTTTTGTGGAGATAAATCTCAACACTGGCCCAGCTGGGACTCGAACCTGGGAACTACAAATTACGAGCCTGGCGCCCTACCCACTGAGCCACCCCCGCCCTATTTATCCAACTCTGGGACCCTTGGAGTACTTGTGACCATTTATGAATTAAAAATAAATACCCCCTCAAGCAGCTGCTTGCCACAGAGGTCTGACAGGAGCCTGTCAGTTTATATGCCATAGTAGAAGGAACAGCAGGCCCTCAGCAAAAAACTGACACAAACAGCCATGCCTCACCAGGGCTCGAACCCAGGTCTCTTAGATCAGTAGCCAAGCGCGCTAACCACTCGACACGTGCAAAAAAATGCGGCTTAGAGGTTAAACAACCCAAAAACCACCTGTAACAGATGCGAAGATGAACGAAAAAATTTTGGAAGAGGAAAAAAACATAATGCACTTTATCAAAAACAATTTCTATTTAAAAAAAAAACGCCGAAAACTCTGCAGTTCGTTCTGGTCCAATCCCATTAATTCCCCCGCCTAAAATGTTTCCTACATCCCTACATGTATAAATAATAAAACGATGAATTATGATATTTTTTATTAAGAATGGGAACAGATATTTCCACTGAGGATTATTTTATTTACAAAACACAAACCATTTACACGCGCTGTTACCTATTTTACTAACGGAAAAAACAACAACAGGAAGGAAAATCTCAAAAACTCACCTTTTGCCAGCGAAAACTTCGCTCACTTATTGAAGAAAAAAAACTATCACAATATTCCAATAATCAGCCTGGAGCTTGAAGTTCCTTAGAAGCAGAGCCAAGTTTCTGAACTGGCTTTCGGTGGAGTCTTGCTATCGGAGGAGAGACCGGAACTCAGGTGGATTCGGCGGCGGGCACAACTTCCGCTATCAGTGCACCCTAGCGGCCGAGACAAGGGAGGTAATGGGCCGTGCTATCTCCTGGTCCCCGCCATGCTGTCGGCTGGTCAAGCGTGAAGCCTTGAACACCTGCGGCCACATATACGGAGGGCGATTGCTCTACGAAGAAGTTCTGTGGTTTTCTTGACAAGGAAACTGCTCTGAAATATAAAGTGTGTAACCTTCAGAGCATCAATAAAAAAGCTAAAAACCGCTGGTTAAAGAGGATGCTGTAAGAGTTCATGCTCTTTATACCGCTACAAGCACTTTCTCTTCTGCTCGTTTCAGTATAAAACTGGCTTACGTGTAATACAAAGGTTCGCCCTTTTCGTGATTCGTTCGGGTTTCTGTTTCTATTTTTTTCTCTTGTTTGCCTCATTTCAAAGAGGTTCAAAGAGGTTCGCCTTTTTCGTGATTAGTTTGAGTTTCTGTTTCTATTTTTTTCTTCTTGCTTGCCTCATTTCAAAGAAGTTCAAAGAGGTTCGTCTTTTTCGTGATTCGTTCGGGTTTCTGTTTCTATTTTTTTCTTTTCTTTGCCTCATTTCAAAGAGGTTCAAAGAGATTCGCAACTTTTCGTGATTCGTTCGGGTTTCTGTTTCTATTTTTTTTCTATTCTTTGCCTCATTTCATAGAGGTTCAAAGAGATTCGCAAATTTTCGTGATTCGTTTGAGTTTCTGTTTCTATTTTTTTCTCTTCTTTGCCTCATTTCAAAGAGGTTCAAACAGGTTCGCCCTTTTCCTGATTCATTCGGATTTCTGTTTCTATTTTTTTCTTCTGTTTGCCTCATTTCAAAGATGTTCGCCTTTTTCGTGATTCGTTAGGGTTTCTGTTTCTATTTTTTCTTCTTGCTTGCCTCATTTCAAAGAGGTTCAAAGAGGTTCGCCTTTTTCGTGATTCGTTAGGGTTTCTGTTTCTATTTTTTCTTCTTGCTTGCCTCATTTCAAAGAGGTTCAAAGATGTTCGCCTTTTTCGTGATTCGTTAGGGTTTCTGTTTCTATTTTTTCTTCTTGCTTGCCTCATTTCAAAGAGGTTCAAAGAGGTTCGCCTTTTTCGTGATTCGTTAGGGTTTCTGTTTCTATTTTTTCTTTTTGCCTGCCTCATTTCAAAGAGGTTCAAAGAGGTTCGCCTTTTTCGTGATTCGTTAGGGTTTCTGTTTCTATTTTTTCTTCTTGCTTGCCTCATTTCAAAGAGGTTCATAGAGGTTCGCCTTTTTCGTGTGTTTGAGCTTCTGTTTCTATTTTTTTCTCTTCTTTGTCTCATTTCAAAGAGGTTCAAACAGGTTCGCCCTTTTCCTGATTCATTCGGATTTCTGTTTCTATTTTTTTCTTCTGTTTGCCTCATTTCAAAGAGGTTCGCCTTTTTCGTGATTCGCTAGGGTTTCTGTTTCTATTTTTTCTTTTTGCCTGCCTCATTTCAAAGAGGTTCATAGAGGTTCGCCTTTTTCGTGATTCGTTAGGGTTTCTGTTTCTATTTTTTCTTCTTGCTTGCCTCATTTCAAAGAGGTTCATAGAGGTTCGCCTTTTTCGTGTGTTTGAGCTTCTGTTTCTATTTTTTTCTCTTCTTTGTCTCATTTCAAAGAGGTTCAAACAGGTTCGCCCTTTTCCTGATTCATTCGGATTTCTGTTTCTATTTTTTTCTTCTGTTTGCCTCATTTCAAAGATGTTCGCCTTTTTCGTGATTCGTTAGGGTTTCTGTTTCTATTTTTTCTTTTTGCTTGCCTCATTTCAAAGAGGTTAATAGAGGTTCGCCTTTTTCGTGATTCGTTAGGGTTTCTGTTTCTATTTTTTCTTCTTGCTTGCCTCATTTCAAAGAGGTTCATAGAGGTTCGCCTTTTTCGTGTGTTTGAGCTTCTGTTTCTATTTTTTTCTCTTCTTTGTCTCATTTCAAAGAGGTTCAAACAGGTTCGCCCTTTTCCTGATTCATTCGGATTTCTGTTTCTATTTTTTTCTTCTGTTTGCCTCATTTCAAAGATGTTCGCCTTTTTCGTGATTCGTTAGGGTTTCTGTTTCTATTTTTTCTTTTTGCCTGCCTCATTTCAAAGAGGTTAATAGAGGTTCGCCTTTTTCGTGATTCGTTAGGGTTTCTGTTTCTATTTTTTCTTCTTGCTTGCCTCATTTCAAAGAGGTTCATAGAGGTTCGCCTTTTTCGTGTGTTTGAGCTTCTGTTTCTATTTTTTTCTCTTCTTTGTCTCATTTCAAAGAGGTTCAAACAGGTTCGCCCTTTTCCTGATTCATTCGGATTTCTGTTTCTATTTTTTTCTTCTGTTTGCCTCATTTCAAAGAGGTTCGCCTTTTTCGTGATTCGCTAGGGTTTCTGTTTCTATTTTTTCTTCTTGCTTGCCTCATTTCAAAGAGGTTCAAAGAGGTTCGCCTTTTTCGTGATTCGTTAGGGTTTCTGTTTCTATTTTTTCTTCTTGCTTGCCTCATTTCAAAGAGGTTCAAAGATGTTCGCCTTTTTCGTGATTCGTTAGGGTTTCTGTTTCTATTTTTTCTTCTTGCTTGCCTCATTTCAAAGAGGTTCGCCCCTTTTCGTGATTCGTTCGGGTTTTTGTTTCTATTTTTTTCCCTCATGTTTGCCTCGTTTCAAAGAGGTTAAAAGAGATTCGCAACTTTTCGTGATTCGTTCGCGTTTCTGTTTCCATTTTTTTCTCTTCTTTGCCTCATTTCAAAGAGGTTCAAAGAGGTTCGCCCTTTTCCTTATTCATCCGGATTTCTGTTTCTATTTTTTTCTTCTGTTTGCCTCATTTCAAAGAGGTTCGCCTTTTTTGTGATTCGTTCGGGTTTCTGTTTCTATTTTTTCTTCTTGCTTGCCCCTTTCAAAGAGGTTCAAAAAGGTTCGCCTTTTTCGTGATTCGTTAGGGTTTCTGTTTCTATTTTTTCTTCTTGCTTGCCTGATTTCAAAGATGTTCATAGAGGTTCGCCTTTTTCGTGATTCGTTTGAGTTTCTGTTTCTATTTTTTTCTTTTGTTTGCCTCATTTCAAAGAGGTTCGCCTTTTTCGTGATTCGTTTGAGTTTCTGTTTCTACTTTTTTCTTTTGTTTGCCTCATTTCAAAGAGGTTCGCCTTTTTCGTGATTCGTTTGAGTTTCTGTTTCTATTTTTTTCTTTTGTTTGCCTCATTTCAAAGAGGTTCGCCTTTTTCGTGATTCGTTTGAGTTTCTGTTTCTATTTTTTTCTTTTGTTTGCCTCATTTCGAAGAGGTTCGCCTTTTTCGTGATTCGTTTGAGTTTCTGTTTCTACTTTTTTCTTTTGTTTGCCTCATTTCAAAGAGGTTCGCCTTTTTCATGATTCGTTTGAGTTTTTCTTTCTACTTTTTTCTTTTGTTTGCCTCATTTCAAAGAGGTTCAAAGAGGTCGCCCTTTTCATGATTCGTTCGGTTTTCTGTTTCTATTGTTTTTCGCTTGTTTTCCTCACTTCAAAGAGATTCGATCTTTTCGTGATTCGTTCTGGTTTCTGTTTCTATTTTTATTTTTCTCTTATTTGACTCATTTCAAATAGTTTTAAATGGATTGTGCATATGTACTTTATGGCATAAATTCGTATGAATATTTTTCGCGTCATAAATAGTGGGCGTGTATGTTCCAAGACACATAAATAGGATTGGGTTATTTTAATTCTGAATCAGGGGCGCACCCAAGGTTGGGGGGGGAGGTACTCTCGGCTGTAGCCATCCCCCTCCCAGCAGCTAAAACAAGAACAAATTAATTACTTTACGTCATATAATACGCACCCCCATTTCAGCAGGAAATATTTAGAAAAACAAAACTTTTTAATGTATTTAAGCATTTAATGTTCAGTTTTGGGTGACGATATAGTTTGCAAAAAACTAAGTCTCCCCCTCCCCAACTCAATCAAAAATCCTGGGTTCGCGCCTCTTCTGAGCGCCCATTTTACGCACACAATAGCTAATGGCCACAAGGAACTCTATGGTTCGGAGTCCAGTAGGGAAAAGGGATCTAGTGGTAGAAAGAGAAAAACTCGAAAAAATTCGACCAGAAGTTTTTTTACCACAAACTAGAGCAAATGCAGGCGCGAACGTCGGACGAAGGGGCAAAAACATTTTTCATGTTTTAATGCAGATTAAAATATAGCATTCAACGTTATTTAATTATATTACATTCTACTGTGAAAGTCGATTGTTTTTTTCTCTTTCTGGAAATATTTTATTATTGTAGTTTTCCGAAATTGGAAAGTAACAAGCCACTGCAGAAAATTCACTTGCTAATATCGAGGGGAGGGAGGAGACTGACTCAGTCAGTTGGGCGCCAATCAAGCAATCTGAAGTTCCCAGGTTCGAGTCCAACTATGTCTGCATTAACCCTCCTCTCTCCTCAGAGGATAAAAACTACTGATTTAGACGCTAAACCCAGTATGAAGGAGAACAAAAATTCTATTCATGTTTAAGAACATGTTAGACGGCCTTGACAGATGGCTCCAATGTGGCTCCTAACAACCGCCCAGATGGTCCCCCTCCCCTATCTGCCTCTGAGCCCTGGGGTCCTTATGACCTTGCCATTTAGTCCATTGTGTGCGTAAAACTACTGCTCAGAAGTAAACTCAACTCTTTTTAAACGTGGGGACGGGGATGGCTCAGTCGGTAGCGTGCCAGGCTCGTAATCTGCAGTTCCCAGGTTCGAGTCCCAGCTGGGTCAGCGTTGAGATTTATCTCCGCAAAATTCCTCACCCTGCCTACGGTCAGTAGGGGACACCGATGGGCTTGGAAAGGCCGCCGTCCGTCGGATGGGACGTTAAGCCGTGGCCCCGTGTGCGGGAGAGTCATACCCTGTGCACGTTAAAGAACACGCTGAATGGCCTTGACGGGAGGCTACCATCTGTCTCCCAACAGCTGTTCCAGTGGGTCCCCTCCCCCAACCTTCTCTGAGCCTTCGGGGTCCATGTGACCTGGCCATTTAGCCCATGGTGTGCAAAAAAGTGCCGCTCAGAGGTAAAACAACCCAACCGAACCCATTTCAAACGTGCCGATTTTGCCCCTTTTTGTTTGCCTCGAGGAGCATGATTGTTCTCCACAGGATGAGACTTATTTCGATTGATGACCGATTGAATCAGAGCGTCAGTCTTCTGCCTCATAGAAATAATGATTCAAGAAATATTCATTTGTCATTCATGATGATCATTGAGGAATCTTAATGCGTGACCAAACCTGATTCATCCAAACTGTCAATCCGACCACTCCTTTAAGCGAACCCCCAATAATAATAACCCATTGAAGTCACGGATTAATTTGAGTGCATAAGACAGAAACCTCAACTAGAAGACATCACGATCAATCGTCAAGGTACGTTATTAGCAGAATTAGGTTAATAGTTTAAAAGAGAAAGACAATACACAATAAAGTGGAAAAGGTTGACAAGGACAAACCATTTCTGCCTCGAGACTCGATCGGAAGTATTTATTTATCGAGGACGAGGATTGGTCAATTAAATTCGTTAATGACAGCCTTTAACGGTGTATGAATATCATTTCAGAAATCTTTAAACTTGAAGATACAGAAACATTCAGATAACATCAGGCTAAACAAGGGCGGGGATAGCTCAGTCGGTAGCGCGTCAGGCTCATAACCTATAGTTCCCAGGTTCGAGTCCCAGCTGGGACAGTGTTCAGATTTATCTTCGCAAAGTTCCCCGCCTCTGTCCCCCGGTCAGCAGGGAACACCGATGGGCATGGAAAGACTGCCTCCCGTCGGATGGGACGTTAAGCCGTGGCCCCGTGCGCGGGAGAGTCACAGGGAGAGCCATACCCTGTGCACGTTAAAGAATACGCTGGATGGCCTTGATGAGAGGCTACCATCTGCCTCCCAACAGCTGTTTCAGTGGGTCTCCAACCTTCTCTGAGCATTCGGGGTCCTTGTGACCTGGCCATTTAGCCCATGGTGTGCAAAAGAAATGCCTCTCAGAGGTAAGACAACCCACCCCAAAATTTAACGTGTGTGTGTGTGTGCGTGTGTTATATATATGTTTCATTTTATTCCCATTGTTATACTATAACTATAGTTTAATCTAACTATACAAGGGGTATACTATAGGTCTTAATCTAACTATATAAGGTTTTAATCTAACTATACAAGGGGTATAATACTAGGGGTGCTAGTTACAAGGGTATGCTAGTTACATACACATTTCCAGGGGTTTCGTGAAGCATAAAAGGTTGAGAACCACTGATCTAAAGGTTTGTCAATAACCACTGACAGGATCCTGCGAGAAGATGAGAGCTGAGCAGTGGAGACAATACATGGAAATATGGCCGATATAGGGAGAGGACAAATGGTGTCATTTCCTCCTTTCAGAATGCTGTGCTGTTTGGGCTGTTTTACCTCTGAGCGGCACTTTTTTGCACACCATGGGCTAAGTGGCCAGGTCACATGGACCCCGAAATCTCAGCGAAGGTTGAGGGAGAGGACCCACTGGAACAGCTGTTGGGAGGCAGACGGTAGCCTCCCGTCAAGGTCATCCACCGTGTTCTTTACCGTGCACAGGGTATGGCTCTCCTGCACACGGGTCACGGCTTAACTATCTATCCGACGGACGGCTGCTTTTCCAAGCCCATCGGTTCCCCTACTGACCGTGGGCAGGGCGGGGAATATTTCAGAATGCTAGTAAGGGTAATAGGGGGAAGAATTTTTTAACTTATTTATATTTTTTGGCATTTTTTAAGAAATTTTTAAAGAATTGTAAAACGGAGGGGAGAAAGGTTTTTCTGCTGCATTGGAAATCCAGTCTATACTATCTCCATCTTTCGTTTTTTTTCTAGATACGGGCATGCAAGGAAACAATTCTCCATGCCTTATTGAAGGGAACCTTATCCGAAATAATGCATGATTGTGGGAAAATCCAAATAGTAGCATTTCATCAGTACTTATGCAACATAATTTTTAAACAAAAAAATGGTTGACTATAGACGGGCAGACAGACAACACAGTGAAATCATTATCTTTTTTTTTCTTTCTTTTAAATGACGTAAAAACTATAAAGAGTGGCTGGCTAATTCTGTCCTCGCTTCCTAATCTTTTCACGTCCACTGTCCTTACACTGAGATTTTATCCGCTAAACCCCGTTCTGTCACTGGTGAGAAAGAGGACATCATGGTCACCGATAGTCTTGGAAATGTCACCGTACCCCGCTCTCTCGTTGGTGAGAAAAAAGGACAACGATGGAAAAGTTAATGTACCTCGCTCTGTGATTGGTCAGAAAGAGGATACTGATGATCTTGGAAAGGTCAGTGTACCTCGCTCTCTCATTCGTGAGAAAGAGGACACCAAATGTCTAGGAAACGTCACTGTACCTCGCTCTGTCACTGGTGAGAAAGAGGATATTGATGATCTTGGAAAGGTCAGTGTACCTCGCTCTCTCATTGGTGAGAAAGAGGACACCAAATGTCTAGGAAACGTCACTGTACCTCGCTCTGTCATTGGTGAGAAAGAGGATACTGATGATATTGGAAAGGTCACTGTACCTCGCTCTGTCATTGGTGAGAAAGAGGATACTGATGATCTTGGAAAGGTCAGTGTACTTCGCTCTCTCATTGGAGAGAAAGAGGACACCAAAGGTCTAGGAAACGTCACTGTACCTCGCTCTGTCATTGGTGAGAAAGAGGATACTGATGATCTTGGAAAGGTCAGTGTACCTCGCTCTCTCATTGGTGAGAAAGAGGACACCAAAGGTCTAGGAAACGTCACTGTACCTCGCTCTGTCATTGGTGAGAAAGAGGATACTGATGATCTTGGAAAGGTCAGTGTACTTCGCTCTCTCATTGGTGAGAAAGAGGACACCAAAGGTCTAGGAAACGTCACTGTACCCCGCTCTGTCATTGGTGAGAAAGAGGATACTGATGATCTTGGAAAGGTCAGTATACTTCGCTCTCTCATTGGTGAGAAAGAGGACACCAAAGGTCTAGGAAACGTCACTGTACCTCGCTCTGTCATTGATGAGAAAGAGGATACTGATGATCTTGGAAAGGTCAGTGTACTTCGCTCTTTCATTAGTGAGAAAGAGGACACCAAAGGTCTAGGAAACGTCACTGTACCTCGCTCTGTCATTGGTGAGAAAGAGGATACTGATGATCTTGGAAAGGTCAGTGTACTTCGCTCTCTCATTGGTGAGAAAGAGGACACCAAAGGTCTAGGAAACGTCACTGTACCTCGCTCTGTCATTGGTGACAAAGAGGATACTGATGATCTTGGAAAGGTCAGTGTACTTCGCTCTCTCATTGGTGACAAAGAGGACACCAAAGGTCTAGAAAACGTCACTGTACCCCGCTCTGTCATTGGTGAGAAAGAGGATACTGATGATCTTGGAAAGGTCAATGTACTTCGCTCTCTCATTGGTGAGAAAGAGGACACCAAAGGTCTAGGAGACGTCACTGTACCCCGCTCTGTCATTGGTGAGAAAGAGGATACTGATGATCTTGGAAAGGTCAGTGTACTTCGCTCTGTCATTGGTGAGAAAGAGGATACTGATGATCTTGGAAAGGTCACTGTACCTCGCTCTGTCATTGGTGAGAAAGAGGATACTGATGATCTTGGAAAGGTCAGTGTACTTCGCTCTCTCATTGGTGAGAAAGAGGACACCAAAGGTCTAGGAAACGTCACTCTACCCCGCTCTGTCATTGGTGAGAAAGAGGATACTGATGATCTTGGAAAGGTCAGTGTACTTCGCTCTCTCATTGGTGAGAAAGAGGACACCAAAGGTCTAGAAAACGTCACTGTACCCCGCTCTGTCATTGGTGAGAAAGAGGATACTGATGATCTTGGAAAGGTCAGTGTACTTCGCTCTCTCATTGGTGAGAAAGAGGACACCAAAGGTCTAGGAAACGTCACTGTACCCCGCTCTGTCATTGGTGAGAAAGAGGATACTGATGATCTTGGAAAGGTCAGTGTACTTCGCTCTCTCATTGGTGAGAAAGAGGACACCAAAGGTCTAGGAAACGTCACTGTACCCCGCTCTGTCATTGGTGAGAAAGAGGATACTGATGATCTTGGAAAGGTCAGTGTACTTCGCTCTCTCATTGGTGAGAAAGAGGACACCAAAGGTCTAGGAAACGTCACTGTACCCCGCTCTGTCATTGGTGAGAAAGAGGATACTGATGATCTTGGAAAGGTCAGTGTACTTCGCTCTCTCATTGCTGAGAAAGAGGACACCAAAGGTCTAGGAAACGTCACTGTACCCCGCTCTGTCATTGGTGAGAAAGAGGATACTGATGATCTTGGAAAGGTCGGTGTACTTCGCTCTCTCATTGGTGAGAAAGAGGACACGAAAGGTCTAGGAAACGTCACTGTACCCCGCTCTGTCATTGGTGAGAAAGAGGATACTGATGATCTTGGAAAAGTCAGTGTACTTCGCTCTCTCATTGGTGAGAAAGAGGACACGAAAGGTCTAGGAAACGTCACTGTACCCCGCTCTGTCATTGGTGAGAAAGAGGATACTGATGAACTTGGAAAGGTCAGTGCACTTCGCTCTCTCATTGGTGAGAAAGAGGACACCAAAGGTCTAGGAATCGTCACTGTACCCCGCTCTGTCATTGGTGAGAAAGAGGATACTGATGATCTTGGAAAGGTCAGTGTACCTCGCTCTCTCATTGGTGAGAAAGAGGACACCAAAGGTCTAGGAAACGTCACTGTACCTCGCTCTGTCATTGGTGAGAAAGAGGATACTGATGATCTTGGAAAGGTCAGTGTACCTCGCTCTCTCATTGGTGAGAAAGAGGACACCAAAGGTCTAGGAAACGTCACTGTACCTCGCTCTGTCATTGGTGAGAAAGAGGATACTGATGATCTTGGAAAGGTCAGTGTACTTCGCTCTCTCATTGGTGAGAAAGAGGACACCAAAGGTCTAGGAAACGTCACTGTACCCCGCTCTGTCATTGGTGAGAAAGAGGATACTGATGATCTTGGAAAGGTCAGTGTACCTCGCTCTCTCATTGGTGAGAAAGAGGACACCAAAGGTCTAGGAAACGTCACTGTACCTCGCTCTGTCATTGATGAGAAAGAGGATACTGATGATCTTGGAAAGGTCAGTGTACTTCGCTCTCTCATTGGTGAGAAAGAGGACACCAAAGGTCTAGAAAACGTCACTGTACCCCGCTCTGTCATTGGTGAGAAAGAGGATACTGATGATCTTGGAAAGGTCGGTGTACTTCGCTCTCTCATTGGTGAGAAAGAGGACACCAAAGGTCTAGGAGACGTCACTGTACCCCGCTCTGTCATTGGTGAGAAAGAGGATACTGATGATCTTGGAAAGGTCAGTGTACTTCGCTCTCTCATTTGTGAGAAAGAGGACACCAAAGGTCTAGGAAACGTCACTGTACCCCGCTCTGTCATTGGTGAGAAAGAGGATACTGATGATCTTGGAAAGGTCAGTGTACTTCGCTCTCTCATTGGTGAGAAAGAGGACACCAAAGGTCTAGGAAACGTCACTGTACCCCGCTCTGTCATTGGTGAAAAGAGGATACTGATGATCTTGGAAAAGTCAGTGTACTTCGCTCTCTCATTGGTGAGAAAGAGGACACGAAAGGTCTAGGAAACGTCACTGTACCCCGCTCTGTCATTGGTGAGAAAGAGGATACTGATGAACTTGGAAAGGTCAGTGTACTTCGCTCTCTCATTGGTGAGAAAGAGGACACCAAAGGTCTAGGAAACGTCACTGTACCCCGCTCTGTCATCGGTGAGAAAGAGGATACTGATGATCTTGGAAAGGTCAGTGTACCTCGCTCTCTCATTGGTGAGAAAGAGGACACCAAAGGTCTAGGAAACGTCACTGTACCTCGCTCTGTCATTGGTGAGAAAGAGGATACTGATGATCTTGGAAAGGTCAGTGTACCTCGCTCTCTCATTGGTGAGAAAGAGGACACCAAAGGTCTAGGAAACGTCACTGTACCTCGCTCTGTCATTGGTGAGAAAGAGGATACTGATGATCTTGGAAAGGTCAGTGTACCTCGCTCTTTCATTGGTGAGAAAGAGGACACCAAAGGTCTAGGAAATGTCACTGTACCTCGCTCTGTCATTGGTGAGAAAGAGGATACTGATGATCTTGGAAAGGTCAGTGTACTTCGCTCTCTCATTGGTGAGAAAGAGGACATCAAAGGTCTAGGAAACGTCACTGTACCCCGCTCTGTCATTGGTGAGAAAGAGGATACTGATGATCTTGGAAAGGTCAGTGTACTTCGCTCTCTCATTGGTGAGAAAGAGGACACCAAAGGTCTAGGAAACGTCACTGTACCCCGCTCTGTCATTGGTGAGAAAGAGGATACTGATGATCTTGGAAAGGTCAGTGTACTTCGTTCTCTCATTGGTGAGAAAGAGGACACCAAAGGTCTAGGAAACGTCACTGTACCCCGCTCTGTCATTGGTGAGAAAGAGGATACTGATGATCTTGGAAAGGTCAGTGTACTTCGCTCTCTCATTGGTGAGAAAGAGGACACCAAAGGTCTAGGAAACGTCACTGTACCCCGCTCTGTCATTGGTGAGAAAGAGGATACTGATGATCTTGGAAAGGTCAGTGTACTTCGCTCTCTCATTGGTGAGAAAGAGGACACCAAAGGTCTAGGAAACGTCACTGTACCCCGCTCTGTCATTGGTGAGAAAGAGGATACTGATGATCTTGGAAAGGTCAGTGTACTTCGCTCTCTCATTGGTGAGAAAGAGGACACCAAAGGTCTAGGAAACGTCACTGTACCTCGCTCTGTTATTGATGAGAAAGAGGATACTGATGATCTTGGAAAGGTCAGTGTACTTCGCTCTCTCATTGGTGAGAAAGAGGACACCAAAGGTCTAGGAAACGTCACTGTACCCCGCTCTGTCATTGGTGAGAACGAGGATACTGATGATCTTGGAAAGGTCAGTGTACTTCGCTCTCTCATTGGTGAGAAAGAGGACACCAAAGGTCTAGGAAACGTCACTGTACCCCGCTCTGTCATTGGTGAGAAAGAGGATACTGATGATCTTGGAAAGGTCGGTGTACTTCGCTCTCTCATTGGTGAGAAAGAGGACACCAAAGGTCTAGGAGACGTCACTGTACCCCGCTCTGTCATTGGTGAGAAAGAGGATACTGATGATCTTGGAAAGGTCAGTGTACTTCGCTCTCTCATTGGTGAGAAAGAGGACACCAAAGGTCTAGGAAACGTCACTGTACCCCGCTCTGTCATTGGTGAGAAAGAGGATACCGATGATCTTGGAAAGGTCAGTGTACTTCGCTCTCTCATTGGTGAGAAAGAGGACACCAAAGGTCTAGGAAACGTCACTGTACCCCGCTCTGTCATTGGTGAAAAGAGGATACTGATGATCTTGGAAAAGTCAGTGTACTTCGCTCTCTCATTGGTGAGAAAGAGGACACGAAAGGTCTAGGAAACGTCACTGTACCCCGCTCTGTCATTGGTGAGAAAGAGGATACTGATGAACTTGGAAAGGTCAGTGTACTTCGCTCTCTCATTGGTGAGAAAGAGGACACCAAAGGTCTAGGAAACGTCACTGTACCCCGCTCTGTCATCGGTGAGAAAGAGGATACTGATGATCTTGGAAAGGTCAGTGTACCTCGCTCTCTCATTGGTGAGAAAGAGGACACCAAAGGTCTAGGAAACGTCACTGTACCTCGCTCTGTCATTGGTGAGAAAGAGGATACTGATGATCTTGGAAAGGTCAGTGTACCTCGCTCTCTCATTGGTGAGAAAGAGGACACCAAAGGTCTAGGAAACGTCACTGTACCTCGCTCTGTCATTGGTGAGAAAGAGGATACTGATGATCTTGGAAAGGTCAGTGTACCTCGCTCTTTCATTGGTGAGAAAGAGGACACCAAAGGTCTAGGAAATGTCACTGTACCTCGTTCTGTCATTGGTGAGAAAGAGGATACTGATGATCTTGGAAAGGTCAGTGTACTTCGCTCTCTCATTGGTGAGAAAGAGGACATCAAAGGTCTAGGAAACGTCACTGTACCCCGCTCTGTCATTGGTGAGAAAGAGGATACTGATGATCTTGGAAAGGTCAGTGTACTTCGCTCTCTCATTGGTGAGAAAGAGGACACCAAAGGTCTAGGAAACGTCACTGTACCCCGCTCTGTCATTGGTGAGAAAGAGGATACTGATGATCTTGGAAAGGTCAGTGTACTTCGTTCTCTCATTGGTGAGAAAGAGGACACCAAAGGTCTAGGAAACGTCACTGTACCCCGCTCTGTCATTGGTGAGAAAGAGGATACTGATGATCTTGGAAAGGTCAGTGTACTTCGCTCTCTCATTGGTGAGAAAGAGGACACCAAAGGTCTAGGAAACGTCACTGTACCCCGCTCTGTCATTGGTGAGAAAGAGGATACTGATGATCTTGGAAAGGTCAGTGTACTTCGCTCTCTCATTGGTGAGAAAGAGGACACCAAAGGTCTAGGAAACGTCACTGTACCCCGCTCTGTCATTGGTGAGAAAGAGGATACTGATGATCTTGGAAAGGTCAGTGTACTTCGCTCTCTCATTGGTGAGAAAGAGGACACCAAAGGTCTAGGAAACGTCACTGTACCTCGCTCTGTTATTGATGAGAAAGAGGATACTGATGATCTTGGAAAGGTCAGTGTACTTCGCTCTCTCATTGGTGAGAAAGAGGACACCAAAGGTCTAGGAAACGTCACTGTACCCCGCTCTGTCATTGGTGAGAACGAGGATACTGATGATCTTGGAAAGGTCAGTGTACTTCGCTCTCTCATTGGTGAGAAAGAGGACACCAAAGGTCTAGGAAACGTCACTGTACCCCGCTCTGTCATTGGTGAGAAAGAGGATACTGATGATCTTGGAAAGGTCGGTGTACTTCGCTCTCTCATTGGTGAGAAAGAGGACACCAAAGGTCTAGGAGACGTCACTGTACCCCGCTCTGTCATTGGTGAGAAAGAGGATACTGATGATCTTGGAAAGGTCAGTGTACTTCGCTCTCTCATTGGTGAGAAAGAGGACACCAAAGGTCTAGGAAACGTCACTGTACCCCGCTCTGTCATTGGTGAGAAAGAGGATACCGATGATCTTGGAAAGGTCAGTGTACTTCGCTCTCTCATTGGTGAGAAAGAGGACACCAAAGGTCTAGGAAACGTCACTGTACCCCGCTCTGTCATTGGTGAGAAAGAGGATACTGATGATCTTGGAAAAGTCAGTGTACTTCGCTCTCTCATTGGTGAGAAAGAGGACACGAAAGGTCTAGGAAACGTCACTGTACCCCGCTCTGTCATTGGTGAGAAAGAGGATACTGATGAACTTGGAAAGGTCAGTGTACTTCGCTCTCTCATTGGTGAGAAAGAGGACACCAAAGGTCTAGGAAACGTCACTGTACCCCGCTCTGTCATTGGTGAGAAAGAGGATACTGATGATCTTGGAAAGGTCAGTGTACCTCGCTCTCTCATTGGTGAAAAAGAGGACACCAAAGGTCTAGGAAACGTCACTGTACCTCGCTCTGTCATTGGTGAGAAAGAGGATACTGATGATCTTGGAAAGGTCAGTGTACCTCGCTCTCTCATTGGTGAGAAAGAGGACACCAAAGGTCTAGGAAACGTCACTGTACCTCGCTCTGTCATTGGTGAGAAAGAGGATACTGATGATCTTGGAAAGGTCAGTGTACCTCGCTCTTTCATTGGTGAGAAAGAGGACACCAAAGGTCTAGGAAATGTCACTGTACCTCGCTCTGTCATTGGTGAGAAAGAGGATACTGATGATCTTGGAAAGGTCAGTGTACTTCGCTCTCTCATTGGTGAGAAAGAGGACATCAAAGGTCTAGGAAACGTCACTGTACCCCGCTCTGTCATTGGTGAGAAAGAGGATACTGATGATCTTGGAAAGGTCAGTGTACTTCGCTCTCTCATTGGTGAGAAAGAGGACACCAAAGGTCTAGGAAACGTCACTGTACCCCGCTCTGTCATTGGTGAGAAAGAGGATACTGATGATCTTGGAAAGGTCAGTGTACTTCGCTCTCTCATTGGTGAGAAAGAGGACACCAAAGGTCTAGGAAACGTCACTGTACCCCGCTCTGTCATTGGTGAGAAAGAGGATACTGATGATCTTGGAAAGGTCAGTGTACTTCGCTCTCTCATTGGTGAGAAAGAGGACACCAAAGGTCTAGGAAACGTCACTGTACCCCGCTCTGTCATTGGTGAGAAAGAGGATACTGATGATCTTGGAAAGGTCAGTGTACTTCGCTCTCTCATTGGTGAGAAAGAGGACACCAAAGGTCTAGGAAACGTCACTGTACCTCGCTCTGTTATTGATGAGAAAGAGGATACTGATGATCTTGGAAAGGTCAGTGTACTTCGCTCTTTCATTGGTGAGAAAGAGGACACCAAAGGTCTAGGAAACGTCACTGTACCTCGCTCTGTCATTGGTGAGAAAGAGGATACTGATGATCTTGGAAAGGTCAGTGTACCTCGCTCTCTCATTGATGAGAAAGAGGACACCAAAGGTCTAGGAAACGTCACTGTACCTCGCTCTGTCATTGATGAGAAAGAGGACACTGATCATAATGGAAAGGTAATTGTACTCCGCTTTTTCATTGGTGAGAAAGAGGACATCGATGGTGGTGTAAAGATCACTCTGTTTTGCTCTCTCATTGCTGAAAAGAGGACACCAATGGTCTTGGAAATGTCACCGTACCCTGCTCTCACATTAGTGAGAAAGTGGACATCAATGATCTTGGAAAGGTCACCATATCCTGTTCTGTGATTGGTCAGAAAGAAGGCACCGTGAGACTTGGAATGGTCACCGTAGGTCGAACGAACAAAAGTTTGAGCCCTGTCCCCCAGCACAGGAGAGCCAAAATATGAACCCAGGTTCCCTAAAAAAAACTGTCCATTCGATCCCTTCCAGCTCTAATTCTTAGGGTCCTGGAGACCTGCTCATTGAGATCATTCAACGGAAGCATCATTGAAAACTGAAACATACAATGTCTTGATTTTGACGAGAAAAATTAACTAATTGATAATCCTGCATTTGCCTTTTAGAAGTTTATAAAAATTTTAAAAAAATTTCTTAAATCTATACGCTATTTGACTTTTCGTTTTGTTCTCGAGTCATCTTTTAATATTTCAAATCTCGTTTGGGTTTCTTTTAAAAACTATTTCCCTTTCTTTCAGCCTCCTAATCTAGAGTGGGGCGGGGGTGGCTCAGTCGGTAGCGCGCCAGGCTCGTAATCTGTAGTTCAAAGGTTCGAGTCCCAGCTGGGTCAGCGTTGAGATTTATCTCCGCAAAATTCCCCGCCCTGCCCACGGTCAGTAGGGGACACCGATGGGCTTGGAAAGGCCGCCGCCCGTCGGATGGGACGTTAAGCCGTGGCTCCGTGTGCGGGAGAGCTCATACCCTGTGCACGTTAAAGAACACGCTGGATGGCCTTGACGGGAGGCTACCATCTGTCTCCCAACAGCTGTTCCAGTGGGTCCCCTCCCCCAACCTTCTCTGAGCCTTCGGGGTCCATGTGACCTGGCCATTTAGCCCATGGTGTGCAAAAAAGTGCCCCTCAGAGGTAAAACAACCCAACGTTAAAGGACACGCTGGATGGCCTTGACGGGAGGCTACCATCTGTCTCCCAACAGCTGTTCCAGTGGGTCCCCAACCTTCTCTGAGCCTTCGGGGTCCTTGTGACCTGGCCATTTAGCCCATTGTGTGAAAAAAAGTGCCCCTCAGAGGTAAAACAACCCAACGTTAAAGGACACGCTGGATGGCCTTGACGGGAGGCTACCATCTGTCTCCCAACAGCTGTTCCAGTGGGTCCCCAACCTTCTCTGAGCCTTCGGGGTCCTTGTGACCTGGCCATTTAGCCCATTGTGTGCAAAAAAGTGCCCATCAGAGGTAAAACAACCCAACCCAAAAGGTTTCTTTTTGAAAGTATTTCCCTTTCAGCCTCCTAATCTAGAGCCAATTTAGTCCTACTAAAACACAACAATTTTCATTTTTGGAATTAGCTTTTAATTGCTGCTGCCTAGAAAGCTCTTTTCAGTTAATTTAATTTCCACTTCTTCTCTTCCATCAGCTACAAAATTAGGGAAGATATTTCTTTTAATTTCTGACCAATCGTTGATGAGATGTTGACTTATTTCGTTAAAAGCACTGAGCAGTACAGCGGAAGAAATGGTTTATTCCGTTAATGCATTCTCTTCCATTGTCTCAAGAGAAAAAAAAAGTATTAGCGTTATAAATTAGGAACTGGCAACTTCAATGTCTGAAACTTCTAGAACAGGAGAAGCTTTTATGTTAGAAAAGAATTTTACTTATAATTTTGTTCCGACTGGGTAATTATGTTCATTGAAGATTTCCCAAACTTTTCTAAAGTAATCGTTGTATTTTTAGACTTGTTTGATTAAATTTTGATTGCCAATTTTGTCATAGTCAAGTTTGAAAATTTTGTGCATTAATAAATAATGGGCATTTTGCTTTAAAAAAAAAAATACTCATTTTCTCTCTAATTTTCAAGGGCTTTGATTGACTGATGGAACTTGCCGGATTCACGTTAATCAAAGATTCGTTTTTTTTTAATGTAAAAAACGTTTTCATCAGTTTCCTATAAATTAATTTAATATCCTGTACTGGCGACAACTTGGATCCAACTCTATAATGGTCGCAAATTTGGAGTGAATTCAGTGTGTTTCATTAATTGAGTTGTGTGTTATATTGAGGTTGTTGTATGTAATTCGCTGAAGTTGTCTTCGTTAGTTTCGATTACTGAACTTCACATATCATCAGGAGGTTGTTTGGGTGTACAATCGCTCAAAAAAGTATCCGGACACTATGGTTGATTACAGAATTCAGAAAAAATATCTCGCAACGATTTTGTTTTAGAAATTAGTGATCTGGCAACCTTCGTGTAACGTGACACGAAGGTTGCCAGATCACTATTTTTTGAATATATATATATAATGCGTATGAATATATATGATGCAATGAATATGGAGCGTGTGCAGTTACCGTTCACAGCAAACTGGAGCGTGTGCAGTAACTGTACAGGCTCCAGTTTGCTGTGAACGGTAACTGGAGCGTGTACAGTTGCTGTACACGCTCCAGATATATTTTCTGAATTCTGCAATCAAACATAGCGTTCGGATACGTGTCACGTGACAACCTTCGCGTCACGTGACACGAAGGTTGCCAGATCACTAATTTCTAAAAAAAAATCTTTCCCAGATATTTTTTCTGAATTCTGTAATCAACCATAGTGTTCGGATACTCTTTTGAGAGACTGTACCTGTATAATCTCACGAATGGTTAGCAACAGCGAGAAAGGATATGGCTATAAACTTCTGAGTGTTTTAATACCATATAAACTCAAAACTGAAGTGTTTTGCAAAAGCGGAGCTGTGAAGTGTGTTAATGTATCTTCTTCTTCCTCCGACTTTTTCAGTGCTCTTCCATTTTCTCAATTCTTTTTAAGAGAAGAAAACAACATCGACTTCCTGCCCGAAACTTCCAAATGGTGCCAATTACTCCCTCACTTTCTCTCTCTTCTTCCTTTTTCTCTTTCTCTTCGCTAGGGGATGTTTCGAAGCCAAAAACACACAATCGCTAGAATGCAGTTTGCCAAACACGGTTATTAAATTTCTGTCCAGTTTCTCGACGAATCTGCGGTAACAACAAGACAACAACTGCCTTCCAACTATGTATAAAGAGTTTGGACGCCTTAAAGGTGGCGTGTGCCAATCCCAGCAGAGGGTGAAGTTATTAGAGGAAGTGCAAACCCAGCAACAAGTAAAGAAATTGGAATTGTTAAGCCGAGAATGATGGTTCTGACAAAGGTGCGGCGTTCCTCCATTCCTTCGAGGTGCCTTTACTGGTTCAGAGTGTAATTAACTCTACCTCCTTTCTTTGCAGTAGAGTTTTTTTGTTACTAAGTGTTATTTTGCGCTTTAGGCTTGACTCGTGAAAAAAACAACAACTTTGTTTTGTGTTTATTTTTTTGTCTTCTCATAAGCACGACAGCCAATTTAAACGCGATTAAAAGCGTTGCTTGCGGCGATGTTTTTCTCCGACGTACGACGTCTATGAAGATGTTTTTTTCCCCTTTTGGTTAAAAATAATTTGTGGTGTGCCGGTAGCGTCAAAACGGCTGAAAGGTGGGATGTTCAAATGGAAGTTAGAAGGACGAGATTCAGAATTTGAAAAGAACTTAGGCAGGAGGGAAATTGGTAGAATAATTTACAAGAAAATCTCAGTTCTAAGTACCCTGATTTTACGTACAGCATCCACCCGCCCTGCCGGCTGGGTCAGCGTTGAGATTTATCTCCGCAAAATTCCCCGCCCTGCCCACGGTCAGTAGGGGACACCGATGGGCTTGGAAAGGCCGCCGTCCGTCGGATGGGACGTTAAGCCGTGGCCCCGTGTGCGGGAGAGACATACCCCGTGCACGTTAAAGAACACGCTGGATGGCCTTGACGGGAGGCTATCTTCTGTCTCCAAATAGCTGTTCCAGTGGGTCCCCTCCCCCAACCTTGTCTGAGTCATCGGGGTCCATGTGACCTGGCCATTTAGCCCATGGTGTACAAAAAAGTGCCGCTCAGAGGTAAAACAACCCAACGTTAAAGAACACGCTGGATTGCCTTGACGGGAAGCTACCATCTGTCTCCCAACAGCTGTTCCAGTGGGTCCCCTCCCCCAACCTTCTCTGAGTCATCGGGGTCCATGTGACCTGGCCATTTAGCCCATGGTGTGCAAAAAAGTGCCGTTCAGAGGTAAAACAACCCAACGTTAAAGAACACGCTGGATTGCCTTGACGGGAGGCTACCATCTGTCTCCCAACAGCTGTTCCAGTGGTTCCCCTCCCCCAACCTTCTCTGAGTCATCGGGGTCCATGTGACCTGGCCATTTAGCCCATGGTGTGCAAAAAAGTGCCGTTCAGAGGTAAACCAACCCAACGTTAAAGAACACGCTGGATTGCCTTGACGGGAGGCTACCATCTGTCTCCCAACAGCTGTTCCAGTGGGTCCCCTCCCCCAACCTTCTCTGAGTCATCGGGGTCCATGTGACCTGGCCATTTAGCCCATGGTGTGCAAAAATGTGCCGCTCAGAGGTAAAACAACCCAAACAACCCAACCCGCCCTGTCCCAAAATAGTTTGATCAGGGTTTGTTCTGTGATGAAGGATTCCATGCCCCCTCCCCTCCCCTGAGAATGCTAGTATGGGTAATTGTAAAAATAAATGATAAAACTTTTTCATACTTCAAGAAGCCGTTGGTCGAGTGGTTAGCGTGCTTGGCTACCGATCATAAGGACCTGGTTTCGAACCCCGGGTAAAGCAAAGATGTTTGTGTTGTCTTTCTGCTGATGTCCTGCCATCCTCACAGACCTTATAATAAGGCGTTTAAAACCGACAGGCTTCTGAGACAGGCAGCTGCTTGAGGGATTTTTTTAATTTCATTTATACTTCACGCATTTAAAAAAAAATTTTCTAAAACGAAGTTTACAATGTTACACTGCAATGGAAATCCAATCTCTTGTCCCCTGCCCCTTTTTTTTTTCTCCATTGCGTCACTTGCCCTTCCCCCCAACCCCTTATTTTTTTTCCTACATCCAGTGGTCAGAATTGAGTTTGGGTTGGGTTGTTGTACCTCTGAGCCGCACTTTTTTGCACACCATGGGTTAAATGGCCAGGTCACATGGACCCCGAAGGCTCAGAGAAGGTTGGGGGAGGGGACCCACTGGAACAGCTGTTGGGAGACAGATGGTAGCCTCCCGTCAAGGCCATCCAGCGTGTTCTTTAACGTGCACACGGTATGGCTCTCCCGCACACGGGACCACGGCTTAACGTCCCATCCGACGGAGGAGGCCTATCCAAGCCCATCGGTGTCCCCTACTGACCGTGGGCAGGGCGGGGAATTTTGCGGAGATAAATCTCAACGCTGACCCAGCTGGGACTCGAACCTGGGAACTACATATTACGAGCCTGGCGCGCTACCGACTGAGCCACCCCCGCCCCGAATTGAGTTTGGTCTTAGTGGTACATGCCCTTGCCTTGTATGAGAAGCTCTATACAAAACTTTACAAACTAGAGCGCCAGGCTCGTAATCTGCAGCTCCCAGGTTCGAGTCCCAGTTGGGTCATCATTGAGATTTATTTCCGCAAAACTCCCCGCCCTGCCGTCCGTGGGATGGGATGTTAAGCCGTGGTTCCGTGTGCGGGAGAAACATACCCTGTGCACGTTAAAGAACACACTAGATGGCCTTGACGGGAGGCTACTATCTGTCAGTAGGAACTATCAACTTAGTGGTATAGTAACACAAGCATAAGCAATTAACATAATAATTGTATTATTATGTTAATTATTCATAAGCTCTTTTTTAATAATAACCTTAGAAGTTATTAATAGATCACGGCCGAAGCGACTCACCACCGTCTCCGCTAATAGAACACACTAGATGGCCTTGATGGGAGGCTACCATCTGGTCAGTAGGGGACACCGATGGACTTGGAAAGACCGCCGTCCATCGGATGGGACGTTAAGACGTGGCCCCGTTACGGGAAAGCCATAACCTATGCACGTTAAAGAACACCCTGGATGGCTTTGACGGGAGGCTACCATCTGTCTCTCAACAGCCGTTCCAGTGGGTCCCCTCCCCCAACCTTCTCTGAGCCTTCGGGGTCCATGTGACCTGGCCATTTAGCCCATGGTGTACAAAAAAGTGCCGCTCAGAAGTAAAACAACCCAACCCATCTCACATGCTGCATATCAAATATCAACATATCAGAAAGTGTAATTAAAATTCTAAAAAACTCACCAAATCCAAAAGGAGTTAACTATCCTTCAATTAGAACTACTTCTTAAGAAAATATTTCCCAAATGGTATAATCGTCTCCTAGAGAGAAAAAGGAAAAAAAAAAGTTTAGAGCCTCGAAATATTACTAATATGTGCACAGAGATTTCATATCCTGCGAACAAAGTATGTGGAGGTATACAAAATAGTACAAAGCCCTTATTTCGTCTCTAAAGGTAGCCGAGCTATTATCTATTTTGGTTTTAGCTAACTAAATAACAATGAACCATTGAATACCGTAGCGACTTCATCTACAAAGTTTAGGGAGATTTGAAGATTTAAAAAAAATACACGGCCTTAGGAAATCCTGGAAGTCTGCCATCACACTGTTAAAAGAGCACGCCTCTATTGTTGTAATTTCGGTCGTTTCATCGGAGAATTTTTTTAATTGTACAATTAAAAAACGTGCTCCGCGTGACGATGAATTGCAGCAAAATTTCATTTGACGTAACTGTTAATTGCTTATGCCTGTGATTTTTTTTTACTTTCTTTTTATCTATTACTTTTGCTACCAGTATTGGATTGGATTGTTTTACCTCTGAGTGGCACTTTTTTGCAAATATGGGCTAAATGACCAGGTCATAAGAACCCCGAAGTCTCAGAGAAGGTTGGGGGAGGGGACCCACTGGAACAGCTGTTGGGAGACAGATGGTAGCCTCCCGTCAAGGCCATCCAGCGTGTTCTTTAACGTTGGATTGTTTTACCTCTGAGCGGCACTTTTTTGCACAACATGGGCTAAATGACCAGGTCACAAGGACACCGAAGGCTCAGAGAAGGTTGGGGGAGGGTACCCACTGGAACAGCTGTTGGGAGACAGATGGTAGCCTCCTGTCAAGGCCATCCAATGTGTTCTTTAACGTTGGATTGTTTTACCTCTGAGCGGCACTTTTTTGCACAACATGGGCTAAATGACCAGGTCACAAGGACCCGAAGTCTCAGATGAGGTTGGGGGAGAGAACCCACTGGAACAGCTGTTGGGAGGCAGATGGTAGCCTCCTGTCAAGGCCATCCAGCGTGTTTTAACGTGCACAGGGTATGGCTCACCCACATACGGCTTAACGTCCCATCCGACGGACGGCGGCCCAAGCCGATAGGTGTCCCCCACTGATCGTGGGCAGGGCGGGGATATTTGTGGAGATAAATCTCAATGCTGACCCAGCTGGGACTCGAACCTAGGAACTGCAGATTATGAGCCTGGTGCGCTACTGACTGAGCCACCCCCGCCCCTTTGTTGCCAGTGAATAATGAATTGTTCCTTTGGTTGACTTTCATTTTGAAACATAGTATAAAAACTGCACTGATTACAATTTGGAAGGACCTGTAAAAAGGAAATTTGCGGATAAGTGAGTTCCTCTGTGTCGTTCAGAGTAGGCTTATTTTATACCAGAAATCAATCGATGCCTCTGGTACAGTTGCTCAAAAAAGTATCCGAACACTATGGTTGATTACAGAATTCAGATAAAATATCTGGCAACGATTCTTTTTAGAAATTAGTGATCTGGCAACCTTCGTGTCACGTGATTACAGAATTCAGGAAAAATATCTGGAGCGTGTACAGCAACTGTACACGCTCCAGTTACCGTTCACAGCAAACTGGAGCGTGTGCAGTTACTGCACATGCTCCAGTTTGCTGTGAACGGTAACTGCACACGCTCAATATTTCCGTGAGTGAGCCCACACGATCTAGTATCAAAATAATATGACCACCTAGAGTCGCTCAAAAAAGTATTCGAACACTATGGTTGATTACAGAATTCAGATAAAATATCTGGCACGATTATTTTTCGAAATTAGTGATCTGGCAACCTTCGTGTCACGTGATTACAGAATTCAGGAAAAATATCTGGAGCGTGTACAGCAACTGTACACGCTCCAGTTACCGTTCACAGCAAACTGGAGCGTGTGCAGTTACTGCACATGCTCCAGTTTGCTGTGAACGGTAACTGCACACGCTCAATATTTCCGTGAGTGAGCCCACACGATCTAGTATCAAAATAATATGACCACCTACAGTCGCTCAAAAAAGTATACGAACACTATGGTTGATTACAGAATTCAGATAAAATATCTGGCACGATTATTTTTCGAAATTAGTGATCTGGCAACCTTCGTGTCACGTGATTACAGAATTCAGGAAAAATATCTGGAGCGTGTACAGCAACTGTACACGCTCCAGTTACCGTTCACAGCAAACTGGAGCGTGTGCAGTTACTGCACATGCTCCAGTTTGCTGTGAACGGTAACTGCACACGCTCAATATTTCCGTGAGTGAGCCCACACGATCTAGTATCAAAATAATATGACCACCTACAGTCGCTCAAAAAAGTATACGAACACTATGGTTGATTACAGAATTCAGATAAAATATCTGGCACGATTATTTTTAGAAATTAGTGATCTGGCAACCTTCGTGTCACGTGACTTATTTTATACCAGCACCGATGGACTTGGAAAGGCCGCCGTCCATCTGATGAGACGTTAATCCGTGGCACCGTGTGCGGGAGAGCCTTGACGGGAAGCTACCATCTGTCTCCTAACAGCTGTCCGTTGGGTCCTTTCCTCCATACTTTCTCTGAACCCTGGGGGGACCTTGTGACCTGGCCCCAATGTGTTAACAAAAGTGCCGTTCAGAACTAGAACAATCGAAACCAAGTTTTGAAATGCAAATAACGCTAAACTGCTGATACCGTTTTCTATGTGGCCGCATCTTTAGAGCATCTAATGAAGAGGTGAGAAGAGACTCAAGGTCACCACATGGCATATCTCCCTCCTTCTCCTGCTGGCATCTCCATATATAGAGACGACGCCACTGATCATCATTAGAACCTGATACTCTGACCCTCGGGGAGGGGGGGAGGAGGAAGAGGGAGATTATGGTCCAACGCATCCGCAGACATCCGGAGCAAAACGCCACTCCAAAGTGATCTTCTTCTTCCTCCTCTTCGGACAGCATCCGGAACAATTCCGTAAGTGGGCCAAACGCCGAGGATGGCGGAGAGGAAGTACGTAGGAGGCGTGGGATGTAGCGTCACATCCACTGACTCTTAGAGGCGGTGTTTTTCTCCGTGGCTGTTACTTGCCTCTAACATCGTGCATCAAACATATGAGCTCACTGTCGGCGCTCGTTGAAATGGGAGGGAAAAAAAATGATATTGTCATTGAACTGAAAGGAAAGCAGATGTAAGCAGACAGCTTGGGAGAAGTGATATTCTTAAGAGAACATTCATATTAAATATTTTTTTCAGGTTTTTAGTTTGTGATATCCTGTCTATGTTGTTAAAATATTGGTATGGTTAGCTAAAAGGTATGGATAAAAAAAACCCATCTCATCTGTGTGTTTGTGTGTGCGGGGGCGGCGAGGAGTGATTTTTTTTTAATCTGTGTCGTGTCTTAATTTTATTAACGTCTAAATTACTTCAGTTAACACTCAATGCTTGCTGATCTCGGTAGGAAAGGAGACACCGATTGGCTTGAAGAGACCGATCTCTTTCGGATGAAACTGCTAACCAGTGACGCGCCTTGTGCATTAGAGAGTCATACATACCCTAGGCAAGAAGAAAAGAAATATACCTTATCCAGGACTCGAACTTAGGTCCCTTTCATCAGTGTGGACCCGTATGCAGGTGGGCCATACCCTTTGCTCGTTAAGGAACGCGCTGGATGACGTTGAAGGGACGCTTTCCACCTGTCTCTGTCTCCTAACACTTGTCCACACCTCTCTTGCGTTGCGATCTTAAGCAACCACGGCAATTCCCGATTCCGCCTATACGACACTACCAGTTATGAAAAGCCGTGCTATCTAGAGACGGGGGCAAGGGATACGCCCTATAGGCGCACCTCAACCCCAGCCTCACATGGCAGCAGTCCTATAGAAGGAAAGCTGACCACCGGAAGAAACCTAACTTTAATCTGTTCCCCGGTTAGCCATGAACAAGGATATGTAGATCCAAGTTCGCTCGGCTCCCGGGGTGGAGACTCTTAGTAAGGCCTAGACTTTTGATAGGGCTCGTGCTTACTAGGCCAGGAGGGAACCGTTTGGCCGAGCCCTTAACTTGCTCACCCAGAGCCCTGAGGTTGAGGCCTAAGACACCGTCACCGTCCAACCGGTCATCTGACTGGTCGGCGATGTCGTCGGCCTCGGTTGGTCTTGGCTATGTCCAACCGGTGGAGCCACAATGGTCGGCACAGCCTTCGACCAGGTTGCTGGGCCCGAAGCCCCCCCACCAAGTCAAGGTGGTCCCCTATTGGGGGAGCCTAACACTTGTCCAGTTAATCCTCTTCCTCCAACTTTCTCTGAGGCCTTGGGGTCTGTAAAACCAGCCATTGGGGCGGGGGTGCTCAGTCGGTAGCGCGCCAGGCTCGTAATCTGCAGTTCCCAGGTTCGGGTCCAAGCTGGGTGAGCGTTGAGATTTATCTCCGCAAAATTCCCCGCCCTGCCACGGTCAATAGTGGACACTGAAAGACTTGGAAACACCGCCGTCCGTGGGATGGGACGTTAAGCCGTGGTCCCATGTGCGGGAGAAACATACCCTGTGCACTTTAAAGAACACACTAGATGGCCTTGACGGGAGGCTACCATCTGTCTCCTAACAGCTGACCCTCCCCCAACCTTCTCTGAGCCTTCGGGGTCTATGTGACCTGGCCATTTAGCCCATGATGTGCATAAAAGTGCCGCTCAGAGGTAAAACAACCCAACACAACCAGCCATTGTGTTACAAAAGTGCTTTTCGGAGGTAAAACAACAGCTTCATTTTAATAACTTCTAGGTTATTAATAACCTTAGAAGTTATTAATAGATCACGGCCGAAGCGACTCACCACCGTCTCCGCTAATAGATGAGCGGTGGCATCTTTTACTCGATGCCAATTATTCATTCAGAACTTCACGGACGGTGACATTTTAAAAGAGGACGAGGTACTTCTCTGTACAAAGGGACGAGATAACCTAGAAGCTCTATCACGCATATCCACGTTTCTCGTGCAACGTACAAACACGTACACTAAGAAACAACCATACCATCCCAGGAGTCGAATCTAGATCCCTTTAGCTGCAGTGTCACGAGAGTCAACGTTAGAGTACTAGGCCACCGAGGTGGCTAAGTAGATGGTTATTATGCCACCGAGGTGGCTAAGTTGATAGTTATTATGCCACCGAGGTGGCTAAGTAGATAGTTATTATGCCACCGAGGTGGCTAAGTAGATAGTTATTATGCCACTGAGGTGGCTGAGTTGATGGTTATTATGCCACCGAGGTGGCTGAGTAGATGGTTATTATGCCACCGAGGTGGCTGGGTAGATGGTTATTATGCCACCGAGGTGGCTGAGTAGATGGTTATTATGCCACCGAGGTGGCTAAGTAGATGGTTATTATGCCACCGAGGTGGCTAAGTAGATGGTTATTATGCCACCTAGCTGGCTAAGTAGGTAGTTATTATGCCACCGAGGTGGCTAAGTTGATAGTTATTATGCCACCGAGGTGGCTAAGTAGATAGTTATTATGCCACCGAGGTGGCTAAGTAGATAGTTATTATGCCACTGAGGTGGCTGAGTTGATGGTTATTATGCCACCGAGGTGGCTGAGTAGATGGTTATTATGCCACCGAGGTGGCTGGGTAGATGGTTATTATGCCACCGAGGTGGCTGAGTAGATGGTTATTATGCCACCGAGGTGGCTAAGTAGATGGTTATTATGCCACCGAGGTGGCTAAGTAGATGGTTATTATGCCACCTAGCTGGCTAAGTAGGTAGTTATTATGCCACCGAGGTGGCTAAGTAGATGGTTATTATGCCACCGAGGTGGCTTAGTAGATGGTTATTATGCCACCGAGGTGGCTTAGTAGATGGTTATTATGCCACCGAGGTGGCTTACTAGATAGTTATTATGCCACCGAGGTGGCTATGTAGATAGTTATTATGCCACCGAGGTAGCTAAGTTGATAGTTATTATGCCACCGAGCTGGCTAAGTAGATAGTTATTATGCCACCGAGGTGCCTAAGAAGGTAATTATTATGCCACCGAGGTGGTTAAGAAGAAAATTATTATGCCACTGAAGTGGTTAAGTAGTTAATTATCATGCCACCGAGGCGGCTAGGTATGTAGTTATTATACCACCAGATGGCTAAATAGGTAGTTATTATACCACCAGATGGCTAAATAGGTAGTTATTATGCCACCAGATGGCTAAATAGGTAGTTAATAAGCTAACGAAGTGGCTAAGTAGACAATTATTACACCGAGATGTCATAACAATTCCGTCCGACGAATTGGCTAAGTAAATAATTATTATGCAGCCGAAGTAGTAGTGGGCTATTGGATGCCAAAGGGTTGATGATGCCACCGATATATGGCAATTATAGTACTTTCTTTCTGATCGTCACTTCTCTCTTGCACGTAATGAGCTGAATGTCCAGGTCACAAAGTCCCCAAGGTCTCAGAGCAGGTTAAGGAAAAAGAGATCAAATGAACAGCTGTTAGGCGACCTATGGAAGCCACCCGTCGAAACAGTTTAGCGTGATCTTTAGCGTGCACACGTGGTCACCACTTAGCGTGCCATCTGACGGAAGGCGGACCTTCCAAGCACTTCATTGTCCTTTTCTCACCGAGAGCAGTGGTTAAAAAAAAACCCTCAAGCAGATGCTTGCCACAGAGGTCTGACAGGAGCCTGTCAGTTTATATGCCACAGTTGGGTTGGGTTGTTTTACCTCTGAGCGGCACTTTTTTGCACACCATGGGCTAAATAGCCAGGTCACATGGACCCCGAAATCTCAGAGAAGGTGGGAGAGGGGACCCACTGGAACAGCTGTTGGGAGACAGATGGTAGCCTCCCGTCAAGGCCATCCAGCGTGTTCTTTAACGTGCACAGGGTATGGCTCTCCCGCACACGGGGCCACGGCTTAACGTCCCATCCGACGGACGGCGGCCTTTCCAAGCCCATCGGTGTCCCCTACTAACCGTGGGCAGGGCAGGGAATTTTGCGGATTATGCCACAGTAGAAGGTCTGTGAGGATGGCGGGACCTCAGCAGAAAAACGACACATACATGCATGCCTTACCCGGGACTCGAACCCAGGTCCCTTAGATCAGTAGCCAAGCGCGCTAACCATTCGGCCATGGGATGGCTAGCGGAGGATAAATCAAAATGCAGAAAGAGTTGGGATTGAAAGCTGGGAACTACAGATTACCGTCCTGGAGCTCCACCGTCTGAGACAAATCCTACCAAGATTTGAGGCTGGGTGGCTCAGTCGGTAGCGCACTAGGCTCGTAATCTGTAGTTCTCAGGTTCGAATCCCAGCTAAGTCAGCGTTGAGATTTATCTCCGCAAAATTCCCCGCCCTGCCCACGGTCAGTAGGGGACACCGATGGGCTTGGAAAGTCCGCCGTCCTTCGGATGGGACGTTAAGCCGTGGTCCCGTGTGCGGGAGAGCCATACACTGTGCACGTTAAAGAACACACCGGATAGCCTTGACGGGAGGCTACCATCTGTCTCCCAACAGCCATTTCAGTGGGTCTCCTCCTCCAACCTTCTCTGAACCTTAGGGGTCCATGTGACCTGGCCATTTAGCCCATGTTGTGCGAAAAAATGCCGCTCACAGGTAAAACAACCCAACCTATCCTGAATACGTATTCTGATTTATTATAAGTTTGCAAATTTTAATATTCCCCCAAAAGACTGTTAAATGTGTTATCCACAATCTTCGAACTCCCCCCCCCCTCCTACCCACTGATAATGTGTGTTGCTCCGATTTTCCTAGTTTTGGTACAAAAATTTTTTTTTTGTTTCTTTGTAATTTTTCTCTTTCGTTTCATTTTATTTTTCTACTTCCATTTTTTTTCTTCCTCTTCTGCTGCCTTTTTTTTATTTGCACTTCTTTTGACATACTCCTCTTTTCCTCTTGTGACCATTTTTTTTTATTTCTCAGTTCATCATTTCCTTTTACATTTCTTTTCGTGTGGTTTTGTTTTCCTGTTGAATTTCTTTTTTTCTCTTCCTTTTCTTTCGTATTTCATTTTATTTATGTGTTATGGCTAATCGAAGAGAGTTTGGTTGGGCTGTTTTACCTCTGAGCGGCACTTTTTTGCGCACCATGGGTTAAATGGCCAGGTCACATGGACCCCGAAGGCTCAGAGAAGGTTGGGGGAGGGGACCCACTGGAACAGCTGTTGGGAGACAGATGGTAGCCTCCCGTCAAGGCCATCCAGCGTGTTCTTTAACGTGCACAGGGTATGGCTTTCCCGTACACGGGGCCACGGCATAACGTCCCATCCGACGGACGGCGACCTTTCCAAGCCCATCGGTGTTCCCTACTGACCGTGGGCAAGGCGGGGAGTTTTACGGAGATAAATCTCAACGCTGACCCAGCTGGGACTCGAACCTGGGAACTACAGATTACGAGCCTGGCGCGCTACCGACTAAGCCACCCCCGCCCCATCTTAGGTCACATGGACCCCGAAAGCTCAAAGAGGGTTGATGGAGGGGACCCACTGGAACAGCTGTTGGGAGACAGATGGTAACCTCCCGTGAAGGCCATTCAGTCTGTCCTTTAACGTGCACAGGTTATGGCTCTCTCCCATACACGGGACCACGGTTTTATGTCCCATCCGACGGACGACGGGCTTTACAAGTCAGTCGGTGTCCCCTACTGAATCGAAGAGAGTAACGAGACAAATTCAACAGTTCTAAAAGACAGAGGAACTTCATATCCTCTCTAGTGAACATAAAATTCACCTCGTTAAAGAGGATGAAGTTTCGCTCTTTTTTGAGACGTTAGCACTCTCTAAAGGGGGAAATTCAAACTAGTTGATGATCCGATAAATGGAGAATGTGATTTTTATTTCGTGGTTATCCAACCCAAAATGTCTTTAAAAATTCATTCCTAAAAAAATCGCTTCTCTCAGTGTAAACACATTCAAAAATTCATTCAAAATTTCAAACCTTTGACTTGAACAGTTCCCTTGTAATAAAAGTTTGAAGTTTGGATCTTCCAAATTCGAGACGATGGAAATTGCAATTATTGGGAGACTCAAAAAACGCAGTTACCAATATTTCGTTAGCATCTGTCCAACCCCAAACCACAAAAAGCCCCGCCCTATCCTCGATCAGTAAGGGATGGGGTTGGAAAGGCCGCCGTCCGTCGGATGGGACGTTAAGCCTTGGCCACGTGTGCGGATGAGCCATACCCTGTGCACGTTAAAGAACACGCTGGATGGCCTTGACGGGAGGCTACCATCTGTCTCCCAACCACTGCTCCAGTGGGTGTCCTCCCCCAACCTTCTCTGAGCATTCGGGATCCTTGTGACCTGGTCATTTAGCCCATGGTGTGCAAAAAAGTGCCGCTCAGAGGTAAAACAATCCAACATTGAAGAACACGCTGGATGGCCTTGACGGGAGGCTACCATCTGTCTCCCAGCAGCTGCTCCAGTGGGTGTCCTTCCCAACCTTCTCTGAGCATTCGGGATCCTTGTGACCTGGTCATTTAGCCCATGGTGTGCAAAAAAGTGCCGCTCAGAGGTAAAACAATCCAACATTAAAGAACACGCTGGATGGCCTTGACGGGAGGCTACCATCTGTCTCCCAACAGCTGCTCCAGTGGGTGTCCTCCCCCAACCTTCTCTGATTCTTCGGGGTCCATGTGACCTGGCCATTTAGCCCATGGTGTACAAAAAAAAAGTGCCGCTCGGAGGTAAAACAACCCAACAACTATTTTCAAATTCATATTTTTGCGAATTTGGATTTTGCTCAATGCAGAAATAAAATAAAAAAAAGCTGCAGAGACTTTTATCGATTGAAAATGAACTAACAGTGTATCTATCAATAATTAAACACCGTATAAAAGAAATATCTTGCCATAATCAAGCATAAGTTTCACTCTAAACTTTTTACCTTATTTACCTTTACAAAATTGCATGAGCATTTTGCATAGTTTTCCACAAAATGTTTCCACAAACACCATTGGAATATTCAGAAATGCGAATCCTAATATCTGAATAAATCGTAGAGTTGAATATATAGAGACGGACTAACAGACTAGAGAGTGTTGGTTGGTTGGATTTACCCCTGAGCGGCACTTTTTGGAACACCATGGGCTAAACGGCCAGGTCACATGGACCCCGAAGGCTCAGAAAAGGTTGGGGGAGGAGACCCACTGGAACAGCTGTTGGGAGACAGATGGTAGCCTCCCGTGAAGGCCATCCACCGTGGTTCTTTAACGTGCACAGGGTATGGCTCTCCCGAACAAGGGGGCCCGGCTTAACGTTCCATCCGACGGACGGCGGCCTTTCCAAGCCCATCGGTGTCCCCTACTGACCGTGGGCAGACGGAGAATTTTACGGAGATAAATCTCAACGCTGACCCAACTGGGACTCGAAACTGGGAACTACAGATTACGAGTCTGGTGCACTACCGACTGAGCCACCCCCGCCCCAACTACAGAGTGAAAACAAGATAGTTATTTCTTTAAATTTTTATTTCTTAAAAACAAATAATCCTGGAGCAATTTCTATTTTTGGCATCTAAATGTTTGAATTCCTTGCCATTTGATGCAAGAAATGAACTTTAGTCTTTAATTTTTTTAAAAATATTTAAACAAAAGTTATATTCTTGCTGCTATAATGATTATTTTAAAATTATAAAATGATTATTCAGTTTGTATTTTCGAAACTTTGTTCGCATGTCGTATTTAATCAGCTTTCAAATAATGTTTGTTCCTAAATGGTCAAAATCAAAGGATTTCCAATTCATCTTACGTGGATGCTTTTTCTTAATCCTTTTTTATTTCATTTCATTTATCTCTATTTTCTTTCTACATTTATTTCATTTGATTTTTCCCGATTTCTTTTTCTTTTGTATTTTGTTTTATTTTTCTGTTTTCCTTTTTTCTATACTTCTTTTATTTGCTTTTTTTTTTCTCGTTTTCTTTTCCGCATATATATTTTTATTTGCTTCTGTGTAATTTGCCTCTTATCCTTCATTCTATTCTTATGCTTTCAAGTTTTTTTCTTTTCATTTCTTTCCTTTTATTTCATTAGCATTTTTTCCTACTTGTATGTTTTTATTTCTCTGTTCTGTTCCTTTTTTTTTGCCAGTTCATTATTTCCCTTCGCCCTTTTTTTTTGTGTGGTTTTGTTTTTTCTCTTGAATTTTTTTTTGTCTTTGTTTTCTTTCGTGTTTAATTTTATTTATGTGTTATTCTGTTTCCTTCATCTTTTTTTTTTATCTCATTTTTTCCCTTTATATTACTTTTTGATTAACCGTCCCATGGATTAGCCATCCTATGGCCGAGTGGTTAGCGCGCTTGGCTACCTTGGCTACTGATCTAAGGGACTCTGGGTTCGAGCCCCGGATTAAGGCATGGTTGTATGTGTTGTTTTTCTGCTGAGGTCCTGCCATCCTCTCAGATCTTCTACTTTGGCATATAAACTGACAGGCTCATGTCAGACCTCTGTGGCAAGCAGCTGCTTGAGGGGGTATTTATTATTATTATTTTTATTACTTTTTGTTTATATTTTTTTTTTCCTTTTTTATTTTCTACCATATTTCTTTTTATTTTTTATTGCATTCTTTTTATTTTTGTTTGCCTGTTTTTCTTTCTGTTTTCTTGTTGAATTCTTTTTTCCTTTTCACTTTTTATCCATTTTTTTTTATTTACTTGAATTATTTTCTTTTTTTTTCCAATGGTGGATATTATATTTTTTCCTTTATTATCTGTATAATTTGTAAATTTGCAATCATTATCATTTGTTAGTCGTGTGTTTTTGTGTGGTTCAGTGGATTCGACTGATTGATTTACACTTCCTGTGAAAGTTGTATTGTGAACAGTTACAATTTTTTCCCTGCCTTTTCAAAAATTCAATTTTTTTCCCAAAGTATCACCTATACAATTATTTTCAAAAAAAAAAATCTCACTAAGCCGAATTTATCAGCGGAAACGCATATGGTTTTAACAGATATAATCTAGATTATATCAATATCATGACATAAAATGAAGGAGGAAAAAAATAAATAAAGGAGAAAACCAATAAAGTGAAAAATGTTTCCGATTAAAAACATCCCTTTTTCATCAACCACTCAAATAATTTTTCTTTAACATCAGAAATTTTGCTCAAATCTACAATGTCTTTAGGAATCAAGTTAAATAGTTAAGGAATTTGATATTCTTTGGAATTTTGTCCATAATCATTATAGAATTTTGGTTGTTTTGAAAAACCATTAGCTTTTCTTCTAATAAATTTATCGTGGCAAATATTTTGCCTACAGCTATTATTAAAGAAGTTATTGATAAGCAAACAAACAAACACAAATAACCTTTCAATAGGTAAAATTCTGAACAAATCAAAAATATCATTTTTCGTTGTAAGGGAATTTTTAACTTCTGACTTACACAATCCTTTTAGCAGTCTAATTTGTATTTTTTTTAATTTTATTTAATTCTGCCTTATAGGCTGTCCCATAAACTGTTATTCCATAGCTAATTATAGATTCCAAAAAAATATTAAATCAGTTAATTGTGTATCAACAAAGAAGTTAAGATTCCTAATTTTAAATGCTACAAATCGTAATCTTGAACACATCCCGTCAATACGTTTATTCCATCTCTATTTTGAATTCATTTTCAAGCCTAGGTAAATTATTTCAATTACTTCTTCTATTTTAGGACAATTGCATATATCAGGTAATAAACCATCCTACTTATAACAACTGATTGGATGTTTGGTAATACTTCTGTTAAATATGCAATGCTGAAAACCAATACACATTTTTTTTTCTCTCATTTATTCTCAGTTTATTATTAGCATCCAATTAACTGCTTTATTAAAATCATTTTGTAGTTGCAAATAGAGGTTTCTAAATCTGAATGGAAGATGATTAGCACTGTATCATTAGCATACATATATAATCACTATTGAAATTAATATTAGCCAAATCATTTATAGATATAGTTATATTTGAAATAACATAGGGCCGAGAATAGATCCTTGTGGAACTCCAAATTCGTCATAAACACTGTTTCAAAATCGATGGATGCCGAAAAGTCGCTACGCAAACTTCTAAAATAGTAACTGTTTAGTAAATAATTTATTATTAACTTTTAAGGCAATTCTTACGACTAGCAACACTGTTCCAGTTTCTAGAATTCTTTTTAGGCAGGGTGGATCAATTGGTAGCACACCAAGCTGGTAATCTGCAATTCCCAGGTTCGAGTCCCAGCTGAGCCAGCTTTGAGATTTATCTTCTAAAAACTCCTTGCCCTGCCTACGGTCAGTAGGGGACACCGAAGGGCTTGGAAAGGCCGCCGTCCGTCAGATGGGACGTTAAGCTGTTGCCCCGTGTGCGGAAGAACCATACTCTGTGCACGTTAAAGAACACGCTGGATGGCCTTGACGGGAGGCTACCATCTGTCTCCCAACAGCTGTTCCAGTGGGTCCCCTCCCCCAACCTTCTCTGAGCCTTCGGGGTCCATGTGACCTGGCCATTTAGCCCATTGTGAGCACTAATATGCCAATCAGTGGTAAAAAAAAAACCCAACCTGATTATTTGCTGTCTTTATGATCAGGCCATCATGTCCGTCAACTCATCTAACTTAAATCACCAGCGAGCATTCAATTTTTATCGAATAAAAGGGAGAAAAATAGAAATGAAAGAAATCATTGGAGAGAAACGAGCGATGAGGGAAAGAAAACTCTCCCAAAAAAGAAAGATTTATCTCTTCTCAAGACTATTCCAGCTGAGTGACTTTTAATAACGCATTTATTACCTGCTTATTCGAACCTTACGAACAGGTGAGCGGCCCTGTCTTGTTCGACTTTTCCACGTCACCGCTCGAGCGACAACGTCACATCCGGCACTTCCTCCCCTCATCTAAAGACAAAAGTATCTCAGCGAGGCACGATGGAGCGTTAAGAGGCATTGGATGCTGCAGATGCTAAGTGGACGGTCAACATCATATATCAGGTGATGCAGCTCCGTTGCCATGGCGTCGGTACGCACGTCTTCACTGATTCATGTTCCCCCCCACCTCCTCTTCTCCCTGCGTCCCCTCCACTTCCTGTTCGCAGAAGAGCGAGTGTAACTTATGGAAATTGATCTTATCTTTGATGTCGTCGACTTTGAAGTACAGCTGACTTGTGTACTTTCAGATGAATTGCATTGTTATGTTGGGTGCGTCACCATTCACAGCGCGGTTTTTTTGAATTGCTGAATGATCTGTAAAAGCGTGGATACTGTGATCGCATAGTCACTGAGGCTGGGGCAGGGTTGTTTTACCTCTGAGCTGCACTGTTTTGCATACCATGGGCTAAATAGCCAGGTCACATGGACCCCGAAGGCTCAGAGAAGGTTGGGGGAGGGGACCCACTGGAACAGCTGTTGGGAGACAGATGGTAGCCTCCCGTCAAGGCGATCCACCGGGATCTTTAACGTGCACAGGGTATGGCCAAGGCCACCTAGAAGACAAGACCATGACTGCGATACTGTGACGTCACGGATGGAGGGTTGGGTTGGGTTGTTTTACCTCTGAGCTGCACTGTTTTGCATACCATGGGCTAAATAGCCAGGTCACATGGACCCCAAAGGCTCAGAGAAGGTTGGGGGAGGGAATCCACTGGAACAGCTGTTGGGAGACAGATGGCAGCCTCCCGTCAAGGCGATCCACCGGGATCTTTAACGTGCACAGGGTATGGCCAAGGCCACCTAGAAGACAAGGCCATGACAGCGATACTGTGACGTCACGGATGGAGGGTTGGGTTGGGTTGTTTTACCTCTGAGCTGCACTGTTTTGCATACCATGGGCTCAGAGAAGGTTGGGGGAGGGAATCCACTGGAACAGCTGTTGGGAGACAGATGGCAGCCTCCCGTCAAGGCTATCCACCGGGATCTTTAACGTGCACAGGGTATGGCCAAGGCCACCTAGAAGACAAGGCCATGACAGCGATACTGTGACGTCACGGATGGAGGGAGAACAGGCGAATGAATTGCGCTGTATAAAACCTTGTTTGCTGCGTTGGCTTTAAATGAGATACCTCATTCGCCTGTTCCCCTCAGTATCACTGTCGTGGCCTTGTCTTCTAGGTGGCTTTGGTATGGCTCTGCCACACATAGGACGACAGCTTAACGTCCCATCCGACGGACGGTGGCTTTTCCAAGCCCATTGGACACTTCCCTACTGACAGAGGGCAGGGCGGGGAGTTTTGCGGAGATAAATCTCAACAATGGCTGAGCTTGTGCTCGAACCCGGGAACTGCAGATTTCGAGACTGACCCTCTACTAACAGATTTTAGAGAGGTACATCGATGACATTCTCCGTAGCTTTCTCTTAAAACAAAACATTATTTCTAATAGACAATATGGCTTTCAGAAGGGTTGGGTTGTTTTACCTCTGAGCGGCACTTTTCTGCACACCATGGGCTAAATGGCCAGGTCACAAGGACCCCGAAGGCTCAGAGAAGGTTGGTGGAGGGGACCCACTGGAACACCTGTTGGGAGACAGATGGTAGCCTCCCGTCAAGGCCATCCAGCGTGTTCTTTAACGTGCACAGGGTATGGCTCTCCCACACACGGGGCCACGGCTTAACGTCCCATCCGACGGACGGCGGCCTTTCGAAGCCCATCGGTGTCCCCTACTGACCGAGGACAAGGCGGGGAATTTTGCGGAGATAAATCTCAACGCTGACCCAGCTGGGACTCGAACCTGGGAACTACAGATTACGAGCCTAGCGCGCTACCGACTGAGCCACCCCCGCCCCCTTCCAGAAGGGAAAAAGTACTACAACTCTACTGTCCAATTTTGCAGAATGTGTTAATAAAGCCTTGAACTATGGAGAAAAGGTTTCTGCTCTCTTTGTCGACTTTAGTAACAATTGGATCACAATATACTTCTTTCAAAACTTGAAAACTATGGAATTAGAGGGACAGCTCTTATGTGGTTCAAAAATTACCTAAGTAATAGGACTATTATAACCAAAATTGAAAATGCATCAAGTAGCGAAAGAAAACTGAATGTTGGAGTTCCACAAGGATCTATACTTGAACCCTTGTTGTTCCTCCTGTATGTTAATGATATGACTAATTTAAAATTAAAAAGAAAATTATTTCTTTATGCTGATGATACTGTTATTTTAAACAGCAATCGCGACGTGGACGCGGCTATAAGAGAATTACAGGATGACTATATTTGCTTGGTGAGATAGCTGAATATTAATTTAATACATATAAATAAAAAAATTAATAAATACCCCCTCAAGTAGCTGCTTGCCACAGAGGTCTGACAGGAGCCTGTCAGTTTATATGCCACAGTAGAAGATCTGAGAGAATGGCAGGACCTCAGCAGAAAACAACACGAACATCCATGCCATACCCAGGGCTCGAACCCAGGTCCCGTAGATCAGTAGCCAAGCGCGCTAACCCACTCGGCCACGGGACGGCTTTTAATACATATAAATAACGATAAAACTAAATGGATGATCTTCCACTCCACAGGTACTTTGAAAACATCAAACCACGTCATTAAGACCCACAATAAAAATTGCATATATAAATCCGAAACTTATAAAAATATTTGTGATTGCCATAGCATTGAATTGGTGGATAATTTTAAGTATCTGGGTTTATATTTGGATTCAACCTTTCGATGGAACAGTCACGTCTTGAAGCTATGTGAAAGTCTCAGATATCGCGCCGCTAAAATCTACAAATTGCAATTCATAGTCGATACCGACATTTGCCTCATGGTCTACAAGGCAATTTGTGAATCTTTAATTAGGTATGCAATTACAATATATGGAATAATTGGCATCACTAACCTAAAAAAATTAAAAATTGCAATCATCCACAGCAAAAAATATAATTCCATACAACTTAGAGATAATTTTTCAAACGCAAGTGAAAGATTTTCTTTCCTAAATATTCTATCAGTCCAAAATCTCTATAGATATGGCATTATTCTGGACAACGTTTTCAATGACACATATAAAGTACAAATTGCACATGGTAAGAATACCAGACTTCAGACCAATAATTATTTTCAAATCCCGAATTTTGTTAATAATTACGGTTGTTTGTGTCGTTTTTCTGCTGAGGTCCTGCCAACCTCTCAGATCTTCCACTATGGCATGTAAACTGACAGGCTCCTGTCAGACCTCTGTGGCAAGCAGCTGCTTGAGGGGGTGTTTTTATTTTTTAAAAATCTTAAAGAGTATAAAGTGCCGGAGATCTTTAACTAGTTACCAAGAGAAATCATATATCTAACTAATTTTAGTGAGATTACGTTAAAGGTTAAAAACTATTTAAAGAATGTCTGTTAATCTGTAATCCTGAGAAAACCTGTATCTGTATGATTTTTGTGTTCTTTTTAAATATGTTCATTTATGAATGAAAACTAATGCTCATCAATATTTCCTGCAGATAAGCTAATAGCTTTGCGGGTCAAATGTATAAAATCTCTCTACATCTGTATTTTGTGAGATGATGATGATGATGGGTTGTTTTACCTCTGAGCGGCACTTTTTTGCATACCATGGGCTAAATGGCCAGGTCACATGGACCCCGTAGGCTCAGAGAAGGTTGGGGGAGGGGTTTGGGTTGGGTTGTTTTACCTCTGAGCGGCACTTTTTTGCACACCATGGACTAAATGGCCAGGTCACATGGACCCCGAAGGCTCAGAGAAGGTTGGGGGAGGAGACCCACTGGAACAGCTGTTGGGAGACAGATCGTAGCCTCCCGTCAAGGCCATCCAGCGTGTTCTTTAACGTGCACAGGGTATGGCTCTCCCGCACACGGGGCCACGGCTTAACGTCCCATCCGACGGACGGCGGCCTTTCCAAGCCCATCGGTGTCCCCTACTGACCGTGGGCAGGGCGGGGAATTTTGCGGAGATAAATCTCAACGCTGACCCAGCTGGGACTCGAACCTGGCAATTACAGATTACGAGCCTGGCGCGCTACCGACTGAGCCACCCCCGCCCCAACGATGATGATGAATAAATATATTATTATTTAAAAAAAAGAGTCACTCCCGCTCTTCAGACTGGACACATTCATGTTAGGATAATGGAACGCCACATTCAAAGTTCCTTAACTTTTCAAATAAGATTTTTACCCAAAAATCTCTCCATAATGGGGCGGGGTGGCTCAGTCGGTAGCGCGCCAGGCTCGTAATCTGTAATTCCCAGGTTCGAGTCCCAGTTGGGTAAGCGTTGAGATTTATCTCCGCAAAATTCCCCACCCTGCCCACGGTCAGCAGGGGACACCGATGGGCTTGAAAAGGCCGCCGTCCGTCGGATGGGACGTTAAGCCGTGGCCCAGTGTGTGGGAGAGCCATACCCTGTGCACGTTAAAGAACACGCTGGATGGCCTTGACGGGAGGCTACCACCTGTCTCCCAACAGCTGTTCCAGTGGGTCACCTCCCCCAACCTTCTCTGAGCCTTCGGGGTCCTTGTGACCTGGCCATTTATCCCATGGTGTGCAAAAAAGTGCCGCTCAGATGTAAAACAACCCAACACGGACCTCGTCTTAACCTCCCTCCCACGTACGGAGGTCGTTCTAAGCTCATTGGTATTCCCTACTGACCGAGGGCTGGGCGGGAATTTTGCGGAGATAAATGTTAATGCTGGCGCAGCTGGGACTCGAACTTGGTAACTGCAGATTACGAGCCTGGCGCGCTACCGACTGAGCCACCTCCCGCCATACTACTAGAAAGCGTGATGATATTTATATTTTTAAATCTGCGAACAGTTCAGTCTGATTTCTTTTCTGCTTACTTTTCGCTGGACTATGCATCAGGACAATCTCAATTAAGCAAACTCTTCTGCAGCGTGGGAAAGTTGGAAGTAGATAAAGGACACTTCGTCGACACTCTGACAGGGGAATTCCCTTTCACACTGTGCAGTGAAGCAAACATTCTGCACCCTCTTCATCAGAGACAAGATTTCATTGTTTCAGAGTTGTCATTGTCTGTGATTAAGGAAAGGTAAGGAATGAGACAAACTGGAGCCATTGTGCTCATTCAGAGCAGGGCTAGCTTTGCGTGACCAGCGCGGGACTCGACCTTTATTCTCAAATCAGATTAGAGAGAGGTTTGACTCTTGTTTTTATTGAAAGGAACGCCGTCGCATCCGACAGAATGAAAAATTATGAGCAAGTCGCTTCTATTAGGGAGAGAAGTGGAAGAAGAATCGACAAATCTAACTGATGGGATAATTTTTTTCGCTTTGTTATGGGAATGATGAGGTGAATTCGGTATTGCTCTGGAAAGTAAGTCACGTGTTAAAAGACAGACGAAGGCAGAAACGGGTTTAATGGGTTACAGCAAAAGAATTTACCGTAATTTTCTCTCGCGTTGTTTTAGTTGTTGTCATTGAGATACAAGAAGAGAGAAAAATGGTTGTTTGGTTGTTTTATCTTTGAGCGGTACTGTTTTTGCAAACTGTGGCTAAATTGCCAGGTCACAAGGACCCGAAGGCTCAGAAAAGGTTGGGGGAGGAGGAAACCCATTGGACAGCTGTTAGGAAACAGATGGTAGCCTCCCATCAAGGCCATCCAGCGTGTTCTTGAACGTGCACTTATATATTTCATGCATTTTTTAAGATAATTTTTAAAGACCTATAAAAGGAGGTGCGAATGTTATACTGTAATGGAAATCTACCGTCTCTCTCCCTTTCTTGGCTAAGTCGATAGCGCCTCAGGCCTGTAATCTGCAGTTCCCAGGTTCGGGGGTGGCTCAGTAGGTAGCGCGCCAAGCTCCTAATCTGTAGTTCCCAGGTTCGAGTCCCAGCTGGGTCAGCGTTGAGATTTATTTCCGCAAAATTCCCCGCCCTGCCCACGGTCAGTAGGGGACACTGATGGGCTTGGAAAGGCCACCGTCCGTCGGATGGGACGTTAAGCCGTGGCCCCGTGTATGGGAGAGAGCCATACCCTGTGCACGCTTAAAGAACACGCTGGATGGCCTTGACGGGAGGCTACCATCTGTCTCCCAACAGTTGTTTCAGTGGGTCTCTTCCCCCAACCTTCTCTGAGCCTTCGGGGTCCATGTGACCTGGCCATTTAGCCCATGGTGTGCAAAAAAGTGCCGCTCAGAGGTAAAACAACCCAATCCCAGGTTCGGGTACCGGCTGGGCCAGCGTTGAGATTTATCACCGCAAAACTCCTCGCCGTACCTTCATTCAGTAGGAGACACCAATGAGCTTGGAAAGCCTCCTCCTTCTCTTGGATGGGGTGTTAAGCCATGCCCCTTGTGCAGGAAAAGTTATATACCCTGTGTACATCCTAATGCTCGAAATGGAGTTTATTTCTTATGTTGTAGAAGTATTGCATCTTTATGATTTGAGATCTGGATCTGCAAAGGTTTATGACACAGCAATGCGGAAGGTCAGCCTCAATGGAGCTTAGCAACGCCCGCGCAGAATACAAAGCGAACGGGCATTTAAGTGTCTTTGGATTGGATTGTTTTACCTCTGAGCGGCACTTTTTTGCACACCATGGGCTAAATGGCCAGGTTACAAGGACCCCGAAGGCTCAGAGAAGGTTGGGGGAGGGGATCCACTGGAACAGTTGTTGGGAGACAGATGGTAGCCTCCCGTCAAGGCCATCCAGCGTGTTCTTTAACGTGCACAGGGTATGGCTTTCCCACATATGGGGCCACGCTTAACGGATTGGATTGTTTTACCTCTGAGCGGCACTTTTTTGCACACTATGGGCTAAATGGCCAGGTTACAACGACCCCGAAGGCTCAGAGAAGGTTGGGGGAGGGGATCCACTGGAACAGTTGTTGGGAGACAGATGGTAGGCTCCCGTCAAGGCCATCCAGCGTGTTCTTTAACGTGCACAGGGTATGGCTCTCCCACATATGGGGCCACGGCTTAACGGATTGGATTGGATTGTTTTACCTCTGAGCGGCACTTTTTTGCACACCATGGGCTAAATGGCCAGGTCACAAGGATCCCGAAGGCTCAGAGAAGGTTGGGGGAAGAGACCCACTGGAACAGCTGTTGGGAGACAGATGGTAGCCTCCCGTCAAGGCCATCCAGCGTGTTCTTTAACGTGCACAGGGTATGGCTCTCCAACATATGGGGCCACGGCTTCACGGATGGAATTGGATTGTTTTACCTCTGAGCGGCACTTTTTTGCACACCATGGGCTAAATGGCCAGGTCACAAGGATCCCGAAGGCTCAGAGAAGGTTGGGGGAAGAGACCCACTGGAACAGCTGTTGGGAGACAGATGGTAGCCTCCCGTCAAGGCCATCCAGCGTGTTCTTTAACGTGCACAGGGTATGGCTCTCCCACATATTGGGCCACGGCTTAAAAGATTGGATTGTTTTACCTCTGAGCGGCAGTTTTTTGCACACCATGGGCTAAATGGCCAGGTCACAAGGATCCCGAAGGCTCAGAGAAGGTTGGGGGAAGAGACCCACTGAAACAGCTGTTGGGAGACAGATGGTAGCCTCCCGTCAAGGCCATCCAGCGTGTTCTTTAGCGTGCACAGGGTATGGCTCTCCCACATATGGGGCCACGGCTTCACGGATTGGATTGGATTGTTTTACCTCTGAGCGGCACTTTTTTGCACACCATGGGCTAAATGGCCAGGTCACAAGAATCCCGAAGGCTCAGAGAAGGTTAGGGGAAGAGACCCACTGGAACAGCTGTTGGGAGACAGATGGTAGCCTCCCGTCAAGGCCATCCAGCGTGTTCTTTAACGTGCACAGATTAATGCTCTCCCGCACACGGGGCCACTGCTTAACGTCCCATCCGACGGACGGCGGCCTTTTCAAGCCCATCAGTGTCCTCTACTGACCGTGGGCAGGGCGGGGAAATTTTGCGGAGATAAATCTCAACGCTGACCCAGCTGGGACTCGAACCTGGGAACTACAGATTACGAGCCTGGCGCGCTACCGACTGAGCCACCCCCGCCCCATTTAGGTGTCACCAGTTTGTTTGTTGTTTCCTTAGAGTTTGTTGTACCTTAGATGTTAAGAAAAATTATGATTCCAAGTCACCACAGATCGTGGACAAACAGGTAATCAGATCGCTGGTAATCCAGTTACTTGAAGTGACCCGAAAACAGTTATTTCTTGACCACACCTCAATAGAAAACAAAAGGTTTATTTTGTGTTGATTCTCATTCAGTGCTGCACCCATTGAAGCCTTGAATTGGATCGGCATTTACGCAGAGAGGTATCTAGACTACGGCTGATATAGCCTCGGACATAAATGCCAAATGAAATTTTTTACATATTCGTGTTTAAGTTTCTCATATTCCGGGGCGGGGATGGCTCAGTCGGTAGCGCACCAGGCTCGTTATCTGCAGTTCCCAGGTTCGAGTCCCAACCGGGTCAGTGTTGAGATTTATCTCCGCAAAACTCCCCGCCCTGCCCACGGTCAGTAAGGGACACCGATGGGCTTGGAAAGGCCGCCGTCCATCGGATGGGACGTTAAGCCGTGGTCTCTTGTGCGGGAGAGCCATACCCTGTGCACGTTAAATAACACGCTGGATAGTCTTGACGGGAGGCTACCATCTGTCTCCAAACAGTTGTTCCAGTGCGCTCCTTCACCAACCTTCTCGTACCTTCGAGGTCCTTGTGACCTGGCCATTTAGCCCATGGTGTCAAAAAAGTGCCGCTCATAGGTAAACGAATTCACATATTCCGTTATTGTAAACATAAATACAGGGCCTGGGGGAGGGGATATGATTTCCCCTCCTTTCAGAATGCTAGTAAGAGTAATAATAAAAGCAAAACAATAAATACCCCTCAAGCAGCTGCTTGCTACAAAGGTCTGACAGGAGCCTGTCAGTTTATACGCCATAGTAGAATGTCTGTGAGGATGGCAGGACCTCAGCAGAAAAACAACACAAACACCCATGCCTTACCTGGGGCTCGAACCCAGGTCCCTTGGATCAGTAACCAAGTGTGCTAACCACTCGGCCATGAGAGGCTAAAAATTGTTCACATTTCAATCATTTTTCAAGAAATTTTTAAGAACTTCTAAAACGAAATGGAAATTCTTACACTGCAATGGAAATCCAGTTTCTTGCCCCCCGCCCCTTTTGTCTTTTTCTTAAATTTAAAAAAAAAAAATTTCTTCTTAATTTTTTTTTTAAAACTCGTTCTTGTATCATTTTTATCCGTTAAAAGAGCTTTATCTCAAGATGTCGATTTTGATGATATCAATAACCATTTTGCTAACATGAAGGCAAGAAAAATTAACTTGAAAGAAAAAAAATAAAACCTATTTTATTTTCTGTTGGGTTGTTGTTTTACCTCTGAGCGGCACTTTTTTGCACACAATGGGCTAAATGGCCAGGTCACATGGACCCCGAAGGCTCAGAGAAGGTTGGGTGAGGGGACCCACTGGAACAGCTGTTGGGAGACAGATGGTAGCCTCCCATCAAGGCCATCCAGCGTGTTCTTGAACGTGCACTTATATATTTCATGAATTTTTTAAGATAATTTTTAAAGACCTATAAAAGGATTTGGGTTGGGTTATTTTACCTCTGAGCGGCACTTTTTTGCACACCATGGGCTAAATGGCCAGGTCACATGGACCCCGAAGGCTCAGAGAAGGTTGGGGGAGGGGACCCACTGGAGCAGCTGTTGGGAGACAGATGGTAGCCTCCCGTCAAGGCCATCCAGCGTGTTCTTTAACGTGCACAGAGTATGGCTCTCCCGCACACGGGCCACGGCTTAAAGTCCCATCCGACGGACGGCGGCCTTTCCAAGCCCATCGGTGTCCCCTACTGACCGTGGGCAGGGCGGGGAATTTTTGCGGAGATAAATCTCAACGCTGACCCAGCTGGGACTCGAACCTGGGAACTACAGATTACGAGCCTGGCGCGCTACCGACTGAGCCACCCCCGTCCCATTTTAATGATACTCCTATTTTTTGTGCATTCTATCTAGTTCCGACTGTGGTGGCGGCGGAGGCAACTTTTTTTGCCGTAGGCCTCGTAAAGAGAACCCAATTGGTATTAGTTGTTTGAAGAAATACTTTGAAAGAGCACAGCTGAGACTTGAGATTCGAATGCGGATTTCTATTTTCTTTTGAGAAAAAAAGTATCCTAACTTCATTTATTAAATACTTTCTCAGTCTGCGCTTTTGCCAAAACGCTTTGGGCTGAGTTCTTTTCCCTCTCAGTGGCACTTCTTTGCACCCAATCGGGTTACGGGCAGATTACGAGCCTGGCGCGCTACCGACTGAGCCACCCCCGCCCATTTTCAATAAGGTAAATCACCTTTTGTGGTTAAGAAACGAAAACCAGTTTATTTTCATAAATTGCTCAGAATGTCCATATTACAGTCGGTCAAAAAAATATCCGAACACTATGGTTGATTATAGAATTCAGAAAAAATATCTGACAACCTTCGTGTCACGTGACACGAAGTTTGCCAGATATTTTTTTTGAATTCTGTAATCAACCATAGCGTTCGGATACTTTTTTGAGCGACTGTAGGTGGTCATATTATTTTGATACTAGATCGTGTGGGCTCACTCACGGAAATATTGAGCGTGTGCAGTTACAGTTCACATCAAACTGGAGCGTGTGCAGTAACTGCACACGCTCCAGTTTGCTGTGAACGGTAACTGGAACGTGTACAGTTGCTGTACACGCTCCAGATATTTTTCCTGAATTATGTAATCACGTGACACGAAGGTTGCCAGATCACTAATTTCTAAAAAAATCGTTGCCAGATATTTTTTCTGAATTCTGTAATCAACCATAGTGTTCGGATATTTTTTTGAGCGACTGTACAAGAAAAAAGGCAATTCCTCCTCCCCATCTCGCCAACACAAATATCTTAACAATGCTTTATGTGGCTTGCCAAGATTTTTTTTTCAAGGCTATTGGGGGAAAAATCTTAAGTTCCATAATCCCAACCCCCTCACCACACATACACACACCTAAAAAAAAATCATGGATATGACCCTACTCTCTTTTTATGCGTTTCAACGAATTTTCATTTGTTGCTACTACCTCCTCCTTGATCTAGTAAAAAAATGTTTCTTCCTTACTCAAACCACACCCGAATACCGAAAATCTTTTGTGTCATTCACTCCACTCCCTCCACAGCAAAACATTCTGTCACGTCATTCCACACATTTCTGAATATTTTGTTCCGTTGTTATCCTTCCTAGACTCTAACCCTTTCAAATATTGCTGTGTCGTTGATATTCTTTCCATTCCTGCAAAGTTCTGTGTCGTTGATAAACTTTCCATTCCTGAAACGTTCTGTGTCGTTGATATAATTTCCATTCCTGCAAAGTTCTGTGTCGTTGATAAACTTTCCATTCCTGCAAAGTTCTCTGTCGTTCATATACTTTCCATTCCTGAAAAGTTCTGTGTCGTTCCATTTCTGAAAAGTTCTGTGTCGTTGATATACTCTCCATTCCTGAAAAGTTCTGTGTCGTTGATATACTTTCCATTCCTGAAAAGTTCTCTGAAGTTGATATACTTTCCATTCCCACAAAGTTCTGTGTCATTGATATACTTTCCATTCCCGAAAAGTTCTTGTCATTGATATACTCTCCATTCCTGCAAAGTTCTGTGTCATTGATAAACATTCCATTCCTGAAAAGTTCTCTGTCGTTGATATACTTTCCATTCATGAAAAGTTCTGTGTCATTGATAAACTTTCCATTCCTGAAAAGTTCTGTGTCATTGATATACTTTCCATTCCTGCAAAGTTCTGTGTCGTTGATAAACTTTCCATTCCTGAAAAGTTCTGTGTCGTGGATAAACTTTCCATTCCTGCAAAGTTCTCTGTCATTGATATACTTTCCATTCCTGAAAAGTTCTGTGTCGTTGACAAACTTTCCATTCCTGCAAAGTTCTGTATCATTGATATACTTTCCATTCCTGAAAAGTTCTATGTCGTTGATAAACTTTCCATTCCTGCAAAGTTCTGTGTCGTTGATAAACTTTCCATTCCTGCAAAGTTCTCTGTCGTTGATATATTTTTCATTCTTGAAAAGTTCTGTGTCATTGATAAACTTTCCATTCCTGCAAAGTTCTCTGTCGTTGATATACTTTCCATTCCTGCAAAGTTTTGTGTCGTTGATAAGCTTTCCATTCCTGCAAAGTTCTCTACCGTTGATATACTTTCCATTCCTGCAAAGTTCTGTGTCGTTGATAAACTTTCCATTCCTGAAAAGTCTCTGTCGTTGATATATTTTCCATTCTTGAAAAGTTCTGTGTCGTTGATAAACTTTCCATTCCTGAAAAGTTCTGGGTCGTTGATATAATTTCCATTCCTGCAAAGTTCTGTGTCGTTGATAAACTTTCCATTCCTGCAAAGTTCTCTGTCGTTGATATACTTTCCACTCCTCAAAAGTTCTGTTTCGTTGATAAACTTTCCATACCTGCAAAGTTCTGTGTCGTTGACATACTTTCCATTCCTGAAAAGTTCTGTGTCGTTGATAAACTTTCCATTCCTGAAAAGTTCTGTGTCGTTGATAAACTTTCCATTCCTGCAAAGTTCTGTGTCGTTGATAAACTTTCCATTCCTGCAAAGTTCTCTGTCGTTCATATACTTTCCATTCCTGAAAAGTTCTGTGTCGTTCCATTTCTGAAAAGTTCTGTGTCGTTGATATACTCTCCATTCCTGAAAAGTTCTGTGTCGTTGATATACTTTCCATTCCTGAAAAGTTCTCTGAAGTTGATATACTTTCCATTCCCACAAAGTTCTGTGTCGTTGATATACTTTCCATTCCCGAAAAGTTCTTGTCATTGATATACTCTCCATTCCTGCAAAATTCTGTGTCGTTGATAAACATTCCATTCCTGAAAAGTTCTCTGTCGTTGATATACTTTCCATTCATGAAAAGTTCTGTGTCGTTGATAAACTTTCCATTCCTGAAAAGTTCTGTGTCATTGATATACTTTCCATTCCTGCAAAGTTCTGTGTCGTTGATAAACTTTCCATTCCTGAAAAGTTCTGTGTCATTGATATACTTTCCATTCCTGCAAAGTTCTCTGTCGTTCATATACTTTCCATTCCTGAAAAGTTCTGTGTCGTTCCATTTCTGAAAAGTTCTGTGTCGTTGATATACTCTCCATTCCTGAAAAGTTCTGTGTCGTTGATATACTTTCCATTCCTGAAAAGTTCTCTGAAGTTGATATACTTTCCATTCCCACAAAGTTCTGTGTCGTTGATATACTTTCCATTCCCGAAAAGTTCTTGTCATTGATATACTCTCCATTCCTGCAAAATTCTGTGTCGTTGATAAACATTCCATTCCTGAAAAGTTCTCTGTCGTTGATATACTTTCCATTCATGAAAAGTTCTGTGTCGTTGATAAACTTTCCATTCCTGAAAAGTTCTGTGTCATTGATATACTTTCCATTCCTGCAAAGTTCTGTGTCGTTGATAAACTTTCCATTCCTGAAAAGTTCTGTGTCGTTGATAAACTTTCCATTCCTGCAAAGTTCTCTGTCATTGATATACTTTCCATTCCTGAAAAGTTCTGTGTCGTTGACAAATTTTCCATTCCTGCAAAGTTCTGTATCGTTGATAAACTTTCCATTCCTGAAAAGTTCTGTGTCGTTGATAAACTTTCCATTCCTGGAAAGTTCTGTGTCGTTGATAAACTTTCCATTCCTGAAAAGTTCTGTGTCGTTGATAAACTTTCCATTCCTGAAAAGTTCTGTGTCATTGATAAACTTTCCATTCCTGCAAAGTTTTGTGTCGTTGATAAGCTTTCCATTCCTGCAAAGTTCTCTAGCGTTGATATACTTTCCATTCCTGCAAAGTTCTGTGTCGTTGATAAACTTTCCATTCCTGAAAAGTTCTCTGTCGTTGATATATTTTCCATTCTTGAAAAGTTCTGTGTCGTTGATAAACTTTCCATTCCTGAAAAGTTCTCTGTCGTTGATATATTTTCCATTCTTGAAAAATTCTGTGTCGTTGATAAACTTTCCATTCCTGCAAAGTTCTCTGTCGTTGATATACTTTCCATTCCTGCAAAGTTTTGTGTCGTTGATAAGCTTTCCATTCCTGCAAAGTTCTCTATCGTTGATATACTTTCCATTCCTGCAAAATTCTGTGTCGTTGATAAACTTTCCATTCCTGAAAAGTCTCTGTCGTTGATATATTTTCCATTCCTGAAAAGTTCTGTGTCGTTGATAAACTTTCCATTCCTGAAAAGTTCTGTGTCGTTGATAAACTTTCCATTCCTGAAAGGTTCTGGGTCGTTGATATAATTTCCATTCCTGCAAAGTTCTGTGTCGTTGATAAACTTTCCATTCCTGCAAAGTTCTGTGTCGTTGATAAACTTTCCATCCCTGCAAAGTTCCGTGTCATTGACATACTTTCCATTCCTGAAAAGTTCTGTGTCGTTGATAAACTTTCCATTCCTGCAAAGTTCTGTGTCGTTGATAAACTTTCCATTCCTGAAAAGTTCTGTGTCGTTGATATACTCTCCATTCCTGAAAAGTTCCGTGTCGTTGATATACTTTCCATTCCTGAAAAGTTCTCTGAAGTTGATATACTTTCCATTCCCACAAAGTTCTGTGTCGTTGATATACTTTCCATTCCCGAAAATTTCTTGTCATTGATATACTCTCCATTCCTGCAAAGTTCTGTGTCGTTGATAAACATTCCATTCCTGAAAAGTTCTCTGTCGTTGATAAACTTTCCACTCCTGAAAAGTTCTGTGTCATTGATAAACTTTCCATTCCTGAAAAGTTCTTGTCATTGATAAACTTTCCATTCCTGCAAAGTTCTGTGTCGTTTGTAAACTTTCCATTCCTGCAAAGTTCTCTGTCGTTGATATACTTTCCATTCCTGCAAAGTTTTGTGTCGTTGATAAGCTTTCCATTCCTGCAAAGTTCTCTGTCGTTGATATACTTTCCATTCCTGCAAAGTTCTCTGTCGTTGATATACTTTCCATTCCTGAAAAGTTCTTGTCATTGATATACTCTCTATTCCTGCAAAGTTCTGTGTCGTTGATATACTTTCCATTCCTGAAAAGTTCTCTGTCGTTGATATACTTTCCATTCCTGAAAAGTTCTTGTCATTGATATACTCTCCATTCCTGCAAAGTTCTGTGTCGTTGATAAACATTCCATTCCTGCAAAGTTCTGTGTCGTTGATAAACTTTCCATTCCTGCAAAGTTCTCTGTCGTTGATAAACTTTCCATTCCTGAAAAGTTCTGGGTCGTTGATATAATTTCCATTCCTGCAAAGTTCTGTGTCGTTGATAAACTTTCCATTCCTGCAAAGTTCTCTGTCGTTGATATACTCTCCATTCCTGCAAAGTTCTGTGTCATTGATAAACATTCCATTCCTGAAAAGTTCTCTGTCGTTGATAAACTTTCCATTCCTGAAAAGTTCTGTGTCATTGATAAACTTTCCATTCCTGAAAAGTTCTGTGTCATTGATAAACTTTCCATTCCTGCAAAGTTCTGTGTCGTTTGTAAACTTTCCATTCCTGCAAAGTTCTGTGTCGTTTGTAAACTTTCCATTCCTGCAAAGTTCTCTGTCGTTGATATACTTTCCATTCCTGCAAAGTTTTGTGTCGTTGATAAGCTTTCCATTCCTGCAAAGTTCTCTGTCGTTGATATACTTTCCATTCCTGCAAAGTTCTCTGTCGTTGATATACTTTCCATTCCTGAAAAGTTCTTGTCATTGATATACTCTCCATTCCTGCAAAGTTCTGTGTCGTTGATATACTTTCCATTCCTGAAAAGTTCTGGGTCGTTGATATAATTTCCATTCCTGCAAAGTTCTGTGTCGTTGATAAACTTTCCATTCCTGCAAAGTTCTCTGTCGTTGATATACTCTCCATTCCTGCAAAGTTCTGTGTCATTGATAAACATTCCATTCCTGAAAAGTTCTCTGTCGTTGATAAACTTTCCATTCCTGAAAAGTTCTGTGTCATTGATAAACTTTCCATTCCTGCAAAGTTCTGTGTCGTTTGTAAATTTCCATTCCTGCAAAGTTCTCTGTCGTTGATATACTTTCCATTCCTGCAAAGTTCTCTGTCGTTGATATATTTTCCATTCCTGCAAAGTTCTCGTCGTTGATATACTTTCCATTCCTGAAAAGTTCTTGTCATTGATATACTCTCCATTCCTGCAAAGTTCTGTGTCGTTGATATACTTTCCATTCCTGAAAAGTTCTCTGTCGTTGATATACTTTCCATTCCTGAAAAGTTCTTGTCATTGATATACTCTCCATTCCTGCAAAGTTCTGTGTCGTTGATAAACATTCCATTCCTGCAAAGTTCTGTGTCGTTGATAAACTTTCCATTCCTGCAAAGTTCTCTGTCGTTGATAAACTTTCCATTCCTGAAAAGTTCTGGGTCGTTGATATAATTTCCATTCCTGCAAAGTTCTGTGTCGTTGATAAACTTTCCATCCCTGCAAAGTTCTGTGTCGTTGACATACTTTCCATTCCTGAAAAGTTCTGTGTCGTTGATAAACTTTCCATTCCTGAAAAGTTCTGTGTCGTTGATAAACTTTCCATTCCTGAAAAGTTCTGTGTCGTTGATATACTCTCCATTCCTGAAAAGTTCCGTGTCGTTGATATACTTTCCATTCCTGCAAAGTTCTCTGAAGTTGATATACTTTCCATTCCCACAAAGTTCTGTGTCGTTGATATACTTTCCATTCCCGAAAATTTCTCTGTCGTTGATAAACTTTCCATTCCTGAAAAGTTCTGTGTCATTGATAAACTTTCCATTCCTGAAAAGTTCTGTGTCATTGATAAACTTTCCATTCCTGCAAAGTTCTCTGTCGTTTGTAAACTTTCCATTCCTGCAAAGTTCTCTGTCGTTGATATACTTTCCATTCCTGCAAAGTTTTGTGTCGTTGATAAGCTTTCCATTCCTGCAAAGTTCTCTGTCGTTGATATACTTTCCATTCCTGCAAAGTTCTCTGTCGTTGATATACTTTCCATTCCTGCAAAGTTCTCTGTCGTTGATATACTTTCCATTCCTGCAAAGTTCTCTGTCGTTGATATACTTTCCATTCCTGCAAAGTTCTCTGTCCTTGATATACTTTCCATTCCTGCAAAGTTCTGTGTCGTTGATAAACTTTCCATTCCTGCAAAGTTCTGTGTCGTTGATAAACTTTCCATTCCTGCAAAGTTCTATGTCGTTGATAAACTTTCCATTCCTGCAAAGTTCTGTGTCGTTGATAAACTTTCCATTCCTGCAAAGTTCTGTGTCGTTGATAAACTTTCCATTCCTGCAAAGTTCTGTGTCGTTGATAAACTTTCCATTCCTGCAAAGTTCTGTGTCGTTGATAAACTTTCCATTCCTGCAAAGTTCTGTGTCGTTGATAAACTTTCCATTCCTGCAAAGTTCTCTGTCGTTGATAAACTTTCCATTCCTGCAAAGTTCTGTGTCGTTGATAAACTTTCCATTCCTGCAAAGTTCTGTGTCATTGAGAAACTTTCCATATCTTGTACACGCTGGATGGTCTTGATGAAAGTCTTCCATCTATCTAGTAGCAGCTATCCAGTAGGTCCCCTCTCCCCGAGGGTGGGGGGAGCTCAGTCGTTATCGCTCCAGGCTCGTAATCTGCAGTTCCCAGGTTCGAGTCCCGCCTGGGTCAGCATTGAGATTTATCTCCACAAAACTCCCCGCCCTGCCTACGGTCAGTAAGGAACCCCGATGGGCTTGGAAAGGCCGCCGTTTCTCGGATGGAACGTTAAGTCGTGGCCCCGTGTGCAGGAGAGTCATCCCATAAACACGTTAAAGAACACACTGGATGGCTTTGACGGGAGGCTACCATCTGTCTCCCAACAGCTGTTCCAGTGGGTCCCCTACCCCAACCTTCTGTGAGCCTTCGGGGTCCATGTGACCTGGCCATTTAGCCTATGGTATGCAAAAAAGTGCCGCTCAGAGGTAAAAAAAACCCAACCCAATCTCTCTCCCCGACCTTCTCTAAGCCCCCGGGGTCCTCGTGACCTGGACATTCTGGCCCATTTTGCGCAAAGGAGGATAAAATAATCCAACTGATACTACTCCTTCACTCCAGTAGAAAAAATTCTGGTCGTCTTTATATTTCAACATAAAATAATTCTGCTACCTCCTTATAATAGTAAACGTATCACTACCACAACACATGGCGTTAAAAACAATACGAAAAAACGACTTGAAAAACAAAGCGAAACGACCATAGCAATAGCCAATAACAAAGGTAATAGATTTCGCTCCGAAAACAATAACAGTGGCGATGATAAAATACTGGAAGTAACAACATTACGACAGCAACAACAACAACAAGCAGAACGTAAAGGAACGACAAAGCAAATGTTATTGATGAAGCGCAGGAAGCAATTGGTCACAGTAAAGAAAATGACGATTCTTTATAACGGAAAACAACCCCTATGAAAAGGAAAACGACAAGGAACAAAGAAAACATCAACAATGACAGATGGATCCTACAGTAAAGACGACAATAACAAAAAGCTTTAATGATGACAGTAACAACAACGAGGGTGGAAAAATAATAATAGCTGTGGAGAGAAAAAGAGCAGATGGCCACGGGCGGTAAACAACGACTGCAATAATCCTAAAAGTGATTATTTCTTGAGGGGCCAAACACTCCCACCTCCTCGTCCAACCTAGAGAGAAATTAAGTATCCTTTTCTATCTTTAATGTAATCCCAAGTTCCTTAACCTACAGAAAAAAAAAGATAATAATCCTTCTCTTCATCATCAAGGAAACTTCGATAATCATCATCAAGGATCTTCATCATCATCACAAACGTAAAGAGGGAGAAAGAAATTGAATCATCTTTATCTTTATCTTCATGACAACCCCTTCCCCGAATACGGAGAACAAGGAAGCGAATCATCTTTTTCTTCAAGGCGACCTCCTTCCCTGAATATAAAGAGCAAAGAAGCGAATCATTCTTCTCTTCAAAGTTACCTCCTTCCCTGAATATGTAGAGCAACATAAGAACCATCATTCTCTTTAAGCCAACTCCTTTTCCCGAAAATATAGACAACAAAGAATTGAAACATCCTTCTCTTTCAAGACAACCCCCTTTTCCTAATATAGAGAGCAGAAATCAAATCCTCCTTATCTTCAAGGCAACCCACGTTCTACGAATTTAGAGAGCAAGAAGCGAATCCTCCCCTTCAAGGTAACCTCTTTCCCTGAATATAGAGTCCCCCTTCCCCGAATGTAGGGATAAAAAATAAAATCATCCTTCTTTTCTACTCCCCCGAAAATATAGAGAGTAAAGCGATTCATCTTTCTCTTCATGGCAACTCCCTTCCCCGAAAATATGAAGAGCAGAGAAGCAAATCATTCTTATTTTCAAGGCAACTCCCTTCCCCGAAAATATGAAGAGCAAAGAAGCAAATCATCCTTATTTTCAAAGCAATCCCTTCCCCGAAAATATGAAGAGCAAAGAAGCAGATCATCTTTAAATTCAAGGCAACCCCTTCCCGAAAATATGAAGAGCAAAGAAGCAAACCATCCTTATTTTCAAGGCAATCCCCTCCCCGAAAATATGAAGAGTAAAGAAGCAAATTATCCTTAATTTCAAGACAATTTCTTTCTCGAAAATATGAAGAGCAAAGAAGCAAATCATCCTTAATTCCAAGGCAATCTCTTTCTGGAAAATATGAAGAGCAAAGAAGCAAATCATCTTTAATTTCAAGGCAACCCCTTCCCCGAAAATATGAAGAGCAAAGAAGCAAATCATCTTTAATTTCAAGGCAACCCCTTCCCCGAAAATATGAAGAGCAAAGAAGCAAATCATCTTTAATTTCAAGGCAACCCCTTCCCCGAAAATATGAAGAGCTAAGAAGCAAATCATCCTTAATTTCAAAGCAATTCCTTTCCCGTACATAGAAAGCAAAGAATTGAAACATCTTTAATTTCAAGACAACCCCTCTTCCTCTAATACAGAGAGCAAAGAAGCAAATCATCCTTCAAGGCAAATCCGTTTTCCCAAATACAGAGAGAAAAAAAGCAAATCATCTTTCTCTCAATCAAATCTCTCTCAAATCAAAAAAAAAAAATCTCCCCCGAAAATATTGAGAGCAAAGAGGCGAATCATCCTTTAATTAATCTTCAAAAGGAAAATTCATCGCAACCGAACAAAGAATCTTGCTTCTTTTACAAGAAATATTTCAATTTGAATTGCGATGTATACGAGCTGAGCGTTAAAGTGGTTTGTTTAATCGTTTCTCCTCCTTGCATCCCTTATGGCCAGCAGTGCCCTCGCCAACCACATCGGCCTTTTTCTTGCCCAACCATTAATGTCCCCCACAGAAGAGAACGATTGCACCACAAATCTCTCCCCACTCGAGCCTGAACGTAAATACCACTCCACACATCTCGCTTTGCCTTTTCTTACACCGATGCTCATACCCATCCCTCAGCACACACATATTCGCGAGAGCCGCCTCTCTCTCCTCGCCGACTGATGCGTGGAGCAGCGGAGGGATGCTCGGCCGTTTGTCTGCCGTCAGCGAGAGAACGAATGGCTATAAATATCTTCCGGTCTACGCAGATGCCAAGAGCAGCAGGTCAACTGTCTTTCGTCACTGAGATTCGGAATATTCAAGTGCACTATAAAGGTGTCAGGGGACCATATGGGAGAGAGGAGGAGGGGGAGGAGGAAGATTTTAGAGGCTGACCCGGCAGACAGAGTGATGTTGGGATGGTGACATGAAGATGCCTCTGCGGAAATGCTGATGCCGCGGATTATAACTGCCGCGTCCATAAAGTGCAAGTGGGAAGCGACTAGACTTAACGACGGATGTGTACACTATGTTGACAGAAGTTCTCTCACACACTCAACAATTTTAATTTACAGTTTTTTCTCTTTTTTTCCAATAAGTGTATAGTAATATTTTCCTACATTTCACACTAAAAAATCTTTACAGGAATTATGTAAACAATGCACTCAAGTAATTGCATTCAATCTCGACACGTGGGTTGAGTTGTTTTACCTCGGAGTGGCACTTTCTTTTAAAATGAGTTACATGACCAGGTCACAAGGACCCCGAGGGTTCAGAGAAAGTAGGAACAAAGGGACACTGTACAGCTGTTAGATTACAGATGGTATCCTTCCGTCTGCAGATTTGCCAACGTTCATCCGAAATCAACGAGTTACGACTTGCCATCCAGCGTGTTCTTTAACATCCGCAGGGTATGGTCAACGGTTTAATGTCCCATCCGATGAACGGCACTATCTGTCTCCTTCCGTATCGGCCAGGCTCGTAATCTGTAGTTCCCAGGTTCGAGTCCCAGCTGGGTCAGCGTTGAGATTTATCTCCGTAAAATTCCCCGCCCGCCCACGGTCAGTAGGGGACACCGATGGGCTTGGAAAGGCCGCCGTCCGTCGAATGGGACGTTAAGCCGTGGTCCCGTGTGCAGGAGAGCCATACCCTGTGCACGTTAAAGAACACGCTGGATGGCCTTGACGGGAGGCTACCATCTGTCTCCCAACAGCTGTTCCAGTGGGTCCCCTCCCCCAACCTTCTCTGAGCCTTCGGGGTCCATGTGACCTGGCCATTTAGCCCATGGTGTGCAAAAAAGTGCCGCTCAGAGGTAAAACAACCCAACCCAACCCTTTCGTTTCGTGGGAAGGTGTAAATATTTTTATGAAACAAGACCCACTAGTTCCGCCTAAAGCACTACCAGTATAGGGAAATGCCATATTCACCACTAACTACGATCAGGGGTAAGACAGTACCATATAGGTACAGCTCATCCCCGACTACCTAATAGCGAACAGTATTATAGGAGTAAAGCTCATCCATCGGTTAAAACCTAAATTTAATCTGCGCCCCGGTTAGCCACAAACATGTATAGATTCAAGTATGTATAGAAACAATGTATAGATCCAAGTATGTATAGATCCAAGTATGTATCCAACATGTATAGAAACAATGTATAGATCCAAGTATGTATAGATCCAAGTATGTATCCAACATGTATAGAAACAATGTATAGATCCAAGTATGTATAGATCCAAGTATGTATCCAACATGTATAGAAACAATGTATAGATCCAAGTATGTATCCAACATGTATAGAAACAATGTATAGATCCAAGTTGCCTCGTCTCCCGTGGTGGGAACTCTTAGTCGGGCACGAAATTTGGGGCTCTGTCCGACCTAACGGACCAAGTCCGTCAGCAGGGCCCCCCAACAACTCCCCTGAGATGGAGGTCTTAGCCTGTCCAACCGGGGCCCAAACCGGTCAGCAGAGCCTTCGACCTCAATGGGCACTCAAGCTCCCCCCCCACCACCACCACCACCACCACGACAAGAGTGTAGGGTTAATGGAGATAAATCTCAACACTAATGCAGTGGGACTTGACCAGGACTCTGCAGGTTCAGCTAATGCAGTGGGACTTGAACCAGGACTCTGCAGGTTCTGAGCCTCGGTACGCTACCGGCTGAGTCCCTTCTCCCCGTTGTAGAGAGGACAAAAGTAGAGGGAAAAAGTCCAAAGGATGGCAACAGGAAATTGGTAGGGAAAATTAACGGGAGATTAATCACTGACCTAACGATTCTTCTGTGATCTTGTATGGCAGGCAGCCATATATATATATAAAACATTTGGCAGAGCTTTGGGAGGAAACTTCCAGCTGCTGATGTCATGTTGAAGTTTTCACTTTAACTCTTTTCTGAATCTCGAGTTCCTTGTAACCCGGGGCGGGGGTGGCTCAGTCGGTAGCGCGCCAGGCTCATAATCTGTAGTTCCCAGGTTCGAGTCCCAGCTGGGTCAGCGTTGAGATTTATCTCCGCAAAATTCCCCGCCCTGCCCACGGTCAGTAGGGGACACCGATGGGCTTGGAAAGGCCGCCGTTCGTCGTATGGGACGTTAAACCGTGGCCCCGTGTGCGGGAGAGACATACCCTGTGCACGTTAAAGAACACGCTGGATGGCCGTGACGGGAGGCTACCATCTGTCTCCCAACAGCTGTTCCAGTGGGTCCCCTCCCCTAACCTTCTCTGAGCCTTCGGGGTCCATGTGACCTGGCCATTTAGCCCATGGTGTGCAAAAAAGTGCCGCTCAGAGGTAAAACAACCCAACGTTAAAGAACACGCTGGATGGCCTTGACGGGAGGCTACCATCTGTCTCCCAACAGCTGTTCCAGTGGGTCCCCTCCCTCAACCTTCTCTGAGCCTTCGGGGTCCATGTGACCTGGCCATTTAGCCCATGGTGTGCGAAAAAGTGCCGCTCAGAAGTAAAACAACCCAACCCAACCTTGTAACCTGGCTAACCAGTCCAGCAAGAAAAGGCAACTCAATGGGAAGAATAACCAGACGAAAGGAAGCCACTGGTAACATCCTGGGCGTTAAAACAGGTGGGTGAAGACAGAAATCACTTCTTCTGACACCCTAAGGAGAGTTGGTTAATTTGTCGCATTTGAATACAGTGCCAAGATATGAGCCGAAGAGCGTTACAAGTTGCGCCCTTGGCACACGAACAGCAAAAGCTCTCGGCTGCTGAGGTGGTGGTCGATCCTCTTCACTCTCACTTCTGCTGGGTGGAAATGGACTTCTTGTCTCTTCGTCTTCTTCCATCGAAAGGTGACTCAATGAGGCAAACATTTATTTCCTTTGTCCTCCGAGGCCAACTGTAAAACGAGCAACACCTAAACCCGCATTCCACAAATTGCTGCTGGAGCAATTGCGGAACTGCAAGTTGTCAAAGAAACTAAAAAAATTGTTTTTTAAATATTTCTTTCTTTCGTTTTATTTTTGCATTCAAAACAGATATTTATCATGGCCGAATCTAGGCGGGGGGGGGGGGGGGGGGCATATTGCCCCCTCTTTGAAGGATAATAGAGACAAAAAATTCTATTAAACTTCTAATATTTTAAGAATTTTTGGAGACTTTTTTTTTTAAAGATCTTCGAAACAGAGGGGAAAGTGTAATACTGCAATGGAAATCCAGGAGAAGAAACCTTCCTTCCTTTATATATATATTTTTTCTATATTCAGTCGTGATATTTAGTTTAAAAAAAAAATCTGTATTTAAAGCACACCTTACTAATGTGTTCTTAATTAAAAACTAATATTATTTTTTCATTTGGGGGGAGAGGGAGGATGGTTTGCTTAATTGGTAGTGTGTCAGGCTCGTAATCTTCATTCCCCAGGTTCGAGTGGTGCTGGGTGGCTCAGTCGGTAGCGCGCCAGGCTCGTAATCTGCAGTTCCCAGGTTCGAGTCCCAGCTGAGTCAGCGTTAAGATTTATCTCCGCAAAATTCCCCGCCTTCCCCACGGTTAGTAGGGGACACCGATGGGCTTGGAAAGACCGTCGTCCGTCGGATGGGACGTTAAGCCGTGACCCCGTGTGCGGGAGAGCCATACCCTGTGCACTTTAAAGAACACGCTGGATGGCCTTTGACGGGAGGCTACCATCTGTCTCCCAACAGCTGTTCCAGTGGGTCTCCTCCCCCAACCTTCTCTGAGCCTTCGGGGTTCTTATGACCTGGATATTTAGCCCATGGTGTGCAAAAAAAAGTGCCGCTCAGAGGTAAAACAACCCAACACAACCCAGGTTCGAGTCCCAACAAGGCCAGTGTTGAGAATTTTCTTCTCTAATCTTCGTCTCGCCGTCGTTGAGAAAAGGAACACCGATGATTGGCTTGGAAAGGTTGCCATCCATCTGATGTGACGTTAAGCCGTGGTCCCAGTGTGCAGAATAACCATATCCTGTGTACGTTAAAGAGCACGCTGGACAGACTGTCTGCTAATAGCTGTCCAATGGATTTCCACCATCAACCTTCTCTGAGCCCTTAGGATCCTTGTGACTTGACCATAATAGTCTCATAATAGTGCGCAAAAGGTTCCTCTCAGAGGTAAAACAATCTCATCCAAAATTACATTAATTCAGATTGCAGTAAACACTGAAATACTTTCCTACGAATTTAGATCGTTAACAAAGATGAGTTCGCGCTCAAAGTTTCGAGCTTGAGCCCAATTTATTTTCCTAATTACAGAACCTGAGCTCATCCGAAGTCCCATTTAAACAAGTTGTCTCCCGAAAGTCTCTACCGATCCTGAGCATGTTAGAGAAGATGCTGGATGGTCTTGACGGGAGGCTACAATCTCTCTCCTAACAGCTGTCCAGCGAGTCCCCTTCCCCACAACCTTCTCTCAGCGAGGGACACCGGCGAAATGATCCAAATCATCTGACACAATGGGTTAAATGGCGAAGTCACTTTGACTTCAAGGGCTCAGAGAAGAGTTGGGTTGGGTTGTTTTACCTCTGAGCGACACTTTTTTCACACCATGGGCTAAATGGCCAGGTCACATTAACCCCGAAGGCTCAGAGAAAGTTGGAGGAGGGAACCCACTGGAACAGCTGTTGGGAGACCAGATGGTATCCTCCCGTCAAGGCCATCCAGTGTGTTCTTTAACGTGCACAGAGTATGGCTCTCCTGTACACGGGACCACCCATCCGACGGACGGCGGCCTTTCCAAGCCCATCGGTGTCCCCCTACTGACCGTGGGCAGGGCGGGGAATCCTCAGAGAAGGTTGGAGGAGGAAATACGAAAGAATGTTTCTAAATGATCCAAATCATCTGACACGATGCGCTAAATGGCCAAGTCACTAGGACCCCTAAGGGTCAGAGAAGGTTGAAGGAGGGAACCCCTTCCTCCAAATTTCTTTGAGCCCTTGGGGTCCTAATGACAAAAAACAGAGGAAACAGATGGCATCCTAAGTCAAGGCCATCCTGCACGTTCTTTAACGTGCACAAAGAATGGTTGTCCTGCACACAGAGTCACGGCTTAACATTTCATTCGACGGACGGCGTTCTCTCCAGGCTGAACCTCAACGCCGGCACTCGAACCTGGGAACAGCAGATTAAGAGTGAGGTGCGCTAGTAAATGACCCAACATCTGCTGCCCTCTCAGAGACAAAAATAAACCGTGCAACTTTTATTGGGTTGGGTTGTTTTACCTCTGAGCGGCACTTTTTTGCACACCATGGGCTAAATGGCCAGGTCACATGGACCCCGAAGGCTCAGAGAAGGTTGGGGGAGGGGACCCACTGGAACAGCTGTTGGGAGACAGATGGTAGCCTCCCGTCAAGGCCATCCAGCGTGTTCTTTAACGTGCACAGGGTATGGCTCTCCCGCATACGGGGCCACAGCTTAACGTCTCATCCGACGGACGGCGGTCTTTCCAAGCCCATCGGTGTCCCCTACTGACCGTGGGCAGGGCGGGGAACTTTGCGGAGATAAATCTCAACGCTGACTCAGCGGGGACTCGAACCTGGGAACTACAGATTACGAGCCTGGCGCGCTACCGACTGAGCCACCCCCGCCCCTACAACTTTTATTGGTAGCAGAACTTCGGTCGTATTCCTGCAATGAATTTAAGACAAAAACGTTGCAGCAAAACAACAATAAACAGTCCAAATGATGTGTTATAAAATCAAGGCAGAGAATCTTTAGATAAAAATTCGTTATCGGAACGAAAATCATTTGAAGTACAGTCGCTCAAAAAAATATCCGACACTATGGTTGATTACAGAATTCAGAAAACATTTCTGGCAACGATTTTTTTTAGATATAAGTGATCAGGCAAACTTCGTGTCACGTGATACAAAGTTTGCCAGATCACTAATTTCTGAAAAAAAAATCGTCGCCAGATATTTTTTCTGAATTCTGTAATCAACCATAGTGTTCGGATATTTTTTAATATATATAATGCGTATGAATATATAATGCAATGAATATGGAGCGTGTGCAGTTACCGTTCACAGCAAACTGGAGCGGTTGCGGTTAATGTTCGCAACACATTGGATCCTGTGAGCTCACAAAGACCTGGATCGTGTGGGCCCACTCATAGAAATATTGAGCGTGTGCAGTTACCGTTCACAGCAAACTGGAGCGTGTACAGTAACTGCACACGCTCCAGTTTGCTGTGAACGGTAACTGGAGCGTGTACAGTTGCTGTACACGCTCCAGATATTTTTCCTGAATTCTGTAATCACGTGACACGAAGGTTGCCAGATCACTAATTTCTAAAAAAATCGTTGCCAGATATTTTTTCTGAATTCTGTAATCAACCATAGCGTTCGGATACTTTTTTGAGCGACTGTAGGTGGTCATATTATTTTGATACTAGATCGTGTGGGCTCACTCACGGAAATATTGAGCGTGTGCAGTTACCGTTCACAGCAAACTGGAGCGTGTGCAGTAACTTCACACGCTCCAGTTTGCTGTGAACAGTAACTGGAGCGTGTACAGTTGCTGTACACGCTCCAGATATTTTTCCTGAATTCTGTAATCACGTGACACGAAGGTTGCCAGATCACTGATTTCTAAAAAAATCGTTGCCAGATATTTTTTCTGAATTCTGTAATCAATCATAGTGTTCGGATATTTTTTTGAGCGACTGTACCAAAAAAAAAAATGATTCAATTGGATTGAAAATTCCCATGTCCAGTGAAGACAAATGCAGGTCATTGATCCAAGCAAAGACATAAAAAGAAGAGACTAGATAAACCTCCCTCGCGATGGACATTCCCATACTCGTGCTTACTATTGTGGGTCGTGAAATGAGGGAGGAAAGGTCATGGGGTCAGTAGGGACGCAAGGAATCCGGTATGGCACGAGGAACAAGAAAGAATCCTTGCTCAACCAGTTCGACAAGAGCCTTGGCTTCTTAAGAGAGGAGGGAAAGTTGGAATGCAGGAGTTACCAAACTTTTCAAAGCCGCGGATGATTATGTTCAACTTTTTTTCCCGTGGAATTCTTATATTTAATCCCCTCCCCCGTGGAATCTTATATTTAACCTGAATGAATTAGTTTATTCACTTAAATATTACAAATATTGCAGCAAAGCTTTACAATTTAACAATAAGTGAAAAGGGAAAACGAATGAAGCCTAAACTTTTAAAATAATGTTTCCTGAAACATAAGGGACGGGGGTGGCTCAGTCGGTAGCGCGCCAGGCTCGTAATCTGTAGTTCCCAGGTTCGAGTCCCAGCTAGGTCAGCGTTGAGATTTATCTCTGCAAAATTCCCCGCCCTGCCCACGGTCAGTAGGGGACACCGATGGGCTTGGAAAGGCCGCCGTCCGTCGGATGGGACGTTAAGCCATGGCCCCGTGTGTGGGAGAGCCATAGCCTGTGCACGTTAAAGAACACGCTGGATGGCCTTGACGGGAGGCTACCATCTGTCTCCCAACAGCTGTTCCAGTGGGTCCCCTCCCCCAACCTTCTCTGAGCCTTCGGGGTCCATGTGACCTGGCCATTTAGCCCATGGTGTGCAAAAAAGTGCCGCTCAGAGGTAAAACAACAACAACCTGAAACATAATAAATTCGCAATACACCGGTGGCAACCTGCCATACTCAAATAAAAAATGACATATTGGGATTTTTTTTTTCTGTAAAAAAATCCCTAAAACAATACTATATTAGCATTTCAAGTAACAAAAATTGCTTTTTTTTTGCAATTTTTATATTTAAACTTATAATAATTGTTAGTGAATGATATCTGAGATTTCGTCGTTCCAAAGGATGCAACCTACAGATTTTACTGTAGGTTGATCAATAGTTTTCCTATAAAAGAATACTCTAATTTTATATTGTCTGATATCATGGGCGTCCGCAGAAAATTTTTCACGGGGGGAAGGTGCAAAGCTTGGAGTCAAATAATTACATCAATAATTTTTATTTAATTATTTAATTTTTTAGTTTTTTTTTCACAAGTAGATTATAGAATACAGTATTGCATCAATACAAAAACACATACATAATGTATGTAAATTAATTACGTTTAAATTGTTACGATTATAATTTGTGAATTTTTTACTCGATCCCGGGGGGGGGGGGACATCCGCAAGGGGGTGCCCCGTTTGCCCCCCCCCCCGACGCCCATGTCTGATATTATAGTCGAGTATCCGACTTTTATTGAAAAAAATCATACAATTCGTTTTGATCCAATACCTTATTTTTCATAGCATAAATGATATTTCCCATAGAAATTTATAAATATTAATGACATTCAGCATTCCCTAAAAAGCCTTTAGATGTTGCACTGGATTGAATTTTAAAATATTTCAACAATATTTTCTGAAGTATAGCATTTAGGCGCAAGAGTGTCTCTCGAAATAGCACCACCATAATATTTGTGTGTATACAGTATAGTAAAGAATAACGTAAACCAAACATAATATTCTGACTGACAATATTCTGCAACTTGTTTATGATGCCAATAATTTTAGAAATTGCAGGCTCCTGTCAGACCTCGGTGGCAACAGCTGCTTGAGGGGGTATTCATTTTTTATTTAACTTTTAGCTGTGAAAACATGAAAATTTCAAGACAATTTATTATGAATCCGTAATTTTACAAATTTAATTTCATTACATAATTTAATCTTGTGGTCATTTATAAATATATTTATCGGATAAAAATCACTTTTTTTATTATGAAAAAATCATACAGTCGCTCAAAAAAGTATCCGAACACTACGGTTGATTGCAGAACTCAGAAAAAATATCTGGCAACGATTTTTTTTTTTAGAAATTAGTGATCTGGCAACGATTTTTTTTTTAGAAATTAGAACCATTTACTGATACTGAAGGAAACTTCGTGTCACGTGACACGAAGGTTGCCAGATCACTAATTTCTAAAAAAAATCGTAGTCAGATATTTTTTCTGAATTCTGTAATCAACCATAGTGTTCGGATATTTTTTAATATATATAATGCGTATGAATATATAATGCAATGAATATGGAGCGTGTGCAGTTACCGTTCACAGCAAACTGGAGCGGTTGCGGTTAATGTTCACAGCACATTGGATCGTGTGGGCTCACTCACGGAAATATTGAGCGTGTGCAGTTACCGTTCACAGCAAACTGGAGCGTGTGCAGTAACTGCACACGCTCCAGTTTGCTGTGAACGGTAACTGGAGCGTGTACAGTTGCTGTACACGCTCCAGATATTTTTCCTGAATTCTGTAATCACGTGACACGAAGGTTGCCAGATCACTAATTTCTAAAAAAAAATCGTTGCCAGATATTTTTTCTGAATTCTGTAATCAACTATAACGTTCGGATACTTTTTTGAGCGACTGTACAATTTTTGCCTTTTTTAAACTTATAGGTAAAGACTTCGGTTTCAAGGATAGGTTAAAAAATAATAGCAATAGGTATTTGAATTTCATTTGCAACACATTTCACCATGTTTATGAAAATATCGCCAATACCAGAAGAAGAATTACTTCTCATAGTGAGTATTGCATTGAATACTTCAGTATCAGTAAATGGTTCAAAGTAAAAACTGTTCGCGAGAGTAATTAATGGATAACTATACCTACTCTGATATGGTCGGCCCTTCCTCAACCTTCTCGAACCTTTGGGGTAATTGTGACCTGAGCATTTAGTCCATTGTATGCAAAAAAGTGACCCTCAAAGGTAAACAAATGTAATACCTATTTTAATGTTAATAATCTGCGCACCAAAGAAACAAGGGACGGGGATGGCTCAGTCAGTAGCGCGCCAGGCTCGTAATCTGCAGTTCCCAGGTTCGAGTCCCACCTGTGCCAGCGTTGAGACTTATCTTCGCAAAACTTCCTACCCGCCCACGGTTAGTAGGGGACACCATGAGCTTGGAATAGGCCGCCGTCTGTCAAATGGGACGTTAAAGTCGTGGGTTGGGTTGGTTGGGTTGTTTTACCTCTGAGCGGCACTTTTTTGCACACCATGGGCTAAATGGCCAGGTCACATGGACCCCGAAGGCTCAGAGAAGGTTGGGGGAGGGGACCCATTGGAACAGCTGTTGGGAGACAGATGGTAGCCTCCCGTCAAGGCCATCCAGCGTGTTCTTTAACGTGCACAGGGTATGGCTCTCCCGCACAGGGGGCCACGGCTTAACGTCCCATCCGACGGACGGCGGCCTTTCCAAGCCCATCGGTGTCCCCTACTGACCGTGGGCAGGGCGGGGATTTTGCGGAGATAAATCTCAACGCTGACTCAGCTGGGACTCGAACCTGGGAACTACAGGTTACGAGCCTGGCGCGCTACCTAAAGTCGTGGCCCCTGTGCGTGAAAACCGTACCCCGTGGCACGAAAGAACACGCTGTATGGCTTTGACGGGAAGCTACCATCTGTCTCCTAACGCAGAGAGAGAGAGGAAATCCAGTGGGTTCCAGTGGGTCAGGAGTCCAGTGGGTTCCCTTCCCCCAACTGTCTTTGAGCGCTCGGAGTTCTTGTGACCTGGCCATCTAGTCCATTGTGTGCAAAAAAAGTGCCTCTCAGAGATAAATTAACCCAACCAAAAAGAAAAAAAAAATCAGACAACCGTTTGAGGTAAAGCAAATCCCCCCCCCCCCCAAAAAAGCACCAAAATAATGGAAGAGAATCAAAAGCCATAGCCTCGCAACAATTTTGAAATGACGACATAAAATTTGAACACCCCAACCACATGAAAAAAGAGCTAATGACGAACGCGCACTAACAATTTGATTTTTTTTAACAAGAACGGATAAGAATTTTCAGCTTCAGATAATCTGAAGGAAGCGAAGTTTACCCTTTTTTTTTTATTTCGAGTCGTCTCCTTCGGTAGGGATGGAGAGAGGAAAGGCTCTGAATAGAGAGAGAAGGCTCGTCCTCCGAAGAGCAAGAAACCAACTGAGCAGCGAGAGAGAGAAGCCACTTACTTCTTTGCCATTATGTGTGCCCTCCGTCGCCATTGCAAGTCCCCGCTCATTCTCTCTTTGTGATCGCTTCTATAGAGCCGTGGCACAGACTGCAAATGGCCTATTGACAAGCGAGGAGCCCTGCGATGTCGATTCGAAGGCTCCTATTGACGGCTCTTCCTCTCTCTCTGCCGGGATCGGAGCTTCACAGAGAATAAATACGTTAGGAAGAAAACATTTATAATTGAATCTCGGCTTCTTCATCTCTGACTTCTGCTGACGTTTAAATGGAATTTTTTTTTTCGGTGTTTTTTTTTTTTGAAAACGACGTATTGTTTTTATTTTGTTATTTAGTAGATATTTGATTTTTTTTTTTATGATTCCATACTTTTTTGGGATGAACGCCCTCCCCAACTATTTCATGGAATGTTATGTTAATGTAAGTGTTATATTACACTCTAATCTCTTTCCGCAGAAAAATTGTATCTCCGCAAAATTCCCCGCCCTGCCCACGGTCAGTAGGGGACACCGATGGGCTTGGAAAGGCCGCCGTCCGTCGGATGGGACGTTAAGCCGTGGCCCCGTGTGCGGGAGAGCCATACCCTGTGCACGTTAAAGAACACGCTGGATGGCCTTGACGGGAGGCTACCATCTGTCTCCGAACACCTGTTCCAGTGGGTCCCCTCCCCCAACCTTCTCTGAGCCTTCGGGGTCCACGTGACCTGGCCGTTTAGCCCATGGTGTGCAAAAAAGTGCCGCTCATAGGTAAAACAACCCAACCCAACCCGCAGAAAAACTGATGGACCCCCCCCCCCCTCTAAATCTCTAAATCGCGTCCGTTGGGGTGTTTGACCTCTGAACGGCACTTTTTTGCACACAATGGGCTAATTGGTCAGGTCGCAAGGGGGCGCGGGTGACTCAGTCGGTAGCGCGTCATGCTCGTAATCTTTAGTTTCCGGGTCCGAATCCCGCCTGGGTCAGCGTTGAGATATACTTCCGTAAAACTCCTTGCCCTGCCCTTGGTCAGTACGGGACAGCTATAGACTTGGAAAGGCAGCAGTCCTGTGAATGGGACGTTCAGCCATCACTCCATGTACGGGAGAAAACAGTAACTGTACGCGTTAAAGAACGCGCTGGATGACCCTAACTGGAGATTATCATCCATCTTCTAACAGCTGTCCAGCGGGTCCCCTCTCCCAATCTTCTCTGAGCCCTTGGAGCCATTTTGCCCATTGTGTGCAAAAATGTGCCTCACAGAAGTAAAATACCCAACCGAGCTGAAAAAGCGTAAAGGGGAGGGGAGATCAAGAAACACATCGAACCGAAAACCGTAATGGGGGGGGGATCAAGAAAAACAATCAAGTCGAAAAAGCGTAAAGGGGGGGGGGAGATCAAGAAACACATCGAACCGAAAACCGTAATCCCCCCCCCCCATTACGGTTTTCGGTTCGATGTGTCAAGAAAAACAATCAAGTCGAAAAAGCGTAAAGGGGGGGGGGGGCAATTATGTCACTGCTCAAGGGCATGGCCATTGGAAAGAACTGGAGCACCACCTACCTGACTGTGTTGTTGGGTTGGATTGTTTTACTTCTGAGCGGCACTTTTTTGCACACCATGGGCTAAATGGCCAGGTCACATGGACCTCGAAGGCTCAGAGAAGGTTAGAGGAGGGGACCCACTGGAACAGCTGTTGGAAGACAGATGGTAGCCTCCCGTCAAGGCCATCCAGCGTGTTCTTTAACGTGCACAGGGTATGGCTCTCCCGCACACGGGGCCACGGCTTAACGTCCCATCCGACGGACGGTGGCCTTTCCAAGCCCATCGGTGTCCTCTAATGACCGTGGGCAGGGCGGGGAATTTTGCGGAGATAAATCTCAACGCTGACCCAGCTGGGACTCGAACCTGGGGACTACAGATTACGAGCGTGGCGCGCTACCGACTGAGCCACCCCCGCCCCCCAGAAAGAAGGGGAGACCTAGGATGCGGTGGGCAGACAATGTCAAACAGGACCTTATTAGAATTGGTGTGCAGTGGCCAGATGCAGTAGATGTAGCTCAGGATGGACTTGCTTGGAGAACTAAATTGCACGGTCTGGTTGGACCTCCGTAGCCCATGGCTACTTGATGATGATGATGATGATGAGAAGGTCTGTGATTTTATTTTTATGTAATCTGCAGATATCTCACATAAATCAACCCCCCCCCCCTAATCAATATATTTCTCTTCTTCCACCATTACAGAATTCAGAATCAGGCCTCCCCCCAAAATAAACCCACTTAACCCAAATAAATGAAAAAAAAAAAACCCAAAGAAATACTTCAGATTCATTTCCTGCCAAGCAGCTGACTGCACCGGAATACATTGGTCATAAATAAAACGAGTAGATAGCCATTTCAACGTTTTGCTATCGATTTTTACATTATCCACCGTTAATGTCAAAAGCAAACATTTCACGGTGGCCTTCAGAAACTCTCTGTGACACCAGCAAAGGGCCACTCCAGCTGGGCCCCACGTATTTGATCAACACTCGTTAGGAAAATGTGTTGCTTTCATAATTTCCCTCCTTCTGCGAAATCGTCGTAATGGGACGGCAACCGCTTTCACTCTTGGTTTGGGGAGACGTTGACTCAGCTCGTTACAGGGTTTGGCTGACGAAGCAATGGTAACAGTTCGCTAGATAAATAACACGAGAGAGCACTCGTATGGATCAGCTTTTAATAAAGAGCATACTTTTGGCAGATGCGAGGTTAGATTGTGGGATTGGATTTGCCTGTCAGCGCTTGGGGACGGATCAGGCTTCTGGAATTATTGAAGGTGCGGAATTTGCGATTGGAGAGCAAGTACAGATTTGTAAATTTTTTGAGTGGGTAGGGATTAAACTGGAACGCCATTCTGTAATTTTGTTTACTTTTTTAGTTGGGGCGGGGGTGGCTCAGTCGGTCGACTGAGCCACCCCCGCCCCAACTAAACCCCGCGCCAGGCTCGTAATCTGCAGTTCCCAGGTTCGAGTCCCAGCTGGGTCAGCGTTGAGATTTATCTCCGCAAAATTCCCCGCTCTGCCCACGGTCAGTAGGGGACACCGATGGGCTTGGAAAGGCCGCCGTCCGTCGGATGGGACGTTAAGCCGTGGCCCCGTGTGCGGGAGAGCCATACCCTGTGCACGTTAAAGAACACGCTGGATGGCCTTGACGGGAGGCTACCATCTGTCTCCCAACAGCTGTTCCAGTGGGTCCCCTCCCCCAACCTTCTCTGAGCCTTCGGGGTCCATGTGACCTGGCCATTTAGCCTATGGTGTGCAAAAAAGTGCCGCTCAGAGGTAAAACAACCCAATCCAACCCGCAAAAATTCCCGCCTTGCCCACGGTCAGTAGGGGACACCGATGGGCTTGGAAAGGCTGCCGTCCGTCGGATGGGACGTTAAGCCGTGGCCCCGTGTGTGGGAGAGCCATACCCTGTGCACGTTAAAGAACACACTCGATGGCCTTGACGGGAGACTACCATCTGTCTCCCAACAGCTGTTCCAGTGGGTCCCCTCCCCCAACCCTTCTCTGAGCCTTCGGGGTCCATGTGACCTGGCCATTTAGCCCATGGTGTGCAAAAAAGTGCCGCTCAGAGGCAATACAACCCAACCCAACTTTTTTAGTTCATTTATTAAAAAAAAACCGAGTTAATGTTTTCGTCTTGTCTGTTCGTCAGTAGACAGTCAGTCGCTTTTATAAAGATTAATTAATAATTATTTTTTGCTGCTGGAATTTTACGAATCGCATTTTCAGAATCTCCCGTTAATTTTACCGGTGTCCTTTAATCGCGGAAAAAGTTCAAAAAGGTGAAATTTTACAGAATATTGCCGAAGATATATTTTGGGTTGTTTTACCTCTGAGCGGCACTTTTTTTGCACACTATGGGCTAAATGGCCAGGTCACATGGTCCTCGAAGGCTCAGGGAAGGTTGGGGGAGGGGACTCACTGGAACAGCTGTTGGGAGACACATGGTAGCCTCCCGTCAAGGGCATCCAGCGTGTTCTTTAACGTGCACAGGGTATAATAGTTCTACCACACACGGGGCCATAGATTTAACGTCCCATCCAACGGATGCGGCCTTTCCAAGCCCATCGGTGGCCCCTACTGACTGTGAGCAGGGCGGAGAATTTTGTGGAGATAAATCTCAACGCTGACCCAGCTGGGACTCGAACCTGGGAACTACAGATTACGAGCCTGGCGCGCTACCGACTGAGCCACCACCCGCCAATATATTTTGGGTAGAAGCTTGAAATTTTGGTTACTACCAAAATTTCAAATTTCTACCCAAAATATATCGTAATTATGAGTGTATTTTGTATCGCCGTATAGGTAAGGAGATTTTGCACCGGCAGTAATGATTTGCCCCATTACCTTTATTGCAGTTTCGGCAAAAATTCTTTATTTAGTTTCAGGAAGTGGGGAGCTAGGAATAAGATTTGAGTATCAAAATATTCCACCGAACAAGGTTAAAATTTTATAGCCTTTTTCCCTAATCTATTCTGAGTGTCGGATTGGGTTGTTTTACATTTGAGCGGCACTTTTCTGCACACAATGGGCTAAATGGCAGGTCACAAAGACCCCAAGGGTTCAGAGAATGTTGGGAAAGGGGATCCACTGGACAGCTGTTACGAGGTAGATGTAAACTTGCAGTCAAGGCCATCCACGGAGTTATTTAACTTGTACAGGGTATGACTCTGCTGTACACGGAGCAGCGGCTTAACGTTCAATCCGAAGGACGGAGGCCTTTCCAAACCCATCGGTGTCCCCTGCTAACAAGAGCAGGGCGGGGAGTTTTGCGGAGATAAATCTCAAAGCTGCTTTTAGTTTCAGGCATCTACTAAGGGCCTAAAATAAAATTATATGAAGAGACATATTTTTGATTTCAAAGCAGGTAGACAAGTTGTTGGGTTGGGTTGTTTTACCTCTGAGCGGCACTTTTTTGCACACCATGGGCTAAATGGCCAGGTCACACGGACCCCGAAGGCTCAGAGAAGGTTGGGGGAGGGGACCCACTGGAACAGCTGTTGGGAGACACATGGTAGCCTCCCATCAAGGCCATCCAGCGTGTTCTTTAACGTGCACAGGGTATGGCTCTCCCGCACACGGGCCACGGCTTAACGTCCCGTCCGACGGACGGCGGCCTTTCCAAGCCCATCGGTGTCCCCTACTGACCGTGGACAGGGCGGGGAATTTTGCAGAGATAAATCTCAACGCTGACCCAGCTGGGACTCGAACCTGGGAACTACAGATTACGAGCCTGGCGCGCTACCGACTGAGCCACCCCCGCCCCCAGGTAGACAAGTGTTTGAGATTTTGCATACGACGACCGAATTTTCGAGGAGGGAGGAATCTTGGTCTCATTCCCCTCCCCGAGTATGTCTCTGGATAGAATTGCTCTGCGTCGTTCGAGCTCTACTATAATGGCCGAGTGTAGTAGGGGTAATCGTAACGGTTCGGGGATAGTAGATGACACTCTCGTTCACGTTCGGGATGACGTCACCAGTGGCAGAAGTTTTCCGCTCCCTAATTTGCAAGGTACTCTACAGATCGGTCCCCAATTTGGTGTGGTGGTCCCCCTTAATTCTTAGTAGCGTAGGTTTAGAGATTGGGTTACCAGCTGCGGGGGTGGCTCAGTCGGTAGCGCGCCAGGCTCGTAATCTGTAGTTCCCAAGTTCGAGTCCCAGCTGGGTCAGCGTTGAGATTTATCCCCGCAAAATTTCCCACGGTTAGTAGGGGACATCGATGGGCTTGGAAAGGCCGCCATCCGTCGGATGGGACGTTAAGCCGTGGCCCCGTGTGCGGGAGAGCGATACCATGTGCACGTTAAAGAACACGCTGGATGGCCTTGACGGGAGTCTACCATCTGTCTCCCAACAGCTGTTCCAGTGGGTCCCCTCCCCAAACCTTCTCTGAGCCTTCGGGGTCCATGTGACCTGGCTATTGGGTGGAAAATGTGCCGCTCAGAGGTAAAAAAACCCAACGTTAAAGAACACGCTGGATGGCCTTGATGGAAGGCTACCATCTGTCTTCCAACAGCTGCTCCAGTGGGTCTCCTCCCCCAACCTTCACTGAGCCTTCGGGGTCCATGTGACCTGGCTATTGGGTGGAAAATGTGCCTCTCAGAGGTAAAAAAACCCAACGTTAAAGAACACGCTGGATGGCCTTGATGGAAGGCTACCATCTGTCTTCCAACAGCTGTTCCAGTGGGTCCCCTCCCCCAACCTTCACTGAGCCTTCGGGGTCCATGTGACCTGGCTATTGGGTGGAAAATGTGCCCGCTCAGAAGTAAAACAACCCAACGTTAAAGAACACGCTGGATGGCCTTGATGGAAGGCTACCATCTGTCTTCCAACAGCTGCTCCAGTGGGTCTCCTCCCCCAACCTTCACTGAGCCTTCGGGGTCCATGTGACCTGGCTATTGGGTGGAAAATGTGCCGCTCAGAGGTAAAACAACCCAACGTTAAAGAACACGCTGGATGGCCTTGATGGGAGGCTACCATCTGTCTTCCAACAGCTGTTCCAGTGGGTCCCCTCCCCCAACCTTCTCTGAGCTTTCGGGGTCCATGTGACCTGGCTATTGGGTGGAAAAAAGTGCCGCTCAGAGGTAAAACAACCCAAAGTTAAAGAACACGCTGGATGGCCTTGACGGGAAGCTACCATCTGTCTTCCAACAGCTGTTCCAGTGGGTCTCCTCCCCCAACCTTCTCTGAGTCTTTGGGGTCCTTTTGACCTGGCCATTTAGCCCATGGTGTGCAAACAAGTGCCGCTCAGAGGTAAAATAACCCAACAACTCTGAATTAAAACAAAACTTTCAAAGTAGGAATCGTTGGAAACTAAGGAAACGCTTTCCCACTGAAGGAAGAAAAGAAAGGGGGTGGGGGTGGGAGAAGACAGTTCCTACCAAATGCATCACTGGAAATAACAGAAAATAAGACACTTATGATTTTAGCCCATGATAATTGAAATGAATTTAAAACACGACATGACACGTCAGCTACACTGAGAATGCACAGGTTAATTATTGATCAAATATTGAAATTTTTTTGTGAAAGAGCCACAGCCCTTACGATAGGTTCTCGCCAAGGACGAATGGCCTTTATATGGCGGGAGGAAAGAATGGGGGAAACGATGGCCATCAGAAACTGCAGTCCTTCGTTCTTATTATTCAGCCGCAGGAGACACTCAAGTTGACGGCATCTTAAACGAATCTCACAGTTCTTTGTTTCAAACCCAGACAAAATAACTGTTAGGCCATTCCCAGTCAACAACATTTCTAAAGGATATCTTATATTCAATAGAAATACAACTGCATATGAAAATATCTCGAACTCTAACTCTTTCGTCAGTTAATTCAGAAGAGTAAGATAGAACTGACAAAAGAGTTAGAGTTTTCTGTAAGAAATCTGAACGCATTCAACACAGGAAATAGAAGGAGAATTTCTTTCATGTTGACAAAGAGGTGCTAGATTCTAGTTTAAAGGTGCTGTACCTCTTTCATTTCGAAATCAAAGGCTTGAATAGCGATGCTCTGAAGCGCGGCATCTCTCCCATTTCAGAGGTCACCTTGATTGGTTCCTGCATTTCAAGTGGAGTTACTCGAAGGACAATTGTTTTGTTTTCGAGTCCACAGATGGACGCTTTTTTTTTAATTTGTGTCAAAGAGATACAAGGTCGTTGTAGAGGATCGTTTATATCGTTAAGAGTTCGTCGGTGGTGTTAATCTTCGATCACTTTTCGTGAAGACATCTAGGCTTGGGTTATTTTACCTCTGAGCAGCACTTGTTTGCACACCATGGGTTAAATAACCAGGTCAAAAGGACCCCAAAGACTCAGAGAAGGTTGGGGGAAGGGACCCACTGGAACAGCTGTTGGAAGACAGATGGTAGCTTCCCGTCAAGGCCATCCAGCGTGTTCTTTAACGTGCACAGGGTAGGGCTCTCTCTCGCACATAGGGCCACGGCTTAACGTCCCATCCGACGGACCTCGGCCTTTCCAAACCCATCGGTGTTCCCTATTGACTGTGGGCAGGGCGGGGAGTTTTGCGGAGATAAGTCTCAACCCTGACCCAGCTGAGACTCGAACCCCCTCAAAGCAGCGTCGAAAAATTCCTCAAAGGTAAAACAACTCAACCCATACGACATTTAATAATTTTTCGTGTAAACGATTTTGAATATGTAACTTCGATTATTAGCGTATATATAAGAAAAAAAAATATTGAGTTTTTTTTTTTAATTCATCATACCCAACAGTGGGAAAAGGTAAGAGGACTTTGGGTTGGGTTGTTTTACCTCTGAGCGGCACTTTTTTGCACACAATGGGCTAAATGTCCAGGTCACATGGACCCCGAAGGCTCTGAGAAGGTTGGGGGAGGGGACCCACGGGAACAGCTGTTGAGAGACAGATGGTAACCTCCCGTCAAGGCCATCCAGCGTGTTCTTTAACGTTGGGTTGTTTTACCTCTGAGCGGCACTGTTTTGCACACCGTGGGCTAAATGGCCAGGTCACATGGACCCCGAAGGCTCAGAGAAGGTTGGGGGAGGGGGCCCACTGGAACAGCTGTTGGGAGACAGATGGTAGTCTCCCGTCAAGGCCATCCAGTGTGTTCTTTAACGTGCACAGGGTATGGCTCTCCCGTACACGGGGCCACGGCTTAACGTCCCATCCGACGGACAACGGCCTTTTCAATCCCATTGGTGTCCCCTACTGACCGTGGGCAGGGCGGGAAATTTTGCGGAGATAAATCTCAACGCTGACCCAGCTGGGACTCGAAACTACAGATTACGAGCCTGACGCGCTACCGACTGAGCCACTCCCGCCCCCAGTAAGAGGGCTAGGGGATATCTAACATTGACCCTTTTCTTCACTTGGCACGACATTTAATTGAAAAGCAGAATGAAAAAAACTTGAAAAATATTTGTCTCCCTTTACCATCATTTATTTTCATTCAATGACGTCATAAAACCTTAAATTGCTTTAAAACCTTAAAAAAGCCCAAACACAATATGAGCAGTAACAGAGTGAAATGTTATTTTCACATAGACAGTTTTCTCTTTTTAGTTCACAACATTAGAGGATTGGGAATGGAGGATTGCAACCCCCAAGATATTCCCGAAAATGTGCGCGACACTACGTCATCCCAGGCCCCGACCTGCGACATCCATCAGTCCGAGAGAGAAGAACGGCCAGCACAGCTGCCACAGCCATTGATGTCTTCATCAGTGGACCATTCCGTGGGTTCAGCACCTCTCAATCTCGTGCCCTGGGGCTAGCCATTAAATCGCGTGGCCATCAGCGACAGAGAAGGCAGCACGGAATGCCGGGAATGACAGATCTGACCGAGATCTGGCCAGATGGCTCCTCGATGATGAAAAGCAGCCACATCGAGGGATGAGGTGATGGAGTCGGAGGGAAGATGGAGAGATTGGAGACTCCTTTCAGTTGCACACAAACGCAGAGATGGACTCACGTATCCTGCAGGGAAGCTGCAGGACCTCGGCTATAATCAAATAATGGAGGTATTAAATGGGAGGTGAGTGCTGGAAAACATTTCGACGCTGCTGCCGACGTAGCAATAATGCGTTGATGACGTCGAAGAGGAGGGAGAGATGAAGCTATTGTCTAACAATGCTTTGGTGGTGTTAGGATGATAATGTTTTGTGTCGTCATGATGCCTTTCTGAAGTTTTTGTTGTTTGATGTTATGTGTTGACGATTTTTTTTCGTTGTTGGGCATCTAGATTGATTGGTTGAGTGGCAGTCTGCTCCTTTTACTGTTAAAAGTAGATTGAACAGGGAAAGAAAAATGGAGGTTGAGATGCATTATAATTAATTGTAATTGCTGTCCAAGGAGAGATTAGTTAGTCAGCAGGATCTTAGACACACTGAACAGAAGGATTTGCCGTCGAAAAATGAACTATTTTACGAAATGGGCAAGGTTTGATAAACTCTTGATTCTCGTTGACATGAGTACAAGTTCTGTTTTGTTTTCACAGCATGGCAACGGAAAGCACAGACAATAGACATTGTCAACCTAAATTGCGCCGTAATTTATGCTAATCTAAGCTCACAATAAATTTCTAGTATAATCACAGGCTTATTGTAATTTGCTTAAAGACATAAGCTGCATAATTTATGTCAGCCTGATAATTTATGTAAAGCTAATTCAATCCAAACAAAGCACAGGCTTAGAATAACAGATTCAATGCAAATCACAGGCTTAGCATAAATGATTCAAATGCAAAATTAGGCTTAGAACAATTGGTTCAATGCAAAGCATAGGCTTAGCACAACTGATTCAATGCAAAGCTTAGGCTTAGCACAACTGATTCAATGCAAAGCATACGCTTAGCACAACTGATTCAATGCAAAGCATAGGCTAAGCACACACAACAGATTCAATGCAAAGCATAGGCTTAGCACAAACGATTCAATGCAAAGCATAGGCTTAGCACAACTGATTCAATGCAAAGCATAGGCTTAGCACAACTGATTCAATGCAAAGCATAGGCTAAGCACACACAACAGATTCAATGCAAAGCATAGGCTTAGCACACCTGATTCAATGCAAAGTATGGGCTTAGCACAACTGATTCAATACAAAGCATAGGCTTAGCACAACTGATTCAATACAAAGCATAGGCTTAGCACAACTGATTCAATACAAAGCATAGGCTTAGCACAACTGATTCAATGCAAAGCATAGGCTAAGCACACACAACAGATTCAATGCAAAGCATAGGCTTAGTACACACAACAGATTCAATGCAAAGCATAGGCTTAGCACACACAACAGATTCAATGCAAAGCATAAGCTTAGCACAACTGATTCATTACAAAGTATGGGCTTAGCACAACTGATTCAATACAAAGCATAGGCTTAGCACAACTGATTCAATGCAAAGCATAGGCTTAGCACAACTGATTCAATGCAAAGCATAGGCTTAGCACAACTGATTCAATGCAAAGCATAGGCTTAGCACAACTGCTTCAATACAAAGCACAGGCTTAGTACAACTGATTCAATGCAAAGCATAGGCTAAGCACACACAACAGATTCAATGCAAAGCATAGGCTTAGCACACACAACAGATTCAATGCAAAGCATAGGCTTAGCACACACAACAGATTCAATGCAAAGCATAAGCTTAGCACAACTGATTCATTACAAAGTATGGGCTTAGCACAACTGATTCAATACAAAGCATAGGCTTAGCACAACTGATTCAATGCAAAGCATACGCTTAGCACAACTGATTCAATGCAAAGCATAGGCTAAGCACACACAACAGATTCAATGCAAAGCATAGGCTTAGCACACCTGATTCAATGCAAAGTATGGGCTTAGCACAACTGATTCAATACAAAGCATAGGCTTAGCACAACTGATTCAATGCAAAGCATAGGCTAAGCACACACAACAGGTTCAATGCGAAGCATATGCTTAGCACACACAACAGATTCAATGCAAAGCATAGGCTTAGCACAACTGATTCAATACAAAGTATAGGCTTAGCACAACTGATTCAATGCAAAGCATAGGCTAAGCACACACAACAGATTTAATGAAAAGCATAGGCTTAGCACAAATAATTCAATGCAAAGCATAGGCTTAGCACAAATGATACAATGCAAAGCATAGGCTTAGCACACACAACTGGTTCAATGCGAAGCATAGGCTTAGCACACACAACTGGTTCAATGCGAAGCATAGGAATAGCACAACTGATTCAATGCAAAGCATAGGCTTAGCACACACAACAGATTCAATGCAAAGCATAGGCTTAGCACACACAACAGATTCAATGCAAAGCATAAGCTTAGCACAACTGATTCAATGCAAGCATAGGCTAAGCACACACAACAGATTTAATGCAAAGCATAGGCTTAGCACAAATGATTCAATGCAAAGCATAGGCTTAGCATACACAACTGGTTCAATGCGAAGCATAGGCTTAGCACAACTGATTCAATGCAAAGCATAGGCTAAGCACACACAACTGATTCAATGCAAAGCATAGGCTTAGCACAACTGATTCAATGCAAAGCATAGGCTTAGCACAACTGATTCAATGCAAAGCAAAGGCTTAGCACAAATGATTCAATGCAAAGCATAGGCTTAGCACACACAACTGGTTCAATGCGAAACATAGGCTTAGCACACACAACTGGTTAAATGCGAAACATAGGCTTAGCACACACAACAGATTCAATGCAAAGCATAGGCTTAGCACAACTGATTCAATACAAAGCATAGGCTTAGCACAACTGGTTCAATGCGAAGCATAGGCTTAGCACAACTGATTCAATGCAAAGCATAGGCTTAGCACAACTGATTCAATGCAAAGCATAGGCTTAGCACAAATGATTCAATGCAAAGCATAGGCTTAGCACAAATGATTCAATGCAAAGCATAGGCTTAGCACACACAACTGGTTCAATGCGAAGCATAGGCTTAGCACACACAACAGATTCAATGCAAAGCATAGGCATAGCACAACTGATTCAATGCAAAACATAGGCTTAGCACACACAACAGATTCAATGCAAAGCATAGGCTTAGCACACACAACAGATTCAATGCAAAGCATAGGCTTAGCACAACTGATTCAATGCAAGCATAGGCTAAGCACACACAACAGATTTAATGCAAAGCATAGGCTTAGCACAAATGATTCAATGCGAAGCATAGGCTTAGCACAACTGATTCAATGCAAAGCATAGGCTTAACACAACTGGTTCAATGCAAACCATAGGCTTAGCACACACAACAGATTCATTGCAAAGCATAGGCTTAGCACAACTGATTCAATGCAAGCATAGGCTAAGCACACACAACAGATTTAATGCAAAGCATAGGCTTAGAACAAATGATTCAATGCGAAGCATAGGCTTAGCACACACAACTGGTTCAATGCGAAGCATAGGCTTAGCACAACTGATTCAATGCAAAGCATAGGCTAAGCACACACAACAGATTCAATGCAAAGCATAGGCTTAGCACAACTGATTCAATACAAAGCATAGGCTTAGCACAACTGGTTCAATGCGAAGCATAGGCTTAGCACAACTGATTCAATGCAAAGCATAGGCTAAGCACACACAACAGATTCAATGCAAAGCATAGGCTTAGCACAACTGATTCAGTACAAAGCATAGGCTTAGCACACACAACAGATTCAATGCAAAGCATAGGCTTAGCACAACTGATTCAATGCAAGCATAGGCTAAGCACACACAACAGATTTAATGCAAAGCATAGGCTTAGCACAAATGATTCAATGCAAAGCATAGGCTTAGCACACACAACTGGTTCAATGCGAAACATAGGCTTAGCACACACAACAGGTTCAATGCAAAGCATAGGCTTAGCACAACTGATTCAATGCAAAGCATAGGCTTAGCACAACTGATTCAATGCAAAGCATAGGCTTAGCACACAAAACTGGTTCAATGCGAAACATAGGCTTAGCACACACAACTGGTTAAATGCAAAACATAGGCTTAGCACACACAACAGATTCAATGCAAAGCATAGGCTTAGCACAACTGATTCAATGCAAAGCATAGGCTTAGCACACACAACTGGTTCAATGTGAAGCATAGGCTTAGCACAACTGATTCAATGCAAAGCATAGGCTAAGCACACACAACTGGTTCAATGCAAAGCATAGGCATAGCACAACTGATTCAATGCAAAGCATAGGCTTAGCACACACAACAGATTCAATGCAAAGCATAGGCTTAGCACACACAACAGATTCAATGCAAAGCATAAGCTTAGCACAACTGATTCAATGCAAGCATAGGCTAAGCAAACACAACAGATTTAATGCAAAGCATAGGCTTAGCACAAATGATTCAATGCAAAGCATAGGCTTAGCACACACAACTGGTTCAATGCGAAGCATAGGCTTAGCACAACTGATTCAATGCAAAGCATAGGCTAAGCACACACAACAGATTCAATGCAAAGCATAGGCTTAGCACAACTGATTCAATACAAAGCATAGGCTTAGCACAACTGGTTCAATGCGAAGCATAGTCTTAGCACAACTGATTCAATGCAAAGCATAGGCTAAGTACACACAACAGATTCAATGCAAAGCATAGACTTAGTACAAATGATTCAATGCAAAGCATAGGCTTAGCACACACAACTGGTTCAATGCGAAACATAGGCTTAGCACACACAACAGGTTCAATTCAAAGCATAGGCTTAGCACAACTGATTCAATGCAAAGCATAGGCTTAGCACACACAACTGATTCAATGCAAAGCATAGGCCTAGCACAACTGATTCAATGCAAAGCAACGGCTTAGCACAAATGATTCAATGCAAAGCATAGGCTTAGCACACACAACTGGTTCAATGCGAAACATAGGCTTAGCACACACAACTGGTTAAATGCGAAACATAGGCTTAGCACACACAACAGATTCAATGCAAAGCATAGGCTTAGCACAACTGATTCAATACAAAGCATAGGCTTAGCACAACTGGTTCAATGCGAAGCATAGGCTTAGCACAACTGATTCAATGCAAAGCATAGGCTTAGCACAAATGATTCAATGCAAAGCATAGGCTTAGCACACAACTGGTTCAATGCGAAGCATAGGCTTAGCACACAACTGGTTCAATGCGAAGCATAGGCTTAGCACACACAACAGGTTCAATGCAAAGCATAGGCTTAACACACACAACAGATTCAATGCAAAGCATAGGCTTAGCACAACTGATTCAATGCAAAGCGTAGGCTTAGCACAACAGATTCAATGCAAAGCATAGGCTTAGCACACACAACAGGTTCAATGCGAAGCATAGGCTTAGCACACACAACAGATTCAATGCAATGCATAGGCTTAGCACAACTGAGTCAATGCAAAGCATAGGCTTAGTACAACTGTTCCAATGCAAAGCACAGGCTTAGCATAATTATTACGACGTAAAGCATAGGCTTAGAGTAACTGTTCCAATGTAAAGCACAGGCTTAGCAATACTATTTCAATGTAAAGCGCAGGTTAGTTTCATTTATGACAACCTTAAGCAAAAATCAGCATAATTTATATCATCATGAAGCACAGACTAAATCAACCAAACGTAGATCAACGCAAAACGCGAGGTTTCGCAATATTTATAAATATCTAATATTAATATATCCTGAGCATATGCTGATCCCGTGGCCGAGTGCTTAGCGTGCTTTGTTACTGATCGAAGGAACATGGGTCCGAGCCCGCAGTAAGGCATCGATGCTTGTGTTGTCTTTCTGCTGAGGTCTCGCCTTCTATACGGCGTATTAAACTAAGATCTCTGTGGCAAGCAGCTTTTTCAGGTGGAATTTATTTATAAAGCACAGTCTTAGCATAATTTACCGAACCTGAAACACAGTCTCAGTACAGTTTGTAACAAAGTAAAGTCCAAACATCCATATTAACAATAGTGCAATATAAATTCGTTTGAGAATCAAAACACTTCCTTTAGCGATTCAGTGACTTAAAGAATTATGTGTTAGCCGTTTTCCTTTTATTATTTTTTTTTTACCCAATAGCATTTTTTTATTTCATTTTCTGCGGGACATTTTTATAAAACAGTTACTGCGAGATAGTCCTTAAAATGGGGGCAGAACTTTTGATAAGGGATTTTTTAATGAAGCGGGAGTAAAAATTGGGACTTTGTAATTATTTTTGAGGATTGCATGAGCCATTCTGTGAGGGGATGATCTGAACGTTGTCACCGAACGTTTAGTTGGACTTGGCAAATTTCAGATGAGAGTAGAAATCAAGGGACTTATTCGGGAGTTTGTGATCGGTGAGGTAGGAGTTTAATAGAGGGGGCGGAACTTTTGATAAGGGGTATTTTTAATAAAGGGGCGGAACTTTTGATAAGGGGTATTTTTAATAAAGGGTGGCAGAACTTTTGATAAGGGGGTTTTTTAATGAGGGTGGAGTAAAAATTGGGAATAATTTCAGTTAAAATAGAAGGCTTTTCTAAATATAGTACTCATAATATGCACTAGATGGGGCCATTGTTTTTTTTAATAAGGGGGAGGAATTTTTAATAAAGGGGGAATTAATTAATTAATTATTAATTCATGGTTAATTATGGATATTAATAAGGAGGAGTGACCGAACGTGACGTCATATCACGTGACCGGAAGGGGGCGTGGCCGGTGACGTCATGCCGGAAGTATTAACTACGGTGCAGTGCGACTACACTATTAGTGTTAAATGAGATTCTTCTTTCCCTCATTTGATAGCATTTGCTTGAAATCCCCCCCTTCTTTCTCTAATTTTCCCTCCTTACGCAATACAAGCAAAGTACAAAACACTGAAGGGGAATCTTCGACCATTTCCTCCTGTTGAATTCCCATTCCTCTATTCTCTGTTTCTTGAAACTTCTCCTTACAACTTTCCAGCGATGGTTCGTACACGTAATTAAATCTGTGGCCACAATTCCCTCTTCGGGAGTTTAATTACCTGGTTTTACTTCTGTTGTTTCAGATTAATCCGGACGAAAAAGAAGGAGCGTAATTGATATTTAATGATATTTTAAGCAGGTACACTAAAGACGAAAAAATTAATTCTCTCGACTTATGAACATTGGCAAAACAGATCTCGGGAGACTGGTTCTGCTTGGCGGGGTTCACTTCTTTAACGCGATTCATTCTGAAACTTTCATTTAAGGCTGATTAGTAAAGATAAATTTGTGAATGATAAGCCAAGGAAAACTGATTAAAGTTTAGCTGTGTGTTGTTGTGGTATTTGAGGTAGAAGCCGTTTACTGAATTCGCTGGGGCGGGGTTGGCTCAGTCGGTAGCGCGCCAGGTTCGTAATCTGTAGTTCCCAGGTTCGAGTCCCAGCTGGGCCAGCGTTGAGATTTATCTCCGCAAAATTCCCCGCCCTGCCCACGGTCAGTAGGGGACACCGATGGGCTTGGAAAGGCCGCCGTCCGTCGGGTGGGACGTTAATCCGTGGCCCCGTGTACGGGAGAGCCATACCCTGTGCACGTTAAATAACATGCTGGATGGCCTTGACGGGAGGCTACTATCTGTCTCCCAACAGCTGTTCCAGTGGGTCCCCTCCCCCAACCTTCTCTGAGCCTTCGGGGTCCATGTGACCTGGCCATTTAGCCCATGGTGTGCAAAAAAGTGCCGCTCAGAGGTAAAACAACCCAACCCAACCCATCTTCTGCGAAAGTTACAAGCAGTTGTCGTCACTTTGATTACCATTCATAGACAGCAAGACTTTCAACTATAGGCTCTTTTGACTCTTAGGATCCGTCCTAAAAAAAAAAACTGTCTCTAATAGTAAAAGATATCTGTCTGTGGGGCCGTAACTCACCGGAAATCATGGTAGACGCTTCAAAATTTCACAGTGTTTGCCGTCCAAATTTTTGCAGTTACAAGTTTCGAATCGAAATTACAAAATGGGCGCTTTCTAGAACAAAAACATTTACCATACGATTTCTATAGGAAACATATAGGAAATTGCCAAATCAATTGTTACCATACGATTCCTATAGGAAACGGTAGTCACTGCCAAATCAATTGCTACCATTTTCTGAAGTTCAGGCGTGATTTAATTATTTGGAGTTACTGAGCGGCACTTTTTTGCACACCATGGGCTAAATGGCCAGGTCACAAGGACCCCGAAGGCTCGGAGAAGGTTGGGGGAGGGACCCACTGGAACAGCTGTTGGGAGACAGATGGTAGCCTCCCGTCAAGGCCATCCAGCGTGTTCTTTAACGTGCACAGGGTATGGCTCTCCCGCACACGGGGCCACGGCTTAACGTCCCATCCGACGGACGGCGGCCTTTCCAAGCCCATCGGTGTCCCCTACTGACCGTGGGCAGGGCGGGGAATTTTGCGGAGATAAATCTCAACGCTGACTCAGCTGGGACTCGAACCTGGGAACTGCAGATTACGAGCCTGGCGCGCTACCGACTGAGCCACCCCCGCCCCAGCGCGAGAAAGGCGCCGAGCAATAACGAAACAACAGTCTTGACGTGTCAAGGGACGCCGCTCTTACTCAAACAAAACCCTTAAGGGTAGGGTTCGATTCTGAGTGAGAATCAGTCTTGAGCGTCGCTGTCAAACGGGAAGGATGTTTGAACATTCATCAAGGGACGCGTATTCAAATGTCGTGCCATCAAACGCGCTTACTCAAAGAAAAACCCATAAGGAGAGGGTTCGATTCTATGTGAGAATCAAGATTCTTGGTGAATCAAATACAGTTCTGTGGAACTGAAGTGCATTCTCAGTGAACCACGTTGTAGACAAAGGTTGGATATCCTTTCGCCGAGTTTGAGGTCGGTAATGCGAGAATCTGTAAAGTGCGGTTGTCCACCTCATTGCATAATTGTTTGCAGCAGCAAAGGCCTACGGAGTCGAGCGCATCCCCAGCACGTGATTGTATATAAGTGTGAATAAACTGTGTCGTCCCTATACAACTCTCGTGCGTGAATTATTGGATATATCTCTATACATCGCTTGGCGCAGCAAGTCTGAGGCATACGTCGGTACGGGTGTAACATTTGTTTGGTTTGTTTTACCTCTGAGCGGCACTTTTTTGACACCATGGGCTAAATGGCCAGGTCACATGGACCCCGAAGGCTCAGAGAAGGTTGGGGGAGGGATCCACTGGAACAGCTGTTGGGAGACAGATGGTAGCCTCCCGTCAAGGCCATCCATTGGGTTCTTTAACATGCACAGGGTATGGCTCTCCCGCACACGGAGCCACGGCTTAACGTCCCATCCGACGGACGGCGGTCTTTCTTAGCCCGCCGGTGTCCCCTACTGACCGTGGGCAGGGCGGGGAGTTTTGAGGAGATAAATCTCAACGCTATCCCAGCTGGGACTCGAACCTGAGAACTGCAGATTACGAGCCTGTCGCGCTACCGACTGAGCCACCCCCGCCCTACAGGTGTAACAACCCGCAAACCTGTTATTTCACCGAAGTAAGGATGAATGCAATTAAGGGACAAATTCATCGTCCTCCGGCGGCCACGACATTTGGCCCAGGGGTACAATGGCCTTCCCCCCTCCCCCCAAGAAAAAAAAATTCGGTCGTCTTATACGAATTCTCAAACTTGTTTCTTTTATTCGATATCTGAAATGGTTGTCTTCGGACAACTTTAATTTATCTCCAAGTGGGTATCCAATTCTAAAAATAGTCTTAAAAAAAAAAACTGCGAAATTTTGATTCCTTATAGAATATCATTTATTTCAACCTTTCCCGTGCAGAAAAATATTTCAGTAATTTGGAAACCCTACCCGAGCTTTATTCTCAGATATTCCCCCTAACCCGAAACTAAATCCTGGATACGTCGTAATCCTGGCAGGATCTGGAATTCACAAAACTAACTTTAATGCAGTGAAAAATCAGAATATAATGCCGATAAGACAGATGAACGAGCTGCAGTGAATTTATGATAAACGTGTCATGAACGCTCGCGTATGCTTATGCGTGAGATCTACGATGGGTTGGGTTGTTTTACCTCTGAGCGGCACTATTTTGCACACCATGGGCTAAATGGCCAGGTTACATGGACCCCGAAGGCTCAGAGAAGGTTGGGGGAGGGGACCCACTGGAACAGCAGTTGGGAGACAGATGGTAGCCTCCCGTCAAGGCCATCCAGCATGTTCTTTAACGTGCACAGGGTATGTCTCTCCCGCACACGGGGCCACGGTTTAACGTCCCATCCGACGAACGGCGGCCTTTCCAAGCCCATCGGTGTCCCCTACTGACCGTGGGCAGGGCGGGAAATTTTGCGGAGATAAATCTCAACGCTGACCCAGCTGGGACTCGAACCTGGGAACTACAGATTACGAGCCTGGCGCGCTACCGACTGAGCCACCCCCGCCCCTGAGATCTACGTAAACAACAAATTGGAACACAGAACCTATCTGAAAATTAGGAAAGATGGAATTGTTATTGTTGGAGTTGTGGATATGTGAAAGGGGACGTAGTCAGTCTCAGCCTGTACACGAGAAGTGTTTAGAAATAGGTGTTTTATGTGTTTGCCGTCCCGTTGCCGAGTGGTTAGCACGCTTGGCTACTGCTCTAAGGACCTGGGTTCGAGCCCCGGATTAGGCATGGATGTCTGTATCGTTTTTCTGCTGAGGTCCTGCCATCCTCTCAGATCTCCTACTGTGGCATATAAATCTGACAGGCTCCTGTCAGACCTCTGTGGCAAGCAGCTGCTTGAGGGGGTATATATTTTTATTTTTATGTGGTAAATGCGAGGGAGGTTAATTAATTTCATTAGTGTAAATCCTATTAGTGAATTATTAAAGAAAATAAGAGTGGTATACGCCTGAAGTGAAAAGTATTCAAGAGACATGGCAACTTAAGAATGAAGAAGAAGAAACGCCGAATAAAAAAAGCTAGTCTTAACTTTTCTGAAGGAAGAGATTATTGCATGATGTACAGTCGGTCAAAAAATATCCGAACAATATGGTTGATTACAGAATTCAGAAAAAATCGTTGCCAGATATTTTTTCCGAATTCTGTAATCAACCAAAATCGTTACCAGATATTTTTTTCTGAAATCTGTAATCAACCATAGGGTTCGGATCACGGAGGTATGAATGACAGGAGACGCCCTAACGCGCTTTCCCTGTCCAAGGAAAATGATGCTGACGCAGCAGGGCGGGAGGGGCGGGGGTGGCTCAGTCGGTAGCGCGCCAGGCTCGTAATCTGCAGTTCTCAGGTTCGAGTCCCAGCTGGGTCAGCCTTGAGATTTATCTCCGCAAAAATTCCCCGCCCTGCCCACGGTCAGTAGGGGACACTGATGGGCTTGGAAAGGCCGCCGTCCGTCGGATGGGACGTTAAGCCGTGGCCCCGTGTGCCACGGCTTAACCGGAGAGCCATACCCTGTGCACTTTAAAGAACACGCTGGATAGCCTTGACGGGAGGCTACCATCTGTCTCCCAACAGCTGTTCCAGTGGGTCCCCTCCCCCAACCTTCTCTGAGCCTTCGGGGTCCTTGTGACCTGGCCATTTAGCCCATGGTGTACAAAAAAGTGCCGCTCAGAGGTGAAACAACACAAAACACACGCAGCAGGGCGGTAGCCATGTTGTTGCATTCAAAACAAACCGTCTGCCGCTGCAATCAAGCCTACTTTTCACGTGCTATACTCAGTTTTACTGTGCGTTATATGCGGGAAGATTATTTTTTTACGACTAAGAAAAAGCCCATTTAAGCTATTTGGAATTTCTATTGCTTTTTTTAATGCAATAAATATTTCCATACAGAATTACTGTATAGCAGAACTATTTATGTATTTCGTTGAATACGACAATAACAAACAATTGCAAGATTTTGAAAGTTTATTTATACTGCACTGATAACAGTAGAAAACATTTCATGGATAAAACACTAAACATTATATGCAATAGCAGCATTTAAACTGCAAAAAAATCACATTTGTAAGATTCAGAAAATAGCTGTTTTACGTTAAAAAAATTCTCATTCCACAAAAATAAAAAAAATTTGCTTAACAAAACTAAATAAAGCCAATAGTATAAGAAGTAAAAAAAAGAACTAAAAAAATATATATATTTATACAAAAAAAAAACGCCCCAGATGGTGGCTCGAACCCACCAGCTCTATGTTTGTACCCTCAGCTTCACATCTCTCCCCCATCTCATGCTCATTCTCCTCCCTCAGCTTCACATCTCTCTCCCATCTCATGCTCATTCTCCTCCCTCAGCTTCACATCTCTCCCCCATCTCATGCTCATTCTCCTCCCTCAGCTTCACATCTCTCCCCCATCTCATGCTCATTCTCCTCCCTCAGCTTCACATCTCTCCCCCATCTCATGCTCATTCTCCTCCCTCAGCTTCACATCTCTCCCCCATCTCATGCTCATTCTCCTCCCTCAGCTTCACATCTCTCCCCCATCTCATGCTCATTCTCCTCCCTCAGCTTCACATCTCTCCCCCATCTCATGCTCATTCTCCTCCCTCAGCTTCACATCTCTCCCCCATCTCATGCTCATTCTCCTCCCTCAGCTTCACATCTCTCCCCCATCTCATGCTCATTCTCCTCCCTCAGCTTCACATCTCTCCCCCATCTCATGCTCATTCTCCTCCCTCAGCTTCACATCTCTCCCCCATCTCATGCTCATTCTCCTCCCTCAGCTTCACATCTCTCCCCCATCTCATGCTCATTCTCCTCCCTCAGCTTCACATCTCTCCCCCATCTCATGCTCATTCTCCTCCCTCAGCTTCACATCTCTCCCCCATCTCATGCTCATTCTCCTTCCTCAGCTTCACATATCTCCCCCATCTCATGCTCATTCTCCTCCCTCGACCAGAGTTAACAATCAATACAAAATACACAATTATTACAATCTCTCAAAAAAAATCTCATAAGGATTGAAATACATCCCCTCAGCCATAAAGGGAAATTTCAAAATAACATCTGAAAAAACTATGTGAAAAAAAGAAGCAACTAAAAATTATACTAAGCAAAAATAATAAAAAATTTTAAAAATATAAAAAAAAAGAAAAAAAATATATCCACAGGGTGAAGGGAATATAATATCCATTTAAAAAAAAAAGGCAACGTTCCAGACAGTAGCTTGAACCCGACATCTCACCTTAGTTTAATGTCTATATCATTTTTTAGAAAAAAATTGTCTTGAGCCGGGCTTGGAAAGGACGCCGTCCGTCGTATAGACGTTTAAGCCGTGGCCCGTGTGCAGGAGAGCCATACCCTGTGCACGTTAAAGAACACGCTGGATAGCCTTGTCTCCCAACAGCTGTTCCAGTGCGTCCCCTCCCCCAACCTTCTCTGAGCCTTCGGGGTCCTTGTGACTGTCCATTTAGCCCATGGTGTGCAAAAAAGTGCCGCTCAGAAGTAAAACAACCCAACGTTAAAGAACACGCTGGATGGCCTTGATGGAAGGCTACCATCTGTCTCCCAATAGCTGTTCCAGTGGGTCCCCTCCTCCAACCTTCTCTGTGCCTTCGGGGTCCTTGTGACTGTCCATTTAGCCCATGGTGTGCAAAAAAGTGCCTCTCAAAGGTAAAACAACCCAACATCTTTTCCTACCTAGCTTAAAAATCAAGTGTGCTAATTTTTAAATAAGCTTACTGCGACGTCGACTAAACGATAGAAGAAGAGGATTTCAAGAATTTTTCTGTGGCATAACTATTTAATTAAGGAGCTAAGTTGCTCCTAATACGAAAAGGACTTATTCCGTTCCAGATTAAGTGTAACAAACAGAGTTGAATATTTAGACCACAACTAGGCTTAAGCGGTCATCAAGGCAAAAGTCCATTTTCAGAGCATTTATCGTAATCCTGGCCCTTTCCTTAACACCTTTATTGTTATCCCACTTTACACGAATACAGAACGAGTAGTTAAAAGCATTATACAAATATTACACACTCGACGGTTATTCGAAATTGTTTTGTTATTTATAATCCTCTGTAAGTGGTGGTCGTCACGGTGCTTTAACACAGATGCCCTATTAGAGGACGTAATTTATGCGTCAGACTGTCTGCCTCTCAGCATCATTTCTCCTCTCTGACTCCGGAGGATGGGGATCAACGCAACATTACCGTGGATCTTTCCATGCCCTAGTCCTAACTCATCCTCCCTCCCCTCTCACGTCGTTCTCCAGCGCAATCCATAACTGCTGCCCCATCTAGCGGAGGGCTGAGTAATTAATGGCTTGATAGTGAGAATTTTTTTTCTTGAGACCTCGGAGGAGAAAAGATTAAATGGCGTCTGACACTCCAGGGGATCATTAGAAGCACGTGATGGCCAGATAACCGGTGGCCTGGAGCTTCTGGAACTACTCAAAAACTTGATAACAGCAAATGAAGTGGATTTTACTACCAAATAAGTAGCTCGGGCGCTTTGCGAGCAGGATGGCTCGGGATTTTGCTCCTGCATCAAACAATGTTGGTTGATCAGAAATGTATTTTCTTGGCCGTTACTCGGAGAAGAGAAAGAATATTAGTCAGAAGTATTTTCTCGCTGGTCATACAAGGGACCGATATTGAGTAAGGTTTTAGTTTAGTGGCTGCTGTTAGATAAGTGTGCGTTCGCAAAATTGAGACATGATGTTTTCTTTTTGAAAAACAACTTTTTTGATTCAAATCGATTGGCAAGTTATTAAGATGGAAGCAGCTTCGGTGGCGTAGTGGTGTCGATTTGATACTGCAAAGGCTGCGCTCCGGGTTCGAGTCTTAAAAAAGGCACGGTTGTTTGATCTTTCATAACCTACAGATTAGCTGGTAGCTTTGCGTTTCTCATCAGAAATTGTCAGAAAAAAAAGGTACAACAGTTCCTAAATCCTACACATCTCATGGGGATGAGGTACAGTCGCTCAAAAAAATATCCGAACATTATGGTTGATTACAGAATTCAGAAAAAATATCTGGCAACGACTTTTTTTAGAAATTAGTGATCTGGCAACCTTCGTGTCACGTGATTACAGAATTCAGGAAAAATATCTGGAGCGTGTACAGCAACTGTACACGCTCCAGTTACCGTTCACAGCAAACTGGAGCGTGTGCAGTTACTGCACACGCTCCAGTTTGCTGTGAATGGTAACTGCACTCGCTCAATATTTCTATGAGTGAGCCCACACGATCTAGTATCAAAATAATATGACCACCTACAGTCGCTCAAAAAAGTATCCGAACACTATGGTTGATTACAGAATTCAGAAAAAATATCTGGCAACGATTTTTTTTAGAAATTAGTGATCTGGTAACCTTCGTGTCACGTGATTACAGAATTCAGGAAAAATATCTGGAGCGTGTACAGCAACTGTACAAGCTCCAGTTACCGTAAATTAGTGATCTGGCAACCTTCGTGCCAAATCACTAATTTCTAAAAAAAAATGTTGCCAGATATTTTTTCTGAATTCTGCAATCAACCATAGTGTTCGGATACTTTTTTGAGCGACTGTACATCCATCATGGATTTCACCAACACTTCTCTGGTGATCAATTAATTACATGCAGTTGTTAATGGGGAATGATCATTAGTTGGTTACTAATATGGGATTGAGTTCTTTTACCTCTTAGAGGCACTTTTTTTGGCACACAATGGGCCAAAATGATCACTTCACAAGAACCATTCATTGTCATTGTATGTTTTTCAAATTCACATTTATTTTCAATAAGTATTATCTATAATTTATATTACATAAAAAATCCCACTAAACCGAAGCTTATCAGCGGGAATGTAGATATATGTTTTTACAGATATGATCTAGATTGCCTCAATAGTACAAAAAATGAAGGAGAGAAAAAAAGGAATAAATGAGAAAGAAAACTGACACAATGATGAAAGTTTCCAAATAAAAACATCACTTTTTCATCAACCCCTGAAATAATTTATCTTTAACATCACAAATTTTTTTAAGTTAACAATTTCTCTAGGAAGCAAGTTAAATAGGTAGGGAATTTGATATTCTTTGGAATTTCGTCCGTAATTATTATAAAATTTTGGTTGTTTCAAAAAACCCATAGCCTTTTTTCTAGTAAACTTATTGTGGCAAATATTTTGCTTATAGGTATCATCAAAGAAGTTACTGATAACAGAAACAAACACATATAAACTTTCAATAGGTAAAATTTTGAACAAACTGAATATATCATCTTTCGTTGTAAGGGAATTTTGAACTTCTGAATTACACAATCCTTTTAGCAGACTAAATTGTATTCTTTTAATTTCATTTAATTCTGTCTTATAGGCTATCCCATAAACTGTTATCCCATATCTAAATTGTATTTCTGTTGTATCTGTGTTTTCAGCGGTAGGTTAAATGTGAATGTTGCCGTTTTCCAGATGCATGCTGAAGCGAAAGCACTTTTTTTTTAATGCCACCTATGTCACTTAGTCCCCACTTGTAGCCGGAGATGTCAGGGTGTGAATCATTGAGAGGGGGGGGGGGGGGGCGTGAGATGCGGAAATTTTGTAGCAAAGGCAGAAAGAAAACATCCGAGGAATTAAGGAGTTCGCGTTCGTTGAGCTCATCAAAAACAACGTAACTCTTTTTCAGAAACCCTAAAGGAGCAGGGTTCGGTTCTATGGTGAAGTAGAATATGTAGGCAAGGATTAGGATATTCTCTCGCCGAGTTTTGAGGGGCGGGGGTGGCTCAGTCGGTAGCGCGCCAGGCTCGTAATCTGTAGTTCCCAGGTTCGAATCCCAGCTGGGTCAGCGTTGAGATTTATCTCCGCAAAAATTCCCTGCCCTCCCCACGGTCAGTAGGGGACACCGATGGGCTTGGAAAGGCCGCCGTCCGTCGGATGGGACGTTAAGCCGTGGCTCCGTGTGCGGGAGAGCCATACCCTGTGCACCTTAAAGAATACGCTGGATGGCCTTGACGGGAGGCTACCATCTGTCTCCCAACAGCTGTTCCAGTGGGTCCCCTCCCCCAACCTTCTCTGAGCCTACGGGGTCGATGTGACCTGGCCATTTAGACCATGGTGTGCAAAAAAGTGCCGCTCAGAGGTAAAACAACCCAATCCTTGACGAAACTGACAAAATACAGGTATTTTTCTCCCTCAGGCACCAGAAAGAAAAAAGGCTAAAATTTCCAGATTAGTGTAATTAAAAAGAAATATTAAATGTATTCGTTATGAGGTAAAATAAAAATCTATTCATAACAGTCAAAGCATTTCGATAACTAAAAGTCATCAGAAGATCGTTCCGGCTCAATATCAAGCGATGATTTTAGAAATCACTTACCACGTTCGACTAGTTAGGCTACGTTGCGTTGGACTATGGCATTTTTCTGTACACAATGGGCTAAATGGACCCCTTTGACTGAGAAAAGGGAACCCTTTGGGCAACTGTTAGGAGACAGAAGTCTCTCGTCAAGGCCATCCAGCGTGTTCTTTTACGTATACAGGGTATGGTGCACATGGGACCACGACTTTAGGTCCCATTCGATGGACGGCGGCCTCTTCAAGCCTGTCGGTGTCTTCTTTTGTAACTGAGGATAGGTGAAGGTTTGCGGAGATAAATCTCAACCCAGGCACGTGTAGGGCTCGACCTGAGAACTGCAGATTACGAGCCTGGAGCAACACCGACTGAGCTACCACCTGAGTGGGAGAGCCATCCTCTGTGCACCTAAAAGAATCCGCTGGATGAGAGGAGGATGCCAGCTATCTCTTAACAGCTGTTCAGTGGATCCCCAACTTCCTCTGAATCATTGGGGTCCTTTTAACCTGGCCATTTAACCCACCGTGTGCAAAAAAAGTGTCACTCAGGGGTAAAACAATCTAACCGCACTCTTCGATATAACATTATTTTTGCTTAAATTAAGGTTGGGTTGTTTTACCTCTGAGCGGCACTTTTTTGCACACCATGGGCTAAATAGCCAGGTCACATGGACCCCGAAGGCTCAGAGAAGGTTGGGGGAAGCGACCCACTGGAACAGCTGTTGGGAGACAGATGGTAGCCTCCCGTCAATGCCATCCAGCGTGTTCTTTAACGTGCACAGGGTATGGCTCTCCCGCACAAGGGGCCATGGCTTAACGTCCCATCCGACGGACGGCGGCCTTTCCAAGCCCATCGGTGTCCCCTACTGACCGTGGGCAGGGCGGGGAATTTTGCGGAGATAAATCTGAACGTTCACCCAGCTGGGACTCTAACCTGGGAACTACAGATTACGAGCCTGGCTCGCTACCGACTGAGCCACCCCCGCCCCGCTTAAATTAAGTTTCTTAGGAATGGAAAACACCAGAGATTTTTACCCTGGCTTTCACGATACTAGAAATTCTTAACGATTACCGATGAAAATCCACATTTAGGAAGATTTGATTGAGATCATCATCAGTAATATTTTCATACAATTTTTTTTTTCAAATTTTCGAAAATTTCAATATTACTTTTATTTTGAAGAAACGTTTCCAGGAGTAAAAATGATTTAAAAAAATTTAATATTTGATTAAACAAAATAAAAACAGATTAATGATTTTTACTGAATATTAAAAAGGTTTTAATATTCTTTTTTCTTACATCATCCTTTTCAATAACTTCTTTTCTCTCTTACACAGAATATTAGAACCTAAATCTGGCAACCGGTCTACTCTAACGATTTCGATTATTTCCTTTAATCGTAGTTCGGTAATTACTACTTAAGCGACCGATACTATCTCTCCAAGGTTGAAATAACAAATCCGAGTCGAGCATCTACTTTGCGCACTTACCTGTGGCGCTTTGCCTCAAGGGTTGGCGTCCTGATGGAGGCGACCGGGCTCCCGCCTCTCTCGACTTGCCGCTGTCTGGCTCGGGAGTTTCAAATCACACGTGCCCGCAGGGAGGTGGGAGCTTCGAATAGGACACGGCACGTGCGGTCGCTAAACGAGCTGCTACGTCACGCTCCGAGCAGTCGATTGGATTCCTGGGGGAGAAATGACGAAGAATCAGTGAAAGTGGAATGCGCTGCCCGGTCACTTAATACTGTGCTCAGATTTTGCAGGAAAACGGAACGGTTTCGTATGACGGGTTGCGTTGTTTTACCTCTGAGCCGCACTTTTTTGCACACCATGGGCTAAATGGCCAGGTCACATGGACCCCGAAGGCTCATAGAAGGTTGGGGGAGGGGACCCACTGGAACAGCTGTTGGGAGACAGATGGTAGCCTCCCGTCAAGGCCATCCAGCGTGTTCTTTAACGTGCACAGGGTATGTCTCTCCCGAACACGGGGCCACGGCTTAACGTCCCATCCGACGGACGGCGGCCTTTCCAAGCCCATCTGTGTCCCCCCTACTGACCGTGGGCAGGGCGGGGAATTTTGCGGAGATTAATCTCAACGCTGACCCAGCTGGGACTCGAACCTGGGAACTACAGATTACGAGCCTGGCGTGCTACCAACTGAGCCACCCCCGCCCCTGTTTCGTATGACGAAGAGATGGGAACTTTAAGCGTCAATGAATGCGTTTAAAGGGATCGCCAAACATTGTTTCAACTTTCAAGTGATGGGCATATTTTTTCAAAACTTGCCGATATTCAATATTAGGCAAAGCTTTTTGTTTTTGTGGAAAAAAAGATATTGAAAGAAAGGATGGCAAAAAAATGTTTTAAGTTTCAAATGAAGGGCACATTTTCGCGCAACTTGGCAGTATCTAAAAATTAGGGTAGAGGTTGTTTTTTCTCCTTGCAGAGAAAGGAGGATTTGGGTTGTTTTACCTCTGATCGGCACTTTTTTGCACACCATGGGCTAAATGGCCAGGCCGCCGTCCGTCGGATGAAACGTTAAGCCGTGACCTCCTGTGCGGAGAGCCATACTCTGTCCACGTTAAAATACACGCTGGATGGCCTTGATGGCAGGCTACCATCTATCTCCCAACAGCTGTTCCAGTAGGTTCCCTCCCCCAACCTTCTCTGACACTTCGCGGTCCATGTGACCTGGCCATTTACCCCATGGTGTGCAAGAAGGCTCAGAGAAGGTTGGGGGAGGAGACCCACTGGAACAGCTGTTGGGAGACAGATGGTAGCCTCCCGTTAAGGCCATCCAGCGTGTTCTTTAACGTGCACAGGGTATGGCTCTCTCCCGCACACGTGGCCACGGCTTAACGTTCCATCCGATGGACGGCGGCCTATTCCAAGCCCATCGGTGTCCCCTACTGACCATGGGTAGGGCGGGAAGTTTTGCGGAGTTAAATCTCAACGCTGACCCAGCTGGGACTCGAACCTGAGAACTGCAGATTACGAGCCTGGCGCGCTACCGACTGAGCCACCCCCGCCACAAGAGAAATATAGGAAGTGACGTCAAATGCTGTTTTAACTTGAAAGCGAAGGTCGCAGTTTTTGCAAAACCTGTCGATCTCGGAAACTGGGGAGAAGTTTTCTTGTGAAAAAATTTTGCTGAAAGAAATAATGGTAAAATACTGTTTTAGTTTGCAAGTAACGGGCAAGTTTTTTGCAGAATTCGGCGATATCCAAAATTAGGGAGAATTTCTTCTTCTTTGCGAAGAAAAATTATGGACGAAAAAGATCATCAAATACTCTTTTAACTTGCAAGTGAAGGGCACATATTTGCAACCTTTCGATATTCGGAATTGGGGAGATTTTTTGTTGTCTTGAGGAAAAAGAAGATAGAGATAGAATATTTCGTGGCCGAGTGGTTAGTGCGCTTGGCGTTGATTTAAGGGACCTGGGTTCGAGCCCCGGGTAAGGCATGGATGTTAGTGTTGTTTTTCTGCTGAGGTCCTGCCATTCTCACACATCTTCTGCTCTGGAATGTAAACTGGAAAGGCTCCTGTCAGACCTCTGTGGCAAGAAGCTGCCTGAGGGGGTAGTTTTTATTTTATATATGAACAAACCATTTCAAGGAAAAATTTTAAAAAATTGTGTTTTAAAGATAGTTATATTTGCTAATATTCTATAAACTAAAAATTCAATTTTGTCACTTGGCTACTGATTTAAGGGACCTGGGTTCGAGCCCCGGGTAAGGCATGGATGTTAGTGTTGTTTCTCTGCTGAGGAGGGGCGGGGGTGGCTCAGTCGGTAGCGCGCCAGGCTCGTAATCTGTAGTTCCCAGGTTCGAGGCCCAGCTGGGTCAGCGTTGAGATTTATCTCCGCAAAATTCCCCACCCTGCCCACGGTCAGTAGGGGACACAGATGGGCGTGGAAAGGCCGCCGTCCGTCGGATGGGACGTTAAGCCGTGGCTCCGTGTGCGGGAGAGCCATACGCTGTGCACTTTAAAGAACACGCTGGATGTCCTTGACGGGAGGCTACCATCTGTCTCCCAACAGCTGTTTAGTGGGTCCCCTCCTCCAACCTTCTCTGAGCCTTTGGGGTCCTTGTGACCTGGTCATTTAGCCCATGGTGTGCAAAAAAGTGCCGCTCAGAGGTAAAACAACCACAGTCTGCTGAGGTCCCGCCATCCTCTCAGACCTTCTACTTTGGCATATAAACTGACAGGCTCCTGTCAGACCTCTGTGGCAAGCAGCCGCTTGAGGGGAGTATTTATTTTTTTTATTATTTTATATGACAGAAAAAATTAAGCAATCAAAGAATTTTGCTTGAAGTAAAAAAATAGGTAGGTTCCCAAAAGATTTTTTTCGATATAGTATATGAAAAAAAATTAAATGTGCAATGACTGAATAACTGTAAACTCCCTCTCTCAGCAAAAACTTGACGAAAAAAATTGATTTTATTTTTTTAAATTTCTTTTGATGAATTCTAGCACAGTGATGGTTGTCACGATTTATTGATGATGTGGGTGGTCTCACCACATCATCGTCAATACTCACCATGACAAGAAAATTTTGAAGTAGAGCAAAAATAAGCATATATAAACAACGGAGGCGTTTTTTAAAACATTAATTTTTAAACTCTCGTGCGCCTTCCTATCGATTCTTTGACGCCCCAGGCAGCCGAGCCGTACTGCTTCTTCGCTAGAAATCGATCTTCACTCGGATTTTTGTTCAAAGTTTCGTAGTTTAAGTTCGCAATTGGGACTTATCTTCACCATCCCTCGTTTTATCCTCGGTAAGAAAGGGATACATCAATCAGCTTGGAAAGGCAGCCGTCCATCGAATGGGACGTTAAGCCGTGGTACTGTGTGCATGAAAGGGTGGGGGTGGCTCAGTCGGTAGCGCGCTAGGCTCGTAATCTGCAGTTCCCAAGTTCGAGTCCCAGCTGGGTCAGCGTTGAGATTTATCTCCGCAAAATTCCCCGCCCTGCCCACGGTCAGTAGGGGATACCGATGGGCTTGGAAACGCCGCCGTCCGTCGGATGGGACGTTAAGCCGTGACCCCGTGTGCGGGAGAGCCATACCCTGTGCACGTTATTACACGCTGGATGGCCTTGACGGGAGGCTACCATCTGTCTCCCAACAGCTGTTCCAGTGGGTCCCCTCCCCCAACCTTCTCTGAGCCTTCGGGGTCCATGTGACCTAGTTGGGTTGGGTTGTTTTACCTCTGAGCGGCACTTTTTTGCACACCATGGGCTAAATGGCCAGGTCACAAGGACCCCGAAGGCTCAGAGAAGGTTGGGGGAGGGGACCCACTGGAACAGCTGTTGGGAGACAGATGGTAGCCTCCCGTCAAGGCCATCCAGCGTGTTCTTTAACGTGCACAGGGTATGGCTCTCCCGCACACGGGGCCACGGCTTAACGTCCCATCTGACGGACGGCGGCCTTTCCAAGCCCATCGGTGTCCCCTACTGACCGTGGGCAGGGCGGGGAATTTTGCGGAGATAAATCTCAACTCTGACCCAGCTGGGACTCGAACCGGGGAACTACAGATTACGAGCCTGGCGCGCTACCGTGTGACCTAGTCATTAAGCCCATGGTGTGCAAAAAAGTGCCGCTCAGAGGTAAAACAATCCGACGTTAAAGAACACGCTGGATGGCCTTGACGGGAGGCTACCATCTGTCTCCCAACAGCTGTTCCAGTGGGTCCCCTCCCCCAACCTTCTCTGAGCCTTCGGGGTCCATATGACCTGGCCATTTAGCCCATGGTGTGCAAAAAAGTGCCGCTCAGAGGTAAAACAACCCAAAACATCTCAGAATCCATAAGTACCCTGCAATATCATTCAGCTATGCACGCTAAACAAACCGAGCTACGACCAAACATGGCGTCCAATTTTCAGATGGCCAACCTCTACCTATATAGGGCCTCTATTTCGGACGTAGATAACTGCTGAAGTCGTTATTTTATGTCACTTTGAATCAACCTCCCCTACTGTCGGATGAAAAGCCGATCTTTTAACCGTTAGGCCATTCCTGACCATATTTTTTTTTCTTTAACGAATAGCAAAAAACAGAAAAACGATTAAATCCAGCGATAAAAACGAGATTAATGCTTTAGAAAATAAACTGACGAAATGAGAACCACGTTTAATTGCTAACAAAATGAAAAAACAAAAATATTAAAATTTACATTACCGCGAAATTCGAAACGTTAATAATTTTTTTCTTACGCTTCGTGAATTTCCAGTCTTAAAAAAACAGTCCAGAAAAAAAGAAATGAGCCAAAGCAGAATAAATGTTAAAAAAAATAAAAACTGCCTCAGGATAATATTAATGACAACACATAAAGCCCTCCTGCATGCCGATGGGTTAGAGATTATCCAATTCGGCAGACGAGTTGTAAACTCAACTAGTACTTGTTCCAGTGGCAACAATAGTTGCAGGGCCATGCACGCGATGCCAACGGCAGCCGTTAGGGAAGGAGTAATCACTATCTGAGGCAATTAATCTCACAGCACAGGAAGCCGATAACAGGGTAAAGTTATGGGGCATCGCACACGTCACTTCCGGTAATGATGATGGAAATGTGTAAAAATATCATTTAAGCTCTTGCTCCTCTATCGAACAGGTCTCGGGCCATCCTGTGAACCTTAACAATTCCAGGAAAAGAAGATATTGCTTCAATTTGAGCGGGCTTTTAGTGAAACGTCCGCCTACGAAGAAACATTTTCAATTTGATGGTCTAACCGTTAACCGTTCGCGACAGCTTTTGAAAACAGCTTTCTGTTTTTGAAAGTGTGGGAAATATCTGTATCTTTCGAAACATGTGTGTTATGAAGTTGTTCAAGTAAGCCAAAAAAATATATGTGGAGGAGAGATGAACTTTTTTTTTTCCCGCATTAAATTCTGGAACTCTGATTTTTTTTTTAGGAAGTTTGTGATAACGTGGCGAAATAGCAGTGAACTAATAAACATTTCATTTTATGGATTTTATAATGAGTTTTAAATATTATTATGGTTACTGTGGATGTGTGAGTTGAAGTTTTTTTAAGCAGTACCAGTCTAACTTGAGAGGGAAAAATTATGAAGTAACGCTTGAATTTTTTTTTTCCTCGCGGATTTTTTTTTACCAGACGTATGTTTTATTAATAACTGCTGCATTTGTCTACTGAAGGATTATAAAATTAAAAAACCCTGTTTAATATTGTCTGCCTACCTTCTTCTAGGTCTGTCTGCCTACCTTTTTTTTATTTTTTTTTTGTGACATATAGGACAGAGAAGAATTCTAAAAGCTACTCCTAGCTTAATACAGGCCTTCTCATACAAGGACATGCCCTATTACGACCGAAGTCACTGCTGACCACTGCCTTAGTTAGAGCTAACACAACACACAAAGTTTGCCTTGCTGGAACAGTCGCTAGCTGCCTAACCACTATGCCAGTTAAGGCACCTCAATCTTGGCTCACACTATTTATAATTCTATTCCTCAATCTGCAGTCTACATGGTTTAATCTGATCAAACCAAGTAATCCTTAACTGCGCAAGATACCGTTCAATGATTCTGTCGAGCCAACGACAGAACTAGTCTGTGCCTTGCCGCTGGATCGGACCCCGACGGAGGGAGGGGTTGGGTTGTTTTACCTCTGAGCTGCACTTTATTGCACACAATGGGTTAAATAGCCAGGTCACAAGGACCCCGAAGGTTAGTTTCTTAGCTGCGAGACTGATGATTTCAAAGAAGGTTGGTTTCTTAGCTGGGAGACGATGATTTCAAAGAAGGTTGGTTTCTTAGCTGCGATCCGACCCCGCCTTCTCGTGGTGCAGACCGTTAGTAACTTTCAAAAGAGTTACTCTCTTCTGGAAGTGAACGGAAGGGGAGGGCTGCCAGATTAGTGTGGCCTACTGATCTGGACAACTATGGCTACTTTTCTTTTTTTTTCTACCCTGCTGAGGAGTGGTCAACCACACAGGGTCGGTGCTGACCATATAAACCTACTGGACTGGACAGATATATGGCTCTGAGCTTGATTATGGATCCTGATTTTGCTGCACTGGTGGGCTTCTGTAAAGAGAAAATCTTCCGCTGTGTTTTCTGTTTGTTTGTGGGTTGACAGCCCCAAGTGAATAGATTCACAGAATATGTTTATCAGCTGGTGGATAATCCTGAGCAGAAGTCATCGCAATCACCTGAACTCTTTGCTTCTATTGGCATCGTCAAATTCTGCATTGGAGGAAGTCTTCCAGTGTAGATGGCTTCAGCCTTTAGTAGTGGGGGAACGGGTCTTTGCCCCATGTCTGCGATTAGGGGGCTGTTTGATATTGTCGGCATTCCCTCTCTCAATAAACATAGTTTCTTTAAACATCCCACTAACCATTTTCTCTCCATAGGTAGTTGGAATGTGAGGACTCTGCACAGAGCTTTTTTCTCTTGATGTCCTCACACAAGAATTCCACCGTTATAATTTAGATATTCTCGGCTTGCAAGAGACCAGATGGACTAATAAAGGTCAGATTCTTAAAAATAATCTTAAATTTCTCTTTTCAGGGAGGGACGACAATAAGCATCACCAAGGCATGGGTCTGCTTCTCAGCAGACACGCTAGCGATGTTCTTCTAGGATATGAGTGCATTAATGAAAGGTTTCTTACAGCAAAATTTCAGACAAGCGTTAAAGACTTGAATGTTATCTGCTGTTATGCCCCCACTGAGGATGCCGATGAGGATGAGAAGGATAGGTTTTATGAACAACTTCAGGATATTTTGAATTCTGTCAAGAAAGGAGATATTACTCTTGTTCTTGGTGACTTCAATGCCAAAGTTGGTACTGACTCTGCCCTTTGGGGAGGAGTAATAGGCCCTTTTGGTATTGGTAGCTGCAATGGCAATGGGCAACGTCTCCTACAGGCAAGTAAACTCAATGGATTCAGAATAACTAACACTTATTACAAACACCGCGACATACATAAGTACACATGGGTTTCACCTGATGGGCTGCATAAGAATATGATTGATTACATATTAATTAACAGAAAATGGGCTAGTTCTGTTAGGAATACCAGGGCATATAGGGGAGCTGAAATTGGATCTGACCATTACCTTGTTAAAAGTGTGTTGCAACTTAAACTTAAAAAGTGTTGTGCTAGGGTTAAAAAATTTACTTTTAATACTGAAGCTCTGAAAGATCCAGTTATAGCCAAAGCTTACCATGATAGGTTACTTAGTCATTATGACAGTCATGGTTTGCTTACTACTGAAGTTGAGGAAGAATGGGATCATTTTAAACAGGCTTTTTTGGACACTAACAGTACTCTTTTAGGAAAAAAGGAGCAGAAGAGGCAAAATTATCTGAGTGATAAGGCACTTGAGCTTATTTCGGAAAGAAAGAACTGCAGGAATGTCCTTAATCAATACCCTACTAGTCCTAATAGAAAGCATTACAGAGACCTTAATAAACTTGTAAAGGATCAGTTAGCTGCTGATAAGAATCTTTGGCTTGATGGTTTGGCTGACAAAGCCGAGGAAGCAGTTAGATAGCACAACAGCAGAGAGCTGTACCAGATAGTTAATGTTTTGTGTGGTAGAAAACGGACAGGCATACAAGGATTGAAGGATAAACAAGGTAAGGTTATAGAAGGGGAGGATTCTGTCATGGCTAGGTGGGCTGAGCATTTCGGTGATGTTCTAAACAATGTAGTTAGTTCTACTCCCATTGTTTGCAATGATGATAGATGCATTGGTGGCTTTAATGTTGGCCCTATAACACAATCTGAAGTTATTTTGGCTGTTTCTAAACTTAAACTTCATAAATCTCCAGGGGTAGATGAAATTACTACGGAAATGCTTAGAGCTGGGAATGTTTCGGTTACCACTTGGATGACTGAAATTCTGAATATCTTTTATGATAAAGGCATGGTTCCTAAGGATTTTACCAGAGCTATTGTTATCCCTATTTTCAAAAAAGGTGATCGCAATTCTTGTGATAACTATAGGGGTATCAGCCTACTCTCTGTTCCAGGTAAAGTTCTTTCCATGATTGTGCTTAATAGAATTAAGAATCTGGTTGACAGTCAATTGCGTGATGAACAATGTGTATTCAGAAGTGGTAGGGGATGTGTGGATCAGATATTTTCACTTAGGCAGATTCATGAGAAATGTTTAGAGTTTCAGAAACCTTTGGTTGCTAGCTTTGTTGATTTCAAAAAGGCTTTCGACTCTGTTGATTGTCATAATTTGTGTTTGATTGTGAGATCATATGGTATACCAGACAAGTTAGTTAACATTATGAAAGCTCTCTATAATAACACTGAGTCGTGTGTGAGAGTTGTTAAGGCTTGTAGCAATTGGTTTAGCATTACTTCTGGTGTTCGACAAGGGTGCATTTTGTCTCCTTTTCTCTTTAGCTTGGTTATTGATTATGTTATGCGAAATTCACTTCAAGGGAAAGATTTTGGCCTTAAATGGGCTGGAGATACGAAACTTTCTGATTTAGATTATGCTGATGATTTAGCCCTTTTGGCAAATGATGTTGATGAGATGAACTCTTTCATTCGAGCTGTTGATGAGACTGGTAGTAGAGTAGGTTTGGTTATAAACAGAGAGAAAACTAAAGTGATGAAAATTGGTCAGGCAGGCTGTGATTCAGTTAATCTGAATGGTTGCAGTCTTGAGCAGGTGTCACAGTTTAATTACCTTGGGAGCTACGTAACTGATACTGGTGATGTGCAGCATGAGATTAACAGACGAATAGGGATTGCTACCGGGACTTTTAAGAATCTATGGAGATTGTGGAGAAATAGGCGTATACACCTAAAGACTAAAATTAGACTGTATATTAGTTTGGTTCTTTCTAGGGTTAGTTATGGTAGTGAAACTTGGACACTTTGTAAACAAGATAACAGGAAACTAGATGCTTTTGATTTCAGATGCTTACGCAGTATCTTGGGCATTAGGTGGTTCAACTTTGTAACTAATGATGAGATTAGGCAAAGGAGTTTGCAACCTCCTTTAAGCAGCATATTGTGCAGAGAGAGACTCCGTTGGTTTGGCCATGTTGCCCGTATGAATAATTATAGATTGGCGAATAGGGTTATGAACAGTGTGCCTAAAGGCCTCAGAAAGAAGGGGAGACCTAGGATGCGGTGGGCAGACAATGTCAAACAAGACCTTGTTAGAATTGGTGTGCAGTGGCCAGATGCAGTAGATGTAGCTCAGGATAGACTTGCTTGAAGAACTAAATTGCACGGTCTGGTTGGACCTCCGTAGCCCATGGGTGCTTGATGATGATGATGATGATGATGATGATGAGACTGATATGTAGGAAGTAGATTGGTTTCTTAGTTGTCAAACTGATTTCTTCAGATCGAGATTGAAACACATTTGATTGAGATCTTCATATTTTATTCCGTCACGTTCCTTTATAAAAAAGCTTATTTATTTACGAAGTTAACGGGTTCTGTATCTGAATTACTATCGACATAACACGGAACGGCATCTAATAAAGTGTCCACTGAATGTATTTTTCTTAAAACTGAAACATTCTCCTTATTTTAAAATCCTGTAAAAACCACTGAGTTACAATAAGGCGTATTAATTACCAATAATTACCATAAAGAAGTTAGAAGGGCTCGCCCACTTCTGTTGGCGACTCTGAGCCCTTGGGGTTCCCAAAAGGGGTGACTAAAAGCGGTGGGTCTTTATGGCCTGACCATCTAACTCACTGTGTGTAGAAAATACCTCTGAAAGATGACCGAAAGGACTGACCAATCGCAGGGGCGAGGGTGGCTGAGTCGGTAGCGCGCCAGGCTCGTAATCTGCAGTTCCCAGGTTCGAGTCCCAGCTGGGTCAGCGTTGAGATTTATCTCCGCAAAACTCCCCGCCCATCTGTCTCCCAACAACTGTTCCAGTGGGTCCCATCCCCCAACCTTCTGTGAGTCTTCGGGGTCCTTGTGACCTGGCCATTTAGCCCATGGTGTGCAAAAAGTGTCGCTCAGAGCTAAACTGACCATTCGCATCAGATTTCCTTCTGGATTTATAGATTTTCCATGTATTCAACTTAAGCTCGCTGTTTCTTCTTTCTCCTTGCATGTTTACTTCACCGTTATTTATTCACGAAATGCGAATCACGCGAAAGGTCTGTCTCGGAAACCCAGAGCATGCAAACTTCTAAGTCTCCGCACAACAAACAGACCGCTCACTTGTACAACTGACTGTAGCAATATCTGTAATCACATTAGCGTGCCAGGTAGTGACGCCAGATCTATCATTCCTATGCAAATGGTAGCAACCAGAATTGTAGTATGGCCAGTTAGCGTTGAGCTGCAGCAGGCGCATATTGATGGGTAAGGACCCGATAGCTCAGATCGCACACTCAGCCATCCCGAAAAGTGTTATAGGATGGAAAAGTGAGTGCTGTGACAGTAGGTGCAGTAGGTCCCTTCTGCGTGTGGCATTTTGCTCATTTGGTAATGGACCGTAAGGTGGATGTATAAATATTTGTTTATCGTCGTCTTTATCAGGTGAGGTTTGAGCAAAGGGTTGTAATCGAGAAACCATCTACAAACATATGGACTGGCTAAATTGGGCGAGTTTAGTTTTAAGGGTAATCATGGAATAGCTGCTGTAGGAGGATGAACTATCCTATTGAATTCTCTTCTTGTGAAATTGCCTAAAAGGAGTTTTTTGCATTATCATCACACTGATAGAGGTGGGGGGGGGGAGGGTGATGATGAAGCAAAAAACACATGTGGGTTGGGTTGTTTTACCTCTGAGCGGCACTTTTTTGCACACCATGGGCTAAATGGCCAGGTCACATGGACCCCGAAGGCTCAGAGAAGGTTGGGGGAGGGGACCCACTGGAACAGCTGTTGGGAGACAGATGGTAGCCTCTCGTCAAGGCCATCCAGTGTGTTCTTTAACGTGCACAGGGTATGGCTCTCCCACACACGGGGCCACGGCTTAACGTCCCATCCGACGGACGGCGGCCTTTCCAAGCCCATCGGTGTCCCCTACTGACCGTGGGCAGGGCGGGGAATATTGCAGAGATAAATCTCAACACTGACCCAGCTCGGACTCGAACCTGGGAACTACAGATTACGAGCCTGGCGCGCTACCGACTGAGCCACCCCCGCCCCCCACTCTCGTGGATCCGTGACCTTCGTGAACTAGGGGATCTCCCGTTGTTGGTTCGCTGAGCTCGCTCCTTCCAGAGAAGTGACTCATCAGGCCCCTTATCGGCGGTCCCAATTTTCACAACTCGCCTGTCTTTTACTAAGTCCCTTCGAATTTTGCCAACTTCGATTTTTTTGTGGGAGGGCTAACCTCATCTCCCCATTAGCTGGCCATTGTTATGAATAAGCAAACTAGTGTTGCCCATTCGCTGGCCATTGCTATGAATTAACAAGCCACCGTTGCCCATCAGCTGGCCATTGTGATGAATTAACAAGCCATCGTTGACCATTAGCTGGCCATTGTGATGAATTAAGAAGCCACTGTTGTCCATTAGCAGGCCATTGCGATGAATTCACAAGCCATCGTTGACCATTAGCTGGCCATTGTGATGAATTAAGAAGCCACTGTTGTCCATTAGCAGGCCATTGCGATGAATTAACAAGCCATCGTTGACCATTAGCTGGCCATTGTGATGAATTAAGAAGCCACTGTTGTCCATTAGCAGGCCATTGCGATGAATTAACATGCCACCATTGCCCATCAGCTGGCCTTTGCGATGAATTAACAAGCCATCGTTGACCATTAGCTGGCCATCGCGATGAATTAACAAGCCATCGTGACCATTAGCTGGCCATTGTGATGAATTAACAAGCCATCGTTGCCCATTAGCTGGCCATTGTGATGAATTAAGAAGCCACTGTTGTCCATTAGCAGGCCATCGCGATGAATTAACAAGCCATCGTTGACTATTAGCTGGCCATTGTGATGAATTAACAAGCCATCGTGACCATTAGCTGGCCATTGCGATGAATTAACAAGCCATCGTTGACCATTAGCTGGCCATTGCGATGAATTAACAAGCCATCGTGACCATTAGCTGGCCATTGTGATGAATTAACAAGCCATCGTTGACCATTAGCTGGCCATTGTGGTGAATTAACAAGCCATCGTTGACCATTAGCAGACCATTGCGATGAATTAACAAGCCATAGTTGACCATTAGCTGGCCATTGTGATGAATTAACAAGCCACCTTTGCCCATCAGCTGGAAATTGTTATGAATTAACAAGCCACTGTTGTTAAAAGTGAACTGAACCAAAATTAAAAATAATAATCAAATCTATTAAATCTCGATTTTCAACAAATATTCCTTTCGGTATTTAAACAGTTATGCATGCGAGTATAATTCATAACAACATGCGTTTATTTGGTATAGTTTTATTAAGTTTACTTTACCTCATATATCAATTAAAACTTAATAAGTATTGTTTGAAACAATATTTATTAAGTTTTAATATCGTTTCAAACTAAATATATATTTTAGAAGTGTGAGTAATTATCATTTCAACATTAGACAAACATGAATGATTTTTACAAAAAAAGATAATTTATTATTAAGTATTCCATATATCCTTAAATGCTGAACAAATATTGTTGAAAATCAAGAGTTAAATAATCTTATTAAGATTTTAAATTTACTTTAAGTCAGATTTTTCCCTTCAATGCATATTTCAGAAGTTATAGAGCTCCGAAGTTAAATTCCCTTTGACATAACATGGAAATTATATAATATTTTGGGTGGTGATGTTTCAGTCGATAGTCCACCAGGCTCATAACCTGCAGTTACCAGGTTCGAATCCCATCTGTAAAAACATTGAGATTTATCTCCGCTAATCTTCACTGCACTCTCAGCGAGACCCATCCTGTCCATGGCCAGTAGGGGACACCGATGGGCTTGGAAAGGCCGCTTGAGACGTTAAGCCATGGCTCCATGTACGGGGGAACCATACCATGTGCTCGTTAAAGAACACGCTGGATGGCCTTGACGGGAGGCTACCATCTGTCTCCCAACAGCTGTTCCAGTGGGACGCCTCCCCCAACCTTCTCTGAGCTTTCGGGGTCCTTGTGACCTGCCATTTAGCCCATGGTGTGCAAAAAAGTGCCGATCAGAGGTAAAACAACCCAACCCAACTCTCAGCGAGAAAAGGGGCACCGATGGTGTTGGAAAGAACTCCATCCGTGGATGGGACCTTAAGCCGTGGGACCATATGAGAGAGAGCTACACACTGTGCATGTTCAAGAACACGCTGGATGGCCTTGACGAGAAGTTACTATATGTCTCCCAACAACTTTTTCAGTGGGTCCACTTCTCGCAACGCTCTCTGAGCCTTCGGGATCCTTGTGACCTGGCCATTTAGCCCACTGTGTCAAAAAAAGTACCGATCAGAGGTAAAATACCCAATCTCTAAGATTTCGATAAGGCAGTGTACAGTCGCTCAAAAAAGTATCCGAATACTATGGTTGATTACAGAATTCAGAAAAAATATCTAGCAACGATTTTTTTAGAAATTAGTGATCTGGCAGCCGTAACACAAAGGTTGCCAGATCACTAATTTCTAAAAAAATCGTTGCCAGATATTTTTTCCTGAATTTTGTAATCAAACATAATGTTCGGATATTTTTTTTTGGAGCGGCTGTATATGTGAAAGAACCACAAAGAACGCACTCAGCACGAACAACAAAGCCACAATGGACCACTTCCTCAATAACAAATGGGTCTTCGTTAAAGAGACAACACGAAACATCCACAAACAAAGAGAAAAAAAAGATACACCCATCGATACACAAACTGTTCATAAACAACGAGAAAAAGAAAATGATACTTCCCAGGAAAAAAAAAAAGTAACAGTTGTAATCATGATAATCTCTGGGAGGGATCTACTATTTTGTGATAAAATAATCCTCACGTAAACCAACCTACCTGGTGATGGCGTGCTGCTTTTGATACAAGCCCCTCCCCCCCTCCAAGATATTTCGAAGAACGGTAACGATGCTTCTTCTGTACACGCCAGGAAACGATTATGAAAATGGCTGCACGAGTTTCTCACTCACGAACCATCCAAGGTCCCTTGTCGTGACGTCACATACATCAGGGGGTCGACGCCCTGGGGGCATCCAGAGTTTCGAAGCGGTCACGGTTTGCTTCATCTGGTAGAGGGAACAAGGTAGCTCACGTAATTAATATTGATTCGTACACAGGAGTCGGATAGATACATAACGTGTAGGCGTGTTGATTGGGGACCGAATAGTCAATACGATTTGTAGTAATGTTGAGGCTGGGTTGGGTTGCTTTACCTCTGAGCGGCACTTTTTTGCACACCATGGGCTTAATGGCCAGGTCACATGGACCCCGAAGGCTCAGAAGGTTGGGGGAGGGGACCCACTAGAACAGGTGTTGGGAGACAGATGGTAGCCTCCCGTCAAAAAAGGCCATCCAACGTGTTCTTTAACGTGCACAGGGTATGGCTCTCCCAAACACGGGGCCACGGCTTAACGTCCTATCCGACGGAGGCAGCCTTTCCAAGCCCATCGGTGTCCCCTACTGACCGTGGCCAGGGCGGGGAATTTTGCGGAGATAAATCTCAACGCTGACCCAGCTGGGACTCGAACCTGGGAACTACAGATTACGAGCCTGGCGCGCTACCGATTGAGCCACCCCCGCCCCCAATGTTGAGGCTGGGAGAAGTGCAGTTGGTAGTGAGACTGACTCGTGGAACTTGATATTCCAAATCTCCAGTTTTAGTATTATATTTGGGAAACGGATTTAGGGTATTATGTTAGAGTGTAATTTTGGGATGTAGGAAAAGAGTGTAATTCGTGGTTTCAGGGTAGTTTTGTAGATTTAGGGGGACCGTGTAATTTTCAGAATTTAGTCTAATAAATTTTGATGATCTTTCTTCGAGGCAATGTACTTTTTAGGAATCTAATGAACCGTTCGCGGGGCGGGGGTGGCTCAGTCGGTAGCGCGCCAGGCTCGTAATCTGCAGTTCCCAGGTTCGAGTCCAGGTTCGAGTCCCAGCTGGGCCAGCAATAAGATTTATCTCCACAAAACTTCCCACCATGCCCTCGGTCAGTAGGGGACACCGATGGGCTTGGAAAGGTCACCGCCCGTCGGATTCGACGTTAAGCCGTGGTCCCGTGTGTGGGAGAGTCATACCCTGTGCACGTTAAAGAATAAGCTGGATGGCCTTGACGGGAGGCTACCATCTGTCTCCCAACAGCTGTTCCAGTGGGTCCCCTCCCCCAACCTTCTCTGAACCTACGGGGTTCATGTCACCTGGCCATTTAGACCATGGTGTGCAAAAAAGTGCCGCTCAGAGGTAAAACAACCCAACCCTTACTTTATAGTAATAATCGGCAGCGAGTGGTTAGCGCGCTTGGCTACTGATTTAAGGGACCTGGTTCAAGCCCTGGGGGTAAAGCATGAATGTTCGTGTCGTTTTTCTGCTGAGGTCCTGCCATCCTCACAGACCTTCTACTATGGCATATAAACTGACAGGCTCCTGTCAGACCTCTGTGGCAAGCAACTGCTTGAGGGGGTATTTAATTTTTTATTTTTTTATAGAATAATTATATAAAGGAAAATTCGCAACCCCTCACACACAAATTCTTACAACGTTCGCTAGGAGACAGAGGCGCCCTCTTTAGGAACAACAACTGATGTAGGCGATTCCAATTTTAAGAATTTAGGAAAGGGATGCACATATGTTTTAGTCATGGGGCCGAATAAAAAATATTATGTTTGCTGTAAGCCAATAGTTGGGGAGTTGGGGGAGAGTGCAATAAAAAAGAAAAAAAAAAGCTTCGTTTTGCTTATTACATTTTTTCCGTAGGTGCAAAATGAGGGAAAAAAATAAATATTAATATAACGTTTATTTTACAGTCGAAACTGAAGTAGGCTTGCCAAAACCGTAAGTGAAGGAGGATACTGAATCCCGTAAATGAGCTACTGAACATTCAGTTGACTTTAGTAGAGTCAGATTTAAGAATATTGTTTTATATTGTCAAATTTTCACGGAACCGGAAAAATATTTGTTGGGTTGGGTTGTTTTATCTCTGAGCGGCACTAGTTTGCACACCATGGGCTAAATGGCCAGGTCACAAGAACCCCAAAGGCTCAGAGAAGGTTGGGGGAGGGGACCCACTGGAACAGCTGTTGGGAGACAGATGGTAGTCTCTCGTCAAGGGAGGCGGGGTGGATCAGTCGGTAGCGCGCCAGGCTCGTAATCTGTAGTTCCCAGGTTCGAGTCCCAGCTGGATCAGCGTTGAGATTTATCTCCGCAAAATTCCCCGCCCTGCCCACGGTCAGTAGCGGACACCGATGGGCTTGAAAAGGCCGCCGTCCATCGGATGGGACGTTAAGCCTTGGCCCCGTGTGCGGGAGAGCCATACCATGTGCACGTTAAAGAACACGCTGGATGGCCTTGACGGGAGACTACCATCTGTCTCCCAACAGCTGTTCCAGTGGGTCCCCTCCCCCAACATTCTCTGAGCCTTCGGGGTCCATGTGACCTGGCCATTTAGCCCATGGTGTGCAAAAAAGTGCCGCTCAGAGGTAAAACAACCCAACAACTCCCGTCAAGGCCATCCATCGTGTTCTTAACGTGCATAGGGATGACTCTCCCGCACATTGGATCACGGTTAAAAGTCCCTCCCGACAGATCCATTCCAAGCCCATCCGTGGTCCCTACTAACCGAGGGAAGAGAGAAGAGTTTTGCGGAGATAAATCTCAACGCTGACCCCACTGGAACTCGAACCTGGGAACTGCAGATTACGAGTCTGGCGCGCTACCGACTGAGCCACTCCCGCCCCACAATTGACGGAATTTGATCCACACATTCTTTACCATTTACGAAAGTAACTTGAATTGTGGGTTGGTTGTTTTACCTCTGAGGGGCATTCTTTTGCACACAATGGTCTAAATGACTAGGTCACTCGGAGGGCTCAGAGGGTTGACAGAAGGGGACCCACTTAACAGTTGTTAGGAGACAGATGGTAGCCTCTCGTCAAGGCTTACAGCGTGTTCTTTAATGTGCACAGGGTATGGCTTCCCGCACGCTGAACCACGACTAAATATTCCATTCGACGGATGGCGGCCTTTCCAGGCCCATTGGTGGTCAATACTGACCGAAGGCAGGGCGGATGGTTTTGGAGAAATAAATCCGCTGACTCAGGAAGGACTCGAACCTGCAAATTTTGACCCTGGCGCACTACCGACTGAGCCACCCCCACTGAACGGAGAAAAGAGTTGTTGTGTTGGGGTTGTTTTATCTCTGAGCGGCACTTTTTTGCACACCATGAGCTAAATGGCCCTAAATGGCCAGGTCACATGGACCCCGAAGACTCAGAGAAGGTTGGGGGAGGGGACCCACTGGAACAGCTGTTGGGAGACAGATGGTAGCCTCCCGTCAAGGCCATCCAGCGTGTTCTTTAACGTGCACAGGGTATGGCTCTCCCACACACGGGGCCACGGCTTAACGTCCCATCCGACGGACGGCGGCCTTTACTAAGCCCATCGGTGTCCCCTACTGACCGTGGGCAGGGCGGGGAATTTTGCGGAGATAAATCTCAACGCTGACCCAGCTGGGACTCGAACCTGGGAACTACAGATTACGAGCCTGGCGCGCTACCGACTGAGCTACTCCCGCCCCAAGGGACTTGGGTTCAAGTCACGGGAGGGCATGGATGCTCATGTTGTCTTTCTGCTGAGGTACAAACTGACAACCTCCTATCAGACCTTTGTGGCAAGCAGCTGCTTGAAAGGGGTATTTTTTTTTTTCATTTATATAATAAGAAGATAGTAAAATAAAGAGTAACCGCAATGGCTGACTGTTAAAAAGCAAAAAGCTATAGGAAGACTAGTGAAAAAGAAAAACCAATAAGGTGATTATCCCTAAATGCATTTGGCATCTTTTTATATTAAAAATAACGGTAAATTTACAATTGAAGAGATTCTGTTGAAATTAAAAATTTGTTTAGTGATCAAAATCCTGATTTGAACTACAGCAAGAGAAAATAAAAAGTCTTTTCCCAAACACTGAAAAATGATCTCCACATGGTCGTCGCGTTGATTTTGGGATGCAGTTCCTCTTCCATCATGATGCCTCTGGGAGCTCCATCCCGAAATGAAGTCGCCGGAGGTCGCAGCGTTTTCCCTCCCAGATGGGAAAGAAAATGCGGAATCTGTTTATTACTTTAAGAGATGAGTCCGTGCTTCATTGCGTCAAAGACTGCATAAATAGCTTCGTTTAGTAATGGGAGCGTCCTTGGTAAAGGTTAGCTCTCCCCCCCTCCGATATTTCTCTTTCACCCCTTTGCTCTCGGATTGGCTCAGTTGCTATGGCTACAGGCTTGTAATCTACTATTCCCAGATTGAGTCCCACCTGGTCCAGCGTTGAGATTTATCTCGGCAAAACCCATCTCTTGCTCTCTGTCAGAAGAATGGCAACAGATGGATGGACTACGAAAGTCCTTCGGATGGGACGTACAGTCGCTAAAAAAATATCAGAACACTAGTGTTGATTGCAGAATTCAGAAAAAATATCTGGCAACGATTTTTTCTAGAAATTAGTGATCTGGCAACCTTCGTGTGTCACGTGACACAAAGGTTACCAGATCACTAATTTCTAAAAAAAAAATCGTTGCTAGATATTTTTTCTGAATTCTGTAATCAACCCCTAGTGTTCGGATATTTTTTTGAGCAGAAAAAATATTAATTGTCACGTGACACGAAGGTTGCCAGATCACTAATTTCTAAACAAAATCGTTGCAAGATATTTTTTTCTGAATTCTGCAATCAACCGTAGTGTTCGGATATTTTTTTTTGAGCGACTGTACGGAAGTTTGGTGAATTCTTCTATCCACAGTACTGTAAGTTCATGTCAACAGAAGAATCGAACCATCTTTGAATGGATCCAACCACGGTTCATCGACGTCTTTCTTTAACTCAGCAAGCTTTGATGGGAGGTAAAATTTGACAGGTAAAATAAACATTACGGAACCAAACAGACAATCAGAGGGTCAAAAGCTACGAATATTTTCTTTCTATGCAAATCTGCTTTCCCGAGTAGATGGTGACCCTCCTACACTTACAAAACCTGTTTAAGAGAGGTCTTGCTTGTTGCCTGCCCCTACCTCCCTGTCACTCCTTGAGGAAGAAGAGCCCCCCCCCCCCCCCCCCCGAATCCTTTTAACCAATCGATCATCTCGAATGCAGGCCACAAAGCCAAACCATCGTCACCTTATTTAGAGGCAGGTGATCACCCTTCTCGAGAATCGTGAGCAAGGCATTCCTGTTCAGTGAATTTAGTTGATTTACTTCTGATTCGCATTGGTTTAAATAGCCAAGTCACGAGGATCCTTGGGTTGGGTTGTTTTACTTCTGAGCGGCACTTTTTTGCACACCATGGGATTAATGGCCAGGTCACATGGACCCCGAAGGCTCAGAGAAGGTTGGGGGAGGGGACCCACTGGAACAGCTGTTGAGAGACAGATGGTAGCCTCCCATCAAGGCCATCCAGCGTGTTCTTTAACGTGCACAGGGTATGGCTCTCCCGCACACGGGGCCACGGCTTAACCTCCCACCTACGGACGGCGGCCTTTCCAAGCCCATTGGTGTCCCCTACTGACCGTGGGCAGGGCGAGGAATTTTGCGGAGATAAATCTCAACGCTGACACAGCTGGGACTCGAACCTGGGAACTACAGATTACGAGCCTGGCGCGCTACCGACTGAGCCACCCCCGCCCCAAATGACCAGGTCACAAGGACCCTAAGGGTTCAGAGAAGTTTGGAGATGAAGTCCACCAAGCATGTTCCTTAACGTGTACGGTTTATCACCTTCCCAAAACCTTCTCTGAGGGGTCCTTGTGACTTTCTCTGAGGGGTCCTTGTGACTTAGCCATTAATCCACTGTGTGCAAAAAAGTGCCTTTCAGAGATAAAACTCAGAGAAGTTTGAGTTGGGTTGTTATACCTCTGAGCGACACTTTTTTGCACACAGTGGATTAATGGCTAACTCCCAACAGCTATTCCAGTGGGTCCCCTCCCCCAACCTTCTCTGAGCCTTCGGGGTCCTTGTGACCTGGCCATTTACCCATGGGTAAATGGCCAGGTCACAAGGACCCCGAAGGACAAGGACCCCGAAGGACAAGGACCCCATGGGTAAATGACCAGGTCACAAGTACCCCGAAGGCTCAGAGGTTGGGGGAGGGGACCCACTGGAACAGCTGTTGGGAGACAGATGGATCCTAAGGGTTTAGAGAAGGTTGGAGATGAAGACCCACTGGCCAGTTGCTAAGAGGCAGGTGGAGGCATCGTTTAAGTCCACAAGCATGTTCCTTAATGTGTACAATTTATCCCCTTCCCAAACCTTCTGTGAGGGGTCCTTGTGACCAAAAAAGTGCCTTTCAGAGATAAAACTCAGAGAAGTTTGAGTTGGGTTGTTATACCTCTGAGCAGCACTTTTTTGCAAAACCATGGGTAAATGGCCAGGTCACAAGGACCCCGAAGGCTCAGAGGTTGGGGGAGGGGACCCACTGGAACAGCTGTTGGGAGACAGATGGATCCTAAGGGTTTAGAGAAGGTTGGAGATGAAGACCCACTGGCCAGTTGCTAAGAGGCAGGTGGAGGCATCGTTTAAGTCCACAAGCATGTTCCTTAATGTGTACAATTTATCCCCTTCCCAAACCTTCTGTGAGGGGTCCTTGTGACCAAAAAAGTGCCTTTCAGAGATAAAACTCAGAGAAGTTTGAGTTGGGTTGTTATACCTCTGAGCAGCACTTTTTTGCAAAACCATGGGTAAATGGCCAGGTCACAAGGACCCCGAAGGCTCAGAGGTTGGGGGAGGGGACCCACTGGAACAGCTGTTGGGAGACAGATGGATCCTAAGGGTTTAGAGAAGGTTGGAGATGAAGACCCACTGGCCAGTTGCTAAGAGGCAGGTGGAGGCATCGTTTAAGTCCACAAGCATGTTCCTTAATGTGTACAATTTATCCCCTTCCCAAACCTTCTGTGAGGGGTCCTTGTGACCAAAAAAGTGCCTTTCAGAGATAAAACTCAGAGAAGTTTGAGTTGGGTTGTTATACCTCTGAGCAGCACTTTTTTGCAAAACCATGGGTAAATGACCAGGTCACAAGGACCCCGAAGGCTCAGAGGTTGGGGGAGGGGACCCACTGGAACAGCTGTTGGGAGACAGATTGATCCTAAGGGTTTAGAGAAGGTTGGAGATGAAGACCCACTGGCCAGTTGCTAAGAGGCAGGTGGAGGCATCGTTTAAGTCCACAAGCATGTTCCTTAATGTGTACAATTTATCCCCTTCCCAAACCTTCTGTGAGGGGTCCTTGTGACCAAAAAAGTGCCTTTCAGAGATAAAACTCAGAGAAGTTTGAGTTGGGTTGTTATACCTCTGAGCAGCACTTTTTTGCAAAACCATGGGTAAATGGCCAGGTCACAAGGACCCCGAAGGCTCAGAGGTTGGGGGAGGGGACCCACTGGAACAGCTGTTGGGAGACAGATGGATCCTAAGGGTTTAGAGAAGGTTGGAGATGAAGACCCACTGGCCAGTTGCTAAGAGGCAGGTGGAGGCATCGTTTAAGTCCACAAGCATGTTCCTTAATGTGTACAATTTATCTCCTTCCCAAACCTTCTGTGAGGGGTCCTTGTGACCAAAAAAGTGCCTTTCAGAGATAAAACTCAGAGAAGTTTGAGTTGGGTTGTTATACCTCTGAGCAGCACTTTTTTGAAAAACCATGGGTAAATGGCCAGGTCACAAGGACCCCGAAGGCTCAGAGGTTGGGGGAGGGGACCCACTGGAACAGCTGTTGGGAGACAGATGGATCCTAAGGGTTTAGAGAAGGTTGGAGATGAAGACCCACTGGCCAGTTGCTAAGAGGCAGGTGGAGGCATCGTTTAAGTCCACAAGCATGTTCCTTAATGTGTACAATTTATCCCCTTCCCAAACCTTCTGTGAGGGGTCCTTGTGACCAAAAAAGTGCCTTTCAGAGATAAAACTCAGAGAAGTTTGAGTTGGGTTGTTATACCTCTGAGCAGCACTTTTTTGCAAAACCATGGGTAAATGGCCAGGTCACAAGGACCCCGAAGGCTCAGAGGTTGGGGGAGGGGACCCACTGGAACAGCTGTTGGGAGACAGATGGATCCTAAGGGTTTAGAGAAGGTTGGAGATGAAGACCCACTGGCCAGTTGCTAAGAGGCAGGTGGAGGCATCGTTTAAGTCCACAAGCATGTTCCTTAATGTGTACAATTTATCCCCTTCCCAAACCTTCTGTGAGGGGTCCTTGTGACCAAAAAAGTGCCTTTCAGAGATAAGACTCAGAGAAGTTTGGAGAAAGAACCACGGCTCAATGTCCCATCCGATTGACGGCGGCCTTTACACGCTCATCGGTGTTTCCTTTATCACTGAAGGTAAGGTGGGGGTTTAGTGGGGGGAAAATCTTAAAGTTGGCTCAGTTGCGACTCGAACCTACGAACTACAGATTACGCGCCTGGTGCGCTACCGACTGAGTCTATACCCGGTACTCTCCTAACAGTTGTCCAGTGGATTTCTTTCTCCAAACTTCTCTGAGTTCTATATCTGAAAGACACTTTTTTGCACACACTGGATTAATGGCTAAGTCACAAGGACCCCTCAGAGAAGGTTGGGGAAGGGGATCCACTGATCAGCTATTAGGGGACAGATGGAAGCCTCCCGTCAAGGGCATCCAGCATGTTCTTAAACGTGCACAAGTTATGACTCCCTCGCACTTGGATGATAAGCCCCGGATTTACATCCCAACTGACGGGCGGAGGACCTTTCCAAGTCCATCGGTGTCACCTTTCTTACCATGGGCAGGGATGAGGTTTAGCCGAGATAAATCTCGACACTGGTATAGGTGGGACTCGAACCTGTAAACTACAAAATAAGACGCTGCCGACTGAGTCAACCCCCCTGCCTAAGATTTAAGCACAGTCTGCGTATCAAAAATCCTCCACACATCTCCCCATGATTGGATTTAACCCCTTCTCAAGAAAGGGCACTGGAAATGAACGTACAGTCGCTCAAAAAAATATTCGAACACTAGGGTTGATTACAGAATTCAGAAAAAATATCCGGCAACGATTTTTTTTTAGAAATTAGTGATCTGGCAACCTTCGTGTCACGTGATTACAGAATTCAGGAAAAATATCTGGAGCGTGTACAGCAACTGTACACGCTCCAGTTACAGTTCACAGCAAACTAGAGCGTGTGCAGTTACTGCACACGCTCCAGTTTGCTGTGAACGGTAACTGCACACGCTCAATATTTCCGTGAGTGAGCCCACACGATCTAGTATCAAAATAATATGACCACCTACAGTCGCTCAAAAAAATATCCGAACAATATGGTTGATTACAGAATTCAGAAAAAATATCCGGCAACGATTTTTTTTAGAAATTAGTGATCTGGCAACCTTCGTGTCACGTGACACGAAGGCTGCCAGCTGCTTGCCACAGAGGTCTGACAGTCTCCTTTCAGACCTCTGTGGCAAGCAGCTGCTTGAGGGGGTATTTATTTTATTTTCTATTTACAAATTAAACATATACTTAGATCTTTTTCAGTAGTGCAACTGTAGAAACTTAACAGAATTCTTTATAAGCTTGAATATATTAAAATTGAAGCAAGATTGAACATCAAACACAAAGTTAGAAGGAAAATTGTCCCACTCTTCTCAAGACATTTTTTTCTTTAAAATTGAGTTTATTGAAAAACAAATAGTTCCAATCTCAAAACGTATGTACAACTAACCCAGAAACAATAAAGTGAAACTTCAGAAACAAGCGTTATCGTTCGAGTTGTCTTTGAGTAAATCAACAATTTCTTCAGCAGATTGTGTCTGCCATCTGAGACCCTGGTAGCCATGACTCGCAATGGGGCCGGAGTGATTCGCGCTGACGTCATTGAGTGGCGCTGGGGTTGAAAAATCCCTTCAACTTCCTGATTAAGAGGCCAGGTTTGAAGATCAGCAACAAGTCCAAACAACTCCAAAGCCAGCAGACGGTTAAATAAATTGACAAAGAGAAACCGTAACCGGAAAGACATTCGTTGTTGTTTCTACTCTATCGATGATGAGTTCGGTTGAACGTCGTCTGCTTGCACAATCGTAACGGGTCAGATGATTTTTTTTTTCTTTTTTAACGTTTGCTCTTGACCTCGACGGTCAGCTCTGTCCTCTGTGAACCATGACACGAAGTCGCAAAATAATTAATATATCGTTTAAAGTCGGATGTTTTCCACGGTGGGAGTGGGTTAGATGTTTTTTCACATCTTACAGACAATTTTTTTCCCTAAAAAAGCAAGAAATTGTGTTCATAAATGTAACCAGATTCAGAAATGAAAAAACAATATTTATTTATGCGACGTTTTGACCCCAGTTTACCTTGTCCAGCTGTTTTTGGATTTTGGGTTGTTTGGCCGAGTGGTTAGCGCGCTTCGCTACTGATCTAAGGGACCTGGGTTCGAGCCCCGGATAAGGCATGGTTGTATGTGTTGTTTTTCTGCTGAGGTCCTGCCATCTTCTCAGATCTTCTACTTTGGCATATAAACTGACAAGCTCCTGTCAGACCTCTGTGGCAAGCAGCTGCTTGAGGGGGTATTTATTTATTTATTTATTTACCTCTGAGCTGGACTTTTGTGCACAAAATGAGCACAAAACATATATTTAAATAAAATGGTCAGTTCATAAGGACTCCAAAGGCTCAGAGATGACTAAGCACTGTATAGCTGTTAGGAGATAGGTGAAAGCTCTCTTTTCAAGGTTATAACGTGCATAGAGGGAAAGAAATTTATCAAGGATCCATCGTAACGAGTTGGGTGTTAAATACATATATTAATACGGGTTCTATGCCAAAGAGTTTCGAAAAGCACTGTTCCCAAATATTCAAAAGGCATCCCTTTAAATGTTGTACAGTCGCTCAAAAAAGTATCCGAACACTACGGTTGATTACAGAATTAAGAAAAAATATCTGGAGCGTGTACAGCAACTGTACACGCTCCAGTTACCGTTCACAGCAAACTGGAGCGTGTGCAGTTACTACACACGCTCCAGTTTGCTGTGAACGGTAACTGCACACGCTCAATATTTCCGTGAGTGAGACCACACGATCCAGGTTTTTGTGAGCTCACACGATTCAATGTGCTGTGAACATTAACCGCAACCGCTCCAGTTTGCTGTGAACGGTAACTGCACACGCTCCATATTCATTGCATTATACATATTAAAAAAATATCCGAACACTAGGGTTGATTACAGAATTCAGAAAAAAATATCTGGCAACGATTTTTTTTAGAAATTAGTGATCTGGCAACCTTCGTGTCACGTGACAATTAATATTTTTTCTGAATTTTGTAATCAACCATAAAAAAAAATAAATACCCCCTCAAGCAGCTGCTTGCCACAGAGGTCTGACAGGAGCCTGTCAGTTTATATGCCACAGTAGAAGGTCTGAGAGGATGGCAGGACCTCAGCAGAGTCAACCATAGTGTTCGGATATTTTTTTGAGCGACTGTACCTATCTTACTATTACTTTTCGCTCCTCATTTGCCACTTTGTTTGTTTGTCAAGACAGTTCCATATCTTTCGAATTCGTGGGCCAAACATTATGAGGGGCGGGGGGTGGCTCAGTCGGTAGCGCGCCAGGCTCGTAATCTGCAGTTCCTAGGTTCGAGTCCCAGTTGGGTCAGCGTTGAGATTTATCTCCGCAAAATTCCCCGCCCTGCCCACGGTCATTAGGGGACACCGATGGTCTTGGAAAGGCCGTCGTCAGTCGGATTGGATGTTAAGCCGTGGCCCCGTGTGCGAGAGAGCCATACACTGTACACGTTAAAGAACACGCTGGATGGCCTTGACGGGAGGCTACCATCTGTCTCCCAACAGCTGTTCCAGTGGGTCCCCTCCCCCAACCTTTTCTGAGCCTTCGGGGTCCATGTGACCTGGCCATTTAGCCCATGGTGTGCAAAAAAGTGCCGCTCAGAGGTAAAACAACCCAACACAAACATTATGTGTTATGTGTCAAATTGAAAGATCATCATTCCCCCCAAAGTCGGGGGAAAGGCGGATTGTTTTTTACGAGTTCTACGGCAAACGAAAGTTCCTGAAGAGAGGTATTTTTAGTGATAATGCATAAAATATAAATTAAAAATTTGAACAATACCTCTCTTCCTAAGTGCGCCCTAAAAAGTTAAAAAATAAAATAAAAATAGAGAATACTGTTGTGCAATCATGGCCCCAATGGTCATTCTTTACATTTCAACAGAAATTTAATTTGACTTTAAAACTTTGTCTCTGCCTATCTATACAATGAGACCCGATTTTTAAAACCTAGAAATCTTTTTTTACTCTCCCATTCTGTTTCGTTTACCATTTCGAAATTTCAGCTTTCGGCTGTCGAATTTGGATGTTTTTCTACTAACTTAAAAATAATGACTGAAAACAGATAGTTTTTTTTTTACTTTTTTTTCGTGTTAAATTGAGTTGTTTTACCTCTGAGTGTACTTTTTTTTGCACACAATCGTCTAAATGCCTAGGTCACAAGGACCCCGGGGGCGGGGGTGGCTCAGTCGGTAGCGCGCCAGGCTCGTAATCTGTAGTTCCCAGGTTCGAGTCCCAGCTGAGTCAGCGTTGAGATTTATCTCTGCAAATTTCCCCGCCCTGCCCACGGTAAGTAGGGGACATCGATGGGCTTGGAAAGGCTGCCGTCCGTCGGATGGGACGTTAAACCGTGGCTCCGTGTGCGGGAGAGACATACCCTGTGCACGTTAAAGAACACGCTGGATGGCCTTGCCGAGAGGCTTCCATCTGTCTCCCAACAGCTGTTCCAGTGGGTCCCCTCCCCCAACCTTCTATGAGCCTTCGGGGTCCATGTGACGTGGCCATTTAGCCCATGGTGTGCAAAAAAGTGCCGCTCAGAGGTAATCCAACCCAACAAGGACCCCGAGAATGTTGGGGACCCTCTGGACAGCTGTTAGGATACAAATGGTAGCGTCCAGTTCAGGCCATCCAGCGTGTTCTTTAGTGTCATCTGACCAAGGACAGGTAGTTTTGCGGAGATAAATCTGAACCTGACTCAGTAGGGATTCGAACAGGAGAACTGCAGATTAGGAACCTGGTGCGCTACCAACTGAACCGCGGCATCTCCCATGTTAAACTGAAATAAATTGTAGATTATATTTCAGTTCTGGACTGACGTTTGACTTTGAGCAGAGGGGTGGGGGCCATGTCTCCCCCCACCTTTTCAAAGGGAGTAGGGGGTCATGTCTCCCTCGCCTTTTCAAAGGGGGTGGGGGCCATGTCTTCCCCACCTTTTCAAAGGGGGTGGGGGTCATGTCTCCCCCAACCTTTTCAAAGGGAGTGGGGGTAATGTCTCCCCCAACTTTTTCAAAGGGGGTGGGGGCCAGGTCTCCACATTTTTAAAGGGGGTGGGGGTCATGTCTCCCCCATCTTTTCAAATGGGGTGGGGGCCAGGTCTCCACATTTTTAAAGGGGGTGGGGGTCATGTCTCCCCCATCTTTTCAAATGGGGTAGGGGTCATGTCTCCCCCATCTTTTCAAAGGGAGTGGGGGTCATGTCTCCCCCATCTTTCAAAGGGAGTGGGGGTGATGTCTCCCCAACCTTTTCAAAGGGAGTGGGGGTGATGTCTCCCCAACCTTTTCAAAGGGAGTGGAGGATCATGTCTCCCCCATATTTTCAAAGGGGATGGGGGTCATGTCTCCCCCATCTTTTCAAAGGGAGGGGGGTCATGTCTCCCCCAACCTTTTCAAAGGGGGTGGGGGCCAGGTCTCCACCTTTTTAAAGGGGGTGGGGGTCATTTCTCCCCAATCTTTTCAAAGGGAGTGGGGGGGTCATGTCTCCCCCATCTTTCAAAGGAAGTGAGGGTAATGTCTCCTCCAACCTTTTCAAAGGGAGTGGGGGTCATGTCTCCCCACCTTTTCAAAGGGGGTGGAGGATCATGTCTCCCCCATCTTTTCAAATGGGGTGGGGGTCATGTTTCCCCCACCTTTTCAAAGGGGGTGGGGGTCATATCTCCCTCATCTTTTCAAAGGGATAGGGGTCACGTCTCCCCCATCTTTTCAAAGAGAGTGGGGGTCATGTCTCCCCCATCTTTCAAAGGGAGTGGGGGTAATGTCTCCCCCAACCTTTTCAAAGGGGGTGGGGGCCAGGTCTCCACCTTTTTAAAGGGGGTGGGGGGTCATTTCTCCCCAATCTTTTCAAAGGGGGTGGGGGCCAGGTCTCCACCTTTTTAAAGGGGGTGGGGGGTCATTTCTCCCCAATCTTTTCAAAGGGAGTGGGGGGGGTCATGTCTCCCCCATCTTTCAAAGGAAGTGAGGGTAATGTCTCCTCCAACCTTTTCAAAGGGAGTGGGGGTCATGTCTCCCCACCTTTTCAAAGGGGGTGGAGGATCATGTCTCCCCCATCTTTTCAAATGGGGTGGGGGTCATGTTTCCCCCACCTTTTCAAAGGGGGTGGGGGTCATATCTCCCTCATCTTTTCAAAGGGATAGGGGTCACGTCTCCCCCATCTTTTCAAAGAGAGTGGGGGTCATGTCTCCCCCATCTTTCAAAGGGAGTGGGGGTCATGTCTCCCCCACCTTTTCAAAGGGAGTGGAGGATCATGTCTCCCCCATCTTTTCAAAGGGGTGGGGGTCATTTCTTCCCCACTTTTTCAAATGGGGTGGGGGTCATATCTCCCCCACCTTTTCAAAGGGGTGGAGTCCATGTCTCCTCCACCCCCTTTGAGAATTCTAGTAACGGGAAAGGGGGCGAAAAAAATATTTAACACCTACACTGATTTCACTCCTATGCAATGGTAATCTAAATTCGAAGCTCCATAACTACTGAAAAACTCATTTAATAGGGAAATGTGACTGAAGAGAAATTAAAGATTATAAGGAAATTTATTTCAATATCGATTTTCAGCTATATTCGTTCAGTATTTAAAGAATTATGGAATCTGGAATCTTTAACAATACAGTACTGTGCAAATTAGTTGGGACAATAGGAAAATGCAGTAACAAAGATACAACTAAAATATTTATTTGTTTAATAGTGTAGTTAATAGTGAATGTGTCCCCCCTTAGCTTTAATTACTTCTTTCACCCTCTCAACCATTGATGCCACTAGCTTTCCACACATCTCCTTTACTTCAGGGTCGTGGTACCACACTTTCATGACACTTTCTATCGTTTTGGTTTTCGTCGTGCAATCCATCTTAGATATGCGCGCTTTAATAATGGCCCACAAATTTTCAATGGGGTTTAGATCGGGCGAATTTCCTGGCCACTCTAATACCTTCAAATGTTGCTGGGTAAAGAAGCTCTTTGCAAGCTTAGAATTGTGGCATGGAGCCAGATCCTATTGAAATACCCCGTCACCGTTAGGAAACAGCTTCTGCAGTGTTGGGACCATTTTCGCCTCCAGAACGCCTATGTACTTTTTGCTGTCCATCATTCCTTCAATGGGGTGAAGCGTCTGTAGCCCGGAAGCTGTGAAACATCCCCAAAACATGACCTTGGGTGGGTGTTTGGGGGATTGCTGGATGTTGCCGGATCGAAGAGGTTCTCCAGGCTTCGCTTGTCCCAACTAATATGCACAGTACTGTAAATGATCTTTTCTTATAAACACACTCAACATAATCAAATATCGAAATAATGATTGGCAAATTTCTGAAATATATGTTTATTTTATTAAATGGTTTGAAACAACGCTTATTTTTTAATTTTTAATTAATTTCTGAGACGTATTACTGTTATGAATCGAGCTTCAAATAGATTTGATTATGATCTTTAATTTATCTTAAGTCGAATTTCAAGTTTAGTTTCATTATTAAATTCTACATCAAATTTAACAACAACCAGAAAAGCAAAAGCTTGACTTGGTTGTTGTAGTACATGTTGGGTTGGGTTGTTTTACCTCTGAGGGGCACTGTTTTGTACACCATGGGCTAAATGGCCAGGTCACATGGACCCCGAAGGCTCAGAGAAGGTTGGGGGAGGGGACCCACTGGAAGAGCTTTTAGGAGACAGATGGTAGCCTCCCGTCAAGGCCATCCAGCGTGTTCTTTAACGTGCACAGGGTATGGCTCTCCCGCACACGGGGCCACGGCTTAACGTCCCATCCGGCTGACGGTGGCCTTTCCAAGCCCATCGGTGTCCCCTACTGACCGTGGGCAGGGCGGGGAATTTTGCGGAGATAAATCTCAACGCTGACCCAGCTGAGACTCGAACCTGGGAACTACAGATTACGAGCCTGGCGCGCTACCGACTGAGCCACCCCCCCTCCCCCTAGTAGTACATGTTGCGTTGGATAGCAAAATAAAGTTAAAATTATTTTAAGAGTGAAAAAAATATAATGAATTAAAAGACAACGATGATAATTAATTAACAAATCAATTAATTATGTAACTTCTACAATGATCAGTACTACAATGATCAGTATAACAGCAACAATCTAATTAATATGTAACATCAAAAATAATCAATAGACATAATATCTTCAGTAACATTTTACCATTAAATGCATAGTTTTTAAGTTCAAATTCAAAATCAAATTTATTTTCAATAATTATTATCTATAATTATATTACATAAAAAATCCCACTAAGCCGAAGCTTATCAGCGGGAATGTACATTTATGTTTTTACAGATATGATCTAGATTGTTTCAGTAGTACAAAAAATGAAGGAGAGAAAAAAAAGGAATAAATGAGAAAGAAAACAGACAAAATGATGAAAGTTTCCAATAAAAACATCACTTTTTCATTAACCACTGAAATAATTTATCTTAAACATCAGAAATTTTTTTTAAGTTAACTATTTCTCTAGGAAGCAAGAATCTGTAGTTCCCAGGTTCGAGTCCCAGCTGGGTCAGCGTTGAGATTTGTTTCCGCAAAATTCCCCGCCCTGCCCACGGTCAGTAGGGGACACCGATGGGGTTGGAAAGGCCCCCGTCCGTCGGATGGGACGTTAAACCGTGGCTCCGTGTGCGGGAGAGCCATACCCTGTGCACGTTAAAGAACACGCTGGATGGCCTTGACGGGAGGCTACCATCTGTTTCCCAATAACTGTTCCAGTGGGTCCCCTCCCCCAACTTTCTCTGAGCCTTCGGGGTCCATGTGACCTAGCCATTTAGCCCATGGTGTGCACAAAAGTGCCGCTCAGAGATAAAACAACCCAACGTTAAAGAACACGCTGGATGGCCTTGACGGGTTGGGTTGGGTTGTTTTACCTCTGAGCGGCACTTTTTTTTGCACACCATGGGCTAAATGGCCAGGTCACATGGACCCCGAAGGCTCAGAGAAGGTTGGTGGAGGGGACCCACTGGAACAGCTGTTGGAAGACAGATGGTAGCCTCCCGTCAAGGCCATCCAGCGTGTTCTTTAACGTGCACAGGGTATGGCTCTCCCACACATGGGGCCACGGCTTAACGTCCCATCCGACGGACGGCGTCCTTTCCAAGCCCATCGATAGGCCTTGATGGGAGGCTACCATCTGTCTCCCAACAGCTGTTCCAGTGGGTCCCCTCCCCCAACCTTCTCTGAACCTTAGGGGTCCATGTGACCTAACCATTTAGCCCATGATGTGCAAAAAAGTGCCGCTCATAGGAAAAACACCCCAACCCAACTCAAATTTTTTTTTCAAAGACCATTAGAACGAAGGAAAACACTTTTTACCAAAAAGGGAGCCCTCTCCCCTTATTTTCTTCCAGATCTGGGACACTTTCTCTATAATCCCCCGAAGATTTTGATTCGTCCCCTTGCTTCTAGTGCAACAGAAGAGGTCCCCCCACGTTTTTTTAATGGCAATGCCATCTCAATACATTCTTCCAGCGTTGCGTCTACTTCCAGACGCCTGTAGCGTTGTTTTCTTAGCCGGAAACAGAGCTGAGTGAAACCCTGCCGACTGCCAGCGTGGGAGGCCGTGGTGTTTGGGTTAGGGATCAGGTGGTGACGAGTGTAGTGGCCATGGTTACGTAATGTTCCCTCGCTCCCAGGGACAGTGTGAAAATAGTTGTCAAGTCTGAGGACCAGCTGCACGTATTTGTACTAGGCGCGTAACACCCGCAGCGAAATCGGCCCGCAGAGGAAGTGTTTAGCATAATCTTCTTAGCTATCAAAACACCTCTGATGAAATCTGCTTCTTTGACGAAGTCCGAACTCTAGTTGAAGATGATGAAAACATAAATGATTTTGTGTAACTGTTTCCTAGATTTTGGATTATTAAGTGGGATGCAAAATGGATTATTTAAATGCAAGCTATTTAATAAAATCGTTTTACTGGGATGAGTAGTTTCTCCTATGAGCGACACTTTTGTGCAGACAATGGGCTAAACATTCTCTGAACCCTCGAGGTATGAAAAAATTTGAAAAAATTCCATATCGGAATGACCTCGAGGTCACAAGGCCCCCGAGGGTTCAGAGAAGGAAGGGGAAAGGGGATGTACTGAATAGCTGTTAGGAGACAGATGCAAGCTTTAGCGTGTACTGGGCATAGGTCTTCTGCACACGGGGTCACGCCTTAACGTCGATCCGACGGAATTCCAAACCAATCAATCTCTGGAAAAGATTCATGTATTTATACTTTCAAATTCAAATTTATTTTCAATAAGTATTATCTATAATTATATAACATAAAAAAATCCCACTAAGCCGAAGCTTATCAGCGGGAATGTACATATATGGTTTTACAGATATGATCTAGATTACATCAGTAGTACATAAAATGAAAGAGAGAAAAAAAAGAGAATAAATGAAAAAGAAAACCGACAAAATGATGAAAGTTTCCAAATAAAAACATCACTTTTTCATCAACCACTGAAATAATTTATCTTTAACATCACAATTTTTTTTTAAGTTAACTATTTCTCTAGGAAGCAAGTTAAATGGGTAGGGAATTTGATATTCTTTGGAATTTCGTCCTTAATTATTATGAAATTTTGGTTGTTTCAAAAAACCCATAGCCTTTTTTCTAGTAAACTTATTGTGGCAAATATTTTGCTTTGACAGCGTAGGAAACGGACCGAGTGGAATTCTAGGTTCGATTCCAATATAAAGATGGATGTTTGCGTTGTTTTTCTGCTGAAATTTCATTTTATAGATCGATTCTGTGCTTGATACTTGGTGTACTAAAGAATACATAGTCCCAGCTGGGTCAGCGTTCAGATTTATCTCCGCAAAATTCCCCGCCCTGCCCACGGTCAGTAGGGGGGGGGGGACACCGATGGACTTGGAAAGGCCGCCGTCCGTCGGATGGGTCATTAAGCCGTGACCCCGTGTGCGGAAGAGCCATACCCTGTGCACGTTAAAGAACACGCTGGATGACCTTGACGGGAGGTTACCACCTGTCTCCCAATAGCTGTTCCAGTGGGTCCACTCCTCCAACCTTCTCTGAGCCTTCGGGGTCCATGTGACCTGGCCATTTAGCCCATGGTGTGCAAAAAAGTGCCGCTCAGAGGTAAAACAACCCAACCCGACAAAATACGTTTCCTTACCCCTAACAAGTATTGCCTATTTTTGTATGATTTTTTATTGCGGAATCTTACCTTGGAATTAATAACAGATTAAGATTCTAATAATTACAAGGAATCATTTGTAATTTGCTATAGGAGGGGAAAAATAAATAACAGGTAATACATATCGTAGCACTCTAATGCGGCTGAGATATTTTCATTTCCAGTAATGGGCTTTGAGAGGCTGCCATCCGTTGGATACGACGTAAAGCCGTGCTCCTCGTGCAGACGAGTCATACCCTGCACACGGTGAGTGACCTAAGCGGGAGGCTTCCATCTGTCTCCTAACAAGTGTCTAGTAGATTCCCTGCATACAGCCTTCTCTGTATCCACGGGGTCCTTGTGACCTGGCCATTTGCCTGATTCTTTTACTGGTAATCCCGGAGGCCAGTGATGAAAGGGAGTCTGGTTCGAGCTCACGGTAAGGCATGAATGAATGTTTGGTTTATCTGTTGAGGTCACCTTCCTCAGATATCTCTATGGCGTATTAAATTGGCAGGCTCCTGTCAGACTTCTGTGCCAAGGTAAATGGACAGAAGTTGGCACAGAAGCCTGAGAGCAGGCTCCTGTCAGACTTCTGTGCCAAGGTAATTTATTTTTTAAACTCCTTGGAACAATGCGGCAAAATATCCCGAAATTTTCGAAATTCAGACGACATCTTCAGGAGAAGGTAACAACAGCCCTTCGCAATGAAGGAGATTGAGTCGAGCCACACGGAGGAAAAAAGTGGCTCGGCCAGATAAAACCTCCTTTCCAAAAGTACATTCACTGAATTGAAGTTGCTCTATTTGATCCTCTGAGTGCTCTGGGTCCTTGTGATTCCTTCTCTGAAGTCCTTAGGGTCCTTGTGATTCCTTATCTGAAGTCCTTAGAGTCCTTGTGATTCCTTCTCTGAAGTCCTTTAGGGTCCTTGTGATTCCTTCTATGAAATCCTTATGATCCTTGTGATTCCTTCTTTGAAGTCCTTAGGGTCCTTGTGATTCCTTCTGGGGTGCTTAGGGTCCTTGTGATTCCTTCTCTGAAGACCTTGGGGTCCTTGTGATTCCTTCTCTGAAGACCTTAGGGTCCCTGTGATTCCTTCTCTGAAGTCCTTGGGGTCCTTGTGATTCCTTCTCTGAAGTCCTTAGGGTCCTTGTGATTCCTTCTCTGAAGTCCTTAGGGTCCTTGTGATTCCTTCTCTGAAGTCCTTATGATCCTTGTGATTCCTTCTCTGAAGGTCTTAGGGTCCTTGTGATTCCTTCTCTGAAACCCTTAGGGTCCTTGTGATTCCTTCTCTGAAATCCTTAGGGTCCTTCTGATTCCTTCTCTGAAGTCCTTAGGGTCCTTGTGATTCCTTCTCTGAGTGCTTAGGGTCCTTGTGATTCCTTCTCTGAGTGCTTAGGGTCCTTGTGACTTGGCCATTTAGTCCATTGTGTGCAAAAAGTGCTCCTCAGAGGTGTACAACAACCCAACATGTTCGTCCAATGTGCTCAGTGTAAATCAACAGGAAATATAACCTGCACAACTCACAGAAATAAATCGGCTCTTGAACTTGGTTCCCAACTCCACGTGATACAATGATCGTGGACGACGATACGCTAATTATTAGTCCTAGAGCCTGAGAAATGCACAACCTCTCTGTCACAGACACACCCTAAAAGAGGAATCCAACACCACGTGACGAGCGTGTGAACGCCCTAATTATATGTCACGTAATATCTGTAAGAAAAAATTCCCAGATGGAAAAAGATTTTTTGCATTCTTAATATCTATCATATTTTTTTTTAAACCAGCGTTGAGATGATTCATTGGATTGTTTTGAAACAGTGCATTTTTCGCAGAGAATTAAAAAACAAATAATTCATTTTTAAACATTCATTAAATTTTTTATATAATTATAATAATATAAATAAAAAAATAAATACCCCCTCAAGCAGCTGCTTGCCACTGAGCCACCCCGTCCCTGCTATTTAAGACATTGCGAACATAAAAGTGCAGCTCAACTGCCATCCTCTCAGACCTTCTACTCTGGCATATAAACTGACAGGCTCCTGTCAGACCTCTGTGGCAAGCAGCTGCTTGAGGGGGTATTTATTTTATTTATAATCTTTTTCCTAGGTCCACCAACAACTCCAAACACGAACATTTTCTTTGCACTTGGACTGGATTTAACATCACGTTCCCCATTCTGAACTTTAAAAGCGAAAGTTCTAAAACTTCACGCACATTTGAACTCGCCCAGTCCTCCTCCATCAAAGCAACGCCTCTAGCGCCATTTTCCCCGGAAACAGCTTCGACGAAACAAGAGAGGAATGAAAAAGAAACGCGAATCACTAAATAAAAAGACAGACAAAACGTATGTAGCGATGCCATTACAACCTTTAAGGAGGAAGGACATTAAAACGGAAAGTAATATCGAGGTGTAACCATCGTTTTGACTGTCATTACAGTGCCGGAAAAGCGTGACGTCCGGCACTGCGGGGTCATGCATGACTGACGGAGCAACATGACCCGCATTGACCCTTTACGGCGACAAATGTTGCTGTGTTGTCGGCTTGGGATTGTTCGCAAATGCTCATTACATCACGGTAATCACTGGCAGGAGGTGTATCGTCGGTCCGTGGGGCGCCAATCGGACAGATGGTTCTGGAGTTGAGCTGTAGCCTTCCATTAGCAGTTGCGGAACGTCAGAACATAGTGTAATTATATCACTCGACTTTTAATTAAGGAAAATAAAAGTTTAAGTGCGGCACGAAACGCTTCGTGCCATCAATAATGATACATCAGTTGGTAAAATGGGAGATAGCGAAAATCCAGTGAATATTATCAGTTTTTTTTTTTTCAGTTCTGTTGCTGGAGGCTAGTTTCTAATTTTTTTTAATCTTTTCGTGGAGGCATAATCTAATTTGCGTGCAATATTAGATGAAATATTAATTATTGATGCGTGATGAGAATTAGGATGTATGTATTCTTTTAAAAATAAAGCGTTCTTAATGTGATAAACTGAATTTGTATAAAGTTCAAAAAGGATACTTTTTGGTCGTTTTTTGCATAATTAATAGAATCGTGAAACGCCTTTCATAAATTGTTTTACAAGTTTTGTATTATGTCATCCATTAAATTATCCGATTAGCACTGAATATCACGTGGGGGGAAAATATCCATCGGGCTTTGCCAAGTGGTTCACAGTGTTGGATTGTTTTACCTCTTAGAGCCACTTTTTTTGCACAACATGGGCTAAATGACCAGGTCACAAGGGTTGGGTTGTTTTACATCTGAGCTGCACTTTTTTGCACATTATGGGCTAAATGCCCAGGTCACATGAACCCCGAAGGCCCAGAGAAGGTTGGGGGAGGGGACCCACTGGAACAGCTGTTGGGAGACAGATGGTAGCTTCCCGTCAAGGCCATCCAGCGTGTTCTTTAACGTGCACAGGGTATGGCTCTCCCGCACACGGGGCCACGGCTTAACGTCCCATCCGACGGACGGCGGCCTTTCCAAGCCCATCGGTGTCCCCTACTGACCGTGGGCAGGGCGGGGAATTTTGCGGAGATAAATCTCAACACTGACCTTGCTGGGACTCGAACCTGGGAACTGCAGATTACGAGCCTGGCGTGCAACCGACTGAGCCACCCCCGCCCCGAGGTCACAAGGATCCCGAAGGCTCAGAGAAGGTTGGGGGGAAACCACTGGAACAGCTGTTGGGAGACAGATGGTAGCCTCTCGTCAAGGCCATCCAGCGTGTTCTTTAACGTGCACAGGGTATGGCTCTCCCGCACAAGACCATGGTTAAACGTTTCATCCGACGGACGGCGGCCTTTCCAAGCCCATCGGTGTCCCCTACCGACCGTGGGGAGTGCGGGGGAGTTTTTCGGAAAAAAATTTCAACCCTGACCCAGCTGGGACTCGAACTGGGAACTGTAGATTACAAGTCTGGTGCGCTACCGACTGAGTCCCCCCCCCCCCCCCAATGGTTCGCATAAACTTCATATATTACATTTATGACAGTGAACGATTTATTATAACAGTCGAGTTTTATGTTTCGAAATAAATTTTCATGAGTGACAAAAGTTGCAAATGACGGTTTCTGCTTCCATAAGGCGAGGGTGGCTCAGTCAGTAGCATGTCAGGCTCGTAATCTGCAATTCCCAGGTTCGAGTCCCACCTGTGCCAGCATTGAGATTTATCTCCCCAAAACTCCACGCCCTGTCAGTAGGGGACCAATAGCGGACACAGCAGTCCGTCGGGTGGGACGTTAAGCCGCTGTGTAGCGTGAGGGAAATTCATATCCTGTGCATGTTAAAGAGCCCGCTGGATGGCCTTGACGGGAGGTTACCATCTGTCTCCTAACTGCTGTCCAGTGGGTCCCCTTCCTCCATCCTCCTCTGAGCCTTCGGGGCGTAGGCGGGTGGCTCAGTCGGTAGCGCGCCAAACTCGTAATCTGCAGTTCCCAGGTTCGAGTCCCAGCTGGGTCAGCGTTGAGACTTATCTCCGCAAAACTCCGCGCTCTGCCCACGGTCAGTAGGGGACACCAATGGGCTTGGAAAGGCCGCCGTCCGTCGGATGGGACGTTAAGCCGTGGCCCCGTGTGCGGGAGAGCCATACCCTGTGCACGTCAAAGAACACGCTGGATGGCCTTGACGGGAGATTACCATCTGTCTCCCAACAGCTGTTGCAGTGGGTCCCCTCCCCAGCCTTCTCTGAGCCTTCGGGGTCCTTGTGACCTGGCCATTTAGCCCATGGTGTGCAAAAAAGTGCCGCTCAGAGGTAAAACCACCGAACCCAATTACACCTCTGTAACAAGTAGGTTGCATGAGAAAAATTTTTCTTATTTCGATATTAAAAAGTGGTCTTTGAACGGCGCTTTTTTCACACAGTAGGCTAAATGGCCGGTCATAAGAACCCCAACAGAACGACGGCAGCTTTTCCAAGCTCATTGGTATCCACTTTCTGACCGAGACAGGGCCGGGTTTTAGCAGAAATGAATCTCAACGCTGACACAGTTGGGACTCGAACCTGGGAACTTCAGATTACAAACCTTAGAGCTGCCGATTGAGCGAATTCCCGCCCCTCGAGGTTAAGGAATTGGCTTGTGTTTGATAATTTTCTTTGCATGAAATATTTGAAAAAAAAAAAAGAAATACGTCTTATATCCATTCATAAACTGATTTAAGTGGCTGAGCTGTTAGCGGGTGCAAGGCTACTCGGGTTCGAATCCGAAGAAAATCATAGATGTTTGTATTTACTTTCCTTCCTCACACGTATTTCTATCGTCTGGTTTTATCACACCTCAAGTAACCAAATCAAAAAAGAAAAAAGAAGACTGATTGCAGAAATATGCATAGCTTCAATCAACAGTAAATACATACATAGAGTTACCTGTTGATACAGAATACGTCGGATTGGACGTACAGCCGTGGCACCGTGTGCAGGACGGCCATACATAAAATGTGCACTTTTAAGAACATTCTGGATGGCCTTAACGGGATGTTACCATCTGTCTCCTAACAGCTGTTCAGCGTGTTCCCTTCCCCCAAGGGGCGGGAGTGGCTCAGTCGGTAGCGCGCCAGGCTCGTAATCTGTAGTTCCCAGGTTCGAGTCCCAGCTGGGTCAGCGTTGAGATTTATCTCCGCAAAATTCCCCGCCCTGCCCACGGTCAGTAGGGGACACCGATGGGCTTAGTAAAGGCCGCCGTCCGTCGGATGGGACGTTAAGCCGTGGCCCCGTGTGTGGGAGAGCCATACCCTGTGCACGTTAAAGAACACGCTGGATGGCCTTGACGGGAGGCTACCATCTGTCTCCCAACAGGTGTTCCAGTGGGTCCCCTCCTCCAACCTTTTCTGATCCTTCGGGGTCCATATGACCTGGCCATTTAGCCCATGGTGTGCAAAAATGTGCCGCTCAGAGGTAAAACAACCCAACCTATGTTGAATAAGCAGTTCTAGTAAATCAATGCAAAAAAAAGTTTCCACATCAATCAGTTTCAAAATGTAATTCTTGAGAACTTCAGAAAACAAGGGATAATTCCTAAGTACAAATAATAGTGCCTAAAAATTTCCTCATGTAACGCAGGAATTTCATAATTTATGTTTTTATCCCGTCTTAATTGGTAATTTTTCGTATCAATTTTAATGCTTTCATTTCTAAAGTAAAACTATTTTGCAATTTCGAAAAAATAATCGTATCGTAAAGGAAATATTCTTGCTTCCCGAAACAAAGGTAATGAAGGTTGAATTTTTGGGTTTTTAGTTAATAAGCGAATAAATCTCTTGCATCACTAAAAGTTGCTTAAAATTATTGAAATACATGTATCCCCCCCCAAGATTTTATGCCATATGTTGTTAATTGAGAACGGATTAATAGTGTACAGTCGCTCAAAAAAGTATCCGAACACTACGTTTGATTACAAATTTCAGAAAAAATATCTGGCAACGATTTTTTCAGAAATTAGTGATCTGGCAACCTTCGTTTTGCCTGATAAAATAATTGCAGATTTTTATCTTTATATTCAGTCCTTATACTTAACCTCCTCCCCATTTTTAAATCTTTATATTTAATTCTAGTCCCACTCACGGAAATATTGAGCGTGTGCAGTTACCGTTTACAGCAAACTGGAGCGGTTGCGGTTAATGTTCACAGCACATTGGATCGTGTGAGCTCGCATAAACCTGGATCGTGTGGGCCCACTCAGAAATATTGAGCGTGTGCAGTTACCGTTCACAGCAAACTGGAGCGGTTGCGGTTAATGTTCATAGCACATTGGATCGTGTGAGCTCACAAAGACCTGGATCGTGTGGGCTCACTCACGGAAATATTGAGCGTGTGCAGTTACCGTTTACAGCAAACTGGAGCGGTTGCGGTTAATGTTCACAGCACATTGGATCGTGTGAGCTCGCAAAAACCTGGATCGTGTGGGCCCACTCATAGAAATATTGAGCGTGTGCAGTTACCGTTCACAGCAAACTGGAGCGTGTGCAGTAACTGCACACGCTCCAGTTTGCTGTGAACGGTAACTGAAGCGTGTACAGTTGCTGTACATGCTCCAGATATTTTTTCTGAATTCTGTAACCAATCATAGTGTTTACACGAAGGTTGCCAGATCACTAATTTCTGAAAAAATCGTTGCCAAATGTTTTTTCTGAATTTTGTAATCAACCGTAGTGTTAAGATACTTTTTTGAGCGATTGTAGACATGAATTTAAATGAAACTAAGTGTCTTACGAGATGTAAATGGGCCAAGTTACGAATGACCTTTTTTTAAACCCATATTACAAGAACGTTCCAAGTTAGGCATGCATCAATCCAAATACCTAAATATTTCACTGACGGCACAAAAGAAATCTGAAGGATTTTTTTTTAAACCTGTGAAGAGGGGAGAGAAATGTTACATTGTATTGGAAATCCACTGTCTTGGTCTATTTAAAAATTTTCGGTGCGATTGCGCTTTTTGCCACCAGCACCCCTCGTTTTTTTTTTCAAGGTCCGGGCCTGATTGTATGCAAAAAAACGGCAGTTAGAGGTGAAACAGTCGAACCATTGGTGAAAATACAGCCATACAGAAAGTAACTTGAGTGGTTTAGCGTTATCAATGTTTCCGCATTTTCTGACGTTTTAAGGAAAAATGTATTGAACGCAACAAACCGGAATGTGTGCCTTAATCAGCTACACAAGCTCCATCTTGCCAATTGGCTATCTCCGTTGGGCGGGGGTGGCTCAGTCGGTAGCGCGCCAGGCTCGTAATCTGTAGTTCCCAGGTTTGAGTCCCAGCTGGGTCAGCGTTGACACTTATCTCCGCAAAATTTCCCTGCCCTGCCCACGGTCAGTAGGGGACACCGATGGGCTTGGAAAGGCCGCCGTCCGTCGGATTGGACGTTAAGCCGTGGCCCCGTGTGCGGGAGAGCCATACCCTGTGCACGTTAAAGAACACGCTGGATGGCCTTGACGGGAGGCTACCATCTGTCTCCCAACAGCTGTTCCAGTGGGTCCCCTCCCCCGACCTTCTCTGAGCCTTCGGGGTCCATGTGACCTGGCCATTTAGCCCATGGTGTGCAAAAAAGTGCCGCTCAGAGGTAAAACAACCCAACCCAATCAATTACAATAAATTTACGAAATGTATATTATCGTAGATCTGAAATTCGCTGGAAATAGTAACTGAAATCCAAGTCATTTGCAATCAAATGCACATTTTGTTTCAAATGAAAAAACTTGTATATTGGTGTACATACCATGAGCGATAAATATTAATTTCAAAAAAGCTGAACAATTTTAAAATCCGAAAACAAAGATAACTTTGCTGAACGATTTTAATATTTTCAATCAAAGCAATCAATTTCTTTAGTGCGTTATCAAAAAACAATAACAGACGCATTAGTTAAAAAAAAAAGGCAAACCTTCAGGAAACTTTTTAAATCCATAATTTAATTGCTGAATCATCGAATTATGAAAACCGCAACCGTCAATGGAGATCGTCTGTAATGGCAGCCAAAGCAGCGTTATTTATTCTGAGGTCGTATTTTCGCAGAAATGTTTACATAATCGACACTAAATAAGGTAAATATTATCTTAAAACTTTATGCTTTTGAAGAACATTTAAAAAAATAAAAAAATTACGAATAATAGAGTTTTAGATCGTGAAATATTCAGGATTTACCATTGCAGTGTAATTGGAAATTTGAGGATAGAAAATGGCGCAGTGAAGTGTGATTGTTCCTAAATAGTATCTGCAAGTTCAATAAACAAGCTATCGCCTTCCAAGTTAGCGTACGAACCACAACACTTTGCAATTTATTAGTTTCGGCAATATCTCCCAATACGACGAAAGCTCCCAACGGTATGGGTTATGTCTGTGAAAGTGGTACTGAGGGTATGGAGGAAGGGTAGAACAGCATTTCGCGTTGACGGGTAACATTACCGTATCTCTCACTGATTCTTGCTCATTCACTCATACAACCATTACGAAATCATGTAAACAATCTGATAGTGACAGAGGAATTTAATTTCCTTCAAAATGACAGTAATTAATAAGTCAAAATTGTCATCAGTTATGAAACGAAGGGAAAAGCTTTACTCCGGAAACGTCATCATTGCTAAGGTTACGGTTACTGAAGTCCTCGCTATCAGTTGCATTCTCGCGGCTCCGATGACGAGGGTTGGGGTGGACGGTGAGATGAAGAGAGAGGGGAACTTTACCGGAAGATGATCTTGGTGTTCCCATTTATTGGAATTCTGATAAATAAATTCCCCTTGTGTCACATCACGTGAGGTGAGGTCTAGGTGTCGTTGTTCTAGATAAAGCAAATAAACCTTAACTGGCAATGGATGCAAACCCGTTCACTTGGAGTATTGGAACGTTAATTGAAATTCCACGGCGTTAACGAGCAGCAGGTCTTAATTAGGGACGCTGAAATCTGGGCGGATGTGCATTAATGGATGAGAGCTTGTTTGGTGGCAGAAGATGGCCGAGTTGCTATGGGAGAGTTTTAGAGGAAGGAGGAAGAGAAGCAGAAATTGTTTGCGACGGGAAGTGATGGGGCTGGCGAAAAGGAGAGATGTTAAGGGTCATGTTTTAGAAATTGTGAGTAAAGGGAAATAAAATTGGCCTGAATGAATTATCCAGGGAAATTATTGGGTTATTGTCGATAAAGGGGTGTTTCGTTTGTACGGGGTGATGTTAGAGTCAATGAACGTGCATCTTTCTTTATTGGACGTCTTATGTCAAGTAAAATCGATCAAAACTGTGCCTACTACAGGAGTTCGGACTCGGTTGGGTTTTGTCGGCCGAATCCGAACTCACCCGAGCTCTGGCTCAAAATAGTACAGACTCAGAATAATTTAAATTTCAAAATTTTCTTGCAATTATGAAACAAAAAAGGAAAAATATTTTTGATTATAATTTAAGACTTTTAATCAGTCTTTAGTAATTAAAAATAAGAAGCGCGATTGCTTTTTACCTATTATGTATCTTTAATAACTGAATGGCTTTTTCCATTTATAATGATATTACCCACTAAATTTCAGTTTCAATTACTATTTCTAATATTTTTCGTTCCAAACACCATCACCATTTTAATTTTGTCAAAAAAATCGTTATAATTAATAAAATAAGAATGAAATAACAGATTAGCAACACGCGATTCTGTATATACAGGGTGTCTCAAAAATATAGGTACAAACTTTTAGGGGAGGTAGATAACATCTAAAGGAATGAGAATTGCATAGCAACCCATAATCGGAAACGTCACCGTAAATCAATAGGCGGCGCTGTTCATCAGTGCGCTAGAGGGGAAATTTCGGATTTCCTCATTCGAACGGTAGTCGGCTTACGAAGAGCATGCAAAGGTATTCGAATAGGGAGCTGGCAGATATTCACTAGTGTATGGAATAGCTGAGGGCAACGGATGAGACGCTCAACGAATGTATCAAGAATGCTTCCCACACAGACATGTACCGGGCCACCGTTTGTTTGCGCGTGCGCATCAAAATTTGTGCGTTTATAGGTCATTAAGAGGTAGCAGAAGTGAGGGCACATTATGAAATGTATCATCTAGTACGCCATTTGTAATAATTTTGTCCAATGTTTTCCCATTAATCACTGTCTTGTGTCCTTTCAGATCTTGTACCTCTGCTACCACTTTCCCATGACGTTTCTGGTTATGGGTTCCTATGCAATTCTCATTCCTTTAGATGTTATCTACTTCCCCTAAAAGTTTGTACCTATATTTTTGTGACACCCTGTATGTTTCATGATAAATAAAATAATAAATTCCTCCTGATGCAGCTGCTTTCCACGGAGGTTTCACAGGAGCCTGTCTGTATAAAACACCAAAGACAGGATTTGTGAGGTAGGTGAGACCTCAGCAGAAAGACAACAAGCAAATGTCAATGCCTACCCAGGACTGGAACCCAGGTCCCTAGAGTGGGTGGGGGGTGCTTAGTTGGTAGCGTATCGTAATCTGTATTTCTCAGGTTCGAGCTCCAGCTGGGCCAGCGTTGATATTTATCTTCGTAAAATTCCCCGCCCTGCCCTCGGTCAGTAGGGGTCAATGGTCTTGGAAAGACCGCCGTCCGATGGATGGGATGTTAGGCGTGGCTCCGTTGCGGGAGAGCCATACTCTGTGCACGTTAAAGAACACAATGGATGACCTTGACTGGAGGCTACCATTTCTCTCCTAATATCTGTCCAATGGGTTCCCTTCATCCAAAGTTCTCATAACCTTTGGAGTCCTTGTGACCTGCCATTTAGCCAATTGCTTGCAAAAAAAGTACCGCTCAGAGGTAATATTTTAGCCTGGTTTCATACAAAAATTTCAGTACTTATTTTTAATCATGTATCTCCATGTTTGTGGGGAGTGGCGAATAAAAAAAAATAAATACCCCCTCAAGCAGCTGCTTGCCACAGAAGTCTGACAGGAGCCTGTCAGTTTATATGCCATAGTAGAAGGTCTGAGAGGATGGCAGGACCTCAGCAGAAAAAACACATACATCCATGCCTTACCCGGGGCTCGAACCCAGGTCCCTTAGATCAGTAGCCAAGCGCGCTAACCACTCGAACCGTATACTATCTATACTTCCTCAAAGTGTCCCTGTTTGCTACCATATTGCTTCTTCATTGGAAGAAACATTCTAAACTTCTGTAAAAATAAATACTCCCTGAAGCTGCTTGCCACAGAGAGCTGACAGGAACCTGCCAGTTTAATACGTCAGAGAAAAGATCTGTGAGGAAGGCGAGACCTCAATATAGAAAGACAACACACCTTTACTTTTTAACATCCATGCCTTAACTGCGGCTCAAACTCAGGTCCCTCCCCCCCCCCCCCCCTGATCAATAGCCAAGCTCGCTATCTTACTCGGCCACGTATTCAAGCTTTTATTAGAACAATTTCAAAGGCTCAATTTCAAACCTACACAGTGACATCTAATAGATGACGTTTTCACGCTGCTATATTTAACCGAAACAGATATAACGATAAAATCTTTCCTGTGTGTTTAGAAGTATCTCTCTCTATCCCGCCGGGGGAAATACGACAGAAATTGCATTCATTTAGCCTACGACGTGGTTCGATAAACAGATGGCTCGGCACACGCGATGGAAAATTGTCGATCTATCAAGAGTGACATCTGAAAGAAATCCCGGATCCTTTTTCTTCATATTTGATGCCCTAATTTTTTGGTTGCTAACTAGGTCTAGGCGCGTGCTGGTTGTTCCGCTGAGTGGGTAGGGCAACCCCGCCGCTACGGAGGGCATTGTCTGATGATACCTAACATCAACCTAGAAGCGAGTTCGGTGCTTTCAACTCCAACTACTGTGACCACTCACATCGGATCGTTCATTACACTCACTGCTGGAGGGATGGCAAACTAGTTCTCGTGGAAGGATAAGCAATAAAATCGACTTTGAGTTGCGGTTGAGATTTCTACGTGGAATTCTTCAATACAAGTGTTTGATTATGCTGTCGAGTTTCGAACTTGAATAATATGGGTTAGATGTCTTATACCTGAAGATTTAGATTAAGCAGAACCTCATACAAAATAATTTGGGAGAGAGAGAAGATTAAAGGTCTGTGTTTGGTTGTTTTATCTTTGTTGTTGCACTTTTTTTGCAAACAATATGCTAAAGGGTCAGGTCACATGAACCCCAATAACTCAGAAAAGTTTGAAAGATCATTAGACAACTTTTAGTAGACCGATGGAAGTCTCTCTTCAAAGTCATCCAACTTGTTTTAATAGCTCGCGCAAGGTACAGTCGCTCAAAAAAGTATCCGAACACTATGGTTGATTACAGAATTCAGGAAAAATATCTGGCAAGGTTTTTTTAGAAATTAGTGATCTGGCAACCTTCGTGTCACGTGATTACAGAATTCAGGAAAAATATCTGGAGCGTGTACAGCAACTGTACACGCTCCAGTTACCGTTCACAGCAAACTGGAGCGTGTGCAGTTACTGCACACGCTCCAGTTTGCTGTGAACGGTAACTGCACACGCTCAATATTTCCGTGAGTGAGCCCACACGATCTAGTATCAAAATAATATCACCACCTACAGTCGTTCAAAGAAGTATCCGAACGCTACGGTTGTCACGTGACACGAAGGTTGCCAGATCACTAATTTATAAAAAAAATCGCTGCCAGATATTTTTTCTGAATTCTGTAATCAACCATAGTGTTTGGATACTTTTTTGAGCGACTGTACGGCTCTCATGCACATAAGTCATGGCTTAACGTCCCATCCGACGGACGATGGCATTCCCTTTCTCATCGAGGGCAAAGTGTGGGTTTATCGGAAATAAATCTCAATACCATATTAAAAGCCTCTAAACAGAAGTGGAAAATTACACTGCGATGGAAATCCAGTCTTTTGGATTCCCATTTACCTTTTTCCGGATCGATTGCGTCGCTAGCTCTCCTCACCCCCTTTTATTTTTTTCTAGACCCGGACCTGCTTATATGTAAAGAAAAGAGTTTGTTTGTCCCACTTATAAACTCAGTCAAGGACTGTGCCCCATAAAAAGCCCCTTCAACAGGAAAACATTACAGGGCTATATATGAACCGCTAGGATCAAAACCGATGTTGGAACGGGTTGAATTCCGCAAAATTCCCTTAGACTTCACATTAAAAGGTTAAATACCGGTGTGTTCCACAGATTCAACCATTCGCTGTTTTAAACATAATTGTCGCCATCAATAAATTCAAAAGTAGGGAATTCGTACTTCAATTAATTAATTTCTGCTTTCGCGAATGGGTAGGTAGCACGAGCTGTATTACTGAAATGAACAGTTCGAATATTAAGAATTCTTTTATGACATTAAAATGATTTCCGTAATTTCAAAAACGTGTATTCATTGCATTTATTTTATTAAAATGTTCTTTAAATTAATTAACCTATATCTCATAAAATAAGTTAATTAATAAGTGTGTTAAAAAAAATACCCCCTCAAGCAGCTGCTAGCCACAGAGGTCTGACAGGAGTCTGTCAGTTTACATGCCAGAGTAGAAGGTCTGAGAGGATGGCGGACCTCAGTAGAAAAACGACGCGAACATCCATGGCTTACCCGGGGCTCGAACCCAGGTCCCTTAGATCAGTAGCCAAGCGCGCTAACCACTCGATAAATAATAAATAATGATTTTCTTTTTACAATGCATTTTATTTACTATATGCACATTTTTTTAGAACTTAACCCAATATATAAAACTTTCCCATATTTTTCTCTTGCTATAAAGTTACTTATGCATGGCAAACTGTATCCGTGGAACTCTGGTGGGTACGAAATGATTTGAAAAATTCGATTATCTGAGCGAGCTAATACAGTTTTTCGGTTTAGAAGCTTCTGATGTTGGGGATTTTCAAGCGGTACCTGAAATTATGTCGACTCCTTTCTATTCTTAAAAGAAAATAAGAAAAATTTCACTCGGTGTTGGGATCGATGGTAATGAGTTTTATGCTAGATGAAAGCTTGCGACTTGGGGGTTCCATCTACTATACACTATAAGGAATTTCACACCCGAGCAACGCCCGGTAAATTAGCTAGTGAGCTTATAAATGCATTAATAGTGCTTCCTCCTCTAAATTTATGACGCTTAGAATTGCTAGTGACAGTTTAATGCAGCTGCTGTTACTCAAGGTAGACGGGTTCGAAGAATTAAACTGTAACCTGATTGCAATGCTTAACCATAGTTGCTTCAACCCTAAAGCTATATTAAAATTATTTATCTATCTATGTGCTGCGTTTGGCTTCAAAGTTTTTTCCCCCCACAGGATCCGGGTTCGGAATCTTTGTAACTTAGTTATTTCTTCCAAAAATAATGGGGGTGGCGCGGTCGGTAGCGCGCCAGGCTCTTTCTTAATCTGCAATTCCCAGGTTCCAGTTCTAACTGAGCCAGAGAGATTTATATCCGCAAAACGCCCTGCCCTCGGCAGTAGGGGATACTGATGAGTTTGGAAAGGCCGCCGTCTGTCAGATAGGGGGCCATAGTTTAACATTCTATGCAGGAGAGCCAAACCCTGGGCACGTTAAAGACGCTGGATGCCTTAACGTGAGAATGCCAACTCACGTTAAACTGTCTCCTAACAGCTATCCAGCGGGTTCCCTTATACCATCCCTATCGGGGTCCTTGTGACCTGGCCGTTTAGCCCATTGTGTGCAAAAAAAGTGCGCCTCAGAGGTAAAACAACCCAAAAGTAATGTTCCACCAACTGTCTCCTAACAGCTATTTAGCGGGTTCCCTTCTTCCATCCCTATCAGGGTCCTTGTGACCTGGCCATTTCGCCCATTATGTGCAAAAAAAGTGCACCTCAGAGGTGAAACAACCCAAAAGTAATGTGGCACCAACTGTCTCCTAACAGCTATCTAGCGGATTCCCTTCTTCCATCCCTATTGGGGTCCTTGTGACCTGGCCATTTAGCCCCGTTGTGTAAAAAAAAAGTGCGCCTCAGAGGTGAAACAAACCAAAAGTAATGTTCCACCAACTGTCTCCTAACAGCTATCTAGCGGATTCCCTTCTTCCATCCCTATTGGGGTCCTTGTGACCTGGCCATTTAGCCCATTGTGTGCAAAAAAAAGTGCGCCTCAGAGGTGAAACAAACCAAAAGTAATGTTCCACCAACTGTCTCCTAACAGCTATCTAGCGGGTTCTATTCTTCCATCCCTATTGGAGTCCTTGTGACCTGACCATTTAGCCCGTTGTGTGCAAAAAAAGTGCGCCTCAGAGGTGAAACAAACCAAAAGTAATGTTCCACCAACTGTCTCCTAATAGCTATCTAGCGGGTTCATTTCTTCCATCCCTATCGGGGTCCTTGTGACCTGTCCATTTAGTCCACCGTGTGCAAAAAAAGTGCGCCTCAGAGGTGAAACAACCCAAAAGTAATGTTCCACTAACTGTCTCCTGACAGTTATCTAGCGGGTTCTATTCTTCCATCCCTATCGGGGTCCTTGTGACGTGGCCATTTAGCTCATTGTGTGCAAAAAAAGTGCGCCTCAGAGGTGAAACAAACAAAAAGTAATGTTCCACCAACTGTCTCCTAATTGCTATCTAGCGGGTTCATTTCTTCCATCCCTATCGGGGTCCTTGTGACCTGTCCATTTAGTCCATCGTGTGCAAAAAAAGTGCGCCTCAGAGGTGAAACAAACCAAAAGTAATGTTCCACCAACTGTCTCCTAACAGCTATCTAGCGGGTTCTATTCTTCCATCCCTATTGGAGTCCTTGTGACCTGACCATTTAGCCCGTTGTGTGCAAAAAAAGTGCGCCTCAGAGGTGAAACAAACCAAAAGTAATGTTCCACCAACTGTCTCCTAATAGCTATCTAGCGGGTTCATTTCTTCCATCCCTATCGGGGTCCTTGTGACCTGTCCATTTAGTCAATCGTGTGCAAAAAAAGTGCGCCTCAGAGGTGAAACAACATAAAAGTAATGTGGCACCAACTGTCTCCTAACAGCTATCTAGCGGATTCCCTTCTTCCATCCCTATTGGGGTCCTTGTGACCTGGCCATTTAGCCCCGTTGTGTAAAAAAAAGTGCGCCTCAGAGGTGAAACAAACCAAAAGTAATGTTCCACCAACTGTCTCCTAACAGCTATCTAGCGGGTTCTATTCTTCCATCCCTATTGGAGTCCTTGTGACCTGACCATTTAGCCCGTTGTGTGCAAAAAAAGTGCGCCTCAGAGGTGAAACAAACCAAAAGTAATGTTCCACCAACTGTCTCCTAATAGCTATCTAGCGGGTTCATTTCTTCCATCCCTATCGGGGTCCTTGTGACCTGTCCATTTAGTCCATCGTGTGCAAAAAAAGTGCGCCTCAGAGGTGAAACAACCCAAAAGTAATGTTCCACTAACTGTCTCCTGACAGTTATCTAGCGGGTTCTATTCTTCCATCCCTATCGGGGTCCTTGTGACGTGGCCATTTAGCTCATTGTGTGCAAAAAAAGTGCGCCTCAGAGGTGAAACAAACAAAAAGTAATGTTCCACCAACTGTCTCCTAATTGCTATCTAGCGGGTTCATTTCTTCCATCCCTATCGGGGTCCTTGTGACCTGTCCATTTAGTCCATCGTGTGCAAAAAAAGTGCGCCTCAGAGGTGAAACAAACCAAAAGTAATGTTCCACCAACTGTCTCCTAACAGCTATCTAGCGGGTTCTATTCTTCCATCCCTATTGGAGTCCTTGTGACCTGACCATTTAGCCCGTTGTGTGCAAAAAAAGTGCGCCTCAGAGGTGAAACAAACCAAAAGTAATGTTCCACCAACTGTCTCCTAATAGCTATCTAGCGGGTTCATTTCTTCCATCCCTATCGGGGTCCTTGTGACCTGTCCATTTAGTCAATCGTGTGCAAAAAAAGTGCGCCTCAGAGGTGAAACAACCCAAAAGTAATGTGGCACCAACTGTCTCCTAACAGCTATCTAGCGGATTCCCTTCTTCCATCCCTATTGGGGTCCTTGTGACCTGGCCATTTAGCCCCGTTGTGTACAAAAAAAGTGCGCCTCAGAGGTGAAACAAACCAAAAGTAATGTTCCACCAACTGTCTCCTAATAGCTATCTAGCGGGTTCATTTCTTCCATCCCTATCGGGGTCCTTGTGACCTGTCCATTTAGTCCATCGTGTGCAAAAAAAGTGCACCTCAGAGGTGAAACAACCCAAAAGTAATGTTCCACTAACTGTCTCCTGACAGTTATCTAGCGGGTTCTATTCTTCCATCCCTATCGGGGTCCTTGTGACGTGGCCATTTAGCTCATTGTGTGCAAAAAAAGTGCGCCTCAGAGGTGAAACAAACCAAAAGTAATGTTCCACCAACTGTCTCCTAATTGCTATCTAGCGGGTTCATTTCTTCCATCCCTATCGGGGTCCTTGTGACCTGTCCATTTAGTCCATCGTGTGCAAAAAAAGTGCGCCTCAGAGGTGAAACAAACCAAAAGTAATGTTCCACCAACTGTCTCCTAATAGCTATCTAGCGGGTTCATTTCTTCCATCCCTATCGGGGTCCTTGTGACCTGTCCATTTAGTCCATCGTGTGCAAAAAAAGTGCGCCTCAGAGGTAAAACAACCCAAAAGTAATGTTCCACCAACTGTCTCCTGACAGTTATCTAGCGGGTTCTATTCTTCCATCCCTATCTGGGTCCTTGTGACGTGGCCATTTAGCTCATTGTGTGCAAAAAAAGTACCCCTCAGAGGTAAAACAACCCAAAAGTAATGTTCTACAACGTTCAAGGCCCGATTTGCACAATGGCTAATCTGACCGTGGTAGGAAGGGAGGGGGTAGGGAATCCTTAAAGGAGGACCTCACTTTTAAGTAGGGAAATACTTAAAATATTTCAGAACGAATCCAATAAAAGAGGTAAAGAAGCAGAGAGGTGAAAGAGTGACACGTTTGAAGGTCAGGATTTAATTTCTTTTATCCTTATAAAATACCTCATATTATCCTCCTTTTCGCGAGACCGTAGATAAGACTAGCTTCAAAACATCTGCAATCAGCAAAACATCCTTAAAATTTAATTTTTTAACCATGTAAAAATATTGACTTGGTTTTTGCAATACTTGAGTGAAATTGTAGTGTTAATTAAAAAAAAAAGAAGTTATAAAAATATCACATTAAGTAAATTACTTAAATCCTTTTCTCCTTCTCATAACTAAAAAATTGTTTTTAATATTATTACAGATTAATTGCTTATGTGCCAAATTTATCCCTGTTTGTTATTAGATAACTTGGCACTGATGGGGGGGGGGGGGGGGTCCATTTTTAGATTTGGCAATCACCCTAAGAAGATGTTTGTGAAAGCCGTATTCAGACCAAATACGAAATTCGCTGGCAAGAAATGTGATTTGTTGTTTGATGGTATTACCCACATAATAATCACCACGGAAGGCTGAATCATCCCATAGGTGATTCAGGTTACTTTTCTGATTCAAGTGTGTGAAACTTAAGCAGGAATATTCTGGATTGTTTTACCTCTGAGCGGCACTTTTTTGCACACCATGGGTAAATGGATAGGCCACAAGGACCCCGAAGGCTCAGAGAAGGTTGGGGGAGGGGACCCACTGGAACAGCTGTTGGGAGACAGATGGTAGCCTCCCGTCAAGGCCATCCAGCGTGTTCTTTAACGTGCACAGGGTATGGTTCTCCCGCACACGGAGCCACGGCTTAACGTCCCATCCGACGGACGGCGGCCTTTCCAAGCCCATCGGTGTCCCCTACTGACTGTGGGCAGGGCGGGGAAATTTTGCGGAGATAAATCTCAACGCTGACCCAGCTGGGACTCGAACCTGGGAACTACAGATTACGAGCCTGGCGCGCTACCGACTGAGCCACCCCCGCCCCAGGAACATTCTGGTCTATTTCTCACGAAGCATGTGTAGATTACCAGGAGTATTTAAAGCAAAGAATGCGAAAGAAATTTTCTCTCTATCCTCAGGAATGAGGTTAAGTGATAGAACCATCATCGACTGCTCTTCTCATTTGCTAAGCCGACTAGCATTTTCCTAGAGAAATGTTTTATTTGTCATAACGCTGGACATTATTTTAAATAAGGTCAGTATAACTCGTCTCAACATAATTACATTTTTGAAATATTTAGGTAAAAACATTAATGATTAGCTTGTTGTTGTTTTTTCCTTTGATAAAGGAAACAGCAGTTTGTTATATCGTTTTTTTTTTATTTTTCCATGATTGCAGGTGTGAATGAAATGGTCTTTTCGTGTCTTTGTTTTGGGTTGAGTGTTACCTCTGAGCGTCACTTTTTTTTTGCACAGTGGGCTAACGACCAGGTCACAAGGATCCTAACTGCCTAGAGAAGGTTAAAGAAGGGGATCCACTGGATAGCTGCTAGGAGGGAAGACTCCCATCCAGCATACAAAAGTGGATAATAATCAAAATATCCGTACCCAGAGTATGTCCCTTCCATGTGCATGAGAGAGCATTTCGGTTGTTTTACCTCTGAGCGGCACTTTTTTTGCACACCATGGGCTAAATGGCCAGGTCACATGGACCCCGAAGGCTCAGAGAAGGTTGGGGGAGGGGACCCACTGGAACAGCTGTTGGGAGACAGATGGTATCCTCCCTTCAAGGCCATCCCGCCTGTTCTTTAACGTGCACAGGCTATGGCTCTCCAGCACACGGGGCCACAGCTTAAAGTCCCATCCGACGGACGGCGGCCTTTCCAAGCCCATCGGTGTCCCCTACTGACCGTGGGCATGGCGGGGAATTTTGCGGAGATAAATCTCAACGCTGGCCCAGCTGGGACTCGAACCTGGGAATTACAGATTACGAGCCTGGCGCGCTACCGACTGAGCCACCCCCGCCCACAGGAATATCTTGGGCAATTTAAAGCACAAGCTGGATGGCCTTCGCAGGAATAATAGCTGGATGGCCTTCGCAGGAATAATAGCTCTGATGAACCACCTTCGCCAACTTTCTCTAATCCCTTGGGTCTTTGAGATCTGCCCATTTACCGATTGTGTGCAAAAAAAAAAGTGTCGCAATGTGATAAGCCAAATCACATCGGTGTGATTTTGGTTTCATAAGGAATTTGCATTTTACTAGCGTTTTTATCTAATGTAAGAAAGAATTTCAAATGAATAAATAAAAAAAACCCTGAAGCAGCTGCTTGCCACAGAGGTCTGACATGAGCCTGTCAGTTTACATGCCAGAGTAGAAGGTCTGAGAGGATGGCAGGACCTCAGCAGAAAAACGACACACACATCCATGCCTTACCCGGGGCTCGAGCCCAGGTTCTTTAGATCAGTAGCCAAGCATGCTAACCACTCGGCCCTAGCATTTGCTAAAAAATTATATTCAGTGCACTTATCATGTGATGTTTTGCTTGTTAATTAAGCAGAACAAATATACTACATTTTTTTGCTCATTTATTTATTTGAGCAATTTTGTTCTCCACAAAATTAATGTTATCACATCTTTAAATTCCATTACAAAGAATGATAGCATTTGCTCGCAAACGGAGACAAGGAGATTCATTATAATTTGATGTATATTTGTCTCATTTCATAATATGAATTAATCACTTAAAATATCATTCTAGATTTTTAGAAGTTCATGCGATTGATAATTAGAAAAGCTCAGAAATTGCGCTTTATTGCAAAGTTAAATCACAACTTTTTAAAAAAAAGTGTAAAGATTTTACTTTCCCCTTAGTAAAAATATCTTTATTTGGTAGGAGGCGAATATTAATTTTCTTTGGAATTTTAATCATTGAACGACTTAAACGATATTCTTGAATATTTTAAAATCCCAAGGCCAGAATTGCAAAGCGAAACAACATTTACCTGCAACAGGAACCGGAATCCGGTGCCCCGACTATCCTGCCCTAAGATTCATAATGAACCTTACCGGGAAATATTTTTATTAGTGTTTAGATTATCTTAGGGAAATTCAATCATATTAACTCGAAATGTTTTTCGAAATTACTATGAGAAATATTTGGATTTAATAGCACGGATATATGCAAAAATGTTTTTAAATTTAACACTGAACACAGAATTGTAAAACATTTCGGTGAGATCGAAATTACATAAGGTGTACAGTTATAAGTGTGTTTTGGACAGGATATTAGTAGATACATTATTTGAATAGATAATACTAGATATTTATTACTAGATATATTACCTTATTACCAGCTATATATCAGTAGATATATTAATTGTACAGACATTACTAGCTATTCATTAGTAGATATATTATTATTTGTATAGATATTACTAGCTATTTATTAGTAGATGTATTATTTATGTATATATCACTAGCTAGTAGATATATTATTTATATAGATATTACTAGCTATTTATTAGTAGATATACTATTTATATACATATTACTAGCTATTTATTAGTAGATATATTATTTATATACATATTACTAGCTAGTAGATATATTATCAATATAAATATTACTAGCTATTTATTAGTAGATATATTATTTATACACATATTTACTAGCTAGTAGATATATTATCAATATAAATATTACTAGCTATTTATTAGTAGATATATTATTTATATACATATTACTAGCTAGTAGATATATGATTTGTATAAATATTACTAGCTAGAATATATATATATTATTAATATACATATTATTAGCTAGTAGATATATTATTTATATAGATATGTCTACTATTTATTAGTAGATATATACTCAGTGGTCGTTGGATTATGACCCTCCCGTGTTATATCAGTAGAAGCTAATTTTGAAGCTCTATAACTTTTGAAATACGCGTTTTATATGGAAATGTGATTGTAAATAGATATCTGAATGAAAGTTATATAAATCTCGATTTTTAGCAACATTCGTTTTGTATTTGAAGTTATGGAAGGTTGAATGTTTAAAAACAGCAAAACTAAACGTTAGAATTTAATCTCAGTTCATTGTAATTTGAATAAGAAACATTTAAAACCACTTAATATAATAATTATGGTTTTAATGGTTTTATTACACCATTTATGTAAACAATTCTTTCGATGTCTTTCAATTTTCTCTCGTCTTGAGCTGTTGCTGTTAAATATTCAAACTTCCATAACTCTTTAAATGCAGAGAAAATACTGTTCAAAATCGAGTTTAGATAGATATGATTGAGATATTTAATTTATCGTCATAAAACGCTTATTTTAGAAGTTACAGAGCTTCGAATTTAGCTTCCCTGACATAAAATGGACGGAGGAGGGATTATAATAATCCAGTGACCACTGAATGTATAAGACAATTTTATTGGATATTTCTTTTATCAAGATATTAACTTAATAATGCTTTCATTGCTATGTACACAACTTAAACGCAATTAATAACAATCGCAACACGTTTATGTAAACCACTTGAATTTAAATAATAACAGTTACAGGAATCGTTTTATTGTTTTTTGGTTTTAGAAATTTTTTTCTCTTTTTAGATACTTCGTCCGTCCCATGGCCGAGTGGTTAGCACGCTTGGCTACTGATCTAAGGGATCTGGGTTCGAGCCCCGGGTAAGGCATGGATGTGTGTGTGTTGTTTTTCTGCTGAGGTCCTGCCATCCTCTCAGACCTTCTACTATGGCATATAAACTGACAGGCTCCTGTCAGACCTCTGTGGCAAGCAGCTGCTTGAGGGAGTATTTATTTTTTTATTTTATTTTAGATACTTCTGTTTAACATAATATGACGCTGTTAAATTCGTCAGCTTCGACAACTTTTAAATTCGAAAAGGGGTTATTATCGAAAAACAAAAAATTGTCTTCTAAATATCAAACTTTTCTCCATTAAAATATTTTCAATCTTCTAGAATTACGAAATCTTGAATTTAATTCCCCAACCAGGAAAACTCGTATATTCTCAACCCAACATACACTACGCTGGATCTAGGGCAGAATCCCCCCCCCCCCCACCTTTAAAAATGCTGGTAAGGATAATAGAAGCTAAGCTCTTCTTTTTCTTTTTTACCGCTCATTTGAGCCTCCCCCCCCCCCCACAATTTTTTTCTAGATCCGAGCCTGAACATACCTAACTGAAATTTGAAAGCACAAACCAAGAAGTAGAATGACAATACAAAAATAAAAAGCAAACTTACTGTATAACTTTAAGAATCCTTGAAGATGAGGCAAAATATCTACTTCTCTGTTCACGGAATAATCCACTCATCACAGAGATTCCACCGCCGTTTCATTTCTCTTCATCCTACAGGAAGGAATCTCCCTGAAAGCGGGCAGCTTACCTCTTCACGATGTCCGTGCAGTGCAGCTGATTCGTTCTGTTGATCCGCTGCACTGACTTCTTAGCTTCAGGTGAGTCTGCCAGCTGAATCGAGGTTAAGGGAACCAGCAGGTCAGAGGCGGAACCTCACAATCGGCCTCCCCGCAGGGGGCACTCTTCTATTCGCACGGTGTTTAGTGCGAAGACACGCGACAAGACGGATTTGCTTTGAATCTCTCTCTGCTCTTGTAGTTTCTACTGTTAGTTTGCAAAAAGTGGAAGAAGAAATATTGATTTTTTTTAATCATTGGGAGGTAGATGCTTGGGTTGGGTTATTTTACCTCTGAGCGGCACTTTTTTTGCACACCATGGCTAAATGGCCAGGTCACAAGGACCCCGAAGGCTCAGAGAAGGTTGGGGGTGGGGACCCACTGGAACAGCTGTTGGGAGACAGATGGTAGCCTCCCGTCAAGGCCATCCAGCGTGTTCTTTAACGTTGGGTTGTTTTACCTCTGAGCGGCACTTTTTTGCACACCATGGGCTAAATGGCCAGGTCACATGGACCCCGAAGGCTCAGAGAAGGTTGGGGGAGGGGACCCACTGGAACAGCTGTTGGGAGACAGATGGTAGCCTCCCGTCAAGGCCATCCAGCGTGTTCTTTAACGTGCACAGGATATGGCTCTCCCGCACACGGGACCACGGCTTAACGTCCCATCCGAGGGACGGCGGCCTTTCCAAGCCCATCGGTGTCCCCTACTGACCGTGGGCAGGGCGGGGAATTTTGCGGAGATAAATCTCAACGCTGACACAGCTGGGACTCGAACCTGGAAACTACAGATTACGAGCCTGGCGCGCTACCGACTGAGCCACCGCCGCCCGGGAGGTAGATGCACTTCATGACTAAGGAAATCAGTTGTTTTACTGAGATGCACTCTTTTTTTATTTTTCTTGCTGCTTTAATAACATCAACTGTCAGGCCACAAGGATCCCAGAGCTTGGAGACCGTTTCGGATGTAAGAGAAGTGCATATTTAAAAAGGAGTGGGGACATAGTGTAGGGGATTTGGTAGCGCGCCAGGCTCATAATCTGCAGTTTGAGGTTCGAGTCCCAACTGTGCTAGAGTTGAGATTTACTTTCGCTAACCGGGTTTTTTGTCAGAAAGGGGACACCGATGGGCTTGATAAAGGCCACCGTCCATCGGATGGGACATTAACCCGTGGTACCTTGTGCAGTAGAGCGTGCATTAAAGAACCCGTTGGATGGCCTTAACGGGAGGCTAACACTTGTCTAGTGGGTTGCCTTCTCTAAGCCATTGGGGATCCTTGTGACCTGGCCATATAGACCATTGTGTGTAAAAGTGCCACTCAGAGGTAAAAGAGCACAACCTTAATTAAAAACATTCAGCCAGTGGTGTAGAAATTCACAACGTTTGGCAGATCTGGATTAGGTTGTTTGGTCTCTGAGCTGCACCTTTTACACACACTGGGCTAAATGGCCAGGTCACAAAGACCCCAGGGGTCCGAAGGAGTCCTCCTTTCTCAGCAAGGGCAAGGTGGGTGTTATATAAAAAATTTCCTCAAGCAGCTGCTTGCCACAGAGGTCTGTCTGTGAGGAAGGGGAGACCTCAGCAGAAAAACAATACAAACGTCCATGCCTTACCAGGGACTCGAACCCAAGTCGCTTCGATGAGCAACCATGTGCGCTAACCACTCGGCCGCGGGAAGCTTTAGCGAAGATAAATCTCAACTCTGGCACAGTTGGGACTCGAAGTGAAAACTGCAGATTAGGAATCCAGCGCGCCACCGACTGAATTAATCTGCCCCCCCCCCCCAATTTGGTATAGAATTTATGTTTTGGAGGAATCAAAAATGGGACTTGATATTTGGTAGTCTAAATGTGGAACTTGATATTTGAAGGAGGCTTCGAGGTGTGGGGGGGAGGGTAAAAACTGAGACATAATGCGACTTGATATTTGGAGGGGATCAATAATAAAACTTAGCAATTTGGATTAATTTACAATTTTTTATTTTTTTTTTCACCTTCTCTCCCCGGGCAATTTCTGTGATTGAAGAATTCTTTAACTGTTACATGAGGTGTTTCAAAATTAATATTTAAAAAATCGTACGTAATATTAATGTTTAATAGGATAATAGAAGTATTTATTTATGCTAGTATTACCAACACATGAAGTTACATTTTAAAAATTTAATTAGTATTGCAATTTGCATATTGAAATTATGTTAAATTGAATAATGATTAAAAAAAAATCAAATATTTGAAAAGATACGATGTTTTCATTTATCTTTCAGTGGAATTATGAGACTGTTGAATCCCTCATTCACCATTCTTCTAATCCAAACGTGGAGTAAGGGCTCCGCCTGCGAATCCCCCATTCTCATGCAATTGTTTCAATGGGTTCTTTAATCCAGTAGTTTAAAAGCTCGTGGAAGACCTTTATTTCTGAAGATACCTATACTTATTGCTCTTTGCTACTAAGAAAATATCTGTACTCAGCTACGACTGATGCTTTTTTATTAAAATTTTTGAACCTGCTGCTCTTTTTCATGGGACGGGGGTGGCTCAGTCGGTAGCGCGCCAGGCTCGTAATCTGTAGTTCCCAGGTTCGAGTCCCAGCTGGGTCAGCGTTGAGATTTATCTCCGCAAAATTCCCCGCCCCGCCCACGGTCAGTAGGGACACCGATGGGCTTGGAAAGGCCGCCGTCCGTCGGATGGGACGTTAAGCCGTTGCTCCGTGTGCGGGAGAGCCATACCCTGTGTACGTTAAAGAACACGCTGGAATGCCTTGACGGGAGGCTACCATCTGTCTCCCAACAGCTGTTCCAGTGGGTCTCCTCCCCCAACCTTCTCTGAGCCTACGGGGTCCATGTGACCTGGCCGTTTAGCCCATGGTGTGCAAAAAAAAGTGCCGCTCAGAGGTAAAAGAACCCAACCCAACTCTTTTTCTTTCTCTTAAAATTTCTTTTCCCTCCCTGAGAATCTCTGAGCTTTTTGAAACCTTTGAATCTTTTACTCGTTATGTTTGAGAATATCTGTACTTAGTGCTTTTTATATTTGACCGTTCGGGTGGCCGGTGGTGGTTAGCAAGCTTGGTTACTGATCAAAGGAAGCTGGGTTCGAGTCCCGGATAAGGTATGGATGTTTCTTTCTTTGTGTCTTCTTTCTGCTGAGGTCTCGTTTTCTTCACAGATTTCCTCTGACGTATTAAACTGTCAAATTCAAGTCTGATCTTTCTGAGAAGCATCTGCTTGAGGAGTAATTTGTTTTCATTATCCACTGCTCGACATTGAAATTGCCGTAACCAGTTGGGTTGGGTTGTTTTACCTCTGAGCGGCACTTTTTTGCACACCATGGGCTAAAAGGCCAGGGCACATGGACCCCAAAGGCTCAGAGAAGGTTGGGGGAGGGGACCTACTGGAACAACTGTTGGGAGACAGATGGTAGCCTCCGTCAAGGCCATCTAGCGTGTTCTTTAACGTGCACAGGGTATAGCTCTCCTGCACACGGAGCCACGGCTTAACGTCCCATCCGACGGACGGTAGCCTTTCCAAGCCCATCGGTGTCCCCTACTGACAGTGGGCAGGGCGGGGAATTTTGCGGAGATAAATCTCAACACTGACCCAGCTGGGACTCGAACCTGGGAACTACAAATTACGAGCCTGGCGCGCTACCGACTGAGCCACCCCCGGTCCCCGCCGTAACCAGAAGGAATAGACGGAACTTTCTGAAACTCATGACAGACACAGAACGATCAGATGGGTGTGGATGATATCGTTTACAGCTAAAATTCAATGAATTCAACTGAACGTAAGAAAAATTCTCCAACGGTATATAGTAAAGTGTATGTCCTTATTGATTAAAATTATATTACACAGTGAAACTGCTCTGGTTTCAGTACTTCATGCAATAATTATTTTATGAGTTCCTTTTAGTGAGGGGCGGGGGTGGCTCAATCGGTAGCGCGCAAGGCTCATAATCTGTAGTTCCTAGGTTCGAGTCCAGCTGGGTCAGCGTTGAGATTTATCTGCGCAAAACTCCCCGCCCTGCCCGCGGTCAATAGGGGACACCGATGGGCTTGGAAAGGCCGCCGTCCGTCGGATGGGACGTTAAGCCGTGGCCCCGTGTGTGGGAGAGCCATACCCTGTGCACGTTAAAGAACACGCTGGATGGCCCTTGACGGGAGGCTACCATCTGTCTCCCAACAGCTGTTCCAGTGGGTCTCCTCTCCCCACCTTCTCTGAGCCTTCGGGGTCCATGTGACCTGGCCATTTAGCCCATGGTGTGCAAAAAAAGTGCCGCTCAGAGGTAAAACAATCCAATTCAATCCTTTTAGTGCTCTTTTAAAATATATTCTTCCACAATATGGGTAATAATGTGACTTTTTATTTGCCTCTAATATGTTGAAGTCCCCAAGTTTGAGTCCCACCTGTGCAACGTTGATATTTATCACAGCTTAACCCCTACCATGCCCTCAGTGAGAAAGGGGACGCCGATGGGCTTGAAAAGACCTTCGTCCGTCGGATGAGGTGTTAAGGCGTGGCCCCGTGTTCAGCAGAATCATACACTATGCACTTTAAAGAACACGCTGGATGGTCTTGACGGGAGTACCATCTATCTCCTAACAGTTACCCAGTAGATCTTTCATTGAGTCCTTGGAATCTTTGATCCAATTTTGGTCATCCAATAGAATGTGGATGACCAAAATTATTATGGAGAGAATCCAAATCATCGATCTTGTATTCTCGATCTGTAATTCTCGATTTATCCCATTGTGGGGAAAAAAGTGCCGTTCAGCGGTTAGTTGTTTTGGGTTGCTTTACCTCTGAGCCTAACAAGAACCCCGAGGGCTCAGAGAAAGTAGGGGAAGTGAACCCACTAAGCAGTTGTTAGGAGACTGATGGTAGCCTCCCGTCAACGCCATCCAGCATATTATTTAACGTGCACAGGCTATGACTCTCCCGCACAGGGGACCACGGCTTAAAGTCCCATCCGACAGACGGCGACCATTCCAAACCCATCAGTATCCTCAACTGACCGAGGGTAGGGTGGGGAGGTTTGAGGATATAATTCTGAATACTGGCCCAGGGGGGGGGGGGGGCTCGAACTTGAGAACTGCGGATTACTAGCCTAGGGCGCTACCGTCTGAGCCCTCTACCCCCGCTGAAGTCAGAGGTCTGATAATTTGGCGGAACATAGTCTCAATTACTCTTGTGCATAAGATCCTAATGAACCAATCGGATATGAGCATCTATAACAAAAAATTATGCAAAATGAAGTGCAAAAACAAATGAAACAAGTCACTCTCTACATATTTAAAAAATAATTACCCTTATGAGAAGTGTATTATTTGGATTTGGATTCTTGTTATGAGCTCATTCTGAGTAGTTGTCAAACGAACTTCAGTCTATTTGACAGTCAGAATGAGTGTCTGCGAGGATACAAGATCAGTAGCACACAAACGAGTCAAACAAGTGGGTTAGGGTTGCTAAGAGCAAGTTGATGTGGATCGTAACCGGAAGTGATGGGGATGAGGATGGAGGCCAGAGAGAAGAGAGAGACAGACCGGTCTGTGGCCAAAGGACGTGAAACAACGCGGTCACGCTAGGAGACCGTGAGCTCCGAGGAGGGTGGAACTGGTTTGGATGCAGATGCTGTCGAAAGGGTCATAGGGAGAAAAAGAAAAAGACGAGATGGTCAATTAGAGGCAGTTACATCCAGATTTAGGCCGCTTTTTATCTGCAAACAATCAGCTTTTCCTTTTTCTTGCGAAAAAAGAGCAGCTTTCAGAGCCATGCAGCGAAGCTCTGCTGGAAGATGGCGTTCAGTCGAGAGGGTTTTGGAGGATGATCATCGGACAGGGTTACGAGAGATCCGAAATGGTTTCGATGATGACCCGAGGTAAATCTGATAACTATTCAGGGTGGTTACGATGGATATGTGATAATATTATTTTGATGGTTATCACCAGATGTTTGTTAGTCAGTCCTGATGATTTCGATAGTGTTCACGTTATAGATTTGATGGTGTCTCGAAATGAGTTTGGATGAATTGTAAGATGATTTGGATGGTGTCCAAGATGACTGTTTCCGAGAAGAGTTTGAACGAATTTTGAGATGATTTCGATTTTATCTAGGATGGACTTGATGTGCTCCAAGATGAATTTAGATCAATTGCGAGATATTGTGGATGATTCAGGATGACCTACATTGGTTCCGAGATTAGTTCGAATAAATTGTGAGGTGATTTGGATTCTCTCCATGATGATTTGGATTCTCTCCATGATTGATTTTTGGAAGGAATTTGGATGACCAAAATTATTATGGAGAGAATCCAAATCATCGATCTTGTATTCTCGATCTGTAATTCTCGATTTGTAAATCTCGATCTTGTATCCGATATGATTTGCATAGAGTTGAGGATGACTTTGATCTATTCTAGGGTGAGTTTGGATGAATGTGAGATGGGTTTGATGGAGTTCATGATGACTTTGGTTCTGAGAAGAGTTTGGATGAATTGTGAGATGATTTCGATAAGTTAAAGATGGCCTTGGTTCCGAGATGAGTTTGGATAAATTGTGGGATTATTTTGATGGTGTTCAGCATGACTGTTTCTATTTGGGTTTGGATGAATCGTGAGATGTTTGGACATGAGGTGTTTGGTTGAGGATGACTTTGATTGATTCCGAAAGGAATTTGGATCAATTTTGAGATGATTTCAATAGTGAGTTTGACTGTAATTCAAAATGTGTTTGTGTCCCGAAATTATTTAGATGTAGGAGGTCAGAAATGATTTTGATGATGATCATAAATGATTATGTGTGGGAGTTTGTGAACTTAGTACTACCGTTGCTATTAAAAAAAGGTGGGGATTAGAAAAGATTTTCATCGAGGTCTTACTACTGAGATTCCCAAACTTCATTTTATTGTGAATCCGTTAATCTAAGAAGAAGTTTCTCCATTCATTCTAATTTTACATTTATATGTTGAACCATTTCAATAATTCATTGTAATATTTAGCAATGGAGAAACTAGGATGGCTTATTATCTGTGTATTTCTTTATTGATTTTGATCGAAAACTCCCAAATTCAAGTTTCCATTGTATTTGCATTGAGGTTTTCTCCACTAACCCTCATATTGCTCTCAGTGAGAAAGGGGACACCAGTGGGCTTCAAAAATCTACTGTGAGCCATTAAGTTGTGGAGAGAGAACTATACACTGTTATAAGTATAACCATACACTGTATTAAGTTGTAGAGAGTTGGGTTGGGTTGTTTTACCTCTGAGCGGCACTTTTTTTGCACACCATGGGCTAAATGGCCAGGTCACATGGACCCCGAAGGCTCAGAGAAGGTTGGGGGAGGGGACCCACTGGAACAGCTGTTGGGAGACAGATGGTAGCCTCCCGTCAAGGCCATCCAGCGTGTTCTTTAACGTGCACAGGGTATGGCTCTCCCGCACACGGGCCACGGCTTAACGTCCCATCCGACGGACGGCGGCCTTTCCAAGCCCATCGGTGTCCCCTACTGACCGTGGGCAGGGTGGGGAAATTTTGCGGAGATAAATCTCAACGCTGACCCAGCTGGGACTCGAACCTGGGAACTACAGATTACGAGCCTGGCGCGCTACCGGCTGACCACCCCCGCCCCAAGTTGTAGAGAGAGAACCATACTCCATGTGCAGAAGAACCATACACTGTTTGGCTTCCTGATAGCTGTTCAGTGAGTCTCCTGTCCTAACCAATTCTGAGCCCTTGGGGGTCCTTGTGACTTGGTCATTTAGCTCATTGGATACACAAAAATTCCTCTTAGTGGTATAACAACCCAACCAATTCCTTTGCAAGACATCTAATGTAAATGGTGCTTCATATAGTCTCTCTATCGATTCAAGCACTAAGTTCACAGAAATTGATAAGTAGCCTCAGATTCCAGTTGCATATTTCACTCTTTTTTTCCAGACGGAGAATGGCAAATAAGAAATTGAAAATCAGGTATAAGTTATTGACCTTTTGTCAGATTAAATTCGAATATCGATTTTATAACAAGAGCAGATGCAGTTAGAATTTTATTGAATTGATAGAACCTTCTGTTAAAGTCCATTTCGGTAAAAATATTAATCCTTTCCTATATGTCTGAAATTAGTCAACTTCTGCACACTGAGATGCCAGTTTATTAGGTATACCCACCCAGTAACGTGTTGTGCTTCCTTTCGCCTTCAAAACAGCCTGAATTCGCCGGGGCATGGAACTTACAAGATGCTGGATGCGTTGGGATGGGTTTTTTGCTCACCATGGGCAAAAAAGTACCTCTGAGAGGCACTTTTTTGCACACCATGGGCTAAATGGCCAGGTCACATGGACCCCGAAGGCTCAGAGAAGGTTGGGGGAGGGGACCCACTGGAACAGCTGTTGGGAGACAGATGGTAGCCTCCCGTCAAAGCCATCCAGCGTGTTCTTTATCGTGCACAGGGTATGGTTCTCCCGCACACGGGGCCACGGCTTAACGTCTCATCCGACGGACGGCGGCCTTTCCAAGCCCATCGGTGTCCCCTACTGACCGTGGGCAGGGCGGGGAATTTTTGCGGAGATAAATCTCAACGCTGACCCAGCTGGGACTCGAACCTGGGAACTACAGATTACGAGCCTGGCGCGCTACCGACTGAGCCACCCCCGCCCCGCTGGATGCGTTGTGCAGGAATGTTGTACCATAGGGAAATGAACGTATCACGCAGTTGCTGCAAATTGGGTGGCGGCACAGTCTCGCTGCGAACAGCCGTTACCACTTCATTCCAAAGACGCTCGACAGGGTTTAGATCTGGGAGCTGTGCAGACCAATGAAGCGAGAAAAACTCGTCGGCATGTTCCTGAAACCACGCGGTGATGACACGTGCCTCGTGAGCAGATGCATTATCATGCTGAACGTGTCCATCCGAGTGAGGAATTAACTGTAGCCATGAAGAGATGAACTTGGTAAGCAACTATGTTGAAATACGCCAGGGCACTCAGATTTCTTTCGATTGATATCAGCGGGCCTAATGTGTGCCAGGAAAACATTCCCCACACCGCCACCACCGGTCTGTACTGTTGACATCAGACAAGATGGCTCCATGACCTCATGTTGCTTGCGCCAAATTCTAATCCTTTGATCAGCATGATGCAAAAGGAACCTTGATTCGTCCTACCAGGCTACCTCTTTCCAGTCCACAACGGTCCAGTGTTGATGCCACTGAACCCACTGGAGACCCTGTTTCATTTTCTTTGCTGGCATTACCACTCGACATGGCCGGCGGCTGTTGTAGCCCATTCATGAGAAGTTCTGATACCTGGTGCATTTGGAGATGACCTTCTACACACCAACGTTTAATTCTGCTGTGATTTGTCGGTCCATCTGTTCGCTTGCACAATTCTCTCCAATCTCGTTTGACCTCTCTGATCCACAATCTGTTTTCGTCCACAGGATCGCCGATCACTGGTAGTTGTTTCCTACTCGCATCATTCTCTGTAAACCCTTGAAATGATTGTGCGTAAAAAGTCTAGGAGAACGGCCCTTTGGGTTGGGTTGTTTCACCTCTGAGCGGCACTTTTTTTGCACACCATGGGCTAAATGGCCAGGTCACATGGACCCCGAAGGCTCAGAGAAGGTTGGGAGAGGGGACCCACTGGAACAGCTGTTGGGAGACAGATGGTAGCCTCCCGTCAAGGCCATCCAGCGTGTTCTTTAACGTTCGGTTGTTTTACCTCTGAGCGGCACTTTTTTGCACACCATGGGCTAAATGGCCAGGTCACATGCACCCCGAAGGCTCAGAGAAAGTTGGGGGTTGGGTTGGGTTGTTTCACCTCTGAGCGGCACTTTTTTGCACACCATGGGCTAATGGCCAAGTCAGATGGACCCCGAAGGCTCAGAGAAGGTTGGGAGAGGGGACCCACTGGAACAGCTGTTGGGAGACAGATGGTAGCCTCCCGTCAAGGCCATCCAGCGTGTTCTTTAACGTTCGGTTGTTTTACCTCTGAGCGGCACTTTTTTGCACACCATGGGCTAAATGGCCAGGTCACATGGACCCCGAAGGCTCAGAGAAGGTTGGGAGAGGGGACCCACTGGAACAGCTGTTGGGAGACAGATGGTAGCCTCCCGTCAAGGCCATCCAGCGTGTTCTTTAACGTTCGGTTGTTTTACCTCTGAGCGGCACTTTTTTGCACACCATGGGCTAAATGGCCAGGTCACGTTGATCCCGAAGGCTCAGAGAAGGTTGGGAGAGGGGACCCACTGGAACAGCTGTTGGGAGACAGATGGTAGCCTCCCGTCAAGTCCATCCAGCGTGTTCTTTAACGTTCGGTTGTTTTACCTCTGAGCGGCACTTTTTTGCACACCATGGGCTAAATGGCCAGGTCACGTGGATCCCGAAGGCTCAGAGAAGGTTGGGGGAGGGGACCCACTGGAACAGCTGTTGGGAGACATATGGTAATCCATGGATGGATTCCCATCCTCATTAGTCTCCCTCATTAGTCACGCTGGATGGCCTCCCATCAAGGCCATCCAGCGTGTTCTTTAACGTGCACAGGGTATGTCTCTCCCGCACACGTGCCACGGCTTAGCGTCCCATCCGACGGACGGCGGCCTTTTCAAGCCCATCGGTGTCCCCTACTGACCGTGGGCAAGGCGGGGAATTTTTGCGGGTTGGGTTGTTTTACCTCTGAGCGGCACTTTTTTGCACACCATGGGCTAAATGGCCAAGTCACATGGACCCTGAAGGCTCAGAGAAGGTTGGGGGAGGGGACCCACTGGAACAGCTGTTGGGAGACATATGGTAATCCAGCCAAGGCCATCCAGCGTGTTCTTTAACGTGCACAGGGTATGGCTCTCTCCCCAACACGGGGCCACGGCTTAACGTCCCATCCGACGGACGGCGACCTTTCCAAGCCCATCGGTGTCCCCTACTGACCGTGGGCAGGACAGGGAATTTTGCGGAGATAAATTTCAACGCTGACCCAGCTGGGACTCGAACCTGGGAACTACAAATTACGAGCCTGGCGGGAGAGATAATAGACTGGCCTGCCCAGCACCAAATAAAGAAATAAAATGATATAAAAGAATAAGTATTGTAATAAATGAAAAAAAAAGAAAAAAATAGAATGACACTCGAAGAGCTTCCTGATTTACACAATACATAGAGGTAAATGACGTATTACATATTGGAATGAACATTTTTGTTATAAGGGAAGGTATACCTAATAAACTGGCATATCGGTATAAATGTTGCTTTTGGGATGAGTGAAACTGAAATCCAGGGACAGGAGTTGCTAAGCCCAATAGCACGCCAGGCTTGTAATCTGTAATTCCTAAAGTTCAAGTCCCACCTGGGCCAGCGTAATGATATATCTCTGCAAAACTCCTTGCCCTATCATGCCGTCAGTCAGTAAGGGACACCGATGGATTTGGAAAGGCCCTCTGTCGGATGGTACTTTATGCCGTGTCTCCGTGTGCAGGAGAGATACCATCTGAATTCTTACAGCTATCCAGTGGGTACCTTCTCTCCAACCCTCTCTGAGACCTCGGGCTTCTTGTGACTCGGCCATTTAACACATTGTGTGCAAAAAAGGGCCCCTCAGAGGTAAAACAACCCAGCTGAACTGAAATTCAAAATTTAAATATGAAATAGTGAACTGAAACATCACATTGGCGAAAGCCCCACATTGTTGTACTGCTTTAAACGATTTTCTTTTCATAAAATTAAAAGAATTCATTTAATAATCACTAATGAAGGAGGGCATTTCGATGGAGGACTAATGAGGGAGGACATTTCGATGGAGGACTAATGAGGGAGGACATTTCGATGGAGGACTAATGAGGGAGGACATTTCGATGGAGGACTAATGAGGGAGGACATTTCGATGGAGTACTAATGAGGGAGGACATTTCGATGGAGGACTAATGAGGGAGGACATTTCGATGGAGGAGTAATGAGGGAGGACATTTCGATGGAGGACTAATGAGGGAGGACATTTCGATGGAGGACTAATGAGGGAATACATTTCGATGGAGGACTAATGAGGGAGACATTTCGATGGAGGACTAATGAGGGAGACATTTCGATGGAGGACTAAAGAGGGAGGACATTTCGGTGGAGGAGTAATGAGGGAGGACATTTCGATGGAGGACTAATGAGGGAGGACATTTCGATGGAGGACTAATGAGGGAGACATTTCGATGGAGGACTAATGAGGGAGGACATTTCGATGGAGGACTAATGAGGGAGGACATTTCGATGAAGGACTAATGAGGGAGACATTTCGATGGAGGACTAATGAGGGAGACATTTCGATGGAGGACTAATGAGGGAGGACATTTCGATGGAGGACTAATGAGGGAGACATTTCAATGGAGGACTAATGAGGGAGACATTTCGATGGAGGAGTAATGAGGGATACATTTCGATGGAGGACTAATGAGGAAGACATTTCGATGGAGGACTAATGAGGGAGGACATTTCGATGAAGGACTAATGAGGGAGGACATTTCGATGAAGGACTAATGAGGGAGACATTTCGATGGAGGACTAATGAGGGAGGACATTTCGATGGAGGACTAATGAGGAAGACATTTCGATGGAGGACTAATGAGGGAGACATTTCGATGGAGGACTAATGAGGGAGGACATTTCGATGAAGGACTAATGAGGGAGACATTTCGATGGAGGACTAATGAGGGAGACATTTCGATGGAGGACTAATGAGGGAGGACATTTCGATGGAGGACTAATGAGGGAGACATTTCGATGGAGGACTAATGAGGGAGACATTTCGATGGAGGAGTAATGAGGGATACATTTCGATGGAGGACTAATGAGGAAGACATTTCGATGGAGGACTAATGAGGGAGACATTTCGATGGAGGACTAATGAGGGAGGACATTTCGATGGAGGACTAATGAGGAAGACATTTCGATGGAGGACTAATGAGGGAGACATTTCGATGGAGGACTAATGAGGGAGGACATTTCGATGAAGGACTAATGAGGGAGACATTTCGATGGAGGACTAATGAGGGATACATTTCGATGGAGGACTAATGAGGAAGACATTTCGATGGAGGACTAATGAGGGAGGACATTTCGATGAAGGACTAATGAGGGAGACATTTCGATGGAGGACTAATGAGGGAGACATTTCGATGGAGGACTAATGAGGGAGACATTTCGATGAAGGACTAATGAGGGGTGGAACATCACGGAATCACATTTTACTTTCAATTTTATCAAGATACACTGTCCTACTAAAATATTAGAGAATTTTCTGGTTATGTCAATGGGAATTTAACATTAAAGCTCTATAACTTCTAAATATGCATTTAATGGGAAAATGTGACAAAGATATAGACTATAATCAAATCTATTTTAATTTCGATTTTCAACAATATTTGTTCAGAAGTTAGAACTTTATTGAAGCTGGAATATTTCACAACAGTGATGAGTCACAAGAATTTACCTCAGAAATTAATTAAAACTTAAAGTTTGATTAATAATAAGTATTCTGTCTAACCATTTAATAAATATACATTTTAGATGTTTATGTAATGATTATTTCAACATTAGACAATTATGAATGATTTTTATAAAAGATAATTTATTATTAAATATTCCAGGTTCCATAATTCTTGAAATACTGAACGAATATTGTTCAAAATCGAGATTTAAATGGATTTGATTATGATCTTTAATTTATCTTCAGTTTCATTTTGTCATTCTCATGGACAATTCCTCGAATCAAACCTCTGGAATAGAATTTAAAACCTTGTTTAAATTTCCGTCAATTTTAAAACTATTTTTAACTTTTAATTAATCTTTTTAATAATTAAGAAAATTAAATTAATTACACAAACTTTTTTACCACAAACCTTTTAATTAAATTTAAAATTTTTCATTTCTCCTCTTTTCTCTTTTTGAATTAAAAAAAAAAATAAAAAACTCCATTTCTTTTAATTTTTTCTTTTTTTAATTTTTTGTTTGAATTTTTGAACTTGAATTTTAATTTTTTTAACTTTTTTCTTATCATTTTAATTTTAAAAACTTTAAAATTCTTAATTTTTTTTCTTTTAAAATATCTTTTGGGAAAGCCTGAATAAGGACCTCCCAGTAGGATGTTAAGTTTTATACACATACGTACAGAAGTTGCAGAGCTTCAAGTTCCATTCCCCCCATGACATAACACGGAAATTCTGATATTTTTGTAGAGGAGTGTATAAAAATAATGAAAAATTCCTTAAAACTTCCCTTTGTATCATTCTGTTACACCATTTCGTACTTTTTTTGTGGGACAACTATTTAAAGAAAAGTCTCTTTCCTCAAACTGAATCTTGAAACAACAAAGCCAACCTGACCTAGTTTGTATTTCAACCAGTTGGAAATGCTCAAATATGTTATTTGTTCACCGAATGATTTAGACTTATTTTCTTCTATATTGAACTCACTTGCCCGTTCGTAATATTACTCTGTCATTACGTGAAAATACGTTAAGTTCTGAATTGCCAGATGGTAGTGACCAGGTCCGGATGTAATAAAAAACATTTACAGGGTAAGTGACTGAATTGAACTTTAACAAATTTTCACTTCTGCGAAACAAAAAGAAAACAAGACAATGTTCTTTAGTGACGGAACACTTCTGAGAGAAACGACAATCCCAAAACCAGTGTTCTTACTACCAAAGCAGACATGAAAAAACCCTCCGGTCGATTGCAAGTACCAAAAAGCAAGCAAGCATTAAAGCACCTCTAACAGATGTTCTGCGGGGTAAACCGTTTTCTAGGGACGTGAAAAGAGACGGGTCTATTGTTGAGAAGAACATCTGTCTGAGATGCTCGCCGAGAAGACGGAGGCCACCATCACTCAACGCAAAGGACAGCCATTGGTATCCGGCGCTTTAACTCTCTCTCTTTCGTCAGCCATCAGAGCAGAGAGAGATGATTCTTACCCTCAGAGAAAACCATTAATCACTGGGATGACAAGATCGCGATAAAATAGAGGAAAAGACGCCAGGGATTGTTGGAGCGGTCCAGCGAATAGCGGACAATGTACGATAGCGCTGTGGGTGACAGGCACTAGTCGTTACGTAAGGCCAGAGGACAGCCCACCGACCAAAGCCACCCTATCGCCGACCGTGATCGGAGGAGACCACAATGCCCCCGAGCGAACAGAGTAAATTTCACCCAGCCACGGAAATTGTGATAAAGTTCTATGGCGCTGTGACACGCGACGATGGTGTGGCCCTCAGGGTGGGCATTACCGACGCTCTCCTCTTTTGCTCACGTGGACCACGCACATACGTTTTACTCGTGGTGTGGCACACGTAGAAGAAAGAACGGTCAGGGCACAGACACTGACTTATAACCTGAACTGCCCTCATGTCTCTGATTCATGTCATCATCTTCATTGGGACTCGATTTCGATTTTTTTTTTTTTGCTAGGGAACGATTTTTTTTTTTTGGAGGAAAATATGAGGAAACTGGTTCGTCTATATAGATAAATGATTATCTGATTGATTTTTTGGAAGTTTTCGAATCAGGCTACTGCGAAATGAGGAAAACGTTCCACAACGATTGAAGTTGGTCAAAGGTCTCGAGGAGTGAACGTTATGAAGAGAAAAATCTGTTCAGATTATTTAGAGAGGTTTGAGGTTTCTTATAGCAGAGTTTAGGGATTTTCCCCCCCTTCGGAGAAATTTTGGTGTTTTTTAACTAGATACATTTATTTATTTCGACACTGCTATTAATAATTTAAATAAGATGAAAAAAAATGCGTATATATCAAGATATCCTTTTTAGAATTTAACGAAAGTTTCTGGGGTTATTTAATATCACATATATTAATATTTACATTTGAAATAAAGAATGCATCATAAAATATTTCCATTAATAGATCACCGCAGATATTGAATGTTATTTAGTAAGAAGTGTGATTATCACTAACAGCAATACAGCTTGCACAAGAAGCTCTCATGCTTCTAATAAAGTTATCCAATAATATAGATCAGTGGTTCTCAACCTTTTATGCTTCACGTACCCCCTGGAAATGTGTATGTAACTGCCGTACCCCTTGTATAGATAGATAAAACTATAGTTATAGTATAACAATGGGAATAAAATAAAACATATATATCAGTGGTTCTCAACCTTTTATGCTTCACGTACACCCTTAGAAATGTGTATGTAACTGGCGTACCCCTTGTATAGATAGATAAAACTATAGTTATAGTATAACAATGGGAATAAAATAAAACATATATATCAGTGGTTCTCAACCTTTTATGCTTCACGTACACCCTGGAAATGTGTATGTAACTGGCGTACCCCTTGTATAGATAGATAAAACTATAGTTATAGTATAACAATGGGAATAAAATATATATATCAGTGGTACTCAACTTTTTATGCTTCACGTACCCCCTGGAAATGTGTATGTAACTGGCGTACTCCTTGTATAGAGAGATAAAACTATAGTTATAGTATAACAATGGGAATAAAATAAAACATATATATCAGTGGTTCTCAACCTTTTATGCTTCACGTACACCCTGGAAATGTGTATGTAACTGGCGTACCCCTTGTATAGATAGATAAAACTATAGTTATAGTATAACAATGGGAATAAAATATATATATCAGTGGTTCTCAACTTTTTATGCTTCACGTACCCCCTGGAAATGTGTATGTAACTGGCGTACTCCTTGTATAGAGAGATAAAACTATAGTTATAGTATAACAATGGGAATAAAATAAAACATATATATCAGTGGTTCTCAACCTTTTATGCTTCACGTACACCCTGGAAATGTGTATGTAACTGGCGTACCCCTTGTATAGATAGATAAAACTATAGTTATAGTATAACAATGGGAATAAAATATATATATCAGTGGTTCTCAACTTTTTATGCTTCACGTACCCCCTGGAAATGTGTATGTAACTGGCGTACTCCTTGTATAGAGAGATAAAACTATAGTTATAGTATAACAATGGGAATAAAATAAAAAATATATATATCAGTGGTTCTCAACCTTTTATGCTTCACATACCCCCTGGAAACGGTGTATGTAACTGGCGTACCCCTTGTATAGATAGATAAAACTATAGTTATAGTATAACAATGGGAATAAAATAAAACATATATATCAGTGGTTCTCAAACTTTTATGCTTCACGTAACCCCTGGAAATGTATATGTAACTGGCGTACCCCTTGTATAGATAGATAAAACTATAGTTATAGTATAACAATGGGAATAAAATAAAACATATATATCAGTGGTTCTCAACCTTTTATGCTTCACGTACCCCCTGGAAATGTGTATGTAACTGGCGTACCCCTTGTATAGATAGATAAAACTATAGTAATAGTATAACAATGGGAATAAAATAAAATATATATATCAGTGGTTCTCAACCTTTTATGCTTCACGTACCCCCTGGAAATGTGTATGTAACTGGCGTACTCCTTGTATAGAGAGATAAAACTATAGTTATAGTATAACAATGGGAATAAAATAAAACATATATATCAGTGGTTCTCAACATTTTATGCTTCACATACCCCCTGGAAACGGTGTATGTAACTGGCGTACCCCTTGTATAGATAGATAAAACTATAGTTATAGTATAACAATGGGAATAAAATAAAACATATATATCAGTGGTTCTCAAACTTTTATGCTTCACGTACCCCCTGGAAATGTATATGTAACTGGCGTACCCCTTGTATAGAAAGATAAAACTATAGTTATAGTATAACAATGGGAATAAAAAAAAACATATAGATCAGTGGTTCTCAACCTCTTATGCTTCACGTACCCCCTGGAAATGTGTATGTAACTGGCGTACTCCTTGTATAGATAGATAAAATTATAGTTATAGTATAACAATGGGAATAAAATAAAACATATATATCAGTGGTGCTCAATCTTTTATGCTTCACGTACCCCCTGGAAATGTGTATGTAACTGGCGTACCCCTTGTATAGATAGATAAAACTATAGTTATAGTATAACAATGGGAATAAAATAAAACATATATATCAGTGGTTCTCAACCTTTTATGCTTCACGTGACCCCTGGAAATGTGTATGTAACTGGCGTACCCCTTGTATAGATAGATTAAACTATAGTTATAGTATAACAATGGGAATAAAATAAAACATATACATCAGTGTTTCTCAACCTTTTATGCTTCACGTGACCCCTGGAAATGTGTATGTAACTGGCGTACCCCTTGTATAGATAGATTAAACTATAGTTATAGTATAACAATGGGAATAAAATAAAACATATATATCAGTGGTTCTCAACCTTTTATGCTTCACGTACACCCTGGAAATGTGTATATAACTGGCGTACCCCTTGTATAGATAGATAAAACTATAGTTATAGTATAACAATGGGAATAAAATAAAACATATATATCAGTGGTTCTCAACCTTTTATGCTTCACGTACCCCCTGGAAATGTGTATGTAACTGGCGTACCCCTTGTATAGATAGATTAAACTATAGTTATAGTATAACAATGGGAATAAAATAAAACATATATATCAGTGGTTCTCAACCTTTTATGCTTCACGTACACCCTGGAAATGTGTATATAACTGGCGTACCCCTTGTACAGATAGATTAAACTATAATTATAGTATAACAATGGGAATAAAATAAAACATATATATCAGTGGTTCTCAATGTTTTATGCTTCACGTACCCCCTGGAAATGTGTATGTAACTGGCGTACTCCTTGTATAGATAGATAAAATTATAGTTATAGTATAACAATGGGAATAAAATAAAACATATATATCAGTGGTGCTCAATCTTTTATGCTTCACGTACACCCTGGAAATGTGTATATAACTGGCGTACCCCTTGTACAGATAGATTAAACTATAATTATAGTATAACAATGGGAATAAAATAAAACATATATATCAGTGGTTCTCAACGTTTTATGCTTCACGTACCCCCTGGAAATGTGTATGTAACTGGCGTACTCCTTGTATAGATAGATAAAATTATAGTTATAGTATAACAATGGGAATAAAATAAAACATATATATCAGTGGTGCTCAATCTTTTATGCTTCACGTACACCCTGGAAATGTGTATATAACTGGCGTACCCCTTGTACAGATAGATTAAACTATAATTATAGTATAACAATGGGAATAAAATAAAACATATATATCAGTGGTTCTCAACGTTTTATGCTTCACGTACCCCCTGGAAATGTGTATGTAACTGGCGTACTCCTTGTATAGATAGATAAAATTATAGTTATAGTATAACAATGGGAATAAAATAAAACATATATATCAGTGGTGCTCAATCTTTTATGCTTCACGTACCCCCTGGAAATGTGTATGTAACTGGCGTAACCCTTGTATAGATAGATTAAACTATAGTTATAGTATAACAATGGGAATAAAATAAAACATATATATCAGTGGTTCTCAACCTTTTATGCTTCACGTACACCCTGGAAATGTGTATATAACTGGCGTACCCCTTGTACAGATAGATTAAACTATAATTATAGTATAACAATGGGAATAAAATAAAACATATATATCAGTAGTTCTCAACGTTTTATGCTTCACGTACCCCCTGGAAATGTGTATGTAACTGGCGTACCCCTTGTATAGATAGATTAAACTATAGTTATAGTATAACAATGGGAAAAAAATAAAACATATATATCAGTGGTTCTCAACGTTTTATGCTTCACGTATCCCCTGGAAATGTGTATGTAACTGGCGTACCCCTTGTATAGATAGATAAAACTATAGTTACAGTATAACAATCGAAATAAAATAAAACATATATATCAGTGGTTCTCAACCTTTTATGCTTCACGTACCCCCTGGAAATGTGTATGTAACTGGCGTACATCTTGTATAGATAGATAAAACTATAGTTAGAGTATAACAATGGGAATAAAATAAACCATATATATAGTGTGGTTCTCAACCTTTTATGCTTCACGTACCCCCTGGAAATGTGTATGTAACTGGCGTACCCCTTGTATAGAGAGATAAAACTATAGTTATAGCATAACAATGGGAATAAAATAAAACATATATATATCAGTGGTTATCATACTTTTATAGTTCACGTACCCCCTGGAAATGTGTATGTAACTGGCGTACCCCTTGTATAGATAGATAAAACTATAGTTATAGTATAACAATGGGAATAAAATATATATATCAGTGGTTCTCAACCTTTTATGCTTCACGTACCCCCTGGAAATGTGTATGTAACTGGCGTACCCCTTGTATAGAAAGATAAAACTATAGTTATAGTATAACAATGGGAATAAAAAAAAACATATAGATCAGTGGTTCTCAACCTCTTATGCTTCACGTACCCCCTGGAAATGTGTATGTAACTGGCGTACTCCTTGTATAGATAGATAAAACTATAGTTATAGTATAACAATGGGAATAAAATAAAACATATATATCAGTGGTTCTCAACCTTTTATGCTTCACGTACCCCCTGGAAATGTGTATGTAACTGGCGTACCCCTTGTATAGATAGATTAAACTATAGTTATAGTATAACAATGGGAATAAAATAAAACATATACATCAGTGGTTCTCAACCTTTTATGCTTCACGTGACCCCTGGAAATGTGTATGTAACTGGCGTACCCCTTGTATAGATAGATTAAACTATAGTTATAGTATAACAATGGGAATAAAATAAAACATATATATCAGTGGTTCTCAACCTTTTATGCTTCACGTACACCCTGGAAATGTGTATATAACTGGCGTACCCCTTGTACAGATAGATTAAACTATAATTATAGTATAACAATGGGAATAAAATAAAACATATATATCAGTGGTTCTCAACGTTTTATGCTTCACGTACCCCCTGGAAATGTGTATGTAACTGGCGTACCCCTTGTATAGATAGATTAAACTATAGTTATAGTATAACAATGGGAATAAAATAAAACATATATATATCAGTGGTTCTCAACGTTTTATGCTTCACGTATCCCCTGGAAATGTGTATGTAACTGGCGTACATCTTGTATAGATAGATAAAACTATAGTTAGAGTATAACAATGGGAATAAAATAAACCATATATATAGTGTGGTTCTCAACCTTTTATGCTTCACGTACCCCCTGTAAATGTGTATGTAACTGGCGTACCTCTTGTATAGAGAGATAAAACTATAGTTATACCATAACAATGGGAATAAAATAAAACATATATATATCAGTGGTTATCAACCTTTTATACTTCACGTACCCCCTGGAAATATGTATGTAACTGGCGTACCCCTTGTATAGATAGATAAAACTATAGTTATAGTATAACAATGGGAATAAAATAAAACATATATATCAATGGTTCTCAACATTTTATGCTTCACGTACCCCCTGGAAATGTATATGTAACTGGCGTACCCCTTGTATAGATAGGTAAAACTATAGTTATAGTATAACAATGGGAATAAAATAAAACATATATATATCAGTGGTTCTCAACCTTTTATGTTTCACGTACTCCCTGGAAATGTGTATGTAACTGGCGTACCCCTTGTATAGATAGATAAAACTCTAGTTATAGTATAACAATGGGAATAAAATAAAACATATATATTATCACTGGTTCTCAACCTTTTATGTTTCACGTACTCCCTGGAAATGTGTATGTAACTGGCGTACCCCTTGTATAGATAGATAAAACTCTAGTTATAGTATAACAATGGGAATAAAATAAAATATATATATCAGTGGTTCTCAACATTTTATGCTTCACGTACCCACTGGAAAGGTATATGTAACTGACGTACCCCTTGTATAGAGAGATAAAACTATAGTTATAGTATAACAATGGGAATAAAATAAAACATATATATCAGTGGTTCTCAACCTTTTATGCTTCACGTACCCCGTGGAAATGTGTATGTAAATGGCGTACCCCTTGTATAGATAGATAAAACTATATTTATAGTATAACAATGGGAATAAAATAAAACATATATATCAGTGGTTCTCAACCTTTTATGCTTCACGTACCCCCTGGAAATGTGTATGTAACTGGCGTACCCCTTGTATAGATAGATAAAACTATAGTTATAGTATAACAATGGGAATAAAATAAAACATACATATCAGTGTTTCTCAACTTTTTATGCTTCACGTACCCGTGGAAATGTGTATGTAACTGGCGTACCCCTTGTATAAATAGATAAAACTATAGTTATATGGGAACAATATAACAATGGGAATAAAATAAAACATATATATCAGTGGTGCTCAATCTTTTATGCTTCACGTTCCCCCTGGAAATGTGTATGTAACTGGCGTACCCCTTGTATAGATAGATAAAACTATAGTTATAGTATAACAATGGGAATAAAATAAAACATATATATCAGTGGTTCTCAACCTTTTATGCTTCACGTACCCCCTGGAAATGTGTATGTAACTGGCATACCCCTTGTATAGATAGATAAAACTATAGTTATAGTATAACAATGGGAATAAAATAAAACATATATATCAGTGGTTCTCAACCTTTTATGCTTCACGTATACCCGCTGGAAATGTGTATCTAACTGGCGTACCCCTTGTATAGATAGATAAAACTATTGTTATAGTATAACAATGGGAATAAAATAAAACATATATATCAGTGTTTCTCAACCTTTTATGCTGCACGTACCCGCTGGAAATGTGTATGTAACTGGCGTATCCCTTGTATAGATAGATAAAACTAAATTTATAGTATAACAATGGGAATAAAATAAAAATATATATATCAGTGGTTCTCAACCTTTTATGCTTCACGTACCCCCTGGAAATGTGTATGTAACTGGCGTACCCCTTGTATAGATAGATAAAACTATAGTTATAGTATAACAATTGGAATAAAATAAAACATATATATCAGTGGTTCTCAACCTTTTATGCTTCACGTACCCGCTGGAAATGTGTATGTAACTGGCGTACCCCTTGTATAGATAGATAAAACTATAGTTAAAGTATAACAATGGGAATAAAATAAAACATATATATCAGTGGTTCTCAACCTTTTATGCTTCACGTACCCGCTGGAAATGTGTATGTAACTGGCGTACCCCTTGTATACATAGATAAAACTATAGTTATAGTATAACAATGGGAATAAAATAAAACATATATATCAGTGGTGCTCAATCTTTTACGCTTCACGTACCCTCTGGAAATGTGTATGTAACTGGCGTACCCCTTGTATAGAATAATAAAACTATAGTTATAGTATAACAATGGGAATAAAATAAAACATATATATCAGTGGTTCTCAACCTTTTATGCTTCACGTACCCCCTGGAAATGTATATGCAACTGGCGTACCCCTTGTATAGATAGATAAAACAATAGTTATAGTATAACAATGGGAATAAAATAAAACATATATATCAGTGGTTCTCAACCTTTTATGCTTTACGTACCCCCTGGAAATGTGTATGTAACTGGAGTACCCCTTGTATAGATAGATAAAACTATAGTTATAGTATAACAATGGGAATGAAATAAAACATATATATCAGTGGTTCTCAACGTTTTATGCTTCACGTACCCCCTGGAAATGTGTATGTAACTGGCGTACCCCTTGTATGGATAGATAAAACTATAGTTATAATATAACAATGGGAATAAAATAAAACATATATATCAGTGGTTCTCAACTTTTTATGCTTCACGTACCCCCTGGAAATGTGTATGTAACTGGCGTACTCCTTGTATAGATAGATAAAACTATAGTTATAGTATAACAATGGGAATAAAATAAAACATATATATCAGTGGTTCTCAAACTTTTATGCTTCACGTAACCTCTGGAAATGTGTATGTAACTGCCGTACCCCTTGTATAGATAGATAAAACTATAGTTATAGTATAACAATGGGAATAAAATAAAACATATATATCAGTGGTTCTCAACCTTTTATGCTTCACGTACCCCCTGGAAATGTGCATGTAACTGGCGTACCCCTTGTATAGATAGATAAAACTATATTTATAGTATAACAATGGGAATAAAATAAAACATATATATCAGTGGTTCTCAACCTTTTATGCTTCACGTACCCCCTGGAAATGTGTATGTAACTGGCGTACCCCTTGTATAGATAGATAAAACAATAGTTATAGTATAACAATGGGAATAAAATAAAACATACATATCAGTGGTTCTGAACATTTTATGCTTCACGTACCCCCTGGAAATGTGTATGTAACTGGCGTACCCCTTGTATAGATAGATAAAACTATATTTATAGTATAACAATGGGAATAAAATAAAACATATATATCAGTGGTTCTCAACTTTTTATGCTTCACGTACCCCCTGGAAATGTGTATGTAACTGGCGTACCCCTTGTATAGATAGATAAAACTATAGTTATAGTATAACAATGGGAATAAAATAAACATATATATCAGTGGTTCTCAACCTTTTATGCTTCACGTACCCCCTGGAAATGTGTATGTAACTGGCGTACCCCTTGTATAGATAGATAAAACTATAGTTATAGTATAACAATGGGAATAAAATAAAACATACATATCAGTGGTTCTGAACATTTTATGCTTCACGTACCCCCTGAAAATGTGTATGTAACTGGCGTACCCCTTGTATAGATAGATAAAACTATATTTATAGTATAACAATGGGAATAAAATAAAACATATATATCAGTGGTTCTCAACTTTTTATGCTTCACGTACCCCCTGGAAATGTGTATGTAACTGGCGTACCCCTTGTATAGATAGATAAAACTATAGTTATAGTATAACAATGGGAATAAAATAAAACACATATATCAGTGGTTCTCATCCTTTTATGCTTCACGTACCCCCTGGAAATGTGTATGTAACTGGCGTACCACTTGTATAGATAGATAAAACTATAGTTATAGTATAACAATGGGAATAAAATAAAACATATATATCAGTGGTTCTCAACCTTTTATGCTTCACATACCCCCTGGAAATGTGTATGTAACTGGCGTACCCCTTGTATAGATAGATAAAACTATAGTTGTAGTATAACAATGGGAATAAAATAAAACATATATATCAGTGGTTTTCAAACTTTTATGCTTCACGTACCCGCTGGAAATGTGTATGTAACTGGCGTACCCCTTGTATAGATAGATAAAACTATAGTTATAGTATAACAATGGAAATAAAATAAAACATATATATATCAGTGGTTCTCAACCTTTTATGCTTCACGTACCCGCTGGAAATGTGTATGTAACTGGCGGACCCCTTGTATAGATAGATAAAACTATAGTTATAGTATAACAATGGGAATAAAATAAAACATATATATCAGTGGTTCTCAAACTTTTATGCTTCACGTAACCTCTGGAAATGTGTATGTAACTGCCGTACCCCTTGTATAGATAGATAAAACTATAGTTATAGTATAACAATGGGAATAAAATAAAACATATATATCAGTGGTTCTCAACCTTTTATGCTTCACGTACCCCGTGGAAATGTGTATATAAATGGCGTACCCCTTGTATAGATAGATAAAACTATATTTATAGTATAACAATGGGAATAAAATAAAACATATATATCAGTTATTCTCAACCTTTTATGCTTCAGGTACCCCCTTGAAATGTGTATGTAACTGGCGTACCCCTTGTATAGATAGATAAATCTATAGTTATAGTATAACAATGGGAATAAAATAAAACATATATATCAGTGGTGCTCAATCTTTTATGCTTCACGTTCCCCCTGGAAATGTGTATGTAACTGGCGTACCCCTTGTATAGATAGATAAAACTATAATTATAGTATAACAATGGGAATAAAATAAAACATATATATCAGTGGTGCTCAATCTTTTATGCTTCACGTTCCCCCTGGAAATGTGTATGTAACTGGCGTACCCCTTTTATAGATAGATAAAACTATATTTATAGTATAACAATGGGAATAAAATAAAACATATATATCAGTTATTCTCAACCTTTTATGCTTCAGGTACCCCCTTGAAATGTGTATGTAACTGGCGTACCCCTTGTATAGATAGATAAATCTATAGTTATAGTATAACAATGGGAATAAAATAAAACATATATATCAGTGGTGCTCAATCTTTTATGCTTCACGTTCCCCCTGGAAATGTGTATGTAACTGGCGTACCCCTTGTATAGATAGATAAAACTATAGTTATAGTATAACAATGGGAATAAAATAAAACATATATATCAGTGGTGCTCAATCTTTTATGCTTCACGTTCCCCCTGGAAATGTGTATGTAACTGGCGTACCCCTTGTATAGATAGATAAAACTATAGTTATAGTAAAACAATGGGAATAAAATAAAACATATATATCAGTGGTTCTCAACCTTTTATGCTTCACGTACCCCCTGGAAATGTGTATGTAACTGGCGTACCCCTTGTATAGATAGATAAAACTATTGTTATAGTATAACAATGGAAATAAAATAAAACATATATATCAGTGGTTCTCAACCTTTTATGCTTCACGTATACCCGCTGGAAATGTGTATCTAACTGGCGTACCCCTTGTATAGATAGATAAAACTATTGTTATAGTATAACAATGGGAATAAAATAAAACATATATATCAGTGTTTCTCAACCTTTTATGCTGCACGTACCCGCTGGAAATGTGTATGTAACTGGCGTATCCCTTGTATAGATAGATAAAACTATATTTATAGTATAACAATGGGAATAAAATAAAAATATATATATCAGTGGTTCTCAACCTTTTATGCTTCACGTACCCCCTGGAAATGTGTATGTAACTGGCGTACCCCTTGTATAGATAGATAAAACTATAGTTATAGTATAACAATTGGAATAAAATAAAACATATATATCAGTGGTTCTCAACCTTTTATGCTTCACGTACCCGCTGGAAATGTGTATGTAACTGGCGTACCCCTTGTATAGATAGATAAAACTATAGTTAAAGTATAACAATGGGAATAAAATAAAACATATATATCAGTGGTTCTCAACCTTTTATGCTTCACGTACCCGCTGGAAATGTGTATGTAACTGGCGTACCCCTTGTATAGATAGATAAAACTATAGTTATAGTATAACAATGGGAATAAAATAAAACATATATATCAGTGGTGCTCAATCTTTTATGCTTCACGTACCCTCTGGAAATGTGTATGTAACTGGCGTACCCCTTGTATAGAATAATAAAACTATAGTTATAGTATAACAATGGGAATAAAATAAAACATATATATCAGTGGTTCTCAACCTTTTATGCTTCACGTACCCCCTGGAAATGTGTATGTAACTGGCGTACCCCTTGTATAGAAAGATAAAACTATAGTTATAGTATAACAATGGGAATAAAAAAAAACATATAGATCAGTGGTTCTCAACCTCTTATGCTTCACGTACCCCCTGGAAATGTGTATGTAACTGGCGTACTCCTTGTATAGATAGATAAAACTATAGTTATAGTATAACAATGGGAATAAAATAAAACATATATATCAGTGGTTCTCAACCTTTTATGCTTCACGTACCCCCTGGAAATGTGTATGTAACTGGCGTACCCCTTGTATAGATAGATTAAACTATAGTTATAGTATAACAATGGGAATAAAATAAAACATATACATCAGTGGTTCTCAACCTTTTATGCTTCACGTGACCCCTGGAAATGTGTATGTAACTGGCGTACCCCTTGTATAGATAGATTAAACTATAGTTATAGTATAACAATGGGAATAAAATAAAACATATATATCAGTGGTTCTCAACCTTTTATGCTTCACGTACACCCTGGAAATGTGTATATAACTGGCGTACCCCTTGTACAGATAGATTAAACTATAATTATAGTATAACAATGGGAATAAAATAAAACATATATATCAGTGGTTCTCAACGTTTTATGCTTCACGTACCCCCTGGAAATGTGTATGTAACTGGCGTACCCCTTGTATAGATAGATAAAACTATAGTTATAGTATAACAATGGGAATAAAATGAAACATATATATCAATGGTTCTCAACCTTTTATGCTTCACGTACCCCCTGGAAATGTGTATGTAACTGGCGTACCCCTTGTATAGATAGATAAATCTATAGTTATAGTATAACAATGGGAATAAAATAAAAGAACTATATCAGTAGTTCTCAACCTTTTATGCTTCAAGTACCCCCTGGAAATGTGTATGTAACTGGCGTACCCCTTGTATAGATAGATAAAACTATAGTTATAGTATAACAATGGGAATAAAATAAAACACATATATATATATACATTCAATTTTGTATTCATAAATTGCATATATCGATAAACACAAAAATGACATAAACAATTTAACAAATCATATAAAATTATAACATTTTACTTGGTAATCAGTGAAATGATTGCGCTTGTTTACGCTTGCACCGTTCATCAATGGTTGGGGTTATCTTGCTAAGTAGAGTCCAAGTGATCTTCAACATCCAGCTTGTTCTTTTATTTATTTTTTAAAGCAGTTAAAGATGAAAAACTAGATCTAGCGACTTTTGAGCTCTCACGGCGTACCCCAAAAATTTTACCTCGTAACCCACGTTGAGAACCCTTAATATAGAGGGTAGCAAATCCCGTTCCTCTATAAGAGAATTTTTCAGCTCATCGTGGAGGTTGACGACTTGCCACTCGCCATCCCAATGCATCCCATGCATGTTTAATGCGATTTAAGTCTGGAGACCTCGCTGGCCAATCCATTCTCTGGAATCAAATCACTCTCAAGTTATTCCTTCACCATTTGAGCTCAGTGTAGACGAGCATTATCGTCCATGAAATATGAATTCTGACCCGTTGTCACCTCTAAAAATCCTCACAAAAGTCTCTAGGATCTCGTCTCTGTATCTTAAGAGGGCGGGGGTGGCTCAGTCGGTAGAGCGCCAGGCTCATAATCTGCAGTTCCCAGGTTCGAGTCCCAGCTGGGTCAGCGTTGAGATTTATCTCCGCAAAATTCCCCGCCCTGCCCACGGTCAGTAGGGGACACCGATGGGCTTGGAAAGGCCGCCGTCCGTCGGATGGGACGTTAAGCCGTGGCCCCGTTTGCGGGAGAGCCATACCCTGTGCACGTTAAAGAACACGCTGGATGGCCTTGACGGGAGGCTACCATCTGTCCCCCAACAGCTGTTCCAGTGGGTCCCAACCTTCTCTGAGCCTTCGGGGTCCATGTGACCTGGCCATTTAGCCCATGGTGTGCAAAAAAGTGCCGCTCAGAGGTAAAACACCCCAATGTTAAAGAACACGCTGGATGGCCTTAACGGGAGGCTACCATCTGTCCCCCAACAGCTGTTCCAGTGGGTCCCCTCCCCCAACCTTCTCTGAGCCTTCGGGGTCCATGTGACCTGGCCATTTAGCCCGTGGTGTGCAAAAAAGTGCCGCTCAGAGGTAAAACAACCCAACCCAACCTGTATCTTAGGGCAGTTAGAATTCTTCCTGAGATGATATGCAGGTCAGTGTTGATAGTGATACCTCCCCAGACCAACAAACAACTGTCACCAACTTCCACGATATTCAAGGGGTGATCACGTGTTCCATTCTCTCTCCAGATGCATTCTGCCATCTCCTGATATCATCCTCTTGGGTCTTGCAAGTAGGAATAGGAAATGATCACCTTGAATTATTGTTGCTCTAGGCCTACCCTGGCTCGCTTTTATAGAACATGTTCCAGTGTCTTGCAAGCATCTGCAGAATCTGGAAATTACACTTTTTAAACACATTTAACCATCTGGCAACCTCTCTATATGAGCTGCTTCTATGTCATATATGTCATTCATGTCCATCCATGTCCTGATTCCATCTGTTGTTGGGTTGTTTTACCTCTGAGCGGCACTTTTTTGCACACCATGGGCTAAATGGCCAGGTCACATGGACCCTGAAGGCTCAGAGAAGGTTGGGGGAGGGGACCCACTGGAACAGCTGTTGGGAGACAGATGGTAGCCTCCCGTCAAGGCGATCCAGCGTGTTCTTTAACGTGCACAGGGTATGGCTCTCCCGCACACGGGGCCACGGCTTAACGTCCCATCCGACGGGCGGCGGCCTTTCCAAGCCCATCGGTGTCCCCTACTGACCGTGGGCAGGGCGGAGGATTTTGCGGAGATAAATCTCAACGCTGTCCCAGCTGGGACTCGAACCTGGGAACTACAGATTACGAGCCAGGCACGCTACCGACTGAGCCACCCCCGCTTCCATCTGTCGTATGGTTCTCCACTTCTGACAGAATTCTGATCCAAATCATTCTCATTCTGATCCAAATGATTCCTCCTTTGCATTTTAATAAAACTAATGCGAAACGTTCGACAAAGCCGCTCTTAATCTGAAATGAGAAACGCCCATTCCTGAAGCTCCTGGAGTGGGGGTGGCTCAGTCGGTATCGCGCCAAACTCGTGATTTGTAGTTCCCAGTTTCGAGTCCCAGCTGGGTCAGCGTTGAGATTTATCTCCGCAAAACTCCCTGCCCTGCCTACGGTCAGTAGGGGGACACCGAAGGGCTTGGAAAGGCCGCCGTCCATCTGATGGGACGTTAAGCTGTTGCCTCGTGTACGGAAGAACCATACCCTGTGCACGTTAAAGAGCACGCTGGATGGCCTTGACGGGAGGCTACCATCTGTCTTCCAACAGCTGTCCCAGTGGGTTCTCTCCCCCAACCTTCTCTGAGCCTTCGGAGTCCTTGTGACCTGGCCATTTAGACCTGGCCATTAAATATCAATTGTAGTTCCCAGGTTCGAGTCCCAAAGAGACAGTGTTTGTGTGTAAAAAAGAGTTTGTGTGCAAAAAAAAGTGTAGCTCAGAGGTAAAACAACCCAACAATCCAAAGTTACTTTTATCTCCAGCTTAATTTGCATGAGCAGTGTCTTTCGAATTGAGAAATGCAAATCTAACAGCCGATAAATACAGTATGAGTTATTTCACTCTAAATATCCTCTGAAACTTCCGTTAATTTCTTCAGATATTTGCAATTTTGTTCAACTTCCTCAAATTACGAACATCAGCGTACTCTAAGGCTTTGCAGAATTTCTTTTTTAATGTTTGCGTTGAGCTGCAGCGGCTTTTCACACCAAGATCTACTTTTCTCAGCTCTATTCTTCTGAGGATTCCCGCATAACCGCCTAACTCTGATTTCGACGCGATATAAGCTCGCACTCGTTCCTTTCTAATTTTACCTCCCTCGGTCGTGAAACCCTGATTACACGAGTCTCCTTTTAAATAATGAACACCTGGATTACTTGCGAAAGGGCGTTAGCAGAAATAAGAAGAGGAAAAATGGAGCGCCGGCAAATAGAGCTCGGATGAAAAATAATGAAACCTGCACCAGAGCAATGCACAGTTGGATTTAGCAAATAATCAAGGTCAGACGAAAAAGGTTGCTGACACCTTACGTGGGCTTGCTTTGTGTTGTAAACAAATGACGTCAGCACCAGGAACAGTGATCGTCATCTTAAATGAATACAAGGAACACAATACCACGAACATTGATCGTCATCTTACGTTAAGGCCTCCGAAGTAAGGAATGGGAGAAATGCTGACTGCATCTCCATTGTTCATTTATGAGTTGGGTTGTTTTACCTCTGAGCGGCACTTTTTTGCACACCATTGCCTTAATGGCCAGGTCACATGGACCCCGAAGGCTCAGAGAAGGTTGGGGGAGGGGACCCACTGGAACAACTGTTGGGAGACAGATGATAGCCTCCCGTCAAAGCCATCAAGCGTGTTCTTTAACGTGCACAGGGTATGTCTCTCCCGCACACGGGGGGCGGGGGTGGCTCAGTCGGTAGCGCGCCAGGCTCGTAATCTGTAGTTCTCAGATTCGAGTCCCAGCTGTGTCAGCGTTGAGATTTATCTCCGCAAAATTCCCCGCCCTGCCCACGGTCAGTAGGGGACACCGATGGGCTTGGAAAGGCCGCCGTCCGTCGGATGGGACGTTAAGCCGTGGCCTGGTGTGCGAGAGAGCCATACCCTGTGCACGTTAAAGAACACGTTGGATGGCCTTGACGGGAGTCTACCATCTGTCTCCCAACAGCTGTTCCAGTGGGTCCCCCTCCCCCAACCTTCTCTGAGCCTTCGGGGTCCATGTGACCTGGCCATTTAGCCCATGGTGTGCAAAAAAGTGCCGCTCAGAGGTAAAACAACATACAAACCCGCACACGGGGCCACGGTTTAACGTCCCATCCAACGTACGGCGGCCTCTCCAAGCCCATCGGTGTCCCCTTCCGACCGTGGACAGGGCGGGGAATTTTGCGGAGATAAATCTCAACGCTGACCCAGCTGGGACTCGAACCTGGGAACTACAGATTACGAGCCTGGCGCGCTACCGACTGAGCCACCCCCGCCCCTCATTTATGAGCAGCATATTTACTGAGGGGGGAAGATTCATTATTGTAAGTGATGTTCCCGGACGTTGCTATTGAAGATGTCTTCAGCCTCGCTCAAGTGTATGTTGCGGAGGCTTTTTTTTTGGGTTGTTTTACTTCTGAGCGGCACTTTTTTGCACACCATGGGCTAAATGGCCAGGTCACAAGGACCCCGAAGGCTCAGAGAAGGTTGGGGGAGGGGACCCACTGGAACATCTGTTGGGAGACAGATGGTAGCCTCCCGTCAAGGCCATCCAGCGTGTGCTTTAACGTGCACAGGGTATGGCTCTCCCGCACACGGGGTCACGGCTTAACGTCCCATCCGACGGACGGCGGCCTTTCCAAGCCCATCGGTGTCCCCTACTGACCGTGGGCAGGGCGGGGAATTTTTGCGGAGATAAATCTCAACGCGACCCAGCTGGGACTCGAACCTGGGAACTACAGATTACGAGCCTGGCGCGCTACCGACTGAGCCACCCCCGCCTTGTTGCGGAGGCAATCTGATGTCCTCGATCCAAGAGGGACTCTTGAAGGATGGCAAGGAATTCAGAGTTTGATTCAATAAATTATTATTTTGGTAAAAATTATTTATACAATTCTATATGTACAGGTGATCGGTGTATTTACAATGGATTGAAATAGTTCAATATTTTTAGTTTTTAATAAATATCTACCTAGTGGTTATGGAATGAATTTTTTGGATATTTTTTGGATTCTTTTGGCTCTGAGTGGTAATATTTTTGCACACAATGAACTAAATAGCTAGGTCATAAGGACCCGAGAGTATCAGAGAAAGTTGGGGGGGGGGGGGTACCACTGGATAGCTGTTAGGATACATATGGAAGCCTCCCGTCAAGGGCATCCAGCGTGTTCTTTAACGTGCATAGTATATGGCCCCTCATGAACACGGACGGAACCACAGCTTAACATCCCATCCGACGGACGGAAAACTTTCCAAGCCCATCGGTGTCCCCTTTCTCACTGTTGACCATAAAAGGAGTTAGTGTTCTGCGCAGATTTACTCATATACGCAGAACGATATCAAATGTGCTTCATGACTCGTTATTCACCATTGTCGGCACAGGGACAAAAGACTCGCAAGCCATTTCCGGCAAATTCTGGGGCGGGGGTGGCTCAGTCGGTAGCGCGAAAGGTTCGAGTCCCAGCTGGGTCAGCGTTGAGATTTATCTCCGCAAAATTCCCCGCCCTGCCCACGGTCAGTAGGGGACAACGATGGGCTTGGAAAGGCCGCCGTCCGTCGGATGGGACGTTAAGCCGTGGCCCCGTGCGCGGGAGAGACATACCCTGTGCACGTTAAAGAACACGCTGGATGGCCTTGACGGGAGGCTACCATCTGTCTCCCAACAGCTGTTCCAGTGGGTCCCCTCCCCCAACCTTCTCTGAGCCCTCGGGGTCCATGTGACCTGGTCATTTAGCCCATGGTGTGCAACAAAGTGCCGCTCATAGGTAAAACAACCCAACCCAACCCGGCAAATTCTGGACGGCTGGCGCCAGTCGCTATCAAGCCAACGTTGAAAGTGGCTGGGTTGTTTTACCTCTGAGTGGCACTTTTTTTGCACACCATGGGCTAAATGGCCATTTCACATCTAACAGCCGATAAATACAGTCAGACAGATGGTCGTCTCCAGTCAGACAGATGGTAGCCTCCCGTCAAGACCATCCAGCGTGTTCTTTAACGTGCACAGGGTCTGGCTCCCCTCCACACACGGGACCACGGCTTAACATCCCATCAGACGGACGGTGGCCTTTCCAAACCCATCGGTGTCCCCTATTGACCGTGGGCAGGGCAGAAATTTTTGCGGAGATAAATCGAACCTGGGAACTACAGATTACGAGCCTGGCGCGCTACCAACTGAGCCACCCCCGCCCCAAAAGTTGTTCGACAAAGACCTGCTACAAAGGGAGACTTCTGCTAAGAGGTGATGACGTCCCCAGAGAGTAGAAGTGGCGTTTATAAATTGTTTCTGTAAGATAAGTTAATTTAGCTGTGAAATTATTTAATTGCTTAATACTTTCATTATTCCACATTCTGTAAATAAAGTTATTAATTGATTAATTCGGTCTCCTATTGAAAATATATAACGATACTGGAAATCAGTCGGTATCATCCACACCTCTTGATTTCTACATCGTCACTTCGACCTCTATTTGACCTTGAATGTGAAACCGGATCTGAAAATTACCTCTTGTTTCTTCTCTCTTTGACCTTTAGCCTTGAAGGACCCACCGCATCCAAAATTTCACAACGTTTCTGAGATCTACAACCCAAACTACCCCCAGGAATCAATTTTTGGCTATCTAGCACCGATAGATATTAATTTCACCTTTGACCTTGAAGAACCCTCCGTATCCATAATTTCCTAACGTTTCTGACATCTACAGCCCTAAGCACCTACAGACACCAATTTTATCGTTTGTAGCAGTCGTAGATCAAGGTTTGACCTGTATTTAACCTTAAAGGACACGTCGAAGGTCAAATTTCGGATTTTTTTCAAGATCTCCGACCCGGATTACACCTAAGTGCAAATTTTCAGAAATCTGCCATCTCTGCATCGCAGTTAAAATTAGCGTGATCCCTTGTTAGCTGTCACTCACCATTCAGCTGTATATTATACGTAAAATTTCTGAATACTTTTGCGAATATTGGTACACACTGCGAGATACCGATAAAAGGCAAATATTTTCAAGAGGAGCGTAAAATGTCATCGACTCAGTCTGCAGCATTAGGGCGGGAGTGGCTCAGTCGGTAGCGCGCCAGGCTCGTAATCTGTAGTTCCCAGGTTCGAGTCCCAGCTGGGTCGGCATTGAGATTTATCTCCGCAAAATTCCCCGCCCTGCCCACGGTCAGTAGGGGACACTGATGGGCTTGGCAAAGGCCGCCGTCCGTCGGATGGGACGCTAGGCCGTGGCCCCGTGTGTTGGAGAGCCATTCCCTGTGCACGTTAAAGAACATGCTGGATGGCCTTGACGGGAGGCTACCATCTGTCTCCCAACAGCAGTTCCAGTGGGTCCCCTCCCCCAACCTTCTCTGAGCCTTCGGGGTCCATGTGACCTGGTCGTTTAGCCCATGGTGTGCAAAAAAGTGCCGCTCAGAGGTAAAACAACCCTGCAGCATTAGCACTAGGAATATTCCGAGGAAGTCAACTTGAATGAAAACTGATGCCATCAGTAATCATCGTAAGTCGTCACTTAAGAGAACTTGCTCAACTTCTTTTCAGTCATAAAACCAAAGATGGTAAATTGAGAAAACTGAGCATCAAAACATCCCTGACTTCAAGGGCTGTGATTTTCTAATTCGACGGAGAAAAAGCATTTCAGCTGTGTCATACATGCGATAAGGAACGATCAAGAGAAACGCACTAATTTTCACGCCTCTTTTGACAGAAACAAAGTATTCTTTTCGTTAAACCTTTCTCGTCAGAGATAAGCCAACTCCCAAATCACTACGGGCAGTTGACTTAGATGATATCGACTTCGAGGGTATGAAATAGTTCTCTTTCCTGTCGATGTTGTTGCATCAGGTCCCAAATTCAATGTTTCCACTGCATTGCACTAAAAACAACGCAAACATTTCCGACTAAATCTTTAAACTTCTCCTTTCTGACGAAAACGGCGATTTCTTAAGAGCCAATAATTGTTTTTTTCTAATACAAGAATTCTGTAATGATGTCGCACCCACCAAGGGAACTCATCAGACCATACTTGGAAGCGTTTTCCCATTCAATGAGAGTATTAGTGCGTATGATCTTGGCGAAAAGACTTTCGGGGACAGATCTTTATCGCAAAGACATCCGGGTCGAAAGATTCGACGGAAAAATGCCATTTTTGTGAAGACCAGATGCTTTCGAGTGTGATGGGGATGGCAGAGAAATCTGACAGAAAGGGAGGCAGAGCTTTTTCTTTTTGTGAAATATGGCCTCGGGATTCAGGTCATAAAAGAACGCTAGGCTTTACACGCCCTTGTCATAAATATTTCAACTTAAAGAGCTAAATGAATTGAGTTGGGATTCCAAAGGAAAATGTTTGAGAAATGAAATCAAATGGATGGAAGAAAATTAGAAGGAATACCATTTTTGCTCGTTTCCAATGAGAATGATTTTTTATTTCTGAATTTAGCATCTTCTAAAAGCGTAAATTTGAATTAATGGATGATTGAGAATATGTAAATGGAGTTTTTTAATTAGCACTTATGTTTTCGAGTGGTTAGCGTGTTTGGTTACAGATTTTTTAACCTGTGTTTGAAGCCCGGCTCTCGCTTTACCTAACAGGCCTTCCCTGTGTCGTGTTATATTGACGGTTCCTGTCAGTCCTCTGGTGACAAGCAGCTGCTTCAGAGGAAAATTTTTTTATTTCATTTATAAACACAAAATTTTTCTCTTAAAAAAAGTTGCTTTTTCCTACTCCCCTGGGGTTTGGGGGCAATTTGTTGCTCTCGATGTAAACCTCTTGATTCCTCCTACACTCCACGGGGCGGGGGTGGCTCAGTCGGTAGCGCGCCAGGCTCGTAATCTGTAGTTCCCAGGTTCGAGTCCCAGCTGGGTCAGCGTTGAGATTTATCTCCGCAAAATTCCCCGCCCTGCCCACGGTCAGTAGGGGACACCGATGGGCATCTGTCTCCCAACAGCTGTTTCAGTGGGTCCCCTCCACCAACCTTCTCTGAGCCTTCGGGGTCCATGTGACCTGGCCATTTAGCCCATGGTGTGCAAAAAAGTGCCGCTCAGAGGTAAAATAACCCAACCCCACCTACACTCCACGCCAAAATGCTAAATTCCTAACATAAATAGATCGTTTGCACTATTCGTTTAAAGTTCGACATTTTTGTCTCGTTTTCAAAAAGGAAAAAAAAACGATGTGTTCACTTTGTCGTCTGTAAACATCGAACTTTTTTGTTTTTAGAGATAAATTAAAAATTCTTCTGATTTTGGATAGATTTTGATGTTTACATAGATTTCGATATACAGGCTCTAAATATGGAAAAGGCGAAACTTTTACCGAATATTGCAAGTAATTTATTTATGGTAGAAATTTCGACGGTGGAATGTAGGGAAAAGCCGTCCCATGGCCGAGTGGTTAGCGCGCTTGGCTACTGATCTAAGGGGCCTGGGTTCGAGCCCCGGGTAAGGCATGGATGTGTGTGTCGTTTTTCTGCTGAGGTCCTGCCATCCTCTCAGACCTTCTGCTGTGGCATATAAACTGACAGGCTCTTGTCAGACCTCTGTGGCAAGCAGCTGCTTGAGGGGGTATTTATTTATTTTATGTAAGGAAATATTCTACTGACAGAAACACTCTGCCCCATTTTCTCAGAGGAGTGTGAGAAAAGCAACTTTTTAAATTTATGGAACAAAAGATAAAATATTTTTTGTTGTAAAAGCACTCATAACGTACTACTATTATTTCCATTTTCTCAATCATCTATTAGTTCGAATTAAAACATTTAAGGAGTAAAAAAGTTGATAAACGAAAAACTTCATTCTCTTTGAAAACGAGACTCCTCTATTCGCCAGGGCTTGGAAAGGCCGCCGTCCGTCGGATGGGACGTTAAACCGTGGCCCCGTGTATGGGAGAGCCAACCCTGTGCACGTTAAAGAACACGCTGGACGGCCTTGACGGGAGGCTACCATCTGTCTCCCGACAGTTGTTCCAGTGGGTCCCCTCCCCCAACCTTCTCTGAGCCTTCGGGGTCCATGTGACCTGGCCATTTAGCCCATGGTGTGCAAAAAAGTGCCGCTCAGAGGTAAAACAACCCAACCCAACCTATTCGCCAGAGGCGATATACATTCTTATAGTCTTATATTTACATCGCTACAAGCACTATTAAAACTATTCGTGAAATCTTCACGAATATTTTTAATAGCGTTTGTATTTCACAAAATGCGAATCCTGATATTTCTCCAATACTTATCTAACGCTAAAAGAATATTGCATTCCAAAAACGAAAAATTTGAATATAGACAGACGACAAAAGCGAAAACAATAGCTCATTTTTTTTGGAAATGAGCTATAGAAATTAATATACTTGTTATAAACGCCAACAAACAGGGCAAATTTATCTCGATTTGCCCAAATGTGATAAGGGGCGGGGGTGGCTCAGTCGGTAGCGCGCCAGGCTCGTAATCTGTAGATCCCAGTTTCGTGTCCCAGCTGGGTCAGCGTTGAGGTTTATCTCCGTAAAAATTCCCCACCCTGCACACGGTCAGTAGGGGACACTGATGGGCTTGGAAAGGCCGCCGTCCGTCGGATGGGACGTTAAGCCGTGGCTCCGTGTGCCGGAGAGCCATACCCTGTGCACGTTAAAGAACACGCTGGATGGCCTTGACGGGAGGCTACCATCTGTCTCCCAACAGCTGTTCCAGTGGGTCCCCTCCCCCAACCTTCTCTGAGTCTTCGGGTTCCATGTGACCTGGCCATTTAGCTCATGGTGTGCAAAAAAGTGCCACTCAGAGGTAAAACAACCCAACGCTGGATGGCCTTGACGGGAGGCTACCATCTGTCTCCCAACAACTGTTCCAGTGGGTCCCCTCCCCCAACCTTCTCTGAGCCTTCGGGGTCCGTGTGACCTGGCCATTTAGCCTATGGTGTGCAAAAAAGTGCCGCTCAGAGGTAAAACAACCCAGCCCAACCCAAATGTGATAACTTTGGTGTTTCTGGCATGCTAATACTACTTAACCTATTAGACTAGGTAGTGGACTGAGTTATATTCCTCAGAGCAGTACTCTTCTGCACACAATGGGCCAAGCCAAATCACAAAGACTCAGAAATGGGTAGGGGATGCACTGGAGAGGTGTTAAGAGACAGATGGAAGACTCCCATCAAGTCCATCCATCTTGTTCTTCAACTAGCACAGGAAATGTCTTTCCTGCAACGCAGCCGCGGTTTAACTGGTTATTAGACAATTGGTAGCTTTCCAAGCCCATTGCTAACCCATTTCTCAAGGGCCAAGTTCCGGTTAGCGGAGAAAATCTCAACGAAAGCATGGTTGAGAGTCGAACCAGGAAACATTACATTATGAACCTGAGTAGTACTCCGATTACAATTCGAATCATGACTTTTGCTTTTTTTCCAGTTTTTGCTCTGCACTTTTTGCATCGATTCCCCGTTTTATCGCCATTTGCGTTCTGAATTTACATCATCGATATTGCTTCCTACATGTATTAGACATTCGATAGATTTCTGAAGTAATTTGACTGCGTTGTCTAATACTACACAGTATTTTCACATTCTAAACATTTTGAAATACTTTTCATAATTTTCAAACTTCATGTTTAAAAAACAATCATTATTACAAACTGGAAATTTTCAATTCCATTGCTTCTGTACGTTGGGTTGGGTTGTTTTACCTCTGAGGGCACTTTTTTCACACCATGGGCTAAATGGCCAGGTCACATAAACCCCGAAGGCTCAGAGAAGGTTGGGGGAGGGGACCCACTGGAACAGCTGTTGGGAGACAGATGGTAGCCTCCCGTCAAGGCCATCCAGCGTGTTCTTTAAGTGTGCACAGGGTATGGCTCTCTCCCATACACGGGGCCACGGCTTAACGTCCCATCCGACGGACGGCGGCCTTTCCAAGCCCATCGGTGTCCCCTACTGACCGTGGGCAGGGCGGGGAATTTTGCGGAGATAAATCTCAACGCTGACCCAGCTGGGACTCGAACCTGGGAACTACAGATTAAGAGCCTGGCGCGCTACCGACTAAGCCACCCCAGCCCCGTACGTTCTGTACGTTTTTCTGTTTATAACAGAACAAAAAAGTATTATTTTTGTCCGTCCTCCTCCCCTTGTGAGGGTGCTGGTTTTGTGGAGATGAATCTTAACCTTGGCGCAGGTGGGAGTCGAACCTGGGAACTGCATATGACGAGCCTTAAGCGCTACCGATTCAGTGAACCAGCCCCAACTCTCAGATAGTATAGTGAGGTTGAGAGTATAAAATGGGACTCGAATCTTGTGAATTTCAACATCAACCATGCAAGCTGCTAATCAGCAATTTAGGGGCGGGGGTGGCTCAGTCGGTAGCGCGTCAGGCTCGTAATCTGTAGTTCCCAGGTTCGAGTCCCAGCTGGGTCAGCGTTGAGATTTATCTCCGCAAAATTCCCCGCCCTGCCCACGGTCAGTAGGGGACACCGATGGGCTTGGAAAGGCCACCGTCCGTCGAATGGGACGTTAAGACGTGGCCCGTGTGCGGGAGAGCCATACCCTTAGCACGTTAAAGAACACGCTGGATAGCCTTGATGGGAGACTACCATCTGTCTCCCAACAGCTGTTCCAGTGGGTCCCCTCCCCCAACCTTCTCTGAGCCTTCGGGGTCCATGTGATCTGGCCATTTAGCCCCTGGTGTGCAAAAAAGTGCCGCTCAGAGGTAAAACAACCCAACCCAATCACCAATTTAGGATTTGGCAGTGAGTTTCATATAAAAGAATAAGTTATTCTCTAAGTGCAACAAACACTTACTACTAAAATCTAAAACGAAGAATAGTTTAAAGAAACTAAGACACATATGGAAAAGCGGAAAGCCATTTTGTGGGGGGAAAAGTAATGTTTATCGACAAACTAAACATAGTCTGACTTTGTCTGTCAGAAGTAAAGGAACTCTTTTAAGGGGAGAAAAGAAGAAGGAAATGTGTTCGATTGGAAAGAAGAAGAATTCCCGTCGGGATATCTCTGGCACGGAACGATTTTGGAGAAGGAAATTGCTTTTCATTTCAAACGAAAAAGGAGGTGAACTTTGAAGTTTGAAAATTTACATCTTAGTAGAAAAAAAGGTTAAAATTTTAGAAATGAAAAGTTGTTTAATAATTTTTCGACGTGGATTTAGAGAGGAGAAATCAATGAATGCATTTTCATAGTGATGTTTTAAAATTTTATTCATTCAAAAGAATCTTAAAATGTTTTTTCCCTCTTTCTCAAAACTTGTCAGTTAAATCCTGTTTAATATAGATCAGTTTGGGTTGTTTTTGGTTGTTTTACCTCTGAGCGGCACTTTTTTGCACACCACGGGCTAAATGGCCAGGTCACATGGACCCCGCAGGCTCAGAGAAGGTTGGGGGAGGGGGCCCACTGGAACAGCTGTTGGGAGATAGATGGTAGCCTCCCGTCAAGGCCATCTAGCGTGTTCTTTAACGTGCACAGGGTATGACTCTCCCGCACACGGGGCCACGGCTTAACGTCCCATCCAATGGACGGCGGCCTTTCCAAGCCCATCGGTGTCCCCTACTGACCGTGGGCAGGGTGGGGAATTTTGAGGAGATAAATCTCAACGGTGACGCAGCTGGGACTCGAACCTGGGAACTACAGATTACGAGCCTGGCGCGCTACCGACTGAGCCACCCCCGCCCCTAGGCCTTGAAAAGAGGCTACCATCTGTCTATTAACAACTGGTTAGTGAGCTTCCTCACCCAAATTCCTCTGAGCCCTCGGGGTTCTTGTGACCTGGACATTTAGTCCATTGTATACAAAAAAAAAGTCCACTCAAAGGTAAAACAACCCAACCCAAGAATAACAGATGCAAACCGGAAAACGTTTTGTCGTGTTACATGTTGCTGTGTGGCCTTTTACTGGTACTTCTCTTCAGTATAAAATAACTTATCTCAACTGGTAGAGCTGAGGTAAACGAAGTACAAAGTAATTTCATATGTTTAACTGGTAGTGCTGGAATAAACAAACAATTCAACTTTTTTTTTTATCCTCGGGAAAACAACGCTTTTTATTTTCATTTCTGGCCCAGAGTTCTCGACCAATCTATCTTTGCAAACTGATAAACCCGTTTTCGTAATCCAACCAATTTTTTCTGATCTCAATATAGACTTCAATGATTGTTTTGATATCAGCAATTTTCCGCTTATCCCACATAAAAACGGAACTATACGTGGGCGTCGTTTCATGCTCACATAATGTTGTTTCACCTGAAAGCGTTTTTTGCTTTTTTTTTTTAACTCAGTCCTTTTTTTCCTGCTTCGAAGATAAACTCTACTTCTCTGTGAATACGCTTTCACTACTGAAAACAATGAACAAAATAGTAAACCCGTTTGGGAAAAAAAAATTCCGATCATGCATATCTCGCATTCATAACTTGATCTCTTAAATTAGTCACTGGGGTGGCTCGGCCGGTAGCGCACCAGGCTCGTAATCTGTAGTTCCCAGGTTCGAGTCCCGGCTGGGTCAGCGTTGAGATTTTTCTCCGCAAAATTCCCGCCCTGCCCCGGTCAGTAGGGGACACCGATGGGCTTGGAAAGGCCGCCGTCCGTCGGATGGGACGTTAAGCCGTGGCCCCGTGTGAGAGAGAGCCATACCCTGTGCACGTTAAAGAACATGCTGGATGGCCTTGACGGGAGGCTACCATCTGTCTCCCAACAGCTGTTCCAGTGGGTCCCCTCCTCCAACCTTCTCTTAACCTTAGGGGGTCCTTGTGACCTTGCCATTTAGCCCATGGTGTACAAAAAAAGTGCCGCTCAGAAGTAAAACAACCCAACCCGAACGAGCCATTTAACCCATTTTATTCACAAAAATGTCACCCATTGGTAAAGCCACACAATCCTCGTATGTCAGGAATTCTATCACTCTAGCTCCTAACAATGTTAAAGCTGAATTGCTGGACTATCAGCAACTGATTAGGATTTCTCTAAATATTCTGAATTATACATTTAAAATATTTCTAATTTGTGATGTAAAGATTATTTTCGTAGCATTTCGAAAACTATTCGTTTCGAAGCAACTGTTCTATAATAAACAAGAGAAAAATAAGTGGACAGCATCATTAAATATTAACGAACTAAAATCATTCCTAATTTTCATCATTAACCATGACCGGTCTGCCACCATTTCCTCAATAGAGTGTAAAATATGCGACACAGACCTGTCTTCTAATAACTCTTACATTACCTTGACCTGAAATGAACACAGAAATTTGTTCTCCAACAACACCAAAAGCGGAAAGGCGAATTAAACTGTAAATAAAGGGTAAGATATATTTCTACCTTTCCCTGGCTTTTGTAATGTCAACACTAAACACAATGGCAAATCCAGAATGCGATGGCATGTTGGTTGAATACTGCAATTAAGCTTTGCCGACAGACAAATATGAAACGATCCCGTGTCATCTGCTCTAAGTGTGGAGGAAACAATAAAATGCGCCCGAGATTCTTTACTCAGTTCTTGTGACCCGTGTTTTGTGATCGCACGAACGTTATTTACAGTGCTTATTGAGCAACTTTTGTGAGGTGGCTTTTGTAAGGGAGCTCTACCGGAAAGTAGAACACGCTGAATCGCAAAATGAAGGATGTGAAAATGATTGGCTTTCGAAGGATGGTACAAAGATGGGATTTGTCGTTAGAGGCTGGGAACTGGAAAACCGGGGATGGAAAATGAGAAATGTTTCTTTCTCACTTTCGCTACTTGAATGAGGACCCTCGTGAATTCTCAGAGTTTGAATGTACTTCAAAAATGATCCAGTTATCCATTTCATTGGGGCAGGGGTCGCCTCAGTCGGGCAACTGTCCCCATCAAGTTCGTAATCTGCAGTTACCAGGTTTGAGTCCCACCTGGGCCAGAGTTTAAATTTATCTCCGCAAAACTGCCCCTCCTTGCTACCGGTCAGTGCGGGACACCGATAGGATGGAAACGCCGCCGTCCGTCGGATGGGGGCGTAAAGCGGACGCTTCCTGTGTGAGAGAGAGTCATACCTTGTGCACGACAAAGAACACGCTGGATGGCCTCGACAAGATACTGTCATCTGTCTCCTAACAGTTGTCTAGTGGGTTTTCTTCCCCCAACCTTCTCGGAGTCCTTGTGGGTTGGGTTGGGTTGGGTTGTTTTACCTCTGAGCGGCACTTTTTTGCACACCATGGGCTAAATGGCCAGGTCACATGGACCCCGAAGGCTCAGAGAAGGTTGGGGGAGGGGACCCACTGGAATAGCTGTTGGGAGACAGATGGTAGCCTCCCGTCAAGGCCATCCAGCGTGTTCCTTAAGCGTGCACAGGGTATGGCTCTCTCCCATACACGGGGCCACGGCTTAACGTCCCATCCGAAGGACGGCGGCCTTTCCAAGCCCATCGGTGTCCCCTACTGACCGTGGGCAGGGCGGGGAATTTTGTGGAGATAAATCTCAACGCTGACCCAGCTGGGACTCGAACCTGGGAACTACAGATTACGAGCCTGGCGCGCTAACGACTGAGCCACCCCCGCCCTGCGGAGTCCTTGTGACCTGGCCATTTAGTCCATTATGTGAAAAAAAATGTTGCTCAAGTCACCTTTTGCATCATAAAACACGCAACAAACAAATGCGCAAGCAGATTCAAATAATAAAACTCGCAATATACGGGGGGGGGGGGGGGGGGGGCTCAGTCGGTAGCGCGCCAGGCTCGTAATCTGTAGTTCCCAGGTTCGAGTCCCAGCTGGGTCAGCGTTGAGATTTATCTCCACAAAATTCCCCGCCCTGCCCACGGTCAGTAGGGGACACCGATGGGCTTGGAAAGGCCGCCGTCCGTCGGATGGGACGTTAAGCCGTGGCCCCGTGTGCGGGAGAGCCATACCCTGTGCACGTTAAAGAACACGCTGGATGGCCTTGACGGGAGGCTACCATCTGTCTCCCAACAGCTGTTCCAGTGGGTCCCCTCCCCCAACCTTCTCTGAGCTTTCGGGGTCTATGTGACCTGGCCATTTAGACCATGGTGTGCAAAAAAGTGCCGCTCAGAGGTAAAACATTCCAACCCAACTCAACATACAATGAGTGTACAAATTATACTTAGTGACATGCAGACCTGGATCTTTAAAAAAATTAGGAGAAGTCGATAGAGAAAGGAGCTAGAGTCGGTTCCCCCCCCCCCCCCCCCAAGAAAGGAGGGCAAGAGGTCTTGCACACGGAATTACGACTTGATGCTCATGTGATGGATACTGCCTTTCCAATATCATCAGCGCTCCTTTTGTCATCGAGAGCAGGAGAGGGTTAGGTTGTTGGATTGTTTCACCTCTGAGCGGCACTTTTTTGCACACCATGGGCTAAATGGCCAGGTCACAAGGACCCCGAAGGCTCAGAGAAGGTTGGAAAAGGGAACCCACTGGAACAGCTGTTGGGAGACAGTGGTAGCCTCCCGTCAAGGCCATCCAGCGTGTCCTTTAACAGGATATGGCTCTCCCGCACACGGGGCCACGGCTTAACGTCCCATCCGACGGACGGCGGTCTTTCCAAGCCCATCGGTGTCCCCTACTGACCATGGGCAGGGCGGGGAATTTTGCGGAGATAAATCTCAACGCTGACCCAGCTGGGACTCGAACCTGGGAACTACAGATTACGAGCTACCGACTGAGCCACCCCGCCCCAACAGGAGAGGAAGGGGGGATGGAGGCGGAGATAAATCTCAACGACAATTCTCTGCAATAACTAAATATTTAACCTATCAAAACATTTATTACGAAGTATTATTTACATTTAAACTCTGACATAATCAATTCGTCAGAAATCCAACAGTACCTTTAATTGTAAACACTTTTTTTTATATTAAATAATTTACATTCTAAATATTTCCCAATCGTCACATTTAAAAAAAAAAGTAATTAAACATTCCCACACCCTTCCGTTCATTAATATAATAAACACATTCACCAAACACGATCCACAATTAAAAATTTACATTTTAATCAGTGAGTTCGAAAAATTCCAATTCCCTGAGTCAGCAGTTAGAAAATTTGCTTGTTAGCATATTCCAATCACCGCAGGCCATGTTTGTCATTGAGACAATTCGAGCATCGTTTTCAGACAATTCCCAAACACCGCGATGCACGGGATGAAGGCAAAGATAACAGATCCGTCCATTCTGTTGCAGCAGCAAAATGGAAGAGAGTAAGTTGTCCTCGATCAGTTTTAGATGACGACATTCAACTGTCGAAGTGCGTAGTTAACTGGCACATCTGATCTCAGAGGTAGCAGCATCCCCTGCCGGAGGACGAAGAGCAGTCATCCATTAGTAAAGTGGTGGTTCAGCGCAGGCCATTGCTGTTATGAAAATTCCATTCGCCTTAGGCACCAGCGAATACTTATCCCTTTCCTGAGATCGAAATGGAATATCGATCTCATTTCGACCGCTGTAATTGAGTCGTGCCCTGTTGAGCGCCTTTTATTAAATTATCTACAAAAATGTTTGAGGCAAAATGCATAATTCATTAAAAAAATCTCATTTAATCAAGTCTTTGGCGCTTTCTCCAGGAGCTATGATCTTCGATCATTTTTCTTCTTGGATTTGATTGAATGAATATATCTGAGTGAACGTGTGTGTGAATGTTTTTTTCCTTTTCGTGATTGAGAAGTAATAAAATAAGAAAGAGCAAAAACAGAATCTCATTGAAGAGCGAGATCTCTACTCTCCAACTGTTTTGAAAATCGATGTCTCCATGCAGCTCTTATCCCGATCCTCATTTCCCAGTTCCGTCTTAGATCAGGTCAACATTAATATTTCTTCTGCTCCTCAGTTTCTAGTCGTCGATGAGGAAGGATTCACCGAATGTTTGAAAACACCGCCGTCCATGGGGCGGGGGTGGCTCAGTTGGTAGCGCACTAGGCTCGTAATTTGTAGTTCCCAGGTTCGAGTCACAGCTGGGTCAGGTTGAGGTTTATCTCCGCAAAATTCCCCGCCCTGCCCACGGTCAGTAGGCGACACCGATGGGCTTGGAAAGGCCGCCGTCCGTCGGATGGGACGTTAAGCCGTGGCCCCGTGTGCGGGAGAGCCATACCCTGTACACGTTAAAGAACACGATGGATGGCCTTGTCGAGAGGCTTCCATCTGTCTCCCAATAGCTGTTCGAGCGGGCCCCCTCCCCCAACCTTCTCTGAGCCTTCGGGGTCCATGTGACCTGGCCATTTAGCCCATGGTGTGCAAAAAGTGTCGCTCAGAGGTAAAACAACCCAACGCAACCACCGTCCATCCGATGTCACCTTAAACCGTGGTTCTTTATTCACGAGTGTCAAAAAGTTTAAAACTGTTAGGTTGGGTTGTTTTAATCTCTGAGCATCAATTTTTTTTTGCCACAGTGGACTAAATGTCCACTGGATAGTAGAAGTCTCATGGAAGCCTCCTGTCATGGCCATCCATTCAGCTTGTTCTTTAACCTGCGCAAGGTTTAATGTTCCATCTGATAGATGGAATCTTTCGAAGTACTTCGGGTTGGGTTGTTTTACCTCTGAGCGGCACTTTTTTTGCACACCATGGGCTAAATGACCAGGTCACATGGACCTCGAAGGCTCAGAGAAGGTTGGGGGAGGGGACCCACTGGAACAGCTGTTGGGAGACAGATGGTATCCTCCCGTCAAGGCCATCCAGCGTGTTCTTTAACGTGCACAGGGTATGGCTCTCCCGCACACGCGGCCACGGCTTAACGTCCCATCCGACGGACGGCGGCCTTTCCAAGCTCATCGGTGTCCCCTACTGACCGTGGGCAGGGCGGGGAATTTTGCGGAGATAAATCTCAAAGCTGACCCAGCTGGGTCTCGAACCTGGGAACTTCGGTGTCCCCTACTGGCCGTGGGCAGGGCGGGGAATTTTGCGGAGATAAATCTCAACGCTGACCCAGCTGGGACTCGAACCTGGGAACTTCGGTGTCCCCTACTGATCGTGGGCAGGGCGGAGGAATTTTGCGGAGATAAATCTCAACGGTGACGCAGCTCGGACTCGAACCTGGGAACTACAGATTACGAGCCTGGCGCGCAACCGACTGAGCCCCCCGTGCCGCTCAGAGGTAAAACAACCCAACCGAACTTACTAAATCTCACAAAGAATTAAAAACAGTCAGGTAATTGTGGGAAAATTTTGAAAAATTACAACTTTTAAACGAATATTGCAAACGATGCATTAAGGCTAGTTGAATTCGAAATTTTGGTGGTGGAATGTGGTCACGAGGTTTGCATTTGCAGCATTGAGGCCCAGGTGGGTGCGAAAATGCAATTTTTTGTTTTAAGAGATGACTGGAAAATTCTTTTTTCGTTCGATATTGGTGCCAATGAAATGTTATGATTCACAGTTTTCAAATTCTTCGGTAGTTTTAATTTACATCGAAAATATGAAACTTTTAACAAATATTGCAAGTGATCTGTTTATGGTAGAAAATTGAAAATTTCAGTAGTAGAGAGATTGTCAAGAGATATTCTGCTCACTTTTCTCATGTCAGAGAGATGTGAGGAAAGCAAAAAAATAAATAAATGCCCCCTCAAGCAGCTACTTGCCACAGAGGTCTGACAGGAGCCTGTCAGTTTATATGCCACAGTAGAAGGTCTGAGAGGATGGGAGGTCCTCAGCAGAAAGACAACACATCTATGCCTTACTCCGGACCCAGGTCCCTTAGATCAGTAGCCAAGCGCGATAACCACTCTGACACGGGACGGCTATGGGGGCGAGGGTGGCTCAGTCGGTAGCGCGCCAGGCTCGTAATCTGTAGTTCCCAGGTTCGAGTCCCAGCTGGGTCAGCGTTAAGATTTATCTCCGCAAAATTCCCCGCTCTGCCCACGGTCAGTAGGGGACACCGATGGGCTTGGAAAGACCGCCGTCCGTCGGATGGGACGTTAAGCCGTGGCCCCGTGTGCGGGAGAGCCATACCCTGTGCACGTTAAAGAACACGCTGGATGGCCTTGACGGGAGGCTACCATCTGTCTCCCAACAGCTGTTCCAGTGGGTCCCCTCCCCCAACCTTCTCTGAGCCTTCGGGGTCCATGTGACCTGGTCATTTAGCCCATGGTGTGCAAAAAAGTGCCGCTCAGAGGTAAAACAACCCAAACAACCCAACCTAGATCAGTACCCAAGCGCGATAACCACTCTGCCACGGGACGTCTATGAGGTAAGCACATTTAGAATAAATTAAGTAATAATTTAATCAAATTCGAAATAGAACAAGATTGTTTACAAGAATTTATGCTATACACTGGGTGTTATGCTATATACCCTATTTACTTAATTAAGTTGATTTCGGACCTGAATTCTCCAAACTCTACACTTTCTCTGACACAGTTCCCAGAAAAGCAAATCTCCCACATTGAGAAACGGTAAATTTTAACTCCGGAGATCTTCCCAAGCACGTGTGTGTGTATCTGGAAGTTCTGCTTCGAGCGTGCCAGCTACAATTTGCTCGAACAGCGGGAATGTGAATAAATGCCTAAGCAACCACTTCCCCATTAGCGGAACCATCGCGTCGGGACCATTTGTATAACGAGGTGCCATCCGATGTGCGGTGACGGACCCAGTGTGGAAGGATCGACTCTTCTGATGGATTATTCGATACAAACAAGCCCAGTAACGGAACTCGATGTTTTGAAGAAGTCCGCTCTGCTGCTGCTGCGTGCGAAGGAGGGATTTTGCGGAGGCGTCTACACGCGCTCTGACTTCAGTGTTACGACCGATAAGTCTGCTTCGTTTTTTATTCCAGAAGTTCACTGATGTAAATAAAATTATAACTTGTTTTCATTTTTTTCAGTTTTTCGCGTTTTTCGATGGAGTGGCTTAATGGATAGAGGGTCGTCTTGCAATTGGAGGATTCGGATTCGATATCTGGTGCAGGCAAATATGCTCTTAAAGGTTTCCGGGAGATTATAACAAAAGTATTGATACGCTTTCACATTATATGCATATTATGCGAATGGAGAACACTTTCAAAACTCTCTAATAATCATAAATGAATCATATATTTCATTGTCGCAATCAGAAATGAACTAGAAACTTCATTGCCACAAACGGTCAGAAACGAATCAGAAACTTAATTGGCACAAACAATCACAAATGAATCAGAAATTCCGTTATCACAAACAATCACAAACGAATCGACAACTTCGTTGGCACAAACAATCATAAATTAATCAAAAATTTCATTGCCACAAACAATCATAAATGAATTAGAAATTTCTTTGTCACAAACAATTACAAAACAATTAGAAACTTCATTGGCACAATCACAAAAGAATCAGAAACTTCATTGGCACAAACAATCATACATGAATCAGCAAAATTAATTGTCAAACAATCATAAGTGAATCAGAAACTTCATTGGCACAAACAATCATATATGAATCAGAAAAATTAATTCTCAAACAATCATAAGTGAATCAGAAACTTCATTGGCACAAACGATCATAAATGAATCAGCAAAATTCATTGTCAAACAATCATAAGTGAATCAGAAACTTCATTGGCACAAACGATCATAAATGAATCAGCAAAATTCATTGTCAAACAATCATAAGTGAATCAGAAACTTCATTCGCACAAACAATCATATATGAATCAGAAAAATTAATTGTCAAACAATCATAAGTGAATCAGAAACTTCATTGGCACAAACAATCATATATGAATCAGAAAAATTAATTCTCAAACAATCATAAGTGAATCAGAAACTTCATTGGCACAAACGATCATAAATGAATCAGCAAAATTCATTGTCAAACAATCATAAGTGAATCAGAAACTTCATTGGCACAAACGATCATAAATGAATCAGCAAAATTCATTGTCAAACAATCATAAGTGAATCAGAAACTTCATTGGCACAAACAATCATAAATGAATCAGAAAAATTAATTTTCAAACAATCATAAGTGAATCAGAAATGTCATTGGCACAAATAATCATAAATGAATTAGCAAAATTCATTGTCAAACAATCGTAACTGAATCAGAAACTTCATTGGCACAAACAATCATAAATGAATCAGCAAAATTCATTGTCAAACAATCATAAGTGAATCAGAAACTTCATTGGCACAAACAATCATATATGAATCAGAAAAATTAATTGTCAAACAATCATAAGTGAATCAGAAATGTCATTGGCACAAACAATCATATATGAATCAGAAAAATTAATTGTCAAACAATCATAAGTGAATCAGAAACTTCATTGGCACAAACAATCATAAATGAATCAGCAAAATTCATTGTCAAACAATCATAAGTGAATCAGAAACTTAATTCGCACAAACAATCATATATGAATCAGAAAAATTAATTGTCAAACAATCATAAGTGAATCAGAAACTTCATTGGCACAAACAATCATAAATGAATCAGCAAAATTCATTGTCAAACAATCATAAGTAAATCAGAAACTTCATTGGCACAAACAATCATAAATGAATCAGAAAAATTAATTTTCAGACAATCATAAGTGAATCAGAAATGTCATTGGCACAAATAATCATAAATGAATCAGCAAAATTCATTGTCAAACAATCATAAGTGAATCAGAAACTTCATTGGCACAAACAATCATAAATGAATCAGAAAAATTAATTTTCAAACAATCATAAGTGAATCAGAAATGTCATTGGCACAAATAATCATAAATGAATTAGCAAAATTCATTGTCAAACAATCGTAACTGAATCAGAAACTTCATTGGCACAAACAATCATAAATGAATCAGCAAAATTCATTGTCAAACAACCATAAGTGAATCAGAAACTTCATTGGCACAAACAATCATATATGAATCAGAAAAATTAATTGTCAAACAATCATAAGTGAATCAGAAATGTCATTGGCACAAATAATCATAAATGAATCAGCAAAATTCATTGTCAAACAATCATAAGTAAATCAGAAACTTCATTGGCACAAACAATCATAAATGAATCAGCAAAATTCATTGTCAAACAATCATAAGTGAATCAGAAACTTCATTGGCACAAACAATCATAAATGAATCAGAAAAATTAATTTTCAAACAATCATAAGTGAATCAGAAATGTCATTGGCACAAATAATCATAAATGAATCAGCACAATTCATTGTGAAACAATCATAAGTAAATCAGAAACTTCATTGGCACAAACAATCATAAATGAATCAGAAAAATTAATTTTCAAACAATCATAAGTGAATCAGAAATGTCATTAGCACAAATAATCATAAATGAATCAGCAAAATTCATTGTCAAACAATCATAAGTGAATCAGAAACTTCATTGGCACAAACAATCATAAATGAATCAGAAAAATTAATTTTCAAACAATCATAAGTGAATCAGAAATGTCATTGGCACAAATAATCATAAATGAATCAGCAAAATTCATTGTCAAACAATCATAAGTGAATCAGAAACTTCATTGGCACAAACAATCATAAATGAATCAGAAAAATTAATTTTCAAACAATCATAAGTGAATCAGAAATGTCATTGGCACAAATAATCATAAATGAATTAGCAAAATTCATTGTCAAACAATCATAAGTGAATCAGAAACTTCATTGGCACAAACAATCATAAATGAATCAGAAAAATTAATTTTCAAACAATCATAAGTGAATCAGAAATGTCATTGGCACAAATAATCATAAATGAATCAGCAAAATTCATTGTCAAACAATCATAAGTGAATCAGAAACTTCATTGGCACAAACAATCATAAATGAATCAGCAAAATTAATTGTCAAACAATCATAAGTGAATCAGAAACTTCATTGGCACAAACAATCATAAATGAATCAGCAAAATTCATTGTCAAACAATCATAAGTAAATCAGAAACTTCATTGGCACAAACAATCATAAATGAATCAGAAAAATTAATTTTCAGACAATCATAAGTGAATCAGAAATGTCATTGGCACAAATAATCATAAATGAATCAGCAAAATTCATTGTCAAACAATCATAAGTGAATCAGAAACTTCATTGGCACAAACAATCATAAATGAATCAGAAAAATTAATTTTCAAACAATCATAAGTGAATCAGAAATGTCATTGGCACAAATAATCATAAATGAATTAGCAAAATTCATTGTCAAACAATCGTAACTGAATCAGAAACTTCATTGGCACAAACAATCATAAATGAATCAGCAAAATTCATTGTCAAACAATCATAAGTAAATCAGAAACTTCATTGGCACAAACAATCATAAATGAATCAGAAAAATTAATTTTCAAACAATCATAAGTGAATCAGAAATGTCATTGGCACAAATAATCATAAATGAATCAGCAAAATTCATTGTCAAACAATCATAAGTGAATCAGAAACTTCATTGGCACAAACAATCATAAATGAATCAGAAAAATTAATTTTCAAACAATCATAAGTGAATCAGAAATGTCATTGGCACAAATAATCATAAATGAATCAGCAAAATTCATTGTCAAACAATCATAAGTGAATCAGAAACTTCATTGGCACAAACAATCATAAATGAATCAGCAAAATTAATTGTCAAACAATCATAAGTGAATCAGAAACTTCATTGGCACAAACAATCATAAATGAATCAGCAAAATTCATTGTCAAACAATCATAAGTAAATCAGAAACTTCATTGGCACAAACAATCATAAATGAATCAGAAAAATTAATTTTCAGACAATCATAAGTGAATCAGAAATGTCATTGGCACAAATAATCATAAATGAATCAGCAAAATTCATTGTCAAACAATCATAAGTGAATCAGAAACTTCATTGGCACAAACAATCATAAATGAATCAGAAAAATTAATTTTCAAACAATCATAAGTGAATCAGAAATGTCATTGGCACAAATAATCATAAATGAATTAGCAAAATTCATTGTCAAACAATCGTAACTGAAGCAGAAACTTCATTGGCACAAACAATCATAAATGAATCAGCAAAATTCATTGTCAAACAATCATAAGTGAATCAGAAACTTCATTGGCACAAACAATCATATATGAATCAGAAAAATTAATTGTCAAACAATCATAAGTGAATCAGAAATGTCATTGGCACAAATAATCATAAATGAATCAGCAAAATTCATTGTCAAACAATCATAAGTAAATCAGAAACTTCATTGGCACAAACAATCATAAATGAATCAGCAAAATTCATTGTCAAACAATCATAAGTGAATCAGAAACTTCATTGGCACAAACAATCATAAATGAATCAGAAAAATTAATTTTCAAACAATCATAAGTGAATCAGAAATGTCATTGGCACAAATAATCATAAATGAATCAGCAAAATTCATTGTGAAACAATCATAAGTAAATCAGAAACTTCATTGGCACAAACAATCATAAATGAATCAGAAAAATTAATTTTCAAACAATCATAAGTGAATCAGAAATGTCATTGGCACAAATAATCATAAATGAATCAGCAAAATTCATTGTCAAACAATCATAAGTGAATCAGAAACTTCATTGGCACAAACAATCATAAATGAATCAGAAAAATTAATTTTCAAACAATCATAAGTGAATCAGAAATGTCATTGGCACAAATAATCATAAATGAATCAGCAAAATTCATTGTCAAACAATCATAAGTGAATCAGAAACTTCATTGGCACAAACAATCATAAATGAATCAGAAAAATTAATTTTCAAACAATCATAAGTGAATCAGAAATGTCATTGGCACAAATAATCATAAATGAATTAGCAAAATTCATTGTCAAACAATCGTAACTGAATCAGAAACTTCATTGGCAGAAACAATCATAAATGAATCAGCAAAATTCATTGTCAAACAATCATAAGTGAATCAGAAACTTCATTGGCACAAACAATCATATATGAATCAGAAAAATTAATTGTCAAACAATCATAAGTGAATCAGAAACTTCATTGGCACAAACAATCATAAATGAATCAGCAAAATTCATTGTCAAACAATCATAAGTGAATCAGAAACTTCATTCGCACAAACAATCATATATGAATCAGAAAAATTAATTGTCAAACAATCATAAGTGAATCAGAAACTTCATTGGCACAAACAATCATAAATGAATCAGCAAAATTCATTGTCAAACAATCATAAGTGAATCAGAAACTTCATTGGCACAAACAATCATATATGAATCAGAAAAATTAATTGTCAAACAATCATAAGTGAATCAGAAATGTCATTGGCACAAACAATCATATATGAATCAGAAAAATTAATTGTCAAACAATCATAAGTGAATCAGAAACTTCATTGGCACAAACAATCATAAATGAATCAGCAAAATTCATTGTCAAACAATCATAAGTGAATCAGAAACTTCATTCGCACAAACAATCATATATGAATCAGAAAAATTAATTGTCAAACAATCGTAAGTGAATCAGAAACTTCATTGGCACAAACAATCATAAATGAATCAGCAAAATTCATTGTCAAACAATCATAAGTAAATCAGAAACTTCATTGGCACAAACAATCATAAATGAATCAGAAAAATTAATTTTCAGACAATCATAAGTGAATCAGAAATGTCATTGGCACAAATAATCATAAATGAATCAGCAAAATTCATTGTCAAACAATCATAAGTGAATCAGAAACTTCATTGGCACAAACAATCATAAATGAATCAGAAAAATTAATTTTCAAACAATCATAAGTGAATCAGAAATGTCATTGGCACAAATAATCATAAATGAATTAGCAAAATTCATTGTCAAACAATCGTAACTGAATCAGAAACTTCATTGGCACAAACAATCATAAATGAATCAGGAAAATTCATTGTCAAACAATCATAAGTGAATCAGAAACTTCATTGGCACAAACAATCATATATGAATCAGAAAAATTAATTGTCAAACAATCATAAGTGAATCAGAAATGTCATTGGCACAAATAATCATAAATGAATCAGCAAAATTCATTGTCAAACAATCATAAGTAAATCAGAAACTTCATTGGCACAAACAATCATAAATGAATCAGCAAAATTCATTGTCAAACAATCATAAGTGAATCAGAAACTTCATTGGCACAAACAATCATAAATGAATCAGAAAAATTAATTTTCAAACAATCATAAGTGAATCAGAAATGTCATTGGCACAAATAATCATAAATGAATCAGCAAAATTCATTGTGAAACAATCATAAGTAAATCAGAAACTTCATTGGCACAAACAATCATAAATGAATCAGAAAAATTAATTTTCAAACAATCATAAGTGAATCAGAAATGTCATTGGCACAAATAATCATAAATGAATCAGCAAAATTCATTGTCAAACAATCATAAGTGAATCAGAAACTTCATTGGCACAAACAATCATAAATGAATCAGAAAAATTAATTTTCAAACAATCATAAGTGAATCAGAAATGTCATTGGCACAAATAATCATAAATGAATCAGCAAAATTCATTGTCAAACAATCATAAGTGAATCAGAAACTTCATTGGCACAAACAATCATAAATGAATCAGAAAAATTAATTTTCAAACAATCATAAGTGAATCAGAAATGTCATTGGCACAAATAATCATAAATGAATTAGCAAAATTCATTGTCAAACAATCGTAACTGAATCAGAAACTTCATTGGCAGAAACAATCATAAATGAATCAGCAAAATTCATTGTCAAACAATCATAAGTGAATCAGGAAACTTCATTGGCACAAACAATCATATATGAATCAGAAAAATTAATTGTCAAACAATCATAAGTGAATCAGAAACTTCATTGGCACGAACAATCATAAATGAATCAGCAAAATTCATTGTCAAACAATCATAAGTAAATCAGAAACTTCATTGGCACAAACAATCATAAATGAATCAGAAAAATTAATTTTCAAACAATCATAAGTGAATCAGAAATGTCATTGGCACAAATAATCATAAATGAATCAGCAAAATTCATTGTCAAACAATCATAAGTGAATCAGAAACTTCATTGGCACAAACAATCATAAATGAATCAGCAAAATTAATTGTCAAACAATCATAAGTGAATCAGAAACTTCATTGGCACAAACAATCATAAATGAATCAGCAAAATTCATTGTCAAACAATCATAAGTAAATCAGAAACTTCATTGGCACAAACAATCATAAATGAATCAGAAAAATTAATTTTCAGACAATCATAAGTGAATCAGAAATGTCATTGGCACAAATAATCATAAATGAATCAGCAAAATTCATTGTCAAACAATCATAAGTGAATCAGAAACTTCATTGGCACAAACAATCATAAATGAATCAGAAAAATTAATTTTCAAACAATCATAAGTGAATCAGAAATGTCATTGGCACAAATAATCATAAATGAATTAGCAAAATTCATTGTCAAACAATCGTAACTGAATCAGAAACTTCATTGGCACAAACAATCATAAATGAATCAGCAAAATTCATTGTCAAACAATCATAAGTGAATCAGAAACTTCATTGGCACAAACAATCATATATGAATCAGAAAAATTAATTGTCAAACAATCATAAGTGAATCAGAAATGTCATTGGCACAAATAATCATAAATGAATCAGCAAAATTCATTGTCAAACAATCATAAGTAAATCAGAAACTTCATTGGCACAAACAATCATAAATGAATCAGCAAAATTCATTGTCAAACAATCATAAGTGAATCAGAAACTTCATTGGCACAAACAATCATAAATGAATCAGAAAAATTAATTTTCAAACAATCATAAGTGAATCAGAAATGTCATTGGCACAAATAATCATAAATGAATCAGCAAAATTCATTGTCAAACAATCATAAGTAAATCAGAAACTTCATTGGCACAAACAATCATAAATGAATCAGAAAAATTAATTTTTAAACAATCATAAGTGAATCAGAAATGTCATTGGCACAAATAATCATAAATGAATCAGCAAAATTCATTGTCAAACAATCATAAGTGAATCAGAAACTTCATTGGCACAAACAATCATAAATGAATCAGAAAAATTAATTTTCAAACAATCATAAGTGAATCAGAAATGTCATTGGCACAAATAATCATAAATGAATCAGCAAAATTCATTGTCAAACAATCATAAGTGAATCAGAAACTTCATTGGCACAAACAATCATAAATGAATCAGAAAAATTAATTTTCAAACAATCATAAGTGAATCAGAAATGTCATTGGCACAAATAATCATAAATGAATTAGCAAAATTCATTGTCAAACAATCGTAACTGAATCAGAAACTTCATTGGCAGAAACAATCATAAATGAATCAGCAAAATTCATTGTCAAACAATCATAAGTGAATCAGAAACTTCATTCGCACAAACAATCATATATGAATCAGAAAAATTAATTGTCAAACAATCATAAGTGAATCAGAAACTTCATTGGCACAAACAATCATAAATGAATCAGCAAAATTCATTGTCAAACAATCATAAGTAAATCAGAAACTTCATTGGCACAAACAATCATAAATGAATCAGAAAAATTAATTTTCAGACAATCATAAGTGAATCAGAAATGTCATTGGCACAATAATCATAAATGAATCAGCAAAATTCATTGTCAAACAATCATAAGTGAATCAGAAACTTCATTGGCACAAACAATCATAAATGAATCAGAAAAATTAATTTTCAAACAATCATAAGTGAATCAGAAATGTCATTGGCACAAATAATCATAAATGAATTAGCAAAATTCATTGTCAAACAATCGTAACTGAATCAGAAACTTCATTGGCAGAAACAATCAAAAATGAATCAGCAAAATTCATTGTCAAACAATCATAAGTGAATCAGAAACTTCATTGGCACAAACAATCATATATGAATCAGAAAAATTAATTGTCAAACAATCATAAGTAAATCAGAAATGTCATTGGCACAAATAATCATAAATGAATCAGCAAAATTCATTGTCAAACAATCATAAGTAAATCAGAAACTTCATTGGCACAAACAATCATAAATGAATCAGCAAAATTCATTGTCAAACAATCATAAGTGAATCAGAAACTTCATTGGCACAAACAATCATAAATGAATCAGAAAAATTAATTTTCAAACAATCATAAGTGAATCAGAAATGTCATTGGCATAAATAATCATAAATGAATCAGCAAAATTCATTGTGAAACAATCATAAGTAAATCAGAAACTTCATTGGCACAAACAATCATAAATGAATCAGAAAAAGTAATTTTCAAACAATCATAAGTGAATCAGAAATGTCATTGGCACAAATAATCATAAATGAATCAGCAAAATTCATTGTCAAACAATCATAAGTGAATCAGAAACTTCATTGGCACAAACAATCATAAATGAATCAGAAAAATTAATTTTCAAACAATCATAAGTGAATCAGAAATGTCATTGGCACAAATAATCATAAATGAATCAGCAAAATTCATTGTCAAACAATCATAAGTGAATCAGAAACTTCATTGGCACAAACAATCATAAATGAATCAGAAAAATTAATTTTCAAACAATCGTAACTGTATCAGAAACTTCATTGGCAGAAACAATCATAAATGAATCAGCAAAATTCATTGTCAAACAATCATAAGTGAATCAGAAACTTCATTGGCACAAACAATCATATATGAATCAGAAAAATTAATTGTCAAACAATCGTAAGTGAATCAGAAACTTCATTGGCACGAACAATCATAAATGAATCAGCAAAATTCATTGTCAAACAATCATAAGTAAATCAGAAACTTCATTGGCACAAACAATCATAAATGAATCAGAAAAATTAATTTTCAAACAATCATAAGTGAATCAGAAATGTCATTGGCACAAATAATCATAAATGAATCAGCAAAATTCATTGTCAAACAATCATAAGTGAATCAGAAACTTCATTGGCACAAACAATCATAAATGAATCAGCAAAATTAATTGTCAAACAATCATAAGTGAATCAGAAACTTCATTGGCACAAACAATCATAAATGAATCAGCAAAATTCATTGTCAAACAATCATAAGTAAATCAGAAACTTCATTGGCACAAACAATCATAAATGAATCAGAAAAATTAATTTTCAGACAATCATAAGTGAATCAGAAATGTCATTGGCACAAATAATCATAAATGAATCAGCAAAATTCATTGTCAAACAATCATAAGTGAATCAGAAACTTCATTGGCACAAACAATCATAAATGAATCAGAAAAATTAATTTTCAAACAATCATAAGTGAATCAGAAATGTCATTGGCACAAATAATCATAAATGAATTAGCAAAATTCATTGTCAAACAATCGTAACTGAATCAGAAACTTCATTGGCACAAACAATCATAAATGAATCAGCAAAATTCATTGTCAAACAATCATAAGTGAATCAGAAATGTCATTGGCACAAATAATCATAAATGAATCAGCAAAATTCATTGTCAAACAATCATAAGTGAATCAGAAACTTCATTGGCACAAACAATCATAAATGAATCAGAAAAATTAATTCTCAAACAATCATAAGTGAATCAGAAATGTCATTGGCACAAATAATCATAAATGAATCAGCAAAATTCATTGTCAAACAATCGTAACTGAATCAGAAACTTCATTGGCACAAACAATCATAAATGAATCAGAAAAATTAATTGTCAAACAATCATAAGTGAATCAGAAACTTCATTGGCACAAACAATCATAAATGAATCAGCAAAATTCATTGTCAAACAATCATAAGTGAATCAGAAACTTCATTGGCACAAACAATCATATATGAATCAGAAAAATTAATCGTCAAACAATCATAAGTGAATCAGAAACTTTATTGGCACAAACAATCATAAATGAATCAGAAAAATTAATTGTCAAACAATCATAAGTGAATCAGTATCTTCATTGGCACAAACAATCATACATGAATCAGAAAAATTAATTGTCAAGCAATCATAAGTGAATCAGAAATGTCATTGGCACAAATAATCATAAACGAATCAGCAAAATTAATTGTCAAGCAATCATAAGTGAATCAGAAATGTCATTGGCACCAATAATCATAAACGAATCAGCAAAATTCATTGTCAAACAGTCAGAAACTTCAATGGCACAAACAATCATAAATGAATAAGAAAAATTAATTGTCAAACAATCATAAGTGAATCAGAAATGTCATTGGCACAAACAATCATAAATGAATCAGCAAAATTCATTGTCAAACAATCATAAGTGAATCAGAAACTTCAATGGCACAAACAATAATAAATGAATCAGAAATTTGAATAAAAGAAAAAACATAAATGATTTATACAAATGATTTGAACAATATAAAAACAATCACAAATAAATTATAAAAGTAATGAAAAATTAAACGTGCACTTGAATGAAATCACATAAATTATTTTAAATGAATCGTGCAACTGATCGAAAATTAATTATTTAAATGAATAAAATAAATACTGAAATCTAGAGATCCAATATCAACTCTTTCACCATTATACACACTAACACTCAATTTCTATCATGAATAGATTGTTTTGAATTCAAGTTTTGCCATTTTCAACTTTTTCCACCGTTAGAGGGCACAGCTATAGCTATTGGGAGAGTCCGAATCATACTATTTCATCAGCAACCTATCCAACCCAAAATTAATTTTTAATTTATCTCCAAAAACAAAAATGTTGGATGTCTATGGACAAGACAATGTGAAAGCGAAGTAAAAATTTTTGTCGCAATATCTTCTCTTGAAGTTAACATGAATTCATTAAGTGATTTCGTCATTGGCATTTTTTTAAGTTTTTGCACTTTAGGGCACGTTTAAATAAAGAGGCATTTTAATTTTTTTTAAATAAATCACTACCTTAGAGATGTGTAGGCAGCATGTTGTATGATAAACATCAATGCACAGAGCAGGTGGGGCGGGGGTGGCTCAGTCGGTAGCGCGTCAGGCTCTTAATCTGTAGTTCCCATGTTCGAGTCCCATCTGGGTCGGCGTTGATATTTATCTCTGCAAAACTCCCCGCCCTGCCCACGGTCAGTAGGGGACACCGATGGGCTTGGAAAGGCCGCCGTCCGTCGGATGGAATGTTAAGCCGTGGCCCCGTGTGCGGAGAGCCATACCCTGTGCACATTAAAGAACACGCTGGATGGTCTTGACGGGAGGCTACCATCTGTCTCTCAACAGCTATTCCAATGGGTCCCCTCCCCCAACCTTCTCTGAGCCTTCGGGGTCCATGTGACCTGGCCATTTAGCCAATGGTGTGCTAAAAAAGGGCCGCTCAGAGGTAAAACAACCCAACAAAACAGGAATAACATTTTTACTTGATTATCATATCCTCTAATTTAATTCCTACAGGTGTAAGAGTTATAAATGATTATTTCATGCATCCATAATTTTCCCCCCTCTCCAATTTTCTAGACTGTCCTCAGAAACAGAAAAGGAACTAAAAGCAGAACCTCATAAATCCGGCGCTCCGGAAATTTCCGGAAATCCAAAACTATCAAAAATTCGGCACTTTTAAAATTTCTCCAACCCATTCTCAAAGGGAACGGCAAACGCACTGCTTCATTGCAAAATTCATAAAATCTGAATCGCTGATTAAATTTTGAAATGCGTTATGTGGATTACAAAGAACTTTCTTTTGTTTTATACCGTAATAATCCGATTTATCGAGCATTTGCCGAGGGGTAGTTCAGTCAGTAGCGGGCCAGGCCCCTAATCTGTAGTTTCCAGGTTCGAGTCCCACCTGGACGGGGCGGGGGTGGCTCAGTCTGTAGCGCGCCAGGCTCGTAATCTGTAGTTCCCAGGTTCGAGTCCCAGCTGGGTCAGCGTTGAGATTTATCTCCGCAAAAATTCCCCCGCCCACGGTCAGTAAGGGACACCGATGGGCTTGGAAAGGCCGCCGTCCGTCGGATGGAACGTTAAGTCGTGGCGTCGTGTGCGTGAGAGCCATACCCTGTGCACGTTAAAGAACACGCTGGATGGCCTTGACGGGAGGCTACCATCTGTCTCCCAACAGCTGTTCCAGTGGGTCCCCTCCCCCAACCTTCTCTGAGCCTTCGGGGTCCATGTGACCTGGCCATTTAGCCCATGGTGTGCAAAAAAGTGCCGCTCAGAGGTAAAACAACCCAACCCACCTGGACCAGCGTTGAGATTTATCTCCGCTAAAACCCCCACCCTGCCCAAGGCCAGAAAAGAAACAATGATGGGCTTGGAAAGGTCGCCGTCCATCGGAGGGAACGTGAAGCCATGATCCTGAGTGCGGGTGAGCCATTACCTTGTGCACGTTAAAGAACACGCAGGATCATCTGTCTCCTAACAGTTGTCCAGTGGGTCTCCTTCCCCCTAACCTCTGAGGCCTTGGGTTCCTTGTGACCTGGCCATCTAGCCCACCGTGTGCAGAAAAGTACCTCTCAGAGATAACCTAACCCGATTTGACCTTTGATATTTAAATGAAAGGAGAAGATTTAAAGAAAAAGATCTAGGATTTTTTTTACGTCAACTTGAAGGATTCTCCAAACATCCACATTTTTTAGAGACGTCTGGCTACCTAGTCTGACAGTTAGCAATTGACGACTTTCATTATAAAATTCTAGACTCAACTTCTAAGTCACTTGCATTACCGACCGAAATTTTTTTTTATAACGGTGTTCCCACTATTATTTTTTTACTAAAAGATCTGCTCATGCTGTACAGTTAATTTAACATTTAAATTAATATCTAAAAATAAATTCCGGGGACATTTTTTCGTCGGGGTTGGGTTGTTTTACCTCTGAGCGATACTTTTGTGTACACAATGGTCTTCCCCGCCCTGCCCACGGTCAGTAGGGGACACCGATGGGCTTGGAAAAGCCGCCGTCCGTCGGATGGGACGTTAAACCGTGGCCCCGTGTGCGGGAGAGCCATACCCTGTGCACGTTAAAGAACACGCTGGATGGCCTTGATGGGAGGCTACCATCTGTCTCCTAACAGCTGTTCCAGTGGGTCCCCTCCCCCAACCTTCTCTGAGCCTTCGGGGTCCATGTGACCTGGACATTTAGCCCATGGTGTGCAAAAAAGTGCCGCTCATAGGTAAAACAACCCAACCCACAATGGTGTAAATTAATTTCTATATGGCTAGTCACTAATCTAAACGGCTGGTATCCCGCCATCGACAGCTGTTAACAGACAGATGGTGGATCCCGTCAAGGCCATCCAGCGTATTCTTTAACACACAGATGTGTTCTTTTGCACGTGGTATGGGCTATCCCGCACACGGAGCCATTAATTAACGTCCCATACGACGGACGGCGGTCTTTCCAATACCGTCGGTGTTGCCTTTCTCACAGAGAGAAGGGGATTAGCAGCGATAAATCTCAAAGCTGGCACAGGTGAGACTCGAACCTGGGAACTGCATATTACGATCCTGACGCGCTACCGACTGAGCCACCCTATTCATCGGGGACAGAACTTTCCATACAGAGACTGTCAGTGGAAAATGGGGACGTCTGTTCACCATATACTTCGCCACTGTGTAAAAACAAACTATGTTTCAAAAGTCCGTCGGATGGGACGTTAAGCCGTGGTTCGTGTGCGGGAGAGCCATAACCTGTGCACGTTAATGAACACGCTGGATGGCTTTGACGGGAGACTACCATCTGTCTCCCAACAGCTGTTCCAGTGGGTCCCCTCCCCCAACCCTCTCTGAGTCTTCGGGGTGGGGTTGGGTTGTTTTACCTCTGAGCGGCACTTTTTTGCACACCATGGGCTAAATGGCCAGGTCACATGGACCCCGAAGGCTCAGAGAAGGTTGGAGGAGGGGACCCACTGGAACAGCTGTTGGGAGACAGATGGTTGCCTCTCGTCAAGGCCATCTAGCGTGTTCTTTAACGTGCACAGAGTATGGCTATCCCGCACACGGTGCCACGGCTTAACGTCCCATCCGACGGACGGTAGCCTTTCCAAGCCCATCGGTGTCCCCTACTGACCGTGGGCAGGGCGGGGAATTTTGCGGAGATAAATCTCAACGCTGACTCAGCTGGGACTCGAACCTGGGAACTACAGATTACGAACCTGGCGCGCTACCGACTGAGCCACCCCAGCCCCAGTCTTCGGGGTCCCTGTGACCTGACCATTTAGCCCATGGTGTGCAAAAAAGTGCCACTCAGAGGTAAAACAACTGCAATTTTTTAAAATACGGTTTCTGCTAGGTTCCGAGAGTACCAGATTTATGAGGTTCTACTGCATATGCATATTTTTTTTTCAAAGGAAAAATCAAAGATAAAATTTTAGTCGGCAACGGTGTTTCTTAAATTCTGTTTCTTCCATTTAAAAAAAGTCCGATCTAGGTAATGAATCGGTGAGAAATGGAACTAACACGTAACTTACAAATGACATTAAAAAATTTAGAAGTTGGTTTAGAAACTTCTAAATTTTTTGCCCCAATAACCTCTGCCCAATTCAATTGTGACAGAGTTGAAATAAGATTTGAAACAATCAGATTGCGATTTCTTCAAAAGAAATCCCAACATCCGCGTAGAAATCGACAGATAAATCAGAGGAGAGATATGGCGCAGCCAGAAGACCAAACTGCTTACAACAATAACGTCATTTCTGAAAGAATACTCTTAGAAATTTACGGTTTTCTCTGCGTTGCAGGAACTCTCAAGAAAAAGGAATGATTTCGCAAGCCCCTTAACTCTTCTAGTTAATGCTAAGACAATAGTCCGTTAAATCATCTGAACTAGTATACGAAAAGACGAGAAGCAATTGCGTAGAGAGTCTGTATTCTGTCCATTCTTCACTGAAATGAGTCAGTAATGTCAACATTAAAGAATGGCAAATGTTTCATGACTTCCTGTATCCATCGTTAATGGAACTGATGGCGAAAAGGTATGATATATAGGGGCGCGGGTGGCTCAGTCGGTAGCGCGCCAGGCTCGTAATCTGTAGTTCCCAGGTTCGAGTCCCAGCTGGGTCAGCGTTGAGATTTATCTCCGCCAAATTTCCCCGCCTTGCCCAAGGTCAGTAGGGGACACCGATGGGCTTGAAAAGGCCACCGTCCGTCGGATGGGACGTTAAGCCGTGGTCCCGTGTGTGGGAGAGCTATACCCTGTGCACGTTACCCTTGACGGGAGGCTACCATCTGTCTCCCAACAGCCGTTTCAGTGGGTCCCCTCCCCCAACCTTCTCTGAGCCTTTGGGGTCCATGTGACCTGGCCATTTAGCCCATGGTGTGCAAAAAAGTGCCGCTCAGAGGTTAAACAATCCAATCCAATGTATGATGTATAGGGAATCCCGTTTATAACTTACTCCGTATTTAAAGAGACTGCAGGTTGTTTGGGAGGTAGGTGGATTCGGATTTTTTTAATGTATTTTTGAATGGTAATCTTTTGCACAAGTGGACTTTGTGGCTTGGTTACATGACCATGAGAGATCGAAACTGAGGAGGGAGATTCAGTTGAGTTGTTTTACCTCTGAGTGGCACTTCTTTGCACACAATGGACTAGATCAGGGGTTCTCAACGTGGAGTACGCGGTAAAATATTTTGGGGTACGCCGTGAGAGCTCAAAAGTCGCTAGATATATGTTACTTATATGTTTTATTTTATTCCCATTGTTATACTATAAACTACAGTTTTATCTATCTATACAAGGGGGTACGCCAGTTACATTCCCATTTCCAGGGGGTACGTGAAGCATGAAAGGTTAAGAACCACTGGACTAAATGACCATTTGTCACAAGGATTCCTAGGGATCAGAGAAGGTTGCGAAGAGGGAAGCCATTAGACAACTGGTAGGAGAGAGATGGTAGTCTACTATCAAGGCCATCCAGCTTGTTTTTTAATGTGCACAGGGTATGGCTCTTCCGCACACGGGACCAGCCTTTAACGTCCCATCCGACGGACGGCGGCCTTTTCCAACCCATCGGGGGCTGTTCCTTACTGACCGAGGGCACGATGGGACGTAGCGGAGATAAATCTCAAGGCTGGCCTAGAGGGAGGGACTCGAAATTTGCCACTACATATTACGAGCCTGACACAGTATCGGGAGTGCCAATCATCGCCCTGCTGGAAAAGAGATTGGATAAGAGTATTTCACCTCTGAGCATCACTCTGGTGAATATGATGGGTTAAAAATGGTAGGTCACAAAGACCCCTATTTTCTCCGGTTGGGTAGGCGAAAATAACCCACTGAACAGCTGTTACCAAACACATGGAAGCCTCTGGTCAAGGTTATCCAGTTTGTTCTTTAATGTGCACAAGAGAATTGTTCTCCTGCATAAGGAGCCAAAGCTTTATGTTCCATCCGACGCACGGCGTCGTTTTCCATGCACATTGGTGTCCCTTTGCTTGAACATGGGTTAGCGGAGATGGGTTGGGTTGGGTTGTTTTACCTCTGAGCGGCACTTTTTTGCACATCATGGGCTAAATGGCCAGGTCACATGGACCCTGAAGGCTCAGAGAAGGTTGGGGGAGGGGACCCACTGGAACAGCTGTTGGGAGACAGATGGTAGCCTCCCGTCAAGGCCATGCAGCGTGTTCTTTAACGTGCACAGGGTATGGCTCTCCCGCACACGGGGCCACGGCTTAACGTCCCATCCGACTGACGGCGGCCTTTCCAAGCCCATTGGTGTCCCCTACTGACCGTGGGCAGGGCGGGGAATTTTGCGGAGATAAATCTCAACGCTGACCCAGCTGGGACTCGAACCTGGGAACTACAGATTACGAGCCTGTCGCGCTACCGACTCAGCCACCCCCGCCCCCACGGAAAAAAGAAACCTTTATTAAGGCTTTGAAGGTATTTCTAATTTGAAGCTTTTCGGGCAATGATCGCACAGTTGTGGCCTACTGAGCTTGGGTTAGCATGTTGCTTAACAAAGCATTGCTGGATATATCTCAACAGCGTTTATGCCCTTCCAATTCAGTCCATAATCTCTCAATGGCTCGATGGGTAGGGGGCGGGGGTAGCTCAGTCGGTTAGCGCGCCAGGCTCGTAATCTGTAGTTCCCAGGTTCGAGTCTCAGCTGGGTCAGCGTTGAGATTTATCTCCGCAAAATTCCCTGCCCACGGTCAGTAGGAGACACCGATGGGCTTGGAAAGGCCGCCGTCCGTCGGATGGGACGTTAAGCCGTGGCCCCGTGTGCGGGAGAGACATACTCTGTGCACGTTAAAGAACACGCTGGATGGCCTTGACGGGAGGCTACCATCTGTCTCCCAACAGCTGTTCCAGTGGGTCCCCTTCCCCAACCTTCTCTGAGCCTTCGGGGTCCTTGTGGCCTGGCCATTTAGCCCATTATGTGCAAAAAAGTGCCGCTCAGAGGTAAAACAATCCAACCCAAGCTCGATGGGTAGCGAGCCAGACTAGTAATTTGCTATTCCCAAGTTCGAGTCTCAAGTTCGAATATCAGCTAACCCTCGCCCTTCTCTCTATGAGAATAGAGACACCAATGAATTTAAAAGGCTGCCGTCTGTCGGATGAGACGTAAAGCCGTGGTCCTCCTATGCACGTTACACACTGGATGGCTTGACAGGAGGCACCATCTGCTTTCTAACAGCTGTCCAGTGGATCCCTTTCTCTGAGCCTTTGGGGTCCTTGTGACTTGGCCCTTTAGCTTACCGTGTGTAAAAAACAATTGCAGCTCAGAAGTAAACCCAACCACTCATTTCTATTTAATATTTTCGTAGATCCGTCGTGTATCCCACAATACGATCTTGAATTCCTTTCCCAAGCATTTCGGGGCGGGGGTGGCTCAGTCGGTAACGCGCCAGGCTCGTAATCTGTAGTTCCCAGGTTCGAGTCCCAGCTGGGTCAGCGTTGAGATTTATCTCCGCAAAATTCCCCGACCTGCCCACGGTCAGTAGGGTCACCGATGGGCTTGAAAAGGCCGCCGTCCGTCGGATGGGACGTTAAGCCGTGGCCCCGTGTGCGGGAGAGCCATACCCTGTGCACGTTAAAGAACACGCTGGATGGCCTTGACGGGAGGCTACCATCTGTCTCCCAACAACTGTTCCAGTGGGTCCCCTCCCCCAACCTTCTCTGAGCCTTCGGGGTCCATGTGACCTGGCCATTTAGCCCATTGTGTGCAAAAAAAGTGCCGCTCAGAGGTAAAACAATCCAATCCAACCCAAGCATTTCAGTCATTTCAGCTGTTTGGGGTCAGGCAATGATTGTCTTACGATTGTCCCCTCTTGCTACCCAAACGACGGAACTTTCACCTTTTGATTTCCTGTCGCCTTGCTTGGATGCTGCACGTATCAATGCTCCGACATGAAGAGGAAGACGGAGACATCACATTTTTTTCCGAGCGCGTGTTGGCCTCCTGCTAATTTGCTTCTTTTTCAAGCATCACGGAATGTCGTCTAGACAGAGAGGACGAGAGACGCGACAAAGGGTACGGCCACATGGAAAGCGATTGGAGTGGATTAGCGTTTTGAACGTTTCCTAACTTAATGGCGTCTTAAAGCCATTGCCGAGAACTGAGGCTAGGTTAAGTCACCTTCGAGCGGCACTTTTTCCACGTAGTGGATTACGAGCCCTAATGGCCAGGTCACAAGGATCCCAAAGGTTCAGAGAAGGTTAGAGAATTCGTTGGGTTGTTTTACCTCTGAGTGGCAATGCTCACAGAGGGCAAAATGGCCAAATCACAAAAAAAAATCGATCGAAACCTCAGCGAATGTTAGAGAAGCTTGGTTTCATCTGTGAACTGCACTTTTATGCATATAATGGGCTAAATGGCCAGGTCACAAATATCCCTGGGGCGGGGGTGGCTCAGTCGGTAGCGCGCCAGGCTCGTAATCTGTAGTTCCCAGGTTCGAGTCCCAGCTGGGTCAGCGTTGAGATTTATCTCCACAAAATTCCCCGCCCTGCCCACGGTCAGTAGGGGACACCGATGGGCTTGGAAAGGCCGCCGTCCGTCGGATGGGACGTTAAGCCGTGGCTCCGTGTGCGGTAGAGCCATATCCTGTGCACGTTAAAGAACACGCTGGATGGCCTTGACGGGAGGCTACCATCTGTCCCCCAACAGCTGTTCCAGTGGGTCCCCTCCCCCAACCTTCTCTGAGCCTTCGGGGTCCTTGTGACCTGGCCATTTAGCCCATGGTGTGCAAAAAAGTGCCGCTCAGAGGTAAAACAACCCAACCCAACCTCTGAGTGGCAATGCTCACAGAGGGCAAAATGGCCAAATCACAAAAAAAAAAATCGATCGAAGCGTGGTTTCATCTGTGAACTGCGCTTTTATGCATATAATGGGCTAAATGGCCAGGTCACAAATATCCCAAAGGTTCAGAGAAGGGTTAGGCTGGCTTGTTCTACCTCTGAGCTACACTTTTCTATATACAGTCAGCTAGATGGCCAGGTCACAAGGATCTCTAAAACTCAGAGAAGGCTAGAAAAGGGTTGGTTGAGTTATTTTACCTTTGAGCGAGACTTTTTTGTACACAATGGGTTAAATGGGCAGGTTACAATAACCCCAAAGGCTCAGAGAAGACTGGGGAAGAAGATCCATTATTCAACTATATGGTGACAAACGAAACCTTCCGTCAAAGTCATCCAGCATATTCTTGAATCGCAGGGTATGAGTCTCCTGTACATGGAACCACGATGTAACGTCCGTGGTTTCGTGCACAGGACAGCTTGGTTCGTGTTTCCGAATCGGTGACAGGACAGCTTGGTCGGTGTTTCCGAACCGAGGAAAGAGGTGACTTCACAGCAAACTGCACCCGCTCACGATTGATGTGAGGTCACTTTCGTTGTTGGAAATAGTTTAAGACAAAGACTGCTTCATAGGAAACTGGAGATGTGCAGTAGCTGAACACGCTAGTTTCCTGTGGGGCCACCTTCGTACGTGGCAGTGTTTTTGATCGAAGACGCCAGAAAGTATGGAAACAGTTTTAAACGCTAAACCCCCTTTAACAGGTTTCTGTGTGACCATAGACAAAGAGGGACGGGGGTGGCTCAGTCGGTAGCGCGCCAGGCTCGTAATCTGTAGTTCCCAGGTTCGAGTCCCAGCTGGGTCAGCGTTGAGATTTATCTCCGCAAAATTCCCCGCCCTGCCCACGGTTAGTAGGGGACACCGATGGTCTTGGAAAGGCCGCCGTCCGTCGGATGGGACGTTAAGCCGTGACCCCGTGTGCGGGAGAGCCATACCCTGTGCACGTTAAAGAACACGCTGGATGGCCTTGACGGGAGGCTACCATCTGTCTCCCAACAGCTGTTCCAGTGGGTCCCCTCCCCCAACCTTCTCTGAGCCTTCGGGGTCCATGTGACCTGGCCATTTAGCCCATGGTGTGCAAAAAAAGTGCCGCTCAGAGGTAAAACAACCCAATCCAACCCATAGGCAAAGATCTGGTTTCGATCTGCGTTTCCAGCAATGGAAACAAATCAAGGAAAAGAAGCTAAATCAATAGGTCTTATTTTGGTGAAAGAAGCATTGAGGGGGACTTTAACTTTTCGTCAGGGAAGATGTTACATAGCAGGATCAGATCTAGGGAGAGGTGGGGGGGCAAGGTGGCCATCGGTGTCCCCTTTTTCAACGTGGGCAGAGTGGGGTTTAGCGGAGATAAATCCCAACACTGGCATAGTTGGGACTCGAACCTGGGAATGCTCTACCGGCTGATCCAACCCCCGCCCTCAGGTCACAAAGACACCAAGAATCACAGAAGGTTAGGGAAGGGAATGCCCTAGACAGCTACTAGGAGGAAGGTGGAATCCCCACTTAAGGCTATCCTGCAATTAAAATAAATTTTAATAATATCATTCTGCGATTTACCATCACTAGTGACAATAAAAATATGGAATGCAAGTGAAGCATCTGCGCATCAAAGCAACATTTGGATACAAAACTATCAACACAGATGCACACATCGGGAAAATAAAAACAACTGAGGAAGGAAACGAATACCGCAGAGGAAATGAGCCGAAGAAGATCACAGCAGATTTTCTTCCTAAAACTTTCCTGTCCAGTTTCTTCAAATACAGTAAATGATGATTAGATTCCCAAAGAAAAGAAAGTTACCCTAATGCAGGATCCGTTTTTTTTGCTGTCCTCCTCACTACAATAATCACCGGACAATAGTTTGTTGCTGGGCAATCCCTCCTTCCGAACGATTAAGGCGTCCATCTTTTCCCGTCGTTTCAATTCCCCGGGGTTCAAAGACCCTCGCAAGACAGCCCCATGATACACTTGACGAACTGAGATGATGGGCACGCTTCGGAGAGTATTCTTTCTCACACGGAAACGAAGAGAGGAGGTTAAAGGCGAAGGAGTCCTTCCACAAAAGAGAACTGGAATCGTTGAAAGGTCGCTCTTCCCAGTAAGTAGCATTCTCGCTTCGTCTCTCCTCAGCAATTAACGACTTCATCTTCCTATTTTTATCATCAGGAATTTTGTTGCTTGGGAAGAGACTTTCGCAATGTGGTCATAGTTCTACGATTCCACTTATTACGGTTTTTGCTATAGAAATTATTGTTTATACTTTATGATAGGATGGCTCAAATTTTAGAATCGTTGAGTCGTGGTAATTTTTTCCTGATTCATCTGCGCCGCTCTGACAATCACTGCTGAGAAGAGTGTGAAAAATAGTTTTCATTTTATTTGTACAAACACTTAAATTGAAGTGGACGAATCGAGTTGAATTTTTGAGCCTCACCCCAAATATCAAATTTCAGTGTTTGAGCCCTCTCCCCAAAAAAATTATGAAATGTTATGCTACTGCTCACACTTTCCATAGTAAGATGAATAAATAATATAATCCTTATTTTCTTTGGTGTAGGGGTGGCTCAGTCGGTAGCTCTCCAAGCTCGTCCCACCTGGGCTACTAAAATAAATAAATAAATAAATAAATACCTCCTTAAGCAGCTGCTTGCCACAGAGGTCTGAGAGGAGCCTGTCAGTTTATATGCCAAAGTAGAAGGTCTGAGAGGATGGCAGGACCTCAGCAGAAAAACAACACATACATCCATGCCTTACCCAGGGCTCGTGTTGAAATTTATCTCATCTAAAACCTGTGGTGGGTTGGGTTGTTTTACCTCTGAGCGGCATTTTTTTTGCACACCATGGGTTAAATGGCCAGGTCACATGGACTCCGAAGGCTCAGAGAAGGTTGGAGGAGGGGACCCACTGGAACAGCTGTTGGGAGACAGTTGGTAGCCTCCCGTCAAGGCCATCCAGCGTGTTCTTTAACGTGCACAGGGTATGGCTCTCCCGCACACGGGGCCACGGCTTAACGTCCCATCCGACGGACGGCGGTCTTTCCAAGCCCATCGGTGTCCCCTACTAACCGTGGGCAGGGCGGGGAATTTTGCGGAGATAAATCTCAACGCTGACCCAGCTGGGACTCGAACCTGGGAACTACAGATTACGAGCGTGGCGCGCTACCGACTGAGCCACCCCCGCCCCAAAACCTGTGGTGACCCTTGATTCTAATCCTGTCAGACAGTGACAGATGTCGTGATCCTGCTATGTTCCTTATTCTGTATGACTATGTCAGATGTGATGACCAGGTGTTCTGATCCTGTCCGACTGCGCCAGATGTGATGACCCAGTCCGAACAGTAGAGAGAGAGGACGATATTGCTACTTAATTCACTTCGGTGTAAATAACAGGTTCTCGGGTTTTTAAGATCGTGCCACTGTATGCTTCAACTTTGCTGTGTTGAAGGAAGAATAGGAACTGTCCATCAATTAACTGTACGAGAGTTAGATAGGGACGACACACTTTATTTATAATATGTACTGTCGCTCAAAAAGTATCCGAACACTACGGTTGATTACAAAATTCAGAAAAAATATCTGGCAACCTTCGTGTCACGTGACACGAAGGTTGCCAGATCACTAATTTCTAAAAAACATCGTTGCCAGATATTTTTCCTGAATTCTGTAATCAACCATGTTTGGATACTTTTTTGAGCGACTGTAGGTGGTTATTATTTTGATACTAGATCGTGTGGGCTCACTCACGGAAATATTGAGCGTGTGCAGTTACAGTTGCTGTACACGCTCCAGATATTTTTTCTGAATTCTTTAATCACGTTACACGAAGGTTGCCAGATCACTAATTTCTAAAAAAAATCGTTGCCAGATATTTTTTCTGAATTCTGCAATCAACCATAGTGTTCGGATATTTTTTTCAGCGACTGTACAGCTACGTGCTGGGAATGAGCTCCACTCCGTCGGCCTTTGCTGCTTCACTGCTGCAAACAATAATACTGAGGTGGAGAATCGCACACTCGGCGAATCCTCACTTTAGAGACCTCAAAACCTGGCGAAAGGATTTTCCTTTGCCTACACTGTGGGGGGGGGGGGCACTCTTGAACCACAAGAATAAAAAGACAGATTCTCCAAAAATCTAGATTCCCTCTTGGAATTGCACCCTGACTTCAAGAGTTAATTTGAGAAAGGCGGCGTCCTTTAGACGCATGTCGCAACTACCTTCTTCGTTCGACAGCTAACGCACAGACTCAAGCTTTCAAATCTCCCGCCTAGCCTTCTCGCTGCGCTAGCGCCTAGGCGGTCATTAACGTCCATCGATGTGGCGGGGGTGGCTCAGTCGGTAGCTCGCCAGGCTCGTAATCTGTAGTTCCCAGGTTCGAGTCCCAGCTGGGTCAGCGTTGACATTTATCTCCACAAATTTCCCCGCCTTGCCCACGGTCAGTAGGGGACACCGATGGGCTTGGAAATGCCGCCGTCCGTCGGATGGGACGTTAAGCCGTGGCCCCGTGTGCGGGAGAGCCATACCCTGTGCACGTAATGAACACGTTGGATGGCCTTGACGGGTGGCTACCATCTGTCTCCCAACAACTGTTCCAGTGGGTCCCCTCCCCCAACTTTCTCTGAGCCTTCGGGGTCCATGTGACCTGGCCATTTAGACCATGGTGTGCAAAAAAGTGTCGCTCAGAGGTAAAACAACCCAACCCAACGTCCATCGACAACTGCTGGCATTCGTCACCCTCGCACGGAGCAGCTTCAGACCCGAAAACAACAACAGTGAGACATCCCAGCACAAACATTTCAAAGAACACATAAAAATATATTCAACAATGTAATCCAACAAAAATATACAATAAATAAATAAAAATAAAATTCGAGGGACATGACAAAACCCCACCTTGCTTAGGGTCAGTAAGGGACAACGATCCATCAGATGGAATGTTAAGTCGTATGGGAGAGTCATACTCTGCGCACGTTAAAGAACACGCTGGATAGCTTTGACGGGAGGATACCATTTATCTCCCAACAGCTGTTATAATGGGTCCCTTCACCCCAACCTCCTCTGAGCCCTCAGGGTCCTTGTGACCTGGCCATTTAGCCCATTGTGTGCAAAAAAGGGCATCTCAGAGGTAAAACAACCGAACCTCTGCACAGTATTTTTTTGCGCACAACGGACTAAACGGCAAGGTCACGAGGACCCCAACGACACAGAGAAGATGGGGAGGGGGGACCCACTGGACAGATGATAGCTTCCCGTCAAGGCCATCCGGTGTGTTCTCTGGAATGCACACTGTATGGCTCTCCCGTACACGTGACCACCGTTTAACGTCCAATCCAATGGATGGCGGCCTTTCCAAGCCCATCGGTGTACCCTACTGAAAATGGTCAGAGCGGGGAGTTTTGGGATAAATCTCAATGCTGGCTCAGCTGGGACTCTCCCGCACTTGGGGCCATGGCTTAACTTCCCGAAGATGGTGGCCTTTCCAAGCCCATCAATGTCCTCTGCTGATCGAGGACAGGGATCGGAGATAAATCTTAACGCTGACCCAGCTGGGACTCGAACCTGGAAACTGCAGATTACGAGCCTGCTAATATGGGTAACAGAGACAAAAAAAAATATTAAACTTGTACAAGTCCGGATTTAGAAAAAATAAAGTGGAGAAATAAACTCAACCGAATCCACAAAGAATGTGTGTGAAATCGTTCAGAGATCTTTAAAATATTTCCTGAAAAATGCATGAAATATGCACACGTTTAACAATGTTTTCCCTACATTACTCTTATGAGTATTCTCAAAGGAGGAGCCATGGTCCCTACCCCCATCCCATAAGAACCGCCCTGAGCTTGTGCATGTTTCAGGCATTTTAAAAAAAAAATTAAGACCTTTAAAATGGAGGGAGAATGTTATACTGCAATGGGCGGAGTTTAATTGAAAGGAGTGATATTGCAATTGCAAGTACTGTTCTTCTAAAACAAACGCACGAAACTAAACAAGCGATTTATGACCTTTTCAGGGTTATAATCAATTCAGTTTTATACTAAGCTTTCCTGGAAAATCCCTCGTGCCAAGTAGGCCAAATAGTCCCGTCCTTCAGATATCTCGCTTCACACTTTGGAGTGAGGCGGGGGTGACTCAGTCGGTAGCGCGCCAGACTCGTAATCTGTAGTTCCCAGGTTCGAGTCCCAGCTGGGTCAGCGTTGAGATTTATCTACGCAAAATTCCCCGCCCTGCCCACGGTCAGTAGGGGACACCGATGGGCTTGGAAAGGCCGCCGTCCGTCAGATGGGACGTTAAGCCGTGGCCCCGTGTGCGGAAGAGCCATACACTGTGCACGTTAAAGAACACGCTGGATGGCCTTGACTGGAGGCTACCATCTGTCTCCCAACAGCTGTTCCAGTGGGTCCCCTCCCCCAACCTTCTCTGAGCCTTCGAGGTCCATATGACCTGGCCATTTAGCCCATGGTGTGCAAAAAAGTGCCGCTCAGAGGTAAAACAACCCAACCCACACTTTGGAAACCACTGACAACTTAACTGAAGGTAGGTTTGGGTAAAGCACCTGCATCTTATTAAATGGATTGGGTTGTTTTACCTCTGAGCGGCACTTTTTTGCACACCATGGGTTAAATGGCCAGGTCACATGGACCCCGAAGGCTCAGAGAAGGTTGGAGGAGGGGACCCACTGGAACGGCTATTGGGAGACAGATGGCAGACTCCCGTCATGGCCATCCAGCGTGTTCTTTAACGTGCACAGGGTATGACTCTCCCACACACGGGACCACGGCTTAACGTCCCATCCGACGGACGGCGGCCTTTCCAAGCCCATCGGTGTCCCCTACTGACCGTGGGCAGGGCGGGTAATTTTGCGGAGATAAATCTCAACGCTGACCCAGCTAGGACTCGAACCTGGGAAATGCAGATTACGAGCCTAGCGCGCTACCGACTGAGCCACCCCCGCCCCAAGTTTTCAGGTATGTTTTCAGTTGTTCGAAGATAATGGAAAGATTTGCCTATCAGTTACTATTATTAAATCCCTGAGTTCGTTAGAAATTTCGTAGCCAAAAAAAAAAGAGTTTAATGCCACTTATTTCGAACAATGAGAGCTCCTTCACCGCTTTCAGTTCCTTTATTTCTCGATCCGTATCCGATAATAGTTGCCCTGATTTGCTTTTCAGAGCAAAGCAGAAAGAAAAACACACACAGAGGTCTAGTAAGACGATCACTTCAAGCAATCTGCCTTAGAGCCAAAACGACAACATTCAGATCGTCAGAAATACAACAAAGAGGATTTCGAGAACCAGTGAAGCATTTGCTCTAAATCGTCGGGTGATTGCGATCGGTCGTCTCATTTGATCTCATAAGAATCTTGTTAGATACTTTAACTTAGTTACGCAGATAGTGCAAAATCCAAGAGTGAGAGTTGGCACATCACCACTACTGTTCGTTAATTTCCGAAGATAAAAAAACAGCTAGATTATTGTTCTCTTTCAGCCACTGAACCAAAACCGCTTTAGTTGGCTCAAGTGTAGATTTCTTGCTACTTTTCTTTCTTATCCTGTTTCTTTGTCGATTACATTTCACGAACGAGGTTTCTGAAACGGAATGGAGTGATCATTACCTGAGTGGTTACCTCTGTTTTTGCACTAATCCACAGCTACCAGCAGTGATTAGGAGAATTTTCTGGATGCATGAGAATTGTTTGCTATGCGAGTAAGCTTCTTTGTACAGCTTCGTTATCTTGGGATGATCGGGGCGGGGGTGGTTCAGTCGGTAGCGCGCCAGGCACGTAATCTGTAGTTCCCAGGTTCGAGTCCCAGCTGGGTCAGCGTTGAGATTTATCTCCGCAAAATTCCCCGCCCTGCCCACGGTCAGTAGGGGACACCGATGGGCTTGGAAAGGCTGCCGTCCGTCGGATGGGACGTTAAGCCGTGGCCCCGTGTGCGGGAGAGCCATACCCTGTGCACGTTAAAGAACACGCTGGATGGCCTTGACGGGAGGCTACCATCTGTCTCCCGACAGCTATTCCAGTGGGTCCCCTCCCCCAACCTTCTCTGAGCCTTCGGGGTCAATGTGACCTGGCCATTTAGCCCATGGTGTGCAAAAAAGTGCCGCTCAGAGGTAAAACAACCCAACCCAAATCTCTCCCGGTCAGCATGAAAAATATCACGAATTATCTTTTGTTTTCTAAAGTTCTCAAAAACTTCGTTTTGAAATTGGATGATGTGGAGAATGAATGAGTATTCAAATTTTCTGTTTAGTCTCTTGGGGCCTTAGTTTAAAGCTCACCTCCTCGAAATGCAGAATTAAACTCTCAAGGGAATCTTAGACGCTGAGTATAGCATTCAAGGCTCAGTCTTAGGAAAACATCGCAGCTATAACGAGAGCAATTTCTTTTTTGCGTTTTTCTCTCTGCCTTCAAAACACACCTTCCAGCTACAAACCAATCCTGGAAAGAGACAAGCTCGCTTACTGACAGAAACTTCAGCTAGTGTACGAGATGTAACGCCAGTCAAGTTACTGTCTTCTCTGGTGTCGCAAAGAAACAATGAATTTTTTTTGAAGGAACCCAAACAAAATGGACGTTATTTTTCTTTTTTGTAGCGCGTTGATGTGTAAACATTTACAGGACAAAGCTTTGCAGAGGAGCGTAAACTTTTTCATCAGTTTTCTTGTCTCTTGAGACCAAGGATGCGTTCGGAATTCAGTAAGGAGATCACATTCGCAAGACGACTGACGTTTTCTGTTTCCTATCTTCTTTCAAACGACTGATGCTTCATTATCGTAGACTGTATAACGATGGTTCATTTATAAAATTTACCACACTTGAATTCCTTCAGTTCGGGTTGGGTTGTTTTACCTCTGAGCGGCACTTTTTTGCACACCATGGGCTAAATGGCCAGGTCACATGGACCCCGAAGGCTCAGAGAAGGTTGGGGGAGGGGACCCACTGGAATAGCTGTTGGGAAACAGATGGTAGCCTCCAGTCAAGGTCATCCAGCGTGTTCTTTAACGTGCACAGAGTATGGCTCTCCCGCACAAGGGCCACGACTTAACGTCCAATCCGACGGACGGCGGCCTTTCCAAGCCCATCGGTGTCCCCTACTGACCGTGGGCAGGGCGGGTAGTTTGGCGGAGATAAATCTCAACGCTGACCCAGCTGGGACTTGAACCTGGGAACTACAGATTACGAGCCTGGCGCGCTACCGACTGAGCCACCCTCGCCCCCCTTCAGTTCGGCAATGTCGAGTTATGGACTGTGTTGGACCATGGGAGGTAATTGGATTATGAGGGGAAAAAACGCATTTAAGGGGAAGGTTTTTAGTTGGGGAGGGAGAGGTCAACACATACGTATCAAATTCTTTTTTGCTTCTAAACCGTTTAGTAACTCCTAAGCATTGATGCAAAACAGACCCGGATTCCATAGTGGAAATAGGATAGGACGCGATAGGACGGCGTCCCACTAGTTCCAAAAATAATTTAAAAAAATGGCTGTTGAAACACTAAAGATGAAAAAAAAATAGAAGACCCATTACCCTTCACTTTGGCATGCTTTTTGAGTATTACTTTGGGTAAGCCTTTTTTTTTTTGGGGGGGGGGGTCTTTGTCATAGAATCGATGTACTTTCCGTACCCTTAGTTCAAAATTTACATTTCCAGCGTTACCCGGATGTAGAAAAAACTAAGGTAGAGGGGGGGAGGGATGCAAGTGATGTAATCGAGCTCTGGAATATTAAAAGGAGGGGGGGATCATATAACATTTTTTCTCTGTTTTAGAGTTCTTCAAAATATTTTTTGAAAAATGCTTGAAACATGCAAAAGTTTTATAATTTTTTGTCTCCATTAACTTTATTAGCATTCTCAAAAGAGAAGAACCCCTTTGAACCTCCCCTCAGATCCGTTCCCGATGTAAAATATACCACTGGTTTTTAATTACCTATTGGTCGCCTTTTTTTATATTTATTTATTGGTTACCTATTTTTACTTCTTTGAAAAAATCAAATCCCCCCCCCCCGCAAACATATTTTTAAAATTCACTAATGTGGAGTACACTAAGCTTGCGAAATTAAAGATGTTATTCATTTTGCTTCAGTATTGAATAAGTAGTAAAAGTATAGAAATACAGCAAGAGTTAAATTATGTTTGAATATTTTTTGTTTACGAATGCATAATAATGTTTACCAAAGAATAATTTTGGTTTTAAGTCTCAAATCTATTTTAACAGGGGCGGGGGCTCAGTCGGTAGCGCGCCAGGCTCGTAATCTGCAGTTCCCAGGTTCGAGTCCCGCCTGGGCCAGTGTTGAGATTTATCTCCAAAAAACTACCCGCCCTGCCCGCGGTCGGTAGGGGACATCGATGGGTTTGGAAAGGCCGCCGTCCTTCGGATGGGACGTTAAGCCGTGGCCCAGTGTGCGTGAGAGCCATACCCTGTGCACGTTAAAGAACACGCTGGATGGCCTTGACGGGAGGCTACGATCTGTCTCCCAACAGCTGTTCCAGTGGGTCCCCTCCTCCAACCTTCTCTGAGCCTTCGGGGTGCATGCGACCTGGCCATTTAGCCTATGGTGTGCAAAAAAGTGCCGCTCAGAGATAAAACAACCCAACCCATAGATGGCCCCATATTCCAGTCCATTCATGTATACTAAGCACTAGTCTACACATTGCAAGACCAGAATCACTTCTTCCTCTGTTAAAAAAAAAATTGTAAAAAGCAATATGCGTTGCAATGTACACAGGATTTGAAAGGAACGGATTGAGATTAGAGCTTCTTCTCTAGAAATATTTATTTTTTTCGAGAAACTTGCTAATAAATTATCATTTTACTATAATAAATTATTTTAAAATTTCATGTGTCAGCATCTATACGTGCCCTTAATTTAATGCATAATAGGTTCTGCGAAGTGTCGTACAAAGTATCACTAAACACGAAACTTCTTTTCAACGTCCTCTTAACTATGAGACCAACGTCAAAACGAAACGAAAGGAATTTCTAGATTCGAGAATTTTTATTTCAAAATAAAGGACGAGATTAACAGATGAAGTGATCGATGACTTATGTTTTTTAAGTTTTTTAAAGTATCATTTTAAATACAATGTGTAAGTAGTTGCTTGAACTAATATTATTGGTTGGGTTACCTCTGAGCGGCACTTTTTTTTTGCACACCATGGGCTAAATGGCCAGGTCACATGGACCCCGTAGGCTCAGAGAAGGTTAGGGGAGGGGACCCACTGGAACAGCTGTTGGGAGACAGATGGTAGCCTCCCGTCAAGGCCATCCAGCGTGTTCTTTAACGTGCACAGGGTATGGCTCTCTCTCACACGTGGCCACGGCTTAACGTCCCATCCGACGGACGACGGCCTTTCCAAGCCCATCGGTGTCCCCTACTGACCGTGGGCAGAGCAGGGAATTTTGCGGAGATAAATCTCAACGCTGACCCAGCTGGGACTCGAACCTGGGAACTACAGATTACGAGCCTGGAGCGCTACCGACTGAGCCACCCCCGCCCCACTAATATTATTGTATTAAAAACTAAACATAAAACAAAATATTTTTGTTTAATAATAATTTTTGGCTTTGTAATAAATATATTAAATACAAATGTTTGTGTTATAATAAATATAATATGCATAAAAATATTTGCTTTAAAATTACAATTTTGTTGTTATGTTAGTAATTACAATTTTTAGTTAATAAAGGGTTTGAGAAAAAAAAAATCTAAGAAAAAAAAATATTTTTTTATAGAGTTAGATTTTTCGGGAATTCTCGAGAATTCTAATCCGCAATTCTGGAGAATTTAAAATTGTCGATCAATAAGAAACTCTGATTGAAATTTCAATGTAATTCTGTTCTACCTTAAACCTTGAACATATCTGTTATGTTTTTAAGCCTTAAAAGATCTGCTCTTCTTGAAGCTTTATTTTTTCCTGTCTTAAACCTTAAAAAATTTGTCCTATTTGAATTTTTGAATTATTATTTATTTATTTTTTTTCTGCTTAAAAAGTCATACTCTATTTAGGCTTCGAACTACTCTGTTCTGCTTTGAGCCTTAAAATATCCCTTTTCTACTTCAAATGTAAAATATTTTTTTTCGGCTTTAAACTATGAACAATTTTCTTATACCCTACGCCTTAAGTAGTTCTATTTCAACTTTAAACTATGAACATTTTTTTTGTTGTTTCTTAATCATTAAATAGGACTTCTCTATTTTCCTATATATTTACATCAAACCAATATTTTCCGTGGTATACTACTGCGTAAAAGCTTTACTTTCAAACTTCAACATACCTTTTCCCCATTAAGCCTACGCTTCCAAATCTCTTTCAAAGGCAGGCTCTAAGATTTCACCGCAAAATATCGCTGCCTTGCCACTAAACGACTTTTACAGGCCGAACCTCTTTTACCAGGGGTCGATTTATCACCCACCACTAATGGGGAAAAAAAGGAGGAGAAAAAGGACAAAGGGAGAAAAACTTTAAAGCGATTGAATTCATAATTCACCCGGTTAGAAACTCTCTCTCCTTTCTGGATTCCGTTAGGTGCCGCCTGAACGATAAAATATTGGCAATTTCCTTAAGATAAATGACCTATTCTCTTCACGGTCGTCGGCATGCGAGAGCAAGAACTACCTCCCTAGCCTTGCTTTACAACAACTATTACACTTCACTTCGAAACGTCGCGGCTCATTAATGCGAGCCGGTTTTACTGTCCCTAAAACCAACACCGCATTACCAGGACGGTTCATTAGCGCCCTCTAGGGACGACCTGACGACCTAACCCCGCCTGCAAAGTCTTATCTGTGATTAGCCGAGGCTGCCTGCTCTGCACGTAAACTTTGGCTAACGCGAGTTCAGGATTATGCTTTTGTGTGCTCAGGATGTTGGTGTTCGTGTCCCAGTGGACGGGCAGTTATCGAACAGTCCAATGCTGATTCATTGCAGACGTTCCTGGTGCCTTGTGTGAGCTCTTGATGGAACCTGACTCTTTCTTGATGAGAACGAAGTGCTCGGTTAAACGACGGTCAAGTTAAACACCGTGTAACCGTTGATCTAGTGTTTTCCCTTTAGGATCTCTCTCTTCATTTGCTCTTAATTTTTCTGCAATCTTTTAACTCCAGCGTACGGTTACGGTGTGGCTTTTCCCTTTGTTTTCGGGGAGTATAAAATGCAGTCGTTTGCAAAGAATTCTTGTTCAGTACCTGGCATCACGAAATGAGTTTGTGAAAATAACAGAAGACAACCATTTCCAACACATATTCTCCATTTTTTTTTATTTTTTCTGTTTACGATCTGCTTTTATTTGCTGTCATTGCTTTTCTTTTGAACTCTAATATACGGGCTACGGTATAAATTTTCCCTAGTTTTTGGAAAGTTTAAAATGCAATCTTTTGAAAAGAATTGTTTTCTCTGTGCATGGCATCACGAAATGAGATTGTGGAAATAGAAGACAAGAAAAAGAACCATTTCTATCAATAAGATGGGAAAAATATGTTTACGGTAATTTTTTTTTTATAAAACCATTTATGCTAAACAGAATTTTACATAAATCAATAGCTCGGGTTGGGTTACCTCTGAGCGGCACTTTTTTGCACACCATAGGCTAAATGGCCAGGTCACAAGGACCCCAAAGGCTCAGAGAAGGTTGGGGGAGGGGACCCACTGGAACAGCTGTTGGGAGACAGATGGTAGCCTCCCGTCAAGGCCATCCAGCGTGTTCTTTAACGTACACAGGGTATGGCTCTCCCGCACACGGGGCCACGGCTTAACGTCCCATCCGACGGACGGCGACCTTTCCAAGCCCATCGGTGTCCCCTACTGACCGTGGGCAGGGCGGGGAATTTTTGCGGAGATAGACCCAGCTGGGACTCGAACCTGGGAACTACAGATTACGAGCCTGGCGCGCTACCGACTGAGCCACCCCCGCCCATCAATAGCTCGAGAAGGAAACGGATTTGAAAAGTACATAGTTCTTGCTCTAGTAATTAATTTCCAGGTCTGCTTAAAATCATCTAAAAAAATATGTAAAAATGCAAAGTGAAACAATTTCTATTGGTTGGGATTTAGATCTTTTAATCAGCGTTTAGCAGATAAAATTAATAAGCACTATTCACTTTTCGATTTTTTTTTTTTTAGGATTTTCCCCTCTTTCATTAATGAAGCTCATATTGTGATGTTCAGTTTCTAAAACCATTTCCGTTATTTTTAGGACCAATTAATATTGTGATTTTAATTTTGATTCCAAATAATTATTTTAAATCACTCAATCGTCTATAGTGCGAAAGTTAAGCGGCATGCATTTTTAGCTTGTTTTCAAAAGCGTGCCCTTTTTAAGAGTTAAATGCAAAATTATATTTGTATTGTAATAAGTGCTAATAAAACCTTATTAGTTGCATTCCTCCACTTATCCCCTAGTTCGAATTTCCACTGTTAGAGGGTGCTAACGGCGGAATATAAACTTCATTCTCTTCAAAAACGATCATCTCATATTCGCAAGAGACGACACGTTATTATTTTCCTAGTTGTAAATATGTTTATAACTAGAACTACTTATTTTTGCTCACAATGGACTGCATGGCGGCTCCGCAAAATTCCCCGCCCTGCCCATGGTCAGTAGGGGACTTGGAAAGGCCGCCGTCCGTCGGATGGGACGTTAAGCCGTGGCCCCGTGTGTGGGAGAGCCATACCCTGTGCACGTTAAAGAACACGCTGGATGGCCTTGACGGGAGGCTACCATCTGTCTCCCAACAGCTGTTCCAGTGGGTCCCCTCCCCCAATCTTCTCTGAGCCTTCGGGGTCCATGTGATCTGGCCATTTAGCCCATGGTGTGCAAAAAAGGGCCGCTCAGAGGTAAAACAACCCAACCCAACTGCATGGCGAGGTCACGAGGACCCTCAAGGGTCAGAGAAGGTTGGGGAAGGGTATCCAGTGGATACCGTTTCCCAACCTTCGTTAGGTCGCCTATCGTTAGGATATTTCCTAACGATTAAAATTGGGGGTCCTATCGTTAGGATATTTCCTAACTATAGATGAAATTATTAACAAGAATCGAGGAAGACATTTTGAGCCCGAAGTCACCTTTACCCCCCCTCTTTTTTCGCTTTTTTTTTTGTGGGGAAGAGAAGAGGAAAATAGTCTAGAGGGCCAAACTTTCGCGTTGGTCTTGGTTATATTAAAAGAGATCTATTCATAGTATATCGAATTAGGGGTTCCTAGCTGAGGGACAGCTCGTCTGTTAGGTGATATGGTCCTACCAAAAAATAATCACAAGGAATAATAAACAATTTGAAATATAGTGTTCATTGTCTTATCTAGAAAAATCATAATAGGATTTTTATATTAATTTTGTAATCGTTATTTGCCATATAATGTAGACAATTACTGCATTCACTTTGAGAATCAGTTCTACGTCGTCTTCTTTAGAGTATGTACAGTTGCTCAAAAAAGTATTCGAACATTATGGTTGATTACAGAATTCAGAAAAAATATCTAGCAACGATTTTTTTAGAAATTAGTGATCTGGCAACCTTCGTGTCACGTGACACGAAGGTTGCCAGATCACTAATTTCTAAAAAAAATCGTTGCCAGGTAATTTTTCTGAATTCTGTAATCAACCATATTGTTCGATACTTTTTTGAGCGACTGTAGGTGGTCATATTATTTTGATACTAGATCGTGTGGGCTCACTCACGGAAATATTGAGCGTGTGCAGTTACCGTTCACAGCAAACTGGAGCGGTTGCGGTTAATGTTCACAGCACATTGGATCGTGTGAGCTCACAAAGACCTGGATCGTGTGGGCTCACTCACGGAAATATTGAGCGTGTGCAGTTACCGTTCACAGCAAACTGGAGCGTCTGCAGTAACTGCACATGCTCCAGTTTGCTGTGAACGGTAACTGGAGCGTGTACAGTTGCCAGGTAATTTTTCTTAATTCTGTAATCAACCATAGTGTTCGGATACTTTTATGAGCGACCGTACAAATACGAATTTTTCCATTATGACCAATGCCATTAATCTTAACAACATTATTTATTATGGTGATTGCACAGTTCATGCCATCAGCATCCTCAATTATCAGCATCCGCGTTTATTGCCTACTTAACAAAGGCCGATTAATAGTCAAATTAGCAACTGAAAAATTACACTGTGAAAAATAAAAGACCTTTTATTTGTAAAAATATGCTTTACTAAATTTAGACAAAAATTTACTTAATTCTAATTTTGCAAATTCTTCTGAATTAATTTTGCTCTTTTAAATGCAGTTATCAGCAGAGATTATGTGAAGACACTCCCTTTTATTACCCAGCAACTCGGGGCGGGGGTGGCTCAGTCAGTAGCGCATCAGGCTCGTAATCTGTAGTTCCCAGGTTCGAGTCCCAGCTGGGTCAGCGTTGAGATTTATCTCCGCAAAATTCCCCGCCCTGCCCACGGTCAGTAGGGGACACCGATGGGTTTGGAAAGGCCGCCGTCCGTCGGATGGGACGTTAAGCCGTGGCCCCGTGTGCGGGAGAGCCATACCCTGTGCACGTTAAAGAACACGCTGGATGGCCTTGACGGGAGGCTATCATCTGTCTCCCAACAGCTGTTCCAGTGGGTCCCCTCCCCCAACCTTCTCTGAACCTTCGGGGTCCATGTGACCTGGCCATTTAGCCCATGGTGTGCAAAAAAGTGCCGCTCAGAGGTAAAACAACCCAACCCTTCTTTCACATAGGCTAAGTTTTTTCTAACTTATGGCTTTATCCCAATCAACTTTATTTTTTTCCCTTTTAGAGTGAATATCATCATCGAATTTTCAAATCAGGTCTTTTTAACATTATCTCAAGTAGTTTCTCATGTTAGCCATCAATAATGCAATAAAACCGCAGATATCATCGTCTGCCCAGGGTTCTATTTACGACTTAGCGAAATTTTTTCATTTGACTGTGCCAGGCTGAACAGGCGTCAACTTCCCTGGCAAGATGTGTTTGAATTGTCTGGGTTGCTAACTTTTTATTTTGCCGAGGAAGGCGTTTATGTATGAACATTTGATTTAGAGTTTTAATGATATTTTAACAAGATATCTCGTTAGCAATGTTTACCTCAGTACACTCGCTCAAAAAAGTATCCGAACACTATGGTTGATTACAGAATTCAGAAAAATATCTGGCAACGATTTTTTTAGAAAATAGTGATCTGGCAACCTTCGTGTCACGTGATTACAGAATTCAGAAAAAATATCTGGAGCGTGTACAGCAACTGTACACGCTCCAGTTACAGTTCACAGCAAACTGGAGCGTGTGCAGTTACTGCACACGCTCCAGTTTGCTGTGAACGGTAACTGCACACGCTCAATATTTCCGTGAGTGAGCCCACACGATCTAGTATCAAAATAATATGACCACCTACAGTCGCTCAAAAAAATATCCGAACACTACGGTTGATTGCAGAATTCAGAAAAAATAGCTGGCAATGATTTTTTTTTAGAAATTAGTGATCTGGCAACCTTCGTGATACTTTCGTTCGGATACTTTTTTGAGCGAGTGTACAATGTCTTTTGACCTACACCACAAATGTCTTTTTTTTATAATTCATTGTATTACCATATCACTTTTGTTTTGCATTATGCATTGCTATGATGAGGATTCTTTTCTACCACTATCCGTTGCATTGCTATGATGAAGAATCCCCTCTACTCTTGATGATGAGGACTCGCGTCTGTCCCTAGCAGTAGCATTGTTATGATGAGGACTCCCGTCTGTCCCTAGCATTAGCATTGTTATGATGAGGATTACATTATGCATGCCCCTGACAGCTGCGTACCAGTGATCAGGATTCCCCGTTGTCCTTAAAAGCTGGTAGGAAGAGATGAGAATTCCACGTTGCCCTTAAAAGCTACGATGAGGATTCCCATCTGCACCTAAAAGTAGCATTGTTATGATGATGATAATTGCATTATGCGCCTAAAAGCTGCGTGGCAGTCATGAGGATTTCCTTTGTGCCTAAAAGCTAAATTGCTATAAGATGAGGATTCCCACCTGCCTCTAACAGTAGCATTGTTATGATGAGGAATATGCTATGCCCCTAAGAGCTGCATGGAAGCGGTCAGGATTCCCTTTTCTGCCCCTAAGAGCTGCATGGCAGCGGTCGGGATTCCCTTTTCTGCCCCTAAGAGCTGCATGGCAGCGGTCAGGATTCCCTTTTCTGCCCCTAAGAGCTGCATGGCAGCGGTCAGGATTCCCTTTTCTGCCCCTAAGAGCTGCATGGCAGCGGTCAGGATTCCCTTTTCTGCCCCTAAGAGCTGCATGGCAGCGGTCAGGATTCTCTTTTCTGTCCCTAACAGTTGTGCATTGTTATGATGGAGCTTATTACTAGAGCACTAGTAATTTAGATTCAACTGTTAGAGGCAGAGGAGTCCTCTGCCCCTACCAGCTGAAATGGAATGAGGATTCCTTTTTGCCCCTAAAAGTTGCATTGCTGTGACGAGGATTCCTTCTGCCCTCAACAGCTGCTTTACTTGATGAGAAATCCTTTCTGTTCCTGATAGTTGCATTTTTATGTTTTGAGAGTTTCCTCTGCTTGTAACAACTACGTTGCTATGACAAGAATTTTCCTCTGCCTGTAACAGTTGTATTCTTATAACGATGATCCCATTTGCCCCTAACAATATTGTTATGATAAAGAATCCACTCTGCTTCTAACAGTTGAAGTTCTATGAGGATTCCCTTATGTTTTAACAGTTGCATTGTTGTGATGAGGATTCCCTTGTGTTTCTAACAGATGCATCGTTGTGATGATTCCCTTGTTTCTAACAGATGCATTGCTGTGATGAGAATTCCCTTGTGTTTCTAACAGTTGCATTGTTGTGACGAGGATTCCATTGTTTCTAACAGATGCATTGTTGTGATGAGGATTCCCTTATGTTTCTAACAGATGCATTGTTGTGATGAGGATTCCTTTGTTTCTAACAGATGCATTGTTGTGATGATTCCCTTATGTTTCTAACAGTTGCATTGTTGTGATAAGGATTCCCTTGTGTTTCTAACAGATGCATTGTTGTGATGAGGATTCCCCTCTCCACTAACAGCTGCATTGCTGTGATGAGGATTCCCTTATGTTTCTAACAGATGCATTGTTGTGATGAGGATTCCCTTGTGTTTCTAACAGTTGCATTGTTGTGATGAGGATTCCCTCTCCACTAACAGCTGCATTGCTGTGATGAGGATTCCCTTATGTTTCTAACAGATGCATTGTTGTGATGAGGATTCCCTTATGTTTCTAACAGATGCATTGTTGCGATGAGGATTCCCTTATATTTCTAACAGATGCATTGTTGTGATGAGGATTCCCTTATGTTTCTAACAGATGCATTGTTGTGATGAGGATTCCCTTGTGTTTCTAACAGTTGCATTGTTGTGATGAGGATTCCCCTCTCCACTAACAGCTGCATTGTTGTGATGAGGATTCCCTTGTTTCTAACAGATACATTGTTGTGATGAGGATTCCCTTATGTTTCTAACAGATGCATTGTTGTGATGAGGATTCCCTTATATTTCTAATAGATGCATTGTTGTGATGATTCCCTTGTGTTTCTAACAGTTGCATTGTTGTGATGAGGATTCCCCTCTCCACTAACAGATGCATTGTTGTGATGAGGATTCCCTTATGTTTCTAACAGATGCATTGTTGTGATGAGGATTCCCCTCTCCACTAACAGATGCATTGTTGTGATGAAGATTCCCTTGTGTTTCTAACAGTTGCATTGCTGTGATGAGGATTCCCCTCTCCAGTAACAGCTGCATTGTTGTGATGAGGATTCCCTTATGTTTCTAACAGATGCATTGTTGTGATGAGGATTCCCTTATGTTTCTAACAGATGCATTGTTGTGATGAGGATTCCCCTCTCCACTAACAGCTGCATTGTTGTGATGAGGATTCCCTTATGTTTCTAACAGATGCATTGTTGTGATGAGGATTCCCCTCACCACTAACAGCTGCATTGCTGTGATGATAATTCCTTTCTCTCTCTCCCTAACAGCTGCATTGCAATGACGAGGATTTCCCTTTGCCGCTAACAGTTACATTGTAATGACGAAGTTCTCCAACTACTCCTAACAGCTGTATTGCTATCATGAGCATTCCCCTCTTCTAGAGTTCCCATCTGCTCCTAAGAACTGTTCAGTGTGTTCTTAATCTTGCATTCGAAGTTTGGGATTCCGTTAACCTGACCAATTGTGTTACTGAACATAAAAAAAAGGTGTCACTTAGGGATAAAACACCGAACCTGAAACCAATATCTATTTGCTGCAAAGTAAAACCAAATTACGCTTTATATTTAAATAATGACATAGCATAGAAAGTCATTTTCACTGTACGATAATTGTAACATTCTGATTTCAAATGAGTTTCACTCGTACTTTTCTGCAGTCCATCCATTTACGTGTAACATAAATTTTTTCCAGCGTGCACGAAACCCATTCGGCCGTTATCTTGTTCCTTTCGCACTCGTGATCTTTTACCTTCGAAACACGCCTCTCCAACTCTGTCTTCCACCTCCACTTGTGTTTAAATGGGGCAATACTTTCATAAACTTCCCAAAATCTCCGCTAAATTGCACACAAAAGTTCTCCATTCTTTGGGTCTCCTTTCCTGGCTTCCAAAACGCACACAGCGTTGGCAGTTCCCAGCGATACGCACACACAGGGACCCGTTTTCTGCTGTTTAACGATATCTCCCCTGGCAATCACCGGCGCCAACAACAAAAATCCGGCTAATGAACAATTTGCAGTAATTCACGCGAACACGATCGCGGCGGCGTAAAAGTCGAATCCCAAAACTCCGCTATCCCTTTTGTTACAACCGTAACCGCCGGTCTGAGATAAACCGCATTGAAAACGCTGCGCGACAAAAGAGTAGTGCAGATAAAGAGGTCTAAATAGTTTCCGCTTCCGGTGAAGCTCACACTTCCGGTCGCTGAGGCTCTAGAGCGTCACTTCCTGTATCGCGTGTGCGCCCTCCAGTGATAAGGAATGTAATCAATGTAGCGAAAGAGCGTCAGTACACCGAAGAATGGAATCGGCGGTTAAGTTTTTCACGAAGGAAGGCAGAGTGTTTAGTCAATACTGAATGGCAATGACAATCTCCCTCAGAGAGATTACAAACAAGTGTTTCCATAACGGCCAAAGGATTGAAGAAGGGAGCTAAAGTCGGGAAAATATTTCCCAGGATTTGTCGTTTAGTGGCTTTGGATGGAACTGACAGGTTGCCAGAGGGAGAGAAATTTGCCACAAAGCTGTTTTATTTTGGGGTCTCTATTAAATAAATATATGGAGTCGGGATTTTATTACATTGTAGAAACATAATTATTTAGAACATCTCGTTTATCTTTCATGTTTTATAAAGAAAAATAATTTATCTTTTAGTGACGTAGTCGAGGAAAATTTTTGGGCACCTCTGATAAAATCAAGAGTAGAAAAGCTTTATGTAGAAGGCAAAATTGATTTAAATTCACTCGCATAAGTTTTAACACCTGGATGTCAATTTATTTGCTGCATACTCGATTATGTGCCAGGATTAATAGATCGGACCAACACAATGAGTTGGGTTGTTTTACCTCTGAGCGGCACTTTTTTGCACACCATGGGCTAAATGGCCAGGTCACATGGACCCCGAAGGCTCAGAGAAGGTTGGGGGAGGGAACCCACTGGAACAGCTGTTGGGAGACAGATGGTAGGCTTCCGTCAAGGCCATCCAGCGTGTTCTTTAACTTGCACAGGGTATGGCTCTCCTACACACGGGGCCACGACTTAACGTCCCATCCGACGGACGGCGGCCTTTCCAAGCCCATCGGTGTCCCCTACTGACCGTGGGCAGGGCGGGGAATTTTGCGGAGATAAATCTCAACGCTGACCCAGCTGGGACTCGAACCTGGGAACTACAGATTACGAGCCTGGTGCGCTACCGACTGAGCCACCCCCGCCCCTCTTACTCTAAGGCTGTGGTATCCAAAATGCTAGCAGTTCATTAGGAGGTGAGAGTTTCTAGGAAAGTTTTGTGGTAAAACTGAATTGATTATAATTCTCCAAACGTTAGAGGTCACTTGTTTGGTTTCGACTATTGCTTTTAGAAACAAAACGCTTGCAGTTAGAAGATCGCTCCTTTCAATTTAAAGCTTTTTTTTTTCATTCATTACATCTGTTGCACGATTTGAAGTTCAACATCACAAATAGTAGCTGTTGCTTCTTGACAGTAGGAAAAATTGTCGCGTGCTTTTTGAGTTGCTCCGTTTGTCTACTACGTCATAGCAATTGTCATTCCTTGCCACTGCGCATATCTGGGGGGCGCGATAAAATTTTTGCTAAGCTGAGTGGGACAACCCTAATGAAACTTATAGAGGGTACTTATATTCTGAGGGACTATATATAGGTAACATTCAAGTCAGAGGTATCGCTTAATTAATTATACAGCTACATCTCTATTGAACACAATTAGAAACGTTCGCTTACACTATGTACAATGTTGCATGCATATGTTCATGAGGTATACTCTTTGTATCAACAGACTTATATAAAAGTGGCAGTAGGGAATAATTCAATTTCTATTCTCCCCCCCTCCCGGTATACCTAAAGTTGCCATCTGAACAGAATGGAGCCTTTTTTTTTTGCAAAACCCCCCACACATAAGTTGGCGTCCTAGGCAGAATTAAGCATCTGTGCCTTTGCACGTGGGGCGGGGGTGACTCAGTCGATAGCATTGGAAACTAGCTTGAACCTATCTCCAAACAACAGCTTGGAAAAAAAAGAAACAGCTTGGAAACCTATCTCCAAACCTTATGCAGAAAGACGCAAGTGTGACCACCACACCAAATTTGGGATTGGATTGGATTGTTTTACCTCTGAGCGGCACTTTTTTGCACACCATGGGCTAAATGGCCAGGCCACAAGGACCCCGAAGGCTCAGAGAAGGTTGGGGGAGGGTACCCACTGGAACAGCTGTTGGGAGACAGATGGTAGCTTCCCGTCAAGGCCATCCAGCGTGTTCTTTAACGTGCACAGGGTATGGCTCTCCCGCACACGGGGCCACGGCTTAACGTCCCATCCGACGGACGGCGGCCTTTTCAAGCCCATCGGTGTCCCCTACTGACCGTGGGCAGGGCGGGGAAATTTTGCGCAGATAAATCTCAACGCTGACCCAGCTGGGACTCGAACCTAGGAACTACAGATTACGAGCCTGGCGCGCTACCGACTGAGCCACCCCCGCCCCTTCACCAAATTTGGGATCGATAAGTCAAGTACCTACGGAGTTACGGGGAGCCGAAAACTTCCTCCACCAGTGATGCCACCCTGGACGTAAACGAGTGTCCTTGCACACATTCGAAATGCGCCCTGGAAGCTTCCTACCTGAGTCTTTTACTCTATTTTAGAGCACGAGCAACGTCGATCAGTTCTGCTAGTTGGGTTGTTTACCTCTGAGCAGCACTTTCTGCACACAATGGGTTAAATGGCCAGGTCACAAGAACCCAGAGGGCTCAGAGAAGGTTGAGGGTAGGGGACCCACTGGACAGTTGTTGGGAGGCAAATGATAGCCTCCCGTCTAATCCATCCAGTGTGCTCTTTAATATTCACAGGGTATGGCTCTACCGCACACGCGGCCACGGCTTAACATCCCATCTGACGGATGGCGACCTTTCCCAGCCCATCGGTGTCCCCTACTGACAAGGCAGGGTGGGGGAGTTTTGTGGAGATAAATCTCAACATTGACGCAGCTGGGACTCGAACCTGGGTACTACAGATAACGAGCCTTGCGTGCTATCGACTGAACAATCCCTGCCTCTCAATTCTGCTAGTATCCTATATTAACAATAATAATAAACTTCGATAAGCATCGGAATTTTAATTATCAGTGCATTTGATACCTCCCAGTTCCATTAACAAATGAAATTATTAATTCCTTCAACACCTGTTTGCCTCAGAGGAGCTTCTCGGTATAACACGGCATAGAGAAAAAATGCGAGGAAGTCAAGACCCTCGCATAAAAACCGGAAATGAATCAACCATGTCGTTGTACAGGGCTAAAACCCAGGTCCCTTTGATCAGTAGACATTTACGGTGCTAATTTTACTTTAAGCTTGCGTTATTTTACCTCTGATGCTTTTCTGCACACAATGGACTAAATGGACAGGTCACAAGGACCCCAAGGGTTCAGAAAATGTTGGGGAAGGGGATCCAGTGGACAGCTGTTACGAGGTAGATGTAAACCTCCCGTCAAGGCCATCCAGCGTGTTATTTAACTTGTACAGGGTATGACTCTGCTGTACACAAGGGACATGCTTTACGTCCCATACAGCTGCCTTTCCAATCCCATTGGTATCCCCTTTCTCCCTGAGGGCACCCAGGTTCGAGTCCCAGCTGGGTCAGCGTTGATTTATCTCCGCAAAACCCTGCTCTGCCCACGGTTAGTACCGATGGGCTTGGGAAGGCCACCGTCCGTCGAATGGGATGTTAAGCCGTGGCCTCGTGTGCGGGAGAGCCATACCCTGTGCACGTTAAAGAACACGCTGGATGGCCTTGACGGGAGGCTACCATATGTCTCCCAACAGCTGTTCCAGTGGGTCCCCTCCCCAAACCTTCTCTGAGCCTTCGGGGTCCTTGTGACCTGGCCATTTAGCCCATGGTGTGCAAAAAAGTGCCGCTCAGAGGTAAAACAACCCAACCCAACCCTGAGAGCGAGGTGTGGGTTTAGCGGAGATAAATCTCAACACAGTTAGTACTCGAAGCTGGGAAATGCAAATTACTAGCCTGGCCCGCTTCCGACTGCACACTTCTGGGACAGCGCAACACCTCCTAGAACAGAAGGCCAATATATCAAATTTCTGACGTCACTTAGTAATCCTACAATATAGACAATTCTTGTATTTTTAATTCTAATATTATCACTGGTGGACTATTGTGTTAAACTTTATACTAATGTTTATCTACAAATATATTTTATTTAGAAAGAAAATCATTTGTATTTATTATCAAATATAATAATACTAATTAATACAAATAAATTTTTTCCTAAATAAAATATATTTATAGACATTATATATAGTATATATTATACTATTATACATTATATGTAGTACAACATTAGTAAGATATATATATATTATATAGTACATTATATATAGTACAAACATTAGTAAGATTAGCACAGAATCTACCACTAATAATATTAGAATCAAAAATATAAGAAGTGTCTATAGGGTAGGACTACTTAAGCTGACGTCATAAATTTGTCCTCTGGCTTTCTGTTATAGGAGGGGTTGAAAAGCGTCCTGCATTATAAAAAATAAATAAATACCCCCTCAAGCAGCTGCTTGCCACAGAGGTCTGACAGGAGCCTGTTAGTTTATATGCCACAGTAGGAGATCTGAGAGGATGGCAGGACCTCAGCAGAAAAACGACACACACACATCCATGCCTAATCCGGAGCTCGAACCCAGGTCCCTTAGATCAGTAACCAAGCGTGACCCATCTAAATATCACAGCTATGAAATCAAATGACGATTACCCTGCACCTTCAATAAGCTACACAAGTATTAAATATAAACAGATTTACACTCTAGTGGCCAAATTATTTTCACTAATTTGTAATATATTTATGTGTTCAGGAGAAAACTTAAATTAAAAATGTTAAAATGGAACAAATTCATATATGGAAAGAACGAGCATGTCAACTGACTGATAAGCTACAGAATTCAGAATCAATTGGCATTAATGGTGGTCGTCCCCCCCCCCCCTCTCCTAAAAAGGCTAAGAGAAAGAGTTGGAGAAGACCATTACACAATTTCGATGAGTTCTAATTTTGACAGTTGCTCATTGCCACAAAAATAAATAAATAAATGGTTCTTAGGGCTGCCATTAACTTGCATTCATCTTGAGATTAAATCATTCCCTAAACTGATAATATGAAATTGATTAAAAAATACTCTTCATTATTTTATAATAAATATTATAAAATAATAATGATTACGAAAAGAAGACGAGAACATTATTGCCGCCTCAGAACAGAATCCTGTCATCTGTTATAATCACGTCCTCAGTCATCTTTTTTATCACTTTCATTTTTTATAATCTTTATTTTTACCAACCATATGTTAAGTAATAAATTAAATAAAAAATAATAAATTTTTATAATCCTTATTTTAATAATATTTTCATAAAAAATACCCCCTCAAGCAGCTGCTTGCCACAGAGGTCTGACAGGAGCCTGTCAGTTTATATGCCATAGTAGGAGATCTGAGAGGATGGCAGGACCTCAGCAGAAAAACGACACACACATCCATGCCTAATCCGGGGCTCGAACCCAGGTCCCTGAGATCAGTAGCCAAGCGTGCTAACCACTCGGCCACATCTTTTTTTGATTCAGTCCTCAGCCTTCATTCATAATCCATCATTTTTTTCTCCATTTCTGCAACCGTACAGAAAGTATAAGTTACTTAATATGCTTTCCATTATTTTCGTAATATCTTTTTCGCTGCATGATCATTTGCATATTTAATATATTTTAATTCCCCAAGGCAGAGTTTGAATAGGTACGACGAAATTGAGCAGCTCCGCGTCACTCCCTTCTCGTAGAAGAAGCTATTGGTTCTGCTTCAGTGTTTTCAAATTTAATTACTTCTCTGATTCTCTGCTATCGCTGTCAAGATTAATTAATATGGTTCCAGCATTTCTATTCCTTTGTTAAAAAGTACTTTGTGTAGGTAACATTTGTCTATCGTGTCTTAAATGGCTGTTTAAAACCTATAAAACAGCAATCAGGATTTTTTTTTTTCGTTTTCAAACATTAAGCTGATGATTGCTTTCAATCCTGAAATTATTTTGCTTTCCCGCCATTAATTTTTCACAAAGGTTTTTAGTTCTGTTCTGTAAAATCCTTATGAAAAATTTATATGAATAATTCAAATGATATAATGGGTCTTAACCCTTTCAGGACCATAAGGTTTCTAAGAGTAAATATTAGTATGTAACTGTTTATTTTAGTTTGTTTAGACGTAAAATAAATAAAAATCATAACAAAAATACATAACAATGCGTAGTTTTTTTGGAATTTTATGGGAAATATTTTTCCCAATGGACTATAAAGGTAACACAAATTATAGTTAGGCTTATTATGCAATGTCTTTTATTTATTGGTTTATTAGAACAAAATGTTAACTAAAATAATACAAAATTATGAAATAAAATTACTATACAAAATGATGTGCTAATTATGATATTCTGCGAAGCAATTTCTTTTGGTAGTGAGGCAAAGATGGACATTGCACATAGTACATATATTATGCGTCCTGACAGTTCTGTTTTTGTTTTCTAAACGTTCCCGTTTACGTAATTGCATTCGGCATACATTCTATTTTGACATTCTGTATAAAAAATGCAGATAAGGTTATAATTAAGTACGACAATCACCAATTTTAAAATGGGGAAAAATGTTTCCCTTAGTCGTGAAAGGGTTAATAAAACATGTGTATCTATTTTTTTATCAATGAAAAGAATTCGCTCTCTTTCCTAACCTTTTGTAATTTCACTTCTCTTTAAGACTGCACAATATAATTTTGTGAGATAAAATAAAAATTTCTTACAGAGTCAAATCTTCTATAGTCTTTTTCTGTTCTTCATTAACCTTGTCCCAAATCTTCTTTTTTAGATGAGTCATGTCTACTTTTGTTATCTTGTCCTCAGTATTCTTTGAAAATTTTGTCCCAAATCTTTCCCCCCCCCCCCCATAATATTTTTTCGGTGTATTATAATACTGTCTTCAAATATAATCCAGTCCTCCCATAATTCTCACCAAAATCTTTTTTTTTAAATTCTGCTCTTAGTCTTCTTCTAAACTTTCGTCCTTGGTCTTCTTTACATTCTTGTTCCTTTGTATTTTTCAGGGCGGGGGTGGCTCAGTCGGTAGCGCGCCAGGCTCGTAATCTGCAGTTCCCAGGTTCGAGTCCCAGCTGGGTCAGCGTTGAGATTTATCTCCGCAAAATTCCCCGCCCTGCCCACGGTCAGTAGGGGACACCGATGGGCTTGGAAAGGCCGCCGTCCGACGGATGGCACGTTAAATCGTGGCCCCGTGTATGGGAGAGAGCCATACCCTGTGCACGCTTAAAGAACACGCTGGATGGCCTTGACGGGAGTCTACCATCTGTCTCCCAACAGCTGTTCCAGTGGGTCCCCTCCCCCAACCTTCTCTGAGCCTTCGGGGTCCATGTGACCTGGCCATTTAGCCCATGGTGTGCAAAAAAGTGCCGCTCAGAGGTAAAACAACCCAACCCAAAATGTATTCTTTCATAATCCTGTCCTGAAATCTCTTACAATAATTCCATCCCCCTTGTTCTTTCATAAATTACCCTCAGTATTCTTTCATAATTTTGCTCTCAGTATTCTTTCGTAATCATGTCTTGAGTGTTCTTCCATAATTCTATTTTAAATCTACTTCAATAATTCTGTCCTAAATTTTCGCTCACAGTCCTGTTCTCACTTTTTTTTTTCTCGAAATACACTCCTCAGTCATTTGCATGACCGTCGAACTCACTGCACAGAAGAAAATGAGTTTAAAACGACCCAGTTGATAAATATCCGAAATAATTTCTCGTAAGTGGCAACACTGCGTAAGGAGTTATCTTTCGCAACTCTGACTAACTAACCGTACGATATGTAATTAGAGTAAGAGATTGTTGCCGAAGTTGGAAAAACCATTAATGTAGGAACAAAATCCTCTGTGTCAACACTTAGTTGCCTAATGAACCGAATAATATGCAATCGAAATAAAAACATTCACTCATTCTTTGTATCTTTTAAATACAATTTTTTTGTCTTTTTTTGACGAATACACATTTTAATCAAAATCATATTCGTCCGTTCACCAACCAGTAAGAACAAGCATTTGTAAGCTGCTTTTAAAGATAACAATTACTTCTTCGTATGATGGGTTGTTGATGATACAACGTTTCGTTTTATCCCAAAAACAGCTGTTCTTAACTTAATCTGCTTCAAGTGTATTTCATAATTACTTGGCTCATTAATTTACGAGATCATATAGTTATCAACATATCATTTATCAAAAGTAGCATTTGCGAAACAATTTAGCTCAATGTTTCCCAAAGTGGGCGATACCACTCCTTGGGGGGCGCTGAAACGATCCAGGGGGGCGGTAGTAGCCTCGGGTGCAATTGGGGCGCGTTAGAAGCATAAAGAAAGAAGGGAAGATAAGAAAATTTTAAAAAACCCTTCGTACATGTTTCATCTGTTGCGTAACATAGAGTTAAAGTCGCATGTTACTCTGGTTGATTTTAATAAATAATTTTATAATTTCAAGCTTCCAGGTGTCTTATTTGCAACAACATCTTTCTTTACTATGTTGTAGGACGTAGGTAGAAATGTAGATACATAAAAGAATGCAAATTTTGTCACTGCATCTTTCTGTTTGTTCACTTAAGGTAGATTTCCAGGGGGGCGCTGAGTAATTTTTTTTCCTGAAAAGGGAGCGGTAGAACAAATAAGTTTGGGAACCTCTGATTTAGCTCATCATCCCGTGACAGAGTGGTTAGCGCTCTTGGCAACTGATCAAAAGGACCTGATTTCGCGCCCCGGGTAAGGATTTGGGTTGGGTTGTTTTACCTCTGAGCGGCACTTTTTTGCATACCATGGGCTAAATGGCCAGGTCACATGGACCCCGAAGGCTCAGAGAAGGTTGGGAAAGGGGACCCACTGGAACAGCTGTTGGGAGACAGATGGTAGCCTCCCGTCAAGGCCATCCAGTGTGTTCTGTAACGTGCACAGGGTATGGCTCTCCCACACACGGGGCCACGGCTTAACGTCCCATCCGACAGACCCCCGGGTAAGGAAGGCATCGATGTTTGTGTTTTGCTGGATATCGAAAGTCAATTTTTCGAATGACGAATTTTCAGAAAAAAGAGAGTTTTTCCGAAAAACAAAGTTCTCTCTACTTATTGCATAAGAGGCTTAATTTTTGTTGTTAGATCAAAATTAAAAATTCGTTTTCGGTTGAATAGTCATTGATTGAATATTACCGGAATTTTCCAATTTCGGTTGCAGCCTCTAACGGAGAAATTTTTTGAGAATGACAAAACTTTAAACGAATATTTTAAACGATTTATTTATGACGGAAATTTGAAATGGTGGTGGTGGTGTGTCACGATCAAGGTATTTCACTGACAACAGTGCTTCGACTTCTTACACAGGGGGGGGGGGGAGAAGCAACGCCCTTGTTTTTAGACGTAAATGAAAAATTCTTTTTCTCTCGTTTACTAACAGGGTCGAAAATACAAAAGGAGAAGTTGAGTGGTTAAGTACTCCGAGTTCAGGGGTATGCTCGGTTTAAAATTACTGTTACGCACTATAGAATAGTTGAATAAAAGGAAAAAATGTTTTAACTTTATAAAAGCATAATATTCATTTCATTTTTTTTTGTTTCATTATTAGTTGTTTTTTTTTTTTTGCAATAATAAAATTCTGAGAATATTTCAATTTTTGATGTCTAATACGTTTCATGGAAATTGAAAATTTTTTTCGAAATTTTTCAAGTTGTTGAAAGGTAATGAAGGCCTGGACACACACCAAGTTAAAGGGGGGCGAGGGGGCGCAGTCGGTAGCGCACCAGGCTCGTAATCTGTAGTTCCCAGGTTCGAGTCCCAGCTGGGTCAGCGTTGAGATTTATCTCCGCAAATTCCCCGCCCTGCCCACGATCAGTAGGGGACACCGATGGGCTTGGAAAGACCACCGTCCGTTGGATGGGTCGTTAAGCCGTGGCTCCGTGTGCGGGAGAGCCATACCCTGTGCACGTTAAAGAACACGCTGGATGGCATTGACGGAAGGCTACCATCTGTCTCCCAACAGCTGTTCCAGTGGGTCCCCTCCCCCAACCTTCTCTGAGCCTTCGGGGTCCATGTGACCTGACCATTTAGCCCATGGTGTGCAAAAAAGTGCCTCTCAGAGATAAAACAATCGAACGTTAAAGAACACACTGGATGGCCTTGACGGGAGGCTACCATCTGTCTACCAACAGCTGTTCCAGTGGGTTCCCTCCCCCAACCTTCTCTGAGCCTTCGGGGTCCATGTGACCTGGCCATTTAGCCCATGGTGTGCAAAAAAGTGCCTCTCAGAGATAAAACAATCCAACGTTGAAGAACACACTGGATGGCCTTGACGGGAGGCTACCATCTGTCTCCCAACAGCTGTTCCAGTGGGTCCCCTCCCCCAACCTTCTCTGAGCCTTCTGGGTCCATGTGAACTGGCAATTTAGCCCATGGTGTGCGAAAAGTGCCGCTCAGAGGTAAAACAACCCAACCAAGTTAAAGGGAGCCTTAATGCACACCAGAGTGCAGGAAACTGAAAGCAAACAGGATTTCGGCTGCTCTTCGGTCGCACGGAGGCGTTAGGCGCTATTAGGTGACATTCAGCCAGGGGTGATTAATTTTTTGTCCGATGAGCTTATTTCATTAATTATCAGTATTGTAGATTACATTATTTTAATTTTTTTAGCATTTAGTTTGATATAACTAGTGTAATGAAACCACTGCTTACAAATCATCTGCTGTAAATAGGCTATTTTGATATATACGTAAAATCTGTAATATATATATATAATATAATACTGTAAATAGGCTATTTTGGTATATACTATAAGGATATGCAAATTTGCACAGCAATAATACCGAAGTAGAAATAAGAACAAAATATTAATATGTCCATAAAATGATATATCTTATTACTATTTTAAATATATTTATTAACAAAATATATATTTTATACACTTTAAGTAAAAAATACCTATGAAATAGCTGCTTGTCAGAGATCTACAGGAAACTGTATAAGATGCCATAGAAAATATACGAGAAGACCTCAGCAGAAAGACAACACATGAAGACAAAATGTCCATCCTGATCCAGGTCTCGATTTCCAAGTTTCTTTATATTGAAGCTAAGTACACTAACTATTCTGCCATCAGGATGGTAGAATTTAAGCAAATTTTCAAGTGATTAATGTGGGTTGTTACTAATCAAAGAGCCCCAGATAAGAAAAAGGATGTTTTGTGTTGTCTTTCTGCCTTTCTCAGATTTTGTCTATTGTATGTTGTACTGATAGGCTAAACCTCTATGGCAAGCACCTGCTGGATGATTAATTTTTTTACTGTAAATTTAATGAGATATAATTATTATTTATACAAATTCATACTAAACATATAAAATTAATATTGAGCGTTTTTCCCAGAAGCATAATGTTGTAAAATATTTCTCTCTTTGGTGGTAACGAAGTCTAATAAGTTTTGTACTACGTTTTTCTAAAATTTAAAACGTATGAAAAGAACTACCTAAGTTTAAAGATTCTAAACCACTTAGTACTTAAATAATATTGTGGTAAATTTTTTTACAATGCTTTTGATAATTCCTTCCCAAAAGAGCTACTTTACAATTGTGGGAAGCTAATGTAAATTTGACACATGCTGTATATGCATTACATTGACGGTCATCTATATAATAAAAGAATGTGTCTGTGGCAGCCATAACTCATTGGGAAATCAATGTAGACACTTCAGAATTTCAGAGAACGCTTTTTGTTGTGGTCCGGTTGCAGTGCCAAATTTCAAGTCGAAAGTCCAAAAAGAGGGCTTACTAGAAGCAAAAACATTTAACAATCTATTCCTTTGAGAAATGATAATCGCTGTCAAATTTATTGTTGCCATTTACTGTTCAATAACTGTGAAAGTTGAGTTTAAAATAGCTTTTAAATCTGCTGCCATTGCCAGATCCCCACATTTCCAAAGGCATTATTAAGGCGTCCCATTGCAACTAGCGACCTGAAATTCTAATTCAACATGGGGAACAAAATTTTGGACCTTTCAGTCAAGCACGTTGGGGATTACAAAATGCCCAAATCTGTCGAAATAAAAACCGATAGTTTGCGACAAAGCCACAGGCTGCGAGAGTGACCTCAGGTGCTAGCAATGACTTTTGCAACACAGGGAAATTCTTCATGTCGAAACTCCTAAATGCCTTTAGTGCAATAAACAACAGAATATGCAGATTAAAAGTAAGACCCGAGCTGTCATAACTTGTATAGAAATGAAGCCACAGGCCAAGTGGGAACCTTATTTTGAAACCAATCACCAAAGCACACAGGAGAGGCAGAGTAAGAAATTTCTGCCGTGCGGTTGAGTATAACAGGAGCAATAGTACAACAAATCTGTCGTAACAGAAATAAAAATCTTGATAGTTTAAGCAGAAGCTAAGCCACTGGCTATGAGAAAGCTCACTAACATCAACAACAACCCAATCAAACACCGAGAAATTTTCTTCATGTTGAAAATCTGTGTTCAAATGTTGGGGTCAAAAATTACATTATTTACATTATTACATTATATAAAATGTTGTGGATAAGTTAAGAATTAGGGTAGTACTTAAAAAAATTGCCTCTAATGCAGTGAAAATAAAAATATACAGATTAAAGTGACACCGAGGTAGCACAGATGCCGATCAACTAGTTCTACATAAAAAGAAAAAAATTGGAGCAGTTAACCACTTATCCCAGATATCATTGTAATTAGGTTATGCTTATTAGTTACACACATTACATTACACATACATATTATATTATGCTTATTACTTACACACATTCTCTCGGAATTTTGCTTATCTAACGTAGATTTTCTTTCTCGTCTTTTGTATTCGAAACACTGCATTGTAGGGCGTATCGTAATTCGATGGGCAATTCGGAACGCGACACTTTCTCGTCATGTTTCAAAAAGAAATCAGCACTATACAGTTAAAGTACACATTAAAATCAGCAGATTCAGCTGCTTTCACAAAAGACTACAAAAATAACTGTTGTTCATTACTGTGTCCAGTCAAACGAAAGGCGTCTGCTTGAAGGGTGTTAAAGGGTTAAAAAATTTCGTTTACGGAAAGCCAGCTCAAACAACAAAATGAAATATAATAAATATAAGAAATTAGCTCGACTCCGAAATTATATCAGGGAATGCTACAGGAAGTCTCAATCCCCAAAAAGCTCAAATGCATCTGTTCTCTTTTAGTCATAGGCCTGGCTTGACCTGTTCCTTTAGCAACAAACATCTGAGTTTTACCAGAAAAAATTGCAACCGGAAGGTCCAGGGCAAGCGCTACAATATTCTGCAGTAAATTTGCCAATAAGCTTTACCACTAATGGCAGATATCTAAATTCGCTCGGGGGGGGGGGGGGGGGGGGGGGGCAAAATATTATAGCTAGAGACTGGGTGGGTCAACAATAATTATCAGCTACAAATACTCCTAACTTCCATCCACAGGGTAGCATTAAATTCTACAACTTGTTCATCCCTCATATGAACAGGCGATTTGGGGCAGGATCTCGTGGAATCATGCGAGTCGTGCGCACTGACGTCAATGGTAAGTTCCACTCATCAGGAACGGCTCCCAGAAATGTCAACTACAGTCAGAGGTGATTGGGAGCAAAAAGAAATCGCTTGATATTCATTTTAACCTCGTCTACCGAAAAATAAAAGCAACGAAAGGTGTGCTAATAATTTCATTTTGTTGTCTGTCTGTTCGTCTGCAGAAAATCAACTGTTTAGTTTTTAGAAAAACCGTATTTGCCGGCGTATAGGACGCACTTTTTCCCCTCAAAATACGCCTAAAATATGGGGTGCGTCTTATGCGCCGGTAATCAAAATTATGAGTTGAAATTTCAGTCTAAAACTTTTGGTTTATATCAATATACATATATAAGTATTCTTTTGCATTTTGTCTTTTTGTGAAAGAGTGGTTTCAAATAAATCGTTTCCATATTTTTTTTGTTCTGTAAAATAAGTTGCGTGATGTATTTTATGTTTCACTACTGATAGAGGGAGCATTCCAGTAAAATAGAGTTCAGATCCACTGACACCTCAAGGTTACGATTCATCCAATGTGGGAATGTGTGATCACATTTCACCGGCATATTTTTTCGAAAAAGCGCGAGCATGGCGCGTCGTTACCGATTACAGCGCTTCAAGGCAACCAAAACGTAAACTTTTAGTACCGAAGAAGCTTTCTCATGTTTTTGCAGCGAAACATGGCTCAAAAACAACGCAGATTCTGCTATGATACTGCATTCAAGTTACGAGTGATTGAGTATGCTAAAGAACACGGAAACAGGGCAGCAGAGAGAATTTCGGATCACCGCCAACAGAAAAGATGATAAGAACTTGGAGAGGACAGGAAGAAGACCTAAAAAAAAGCTATGCATAGTAAACATAATCTGCGACATGGAATTACAAAATGGCCGGAAATAGAAGAAGAATTAAAAACTTGGTTATTAGTCCACCCGAAGCTCGGGATTTTCAGTTTCCACAAAAATGACTATTCAACAAGCAAGAGTGATAGCTACTAACAGAGGCATCGTTGATTTTACACGATCGACGACATGGTGTTCTAGATTCATGAAGAGAAATGACTTACGTATGCGGACTAAAACAAAAATAACACAAAAGATGCCAACAGAATATGAAGACAAAATTATCGAGTTTCATAAAATTGTCATTAATGCAAGAAAAAGTGGAAATTTTGAACTTTCACAAATAGGAAACATGGATGAGGTCCCACTGACGTTCGATGTACCCTCAAACAAAACAGTAGATTCCAAAGGTGCAAGAAGTGTTATTATTAAAACTTGTGGACATGAGAAAACTCTCTACACAGTCGTGTTGTCTTGTTGTGCCAATGGAACAAAATTGCCGCCTCTTTTGATTTTCAAAAGGAAAACCTTGCCCAAGGAAAAACTGCCTAAAGGTGTGTTTGCACACGTTCATCCTAGGAGCTGGATGGATGAAGGGGGGATGAAATTTTGGATAGACAATGTGTGGTCTAGGCGTCCTGGTGGACTGTTAAAGAAACCTGCCTTGCTAGTATGGGATCGGTTTCGGAGTCATAGAACAGAAGCTGTAAAAAATAAAATCAACCAATTGAAAACTCAGTTAGCTGTAATTCCAGGTGGATAAACGAGCCAGCTTCAACCTTTAGATGTCTGCATTAATAAACCATTTAAAGGATTCATGAAGGAGAAATGGAACAGTTGGATGCAGTCTACAGATTTTGAAGTGACACCATCAGGAAAAAGGAAGAGACCTAGCATTTTGCAGATTTGTGAATGGGTCAAAACTTCATGGAATGCTGTGAAACATGAGACAGTTGTAAAGTCATTTAAGAAATGTGGTATTAGTAACTCACTTGATGGAACAGGGGATGATTTGTTATACGAAGATTCAGTTTCTGAAAAAGAGGCTTCAAGTGGTTTTTCATTTATTTCTGGAGATGAATTTCTGGGTTTTGAGGATGAACATTAAAAGGTACCTAACTGCAATGTTCCCTAGTTACATTTTTTGTATACATAAATAACTCAAAATGAGTACAGTAAATCTTTATGAAAATTCATGAAACAATGTGGAAAAAATTTTTCCCTTAAAAATGTGTCTAAAAAAGGGGGTGCGTCTTATACGCCGGCGCGTCCTATTCGCCGACAAATACGGTAATTTTGAAAATTTCTTCAGAGTAGGATAGTTATTGATGAAATATTAAGATTCGTATTTTCCAAATGTCCTAATGATTTTGATAACGCCCTCTAGTGGTAGAAAACTTGAAAACTGCCAAAATTTTCGACAAATGATCCATTTACAGTGAGAGGCCAAAAGTCATGGATCATCATCATCATCCTCAAGCAGCAATGGGCTAGAGGTCCAACCAGACCGTGCAATTTAGTTCTCCAAGCAAGTCTATCCTGAGCTACATCTACTGCATCTGGCCACTGCACACCAATTCTAACAAGGTCCTGTTTGACATTGTCTGCCCACCGCATCCTAGGTCTCCCCTTCTTTCTGAGGCCTTTAGGCACACTGTTCATAACCCTATTCGCCAATCTATAATTATTCATACGGGCAACATGGCCAAACCAACGGAGTCTCTCTCTGCACAATATGCTGCTTAAAGGAGGTTGCAAACTCCTTTGCCTAACCTCATCATTAGTTACAAAGTTGAACCACCTAATGCCCAAGATACTGCGTAAGCATCTGAAATCAAAAGCATCTAGTTTCCTGTTATCTTGTTTACCAAGTGTCCAAGTTTCACTACCATAACTAACCCTAGAAAGAACCAAACTATTATACAGTCTAATTTTAGTCTTTAGGTGTATACGCCTATTTCTCCACACTCTCCATAGATTCTTAAAAGTCCCGGCAGCAATCCCTATTCATCTGTTAATCTCATGCCGCACATCACCATTATCTGTTACATAGCTCCCAAGATAATTAAACTGTGACACCTGCTCAAGACTGCAACCATTCAGATTAACTGAATCGCAGCCTGCCTGACCAATTTTCATCACTTTAGTTTTCTCTCTGTTTATAACCAAACCTACTCTACTACCAGTCTCATCAACAGCTCGAATGAAAGAGTTCATCTCATCAACATCATTTGCCAAAAGGGCTAAATCATCAACATAATCTAAATCAGAAATTTTCCTATCTCCAACCCATTTAAGGCCAAAATCTTTCCCTTGAAGTGAATTTCGCATAACATAATCAATAATCAAAGTAAAGAGAAAAGGAGACAAAATGCACCCTTGTCGAACACCAGAAGTAATGCTAAACCAATTGCTACAAGCCTTACCAACTCTCACACACAACTCAGTGTTATTATAGAGAGCTTTCATTATGTTAACTAACTTGTCTGGTATATCATATGATTTCACAATCAACCACAAATTATGACGATCAACAGAGTCGAAAGCCTTTTTGAAATCAACAAAGCTAGCAACCAAAGGTTTCTGAAACTCTAAACATTTCTCAAGAATCTGCCTAAGTGAAAATATTTGATCCACACATCCCCTACCACTTCTGAATCCACATTGCTCATCACGCAATTGGCTGTCAACCAGATTCTTAATTCTATTAAGCACAATCATGGAAAGAACTTTACCTGGAACAGAGAGTAGGCTGATACCCCTATAGTTATCACAAGAACTGCGATCACCTTTTTTGAAAATAGGGATAACAATAGCTCTGGTAAAATCCTTAGGAACCATGCCTTTATCATAAAAGATATTCAAAATTTCAGTCATCCAAGTGGTAACCGAAACATTTCCAGCTCTAAGCATTTCTGTAGTAATTTCATCTATCCCTGGGGATTTATGAAGTTTAAGTTTAGAAACAGCCAAAATAACTTCGGATTGTGTTATAGGGCCAACATCAAAGCCACCAATGCATCTATCATCATTGCAAACAATGGGAATAGAACTAACCGCATTGTTTAGAACATCACTGAAATGCTCAGCCCACCTAGCCATGACAGAATCCTCACCTTCTATAACCTTACCTTGTTTATCTTTCAATATCTGTATACCTGTCCGTTTTCTACCACACAAAACATTAACTATCTGGTACAGCTCTCTGCTGTTGTGCTGTCTAACTGCTTCCTCGGCTTTGTCAGCCAAACCATCAAGCCAAAGATTCTTATCAGCAGCTAACTGATCTTTTACACGTTTATTAAGTTCTCTGTGATGCTTTCTATTAGGACTAGTAGGGTATTGATTAAGGACATTCCTGCAGTTCTTTCTTTCCGAAATAAGCTCAAGTGCCTTATCACTCAGATAATTCTGCCTCTTCTGCTCCTTTTTTCCTAAAAGAGTACTGTTAAAATGATTCCATTCTTCCTCAACTTCAGTGGTAAGCATACCATGACTGTCATAATGACTAAGTAACCTATCATGGTAAGCTTTGGCTATAACTGGGTCTTTCAGAGCTTCAGTATTAAAAGCAAATCTTTTAACCCTAGCACAACACTTTTTAAGTTTAATTTGCAAGACACTTTTAACTAGGTAATGTTCAGATCCAATTTCAGCTCCCCTGTATGCCCTGGTATTTCTAACAGAACTAGCCCATTTGCTGTTAATTAATATATAATCAATCATATTCCTATGCAGCCCATCAGTGAAACCCATGTGTACTTATGTATGTCGCGGTGTTTGTAATATGTGTTAGTTATTCTGAAACCATTGAGTTTACTTACCTGTAGGAGACGTTGCCCATTGCCATTGCAGCTACCAATACCAAAAGGGCCAATCACCCCTCCCCAAAGGTCAGAGTCAGTACCAACTTTGGCATTGAAGTCACCAAGAACAAGGGTAATATCTCCTTTCTTGACAGAATTCAAAATATCCTGAAGTTGTTCATAAAACCTATCCTTCTCATCCTCATCGGCATCCTCAGTGGGGGCATAACAGCAGATAACATTCAGGTCTTTAACGCTTGTCTGAAATTTTGCTGCAAGAAACCTTTCATTAATGCACTCATATCCTAGAAGAGCATCACTAGCGTGTCTGCTGAGAAGCAGACCCAAGCCTTGGTGATGCTTATTGTCGTCCCTCCCTGAAAAGAGAAATTTAAGATTATTTTTAAGAATCTGACCTTTATCTGCCCATCTGGTCTCTTACAAGCCGAGAATATCTAAATTATAATGGTGGAATTCTTGTGTGAGGACATCAAGAGAAAAAGCTCTGTGCAGAGTCCTCACATTCCAACTACCTATGGAGAGAAAATGATTAGTAGGATGTTTAAAGAAACTATGTTTATTGAGAAAGGGAATGCCGACAATATCAAACAGCCCCCTAATCGCAGACATGGGGCAAAGACCCGTTCCCCCACCACTAAAGGCTGAAGCCATCTACACTGGAAGATTTCCTCCAATGTAGAATTTGACGATGCCAATAGAAGCAAAGAGTTCAGGCGCCTGCGATGACCTCTGCTCAGGATTATCCACCAGCTGATAAACATATCCTGTGAATCTATTCACTTGGGGCTGTCAACCCACAAACAAACAGAAAACACAGCGGAAGATTTTCCCTCCACAGAAGCCCACCAGTGCAGCAAAATCAGGATCCATAATCAAGCTCAGAGCCATATATCTGTCCAGTCCAGTGGGTTTATATGGTCAGCACCAGGACCCTGTGTGGTTGACCACTCCTCAGCAGGGTAGAAAAAAAGAAAAGTAGCCATAGTTGTCCAGATCAGTAGGCCACACTAATCTGGCAGCCCTCCCCTTCCGTTCACTTCCACAAGAGAGTATCTCTTTTGAAAGGTACTAACGGTCTGCACCAAGAGAAGGCGGGGTCGGACATTAGGTGCTAGGCCTGGCCGGTTCTATGCATCATCTCAGGGGATTGGTGCATAGCTCTCCTTCCAGTGACTACCTAGGATACGTGCCTAATAACAGGTTGGTCCTCCTCGAGCCCTCAGCAGTGCAGCCACACATCGAGACATGGAGTCAACGAGTTGGCGGCACCGTTCTGCAAGGATGGCAGCCCACACATCCTGCAGTGTAGACCATAATTGTGTTGCATTGGATGATGCTGGTTTCATGGATCGTAAGCTTGTTTCCATTGTGTCCCACAGATGCTCCAAGGGGTTCATATTGGGGGACCGTAGGGGCAAATTCATGATGGTAAAGCCCATGGAGTGTCCCTTGATCCACCTCCTAGCAACCAAAGTTGACACGTTGCATTATCTTGTTGGAATACTCCTTCACCATCAGGGTGCTCGAGAGTCATGAAGGGGTGCAGGTGATCTGCAAGAATGTCTACATATCTCATACCTATCAACAATTAGTGCAAAAGGATGAGAGAGACCAATGTAGACCACATGAGTACACCCCACACCATCACAGAGCAGCCTCCAGCCTGAACAGTACTCTGCAGACAGGAAGGGTCCATGGCTTCACGGGGCCTATGCCACACTAACGCGCCTGTCAGCATGAAACAACTGGAACCTTGATTTATCGGACCATGCTACTTGACGCCACTGTTCTACTGTCCAATTTCGATGTCTTCGGGCCCATTCCAATTGTTGAGCTCTGTGATGACATGTAAGCAATGGGACACGAATGGGTCTTCAGCTACCAAATCCGACGGAGTGCAGGTGTTGACAGACACAGTCTTTTCAGAAATGTTTTGTTTTTGGCAGTGATTTCATGCACTATAGCGCATCTGTTGGTTGTTACCATTCGTGACAGCCAACGCGAGTTCCATTCGTCAATTGCACATGGCTGTCCCGTTCGTTGGTATAAGTGTGTGGAAATGCCATCAATACAATACTGATGATAAACTCTTGACACCATAGACTTGGGAAAATCCTTCACGAGATCCTGAGCGATTCCTGCACGATCTCCGATATTGCATTACCCATCCTTCTGACACAGCCGATCAAGCCACGTTCAAAGTCAGACAACTCACGACGTGCAGCCATGCTGAATTAACAACTACTCCGAAATGAATGTTGGGAGATTGTAGGCTACTGCAGCGCCATTCTGCAGTTGACGTCCAATGCATTGGTTACGAGTACAATGTGCTAGTTCTACTTTAACTGCTATTCCCATGACTTTTGTCCTCTCAGTGTATACTAAAAATGTTATAAATATACAAAACCTCAGATTATGCCTTAATGGATGCATTAATATGCACTTCAACTAGATGCTGATTTATGCAAGTGCGAAATTAATCCTCTTCTGTAGAATATAATTTTTCTTTAATATTTATTAAAAACAGTATTAAACTTTAAATTTTGATCGTTAAAATTATGTGTTTGCTAGTCAAAAAGAGAGAAAACGACTGCTTTAATTTAGTAAGTACCGTATTTGCCGGCGTATAAGACGCACCCCCTTTTTTAGACACATTTTTAAGGGAAAAAAATGTTTCCACATTGTTTCATGAATTTCCATAAAGATTTATTGTACTCATTTTATAGTTATTTATGTATACAAAAAATGTAACTAGGGAACATTGTAGTTAGGTACCTTTTAATGTTCATCCTCAAAACCCAGAAATTCATCTCCAGAAATAAATGAAAAACCACTTGAAGCCTCTTTTTCAGAAATTAGTCTTCGTATAACAAATCATCCTCTGTGCCATCAATTGTGTTGCTAATACCACATTTCTTAAATGACTTTACCACTGTCTCATGTTTCACAGCATTCCATGAAGTTTTGACCCATTCACAAATCTGCAAAATGCTAGGTCTCTTCCTTCTTCCTGATGGTGTCACTTCAAAATCTGTAGACTGCATCCAACTGTTCCATTTCCCCTTCATGAATCCTTTAAATGGTTTATTAATGCAGACATCTAAAGGTTGAAGCTGACTCGTTAGTCCACCTGGAATTACAGCTAACTGAGTTTTCAGTTGGTTGATTTTATTTTTTACAGCTTCTGTTCTATGATTCCGAAACTGATCTCATGCTAGCAAGGCAGGTTTCTTTAACAGTCCACCAGGACGCCTAGACCACACATTGTCTATCCAAAACTTCATCTCCCCCCCCCCTTCATCCATCCAGCCCTTAGGATGAACGTGCACAAACACACCTTTAGGCAGTTTTTCCTTGGGCAAGGTTTTCCTTTTGAAAATCAAAAGAGGCGGCAATTTTGTTCCATTGGCACAACAAGACAACACGACTGTGTAGTGCGTTTTCTCATGTCCACAAGTTTTAACAATAACACTTCTTGCACCTTTGGAATCTTCTGTTTTGTTTGAGGGTACATCGAACGTCAGTGGGACCTCATCCGTGTTTCCTATTTGTGAAAGTTCAAAATTTCCACTTTTTCTTGCATTAATGACAATTTTATGAAATTCGATAATCTTGTCTTCATATTCTGTTTACATCTTTTGTGTTATTTTTGTTTTAGTCCGCATACGTAAGTCATTTCTCTTCATGAATCTAGAACACCATGTCGTCGATCGTGTAAAATCAACGATGCCTCTGTTAGTAGCTATCACTCTTGCTTGTTGAATAGTCATTTTTGTGGAAACTGAAAATCCCGAGCTTCGGGTGGACTAATAACCAAGTTTTTAATTCTTCTTCTATTTCCGGCCAATTTGTAATTCCATGTCGCAGATTATATTTACTACGCATAGCTTTTTTTAGGTCTTCTTCCTGTCTTCTCCAAGTTCTTATCATCTTTTCTGTTGGCAGTGATCCGAAATTCCTCTCTGCTGCCCTGTTTCCGTGTTCTTTAGTATACTCAATCATTCGTAGCTTGAATGCAATATCATAGCAGAATCTGCGTTGTTTTTGAGCCATGTTTCGCAGCAAAAACATGAGAAAGCTTCTTCGGTACTAAAAGTTTACGTTTTGGTTGCCTTGAAGCGCTGTAATCGGTAACGACGCGCCATGCTCGCGCTTTTTCGAAAAAATATGCCGGTGAAATGTGATCACACATGCGCACATTGGATGAATCGTAACCTTGAGGTGTCAGTGGATCTGAACTCTATTTTACTGGAATGCTCCCTCTATCAGTAGTGAAACATAAAATACATCACGCAACTTATTTTTACAGAACAAAAAAAAATATGGAAACGATTTATTTGAAACCACTCTTTCACAAAAGCACAAAACGCAAAAGAATACTTATATATGTATATTGATATAAACCAAAAGTTTTAGACTGAAATTTCAACTCATAATTTTGATTACCGGCGCATAAGACGCACCCCATATTTTAGGCGTATTTTGAGGGGGGGAAAGTGCGTCCTATACGCCGGCAAATACGGTATATATTTTGCATTTTGTTTCAATTTTAATTATATACTTCTATTTATACAATGACGCATTATTTTGTATTTTATGTTCACTTATGTAAAATTTTTAATGAAAGTTAAAAATTCGTAGTGCTAAATATATTGTCTCTAGTCCATTTTCTCTGTATACGGAAATAAATACATATTTTTTTCTGTATTCTATACTAGCTGATTTACCCGGCTTTTCTTGGGTCTGAAATTCTTTAGAATATAGAGCAGTGGCACAAACTTTCATTTAGCATAAAAATTATTACGGAAAACCCATCTGGTTGAATTACTTTCCCTTGCTTTTCTCCAGCGAAAGAAATGGAACTATTTCGAGGCATCGTAATGAACTTCCCCACGTCAGAAGTTTCTAAGCCAAAAAACGGAGATGATCCGCCTCTGTCTTCGTGTTGAGCAGACGTTTTAGCGAACGCTCCCAAGGACTGGTTTTGCCGAAGGCTCCCGTAGTTGTCTCGCGGCAACCGTAGCAGTGACGCACGGCATCGTCTCAGCCATCACCGCCGTCGATCGTCCGAAAAGTACAAGAGATAAGCCAGTGACAATGGCGTCGCTGGAGATCGTCCTTTGTTCTACTCTTCCATGTCGACAGTGCTACCCGTAAGTGTTCACAAACTCTATTAGATTTGTACTTCTCTATTTCTGAGTACGTGGAGAGGACTTGAGCTGTTCTAATGGTCAGACGTGCCGTTAGTGGCCAATGCTTTTATATAATTTTTAGTATGATCTTCAACTGTGAGGTATGATCTTCAACTATGAAACCCTCGGTTCTTCTACATTGGGTTGTGTTGCCTCGCTCGCTTCAATCGTCCAGTGCTGAACTCTACACCGAATCTCATCTCTTGTATGATGGCTAAAAAAGGTAAAAATCCCAAACATAAAATAACATCGGGTATCCCGATAAAGTCTTCTGAGAAAGCTCAATTAAAAAAACGACAGACATGTCACTCGAATGTCTGAGATCGCTTTCAACAAACGACTTAACCGAACTACAAGAATTGAAAATAAATTTTGATAAAAACGAAAATGACAAAGACAGCGTTTGTTCTAGAACTTCGAATCAAGACCAAACTCCGTATGGATCAATCCTATCTTTGAATGAGTCAACTGACTCGCATAGTCCCAACCGGAAGAAGAACCTCTAAAAAAAAGTGAATATCAAAACGAAAAATCACCTGAAGTGATACACAGTGAAAATAAAAAAGCCTATGATACAAACTCCAAAACTCAAGTCATAATAACTAGCACTGATTTTCTTCAACTCTACCTGTAAGCTCTCTGACCTGGACAATGACAAGGTCACTGACTTTTTCTTCAGTTTTCTTCAAAAAGATATCAAGGCAGATTCACTCGCAAAGGAGACATCATCGTATTTCCCACAAATGAAATGTATCTACAAAAACTACAAACCATCGACAAAATTCTTGAAATACCTGTTGAATCACGCTTCCCTACCATGGACTTTTCCATGGGGATGCTTTTGGGAATTAACACTAAATATGATGAAGATTTCCTTCTAAAGCGCCTTGAAAAATATGATGTTTATAAGATTCGTCGAATGAGTAGATACATACCCAACACTGCCAACAACGGGTACGACAAAGTGGACTCGAAAATGTTATTATCTACACAACATCACCTAAACTGCCAGCCAGCGCGGACATCGGTTCCTCACATTTCAGGGTCAAGGAATATTTTGGTGCTCCTGCCCTGTGCAGTAAATGCTATAGATGGGGCCACATCGCAACTTTCTGCAAAGGCAAGGTAAGGTGCAAGAGATGTGGAGGCCCACACTCCCACAAAACTTGCCTGTCAACAGAATTAAAATGCCCCAATTGCAGTGGTCAACACCCTGCCACCTACCATGGATGCCCTACAAAAAAAATTGCCTGCCGTGCCATGCACATACAAGATCATGACCACTATAGTTGGTCATCTGCTTTCATACAGGCTAATTTTTTTTAAGTGAGAAATCAACTCTCTCCACCTTCATCAATCAACTACCATTAACTCTACTCATCCACCATTACATAAAGTGCCTCTTCTGCAGTGACCTAATGCTACTACAAGACGCAACGATCAACTCCCATCGACCAGTGTCAACAACTTGCCTCACAACAATCCACAATATAACTATTAACTCTAATAACTTTCCCATGGTGACTACTACGACTACATGTGATAATGTCTACCACTAACCAAGTACAAGCAATAATGCCAAGACATATGTAAGTGTTGCTGCTACACCTAAAAACTTGAGCAATTTGATAGCACCGCTATTATCTCCTACTGAAATAGCAAAAAATATTAATCATAACATCTCTATTACCTTAGTGATAGATTTAATTTTACAACTCTTAAGATATATATATGTAGATCTGATGAAGACCTCTCACTTTTAACTAGTATTCTACTCAGACTCAAAAATTAATTGTTTTTCCATTCTTCAATGGAATTGTAGAGGTCTCCCTTCCAAAAAACAGGATCTGATTCTTCTAAGTAAATATTATGGTATTGACATCTTTGCACTACAAGAGATTCAAACCAAAAAAAAATTTAACATAACTAACTACGTCCCTTACTTTTACTTCTCACAACACAGTAAAAATGGAGTTGGATTCCTTATTAAAAAAAGTATAAAACACAAAATTCTTCCTATCTCCTATAACTATCAACCTTGAAATTCTTGTAGTGCAAGTGATGGCCAAAAAACTCATTTTCTCCTTAGTCAATATTTATAATCCTGGTCTTGCTATTAAAGAATCTATTTATCATGATATATTTAAACAAATACCCTCACCCCACATATTAGTAGGTGACTTTAACAGCCACCACCCTTCCTGGCACTCGTACACAATCAACTATCCTGGTATTTACCAAAGTAACTTTATCACCAACACAAATTTTATCAACCTAAACACCAAAACTACAACACATGCAAACACAAACAACAATAGATCTGTAATTGACCTTACCTTCATTTCCCCTGAAATTTCTGAAACATTTTCCTGGTCTATGTTACCTGACACCAAAGGAAGTGACCACCACCCTATCATTATACAAGCAAATCTTAAAAATCATTATAAAAAACTCGTACACCTAAACAACTGGCCATTATTTAAGAAAATACTTACCCACTCCCCACCTTCAACAAACTTAAATGATTACAACACATTCTTAAACCACATTTTTGACATTACCAAACCTGCTTTCAAAACCCTTCTAAATAAACCACCAAAAATACAAAAAAAAATTTGGTACATGAGCAGATTATCTGCCATTAGAAAAAAAGCTGAGAACAAAGCAGAAAATTCCAGAGCTTTCTCTGACATCAACAACTATAAAAGAATCAATGCATTAGTCAGGAAAAAATTAAAATTACTATATAAAGAAAATTGGCAAACATTTACCAACCAACTTACAACCCTTTCCTCTGAACACAGCCTCTGGAAAACAAACAAAAACATCAACACACAGAAAACTCGAACCATACCTATGGCAGAAATCGCAATCCAGAATAACATTACAAGACACCTCTAATCTCTTTGCATCTAACCTCAAAATTACACCTAAACTAAATCTTAACAAACAGGAAACCTCCTTCACTAACAATATCAACAACCTTTTAAACAACATTAAACCTGCCTCTTATATTCTTGACAAACCTTTTTCAATCCAGGAACTTAACCATGCTATTAATAAACAATCTAAACTCTGCTCCAGGTGATGACAAAATTCCTAATAAACTATTTAAAAATCTCCCAACCCCCTGGAGAGAGAAACTATTACTAATTTTCAACAAAATCTGATCTGAACACCAACTACCCCCCACATGGACACACATTTTAATTATTTTCCTCCTAAAACCTGGAAAGACACCCATTAATCTTAACTCTTACAGACCCATTTCCCTACTTTCCAATACACTCAAACTGTTTGAACGCCTCATTCTCAAAAGATTAAATTGGTTCCTTGAAACTGGAAATTTCTTCACTGACAACTTTCTTGGGTTCAGGAAAAATAGATCATCACTTGATTACATAGCACACTTAATATCTGACATACGCAGAGCCAACAAGAAAAAAAAAATCTCTTGGCTGTATCCATTGATCTCACACAGGCATTTGATTCTGTCTGGATCCCTGGCCTTCTACATAAACTACACAATGCTGGTCTCAGTGGTAATATCTTACATTTCTTACACACATACTTTCCTCCAGGACATTCCAGGTTAAACTTGATAACCACACATCTAACACTTATAATTTCACACAAGGCTCTATACTCTCCCCTACCTTATTTAATTTTTACATACATGACATTAAAAAAATTTTTTACAAGGACATTAGTTACACATTCCTAGCCATGTGGGTATCTCTGAAAATGACAATGTTGACTTGCTCGCCAAAATGGCACACACCTCACATATGACTCGCAACACCTTTAATTTTTACATAAACACCAAACATGACATCAACAAACTTGAACTGCAGCTTACCAATAAATACTTTCTCTTACATGCCTCTATAAGAAATAACTTTAGATTCATGTTTGCACAACACACTTCCCACATAGAAAACTATCCCTTTCCCAGAAAACACTTAAAAAACCTTTACCGCCTCAGAACAAACTCTACTAAACTCTTCTCTGTATAAATTAAAATTGACTCATACCCCCAACTGCTGCAAATGCAATACACCTGAAACTGTTTATCACATACTTCTAAATTGTGACAGATTTACACCACAAAGAGAAATCTTATTAAATTCCCTCTCAGAGCTGAACATTCAGGAGCTACACATCAAAATACTTTTAGACCCTCCAGAGAACTTTCCTAAAATTAAAATCTATGGCCTCCTGTTTAACTTTCTCATCTCCACCCCTATTTGGAACTGCCTCTAGCTCCTTCCTGTTCTTCGTCTGTTACACTTTCCTTTCTTCCCCTTAACCAACTCTTCTCCACACAGCACATTAACACTTCTCTTCCATGGAATCCTGCCATTAATCACAGGGGAAAAAAAATAAATAAATAAAGGAGGAAAAACAATTTAAAAATGGGAATCCCAACATCTCTCACACCCATTCACTCGCATTTATAAAAAAAAATTACACTCCCATAAACTCACTTGAATCCAGTTCCTCTTGGCCCAAACATTAAAATCACACTCTTCACCCTCACTGTGCATATGCTTTTTTTTTAAGGGGAAAAAAAAGAAAAGTTAAGTAAACAAAAAAATAAAATGATATGTACAAAAAAAAAAGGTATAACTTTAAAAAAATTTATTAAAACAAAAAAATAGAAAAATATGAAAAGTTATTAATGAAAATACCTTAAAAAATAATAATTAAAATACTCCAAAAAAATCAACAAAATACTTATAACAACATGGGAAAAAAATATGAAAAGACATAATTGAAAATACTTCAAAAAATATAAATAAAAAACAAACAAATATAAAATACTTTACAAAAAATATAAATAACTATAATAAAAATAAATAAAAATAAAATAAAACAATACTTTCTAGTCCGAGAGGAAAAATGTATACAAAAAAAAAATTAAAAAAAAAAAACATATATATAAAAATAGAAAACCTTTCAACACTAACATCTGTGTTATTAAACTAGCAAATCAAACATTTAAACTCAAATTTAAATGCAGAGACTTCTGGAAAAATATATGTAACAAAACAGGAATAACCATCTCCTTATTTTTTCTCTCAATCCTCAAAATCCTTATACCACTTATAACACCTCACTCTAGACAGCCACCACATAATAATAACTCCCCAACACCATCATATACACTCAAAACACACATGGGCAAACATTAATCCAAAATAATTAAAAAAAAAAACAATCTGGATAAACTTATTCAACCTTTTCGAAGTAATATAATGTTCACATCAAAAATTTGTATTGAGAAAGCCAAAAGAAAGGAATCTCATTAGAACGTAACTTGTAACAAACAAACAAACCAAAAAACGGAATTGCCTCGGGCAGACAATCGAACTTTTCAAATCCTTTCATACCCCCCCCCAGACTCCCTCAGATAAAGTTTACCAAGCATATGTAACTTTACAGAAAAAGAAAATTAAATATAGTCTGAATTGCTCAAAAAATGTATAGCTACTACGAAAAAATTATTATTATTAAAAAATATTATTTATTTAACATATTGAAACTTTTATTAATTATCATAATGTGTTTATTAGCATTTGCATATTTTTCAAATTAAGTTTATTTTAATTTCCGAAACGGATTCTTAGTTCAACAGAGAATCTCGTGAGTAGTAGGTTCGTCACTTTAGGATAACCCTTTCCTCCCGTTCGCAGGTGTTCCCCCCTCACAGGTGTTATAACCCTTCCCCCCAGGCAGATGAAATATTTTAATGAGCGGAACCGTTGTATGTGCAGGTGGAATATTTAATGAGCGAAACTATTGTATGTGTAGGTGGAACTGTTGTATATGCAGGTGAAATATTTTAATGAGGGGGTGCAGGTGGAATATTTAATGAGCAAGCTAATGAGTGGAACCGTTGCAGACAGGGATGAGTGGAGTCATTGTATGCACAGGTGGGATATTTAATGAGCAGATGGGTTAATGAATAACAGAATATTTTGTATGTGCAAATGAAATATTTTAATGAGCAGTGCAGATGGGATATTTTAATGAGAGGATGTGAATAACAGATGGTTGAGGAATTGTTTCTCACTAATTAATGAGAGGATGTCGAGTAGAGGGTAATGTTGCTCACAAATCCAACTTAGAAGGGTAAAAATCCTACATTGATGAGGCTATTTGTTCTCAGTTGAACACCTTTTATTTTCTGGAAAAAGCTTTGCAAAATAAATGAGGTATACAAATTAATTTATAGGAAAACCCTTTCACAGATGAAAAACTCATTAAAGAGTAGTCTTTTAAACTCCCACAGATGAAAAAAAAATCCTCCTGCTAAAGACTAGATATCCCTCTCTGTATCTTTTTCCATTACTTAATGAAAGATTGACACAACAGAAAAAACAAACCTCCTGTTAACTAGCTAGGTAGACTTGTGAAAGGTATACACAATTTGAAAACTTGTTTTCATTACTTGGAGGGTAGAATGATGAAACAAATGACAAAAATCTCCTAAACAGCAGATGGTACAACACTCTTTCCCTACACAAAGAAAGACATAATTCGACTAGAGGGATGGGTTGGGTTGTTTTACCTCTGAGCAGCACTTTTTTTCACACCATGGGCTAAATGGCCAGGTCACAATGACCCTGAAGGCTCAGAGAAGGTTGGGGGTGGCACCCACTGGAACAGCTGTTGGGAGACGGTAGCCTCCCGTCAAGGCCATCCAGTGTGTTCTTTAACGTGCACACGGTATGGCTCGCCCGCACACGGGGCCACGGCTTACATCCCATCCGACGGATGGCGGCCTTTCCAAGCCCATCAGTGTCCCCTACTGACCGTGGGCAAGGTGGGGAATTTTGCGGAGATAAATCTCAACACTGACCCAGCTGGAACTCGAACCTGGGAACTACATATTACGAGCCTGGCACGCTACTGACTGAGCCACCCCCACCCCTTCGACTAGAGTTTAATAGCCACTAGATGTTCTTAAAGAATCACCTGCAATTCTTTCAGTTGAGTTAATCTCTAACGTTTCTACGTGCTGTAAAAATTCACCTGCGATCCTTGAGGCAAAGACGTTTTCATAGAACTGGTTCCATTCATCTCACGCCAACCTATATGATAATTAGAATGCATAACACGTAATATTTGGCTAGAGACAGAGGCAGTATAAGGAAGTGGAGTAATACGTCATCTCTGCTTTCTCTCTCTAATGATGCCAGATGTTTGTATGCTTCGAAAACTGTCTAGCAGATATTTTCGTTTGTATGCTTAGAAAACTATCTAGCAGATGATTCTACCATCTGTATCCGCAACACAAAAGGAATATATACGACTTTCTATTAACTCATTACATAAGCTGTTCACTTTATATCTAAAACCAAATGTTCATTATCAATCTAGATATTACATAAAGCCTTTACTTTATATCAAAAGGCAAATGTTTATAATATAACAACAGACTCTTGTTATCTCATTAGGCTACTTCCTGAGAAAGAAGAAGGAACGGTTTTCTAGCAGGTTATAAAGAGAGGAAGTTCATTGTTATAAGACACACAAAGAACTAATTTCATTGATACATATCTCAGTGTCTAATTCTCTCTTTGACAAGCTAGCTATTGATTGTCTTACCAGAATATCATTATAGGATTTTCGTATATAAAGCACAGTTTTTGTACTGATAGACTGAAAATGGACGAACAATGTTAATCAGTGATCGTCTAGCATTACCAGATCGTGTTCAGCAAGAGTTGGATGCTATTCTCGAGCCTCAACCTCCAAGAAAGAGATCATATCCTAACCCCAGTGTCATGCGTTGGAAGTGACGCAAGGTTCTAGCGAATGAAAGAATCAGGCAATAAAACACCTATATTACACGAGGTGCTTCTGATCATAACAACCAGCACATCAAAAGTTCCTGCACCATCAAGGAGGTCAGCAACGGATGCTTCAACCAACACATCAAGAATACCAGAAAACCATACACCGATTGCTACGACCAGCTCATCCCATACAATTGTTCCTATTGCTTCAAGGGAAAACATCGCATCATTTGATGACCATTCAAGGCATATGAGAATGTCAATTCCTTCAACCTCTACATTCGCTCCTCTAACAACAATGAATCCTGATCCACAACCCAGTGAGAGAACTGATATATCATCATATGTTCTTCTTTTTTCATTGAAATTTCAGTCAAAAAAATGTAACGCCGAATTTACTTCACATACTATCTGCTTAAAAAATTTTGAAACTGTAAATCTGCTTGAGTTTGCATCAAAATTAAGAGAGACCCAAAAGAAAATACTCAACAATTTAATCCCTTCATCCGATTTTTCGCATGTTAGACTGTGTGGTACAAAAGCAATAAAAAACGCAATTAATCTCCCTCTTGTAGCGAGAGAAGATATTACAGTCGATAAGTTTATGGAAAGCGTTAAGAAAGTTTTTCAGTCGAATGAAGCTATATCAACAGCTGAAAATATTTTTATGGATTTCGCAGCTATCAATCTTAATCGAAGTGATGGAGCCAGGACCCCGTGGCCAAGAAGAAGACCTTTAGTTGATCTTGCAGCATATAATAGATCTAAAACATCTATTGTTGCTATTCGTAACAATGATCAGTTGTGCATAGTGAGGTGTATTGTTGTAGCCAAGACATGTGTTCTTAAAAAACAAGACTTGATGATAAAACATATAATTGTATACGAAAGCAATATTCTCCACTTCAGAAGACTAGCAGAAGAACTACATATGAATGTAGGTGTAGCACAAGGACTATGTGGTATACCACAACTAAATGCTTTCCAAAGGTAACTGTATCCAGAGTATCGAATCATTGTGTTTTCAGCATTGGATGACTTTGAAATCATCTTTTCTGGAAAAGAAGAAGCTCCACATAATCTATATTTACTGTTTCATAATAGTCATTACGATACTATCACGAATTCTGCTGGGTTTTTTTTTTTCGAGTTTACAAATTTTGTAATACTTGCTTAAAACTGATCCATCATCTTTCTCATATCTGTTCCGATATGTGTCATGTGTGCAAAACTGAGACGTGTGGTAAAAGAGGGTCTAGTATTTTTTGTAATCTCTGCAATAATTATTGCCGAGGCTCTTTCTTTTTTGCTGCTCAACTTCTGTCAGGAGCATGTAATTCATCACATCGATGTCTAGAATATGGAGACAATTATCCTACCAACAAGACCCATGTGTGCACGAAAACAGAACTATCTTGTATGAAAACCATTAACGAAGATGATGTCTGTCTCCACCGAATGTATTTTGATCTCGAAACAATCGAGCAACCAGACGGACTTTTAGTTCCTATACTATGTATAGTAACATATCAAGATTCTGAGGGACAATGGCAATATGAACATTTTGATACTGTACCACTTTTCATGGAATGGTTACTTTCAGAAGAAAATGGTAAGCAAAAATTTAAAAATGTTACACTGTTAGCACATAATGCTAGAGCGTTTGATTCATATCCTATCTTCAAATTTCTTTATTCTAAGTATTTGAAACCATAAATTATTTTTAATGGAAACAAAATTTTGATGTTAAACTTGCCTGGACTAAAAATTAAATTCATCGATTCCGTTAGCTTTATTCCTACAGGACTTAGAAATTTTTCCAAAACTTTTGGTATAACCGAGGTTAAAAAGGGATATTTTTCTCATTCATTCTGCAAACTAGATAATCTGGATTATCAAGGGGTTATACCAGAAAAACAATATTTTCATGCAGAACGTATGTCTTCCAGTGAATCCTTAGAGTTCCACCAATGGTATAAATCAACAATTAATTCTCATTGGGTTTTAAAATCCGAGATGGAAGCATACTGTCGTTCTGATGTATATGTTTTACGAGTAGGATGCGAAAAGTTCAAGGATGAATTTATCCACATGACGTCTTCACAAAAATTACTCTCGCTTCAGCGTTATTAGCAGTCTATAGAAAAAAGTATATGCCTTCTGGTACTATAGAAGTGTATCCTGCAAACGGATATTCTACTACTGTAAGCAGACAGCAGAAAAGCATTAGCATGGTTAGCCTATGTTGCAGAAAGCGAAAATCTTGTGCTACAGACAGCACGTTCACCTGAAGGTGAAGCAAAGGTAGCTAATTACTATCTAAACGGATTATGTAAAGATAATACTCTCATTCAACGGATGTTATTTTCACTGTTGTGCATCATGCTTTCATCCTTCCACTATGAAATAAAAAAATAAATACTCCCTCAAGCAGCTGCTTGCCACAGAGGTCTGACAGTAGCCTGTCAGTTTACATGCCATAGTAGAAGGTGTGAGAGAATGGCAGGACCTCAGCAGAAAAACAACACAAACATCCATGACTTACCCGGGGCTCGAACCCAGGTCCCTTAGATCAGTAGCCAAAATAGCCCCTTTTACAAAACAACCTATGGGTAAAACATATTTGCAAACTCTAGATAGAGAACGAATTATCAAACAGCTAATGCCTGACCACACATTGCGTGTAATTTAGGAACATGAATTCGATCAACTCATAAAAATTAACCCTTTAGCTGCAAGGATTTATCAGAACATCGAAGAGATTTAAAAAATAGCGCCTAGATCATTTCTTTATGGTGGACGATGTGAAACAATCTCTCTCTCTCATGTGACACAGCAGAAGAAAACTGCACCATCCGCTATTGGAATGTTTGTTCATTATACCCATTCACATGTAAACGTGGTGTATTTCCTGTCAGACACCCAGTTAGAATAACAGAAAATCACGACTGTGCTCAAGATACATATTTCAGAATAATACATTGCACAATTCTCCCCCCACAAAATTGCTTTCATCCTGTATTACCATATCGTTGTAGACAAAAACTTATTTTTCTCTATGTTCAACTTGTGCTGAGCTGGCACAAACAGACAGTTGTACATATTCAGAAAGTCAAAGATCACTGACTGGATCATGTGTTTCTCTAGAGTTGTACAGAGCCATGCGAGAAGGATATTGTTTACTCAAAATTTATGACGTTTGGCATTATGCTGAAAAAATCGTTTATGATACACAAAACCCTGGTTTATTCGGGAAATATATTGACACATTTCTAGAAGGTAAGCAAAGATATTCAGGATACCCTCTAAATTCGTGTTTCCCAACGTGGGGCCCACGCCCCACAGGGGGGCAATTCGAAAATGGACTCGTTCAGAGTTGAACCGTATGGCGGTTAAATTTTACATAGGGGGGGGGGGGCATAAGAATTTTTAGAAAGGCTTAAGTGGGGCATGGCACAAAAAAGGTTGGGAAACACTGCTCTAAATGTTACTAGCGATAAGCAGAAAGAAGAATTCTGTCAAAAAATTTTCGAAGCAGAGGGAATAAAAATTAAGCTTGAGGACATACAAAAAAGATACCAGACGATTCACATGTAAAATGTGTCTTAAGTGTCTATATGGGAAAATGTGCGAAGATTTATCTAGATTATCATCAACACTCATCAGTAGTCCACTTAAATTATTAGAAATAGCAAATGATCAATCAAAAATTCTTACTGATATTCACGCAATAAATGACAAACAGTTATTAATTTCATACAAACTAACAGAAAATTTTGTTCCAACAAATGAAAAGGGTAATGTAGTGGCAGCTTTCATTACCTCTCAAGCCAGATTAATTTTGTATGACTTATCCAAACTAGGGAAAAGGGTTTTATATATGGATACAGATAGTGCGATATTTAAAACATCTGACGATAGCTATGAACCAAAAAGTGGGAACTATTTAGGAGAATTTAAGGATGAAATTATAGACCAGTGGGGACCTGATGTAAGCATAAAAAGTTTTATTTCGCTAGCTCCTAAAAATTATATTCTATATATTTAACAAATAACCACGTGATTTCAAAAGCGAAAGGTTTAAACCATAGATTCCCAATGGGGGCGCTGGAGCCTTCCATGGGGGCGGTAGCGGATCCAGAGGCAAATGGGGGGCGTTGAGGCAGTCAAGAGGGGCGGTCAAATAAATAAATTTAATGGAATTTTCTGTGACAACCTTTTTATCTCTTCTATTCTGTGGTGTCTTCCAAAAGGTTGGGAATCACTGGTTTAAACTAAAAAAGTGTCAAAAGTAGAGAGAAGTGTACTCCAGAAGTACTTTTTGAAAAAGTGTCAAAAGTAGAGAGAAGTGTACTCCAGATCTACTGAAAAGCTTAATTAAAGGAGATCCACGTACAACATTCGATATACCTTTTAATGTTAGACTGAACAAATACGATGCTACCGTTAGAAATTGTCCTAAAAAGAAAAAATTAACATTTAACTTTAATAAACGTCTGTTTAAACAAGGTGAAAGTATCACTTATCCATTCGGATTTAAAGAGTGAATATTATCTCCGAAAGTAATGATTTATGTGAAGGTTATACAAAAATGATATTCTTATGTTATACAGCGCGTATGATGATGATTGTAAAAATAATTGATACAGAGGATATCTTATGTTATACAGAACGTATTATGATTGTAAAATTATTCATTCAATAATGATACTTTTATGTTATACAGAACATATTATGATTGTAAATAACTCATTCAATAATAATATTGTTATGTTATACAGAACATATTATGATTGTAAATAAATATTTTAAAAACTTGTCTGATGAATTCATAACAAGAGAACATACATACGAAAAAGTTATCAGTATAAAATCCTACATACCTGATTCAACTAGAAGAGAGAGAGAAGAGGGATGAACTCCCTCGTCGGAGTGGGGGCGAATCAGAGGGGCATGGTGCACGAATAGGCGAGTGCGTAGCCCTCGATCTCAGAAGAGGAGGAGGAGGAGAAAGATGATGGTAGAGGATGAGGTGGACTTATCGGTGAATATCTTATTGTGGAGCAAGAATCCTCCTCTAATGATGTATCCCACTGGGATCCTTCTACAGGATCCCCTTGAATGATTGAAACCCAGTTCTCTTCCTCCTCCTCGGGAAGATGAGGATCCTCAATAATTGCGTGATGACGGTTGCATAAACATCATCGATGTCCTACTGCCATCATGAAAATTGAGGACTCTTTATAGGATGAATCCCATCTTCCCTGTAGATTACTTCTCCCTGAGGACGAAGAGGACTTTTCTCTCTCCTATCTGCAGTATTGTGATCATTACAGCTGCAGCGTACATTTGCAGGAATGTTCTCCCTCAGTTCGTGCCACTCCACAAATCATCCTGCACCGCGATGAGTTGTGAAAAAAGTGGTCAACGAAGAAACAAAGCAATTATATCATTTTCGCTCACAGGTTTTTTAAATATAAATTCTTCAGGTACTTCGTTCTGACGTCTAAATTCCAAATATTTTCTTAATGTTGCTAGATAGTCACCAGCTTTTTTTTCTGGATTCTCTGAAGATTCCAAATTTTTTTTCATTTCGCTATCGAGAGATGATAGCTTGCGTTTGATAGAAGTTTTTGCAACTGGTCTTGCAGCGAATGTCATTTTGAAAATATACTTGTTAAACGCGCTTGACTACTGATCTACGGGACCTGGGTAAGGCATGGCTGTTTGTGTTGTTTTTCTGCTGAGGTCCTGCCATCCTCTCAGACCTTCTACTGTGGCATATAAACTGACATGCTCCTGTCAGACCTCTGTGGCAAGCAGCTACTTGAGGGGGTATTTTTTTATTTAAAAGAGGGAGGGTTGCGCCTAAAGGGGGGGAGCAAGAATCCCGATCCCATTTGTCGGATTAATTTCTTCTTACTACTGACACTGATTTCTTTCGAACCTAATTTTCGTATCATACATCGATGTTTTGATAAGCGATGCAAGGTTTCAGCTTTCGGTATTATATTGTTCTTCAAAAGATTATGACAGTGTTCACAGACGGCTAATATCTCTCTCCGTAGCACTTTTGAGCATATCTGCTCTTTTCTTCGGTGACAAACTCTGCAGATAGTGTAAGAATGATCTATGATTTCTAATTCTCATCTCATAAATAATATTTCTGGCGCTTCAAACGGTAATATTCTCGAACGCAATCTTTCTTCCTCTGACGTTATCACTCTACAGTCAATGAATAAATAACCACGAGGGTCCTTGGTTGCTATTTTATAGGCATCTAGTAAAACTTTAGTTTGTCCAGGATACATCTGTCTTGCTAAATAAGATAATGGACCCTTGTCTCTAGGATTCTTGAAGAGTACGATATATTGGGAGTTGAGAGATATATTTCTTGAGCATTTGCCTTGAAAAAATAAGTTTTGAGTGATTAAAACCACTGTAACATTCAAATGATGCGAACCTCGTGTAAACAGATCTGCGACTCACTGATCATTCCCAGATTCTGCTATGAGGTCATCCGGAATAAGAAGTGTGTTTTTCTGGACTAAATTGGAGAGATGGTAAACTTTTGATGAAATTCACCTTCTGTTTGAAGGGTTCAAAAGCATCTTACCATAGAGAATAACAGTATATTATTTTAGTGGGTACAGGACTGAACATTTTGTTTGCATGACGTCATCATCATCATCATCATCCTCAAGCAGCCATGGGCTACGGAGGTCCAACCAGACCATGCAGTTTAATTCTCCAAGCATATCTGTCCTGAGCTACATCTGCTGCATCTGGCCACTGCACACCAATTCTAAAAAGGTCCTGTTTGACATTGTCTGCTTACCGCATCCTAGGTCTCCCCCTCCTTCTGAGGCCTCTATGCACAGTGTTCATAACCCTATTCGCCAATCTATAATTATCCATACGGGCAACATGGCCAATACAACGGAGTCTCTCCCTGCACAATATGCTGCTTAAAGGAGGTTGCAGACTCCTTTGCCTAACCTTATCATTAGTTACAAAGTTAAACCACCTAATACCCAAGATACTGCGTAAGCATCTAGAATCAAAAGCATCTACTTTCCTGTTACCTTGTTTACACAGCGTCCAAGTTTCACTACCATAACTAACCCTAGAATGAACCAAACTATTATACAGTCTAATTTTAGTCTTTAGGTGTATACGCCTATTTCTACACAATCTCCATAGATTCTTAAAAGTCCCGGCAGCAATACCTATTCGTCTGTTAATCTCATGCCGCACATCACCAGTATCAGTTACATAGCTCCCAAGAAAATTAAACTGTGACACCTGCTCAAGACTGCAACCATTCAGGTCAACTGAATCACAGCCTGCCTGACCAATTTTCATCACTTTAGTTTTCTCTCTCTTTATAACCAAACCTACTCTACTACCAGTTTCATCAACAGCTCGAATGAAAGAGTTCATCTCATCAACATCATTTGCCAAAAGGGTTAAATCATCAGCATAATCCAAATCAGAAATTTTCGTATCTCCAGTCCATTTAAGGCCAAAATCTTTCCCTTGCAATGAATTTCGTATAACGTTATCAATAACCAAACTAAAGAGAAAAGGAGACAAAATGCACCCTTGTCGAACACCAGAAGTAATGCTAAACCAATTGCTACAAGACTTACTAACTCTCACACACGACTCAGTGTTATTATAGAGAGCTTTCATTATGTTAACTAACTTGTCTGGTATGCCATATGATCTCACAATCAACCACAAATTATGACGATCAACAGAGTCGACAGCCGTTTTGAAATCAACAAAGCTAGCAACCAAAGGTTTCTGAAACTCTAAACATTTCTCAAGAATCTGCCTAAGTGAAAATATCTGATCCACACATCCCCTACCACTTCTGAATCCACATTGCTCATCACGCAATTGCCTGTCAACCAGATTCTTAATTCTATTAAGCACAATCATGGAAAGAACTTTACCTGGAACAGAGAGTAGGCTGATACCTCTACAGTTATCACAAGAACTGCGATCATATTTGTTGAAAATAGGGATAATAATAGCTCTGGTAAAATCTTTAGGAACCATGCCTTTATCATAAAAGTTATTCAAAATTTCAGTCATCCAAGTGGTAACCAAAACATTCCCAGCTCTGAGCATTTCTGTAGTAATTTCATCTACCCCTGGGGATTTATGAAGTTTAAGTTTAGAGATAGCCAAACTAACTTCAGATTCTGTTATAGGGCCAACATTAAAGCTGCCAATGCATCTATCATCATTACAAACAATGGGAATAGAACTGACCACATTGTTTAGAACATCACTGAAATGCTCAACCCACCTAGCCATGACAGAATCCTCACCTTCTATAACATTACCTAGTTTATCTTTCAATCCCTGTATGCCTGTCCGTTTTCTACCACATCAAACATTAACTATCTGGTACAGCTCTATGCTGTTGTGCTGCCTAACTGCTTCCTCAGCTTTGTCAGCCAAGCTATCAAGCCAAAGATTCTTATCAGTAGCTAACTGATGCTTTACACGTTTATTAAGCTCTCTGTAATCTTTTCTATTAGGACTAGTAGGGTACTGATTAAGGACATTCCTGCAGTTCCTTCTTTCCGAAATAAGCTCAATTGCCTTATCACTTAAATAAGTCTGTCTCCTCTGCTCCTTTTTTCCTAAAAGAGTACTGTTAGTTTCCAAAAAAAACCTGTTTAAAATGGCCCCATTCTTCTTCAACTTCAAATTAAGCAAACCATGACTGTCATAATGACTAAGTAACCTATCATGGTAAGCTTTAGCTATAACTGGGTTTTTCAGAGCTTCAGTATTAAAGGTAAATTTTTTAACCCTAGCACAACACTTTTTAAGTTTAAGTTGCAAGACACTTTCAACAAGGTAATGGTCAGATCCAATTTCAGCTCCCCTATATGCCCTGGTATTTCTAACAGAACTAGCCCATTTGCTATTAATTAATATATAATCAATCATATTCCTATGCAGCCCATCAGGTGAAACCCATGTGTATTTATGTATGTCACGGTGTTTGTAATATATGTTGGTTATTCTGAAACCATTGAGTTTACTTACCTGTAGGAGACGTTGCCCATTGCCATTGCAGTTACCAATACCAAAAGGGCCTATCACCCCTCCCCAAAGATCAGAGTCAGTACCAACTTTGGCATTGAAGTCACCAAGAACAAGGGTAATATCTCCTTTCTTGACAGAATTCAAAATATCCTGAAGTTGTCCGTAAAACCTATCCTTCTCATCCTCATCAGCATCCTCAGTGGGGGCATAACAGCAGATAACATTCAAGTCTTTAATGCTTGTCTGAAATTTTGCTGTAAGAAACATTTCATTAATGCACTCATATACTAGAAGAGCATCACTAGCATGTCTGCTGAGCAGCAGACCACGCCTTGGTGATGCTTTCCATCCTCCCTCCCTGTAAAGAGAAATTTAAAGTTATTTTTAAGTATCTCACCTTTACCTGTCCATCTGGTCTCTTGCAAGCCTAGAATATCTAGGTTATAGAACTGGAATTCCTGCATGAGGACATCAAGAGAATAATCTCTATGTAATGTCTTCACGTTCCACATTCCTGCAGAGAGAAAATTATTAGTAGGATTTTTAAAGAAATTAGGTTTATTGAGATTGGTAGGGCCAACAATATCAAACAGCCCCCTAATCGCAGGCATGGGGCAAAGACTCGTTCCTCCTCCGCTAAAGGCTGAAGTCACCAATGCTGGTAGGAACTTCAGGCACCACCTTTTCAAGTGGACTTTTTCAAGAGCCACATGGCCTGCCTGAGACACATTACTCCAGTTTAGGCTTGACGATGCCCAACTAGCTAAGTAAGGTTCAGGTACCTGCGATGGCCTCTGATTAGGATTATCCACCAGCTGATATAAGGTATCCCATGCCTCTGTTCACTTAGAGCGGGCAACCCAGAAGCAAACAGAAAACACAGCGGCAGACTCTCCCTCAACAGAGGCCCACCAGTGCAGCAAGTCCAGGATCAATAATCAAGCTCGAATCCATAAACAAGTCCAGGATCAATAATCAAGCTCGAATCTATAAACAAGTCCAGTCTAGTAGGTATAAATGGTCAGCACCAGGACCCTGTGAAGTTGACCACTCCTCAGCAGGGTTGAAAAAAAGAAAAAAGTGGCCATAGATGACCAGATCAGCAGGCCATACTGAACTGGCAGCCCTCCCCTTCTGTTCCCTTCCAAAAGAGAATATCTCTTTTGAAAGGTACTAACGGCCTGCACCACGAGAAGGCGGGGTCGGACATTAGGTGCTAGACCTGGCCGGTTCTGTGCATCATCACTAGGGATTGGTACACAGCTCTCCTTCCAGTTTACGCCTAGCTACCATTTACAGGCAATATGATATACATATCAAGTTTAATAATAATAATTAAGATATTTAAACGTATCATGGCCGTTCCATGGCTGAGTGGTTAGCACGCTTGGCTACTGATCTAAGGGACCTGGGTTCGAGCCCCGGGTAAGGCATGGTTGTGTGTGTTGTTTTTCTGCTGAGGTCCTGCCATCCTCTCAGATCTTCGACTATGGCATATAAACTGACAGGCTCCTGTCAGACCTCTGTGGCAAGCAGCTGTTTGAGGGGGTATTTATTTTATTTTATTAAACGTATCAAGTTTAAAACAAATGTAGATTTTCCACACTGTGATGGTCCAGCTACAATAATGGCACACGGAGATTCCATCTTACAAAAGACTATTTAATACTCCAGAGTCCGATTAAATAGCAATATCAATTATTCGTTCAAGTCCAGATTACAGGAATTATAATCTGCTGATATGTGAGATAGACTCACACCTCTAGCCCTTTGACACAAAAAATATAGACAGTGAAGTCCACAGGTGTTAGCTTTAGGATCTTGCACTTAATACCAAGGATATATTACACGTTTCATTCCATTTTCAATATAGTAAGATTCCATATCTGTAGGAGGATGTCCTAGAGGATCAAAATGTTCCACACTATAGTCATTCATGTAAACGGCGATACAGTGTGTTCCTGAAGAAGTAGAATCATCTGTGTTGTATATGAACATACATGGTTTCGTAGCAATATGAGGTAATTGGTCTCTTGCGAACACTCCTAGGGAAAGGGGAGATGTATAAGCATCCCTTTTGAATATTTCCCATCTAGCTAATATTAACTCAGTTCAGCTGTATTGCATCCATCAGGCAGAAAAATCAAATAGTACTTTTCTGTCTTGACCAATTTCCAGAAGATTTTCAAACTCGGCATAGAAGATCACACTCACTGCATGAGGTAAAGCAGCACCAAATTTGAGTTCTAGTCTACAATTTCCAGATTTTATCACATTAGAATAATCATTACATTCTTTTCCTTCTGGGGATAACTCAAATCTATACAATATAAAACCTTTTGAATATGAAGCACGTCCAAATGGAAGACCCTTATCAGTTTTCCATATATCTAAACTTTCGAGAAGTGTCGGATAAGATCGTAGGTACTGATTGTTTCCAAAATCTGGTGTTAAGGGTTGCAAAGGGAACGAGTTGGAATCCTCGTGTTAAAAAGTTTAAGTTGTAATGCTTGAAGTTGTAGGGATTTTTAGCATAATTTCCATTCAAAGCAGCCGATTCAACAAGTCCAACAATACACCATTTGAGTAGTTGTACAGAAAATAAATTATCTTTTGTTATTGCAGTAATGCCTGGAGCTAGTGCATAGCTTTGCATCTCTATTCTTCATACAGGATATTTTGCTGTTGTGGTCTGTAACATTTGAGCATGAGCAATGAGTACATTTTGTTAGGGCAGTGTAACTCAGTTCCATATATTGTAATGATATTCATCGTTTTGAGCTAATGGGAATAACTTTTCGTTGCTCACAATTCCTGCAATTCCACAATATTATTTATTCAAAAATTGATATCTGAAACTTTTTCAAATTTTCATCTGAACGTTACGTTGCCGACATATTACTGTAGTCACCTGTCTCGCAGACCCAGTTTGAAAGAGATTCTATAGAAACTGAGTTTTGTTTCATAAGTTTCTCTTCTGCCAAACGTTACACAATACTTCATCATCGTTCGCACTTCTAGTTAAAAACGGCAGCAAGTAAACAGAACAGAAAATAAATAACATAGGAATAAATTCGTATCAGAATCCAATTTTGAAACTACGGTAAACAGCGTAAAAACGTACACTCTTACGAAGCGAGTAGCAATCAAAACAGCGGATCGCCAACGCCACAGTGGACGAAAATGTAACTAGCGCTACTGTCGCTTCACGTCTTGAAATCAGCAGGCATTCCCATTACGTAGGCATCGGACTGAACCTTCGAGCGACAGGTGCACAGCAGGTGGTTGAGGGTCAGTCCCCGACGTTGAATGAGAGTGGAACAACATTTTTGCAACCGATTCGATCAAACTTTGTCAAGCATGTTGAATGACAAAACAGTATTTGGTATTGTTGAAGAAGTATGAGCAAAACATAGTCTCTAATAACAGAAAGTTTACACAAGTTAAGTTCCCGTAAGCGAAAAGTATTTCAATTTTCATATCTTGATGAGGAATCGGCTGGCTGAATGAAAAAACAAAACATCTACGAGCCTCTTCGGAGGGGGACCATAGCCCCCGTGGTCCCCTCCTTATGATCGCCACTGCTTATGGCTCATCTGACCCTGATCATAATTATCTGTTTGTCCATATATATGTGTATGATTAATATTAGCTAGACGGGAAATATTCTCCTTCTCATATCTGAGACTTCCTCCAACTTCGTTGGTCTTTCCCACTTGAGCACACGTCAGAAAACCCGGAGCACATTTACAATCGGACAAAAAATGTATAATATTTTTCGGATTGATGATCTGAGCATCCAGCATATTTCTATCAACGTCACACAGCGTTTTGCTTTGCGACCTAAAGTTTAGTCATTTTCATGTCCAATTCTTTAGGATCCAGAAATATTAATTTCAGAACGGAATACGTGAGCATTCTTTTTGAATTTAAATCGCTGTCTCCCTCTGGGTTTCAACATTTGGTCCAGAGAGATCCTGGCATTGAAGTCAGGGAATCAAACACTTAAGTTTTTTTCAGTCTCAGTTCCTTCTATCATAACGGAAGCCACAAAATTTATCTATCCAAACTGGAAGACGTTTTTTCAACGATTCCAATTTTCATTATTCTCATATTCTGCATTTTGCAGAAGACGAAATATCAGATGTGGACAGCTTCAATATATAGGACGAATACAAAAATCCTGTAAATAATTTTCCAATATCCCATAAGCTAAAAGTCTTATCACCATTTCTATTTTTATAGCTAAATGAGGAATTCGGGTTACATTAAATCGCTTACCAAAAAATGACCTTATTGCATTCAGCATTATACTAACGGTATTCGACTGATCATAATGGGTCACCCAAATAAGAAACTTTATAATGCCAATAGTAATGTCTGGCGAAACGCCAAGACAGAGATTTCGAAACAGAGTTTAGATTTTTATTTTTTTTTCCACAACGTAACAAATAAAAATATATGCTTATAACAATATCTGATATTATTCTCAGTTCTGGTATTGCGTGACTTTTCTGTTATTAGAGACTATGTGTTGCCGATACTTCTTTAACAATACCAAATACCGTTTTGTTATTCAACATGCTTGACAAAAGTTTGATCGAATTGGTTGCAAAAATGAATGATTTTCATTTATTTCTGGGAAGACAGACACCTGGCGCCTTCGATCCCTCATATGAAGACGTGTAGGGGCATAAAAAGGTATTTTGTAGTCCAGAAATGACACTTTTTACTACAAAATCCTTCATATGCCCCTAATTGGCTCCCTCCAGGCTTGAGATATATGACCGCCCTCGGTCATAAAGCCTCCCTCGGAGAACATGAGGTGCTGCACCCAATGCTGTTGTCTGGAGCATTTGTTGTGAAAATATTCTAATCTCGATTCAGGTTATTATTCGTCAATGGCAAAAGAATGTATGGGACAAATTCCGTCAATGGTTAGGGGGTGGGATGATAAATTCGATAAATATTAAAAAGGGGTCGCGAATAATTCTATCACGTCAGCAAGCATTTTTTAATATCAGGTCAACATGTGGATTTTAAGGGGGTAATTTTAAGGAGGGAGGGGGGTAGCGAAAATTTATGTCAGTAGCAAGGAGTGTCGAAAAAATTGTCAGTTGTAAAGGTGATCGCGACTGGAAAAAGTTTGAGAACCCCTGCTCTGAATAAAATTTACACAATATGATTAACTTTTGGTTAAGTACTTTATAGGTATTTAGTAAGGTACTGGGTTCGAGCCCTGGGTAAGGCATGGATGTTTGTGCTGTCTTTCCGCTGAGGTCTTGCCTTCTTCATACATCTTTTCTATGGCGTATTAAACTGACAGGCTCCTGTCAGACCTACGGGGCAAGCAATTGCTTGAGGAAGTAAAACACTAAAATAATCATTTGAATCAAAACGCACACATTTTCGTTTTATGCAGCAAAGTGTAGTAACTTTGATGTAATATCTGTGGATTCAAAAAAAAATTAATTTTTAACTAGAAGAACGCATATCACCTCTGGCGCATATGAGAATCTCGTTTTCAAAGAGAATGAAGCTATCAATTTGAAAATTAATTTGAGCTAGTGGATGATGCGATACACTATAAATATATAAATAAAATAAATACCCCCCTCAAGCAGCTGCTTGCCACAGAGGTCTGACAGGAGCCTGTCAGTTTATATGCCAGAGTAGAAGGTCTGAGAGGATGGCAGGACCTCAGCAGAAAAACAACACACACACATCCATGCCTTACCCGGGGCTCGAACCCAGGTCCCTTAGATCAGTAGCCAAGCGCGCTAACCACTCGGCCACGGGATAGTGTTGATAAACCTAAAAAATTAAATAATTAAACCTAATAAATATTTTACCTTCTGCTAGAAGTTATCCTCTTTAGAAGTGTTATATGAGTATCAAACTCTTTGATATATCCTATGGTTTTTGGCCAAAACAAAGTGACAAAGTCCAATTAAGTAAAGCCAAGTTAAACTGTTAATAAACAGTATTTCCTTACCCTGGAGGTTACTTATGGCAATTTTACAAATGGAAGCATGGTCCTGCAACTAAAATATTGAGCAACATAGGTGATGTGACAATAAATCCTTCACTAAAAGAAGAAAAGAACAACAGAGAGTTAAAATCAGTATAAATTGGGACGACCAAAGATGGAAAATGGAAGCAGTAAAATGAAATAGGTAAAGAAAAAATTTCTTTATGGTTCACTTGAATAAAATATTAAAATTTTATTACTCAGTAGTCATGGAAATAATTTACTCCTTCTATCGTTGATGATTCCTGAATGATGGAATAGCAAGGCACTGCAACAGTTCTCCGCCTCTACAAGGTGAAATAGCTACAGTTGGCCATCATAGAGCATGATCAAGCTAGTGGTCCTATATAGGGAGCATGATAGGCAGAAGTTGGCAAACGCAACTGTCGATTTCTATTGGCTGCTGTCACTTGACTACTGGATGCTATAATCTTGGGGCGCCATTTCTGGACCTCGATTGTGCTGCTGGTACCTGTGGTCCATCTCTGTGAGAGTTACAGGTGTGTTGGTTCTATTGTATTCGATGGTTGTGTTTTAATTAGACTCCTGTTGTATTTTAATCTTCACTTGTTTTCTTTGACAAGTTTATGGATTTTAAGTTCGTAAAAAATACTACATTGTGCTCTACCGAAGTTTATATTTAGCCAGTGAAGAGTGAAATTTAGAGCTTCATAGCATCAAATATAGCTTTTTTACGAATAAATATCCTTAAAGATCAATGAAAGCTATCTCACTCATATCTCTAATTTGGTCACATTCGTTTAATATTTAAAACGTTATGGAAGCTGAAACCCTTAAAAACATTGCTGGACATATAAATTAATCTCAAACACTAATTAAAACACATTAACCGTTATAAGAAATGGTTTACTGAAATAACTATAATTTTAGAAGGTCGCATAAGGATTTTTTTTTGCATATTTTCAAGAAAAATATTTCTTAAGATGAGCTTTTAAATGTGGAGTCGGTGTTAAATGTTCCAGATTCACTAACTGTTTAAATATTGGACAAATATTTTTGTAAATCGACATTTCAGAGAAAATTTCAATTGGACAGAAAAATATCACTGGAGATAACCAGTTCAGTAAAAATGAGTTTTTAAAGTTGAAGAGCATAAAATTTGGCTTATCAATGGCATAATAAAAATTATAATATAATTCTGTAAAGCTCAGAATTTTAATTTATATTTTCCTTTCACATCTTGTGAAAGACACATGATCACAAAGAATGTTATAGTTCCCCGTTTAGGAGAATTTCCCGTGAACCTGAAGTATACCCACTGAACCTGAAGTATACCCAGAAATTCCAATGGTATGTGTGTATATGTGTTTGGTGGGGGGAGGTTTTCTTCATTCAGTTTCGGGAAGGGTTTGATAATTTAGTCTCAGGGGGTGGGGGACTGTCTGAGAATAAGACTTCAGTAGGGTTTCACGATTACTAAAACATTCCACCAAACAGGAAAGGTTAAAATGATATTCTGTGTGGAATCAGTGTTAATAATTGTTGTTTTCTTTTTTAAATCTATTTTTAATATCAGATTTAAAATATGAAGCTAAAATAAAATTATACAAAGATAACTGTTTTTGAATTTCAAAGCAGATAGATAAGTTTGATATTTCGTATAAGACAACCATATTTTCAGGAGGGGGCAGACCCCCTGGGTATATCCCTGCCCCAAGTAAAAAGGTTTCATTTGACATATAACTCACTACTCTCGAGTTGAAAAGATATAGCTGAGCAGTCGTTTTCTAATTTCCACCCATATTATTATTAGCATTATAAATTAAGGTTGTGATGCTAATTTTTTAGAGCCTATGACATTCTCCACATCACTAGTTTCATTTGCTGATGCAGTTTGGTGAGCGAATTAGCAAATCATTCTATGGAACTATCCCTCCCACTAAAGCTTCTGCATCCCCATATAAATTCGGGGAAAGAATTTCTCTCAGTCTGTAAGATTTCGGATCACCAAATTCGGTGAAATGCCCAAATGAAAAATATTGCCATATTTTTGGCAATTACTTCATTTCGATTGGCCATCAGGTTGAGTGATGTGTTGGGAATACAGTTGTGATAAACCGACAAATGTCAAGAGGAAAACAATAGAAAAATGTTGTTTTTTCATAAATATGTTAAAAATTGAGAAAAAAGAAAAGGAAAAAAAAAAAACACACATATTCTTATGTATTCCCAAAAAAGTAAAAATAAATAAATAAGGCATCCAATGGTGCAATCAATCATTGAATTCGTATTCACTTGAAAGGAAAATAAGGTGCCAGTAATTATTTCTTGTGCAGGTAAATTGGTACCATATCTTCCTTTGAAGATAATTAAGCAAGTGATTTCACCATAGGTATGCTTTAGTTTAATTTTTTTGCTTATTAGAGCGCACGTAAGAAGACAAAACCACATTTTTAAAGCCACATAAGATTGTAAAGTTGCTTTCTAATCTATGTTTTTAACTTTGCCACTAAAAATATTTCGCCAACGGCAGTACCAAGCTGAAAACACCGCTTCTCGTCCGATCACCTAAGTTAGGCAACTTTGTGCGCGGTCAAATACCTGGGAGGATGACCACTTGGGAATACCTAGTGCAGTTGGCAAAAAAAAAATCTGCTGAGGACCCGCCATCCTCACAGATCCTTCTACTAGGCGTATTAAACTGACAGGCTCCTGTCAGACATCTGTGGCAAGCAGCTGCTTGAGGAGGTATTTATTTTTTTTTAAGATTGTCAAGTTGTTTTCTAATTTATGTTTTTAACTTTGCCACTAAAAATACCTATATTCAGAAACTTTCATTTGACATGTTAACATCAACCATTTTTTCGGGGGAGAAAGAAATGGCGTGATTTGAAATAGTCTAAGATATTGTATACATCACAAGCTCTTATTTAAGATAAAATTTGTTTGGGTTAACCCTTGCTAAATCCCACCCCCTTTTTTGTGTAGGGAGGAGGTGGCAAAAGGGGGGTGAATTCGAAGTTGATTAGGCAGGTTGGGAATCGATCCTCACATTAGGAATTTTCATTTGACACTTATAACTGTGGCCCTTCACTTCAGAAGATATACTAGAAGAAGGATTTTTACATTTCTCCTTTTTAGGGACCATATTAGCCCACTTTGCGGGTGACGATCTTTAAATAAGTTTTGATCATCAGGTAGCCTGGCTCTCTATCTTTCTGTAGGTGTCTGTGGTTTTTAATATCCCGCTTCCCAAGATTTCATTTGACATACAATTGTTACTTTCAGCCTTCACATTTGAAAGCTATAGTAGAACAATCCTTTACATATTTACCCTTTTTTTTAGGGGGAAGAAAACATGGTGGTTAAATTCTTACAATCTGTGACTTTTCCATGTCATAAGCTTTCATTTGACATATAGCTAGTTTATCTCTGCCCCTGTGTTCCGAAAATATGGTGAAACAATCGTTTTAATATGTCTCCTTTTTTAGCGGAGGGGGAAGAAAGATAGCGGATAAAGTTTGTAAAGCCTATGACACTTCTTACGTTACAAACTTTCATTTGACACATTAAGTTTAGCTCTCGAGTTCCAGAAATATAGTGGAACAACTCTCTTAACAAACACAGGAAAGAAAACAACAAACAAATGACGTGAGAAAAGTAAAAGGAAGATTGTAAAAAAAGGAAAGATGTGTTAAAATCAGTTACTTCTTTTTGCTTCTGGCGCTTGCATATATTGTACATTTATTATGTATTTGATAAAATGTCCAGATGAAAAATATTGCCATATAGTTCCAAGGCTCCCGTTAATGTTAAGCATTTTACTTTAAAGTAAAAAAAATATTGTTTGGGACTGACTGTATGAAGGAATCATTATTGCCCAGATTTCCAAATTAATATATTGATTGCATTGTAATACAATTCCAAAAATATCAATCAAAATTATTATCGAATAAAGAGGACAAATAGCAATTATCCAGATGCGAAACATTTCCATGCATTTTAAATTAGAAAGAGCTATTTCAAAGTTACTCCGTCCCCATGTGTGTGTTGGCGAAGCGAGATAATTAATCTACCTTGTAGAGCCAAAATATGGCGATCATGAACACTGTGTCTCTGTTTGCCAACCTCTTCCTATATAGGACCACTAGGTGAAGCCGGTCAAGCATTGAGACTACTGATTGGTAGTAAAGTTTTCATTTAGAGTATGGCAACAAAGTATCCCGTTATGGCGGCTTTGTTGATTTCGCTTATTGTAAAAATTGTTTTAATATTATAATAAAGTGGATTTTATTTTGTTAATAAACATCGGATTATCATAAAAGATGCGCTTTACATTGCTTAAAGAAAACACTTTTAGGTGGGAAGGAGAAGGCATCAAAACTGATAGAAGGAAGTTGAATCAACTTCATTATAAGTAAGAAACTAATTTGTTATTGTTAGAAAAGCATACATTTTATTGATGATATTTTTAAAGATATATATATAATATTAAAATTGTTCAACTGTACCATATTGATGTATATTTTGTTTTTAATTGTCGAGTAGATTTTTTTTACATTATGCATGTTCAGTATTATTACTTTGACTTTTTAAAATGTAAACCTTTTTTAATGCGTATTTCTTATTGAAAACAAAAAGGTGAACTACATTAAACATGTCCATGCTACGCTGCAGTATAGGGTCCTCAGATTCATCCGCATAGTTACTACATCGTGATTTGTGGGATTGTTCTGTAATATTCTTCAATGTAAATATTCTATTTTATAATGCATTTTTAAATTTATGTTAGACGTTTTATTACATGTTTTTTTTTTGGTAAAAATTGCAGTTGTTTAGTTCTGGTATTATGACACTTATGTGCTGTTTCATATAATTGTCTATAATGAGATTATTTATTTATGGGGCTTTTTTTAAGTGCGGAACCAAGGTTATTTCCTTAGCAATAAGTGTTTTTAATTAAATCTACTTTTGATATGATTTATTTCTGGGGCTTTTTTAAGGGCGGAACAAGGTTTCATTCCTCAGTGATAAGCGTTAATGAACACTTGTTCCGATGGAATTATTTTAAGGTTTATTTTCAAGTGCGGAAACCTGATTTTCTTTTGTATAGCATTGTATATATGGTACTTCCTTTTTATAGTGGCCTTGATGAGCGCCAGTAGTAATTGTTCGCCAATCTTCGTATCCAGTGAATCTGTGGTCTGCATTATAAAAAAATGCCCCAATTGAGTGGATGCCAAGTGAGAACGAATCAGTAAAGTGTTTTTTATTTGAGTTAGAATACTAGTATTTCACTTTACTACTTGTCAAATCCATTTCAGTGAATTTAACAGATGCCAATGATATCTAGTTTTTGATGACTTTTGGAATCTGTTTTTTGACCTTTACTCTCTTTGGTATTTTTCGGTTAATGAATAAAAAACACTTTACTGATTCGTTCTCACTTGACCTCCACTCAATCGGGGCATTTTTTATAATGCGGATGACAGATTCAATGGATATGAAGATTGGTGCACAATTACTACTGGCGCCCCTCAAGGCAGCTATAAAAAGGAAGTACCGTATATATTATGATGTATATCCTATAAACATGTCTAAAAGTAGATGTGGAACAGACTACTTTTTCATCGCGGTGCATTCGGACAGTCTGCGGTGTAAAAAAAGTAAGATGGCAGCTGAGGACCCGATACTACAGTTCTGCCCATGCCCGGATCTCAAGAAAAATATCGAGGGGGAGATGGTAAGAGACTGTATTTCCAAATCAGTATAACATTTTCCACTCCGTTTTCATCATCATCATCATCATCCTCAAGCAGCCACGGGCTACGGAGGTCCAACCAGACCGTGCAATTTAGTTCTCCAAGCAAGTCTATCCTGAGCTACATCTACTGCATCTGTCCACTGCACACCAATTCTAACATGGTCCTGTTTGACATTGTCTGCCCACCGCATCCTAGGTCTCCCCTTCTTTCTGAAGCCTTTAGGCACACTGTTCATAACCCTATTCGCCAATCTATAATTATTCATACGGGTAACATGGCCAAACCAACGGAGTCTCTCTCTGCACAATATGCTGCTTAAAGCAGGTTGCAAACTCCTTTGCCTAACCTCATCATTAGTTACAAAGTTGAACCACCTAATGCCCAAGATACTGCGTAAGCATCTGAAATCAAAAGCATCTAGTTTCCTGTTATCTTGTTTACAAAGTGTCCAAGTTTCACTACCATAACTAACCCTAGAAAGAACCAAACTATTATACAGTCTAATTTTAGTCTTTAGGTGTATACGCCTATTTCCCACATTCTCCATAGATTCTTAAAAGTCCCGGTAGCAATCCCTATTCGTCTGTTAATCTCATGCCGCACATCACCATTATCTGTTACATAGCTCCCAAGATAATTAAACTGTGACACCTGCTCAAGACTGCAACCATTCAGATTAACTGAATCACAGCCTGCCTGACCAATTTTCATCACTTTAGTTTTCTCTCTGTTTATAACCAAACCTACTCTACTACCAGTTTCATCAACAGCTCGAATGAAAGAGTTCATCTCATCAACATCATTTGCCAAAAGGGTTAAATCATCAGCATAATCTAAATTGGAAATTTTAGTATCTCCAGTCCATTTAAGGCCAAAATCTTTCCCTTGCAATGAATTTCACATAACATAATCAATAACCAAACTTACGAAAAAAGGAGACAAAATGCACCCTTGTCGAACACCAGAAGTAATGCTAAACCAATTGCTACAAACCTTACCAACTCTCACATATGAATCAGTGTTATTATAGAGAGCTTTCATTATGTTAACTAACTTGTCAGGTATACCATATGATCTCACAATCAACCACAAATTATGACGATCGACAGAGTCGAAAACCTTTTTGAAATCAAGAAAGCTAGCAACCAAAGGTTTCTGAAACTCTAAACATTTCTCAAGAATCTGCCTAAGAGAAAAAAATCTGACAGGTCTTTAAAAAATTTCTTGAAAAATGCACGAAATATAAATAAGTTTAATAATTTTTTTTCTCTATTACCCTTACTAGCATTCTGAAATGGGGAGGGGATTAATCCCTCCCCCCTTTCAGAATCCAGAAAAGAAAGATACAGTCCTGCATGTATCTAATAACAAGTGCAGAGCCTTAATAGCTCTTTTTGCACTCAAGGCAATAGAAAATTTTGCCACCACCCATCCAATATAGTTTCATGACAATTTGCAGAAAAAAGAAAAATAGGTCTTTTTTCTATGCCCCCTCATCTATGCCTTTACTATTGTTATGACCTTGTACAGGTGCATTGAAATTCCATTTGCAGATGCTATCATATCTTTAATATTGCCCTAATTCCGTGACCTGAATTTCTTTGTTTATATCTAAATTAAAATTATGCATGTCATCAGGGGTAAATGAAATCACTGCTGAAACACTTAGAGCTGGGAATGATTCATTTGTCACTGTAGTGTTAAATATTTCTATGATAAAGCTAAGGATTGCACAAAAAATATTCTTATTTTTCAAGAAAGATGATTGCAGTTCTTGTGATAACATTAGATAACAAATTGAAACTTTTTTTTTGTAACATTGGTCACAGGATATTTTTAACTAATTATGGTGTGCTAAATTCAAATATGGTTGTGAAAAATCTGCAGCACGTACAGTTTTTTTTAAATTACAGATTACTGTATTTCAAATTTCAATGAATATGCATATCTGGGAAATAAATGTGACTATTTTATTAAATTGCAACTTAAAACTTGTTAATTAATTATATGATTACAGTGAAAAAAATTAGAAACATAGTTATAACCACTGAATATAAAGTAACAAATGAAATAATATTGAAATAATATTGAACATCTTTTATACCTCAAGAAGTTAATTTTTGTCTTTTATGTGCTGAGGTATCTTCCTTCTGCAAGAACCAGTAGTAGTCACCTGTCATTGCATTGCTGGGCCCCACCTGCCTTGGTATCTCTCCTCCGTGGTTTGGATATCCTGGTCAAATCTTTCCCCTTGCTCATCACTGACAGCTCCTAAGTTCTTGGAAAAGAAGTTGAGATGCAAGTGCAAGAAATGGATCTTTAAAGACATTTGGCAGCCAAGATTTTCATAATTTTTGAGATCTTGAATGAGCTGACAGTAATTTTCCTCTTTGTAATTCCCCAGAAAACTCTGGACCACAGATGTAAAGGATTTCGATGCAGCACACTCCTTCATATTCAGTTTTTTCTTGAAGACAGTATCATTCAGTAGCTTCCTGATCAGAGGACCAACAAAGATCCCTTCCTTGAGTTTGGCATCACTTAAGTTTTTGAAATTCTTCCTTCAAGTGTAACAACCCTTTACCAGTTTTGTCCATAGCCTTTGCAAAGTTTTTCATAAGCCCAGTTTGATGTGTATTGGTGGAAGCAGAACATCAGAGGGGTCAACTAGAGGCTTATACCTCATATTACTCTTTCCATCTTTTTTGCGCCAGTCTTTTGTAGTGTTCCTTTCTGGCCCTACTGTCACAAACAGAAAACAGCAAAATTTTGTGAAGCCTTCTTGGAGCCCGAGCAAGAGAGAGTTGACTTTTTGGTCACCACATATTATCCTCTTAAACTGGTCATATTTTACAGCAGTGAGTATTTTTTCCATGCTTTCATAAGTTTCCTTCATTCCCACAGTGTGTGTCACTGAAATGGAAGGTTTTTGGTTTTCTTTATGCAAAAGGACAGCTTTTAAGCTGAATTTTGATGAATCTATAAATATATGCCATTCCTTAGGGTTGTGAGTAGTTCTAATTTCTTCCATCAGCCCTGAAATATCTGTGCAGAAAAATACAAATTTGTAATAATAAGGTTAAAGCAACTTTCTCTTTCTGAGCACAGAGACTGGTACCCTTGGCCAGAAGATTCCACTCTTGAACCTAAAACCTCAGCTTATTGTTTGGAAAGTCCTAGGTCTCGAACCAGATCATTTAGTTCATTTTGCTCAATCAGGTGAGGCTCGTCTAACTTTTTAGGGGGTGTATGTAGAATCAGGATCTATATGTGCCTCAAAGTTTTTCTCTGATGAATGTGAATCGATCTCCTCCCAGTTGCGTGGAGGTGTTGGTATAGGAAGATCTTCTGCATGAGGAATTGGCCTTATGGCTGAAGGCACATTTGGATATTGTATTTTGCTTTTATTCTTTTTTGAAAAGCCTGACACTTTAGTTAAACAAAAATAGCTATCATGCAAGTGACTAGTTGGCTCATGCCAAACCATTGGAAGTGCAAAGGGCATGAAATTTATCTTACCTTTCAACCATTCATTCAGACCAACAAAGCACGAAATGCAACACACATGTGAAGCTCATGTTTTGTCCTGATCTCCAACATGACATTCAAAATACAAGTTATAGGCTTTCTTCATAATCTTTGTCAAAGAACGACCCTGAGATTTTAAAATATAATTTCCACACACATAACAAAACTTATCTGGCATGTTAACACATCCACGACACTGCTTGTACCATTTAAATGCCAAAATTCACTCTTCAATGTACAGAATGTGTTCTGTCTGAGGTTAGGTTACTGTTGGTGTTTCCTCCCACTTGACAAACAGTGTTGCCAGCCACAAAAAGTGAAATATCTAGTATCCTCCCAGTTACCTGGAGGTGTTGGTATAGGAAGATCTTAATAGCAGTCAAAATGAACAATAACATAAAAATGTGATCCATTTTTTAAGGCGAGGTCTGAAATCAGCACCTGAAAAATAGTTAAAGGCAGCTACAATTGTTCATGTTATAAAACGTAACCAGTTGTAAACCAGTGTAATTATAGGGGCAACAATCCACTCTCTGTACCAAGTAAAGTGTTGTCCATTTTGATGCTTAACAGAATTAAATATGCAGTCAACAGACAACTTTGGTGTGAACAGTATGAGTTTGAAAGGATAGGGCTGCATCAATCAAATCTTTTTCACTTAGATTCTTGAGAAATATTTAGAGTTTCAAAAAACTTATAGTTACTTGATGTAGATTTCAAAAAGATTGATTCTGTTGATTATAATTTGGGTGATTGTGAGATCATATGGCATTCTTAATGAGTTATTTAATATAATAATAATAATAATAATAATAATGAATAAATGGCAAACATGCAGTTTATAGTGATCAGGTGCGATATATTTTAATGCATTGTGTCTCAACATAATACTCAACTTCAGGACTCTTAGCAGTAACTGATGGTGATGAAAAATTTTTGTTTTTCCAGAATTATACATTCTTAAAATTACTTTATTCCAAATTCATTTATTAAACATTGCATCATAAACAGTTTTTGATTAAATGTTTTGAATAAAAACTACAAGAAAAAATAAACCAGATTTAAAAAAATAAAAAAAAATTACACACCTTTTAATATTAAGAGGAAATTTTGCAATTAATAGTTTAGATTTATTTGTCATTATTATTTTTATGCTATGTCATAATATTTTCATCTAATTAGCACTTAACCCACTGGCTTATCAATACTAAACATGCCCACAATTACTATTTTATAAAGTGGAATTTCACCAAATATATAATATGCTATTTCACCTAATTTTTATAACATCTAGTTTCACCAAATTTTTATATGCAATTTCACCTATTTTTATAATATCTGATTTTATTCAGTCAGAGCTAAACTGTTGAATAAAAATAATAATAATCAACTGTTGAATTTTTACCTGCAATATGTGGAAATGATGAAAGGTTTCTTCTCATATTCTTACTGACTCTCTTCCTTTTTGCCCTTCTTAAATGGGCCCACTGTAGACTTACTGGCAATATTCCAGATTTTGCTGATTTTTATAATTTAATGGCATCTGATTCATAAAAGCAATCACTGTAAGCACTCTGCAATGGCTTATCTATCATCTGTGGAGTGATATTTGAAACCTCACACCAGCTATTGACACAGATGAGGATATTCAAAGAAATGACTACAACTGCTTGAATTTCAGAGAGACATTTGTGTATGAATGGGCTTCATTTCCTCACATGCTAGAGTGACATAAATGTGAGCCAAAGGGTTAATATTTGATGCTTTTAATATGTAATGAAAGGTTCTTTCATTGGTACATGTTCAAAAAATAACTTTGCTGAAAAAATGAGTTTCAAAATAAGTGGGACTTGAACCCACATCTTTCATACATGGTAGGCATTCTCACTAACTATCAATGGCTAGTCAGCATATTGTAAAGATTATCATTCACCTATGCTATTATTTTTCCATAAAATTTATTAAATGTGTGATTTTATAGTTCTTTTTACTCAGCTCAAGCAACAGTATTTCATAATGCCTTTCTATGTTCTGTAGAGCTTTTATAAATGGAAATTTGCGAGTTGAACTGGGTGACTATGTACTTGTTCGTAATGATGATAGCATGGATCCTGAAAATAATATGAACTGTTATGTTGCACAATTGAAAGATTTATATGATACAGGTAAGTTGTACACAATAATAATTTTTATATTTTGTGAAGACATTTTATATTACATATTTTGCTTTTATTCAAGCCACAAATTTTAAACAATGTTCTCAGGCAGCTAACTTCCTACTGGGAATTGACAAGAATTTGATGTATGATAAAATACACTGGAGTCCAAAAGTTAAGCATAATTCACAAACTGAAAATATCTCACAAATGTATTAACAGTAATATTTTTTTTATCAATGAAATAGAATATACGCACGATCTTATGCCTCCGAAAAATCATCTGCCAAATGAAATTTGTATATGTGACTCAAAACAGAAATCTGAGTGCTATAAAAACTGGCTCTGATTCTGCATCACTCATTTCCTGTTGAGCAAGTGTTCATAGTTTTTAATTCATAAATTTTTGTTACCATATATCCTGATATGTCATTGTTACCATTACCAGTCAGATAAACAACTCAACTTTAGAATTTTAAAATAAAATAACAAATGAACAGAAATAGGTCATGTTATATATATATATCAAAAGAAAGAACATTAAATTGGGATTAAGTAAATGACAAAAATAAAAATATAGTTAACACTAAAAAGTTTTTAATTGCAAAATATATACTAAAATGATGCAAAAACATATATTGCTTTATTTTTGTGCAATTCACTGAAAACCTCCAATAAAAAATGTTTTCTTGGCATCTGACTTTATTTTATTGAAAAAAGAGATGGTCGGATGTTTAAAAAATAACCCAGTTAACTCGCTGGATTCTCAGCCAGCTAGTGGGGGACTGTTCTGAAGATAGAACAGCATCTATGGCAAAGGTATCATTTGGACTGTGCTAATAGAGTTTGAGCAGAGAATGGGCTTTTTATTTTCTGAAACATCAAGATGATGAATAAATTGAAAAAATTAGCACTTTTTAGAAGCTCTGAAATGTCTTTTAACTTTTCTTAAATGTCTATTTAACTTATGTCGATATTAACAATAAAAGTTTAATAAAACACGATAAAGCTGTTGCATTTAGATAGCACAGAGTATCATATCCTAATCATGTGAAGTGCATAGTATATTATACAGAAGTTGGAACCATAATAACTAAGACACGTTATTAATCAAGTAACTTATAAAGTCATAGATGTAATCTTAAAACTTATATTAAAATACACTAGACCTTAAAGTATAACAAAGATAATTACCATTTCCTAGTTGCTGGTACAATTACTTTAACCTAGGTTTTCACTCGTGATATGATGGAGATGAACAGGTAATGTAACACTGATCACACATAGAGCAGATGCTGCCAATGACCTCCATAATGCTAATCATTTTTAAAGTCATTCCATAACACTATATCAGCACACAAGTTCAAGCAGAACAGCATAGAATTTAATGGTATTCTGTCGATATTCTGTTGGTAGTTCTTAGAAGTTATAAGCATGAAGCAGGCACCGCTATATATGCGAGTCCAAGTCTTTATTACTTGTGTATGCATACCAGATAGTGGATGCTGATCATGATGTCATAATTAGAAGAATGGATGCTTCCAGTAATATCCTCTGTCATACACACTCATTTAACAGTGGATAAAGTTGAGTAACCAGAGTTCAAGATCTAAAGTTAGCATCAAACATTTTAACAGTATCTTCAAATCAGCTGCAGCATACACAATAATGGACTTACTATGTTGTTAACATCATTACACAGTTCAATTCGTAGATGGTAACTGGTCAATATCCTTATTTTCCAACATTGCACTTTCTTACATATTACGATCTAAGTATTATTACTGAACTATCTAAACTGTCAATAAAAGTGGCAGACTTACAATTAAAATATAGTAAAAGGTTGACTAGCCTGTGTCACAGTGACCCTGAGCATAAAAAGGTAGACAATTTTGTAGTATTTTTCAGTGTTTATTATATTTCAATGTCTATTTTAGTGTGTATCTTGTAGTGTGTTTCAAGTTCATTATTCTCTAGCTGTGTCACAGTATCATTACAAAAACTATCGTAAAATTAATTAATAATCTGTTAATGGGAGCTGTAAAATGGCTATCCATTGCTAAACTCTGATTGTTTGTGTAAAGAAAGGGTAACTGATTTTAGATTTTTCCCATAGTTCGAGATTTGCAAGTCAATGAGGGACCAGGCAGGCACACAACAGTTAGTAAATTTTACAAATCAGGTTTAAATGCAGTAAAATTATATTCAGTTCCTTATAACAGTATCAGAAGTTTTTTAGATTACAAATTTCTATTTTTGATTACACACACACATATATATAAATAAAAAGGTTAGGTCAAACTTTAATATTTGGAAATTTTTTAAAACTTTTTAATGGTACTAAAGACCTTTTTCAGTTTGTGGCCATATGTGCAGAATTGGTGAACCTGATTTTATAGGTGGTATGGTAAGGGGTTAAATAAAGCATTTGAATAGTGATAGACATAATTTGTGACTAATCATGTAGTCTAAAGAATATCTGAAGGAAATAATAAGAATATCATCTTCCTTTCAAAATTAATAACAAATCTATCAGGTATACATATTTACAAGTTAAAACAGCCAGATAGTAAATGTATCTTGTAGTGTGTTTCAAGTTCATTATTCTCTAGCTGTGTCACAGTATCATTACAATAACTATCATCAAACATTTGGCTACGTTTATATTGCTTTGGTGTCTGATTGTCAGATATATGTAGACTCAGACAAAGATGAAAAGAGGCAATACGAATTTAACATTCTGTATATTATTAGCATTCATGCAAATATGAATTAAGTACTGTTTTGCAATTTATATATATATATATACTCTTCTTTAGGTAGCATCCAGCCCTCTTCTATTTTATTCTGCCAGTTGATAGAGGATAGAAGATAATGATAAAAAAATGCACAATTTCTTGAAGAAATATAAATATAGATATTCAGTCTCCTTGTTAATAGAAAAAAAATAATTAATAATCTTTTAATGGGAGCTGTGAAATGGCTATTCACATATATATTATAAATATTCACATAAATATTATTATAAAAAAATTAATTAATAATCTTTTTAATGGGAGCTGTGAAATTGCTAAACTCTGATTGTTTGTGTAAAGAAAGGGTAGCTGATTTTAATTTTTCCCATAGTTCGAGATTTGTAAGTCAATGAGGGATCAGGCAGACACACAACAGTTAGTAAATTTTACAAATCAGGTTTAAATGCAGTAAAATTATATTCAGTTCCTTATAACAGTATCAAAAGTTTTTTAGATTACAAATTTCTATTAATATATCAAGAAATTAAAAAAAAACAAGCAAGGAAAAAGAAAAAATTAGTAGTTGTCAGTTAGTCTTTGTTGTGGTCATAATTCAGTCTTTTGAGCTGTTGCTTTACCTCAGACTGTGTCAATGTGGCTGCCCTCCATTAATCATAAAGGAAGCAACCATGACATCTTATGTTCATTCTAGTAACAAGGGGAATTGTATGAGTAGTTGAATGTTGGTGGTAGATTGCATTTGTTTTTCCAAGGAATTTTCTGTACCTTGAGAAATATTAGCTGGCATTTTATTTTGCTTATCTGTTGTGGAAAAAAGTAGACTATTATAAAGATTACATTGATTGCAATTAGGGTCATCCTTTAAAAAAATATTGATATTCCTCCTCAAGCAGCTGCTTGTCACAGACACCTATCAATTTAATCATAATTGAAATTTCATATTATGAACCTTGTGATTGCTGTTTGGTTTTTGAATTTACAATAAGTGAGATGTTGATTTGATTGAAATTCAATGAAAGCACTCTTGTACATCATCTACAGACAAGTGTTTTGTAAACTAACTAGGAAAGTTAACAAATTCCATTTGTATAACAGAACTTGTATAACAAAGATTCACAGGTTCAAGTCCCAGCTGGGTCAGCGTTGAGATTGATCTCCACAAAACTCACTGCCCTGCCCTCGATCAGTAGGGGACACCAATGGGCTTGGAAAGGCCACACTCCATCGGATGGGACGTTAAGCCATCGCCCTGTGTGTGGGAGAGCCATACCCTGTGCATATTAAAGAGCACGCTGGATGGCCTTGACAGGAGGCTACCATTTGTCTCCCAACAGCCATTCCAATGGGTCCCCTCTCTCAACCTTTTCTGAGCCTTCAGGGTCCTTGTGACCTGGCTATTTAGACCATGGTGTGCAAAAAAAAAATGCCGCTCAGAGGTAAAACAACCCAACCCAATGAATCAGTAGCTAAGCATGGGATAGTCAGGGTCAGTCTTCATATATAATTAATTAAGATCTTAATAAGAAATACTATTGGGTGTAAATATTTCCAAAGTTAAATGAAAAGTAGTTATCTTTAATGTGATAAAAGTTGGAAGGTAAGCAAGGACATTGTTGCTGTAGAACTAAATAGGAATAAGAAAGAAATACATATTCACACTCTTCAGATAGAAAGAAATTGATATCCACTCAGATAGATGTTCAACCTCAATAATAGTCAAATAAGTCTTTTTGATTTAATCATTGCAGGGAAAAGTAGTCTCATTAAGCTTCTAAAAATAGCCAGCTTAATTAAGTTCTTTTATGAACAGCTTGGTGGAAGAATTAGTGAAAAATATTTCCCTAAAGGAGACTTTTTGGTAAATATAAAATCATAATATGAAACTAAAAATTCTTAAAAACAACAGACATGTTTATAAAAATACTGGTAACAAATAAACAGTTAAATAAATTTATCTTTTGGTTAAAAAAGAAATAAAAGTAGTGTAATAATAATGTGGAATGACAACTGGATCATGTCTAAAACAATACCTGTTTTTAAATACAAAAGCACTCGAAAATATGTATAAAAATATCTTTGGCTGCCCTTAAATGGTAAGTAAGTTGTCTACCTTTTTATACCAAGAACTTAACCCTTAAAATCCCAGAAGACTTAACCCTTTAAATACCAGAGAGATGGTAATTCCCAAATAGCAGTCACTTTCTAGGATCCAGCCTGAAAATTTTGAATGAAACCAAAGGCAATTTTTTTCATTGTGCTCAGTCAGCAAAAAAAAAGAATTTACAATAAGTGAAGATCTAATGTTGATTTGATTGAAATACAATGAAAGCACTCTTGTACGTCATCTACAGACAAGTGTTTTGTAAACTAACTAGGAAAGTTAACAAATTCCCTTTGTATAACAGAATTTAATTCTGTCAGTTACTTAATTTAGGATAAGGTTCTACAGTTCTCTCTTTTTTTTTTTCATTCTTTTTTATAGTTTTCTTTCTCAAGTTGAAAGCCAACAGCTCATATTAGTTATATTAGTACAGAGCTTTACTGCTTGTTCTTGACTCTATTTTGTGATGCTTCATTTCTGTATAACTTCATTGAATGTTGAATGGAAATTATAGGATATACCCAAAACTTCAGGAACAAGCTCTTCATTTATTGGATTATTGTTTACTCATTCCTTAGAGTTTAATTACTGATACTCTGTTGGAGCTCAATATTCTTTGCTGCTAAATGTAAATTGATATTGAAAACCACCATTTAAGAAGCTAAATTTTTTTCTGAGTTTTAATGCATTCAACTTTAAAAGAAAAATATATATATGTATCTTTAACCTTTTTGTACATATGTTGCAAAATTTAGTAGTATGTAAACAGTATTCAAATGTTTATTGTACCAGATGTTATGATCTTTTTATCTGTTAAATAGTGACTTTAACTTTTTGTTTTTTCTATTTAAACAAATGTTTTTGGTTAAATTTTGCTAAAAACTGACAGTGATTATTAACTTTAAGTGCCTTTTTAGGTTGTGAAGATGAAAACAAGTATCAAGCTGCAGTTCAGTGGTTTTCACGCATTACCGAACTCCCGCATCGTCTTCAAGTGGCATTGAAAGATGCTGACTATTACAAAGAAGTAGTAGAGGAACATCGTTCACACTGGTCACATACAATAGATGCTGAAACCATATTTAATAAGTGTTTAGTAAGTAGTTGAAATTTTAACATTCTAGATGTTTACAAATTTCAAGCAGTTTCTGCTGTATGAAGGTAATATAACAGATTATATTTTGGTAATTTCATCATTCAAAATGGTAAAAGTTGATTATAAGGTACACACAGTGTCATCACACAGAAGAAACATTTTGATCCTTTGCACTCTCCTGGCATCCACAGCAGTTTCAACACATTTGTATTCCTGCTTCTTGTGATTTTATTCCCTAGTGTTTCTTGTGGATCATATAATCATACTCTGAATGGGAATGTCCTTAGATCCTTTCATGAGCTTCACTTTGAAGTCTTGCATGTCTACTGGGATCATAGGAATTCTATATGATTTTAATGACTCCTTGAGAAATCTAATAGAGACACTAAACTGAAATGTCTTCCTTTTTTGCTGTCCTGTACTGCTTACCTTTTCTGTCTTCTTTGGTTGTTTACTTAATTATTATATATTTGCAAGTGTTCTAGGCTTTTCCAATTATTATTCATATTTGGATTTGCATAATTATAGTCTTTTTGACTCTATCCCAGGGGTTCTCAACATGGGGTACGCGGTAAAATTTTTTGGGGTACGCTGTGAGAGCTCAAAAGTCGCTAGATCTAGTAACAAAGTCACTAAGTTGGCATTATTATACTATAACTATAGTTTTATAGATCTACATAAGGGGTATGCCAGTTGCACATTTCCAGGGGGTACATGAAGCATAAAAGGCTGAGAACCATTGCTCTATCCCATATGCTTTGGCCAGCAGTCTCAAAAGTCCCCAATCCAGTGCTTTATAAATTCTCTCTACATTTTGATCTCGCATTTGCAACTAGTTTTTGCCTTAAGATTCCTTTGCTACCTGTAGCCCACTTTTCATACCCACTATACAGTATAATATATTATTCTTTGATCTATAACATTTTTACATCCACAGTTCATGGGAAATGTTATATGGATATCTGGATTCGGCTCATCCCTTTGGAGACAAAATCTTGCTTTTTCTCTTGTCATGCAAATATTTTGTTGCTGATCACTGGTTTAAACATTCAAAAAAAAAAAAAAAACACAGGAATAAACATACTAGAAAGTTGATTTCTCAGTAATTTATGGTAAGAACAGTGGGCATGATGCCAATAGTTGGTTCAGGTCCCTTCTGTGTCAAAAATAAATTTTACTTGAAAAATTTGTCTTAAATGTTATATTTTTAAGTAATATGTAAACTGCTCTGCTGCAAAAATCATGTGATGATACTTAACCAAATATCTGTTTATGTATAATTTGTTCATTTTTATAATAAAGAGTAATATTTCTTGTTATAGTTAACCACTTGTTTAAAATTTTGCCTCATGTGAAAATTCTTTGAGAATTTACAGCAAAACACAAATACTCTTTATAATTAAACTTTTTTATTACTGATTTCAGGTAATATTCCTGCCACAAGAAACGAGTCCTAAAACACTAGCAAAATCATATGATGAACAAGGATTAGCAGTATTTTATTGTAGGTGGATCCATACAGGCAATGGCTTGAAGCCCCAGCAAAATGTTGACTCTATCAAGCATAATGTACTTAAATTTGAATCTCTTATTGCAAAAAGTAAAAATAACTTAGAGAATTATGATTCTACATCATCAGAAAGTAGTAGGCCATCATCACCAGTAATATCTCTTCAAAGTAGGCACTCAAAACTTTTTATTCCTTAATGTTTAAATAATTTTACTTTACTCAGGTTATGAATTCATTCCTAACTAAATATCTCCTAATCAAGTGTCTCATTCTTTAGTATCAAAATATAGTTAAATCAAAAGAATGCAATATTTGTTATGATTTATATCTAATCATTATATATATACATATATATTTAAAACCCTACTGAAATATCTAATATGCATATTTCATTACTCCATACAAGGACTGTTTGTGAATAATACCGGATTTCTAAAAATTATTCATCACCCCTTCCAAAAAATGTGTTATATAGCAAATATTTGTCACAGAACCACCAGACTTGAATGAATACATCAGTAAATTTTAATTCTCAACATGATCATCAATCAGGTGTTGATCAATCATTGAAAGAAAAAAATCTTAGTTTATATCCATACAAAGATTAGGCTAAGTGCTTCCTATGTTAGACACTCTCCACATTGGTTTTCATGAAATACAAGAAATAATTCCCCACTAATGTCCAATGTGGAGGGGAAGGAGAATGTTTCACATCTGGTCTTTGTCCTAAATTTGAATTTATATATTTTTTTCTTAAATGGCCAGGGCATATTTAATGGTGTTTTTGACAAAAAAAGAAAACTTGTACTGTGCATTTTAAATCATACAAAGCATTTTAATTTTATGTACCTGATGCAATTGCATTGTTCTTATCCTGTTACCCATGTGAAATTTGCTTCATTGCATGCATTCATTTTTGTAAAACATTCCTCTTTGGTTGTCTGCTTGCACAGAGAAGTTGGAATGTCCCACAGTTGATTTCATTGAGGTTGTGTTACATACTAGCATTACAATCTAGTACTTTGCAGTTGTGATACCATTTAGTAGTTAGAATCTATGTGTTATTTACATGTAGGATTTTAAGAAGATGTGTTAATTGATTGGACACTTTGACAAATGACTTTTTTTCTTGAAAGAAGTGGCATTCAATAGGGACAAGATTGAGCTTTATTGTTGTACAGGAGAGTTTCGTGTGCAGTACATATAATGGACACTTGCTACAGTAAAATAAAAACACGTAAAACCAAAATTAAAAATAAATATTTTTGATTGTTAAAAACTGCAAAATGTCTGACCCTAAAGTCATTACTTAAATCAGTCTATGAAAATAAGTTGATAATTATAGTAATGAATGATTCCTGTAAGATCCTCTTCATATGATCAATGATTCCCCACCCACTCCAAAAATAAAAATTCCCCAGATTCATACAAGTATCTGAAGTCAATAACTGTGGAATAAAATAGTAGCAAACATACAACAATGTACACTTATTTTAGTTCTGATGTTTTAAAATAAATATAAGTATTTTTGTTTAATTATGTTGCAGTTCATATTATTAATATTGACTAATATCATTCCATGGCCAAGTGGTTAGCACACTTGGTTACTGATCTAACAGAAATGGGTTTGAGTCCCGGGTAAGGCATGGATGTCTGTGTTTGTCTTTCTGCTGAGGTCCTACCATCCTCACAGACATACTACTATGGCATTTTAAACTCGCAGGCTCCTGTCAGACCTCTATGGCAAGTAGTTGCTTGATGGGGTGTTTTTTTTTTGCCCAATGTGCCAACTATTAATATTTGGACAGTTTAGTAGTTTAGTAAAAAAAATAAGTTAAAGTATGGTACACTACTTGACACTTCAGATGTCTCTGAAGTGTCAAGTTGTGTGTCGTACTTTCACATATTTTTTTCTATAGTTTAAATTTGTGTTTAGACCAGTGATTCCCAAAAAGGGCACTACCACCTCCTTGGGAGCATTTTAGAAATTTATGGAGCATTCCTGAATTTGTTTTTTTTTTCAGTAAAATATACTACAGGAAATAAAAAATGCAACACTTGCAAGAAGTTATGCAAATGTGATTAAAATTTAGGGAGGCATTAGTATATGTAAATGCATGTAAATGATTAGGTTTGCAGGACAATTGAAATAAATGGACAGGCATGAGCTGACGTCACAGGTGCACAGCAGTCAAACACAGATAAAGGCAACCAAAGCTCTCTGATTAACAAAATGTTATGGAAATTGTTCTAAACCTCTAAAGATGCCCTTACACAGACATTGACAGCCGTTCCAACAGTTAACAGACTTTGAGCTTGGAAGAATCATCGGCCTTAGAGAAGCTGGTTTGTCGTACAGAGATGTGACAAACCTTGTGGCTCAATTGTCATGTTTACCATTTTGTGAGCATAAACATTGTGATATGTCAACAATGATAGACAGGTTTTGCAAAGGGTTTATTGTTGCCCTTTCTGACATGCACTATTCCAAGTCACAAATTTTGAAGATGTGCAAAGCCAGAGGATTTTAGCATTTCTCAAAAGGGCATCTATATGTTGAAGCAGCACATAGGCGATGGATCCGGGGAGCAGTTGCAGGAATGTCAAAAAAGTGTAGAGCTCCCAGCCACATACCAGATGTTATGAAGCACAATAGTCAGTGCACAATAGTACTGCACAATAGTCAGTGAAAAAAACCTTAATTGGTATTCATTATTACTACTATTCCTATTTTTAATTTATTTAGAACAACAACAAATTAACGTTAATCTTTTAAGATCTTTATTAAAAATTTTGTGAAGGAAAAGTATATCTGTGTCATCTAGGATGCCATTTATCATTAAGCAGCTCTGTACAGAACCATGGTTTAATGTTCCACCTGGCAAATGTCCTGGAAACAAAGCCTTTTAGCAACGAAACAGATTAAAAAAAATGAATCCAAAAAAAATGAATACGAAATTGAGTGTCATTAATATGGCTTTTTTTTTGTATTTACAACTTTGGGTTTTAAGCAATACCTCACTTATTTACTAAGTATTTAATCACTATTCACTTGTCTAAACTTCACTTATTCTTGTCATATTGACATTCTAACTGAAGAGTAAAGCACTGTATTTTCCCATCTACCTTTATTTTCAAGAGGAGAAATGTTTTTAAGAGTATCCATTGTTGCTGTAATATTTGGGAAGTTTTTTTTTACTTTTCTGCACTAAAACATAGAACAACTAATATTTCATGCATAAAATTGCTTGATTTCTGACTTTTAGGTTGAAAAAGTCTTGTACGTTTTCCTTACTTTTGCCCGATGTTCTGCCCTTAATTTATTTTTGTTCATCATTAATTTCACTTTTATCTTACCTGACTCCTTGCTGAAATGTTTTGAGGGCTATTAAAGGAAGAAAAAGTAAATTATTAATAAAAGGGTAAATGATATAATAAATAGAATGAGCTGGGAAACATGATGATGAGAAGGGAAACAAAAGTCAAAAACAAAAATGTCCTAAAAAAAACAACTAAAACTAAAATTAATCATAATTAAAATGCTTGAAAGGGGTTTTTGTTCACATTCTTGCAATATGGAGACAGTCGCAGAAATGACTCAAGTTTATGGAGAACAGTGCTTGAAACAAAGCATGACTTTTAAGTGGCACAAATGCTCCACAGATAGGTGCAGTTCCGAGGAGGATGACCCAAGATTTGGGCAACCAAACACTTCTCCATTCACTTGAGTCATTTCTCTGATAGTCTGTGCATCACTTAAGCCCTGCCAAACACAATAACTTATCACATACTGCTGCTTAGTTTCCAGATTAGCAATTCACATGCAAAAAAATCACACACAAAAATGAACACCTTTCCGTAATGTGAAAATGACAGACACTGACTGTGTACTGTTCTGCTGTTACTTGCAATCACATTGTAGCATGCTTCAATTTGCATACAATGCTCCATGCTCTTGGAGAGTCGGTGTTGCCACACATCATGTATTAACTTGTACAGAAAGCTGTTAATTGTTGATGATGGTGGTCCAGGAATTAAATGATCTAACCTCAAAATAGATTGTTTTAATAAAAAGAAATAATGTTTAAGTGTATCATAATTACATTTGCTAGTCTTGCTATATAAATTTACATAAAGAATTGCATTATTAAAATTAGATATAAATATATATTCCTATATATGTGTGTTAATTTTATATTATTAATCTTTTTATACTTTATATATCTTTATTACTAGCATATCCAAGCATTAAGAACTTATTTGAATTGAAGAGATATTTTTTGAAGTTAAATAGAATAATTGTAGACACAGCTAATTGTATAAGGTTTAATAATTTTCACGATAATGCTGTTGTACAACTAAGAGATCTAAAAATCAAATGATTTCCAAGTCAAGAGGAGAGCTTAACATTAAAATGATTGACAGGAAATTGCCCTATCGGCTTACTCATTCTGAACATTCAATGTTAAAATACACACTATGTTTCTTATTCAGCTCTATAACGATCGTTTTACAAGTAAAGGCAAATAGAGCAAGAAGAGACCATATAAAGGTATTTACCATTAATCTTGAGGCTGGTACAATTGCATTAGATGACACAACATGATGTAGTTTGTTGTTGATGTTATATTGAATACTACCATTCCTTAAGTTAATCAACCAATTTTTTAGCAGAAACTGTATATATCAGGTAAGTCCATTCACTGAATATTGATGGTATTTCCCTTTAGTTGACTGCTGTTGTAGTTGACCTTGTCTATGCCTTATAGTGACACTTCACTTTTAGGAGCAGCTATGCTGAGTTGAGCACCAGAGCATTTTATCTTCATTAACAGCTGATGTTAACTATAGATATTATTTCTGATATTATCAGTTCTTTTTTACCTCTGTATTAATGCATAGTTCAGCATTCATTGCTCCATTCTCTCTTAGAAGACATAAGTCATTTAAGGGAGTAAATTACAGGAGTAAGAAAAAGCTGTTATCCATCTAATGGATAGCAGCTTTTTCCAATATCAGAAATAATACCTACAGTTAACATCAGCTGTTAATGAAGATAAAATGCTCTGGTGCTCAACTCAGCGTAGCTGCTCCTAAAAGTGAAGTGTCACTATAAGGCATAGACAAGGTCAACTATAACAGCAGTCAACGAAAGGGAAATACCATCAATATTCAGTGAATGGACTTACCTGATATATACAGTTTCTGCTAAAAAATTGGTTGATTAACTTAAGGACTGGTAGCATTCAATATAACATCAACAACAAACTACATCATGTTGTGTCAACTAATGCAATTGTACCAGCCTCAAGATTAATGGTAAATAACTTTATATGGTCTCTTCTTGCTCTAATTTGCTTTTACTTGTAAAAGGATCGTTATAGAGTTGAATAAGTATCATAGGGTGTAAAAAAAACGATTTTGGGAGAGCCCATAAAGAATTTTTTGATCCCTTGGCTAAAAGTCACAGATCCAAAGGGCTCAAAGCTATAGGGAGGGAAAGAGACCCATTATCTCTGATGATGATGATGATACTCCCCTATATAAGTAATTATGCTTTGCTTACTATTGTTTAAAATAAAATGTTGTCTGCCATGTACTGGCCTTATACTGGATTTGAGTTTGAGATCCCTGGGACAAAAGTCACAGATCCCAAGGGCTCAAAGCTAAGGAGAGGAAGAGACCCATTGCCCCTTTGCCCCCTCAGATCTGTTAGGAAACAAATGAAAGCCTCCCATCAAGCATGTTCTGTAACATGAACAGGGTATGACTTGCCTACATACAATGCCATAACTTAATGTGCCATCTAATGGATAACAGTTTTTCCAATTTTTTTACTAAGAGTAGAGTTGGGGTTAGTGGAGAAAAATCTCCACACAAGCATAGTGGGAATTCAGACCTGGAAACTTCAGGTTATGAGCCCTGTAGTTACCAACTGAGTCAACCCCTGCCCTTTTGAGAATAAGATAGATGTCATAATAAAGAAGTAAATAACAGCCAAATAGTATATAAAAACACTAAAAAACAGTTAAAAACCAAAGTTTAATTTGTGTTTTTTGAAATGGTCAGAATAACTTTAGATCATGCCAGACTTATCCACATAGTAGCAAGTAAGTCCAATGGAATAGGTATATAAAGTTATATAAGGATGATAAAGCCTGTTTAATGTTGGAATTAGCCAAATGTAGCTAATTGTTGGTAGTAAATGCATTGAATAACAAAACAAATACTTTAAATTATAAATTATTTTTAGGCACATATGTAGTGTGTTTTAATTTACTCAGTTGCAACATCACTCTTCTCATGTGTTAGTATAATCTTCCCACAAGTTAATATCATTCATAACCCAATCCATTATGAGGAAGGTAAACCTTATAACATTATTGTTAAATGTTTGAACTTACATAAATTTAACTCTTTTGCTGCATCTGTCTCGTTTATTCACCACCAGACATTACATATCATGCTTATGCCGTAATAATGTGAAATGAATATTCAATTTAATAGGGATGTTGAATTTTTGCAATGATCTGGGAAAACGAGTGATTGTGGTACCATTTGTTACAAAGAGAATGAATGATTTAATCTGAACTGTACAATTTATGAGAAGTCTTTTCCAGAAAACGTTTATCCTGAATTTTTTCCCCCAGAAAATATCTAGAAATTAATATTGCACATATACACTCAAGTGCAAAAGATAACTTGGATTGGATGTAATTGTTTCCTTAATATTTTGGCAACTAGAAGTATATGGAGTTATATATCAAAAGTTGAATTACTTAGGTAATAGTAGCAGTTCCCATAACGATGCATAATCACATACAGTGGACCCCCAATATAACGTGCATGTCGGGCGGGAAACAATACCCGCGTTATACCGCGCAGCGCGGTGGCGACAATAAATTTCACACTGTAAGCTTTTCTTTTACTCATCATGCATACAATAATTAAACACCATTCAAAATACATGCAGGAACTCAATACATACACAATTACTCAATACGCAGTAACAATAAAATGCGATACTCACTAACTCCGCACAGACCTGTATAAACATGTTTGAACTTATCGCAAACATCGCCCGCACTATAACCGAGTGCGCGGTATAGCGAGCAGCGCTATAACGAAGGTCCACTGTACTTATATGTGATAGTACAGTTCACATAATGATCATAGCATGACTCTCTCCATTTGAACAATGGAGACCAGCCAGTCACCATTCTTTGAATGGAGAGGCAGGTCATGTCAGTTTACTTTCAACTATACATGATATCAGTACTTCCAAAATAAATGTGAGCTAAAAGAAACTCTGGTTTTCAAAGTGTTAACAAACCCACATTATGGTTACGTACATGATGAATGCATGAATGGGATTGATTAATTTGATCAAAATCAACCAATTAAAATATTAGTACAGAAATTGTAAATGGTGCTTTGTGAATTGAAACTTCTTTATTGAAACTGCCGTGGTGAATGGAAGGATTGTATATTTAATGGAGACAGGAAAGAGAATAATTGTACAAAACTACAGCCATTCAGTTATATAGGGATTGATAGACACCTATTGTCAATCTCTGTCAGTAAAAAGAAGATATTCTGACCATCTACCTGTAGTGAGGCTCACCAAGTGACATTTCAACAGGCAATTTGAGGACAAAAGCAACCAGATTGTGTGGTATGCTCATTCAAGTCATCTCAGTGCCAACGGAAAATGACATAATTCTTTTTCTCATGTTTTTCTGAAAGCCCACTTTTTACCTGACTTAATGCTATGAAATATAGTACCCACTCAAAGGACTGTAGGGTCATAAGTAGGTGTTGGAATTAACAAGGTCAGTTGCTGCAAATAGTGTACATAATAAAATTAAAAAGTTTTGAAATCTGCATTTATTGGTTTTTAGGGGAATTTAATATGCAGTGAAAGAGTTAAAGTGAATGCACATTGTAAAAAATCAAATTTAAAACATCTGAGCAAAATCTTTAATTTGCATCCATTTCTTAATTTTCAGTACAAAAGCTTTTTTTTTATTTATAAGTTTCATAGTTTTGCAACTGATTTTCAGTTGATAATGAAGTGGATGAACAATTTTGAAAATATTATGTGTTCTGGACTTAACGTTTCAGTGCCAGATCTAGGTGGGGGGCATTTCCCTGTCTATTTTCTTGTATCAGCCATTTATTTATGCACATCTCTTGCAGTCCCCAAATTCCAATGGAACACTTAGATAAGCCAATGGTTCTCAATGATCCTTATAATAAACCTATGCCCCTCCTCCCCCTCCTTGTAAGTAAGGGCAAAAGAGGCAAAAATTTCTTAGACTATATATAAAAAATTTCTTAACCTATATAAATAATTTAATGCTTTTAAGAATTTTTTTAAAACCTGTAAAACATAGGCAGAAATGTCATACTAGCATTGAAAATGCAGTCTTTGACCCTCCCCCATCGATTTTTTTTCTGGGCTAGTTTAGTTGATTTTCTTATGTTAGTTACTTTGATGATTTGTTGTAAGTTTTTGTATTCTAACATTATGTATATTCAAAGTTATTTAATGAAAATACCTTTAACCCTTCCAGTGTCCATTTCGTGTCCATTCACATTTGGAGAATCTGAATTGAGAGGCCAAGTACATATGTATCCGTTTTTAGTACAACAAAAAAAACGATTTTTTAAAAATAAAAAATGCCTTTGTATTTTTTTACTTATATATATATATCTTATAAAAATATATAATTCATGCTTCAAAAATAATATTTTGTTTTTTAATTTGATGCATATTTTATTAAACTACAATAAAAATAATTTTATAAAGCCATCTGATTGCCATTTTATAGAAGCACTGAACAGTTGCCGATTTGCTTGTTAACATTCCTATTTGCCAAAGCAACCTTCTGATTTAGGCTCACAAGTTTTATTTGAACTATTATCAACAAATTTTTTAAAATCTCCTAAAAATTAACAAAAAACTGCTGTTTTTAAAAACGATAGATTTTGGAAGTAATTGCAAAGTATGTATCACCATTTTTTTTCCATTTCACACCCTTTTCTGTCATAAACCTATTTCATTATTCCCAAGTTATTTTTATAATTTTTCCCAGCATTCTATGCATCTTTCCCGCTCTTAAAATTGAAACTGGAAGTAAACACATCCTTCTTAGAAATTTTGGTTACAGCTGCATTTAATTAGTTATGCTTCACTGAAACAAACAAGATGCAGATGGCTGACACATGCTATCTCCATTCCGTGTGCTATAGGTGTTTTTTACAGTTTTGGTCCACATATTGGATATCCTTTGTATAGTTAGTATTTACTTTTTTATATTTAAACCTTAATTTCCATTTCAGTAGATTTATTTTTGGAAATTAGCGCTCATTTGGCTGATTGATAAGTATTGATTTTTTTCATAGTTATGCTACATCGTATGGCCGGCCTATAACTTGTTGCTGTGGATATTTTAACGTTGCATTAGGCTATATGTTAATTTTTATTTTATTATTTATTACTTTTCCAGTAAAACTTTGATCTGGTATCATTTTTTGAAAATAAATGAGGTCTTGGATATGGAAGCAAATTCATTTCTGTAGATTTATTTCCATTAGTTAGCGATTTTTTGATTGGCTAATTTATCGATCTTTCTGAGTTATGCTAAATTGGAGGCTGACTTAAAAGTTGTTACAGATATTTTATTTCACATCCCGTTAGGTTATATGTAATTTTTATTTTATTTTTTCTTGTTTTTTCTAGTAAAAAAACTTTGATCTTGTACTGTGTTATGAAAATGAAGGTCTTGGATACGAAAACAAAATATAATTCCTTGCTACAGAAATCAGTCGTTATGTGGGAGGGCAATTTCAGAAAGGTATACCCTCTGCTAAACTCATGTGAAAGTTTAACCCCCCCCCCCCCTCCTCTAGAAAAATAATTTTTTTTAAATTACGAGTTTTTTGTTTATATTGAATGATTTTAAAGGCAACTCAAAGCTTCACTTAAATGTTTCAGCTTGCTCTTCAGTACCTCGGCTGTGCCACAAAGACAATATAACTCCTTTTTTTTTTGGTGCACAAACCTTTCTGCACGTAGCTAAGATCGCCATACTTCAACACCCAAAGAAAAACTTCATGATGTTTAGCAAAAAAGCAGCCGAGGAAGTTTTTTTCTATTTCATAACTGGTTCAGAAAATCCTGTGAATGTGAGAAGTCCAAGTCACTTTGTATAACACTGGCCATGTTTAAAATATACAATACTGAAAAGAATCATTAAAAGAAATAAAAACCATATTTCAAGTTGAATATTATATTATTCGGGAGGAAATTTCCTTTCGATAAATATATAATTTAACTTTTTTCATTCATCAGGTTTTTCAAAATGAAGCCTTAATTGTATAGTGCAATCTTTTTTTTCACCATATCACATTGAAAAAGGCTTATTAAAATCAATGTGCTTGAAAATTTGTTGATATTATTTATTTTCATAAAATTCGTAATTAAATTCTGTTTAATTTGACATATAACATGACCTATTTCCATTGATTGATTATTTTTTTTTTAATTCTAAAGTTGAGTTGTTTATTTGACTCAGCACAATTGGCTAAAAGCCTGGATTTTTCTCAAAGTATGGTACCTAGAAAAAAATTACAAAATGAGAGAAATATTTACTTAAAACCAAAAAAATATTTTTTTTGTTATTCAGAAATATATAACCATTCTATTCATGTGCATTGTAATCATTTCTGTCTATTAGGTTTTTTTTAAATAAATAAAATATTTGCGTTACCAGATGCATTTTTTTACTACATGACTCTAAAGAAAAGTCCTATTAAAATAAAACTTATCATCTTTTTTGTTAAATGCTTTATTTTCAGAAAATCCAGAATTAAATGCTGATTAATTTGGCATACAACATGCCATAATTCCTTTCATTAGTTATTTGGCAAAAAAGTTCTAAAGTTGAAGTTTTTTTTTGGCTGAGCATAGGGAGAAAATAACTTGGCCTCTGGATGAAAACTTTTTTAGGCTGGACACTGGAAGGGTTAGCAGCAGTATAAATTAAATGATTGTATTTTGAATTTTAATAGTTATTGAATTGTGCACATAATATATTACATGTTTTAATTTTTTTTTTCTTTTTACTAGGCACATTAAAACCTATAACCCAAATAGCTTCACCAAGGAAACCTCTAACTCCAAAGTTAAGTTCAAAAAGATTGAGGGTTTTCATTGAAAAAATCGATGTAAATTCTATGCAGAAATTGCAAAAAATCGAAAACTTCAGTAGAATAAATAAAACGAATGGAGAAACAAATGGTGTAAAGCATAAAAGTAAAAGAAATGGAGAAGCAAATTGTATAAAGCAGAAAAGTGTGCCTGAAAGTGTAAATTTAAAGAAAATTTCAAAACGTAAAATCAGTGCAATCAAAACAGATTCTCAAAAGTCAGCTTTTATAGGCTCCCCAGTCAAAAGCTTTTATTCCCCATTAAAATCAACAAGTATGAAATCACCCAGCAGTTCTAGTCACCACATTAATAAATTTTCCAAGCTTTCACCTGCTGATATTCTAATAGATATTAGTCCAGAACAACCCAAGACAATGTGCACAAGAAAACGAAAAGCATCTAAAGCAGACAAAATTAATGGAAATATGAAAGATAATCACAGTAGCCAAAAAACAAATATTGATGATGCTAAAATGCCTGTGAAAAGAAATATTTTTGCAACAGTTGATAGGAATTTACAGATACCAGAAACTGACAAAAAAAGTGCTTCAGATGTTCCCTTCACTCTCACACGTTCTGGGAGAAAAGTAAAACACCGTGCCATCCCATCTACTTTATTTTTAAGGTAAGTAAGCTTTTTAGAGGCTCTTTTGCAGTAATAATATTTCAAATGTGTGTTTAATTGTTTCTTCACCAATAAACTCTAGCAAATATAAAATTACATGATTTTCTAACTTTAAGTTGAAGGTTATTCAATATCTCTGTTTGGTTTCTTATATCAGTCATTTATGCAGATTTCTTGCAGTCCCCAAATTCTAATGGTACACTTCTGATAAGCCAATGGTTCTCAGTGATCCTTATAATAAACCTATGAGAAATACAGAGGAAAACCCTCTTAACATGATGTCCCAATATAACACTCTTGTCCTTAATGTAAATCTGTATAAAGTGAAATCCACATTTGTCAGGAGTATTATAATATTATTTCAATAAGATAGGGTATGTGTCTCAATATATAATTTTAACTCAAAATAGACATGCAGTAAACAGAACTGTAAAAAAATAAAGTTAGTAAATATTTTTACTTGAAAATAAATAGAATAAAACTATAAATAACACACACTCACACAAAAAAAAATTCAAATGATTTTGCAATAGATTTCAAAATCATTTGAAGCTTGCTGCTTAACTATTTTAATGCCCTGGATGAGGTTCTTACCTGAAAAATGTAATCCAGGATAAACTGCTCAGCTTATTTATAACTTGGTATGCAGTGTGTATATATATATACACTATATTTCAAAAAGTGTCCAGACACTTTCATGTTAAGTGAACGAATAGCCACATTCAAATCTACCTAACTTTGAAAATAAGCTTTTTACAGATAAAAGTCACAAGACTTAAATTGAAAATCCCGGTCAGAGTTCTCTAAATCTCTATTTTCTATAATATTAATCTAATATTTAAAGAGTTATGGAAGCTATAATATTTAACAACAGATGTTATCACACACCACACTTCCAAAATATTTTCTTCCCAAATTGATAAAAACTTCAAAAATCCTTGCATAAAATTCAAATATCGCATTTATATTGTGAACAACTTGTTAACAAAAATTACAGTGCAGTAATTAAAGTAATTTATTCTCTATGACACTGTTAAATGTTTTTAAGCACTTCGACACATGGACTATGCTATCAAGTATCAATAATTATTAAAGAGAGATTTACGTACCAATGCCGTAGAGGATGGGAAGTAACGGGAGCTTCTTGGAATGCTTTTGGTGAGAAATTTAAAATTCGATGTTCTTGCTGACAAGTGACGTCTCAGCGGAGATTAAAATAATGATGGCTGCCAATGGTCTACCCGCATTGACGAATGAAATAATTATTTATACTTTTTGATAGCATAGAGTGCTTTAAAAAAGTTTTAGATCCACGACGTGTATTTCGCGCCATTCCTATCGGCGCTTCATCAGATTGTTCTTAGTGATTGCACCATCTCAAGGAATCACCGAGAACAATCTGCCCACCGATTTTCACTCCGCTAAAATTATAGTATCCCCACCTACCAAATTCCAACTAGCCGTCACAGAAAATATCCTCATTAACGTAAAACTGACCAAACTCTGCAACACAGATATTTTCCCCTACCCCCCAGCGTGGCGTCTGATACTTAGGGGATATAACATACACTTTGAAAATTCCCCCCCCCCCCCCAAACATTCTCCTCTCTCATCACCGATCCCCATTTGCCACCTGCAATAATACACACCCACCTAACCTTTTAGAACACCTTCATAATACCTCCTAAAATCGACGATTGTTCATTCCACATCTCAAAACCACATCTCAATGAAATGATTGTTCATACCCCTCTTTACAGATGGGGTTTTTTCTTTTGTCCCTTCTGCCTCCACTATTTGGCCTGTCCAGCTCTGCTTGCACAATCAAGCATGGCAGAGCCAATTCTCATAGAATGCAGGTAGGGTGTGACCTTCCCTGCTCCTGTAGATAGGAAAGCAAAAGGGGGGGGGGATGCAAATTGTCCCAGCTGATCTGGTCGATCCTGACACCCCTACCAAGATTCATATTGTCCAATCGCTGCTGTGCAATACTCTCGAGTCCCCTTATAGAGGAGTGACCGGAGGTAGATGTTCTATCATATAGTCAATTCCTTCTCTTGTCTGTCGTGGCGTTATATCTTACACAGATCACATACACAAAAAGAAAATCATGAAATGCGACAGTCTGCAAAAGTTACAGCTGAAAAAATACACTGTATTCGCATTCTTCAGTCACACCACACATGACCACACCTTGATGAAACACGTGCACAAGAAATGCTTCAGGAGACTACATAAAGTCCTGTGATACTTCCTATCATTTCATCATTGGAGGAAAACTTTGCATGATCCACATTGCAGATGTAATAATTTCCGTCATCGTGATCATTTGTGCGTTAGGTGAGAGAATTATCCAAAAACGCAAAGTTTCGAAGGTGGTCACTGGCGCTCAAGAGATACCAGGTGGAACTAAAGTACCAGAAGGGTAAGGAAAACGGGAATGTCGATGCCTTCAGCCATTTTCCGGTCGATTAGGGCAAGGAATGGGGACATACCATTTATACACCACCATTGGGAAAGAGGCTCTAGGTTCGACTCTGGGCCTACTGGCTTTCGATGGGTGGAACAGCAAGTGTGTCAGGAAAGCTGGGACATTTTCAGCTACAGAATTCTGTAGCTGAAAATGCCCCAGCTTTCCTGTGTGTGTCAGGAAAGTGTGTCAGTTTCCTGACACACTTTCCAGCAAGCATGTCAGGAAAGTGTCCTGTGTGTGTCAGGAAAGTGTGTCAGTTTCCTGACACACATTCCAGCAAGTGTGTCAGGAAAGCTGGGGCATTTTCAGCTACAGAATTCTGTAGCTGAAAATGTCCCAGCTTTCCTGACACACTTGCTGTTCCACCCATCGAAAGCCAGTAGGCCCAGAGTCGAACCTAGAGCCTCTTTCCCAATGGTGGTGTATAAATGGTATGTCCCCATTCCTTGCCCTAATCGACCGGAAAATGGCTGAAGGCATCGACATTCCCGTTTTCCTTACCCTTCTGGTACTTTAGTTCCACCTGGTATCTCTTGAGCGCCAGTGACCACCTTCGAAACTTTGCGTTTTTGGAAAATTCTCTCACCTAATGCACAAATGATCACAATGACGGAAATTATTACATCTGCAATGATGTGGATCATGCAAAATTTTCTTAATAGCGATGTCATCAAGCTATTGTCTTCTGAATTTCTCAGCTCTCCTTTTCTCTAAACAGTATGTCTCCAGCATCGCATTTACCACTGCTTGCTGTAGCATCACTTCTGGTAGCAGCCAAAATGCTAGCTGCTGCTGCAGCCTCATTTTCATCCACATGGACCATGCTCACCACTTCCCTGCTTTTCTCACTGCTAGGATCTCACTCACATAGTATTTTGAATGTATCACCAGTTAGCAAAACTGGGGCTGTAAGATCGTTTACTACAGCACTAGTAATAGTGACCCATGGATTACTCTCAATGTCGCCAGCCTCAGTCATCTCCTTGCGCATAAATACTTTAATGAAGGAAGCAGTAATTGACTACCCAAAAGCAGGCCATAGCGAAATTTTGCTGCAAGGCTTTCAGAATTCTTGTGGCACATCACAGGAGTATATTATGCTAATCTCACACCCAGAATCAACAATCACCTCTAACCTTGCAGAGCCACATATTACATGCACTTTTTCCAGTTTTGAAAGGTAATATTTTTACCCACAATTGCACTTTTTTCCTCCTCTTCAAAGCAAAAGGCTGTCGGTGTCACACATGCACAAATAGCTTCATCACTGCTGTTAAGCTGTTCAGCTTCTACCTGTCTGATGTTGGCAACCTGGGCTTCCAAGATCGTCCGCACATTCTTGGGACAATCACGCTTTAAATGGCCCTTCAAACTGCATTGAAAACACTTGCTCCCTGTAAAATGTGCCGTAAAAGATTCTTTCTGGTGTCAAGCCCTAGGGCTCTCTCTCTCAGTGCGCATTGCAGGGGCCATGTGTCGAGATGGCTCCTCATGACTGATGATCACACACTGACTGTGGCTATCGGCATGGATCTCAATTAATTCAGCTAACTCCTGCAGAGCTAGCCAGTTGTCTGCTTTCTGCAAAACAAACTCGTGAGCAGCAGTTGATAATTCTTCTTTCATGCAATCCGACAGAAACAGTTTCTTAATTTTTGCTAAATCCAGTGCTTTTCTACTCTCCAGATATTCGTTGGGAGAATAGATTGCCTGGAGGCAGAAACTGAACCCAGACCAAGATTCTGTAGGTTGCTTCTTCACACTATCAAATCATTTGCAGTACTCCAGTGCCGAGAGTCTGCTCGTGTGGAGCACAGCTAGCTTTAATTTATCAGTCTTGTGCATCCTCAGGAGTGAGACTTGTCAGCACTGGGCATAGCCATTCTCCAAGTATGGGGGTTAAAAGCCTGCCCCGATACTATTTTGGTATATTGTGTGTCTCGAAAATCGCCTGCACCTCTTTGAAAAATAATGGGAGCTCTCCTGGATCTGTTGGGAGTTTCAAGAATACTCCCCTCAGGAATTGGGAATATCGTTGAATCTTCTCAATTTACCTCATCCCTGTATCTGATTTGGACGACACATGTATCTGACTGACACATGTATCGGGATCTGATTCAGACAAAATCATTGCTAACCTCTGTCTACAACTGGTATAATAGATCAAACAATAATCTACCAAAACAGAGATCATTATTGCAGTGATGAAATTTGTGCCTCATCACCACTACCTTGGAAACTTTTACTAGACCAGCAAACAGAAAAACGTACTAAAAAAAAGAATTAACCAGAAGGCAAGGACTAAGCAACAGTGTCATGATTGTCCCAGTCCAAAACATCATCATTGCAACAATCCCACAAATCACCATCTTCACAGGCCTGCAATGCCATTAACAAGCCAACGCATGGACAATCATAGATGTACAATTATAACCTAAGTAGAACTTTAAACAGTTTGCACTCCTGATGACAGCTGCTCAGCAATCGATATTAGCTAAGTACATATTTTAATTTTTAATGCAGATATTGAGGTCCCAAGTCTTTCCACAAGAATTTCAATTTGACATTCTCTATGCCAGTGTGGCTACTAATGATAGCACCTCTAAATATGACCATTGGAAGCAAGGAACTGGTAAAGCAGTTTCTCAGATGGACATGAAAGTAATGTTAAGCAACATGGGTGTCAATTTTGGTAACAATACTATATTCTGTAAAGAATGGGCACAGGTGTTCAGTGAAGTGACACTATGTGATAATATCATTTCACTGAAGATAGAGCGCTGTCCTTGCTCCGAAAATCTTTTGAGTTTTCTCCTAAAAACTTCTAACATACAAATTGTTTGAGGGATAAACTTTAAAATTTTATTGCTCAATGACAGAGAATTTTAAGTTATTTTTAATCACTCACTTTTATTTCAAGCATTAAACCTCCTTTCCCTTTTCCAACTAATATCTGATATATTGGGTATTAGTTATATTTGGTTGTCTTATCATAATTTTAAGCATTTTTTTTTAAGGTAATCAGCATAGCTAATTTATGGAATTTTGAATTAAGATGCATTACAAGTAAAGTTACATTTTGTCTTCTTTTCTCTTTAGTTTGGTTATTGATTATGTTATGCCAAATTCACTGCAAGGGAAAAATTTGTGGCTTAAATGGTCTAGAGATCGGAAAATTTCTGATTTAGATTATGCTGATGATTTAGCTCTTTTGGCAAATGATGTTGATGAGATGAACTCTTTCATTCAAACTGTTGATAAAACTGGTAGTAGAGTAGGTTTGGTGATAAACAGAGAGAAAACTGAAGTGATGAAAATTGGTCAGGCAGGCTGTGGTTCAGTTAATCTGAATAGTTCCACTTTTGAGCAGATGTCTCAGTTTAATTATTTTGGGAGCTATGTAACAGATAGTGGTGATGTGCAGCATGAGATTAACAGATGAGTAGAGATTGCTGCAGGGACTTAAGAATCTATAGAGAGTGTGGAGAAATAGGCATATACACCTAAAGACTAAAATTAGACTGTATAATAGTTTGGTTCTTTTTAAGGTTAGTTATGGTAATGAAACATGGACTCTTTGTAAGCAAGATAACAGAAAACTTGATGCTTTTGATTCTAGATGCTTATGCAATATCTTGTGCATTTGGTGGTTCAACTTTGTTAGTAATGATGAGGTTAGGCAAAAGTTGGGTTGGGTTGTTTTACCTCTGAGCGGCACTTTTTTGCACACCATGGGCTAAATGGCCAGGTCTCATGGACCCCGAAGGCTCAGAGAAGGTTGGGGGAGGGGACCCACTGGAACAGCTGTTGGGAGACAGATGGTAGCCTCCTGTCAAAGGCCATCCAGCGTGGTCTTTAATGTGCACAGGGTATGGCTCTCCTGCACACGGGGCCACTGCTTAACATCCCATCCAACGGACGGCGACCTTTCCAAGACCATTGGTGTCCCCTACTGACCATGGGCAGGGCGGGGAATTTTGCGGAGATAAATCTCAACGCTGACCCAGCTGGGACTCGAACCTGGGAACTATAGATTACGAGCCTGGCACGCTACCAACTGAGCCACCCCCGCCCCGTTAGGCAAAGGAGTCTGCAACCTCCTTTAAGCAGCATATTTCGCAGAAAGAGACTCCGTTGGTTTGACCATGTTGCTCATATGCATAATTATAGATTAGCAAATATGATTGTGAACAGTGTGCTTAAAGGTCTCAGAAAGAGGGAGAGACCTAGGATGCAGTGGGCTGATAATGTCAAACAGGGCCTTATTAGAATTAGTGTGCAATGGCCAGATGCAGCAGATGTAGCTCATCAGGACAGATATGTTGGAGAACTAAATTGCACAATCTGGTTGGATCTCCATAGCCCATGGCTACGTGAGAATGATGATGATGATGATTATAAGTATTGAAAATGATACAGGCCAATATGTTGCACAGTGCACACAAAAGGCAATATAACAGAAATTTATCCAAGTATCCAACTTTTTCAGATATCTAGCCATTTCCATGTCTCAGGAGGGTCAAATAAATTGAATCCTATACTTTAGAAAAGTAAAGCATACACAATATGTAAAGGCACTGTTTATCCTGTATAAATATTCAATGTTTAATATATCTTATGTAATATAATATTATTAGTTTTGAAGAAAAATTCTTAAAAAGAATGATGCTGTACCTAGCTTCTATAATTTTAAATGCTGAGTGAATATTATGAAAAAAAAATTAGATTTGCTCCAGATCTGTAAAACTTTTCTCTGACTTTTTTAGTAATTTTTTAGAAGTTACAGAACTTTACATTAACATGGTAATATTCAATTTGTTATATTAATCCAATATATATCTTTAGTTACAAATAACTGTTTTTTTTTTTTTATATGTTTGTCTTTAAAGTGAGGAAGGTTTAAGCCCAGCAAAATCTGAAAAAGCCCCAGTTAAAAAGACTGTTCGTACTTCTTCTCATGCCTTATTATTTGAATCTGACATTAGTGACAATGATTCTGTGTATGATCCTAAAGATAGTAATAGTTCTGATGAAAGTGAAGCTTCTGAGAACCCTGTGGAGATGAGTGGTAATAATTCACAACTCAAGAAACATTCACAAAGTACAAAAGTCAGGGTAAGTTTTTTAAATACATAGCTTTTCTTCTTAGAATATTAGTTATAAAAAAAAGTTTGTAGTAATTTAAAAAATTGTAATTTAAAACAAATCTTTTCATAAAGTCTAGAGTTTTTAACTTCCTAAGTAATGCTTTTAGGGGAGGGAGGATGTGATTCTTTTAGGACATTTCTTCAGTTAAATAGATCATAAGTATTACATTATGCAAGCTTTTGAATATTTTTAAACAGATCAGATTTGCATTAGACCTTTATTATCATATAAAATTAGTTTTTTTTGTATATATATATATATTTAAATTATTGAAAATAATAATGAACCACAACAGTTAACTAGTAACAGATCAGTTAGCTTTTTAATTTATATATCTGATATACCAAGTTAACAAAGCCTTATTAGAATAAGCCTGCAATGCCAAATGCAAGTTCAAGTTACTGTGAAATTGCAGTGAAATTAGCTTCCAATAAGGGTCTCCCTACACCAGTATGTACCAAATGCAGTAGATATTACTCAGGATAGTTGTATATGGCAAATCAAATTACACAGTCTGGCTAGACTTCTATAACCCATGATTGCTATGATGTATGTACATGGATAGACGCATGCATGTATTATATCCCTTTTACTTGATATATTGGGCATTAGTTATTACATATGGTAAATATACACTGCTCACAAAAATTAGGGGATATTTCAAAATGAATATGAAGCGATAAAATATCCCCTAATTTTTGTGAGCAGTATATTTTATATGCACTATACATATGTACATGCTTATGTGTATTTTTCTGTTTGCTATTTTGTCTTTTATGTGGTTTCTTATAAAATTTATTGTTAGTAATTGATTATGTATAAAATATCTGAAGCATATAGTTGCAGTTTTATTTAAAAAAAAAATAAAAGTGTTATACCATTGGTTCTGAAATGTACACATTATAATGTATTGGGGAGGTGTGAGCTTTTGGCAGAAGAATCACAGAAAAATAGGAGGTACGAAATTGATGAGAAAAATTAAACTTCATAAAATAGAAATGGTCAGATTAATAAAGTTTGAGTAGTAATGTATTTATTCTAATGTAGAATCGTTACAATCACATTTTTAAAATATTTTCCTGAAGATTTCAAAGAGTACAGTTGAATCAGACTCCTTAAAAGCTCCATTATCAGCATTTTTGTAACAGTGGAAGAGGAGCAGCTAATTTCCTAAAATACCATGTTAAAATTAGGTTTCAATCAGTAATAATCCCTATTTTTTAGAGCACTGTGCAAGCACCTGAAATAAATTTTAAAACTCTGTATTTTAATTTCATTTGCAACTTTTACCATTGTGAAGCTGGATTCTGAAATGTTGCAGTGATTTAAATCCAAGTACTCTGAAATCAATATACAGAAGGAAATTCTTGAAAACTTTCTCGAATTCTGGTATCAAGATTTGAAAAATCTTGATAGTAGTATGATTCTTCTAATATATAAATAAAAATTTAAAAAAAAGTAAATACTCCCTCAATCAGCTGCTTTGCCACAGAGGTCTGACAAGAGCCTGTTAGTTTATACGCCATAGTAGAAGGTCTGAGAGGATGGTGGAACTTCAGCAGAAAAAGAACAAAAACATACATGCCTTACCCAGGGCTCACCCAGGTCCCTAAGATCAATAACCAAGTGTGCTAACCACTTGGCCATGGGACGGTCATATAGTATATGTTAATTTTTTTCATAAAAAATTTATTTTTATTTTGTTTTATGCTTCGTAAATAGGATTTGTACATAAAAATTCTGTTTATTTTTCATTGTATCAGTACCATTTTCAGTAAATGAGTTTGGCCTTAGGTTTTAGAAAGGAAGAGGCACAGAGTAAAAAACTTGTGACCTTTGCTATATACAGTCTAACCATATTTTTATTTATTAATGTAGTCTTACATGCCTTTTATAAATTTTGAAGATTACATTACATTCTGAGTTTTTTTTTTTCTTCAGAAGTCCCTCACTTTTACTCCAGTCATGCCTAAAAGACAACAGCCTGTTATAACATCTAAAACTCCTTTAGAAGAATCCAGAAAAAGGTGAGTATTTATATAAACTGATTGCAAGGTATGTATGAAATAAATAAATGATTTGTGACATTCATCATTTGGAAGATCATTAGGCAAACTCTATATGATGTCATTACTTTATATAGTTTAGGTTTTTCCATGGGCTTTCAGAGTCATCTTCTATCAATTTAGACTCAGTTTAATGTTTTACCATTGTGAAGCTGGATTCTGAAATGTTGCAGTGATTAAATCCAAGTACTCTGAAATCAATATACAGAAGGAAATGCCTGGAAACTCTCTTGAATTCTGGTATCAAGATTTTTCAAATCTTGATACCAGAATTCGAGAAATCATACTACTATCAAGATTGAGAAATCATACTACTATCAAGATTTTTCAAATCTTGATAGTAGTATGATTCTTCTAGTATATAAATTAAAAAATAAATAACCCCCTCAAGCAGCTGCTTGCCACAGAGGTCTCGCAAGAGCCCGTCAATTTAAGACATTAAACTTAGTTAAGCATTAAACTGCTGCTGTGTTTAGAAGAGCCAAACACTACCTATGTACAGTAAAAAAAATGCAAAATGGCATTGGTGGGAAATTACCATCTGCCGTTAACTGTGATCTTTGTACTTTGTTTAACACTGAACTTTTCAGCTCTTTTAATGGAAGTTGTTAGCCATTGTGTGTGCGGCAAGAAAATGTCATTTAGAAGTAGTATGACCAAATCTAACTTTTTTCCAATATATTTATATCAAATTATGGATTAACCCTTCCAGGGCCCAGCCTGAAAAACTGGTTTACATATCAAAGGCCAAGCTATTTTTTCACTATGCTCAGTCAAAAAAAAACTTTAGAACATATTTTTGCCAAATAACTAATGAAAACAATTATGGCATGTTATTATGCCAAATTAATCAGCATTTAATTCTGGATTTTCTGAAAATATTTTGCAAAAATACAAATAGTTTTATTATAATAGGGCTTTTTTAGAGTCATGTAGTAAAAAAATTCATCTAGCAATGCAAATAGAAATTTATTAAAATAATTAATAGACAGAAATAATTATAATGCATATGAACAGAAAGGCTATTTATTTCTGAATAACAGAAAAATAAAGTTTTGCTTGAAACAAGAAAATTACTTGCATTTTGTAATTTTTTTCTCAGTACTATGAGAGTACTATACTTTACTTTCTCAGTACTATGAGAGTATTATATTATTTTTTTGTATAATTTATACTTTCTCAGTACTATCAATACTATTCACCAACTGTGCTGAGCCAAATAAATAAGTCAACTTTAGATATTAAAAAAAAATAGCCAATCAACAAAAATAGGTCATGTTATATACCAAAAAAAAATAGCCAATCAACAAAATTAGATCATGTTATATACCAAATTAAACAGAATTCAATTCCAAATTTTATGGAAGTAAAAAATTTAACAAATTTACCAACATATAGATTTTATTAAGACTTTTTCACTGTGATATAATAAAAAAAAATATAGGTCAGACTATATCATTAAGGTGTAATTTTGGAAAGCTTGATGAATAAAAATAGTTACATTTTATATTAATTGAAAAGAAATTTCTTCTTGAATAATATAATATTTATCTGAAAATGGTTTTTATTTCTTTTAATGATTCTTTTCAGTTTGATATATTTTAAAACACAAGCATTTGTTATGTAAGGTGACTTGGACTGCTCACATTCATGGGATTTTCTGTCCTGGTTATGAAATGAAGGAACTCTTTCTTGGCTGTTTTTTTTTACTGAACATTATGAATTTTTTCTTTGGATGTTGAATTGGGGCAATCATGTAAAAAAAAGTGCTGAAAAGTTAGTGAACCAAAGCAAAAAAGAACAGCAAACATCTATAATGTCAGAGTATAATAGCCAAGAGTATAATAACAGAGTATAATAGCCAAGATATTAAGTGGGGATAAACTCTTTTTAAAAACCAATATGAACTTAAAAACTTTGAATTAATAAAAATTTCCATTTGGGGGGGGGGGGGGGATGAAGTAAAATACCCTTATTGTAGAGGGGAGGTAAAAACTCATTTGAAAATTGCCCTCCCACAGGAGAACTGATTTCTGTGTCAAGGAAATCCTTTCGCTTCTGTATACATGACATTCAATTTCATGAAATGATAAATGATCAAAGTTTTTTAACTTGAAAGGAAGAAGTAAAGAAAAATTAACTTATAACCAAAGGTAATGTTAAATAAAATATCCACAACAACAAGTTGTAAGCCAGTAATAGCCAGAGATATAGCATAACTCTGAAAGATTGATATTGATCAATCAATAATCTATGGAAATAAATCTACAGAAAAAATTTAAGGTTTAATTATAAAAAAGTAAATAAAATACTAACTGGATGAATGGAGATGATGTCTAATGTGTGGGGACGACACTGTAAACAATGTACTATGCTACCATCTCATGCACTGGTCAGCAATTATTAGCTCCTGCTTCACTAATAACACTTCTTTGCCATGACCTACTTTTACACCTCAGGATTCTGAAAGCTTCAACAGCAAGATTTAGTAATAGTTTTGATTTGATAGTGGGAATGATGCATAGAATGCCAAGAAAATGATAAAAATAATTTTAGGGATATTGAAATAGGTTTAAGTCATAAAAGAATGAGTAAAACGGGAAAAATAGAGGTACATACTTGTAATTACTTCCAAAACCTGATTTTAAAAATAGTAGTTTTTGGTTAATTTTCAGGAGAATTTTGAAACTTTAAGAAAAATATGAATTTGCAGTAGTTCAAAATCAAACTCAAGAGCTTAAATCAGAAGATTGCTTCAATGTAGGAAAATGGAAACAAGCAAATTGGCTTTACTGTATATTGGGTCTATAAAATGGTGACCAGATGACTTTAACAAATTATTTATATGAGCTTAATAAAAAACTCATGAAATGAAAAATATAAGTATTATTTTTCAAGCATAATTAATGTATTTTTATCAGATATATGCAAGAAAATTTTCAAATAGCAATTTTTTTTAAAAACAAAGTTTTATGTGTTGTACTAAAAACTAATGTGGACACCATCAATCCTCATTTTGGATTCTCTAAACTTGTATAATGGGCATGGGCCCTGGAAGGATTAACTCTATTGTAGTTTAGACATCTGAATTAATAAGTATGAATTATTCATTTGTCAATTGTCTGTAGACTAAGGATTTGTGCTTTCAAGCTGTTTTATCAATTTAACACATCTGGTAGAATGCACTCTTAGTGATACCAATTTTTAAAAGTACCATTAACATAATAAGGAGTTTATAATTTTTTGTATGCTTGGGGATAAGAATTGTTCAATTTTTCAGCATAATTAATGGGGGAATAATAATCCTTTAATGCTACTTTTAATGTTTATGTAGTGTATAATTTAATGTAACCTTTCAAAAATAGAAGGCCCAAAAGGCATAATGTTGCTTTCTGTGATCATGAAAAAAAAAAAATAACCCTTGAAAGTTATAATATTGCATTTTTTTTTATCGTTTATGTAATTTAGTTTGGATTTGTAAGCAAAATAGTTGTATTTTTCATATAGCTACACATGGATAAAAAGTAAGCCAATTTCATTTTATTCTCATTATTTTGTCATAAACTAAATATTTCACAAGCTATTTTTTTATCTGTTTCTTATTTGCATTTTTTTTGTGTACATAATGTTGAAATGCAAATAAAATAATTGTTACATTAATTTTTGTGGTATAGTGATTTGAATAATCTAGGCAATTTTTCAACCACTGATCTTTGTACACAGTGTCCCGACACATATATACATACAAAACCCTCATGCAGCCATGGGCAATGGAGGTCCAACCAGACTGTAATTTTCCTCTCCAGACTTGTCTGTTCTGAGCTACAACTGCTGCATTTGGCCAATTCTAGCAAGGTTCTGTTTGACATTATCTTCTCATTACACCCTAGATCTCCCCCTTTTCCTGAAACCTTTAGGCACACTGTTCATAATCCTGTTCGCCAATCTGCAGCTATGCATATGGGAAACATGGCTGAACCAATGCAGTCTCTCTCTACACAATGCTGCTCAAAGAAAGTTGATGACTCCTTCTTCTAACCTCATCATTACTTACAAAGTTAAACCACCTAATACCCAAGATACTACATAAGCATCTAGAATCAAAAGCATCTAGTTTCCTGTTATCTTGTTTACACAGCATCTAAGTTTCACTACCATAACTAACCCTAGAAAGAACCAAACTATTATACAGTCTAATTTTAGTCTTTAGGTGTATATGCCTATTTCTCCACACTCTCCCTAGATTCTTAAAATTCCCAGCAGCAATCCCTATTTGTCTGTTAATCTCATGCCGCACATCACCAGTATCTGTTACATAGCTCCCAAGAGAATTAAACTGTGACACCTGCTCAAGACTGCAACCATTCAGGTTAACTGAATCACAGCCTGCCTGACCAATTTTCATCACTTTAGTTTTCTCTCTTTTTATAACCAAACCTACTCTACTACCAGTTTCATCAACAGCTCGAATGAAAGAGTTCATTTCATCAACATCATTTGCCAAAAGGGTTAAATCATCAACATAATCCAAATCAGAAATTTTCGTATCTCCAGTCCATTTAAGGCCCAAATCTTTCCCTTGCAATGAATTTCGTATAACGTTATCAATAACCAAACTAAAGAGAAAAGGAGACAAAATGCAGCCTTGTCAAACACCAGACGTAATGCTAAACCAATTGCTACAAGACTTACTAACTCTCACACACGACTCAGTGTTATTATAGAGAGCTTTCATTATGTTAACTAACTTGTGTGGTATACCATATGATCTCACAATCAACCACAAATTATGACGATCAACAGAGTCGAAAACCTTTTTGAAATCAACAAAGCTAGCAACCAAAGGTTTCTGAAACTCTAAACATTTCTCAAGAATCTGCCTAAGTGAAAATATCTGATCCACACATCCCCTACCACTTCTGAATCCACATTGCTCATCACACAATTGACTGTCAAACAGATTCTTAATTCTATTAAGCACAATCATGGAAAGAACTTTACCTGGAACAGAGAGTAGGCTGATCCCCCTATAGTTATCACAATAACTGCGATCCCCTTTTTTGAAAATAGGGATAATAACAGCTCTGGTAAAATCCTTAGGAACCATGCCTTTATCATAAAAGATATTCAAAATTTCAGTCATCCAAGTGGTAACAGAAACATTCCCAGCTCTAAGCATTTCCGTAGTAATTTCATCTACCCCTGGGGATTTATGAAGTTTAAGTTTAGAAATAGCCAAAATAGCTTCAGATTGTGTTATAGGGCCAACATTAATGCCACCAATGCATCTATCATCATTGCAAACAATGGGAGTAGAACTAACCACATTGTTTAGAACATCACTGAAATGCTCAGCCCACCTGGCCATGACAGAATCCTCACCTTCTATAACCTTACCTTGTTTATCCTTCAATCCCTGCATATCTGTCCATTTTCTACCATACAAAACATTAACTATCTGGTACAGCTCTCTGCTGTTGTGCTGTCTAACTGCTTCCTCGGCTTTGTCAGCCAAGCCATCAAGCCAGAGATTCTTATCAGCAGCTAACTGATCCTTTACACGTTTATTAAGCTCTCTGTAATCCTTTCTATTAGGACTAGTAGGGTACTGATTAAGGACATTCCTGCAGTTCCTTCTTTCTGAAATAAGCTCGAATGCCTTATCACTCAAATAATTCTGCCTCCTCTGCTCCTTTTTTCCTAAAAGAGTACTGTTAGTTTCCAAAAAAGCCTGTTTAAAATGGCCCCATTCTTCCTCACTTCATTAGTAAGCAAACCATGACTGTCATAATGACTAAGTAACCTATCATGGTAAGCTTTAGCTATAACTGGGTCTTTCAGAGCATCAGTATTAAAGGTAAATTTTCTCCTGCTGTTAATTAATTGCTGTTAATTAATATATAATCAATCATATTCTTATGCAGCCCATCAGATGAAACCCATGTGTACTTATGTATGTCGCAGTGTTTGTAATATGTGTTAGTTATTCTGAAACCATTGAGTTTATTTACCTGTAGGAGACGTTGCCCATTGCCATTGCAGCTACCAATACCAAAAGGGCCTATCACTCCTCCCAAAGGTCAGAGTCAGTACCAACTTTGGCATTGATGTCACCTAGAACAAGGGTAATATCTCCTTTCTTGACAGAATTCAAAATATCCTTAAGTTGTCTGTAAAACCTATCCTTCTCATCCTCATCGGCATCCTCAGTGGGGGCATAACAGCAGATAACATTCAAGTCTTTAATGCTTATCTGAAATTTTGCTGTAAGAAACCTTTCATTAATGCACTCATATCCTAGAAGAGCATCACTAGCATGTGTGCTGAGCAGCAGACCCACGCATTGGTGATGCTTTCCATCCTCCCTCCCGGTAAAGAGAAATTTAAAGTTATTTTTAAGTGTCTCACCTTTACCTGTTCATCTGGTCTCTTGCAAGCCTAGAATATCTAAGTTATAATAGCACTGAAATTCCTGCGTGAGGACATCAAGAGAATAATCTATATAATGACCTCACATTCCACGTTCCTGCAGAGAGAAAATGATTAGTAGGATTTTGAAAGAAACTAGGTTTATTGAGATTGGTAGGGCCAACAATATCAAACAGCCCCTTGATCGCAGGCATGGGGCAAAGACCTGTTCCTCCTCCGCTAAACGCTGAAGTCACCGATGCTGGTAGGAACTTCAGGCACCACCTTTCCAAGTGGACTTTATCAAGAGCCATATGGCCTGCCTGAGACACATTACTCCAGTTTAGGCTTGATGATGCCCAACTAGCTAAGTAAGGTTCAGGTACCTGTGATGGCCTCTGATTAGGATTATCCACCAGCTGATATAAGATATCCCATTCTTCTGTTCACTTAGGGCTGGCAACCCAGAAGCAAACAGAAAACACAGTGGCAGATTCTCCCTCAACAGAGGCCCACCAGTGCAGCAAGTCCATGATCCATAATCAAGCTCAAATCCATAAACAAGTCCAGTCTAGTAGGTATAAATGGTCAGCACCAGGACCCTTTGAAGTTGACAACTCCTCAGCAGGGTTGAAAAAAAGAAAAAAGTGGCCATAGATGACCAGATCAGTAGGCCATACTGAACTGGCAGCTCTCCCCTTCTGTTCCCTTCCAAAAGAGAATATCTCTTTTGAAAGGTACTAACGGCCTGCACTACGAGAAGGCGGGGTCAGACATTAGGTGCTAGACCTGGCCAGTTCTGTGCATCATCACTAGGGATTGGTACACAGCTCTCCTTCCAGTTTATACCTAGCTACCATTTACAGACAGAAACATGCAGAAAACATTTACATTGCAGAAAATTAGAGAGGACAGTTCTTCTAAGTACTATAATTGCTATCAAATTATACTACACAATTTAGCTATTTAAACATTATTGACAATTAGGCATTTAATTTGAAATCATTTATTTTTTTAACTATTTCAATTGTTGCTCAAAACACAAAATGCTTTGAGTGCTGTATAATGGATTACTAATTATGCTCATGCATTATTATTACTCCAAAAGTTTCTTATCACATTGCTTATTCTATACAGAATTATAGTGAATGTGGTTTCTCATCCTTCTCCAGTGTTCAAGACTGGAAGATATATTTTGGGACTGCTAGAAAATTATCAGTAGCTTACCTTTTTAAAATGGTTGTCAAACTCAATGTAGGTTTTGTAATTATGTTTTTAAACTATAAGGCTCTTTCTGGTTGTTTTATATTAGCTCCATCACATAAAATCAAGATACAGCTTCACAATCTCTTCCATGAAAAGATTAAGAAAATTGATTCTGAAAGGTTTTATGATTCACTGCCTTTTTTGACTTGAGAGCTACTTGAAATTTTACTTTTCTACTTATGGCTTAGCAAAAAAAAAAAACTTATTTTATACTAAAACTATTCAAGTTAGGGATATTCATAAAATTGCTTATTTGTAACAATCTTGTGTTTGTAATTAACTATAATTTGAGCAGAAAACTTTTTTTTTTTTTTTTTGTAAAAATCATTACTTGACAAATTGTAGCTATTTGCTTGTAACGAAGTTCAGAATCAATTGTCTAATATATATATATTTATTCAGGCTTCATGTATCAACAGTTCCACATTCTCTTCCTTGTCGAGAAGATGAGTTTGCAGATATTCTGTCCTTTGTTGAAAGCAACTTGAATGATTACACTGGAGGGTGAATAGTAAATTTTTTCTATTCTTTTTTTATTTTAATATAGTTAACATTTCTACTTTTTTTTTTCAAACAAAGAAAAATTAATGTTCTGCCTACAATGTAACAAAACTTATAAGGTTATCTAACCATTAAGATAGTGAAACTATGTATTTCCATGCTTTGCTGCTAACTTTTGTTAAATCTCTTTGTGTTTGTGTGTTTTTAACTTTTTTTTTATGAACTTTTCTTTTTGCTTTGTCATCTTTTTGGTTAAATAGGTATTAATGCATTAGGATTAATATTTTCTGAATTTCCAAATAGGGGCTAGAGAATATATGTTTAATTTCCATCATTAGAGGACCTTAAATTTATAAAACTCCAAACTTTAAATGAATATTGTAAATTATTTATTTTTGCTAATGAATATGAAATTTTGGTAGTAGAATGTGATGGTAAAAGGATTTGCATTGACAGCAGTGATTTCTCCCTTATCCTCAGGGTATAGGAAATGCAATTTTTTTTGTTTCAAAAGATAAAAATTATTTTTGGATTGGATAAAAAAAATAAAATATTACTATTTGGATTTTTTGAATCATTTAATTTAAATTTCCATCATTAGAGAACATAAAAGATAAACTTTCTCCTCTTTGAAAATGAATATGCCGTATTTTCCAGAGGCAATATGTTGGTCTTCTAATTAGTTAACTGCTAACACTGTAGCATTATTTTTTCATTTAGGTTCAAACAAGTAACACTGTAACATTATTTTTTCGTTTAGGTTCAAACAAGTCACAATTTATCCTTTGTTTTAAATTTAGCAAATATGAGTAATATCTTGTCATAAGTTTTTGTATTTTACCTGAGGTGTTAGTTTAGCAGTAGTAACTGAGTAGTTATTAGTGGTTGCTTGAATCCATCATCCACATTATAAAAAAGCCACCAAAATGAAATAGATCATCACTATAAATAGTTGGAAGGAGAGTTTGGTTAATTCTGGTATTTTTCTTATAATGCAGAAGATTTATTGTTCAAATGTTTAATGGAAATAATAGATGATAAAAACAAATGCACTTACTTTATTATGTATATATAGAAGCAACTTCAGTAACATCTTTTAGTTTTGTTATTAATCGTGGCCTTTTGGTTTGTACGCTGCTGGCCATTAAAAGTGCAACACCAGGAAGAACTGATGTTGAAACTGAAACTCGTCAGATTGTCTCGAAATATGCAAGATGGGTAACCCGTGGGAGAATATGTAAATGATTCAAAGCACAGCACATATGCTCATCATGTGTGACAGTAATGCCCCCTGGAAGTGGTATAAGAGGAGATGACAAAGAGCCAGTGTAAAGCACTGGAATTGTGTTTGCTCATAGTTCTTGTACACTAAAGGATCAAGTATGCACCATTGAAGAACACAGAATCCATACAACCAGGTTTCCAACTTTGATTGAGGGAGAATTGTGGGATTATGGGAAGGTGGATTATCGTACCGAGACATCGGTGCTTGTGTTGGACAAAATGCTGCCACAGTGATGAGAATATGGCGTTAATGGGTGGAGGAGGAACGAACTCACTGACGTGAGGGATCTCAATGGCCCTGTCACACAAATGAACGAGAGGACAGATATCTTGTGTGCATGGCTATGAATGATCGTACAGCCACATAAAACACCTTAGCTCAACAGTTAGGGTGTGTTGCACATCAACCAGTATCCGCACTTATGATTTGACGTCATCTGCAGCATCGGAGCATCTTTGTTAAGCAGCGATTGCTTCAGCTACAACTGACTCTACAACACAGGCATATGTGATTGCGATGGTGCCAAGAACGTCACACATGGATGTGCAATGGCATCGCATCTTCTTTTCAGATGAATCCTGCTTCAGTATGCAGCACCATGATGGATGAATCCGTATCTGGCAGTACTGTGGTGACAGACTCAGTGAAATTTAATTCATCATGATTACTTGTTGTACAGTAAAAGTTAAATTAAGATTGAGAGGAGTGCATTACATATCCTTTGAGCTAAGTAACCTCTATGTTTCTATTAACATGCTCATAATGTAATTTTCTTCATTGGTATAGTCTAAGAGCTCTCCTTTTCTTACAAAGGGGTTAGAGAATATAGGAAATTATAGTTACCCGTTTTTAAGTGAACTTGATGGTTGTTTGCTGGTACAGGTAGCTTTACATTTTCTTCTGTTGTTGAAAGAGGATTTTGGCCAGACTTGGTAGAGGGTTATTGTCACCACTACTGCTGCATTTTGATGCTGGACTGACAAATCTTGGCTGTTGTAAACTGATGTTATTGGCACTTGGTACATTTGTACCATTACTTCAGTTTCTGTATATCAGTCCTTTGGTTAATAAATGCCCATATATAATGCCAAATTTGGTTAATAATGTCCTTGGTAATGTTATGCCTCTCAATAGATTATTATATATATATAGTTATTAACCAAAGGACTGGTATACAGAAGCTGAAGTAATGGTACAATTGTACCAAGTGCTATAACATCAGTTTACAACAGGCAAGATTTGTCAGTCCAGCATCAAAATGCAGAGTAGTGGTGGCGATAACCCCCTACCAAGTCTGGTCAAAATCCTCTTCCAACAACAGAAGAAAATTTAAAGCTACTTGTACCTGTACCAGCAAACAACCATCAAGTTCTTCACTTAAAACTGGTAACTATAATTTCCTATGTTCTTTAGCCCCTTTGTAGAAAAAGGAGAGCTCTTACACTGTACCAACGAAGGAAATTACATTACGAGCATGCTAATAGTAACATAGAGGTTACTTAACTCAAAGGATATGTAATGCACTTCTCTCAATCTTAATTTAACTTTTATTGTACAGCAAGTAATTGTGATGAATTAAATTTTATTTACATAGCTGTGACTTGTAATTTATAGAGACAGTGAGACATGCATGATGCAGCTCCATACAAGTCTGGCCCCTGGTGTTATAGTATGGGGGTGCCATTGGACTCCACTCACGCACATGCCTCGTACTCATTACCAACACTTTAAACAGCCAGCATTACATCACTGAGATGTTGGAGCCTATGGTCGTACCTTATTTTCAGGGGCTCTCTGGTGCCATTTACCAGCAGAACAATGCCTGACACGTGGCATGCATCGTCCAACAATTCCTGGGTAGCCACCATGTGACACTTCTGCCTTGGCCTGTGCATTCACCAGATCTGTCCCCAATTAAACATGTCTGGTCTATGATCCCATGATGATTAGCACCCCAGACACTAGCAGCTGCTACAACAGATGAACTTTGGCTAAGTATTGAAACTGCATGATCTGACATTCCCCAAACACACATCCAATGTCTCATCCTCTCAGTGCCAGACCGTGTAGCAGCGGTTATTGCCACTCATGGTGGCTACACAAGATACTGATTTCTTTGTGTTCCACAAGTCTAACCGAGTTGTATTTGTAATAATTTGATCCTTGTAGCATAAGCTATGTATTCACTAAATATGGCTTTAATAGCTCTTGTCTTTCCTGGTGTTACACTTTTAATGGCCACCAGTGTATTTTGGAACTGACATCATGGAAAAACTGTGAAATTTGATCTTTTACTTCATTATATTTCCACTGCTTAAACTGATAGATCAAATAAAGTAGAAAAATGATTCCTACAGTTTCTTAATACACCATAGAACCACAACTAACCTACAGTTTCTTCACGATGAAGCTTCCTTATAGATACAGAAAAGCAAACTGCAAAAAGAAAATATGAAAACTAAAAGATGCTACTTAAGTTGTTTTTATATACTGTTAACTGACACTATATCTTATTTCTTTCATTGTTTACCATTTTTATTGGCTCCGCTTAGGTCACTCGTTTATTACTCATTCGTTTCTTTTACGGGCGGACGACGTACCTAAGTGCGAGTTTTGTGACACCATTTTAACTATTAAACATATTTTAGTCGAATGTCCGTGTTTTAATTTCGAACGTCAATGTTATTTTAGCTTTCATAATTTTATGTCCGAGCCTCTTACACTTGGACATCTTTTATCTGATCATTGCATTTTATCTCCAGTTTTTAGCTATTTGAAATATTGTGGATATTTTAACCGAATTTGATTTTACCTTAATATATGCATTATTTACCCCAGGTCTCTTACACCTGGGATTATTTTATTTAATATTTCTACACTTGTTTTACTCTGTTCATATACACTTGTTTTCTGTTGTTTTACCACTGTACAATGTTAAAAATGTATTTTAAATTTTGGTTGCGGGGTTCTATGTCTTTTATCTTTTATATTGGTGCATTATGGCCTTGTTGCCAATGCGCCATTAAACCCCAAACAACCAAACCAAACCATTTTTATTGCATATTTGGAAATTATAGGTTGAAATTTTGAACAATGAATCTGTCTGCTATATTAAAGAAAAACCACCAAAATTAAATCCTCTTAATTATCTATAGAGGTGATCTATTAAGTTTTAGTGACTTTTTTTATGATGTGGATGACAGATTCATAGCAACCACTGATTTTATTATTAATCCATTCAAAAAAGAGTTGGTCATTACTGACTAAAACACCAGGTTAAAAGGGATTATAAAACATATTACTTCTCTATCTTGTATTTTGAAAATTTCTTTCATATTTTGTAATAATTGGAAAATCTATGGGCTAAGGACTCAAGTCAACATTAAAATTGCAAGAATAAGGTCAGCAGTGAAGAGTTAAATTACTAGTTGTGGCATTTTTAGAATGTTACATGACACTATCAATATAAAAATGAATTAATGATTTAATGAAAACATTTTAAAATACAGGGAAATTTTGTCACATAACTGGTAAGGTATGGGTTTATCCATTCTGGGGACATATAGTGTGCACTGATAAAGGCAGCATAAAACTGACAATGCAGATGACTAAACAGCTTTCAAATATAAGCAGTTACCAGAAGACAATAGCTCTTAGCAGGAAAAGTGCAAATGGAGGTACAGTTTTCTTCATGCATGGATCAAATTTATCTATACTTTACCAGTTAAGTTTTATTAATGATAATGCAATGATTCATGTGTGAACACATGTCAAAGTTTTAGTAGAATTAGAGATCTCACTTCATTTGGTATATACCACAATTGTTCTAATAGTAATCTGGGCTACAATTTGAAAGTTCTTGTTTGTATCCAGCTATAATTTGAACCCAGGCTACTATTTAGACTCCAGCATTTAATCTGTCATTTTTGGTATATGGAGTTAGATTAAACAGTAGGGTTTTTTAAAACAAATATACACATGCACAGACATTTTAGTTCATTATGTAAGAGATAAATACCAATTCAGTAGGAATGAATCATGTAGGATAATTGAAGGTTAGTGGGGGACATGTGACAAATTGATGCTCTGAGGAACATCCTACAAATTCCAGGACATCTGGCTTTCCTGTCTGAGACATGACCACTATTTATAAATTTGTGCTATTTCTCTACTTATTACCATTCAAGCATACATTTCCATTTAGGCCCTGTCAGGATCTGGCAACCGAGCCCTGCTTCAGGGCTGCAATTTGGTGTAGTCAACAACAGGAAACATGTAAATCTGTCTTCGTGGTCAATGCATGGCCCTGAGTTAATATTTTATGGCTATGACACTTCGCAGAGGTATTCTGATGTGTAAAAGGGTTGAGTGAAACCAGTGGAATCAGTTGACCTAATGTGGGTGATGGTGCAGGTTGTACCTGACCCAAAAGGTCAAACGATGACTGGGGGCAGTAGGAAATTTGGCAGAGGAGTGGAGAGCGAGATGACTTAGAGGAAGATGGGCCCAGTTCCGAGTGGAGAGGGAACGACTTCTGGCAAGAGGGAGGTGAGATGTAGCTTGGCGAGGAAAAGACAATTTTCTGTGGGTATAGCCCTGAGGTTTATCTGAGGCCTGGCGCCCTGTGAAATTGAAGGTGTGCTGTAGAGTGAAATGTCCCTGTGCAATTAGATCGGTACTTCTGCCTCTCCTTCATTGGTACTACATAAGGTAGTAACCTAGGCTATGAAATATGTTTTACAGTGCAGACAAGTGATTATAATAAGTGTGCAACTGCCCACTGGCTGTGCCTCCCTGTAACTCATCTTTTTAACTAATAAATATTATTATTTTAATTTATCTGACTGTTGAAAATTAATCGACAGTAGCAGGAATAGGCTATCTTTTGCTGCCGAGCAAACGAACCAAAAGTACATCAGAGACGAACCAAGAATAGAATAAATAAATTGGGAGAGCTGTAACAGTCATTTTAATAACCTAACAGGCCCCAGCATTTAATATGTCATATACAGTATATTTGGGTAGACACGTGTTTATAAATGTGTGAAGTTAGCTAGTTCTTGTTAAAAAGAAATATATTGTGTGTCTTTAAACTCTTATCAATACCATCAAAAATCTTTTCTTCCCATAGATGTATGTACATATCTGGAGTTCCAGGAACAGGCAAAACAGCAACTGTTATGGAAGCTATGAGATATTTATGTGAAGCAAGAGATAGTGGTGAAGTGCCCGTCTTTCACTTTGTGGAAATAAATGGAATGAGAATGAGTGATCCCTCTCAAGCTTATGTTCAGATCTTAAAAGTGAGTAAAATTTTGTGAAGACTATATTAGGCATTTAGGGTATTTATTTCATAGACATATTTTTCTAGGCTTTTTTCAATATCGAATATAAAGAATTAAAAGAATTAACTTTTTGTAAACCAGTAATATATTATTAAAATTAATGTATTTAGTAAATTTGTCTGAAACAGGCATATTTTGATTAATTAACTCATTTTCCATCATACTGATAATAATGCTTGAAAAGAATTGCCTAATGATCCATCCTCATGTAAATAATGATTTTTCAGGTAGTATGCATGCATATTTTAACCATTCACATGGTCATTAGATGAAAAGATTTTAGAATAATATGTAGAAAGTGTTTTCTATCCTGAAAGAATATAATATTTTATAAGAAAACAACAGAATCACATGATCTTATTTAAAAAACTGCCTCATTAGTCCAGTAAAATATGTAACTTTTTAGTTGTTTAGATGAAGTAATTCCCATTAATCCAAAACTGATACATAATTCCAAGCATTGTCCTAATTAACATACTAATTAAAATAAAAATACTTATTTGAAAATATATAGAATACACAGTGTGATAATATTAAAATTAATTTAATAATAGTAATGCACAGTGAATAATAATAATGCATCCTGTGGCCAAATAATAGTTGAAAAGTTAAGTGAAAAAAATTTAGTTTGAACAAGAGTGGGCCAATTCCCACACTTGTTACAAATGTTTTTAATAATGCTCATAAAGTTTTTGACAAATAGCGAAATTTACAATCATTGAGGGGACCACTGTCTTTTACTTGGTGTTTAAAATAAGTCCTTTATTCCAATCTGTACAAAGTATTACAGTTAAGTACTGTACTAAAGTATTTGATAAAGTAAGTACTTTAAATTCATTGAAGTGTTTGATAAAACTAGAGTAAAAAGGGATTATAATTCATTAATACCTCTAAAGTTCTAATATATTAACACTGCTTTTTTGGATGGATATAGCTTCACATTTTCATCTAGTAGAAACTAATGTAGTCCTATATTATTACATAGAACAAAGAGTTCATATTATATTACCTGTACCATCTGGTGTAGATCTTACATTTTTCTTGATGTTAATAGTTGATATTGAGGTAAAGTTAAACTTGGGAATCACCAATTGTAGACTCAGCTGGCTAGAAGAGGCAGTACATCTATGCTGCTGTTAACACAAGACCCTTCAAAGATGTACTGTCAGATGTGCTTTCGTTACATTATTATGCTGGTGCACTCATTATTGTTGGTCTACACGGATTACCAGTCCCTTTTACTTCAATGCACTGAGAAAGTTGCACTGAAAAATACAGGATGATAGAATGACATGGATAACATTGTGCAGATAGAATACGGAAGAAATAAATAAATGCGCAATATAACTGATATAAAATACACGATAAATTGGAGCAATGCGCTGTAGTTAAATAGGGTGGAAATTGGAGAAGTTACCTGGAAATGCATTCACTCATGTATTAGTTGGTGTTCAGTAAGATGTCTGATGATCCCTAACAGTGGTACAAGTGTCACATCAATGTTGCATAATCTTGACAAGGGTGGTAAGATTGTCCTGCACCATTGAATCTCATTCCTGTACAAAAGCAGATTGAAATACCAGGAGAGTTCTGGGAGTAGATGTAATATGTATATGTGTATAACATAGCTGGCATAGATAACTATTTTCTTTTTTAACACTGCAACTTTTAGTTCTTCAGATACAGAGTAAATCTTATTATGATCATTCTCAAACTCCTTAAGCAATTGAAATTAGAATAATACTTAAACAACTGAAGCATTCAACCAAATAAATTTAACTAAATCATTAACTGAAATGATGAGTTAAAATCATTAAAATGATGACAATGCATTTTGCTCCCGCATGTGAGGGGCTTCAACTAGCGTTGTTTGAAGCCATTTGAAGTTCTAATTACTGGAATAAGGTAATAAGAGCTTTCTCTATAGAGTATTTTACTGACAGGCTCAGATCTCTGTGGCAAGCATATGCTTGAGGGGAATTATATTTATAATTTAAAAATGATTTTACATATAACAATTGATATTAATAATATTATATTGCATTTAAGTGAATTTAATATTTTTTATAGAGTCTAACTGGAGAAAAGGCAACTGCCCAGCAAGCTGCAGCAATGTTAGAGAAACACTTTACTAAGCCAGGCCCTAGAAAAGAAGCAGTAGTTTTGCTGGTTGATGAGTTAGATTTGCTCTGGACCAGAAAACAAACAGTCATGTACAACATTTTTAACTGGCCAACTCAACAACACTCTAAACTTATAGTAATTGCTATAGCCAATACAATGGATCTTCCTGAAAGAATCATGATGACCCGCATTTCTAGCAGACTGGTAAGTTAATTAGTAGAATTGGTTATAGATAGTTGATATTAAAATAAATTTTACTCCAGACAAAGATTTTCCTCTTACATTTCTTTATTTGATTTATTACTATAAGAGTGATCTATATTTTCATTTCTTGGTGTGGTAAACACTGGTTTCTTGTTGGGTAATCACATACAGCTTACTTCTTTGTTAACTTTTTTTTATCAAACAATTGAATATGTTACTGGTAAAACTTATAATAAAGTGTATGAAAATTATTTTAAAATTATGGAATAACTTATTTAATGCATGAATATTTCTTCTGTGAAATGCATAAAATATGTTGACTTTAAATGGAAAAAAATAATTCTCATTTTAAAAGGAATTTTTTAGATTGAGATCTGAACTAATTTCTAAAAAAATGGGAGCAATAACTAATTACAGTCCAAGTGGCTGAGTGGTTAGCACACTTAACTGCTGATGAAAGGGACCAGGATTCAGGCTCTGAATAAAGTATGGATGTTTCTTTTCTGTGTTGTCTTTCTTCTGGGATGATTTTTATGATATTATGTATCTCCCAAAAATGTATTCATCATCATCATCCTCAAGTAGCCATGGGCTATGGAGGTCCAACCAGACCGCACAGTTTAATTCTCCAAGCATATCTGTCCTGAGCTACATCTGCTGCATCCGGCCACTGTACACCAATTCTAACAAGGTCCTGTTTGACATTGTCTGCCCACCGCATCCTAGGTCTCCCCCTCCTTCTGAGGCCTCTAGGCACACTGTTCATAACCCTATTCGCCAATCTATAATTATCCATACGGGCAACATGGCCAAACCAGCGGAGTCTCTCTCTGCACAATATGCTGCTTAAAGGAGGTTGCAGACTCCTTTGCCTAACCTCATCATTAGTTAAACCACCTAATACCCAAGATACTGCGTAAGCATCTAGTTTCCTGTTATCATGTTTACACAGCGTCCAAGTTTCACTACCATAACTAACCCTAGAAAGAACCAAACTATTATACAGTCTAATTTTAGTCTTTAGGTGTATACGCCTATTTCTCCACAATCTCCATAGATTCTTAAAAGTCCCGGCAGCAATACCTATTCATCTGTTAATCTCATGCCGCACATCACTAGTATCTGTTACTTAGCTCCCAAGGTAATTAAACTGTGACACCTGCTCAAGACTGCAACCATTCAGATTAACTGAATCACAGCCTGCCTGACCAATTTTCATCACTTTAGTTTTCTCTCTGTTCATAACCAAACCTACTCTACTACCAATTTCATCAACAGCTCGAATGAAAGAGTTCATCTCATCAACATCATTTGTCAAAAGGGCTAAATCATCAGCATAATCTAAATCAGAAATTTTTGTATCTCCAGCCCATTTAAGGCCAAAAGCTTTCCCTTGAAGTGAATTTCGCATAACATAATCAACAACCAAACTAAAGAGAAAAGGAGACAAAATGCACCCTTGTCGAACACCAGAAGTAATGCTAAACCAATTGCTACAAGACTTACCAACTCTCACACATGACTCAGTGTTATTATACAGATCTTTCATTATGTTAACTAACTTGTCAGGTATACCATATGATTTCACAATCAACCACAAATTATGATGATCAACAGAGTCGAAAGCCTTTTTGAAATCAACAAAGCTAGCAACCAAAGGTTTCTGAAACTCTAAACATTTCTCAAGAATCTGCCTAAGTGAAAATATCTGATCTACACATCCCCTACCACTTCTGAATCCACATTGCTCATCACGCAATTGCCTGTCAACCAGATTCTTAATTCTATTAAGCACAATCATGGAAAGAACTTTACCTGGAACAGAGAGTAGGCTGATACCCCTATAGTTATCACAAGAACTGCGATCACCTTTTTTGAAAATAGGGATAATAATAGCTCTGGTAAAATCTTTAGGAACCATGCCTTTATCATAAAAGTTATTCAAAATTTCAGTCATCCAAGTGGTAACTGAAACATTCCCAGCTCTAAGCATTTCCGTAGTAATTTCATCCACCCCTGGGGATTTATGAAGTTTAAGTTTAGAAATAGCCAAACTAACTTCAGATTGTGTTATAGGGCCAACATTAAAGCCAACAATGCATCTATCATCATTGCAAACAATGGGAGTAGAATTAACCACATTGTTTAGAACATCACTGAAATGCTCAGCCCACCTAGCCATGACAGAATCCTCACCTTCTATAACCTTACCTTGTTTATCCTTCAATCCCTGTATACCTGTTCGTTTTCTACCACACAAAACATTAACTATCTGGTACAGCTCTCCGCTGTTGTGCTGTCTAACTGCTTCCTCAGCTTTGTCAGCCAGGCCATCAAGCCAAAGATTCTTATCAGTAGCTAACTGATCCTTTACACGTTTATTAAGTTCTTTGTAATGCTTTCTATTAGGACTAGTAGGGTACTGATTAAGGACATTCCTGCAGTTCCTTCTTTCCGAAATAAGCTCAAGTGCCTTATCACTCAGATAATTCTGCCTTCTCTGCTCCTTTTTCCCTAAAAGATTACTGTTAGTTTCCAAAAACTCCTGTTTAAAATGGTCATATTCTTCCTCAACTTCAGTAGTAAGCAAACCATGACTGTCATAATGACTAAGTAACCTATCATGGTAAGCTTTAGCTATAACTGGGTCTTTCAGAGCTTCAGTATTAAAGGTAAATTTTTTAACCCTAGCACAACACTTTTTAAGTTTAAGTTGCAAGACACTTTTAACAAGGTAATGGTCAGATCCAATTTCAGCTCCCCTATATGCCCTGGTATTTCTAACAGAACTAGCCCATTTGCTGTTAATTAATATATAATCAATCATATTCCTATGCAACCCATCAGGTGAAACCCATGTGTATTTATGTATGTCGCGGTGTTTGTAATATGTGTTAGTTATTCTGAAACCATTGAGTTTACTTACCTGTAGGAGATGTTGCCCATTGCCATTGCAGCTACCAATACCAAAAGGGCCTATCACCCCTCCCTAAAGATCAGAGTCAGTACCAACTTTGGCATTGAAGTCACCAAGAACAAGGGTAATATCTCCTTTCTTGACAGAATTCAAAATATCCTGAAGTTGTCTGTAAAACCTATCCTTCTCATCCTCATCGACATCCTCAGTGGGGGCATAGCAGATAACATTCAAGTGTTTAATGCTTGTCTGAAATTTTGCTGTGAGAAACCTTTCATTAATGCACTCATATCCTAGAAGAGCATCACTAGCATGTCTGCTGAGCAGCAGACCCATGCCTTGGTGATGCTTTCCATCCTCCCTCCCTGTAAAGAGAAATTTAAAGTTATTTTTAAGTATCTCACCTTTACCTGTCCATCTGGTCTCTTGCAAGCCTAGAATATCTAGGTTATAGCGCTGGAATTCCTGCATGAGGACATCAAAAGAATAATCTCTATGTAATGTCCTCACGTTCCTGCAGAGAGAAAATGATTAGTAGGATTTTTAAAGAAATTAGGTTTATTGAGATTGGTAGGGCCAACAATATCAAACAGCCCCCTGATCGCAGGCATGGGGCAAAGACCTGTTCCTCCTCCGCTAAAGGCTGAAGTCACCGATGCTGGTAGGAACTTCAGGCACCACCTTTTCAAGTGGACTTTTTCAAGAGCCATATGGCCTGCCTGAGACAATTACTCCAGTTTAGGCTTGACGATGTCCAACTAATGGCCTGTAAATAAGGCCTAAACTGGAAGGAGAGCTGTGTACCAATCCCTAGTGATGATGCTCAGAACCAGCCAGGTCTAGCACCTAATGTCCAACCCCGCCTTCTCGTGGTGCAGGCCGTTAGTACCTTTCAAAAGAGATATTCTCTTTTGGAAGGGAACGGAAGGGGAGGGCTGCCAGTTCAGTATGGCCTACTGATCTGGTCATCTATGGCCACTTTTTTCTTTTTTTTCAACCCTGCTGAGGAGTGGTCAACTTCACAGGGTCCTGGTGCTGACCATTTATACCTACTAGACTGGACTTGTTTATGGATTTGAGCTTGATTATGGATCCTGGACTTGCTGCACTGGTGGGCCTCTGTTGAGGGAGAGTCTGCTGCTGTGTTTTCTGTTTGCTTCTGGGTTGCCAGCTCTAAGTGAACAGAGGCATGGGATACCTTATATCAGCTGGTGGATAATCCTAATCAGAGGCCATTGCAGGTACCTGAAAAATGTATTACAAATCCGATATAAAGCATTTTTTTTTTCAGTGGCCAAGTGGTTAGTGCACTTGGCTACTAATCTAAGGGACCTGGGTTCGAGCCCCGGGTATGACATGGATATTTATGTGGTTTTTCTCCTGAGGTCCTGCCATCCTCACAGACCTACTATGGCATATAAACTGATAAGCTCCTGCCAGACCACTGTGGCAAGAAGCTGTTTGAGGGAGTATTTATTTATTTATTTATAATGGAATGAAATGTCATTTTTATATCTTCATGAGCACATTTCATTTAATCTTTGAAATTAGTACATAGAAATATACAAATATTTTTGTATTTAAGTATGTTTGTTGCACAAAACCTTTCATTGATACTTTAATTTCTTTTATTTCATTTTTTTCATTTTATTTTTCATATAGGGTCTTACAAGAAAAACCTTTCAACCATATACCTATAAGCAGCTTCAGGAAATTGTGACAAGTAGGATTCAGGAGCTTCAAGTATTTGATCCTGATGCCATTCAGCTTGTTGCCAGAAAGGTATGTATAATTCAAATTTGCAGGTTCGAGTCCCAGTCAGCTTTGAGATTTATCTCTGCAAAATTCCCCACCCTGCCCACAGTCAGTAGGGGATACCGATGGGCTTGGAAAGGCTGTTGTCTGTCGGATGGGACATTAATCCGTGGCCCCCATGTGTGGCAGAGCCATACCCTGTGCACATTAAAGAACATGCTGGATGGCCTTGATGGGAGGCTACCATCTGTCTCCCAACAGTTGTTCCAGTGGATCTTCTCCCCCAACCTTCTCTGAGCCTTCGGAGTCCGTGTGACCTGGCCATTTAGCCCAGGGTGTGCAAAAAAAGTGCCTCTCAGAGGTAAAACAACCCAACCCAATGCAAATTTCTATAGCTTGGCTTATGGTAAAAATAACTGTTTAACAAAATTTATCGGCTTCTTTTTTCCTTTTGTTTAATTTACTTGTTCATTTATCATAGTGTAGTTTGTTGAAGAAACCTAGAAGAAACTTAAGCTTTTTCCAAAAAATAATTCATATTTAAGCAGGGGGGGGGGGGGGGGGGGAATCTGAAGATTTGATATACAATTCTAATCCTTTTTGTTCTATAACGCCTAATGTTATTTTAGCAATGTTACAAAAACTTTTCATTTCTTTAAATATATATTCATACCTACCAATTTTCCTAATTTACTGATAAACTCCTGATTTTTGTTTCATTCCCTAGTTTTAAGTTAGTATTATTCTAATCCTAATTTTTGCTTTTTTTTTTCATAAAGTTAACCCTTTGCACTCCACATGTTTTTTTAGTATGAGTTGTTAAATAGTATTAGTACGTCGCCATAACGCCTATGGAGTGCAAAGGGTTAAATACTAATCTTGATGTTACTGACATTAACACAATGGAAATGAAGAGCATAAAGTTACATACTAAGAAATTGTTATAAGACTGAAAAGGATTGTGAAAAAAGTTCATTTTAATGGATGCAATATGGAAGGGACTTTATTTTCACTTATATGGATAAAATGTGGAAAAATGTGTATTATAATAAAGTGTGTTTTAGGTATTTTGCAAAACATTTTTGCTCAGTTAATGTGACTATTTTTTTTGGGGGGGGGGGGGGGGGGGGGGGGGGGGGGCTTTTTCCCCAATTTTTTAGAGTTACTGTTACATTTTTGGCAGATTTTTCTGCTGAGGAAGTTTTACAATTTCTGTCTCCTAAAAACCATTATTTTAAAATTAGTGTTAGAGAATTGGACAGTAGTAATTTATAATGTTTCCTTCCTTAAGAAATTCCAATCTTTTGTAATCTACTGTGTTGAATGAAGTTTCAGATTAGAAACAAGGAAAATTTTGTTAAGCTACTGACGAATAAAAGAGAAGTGAGGTGAGATATCATTCATTGAGAATTAGAGGTGAAATATTGCTCCTCCCCCCACTTCCAGGTATTTTTTTTTTGTCAGTAAATTACAAGTAGTTTTGAAAGTAGAGAAAGAGAAAGCAGTTGGGTTGTTTTATCTCTGAGTGGCACTTTTTTGCACACAGTGGGTTAATGGCCAGGTCACAAGGACCCTGAGGGCTCAGAGAAGGTTGGGGGAGGAGACCCACTGGACAGCTGTTGGGAGACAGATGGTTGCCTCCCATCAAATCCATCCAGAGTGTTGTTTAATGTGCACAGATATGGATCTCCTGTATATGGGGATCGGGCTTATTGCCCCATCCGACAGACAGCTATGGCAGGGTGTGGAGTTTTGCAGAGATAAATCTCAACACTGACCCAGCTGGTACTCAAACCTGGGAACTGCAGATTACAAGCCTGCTGCACTACTGACTGAGCCACCCCTCCCCCAGAGAAAACAGTAGATCAGTGTCTCGCAAACTGTGTGCCGCGAGAGATTCCAAGTGTGCCGCAAGATATTTTCAAATTGACACTAGATATTCCAAAGATTTCATTTTGACTTGACTTGTGTTATCGACGTGCTTTAATATCGAAGTGCTATCGACGTGCTTTAATAAAAATCTTTCAGATTTTATCAACTGGGATCTTGTAAGTATTTATCAGGCTTTTTCCAAATTTTGGTATTAATTTTTGATTATTTCAAGCCATAGAATGGACAAATATTTAAAACAAACACCGAATTATGAATTAAAGAATGAGAGCAAATCTTCAAGTAAAACCAGGCTGATGACTTCAACAAAGCAAATATAATGACGATTATATAGAGTTTGCTTTTATTCTTTTTTAGGTGTGCCGCGGGAAAAAAAATTAGATTCAGTGTGCTGCGGAAAAAAAATTAGATTCAGTGTGCCGCAGAGTAAAAAAGTTTGCGAGACACTGCAGTAGATAATGCATTAAATATTCTGTAGTCCCAGGTCTGTGCATTTGCACTTGACTTTCCAGTTTAGTCTTAAAGAAGGAAGAAGTTATGTAGAGTGAGCTCTATGAGGGGGGAGGGATGAATATTGATGGAAGCATATCTAATTTCCAAGAGTTAGTAATTCTTGCATTTCTAATCATTCCTCATAGAATGTGAGAGGGTGTTATGTTAGGTACTAAAGAAAACGAGAACACACTTTTGATTTTCTTTATCTTACAATACAAGTTTGAAATTCCTGACAAGTAAGCTTTCTATTATTGATATATTTGCTTAACATTCAATGTTTTTATTTAAAGAATGGATAATATTCATTAAAGTTTCCCATTGTAGCATTTGGAAAAATCCTAGTTTTTGAAATTTCAAAGTTGGCAAGTATATATATATATATTGCTGAAGTGCAAATTGTTTATATAGCTCGAAAATGGTATCAGTTTGTGTCAGTTAATGATCCTGATGCATTATGTATGTTAAAATTGTGTCTGTTGGATGAGTTTTCATATAAATAATACATTTGTATCTAATTTTCAGTATATTCACAGTTTGTTAACTATATTAGATATACAGGGTTGGGTTGTTTTTACCTCTGAATAGGACTTTTTTGTGCACATTAGGCTAAATGGTCAGGTCACAAGGACCCTGAGGGCTCAGAGATGGTTGGGGGAGGGGACCCACTGGATAGCATTTAGGAGACAAATGGTAGCCTCCAATCAAGGCCATCCAGTGTGTTTAATGTGCACATGGTATAGCGCTCTCCCACACATGGGCCACAGTTTACATCCCATCTGATGGACTGCAGCCTTCCCAAGCTGGGCAGGGGTGGCTAAGTCGGTAGCGCGCCAGGCTCGTAATCTGTAGTTCCCAGGTTCGAGTCCCAGCTGGGTCAGCATTGAGATTTATCTCCGCAAAATTCCCCGCCCTGCCCATGGTCAGTAGGGGACACCGATGGGCTTGGAAAGGCCACCGTCCGTCGGATGGGACGTTAAGCCATGGTCCCGTGTGTGGGAGAGCCATACCCTTTGCACATTAAAGAACACGCTGGATGGCCTTAACGGGAGGCTACCATCTGTCTCCCAACAGCTGTTCCAGTGGGTCCCCTCCCCCAACCTTCTCTGAGCCTTCGGGGTCCATGTGACCTGCCCATTTAGCCCATGATGTGCAAAAAAGTGCCGCTCAGAGGTAAAACAAACCAAACCAAAAGCCTTCCCAAGCCCATTAGTGTCCCCTACTGACCAAGGGTAAGTTTTATATATATATATATATAAATCTCAACCCTTCCACAGGTAAAACTCAAACCTGGAAACTACAGATTACAAGCCTGGTGTGCTACCATCTAAGCCACCCCTGTCCCCAGTATACAGGTATACACTGTTAAGCTGTATAGAGATATAAAAGTATACAGATGTGATTACTACACATCATTTGAGGACAGATTTATATAAATTTTTTAAAGGATATTGTCTTGATCACAGGAATGACATCCATGTTGTTTCGCTTTGCTATCATGACCATGTGAGAGTCTACTAATCCAATTATTTGTTTCCAGTGGCAGCAGTTAGGAGTTCTGTCACTTGTAATGACATTGGCAAAGGCATTGTCACATTGCAGATTTTGTGTAAAGGTTTGTAATCTCAGTATATCGATTTAAAATGTTGATTTTACTAGTTTTGATAGAGTTAATATTCACTGCTGGGCATTAGAAGTGCTACTTGCCATTGAAAGCAAGGAATAGGAAGACACTCATATGTACATGATACTAATGTGAATCTATGGCCATCCATCAGGGATCAAGACTATATCTTTTAAAAACTTTATAAAAGTATTCTCAAACGATTTCGTATAATCATATCTGTACACTTTTATATCTCTTTGCAAAATAATAGTATACACTTATGTTCTGAAGATTTGTACTTCTTTACCTTCTCAATATCAGAATGCCAAGCAAAGGGACTCAGATATAAATCCCAAATAATAAGTCATGAATGTATGGGTTTTTTTTTTATGAGGCCTTGTCTACTTTACAGGTCATTATATACTGAGAGTTCTATGGCAAGTGAGTTGCTTGAGGTAAAAAAATATATATTTTATTTAACACATATTTTTTGGAGCCCTTGGAGTCTTTGTGGCTGTTTCTTCTCAAAATTTCTTAAGAAATACAGTAGACTCTCTCTTATCCGGTCTCAGCTCAACCAGCCTCCGCTTTAACCGGTCGTTCCAGTTCCAAGAAGCGGAAGCAAGTCACCGCTTGTCTTGTTTATAGTACAGTACATATTTGCTTCAGTTCCTCTTTGTGAATATTACAGTGTACAGTGTACTGTGCATATAGTATAAAGGAGTGTGTGTATTGTGTAATAATAATTTATATAGTATAATATTAATTATTATGTGGTACAAAATGAGTGGGTGCAAACGTAAGCTTATTGTCATTACAATGGAGGTGAAATTAAAAGCTTTAAAACGTATTAACAAAAATGATCCAGTAAAGCACATTTGTGATGAACTAGGTGTTGGTAAAAGCACGGTAAATGACTGGAGAAGGAATAGAAAATCTTTATAAGATTTTTGCACTCAAGTCGAGTCTGAAAAAATGCTTTCTTCTCGGTACACTCTTAAAAAGCCGAAAACTGAAATTGTCAATGATGCACTTTGGTTAAGGTTCATGCAAGAGCATCGAAAAGGAATGCCAATCTTAAAAAAAAAAGCATTAATCCTTCATTCTAAAATCGATAATGGGGGAAATTTTCCAGCAAGCAAGGGATGGCTTTCTCGCTGGAAAAAATGGCATGGTGTTGATTACCTTGGTGTTTGTAGTGAGAAATTGTCAGCTGATCCTTTAGCAGCAAAGGAATTTTCAGAAAAACTTTTAGTGTTGAAGAAGAAGGCCTATGTGCAGAACAAATCTATAATGTAGATGAGACTAGGTTAAATTTTCAACTTCTTCCAACAAAAGTGTTTGTGACAGCACAAGAAACCTCAGCATCAGGATTTAAAACAAACAAAGTAAGAATCGCTGTGGCTGTGTACAAATGCTGCAGGTATGTACAACTTCCTCTTTTTGTAATTGAGAAATCGGCAAAACCCCGAGCATTCAAGCATTTAAATTAAGCTGTTCTGCCAGTTTACTACAAAGCTCAAAAGTTTGTATTTGTTTAAAGAGTGATTATTTACAAAATTTATTCCAAAAGTAAAAAATCACGTGACAAGTCTTAAAATTCCTGTAAAGGCCTTACTCATTCTCGACAATGCCCCAACACACCCAAGTGAACTCATTTCTGACAACATAAAAGCCATTTTTTTGCCACCTAATGTAACATCTTTAGTGCAACTAATGGATCAAGGTGTGTTTGTAGGTTTAAAAAGGCGATACAGGAGAAAGTCTCTTTCAGAAATTCTACAGTGAACTGAAAATGATGGAATAGGGCTTTTAAATGCTTTGAAAACAATAAATATCAAGGATGTGATCTACATGTTGGCAAGAGTTTTCGAAGAAATGCCTCGTATAACGTTTGTGAAGTCATGGAGAAAACTTTGGCCCGAAGTTGAAAACTGTATAGAAAGTACCACAGATGACAACACAAAAGTATCGAATGAGCCTGCCGAAGATATGATGGATAATGACAATATTTCATTGCTTAATGACTTTAAACTGCTGCCTGGATATGACACACTTGAAGATGACATTGAAAAGTGGTTAAAAGGTGATGAACAGTTGGAAAATGAAACACTGAATGATGACGAAATTATCAATGCAGTCTGCCAAGAAGGGAACATAGAAGAAGTGGAGAATGAAGAAGAAGCGGTAGAAAAGGAAGAAGGGAAAGTTAGCCATATTGAAAGAAAAGAAGCTTTTGATGTAGCAATAAGATACATTGAATAGCAACAGGCCTCATCTGCGATTGATATGATATTTATTAAAAAATGGCAAGACTTTGCAGGTAAAAAAGTGTTAAGTTCAAAGAAACAAAAGAAAATCACAGACTTTTTCAAGTGAGTGTGAGTAAATTGTTAATATTCTACAACAAATTATTAATTAAAATACAGTACAAAATGTACACAAGTACAGTTGTATTGTACAAAAGTACAGTTAGTATTTTTGTCATTTGCCATTTTTATTTACTTTCTGACACAATTTTAAGGTTAACCGGCCTTTCATATATCCAGCCAGAGGTCCAGTTCCATAAGGGCTGGATAAGAGGGAGTCTACTGTGCATGATTTCTAAAATGATCTCTTCTCAAGAAATGGTGTTTTTCTTGAGCAATTTTTTCTAGTGAAGTATTATTTTACTATTATAAAAGTCATTTCTGAATATCATATGTCAACATTTTTGCATGCCCTTAAATTAATACATGAGAGGTAATAGACTAGCAAACTCTGTCAGGGAAGGAAATGTAATGTCTCGCCATTTGACATTGGAACTTGTTCCATCCATTACCTCCCCTTCCCCCAAGTTTTTTTTCCACTACTCCATTTCTTTGGCTGCAAAAGAACCTGAAGACACCAGCCTTAGCGAACAACACTAGGTTATCAAAAATCCACTGCAGATAATTTCATAGCCATTACACATCTCTGAGCTTTTAGTGAGATCACTTCAGTCCCAAAGCAAATTAGTATTCAAATTAGCACCTATTTGGATTTCATATAATTAAAGCATAAATAACATTTTATGTGAAAAGTATAATTACAATTAATCCAAACACAAATGAGACACTTAGAAGAAAAAGTATTTATAAGGTGGGATTGATGTTGACTTTGGATGAATTATGACATTCAAAAAATGAAATAGAGAAAACAATATCTATGGCAAAAGGAAAGCCACTTCCATCCCTCGAAAATTTTATTCCATTGACAAAGCAGTTCAACCTCTATAAAGCATGTGCAAAGTAACACCAAGCAAAAAACTTTTTTTTTAAGAAACTCTTTTATCTGTGAGACCATTATCAACAGAAAACAAGAAATTTCTTGACTTAGGAATTTTTGTTTCAAAACAATGGACAACATTTTTGACAAGATTTTTGAACTTACAAATGCATAAAATCATTGTAGTAAGCCAAAAATCATATTATTAGATATTATTATCATTTAAAAAATGTTAGACTTGATGCAAATACAGAAATTTAGTGCTTTTAGAGTCATGAAATAGACAATTTCAGAATATGCAGAATATTTGGAGTTTTACAATAAATGCAAAGTTATCCAAAGATCTATAACTGAAATATTAGCTAAAAAGAATATGTGTACAAACATTTCATTTATTTTTTCAAGTAAACTATATAATATAATCCCTAATTATGGAAAAAAAATTGAGTCAGTTAAACTCAGTTTGTGAATAGTGTGAGGGATCTGATTTTTAACAATTCTGAAATTGAAAGATATTTCAACATTTAAAATTTATTACTGATTTTTTTTTATTTTAATAAATATTACAGTCACATTCTAGATTATGTTTTATAGCATTTGTACTACCTTGAGTAGGGAAAAATGAAATAGTATTGGTAGCTAGTAGTCACTGGAAGGAGAGCTATGCATCAATCCCCTGTGATGCATAGAACCTGCCAGGCCTAGCACCTAATGTCCGACCCCACCTTCTTATGGTGCAGGCCGTTAGTGCCTTTCAAAAGAGATACTCTCTTGTGGAAGTGAATGGAAGGGGAGGGCTGCCAGATTAGTGTGGCTTACTGATCTGGACAATTATGGCTACTTTTTTTTTCTACCTTGCTGAGGAGTGGTCAACCACACAGGGTCCTGGTGCTGACCATATAAACCTATTCGACTGATGATGATGATTGTTAAAAACATTGTATTTCTCTTTAATGTTATTTCAAGATCTTATTAAATTTTATATAAAATGTAATAGAAAATGCAATATGAATGTATATCTTTTTGAATAGGAAACTGAACTAATTATCAAATGTAGCGATTGATGCCTTATATTTTTAAAGTATCACTTTAAACAATGCATGAGTAGTTTTAATAAAAATTGTTATATGCTAAACATAAAATAGAGACACATTCATGAATCTGGCAACCTTGCTATGTGGCTGACCTGCGTCTGTCTGTTGAATGGCTCTCCACCTCTGACAGTCATCCAAATGGTTCCTATTAACAAAATTAATCTGAAATGCTCAATAAGACTGCTCATAATGAAAAAGAGAAGTGCCCATTCCTGAAGCTTCTATCACCAACTTAATTTGCATACATAGTGTTTCACATTGAGAAATGCAAATTTAATAACCAATAAATGTGAGTTATTTCACTCTAGATATCCTCTAAAACTTCCATTGAATTATCAAATGTGATTTTTCGAGATATTTGCAATTTGTTCAACTTTCTAAAATTATGAACAGCAGTGTATGTAACAGAGTCTGTTTTGGAAAGCATCAAAGAAGTTATTGCCACAACAAGTTGGTATAATGCATGACTTGGCTGATTAATTGAGTTCAGTAATTATATTACTACTTTAGACCATAAAGGTCATTTATCTAAAAATTTGATGTTAATAATTTTTGTTTACTCTGTATTCATATACAGGGTGATTCAAAACTTATCGTTCAAATTTCGTGGGGAGGTAGAGAATACGTCAGGAAACCGATTTCACATAGGAAAGTATGTCCGCAAACGTCATCTACATGAACAAAATGGACAAGTAAAGTGAACACAAGGAAACAGTACAGTTAAGTCGGAACAAATGTGACTTTTATTCCAATAAGGTAAAGTATAGGTTCACAGTAGGTGCTCAAAATTGCAACCATTTACACGGACACAGGATTCACAGCGCCGTTGCATTGACCGCCGAACATTTTCGAAAACGCCTGGCATATCACGGACAATGCCTGCGGCCGCCACTATTCGTGCAACAAGGTCCATTTCACTGTCGATGGGGGTCTCGTACACATGGTATTTCATGGCCCCCCACAAAAAGAAATCCATGGGCGATAAATCAGGTGACCTGGGTGGCCAAGTGATCGCTGATGACAGCAGGAGTGGTCGGGCGAGCTGTACACTGGTTGGGTACACACAGCGCCCTCTACCTACGCATGCATACATTTGCGGACATACTTTCTTATGTGAAATCGGTTTCCTGATGTATTTCCTACCTCCCCACGAAATTTGAACGATAAGTTTTGAATCACCCTGTATACATGTAACAAAATAAAATTTTGCGATATAATTGAATATTATTATTATTCATAAAGGTGGCAGCAGTGTCAGGTGATGCTCGAAGAGCATTAGATATTTGTAGACGAGCTACTGAAATTGCCGAGGACATTTCCATTAAAGCTACACCAAAGAAAGGATTTAAGCCACTTGTGGGAATGGCTCATGTTGATATAGCTGTGCAGCAGATGTTTTCTTCTCCAATGATTACAGCAATAAGGTATCTTTTTGTATATAAATTTTTAAACTTATAACTATCTATTTACTTTAGATGTTGAAAGAAACTGATGATTAAAAGAATTAAACTGTGCTAATCATTCTCTCAACTACACACACCGGCCACTGAATTAGAAACTTTTATGCAGATGTATGTAAATATCACTTGCGCAGCGTATATGCAAAATACATGGTCATGTGCATCACCACACGATCTAGGGAACTATTCAAGACTGCTGCTTGTCAATAGTGTTGATCACAATGGGAAAAAACAAAGGATCTTTCGGGATTCAATAAAGGGCTTATTGTGGGTGCCCATCTGGCTGGAGCGATGATTTTAAAAACAGCAGAGCTGATAGGTCTCAAAAGGTGAGGTATCTCAGGTCTTTAATCAGTGGAAAAATAACCCACATTGCTTGTTGAAGAGGTGTAAGTGTGGTGTGATGAACAATCTATCAGGAACAAGATTGCCATTGTTTGAAAAGGTTTGTACAGAGAAACAGGACTTCTTGTGTGCAGCAATTAACTGAAGCGTTCAATGAAGACTGTTCCCAACCCATATCTCAGCAAACTATGTGCAGGGAATTGAAGAGAATCAGTATTAGCAGTCACATGCCTATATGGAAACCACTGATTTCTGCAAAGAACTGGAAAGTTCATCTACAATGATGTCAGGAACACTGTGACTGGAAAAAAGTCGGTCCGATGAGTCACGGTACACCTTGTTCTATACCAATGGTAGGTAGAGAGTTGGTGGGAACCCCATAAAGCAATGAACCCAGCTTGCCTTGTAAACACAACTCAAGGTTCTGGAGGTGATGTACATGGTACAGAATGGGTCACCTGATATTGCTGGAAGGTCAGGTGTCCTCCAAGGATTATCTGAACATTATTGCGAATCAAGTCCATCTTGCAATGTTGACTTTTTATCCAGCAGGTGACGGCTGTTTCATGGACAACAGTGCTACTATCCATCGCACAAGATGTGTTAAGCAGTGGTTCAGCGAGCATAACAGCAACTTCCACCATCTTACCTGGCCACCACAAAGCCCGGATCTGAACCCCATTGAGAATGCATGGGACATGTTAGAAAAACATCTGGGAGCAAATTCTTCTTCCATCAATCGAACCAGTTAAAGGACAAATCTGAGCCAGTTAAAGGTCAGCCTGATGACGGTATGCTGGAGATGTAAAAGCACTCCAACACCTTGTGGAATCTGTGCCAATCTGCATATGTGCTGTAATTTGGGCTAAAGGGGGTCCAACTCGGTATTTAATAAAGGTTTCTAATTTAGTGGCCAGTGTATGTACTTTTCTGTGATATTTCAGAAATTAATTTCACAATAACTATATTACATTTGGATTGGTTTGATTTTGAACATAGATTGAACTTGCTGTATACACCACTCTCCAGTAAGCACTCCAACACCTTGTGGAATCTGTGCCAATCTGCATATGTGCTGTAATTTGGGCTAAAGGGGGTCCAACTCGGTATTTAATAAAGGTTTCTAATTTAGTGGCCAGTGTATGTACTTTTCTGTGATATTTCAGAAATTAATTTCACAATAACTATATTACATTTGGATTGGTTTGATTTTGAACATAGATTGAACTTGCTGTATACACCACTCTCCAGTATGTATGGGACATTTCCATGTTATACGAATGTAAAGCAATGTTAAAAGCTCCCAACTGTGAAAATAAGCTTTTTATGGATAATGTCACTGAAGATAAAGATCTCACTCAAATCTCTCTAAATCTGTGTTTTCAGTAATATTCATTTAATATTTAAAGCTACTAAAGCTAGAACATTTAACACCAAATACTACTTTTAGGCACCTTTATACACCTTTTTAAAAACAATGTAAAAAATGATCATTGCACAAGTTTCTAAAATTGCAGATTAGTAAATGATTATTATAAGTTATTACTTGTATTTGAAATAACTTTTAAAGTAAATTCTTACAACTAGCAACATTTGCTTATAAATATTTCAGTTTCAATAACTCTTAAAATATAAATGGATACTGTTGAAAATTAAGTTTTAAAGAGTTTGAGTAATATTTTCAGTTTATGTATCATGAACTTTTTCTTTACAATTTGTATTTTTAAAGTTAGGGGTTTTAAATGTAGCTTTCCATTTGCATCACATGGCAGTAACCAAATTAATTTGGAGTGCAGTGTGTACACTATCTGATAATTTAACATGAACTGTTGTGAAATAGCTTCTGCATATGTTTAACAAGTACAGCTTTCTGGCTTTGATCTTATTAACAATTTTTTACCTAAGGTACAAATAATGATGCTAAATGCTGTATTATATTTGAGAACTTTGTTTCTTTCTGATGTTTACCATCAGAAATAACTCCAAACCCTTTGAAAGTCTTTGATCATTATTTAAACTGGTATTTGTTGCAATCCTAGAAGGTAATTATACTACTATTGCTGTTACACTCCAGACACTAGATATCTAGGCCCAACACTGATTCTGTAATTTTACTTGGTTATCTGTAGTGACTTACAAGAGTATTTATTCTTTGAAATAGTTTATTCCACAAAATTTATAAGGCTTGTTGATTGCATTACTGAGTCAGTGCTTTCCTTTTAATTTTTTTAGGGTGAGAGTTGACTCAGTTGGTAGTTTACCAGCCTGGTAACCTGTAGATTCTAGGTTTGAGTCCACTTGTGTTCAGTGTTGAGATTTATCTCCCCTAAACCTTCACCCTGCCCTCAGTCAAAAAGAGTCACTGAAGGGTTTGGAAAAGTAAAGCAATGGCCCTGTGGGCAGGAGAGCCATACCCCATGCATGTTGAAGCATGCTGGATGACCTTGATGGGAGATACCATCTGTCTCCTAATAGTTGCCCTGTGGGTCCCCTTTCACAACCTTCTCTGAGTGCTTTAAGTATTCACGATTACCCATTTAGCCCATTATGTGCAGAAAAATGCTGCTTAAGAGGTAAAACACAACAAAAATGTGTTCAAGAATTTGCATTGTTCGAACTAGTTGCCTCTTAATGTATTATTTAGTTACAGTGATTTTTTTTAAAGGTGAATCAGAGCTATATTGTGATATCAGAATAATCCATCAGAAACAATTAGTCCAAACAACAAAAATTCCTGAACAATCCAATTTTGTTCACATGCTTTTTATATAATGCCCATAAACCTTACCAAGCCCTTTGGTGTTCTCTTTCTTAATAAGGTGAGTATGGATTAGAAGAGAAAATCTCAATACAGGCACAGTTGGGACTAGAACCTGGGATATCAGATTATGAGTCTAGGGCATTACCAACAGCCATGTAGCTCTCCATCTCTGTGAGTTAGTTTTACTCTGTGATATATATTGGCCCCCACCTGTTTAGAAGCTCATGAGCCACCACTGTTGCTAGCATAAAACAATTTGAAGTTATGCAACCACACTTGGGAATGCAACTGTCATTTTACAGATACCTGTACTTCAGAATCTTAGGGATGGGGCCAGTGGTGGGGCAGTTGTTTGCTGTTTCACAAGGAACATCTAAATATGTTAAGTAAAATTGTTATTGAAAAACAGGGGGGGGGGGGGAAATGCCCACACATCAAGTGTAGGGGTACAGAGTTAAAAACTGAATGAGGGTACTGACTAGGTTCTAGAGCAAGCTCTCCATCTGTAGCATATCATATCCATAAAAGAATTTCCATAAGGCTTGAGGGAACATTTTCTTAATGGTATATTTGCTTCTTCTGTAGATATATATATATAACTAGAACTCTGCACAGACAGGAAACATATCTATTTCTAAAAATGTATCTGGGGAGTAATATTCTATAATATTTTAGTTGAAGTCTATGCTGTTGATTCTACTAGTTATTTTTCTTTTGAGGAAAGAATGAAATCTTCAAGGGGAATTTCTGAAATTTAAATCTTAGCCCATAAACTTGTCCTCAAGTTAATTGGTTAAAGATGAAACATTTTCTAGGTTCCATCTTCAAAAAAAAAAGGCATTTAAAATGTTGTAGCTATAGAATAAGGCTAAATGCATAAAATAAGAAAAAGATTCAAAGAAATGTTGGTATTGAAGAAATATTAAACAAAGTTCTTTGGTTATAAGTAATAAAAGGTTAATGTTTATTTTATTGCAGATTTGCAAAACTCAAAAGTTGTTTCAGTGTGACAATATTCTTTGTTTTCCTGATAACATGTTTTCTGAAGTTTTGTATCTTGTTCTACAATAACTATACCCCCAGAAATTTATTTCAATAGCTTGTTATTTTCTAATCTCAAATGGTAAACTGTACCAAGAGTGATCATGAAAAAGGTATGAGTTTTATCAATGTCTTCAAATTCTTGAAGATTAATTTCAAATTAAAAATAATAAAATAATAAATAAATACCCCCTCAAGCAGCTGCTTGCCACAGAACTCTAACAGGAGCCTATCAGTTTCTACATCATAGTAGAAGGTCTATGAGGATGGCGAGACCTCAGCAGAAAAACAACACAAACATTCATGCCTTACCCAGGGCTCAAACCCAGGTTCCTTAGATCAGTAGCCAAGTGCTCTAATCACTCGGCCACAAACATTGTGTAAATTTAACAGAATTCATAAGTTCAACTTAATTGGGCACTTTTATTATTTGTAATAAGATTTAAGTGTAGTTTCTTTTATCTTAATTGTTTACTTCAGATATATTCTTCTGTTTGTTATTATATGCTGAAATGATTATCTCTTTCATTTATGATTAGGGTTGCATCAGATCTACAAAAGTTGTTTCTTAAAGCAGTACTTGCAGAATTTCAAAGAAATGGACTTGAAGAAGCTGTATTCTTCAAGACTTATAGACAATTGCTTTCATTTTGTAGATTGGAAGGTAAAATTGTACTGATTTTATTTTTGTACTAAAATAGTAATTTTATATCTTTTCTCATAAAATAAATTTAATAAACAGATTTATACTCAGAACTACCTCTCTATTAATCATAAATTTTCATTTAGAATTCTTATTTACAGGTGCCTTCTATTTTAACATTTTAAAATGCACCAGGAAATTAAATGTAATTTTTCTAAACTCAATCTTGATATGAGTTATAGAGTTAGTGTATTGATATTATCTTTATTATTAATGGTTTTACCATAGAATATGCACAATTTTTCTGCATAGCTTCTTCATTCTGCCCAAATTTATCATTTCTGTCAATAGTCATGTTTTTTATTCAGAATGTTTTGGCATACTCATTAATCGTCATTGTGCTATCTTTGAATCAGAGAAATTTCTAGATGGAAAGTTTTTCTGAAAATTTCAGTAGCTGATCACTTGATGGGTATCTGTGTTCTGTAAGGAATGTAACATTAACTCATAGTTGAGGTTTTTGGTATTCTTCATAGTCTCTAAAAGATATTTTATACATGATTATCCTGTAATAATGTTAATTGCTTCTGAGCAATGCTATTCTTCATCTAGCTTATCACTATTTACAGCCATGGTATAATTTTAATTAAGGATATTTTTAAACCTTGCAAAAAGTTCCCAAGTAAATAGGTGGAAAATATTACCATTTTAAGTGTTTTTAATTTAGAAGTTTAAATTAAGAAGTTTGCATTAAATATGCCGTATGTAATAATAAATAATCTAATATTAATATAATTTTATATGTTTCATTTAGTGTTAAGGTAATAATTTCAAAGTATTACCCAAACAGGTATTCATCCCCCAAATATTTCGGAAGCTTTTGCAGTGTGTGATTTTCTTGGAAGCTGTCGGCTCCTCCTGGTGAACAGCAGTCAAAATGACATTTATCAAAGAATTCGTCTAAATGTCAGTATAGATGATGCAAATTTTGCTCTTGCAGATGTAAAGTTATGATTAAGAAAACATCCTGGTGAAAAATGCATTTAAATGAATAGAAATACATTTCTTACACTATAAGAAATAAGTCATCTTGTGATAAAATATTTCTGTAGGTGAAACTCAAGTTTCTTGCTTTTTTAAATATTGTTTGTTTTTATATAATAATTTTATTCATGTTTGATGACAAAGAATAATGATTAAAATATAATGAATCTTAGTTACAAACCTTGTGTGTTAATTTTAGCATTTTCAGAAATGCAGATGAAAGACTTGTCTACATTCAGTATAGTAGCTTATGATTGAAATAGAATATTTTTCAGCATATTTAAATATTAGATTTTTTAAGTTCTTTCCAAAAAAAAATTCCTTAAATTAAAAAAAAATATATATCTATTTTTAATTTCTTTAAAAAAACAATTTTTGAGTCAGTTTTGAAATTTTTCTTTAGAAATTAATATTTTGCATGATGGAAGTGTCGATCTGAACCTAGCCTAAAACCAAGTGCTACATGCCAAAATCCACAGGATATCAAATCCAAATGCATACAAAAAGAAAAAAAGTGTCACTTTTCTTGTGATGATATAAAAATTAATAATCTGCCACATGTGGACAATACTTTAAATATGGTGCTAGATATATTTAAACACAGACTTGACAGTAAATTCTGATTATTCCAGGTGATAGGGGGGGGGGGGGGAAGAAACAAAAATCCTAAAAGATAAATGTACATTATTTTTATGAAATATAAAAATGCCTGCCTGTGGCAGCCATAACTCATTGGGAAATCAACATAGAAGCTTCAAATCTTCAGTGTTGTGGTCTGGGTTGCATTGCCAAATTTCAAGTTGAAAACTCAAAAGGGGGACTTGCTATAAAGCAAAAACATTTTCTTGCTATTCCTATGGGAAACAATAATCACTGTCAAATTTATTGTTGCCATTTACTGTGAACATAAAGAGTTAAAATAACATTTAAATCTGCTGCAGTTGCCAGATTCCCCACATTTACAAAGACATCCTATTGTAACTAGGGACCTGATTTTCTAACCCAACATGGGATCAGGCAGGTGAAACTGCCTATGAAATTTGGAACCTTTTGGTCAAGTACATTGGGAATTGCAGAATGCCAAAAAATCTGTCGAAATAAATATCTTGATAGTTTGCAATGAAGCATTGCGCTATGAGAGCGTGAATTCAACTGTGCTAGAATATCGGGGGGATCTAGATATACTCACAAAATTGACCTTTAGTGCAGTAAAAAACAATATGTAGATTAAAAGATTAAAAGTGAGACTTGAGCAGTAACAATTTGATAATTTGTGTAGAAGCAAAGCTTTGGGCCAAGTGGGAACCTGTTTTTTAAACTAACCACTGGGACATATTGGGGGAGGCCATGCAGGACATTTGGACTTTGCAGTCAAGTATCGCAGGAGCCACAGGGCAACAAAATCTGTCATAACGGAAATAAAATTTTTTATAGTTTAGGTAGAGGTTAAGCCATGGACTATGAGAGTGCATGCTGATGTTAGCAATGATCCAAGTAAACACCAGGAAAGGTTCTTCGTGTTCAATCTGCACTAAAGTGTCTGGGAAGAGGGGGGTAGTACTCACAGAACCTTTACTGCAGTGAAAGTAGAATATGCAGATTAACAGTGACATATGAGCAGCACCAGGTGCCATTCAGATAGTATGTAATAAAAGTAAAAACATAATGTGTAGCTTATGAGACATAAGACTATTACATCTTCAGGTGCAAAAAAAAAAATATTTTTTCTTTAAGAATAATAGGTAATTTTGTTTTGTCAATTAGAATTTTTCTTAAAGTAGCTGTTATTTTCCTGGCTGCAACAATTTTACCGATTTCAAATCACCTTCCCATATGCTCTAATATAATGCCGAGACATTGGAGTGCTGTGTTGTGATTGACCTGTACTATAAGATCATTTTCACTTTTACTGTTCTTCAGTTCCCCCTCCCCCCATGATGTAGATCAGTCATTGACAACCCAAGGCCTAGGTGCCAGATCTGGCCAGCTTTTGGTTTTCAAATGACCTGTAGTTTAGTTATGTTATTTACTTTTAATTTCTTGCATATTTAATTCCCATGTTCCTTTTCATAATAAAAATTGTAAATGCAAGTTGTATTATTATATTTTATAATTATAATCAGTATCTATAATTACTTTTATTACAAAAGTATATAATTAGAAGACAATTTCTATGCTTGATTTGCCAAATTTTTTACATTGCTGTTGATACTTCAGAGTGTTGGAGGGGGAGCTACTGTTTGCAGCACTTTTAACAGGAAAAATCCTCACATTGCCCACTGATGAGTAAAACTTGCCTATCTTTGATGTATATGATGCATTATGTCTTGAGTAGAAGCCTAGTTGAGTTATATCATTTTCAAACCATTTCTTTAGATTTTCATTCTTACTCTCAAACTCAACAAATCCATGTGCTAGTATAATTTCAGTGCTTACAAAAGAAAAAACGTCCTCTACTGCTTACATCATGGGGCGGGGGTTGCTCAGTCGGTAGCGCGCCAGGCTCGTAATCTGTAGTTCCCAGGTTCGAGTCCCACCTGGGTCAGCGTTGAGATTTATCTCCGCAAAAATTCCCCACCCTGCCCACGGTCAGTAAGGGACACGATGGGCTTGGAAAGGCCGCTGTCCGTCGGATGGGACGTTAAGCCGTGGCCCCATGTGCGGGAGAGCCATACCCTGTGCACGTTAAAGAACACGCTGGATGGTCTTGACAGGAGGCTACCATCTGTCTCCCAACAGCTGTTCCAATGGGTTCCCTGCCCCAACCTTCTCTGAGCCTTCGGGGTCCATGTGATCTGGCCATTTAGCCCATGGTGTGAAAAAAAGTGCTGCTCAGAGGTAAAACAACCCAACCCCTGCTTACATCATCATATAAACCCCACTGATATTTGTTTTCTATATTTTGAAGAAGTTTTCCCCATGATTGAACAAGTGTTGCTGATTTTACAGAACATATTTTTTCAATTCTGAACAAAATGTGTTGGAAACCAAATTATTGCCATTAAGGCATTCTTCTTCCATGGCAATTTCTTGTTAACCATATCATTCCTGAACTCATCAGGTAGTTGGGATGTGTATCCCCTCTGCCATACCTAGCTGATCCAGTAGCATTGCATTACCACTGTTTGTGACTTTCTGTGGTGTTTAAGAGACTGAAAGATAGCAGTTTAACACTTGTTTGTTGCTGATGTTTTATGATATACTTCAAAGGGCTTCACGAGGAGAATTTTGTTTTTATTAAATTCAGGAAGCTAATTTTTTAGGATTAAATTAGCTACACTGTATAATCAGCAAAACTTTTGATAACATTAATTTACAGGCAAATGTTCAATAGAACTTAGAGCAAGTTAAGAATTAGCTGAAAAAAATTCAACATTGACAGGTGTTGGTCCCAAATCCATGACCTTTTGATAACATCAACTCCTCATAGTCATTCCCTGGCAGATGATCTCAGCTAGTAAGATTACCTGACTTGTTATCAAGAGGTCAGGGTTCAGGTCCTACTGCAGCCAAAGCTCAATCTTTTTCAGCTAACTCTTCATTCATTAGCATTCTAAAGGAAATAAAAGCTTCAATTATTAAAAGCCTTGGTTGTACTCAAGATCAATGTCACTCCTTTGGATAATAAATATCACACTGTTCTTATTTGTATAAGTATATAACTATATTTTCTTCATTATGTAATCAGACCTGCAGAGGTAGTAGCTTTTCTTCATGCTCTAATAGTTTTACCCAATAAATATGCTACTATCTAACAATGATGATTCAAAATACAGCGAAATCCAGATTTAACAGATCTCTGGGGGGGAATGACTTTTTTTTTTTACACTAAATTGAGGATTTCACTAAATGGTGTCACTTAATGGCTTAGATGGCCTGGCACATTAGTGCCAGGCTCATAATCTGCAATTCCGAGGTTCAGGTCCAACTTGACCAACGTTGAAATTTATCTGCACAAAACTTGACATCCTTCCCTCAGTCAGTAGAGGACACTGATGGATTTGGAAAGGTCACCATCCAACATGTGGGAGAGCCATACTTTGTGCATGTTAAAGAATACTCTGATGGTCTCTGTCCAATGGGTTCCTCCCCCCCCCCCCAAACCTTCTCTGAGTCCTTGGATTCTTGTGACTTGGCCATTTAGCTCACCATGTGCAAAAAAGTGTCATTGAGAGATAAAACAGCCCAACCCATTAAATGGGAGTTATGAAGAATTTCACCAGGAAACTTCACCTTAGAAATTATATATAATTATTATAAAATAATTTTCATCAGTAACTAAAAACTTTTTTTTATTGACATGAAATAAACAGTAACAGCTGCATCAGTCATATAAAGAAGTTCCCAAGTTCAAGTCCCACCTCTGCCAGCATTGAAATTTATCTCTGCAAAACTCCCTGCTCTCAGTCAGTAGGGAACACCGTTGGGCTTGAAAAGACTGCTGACCATTGGATGGGATGTTAAGCCTTGGCCCTGTGTATTTTGGAGCCATACCCTGTGCATGTTAAAGAACACACTGGATGGCCTTGATGCAAGACTACCATCTGTCTCTCAGCAGTTGTCCAGTGGGTCCCCTCCCCCAACCTTCTCTGAGCTTTTGGGGTCCTTGTGACCTGGCCATTTAGCCCATTGTGTGCAAAAGAGTGCTGTTCAGAGGTTAATCAACCTATGTAGTGAAGAAAATATTGCAATACTTGTTAGAATCCATAAACAGATCAGAATAAATTTCTGTTATGTTTGAATATATTTCCCACTTCTAGATATTTTACCATTTTACATTTATCAGCAACTTCTCCCTTTTTGTAGCCTATAATGAATAAGGAAGTAAGAAAAACACTAGTGAGATGGCAATGCTATCATGCACAAAATAGAAGCAACTGTGATTCTTCAAGGTGTTTGGCTTTAGCATTGTTCAATGTATGATCCACTCACTATAGATTATGGCAGAGAAAAAAGCATGAATATTCATTTTTGTTCTAATCACAATTTCACTAAATCAAGGTGCAAGGTCTTGAATATCCGAAATGTTTTAAACTAAATGTAGGTTTTTAACTAAATTGAAATTCATTGAGTACAGGAAAATTGTACATTATTTTTATTAAATTTCAACTGGGATCAGAATGAATATTCACTAAATTGGGATTTCATTGTGTTTGTTTTCTTTTGTGATCTGTACTATTTTGATGCCAAATAATAAATACTTTGTTTATAAGACACCATTACAAAGCATGAGTAATTTTTTTTATATATCATTATAAAGCATAACTAACGCTAATATAGAGAATGTTCAGTGTTATTTTTATATATACAATTGTAAAAAAAGAAAAAAAATTATAAAAAGTTAACCAATTAAATTTTTTGTTTTGAATTGAATCTTTGTGTATTTTTCAACATGTGCCATACACCATAGAATAAACATTTATCAGTCATGGAATGATACACTCTGCTGTGTACTTCTATGCATTGACTACTGGCTCAGTATTTTACTGATAAAAATTTGAGCATCACAATTAGAGTTATATCTTTTTTCATAAAATATGTTTTCAAATTGCATTTTAGTTTCTAGGCAGTTCCCAAGCAAATGTTTAAAACCTTCAGTCTTCCATTCCAATTAATCATCACCATCATAGACCAAAAAAGGGTCTGACTCTTTTTAAATGCTCATTAATATACACACAACATGTTTTATTAATCCTTTGACAAGCACAAACATAAATGGGCTACACAGAGTTTCTGCATAATATTGGGGAAATTTCTGCTATCTCATAAGGAATATCCAATTTACTGTTTAAAGGCTTTTAATAGCTACTTCATGGAGAGCTGTATATAGTGAAAATAGATCATCAAAAGGTTGAAAATATAATTTCTACAAAATAAAATATCGTTACTGCACAAGTAGAAAGACCAACTTAATATGAAAACTGTTTACCAACTTACTGATGGTAAAAATTAATACGCAGCATACTTGATGTGTAACAAATAGTGAACTAATAAAACAGATGTGTGCACCAAATTGCTAATTATATACGAGTACAATTATTTCAGACTGATTGGTGGGGCGGGGGTGGCTCAGTCGGTAGCGCGCCAGGCTCGTAATCTGCAGTTCCCAGGTTCGAGTCCCAACTGGGTCAGCGTTGAGATTTATCTCCGCAAAATTCCCCGCCCTGCCCACGGTCAGTAGGGGACACCGATGGGCTTGGAAAGGCCGCCGTCCGTCGGATGGGACGTTAAGCCGTGGCCCCGTGTGCGGGAGAGCCATACCCTGTGCACGTTAAAGAACACGCTGGAGGGCCTTGACGGGAGGCTACCATCTGTCTCCCAACAGCTGTTCCAGTGGGTCCCCTCCCCCAACCTTCTCTGAGCCTTCGGGGTCCTTGTGACCTGGCCATTTAGCCCATGGTGTGCAAAAAAGTGCCGCTCAGATAAAACAACCCAACTCAGACTGATTGGTCTCATTTTCTCTTTCATATGCCAACAAATAATGCAAATATTTAGAACTTTACACAGGTATAATGCAAAACAATTTTATCACACTTGTTCCGATTAAACTGATTAACACAACTATTCAGCTCTTTATCTTTTTAGCATGGAAATCATAACTGAAATAACGTTATCTTTAGAGTTGACACAGTACACTAAACAAGAACTGTTTATTGCTATCAGCCTTCCTCCTCTGTTAAAGTTGTGAACCCTAATTTATACTTACAGAAATTTGTACACCTATCTAAATTTTAAATTATTATGAAGTATCACGGCTGGAATCATAGCACTTCCAACACAGTATTGTTATTACTCGAGCCAATAGCCTAGCTGTGATAATATTAAGATTTGGCTGTGGTGGTATATTTCATTTACAAGTGTAACAAGTATTTAATAAAGTTTATCATTTGATATCGGCCAGCCATCGTTACAATTGCATATGGCAGCATATTTCAGCACTGAATAAAAGTGACTTATTTGAGATGAATATGCCCATTTGTACTCAGAGAGATTTTCTTATAATGTTTAATAATGAAATTTAGGTCTCTGTCCAAGTGTTAATAATTAAATTATAAATCAACAGTTAACACTATAAAATCGAATAATATATATTCCGTATTTACAAGGGATAATTTCTTATAATGAATAATACATACACAGTCGTATTATAATAATATGACCACCTACCTAGTATATGTATGGTAGGTGGTCATATTATTCTGTTACGACTGTGTATATGCATTTGTAAATATTAAACTACTATATTCTTTCCAGGTGTGTCACACTTGGTGTTTATAATGCTTTCTAACAGGATTTTGCGAGTTGTGTAGTACTGTTTGTTTATATTCCCAATTGTTACTTTTATTTTTAAATGAATTGATGTAAAGATGATTCATCTGGTAAAAAGTCAGAATTTAGAAAGAAAAACATTGCCTGAAAAAAGATGAATTTCATCAAGCGAAATTTAGAGTAAACTTTGCTCCCATTTTAGTAATCAATCCTCTATGCCATCTGCAAGGTACCAAAATCTAACGACTGTTTTTGCTCTGCAGGAAATATGTAAAAAAAAAACATTACTAACTTAATCTGGAATGACATCTGAGGCACCTTTATGCTGATTAGGAGCTTCAAATGTCTTTATGTATCTCCTGAACATGTTAGACAATATGCACATCTATTTACTGATAATAATTACAAACATATCCTAACCAACATACTGCAGCAGAGATCCAGATATCTGATGTGATATCTAATATGAGGGTACTAGAATGGTGATTCATAACCAAAGGTAAAAAGTGTTACAAAGAGAAAACATAATACTGGTGTGGTCATCCAAAGAGAAAGAAAATGTTTAAGTTTCAAATATTGTGTATTTTAACCAATGTACTGAAGTATATATTAAAAGAGTAAGTCAGAAACTCATAATAATTAAAGAGTACAATGATTCAAAAGCCCCGACTGATTTGTTGGATCACATAAAATCACGTACAACATTCTTAAAAGAAATTAAAAGAACTAGAAATTAGCTGTAGAACTTATTGTTGGATCAACCTTTGTTAAATGCCCATATTGTCTACCAAATGGTTTATAAAATGAAAATAAATACAGCTCTCTTTGAAGAACTTACTACAAACTTATTCCATATGAAAAGTGTAAATTCAGTCACTTCTGTTATAGTAAATAAAAGCACACAGCTTAAAATTGAAATTTAAAATTAGATAAAGCAATTTTGCTATTAATATCATTTAATAAATTCACGTCAATAAATACACTTTCAAAGATTTCACAATATAAAGATGCTTAGCAACGTGCTCGAGTTTTACAAGTTCGAGAAAAATTTTCATAAATTTAACAGTTCTGTAGAAAGGAGACAGTTGCCATCCTGCAGGGTAACAGTTGTTGAGATACAATGTAAAAGGTAACATGATTTATTCAAATTCTGTTAAGTAAGTTGTGAATAGTAATGATATGTTATTACGAGCGATACTTGACATGTTGACAACTGAAGAAGACACTAAGAAACAAAATAAATGAGTTTGATTGTCCTTTCTTCACAATCTTCAGGGGCCATTGATGAGAAATATTGATTTCACCTTTTCAAAACAACTTGCTTATTTGATAGACATGAGTCTTTAATTCATTTTATACCATTATCTGTTGAGCTATGTTAACTTTATTTCACACTGTAGCTTTAAGCATTCTTTCAGCTTCTTAGTAATATACTAAGCAGATTAAAGCCATTGAAACATGTAATTTTAGTTTGATTAAACTTGCAGTCAGTAGTTAAGGAAATGAATTCAATTACTTTGTTTTTATAAAACTATATTTAAAATCTGTAATCTCCTAAATCTAATATATCATCAGGCAAAAGTTCCTGAATCAAATTGTCCTGTGTAAATATGTACTATGATTATTCACAAGTGTCCCTTGATTCGTTTTGTTTTTTAGCTGACTGTGTATGAAGAAAAAAAAAGAGTCCTGGAATAAAATCTTTGACTATGAGTAGGCCCAAAATTTATATATGCATTTTGTGAGGACTATAATGAGAGTCTATGTGCAAATTTTCAGGTCGATAAGATTAAAATGGCCGAGATACAGATCATTACAGAGATGACCATTTACATTGATGATTAAAAGACGGGATAAGCATTTTAGTAGTTTGATAAATTCAGCTTCATATTGACTTCTGTTTACTGTCTCTTAACTTTAATCCTTGTAAAATCAGTTTTTTTTTCAACCCCATCCAATTCAAAATTCACACTCGAAACAACAAGATAATGGTCAGAGCCAACATAACATTTTTCATCACTGTAGTGTCCTCTATGAAATTTCTTAGACGTTGATCGTATAGCACAAAATCAATCGTGCTTCTCCGATTCATTTTGTGGTTTTCCCATGTGTACTTATCACTATGATTGAAACAAGTTGTTTTTGATGCAAAGTTTCACCAGTTGCTATTTACTCTTGGGTCACCAAAAGGTCCAAGTGCAGTATGAGATGTTTCACGTGCTGTGCCAATCCAAGCATTCAGATCTCCAGCCACAATCAGATACTCATTCTGAATTCATTCATTAAATTCTCCAGTTGATCCCAAAATTCAGTCTTCTTTTGATGCAGAGTTCACTGGTGCATATGCTACAATAATCACTATCTTTTGCAGTTTTACATTGCAACCATAAAATTCGTTTATTGCAGCATTTTTAATCAACTAAGCATTGATTTTAGCTTTCAACTAGCATAATGCCCACACCAGATGGAGTATTTTCGCTCTCATTTACACCAAACCATACATATTCCATACACATCTTCTATTAAGCAACACTTTCTCTTAGTCTCACATAAACATAATACATCAAATTTATTCATTCTCGTTTTTTCTATTAGTTCCATATTCTTATTTAGACCTCTAATCTAATATTACACACACCAATTCTCCCTTTATGATTTCCTTCATTATTTGCAATATTTTCATTTTTCTGCTCGTATTGCATCAAATTTTTCTCTTTCTATTGGATCTGCATTATGCACTTTGCCTTCATTGTATCTTAAATAAGATTTGGTCTCAGATGTTTTATATTGCATATATCAGACAAATACTGAACTGAAATATCCTTTTGTCCATGTGACAGAATCCTGGTTTCAGTATTTCCTAGGCCCGTGCTTACAATTTTAGTAATTTCTTTCCCTCTTTTGATACATGATAATTTTCACTAGTTTCTACTTTCCTTAAAATTTTCAGGTGTAATTTACCATTAATATGCATATCATATGGAACTTGTCCAGTTGTCTTAATATTGCACATATAACAGCAAAATGTGACTGGATTACGTATAAATCTACTAGACAAATTTTGGGTATAAGAAGGTCCTATGTTATATGAATTAACATCATATTTAAAGATTTCTTCTCTAGTCAAATTGCAACAAAGCTTTCATTTTCCTCAACTGTTTTTGGTGTAATTTTCCTCTAATATGTTGCTGACAAGGTTCTGGTCCAGATGTGCTAACAGTGCAAAGTCTGCAATAGAAAGGAACTGAAGCATTAACTGATTGTATTAAGATATTCTCGAAATCTTTTCCTTCTGAATCATATTGAACGTTTGCTCTCTCACCATATTTCTGCTTGCCTTCGTGAAGCATTTCATGCTGCTCCAAGTTTTTTGTTTTCCTCAACTGTTTTTGGTGGAATTTACCTTTAATATGCTGCTCGTAAGGTTCTGGTCCAGATGTGGTAACAGTGCAAAGTCTGCAATAGAAAGGAACTGATTGCATTAAGATATTCTCGAAATCTTTTTCTTCTGAATCATATTGAACGTTTGCTCTCTCACCATATTTCTGCTTGCCTTGAAGCATTTCATGCTGTTCCAAGTTTTTTGTTTTCCTCAACTGTTTTTGGTGGAATTTACCTTTAATATGTTGCTCGTAAGGTTCTGGTCCAGATGTGGTAACAGTGCAAAGTCTGCAATAGAAAGGAACTGAAGCATTAACTGATTGCATTAAGATATTCTCGAAATCTTTTCCTTCTGAATCATATTGAACGTTTGCTCTCTCACCATATTTCTGCTTGCCTTCGTGAAGCATTTCATGCTTCTCCAAGTTTTTTGTTTTCCTCAACTGTTTTTGGTGTAATTTTCCTCTAATATGTTGCTGACAAGGTTCTGGTCCAGATGTGCTAACAGTGCAAAGTCTGCAATAGAAAGGAATTGAAGCATTAACTGATTGTATTAAGATATTCTCTAAATCTTTTCCTTCTGAATCATATGGAACGTTTGCTCTCTCACCATATTTCTGCTTGCCTTCTTGAAGCATTTCATGCTGCTCCAAGTTTTTTGTTTTCCTCAACTGTTTTTGGTGGAATTTACCTTTAATATGTTGCTCGTAAGGTTCTGGTCCAGATGTGATAACAGTGCAAAGTTCACAATAGAAAGGAGCTGAAACATCAAGAGAGAAATTGTTAAACTCTTTGTTTTCTTCTGAGTCACGTAAAATGTTTTCTCTTTTGCTATATTTCTTCATGTATTCTTTAAGTATTTCGCGTTTCTTCAACTGTCTTTGATGTGATTTACCTGTAAGGTGTTTCTCATAAGGATCCTGTCCATTTGTTCCAATTTCACATATATAACAATAAAAAGGAAAAAGTTTAATTAATTTTGTTGATAAGTTCTGGATATTTAAATTTTCAGTTGCCTTATATGAATTGTCATCAATGTAACATATTTTTTTGACAGAACCGTTCAATATATCATATTGTTTTATATTCCTCACCTGTCTTCCATGTAACTTACCTGCAGTGTGTTGAGTATAAGACTGTGGTCCAGTTGTTGAAATATTACAAACATCAGAGAGTGAAAAAGCTGAAATATCTTCGAAACTGCTTGGGAAAGAGTGAATTTTCATGTTTTGTTGTACATCGTTTGTACACGTAATTATTTGTTGCCCACTCTCATTACGTTCGCGATCTTGTTCTGTAGTTTTTCCCCTGGACCGTTTTTGATGCAATTTACCTGCAACGTGTTGAGCATAGGGTTCTGCTCCAGTTGTTAGTATATTACAAATGTCGCAATAAAAAGGAAGTGCAATATCTACTGATCCACTTGCCATATTCTGGATGTTTCTCTCGTATACCACTTGGAATGTTTCAAACACTTGCTGTTTTATGCTTATATCTTTGGATTACAGCACACTATTTCGGATTTCTATTTTCCACCGGTCTTAGATTTACTTAAAATATATTTTTCACACTTTTCTATTCTAGATAGTGTAAATTAAGAAGTGAGTCCCAATAAAAAGAAACTGAAAAGCCTAAATTACAACAAATTAGCAGTAGATTGTATTCTTTGAGTGATTTTGTATCTGTCACATCTTGCCAGAAAATAGTTTTATGAAATGTAATTTATATCCTTTGCGTGGTAGTGTTTTTGTGGTTTTTAATTTTCTTTGGTCTCCCCAGGGTGTCCTCCCAGTCATGTATATTTAAGATCAGCTATATCATGTTGGGAAGCAAGATTCTATTTCACCTTCAGCGATCTGAAATATAAATGAAAAATATTTAATTCAAATAGTTTAGATTTGTTTCATTTGTAATTTTTAAACATACATTAAGCTGATAGTTAGCATGTATCAGTTAAGTCGTTTGAGTAACAACTGAGAGAGAGCAATTGACTTTTCAACAGTCATTACCATATTTAAACAAAAAAAAAGTTAACTCTGTAATGTTATTTATTGTTAAAATCATTAATATGATTATTTATTTCCATCTTACTCAGCGCAAATATATATATAGAGAATAGCCATCCAAGATTATAGATGGCGCTAAGTGTAGGTGCTGAAAATCACGGGAAAAAGAGTGAAAAGTCGTACTTGTGGAAAAACGACAGAGCTGGCATTAATTCAATGGATAGAATACGCGGGCATGTTTCTGGGGAGATGTGGGTTCGAGTCCCTATGTCTGCGAATTTTTTTTGCAAAATATTTACCATATTTAAATAATCATCTGACATTAAATATATACAGTATAGGAGGGCTGCTGATGCATCAACTGCACTGGGATACATAAGTCTCAGATTCTTTGAATATGGTTAATAAATGGTATTAAAAAAAGTACTATTTCACTAAGAAAGCAGCGTAGAGATTGCATATTGAAATTTTGTGTGACTTAAACACTATGCCTAGACGTGAAGAGCATCTTGCAGAAATGTTTGGATTGAATATGGGAATGTACACTGGTGCTAGAAATATGTAGCTCAATACGTTTTCAGCAAATGCAATGGAAATGTGATATGTAAAGTTATTCTGATATGGTTGAATAACAGCAGGTGGGATAATGATGAAATCGTGTAATATGCATGAATGTTGCATATGAAAACAGGTTCGTAATGGAAATGTTAAAATTAAGAGATAGGAGATGATAAAGAGGCGTGTGATCATTCCTGACCACACAACTCGTGCAAGACGTTTTCGTGCTTTGATGAGATTTTATACTAATAAACTACTCCTGAAGAGCAGATCTGAGCTCGTGGAAGATGCAGACTCCCCCAGGCGCTCACACATGCTTAATTTTACTCGGGTCCGAGGACTGGGTATCCAGTGAATATCTTTTCAAGAAAATCACGGATGACTGGCCGTATGGGGAGAGACATTTTCGTCCATGCAGATGAAATGAGGGCTGAGTGCATCACAAAGAAGCACGTAGGACACAAGAATCTCATCTCTGTATAGTCAGAGTGTTTCCCTCAAAGATGCGAAACTCTGCGAGGTCAGTAATAAGTCAATCCATGATATCACACCAAAATTATCCCTTTTTCTGATGCTATAGCTTGTGACAAGTTCCTTGTTTTCTTTACATCAACATGCATTAAAAATCAGTGTTCAAACTGAACCTAGACTCGTCTGTGTAGAACACATTTGTCCAATGATATCTGCACTATGTTAAACGAACTTTGATATTTAAAATGTGTGGGACACAAATCATAGGTTTTTTGAACATACAGACTCAACGACCGTTACAGGTTGGGGTGTGAGTTCACTGAATCAGTAGCGTGCCAGGCTCATAATCTGTAGTTCCCAGGCTCCAGTCCCTCCTATGCGAGCATTGAGATTTATCACCACTAAACCCCACCCTGTTATTGGCTACAATGAAACATCATCGGTGGACTTGGAAGGGCCACAGTTGGATGGCTATTCTCTCTATATATATATTTACGCTGAGTAAGACTTCAGTGCAGAAGTTGGTACTGACTCTGACCTTTGGGGAGGAGTAATAGGCCCTTTTGGTATTGGTAGCTGGATTGGACATAAAGTCGTGGTCTCGTGCAGGAGAGCCCTGCTCTGCACATTACAGAACATCTGGATGGCTTTGACAGGAGGCTTCTGTTTATTTCCTAACAACTATCCAGTGGGTCCCTTTGCTCAATCTTATCTGAGCACTTGATGCCTTTGTGACTTAGCTATTTAGTCCATTGTGTGCAAAAAAAGTGCTCGGAGCTAAAACAACACAACCCAAACTATGCCCTAAGTGAGAAAGGGGACACTGATGAGCTTGAAAAAGCTGCCCTACATCAGATCGGACGTTAAGCTGTGAACTTGCATGCAGGAGAGACATATACTTGTAAGTGTTAAAGAATATGCTGGATGGGAAGCTTCTATTCCATAACAGCTTGTGCATTGGCTCCCCTTACCCAATCTTCTCTGAACCCTTGGGGTGCTTATGATCTAGCCATTTAGCTCATTGTGTACAACAAAGTGCATCTCATAGGTAAAACATATTGTTTGAGGGGGTGGGGGTGATTTCAGGTAGTCCACAACATTCTAGCTGTCACATGCTTTAATCAGATATAAAGTTAGGATGGGAATAATTCGGAAGCCCACAACAGTCCCATATCACTCATAAGTGGATCAAGGATGGGGTTATAAAATCCCCTCGATGGGTGTATATTTCTCTAAAGACGCCCAAAAAATAAGAAATCGTCATCCCCACCCTTTATTACTCCTCCCACACACAGAAGAGAACTGAAACTTCACCCCTAGTGAAACCAGAACTAAAAGTAATGAAGTTGAAGCCGAAACTTAAAGAATACGGATCAGGGGCGTAGCGAAAGACTATGGTTGTGCGGGGGGAAAATTCAAAAATTTTCCAACTCGGATTTTTTTTGCGCAAATTGACACAAATTTTGCGCCAACTGAGCAAACTTACTTAGATTTTTTTCGCTCCGCAATTTTCACAACTCTCTGCCATTTGACTTCCAATTAGTCAATTAATTTTGCCTTTGCCAACTAACGTAATATTTGCCATTTAACTTACAATTTTGCCAATTGGCCATAATTTCACGGAAATAATTTCAATATTTACATCTCGTCTGAATTCTAGCAACTCAGTGTAAATTTTCCCTTGATTTGCCCAACTCTCCTTAATTTTACGAAACTAATCCCAATCTTTATATCTTTCCTAAATTTGCCAAATCACTTCAAACTCCCCAAGATTTTGCCAAGTTTTCTCGATTTTAGTCAAATATCCTGAATTTCACAAACCCAATTCCAATTATCACAACTCACCCGTATTTTCGAAATGGATTCGAATTTTGCCAACTGCCCGACATTTTGTTTAGTTTCCTCAAAAATTTGTCCAACACTCCTTAATTTCACAAAACAAATCTCAATTTTCGCAACTCGCCTATATTTTACCAAGTGTATTCGAATTTTGCCAACTCGCCGTAATTTTACAGAAAAAATCGCAATTTTTACACCTTCCCTGAATTTGCCAAGTCACTTCGAATTTTATCAATTCTCCTTAATTGCACAAGAAAGGCACAATTTTCACAACTCCCCTGTATTTTACCAAGAGTTCTTGGTTTTTCCAACTCTCCTTAATTTCACAAAACCAATCCCAATTTTTACAACTCACCTATACTTTACCAAGTGGTTTCCAGTTTTGCCAACTTCCCTAGATTTTGCCAAGTTTCCTCGATTTTGCCATTTCATCACAATTTTACAGAAAAAAAATCCCAATTTTACATCACACCTGATATTTGCAAAGCCACTCTGAATTTTGCCAACTCCCCCAAGATTTTCCAACTCTCCTAGATATTACAAAGTTGCCTCGATTTTGCCAACGCGCCATAATTTTACAGAAAAAAGATTGCAATTTTTACATTTCACCTGAATTTTGTCAACTGCCCACGATTTTGCCAAGTCACTCCGAATTTTGCCTACTGTTCCTAGGTTTTGTCAAGTCACTCCGAATTTTGCCATCTTCCCAAAAATTTGCCAACTCGCCATAATTTTACAGAAAAAAAACCTAATTTTTACATCTCACCTGAATTTTGCCAACTCCCCACGATTTTGCCAAGTCACTCCGAATTTTGTCAACTCCCCAAGATTTTGTCAAGTCACTCCGAATTTTGCCAACTCCCCAAGATTCTACCAAGTCACTCCGAATTTTACCAACTCCCTAAGATTTTGCCAACTCACCTGTATTTTACTAAGTGGCTTCGAATTTTGCCAACTCCTAGTTACTTTGGAGAGGAACCTCCTCCCCATACCCCCCATGGCTACGCCCCTGATATGGATGCAGCAACTGCCACTACGAAGTCTGCTAATCTCCCTTGGAAAAAGAAACTTGATAAACAGCAGAAACAATTACTTACTAATTTTGCCTTGAAAGAAAACCATTTTAAATCCAAGTCCCGTGGTATCTAGTGACGAACAGATAGTCATTGTCTTCTCAAAGTTTCTGCCGAGGCTTTTCCGCAAAGTGCATAGTCCAGTGATAAAATCACATGTACTCTGATCTGAACAGGTTAAAAGAATAAAACTTAATAAACAAGAGAGAAGTGCAATATCAGGAACTTATCAGAGACTGTCATTTTAGCAGTCGCAAAAGTATTTGAACCTTTCCGCGGGAAGTAAAAGCAGAGCCTAATTCAAAACTACAAATTCTAAAATAAGTGTTTTATGAAGAAAAACTTTAAAATGAATAGCAATGCCGTAACTGGGTAATTTTGAGCCTGAGACAAGAATGTAAAATCTCCCCCCCCCCCAACACATAAAAATAAAAATGTCCAAAGTGGGGAATAAAAATTTTTCGTATTACTGTTTAAAAGTGTTACTGTAGATTCTTATACCTGGGGTAAAACTTCTGAATTATTCCACCCCTTTACTGTTGATTTATATTGATCCATAAATCCGGTATAGAACAGTTGTTATAGAATTGCAAGTAGTCCTTCGTGTTGGGTTGTTTTCCCTCTGAGCACACTTTTTTGCACACAATGGGCTAAATGGCCAGAACACAAAGGCTCAGAGAAGGTTCGTTGTTAAGAAACATGGCAGGTTTCCGTCAAAGAAATCCAGCATGTTCTTCAGTGAGCACGCGGTATGGCTGTGTTGCAAAGGGTTGTTGGGTTGGGTTGTTTTACCTCTGAGCGGCACTCTTTTGCACACCATGGGCTAAATGGCCAGGTCACATGGACCCCGAAGGCTCAGAGAAGGTTGGGGGAGGGGACCCACTGGAACAGCTGTTGGGAGACAGATGGTAGCCTCCCGCAAAGGCCATCCAGCGTGTTCTTTAACGTGCACAGGGTATGGCTCTCCCGCACACGGGACCACGGCTTAACGTCCCATCCGACGGACGGCGGCCTTTCCAAGCCCATCGGTGTCCCCTACTGACCGTGGGCAGGGCGGAGAATTTTGTGGAGATAAATCTCAACGCTGACCCAGCTGGGACTCGAACCTGGGAACTACAGATTACGAGCCTGGCGCGCTACCGACTGAGCCACCCCCGCCCCGTGTTGCAAAGGAGTCATGCTTAACGTCTCATCCAGCAGATGTCTCTTTCCAAGGCCATCGGTGTCCCCTTTCTGACCAAGGGTAGGTAGCATTCGAACCTGAGAACTACAGATTGCGAGCCCCCGCACCTTGTTCTTCATGTAATAACTGCTTTCTCCCTTTCCAACATGCTTTCTCCCCTTCTTTTATTTCCCCTGTGGTTTAATATGTCAATTATTCTAATGAAAATATGATAAGGAAAATATGAATGACAATCTGCTCCGGAATACACAATTCTTTGAATATTAAACAAATTTCGTTGGACCACAAGATTTGGAAAGATTTGATTTTGAATCTTTTACTGCATTTCTTCACCGTAGCTTAATAAAGAGTTTGCCAACCATTTTTCGCCAGCTTTTGAGAAAATAAAAAAATATAATCATTAATTACTTTGGAAATTATAGAATAGGATATTTCCCATGAGTTGGTAAACAATTAGGGCATCATTGACGGAAGACTCAATCTAGCTAAACTTCTGAAATAATTTAAATTTGTTCTAACATATAGGACCAAAATTCCATTAAGTAATACAAAGACTTACCAAAAATTAGAGAATTTACATGTTAGACGAGAAGAGCCAAATTAGACCCTCAAAATCTTGAAGAATAAATGTTGGGTTGGGTTGTTTTACCTCTGAACGGCACTTTTTTGCACACCATTGGCTAAATGGCCAGGTCACATGGACCCCGAAGGCTCAGAGAAGGTTGGGGGAGGGGACCCACTGGAACAGCTGTTGGGAGACAGATGGTAGCCTCCCGTCAAGGCCCCGCAAAATTCCCCGCCCTGCCCACGGTCAGTAGGGGACACCGATGGGCTTGGAAAGGCCGCCGTCCGTCGGATGGGACGTTAAGCCATGGTCCCGTGTGCGGGAGAGCCATACCCTGTGCACGTTAAAGAACACGCTGGATGGCCTTGACGGGAGGCTACCATCTGTCTCCCAACAGCTGTTCCAGTGGATTCCCTCTCCCAACCTTCTCTGAGCCTTCGGGGTCCATGTGACCTGGCCATTTAGCCCATGGTGTGCAAAAAAGTGCCGCTCAGAGGTAAAACAACCCAAACAACCCGTCAAGGCCATCCACCGTATTCTTTAACGTGCACAGGGTATGTCTCTCCTGCACACGGGGCCACGGCTTAAAGTCCCATCCGACGGACGGCGGCCTTTCCAAGTCCATCGGTGTCCCCTACTGACCGTGGGCAGGGAATTTTACGGAGATAAATCTCAACGCTGACCCAGCTGGGACTCGAACCTGCGAACTACAGATTACGAACCTGGCGCGCTACCGACTGAGTCACCCCCGCCCCTGAAGAATAAATGTTTTATGGTAATAGGGCTAAAGGTAATTAAAGATCTTAGATCTTGAATTTCATTTATATTATTTCGGTATTTAAGAGTTATGGAAAATGGATTTCTTAGGGTGTACCGAAGTAATGCCTGTTAGTTAGGTCTTCATAAAAGGGGCTGGAGTTGCTCAGTCGGTAGCGCACCAGGCTAGTAATCTGCAGTTCCAAGGTTCGAGTTCCTACCTGTGCTAATGTTGAGATTTATCTCCGCAAAACCACCCGCCCGGCCCTTGGTCAGTAGGAGGCATGGATGAACTTGGAATGGCTGCTGTCCATTGGATGGGACGTTAAGCCATGGCTCCGTGTGCGGGAGAATCATACCCTGTGCACGTTAAAGAACACATTGGATGGCCTTGATCCCCATCAAGAAAGGGGATGCCACCATCTGTCTCCTAACAGCTGTCCAGTGGATCCCCTCCATTCAAACTTCTCTGAGTCTTCGAGGTCCGTGTGAACTGACCATTTAGTCCGTTGTGTGCAAAAAAGGGCCGCTCGGAGGTAAAACATCTCAACAAAATGGGGCGGGGGTGGCTCAGTCGGAGCGCGCCAGGCTCGTAATCTGCAGTTCCCAGGTTCGAGTCCCAGCTGGGTCAGCGTTGAGATTTATCTCCGCAAAATTCCCTGCCCTGCCCACGGTCAGTAGGGGACACCGATGGGCTTGGAAAGGCCGCCGTCCGTCGGATGGGACGTTAAGCCGTGGCCCCGTGTGCAGGGAAGAGCCATACCCTGTGCACGTTAAAGAACACGCTGGATGGCCTTGACGGGAGGCTACCATCTGTCTCCCAACAGCTGTTCCAGTGGGTCCCCTCTCCCAACCTTCTCTGAGCCCTCGGGGTCCATGTGACCTGGCCATTTAGCCCATGGTGTGCAAAAAAGTGCCGCTCAGAGGTAAAACAACCCAACCCAATCCCGACAAAATAATAAACATGAAATGAGACACGAATATGGAGACGATGAAATTATTTGTTCTTTTCCAAAAGTTCGTTTTTTCTGAATCACCAACACAAACAGCGTTGTTCCCAACAAGGTTTAAGGGTAGAGCGCTCTGGCATGTATCTGGAGAATTGCGGGTTCGATTCCAGCCGCTTCAGAGATAATTATTTTCAGAAGTTTTTAATAATTGTTGAAGTTTATTTCTACAGGTAATCTGTGTATTTATTATGGATGGATTTTTAATAATAAACGCTTAAGCGTTATTGACCTTCTCATTAACATCTAAATCATTAGTAACAATTGGAAAAATTGCGTCTTCTGAAGTATAGATGGCGCAAGGTCCGCCACATCTCGGTGATAACATGTTAGGTGCTCTGAGCACTGAGCTACCGGACAGAGCGTCGAACAATCATCCTCTATTAGTGGCTTATCTAATATCCAATGATTATTTTGTGGTATAATGCTTAAAGCTAGTAATGGAGGATGTTTTTTCGGCGGGCGGTAGCTCACTGGTCAGAACACCGGACATGTTATCAGGAGGTCATGGGTTCAGATCCCACCCAGCTAATGACAATTTTTCCTCTAAAACATTCTAACATCTATTGTTGCTCTACATCAGTGGTTCTCAACGTTTTATGCTTCACGTACCCCCTGGAAATGTAACTGGCGTACCCCTTGTATAGATAGATAAAACTATAGTTATACTATAACAATGAGAATAAAATATATACACACACACATTAAATTTTGTATTCATAAATTACATATATCGAACACAAAAAATCACATAAACAATTTAACAAATCTTATAAAATTATAAACATTTTACTTTGTAATCAGTGAAATGGTTGCGCTTGTTTATGCTTGCACAGTTCATCAATGGTTGGGGGTTATCTTGCTAAGTAGAGTCCAAGTCATCTTCAATATCCAGTCTGTTCCTATATTTATTTTTTAAAGCAGTTAAAGATGAAAAACCAGTTTCACATATATAATTGGTTGTGAAAGGTAACAAATATTTGACTGCAATTCTTGACAAAGTCGGATATTCCTTCTCCACTCCAATCCAAAAACTAATCAATGGCTTTTTGGAATGAATGCTTTTTAAACTGTTGTCACAAGATATCTCAATCAACTCTTCTTTATTGGACAATGGAAGATCTAGCGACTTTCGAGCTCTCACTGCATACCCCATATAATTTTACAGCCTACCCCACGTTGAGAACCCCTACTCTACACAATACTCCTCTTCAGAGTAACCTCCGGCACACGCGATGCATTTCCGCCACCGCTGAACCCAAGACTGGAATTCTGTTTCGAAAAATTGTGGTGAGCAGTGTCTGATCTTTGTCTTCGAAAGTCAATCAAATCTTTGTTCTCTGACACTTTTTTACGTCTGGCCGAATAGACGAAAGTCCGACCGTGCCAAATCCGGGCTGTAGGAAGGATGTGGCTTTACAGACCAGACCTTCTTTGCAATTGCTTGATTTGTGGTGAGAAAAGTGTGAAGCCGGACGTTGGTGTAGCTGGATGGATTTCATATCTTTCTAAGGCCTCTTCTTTCTGATGGCTTCCTGAAGCTTCTTGAGTGTCACAATATAGTGGGCGTTGTTCACTGTTGTGCCATGTTCCAGTAAATCCATGAAGATGACAACCTTGTCATCCCAAAAGACAGTGACAATTGTAAGTATCTGGCGTTCACCTGGGTTGCCAACAGACGATCTGGCGTTCACCTGGGTTGCCAACAGACGATGTGGCATTCACCTGGGTTGCCAACAGACGATGTGGCATTCACCTGGGTTGCCAACAGACGATCTGGCGTTCACCTGGGTTGCCAACAGACGATGTGGCATTCACCTGGGTTGCCAACAGACGATGTGGCATTCACCTGGGTTGGCAACAGACGATCTGGCGTTCACCTGGGTTGGCAACAGACGATCTGGCGTTCACCTGGGTTGCCAACAGACGATGTGGCGTTCACCTGGGTTGCCAACAGACGATGTGGCGTTCACCTGGGTTGCCAACAGACGATCTGGAGTTCACCTGGGTTGCCAACAGACGATCTGACGTTCACCTGGGTTGCCAACAGACGATGTGGCGTTCACCTGGGTTGCCAACAGACGATGTGGGGTTCACCTGGGTTGCCAACAGACGATGTGGCGTTCACCTGGGTTGCCAACAGACGATCTGGCGTTCACCTGGGTTGCCAACAGACGATGTGGCGTTCACCTGGGTTGCCAACAGACGATGTGGCGTTCACCTGGGTTGCCAACAGACGATGTGGCGTTCACCTGGGTTGCCAACAGACGATCTGACGTTCACCTGAGTTGCCAACAGACGATCTGACGTTCACCTGGGTTGCCAACAGACGATCTGACGTTCACCTGGGTTGCCAACAGACGATCTGGCGTTCACCTGGGTTGCCAACAGACGATCTGGCTAGAGGACTTCCTGACTCAACAAGAGCAGAAGAATAGCAGCAAGCTGAGGTGAATTAGTGAATGCTAATGCGCGGCCCTCAGTCCAGCAGGTCCCATGAACTGATCGTGCAGCATGGGCGAGAGCTAAGAAAGAGACTCGGCTGCTGCGACACGGAGAAGATGATCAAGCAAGGACTCGTGCATTTTTGATGAACAAAGATCATCCCTTCGTTGGATTCCCACATTTGTTGGACTTACGGTGTATATAGTTTGTGACGAAAGTGTGGTCGAGGACAGGCAGTTGTATATAGGTATAATAAATTGATTGCAAAGTCTATATAACATTTTTCCCTTCGTTCTAAGAGGTCTTTATAAGATTTCCTGAAAAATGTAGAGATATACAGTCGCTCAAAAAAGTATCCTATGGTTGATCACAGAATTCAGAAAAAAATATCTGGCAACAATTGTTTTAGAAATTAGTGATCTGGCAACTTTGTGTCACGTGACACGAAGTTGCCAGATCACTAATTTCTAAAACAATTGTTGCCAGATATTTTTTCTGAATTCTGTGATCAACCATAGTGTTCGGATAATTTTTTGAGCGACTGTACATAACTTTAATAGTTTTTTTTTGCCCCTATTACATTGGCTAGCATTTTTAGGTGAAGGGGGATGACACCTCGGCGCCTTCCCCCTTCGACCAATATTTAACAGCAAGAGTTATGGAATCTCGAATATTTAATAGCAAACATTTGCTGTTAAATATTCGAGATTTCATAACTCTTTATATGTTGAACGAATATGGCTTAAATTTATGATTTAGATAGATTTCATTAAAATTTTTAATTTACCTTCAGCTCCATTCCCATAAAAAAGTGTATTTTTCAAGATATAAAGTATAGTCGCTCAAACAAGTATTCGAACGCTATGGTTGATTACAGAATTCAGAAAAAAATATCTGGCAACGATTTTTTTTAGAAATTAGTGATCTGGCAACCTTCGTGTCACGTGATTACAGAATTCAGGAAAAATATCTGGAGCGTGTATAGCAACTGTACACGCTCCAGTTACCGTTCACAGCAAACTGGAGCGTGTGCAGTTACTGCACACGCTCCAGGTAACTGCACACGCTCAATATTTCCGTGAATGAGCCCACACGATCTAGTATCAAAATAATATGACCACCTACAGGCGCTCAAAAAATATCCGAACACTACGGTTGATTACAGAATTCAGAAAAAATAGCTGGCAACGATTTTTTTAGAAATTAGTGTTCTGGCAACCTTCGTGTCACGTGACACGAAGTTGTCAGTTTATGTGCCATAGTAGAAGGTCTGTGAGGATGGCAGGACTTCAGCAGAAAAACAACACAAACGTTCATGCCTTATCTGGGGCTCGGACCCAGGTCCCTTAGATCAGTAGCCAAGCGCGGGACGGCTAGAAAGAAAGAGGGTGGTCAGTCTTATAATATCCTTTTTGAGGGATTGAATGCTATATATTTTCTAAGGCAGTCCCCATCAGACACTCAAGATCGTGAAACTACTCCCCCCCCCTCGATGATCGGAATTTTCTGTCTATGGTACTGTATATGCTAATCTATGTTAATCTAAAAACTATTTGATATTCTATTCAATCTATTTCTATAGAAAAAAAACCCTCTTCCCCAAATATCTGAAAAGCCTTCAAGAGGACAGTGTCGCCTCCTTTGGCGACGATTGCTCTAAGCCTTCTTCATGAAGCATCTGAAGCTTTCAGTTGTTCTATGTGAAGGAATTGATACTTTAAGAGTCACTTGTGGACTCCTTTGGCGACACTGCCTACCTAATACACTTGATACACTGCCACCCTAATAGTAATCAGACCCGAATCTATATTAAAAAAAATAAGGAAATAGAAAGGGGGTTACAAATGGTTAAGGTCCAGCCGAAATGACCCGTTACGCCGTTTCAGTGTACAATTTTTCCATTCAAAATTCAAAATCCCTTTTGGAAATGCTAGTAAGGTAATGGTCAAAAAGTTATTAAATTTGTGCTCAATTCGCGCATTTTCGAATTTTTTTTCAAAGACCTCTAAAACGAAGGGGAAAATGTTATGTTGTAATGGAAATCTAGTCGTTTTCTCCCCCCCTCCCCTTCCCTTTCACTTTTTTCTTGTTCGATTCTGGGTCACTTGCCCCAACGCCTCTTTTTTTTTTGGGGGGGGGGGGGCTCAGTTGGTAGCGTGTAAGGCTCGTAATCTGTAGTTCCCAGGTTCGAGTTCCAGCTGGGTCAGCGTTGAGATTTATCTCCACAAAATTCCCCGCCCTGCCCACGGTCAGTAGGGGACACCGATGGGCTTGGAAAGGCCGCCGTCCGTCGGATGGGACGTTAAGCTGTGGCCCCGTGTGCGGGAGAGCCATACCCTGTGCACGTTAAAGAACACGCTGGATGGCCTTGACGGGAGGCTACCATCTGTCTCCCAACAGCGGAGCTGTTCCAGTGGGTCCCCTCCCCCAACCTTCTCTGAGCCTTCGGGGTTCATGTGACCTGGCCATTTAGCCCATGGTGTGCAAAAATGTGCCGCTCAGAGGTAAAACAACCCAACCCAACCCTCTTTTTTTCAGGAGCTGTATGTATGTATATTCTAGTTATTATTATGGCTTTTTTTTTTATCCCCGTTTCGGTTACTAGTATTCTAAAAGGCAGGGAGGGGGAGTCTCTTGGTCCCCACCCTCTAGATCCAATATTGGTCGTAACTAAAACTTCCATTTGAATCCAAAATTGAGTTCGGTTTTGATTCTGATCTATTGAAGCCGCACAATCTTGTGTCATCTGCTTGAAATAGATAACGACTGTCATCTGAGTTTCGGTTCCGCTTTCCATTATTTAATCTCGGCTATAAATGCGCAGCAATGATCAGTTTCTCTTTCAGAGCGGTTTCAAACTCTGTTCGTTTCCGCCATGGCAGAATCGGAAAACGTAAGTGGAATTTATTAATTTTATTATATATTGTTATGTTTTGTATCAGATTGGGGTTGCTGGTGATTGAAGCGCGTGTTTTTTTTCCTCTGCAAAGGGAATCTTTGATGGAAGTTCCCCATATGCCCCTTAACAGTTGTCCGAAGATTTTCCCCTCTTCGACATTGGGGTCTTTGTAACGCGGCCCCTTAACACATTTGTCGGAAAAACGAGCGCTTTCTCACGAAGCTAAATAACGCAAAAGGTTTTCACGAGATTAAAACTGAAATCAATAGTTGGTAATAATTTATGAAAAACGCATTTTTCTGCGTAAAAATGGTCAAAGAACATTTCAACAACCATTTAACAGGTCGCGAACCATTTTAATAGCTATTTAAAAAGTGGAAACATATTTAATCAAGTATTAACCTACAGTCGCTCAAAAAAGTATCCGAACACTACGGTTGATTACAGAATTCAGAAAAAATATCCGGAAAACGATTTTTTTAGAAATTAGTGATCTGGCAACCTTCGTGTCACGTGATTACAGAATTCAGGAAAAATATCTGGAGCGTGTACAGCAACTGTACACGCTCCAGTTACCGTTAACAGCAAACTGGAGCGTGTGCAGTTACTGCACACGCTCCAGTTTGCTGTGAACGGTAACTGCACACGCTCAATATTTTCGTGAGTGAGCCCACACGATCTAGTATCAAAATAATATGACCACCTAGAGTCGCTCAAAAAAGTATCCGAGTTGGGTTGGGTTGTTTTACCTCTCAGCGGCACTTTTTTGCACACCATGGGCTAAATGGCCAGGTCACATGGACCCCGAAGGCTCAGAGAAGGTTGGGGGAGGGGACCCACTGGAACAACTGTTGGGAGACAGATGGTAGCCTCCCGTCAAGGCCATCCAGCGTGTTCTTTAATGTGCACAGGGCATGACTCTCCCACACATGGGGCCACAGCTTAACGTCCCATCCGACGGACGGTGGCCTTTCCAAGCCCATCGGTGTCCCCTACTGACCGTGGGTAGGGCGGGGAATTTTGCGGAGACAAATCTCAACGCTGACCCAGCTGGGACTCGAACCTGGGAACCACAGATTACGAGCCTGGCGCGCTACCGACTGAGCCACCCCCGCCCCAAAAGTATCCGAACACTGTGGTTGATTACAAAATTCCAAAAAAATATTGTCACGTGACACGAAGGTTGCCAGATCACTAATTTCCATTTAATCAAGGCCCATTTAATCAAGTATTTAAAAGGAGGCGAATTTTTTCAATAACTATTCAAAGGACCGCGAACCATTGAAGTAATTTAAAGGGTTAGATTGTTTTCTCCCTGAATGGACCTTTTTTTGCACAAAATGGGCCAAATGGCCAGGTCACAAGGACCCTGAAGGCTCAGAGCAGGTTGGGGGGAGGGGTTGGGTTGTTTTACCTCTGAGCGGCACTTTTTTGCACACCATGGGCTAAATGGCCAGGTCACATGAACCCCGAAGGCTCAGAGAAGGTTGGGGGAGGGGACCCACTGGAACAGCTGTTGGGAGACAGATAGTAGCCTCCCGTCAAGGCCATCCAGCGTGTTCTTTAACATGCACAGGGTATGGCTCTCTCCCGCACACGGGGCCACGGCTTAACGTCCCATCCGACGGACGGCGGTCTTTCCAAGTCCATCGGTGTCCCTTACTGACCGTGGGCAGGGAGTTTAGTGGAGATAAATCTCAACGCTGACCCAGCTGGGACTCGAACCTGGGAATTACAGATTACGAGCCATGCGCGCTACCGACTGAGCCCCGGGGGGAGGGTACTTACTGGAACAGCTATTAGGAGATAAATGGTAACCTCCCGTCAAAGCCATCTAGTATGTTCATTAATGAGCACAAGGTATGGCTCTCTCTCGCACGAGGACCACGGTTTAACGTCCCATCCAATGGATGGCGACCTTTCCAAGCCCATCGGTGTTCCCTACTAACCAAGGACTGGGCGGGAATCTGCGGAGGTAAATTAAAAATTTTAATGAAATCTGAATCATAAATTTAATCCATAGTCATTCAGTATTTAGAATTATGGCAGCAAAGGTTTTCCCGTCACAGGGCTAATTCTGGGGGTGGGGCTGGGGGGAGCCAAGGAGGGTTAGCCCTCCTGAAAGTGCTAGTAAGGAAAATCATTATCATTATGTACAGTCGCTCAAAAAAGTATCCGAACACTATGGTTGATTACAGAATTCAGAAAAAATATCTGGCAACGATTTTTTTAGAAATTAATGATCTGGCAACCTTCGTGTCACGTGACACAGACAGAATAATATGACTACCGAATATGACTATAACGATAAGGGCGAGAGCGGCTCAATCGGTAGCGTGCCAGGCTAGTAATCTGCAGTTCCCAGGTTCGAGTCCCAGCTGGGTCAGCGTTGAGATTTATCTCCGCTAAACTCCCCGCCCTGCCCACGGTCAGTAAGGGTCACCGATGGGCTTGGAAAGGCCGTCGTCCGTCGGATGGGACGTTAAGCCATGGCACCGTGTGCGGGAGAGAGCCGTACCCTGTGCACGTTAAAGAACACGCTGGATGACATTGACGGGAGGCTACCATCTGTCTCCCAACAGCTGTTCCAGTGGGTCCCCTCTCCCAACCTTCTCTGAGCCTTCGGGGTTCATGTGACCTGGCCATTTAGCCCATGGTGTGCAAAAAAAGTGTTGCTCAGAGGTAAAACAACCCACAACCCAACCCACCTATCATAGTATATGTGTGGTAGCTGATCATATTATTCTGATCCGACTTGTATATCCGTTAATTTCCTACTAACCCCCCCCCCCCCCCCCCCCACTACACTCTGTGAGAAAGAGGACCCTGGCCACATTGCAAAATAAGCTGGATGGCTCTGACGGGAGCTGTCCATCTATTGCTTAACAGCCATCCAGTGGATCCATGTCTCAACCTTCTCTGAGGGTTTTTGTGACCTATCCAAATAGTCCACTGTGTGCACAAAAGTGTCCCTCAGAGGTAAAACAAGCCACACCAAACTGCGTTATCTATTTTGCTTTCGATCATTGGTTATCGATCTATAGCTTTTTCCTCTTCCAGGGAGATGGGGGTTCGCTCAGTCGGTAGCGCGCCAGGCACGTAATCTGCAGTCCCCAGGTTCGAGCCACATCTGGACCAGAGTTGAGATTTATTTCCGATATGGGATATAAATATATATAAATATATATATTTATCTCTCATCATGCCCTCGGTGAGAGAGGGAACACCGATGGGCTTGGAAAGGCCGTCACCTGTCGGGTCGGGCGTAAAGCCGTCGCCCCCGTGTGTGGGAGAGCCATACCCTGTGCACGTTAAAGAACACTCTGGATAGCCTTGACGAGAAGCTACCATCTGTCTCCTAATAGCTCTTCCAGTGGGTCCCATTCTTCCAACCTTCTCTTAGCCCATTGTGTGCAAAAAATGTGCCGCTTAGATGTAAAACGACCAAACCCTTTCGCATAACACTCATATTTCTATTTATTTTCGTGTTGTGATACATTTATCATTGGTGAGATTATTTTTATCATATCTTCGATCACATTGTCACATTGATCACATTGTCACTTCCCCGAAAGCATTCAAGTTGTAGTTGGCTTCGACAGATTGGCTTTATTATCGGTTGAAATCAAAATCTATTTAGGTCACTGTTTCATCCGTAGGATGATAAAATATAGTCCCATGGAAAAAAAAAATATAATAAAAAAAATAATTTCCAAGGTTTGGGTTGTTTCACCTCTGAGAGACTCTTTTTTGCACATAATGGGCTAAAAGGCCTGGTCACAAGGACCCCGAGGGCTCAGAGAAGGTTGGAGGAAGGGACCCACTGGACAGCTATTAATAGACAGATGGTAGCCTCTCGTAAAGGTCATCCAGCGTGTTCTTTAACGTGCATGGACAATGGGTTGGGTTGTTTTACCTCTCAGCGGCACTTTTTTGCACACCATGGGCTAAATGGCCAGGTCACATGGACCCCAAAGGCTCAGAGAAGGTTGGGGTAGGGGACCCACTGGAACAGCTGTTGGGAGACAGATGGTAGCCTCCCGTCAAGGCCATCCAGCGTGTTCTTTAACGTGTACAGGGTATGGCTCTCCCGCACACGGGGCCACGGCTTAACGTCCCATCCGACGGACGGCGGCCTTTCCAAGCCCATCGGTGTCCCCTACTGACCGTGGGCAGGGCGGGGAATTTTTGCGGAGATAAATCTCAACGCTGACCCAGCTGGGACTCGAACCTGGGAACTACAGATTACGAGCCTGGCGCGCTACCGACTGAGCCACCCCCGCCCCACATGGACAATGGACTAAATGGCCAAGTCACAAGGACCCCGAGGACTCAGAGAAAGTTGGAGGAGGGGACCACTGGACAGCTATTAGTAGACAGACGGTAGCTTCTCGTAAAGGCCATTCAGCATATTCTTTAAAATGCACATGGGGCCACAGCTTAATGTACTATCCGACGGACAGTCCACCAGTGTTCCCTTTCTGACCGATTTATGTAATATATATATTATTTTTTTTCGCCTGCATTCCAATTACTAGCCTTCTCCAAAAAAGGGGGGTGGACATGGCCATCCCCATAGATTCGAATATGATATACACATGATTGTTGTATTTGCAAATGTGCTCAGAAATGAAGACTAGACTTCAAACTTTCTATCTTGAGATATTGATTTGTTTCCTCCCTGAAAGAAAAGAGCCTTTCTCTGAAACCATTTCGCCTACCCACCACTTCTTAAGGGGCGGGGGTGGCTCAGTCGGTAGCGCGCCAGACTCGTAATCTGTAGTTCCCAGGTTCGAGTCCCAGCTGGGTCAGCGTTGAGATTTATCTCAGCAAAATTCCCCGCCCTGCCCACGGTCAGTAGGGGACACCGATGGGCTTGGAAAGGTCGCCGTCCGTCGGATGGGATGTTAAGCCGTGGCCCCGTGTACGGGAGAGCCATATCGCGTGCACGTTAAAGAACACGCTGGATGGCCTTGACGGGAGGCTACCATCTGTCTCCCAACAGCTGTTCCAGTGGGTTCCCTCCCCCAACCTTCTCTGAGCCTTCGGGGTCCATGTGACCTGGCCATTTAGCCCATGGTGTGCAAAAAAGTGCCGCTCAGAGGTAAAACAACCCAACACTGCCGACACAAGAGGGGATCTATAATTTATCAATAAAATAACAAATTACACTAGACAACAAATTGAAACTTTTTTTTATAGCATTGGTCAAATAGAATGTTTTTATACCAAATTATATAAATAAGTTTTATATCAAAATTAGTTAATTTTGGTGTGCTGAATTCAAATATGGCTGTGAAAAATCTGCAGCACGTACAGTTTTTTTAAATTACGGATTGATGTATTTCAAATTTCAATGAATACGCATATCTGGGAAATGAAAATAAATGTGACTATTTTATTAAATCTCAACTTAAAACTCATTAATTGATTACATGATTACAGTGAAAAAAAATTGAAACATCATAATTATAGACCACTGAATATAAAGTAACAAATGAAATAATATTGAAACAAAATAAGAAAATATGGGTGAGGATCTTTTATACTTACAAGAAGTTCATTTTTGTCTTTTATGTGCTGAAGTATCTTCCTTCTGCAAGAACCAGCAGTAGTCACCCATCATTGCTGGATCCCACCTGCCTTGGTATCTCTCCTCCATGGTTCGGATATCCTGGTGAAATCTTTCCCCTTGCTCCTAAGTTCTTGGGAAAGAAGTCGAGATGCGAGTGTAAGATCTTCAAAGACATTCGGCAGCCAAGATCTTGAATGAGCTGATGGTAGTTTTTCTCATTGTGATTCCCCAGAAAACCCTGGACCACAGACGTGAAGGATTTCCATGCAAGCGCACTCCTTCATATTCAGTTTTTCTTCGAATACAGTATCATTCAGTAGCTTCCTGATCTGAGTACCAACAAAGATCCCTTCTTTGAGTTTGGCATCACTTAGTTTTCCTTCAAGTGTAAAAACTCTTTACCAGTTTTGTCCATAGCCTTTACAAAGTTTTTCATAAACCCCAGCTTGATGTGTAGTGGTGGGAGCAGAACATCAGAGGGGTCAACTAGAGGCATATATCTCACATTACTCTTTCCAGGAATAAAAACATCTCTTTTGGGCCAGTCTTTTGTTTTGTAGTGTTCCTTTCTGGCCCTACTGTCCCACAAACACAGAAAACAGCAAAATTATGTGGTCTCCTTGAAGCCCGAGCAAAGAGAGATATGACTTTTAGGTCACCACATATTGTCCACTTAAACTGGTCATATTTTATAGTAGTGAGTATTTTTTCCATGCTTTCATAAGTTTCCTTCATTACCACAGTGTGTGTCACTGGAATGGACAGTTTTTGGTTTCCTTTATGTAAAAGGACACCTTTTAAGCTGAATTTTGACGAATCTATAAATAGACGCCATTCCTTAGGGTCGTGAGTTGTTCGAATTTCTTCCATCAGTCCTGAAATATCTGTGCAGAAACAAACCACCATGCATCTCGTAATAAGCAGATAAAGCCAAATTTCTCTTTCTGAAGAGAGAAATTCTGGTACCCTTGGCCAGAAGATTCCACTCTTGAAGTCTTGAACCTAAAACCTCAGCTCTTTGTTTGGTAAGTCCTAGGTCTCGAATAAGATCGTTTAGTTCATTTTGCTGAATCTGAGGCTCGTCTAACTTTTTAGGGGTATATATAGGATCAGGATCTGTATGTGTCTCAAAGTCTTCCTCTGATGAATGTGAATCCATCTCCTCCCAGTTGGTTGGAGGTGTTGGTTTAGGAAGATATTCTCCATGAGGAATTGGTCTTATGACTGAAGGCACATTTGGATATTGTATTTTGCTTTTTTTTTTAAATGCGCGACACTTTAGTTAAACAAAAATAGCAATCATGCAAGTGACTAGTTGGCTCACGTCAAACCATTGGAAGTGCAAAGGGCATGGATTTTATCTTACCTTTCAACCATTCACTCAGGCCAACAAAGCACGAAATATAGCACACATGTGGAGCCCATGTTTTGTCCTGATCTATAACATGACATCCAAAATACAAGTTATAGGCTTTCTTCACAATCTTTGTCAAAGAATAACTCTGGGATTTAAAAAAAAATATAATTTCCCCCACACATAACAAAACTTATCTGCCACATTAACACATCCGCGACGCTGCCTTTGTGCCATTTAAACGCCAAAATTCACTCTCCAACGCACAGCACGTGTTCCTCCTACAATGAAAACAATAAGAATGGCGGTCTGAGGTTAGGTTACTGTTACTTGTTTTCACCCACTTGGCAATCAGTGTTGTCATCCGCAAAAAATAAAATATCTAGTATCCTCCCAGTTGCCTAGTGGTGTTGATATATGAAGATCTTAATAGGAGTTAAAATGATCAATTACATAAGATCGTGACGTGCTAGCATTTTTTTAGGACAGATCTGAAATCACCACCAGAAAAATAGTTAAAGGTCTGTGTGGTATGGTGGCGGGGGTGGCTCAGTCGGTAGCGCGCCAGGCTCGTAATCTGTAGTTCCCAGGTTCGAGTCCCAGCTGGGTCAGCGTTGAGATTTATCTCCGCAAAATTCCCCACCCTACCCACGGTCAGTAGGCGACACCGATGGGCTTGGAAAGGCCGTCGTCCGTCGGATGGGACGTTAAGCCGTGGCCCCGTGTGCGGGAGAGCCATACCCTGTGCACGTAAAAGAACACGCTGGATGGCCTTGACGGGAGACTACCATCTGTCACCCAACAGCTGTTCCAGTGGGTCCCCTCCCCCAACCTTCTCTGAGCCTTCAGGGTCCTTGTGACCTGGCCATTTAGCCCATGGTGTGCAAAAAAGTGCCGCTCAGAGGTAAAACAACCCAACCCAACCTGTGAGGTATGTTTTTAAAGGTGTGTTTTTAAAGGCAGCTACAATTGTTCATGTTATAAAACCTTGTAAATAAGTGTCATTTTTGATGTGTATGCCATTTTTAAATGAATTTTTTTTCCGATTCTGTTTCAGACAAGAGAAACAATGGATAACGAAGAGAAATTTCTCCACTGTACCGTCTGCGATCTTCTCTTCACGGGAATCGAACCATACGACCAGCATCTGAACGGAAGCAAGCACAAGAAGAAGCAAATGGAAAAGAAGTGGTTAGCGAAATCGGATCTTCAAACTTCGGAGACAAACGCGCTCGTCACTTCAAGCGCAGCAGAAAACTCGAATGCTTCCCAATCGCCGATTCCACATGAGGACTTTTTACCCTTTACGATCATCTGCCACGTCTGCGAGACGGTGTGCTCGGGCATGGTGCCGTACGAGCAGCACTTGAAAGGGGAAAAGCACATGAAAGAAGTGAAGAAGAAGGAAATGCTGAAGAGATACCGATTGGAAAAAGCCGAGGAAAAGGGAGAAGAGGATCCTGATATCGCAAGAGGAGACGAAAATCCAGACCACGACTCAGAAGAGGATTTGTTCATTTGTGAAGCGTGTGGAAAGAAATGCAGCGGATACATTCCGTATCAGCAACATATGGGAAGTCATCCTCATGCTAAACAAGTCCACAAAAAAATACTAGAAGAAGGAATTAAAAATATTAAAGGTGAAGAGAGTGAGGAAGAGACGGCTCTCTTCCAGGAAATAGACCCAAAAGAGCAACTCTTGTATGCTACTTTACCTCAACTGAAGCCCTATGCTTTCTGTTCCAAATGTAACAAGAAGTTTAGCGGTCCAGAAACATACAATCAACACATTAGAAGTGAAGCGCATAAGAGAGAAGTGTTGAAAAAGAAACTCTCGCAGCAACTGATCGCGGAAGGCGTTTTGAATTTTTCTTCGTCTTCAGAAGAAGGGAATGAATTTCCTCAATTGAAACCGTTTGCCAAGTGTGCTTTATGCAACAAGGACTTTAGTGGTCCTGTTCCCTATCAGCAGCATATGATCAGCGACGTTCACAAGAAGCAGCTTCAAAAAGAAGAGTTAGCGGAAAAAATCAAAGATTTACTCGTTAGCGAGAAGATCGCAGAAGAGGACATGGACGAACATTTCGTGTGTAAAGAGTGTTCCAAAGCTTTCAGTGGTCCATTACCTTTTGCTCAACACATCATCAGCAAGTCTCACGACAAGCAGAAAAGCAAAAATCAGATTTTGGAGACGTTACTCTCAAACGAATGCTTAAAATCCGACAGCGAATTGCTGTACGGATCAGAGAGGCAGGCAGAAGGTGTGGAAGACGATAAGGGAGCTTCGGAAATGGGTCAGATGTTTTTGAAGCCACGTGTCTTGTCCTGCACGATGTGTCACGTGGCATTCAGTGGACCAGAGAGTGCTGCGGCTCATTTCGCTAGCAGAGGACACCTGAAGACACAGCTGATGAAAGAAAGAATGAGCCAGCAGAAGAAGAACTCTCAAAATACCACTGAGAACGTTCAAAATACCACTGAGAAGAACTCTCAAAATACCACTGAGAAGAACTCTCAAAATACCACTGAGAAGAACACTCAAAATACCACTGAGAAGAACTCTCAAAATACCACTGAGAACGTTCAAAATACCACTGAGAAGAACTCTCAAAATACCACTGAGAAGAACTCTCAAAATACCACTGAGAAGAACACTCAAAATGCCACTGAGAAGAACTCTCAAAATACCACTGAGAAGAACTCTCAAAATACCACTGAGAAGGACACTCAAAATACCACTGAGAAGAACTCTCAAAATACCACTGAGAAGAACTCTCAAAATACCACTGAGAAGAACTTGCTATCAAACGAATGCTTGGATCGAAGTGTGGCCTGTTGTGTGAATCATCAGAGGAACGACCAGAAGATGTGGAAGATGACCTCCGTATGATTCTTTTAAATTCACAACAGATATTCATAATACAAATGATCTTTCTGATGTATCTACAATGTTCCTAATTGAAGGAATAAACTAATTTCTCTTATATCAATATGAGATTTCAATTTCGTGTAACGAATTGCTATTCTGAAAGCAATTTGTTATAGCAAGAACTGCCTGTATTTAATTTACTTGAATATCAGTAGTACTTATGAGTTGCCACATAACCTAAAGTAATTAAAAATAATAATAATTTCTCTTATCTTTGTCTATGCCTATGTAGTGTTGTCAAATGACAAACTGAAACAAATCGACAGCATACCAAATTAACATTTTCTCTTCTATAAGAAAAAAATAACTCTTATGAAATGAATATGTTTTCAGATTTAATTGTAACTTGTTCGGGAGGTAAAAATTGAGTGGCATTTTTTATTTTATGAAAAGTTTCTGAGCTGTAATATGAAATGCAATTTATTAACGTTTTCAACTGAATAATTATTTTTTTATCAACTGTATTTACATATGTTCTATTGCAAATATACTTTTATAATGTTCCTCTCTTAATTAAAAAGATCATACCCTAATTATAATTTATTTTATTATTTATAATTTTTTATTTTATTATTATTATTATTAATTTTTTTTTAAAAACTACTAATAATATGTTTATGTTGGGAGATGAATACTTTACTTAAACGGCATCTTTAAGTGTTTTGCAATTTGTAAAAGAGGTGAGGTAGTCCGTGTTTTATTATAAAAGTATACTGAGACAAAAAATGCTTTATAAAAAATGTTTATTTTATGATTATTATAAACCTTTTGAATACTTCTGATATAAATATTTAATTTCGACTCTTTACTGCCCTATGAACTAAGGGAGAAGTGTACAGTCGCTCAAAAAAGTATCCGAACACTACGGTTGATTAGAGAATTCAGAAAAAATATCTGGCAATGATTTTTTTAGAAATTAGTGATCTGGCAACCTTCGTGTCACGTGACACGAAGGTTGCCAGATCACTAATTTCTAAAAAAATCATTGCCAGATATTTTTTCTGAATTCTCTAATCAACCGTAGTGTTCGGATACTTTTTTGAGCGACTGTACAATAGAATATCTATCTAACTTTTAATGTTTACAATGTTTTACAATATTGTTTATATTGGAATAACAATAGTGAAATGTAAATTAATATTTGGAAAAATAATAGTGAAATAAAATGTCAGTGTTATTTTGTATAATTCAGTGTTATTAAATTCAGTGAAGTTAAATGTTTAAAATGTGTTTTAATTATTTTATGCTTCCAAAATGTTAAAGTGAACTGTTCTAAAATTATATGAAAATAAAAAATAGGATTGTATTGGAAATATATCGATGTGGCTTTTTTTTAATTTTATAACAAATTTTTAAGATGCAGTATGAAATGCAATTTATAATTCTTTTCAACTGAACAAATTCTTTTATCGACTGTTATTATGTATATTATGCATTGTTATACGGGGGAGGGAAAGGAAAGGAAACTCTGATATCATTCCCACCCCATCTTAAGTTGGCCGTGACCTTTACCAGTTTCGATTTAATAAAAAGATATCATATAAAATCTTAGGTATTAGAGCCCAAGGATATTCCACTCTTCCCTGCTGGAATCTTATTGTGCATTACGTTGTCATTTCTAAATCAAAATCTTAATTTCAACCATACACATTAGAATTATTCTTAACAATATAACAACTAACATTTATTGGAGTTTATATATTTTTCACAATTAACATGACAATATGAGATTTTTGTCATCAGTCAGTTGGTGTAGCTGAAAACATCGCTCATCACATAGTTCCCAGGTTCGAATCCCAGCTGGGTCAGCGTTGAGATTTATCTCCTCAAAATTCCCCGCCCTGCCCACGGTCAGTAGGGGACACCGATGGGCTTGGAAAGGTCGTCGTCCGTCGGATGGGATGTTAAGTCGTGGTCCCGTTTGCGGGAGAGCCATACCCTATGCACGTTAAAGAACACGCTGGATGGGAGGCAACCATCCGTCTCTCAACAGCTGTTCCAGTGGGTCCTCTCCCCCAATCTTCTCTGAACTTTCGGGGTCCTTGTGACCTGGCCATTTAGTCCATGGTGTGCCAAAAAGTGCTGCTCAGAGGTAAAACAACCCAACCCAAAAAATGGCGCAACGGCAACTAAAGCCATATTGCCCCAAATATACGATAAACCAGTGTCTCGCAAATTGTGTGCCGCGAGAGATTTTCAAACTGACACTAGATATCCTGAATTCAATATCCTGAATTGAGCACAAAAGCTATTCGAGCCTTGTTACCTTTCGGCTCGTCTTATCTTTGTGAACTTGGATTCTCATCATTGACTGAAATTATGCCAAAAAATATTTAGCCTTAACTGGCATAGTGGTTAGGCAGCTAGCGACTGTCCCAGCAAGGCAAACTTTGTGTGTTGTGTTAGCTCTAACTAAGGCAGTGGTCAGCAGTGACTTCGGTCTTAGTGGGGCATGTCCTTGTATGAGAAGGCCTGTATTAAGCTAGGGGTGGATTCTTCTCTGTCCTTATATGTCGCAAATCCCATTGAAATATGTTCATATCTAAATTTTAAATAAAATGCATTTAACGAAACTTCAATTTTCCTCTTTTTTCGTAACCATCAAAAATTCTTTTTTAGGTGTGCCGCGGAAAAAAAAAATTAGATTCAGTGTACCGCGGAAAAAAATTAGATTCAGTGTGCCGCAGAGTAAAAAAAGTTTGCGAGACACTGCGATAAACAATAAAAACAGGTAAAACTCAAATAAACCTGAATCAAAAGTTAAAAACTACACATAAATGGGGAAAATGAAACGAAACTGTACAAGACGAAACAAGGACGAAATGAGCATAATCAAAAACAATATGTATAAACAAGAAGATTGCAGCATATTCCACTCTTCCCTGCTGGAATCTTATTTTTCGTTGAGTTTGCAGGACGGGGAATTTTGCGGAGATAAATCTCAATGAGTGGAATATCCTTCTGTTCAGCATAATTTCAGAAGGGTAAAACAGAATAAACAACAACGGGTGTATAGGGCCCATAAAAAAAACAAGTCAAAACAATAGAACGTAAAACGTACGTAGCCAGTAAAACGTAAAAATCCGAAAACAAGTGTTAATTTCGGTCAAGTTGATTGCTAAAGTAATTGCTACCACGTCTTTTGATTTATACGCTGAGGAGGCCTGGGTTCGAGATAAAATTATCAAATTTGGAGGATTTTGAAATTAATACAGAGGGAAATGAGTAGCCAATCTGGCAACACTGCTTCCATCTGTCTCCTTAGAGATGCCAATGAGTTATTTTTACCAGGGCGGACGGAAATGATTTTTCGGGGCTTCAAATGGTTACACATGCAGCTTTCGCATACACAGAATAAAATAAAATAAATAAATACCCCCTCAAGCAGCTGCTTGCCACAGAGGTCTGACAGGAGCCTGTCAGTTTATATGCCAGAGTAATTAATTTTTGGATGCAATTAACGAAGTATATTCTTTAAAGATTCAATTTACGGAAATTTCTCTATTAAAAAGATACTAGTACGGGGCTTTGGTGGACCTACCCCGGTCTTTCCCTAATTTTCTCTCTCTCTGAGCCCTTGGGATTCTTATAGCCATTAGCCATTATAGCCATTCTTATAGCCATTGGGCCATTTAACCCTAATTTTCAATAAAATTTTCCCTAATTTTCTCTCTCTGAGCCCTTGGGATCCTTATAGCCATTAGCCATTATAGCCATTCTTATAGCCATTGGGCCATTTAGCCCTAATTTTCAATCAATTTTTCCCTAATTTTCTCTCTTTGAGCCCTTGGGATCCTTATAGCTATTAGCCATTATAGCCATTCTTATAGCCATTGGGCCATTTAACCCTAATTTTCAATCAATTTTTCCCTAATTTTCTCTCTCTGAGCCCTTGGGATCCTTATAGCCATTGGGCCATTTAGCCCATTGAAAAAAAAAAGAAAAACGCCTCTCAGAGATAAAAACAAACCGAAACTTTCGGTATTGGAAGTTGCAGCAAAGGAGAATATTTCCCAACCGGAGACTGAGTAATTTTGGCGGCTGCTTTTGAAATTGATATCACAGGAAAGTGGTAAACTGATAAGAGGATCTCTTTAACTGTGATAAGATGCGATTTTATTTCTTCTCTATGATACCGCATTGGCCAATTCGTAAGTGAAAAAATGTGAATTTTCAGTTTCGTGGAATCGTTCAATGAAGTACTTCCTCCAACAGATAAGATACGCCTGTTTTTTTTTTGCGGCACGTATCTTTCTGATTCGTATATAAGAGAAGAAGACATTACCTGTTACAAAATTGTTTGTTGGCACATCTTCAATTGGCATTGCTTTTTTTTTAACAAAAGTTGACTTTTTGTATTTAACGATACGAATGGAAGGTCTGTGAACATATTTGCCTACTTTGCATATTAGGTAAGAGTTTCTTTTTTAAATGTAACTGATAAAATGGCAAGATTTCTTGCTCACGTATTGTTACTACATCCCTACCAAGTTCGAGTTCCAGCTGGGCCAGAGTTGAGATTTACCTCCGCAAAACTTCCCGCCTTGCCCACAGTCAGTAGGGCACAACGATGGGTTTGGAAAGGCCGCCGTCCGTCGGATGGAACGTTAAGCCGTGATCCCCTGTGTGGGAGAGCCATACCCTGTGCACGTTAAAGAACACGCTGGATGGCTTTGACGGGAGGCTACCATCTGACTCCTAACAGCTGTTCCAGTGAGTCCCCTCCCCCAACCTTCTCTGAGCCTTCAGGGTTCTTGTGACCTAGCTATTTAGCCCATTGTGTGCAAAAAATGCAGCTCAGAGATAAAGCACACCTAACTCTCTTCATATACACTACCCTCCAAAAAGTATGGGCGGGGGGTGGCTCAGTCGGTAGCGCGAAAGGCTCATAATCTGTAGTTCCCAGGTTCGAGTCCCAGCTGGGTCAGCGTTGAGATTTATCTCCGCAAAATTCCCCGCCCTGCCCACGGTCAGTAGGGGACACCGATGGGCTTGGAAAGGCCACCGTCCGTCGGATGGGACGTTAAGCTATGGCCCCGTGTGCGGGAGACCCATACCCTGTGTACGTTAAAGAACACGCTGGATGGCCTTGACGGGAGGCTACCATCTGTCTCCCAACAGCTGTTCCAGTGGGTCCCCAACCTTCTCTGAGCCTTCGGGGTCCATGTGACCTGGCCATTTAGCCCATGGTGTGCAAAAAAGTACCGCTCAGAGGTAAAACAATCCAACCCAAAAAGTATCCAGACACACATCCGTTTCACACTGACGTCACTGCCACTAGCCTCAACTTCACTTCCTGTCCCCCCCCTCTTTGGCCTCAATGACCCCCTCCATCCACCTGGGTAGGCTTTCCGCCAACGACGATAGACTGCAGCTGCTAGAGTCTGCCATTCCTCTTGCAAAACAGCGACCAGTTCAGCTACCGATATGGGACATGTTGGTCTGGTGCTCAACCGACGTTGCAATTCATCCGAGAGGGCGGGGGTGGCTCAGCCGGTAGCGTGTCAGACTCATAATCTTCATTTCCTAGGTTCGAGTCCCACCAGAGCCAGCGTTGAGATTTATCTGCGCAAAATTCCCTGTTTTATCGTCGATTAAAAAGGAGACAATGATGAGCTTAGAAAGGCCGTCGTCTGTGAGATGTAGGGTTGCCATACGTCCCCCAAATGGAGGACATGTGCTCCTTTTTTTATCTCGTGTCCTCTCGGAATTTTGAGGCAACACGAAATATCCTTTTTTTTTATAAACTCATAACATGTTTTAAATTAAATTTAAACCACTCTTTTTTTATTTTTTTTCTAATTTCTTGAACCCATGACTAGAATATACACTGGCGGAAATTGAAAAAAGAACACCATTAACAATTAAAGCGTAAACTATGAGATTTATTTAGTAGAAACGACTTGTTGAGATTGGACAGTGATCCCACGTGTGAAGTGATTCAATGTCTATTTTACTTTTTAATGAGTATTACATTTTGCAGAAGGCACATTTTAATAAGGTGTTGAACCTCCTCGAGCAGCAATACAAACTTACTATCTGGCATGCAATCGGTCGTACAAATAAATGCTGGGGGATACCATTCCATGCGCTTTCAACTTGGACGCGTAATTCAGCGATGGTCGTTACCTGCCGCGGTCTGCAGAAGAGTATTTGTCCGATCCATTCCCAGACATGCTCGATTGCAGACAAATCCGGAGAGCGTACTGACCAAGGGATTTGGTGCACTGCCTGAAGAGCATGTTGATAGCCCGGGCGGAGTGTGGGCGGGCGTTATCCAGCTGGAATATTGCATTTGGGATTACACTCAAATATGGCAAAACGACCAGCTGTACGATGTCGCTGACGTACGTATTGCTATTCAGTGTACCCTGTACAAACACCAGACACACACGAAAGTGATAGCTAATCGCTCCCCACACCATGATGTCCGGCGTGGGCCCTGTGTGTCGCTGGCAGATGCACGATGGAAGAAGCCGCTCATTTTGTCGCCTTAGGACGCGTAAACGACCATTAGACACTCCTAGAAGAATCGGCTTTCATCACTGAAGACCACAGACTGCCACTTTTCCCTCCAATGAACTCGTTTTGACACCACTGCAAACGTACTCGACAATGACGAGGTGACAGTGGTAACCATGCCAGTGGCAAGCATGCCCATAGTCCTGCTTCCAAAAGGCGATTGCGTATCGTTCTTGAACACACCCTTGGTACGACAGAGGATTGAATTTGTGACCTAGTAGCCGACCGCTCTGCCAGCGCCGCCCTCCTGATACGCCGTTCCTCTCGTGCGTCCGTTCCCCAGTGTTGCCTGGAACCACGTCTGCAAGTGTGCGAATGCTGTTCTGACCATCGACGCCACCATCGTACCACTGCCGATACTTCTTGTCTAATGCAGTGTGCAGTTTGACGAAAAGACCAACCTGCTTCCCGAAGACCCACTATACGACATCGCTCAAACTCCGCTAACTGAACAAATGTTGTGCGCCTGCGTCGTCCAGGCATGGTAGCTTCTTCAAAGAGCACTGAACAACACGACACAAGACGAACAACTTCTTTCTGCACGCCCTGGTCCTTAAATACGCGCTGCGTACCTCTGCATGTTGTCGCCCTCAGTGACGTCATTGTTTCATCCAATGATTTTTGATCTCGGGTCACGGTTTCTGTGGGGCGGGGGTGGCTCAGTCGGTAGCGCGCCAGGCTCGTAATCTGTAGTTCCCAGGTTCGAGTCCCAGCTGGGACAGCGTTGAGATTTATCTCCGCAAAATTCCCCGCCCTGCCCACGGTCAGTAGGGGACACCGATGGGCTTGGAAAGGCCGCCGTCCTTCGGATGGGACGTTAAGCCGTGGCCCCGTGTGCGTGAGAGCCATACCCTGTGCACGTCAAAGAACACGCTGGATGGCCTTGACGGGAGGCTACCATCTGTCTCCCAACAGCTGTTCCAGTGGGTCCCCTCCCCCAACCTTCTCTGAGCCTTCGGGGTCCATGTGACCTGGCCATTTAGCCCATGGTGTGCAAAAAAGTGCCGCTCAGAGGTAAAACAACCCAACCCAACGGTTTCTGTTGCTCTTAACTATTAACATGTTATAATATGACGTTCCTAAAGGAATACCTTCTGGGTGTTCTTTTTTTCAATTTCCGCCAGTGTAATTTACTGTTAACCGTGAAACAATATATTGTAAATGCAAATCGTGAATGCTAAATTTCTTTCATTGCAAAAGTTACTATTTTCTGTAATCTCAATATGTGCAATTTACATGCCAGATTGAAAAAAGTACGTGCTTTAAAAAAAATTCGCTTCCATCCACCGATAGTTGAAGCTATCAATGTTGACAGCAGTTTTGGTTTTTCTACCGTATTTGCAGCATAAAAGGACAGCGAAGGAATTACTCCTAGTTTGTACAAGACTTCTCATACAAGAGCATACCCTAGTAAGACCGAAGTTAATGTTGGGTTGTTTTACCTCTGAGCAGCACTTTTTTTTTTGCACACCATGGGCTTAATGGCCAAGTCGCAAGGACCCCGAAGGCTCAGAGATGGTTGGTTGTTTTACCTCTGAGCGGCACTTTTTTGCACACATTGGGCTAAATGGCCAGGTCACATGGACCCCGAAGGCTCAGAGAAGGTTGGGGGAGGGGACCCACTGGAACAGCTGTTGGGAGACAGATGGTAGCCTCCCGTCAAGGCCATCCAGCGTGTTCTTTAACGTGCACAGGGTATGGCTCTCCCGCACACGGCTTAACGTCCCATCCGATGGACGGCGGCCTTTCCAAGCCCATCGGTGTCCCCTACTGACCGTGGGCAGGGAGGGAAATTTTGCGGAGATAAATCTCAACGCTGACCCAGCTGGGACTCGAACCTGGGAACTACAGATTACGAGCCTTGCGCGCTACCGATTGAGCCACCCCCGCCCCTCTCAGAGATGGTTGGAGGAGGGGACCCGCTGGAACAACTGTTGTGAGACAGATGGTAGACTCCCGTCAAGGGCATCCAGTGTGTTCTTTAACGTCCACAGGGTATGGCTCTCCCGCACACGGAGCCATGGCTTAACGTCCCATACGACGGACGGCTGTCTTTCCAAGCCCATCGGTGTCCCCTACTGACCGTGGGCAGGGAGGGGAATTTTGCGGAGATAAATCTCAACGCTGACCCACCTAGGATTCGAACCTGGGAACTTCAGATTACGAGCCTGGCTCGCTTCCGACTGAGCCACCCCCGCTCCAAAGTTACTGCTAACCACTACCTCAGTTATAGTTAACATCTACATATGTCAGGGGATATTTCCTGAAATGAGCACGTGTCTGTACCAAAAGATCCGCCATTTCGTAGTTACAGTGGAATTTCAAAAATGTTAAGATAAACTTCGACGTTCATGGTTTCCGGTATTACCAACGAAAATTAAAAAAGAAGAATAATAAGGAAACATTTCGTAGCTTGCATATCAACTTATAAAAATGCTTTAAAATGTTATTTATGCCAGCTAAGGTTACATATACGTTTATCATTTAAATTAAATAAAGCAAAATACTAATGATTTAAAATATTAGTATAGAAAATATTCAGTTCTGGATTTCGCCACTATACAAGCGAAAATGAAACAGTTATTTATTATAATCCAATTTAGAAAATCACACGCTAACCCTCTCAACGCCTCACTGACGCCACTCCGCAAGAAGTCGGAAAGAAGTAATTGCAGATAAACTCATAATTAATATTCATTTGGATATATAGAACAGAAAAGAATTCTAGAAATCCCCGAAAATCCAGGGGCGGGGGTGGTTCAGTCGGTAGCGCGCCAGGCTCGTAATCTGTAGTTCCCAGGTTCGAGTCCCAGCTGGGTCAGCGTTGAGATTTATCTCCGCAAAATTCCCCGCCCTGCCCACGGTCAGTAGGGGACACCGATGGGCTTCGAAAGGCCGTCGTTTGTCGGATGGGACGTTAAGCCGTGGCCCCGTGTGCGGGAGAGCTATACCCTGTGCACGTTAAAGAACACGCTGGATGGCCTTGACGGGGGGCTACCATCTGTCTCCCAACAGCTGTTCCAGTGGGTCCCCTCCCCAACCTTCTCTGAGCCTTCGGGGTCCATGTGACCTGGCCATTTAGCCCATGGTGTGCAAAAAAAGTGCCGCTCAGAGGTAAAACAACCCAACCCCGAAAATCCAGTTGTCTTATATCAAAATTAATTAATTAAAAATCGCACACGGAGCGACGGCTTAACGTTGTATCCGCCGGCCTTTCCAAACCAATCAGTGTTCTACAGCTGGGACTCGAGCCTGGGGACTGCAGATTACGAGCCTGGTGTGCTATCGACTGAGCCAATCCCGTCCCAGTTGAGAGAGTAAAATTACTCTTTTAGAGAAAGCAGCAAACCGAAACTATAACTAAAGTTTAAAACATATTAGAGAAGTGCTTTTAAGGAAATCAGTTAATGGTTGATAGATTTGTTGCGTATATTTTGCAATGTGTAATCAGTTGTTTGAAGAGACCATTGTACTATTTAGAGGCACAATTGAAGTATATACTAATTATATGTTGAATTGGCAGGGCTAATGTTTAATAAACTCTACATAGTATGGCTCTCCCTCTCGGATGGGACATTAAGCCGTGGCAACGTGTACGGGAGACCTCAATGGCCACCTCGCTCAATTGAGGCCTCAATGGAGAGGCCTCAATGGCCACCTCGCTCAATTGAGGCCTCAATGGAGAGACCTCAATGGCCACCTCGCTCAATTGAGGCCTCAATGGAGAGACCTCAATGGCCACCTCGCTCAATTGAGGCCTCAATGGAGAGACCTCAATGGCCACCTCGCTCAATTGAGGTCTCAATGGATGCCTGAAGGTGCACTGGACTATGAAAACAAGGATTTCAGAAACACTTTGTGTACGGTGGTGTATAAGAGAAGGCTTTGGGTTGGGTTGTTTTACCTCTGAGCGGCACTTTTTGCACACCATGGACTAAATGGCCAGATCACAAGGACCCCGAAGGCTCAGAGAAGGTTGGGGGAGGGCACCCACTGGAACAGCTGTTGGGAGACAGATGATAGACTCCCGTCAAGGCCATCCAGCGTGTTCTTTTATGTACACAGGGTATGGCTCTCTCGCACACGGGCCACGGCTTAACGTCCCATCCGATGGACGGCGGCCTTTCCAAGCCCATCGATGTCCCCTACTGACCATGGGCAGGGAAGGGAGTTTTGCGGAGATAAATCTCAACGCTGACCCAGCTGGGACTCGAACCTAGGAACTACAGATTGCGAGCCATAAGAGAAGGCAAAGGGTAGTTAAGTTATAGTGAAATTTGTTCTAATCCCAAGATACTTCTTAACTACAATCCCATAAATCCCTAAAGGGATTATTTTATAAATCCTTTACCGTTATAATTATGACTGGATTGTTTTACCTCTGAGCGGCACGTTTTGCTCACAATGGACTAAATGGCCAGATCACAAGGACTCCCATGTATCAGCGAAGGTTTATGGGAGGAGACCCACTGGACAGATGTAAGGAGACAGATGGTAGCCTCCCGTCAAGGAATCCAGTGTTTTAAAGTGCATAGGGTATGACACTCCTGAACATGGAGGTGGAGTGGGGTGGGGGTGGCTCAGTCGGTGGCGCACCAGGCTCGTAAACTGCAATTCCTAGGTTCGAATCCCAGCTGAGCCAGCGTTGAGATTTATCTCCGCACACCTCTCCGCTCTGCCCACGGTCAGTAGGGGACACCGATGGGCTTGGGAAGGCCGCCGTCCGTCGGATAGGACGTTAAGCCACTGGTTGTGTGTGGGAGAGCCATACCCTGTGCAAGTTATAGAACACGCTGGATGGCCTTCACGGGAGGCTACCATCTGTCTCCCAACAGCTATTCCAGTGGGTCCCCTCCCAAAACCTTCTCTGAGCCTTCGGGGTTCTAGTGACCTGGCCATTTAGCCTATTGTGTGCAAAAAAAGTGCCGCTCAGAGGTAAAACAACCCAACATTAACTTCGGTCTTACTAGGGTATGCTCTTGTATGAGAAGTCTTGTACAAACTAGGAGTAATTCCTTCGCTGTCCGGGGCGGGGGTTGCTCAGTCGGTAGCGCGCCAGGCTCGTAATCTGTACTTCCCAGGTTCGAGTCCCAGCTGGGTCAGCGTTGAGATTTATCTCCGCAAAATTCTCCGCCCTGCCCACGGTCAGTAGGGGACACCGATGGGCTTGGAAAGGCCGCCATCCGTCGGATGGGACGTTAAGCCGTGGCCCCGTGTGCGGGAGAGCCATACCCTGTGCACGTTAAAGAACACGCTGGATGGCCTTGACGGGAGGCTACCATCTGTCTCCAAACAGCTGTTCCAGTGGGTCCGATCCCCAAACCTTCTCTGAGCCTTCGGGGTTCTAGTGACCTGGCCATTTAGCCCATGGTGTGCAAAAATAAGTGCCGCTCAGAAGTAAAACAACCAACCAACCCTATGCACTATGGGTTGGGCATGGGTCTGAGAATAAGACTTGAGTAAGGTTACAGCGTGTACGTGATAAACTAAATATTCTACCGAACAGGAAAAGTTAAAATAATATTCTATATGGAGCAATGTTTGGCTGTTTTTTTTAAATCCGCTCTTAGTGTCGGATATAAAATATGATGCTAAAATTAAATTATGCAAAGACAACTCTTTTGGATTTCAAAGCAGGTAGAAAGGTTTGAGATTTCGTTTGAGACGAACTGATTTTCCGGGGGGAGGGGCCCCCAGGACCTTCCCCCCTTGGTACGTCCTTGTTTTAGTGTATATAATTGTAATACATATTATGAAGTAGCAATCATATAGCGTCAAGAAAGACTATTAGACTTATAATAATGTTGTGGCCCAGTCGGTAGCGCGCCAGGCTCGTAACTTGCAGTTCCCAGGTTCGAGTCCCAGCTGGGTCAGCGCTGAGATATATCTCCGCAAAAATTCCCCGCCCTGCCCACGGTCAGTAGGGGACACCGATGGGCTTAGAAAGGCCGCCGTCCGTCGGATGATACGTTAAGCCGTGGCCCCGTGTGTGGGAGAGCCATACCCTGTGCACGTTAAAGAACACGCTGGATGGCCATGACGGGAGGCTACCATCTGTCTCCCAACAGCTGTTCCAGTGGGTCCCCTCCCCCAACCTTCTCTGAGCCTTCGGGGTCCTTGTGACCTGGCCATTTAGCCCATGGTGTGCAAAAAAGTGCCGCTCAGAGGTAAAACAACCCAACTTATAATAATAATTTATTTCCATATTCATTTACAGAAACATTACACACAAAAATTTGTCATCATATTTGGATGGAAACTGCAAAAGAAAATAATATAAAATAAAATTAATGATATTAATATAATATTATATTTTTATATATATATAATAATAAAAAAAAAATGGAAAACTCCATGCATGAACATCCACTTAACAAGTATCTCTGGGTAACTAAGAGTTCGCAAAGTAAAAATAAACAAAATGGTTTTGGCTGATATTTATTTTGAAGAATAAATTTATAATAGTAAATTCTTGCATTAAAAAAAATTGTTATCTATAACCAAATTATATTTCTATCGTTTCACTAAAATTGTATTCTTGCCCTTGTAAATGCAAATTTAGTAGTCTCATATTTTTCCTTTGTTTGATATTTTTTATTTTGCCAGTTTTGACATTCAGTCCCGTCTGCCCACATAGGAATATTAACTGAAAAATGATTTTGATTCAATAGGATATCAAATCACTAAAATGTTTGTTTTCCCATTTGGTCATTATCTCTGTAACGCTCCGTATCGGTCATTTTCAATTCTATAGATCTCAAATTTTGCATATAGGCTCGCAATAAGGTCCTCACAAAACACATTTATATAAATTTTGGGCCCACTCAAAATATAGGGTTCTTTCCAGGACTCTCATTTTTATTTTCATATAAGTTGGAGAGCTGAAGAACAAACAAGAATTTAGGGTCAGTGTTGGGTTGTTTTACCTCTGAGCATTTTGGGCTAAATGACCAGGTCACAAGGACCCTGAAGGCTCAGAGAAGGTTGGGGGAGGGGACCCACGGGAACAGCTGTTGGGAGACAGATGGTAGCCTCTCGTTAAGGCCATCCAGCGTGTTCTTTAACGTTGGATTGATTTACCTCTGAGCGGCACTTTTCTGCACACCATGGGCAAAATGGTCAGGTTACATGGACCCCGAAGGCTCAGAGAAGGTTGGGGGAGGGGACCCACTCGAACAGCTGTTGGGAGACAGATGGACGCCTCCCATCAAGGCCATCCAACGTGTTCTTTAACGTTGGATTGTTTTACCTCTGAACGGTACTTTTTTGCACACCATAGGCTAAATAGCCAGGTCACATGGACCCCGAAGGCTCAGAGAAGGTTGGGGGAGGGGACCCACTGGAACAGCTGTTGGGAGACAGATGCTAGCCTCCCGTCAAGGCCATCCAACGTGTTCTTTAACGTTGGATTGTTTTACCTCTGAGCGGCACTTTTTTGCACACCATGGGCTAAATGGCCAGGTCACATGGACCCCGAAGGCTCAGAGAAGGTTGGGGGAGGGGACCCACTGGAACAGCTGTTGGGAGACAGATGGTAGCCTCTCGTCAAGGCCATCCAACGTGTTCTTTAACGTTGGATTGATTTACCTCTGAGCGGCACTTTTCTGCACACCATGGGCTAAATGGTCAGGTTACATGGACCCCGAAGGCTCAGAGAAGGTTGGGGGAGGGGACCCACTCGAACAGCTGTTGGGAGACAGATGGACGCCTCCCATCAAGGCCATCCAACGTGTTCTTTAACGTTGGATTGTTTTACCTCTGAACGGTACTTTTTTGCACACCATAGGCTAAATAGCCAGGTCACATGGACCCCGAAGGCTCAGAGAAGGTTGGGGGAGGGGACCCACTGGAACAGCTGTTGGGAGACAGATGGTAGCCTCTCGTTAAGGCCATCCAGCGTGTTCTTTAACGTGCACAGGGTATGGCTCTCTTTCGAGCACGGCACAATGGCTTAACGTCTCATCCGACGGACGGTGGCCTTTCCAAACCCATCGATGTCCCCTATTGACCGAGGGCAGGGCGGGGAGTTTTGCGGAGATAAGTCTCAAAGGTGGTCCAACTGGGACAGATGACGTCTGGCGCGCTACCGACTGAGTTACCCCCGCCCCAAAAAGATCAAGAGACGTTTATGGGTTGTTGGGTTGTGTTACCTCTGAGCGGCACTTTTTTGCACACCGTGGGCTAAATGGCCAGGTCACATGGACCCCGAAGGTTCAGAGAAGGTTGGAGTAGGGGACCCACTGGAACAGCTGTTGGGAGACGATGGTAGCCTCCCGTCAAGGTCATCCAACTTGTTGTTTAACGTGCACAGGGTATGGTTCTCCCATATATGGACCAAGGCTTAACGTCCCATCCGACGGACGGCGGCTTTTCCAAGCCCATCGGTGTCCCCTACTGACCGTGGGCAGGGCGGGGAATTTTGCGGAGATAAATCTCAACGCTGACCGAGCTGGGACTCGAACCTGGGAACTACAAATTACGAGCCTGGCGCGCTACCGACTGAGCCACCCCCGCCCCCAGAGACGTTTATGAATAATCAGAGAGTTTTTAATGGAGCATCGTGGTTTGAGATTATTTGAGTGATGATAATGCATTTAATTAAATTTGAAGATTATACACGTTGAATAAAGTTTTTTAAAAACAAAATGAAAAGCAATTTATTTTCTTAAAATAATAACTGCAAGTTTAAAAACCAAAAAAAAAAAACACGATCCATTTCAACGGGATTAATCTGTTAGTTGGTAAATAGAGTTTTATTTTTGTTTTTGATATAAGAACTTGTTATATATTTGTAATTGTTAAAGAATGTTTCTTTTTTTGTCATTTTAGTTTTATTTTGTATGTTATTTCTTTCATTTTCATTACTATTTTTATATCTATTTTTTCGCGAAAAATATTTATTTGGATTCAAGTAATAATAACATCATACTCCAAATATTGTTAACCCTTTCACGACTAAGGGAAACATTTTTCCCCATTTTAAAATTGGTGATTGTCGTATTTAATTATAACCTTATCTGCATTTTTTATACAGAATGTCAAAATAGAACGTATGCCGAACGCAATTACGTAAACGGGAACGTTTAGAAAACAAAACCAGAACTGTCAGGACGCATAATATATGTACTATGTGCAATGTCCATCTTTGCCTCACTACCAAAAGAAATTGCTTCGCAGAATATCATAATTAGCACATCATTTTGTATAGTAATTTTATTTCATAATTTTGTAATATTTTAGTTAACATTTTGTTCTAATAAACCAATAAATAAAAGACATTGCATAATAAGCCTAACTATAATTTGTGTTACCTTTATAGTCCATTGGGAAAAATATTTCTCATAAAATTCCAAAAAAACTACACATTGTTATGTACTTTTCTTATGATTTTTATTTATTTTACGTCTAAACAAACTAAAATAAACAGTTACATACTAATATTTACTCTTAGAAACCTTATGGTCCTGAAAGGGTTAAATGGATCGGGTATTAAATCCTGAAATGAAAGGCTAAATATTTTGTTAATAATATCTGTTAAATATATTTGAAAAAAGAAAAAGTTTGAATTATCTTCCGTAATTTTTCATCACGCGAATTTTTTTAATGAAAAATTACTCATCCATTTGCTAAATGCTTAAACTTATATTTTTGTTGTTAATTTGCAGAATAAATCAACGATGGAAGAAATGAAAGAAAAATTTCTTCGCTGTGAAGAGTGCAAGTTGATTTTCAATGGAAGAGAATCTCTCGTGCAACACCAATCAAGGAGTGAGGTTGTTATCTCAACTCGAAGAAATTTCGGGGCACAAAAAGACTTCTGGTTCAGATGCAGAAGAAAATATGCTCGGAGTCAACGAATTGTCTGATCGTGGAAGTGCACGTGGAAGTACATTTTTAGGAACTGAAGTTTCCGAACTGCATTTGGGAATCGAGAAACACGTGAGAGAGGGAGAAATGAAGTCATGGGGAATGAATAAAGATGGTGAATGGAAGGCTGACGAAGAAAGTGTGCTGCCAAGCAAGGAAGCGGTTTTGGAGGAAATACCAGGGGAGAAAAAATCAGAAATTGGAGGAAAAACATTCACTAACGAAATTCAAGATGAAAGATCCTTAAATGACAAAAATAAACTCGAAGAAAATTCGTTTACTTGCGAGAGTTGTGGTTTGAGATGCGGTGGGAATGTTCCTTATGAACAACACATCAATTCGCAAAGGATTCGCAAGAGAGAGATGTTGAAAGAACTGATGAAGGATAAAGACAAACCGTCCAACGATGAAGAATATTTCTCAGATTATGAAACCAGCTTCGAAGAATTTCCCGACTTGTTATCTCAATTGAAACCTTACACCTCTTGTATGACGCGCATGAAGATGTTCACTAATCCAATGTCTTGCAATCAAAATATTAAAAGTGACTTAGATGAGAAAGTAGCTTATCAGGTACTGATGTTGCAAATGAAAAAAGATGGATCCTTGGATTCCTCATCAATAAGTGATCAAGATTGTTTCTTTGAAGATTTGGTCAATGCTCTTCATCTGAAGCCATTTGCTAGATGTACCGAATGCAGCGAGGAATTCAGTGGACATGTGTCTTATAAGGGACACTTGATACGTGAGGGGAGTATGAAACAACTAAGAAATGAAGAATTGCTTCAAAAAATGAAACATGCAAACGATGGTGCTGCAGATTCAGATGAAGTAGACGATAAACAATTTTTCTGTGAAGATTGCTCTATGAATTTCAGTGGTCCAGTGCCATTTGCTCAACACGTAATCAGCGAAAATCATTCACAAAATCAAAACAAAATCCTGGAAGAGTTGCGTTCTAAAGCTATCCATAAGAGACCAGGAAGTCTTAAAGGAACGGATGGGATATACGATACGCTGTCGCCAAATGAACTAACCTGTGATGTTTGTCATATGTCTTTCAGAGGATTCGAAAGCGCTGATGCATATTTTGTCAGAAAAGGCCATCAGAATTCAAACGAAATGATACAGCACAATAAATCGAAATATGCAACTGATAGTAAGATAAAGATTAGTGATGGAAGATGGGGCCAAACTTCGAAAAAATCAGACGAAAGATCGACTATTAAATGTAGCAAAATCCCAAATGCTTTAAAAGACGAAAACTTAAATTTACCGAAAATACCAAAAGGCGAAAAAGCAGATCGTTCAATGTTAAAGAGGGAAATGGAAGATGGAGAACGTCCTCACGCAGAAGAAAGCAATTTGAATAAATTGTATCCGTCGTTAAACGATGAAGAACTAGATGGAAATTTTTTAAACTCAGTGATGTTAGAAAGATACTATGCGCTTATTTTGGATAGTCCAAAAGAACGTAGATCTTCCTGTGCATCGGCATTGGAACATGATATCTTGCTTCATCTGAATGAAGGTGGTAAAAAGGCAGAAAACGTTAATGGCTGTTCTTCTACAGCAGTTGAGCCAGGAGAAAAATCACACCACAATCGAGACTCTTCAACACCCAAAGAAGAAAAGAATCCAATTCAGTGTTCAGAAACTGTTCACACACAAGTTTTCCCATCAGCACCATCCCCCTGTGAAACCACAGCTGATGTTAATACCATGCAACCTCTTTTATCTAAAGTGATGACTAATATATCTTTGAATATCTGCATTGGAGATAGGAACATATCTCCACACTCTCCGGTACAGATAATGGAGTCTGAACCACAGTTTCCTACCGGTTATAGAGAAGACGCAAAAGTGAACCAGGGTTGCAATGACCAAGCTCCGAATGATAACTGCGCATGTGGCTTAGTTTCAAGTAACGATGCAAGTGGTTCGACTCCCTCAAAGGACGAAGAAACAGATGAAGAGGCAACGAGCAATAATGTTGCTTCACAACCTAACAGCAAAGAGAGACAGATATCTGAACACAAAATTAAACAGAGAGATTTAAGGAATCTGGAAAAGAAATCTACTAAACTGGGAAGAGCTGTTGGAATAATCTTGGGAGTACTTGGAAGGATCTTTGACTGATTGTTTCTCAACTTTTATTGGATCATGGAACACCTGAAGGATTACTTTACGTGGGATACTTTAAAACCTTAATTATTTTATGTGGGAAACTTAGAAGTATATCTACAAGAATATCTAAGATAATAATTATTTTCCGTGGGATACCTAAAGGTATTGAAATAATAAGAAATCACAGATATGCATCTGTTGATGATATGTTGAATAAATATAGAGGAAATATTGTCATTAGACGGGTGGGATCTGAACCCAGATGCATTAAGCTGGAAAGTGCCTTCTAGACCAGAGGCTTTAATTACACTGAGATACATTTCCAAAGACTAACACTATGGTGTAATGCTTAAAGACATTAAGAGAGTGTGATTGCTCGGGGGCCGATAGCTCAGCGGTCCGAGCACCTGACATCTTATCAGGAAGCTCCAACCCGATTAATGACAATTTTCTCTCTATATTTATAGAGTATTAATTAATTTTCGTGAGCCACATAGGTATTATTTACTTTTCTTGGTACAGTCGCTCAAAAAAGTATCCGAACACTATGGTTGATTACAGAATTCAGAAAAAATATTTGGCAACGATTTTTTTTAGGAAATAGTGATCTGGCAACCTTCGTGTCACGTGACACGAAGGATGCCAGATCACTGATTTCTAAAAAAAATCGTTGCCAAATATTTTTTCTGAATTCTGTAATCAACCATAGTGTTCGGATACTTTTTTGAGCGACTGTACACCTAAAGGTATTAATTGATTTTCGAAGTTCACCTAGAGGTATTAATTAATTTTCATGGTAGACCTAAAGTTATTACTTAATTTTCGTGAGCCACCTAAAAATATTATTTAATTTTCTTAGACACAAAATTATCAATAAATTTTTGTGGGACACGTAAAAGTGTTATTTACTTTTCGTAGGACAATAAAGATTTTCTTTTTCTTTTAATAGTACACGTGAAAGGATTAATTAATTTTCAATGACATCAAAGATGTTATGTACTTGTCGTAAGACACCTATAGGTATTATTTCCGGTACCTGGAATACTAAAGGTTTTATTTCCCGCCCTGCCCACGGTCAGTAGGGAACACTGATGGGCTTGGAAAGGCCGCCGTCCGTCGGATGAGACGTTAAGCCGTGGCCCCGTGTGCGGGAGAGCCATACCCTGTGCACGTTAAAGAACACGCTGGATGGCCTTGACTGGAGGCTACCATCTGTCTCCCAACAGCTGTTCCAGCGGGTCCCCTCCCCCAACCTTCTCTGAGCCTTCGGGGTCCATGTGACCTGGCCATTTAGCCCATGGTGTGCAAAAAAGTGCCGCTCAGAGGTAAAACAACCTAACGTTAAAGAACACACTGGATGGCCTTGACTAGAGGCTACCATCTGTCTCCCAACAGCTGTTCCAGTGGGTCCCCTCCCCCAACTTTCTCTGAGCCTTCGGGGTCCATGTGACCTGACCATTTAGCCCATGGTGTGCAAAAAAGTGCCGCTCAGAGGTAAAACAACCTAACGTTAAAGAACACACTGGATGGCCTTGACTAGAGGCTACCATCTGTCTCCCAACAGCTGTTCCAGTGGGTCCCCTCCCCCAACCTTCTCTGAACCTTCGGGGTCCATGTGACCTGGCCATTTAGCCCATGGTGTGCAAAAAAGTGCTGCTCAGAGGTAAAACAACCCAAGATGGCATTTAATCGAAACAAGGTGATCAAGGAACGAAAGAAGTAAAAGTTTATCATTAGTGTGGCTCTAAACCTTCTGAAGTGTTAAACCAAAAGATTTACCAACATCCAGGGCGAGAACTAGGCGGGGGGGGGGGGGAACAAGAGGCTTTGGTCCCTCCTTTCATTATGTTAGTAAAGGTAATAGAGATAAAAATTGTTAAACTTCTTTTTATTTGAAGTATTTTTCAAGAATTTTTTTTAAGACCTGTAAAAAGAAGATGGAAATCTTAAACTGCATTGGAAATTCAGTCTCTTCCTCCCCTCCCCCTTTAAAAAATTCCGGCTTTAATCTAAAAACGAATAGCATCCTAGAATGAGAAATTCCAGCACTTTTGGAAATCTAATCAGAATGCAATCTTAGGTATAATAGGAAGCAGACTTAGAATGAGATTCATGGGCATTGCCAAGCTGATTATCATTGTGTACATTTGCTCGGGATAGACGTATATTGCAAAACTCAATTACACAGTCTGGACACTGTATCTCATAGCTACTTCAGGATTAGATAAATAGCTCATCCATTTTTATATCAAGATCATATTTAAAATTAGAGAGTTGAGTTGTTGTTTTACCTCTGAGCGGCACTTTTTTGCACAGCATGGGCTAAATGGCCAGGTCACATGGACCCCGAAGGCTCAGAGAAGGTTAGGGGAGGGGACCCTCTGGAAGAGCTGTTGGGAGACAGATTGTCGCCTCCCGTCAAGGTCATCCAGCGTGTTCTTTAAGGTGCACGCGATACAGCATGGGCTAAAGGGCCAGGTCACATGGACCCCGAAGGCTCAGAGAAGGTTAGGGGAGGGGACCCTCTGGAAGAGCTGTTGGGAGACAGATTGTCGCCTCCCGTCAAGGTCATCCAGCGTGTTCTTTAACGTGCATGCGATACAGCATGGGCTAAATGGCCAGGTCACATGGACCCCGAAGGCTCAGAGAAGGTTAGGGGAGGGGACCCTCTGGAAGAGCTGTTGGGAGACAGATTGTCGCCTCCCGTCAAGGTCATCCAGCGTGTTCTTTAACGTGCATGCGATACAGCATGGGCTAAAGGGCCAGGTCACATGGACCCCGAAGGCTCAGAGAAGGTTAGGGGAGGGTACCCTCTGGAACAGCTGTTGGGAGACAGATTGTCGCCTCCCGTCAAGGCCATCCAGCGTGTTCTTTAACGTGCACGCGATATGGCTCTCTCCCGCAAACGGAGCCACGGCTTAACGTCCCATCCGACGGACGGCGGCCTTTCCAAGCCCATCGGTGTCCCCTACTGACCGTGGGCAGGGCGGGGAATTTTGCGGAGATAAATCTCAACGCTGACCCAGCTGGGACTCGAACCTGGGAACTACAGATTACGAGCCTGGCGCGCTACCGACTGAGCCACCCCCGCCCATTAAAATTAGAGAACTTTCGAAGATAATAAGTCACATAAGAAACGAATCAACGAAAACTGAAAGAATTCTCACACAAACTTCTGAAATTACATTTCTTTTATTAATTTATTCAATTCGTGGTCATAAAAACAAAGCTACTAACTTCTGAGAGAAGCTCCATCCCGTATCTCTGCAGTGTTAATGTTTGTCTCCCATTTTAACTGATTGTCTTCCATCTCGCAACATTTAGGGGCATTAACGGAATGCGTCAGAGCATTCCCATTCCATCAGTTGGGTTGGGTTGTTTTACCTCTGAGCGGCACCTTTTTGCACACCATGGGCTAAATGGCCAGGTCACAAGGATCCCGAAGGCTCAGACAAGGTTGGGGGAGGGGACCCACTGGAACAGCTGTTGGGAGACAGATGGTAGCCTCCCGTCAAGGCAATCCAGCGTGTTATTTGACGTGCTCAGGGTATGGCTCTCCCACACACGGGGCCACGGCTTAACGTCCCATCCGACGGACGGCGTGTTTGAAGTGGGAAAAGCAACAAAAAAGTTATTTGGTAACTGTAGGAACACTATCAGTCACCATTTTGGCAGCAGGACCCTTTATGCAGTAGATCCAGTTTAAGGGGCTGGGTGAAGAAATGAAAAACATGCGTTTGGTTAAAGACCCAGGGCCTCTTTACATGAGAACAAGAGTCGACATGGCACGGAGAATAGTATCCATGTCCTATTGGCCGAAATATCCTAACGTCGCACAAAGAAAACGTCACGTGCCACTAATATTGTCAGCTCCATTAAATTTCTCCCAAGGCGGGGGGGGGGGGGCGTTGGAGAAGATAATTTTTACTTCTCCAGGCCCCCCTCGAGGAAAAGGAGACAGAAAACTTTGGCGCCCCATCCTCACCCCCAAACCCCATTCTATCTCCTGACCCCATTTCTCCCCCCTCCCCCCAAGGAGCAAGGGGAGGAAACTTTCTTTTGCTACTTTCTTTTGCCCATACCTGCCACACTTTCCCAACAAGCCACACTTTCCGAACCACACTCTTGACCCAACAATATCCCTCGCATAGCAGTCATGAATATTTGGCTACTCTCACGGTTGGCAATGCGTTGTTAACCGTGACTTATTACACCTTACTTCTCTACAACGACAGGGCGACCTGCGGCTTACTAGCCCTATTGCTACCTGTTGGATCACTTCCATCACTTTTACACGGAGCCTGTCCCCGTGTTACATTCTGCATCCACCTGCTCACCTGCTCATGGACCAGATGATAGAGGGTCCAGTCGACTTTCTTACAGAGTGGCCCAAAGAAGAGGGAGGAAGAGGATTGCACTGAAAATATCACGTGACCACATCTGACGGTTCTTTTGAACTGGAGAGAAGAGTTTTTGGAAACAGAGGTTTGCGTTCCGACAACGAGACTTTCAGCATATCAAGTGGATTGTCTGCGGCTTGATTTAGCCATTTTGTTCTTGAATCTAGCAGTGAGACCGCCGAGGCTCTCCTCGCCCTGCCACGATAAGTAAGGGACACCGATGGGCTTGGAAAGGTCGCCATCCGTTGGATGGGACGTTAAGCCGTGGCCCCGTGTGCGGGAGAGCCATACCATATGCATGTTAAAGAACACGCTGGATGGCCTTGACGGGAGGCTACCATCTGTCTCCCAACAGCTGTTCCAGTGGATCCCTTCCCCCAACCTTCTCTCAACCTTCAGGGTCCTTGTGACCTGATCATTTAGCCCATTGTGTGCAAAAAAGTGCCGCTCAGAGGTAAAACAACCCAAGCCGCCGAGGTTCCTTGCAATCTGCTTTTAATATCGCAAGTGATTGTTCTTCAGGCAGTCATTAATTCGATGTATACATACATTGAAAAGCCAAAAAATTATGACTAGTGTGTCTTTATGCAAGTCGAAACAACTGCAGGTAAGCGATGGCGCGTGTGAAGGTGATGAAACGGTATAAACAACATCTGATCATGACTCTGTTAATCAGTGTTATCCTTGTTCTTCAGATGGGAAAGGCTGCGGACTTAAGTGAGTTTGACACAGGCCATTTTGTAATGGCCAGACGACTGGGTCGGAGCATTTCCGAATAATCACAACAGCAAGGCTTGTAGGGTGCTCATAGTCAGCTGTGGTTAGTTCCTTCAAAAAGTGGTCCGAGGAAGGTAAAACCACGAACCGCTGGCGAGGTCTGGGGGCTGACCATGGCTCATCGATGCTAGGGATGAGTGAAGGCTATCCCGTAAGGTACCAGCCAACAGAAGGGATACTGTGGCGCAACTCGCCTGTGATTTTAATGCTGGTGTGGGAGTAATGTGTCACAACACACAGTACATTGAACCCTGCTAAAAACGGGGCTGCGTAGATGCAGGCCGCTCTGAGCGCCCATGCTAACCTCGGTTCACCATTGAAAGCGCCTACAATGGGCACACAAGCATCAAAACTGGACCTTGAACGATTGGAAGAAGGTCGTTTTTTCCGATGAATCTCGTTTCCTGTTGCACCATGTGGATGGCTGGGTACGTCTGCGTTGTTTACCTGGAGAAGTATTGGCACCTGGATGCATCGTGGGACGAAAACAAGCTGGTGGAGGAAGTGTAATGCTTTGGGAAAATGTTCTGCTGGGAAACCCTGGGTCCAGTCATTCATGTGCAGGAAACTATGACGTCTACCACCTTACCTAAACATCATTGCAGACCAGTTATATCCTTTCATGGCAACGCTATTTCCCTCTAGTAGTGCCTTCTTTCAGCAGGATAATGCGCCATGACACACTGCCCGGATTGTCCGAGAATGGTTCACGATTTGGAGCCAGGGCCAACACCTGGAAGACTTCCAGGTGTTGCCCTGGCTCCAAATTCCCCAGACATCAATCCAATTGAGCATCTGTGGTTTGTGTTGGAACAGCATATCCGATCTGTGGCGACTGAAAAAAGGACCTGCTGATAACCTGTTGGTACCAGATACCACAAGACACCTTTAGAATCTTGTAGCATCCATGCCTCGCCAGGTAAGAGCTGTTTTGGCGTCACGTGGAGGGCCAACATCATATTAGGCGGGTGGTTCCGAACACTATGGTTGATTACAGAATTCAGAAAAAATATCTGGTAACAACTTTTTTTTAGAAATTAGTGATCTGGCAACCTTCGTGTCACGTGATTACAGAATTCAGGAAAAATATCTGGAGCGTGTACAGCAACTGTACACGCTCCAGTTACCGTTCACAGCAAACTGGAGTGTGTGCAGTTACTGCACACGCTCCAGTTTGCTGTGAACGGTAACTGCAAACGCTCAATATTTCCGTGAGTGAGCCCACACGATCTAGTATCAAAATAATATGACCACCTACAGTCGCTCAAAAAAGTATACGAATACTATGGTTCATTACAGCATTCAGAAAAAAATATCTGGCAAGGTTTTTTTAGAAATTAGTGATCTGGCATCCTTCGTGTCACGTGATTACAGAATTCAGGAAAAATATCTGGAGCGTGTACAGCAACTGTACACGCTCCAGTTACCGTTCACAGCAAACTGGAGCGTGTGTAGTAACTGCACACGCTCCAGTTTGCTCTGAACGGTAACTGCACACGCTCAATATTTCTGTGAGTGAGCCCACACGATCTAGTATCAAAATAATATGACCACCTACAGTCGCTCAAAAGAATATCCGAACACCATGGTGGATTACAGAATTCAGAAAAAATATCTGGTAACGACTTTTTTTTAGAAATTAGTGATCTGGCAACCTTCGTATCACGTGACACGAAGGGTAACGTGACACGTGACCGTATTTTGATAAGACTATCATAGCGAATGAAGCTCTCTCTTCATTTATGCTTATCGGGAATGATAAGAGTTATCATTTTGATACCTGGCAACACTCCGCACTCGTCGCCAACAGCCAGTGCCTTGGATCAAGGACCGTTCATTTAAGGTAAGTTCGTTTTATAAACAAGCTGCACATGCAGACAAAAATGTCATCACGGAATAATGAGTGAAAAGAGGTTTGTGTTCTTTTCAACTTTAACTATTAATTAAAATCTTTTCAAATCTGTTTTCGGTGTATTTAATTTTGGCAAATCGAATATAACATCAAATGCAAATGGCGCCGTTTTTTTCGATGATGCGTTGTCGAAAGGCTAATTGTAAAGAACTACTGACTTCATGTCCATTAGGGGCGGGGGTGGCTCAGTCGGTAGCGCGCCAGGCTCGTAATCTGTAGTTCCCAGGTTCGAGTCCCAGCTGGGTCAGCGTTGAGATTTATCTCCGCAAAATTCCCCGCCCTGCCCACGGTCAGTAGGGGGACACCGATGGGCTTGATAAAGACCGCCGTCCGTCGGATGGGACGTTAAGCCGTGTCTCCGTGTGCGGGAGAGCCATACCCTGTGCACGTTAAAGAACACGCTGGATGGCCTTGACGGGAGGCTACCATCTGTCTCCCAACAGCTGTTCCAGTGGGTCCCCTCCCCAACCTTCTCTGAGTCTTCGGGGTCCATGTGACCTGGCCATTTAGCCCATGGAGTGCAAAAAAGTGCCGCTCAGAGGTAAAACAACCCAACTCAACCCAGTTACAAACACATTTCCAGGGGGTACGTGAAGCATAAAAGGTTGAGAATCACTGGTCAAGACCACCTAGCGTGTTCTTTCACGTTCGAAGGGTATGGCTCTCCTGTACGCGGCACCCATGGAGGTAGGAAGATAAGAGGAGGAGCCCTAAGCACTTGAAAATGATGCTTCGGCGACTGCGCGGCAGCCATGTTGTTCTATTCAAACATTGATCAGTAGTATAGGTGAGTAATGAAGTGTTGTGGAAAAAAATTAAATTTTTATAGCGCATTTGTATTACGGCAGCCTGTTCAGCTTACGGCTGAAAGAATCGCCCTTCAAAAAAGATACCAGGAATTACCTTTCATCGGTAAGGTTTGTCATATTTATAAAAGTTTAAATAATTATATAATGATACAAGCAACTTCGTGTTGAAATTACGCCGCTATGAAATCGGTTTTATTTCGAGTTACAAACCTCGATTCTTCACCAGATTTTTTTTTTTATTTTCTTCGGATTGTACTCAGTGATAAATGTGAAGATGTACTTCTTATATTGATTGATTGATTGATTTTACGTTACACTTATTTGAGAATTCCTTCTTCAGGCTTTCTCAGTTAAAACATTTTGTTGGCTGTAATTGAATATTAGTGTGTATTCTATTTAATGGATGATGAATTTACATACTTTTAAATAGAGGTGATTAAAATATCAAGGAGTTTCTTTTTTGTTTTTTATTTTATTTTAGGTGGAAGTATTAGATATTATTTTGTTTAAATGTTTCAGTGTTTAAATTCCTCTCTCTTCATGATTTAATAAGTTCAGTGTAAGAAGGGAAAAGTAAATTACAATAAAGTATTTTCATAAGGTGAGAAATATTATCTTTCTTTTTTTTAAAATTTGGATAGCATTGAAGGGTTTTGTTTAAATGCCCCCTTTTTTTCTTGGATTGGAGTCTTATATTTTTGAATTTCTTTTTAGATTAATTTAGTGTATCTGGTGTAAATTGTCATAGGTGAGTGACAGCGATCATTAGTTAGGGTGAAAATTTTTCAAATTGTTTAAATAATTTTAGTTAAAAGAGGAGAGAAGAGTGTAATGCTTTTCTCCTTTTCGTTAATTCTTCTGATAGGGTTCTAATTGTCCCTTTTAAGGTGAATACTGAATTTATTTAATTCTGTATGAATTTCAAATAGAGCGAGTTTATTGCTTGTAGTTATTTTATTTTTACTTTGGTTGATGGGTAGGTTAGGCGTACATGAAGGGAGATATGAGAGACTGAGGAGTCAGGCACTGAGATGTCAGGTTCAAGCCACTGTCTGGAACGTTGCCTTTTTTTTTTTTTAAATGGATATTATATTCCCTTCACCCTGTGGATATATATTTTTTTCTTTTTTTTATGTTTTTTAAATTTTTTATTATTTTTGCTTAGTATAATTTTTAGTTGCTTTATTTTTTCCATATAATTTTTTCAGATATTATTTTGAAAATTTCCTTTGTGGCTGAGGAAGGATGTATTTCAATCCTTACGAGATTTTTTTTTTGTTGAGAGATTGTAATAATTGTGTATTTTGTATTGATTGTTAACTCTGGTTGAGGGAGGAGAATGAGCATGAGATGGGGGAGAGATGTGAAGCTCAGGGTGCAAACATAGAGCTGGTGGTTTTTTTTTTTTTTTATAAATATATATATATTTTTTTAGTTCTTTTTTTTACTTCTTATACTATTGGCTTTATTTAGTTTTGTTAAGCAAATTTTTTTTTTTTTATTTTTGTGGAATGAGAATTTTTTTAACGTAAAACAGCTATTTTCTTAATTTTACAAACGTAATTTTTTGCGGTTTAAATGCTGCTATTGCATATAACTTTTATGTTTTATCCATAAAATGTTTTCTATTGTTATCAGTGTAGTATAAATAAACTTTTAAAATCTTCAAATTGTTTGTTATTGTCGTATTCAACGAAATTCATAAATAGTTCTGCTATATAGTAATTCTGTATGGAAATATTCATTGCATTAAAAAAAAGCAATATAAATTCCAAATAGCTTAAATGGGCTTTCTCTTAGTCGTAAAAAAATAATATTCCCGTATGTAACGCACAGTAAAACTGAGTATAGCACGTGAAAAGTAGGCTTGATTGCAGCGGCAGACGGTTTGTTTTGAATGCAACAATATGGCTACCGCCCTGCTACCTAAGCATCAATTTCCTTGGACAGGGAAAGCGCGTTAGGGCCTCTCCTTATCTTCCTACCTCCATGGCGGCACCAGGGCTTAATGTTCCGTCCGAAGAACGGCGGCCTTTCCAAGCCCAGCTGTGTCCCCTTTCTCAGCGGGGAAAAGTGGGTGAAAAGTCAAAAATGGGCTTTTTATGAAATACGTAATTTTTTCTTTCACCTGAAAAATGACATTCGTGCAATGGCCGTTGAAATTTTTTTAAAACACTCTCTGCGTTCTTTAAAATACCGAGATAAAAAAAGAAACAATTTTTCGCAAAAAAAAAATGTTTGTCATTTTTTTTGCGATCGAGTTAAAAGAAAGATATACTTTCATGGAAAATGCAAAAACGTGCTCCGAATTACCAAGTTAAATTCATAACAGTTTACTTGTCGTATTTAACATTCAAATGTGTTAAACAAATACCTGATGTAATACAGATTCTGCCCATTAAATAAAGAAACAGTCACCTGTCTTATCAATGGTAAGGCATGATCACAACTTCGTATCTTTTTAAACAACATTTTATTGAAACAATGGGATTGAAGATATACACTCAAGCGCCACTTTATTAGGTATATTTTTGAAACACTGTTTAAATAGGGCGGGGGTGGCTCAGTCGGTAGCTCGCCAGGATCGTAATCTGTAGTTCCCAGGTTCGAGTCCCAGCTGGGTCAGCGTTGAGATTTATCTCCGCAAAAATTCCCCGCCCTGCCCACGGTCAGTAGGAGACACCGATGGGCTTGGAAAGACCGCCGTCCGTCGGATGGGACGTTAAGCCGTGGCCCCGTGTTCGAGAGAGCCATACCCTGTGCATGTTAAAGAACACGCTGGATGGCCTGGACGGGAGGCTACCATCTGTCTCCCAACAGTGGGTCCCCTCCCCGAACCTTCTCTGAGCCTTCGGGTTCCATGTGACCTGGCCATTTAGCCCATGGTGTGCCAAAAGGTGCCGCTCAGAGGTAAAACAACCCAACCCACTGTTTAAATAATGTATTTTTCTGATATTTGCTAAGCATGCTGGCCTTTTGTGGTTATTGTTGCCAAGTTTCACGTTGAAGATACAGATGGAATCTGAACAGGTTTTTACACCCCTTGATTCTGTTAGCTGATGTTTATTAATTTATTTTCTTTTTCTGTTGCTTTCATTGTTTTGTATTTCCATTAATGTATTTTTTTGTAACTTTGTAAGGAAATGTTGAAAGGATACGGAACCTAGTAACTTTTTAAGCTTTTTATGAAAATATATGATAAAGATAACTTAAAAATCTCAGTTAATCTATTTCACTCTCGATTTTCAACAATATTCTAATTAAATTATAAATTTACAAATTTTATAAATTTGTAATTGAAATATAATTATTTATATATAAAAACCTATAATATATAATATATATATATTATATAATATATATATATATTATATAATATCTATATTATATAAAATATATATTATATAATATATAATATATATTAATATATATTATACAATATAAAATATATATTATATAATATATATTAATATATATTATATAATATATATTAATATATATTATATATAATATATATATATAATATTATATATAATTATTTATATATAAAAACGTATAACATATAATATATATTAATATATATTATATATAATATATAAATTTTAATATAATATATAATCTAAAATAAAAAAAAGATTGGGGAAAAAAACTATAATTACTGCGGCTGGAACTGAACCAGAAAATAGAACAAAAGAATTATTTTATAAAAACTTTATAAATTTATATAATTCATTTCAGATCAAATTAAAATCTTAACGTTATTTGAAACGAAACGTAATAGAAATAATTCGTAGAAATCGAAAATTCTTGAGTAGTATCATCATAAATGCTAGGAAAAATTCATTAAAAAAAATTAATGCTTGAAAAAATAATTGAAAACTGAATGGTACTCATTTTTTTATTTCTAAAGATTGATAAACTGGTTGAAATTTTAACCAAAGGAAATTATTACTTTTACTAACTTTTTACAATTTCGAGAAATGTGAGAAATTTTAATCATGACAGCTTGAGCCGGTCAATCTCGGACTCAGACGAACAAAATAAAAACTAAAAGAAAAACTCCTTCAAGCAGCTGCTTGCCACAGAGGTCTGACAGGAGCCTGTCAGTTTATAAAGCTTAGAGAAAGAGATAAGTGACCTCTGTTCCCTACAAGTAAAGTCGTTCAAAAAAAATATCCGAACACTATGGTTGATTACATAATTCAGAAAAAAATATCTGGCACCAATTTTTTTAGAAATTAGTGATCTGGCAACCTTCGTGTCACGTGATTACAGAATTCAGGAAAAATATCTGGAGCGTGTACAGCAACTGTACACGCTCCAGTTACCGTTCACAGCAAAGCGTGTGCAGTTACCTGGAGCTTACTGGAGCGTGTGCAGTTACTGCACACGCTCCAGTTTGCTGTGAACGGTAACTGCACACGCTCAATATTTCCGTGAGTGAGCCCACACGATCTAGTATCAAAATAATATGACCACCTACAGTCGCTCAAAAAAATATCCGAACACTATGGTCGAATACAGAATTCAGAAAAAATATCTGGTAACGACTTTTTTTTAGAAATTAGTGATCTGACAACCTTCGTGTCATGTGACACGAATTGTCTACGCAAATAGTGAAATAATGATTACAAAACGAATATAAAAATGATATTATGTTGATTTAGATATGACTAATAGTGAATACTGAATTTAACATTCGTATGTTTTTTGTGATTTTTTTTTGGTGGGGCAGTGGCCCAAATGTCATAAAGGAGGCCCTGAGATAATGGCATAACTCCAGGTGACCCCTGGATAGAGATAAGAGACTGAATTATTAATCCCGTCTTCTGTATAATAAATACCATTATCAGTAAACTGAGACGAGTTTATTTTAATTGTGTAGTCTTTAAGATTAATTTTGCTGATTATACTTGATGTCAAATGTAGTTTTCAAAATTTCCAAAATACTCTGTATACGTTAAATAACACTCAGGAATAAAAGCATTAAATATTTATACAAATAATTAGGTATTTTATAATATTTTTCTTTTCTCTGGGAATGGAATCCCCATTTTAATATTTAAGATCATCGCTCGACTTTCGGGCACGTTTTCAGGAACGCATCTAATATATACAGATGATTGTCAATAATTGATTGACTGATTGATTGATAGGATCGACGATGAAGAAATGGTAAAACTCTGAAAATTTACACCTAGGGCTAATCTGGATCGTAGATTTGGAAAAAATCCGAAATTTGACTTCCGACGTGTCCTTCAGGGTCAAATAGAGGTCGCGTAGAGGTCAAACCATGATCTATCGTGTGCTAGAAAAGTGAAAACTGTTGTCTTGGGGGAAACATTCCAACGTTGTAGCTGTCGTACCCAATACAGATGTCGTATGGGGTTGTAGATGTCGGAAACGCTACGAAATTTGACTTCCGACGTGTCCTTCAGGGTCAAATAGAGGTCACGTAGAGGTCAAACCATGATCTATCGAGTGCTAGAAAAGTGAAAACTGTTGTCTTGGGGGAAACATTCCAATGATGTAGCTGTCGTACCCAATACAGATGTCGTATGGGGTTTAGATGTCGGAAACGCTACGAAATTTGACTTCCGACGTGTCCTTCAGGGTCAAATAGAGGTCACGTAGAGGTCAAACCATGATCTATCGAGTTCAAGAAAAGTGAAAACTGTTGTCTTGGGGGAAATATTCCAACGTTGTAGCTGTCGTACCCAATACAGATGTCATATGGGGTTGTAGATGTCGGAAACGCTACGAAATTTGACTTCCGACGTGTCCTTCAGGATCAAATAGAGGTCACGTAGAGGTCAAACCATGATCTATCGAGTGCTAGAAAAGTGAAAACTGTTGTCTTGGGGGAAACATTCCAACGATGTAGCTATCGTACACAATACAGATGTCGTATGGGGTTGTAGATGTCGGAAACGTTACGAAATTTTGAATTCGGAGGGACCTTCGAGGTCAAAGGTCAAATTTAGATCTATCGGTGCTAGAGAGCTATATATTGGTACTAGAAGGTATTTTGGGTCGTAGATCTCTAAAATGTGAAATTTTGGATACGATGGGTCATTTAAGGTCAAATATAGATCTGCAAGTATTAGGGGGCTAAACATTGGTGCCAGGGGCCAGTTTGAGTTGTAAATCTCAGAAATTTTGAATGTCCTTTGAGGTCAAGGTCAGATTTCGATATACGGACTGGAGAGATAAAACTTGGTGAATTGGACTGTTTCAGACAATAGAACTCAGAAAAAAAAATAGGTTTTTTTGGATCCGGTGTCGCATTCAAGGTCAAATAGGAGTCGGAGAAACGGGGTAGAAATCAGGAGGTTTCGAAAGCACCGATGTATTTCTAGTTATGATGAAAGTCGAGAACTGCCTGTATCATTTCTCTTAGGAGATCTGAACTTTAGAAACAGAATTTTACACTCTTTTAAATACACCTTAATTTTAAGAGGAAAACTTGATGTATTTATAAAAGTTGAATTGAAAAATTGCAGTTGTGTCTAAGATTATAAGTTTCAGTTTCTTTTCTCATTGCAGATAACGAGTAACAAACAACAATAGCTTGTTTCTCAAGTGGATAATATAAGGATTTGCCTTTGGCAGTCGTAAGTTATCTTAAAGAGTTGAATCAATATGCAAGACTACAAACGAATAATGAGACAAAAAAATGATAGATGAATGATCGAACCACGAAGAATGCAATTACAGGCAAAGTGAAAAGAAGAAAGTCTGATATGTTTCACATGATAAAAATATAAAAACACAAATTAAATACTCAACCAATAAATCAAAGTCAAACAGATCAATCATCACAGACCAATGTCTAAAATAGAATGCGTGTTGACTATCGAGATTTCTCCAGAACTTTAACAAACGCAAATCACTGGACGAAACCAGACCCCCCCCCCCCACAAAGGTCGTTCTTAAATTACGTCGGTCTATCCTGATCTTAATTGAGTGAACCACTGGTGTAAAGAGAAAGCACCCACGTCTTAGCAGTGAAATAAGCTGAGTTCAAAGAACTTATTTGTTTTTTCAGACAAGTTAAACAGATGATTACTGCTCGTAAAAACCTAAGCGCAAATATTAAGAAGTTTAGAGACTCGACTAAGTAGCATCTAAATCAGAAGTCTTTGTAGAAAACTGAGAAAATAAGAGAAAGTAAGGAGCATAATATTCATAAGTTTACAAATGGCGAACATAAAGGTGTTGCGGAGTCTTCAAGCGTCTTTCAGATATTATCATCAATTATAAATTTCAATTATTAAGAAATATTCTTTGAATTTGATTCCAATTATAAAGAATGGCATCAACCTATGGAAGAAAGGACACGAAATTGGGAACTTTGACCGATGAGGAAAATCGCAAGGTCGTGGCGCCTGTTTCGTCATTTATATATCCATATCAAAGTTATTGTAATATTTGTTGTTTAAAGGTTCCAGGTAACTCTAGAAAGCACGATATAAGTAGCCAACATTTGAAAAATTTGATTTTAAAACTTAAACGACAAGACAAAAATGTAATACAAAAGGTGAAAAGAATATCAGAAACTTCAATGGAGGAAAATATATCAGAAAACACAAGTATAAATTCAACAGTAGAATTTTCGAAATTTCAAAAAACATCCCTTCCAACATCTTTTAGGCGAAAGATAAGTAACGATGGATATCTTGAGCCGGATTTTCCTGCACAATATTCTGCACAAAAATCTTACCCCAGGAAGTCATATGAAGTGGAAAGCGAAGGAAGATATGGTTTAAAAGAGAATGATAGTGACAAAATTGAAACAGTAAATATTTCATGCCAAAAGTGTCTCTTGGCACCTGTTTCGTCATTTATACATCCATTCCAACAATTTCAAGGCCTTTGTAATGTTTGTTGCGTTGAAGTTTCAGGATCAAGTAACTGGAGACAACACATTAAAGGTAGACAACATTTGAAAAAATTAATTTTAAGACAGGACGTGGAGGCTACACTCAAACGACAAGAGGAGAATGTAACAGAGGAGGAGAAAAGAATATTTGAAACTTCAATGGAGGAAAATGTATCAGAAAACAAAGGTATAAGTTCAATAGTAGAATTTCCAAAATTTCAAAAAACATCCCTTCCAACATCTTTTAGGCGAAAGATAAGTAACGATGGATATCTTGAGCCGGATTTTCCTGCACAATATTCTGCACAAAAATCTAACCCCAGGGAGTCATATGAAGTGGAAAGCGAAGGAAGATACGGTTTAAAAGAGAATGATTGTGACAAAATTGAAACAGTAAATATTTCACGCCAAAAGAGTCTCTTGGTACCTGTTTCGTCATTTATACATCCATATCAAAGTTATTGTAATATTTGTTGTTTAAAGGTTCCAGGTAACTCTAGAAAGCACGATATAAGTAGCCAACATTTGAAAAATTTATTTTTAAGAAAGGGTGTGGAGGACTCAAACGACAAGAGGAGAATGTAATAGAGGAGGAGAAAAGAATATTAGAATCTTCAATGGAGGAAAATGTACCAGAAAACACAAGTATAAGTTCAACAGTAGAATTTCAAAAAACATCCCTTCCAACATCTTTTAGGCGAAAGATAAGTAACGATGGATATCTTGAGTCGGATTTTCCTGCACAATATTCTGCACAAAAATCTTACCACAGGAAGTCATATGAAGTGGAAAACAAAGGAAGATATGGTTTAAAAGAGAATGATTGTGACAAAATTGAAACAGTAAATATTTCACGTCAAAAGAGTCTCTTGGTACCTGTTTCGTCATTTTTATATCCATATCAAAGTTATTGTAATATTTGTTTATTAAACGTTTCAGGATCAAGTAACTGGAGAGAGCACATTAAAGGTAGACAACATTTGAAAAATTTAATTTTAAGAAAGGATGTGGAGGCTACACTCAAACGACAAGAGGAGAATGTAATAGAGGAGGAGAAAAGAATATTAGAAACTTCAATGGAGGAAAATGTACCAGAAAACACAAGTATAAGTTCAACAGTAGAATTTCAAAAAACATCCCTTCCAACATCTTTTAGGCGAAAGATAAGTAACGATGGATATCTTGAGTCGGATTTTCCTGCACAATATTCTGCACAAAAATCTTACCACAGGAAGTCATATGAAGTGGAAAACAAAGGAAGATATGGTTTAAAAGAGAATGATTGTGACAAAATTGAAACAGTAAATATTTCACGTCAAAAGAGTCTCTTGGTACCTGTTTCGTCATTTTTATATCCATATCAAAGTTATTGTAATATTTGTTTATTAAACGTTTCAGGATCAAGTAACTGGAGAGAGCACATTAAAGGTAGACAACATTTGAAAAATTTAATTTTAAGAAAGGATGTGGAGGCTACACTCAAACGACAAGAGGAGAATGTAATAGAGGAGGAGAAAAGAATATTAGAAACTTCAATGGAGGAAAATGTACCAGAAAACACAAGTATAAGTTCAACAGTAGAATTTCTAAAATTTCGAAAAACATTCCTTCCAACATCTTTAAGGCGAAAGATAAGTAACGATGGATATCTTGAGCCGGATTTTCCTGCACAATATTCTGCACAAAAATCTTACCCCAGGAAGTCATACGAAGTGGAAAGCGAAGGAAGATGTGGTTTAAAAGAGAATGATAGTGACAAAATTGAAACAGTAAATATTTCATGCCAAAAGTGTCTCTTGGCACCTGTTTCGTCATTTATACATCCATTCAAACGATTTCAAGGCCATTGTAATGTTTGTTGCGTTGAAATTTCAGGATCAAGTAACTGGAGAGAGCACATTAAAGGTAGACAACATTTGAAAAAATTAATTTTAAGACAGGATGTGGAGGCTACACTCAAACGACAAGAGGAGAATGTAACAGAGGAGGAGAAAAGAATATTAGAAACTTCAATGGAGGAAAATGTACCAGAAAACACAAGTATAAGTTCAACAGTAGAATTTCTAAAATTTCGAAAAACATTCCTTCCAACATCTTTTAGACGAAAGATAGGTAATGATGGATATCTTGAGCCCGATTTTCCTGCACAATATTCTGCACAAAAATCTTACCCCAGGAAGGCACATGAAGTGGAAAGCGAAGGAAGATACGGTTTAAAAGAGAATGATTGTGACAAAAATAAAACCGTAAATATTTCACATGCTATGAAAATTCTTTTAAAGCTTCAAACCCTGTTAGGTGATGCAGAAAATATTCTATCTACTCAATCATATGCTCAGAGATCTCGTTTGAGATTGCAAGAAGGAAAATAAATTTTGCAAGATTTTGATATAACGTGTGGAGAAAGTGAGAAGTGAAATGAGCTCAAGAATTTGTCAGGTGGTATTAGAACATCAAAAATGGAGACATATGTTCAGAAATCTCTTTTGATAGAATTGAATATAACGGAAATTGCTGAAAAATTTGATATAAGGACGGAAGAAAGTCACTTATCAGTTGAAATTTATAATATTTTATTTCCTTTTGAAGCAAAATTATAGGATTTTGAATCATCAACAACGGAATCCTATCCTCATAAATACCATTTGAGAGATTTGAGTAAATCAGAAATTATGGAAGGTTGTGATGTAAAAAATAACGAAACTGAAAATGAAAAATGTGAAATTCTATTTAGTAAAAGATTAGAAGCTCAGCTCTTTTAAACAGAACTCTTATTGGAAGAGCTGGATATAATAGGAATTTCGAGAGAATGCGATTTAAAAGCGAAAGAAAATAAGTGGGAAAATATTAAAAAAGAAACTCCTTCTTAAGGCACAGGAAAAAAAACACAAGATATCAGAGCCTTTCAGTTGAAATCGAAAACATTTCCGTTCCAACTTCCTGCAACGTAAAAGATACTAAACTATCAACACCGAAATCTTATGCACTTATTCTGGAGTTAAAATCCGATATACGAGAGATGGAAAAAACAGTTAAATTGCGAAAACTGTGCTAGCAAGAAAAAAGATATTGAAATGGAAAACCGTAAAAGTAAAATTATTTCAAGTAATGCAAAACATTCTAAACTGAATATATTATCAATTAAAGCAACAGATATTTAATATCCTTTCTATGATAAACTGTATAATATTGGAGGAACATTACGATCAGCATATTGATGAAAAACTCCCTTTTATAGAACATGAGAAAATCGAAACTGTAGAAAAATGTCATATCGAAAAGGGAGAAATCGTACTGGGAAAATATGAAATTAATAATATTTCCAATAATGCGGAAAAATATCCTGAGATTCAGATCTTATCAAATACATTATCAAGAGTTTTAGATTTATGTTACTGCGATAGCTACAATATTGGAACACCTGGACCGGAATTTTATGTAGAATATTTAAAAGAAAGATTTCACTAGAGGCCCTGTATAGGTAGAGAGATTGGCCATCTGAAAATTGGACGCCATGTTTTGTCGTCGCTCGGATTGTTTAGCGTGCAATAGCTGAATGGTATTGCATGGTACTTAGGATTCCGGAAAAGAGTAGGGTAATATTTCATACAGATTTCAGTGTTCATGATTGGAAGCACTTTAGAAAACGGCTAGAAAAGGAAAAGTAAATTTTATGGCTTTTAAAAAAAAGGATATAATTTCACTTTGTTGTCTGTCCGTCTGTAGATAACGAACTTTTTGGTTTATACAGATAAATGAAAAAATCTTTTTTTGTTAGATAGGAATTAATGATATATTACAATTTACATTTTTCGAATCTCCCAAAAGTTATAACTGCGCCCTCTAACGGTGGAAAAAATTGAAAATTACGAAATATCAAACGAATATTCAAAACGATGTAGCTTTGTTAGAAGTTTAAAATTTTGGTGTTGAAATGTGAAGGTTAAGAAGTTGCCATTGGCAACAATCACTTGACCCTTTAGACCCAGGGGGGGGGGAGGTGAATGCAACTTTTTTTTTGTTTTAACGGAAAAGTGTATGTTTTTAGAGATAAATTAAAATTCGTTTTGGGTTGGACAAGTATCGATGAAATATTACAATTTTACACATTTTGCGAATTTCCCAAAAGCTATAATTGCGCCCTCTAACGGAGGAAAAAAATCGAAAAATCCCAAAAATTTCAAATGAATATTGCAAACGATGTAGTTATGTTTGAAATTTTGGTCGTGGAATGTGGCAGTCTTGAAAATTCCATTGACTAAAATGAGTTGACCCTAAGCCCAAGGTAGGTAAGAAACGGAAGGTTTTATTTTAAGAGCTGATTGAAAATTTATTTTTTATTTGGTTACTAATGAAATGTAATTCGCATTTTCAAAGGTAGTTTTAATTTATATCATCAGAGTTCATGTTTCTGGTAAAAATTTCGGCGTGTAGAGTTCTGTTATGGTAGAAATTCCAATGACATCAATTATCTGCGCACTATTTTCAGAGGAGCGAGAGAAAAGCAACTGTTTAAGTTTAAGAACTAAAAGACAAATACTTTTTATGTTTAATAATTACTAATAAAATACTACTATGTGCATTTCCCCCATCATACATTACAAAATAAATAACCCCTCAAGCAGCTGCTTGTACAGTCGCTCAAAAAAGTATCCGAACACTATGGTTGATTAGAGAATTCAGAAAAAATATCTGGCAATGATTTTTTTTAGAAATTAGTGATCTGGCAACCTTCGTGACATAAAAATATCTGGCAATGATTTTTTTAGAAATTAGTGATCTGGCAACCTTCGTGACACGAAGGTTGCCAGATCACTAATTTCTAAAAAAATCATTGCCAGATATTTTTTCTGAATTCTCTAATCAACCATAGTGTTCGGATACTTTTTTGAGCGACTGTACAGAGGTCTGACAGGAAACTGTCAGTTTATACGCCATAGTAGAAGGTCCAGGAGGATGGCGGGACCTCAGCAGAAAAACAACACGAACATCCATAATTAAAACTTTTAAGGAGTGAAGAAGTCGGCAAAGAAAGAACTTCATTCTCTTTGAAAATGAGATTCCCATATTCGCCAGAGGCGATATGCGTTCTTCTAGTTATTTTACACTTTTAGTAACCTCTGACAGTGGAAATTCGAACAACTGTATAATTGAGAAAATAAACTATTAATATTTTATTAGTACTTGTAATGTTCAAAAAAAGTTTTTCATTTATCTCTTAAAGCAGAAAAGTTGCATTTTACCAACGGGACAAATAATTACTATTAGGGTAAACCTAATAGTAATGACTTGATCATTACACTCTATGACCAAAAATTTAAGTTTTTAGCAAAAACAGATCGTTTTCAGTATTTATTTAAAGATTTGGTATTTTCCAGCTTTTTTCCGCCACTAGAGGTCGCATTTCGAGTTTTTATTTACCGCCTTTAGCACTCTCGAACACTGGAAATTCCAACTGATGGGTATTTGAAAAATGTAAATATTAATATTTTTGTGGAATTTTTTTTTCCGACATACAGGATTCGAACCCGCATCTCTTCAGAAACATGCCAGAGTATTCTAACTTGAACTAATGCTATTTTTTTACACAAAAACATTTATTGATTTATAGACGTTTAAACGTCTACAGGTAACGCCGATGTTATCAAATATTGTTTAAATCATTAATAACGCTAAATAGTGTGATGTGACTTCATTATTTATATCAATCTTACTCAGAGCAATAAAAAAAGAAATAGATGCCACCCGAGATCATAGATGTCATGTGGAGGCGCCCAAAATTCACGCGAAGAGTGATAGTCATTATTAGTGGAAAAAATACAGACGGCATAAGTTCAACAGGCTAGAATACTCTGGCATGTTTCTGGAGAGATACGGTTTCGAATCCCGTATATAGGCGAAGTTTTTTCCACAAAAACATTTATTGATTTATAGACGTTTAAACGTCTACAGGTAACACTGAGATTATCAAATATTGTTTAAATTATTAATATTTTGTTAATGCCTGTAAAACAAAAAAAATATATATATAGTTTCGTTTATCTCTTTAAGAAAAAGTTTCATTTTCGCACCCCTTTTGGCTAAGACGTCAAAGCCTTGTGGCCATTGTAAACCTTCTGACCATTACACTCTACTACCAAAATTTCAGATTTCCAGTGTAAATAGTTTGTTTGCAATATTCGTTTAAAATTTCAGTGTTTTCCGTCTTTTCACACCGCTAGAGGGCGCTATTAAAGTTATTGAAATTTTTCAAAATTGCGAATCGCAATATTTGTTCGACATCTATCCAACCCAAAAAGAATGTTTCATTTAGCAATAAAACTAAAAAAAAATTGATAAAAGTGAACTTTGTCTAGAAACGTACAGACAGGTGGAAAGACAGATGGACAGACAACAGTTAACAGAGAGACGGACAGACAGACGAACAAATACTGGCATAGGCAGACGACAAAGTGAAAACATTAGCTCGTTTTTCAAACGGACCTTAAAAGAATTTAATTGTTGGTTTTCAGTTAGCTCATTTCACTTTTGCAGCCGATTGCCGTCTTCTGAAGTTTCTCGGAAAAAAATATTCATTAATTTATTTCTTTGAGTGAAAATTTTACACCCGAATGCAGCGCCGTGAGGCATTCATAAAATATTACAGCTTTTATAGATGAAAAAAGAGGTAGAAATATATAAAACTATAAAAACTGAGATATTTTAACTTGGTACATACAATAATTCATTGGCTTTCGTCTCACGATACGACAAAACATGGCGTCCATAAACCACGTGACTCAATCAACCAATGGCAGTGAATCACGAAGATGGCCAGCCTCTAACTATACAGGACCTTTAGATTTCACCAGAAGGAATTGAAAAGAAAAAGAAATCTGGAAAAATATAGTGTATATATTTTATCCTTTTGAGATATGTGATGTTGGTACATGTGGTTTGGAATCTTATGCACTGTATATATATGGTAAGCTCCATCGAAGAAAATTGGTGAGAGGAATTATAGGAAATTTTTACGTAAATGAAAAAAATTCAGCAGAAAAGCGTAAAAGTGGAAATACTTCCCATGTTAATGAAAAACCAATTTTCAAAAGTATGACGTCACTCTTAACATCGATATTAGAATTTAGAGGAAAAATTGTCTTGAGACGTGCAGGATACGAATTCATGAACTTGTAATATTTAAGTTGCTCTGCCATTGAGCTGCCTGCAGCCGAGTAATATTTCCTCTATTTAATGATACGAACTATTATACATTGACTAGACTACTCAAATATCGGTGTCACTTGAAGGCAGTTCATATCCGTTTCAAATTGCATCCTAAAGTAGATGAAATATATGTCATGAGTGTTATCATGTATTATATATATTCCAATCTGGTACGTTAAGAGATATTTTCTCTAGTATCAGTTGTTATATTGTAACTTTTTGAAGATGAAATCTGGCCATACCATTAGATGGGAATAGTAGTTTCATGCATAGATTGCACACAGCCTCCTCTAGGACATTGCCTGTCGATTCCAGACAAAATCATGTTCCTTCTTAACGAAGTTTCTCCCGCTTGAGGGTGCTGATGGCCTAAAAACAACAAACGTGATATAACACTTTGTCTTATTGTAGCAAGCATACCATACGTTTTTAAATTTTAAAGTGTTTTATTCTTAGTTTCATTTGTGCGTCATTTTTTATTCCTTTAATTCAGTTTCATCATAATTTCCTGAAGATATATATATATATAAATTCTTCTGATGATATATATATATAAATTTTATTTCGAGTTATAGAGAGTAGTTTGTTAAAGGTATGAAGGAAATATATAACTGGATTTGTAATGAAAGAAAAGGCTAAGAAATTTGTGATATCTCCACTGGCATAAAAAATAAATATCATTATTATGTAGATTATTTGTTGTGGAATTTTGGTTAGCAGTTAAGCACTGAATGATTAAAGGCCACACAGTGACTACCTCGCAGTGAAAAAGACAACATTTCAAAAGGACAAATGTGATTTCAATGGTAATTGAATGTATTTCAGCATATTGATTAGTAATATTCAATGATTTTAATTATTTTATTGAATAAATTAAAATTATTAGACTGTATGATTTAATAATAATAGTAATTCCATGTGAATTACAGAATTTCTGTATTTTTCTAACTGGAAAATTCAAAGTTAATTAGCATTATTTCCAAATATATGGGGTAATCCTTGCCCAATGACTGTGTTAAGTGATTTCACATGTCAATGGTGATTATTAGCATTCATTTCGCCTTTTAAATTTCCAAATGACTATTATCTTAAGATTTTTTCACTGAGGATGCAATGTGAGTCACAGTGAAAGATGTCTCTCCAAACTTCACGAAGGACAGATAAGATGTAGTGCTTAATTTGCTAAATAATAAATTACGACATAGCATATTAAATATATTTGAGATAAACTAAATATATATGGCCCAATGTTTCAGAAGGTTACAAATATTTTAATACCTTATGTTTTATCCAATCTGCTCTTAGTTGAAATGTTAGCATTTGATAATTTCTATGGTGATTTAAAAAATACTATCATAAGAATTTAAAAACAACGCTGTATGGCCTGAAGCCTTTTGAGATCATTATCTTTAACAGACACACGAATAATAGCTATCGTTATTAATAGGATGGATATTTCTAATCTTTTTGAGGAAACCATTTTAAACAGTTTTCATTCAAGTTCACAAAATGTTTCCCCATTGTTTATTGGACTATTTATAAACTAAAGGTCTTTTTCTCATCAAATATTTAAATTAACTAAATATAATGTAACTTAATTGAAAGAAATTATTTATTCAAGATAATTTTGTAAAAACATAATAACTTGTACCATGCCTATTTTAGTAATTTTTGCCTGTAATAAATTAAATGCAGGTGTATCATTTTTAAAACTATTTCCAAAATTCCTACTGCATGTTTTGTATATGTCCCTTGAATAACTAAATTTGCAGCATATGCATATGTCCCTTGAATAACTAAATATAACTTAATATTAAAAGAAAAGAAAGGAATGAAGTGGTATTTAATAATTTAGCAGTTCCTATTCACAGATGATGAAATGTACATATTGGTGTTCCCCTAATGAAGAGAGCTACTTTGATGTATTTTGCTGTTTTAAATTTTTAACATAAAATATACTTGGAATAAATATATTTTGGAAAATACATTGTGTCTTTTATTCACAAAGTATTACAGAAAAAATCCAGCAATTTAATGTTCTTGTGGCCAGATATTCATAATAATTTTACTGTTTCAAAACTAGGTATTTCAATAATAAATTTTTCCCCACTGCCACATTACTTTATGGAGATAATATTAAAAGCTGTACATGATTAAATTTATAAATTTATATTGAAACATAGAAGATAGGTTTTCAAAACTAGAGCTCTGAAAAATAACTTGTAAGAAAATGATTAAGTCCATAAAAAAAAACCGTGAGCAGAAAGAAAAATTGATTATTATTTAAAATTTTACTAGTCTATAAGTTTAAGTACATGCTCTCCAAAAATTCCATAGTTTTGAGACAAAAAAAAAAGCACTTTTGAACAGTTCTGGGACAAAATACTAAAGCAACTCTTTAACAGTTCCATCTAAGGATTGTCATAAAACGGCAATTTACTTATTATTTAGCCGTATGTTTATGAACTACTTCCTCTATCGGCATTACTAAACAGTTTTTCTTTTTCCACATTATCAAATAACTGATATTTTTGGTTGTGTATCTTATAAATGCGTCAATGACAGTACTTCATACATTGAAACGCACTCTTAGCTTTATGTATGCAGACGGCCAGTGTCATCTGGTGGCCAGCGCACGAACTAGCCGGAATAGGTTTTTTCGCATTTTGAGGCTGATTCAAAAGGCAGTGTTGTAGAGGAGGCGGTGGATTGCGTAACATCAAGAGCAGTGGCGGACTGGCCAGGGTGTCAGCTTTCCTATGTCAAGTGGGCCCTCTGGACCCCTGATGAAGTGGGTCCCCTAAAAAATTAGACAAAATGTTAAAAATAATAGTCTTATAGTTGTGAGTGGGCTCCCTTTGTCTCCTGGCAACCAATATTTTTAGACCCAGTCCGCCACTGATCCAGTACGTACTGCTAATTGCCTTCCCTTTGATACATTTTTTTAAAATTTGACTATAAATCTGAACCTGGGTGGTTTAAACTAACATTTTATTCTTATCAGAAATTTTCTTCTCATGTTAATATTTAAAAATGAGGAAAAGATTTAACAAGCACATAGCAGAATATTAACAGAAATTCTAAGAGTTTTGTGTGCTATTAAAAAAAAATGTAGGCTAGCCGCAAAGGATTTCGCTGAAATTCGGCCATTATTTCAGAGACTGCAGGCGTTTCCCCGTTTTCTATTATAGAACTTTTGAATCTGGCAATTGTGGCATTCGAATTATCAGTTCAATGTAATATGGTACACCTGCGTTGGGAAATGTAATCAACACAAAATTTGCGAAATTTAGGTAAGATTTTACGAGTAAATAATCTGAATAATAATGACCTAATTTAATGTTAAATGCATTTGATACGAAGCTGTAATAAATATAGTCGATTGATTCAATGTAGCCTGTTTAGCTGAATATGTTTAATGGCGTTACCGAATACAATGAGCATTTTGTTTTTTCTTTTAACTTTTCGAAGCAAGATTATTCTTAATAAAATTGTTCCACTTAAATGGAATAACAAAGGACACAAGCTTTGTTGAATCGCCACAATCCACACTTTAATGTTTTGTATACAATTTTAAGAATGAACCCAGATGTATAGGTAGAAAAAACTTAATCGCTGTCAGTATTGTATATGAAAAGTAGGCAATTTTTCCGTAGAATTACTGGTGGCCGCCATGTTGTCATAGTCGGAGTACTGCGAGATAGATTTTAGCGGAGTATTACGGACTGGTTTCTATTTTGAAGCTGGCGCCAATAAGAGATAGTTTGCTCACGGTAGACTAAGATTAGCTAATCAAAGTCGCCTGTAATTTGGTTTTAGCCTCTGGTCTGCGGTTTATCTACAAAACCAGATTATTTTCGGGGTAAATAAATTGGCTGCCGTCAGCACCTTTGCTTCCGCAGAGCGGAATTAACTCTCGAATCGTTATTAAGTTAATAGTCATTATACCTGATATAACACTATGTTTTGAGACCTTAGTATCAGTTTATGTTTTAACTGACAGGTTGTACATTCAGCTGAGAATGGTGAGTGGATTTCCCTCCCTTTGCTCAGTAGTGGTGCAGGCTCGTAACCTGTAGTTCCCAGGTTCTAGACCCACCTGTGCCAGCGTTGAGATTTATCTCCGCAAAACTCCTCGTCCTGCCTGCAGTCAGTAAGGGATACCGATGGGCTTAGAAAGACCGTCGTCCATCGGCTGGGCTGTTAAGCGTGGTTCCGTATGTTGGAGAGTCATACCCTATGCACGTTAAAGAACACGCTGGATGTCCTTGATGGGTGGCTACCATATATCACCTAAGATCTGTCTAGTGGTCCCCTCCCCCTAACGTTCTCTGAGCCCTCGGATCTTTCTGACCTGGCCATTTAGTCCATTGTGTGCAAAAAAAGTGCCGCTCACAAGTAAAACAACTCAACCCTAGCCTTGGGTATTTGACATTATGCCGCTAACCAAAACCCTTGTTCTATGCCCAGGCAAAGATTGCTTGCCCTGTCACTAATTGTTTGTTGGGCTATTGCCGAACATTCTGAGTTTAGATATTTTGCTTAAAGCTGTAATTTTAATATACCCAAGATAGATTACACTTGCATTTCATGTGAGCTGCGTTTTCCTCTTTCGTTATTCCGTTGGGGGGGGGGGGGAAATGACTAAATTGGTTACAGTTTTAAACTACACAGTTCACTGTATCTTGCCTGAATATATTATGGTCATTTTTTATTTCTCAGTATAAAGGTAAAATAGCTTTCTTAGTTTGGGTATTGATACCATATTAACTTGTTGCCCATTTTTAACACTAGCGTCATGCAGGCACTCGATATACTTTTTGGGTTGTGTTGGGTTGTTTTACCTCTGAGCGGCACTTTTTTTGCACACAATGGGCTAAATGGCCAAGGTCACATGGACCCCGAAGGCTCAGAGAAGGTTGGGGGAGGGGACCCACTGGAACAGCTGTTGGGAGACAGATGGTAGCCTCCCGTCAAGGCCATCCAGCGTGTTCTTTAACGTGCACAGGGTATGGCTCTCCCGCACACGGCTTAACGTCCCATCCGACGGACGGCGGCCTTTCTAAGCCCATCGGTGTCGCCTACTGACCGTGGGCAGGGCGGGGAATTTTTGCGGAGATAAATCTCAACGCTGAATCAGCTGGGACTCGAACCTGGGAACTACAGATTACGAGCCTGTCGCGCTACCGACTGAGCCACCTCCGCCCCCACTCGATAGGCGTAACTGAACAAAGTAATGGAAAGCAAAATATTTAGGCACCTTCAGCAAGAAGCAAAGCCTCTTGGCACCACTGTGAGCAATATTGATGAACAATTCAACAACAGATGGGTAGCGCACCAGTCATCTAGTCACGACTTTTATATAGGTAAATTTGAGGGGGTATTTCTTTTATATAAGATTATATCACATATTTTATAAGAAATATTGTGGTATTTATGTTTATTAAGATTGTTATAGAAATTAAACTTTATCATCATATTTATTATTCACATTTTAGCATCGTCCATAAATTGCATAAATACTGTGGTAGCTTAATTTTAAATTCTTTCTCTATTTAATACCACGTTTGGCCGTACCCTCTCCTCCCTGCCTTGTTGCATAACACTTCTTTTATAAAGGTTTTTCACTTTTTGTGCACTTTTTTATAATTCAGTTCAGCAGTAATTAATTACAAGTGATAATCTATATAAAATAGCAGTATAGACATCACCTGGCCAGTTCTGTGACCATTCGTTTGCGGCAGTGCATATGTTTTGACAGTCTTCCAAAGGATACGCCTATTGAAAGCGCGCAAAAGATTGATTTTTTTTTTACACATTTTGGCCCTCCCGGTTCCCAAATTGCACAGGTTTTTCCTGTGCTGTTCCGTTCTATGTATACTTAAAAGTCGAATCACATCGCTGATTAACACCGATTTTCAATTTAAAATCATTTATTTTTGCACGTCAAGAATCCATTGAATTTAAATGGGAAAGTTTCTTTGTAAATAAATTGACTGATTTTTTTCATCAGAAATTATCATGAAAAAATGGAAAAATTTCCAGTTGCAGAAATAAGAACATGGCGTTACGTAACACCATTTCCAATTTCCCACCCCTACCCCAGCTGGGTCAGCGTTGAGCTTTATCTCCGCAACATTCCCCGCTCTGCCCACTGTCAGTAGGGGACACCGATGGGCTGAGCCATACTCTGTGCATGTTAAAGAACACGCTGGATGGCCTTGACGGAAGGCTACCAGATGTCCCCCAACCTTCTATGAGCCTTCGGGGTCCATGTGACCTGGTGTGCATAAAACAAAACCCATGGTGTGCAAAAAAGTGCCGCTCAGAGGTAAAACAACCCAACCCACCCCTAGTTACGTGATTTATGGACGACTAGTTATACATTAAGTTTTTGAATTCATATATGTATGTACACAGATCAAAACTCAAAATATTTGCCTAAAATGTAATTTTTTTGTTTTAGATGTCAGAAGTTTTAGGTTTTGTTCATCAACTGTAGTGTTCTTCTATCTAAAATTTTTAAATATAAAGGACATTAAGCTTCAGAATTTCCTGAGAAAAATTAAATATTTAATGCTGTTGAAATTGGATCATTTACAGGTGAGATGTAATCTGTAGTTAAAACTGTTCAGAACAGTTGAATGAACAGTCACTAACTTTCCACCCCAGAGGTATATGCTTTTTTTTTATATGAAACATATCTTACCCTTATGTATGGTCAAAGAAGTATGAAGGAAAGGAGGAAAAGAATGTTAATGAAAATACAGCAAATGAAAGATAAGGATGGCAGTAGTAAAGATGGAGGACAAGAGAGCAGACAAGCATCAGAGTACAGTAGGAAAAATCAGTTGAATAGTTCTTGCAATAGCAGAGAATATTCAGTAGGAGGAGGTGGATGGCGGAAATGTTCAAATCCATTTTATTGTAGCAAATGTAATGTTGAAACATCTGGAAGAATAAATTTTATGCAGCACACTGCAGGTGCAAGGCATCAGAGGAAAACTAAAAATGCTGAACAACTTACCATGGAGGAGGCAAAGGACCAGAAATGCCAAGCTGAAAAATGTAGCATGCACAATAATGATGTAACACACATTAGCGAAGATAAGCGGTGTGGTATTGGTGATCCTTACGATAAGAATAATCGTTCAATGGATCGAAGTTCACTAAATAAAATATTGGAAACTTCATTCCCATTTGATCATTCCTTTGCCGGCTCATTTGATTGCGACACACATACTACAGCAGAAGATAAACTATGTAGTGTTGGTGATCCTTATAATGTAGAGGATCGTTCAATAGATCGAAACTTATTAAAAAGAACATTGGATTTGAGCCAATCATTGCCATTTGAGCATTCATGTTCTAGCTCTTGTGACTGCAACACACGTACTACAGAAGATAAACTATGTGGTATTGTTGATCCTTATAATGAAAATGATAATTCAGTAGATCGAAGCATAAAAAGACCGTTGGAAACTTCATTGCCATTTGATCATTCATATTCTAATACACGTATTACAGAAGATAAAATATGTGGTACTGTTGATCCTTATATTGAAAATGATGGTTCAATAGATCGAAGCTTATTAAGAAGAGCATTGAAAGCTTCATTGCCATTTGATCATTCATGTTCTAGCTTTTGTGATTGCAACATACCTACTGCAGGAGAAGATAAACAGTGTGGTATTGATGATGATCCTTATAATGAAGATGATCGTTCAGTAGATCAAAGCTCATTAAAAATAGCATTGGAAGCTACATTGTCATTTGATCATTCCTTCTCCGGCCCATTTGATGGCAACATATGTACCACAGATGACGCTGAACCGTGTAGTAGTGGTGATCCTTACAATGAGGAAGATGATTCAATAGATCGAAGCTCATCAAACAGAGCATTGGGAGCTTCATCGCCTTTTAATCATTCGTGTTCCAGCTCAATTGATTGCAACATACGTACCACAGAAGACGATAAACTGTATAGTATTGGTGATCCTTATAGTGAAGATGATCGTTCAACAGATCTAAGCTCAATAAATGGAGCATTGGAAACTGCATTGTCATTTGATCATTCCTGTTCTAGCTCTTGTGATTGTAGTACACGTAGGATGGCAGGATCTGAATTTTCTTACAAAGAGCACATCTTCGAATATGATGCATGTAACAGAATGAGAGAAGAGGAATATATGGAAAGTGAAAATAAAGAACCTGAGGCTCTAATAGATAATGATTTTCATGGATGTGACAAAAGCATAAAATATGATTTGGAGAACGAAAGAGAAAAAATTCGGAGTACTTCAAACGGCTCAGTTGATGCTTTGTTACCTTTGTATTGCGATTTATGCGACGTTTTTGCGTCTGGACCAGTTCCTTATGAGCAACATGTTAAAGGTGGACCCCATTTAAAGCAACTTACAAAAATTGAAATGTTGAAGTTATATGATAATCAGCAGAAAGAATTAGAGTTGAAGTATGGTACAAAACCCAGTGACAAAACAGTATTTGAAGGGAAGCACGTTAAGATATGTACACAGCATTCAAATGGCGAAAAAAGTGACTCAAAAGCGTCAGAGATTGTTGATGCATCGCCTGATTTTTCTATTGAGTTTCATTGCAACGTTTGTGGTATAGCAACATCTGGAGTAACTTGTTATATTCAGCATGTAGAAGGAAAGTATCATCAGGCAGCGATGAGTAAAATGTATGAGGTGGATAACTTTGGTTTAGGATTTAGACTGAATGCAAATGTTGATGACAGTGGGAAAGGTATAGGATATATCCAAAACAACGCGGATCACTCCAAAGAGGAAGAGGCTTCAAAGAAGAGAGTTTTAGATCCTTTTGTTGATTTTTCGATATTGTTCCATTGTCATATATGCAATTTCTCAGGATGTGGACTCATTGCTTACAAAAAACACCTTAATGGTGAATTACATAAGAAAAGTCTTAAGAGAGAGGAGCTAATGAAAAGCTCTGCAATAAAGAAAGAAATGGAAGGGAAAAATCGGAACGAAACAGATAAACTAAATATTTTGCAAGGACCTCACTGGTGTCAATTTGACAACCGTTTCTCCGTGATTACTTCATGCTCTGATAGAAACTATCAAAAGCCATTACCTAGATTGCAGACACGTTTGTATTCACCTTTTTATTGCAATGTGTGTGATATTGCAGCTTATGGTTTCACGTCTTATCAGCAGCATCTTAGGGGTAAACCTCATCGCAAAAAGCTGCTCGCAACAGAATTACATAGTCGTATTGATTCACCTTTTTACTGCACTGTTTGCAATACTGAAACTTCTGGTCGTGTGTCTTATCAACAACATCTTAAAGGTAAACCTCATGTGAAAAAGTTGTGCAAATTGCAATTCTCAAGAGCATATGGAATTTACAAGAATGAAATAGAAGAGTACAATAGCTGTGAAACTTTTTACTCGGCTACGAATAATCATAACAAACAAAATTCTTCTGGTGTAACTTATAGCAAAGATGAAAAATCAAATAATTCCCTTACCAAACCGGGTGATTTTTTGGTTTCCTTCTTTCCTGCTGCAGCACATGCGACATTTCAGTCTTTAAACCGTTTTCCTATGCACAACGTCGTGGCGCAGTCTTATCAGAAAGAAAATATGATGAGTTATGTGAAATCTTACGAGATATCAAAATAAGGCACAGAGTAAAATAAACTTAATTCTTGGTTTACAGGAAAAGATATGAAGTACATTTAAGAAAGTAAAAATGTATTGTTTGTTTACGTATGAATCTTTCCTGTTTCCTCTTATTTATTACTACTTCTTTAGAGTTTTAAACGCGATATTCTAAATGAGTTTCTTTAGAAATAGCGTGAAAATGTTTTGCATATAAGTGAAGAATGATGTTAAAATACACGTGAAATGTTAACTGTAAAGTTCTGATGCTTAACTTCGGATTTCAAAAGCTTTTTTGTATCTGTAAAATGAATATAAGTTATACAGTAAATGAATATGTTATTCAAAAAACGCCATTTTAATTCGCCAATATGAAATTATTTATTATAAACTGTAGGCTTTGTGAATGGTTCAAATTTAATCACATTTACTCAAATGTGTGTAAAACAGTTTTTAAACATGTAAGTTTATTGAACAGTTCAGTTTTTAAACATTTTTCTGTTATATGACTAATAATATAATATGATTATATTTGCTGTTATAAATAAATGTTTCTGAATAAATATTGGCAGACATTTGTATATATATATACATCCATGCATTCATTTTTTCACAAGATAAGCTTTTAAGTGTGACAATTGACGTATTTAGTGGAATATGTAAGCGTTAGCACAAAAATGGCATTTTAGAAAAATCTGTGTAAGTAAAAGACGGGGAAAAAAAACCCTGCACTAATTGCATTCAACGAAATTTTGTGGAAATGCTTGTTTTCCCATTTTTAAACTATGAGAGCTTTTCTCAAACCCTAATTGTGTTAACACTGTTAGTTCACCATTTAACTTCTACGACACCATTCAAAGTTGGCATCGTGAGCAGAATTCAGCTTATCATCTAAAACCAAAATTAGCTGTCTTGAACAGAATTTAGCTCCTACCCCGCCATCTCCCCCTAAAAAAAGTTGCCACCCAATGCGTAAGCATCTGCCTCATCATTAAAAAGAGTGTTTATTTTAATTACAATGTATTAATATGAGTTCAACTGAAAGGTAAAGATCTCCAGTGACATTTTCCTGTATAAAGCACAGTTTCAAAGGGAGCTGTGACTGTGACTTTCCAGTCGCATATCAACGTGGAGGGTCCGAATACTTCTAAAATGGTGCAGTTTTCCTAAAATCGAAAGTATTAATATGGAAATTTGCTGGATTTCATTTGAATTTCTATAGGTCCTCCTCCTAGCTTTATTTTTCTCTGCTTTTGTTTAAAAAGTTAAAATTATTTTGAATGAAAAAATAATCATCTAGTATTCACAGTTGCCGCCTTGGTAGCTGAATGATTAAACATTGAAGCAGTGGCATGTACTTGTAATGTTTGTGACATTTATTCTGCATTTTACTGTTCCACATCTTAATGTTTGGAAGTTCATTATGCGCTTTCAATATTTTAGTTTTATGGATATTGTTCTCTCAGTCAATGCCTATAGAAATGGCAATATACTGTGCTAATAAAATTTACAAAATTTCACCTAAAGTTTAGCTTTAATACCTAAAGGAAGTACAAGAAACAACTGTAGTTATGACTGTAAGAGATAAGTTACAACCTCCAGAAAAGAAGTAAACGAGAGCAATGAAACACCGATAAGTAGAAACCTAAGGCAGCTGTAAAATGTTGCATAACACGTTACATGTGATGCTCTCAGAGCATTCGTTATGTGATCTTTCTCGGCATAAGGCCAACGAGGAGCGTGCGTTTGTGTAAGTTTCAGTGGAAATAGAAACACGATGACGGGAAGGAAAGGAGATATAACAGTGCCCTCACGGTTCCACGGCCAGAACGAATCACGTTCAAGGGTGACTATATATATGCATAAGACTCAGTAAGTATCACAGACTAGTTTCTGAAAGTGGTTAACGGAATCTGTGGTTGATTGTAACTTCTGTGTCTCGCCTGGACGCTGCATGTCGCTTCTAGTGTACAAACCATTCACAGCTGGCTTAGCAACTAGCCCTAATCCTGTGGTAAGTAACATAAGGATAGTTTCTCCGTAATGTATTATTTAATTTGAATTATATTGGGATCTAGTGAAAATTTTTATGATATCGAACAACATCAAAATGAAGCTTTGTGGATAAATTTCCTTTGGACAAAGGTTTATATCTCGTAGAATGTGAAGTTTAAATAACATTCTGAGAAGAGGAGAACAGCTATCCCGCACAATGGGAAAACTTCCAGTAAATCACTCTACTGTAAAATTTTAATGATAAAATGCTTAATTGGTTAATGTGGCAAATTCGTAATTAGATAATCAAGTCTCATGACATGAGAGTAAAATTTATATTACTGGGAGACTGTTATATACAGAGAATTAAGGATGTTGTTTTGTTCTATAGCCAATTTTTTTGACATGCTTCTATTTTTATATTTTTTGATCATGCTAATTGTACTGGTGTGAAGACCATGTCCTGCAAGATGTAATATTTTAATCTTGTTAACTACTTATATGCGTATTAAATTTAAAAGATTTGGTGAAAAGAAAGTATAGAAATAAGCTTGTGTCTTATATACAAACAAATACACCTAGACCATATTATCAAAAGTGTTTGGACACTGCCATGTTATTCCAAGTCCCCAAGCTTGAAAACACGCCTTTGAAAAAAAAATGAGATAAGGGATAAATAATTTCGAAAGATATTGAAGTTGACTTCTAACAACAGACGGAGCCATACAATAGTCCTGAAAACATTTTGACTTCAAAATTAAAGAAAATGAAAGAATCATTGTACAGACCTGCAAAAATTGCATTTATTTTTTTAAACGATTTGTTGTAGCCAATAGTGGATTTAGAGATCTTGGGACCCTAAGGGCCGCTTAGTCTTCTTATCAGTAAATCCGCCCCTGGTTGTAACAGTTTTTATTTATGTTTAACTGTTGAGGTAATTTTTTTGACCAGCAACGCTGCTATTAAAATGCTTCAGCCTTTATAACTCATTAAGTATTAAACAAATAGTGTTGAAAATCGTAATTTAGAGACTTTAGTGAGATCTTGACTTAGTCTCCAGAAAGGTTTTTCGAATGTAACTTTTCATTCAAATGACACTGGTGTGTCCGAACAGCTTTTCTAATGTGTATATTTAAAATCACTTTCTAAAGAAGTGATTCTCAAAGGGGACGTTTGGTTTGTTAAACCGATTACGGGGGAGATATCACCATCTAGTTTTAAACTTGTTTTATAGAGGAAAAGCTAATTTAAAGCTAATAATACTTGTTAAAGGGGGCGTCGGGCACCAAAAGATTGGAAACCACTCTATTCAAGTAAATCTGTAAAATTGACAAGACTTGTGTATCAGTTTAAGCATTTTTCTCGTTAAGAATAAAAGAATATTCATGGGTGGTCAAATCATGATTCTCTACAATAGGAGTTCTCAACGTGGGGTACGCCGTGAGAGCTCAAAAGTCGCTAGACATGTTTTATATATATGTGTGTGTGTTTTATTCCCATTGTTATAATATAACTATTGTTTTATCTATCTATACAAGGGGTACATACACATTTCCAGGGGGGACGTGAAGCATAAAAGTTTGAGAAACACTGCTCAAGAAGTTGCTTTGCTGCTCGCGCAAGATATCCTCGTATTAAGTGGGAGAAAATTTCTCGTTCCCGAATTTTGACAGAACAACAATTATCGTAAGCTGCTTCTTGGTATTAAGAAGTTTGTAATTATGCAATTTTGTTCTCCGCTTTTTTATTTCAAAATAGAAATTACTATTACATCAAATTCGTGTTTTTATTCAATGCAATTTCAAGCTGTAATAAAAATGAAAAGGATTTACGAAAACAGATTTAAAATGAGGAAAATACACTAGGAGTGCGATTATAAATGATCGTAAAGAACATGTCATCCTTAACATTTAAAATGCCGATCTCTATGCCATGCACCTAATCCGCTCCGAATTTAGTTACTAAAAAAAATTGAATTGAACCTCAAATATTGCACTCTTTACCTCATCCCGGTGGACAAAAATCTTTTTCCTTTTTCCAATAAAACTGAATTTCGAAAAATAGAAAACGAGAGCAGACTGAGAAATACTTTTGTTTTCAAGTACAGTATTGTTTTCAGCTCTCAATGGCATGAATCCAGACTCCTCCCTTCTAGCCAAAATTATTCGTACGATTCTCTAAGTCGGTGCCAGAGCCGTCGATTCTGGTTCAAGTCCTGCAGTACGCCATATTGTCAACCTTCGTTTCTAAAGCAGTTCCCTAAATAGCTTTGTCAGCTATTATTGACAATAGAAACCGACTCGGAAATTCTTCTGTTTCCAGGTACGCTATTGTTTTAGCTTCTAATGGCAAGAATCCAGACTCCCGCATCTTACTCTGGAAAGTTGTCAAGTTTCTTATTTTATGTCTGTGCAACCTGTTTGGCTCCTCAGTTAGTGGTTGTGAAACAATCTGTTAAGAATGAAATTATGCCCAAACCGTAAGATATCGTCATGTGATCCCCAAATCGACGTATAGAGCAGCATTTCTCAAATAACACTAGCGGAACAACACATTCATATATAACATGAACGTATATTTAATGAACGGAATATAGTCAAACAGTTTTCCCTAATACCATTGCCATTTATAAGAATTCAAATTCAGAAAAATATTCAAGACGGTGTTCAATTTCTGAAACAATGGCTATTATAAAGTATTTACGTTACAAAAACGTTTCTTATTGCACTGCACTATGAAATTTATTAATGTATAATTACCCAGAGCCCAGTTGTCTGAATAATCGGTGTTTCACTATAGGGTAATTTTACTCTAATTGCGGCAATGATTGGGATCATGGCCAAATATTTGCCAAAAATTACTGAAGCAATTTTTTAATAAATTAGAAGATGATTTAATTTTAAACGTTATGAAAAAATAAATTTTTATTGTCATATACACGTTATACGACTTAGATTTGAACAGATTATTTGTTCGGTTCAGAGAATATTACTATGTTCCGTTACTAATCGTTCGTCAAGCGTTTCCCGTATCGTTAAAAATAATAATCAGGTATTGATAAACGTGATTTTATTTTGAATGGTACCTGATTATTAATATTTGAATTATATTATAATATTGAACCTCTATTCGATAATCCCGCTAAAAAAACTTTTTCATCTACACCCATTGTCATCATGATAGTTAAACAGCCTAATTGTGATTAAATTAAATCAGTAAATGTACCGCGGATTAATTTGTGTTACGGAATGTAACATAGGGAAACGACCCTTTTTGTTTTCAATAAAAGCGTGAGAATAAAAGCCTATACATGTGCATGGGTTAAATCAGGAACAAGAAATTATCAAAGTAAAATTCATGTGCTGTACAGTATTCTCATTGGTAGAGGAGTAGAACCGAGCTTTCCAGTGGAGTATAACGTATAATAAATAAATAAATATAATATGCAACGGCTTTCGGCTCTTGCAACAGTTGAAGCAAGTTGGCTATTTTTTGCTCGTGTGATGTTTTTATTGTGATATTATTTTTTGGACTTTTGCTAGACTATTTATCCAGAGACTTCCGAAAATATGGGAGGCAAGAGAGGTAAGCCAAACAACTATAACAATTAAATGTAAAAAACTTCTGGTATGCCTCTAAAATCAAGTGAAAAATCACAATTGAAAAAACTAAATCGACATGTTGACAAAATAGAATTAAGCTACGCTAATATATCTTTATCTGTAAATGATATTGGAATGCTACCTGATAATTTTGAAATATTTGATACAGATAATTTAAAAAAACAATGGACTCTCAATGTGAAAACTTTTCAACTCAGAATAAGAACGCTAAAAAAAGGGAAAAATGTTTAAAAAAAAAAGGAATTGTCAAATAATCACACTAGCACAACAAAGTACAAATCAAATGAAAATTTAAATGAAAAGGATAATAACCTAAACAAAAATAACTCTTCTGATGACTTAGCTATTATCTTTTTTAATAAAGATGTAAACTATCTGACCTTGATGATAAACAAGTAACATACTTTTACTTTAAATTGTAGAAAAAAGACATGATCGCTTTACCAATAAGGGGGATATCATCTTGTTCCCTTAAAAGGAAGATGATTTGGACACCCTTCAACAGGTTGAACAAATTCTCGGAGTGGATGTGGATTATAGATTCCCCAATAAAGACTGATATGGGTAGAATGACCAACGTTAACTTAAAGTACTCCGATGAATTCTACTGCAAAGTCTTCAGTATCTAAATGTCTATAAAGTGAGAAGAATGAATAGATATTTCCCATACAGCGCAGGAGACGGTTTCATTAAAAAACCTACTGACAATGTTATAATTTATTCATCAAATGATAATCTACCTAATCGTGTAAATATTGGTTTCTCCTCTTTCAATGTTAGAAACTACTATGGTTCTCCTGCATTGTGTGGCAACTGTTATAGATGGGGACATGCCGCCACATCATGTCGAAGTCTCACTCGATGTAAACGATGTGGAGGTCCACATTCATATAAAATATGTTCCAGTGATGAATTATCATGTCCTGTCACGGACCACATCCAGCTACTTTTTATGCATGCCGCATTAAATTAAAATACTTGTCAATATTAATAAAAAAAATTGCTTGTCGAGCAATGCGAATTCAAAGTGCACAACACTGCAATTGGGCAGCTGCCTTCAGGATGGCTAAGAAGGAGGTAGCCGCACACCCAGGGCCGATCAAATGAGCTTTTGAATCCCCTGACATGAGCTGCTCAAACTCTGATGACAGCGACTCTGAGGATGACGTCTCGGATCAGGAAATTGATGATAATCTCTCTCTAACTGTAAATAAACATAATTTATCACAACTGCATGGTGGTGATGCTTTACATTTAGTAAATCGGACAGCTTCGACCTCATCGAGGGTCCTGCAAAGTGACAAGGATGACCTGCTGTCAGCCTTCGACTTCTGGCTAAGGCCTTTTGCGGACAAGCATGCAGAATCATTGACTTTGACTAACATGAACAATAAAAAGGACACTTCAACAATCACAAAAAGTGATACGAAAACCTATGTTGAAGTTGCTAAAGTAAAAAAACTAAAAAAAAGGAACTGCAAAAATGAAAAACGTGAAAAAGTCTTTGCCTATAACTTTGTCGCCTAATGGAATTGCAAAGCAAATTGACGGTAACAACATCACAAGCAATCTGATATTAGATTTAATTTTACATCTTGTTTAGTATATCTGTCCAAATGAAGATTTTTACCAAATGATCTATGATATACTCGTTCAACTCAAATGTAAATAATTTTTCAATTCTCCAGTGGAATTGTCGCGGACTTATTTCAAAAAAAGAAGATATACTTTTACTAATTAAATATAAAACAAAAATAGATATTTTTGTACTTCAATAAATTAAATCTTATAAATGTGTTAATTTTTCTAATTATATCACATATACCTTATTCCCTCCAATCAAATTAAATGGAGTATGATTTCAATGATCTGGAAATTTTGGCTGTACAGATCTTACTTAATGATATTCAATTTTCAGTCATAAATGTATACAATCCAGGTTAGCCAGGTTAGGCCAGGTAAACCTTATTTAAAAATATTTTACTACAAATCCCAGAACCATATATTATTATGGGGGATTTCAACTCTCATCATCCTATGTGGCATTCGTACACAATAAATTACCCAGGTACTTTACTCAGTAAATTTATTTTAAACTCTGATTTTACCTAACCGCAAAATATGTACTCATGAAAATCCTAATAATAATAGGTCTATTATTGATTTAACTCTTATTTCTACATCTATCTCTGAAAAATTTTCTTGGTCACTGCTTCCCGACACAAGGGGCAGTGACCATCATCCAATTTTGTTAGCATCTTGCTTTAATATTAAGTTTAAAAAACTTATACACTTAAATAATTGGAACTTATTTAAAAACATATTAGAACAACATCATCCAAGTGATTTTTCAAGGGACTATAATAAATTTTTTGATGCAATAATTGACTTAACTAAACCAGCTTTTCAAACAATTTTAGATAAAATTCCAAAACCTTCATATAACTTTTGGTATATGAACAGAATCATATCTATTAGGAAAAAAGCAGAGAAAAAGGCCATAAGATCTCGTAACTTTGAAGACATTAATTATTATAAAAAAATTAATGCCTTTGTAAGAAAAAAATTAAAAGAAACCAACAGAAAAAGCTGGAGAGACTGCAAGTCAATTAAATACAGTCTCCTCTGGACTTATGGAAAATTTATAAAAAGGTAAACACTCCAAAAGTACAAACTATTCCAATGGCAGAAATAGCCCTTCAAAAAAATATAAATTTACAACAAACAACGGATCTTTTTGCCCAATATTTACAAATTACACAGGAGATTAATCTCAACAACCATGAAAAAAATTTTAATAAAATAATTAAAACAGAACTTCAAAATCTTAAAAATTCAAACTCCATTATGGAGCAGCTTTTTCTTTTGATGAACTTGAATCGGCTATCAGGAAAATTAACTTAAAATCGGCACCAGGTGCAGATGGAATTTTAAATAATACTTTTAAACAGATGCCAAATGAATGGGAAAAAAATTACTGGAAATTTTTAACTTTTTTTGGAAAAAACATTCTTACCCTAGGTCATCATAATTTTTTTACTTAAACCTGCAAACGTATTATCATCATACAGACCCATATCTTTATTATCCAATTCCCTGAAACCTTTTCAAAGAATCTTATTAAAAAGACTTAATTGGTATCTTGAATCTATTAATCATTTTCCAGAAACTTTTTTTGGCTTCAGAAAAAAAAACGATCGTCGAAGGAATGCATTTCTTTATTACTTCATGATATCCATGTTGCAAACAAAAAGAAAAAAAAAACTTTATTAGCTGTTTCCCTGGATCTCACACAGGCTTTTGATTCTGTGTGGATTCAGGGTCTTTTATCAAAACTTCTAAAAATTAATATTAACTCTAATTGTATGCATTTCATTTCTGAATTTTTACTAACACATCAATTACAAGTCAAAATTGAATCTTATTTATCACAAACTTATGATATAAAACAAAGACTTTATCAAGGCTCTATACTTTCCCCGCTCTATATTTTCAATTGTTATCTCCAAGATATCAAAAATATTTTTGATAAAAATATATCCTTTACAAGTTACGCAGATGATATTTTATTTTGGACATCAAACTCTAATGATTATACATTACAAGAAAAAATACAAAAACAGTTAAATAAATTAAACTTATATTTCCAAAAATAGCACCTTAAACTAAATGTAAAAAAATATTCTGTGTTCCATTTTACAAGAAAAGGTCTTACTTTCCTCAATTTAATTTACAGATTAATTCTGAAATTATTCAACAAAATTCACAATGTACAATCTTGGGTATTTACCTTGATTCTAAATTAAATTGGTTATATCACCTTGAGAATCAATATAATCAAGGATTAAAATTGGCTAACCATCTAAAATTTTTTACTTCTAAATTTAAAGATACCTCCAAATTCATATGATAAATTTATACAAAAAATCTAATTCGTGCAAAAGTTGAATATGGTTTAGAGCAGTGTCTCGCAAACTGTGTGCCGTGAGAGATTTTCAAATTGACACTAGATATTCCAAAGATTTCATTTTGACTTGTGTTATCGACGTGCTTTAATAAAAATCTTTCAGATTTTATCTACTGGGATCTTGTAAGTATTCATCAAGCTTTTTCAAATTTTGGTATTAATTTTTGATTATTTCAAGCCATAGAATGGACAAATGTTTAAAACAAACACCGAGTTATGAATTAAAGAACGAGAGCAAATCTTCAAGTAAAACCAGGCTGATGACTTCAACAAAGCGCAAATATAATGGCGATTATATAGAGTTTGCTTTTATTCTTTTTTAGGTGTGCCGCGGAAAAAAAAATTAGATTCAGTGTGTCGCAGAGTAAAAAAGTTTGCGAGACACTGGTTTAGAGTTTATTTCTGGTCCATATGCTTCTAAATTTAAAAAAAATTAATACTATCCAAAATAGATGTCTGAAAATTGCACTTGGACTACCTAACTTCTGCCCTACATTATCCTTAACCGCGGAAACTGCATTTCCACCATTAGAAATTCGTCATTAAATACTATTACTAAAATATTATTGAAAACTTCATTATAAACTTCCTTGGCACCCATTTTTCTTAAATTTTAAAAACAGTGTATACTTCAATTTTGTACAACAGGATCAAACTTTAAATGAATACATAAATAAACAAGCAGATAAACAACTTAAAGATGACATTCCAGATTTAATCGCGGAATGGACACTTATCAAACCTTCTTATTACACTGAAATCCCCTCCTTAAATTCCAAAAAAAGAGCTTCCAAATGAAGCAATCATCTCTCTTTTTAAAACATTCTTTAAACAAATTTAAAAATCAGTTTTCCGTATTTACAGATGGTTCAGTTTTTTCTGATACAAACTCGACAGCGGCAGCAATTTACATTCCACAAAAAAGTATTTCAAAGGCATTCAAACTACCTAATTTTACTTCAATTATCCAGGCTGAATTCTTTGCTATATTAAAAGCCTTCGACTGGATTTCACAAAACTTATTTAATACACAAATTGTCATTTTTATTGACTCAAAAGGGGCAATGCAAATCCTAGAAGAAGATCTTGATAATTCAAATTATAAATAGTATTTAAATTCTATTCTAATCTCTAATAAATATTTTAAATTTAATAAAAACAATATTTCCTTACAATGGATCCCAAGTCATGTTGGGATCCCAGAAAATGATTTTGTTTACCTTTTGGCAAAAGATTCTCACTTATTAACGAACACGAAAAAATTCATATTTTTTTTTATACAGTTAAATATGAACTTAATATTACTTAAAGATATTTTCAAAATAATGCACTTTTTACCGAAAATTTCCGATTTTATCTCTAAAAAAACATTACAAAAATAAAATCAATTCCTTTTTCAATACGTGAATCTAAAATATTATATCGACTACGCACAAACACAGCTCTGTTAAACTCAATTAAATTTAATCTAAAACTGAGTAATTCCCCAAATTGTTCAACATGCTTAACTTCAGAAAATATTAATCATATTTTATTAAATTGTAAAAAATATGATCAGCAAAGAAATATTTTTTTCACAGCTCTTGAAAAACTTGATGTTTGTGAATTCAGAACAGATCTTTTACTAAATCATCCTAACGAATTAAAACGAATAAAAAATTTCAAATTGCTTTTAGAATATATTTTCTCGACTCCACTTGAAAAAAAAATTATGTTAAAATTGTATAATTTTGTCTCTTTATTGTAACTTTATATTGTTTAATTTTCTAAAGTTTCGTTGATTTTTCTTAAATATTGGTGGGTAAGCCTGAAGAAGGAGCTCCCATAGATGTAACGTAAATAAATAAATAAATAAATTAATTAATAAATAATATGCAACTAGAATATAAAAATGATATATGAATAGAACTTGATAGAAATAACGACTAAAAACAAGTAAAATTAACATTAGCGCATAAAATGTTTTATGAACATTAAAAATGATATGCTTCTGACTTGACTCCCATATGTCCCACTTCTCTTTGATGTCAGTGATCTTAATTTAATACCTTTGCATTGGATGATCTTGGGACTGACTGACACTCTGCAACTATTAGGCACACCTCAAAAAGTTGAAAATGAACAAAAATATCTGAGGAAAAATTAAGTGTACAAGTTCCAGCTATAGGTGACTTGGCAAAAATGATAAAAAAGTGGAACTCTTTAAAATGTACAAAAAGTAAATGGGGTGGGGGAAAAACAAGTGTCTCAACTTCTCCTGTCATCAAAATCGGGGGCGGGGGTGGCTCAGTTGGTAGCGCGCCAGGCTTGTAATCTGTAGTTCCCAGGTTCGAGTCCCAGCTGGGTCAGCGTTGAGATTTATCTCCGCAAAATTCCCCGCCCTGCCCACGGTCAGTAAGGGACACCGATGGGCTTGGAAAGGCCACCGTCCGTCGGATGGGACGTTAAGCCGTGGTCCCGTGTGTGGGAGAGCCATACCCTGTGCACGTTAAAGAACACGCTGGATGGACTTGGCGGGAGGCTACCATCTGTCTCCCAACAGCTGTTCCAGTGGGTCCCCTCCCCCAACCTTCTCTGAGCCTTCGGGGTCCATGTGACCTGGCCATTTAGCCCATGGTGTGCAAAAAAGTGCCGCTCAGAGGTAAAACAACCCAACCCATCAAAATCGACTTGGCGTCCTAATTGAATTTCAACTCAACATTGATGTTTGTTAGATCAAATTCCAGGATCGATGATTCAACAGACGAAATTTTCCTAAAAGATGCTTATTAAAAAATTTAAGAAAAGCGCAGACGTCTTATGATTAGCACAAATTTATTTCTCACATGAGAGTGTTACCTACGATCAACTCGTTAACTTGACATTCGCGAGAAAGCTCCTGCACTCCTGCTCTCAATTTGTCTAAATATAAATAGATTAAAAAATGTAAAAAATGCCTATCTTCTTACATGAGCCCACAAAGTGGAAAATAAACCTAAAGCATATCGATGGTGCAATCAGTCCCTGAGTTCGTATTCATTTCAAAGGAAGATTAAGGCGCCGATTTATCTATGCAACAAGATTGCCGGCGCCCTATCTTCATTCGTATTCACAATGTGAAGTGAATACGAACTCAGTGACTAATTCACCATCAATATGCTTTAGGTTTATTTTCCACCTTTTATAGCGCATAATAGGAAGAGATATTTTTAAATTTTATTTATATTTTTTTCTTTGTCATTAAATACACTTAACCTTTAAAAATTATCATTTGATATATCACTCATAAATATCGACAACATTTTTCCTCCCTTTTGAACTCGTATTTGAGGTAGCCAATGATATTGGGTTGGGTTGTTTTACCTCTGAGCGGAACTTTTTTCCACACCATGGGCTAAATGGCCAGGTCACATGGACCCCGAAGGCTCAGAGAATGTTGGGCGAGGGGACCCACTGGAACAGCTGTTGGGAGACAGATGGTAGTCTCCCGTCAAGGCCATCCAGCATGTTCTCGACGGACGGCGGTCTTTCCAAGCCCATCAGTGTCCCTTACTGACCGTGGGCAGGGCGGGGAATTTTGCGGAGATAAATCTCAACGCTGACCCAGCTGGGACTCGAACCTGGGAACTACAGATTACGAGCCTGGCGCGCTACCGACTGAGCCACCCCCGCCCCCCCAATGATATTGAAGACATCACAAGCTTTAATTTGAGATATAACTGGTAAGGTCTAAACCCGGGAAATCCCCCCCCACTTTCATCAGGGGGGAGAATGATGAGGGAAAATTTTGAAATAACTAATCACATCCATTGTATGAGCTTTCATTCGACACCTAACTCGTAAATGTATGCCCTCGGGTTCGGAAGATATAGTAGAATGACTTTCACAATAATAATTTATTTTCTGTATAATTGAATACACGAAAGGGTCAGATGGTACGTAACACTCTTACTCCTTTCCTGTTGGCTTAAAAACAAGAAATGCAAAGATTGTACAGTCGCTCAAAAAAAGTATCCGAACACCATGGTTGATTACAGAATTCAGAAAAAATATCTGGCAACGATTTTTTTAGAAATTAGTGATCTGGCAACCTTCGTGTCACGTGATTACAGAATTTAGGAAAAATATCTGGAGTGTGTACAGCAACTGTACACGCTCCAGTTACCGTTCACAGCAAACTGGAGCGTGTGCAGTTACTGCACACGCTCCAGTTTGCTGTGAACGGTAACTGCACACGCTCAATATTTCCGTGAGTGAGCCCACACGATCTAGTATCAAAATAATATGACCACCTACAGTCGCTCAAAAAAAATATCCGAACACTATGGTTGATTACAGAATTCAGGAAAAATATCTGGCAACGATTTTTATTTTCAGAAATTGGTGATCTGGCAACCTTCGTGTCACGTGACACGAAGGTTGCCAGATCACTAATCTCTAAAAAAATCGTTGTCAGATATTTTTTCTGAATTCTGTAATCAACCATAGCGTTCGGATACTTTTTTGAGCGACTGTACCCAACGCTTTTGTTCGCAGCTAGTAGATACGTATTGGTGTAACTGAATGCCTCTTGGGCGAACGTGCTCTCCGTTATTTCGGAATGGCCTACATTTATCCCGACTATCTCAAACACGTCATTAGTTTATGTGCAGTGTTTTTTTCCACCTTCTCTTTTTTCAAAGCAGTTAGGCATGTTTTAAGAGCATCTTTCGTAACTTAAGCGGCGGGACTAGGCTAATTATATCTCCGTGGAGGTGGTAAAGCATACGTTCCGTGGAGCAGTTTCATTCCAATGGTACACTGAGGTCATAAAATTCCTTATGGAGTCGTTTATCTGAACAGCATTCAGAGAAATGGTTATTATTCACTCTGCAACGCATGTGCGGCGTAGTTAAGATCTCAAAATAAATCTCATTTCAGTGGAACAGAGATAAAAAGAAATAAATCAGTGCAAAGCACGGGTGGCCAACTCATACTTAGCGAAGGGGTGGTAAGGAAAAAAAAGCCATGTTCTTAAAGAGTAGCAGCTGGGTTGTTTTACCTCTGAGCGGCACTTTTTTGCACACCATGGGCTAAATGGCCAGGTCACATGGACCCCGTAGGCTCAGAGAAGGTTAGGGGAGGGGACCCACTGGAACAGCTGTTGGGAGACAGATGGTAGCCCCCCGTCAAGGCCATCCAGCGTGTTCTTTAACGTGCACAGGGTATGGCTCTCCCGCACACGGGGCCACGTCTTAACGTCCCATCCGACGGACGGCGGCCTTTCCAAGCCCATCGGTGTCCCCTACTGACCGTGGGCAGGGCAGGGAATTTTGCGGAGATAAATCTCAACGCTGACCCAGCTGAGACTCGAACCTGGGAACTACAGATTACGAGCCTGGTGCGCTACCGACTAAGTCACCCCCGCCCCAAAGAGTAGCAGCAAAAAATTATCTGCTTAAAATCTAAAGCACACATTTTTAATGTGTAATGAATTAGAAAAACAATCCTACACGTTTAAGAAACCAAGATAAGAACAAAAATATTCGATTTTAATGAGTACTACGAATTGACAAAAATTATTTAGTTATCACCTAAAAATGTTTGATCAAAAACATTGGGATAAATGAGCTAGATGCAGTATAATGATAATTTGTTTTATGAGCCGCAGGTTGGGTTTGGTGTAAAACATCGAAACCAAGCCTACGAGAATCTCTAATTCTAAATGGAAGAGCAGTACAATAATTCGTGTAGAGCATTATTGGTAAACTTGTTAACTGAAGGATCGCATAGAAAACTAAAATGGAAGGGAGAGTCTCACTGGAAGCTGGGATGGAAGAGAGGGGCGCATAAAAAACTGAAATGGAAGGGAGGGGCGCATAAAAAACTGAAATGGAAGGGAGGGGCGCATAAAAAACTGAAATGGAAGGGAGGGGCGCATAGGAAATTGAAATGGAAGGGACGGTCGCATAAGAAATTGAAATGGAAGGGACGGTCGAATAAGAAATTCAAATGGAAGGGACTGTCGCATAGGAAACTGAAATGGAAGGGACGGTCGCATAAGAAATTAAAATGGAAGGGACGGTCGCATAAGAAATTGAAATGGAAGGGACTGTCGCATAGGAAACTTAAATGGAAGGGACGGTCGCATAAGAAATTGAAATGGAAGGGACGGTCGCATAAGAAATTGAAATGGAAGGGACGGTCGCATAAGAAATTGAAATGGAAGGGACGGTCGCATAAGAAATTCAAATGGAAGGGACTGTCGCATAGGAAACTGAAATGGAAGGGACCTTCGCATTGGAAATTGAAATGGAAGGGACGGTCGCATTGGAAATTGAAATGGAAGGGACGGTCGCATTGGAAATTGAAATGGAAGGGACCTTCGCATTGGAAATTGAAATGGAAGGGACGGTCGCATTGGAAATTGAAATGGAAGGGACGGTCGCATAGGAAACCGAAATGAAAAGGAAGGGTTGCATAGGGAAGTGAAATGAAAAGGGATGATCATAATGAAATATGAAATGAAAAGGGAGGGTCACAATGGAAAGTGAAAAAGGGAGGGCTCCATAGGGAACTGAAAATGGAAGAACGTCAGCCAAAGAAATATATAATGAATAATGTATGTATAACTACCTCAAAAAATAAACTAAAATTTAACATAATATAAATTCAATGAGAAACCACTTCGCCGAAGTTGGGCTTCTTGTCCTCTATACGATTTCTCATTTACAAATTTAACTTAATTGCCATTAATAGCTCACAGGTAGCTGCTGCTCGTGGGGCGTAATTTGCCCAGGCCTGGTGTACAGTCGCTCAAAAAAGTATCTGAACACTATGGTTGATTACAGAATTCAGAAAAAATATGTGACAACGATTTTTTTTTATAAATTAGTGATCCGGCAACCTTCGTGTCACGTGATTACAGAATTCAGGAAAAATATCTGGAGCGTGTACAGCAACTGTACACGCTCCAGTTACGTTTACAGCAAACTGGAGCGTGTGCAGTTACTGCACACGCTCAATATTTCCGTGAGTGAGCCCACACGATAATGACTTCGTGTCACGTGACACGAAGGTTGCCAGATCACTAATTTCTAAAAAAATCGTTGCCAGATATTTTTTCTGAATTCTGTAATCAACCATAGTGTTCGGATACTTTTTTGAGCGACTGTACTGCCTTGCGCATATGGATATCCGTTGGGTTGCGTTGTTTTACCTCTGAGCGGCACTTTTTTGCACACCATGGGCTAAATAGCCAGGTCACATGGACCCCGAAGGCTCAGAGAAGGTTGGGGGAGGGGACCAACTGGAACAGCTGCTGGGAGACAGATGGTAGCCTCCCGTCAAGGCCATCCAGCGTGTTCTTTAACGTGTACAGGGTTTGACTCTCCCGCACACGGGGCCACGGCTTAACGTCCCATCCGACGGACGGCAGCATTTTCAAGCCCATCGGTGTCCCCTACTGACCGTGGGCAGGGCGGGGAGTTTTGCGGAGATAAATCTCAACGCTGACTCAGCTGGGACTCGAACCTGGGAAGTACAGATTACGAGCCTGGCGCGCTACCGACTGAGCCACCCCCGCCCCATGGATATCCGTAGATGAAGGATAAAACCGTGAGTAAAAAATGATGTTAATGCTGTTAGCGGATAAAATCACGGAGATGATGAGATCTGCAAGAAATTGAAAACATTACTGCATATCGATGTCTGATGTGAGTGAAGATTTTACCCATGATTATTAACGTGTCACCTAAATACTAAGATATCAAATTTACTACAAAGTCCGTCTTTTAAAAAACATTTGGAGATATTCCAATAGGATAATATAGTTATTTACCAAATATTGCCTGTATCTTCTGGTGGGGGCGGGGGGCGGGAGTGGCTCAGTCGGTAGCGCGCCAGGCTCGTAATCTGTAGTGCCCAGGTTCGAGACCCAGCTGGGTCAGCGTTGAGATTTACCTCCGCAAAATTCCCCGCCCTGCCCACGGTCAGTAGGGGACACCGATGGGCTTTGGAAAGGCCGCCGTCCGTCGGATGGGACGTTAAGCCGTGGTCCCGTGTGCGGGAGAGCCATACCCTGTGCACGTTGAAGAACACGCTGGATGGCCTTGACGGGAGGCTACCATCTGTTTCCCAACAGTGTTCCAGTGGGTCCCCTCCCCCAACCTTCTCTGAGTCTTCGGGGTCCATGTGACCTGGCCATTTAGCCCATGGTGTGCAAAAAAGTGCCGCTCAGAGGTAAAACAACCCAACCCAACCCCCAACTTTCTCTGAGCCTTCGGGGTGCATGTGACCTGGCCATTTAGCCCATGGTGTCAAAAAAGTGCCGCTCAGAGGTAAAACAACCCAACCCAACCCCCAACTTTCTCTGAGCCTTCGGGGTGCATGTGACCTGGCCATTTAGCCCATGGTGTGCAAAAAAGTGCCGCTCAGAGGTAAAACAACCCAACCCAACCCTTCTGGCGGTACGTGTACCCCAGGTTGGGAACCCCTGCCCTAGACCAACGGTTTCGACACTTTTTAGCCAATCAGTTTCACAACAGTGATGTGTCAGTTTATTTTTCAAAAATTAATTAAATATTAAATAATAAGTATTTTTTTAAAATAATGTATTTAAATAAATCTACACTTCATAATTTTGTGTAATGATTATTTCAGTATTAGACAATTACGAATGATTTTTTATAAAACAAGTTGTTGTTTTTGTTGTTTAACTCTGAGCGGCACTTTTTTGCACACAATGGGCTAAATGGCCAGGTCACATGGAGCCCGAAGGCTCAGAGAAGGTTGGGGGAGGGGATCCACTGGAACAGCTGTTGGGAGACAGATGGTAGCCTCCCGTCAAGGCCATCCAGCGTGTTCTTTAACGTGGGAACACACGGAACCACGGCTTATCGTCCCATCCGACGGACGGCGGCCTTTCCAAGCCCATCGGTGTCCCCTATTGACCGTGGGCAGGGTGGGGAATTTTGCGGAGATAAATCTCAACGCTGACCCAGCTGGGACTCGAACCTGGGAACTACAGATTACGAGCCTGGCGCGCTACCGACTAAGCCACCCCTTATAAAACAAGATAATTTATTGTTGATATTTTCCGGCCTCCGCAACTCTTTAAATATTGAATGAATCTTGACGAAAATCGAGGATTAATTGAATTTGATTATTATCTTAATTTGCCTCAGTTACATTTCCTCCCATTTAAATGCATATATTATGCAACGAGATTTAAATATATTTGAGTATGCCCATATGTAGAAACAATAAATGGGGGAAGAGACTGGAATTCAATTGTTGTATAAAAAATTTCCTCTCCGTTTTATAGGTCTTTAAAGAATTGCTTAAAAAATGCATGAAATATGTATAAGTTTATTAATTTTTTGCCTCCATTAATCCTGAAAGGCGGGGGGGGGGGAACCATCCCTAGATCCAACCCTGGATTTGATTATGATGTTTAATTTATTCCCACTAACATATATTTCCCCGCCCTGCCCACGGTCAGTAGGGGACACTAATGTGCTTGGAAAGGCCGCTGTCCGTCGGATGGGACATTAAGCTGTGGCTCCGTGTACGGGAGAGCCATACCCTGTGCACGTTAAAGAACACGCTGGATGACCTAGACGTGAGGCTACCATCTGTCACCCAACAGCTGTTCCAGTGGGTCCGCTCCCCCAACCTTCTCTGAGACTTCGGGATCCATGTGACCAGGCCATTTAGTCCATGGTGTGCAAAAAAGTGCCACTCAGAGGTAAAACAACCCAACCCAACTCACTGACATAACATGAAAAATATCTAACATTTTTGTAGGTCAGTTTATTACACATATAGGTTAAGTAGAGCAACACAAGTTATTACTTCAAATATATATTTATATAAAAAGATCAAGTGTATGTAAAATGCTGGCATGAAGTAAAATGTACAAAACGTTTGTGGCCGAGGCGCAGCCGGTACGCGCCGGTCTCGTAATCTGCAGTTTCGAGTCACATCTGAGCCAGTGTTGAAATTTATTTCCGCAAAGCCCCGCCCTGCCCTCGGTTAGAAAGGGCACACCGATGGGTCCCTCGGATGATATTTAAAGTGTGGAAAGACTGCGGAAAGTGTGGAAAACTGCGGAAAACGTGGAAAGACTTGGAAAGACTGCGGTCCCTCGGATGATATTTAAAGTGTTAATGCTCTGGGTACGGGAGAGCCACACCCAATGCACGCTAAAGAAACGCTGGATGGCCTTGACGAGAGATTCCTAACTCTCTCATAAGTACTGGCCAGTGAATCCCCTTCCTTTAACCTTCTCCAACTCTTTGGAGTGTTTATGACCTGGTCATTTAGCCTATTGTGTGCACAAAATTTCAGATCAGATGTAAAACAACCGTGGTTCTTTGAGGGATTCATATGGATTACAGCGCAATTACTGAACATTTATGATAGATGAAGTTTAAACAGAACATACCGAACCCAGGAAATCTGCCGGATTAGGGAAGCTGCCAGATTACGGAATTTATTGATTATATATATAATTTTTTAAACATTCTTCCCTTCGAGATTACGGGCGGGGGTGGCCCAGTCGGTAGCGCGCCAGACTCGTAATCTGCAGTTCCCAGGTTCGAGTCCCATCTGGGTCAGCGTTGAGATTTATCTCCGCAAAATTCCCCGCCCTGCCCACGGTCAGTAGGGGACACCGATGGTCTTGGAAAGGCCGCCGTCCGTAGGATGGGACGTTAAGCCGTGGCCCCGTGTGCAGGAGAGCCATACCCTGTGAACGTTAAAGAACACGCTGGATGGCCTTGACGGGAGACTACCATCTGTCTCCCAACAGCTGTTCCAGTGGGTCCCATCCACCAACCTTCTCTGATACTTCGGGGTCCCTGTGACCTGGCCATTTATCCCATGGTGTGCAAAAAAGTGCCGCTCAGAGGTAAAACAACCCAATCCTCCGAGATTACCTTTAAACCCCCCCCCCCCCCAGAAATCTCATTTGTTAAGCTGTAATCAAATAATCCACTAAACCTAGTTCCATCACATTAATTTAATATTTATTTGTTCTAGTTGCTGCGCAAGCACTTACCTGATAGGACTGTTTCACGGAGAACTCGCTACATTCGAACGCTCTCCAGTCCACTAGAACTTCTCCGAGATGTTCCATCTCCTCCAAGACTTACTCCTTCTCACCTCTGGAAGACTCCAACATCCTTTCGCTGGTGGAAGCGTGACATACCTCTCTGCACTCCAGATGACCTTTTGGAGATAATTCTAGAACCTTTAGGATATTACGCTCTTCCTACAGATCCTTACAATGAGGTCTATCCTGGTATTTACCTCAGTGATGGGTAAGTTCATATTTGGTTAAAGAAATTCTATGTAAAATAATGAGAATAAACAATTTGTAGCTTCAGGGAGACTGGACAGATGGTGCTTCGACAGCCCATAGTTCAAGAGATGCATTGACTTTTTGCACACCATGGGCTAAATGGCCAGGTCACAAGGACCCCGAAGGCTCAGATAAGGTTGGGGGAGGGGACCCACTGGAACAGCTGTTGGGAGACAGATGGTAGCCTCCCGTCAACGCCATCCAGCGTGTTCTTTAACGTGCACAGGGTATGGCTCTCCCGTACACGGGGCCGCGGCTTAACGTCCCATCCGACGGACGGCGGCCTTTCCTAGCCCATCGGTGTCCCCTACTGACCGTGGGCAGGGCGGGGGGAATTTTGCGGAGATAAATCTCAACGATGACCCAGCTGGGACTCGAACCTGGGAACTACAGATTACGAGCCTGGCGCGCTGCCGTCTGAGCCACCCCCGCCCCTATGAGAACTGTGAAATCGTCAATTGCAGTCTCATAGTCTCTGTCATTCTTGCTACCACTACTCGAGAATGTAAACAGTTTACATTCTGAAAATTGAATGTAATATCGTAAGGAATGTGGAAATGTAGACACAAGCAATGTTATTTCTAAATGTTATTTCTAACAGCAACAATGTTATTTCGAATCACCTTGATTCGAAATCCTACTAATCATTTTCTCTCTGCAGGAACGTGGAACGTGAGGACATTACATAGAGATTATTCTCTTGATGTCCTCATGCAGGAATTCCAGCGCTATAACCTAGATATTCTAGGCTTGCAAGAGACCAGATGGACAGGTAAAGGTGAGATACTTAAAAATAACTTTAAATTTCTCTTTACAGGGAGGGAGGATGGAAAGCATCACCAAGGCGTGGGTCTGCTGCTCAGCAGACATGCTAGTGATGCTCTTCTAGGATATGAGTGCATTAATGAAAGGTTTCTTACAGCAAAATTTCAGACAAGCATTAAAAACTTGAATGTTATCTGCTGTTATGCCCCCACTGAGGATGCTGATGAGGATGAGAAGGATAGGTTTTACGGACAACTTCAGGATATTTTGAATTCTGTCAAGAAAGGAGATATTACCCTTGTTCTTGGTGACTTCAATGCCAAAGTTGGTACAGACTCTGACCTTTGGGGAGGAATAATAGGCCCTTTTGGTATTGGTAGCTGCAATGGCAATGGGCAACGTCTCCTACAGGTAAGTAAACTCAATGGTTTCAGAATAACTAACACATATTACAAACACCGCGACATATATAAATACACATGGGTTTCACCTGATGGGCTGCATAGGAATATGATTGATTATATATTAATTAACAGCAAATGGGCTAGTTCTGTTAGAAATACCAGGGCATATAGGGGAGCTGAAATTGGATCTGACCATTACCTTGTTAAAAGTGTCTTGCAACTTAAACTTAAAAAGTGTTGTGCTAGGGTTAAAAAATTTACCTTTAATACTGAAGCTCTGAAAGACCCAGTTATAGCTAAAGCTTACCATGATAGGTTACTTAGTCATTATGACAGTCATGGTTTGCTTAATACTGAAGTTGAGGAAGAATGGGGCCATTTTAAACAGGCTTTTTTGGAAACTAACAGTACTCTTTTAGGAAAAAAGGAGCAGAGGAGGCAGAATTATTTAAGTGATAAGGAAATTGAGCTTATTTCAGAAAGAAGGAACTGCAGGAATGTCCTTAATCAGTACCCTACTAGTCCAAATAGAAAAGATTACAGAGAGCTTAATAAACGTGTAAAGGATCAGTTAGCTACTGATAAAAGTCTTTGGCTTGATAGCTTGGCTGACAAAGCTGAGGAAGCAGTTAGGCAGCACAACAGCAGAGAGCTGTACCAGATAGTTAATGTTTTATGTGGCAGAAAACGGACAGGCATACAGGGATTGAAGGATAAACAAGGTAAGGTTATAGAAGGTGAGGATTCTGTCATGGCTAGGTGGGCTGAGCATTTCAGTGATGTTCTAAACAATGTGGTTAGTTCTACTCCCATTGTTTGTAATGATGATAGATGCATTGGCAGCTTTAATGTTGGCCCTATAACACAGTCTGAAGTTAGTTTGGCTATCTCTAAACTTAAACTTCATAAATCCCCAGGGGTAGATGAAATTACTACAGAAATGCTCAGAGCTGGGAATGTTTTGGTTACCACTTGGATGACTGAAATTTTGAATAACTTTTATAATAAAGGCATGGTTCCTAAAGATTTTACCAGAGCTATTATTATTCCTATTTTCAAAAAAGGTGATCGCAGTTCTTGTGATAACTATAGGGGTATCAGCCTACTCTCCGTTCCAGGTAAAGTTCTTTCCATGATTGTGCTTAATAGAATTAAGAATCTGGTTGACAGGCAATTGCGTGATGAGCAATGTGGATTCAGAAGTGGTAGGGGATGTGTAGATCAGATATTTTCACTTAGGCAGATTCTTGAGAAATGTTTAGAGTTTCAGAAACCTTTGGTTGCTAGCTTTGTTGATTTCAAAAAGGCTTTCGACTCTGTTGATCGTCAAAATTTGTGGTTGATTGTGAGATCATATGGTATACCAGACAAGTTAGTTAACATAATGAAAGCTCTCTATAATAACACTGAGTCATGTGTGAGAGTTGGTAAGTCTTATAGCAATTGGTTTAGCATTACTTCTGGTGTTCGACAAGGGTGCATTTTGTCTCCTTTTCTCTTTAGTTTGGTTATTGATAACGTTATACGAAATTCACTTCAAGGGAAAGATTTTGGCCTTAAATGGACTGGAGATACGAAAATGTCTGATTTGGATTATGCTGATGATTTAACCCTTTTGGCAAATGATGTTGATGAAATGAACTCTTTCATTCAAGCTGTTGATGAAACTGGTAGTAGAGTAGGTTTGGTTATAAACAGAGAGAAAACTAAAGTGATGAAAATTGGTCAGGCAGGTTGTGATTCAGTTAATCTGAATGGTTGCAGTCTTGAGCAGGTGTCACAGTTTAATTCTCTTGGGAGCTATGTAACTGATACTGGTGATGTGCGGCATGAGATTAACAGACGAATAGGGATTGCTGCCGGGACTTTTAAGAATCTATGGAGATTGTGGAGAAATAGGCGTATACACCTAAAGACTAAAATTAAACTGTATAATAGTTTGGTTCTTTCTAGGGTTAGTTATGGTAGTGAAACTTGGACACTTTGTAAACAAGATAACAGGAAACTAGATGCTTTTGATTCCAGATGCTTACGCAGTATCTTGGGCATTAGGTGGTTCAACTTTGTAACTAATGATGAGGTTAGGCAAAGGAGTTTGCAACCTCCTTTAAACAGCATATTGTGCAGAGAGAGACTCCGTTGGTTTGGCCATGTTGCCCGTATGAATAATTATAGATTGGCGAATAAGGTTATGAACAGTGTGCCTAAAGGCCTCAGAAAGAAGGGGAGACCTAGGATGCGGTGGGCCGACAATGTCAAACAGGACCTTGTTAGAATTGGTGTACAGTGGCCGGATGCAGTAGATGTAGCTCAGGACAGATATGCTTGGAGAATTAAACTGCGCGGTCTGGTTGGACCTCCGTAGCCCATGGCTGCTTGAGGATGATGATGATGATGATGATTCGAAATAATGATAAGCCATTGGCTCAGAAAATACTTGGTCTATCATTCCAAAGGATTTTTCCTGTATCTTCTTGAAATGAGAGTAAACATATTCTCCAAGTCATGGATATCTCTTCTCATATCTAAATCTTCAGGACTTGGTGCTGAAAATATTTAATAAGCTAGGCACTAAGAATAGTCATAGATTATTTACTTTTACGTAATGTATTGCCTCGTTTTACTCACGTTACAATAGTTGGGTTGTTTTACCTCTGAGCAGCACTTTTTTGCACACCATGGGCTAAATGGCCAGGTCACATGGACCCCGAAGGCTCAGAGAAGGTTGGGGGAGGGGACCCACTGGAACAATTGTTGGGAGACAGATGGTAGCCTCCCGTCAAGGCCATCCAGCGTGTTCTTTAACGCGCACAGGGTATGGCTCTCCCGCACACGGGGCCACGGCTTAACGTCCCATCCGACGGACGGCGGCCTTTCCAAGCCCATCGGTGTCCCCTACTGACCGTAGGCAGGGCGGGGAATTTTGCGGAGATAAATCTCAACGCTGACCCAGCTGGGACTCGAACCTGGGAACTACAGATTACGAGCCTTGCGCGCTACGGACTGAGTCACCCCCGCCCCTACACTAAGAATAGTCATAGATTATTTACTTTTACTTAATGTATTGCCTCGTTTTACTAACGTTACAATAGTAGTAAGTTTTCTAATTAAATTGCCCATTTTGATGTACCTGTTATTTTGCAGGCCAACAGCCCTCTGCACTTCAATGCTGAAGAGAATGGGGGTCACTCATGTCCTAAATGCAGCACAAGGCAAAGAGCGTCCCTACCAAGTAAACACGTGGCCTGGCTTTTACACCTATTCTGGGATCCGCTTTCTTGGGGTGGAGGCCTTCGACTACATCACCTTTAGGCTTTATCCATACTTTGACGAGGCTGCTGATTTCATCGAAGAGGCTTTAGAGTCCGGAGGTAAGAAGTAGAATCCGGAGGTTAATACACAATTACATTCCATACGGTGGTAGTACAGTCGCTCAAAAAAGTATCCGAACACTATGGTTGATTACAGAATTCAGAAAAAATATCTGGGAACGATTTTTTTTAGAAATTAGTGATCTGGCAACCTTGGTGTCACGTGACACGAAGTTTGCCAGATCACTAATTTCTAAAAAAATCGTTGCCAGATATTTTTTCTGAATTCTGTAATCAACTATAGTGTTCGGATACTTTTTTAATATATATAATGCAATGAATATGGAGCGTGTGCAGTTACCGTTCACAGCAAACTGGAGCGGCTGCGGTTAATGTTTAATGTCACAGCACATTGGATCGTGTGAGCTCACAAAGACCTGGATCGTGTGGGCTCACTCACGGAAATATTGAGCGTGTGCAGTTACTGTATACGCTCCAGATATTTTTTCTGAATTCTGTAATCACGTGACACGAAGGTTGCCAGATCACTAATTTCTAAAAAAATCGTTGTCAGATAATTTTTCTGAATTCTGTAATCAACCATAGTGTTCGGATACTTTTTTGAGCGACTGTACCATCCATTTTTAATTTTTGAATAATCTGAGTTACTTTGTGCGTATCAGGAAACCAATATAACAAAAAGAACAGGAACCTTAAATGGAGGCATAAATTCTTTTTTAAATTTCTGAAGTGAAAAACGCAAATTGGATACTAGTTTAAATGGTTTTTAAAAATACCCAAGAGGGGCATTAAACAAATCATCTAAATAACATATTTCTTTTAATTTCTTAGCAAAGAAGTTGCTTTTTTAAGAGTGGTGAAAATTTTCTTGTTTTTTAATTCAAAAATGATAATTTTTATGCAAGGGAGTGTAATGGTTCCCTTAAGAAATTAATGATCTCTGAATCTGCCTTGCTATTGACATAATATAGGAGCTCTGTTTTCTATACAGCAGACAGAAGCGTATTGATAGGGCCCCCTCAACCCACGCGAAGTGGGAGGTTATGAAGGAAAAAACGAAGAAAGAAAGTTGCAAAAAGATATAGGAAAATTTAATATACAACTATATAATAGTTCAGCCAATTTGAATAGTTTATTTTGTCTGCAAAAGAGAATTATGAGATATATTCTAAGATTAAATTACAGAAATCCGGTACAACACTTGATGGCAGAAAATGGAATACTAAATATATATAATATTTACAAGTATGTTATGGGGAATTTTGTATACAGAATACTCTGAAAACTTGCTTAGAAAGAACGAAGACTTTCAGTTATGATACTCGACTTAAGAACAAGATCATGTTGCCCCTTTATAAGAAATCTATAGGCCAGAGATCAATACGGTACATTGGCATTAAGATTTGGAATGACGAGATACCAGAGGATACTGCTGCAATGGAACAATATAGAACTTTTAAATTTAAATATAAACTACACTTATTATCAAGTCAATGATAGAGTCAGACCACAAAAATTCATGTGCTCAAATAAATGTATAAATTAAGGTCACCCGCATTGTTTTAAATTTAAGTGTATTTCAGGAAACATTTATTCAAAAGCTACGGCTTATTATGTTCTCCTTTTTCACCTGTGAACTTGACTGTGTTTCATCTACCAATATATGCATGTTTGGGTGAAATAAACTTATTCAATTCAATTTAATAAAGGAACGACCCGGAATTTTTTGCTCTAGTTTTGCAGATAACAGATCATGAACAATCAGCTTCGTTTTGCCTACTAAACATTCATATGTTCACGGTTGTTATATGCACTTTGTTAATATGCCAGAACTCATTGTCTCAAAGCTTGGTAATGAAGTCAAGAATCTCGAGCTTGGTCACGAATTTCATTAACATAAGGTCATGATATACGTGGATGACGTCAGTTTTGTTATCCTAATAAACTATTTAAGACTGGAAATGTTTCTATATCATTATTTTTTTTTTCCTATTCCTTTGCTGCTCTCATATCTTTTTTTGCAATAGAGTGAAAGGTATAAGTAGTTAAAATGCACTATGTCGTATCGATTAATTAATATAATAATCATAATCATTTAAGAGAAAGTCATGTTTTTACACTTTTGACCACGCCCCCTTTTCAAAAACCCAATTTTGCCGTTCTTCCGCCATTTTGAATTCGACGTCATCACCACAAACTCCCGCATTTTGTCCGCGAATTTGGATTCTAACCCCCCCCCCCTCGTTTACAAGTAAACAACTGTAAAGGTCCCGAATAATTCTGCCATCACCCATAGAGAAACTCCTATGTTGGTTGTTACTTGTAGAATTTGGTGAAATTATCGTCCAAGAAAGGGTCTCCCTACACCAGTCACAACAGAAGGGAGAGATAGCAGAAGGAGAAGTAACTGCCTCTCAGCTAGGGCGGGGGTGGCTCAGTCGGTAGCGCGCCAGGCTCGTAATCTGTAGTTCCCAGGTTCGAGTCCCAGCTGGGTCAGCGTTGAGATTTATCTCCGCAAAATTCCCCGCTCTGCCCACGGTCAGTAGGGGACACCGATGGGCTTGTAAAGCCCGCCGTCCGTCGGATGGGACATAAAACCGTGGTCCCGTGTATGGGAGAGCCATACCCTGTGCACGTTAAAGGACACACTGAATGGCATTCACGGGAGGATACCATCTGTCTCCCAACAGCTGTTCCAGTGGGTCCCCTTCCCCAACCTTCTCTGAGCCTTCGGGGTCCATGTGACCTGGCCATTTAGCCCATGGTGTGCAAAAATGTGCCGCCCAGAGGTAAAACAACCCAACTGCCTCTCAGCTATCTCTCAAAGCTAGTAAGAGTACTAATCAGGAGAAAATAAAAATAAGGAAACGTTAGACCTTGCAGAGGAGGCCAATGTTCTGGAAGTAATCAGTGATCAGTCGGAAGCGTGTTCGCTGCAGCTTCAGATTGTGGTGATTACCAAGAAGGGAGGTGATGGAGCAGTCGGTGGTTCTATAGCATGAAGCTCCCGGAAAAAAGCTTCTCTTTCAGCATTGTAGTGGGAGCAGTTGAGCAGAACGTGAGATACAGTCTCAGGTGTGCTGCAAGTGGCACAGTTTGGACTGTAAAATCTGCCGAGGGTGTGAAGCGTAGAGTTGCTGTAGATGACACCAACTCGGAGACGATGAAGGAGGGTCTCCTCAGATCTGCGGAGGGTTGGGTTGTTTTACCTCTGAGCGGTACTTTTTTGCACACCATGGGCTAAATGGCCAGGTCACAAGGACCCCGAAGGCTCAGAGAAGGTTGGAGGAGGGGATTCACTGGAACAGCTGTTGGGAGACAGATGGTAGCCTCCCGTCAAGGCCATCCAGCGTGTTCTTTAACGTGCACAGGGTATGGCTCTCCCGCACACGGGGCCACGGCTTAACGTCCCATCCGACGGACGGCGGCCTTTCCAAGCCCAGCGGTGTCCCCTACTGACCGTGGGCAGGGCGGGGAATTTTGGGAAGATAAATCTCCATCTCATCCAGTGCGTTAAAGAACACACTGGATGGCCTTGACGGGAGGCTACCATCTGTCTCCCAACAGCTGTTCCAGTGGGTACCCTCCCCCAACTTTCTCTGAGCCTTCGGGGTCCATGTGACCTGGCCATTTAGCCCATGGTGTGCAAAAAAGTGCCGCTCAGAGGTAAAACAACCCAAACAACAACTCCAGGGTGGAAGGTTAGAGAACAGCATATTGCCAGCATTCAGCATCCGTCCCTGCCAGCTCGAGCGTCTGGAGCTGGTAGGAATGACTCGGTCATAGAAGTCCTTGGTGGAAAGGGTGATGGCAGAGTGAGGCCTGTCATGCAACTTCCTGAGAAGCTCATGGTTAGAGTGGAGGGAATGGAGCCTCGAGAGATGACACAGTATATCTCTCTTCCAGTGCAGATGGAAAGGCATGTCATCAGCCTCTGCAATGACAGACACATTAGGTGTGTTAGGGCAGAGTCCGAGACAGAGGTGCAGAGATATAGTGTGGACAGTGGCCAACTTGCTCAGCAGTGAAGCAGAGGCTTTGCTCAGAAGGTGACCGCTGTAGTTGACATGGGAGAGATCAGGTGTCAGTACGAGACCAGGAGGGTCTTGCACGAACTTCCCCAGTGCGTACCAGCAATGAAAGACAGTATATTTCTCTGCACAGCGGCAACTGTCTTAAGATGCTGGATGTGAGGTCTCCAGCTCAGCTGCTGTCCAGGACCACACCAAGGAACATATGCTGATGGACAACCTTGATGTTGTCCGGCCCAAACATGAGGCCAGGGAAGGTGGGTGGAATGCGTCTCCTCGTGAGAACCATGGCCACAGTCTTATCAGTGGAAAGAGTGAGGCTTAGGTTGTCAAAGAACTTGGCGACCGTGTCCACAGCTTGTTTCATCATGAGCTGAGCATAATAGGGGTTCTGGCTAGGGAACCAGATTCAGATACCCACTCTATCTTCGAGTCGAGAGGGTAGGCCTGACAGCAAGATGTTCAGTAACATCGGGCTGAGGACACCCCCCTTGAGGTACTACATGATTGATGGTGTGGGAGACACTGAGCGTGTTGCCCAACTTCACGTGAACTGTCCTGTTGGAGAGGATGATGTGTGGATGATATTACCTCTAAGGCCGAGATCCTGAAGCATGCAGAGAATATCCGAGTGGGACAGGAAATCGAATGCCTTCTGGATGTCGAACAAGACAGCGACAGTAGTCTCTCTCATGGACAGCGCCTGATCAGCAGCAGAGGTGAAGTCGATGAGATTGTCTGACGTGACGTTGATCCTGGAGTAGAAGGATCGCCACCTGAATGTTTCACGCCAGTTAAGGTATCTTCTGAACACAGCATGAAGCCTTCTAGCCTGAAGAATGTCTGGAAATCTACCAAAGTGGCAGGTGTGCCTTTCGGTTTTGCGGCGAATGGGGCGAAGCCGCTTCTAGTGGATATCTGGAGGGGGAAGATGTCTGGGTGTCGAGATCGTAACATTGCAGGCATCAGAGGCAGCAGTCAGAGCCTCTGACACTGCACTGAGATCTGTAGCTTCGATAGCAGCGAATCCTTCAAACGAGATCTTCTGAAAGAGCTGCCAGTCAGTAAGCTTCAAAGTTCTTCTCAGAGCTGCATGTCCTTTGGGAAGCAAGGAAATGTGCAGCAGGAAGTGGTCACTGTCCCAGGTGTCAGGGTCAACTGACCAGCTGAGGCTTTGACTAATGCTGGAAGAAAAGAGGGTCAGATCAATAGAGCTGTAGGTACTTGGAGGACTGTAGGACGTGGGTGACCCGTCGTTGGCGATAAAGAGATTGTGCTGCAAGATGACATTCTCGATATCCTCCCCCCGCTGATCACTGATATCTCCACCCCAGGATGGGCTGTGGGCATTAAGATCCCCACAGAGAATCCAGGGCTGAGGGCACTGCGATAGAATATCCTGTAAGGTGGATACAGAAAAGACAGTGCAAGGCCAGATGTAACAGGATATCAGGGTGATATCATGGCTGTTCAGCCGGATGCGGCATGCTACGAAATCACAGTTCGCATCAGTGAAAGTGAGATCAATAGTGTGATGCATGACATTCTTGTGCACAAGAATCGCCGCATTGTGGGAGAGCAGATGACTCTTGCTCGTGTGCGCAATATAGGGATTGAAGACATAGTGATCAGGGAGGTTGACCTCACAGAGAGCAAAGATGGGAACTGGCGTGATGTTGATGTAGTTCCTGACGTCAGCAGCCTTGCTCCTGAAGCCCCTGCAGTTCCACTGAAGGATGGAACTGCAGGGGCTTCAGGAGTCACTCCGTTTGGCCATGCTCATAGTCGGGTGGGAATAAGGAATGTTGGAGAAAAGCTAGTCGACACAGAGTGTCTAGCAGTCCACAAAGTGCGATATGAGGGAGGCCAACTGGTTGAGGATCGTCAAAGTTCGAGGTCGAGACTCCTCAGGAAGAGTGGAAGTTACAACCTTGACGACATCCACAAGTAGAGAGAGAATGGTGGACAGGAGGACCGTGTCCCTGTGGTTCTTCCTGAAATTCTGATGCGTCAAGGAGGAGGGCTTCTTGGATCAGGCCGACGAGCAGCCCTGTTCTTCCTTGTCCTCTTTACCTGCTTGGCCTGTATGGGACAGGAGTCCACTGTAGAGGTTGTAGCGGAATCCTGCACCATGAAGGTACCTGCAGCACAAGGGGCTTGGGTTGGGTTGTTTTACCTCTGAGCGGCGCTTTTTTGCACACCATGGGCTAAATGGCCAGGTCACATGGACCCCGAAGGCTCAGAGAAGGTTGGGGGAGGGGACCCACTGAAATTCAGCGTGTTCTTTAACGTGCACAAGGTATGGCTCTCCCGCACATGGGACCACGGCTTAACGTCCCATCCGACGGACGGTGGCCTTTCCAAGCCCATCGGTGTCCCATACTGACCGTGGGCGGGGAATTTTGCGGAGATAAATCTCAACGCTCACCCAGCTGGGACTCGAACCTGGGAACTACAGATTTCGAGCCTGGCGCGCTACCAACTGAGCCACCACCACCCTACACAAGAGGCCTCAGGGACAGAGGCAGAGGGCATCACCACAGGAAGGGTAACAACAAGGGGCGGGGAAGCAGCAGGGACAGAAGGTGCTTGTGCTTCAAGCACAGGCATCTCTGCTGACGCTACCTCCATGGCAGTAGCAGGGGTCACGTGGCTCCTTGTGGCAGCGGCAAAGCTGAATGAGGGGTCAAAGAGACGCCTGCTGCAGGCGGACTTCTTAGATGGTGAGGGTGGCGGGGGGTGTCACCACAGAACTTCGAAGAGGGACTCTCCCCATCTTGGTGATGTTCAAAGAGTGCGCAGGACCAAAAGCTTCCTTCTTCTTCTTACAGGCAAGCTTCCTGGCATAGCACCCAGAGAAGGTGGCAGCATGAGGTCCACCACAGTTAGCACAGATAGGGGGCCCAGTGTGCTTGCAGTTCTTGTGGGAGTGAGGCACACTTCAGCACTTACACCGCACTGTACCCTGCAATTCTTTGCAATGTGCCTGAAGTGTTAGCACTTCAGACACTGAGGGTTGGGTTGGGTTGTTTTACCTCTGAGCGGCACTTTTTTGCACACCATGGGCTAAATGGCCAGGTCACATGGGCCCCGAAGGTTCAGAGAAGGTTGGGGGAGGGGACCCACTGGAACAGCTGTTGGGAGACAGACGGTAACCTCCCGTCAAGGCCATCCAGCGTGTTCTTTAACGTGCACAGGGTATGGCTCTCCCATACACGGGACCACGGCTTAACGTCCCATCCGACGGACGGCGGCCTTTCCAAGCCCATCGGTGTCCCCTACTGACCGTGGGCAGGTCGAGGAATTTTTGCGGAGATAAATCTCAACGCTGATTCAGCTGGGACTCGAACCTGGGAACTACAGATTACGAGCCTGGCGCGCTACCGACTGAGCCACCCCCGCCCCTCAGACACTGAGGTGGGACTCAGGTAGATTATAATTTAAGCCACTTTCATCGTGGCTTGCTGTTTCCCCTTCCTATGATTTCTCTTTTTTCAGTATGGGGAAGGCCTTTACACCCGACTGTGTATATCAGCAACTCTTTGCCAGCCATCGTGCTGAGCATCCGGACTTCTTGCCTGCCTTCACTGATGGCTCGAAGTCCGGTACATCTGTCTGCTGTGATGTAATCATTGCAGACCAGATCACACAGCAGTGTTCCATCTTCACTGCAGAGTTGCATGCTATCAGTCTTGCCTTGGATCACATAGCAGCTAAGCATCATCGTCGGTGGGTCCTTTTCACTGACTCGCTAAGCTCGCTACAGGCTTTGATCTCAGTAAGGTATTGGTCTCACCCTGTTTGCTCCAAGATCCTCCAGAAGCTCCATCGTCTGGCAGCCACTACCACCGTTCTCGGGGCGGGGGTGGCTCAGTCGGTAGCGCGCCAGGCTCGTAATCTGTAGTTCCCAGGTTCGAGTCCCAGCTGGGTCAGCGTTGAGATTTATCTCCGCAAAAATCCCCGCCCTGCAAACGGTCAGTAAGGGACACCGATGGGCTTGGAAAGGCCGCTGTCCGTCGGATGGGACGTTAAGCCGTGGCCCCGTGTGCGGGAGAACCATACTCTGTGCATGTTAAAGAACATGCTGGATGGCCTTGACGGGAGGCTACCATCTGTCTCCCAACAGCTGTTCCAGTGGGTCCCCTCCCCCAACCTTCTCTGAGCCTTCGGGGTCCATGTGACCTGGCCATTTAGCCCATGGTGTGCAAAAAAGTGCCGCTCAGAGGTAAAACAACCCAACCCAACCACCGTTCTCTTCTGTTGGGTGCCCAGGCACGTCAGGATCAGGGGCAACGACTTGGCAGATACTGCTGCTAGGTCAGTCATACCCCTCTCCGCTGCCGGTTCCATATCTGCATTTTCGACAACGTTTTACCATTGAGCTCCGGGCACAGTAGCAGAGATCTTGGTCAGAACAGCTTACGAACAAGCTATTTGAGATCAACCGTGACAGTCTTGTCAAATTGTCAAACCGTGGCAGTCTTGTTTTCGCAGGAATCGCAAGGAGGAAGTTATACTTGCTCAGCTCCGCTTAGGTCATTCGTTTCTTACACACTCTTTTCTTCTTCAGATGGATGACGAAACTAAGTGCGAGTGTTGTGACATCATTTTAACCATTAAACATATTTTAATCGCTTGTCCTGCTTTTATCCTTGAATATCTTTTATATTTTAACTCCCACAATTTTACGGCTGAGCCTCTTACACTCAGCCATCTTTTATCTGATGACTGCCTTTTAATACCTGTTTTCGAGATTTTACGCTTTACCGGATATTTTAGCCTTTTTGAGCTTTTACTTTTCGATGTTTAGAATTGTTGCTATTTACTATGGGTCCTTTACACCCTTTTTTGCTTTTGTTTTTTTACTTCTCTTATTGTTTTGTTTCTGTTTTTATGCCTTTTGCTCTTTTACGTTTTACACCATGTTTATGTTCAGTCGTTTGATTTTAACTTTGGTTGTGGGTTTGCTCGATTTTTAGGTTTTTCTATTTATCTTTTACACTTTCTTTGGCGCATCATGGCTTTAGTTGCCTTTGCACTATGAAACCCCAAAAGAACAACCAACCAATCGTGACCTCTGTGGGGCGGGGGTGGCTCAGTCGGTAGCCGCCAGACTCGTAATTTGTAGTTCCCAGGTTTGAGTCCCAGCTGGGTCAGCGTTGAGATTTATCTCCCCAAAATTCCTCCGCCCTGCCGACGGTCAGTAGGGGACACCGATGGGCTTGGAAAGGCCGCCGTCCGTTGGATGGGACGTTAAGCCGTGGCTCCGTGTGCGGGAGAGCCATACCCTGTGCACGTTAAAGAACACGCTGGATGGCCTTGACGGGAGGCTACCATCTGTCTCCCAACAGCTGTTCCAGTGGGTCCCCTCCCCCAACCTTCTCTGAGCCTTCGGGGTCCATGTGACCTGGCCATTTAGCCCATGGTGTGCAAAAAAGTGCCGCTCAGAGGTAAAACAACCCAACGTGACCTCCGTAGCTTCGGTTTGCGAGATCACATGCCGATCTTAATTGCAAATGTTTTATCTTCTCATAGTTTTCGAGTTCGTGTCGGCAACACTCTGTGACAGCCTTTCCCCCAAGACCAAGGGGTGCCACAAGGCTGTGTCCTGAGTGTTACGCTTTTCGCTGGCAAGATAAAGTCTATTACACGGCAACTTCCTCCGACTGTAAGCAATGCCTTCTATGTTGACGACTTTAGCATCTTGTTGTCCATAGTCCAGCATGAGGGTCATTGAACGACAACTGCAAACTGCCCTGAACATTCTCTTTTGGGCGACGGCCAATGGCTTTCGGTTCTCCCCACAGAAGTCCGCTTGTGTGCACTTTTGCCGCAAACGTAGGGTTAATATCATTCCAGTTGTGGTGGTGACCAAGTTTCTTGGTCTCATATTCGACCGGAAATTGACCTTTTTGCCTCATATTCGACATCTCAGGTCCAAGTGCACGTAGGCATTGAACATCCTCAAGGTCTTCTCCTCCCTTTATTGGGGGCGGACCGATGTTCTTTGCTCCGCTTCTACCATGCACTTGTCAGATCGAAACTGGACTACAGATCCCAGATGTACGACTCCACCTGGAATTCAGTGGTGAAGCTGCTGGATCCTCTACACCATCAGGCCTTCTGTGTCTGCACGAGGATCTTCCGCACTTCACCAATCCAGAATCTCTAGAAGATATTGATGAACCATCTTTATCTATTCCCGTCAGCAGTTGTCCCTACAATATGGAGCAAAATTGCGATCCCTGCCTGGCCATCCCACTTGGGACTGCGTTTTCAGTTTCCAGTGGGAAATCTTATACCAGAAACGGCCGACTGATTTTCGTCCTTTCGATTTGCGTGTCCAAGGTTACTTACGAGACATTAACACCAGTCTCGATAGCATCGCACAATCGACAGCCGAGCCACTTCCACTTGGTTCACTGTTTCCCCTTCCTGCGAATTTTCCCTGTGCAGAACGATGAAGGCCTTTACACCTGACTGTGTGTATCGACAACTCTTCGCCAGCCATCGTGCTCAGCACCCGAACTTCTTGCCTGTCTTCACAGATGGCTCGAAATCCGGTACATCTGTGGGATCAGCCATGATCTGCTGTGATGTAATCATTGCAGATCAGATCCCATAGCAGTGTTCCATTTTCACTGCAGAGTTGCATGCTATCAGCATTGCCTTGGACCACATAGCAGCTAAGCGTCATCATCGGTGTGTGCCTTACACTGACTCGCTTAGCTCGCTACATGTTTTGATCTCAGTGAGGCTTCGGCCTCACCCTGTTCTCTCCAAGATGTGCCTGGAAGCCACAACCACGATTTTCTTCTGTTAGGTGCCCAGTCATGTCGGGATCAGAGGCAATGACTTGGCAGATGTGCTGCTAGGTCAGCCATGCCCCTATCCAACTCTTCACTGCTGGTTCCATATATGGACTTCCGGCAGTGTTTTTTCATCGAGCTCCGGATACCTGGCAGAGATCTTGGTCTGAACAGGTTGGCCAACAAGCTTTTGGAGATCAAGCCGTGGCAGTCTTGTTTTCGCAGGAATTGCAAGGAGAAAGTTGTACTTGCTCGGCTCCGCTTAGGTCATTCGTTTCTTACACACTCTTTTCTTCTTCGGGGGGGGGGGGACGACGAACCTAAATGTGAGTTTTGTGACACCATTTTAACCACTAAACATATTTTAATCGTTTGTCCTGCTTTTACCCTTGATTGCCGCTTATATTTTACCTTCCATTATTTTACGGCCGAGCCTCTTACACGCGGCCATCTTTTATCTAATTACTCTTTTTTTACCATCTGTCTTTGCCTTTTTACGTTATACAGGTTATTTTAGCAGATTATCCTGGGTCTTTTACATCCGGGTTCGTTTTATTTTTTTAGCTTTTTTATGTGTATTTGGTTTTTGTTTGTGTATCCCTTTAAGTTTACACTTTTTGTTTTTGATTTAGGTTGTGGGTTTGTCTGCCTTTTGCTCAGTTTTTTATCTTCTTTGGCGCATTGTGGTCCTGTTGACCATGCACCATAAAACCCCAAACAACCTACCAACCAACCCGTCTGAAAACATTTAAGTAATATTTTACGAAGAAATACTGTATGTAAAAAAAATAATTCATTCCAAAATGTCGTGTTATATATATATGTCAGAGATTTATATTGTAAGTCGCTCAAAAAGTATCCGAACACTATGGTTGATTACAGAATTCAGAAAAAATATCTGGCAACGATTTTTTTTTATAAATTAGTGATCTGGCAACCTTCGTGTCACGTGACACGAAGGTTGCCAGATCACTAATTTCTAAAAAAATCGTTGCCAGATATTTTTTCTGAATTCTGTAATCAACCATAGTGTTCGGATACTTTTTTGAGCGACTGTACATTTCCAAAAAGTTAAAATTCAAGTGTTTGATGATTTTAATTTAATGGAGCAATTCACATTTAATGGAGTAAAGCCCACCCCTCTCGAGACTTTTCTTGCTTGTGTGTGTGGGGGGGGGGGGGCAAGATTTTCCGTTACGCCATTGCCAAGTAACTCCAGTTTTCACTTTTCTTAATGAATAGAAAGATGTTAATGTTCTATTCCGTCATTCACAATACGAGAAAGTGATGATTCAAAGGTCGTTTAAAAAGTTCATTTAGTTCTTAGTTGAAAGTATCTTTCAGTCTTTGTAGTACAGTCGCTCAAAAAAGTGTCCGAACACTGTGGTTGATTACAGAATTCAGAAAAAATATCTGGCAACGATTTTTTTTAGAAATTAGTGATCTGGCAACCTTCGTGTCACGTGATTACAGAATTCAGGAAAAATATCTGGAGCGTGTACAGCAACTGTACACGCTCCAGTTACCGTTCACAGCAAACTGGAGCGTGTGCAGTTACTGCACACGCTCCAGTTTGCTGTGAACGGTAACTGCATACGCTCAATATTTCCGTGAGTGAGCCCACACGATCCAGGTCTTTGTGAGCTCGCACGATCCAATGTGCTGTGAACATTAACCGCAACCGCTCCAGTTTGCTGTGAACGGTAACTGCACACGCTCAATATTTCCGTGAGTGAGCCCACACGATAATGACTTCGTGTCACGTGACACGAAGGTTGCCAGATATTTTTTCTGAATTCTGTAATCAACCACAGTGTTCGGATACTTTTTTGAACGACTGTACAATGTAAAGGTATTTGTAATAATAAGGTCTTTATAATAATGTGTTTGCTTTCTATCAGGCAAAGTTCTGGTTCACTGCCGAGCGGGTATTAGCAGATCAGCTACACTGGTGTGCGCCTTCCTTATGATCAAACGTCTTCTCTCTGTTCAGGATGCGGTGCGAACAGTGCGAAAGCATCGGGCCATCATTCCCAACGATGGTTTTCTTCAGCAGTTGTGCGACCTTAACGATCGTCTACAGAAAGAGAGGAAAAGATAACGCCTTTTGTACTATACTGCTCTCTCGCGTGGTCGACGTAGAATTCAACACAGAAAAATTGAAGGAATGTGATGAATTGTGCTTTGCTTAAATTTTGCTATTTTTCAGAAATATGTTTAGATACTCGCTGTTTTTCAATGCTTTATTTCTTTGTGTTGCTTTTTAACCTTTTCGATAAAATGGAAGTATACTGGCAAAAATGAAGGAAAAGTGACTATAAACTGTTATAACTGGAACATAATCTTTTTGGATAACGAAAACTCTAGAGCAAAAGGATTATATGCTACATAAATATTAGAAATTAAATCTAAAATTACTTTTTTCCCCATCATTTAGTAAAGGTCTCAGTCGATAGCACCTAGGCTCATAATCTGCAGTTGATTTAATTGCGCAAAACACTCACCTTGCCTTTGGTGAGAAAGAAAGCTGTCCATCGAATGGGACGTAAAGCTCTGTGCCGTGTGCCGGAGAGCCATACCCTGTGCACGTTAAAGAACACACTGGATGGCCTTGACGAGAGGCTACCACCTGTCGCCTAACAGCTATTCAGTGGGTTTCCTTCTCTTTCTGTGAGCCACTGGGACTCTTGTGACCTGGCCATTTAGCCTATGGTGGGCAAAAAAGTGGCGAACAAAGGTGTAACAACCCAACCCATCATTTACTTTTATAAGCGTTGCCGAATTTTACAAAGTAAATTTTTGTAGGCAGCTACTTGACACTATCATCTGAGGTATCGACTAGTGGCTTTGGGTTGTTTTACCTCTGATCGGCACTTTTTTGCACACCATGGGCTAAATGGCCAGGTCACATGGACCCCGAAGGCTCAGAGAAGGTTGGGGGAGGGGACCCAATGGAACAGCTGTTGGGGGACAGATGGTAGCCTCCCGTCAAGGCCATCCAGCGTGTTCTTTAACGTGCACAGGGTATGGCTCTCCCGCACACGGGGCCACGGCTTAACGTCCCATCCGACGGACGGCGGCCTTTCCAAGCCCATCGGTGTCCCCTACTGACCGTGGGCAGGGCGGGGAATTTTGCGGAAATAAATCTCAACGCTGACCCAGCTGGGACTCGAACCTGGGAAGTACAGATTACGAGCCTGGCGCGCTACCGACTGAGCCACCCCCGCCCCTATCGACTAGTGGCGTATCGTGAATGGCAAAGTGGAGACTATGAGATTGAGCAGTTGACGCTTCGACATTTCTCAAAGATCACAGTTTGATTGGCAGGTGATTGACAATTGATTGATAGGCCATTGACCTAGGATATATTCAATTTAGTCCAATCACTATCTATTTAAAAACTTTGAAACGTGGAATGTAGAGGCTATAAAAAGATGTATGTTCAGAATTGCTTGTACTTTTTTATACTGCTTCTGCACTTGTAAATACTGGAAATAAAAATATGTATACAAAAGTTACCTACTTTTTTGAGAGTAAACAAAAAATTTACAGTATTTCCATTCTGAAAAATAAAGTTTTTTTTTTGTATTTATAGAGTCGTTAATCTTCAACAAAAAATTTCACTACATTAAATCAAATTCAAGATTAATATATTGGTATTCAGCATTTGAAAAGAAATAAAATTGAATTAAAATAAGAGCAACATTAAATAAATTATGCTAAATAATACTCTTAATTTATAACAAAAATTATCACTACATTAAAGAATAACAACACCCTTAATTTCGCATTCTGTAATACTAACATATTAATTTATAGCAAAAATTATCACTACATTAAAGAATAATAACGCCCAGAATTCCGCATTAAAAATATATAAAATTGAATGAAAATAAGAGTAGAATGAAATAAATTACGTTAATAATAAATATAAATTACATTAAAATAACAGTAACATTAAATTGCATTAGAGTAACATTTATTTTAGGAAAGAGCAATTGATTTTCTTGCTGGTCAGTGAGATAAGGCTTGCAGTCCAGGAATCCGGATATCATATTATAAAAAAATTAAAAGCATGGTTTAAATACAAAAACGGGTAAAAATATTTTCAGCCCATTTCTATACCATACACGTTCTACTACACTGTGATAAGTGTTGATAAAATGTATCAATGCATGTGACACAAAACATAAAATTTATAATTAAAAAGTAAACAATGTGTTGTTCTCGAAAACCATGGTCCTCAAACTTTTCCAGTCGCCCACCATCACCATTGTGAAAGGCGGAATTTGTCCGATACATCCTTTTACCGAAAGTAACGACAAAAGTTTTGACCAAAGTAACTTGAATTGAGAAAATAATACTCTCACGACAGAATGCTCCAGACAATATATCATGCAGCACAAAAAATTTCTATAGCTGATGTGATCTCCTGAAAGGTTCCGACCATGTTGGACTATGTCAGATGTGATGACCTGGATTCGGATCCTGTCCGACTGGGCCAGATGTGATGCCGCCCTGCCCACGGTCAGTAGGGATACCGATGGGCTTGGAAAGGCCACCGTCCGTCGGATGGGGCGTTAAGCCGTGGCCCCGTATGCGGGAGAGCCATACCCTGTGCACGTTAAAGAACACGCTGGATGGCCTTGACGGGAGGCTACCATCTGTCTCCCAACAGCTGTTCCAGTGGGTCCCCTCCCCCAACCTTCTCTGAGCCTTCAGGGTCCATGTGACCTGGCCATGTAGCCCATGATGTGCAAAAAAGTGCCGCTCAGAGGTAAAACAACCCAACCCAACCAGATGTGATGTCCTCCCTTCTCAGATCTGTGGAGACTGAGCCAAACGTCGTGGCCGCCGGAGGACGATGCGATTGTTGTTTAATAATTACTATCCCCTCACTTCGGTGAAAATACAGGTTCGCGGGTTTTTAAGCCCGTGCCACTGCATGCCTTTGAAGAAACTGGTGTTGAATGACGAATAACAACAGTCCATTAATTACTGCACGAGAGTTAGATAGAGACGACACAGTTTTATTTATAATATATACAACTACGTGCTGGGAATGCGCTCAACGCCGTGGACTTTTGCTGCTTTGCTGCTGCAAACAATAATAATGAGGTGGAGAATCGCACACTCTGCAAGTTCTCACTTTACAGACCTCAAAACTCGGCGAAAGGATAATCAACCTTTGCCTACACTGTGGTTCGCTCTTAATCCACAACACCGATGGGCTTGGCAAAGGCTGCCGTCCGTCGGATGGGACGTTAAGCCGTGGCCCCGTGTGCGGGAGAGCCATACCCTGTGCACTTTAAAGAACACGCTGGATGGCCTTGACGGGAGGCTACCATCTGTCTCCCAACAGCTGTTCCAGTGGGTCCCCTCCCCCAACCTTCTCTGAGCCTTCGGGGTCCATGTGACCTGGCCATTTAGCCCATGGTGTGAAAAAAAGTGCCGCTCAGAGGTAAAACAACCCAACGTTAAAGAACACGCTGGATGGACTTGACGGGAGGCTACCATCTGTCTCCCAACAGCTGTTCCAGTGGGTCCCCTCCCCCAACCTTCTCTGAGCCTTCGGGGTCCATGTGACCTGGCCATTTAGCCCTTGGTGTGCAAAAAAGTGCCGCTCAGAGGTAAAACAACCCAACCCAACTCTTAATTCACAAAACTGCTATCAGATTCACCGCTCAACTTCGTGAGCCTTTGCTGCCTTGCTGCTGCAAACATTAACAATGAGGTGGAGAATCGCATGCTTTGCGAATCCTCACTTTACAGACCTCAAAAACTCGGCGAAAGGATAACCAACCTTTGCTTACACTGTGGTTCCTTCTGAATCATAAGAATGGAAAAACAGATTCTCCAAGAATCTCGATTCCCCTTTGGAATTGCACCCTCACTTCAAGGGTTTTCTTTGAGTATGAGCTGCGTCCTTCCGACGCTTGTTGACACGATCTTTCGCTCAACGTCTCGCACCAAAACTAAAGCTTTCAATCTACCACCTAGCCTCGTGCGCTGCACTAGCGCCTTAGGCTAGTCATTTATGGCCATCAACAACTGCTGGCATTCATCACCACTTACACAGAGCAGCTTTAGACCTGAAAAACAACCTCATGAGTCATTCCAGCACAAACATTTCCAAGAACACATACAAAAAAAATATATATATAAATACCCCCTCAAGCAGCTGCTTGCCACAGAGGTCTGACAGGAGCCTGTCAGTTTATATGCCAGAGTAGAAGGTCTGAGAGGATGGCAAGACCTCAGCAGAAAAACGACACATACATCCATGCCTTACCCGGGGCTCGAACCCAGAGTCCCTTAAATTAGTAGCCTAGCGTGATAACCACTCGGCCACGGGACAGCTACAATAATAAAATACAACAAAAATATATCAATAAATAAATAAACATAAAATTCGGGGGACATGACAGCTGATAACGGTGAAAATAGATGGCCCTGGGAATTTGAAACTTTGAATTTGTAGCACTTCCATCGATTCCATGATTTCACAGTTCCTTGGGCCCACAAGTTTGATGAGCTTTGTGCTAAACTAATAATAAAATTCAGTATAAAAGAATTATCAGCAATTTATATTATTCATATACCATTGCACAAATAATAGTAAAATGCAAATATGATTGGTGATAATCAATTTATTATGATATTGATTTTCATAAAATATTATTTGGTTAAGGAGTTTAAAGCATATAATCGTAATTGTTTTAGTATCAGGCGTTTCTATAAATAGAAAATTAAATAACGGACCTTCAATTAATATTCGGAATCCAGAACACAAAAGTATTTCCGAAACATTTGTCCAAAAATAAATGAATGTAATTAAAAAAAGCAACTTAAATTACATGATGCTGATATAAATATTGTTATTTATTAAAAATATTGGTAATATTTATGAATCGAAACGCTTGTAATATGATTGGAAGCAGTTTCAGATCTAGAAAAATATCGAGAGGGGGAAGGGGGGCGAGAAACACAATCGAGCAGAAAAAATATAAAAGGGAGAGGCTAAGACACTTGATTTCCAACGTAGTGAAGCATGTCCCCCTACATATTAAGGGTTTTCAAAAAACTTCTTGAAAAATACATGAAATATAAATAAGTTTAGTAATTTTAGCCTCTTTTGTCCTTACTCCCATTTTGAAAAAAGGGGGCATGGCCACCATTAATGGAATCAAATTTTATGAAAGATCAATATTATAACAATAAGATTATTATAAACTGACAAATTTTTTAATCCCTAATTAGACCACATCCTTTAACACTGAAGATATTAAGGTCATTATAGAAGTATTAGTTAGGACAGTGATTCTCAACCTTTTATGTTTCATGTACCCCCTGGAAATGTGTATGTAACTGGCTTACCCCTTGTATAGATAGATAAAACTATAGTTATAGTATAACAATGGGAATAAAATTAAAAAAAAATATATATATATATATACACATTAATTTTTGTATTCATAAATTACATATATCGATAAACACAAAAAATGACATTTTTGCACAGCAGTGTTGACAACTTAGCGACTTTGTTACTAGATCTAGCGACTTTTGAGCTCTCACGGCGTACCCCAAAAAATTTTACCTCGTACCCCACGTTGAGAACTCCTGGGTTAGGATATTGGAATTAAAATTCGTATTCAAAAATTTAATTCCTGCTCTTCGCCAATGCGCAATAATCTGCAGCGCACCAGGATTATAATCCATAGTTCCCATGTTCGAGTCCTAATTGTGTCTTCACTAAAGTTTACAGCTGTTAATCCCACTCTATCCTCAGCAAAAGAAAGCGTCCACAGATGGGCTCCTCATACGATACCGTCAGTCGGAAGGAACATAAAACCTTGGTTCAATGTGCATGATAGCCACACCTTGTACACGTTAAAGAACACTCTGGATACTTCGATGAGAAGTTTCCAACTGTCTTAACAGTTATAAAGTGGGCCCTTTTCTTTACCAAAGTCTTAATACTTGGGAGTCCTCCGAACTGGCCGTTTCAATTGTGTGTACAAAAGTGCCATTTAGAAATAATACAATCCAACCTACCCTGATGCAAAGCCTATGTTCTTAATTTATGCATTTTCCCTGTTAGAAATCTTGTGGATACTGCTATAAACCATGAAAGTATATTCAAATTGCGCTATTAGATGAGAATAGTAATATCTCGCACAAATTATATTTTTATTTTGTCATGTGGATTATTTACTTTTCCTCTGTATCTCTTTTTAATGGTAATTAGAAATTCTAGACTTCATTTGCAAGCTCATTAATTTGTTTATTACAGTTAGCCAAAATGCTCAGTTTAAAGTTTTAAGAAGTTAAAGTTAAGGTACTAACGAGGACAAAGTTTAATAACCATATGACAGAATCAAACGATCTGGGCATAAAATTTTGGCAGGCTGTGGGCCACATCTAGAAAGATAGATAGAGATATCTAGAAAGCCAACTGCCTTATTATTCTTACTTGGATAAACTTATGGAATTACATTGCAAATTTTTTAATGTCCTTGCCATTTTTTCATGCCAATGACCAAGAACCGAAAAGTAATTTTGACCTTAACTTTTTTGTACCTCCTGCAGGATAACTGGAAACCTTTTTCGACAATTAAATCGTATCAACCGTAATCTAAATTTATGCTGCATTTAGAAAAAAGATGTAAAAAATTACAACAGTTGAAATTTCGTATTTATTCCTCTTTGAAGATTCATTCTGAGTTGACGCTAGGTTTCCTTTTCTCTAACACACCTTCTAGAATAAAGGACACAAATGCAAAAATGTAGACAAATTACACCTAGTAACATAAATTTTAAATATTCCACTGTTTCGAAAGTTTTTTAAAATACGGTACAATAGGCATTTATACGTATTACCATGGCGTCGAATAAATTAAATCATTATTGGAACGGAAATATTTATTTCTTAATTAGAAACTTTTTAATCTGGCAATATGAATTAGAATTATTGGGGTAAAGGAATAACGAATGTTGTATTGTCAGTTCGTAATCAGTTTGTGATTTTTAGGTAAGTGTGACAGTAATACATGTAAATATTTTGTTCATGAATTACCTAACAACATGTTTAATGCGTTTCGCAAAAAAGATTGTTTTATTTAATAAGTTTATTTCTTATAGAATTTTGAGTGTCTTAGAAGCAAAGTGAATGATCGATTTGTCGTGGCTTATGCGAAATTTCACGTGATTAATATTTAGTATCTACGTAAGATAAGAAAGCTGAATATACTTTAAAATTCTATTAACTTTAACTAGCGATTATTTTGTGCAACTTCCCATAGTAGATATCTAGCTATGCCTATCATGTTCTCTAGTAGAAACCATACTTTAACATTGGAGATATTAATGTTATTAGAAGCGGTATTTCAAACAGAATGTTTGTTAGCGATTGATTCAGAAAAAATAAAATATTGATTATATATATATATACAGTATATACCCGATGATTTTGTAATTTCGTTTTGGGTAATTGTTTAGGAATGGTAACGATTTTTAGCAGTACGAACTTGTGTCGCCATTTTGTTTTTGTGCAAAAGTAGTCTCATTTCCTCCATCATAATCTCGAAACTGAAATATTCTCCCCACCACCGCCATCTACATAAAAGCTCGATTTTTCCAAAAAATTGTCAGTCGGAAGTGAGTTTTATAGGAATGAATTATGTTTCATACGAATGAATTATCTGCCTGATGTTTCTTTTCTAAACTTCGGAACTTTAAAACGCCGGATGAAAACGATTTTAGGGATTATGGGAGATTATATTTCATAAATCTGATACATAAAATAATAGTTTTGTAATAACTTATTAATTAATCCCCTTTGGGAATGCTACCTAGTAAGGGTAATTTACTTTTAAACATCGGCGGTGCACTTTTTAAGATTTTGTGTTGCAGTATATTTACTTTTGTTTTATGTTGCTACATAATGAAAATAACTTTTGGGAGTATTTAATACAGGAGAATATATTCATAAATTTTCTATACAAATTAATAAAATTAGAAACTTGCCATAATTTATAAACTCTCTATCTAAAACCATGGCGCCATATTGGAATAACGTATATTCACACAAAACACGCTCTAACAGGCCCGGATCTAAATAAAATAGAGGTAGGGGGCAAGTAATGAAAATAGTCTGAAAAAAGTAAAAGGGGGGGGGAAACAAGAGACTTGATTTCCATTGCAGTATAACATTTTCCCATCCGTTTTACAGGTCTTCAAAAATTTCTTGAAAAATGGGAAATATGCACAAGTGTAATAATTTTTTGCCTCCATTACCCTTATTAGCATTCTCAAAGGGGGGAGGGAAGTATTAGAATTAATAAATTATTACAAATCTATTATTTATGCATCAGATTTATGAAATATAATCTCTCACAATCCCTAAAATCGTTTTCATCACACCATAACACCTACCAACAAGGACAATGCAAAATCTTACAAAATGCACTGCAGATCCGCACTTTAAAAATCCCCATGAGCTAACTGACTTCTAACACCTAATTGTATTCAAGTTCAAGTTTATTATCGTTATAAATTCTACATTAACTATAATCAACATATTAACAAGCCGAAATCAAAAGTTGACGAGGTTGTTGTAGCACATATTACAATTGATAGAATAATAAATCTAAAATGTTTTAAAAATGAAAATGAAAATAATGAATAGATAACGATAATTAATTAACAGATCAATTAATTAGTTAACGACGACGGGATCGGTTTAACAGCAACAATATAATTTATATAAAACATCACAAATGGGCAATATACATAATATAGAAGAGTAGGTAATAAAATCAAAAACACCAATTTTATGTCATCTAAGAACTACAAAAATATGTTCAATATCACTTATAGTCAAGAAGAGACTACTTTCAGTCTCCTTAGATAAAAAGAAACAAAATGGTGGCGCAAGTCACCTTTTCGTAATAATTACCAATTTTTGTTTTAAAAGAAATACACTACACACTTTAAAGTGCCTTACAAGTTACCATTGCCATATTGCTAAGCTATTCCTACTAGAGATTCCTTGGTGAAGACCTTATTTGCTGCGAGAATTCTGTTCTCAATTGAATTGGCCTTTCCCCTATCTTGTATCGCAAAGTTCTGGCTCTGCAGCCCCTAATAGCAGATTTTATTCCGACGGATAATTGGCAAATAGACAACCGAGCACCGTCACCTTTAGATGGGAGTGGGAAAGCAACACGACTAGATTCTGGGTTGTTTTACCTCTGAGAGGAACTTTATCCAGCTTTGTTTCCATTGGTACAGATTTAATTGTATTGCAGTGGCAGCAAGTTGTTGTTGTTTTACCTCTGAGCGGCACTTTTTTGCACACCATGGGCTAAATGGCCACGTCACATGGACCCCGAAGACTCAGAGAAGGTTAGGGAAGGGGACCCACTAGAACAGATGTTGGGAGACAGATGGTAGCCTCCCGTCAAGGCCATCCAGCGTGTTCTTTAACGTGCACAGGGTATGGCTCTCCCACACACGGGGCCACTTCTTAACGTCCCATCCGACGGACGGCGGCCTTTCCAAGCCCATCGGTGTCCTCTACTGACCGTGGGTAGGGCGGGGAATTTTGCGGAGATAAATCTCATCGCTGACCCAGCTGGGACTCGAACCTGGGAACTACAGATTACGAGCCTGGAGCGCTACCGACTGAGCCACCCCCGCCCCATTGAAGTGGCAGCAAAGCATAAGTTGCAAGCAAGTGATAAATCAAAATTGCCCAACACTTTTGACTGAAGTTGAAAGTAACGGAAAGGAGAAAAATATTGTCAAAGAAGTCAGATTCACAACAGTACTCTGTCAATCATTTTAAAGATATGGGTATTGAAACAGCTAGCTTGTGATAAAAGGGAAAAAAAATGAGGTATGCAGAATTTTCTCATGTTGGCCTGTGAAGTCGGTAAAATGGTTTTACTCAATGTAGGAATAAAAATATTCCAGTAGGTGAGAATATATGGCGGCCTCTGTACCTAGTTTATGAACTGCTTATGCATATTTTTTGTACTAATTCGATAACTCGAAGTATTCTCGTTTCTTTTGAGCTTCGAGTTAACGAGAGTTGACTGTAATATATATTGTATTTTTGATATGAAGTAGTTTCATGCGAAGTTCATCAGTTGTAGTGCAACATTTTTTAACTTCTAATATTTCTTTTCTATTTCAGTGTTATCGTTATGGTACAAGCGACTTTAGAGTCGCGTGTTTAGCATGTACCAGAAAAGTCCAATCAGATCTTAAGGAAATTTGAGACGAAACTATCGAGATGGAACTTTTTGAGATGGAGAAATGGGACTTACCATACACGACATCTGTTGATGATAGTGGGAAAGATACAGGATTTAACCAAAAAGAGATGGATGACTCAAAAGGAGCTTTAGATCCTTCAGTTGAATCTTGGGGATTGTTCCATTGTCATGTATGCGATGTCTCAGGATATGGACTCATTACTTACGAAAGACACCTTAATAGTGAATTACATCTGAAAAGTTTACTGAGAGCAAAAATAATGAAACTTTCTATAAAGAAAGAAAGAGATGGGAAAAAGCATGAGAATGAAGAAAAGAAACTAAATATTGTGCAAACATCTCACGGACGTCAGTTTCATAAGAGTTCCTCCGAGCGCAGTTCATTTAATGGGAAATATTTTGTGTCATTAAGAAGACCACACGACCAATACTCATTGTATTGTTGCAGGATATGCAATGTCAAAATTTCTGGTCGCTTCCCTTTTCTACAACATCTTGGTACTAAAGAGCATCAAGAGCTGAGAAAAATACGTGATCGCCAAAATCTGGTAACCACAGAATCATGTGATTTTTCTGACTGTCCATTTTATTGCAAGCTATGTGATGTTCCGACTCCAGGTCCTTTGTCGTACCAACAACACATTATGGGTAGACCTCATCATCTGACAAAGCTAGGAATATTTGATTTCCGAGACCGTATGGTTCTAAGACAACAGAATAGATTTAATAAGAGGAGGAAAAACAGAAATAATATTAAAGCAGCTCACTTAATTAGAAAATATCCACAAAAAATGCATTTCTCTCAATAAATGAATTGCTGCTATGTAACCCTCGAGAAAGAAGAAAAAATAGTTTCTTAACTAAAGAGTTCTTCGGTTTCTTGCAGCACATGACATCTCAATCTCTGGGCTATTTTGCTATATATAAATATTGTGGCTGACTCATCGAAAGAATTATATGAAACTCGAAGTGAATTAGGCACATAGAGAATAACATCTAGTTAAATCTCGGCTTTTTGTGATGAAATACGAAAAGACTGTATAAGATTATCTTATGGTAAAGAAGTTAAAAGTGTTTTGTTTGGCTTCAATATGCAATTATTTATTTTTAGTAGTTTTTAAAGGTGTTATTCTTGAGCGGAAAAATTATTTGTAGATATGTCAAGAATGTAGTCATATGAAATGTAAACCATAAAGTTTCAAATGTTTCACTTCTGACAAAAATTTATTTCGTATACTGAATGTATATTTTTTGATCAACTCCATCATCAATATGTATATAACCCTTAAACTTTGATTTTTATGAATGTTTCAAACTTCTCGATTAATCAAATGTACTTATTCTTAATTAGTATATAAATCACTTGCCAAATATCTTTACCATGCAGTCCAGTGTCCAAACATCGTTTTCATTAGTCGAATAAAATTATAAAGTTGATTTAAATTTGTTATAAATATTTTTTTCATAAAATAGGCATTTCATTTCTATGGGTGGTTTGATTCACATTTGTATATTCACGTATATTGGCACTGATTTATTTATTTAATGAATGAAATTTAAAAAGAACTAAATGCCCCTCTCAATCAGCTTCGTGCTGCAGAGGTCTGACAAGGAGGCTGTCAATATAATACGCAATTGACAAGGTCTATGAGGTAGGTGAGACCTCAGCAGAAAGACAAACAACCATGCATTACCCCGGGGCTCGAACCCAGGTCCATTTGATTTATATTCAATCGCGTTTACCACTAGGCCACGGGACGACTAGAATGAAATTCGAAATTGTTTACATTCCACCGTCACTGCTATGCTGAAAATCGTAATTGAAAGTTTTATTACGCAGATCTTCAATACATATAATAATAATATAAAAGCTGTTTACAAAATGTAAAACTGACAGGCTCCTGTCAGACCTCTGTGGCAAGCAGCTGCTTGAGGGGGTATTTATTTTTTTATTTTTTTTAAAGTTATTTTAAAGTAAATGTAAAATTCGCTAGGAAACACGAAGACTAAGATTAGAAAAATCTGGGTGGTAAGTTTGAAAATTGACACCACTGTGCATTAATAATCAAGTATGCCTAAATGAATGATTATGGAAAGATTTACAAATACTTGGTAATATTCACACTCTGATATCCGAATTCCAATATTCACTATTTTTGTTGTGTAAATCTCCTTGAGTTTCCAAAAATAAGGCATGTATTAAATTTAATTCTGATTGGCTGTGTATAATCTAAGAGCAGTACTATATATATATACCAGTACATAATATTTAGGTCAGTCCAGTACAACACAAACTTAGTGAAGCGTTACAAGAAAAAAACTTATTAAAAAGCCACAGGAAAAATTTAATTAAAAAGGAAAACGTACATTTCTAATGAGAAACGAATTATAACGGATCAAGAAAATATCTTGATTAAACAATAGAAATATATATCTTTAAAGAGTACTATGAATCATGGGCGTAACCAGAGGGGGAGGGGTCTGTCCCCCCCGAAAATTCAATCGTTCTATACGAAATGTCAAACTTATCTACCTGCTTTAAAATCCAAAATATTTGTCTTTGTATAATTTTATTTTAGCAACAACTTTTTATATCCGTCTCGGCTAAAACATGAGTGCGTCTAGAAAGTATGTAATATTTAGGTCAGACCCATCCAACCCAAACTTAGTAAAACTCCACAAGAAAAAACTATTTTTAAAGAGCAGTAGGAAAGATTCTCTATTTAAAAACGAAAACAAACCTTTCTAAAGAATAATGAATTAGAAAGAAAACCTTCTACGAATATGTAAAATCGTTTAGTTACCACCAAAAAAATGTTTTGTCAAAAAAATTCGAAGAAATGAGTCAGATTTAGCACATTGTTGATTTGTCTTATTATGGTATGGGCCTGCTTTACGTATTTACTAACTCTTTGTAATGTCTGTTAGGACTAGTCTGATAGTGATTCAGTTATCGCAGCAATTCCTTCGTTCAGAAACAAACTCCAGTATCACCATTCAAATGACTTTATCGCCTTCTTCTTTTACCTCGTTTGACACAATATGACCTTAGCTGCCAATGCGACATAAAACCCCAAACAACAACCAACCAACCAGACTGCTCCTTTTTACACAGAAGGGTACTGTTGTTTTCAAAAGTAGCCTGTTAAAATTGGTCTAATTCTTCATCAGTTTCAGTTGTAAGCAAACAACGATTGCCATAAAGATTAAGTGACTTATTATGGTAAGCTTTGGCTATATCCGAATATTCGGTGTTAAGGGTAGTTTTTTTAAGCTTTGCACAACGTTTCTTAAGCTTCAGTTGCAAAACACTTTAAACAAGGTAATGGTCAGACCTAATTTCAGCTCCCCTATATGTCCTTTGTTCCTAACAGAGCTAGATCATTTGCCGTTGATTAATCATCATCATCCTCAAGCATCATCCATAATCAAAATAATAAAACTGCCCTCATGATTTTATCATTTTAAAATTAATTTACATGAACATAAAAATTTCAAATTTTTTTATTCCTACGTTAATAACAGTCAGAACTTGAAAGTTGAAAAATAAAAAAAAAAACGTCTCTCCTTTTGGTTGGGTTGTTTTACCTCTGAGCGGCACTTTTTGCACACCATGGGCTAAATGGGCAGGTCACATGGACCCCGAAGGCTCAGAGAAGGTTGGGGGAGGGGACCCACTGGAACAGCTGTTGGGAGACAGATGGTAGCCTCCTGTCAAGGCTATTCAGCGTGTTCTTTAACGTGCACAGGGTATGGCTCTCCCGCACACGGGACCACGGCTTAACGTCCCATCCGACGGACGGCGGCCTTTACCAAGCCCATCGGTGTCCCCTACTGACAGTGGGCAGGGCGGGGAATTTTGCGGAGATAAATCTCAACGCTGACCCAGCTGGGACTCGAACCTGGGAACTACACATTACGAGCCTGGCGCGCTACCGACTGAGCCACCCCCGCCCCACTCTCTCTCCTTTTGGTAAGCGAACCGATAATTTCGTCATAGGAGATCAATCAGTTATTCTGATTCGGTTTAGAAAATTACCTAGTGTTTAATATATCTTCTGACGTGGCAAAAAGATTTTAAATCCTCTGCAGGAACTAAAGGAAACCTTTTGCAGTACAATTTGTGGTTGTACTTCTGAACATTCCTAATGCAAGGCCGATATTTGGGTAAATAACATGGAGCCCATTATTATGCATCAGAGACGAGTTGATATAGCATGGACGACTTCGGGCTCAGAATACTTTAAATCTTAAATATTTTCTGTAATTGTGAAAAAAATAATTAATAATTTAAAATGTAATTTATTTGTATTTTAATTTGAACTTTTTAATCAGTCTTTAATGATTAAAAAAAGCACCATGCGGCTTTTGATTGATTTTTTTACGTATTATCTGTCTTTAATAAATGAATGGCTCTTTGCGTTTATAATGATGTTAACCACGAACTTTCAGTTTCTATTAGTATTTCTAATATTTTTCGTTCCAAATAGAATTACCCCCAACCTTCTATGAGCCTTCGGGGTCCTTGTTACCTGCCATTTAGCCCATGGTGTGCAAAAAAAGTGTCGCTCAGAGGTAAAAAACCCAACCCAAACCGAGTCTGGGTTCGAGACCCCGGAATGCCATAGTTGTCAGTTCGTGTACGTGTTTGTATGATTTATGATACTCCAAGAGAAACCTGATAGAGCTTTTAAGTTTTCTTCGTCCTTTCTGTGGTGGAATCCTTCTTCCTTTAAAAAGGTTAAATCTTTTTCTACTCCAGATGATGAACTTTTCAATCTTCAGTTGCCATCTGTCTAATTTACAATAGAGACCACTGACAAACTATTTAATGTCAAATTGTCCGTTATCGACGACTGTAATATTTCTCTTTGATGTGTTGCTCCTTTAAAATATTTGTGAAATTCCTGGAGTAACCGAAAGCATTACACTACAGGAAAAAAAATTGTAACACCTGGAAGGACTAATGCTATTTTATTGAAACGCAGGCAGCTGTTAGCATGCACTGATATGTGCGACTGATTACATTATCAAAATATATGGAAAATTACCACTTTATCTACCCGGTAAAGTAGTATAATTAGTATGATGTTGAACCGCTCCGCTCAGCAATGCATTCATGAACACGGCGGGGAAGGCTACCGTACAGCTCTATAATGTCTTCCTGAGGGATAGAACGCCAAATAGCGCGAAGTCACTGTTTCATTTCAGCGACAGTGGTTGGTGCACCTCGTGTGTTATTGGAGCTGTCTGCACATCATGTCCCAGAAGTGTTGAATAGGTGAAAGGTCTGGCGAGCGTGTTGGCCATGGTAGTATACCGGAACATTTTTCTCTTGTACATATTGCAGACTAATGCGGGCTGTGTGGGGACGGATGTTATCTTGCTGGTAAAAGGTTCCGTGCTGCTGAACAAACGGGAGAGCCACTGGCTGCAAAAAGTTGGTAACATATCGTTGGGCAGTTAGAGATCCCCTTATAATGACCAGTTCTGACCGAGATATCCGACTAATGGCACCCCACACCAAGACACCAGGTGCTGAAGCTGCGTGATGATGTTGCATGCACTGGGTGGCGTTCCTTTCCCCTGGATGACGGCGAACACGTTGTCTACCGTCGTGCTGACCAATACAAAAACGAGATTTGTCATTAAACACCATGGTACTTCACTCTTGTTCGTTCCAGTTCTGTCTGAGGCGACACCACTGAAGACGTACTTACATATGGGCAGATGTGAGGGGCAAACGAAGTGCCGGAGGATAGGCTCGCAATGAAAACTAAAAGCCTGTTGTTTACCGTCCGTCTAGTAGGTATACGATGTTTACCTGATGCCAGTCCCTTTGCGGTTGTGTTGTAGTCGCGAATCTGTCACGCAATGCTATGCTCTTCCCTAAATTTCGTCATATTTGGATAACTTCTTGCAAGTGTTGCATTTTTTATTTTCTGTAGTGTATAAATTGCTTCTTACAAATTACTATTGCGCAGATTCCAAGTAAATCGCAAAAATAGGCATCACATGTAAAACAATAAGATAGACGATTCAATTGCTTTATTTATGCCTGAAATTGATAATACTAGAATGTTGTTTGAGTTGTAGGATTGGCACGACAGTTAGATTTACAATTTCCTACATGGATGTTCGTGTTGTTTTCTGCTGAGGTCCTGCCATCCTCTCAGATCTTCTACTGTGTGGCATATAAACTGACAGGCTCCTGTCAGACCTCTGTGGCAAGCAGCTGCTTGAGGGGGTATTTATTTATTTTATTTTTGAAGATCGAAATATCTTCCAATTTCTAGTAACCACTAAACTGATTCGAAAGATATATTTTGCACTGTATTCCTCTTATTGTTTGAGTATTGATTAAATGTTTATCAGTTAGATCAGGGTTTAATGATTTATTTGATCAGCGCTTTATACTGAGATGTGCAATTGTTTTCTGACCCACTTCAGGTTGAATCCCAAATAATCCCCACGAAGAAATACTTGACAGTCTAAACTGAAATATTCTAGATATTTTTATTTATCAATATTATTTACTTTTCTGATAAATTGCTGTCCTAAAAATTTATCTTTCTAGGCTTGATCCTCTATAAATAAATAAAATAAACACCCCCTCAAGCAGCTGCTTGCCACAGAGGTCTGACAGGAGCCTGTCAGTTTATATGCCATAGTAGAAGGTCTGAAAGGATAGACGGCCCTCAGCAGAAAAACGACACAAACAGCCATGCCTTACCCGGGGCTCGAACCAGGTCCCTTAGATCAGTAGCCTATTAATAAATCCGTCACTGGACGAAACCCATATATATATATATCCCTAGTTGGGTTGATTTGTTTTACCTTTGAACGGCAGTTTCACACAGTGAGCTTAATGGCCAGGTCACAAGGTCTCAGAGACAGTTGTGAAGGATCCACTAAACAGCTGTTAGGAGACAGATGGAAGCCATCCGTCAAGGCCATCTAGTGCGTTCACTATCGTGCACAGGGTCGTCCTGCCCACGGAGCCACGGCTTAACGTCCCATCAGACAGACGGTGTCCTCCCCAAGCCCAGTGCCATCTTTATCAACAAGGGCAGAACTGGGACTAGGGAGAAATTCTCAATGCTGGCTCAGTGGGGACTCGAATCTGGGAACTGCAAATTACGAGTTCTGCGACCTAAGGGCAAGACTGAGCAAACCCTTGCCCCTAGGTTCTTTTGTTCTTTCCTTTTGAAGTGGCCATCTGCAAGTTTTCAAGGTTAACGGTTATCAACCATGCCATGACAATATTAATTGAAGATTCCCATGGCATGGTGCCACGGCGTTGCACAGTTGAGTCTATGGGAATAGAAACGTAAGCATTGCGCTGCTCGCTTGCAAGTGTGCAAACTCTGCAAAACACAAAAGTCAAAAATGCAAAAAATATTCTTGAAATAACATAAAGAAACATCAAACAAAATATAAAAAAAGAAATGTCGAATAAAAATATTGAGTTAGGAAGCTGATGAAAACAGCTGCTTTGACAAATTCAGTGATAAACGCATGAATAAATACTAGGAACACGTATGAAAAAAAGTTTTCTGATGTTAAATATATTTTTGCCTTAGAAGTACCTATATAATAATAACACTGATATCTTTGGTTTTTATTTATTGAAAAAATATAATAATATAATGCTTTTACAACGTGTAGGGATTTAAAGAGATACATGTAGTTGAGCCATAATTCTGTTGTTTTCTCCAACTAAGTCCGGTTCAACATCATACTAATATCAGAACTGGTCATTCCACGCACCATGGCCAACCGTATTACACTACCTCACTACTCCATGGCTTCCAATGGCTCAGCCATACGAGTTCTCACTCTTTGAATATATGGAACTCTGTAAATTTTCTGTGGGTTATCAATATTCTTTAGACTAGGGGTTCTCAACGTGGGGTACGCGGTAAAAGTTTTGGGGGTACACCGTGAGAGCTCAAAAGTCGCTATATCTAGTGACAAAGTCGGTGTTTTATTTTATTCCCATTTTTATACTATAACTCTAGTATTATCTATCTATACAAGGGGTACGCCAGTTACACACACATTTCCAGGGGGTACGTGAAGCATAAAAGGTTGAGAACCAATGCTTTATACAAATTTCTCGCATTCCACGCACCTGTGGAAAGAAAACAACTTATAGGATATTTAAGAAGCTAAGTTTAATGAGAGAAGCAGGGCCAAAAATATCATAAGCCTCCTAATTGCAGGCAAAGACCCGTTCTCCCCACATATGAATTCTCAAGTCATCCATGGTTGTACGAAGTTCCTCCAGTGTAGGTTTGGTAATGGCTTTAGAAGCAAGGGTTCAGGTACCTGCGATGGCTTCTGATTAGGTTAATGGATAGATATATTTTAGATATTATTGCCAGTTCCCGGTAGTCTCTTAAGATTCAAAACCACTGCCGAGGTAAACTAACCTTAGTTAATTTTCCCCCAACAAAATACATATAAATGGAAAAAAAAAGTTCAATAATAGCCTCCACGGCCAACCGTATTTGTTAAAAAAAAAAGCGAAGTGAAGCAACAGAAAGATTTATTCCATGTTTTGACTCTGTTCCTTACTCCTAATGCTCTTTCTAACATGCATGCTAAAAAGCTGAACAGTAGAGCCAAAATATCGTAAAACCCTTTATCCAACTTTTGGCAAGGATATTTATATATTTTTACCTATTAGAAAGCTTTTGCAATCTGGCAATTGAGATATTCGAATATACAGTCGTCGTCTATCTGGTCGAATATACAGCCATCATCTATCTGGACGTTCTTTGTGAATCAAACCGAAGTCTACGAATTGTAGGTAAGTGTCTCCATAATATGTGAACAGGAACTATCTAACGTGCTTAATTTGTCTAGATAAAGCTTTGAAATTTAGTTATTCAAGTGATTTAGATTTATCTCTTGTGGTATATTGAATACGTTAGAAGCTAAAGGAACTGCTGAGTTGCCTGGCTTATTGGAAATTCTAAATAAACGGCAGCATTTTGTTTATATATAATCTGGCGAAATCAAAAATTCTTTAGTGCTGTTCGCATAATTTTGTGAAATTTAATTGGCGCAGCACTCTTGCTGTCGAACACTTGGTAGTTCTATCTGATCACTTGTTTGCCATATTTTTTGCTACGAAAGCAGTATATAAATCTCGGTTTCGCTCATTTTTTACTCACCATTAAACATCTCGCAAAGAATTTGCCCGTTGCATTTAAAAGAAAAATACCAGAACTAAACATTTGCGTAGTGGTATAGTAAAGTAAAATAGTTTCAATAATTATGGTTCAAATACTTCATGCATGATATATTTATTAATCATAATGATTTCCATATCCCACTGTTATCCCGACGTTATGGCAACATTTGTCGAAAGAATAAGTTTAAAAAAAAGGTAAATAATTATTAAACTAATCATTTTATGTAAAAGACACGTACTGAACTGTATTTAGCTTTTAAAGATACGCCTTTCCATTTCACCTTTCCATTCACCATGAGGAAAAATCCACTAAGAATTGAAGAAAATTACCCTAATTTCTTAGCTCAAGTAATACATAGACTGCGTTAGTTTCATCAAAGAAATGTCAACGACATTTTTGAATACATAAGATACAGAAGAATATTAAAGCAGTTGCTATGGAATTTCAAACACAATGTCCTTAACTGACACAGTGCTTAGTAACTATTACTCCAACTGGCATACTTTGTGTGTTGGCTCTAACCGAAGCAGTGATCAATTAAATGGGACTTCGATTGTAGCGAAGACCTGTAAAAACTAGGAGTAATTTCTAGGATTCTTCTCCGTCCTCAGTATTGTAAAAGCAGAAAAAAACGTCTGTTCGCGAATAGTCCAGAGAAAACGTGGAGTGTCCGATTTGATTATAACTTGAAACTTTGTTTCGTTTCAGCGAAAACTTTACCATTTGTTTAGTGTTTTAAAAATTAACATTTTAGTTGGATTCAAGACTTTCTACTCTTACACTGGAAACATAAACGCATGGGAGACATAAAGTAGTCATCAACAGACTTAGTCCTCCATTTGGAAATTCCACCATCCGTCGGATGATTCGTTAATCCGTGTGCAGGAGAACCAACCTTGTGCCCATTAAAGAAAGGCCTTATGGCTTTAATATAATTTTTCCTGACTCTGTGGACTTCGACCAGCCATAGTGCTCCAAACGTAGGCATACGAATTATTCTGCCGTCACGTATCGTAAAGCTGCCCAAGTTCTACATTTTTATTGCAGAAAAGGAAAAAAATTCAATCCGCCAGAGGCGATTTTTCCTTATAGTATATATATGTGCAGTATTTAAAATACACTGGTTTTCAAAATTTAAAGAAAAACCCTATGTTATGTAAATGGAAGCTGAGGTCGAAGATCTATATTTTTTTTTAATATCATAACAGATAGAGTTCAATCAAATATATCAATATCTCGATTTTCAACATATATCCGTTCAGTATTTTAATGAGTTATGGAAGTTTGAATATTTAACATTGGCAGTTACAAAAATTGACTTCAGAAGTTAATTGAAACTTGGTAATAAGTATTATATCAAAGAGTTTAAGTGTTTAATTTAGAAGTTTGTGTAAAGAATTCTTTCGCTATTTATCAGTTTTGAGTAAATATCTTAAGACTGACGTTGCCTTTAAATATTCAAACTTTCATAACTCGTTAAATACTGAACGAATATTGTTGAAAATCGAGATATTGATTTATTTGATTGAGATCTTCATCTGATATCACATTTTTCAAAACAAGAAAACTTATTTTAGAAGCTATAGAGCTTAACATAGGGATTTTCCTTAATTTATGGAAACTAGTGTAAAATCCAAAATATTTGTTTAGAATAGAATTCTTTATTTTCAGGTGAACTTTTAAATATAAATATAAACTACACTTATTATCAAATCAATGATAGAGTCAGACCACAAAAATTCATGTGCTCAAATAAATGTATAAATTAAGGTCACCTGCAATGTTTTAAATTTAAGTGTATTTCAGGAAACATTTATTCAAAAGCTACGGCTTATTATGTTCTCCTTTTTCACCTGTGAACTTGTCTGTGTTTATCTACCAATATATGTATGTTTGGGTGAAATAAACTTATTCAATTCAATATATTTTTGAGAGGAACAGTTGAAAGTTTATGAAATACCTTTTTTCCATTGATATTAAATTTAGAGAAAAAACTAGAATAACATATCACCTCTGCCGAATATGGGACTCTCATTTTCAAAGAGAATGAAGTTCGTTTTCCACCTTTAGTATGGGGCGGGGGTGGCTCAATCGGTAGCGCGCCAGGCTCGTAATCTGTAGTTCCCATGTTCGAGTCCCAGCTGGGTCAGCGTTGAGATTTATCTCCGCAAAATTTCCCCGCCCTTCCCACGGTCAGTAGGAGACATCGATGGACTTGGAAAGGCCACCGTCCGTCGGATGGGACGTTAAGCCGTGGCCCCGTGTGCGGGAGAGTCATACCCTGTGTACGTTAAAGAACACGCTGGATGACCTTGACGGGAGGCTACCATCTGTCACCCAACAGCTGTTCCAGTGGGTCCCCTCCCCCAACCCTCTCTGAGCCTTCGGAGTCCATGTGACCTGGCCATTTAGCCCATGGTGTGCAAAAAAGTGCCGCTCAGAAGTAAAACAACTCAACCCACCTTTAGTACCCTAACAATAGGAATTCGAACTAATGAATGGTTGGAGAAATACAAATATAAAAGTTTATTAGCACCTGTATAGCGAAAAAAGAAAATCTTAATTTTTCCCATTAAAGTGTTATTTCTGTACTCCTCCTGGGGTAAATCTTTCTGCTAATGTAAACCTCTTGACAATCGCATTTTCTCAGAAATATTATGCTTAAAGTTTTGGTAAATTTCCTAATTTTTCGACTGTTAGAGGACACTATTAAATTATTTCTGAAGATTCGGCAAGTGCGAATGCAAGCATTTCGTCAATACTTATCCAACCGAAAAATAATGTTTTATTTATTGTCAAAAGTAAAAAAAAAATTGAATGTCTACAGGCAGAGAGCAACGAAGAGAAAACATTGGCTAGTGGTTTTTGAAAATGAGCTCATTTTCTCGAGACTGGTGGGATACATACCCATGACCTGATTATATGTTAAGTGCTTTCTCATACATCATAGGCAATAGAGGCCAATCTTGCATGTCATCAGAGTTGTTTTATCACTGAACGGCACTTTTTTTGCACACAATGGGCTAAATGGCTAGGTCACAAGGATTCCAAGGACACAGATGGCTGGGGAAGGGGATCCACTGGATAGCTATTAGGAGATAGATGGTAGTCTCCCGTCAAGGCTATCCAGCGTGTTCTTTAACGTGCACGACCACGGCTTAACATCCCATTCGACGGACGGCAGCCTTTCTAAGCTAAACGGTGTACACTTTCTCACCGAGGGCAGAATGGGGGATAGCAGGGAAAATTCTCAACACAACCCTAGTTAGGACTTGAACCTGGAACTTCAGATTACGAGCCTCGCGCGCAACCGGCTGAGCCAATCCTGCCCCATATCATCAGAAGATTGTGGATTCTTATCAATTTCAAGACAATTTGTCGCCCACCAAAGCATCAATGTATAAGAGTAACATCATGATCTTTCGACTGAATTAACATGAATTCTTTTAAAAATTCGTTGCGTTCTTTTTCAACTTTAGTGCTACTTTTTTTGTGTTCATTTGGTTTTTCTGTTCTCTTTCAGTGTTACCTTTGTGGTACAGCGACATTTAGAGTCACTTGTTCAGCAAGTACCGGGAAGGTCCAATCAGATCTTGAAGGAGGAAAATTGAGACGAGATGGATGGCTGGAACCTATCTTACCTAACATCTGCTGATAGGTTTTGGAACGGTGCAGGATGTAGACGACAACAATATGATTACTCGACAAGAACTTCAGATGCCTCAGCTGTATCTTGGGGACTGTTCCGTTGTTACATATGCGATGTCTCAGGATCTGGACTCGATACTTACGAAGAACATCTCAATGGTGAAATGCATATGCTAAGCCTCGTGAGAGTGGAACTGAAGAAAATTTATAATCTAATGAAAGAAAGAAATGAGGAAAGTGATAAGAACGAACGAAAGAGACTAAAGAATCTGAAAACTTCTCAGGGACGTCAGTTTGATATGAGTTCCGCCATGAACTATTTATCCAATGGTAACCAATACATTAACTCGCCGTCTTCATGCAGATCACATGACAAGTCCTCAGTGTATTTTTGCTATGTATGCAATGTTAAAATTTCGGGGGCCTTACCTTTTTTTCAGCATCTCGTTGGCAAAGAACATAAACAGAGAGAACCTCAAAAGGTACCTGATGACAAAAGAGTAGCCCTAACAGAATCACATGATTCTTCTAGCTTACCGTTTTATTGCAGTTTATGTGATTTCCCCACTCCTGGTCCTGTGTCTTACCAACAGCACGTTTTGGGTAGACCTCACCGTTTGACAGATCTAGGAATATTCGATTTGCGAGATCGTATGGCATTAAGGCGAAAACATAGACTTGATAAGTTCAGGAGTGTTGGAAATGAAGAAATGCCTTTGGTGATTGATATTGAATAGCCATGAAAAGTACACTTACCGTGATAAAGCGAATTACTGCTGCGTAACTTTCTTGAAAGACTTAAATTCGGATAATTTCGTAACTGAAGCATTAAATTTTTGTACCTGCAACACGTGCGACATTTCAATATTTTGGACCGTTTCTCTATACAAAACGTGGCAGAATCTCGTCAAGAGAGATTAATATGATGAGAGAAATTAAACCTAAGAAGAATTAGGTGCAAAAAGAATAAAATTTATCTAAATCTTTGTTTTTTTTTTGATCAAACATGAAAAGCTTGCATAAGTGGACATTATATACTAAAGAAAGTAATTAAAATTGTTACGTTTGACTTACGTATGCAAATGTTTATTTCTTATTTATTTAAAAGATGTTTTTTCTAAGGAGAAAAATTATTTTTATGTATGTTAAGAAATAGAAAAAATAACTTTGAAATCTATTAAACGGTGAATTTCAAATGTTTAATTTCAGATTTAAAATGTATTGAATCAAAATGAATGAGTAATTTTAGAAACTTTCCATCATGCAGTATATTTTCCTAAAGGCTTTTTGCGTTTCTCGTTTATTCGGATGCATTCATTGTTAAACGTCTTGTTAAATATTTAAGAAATGTATAAATATGCTTTAATAACCAGTCCAGAATTAAAACACTTTTGTTGGTAGATGAATAGGATTAAATTTATTATAAATATTTCGGAATAAAAATTTTAGTTGTTGCATATTCATTACACAATTCACATGTGCTTGTAAAACTACACACTGATTTGTTTATTAAATATTCACCTAAGGAATGAAATTATTTAGTCTTTGTCGCTATTAATCTATTGCTGCTTTGTATATGTGTCAAGTATCCGTTTAGTCTTAAATTTCTTTACGTTATTTCAGTTTGATATATACTGTATATGTATATATATATGTTACCGCTAAAGCTCGAAAGCCGTTAATGTGCACATTACCTAGCTAATCTGCAGATTAACTGATTTGCTCCGTTAACGTGAGGAATCAAGAGTTTTCCGCATTTTACCTAGGTAATGTGCACATTAACGACTTCCGTATCGTTAAAGTTCAAAAGTTTGTTTTTTTCATAGTGGTGAATCTCTTGAATATGAATCTTCGTGTCACGTGATTCACTCGTCCGCATTATAAAAAACGCCCCGGATGAGCGGAGGCCAAGTGAGAACGAATCGGTAAAGCGATTCATTCTTGATAACGAATCACTAAAATGATTCGTTCTGACTTGGCCTGCTCATTTTGGGGGCGTTTTTTATAATTCGGACTGATTCCTGTGGATATTTTGAGTCATAGATCTCAGTATTGTGAAATTTTCGATGTAATGGGTTCTTCGAGGTAAAAAATAGGCTCCACCAGTGTTGGAGGGCTAAAAATTGGTGTCTGGGGTATTTTGAGTTATAGATATCATGAATTATGCGAAATTTTGGATACGATATATCTTTCGAGGTTAAAAGTCAAATTCAATGTACTGGTGCTGGGGAGTTAAAATTTTGTGAATAGGGTTATTTTAGGCAGTAGATCTGAAAAATAAGAGTAATTTTCAGATCGATGCCGCATTCAAGGTCAAATAGAGGCCAGAGTCATGGGCTAGAAATCAAGAAGTGCAGAAGCCACAGATTGATTTCTAGTACAGGGTGGCGCTAAATAAGCTGAACAGTTTGTTTTTCTCTATAACTTTAGAATGAAATGTAATAGATGAACTATCTAAACGGTAAATGAAAGTTTTATTCTTGGAAAATTTTTACATCATATCTGAAAAATTATATCGACCAAATGACCACCCTCTTCTTTCTCGGAAATATGTTCTCTCACGGCGTTTTCTATGGCATTTCTCAGAGTTTCAGGAGATATTGCGGCTATCTCATGCCGGATGTTCTCTTTTAGGGCCTCTATGGTTTGAGGGTTATTGGCATACACTTTATCCTTGAGATAGTCCTAAAGAAAAAAAGTCTGGGGCGGTCAAATCCGGTGAGCGCGGCGGCCGTCTCACATCACCATTTTTCGATGTAATGCGATTGGGACTACTGACCGATTGTTTTCCAAAAACATTGTGACTATTTCGATCGGCTGAGAAATTGTGTACCTCTCCATAATTAAATTTTCCAAACGTTACCTGTAAGATAAACACAAAAAATTACAAACTTAAAAAGAAATAAAAAAGTTATGATTTTTTTAAAATGGTCAGCTTATTTTGCGCCACCCTGTATTTATATATATATATATTGAATTCAACGATAGAAGATACAAAATTTTGGATCCAGAATGTCCAACAAGAACCAAGGTCAAATTTAGATCTACCACTGCTAGAGAGCTATAAATTGGTCCCTGGGGTATTTTGGGTTATAGATCTCGGGAATGTAAAAATCTGGATGTGATGGGTCGTTCGATGTCAAATATATATCTGCCGGTGTCAGAGGATTAAAAAATGGTGCATGAGAGTATTTTGAATTGTAGATATCAGAAATTATGTCACAGTTTGGATGTGATGGGTCCTTCGATATAACGTTACTGGAGAGCTGAAATTGGTGAAAAAGGCTATTTCGAGCAGCAGAGCTCATAAATATTAAGGATGTTCAGATCCGGTGATGTTCAAAGTCAAATGTGGGTCGGAGTGACGGGCAAGAAATCAAAAAGTACCGAAAGCACCAAGTGATTTCTAGTAGTGCATGTGGTTTAGACAACTCTTGTTGAGAAGCCATATTTGCGGTGCCTCCTTCACACTACACTACCACTATTAATAAACTGTCACTATTAAATTTCTTGCTGCAAAGTAATACCCTCACTAATATCAACTGTGCCGGTAATATATGCATTACGTAAACAAATAAAATTACGTTTCACTATACGTAGGGGCGGGGGTGGCTCAGTCAGTAGAACGCCAGGCTCGTAATCTGTAGTTCCCAGGATCGAGTCCAACTGAATCAGCGTCCGTCGGATGTGACGTTAAATCGTGGTCCCTTGTGCGGGAGAGCCATACGCTGTGCACGTTAAAGTATACGCTGGATGGCCTTGACGGGAAGCTACCATCTGTCTCCCAACAGCTTTATATGGGTCCCCTCCCACAACTTTCTTTCAGCCCTCGGAGTCCTCCTAACCTGGCCATTTAGCCATTGTGTGCAAAAAAGTGCCACTCAGAGAAATTTAAACCCAACCGAACCCACTACATATATTTGTACGAAATAAAATATTTCCGGAAACATCGGTAACCATTCATCCTCCATTATGTTACAATGACTGCTGAGTTTCCAATAATCAGCTATTGGTGGCGTTGTAATCAGTGATAAGGTCTCTAGGCCTTGTTATGGCTGCTTCACAGTTGCCCAGACCTCGCCTTAACTTGAAAACTCTTGTAAGAGATGCAGCAAATGGTAAACACTACCATGGTAAATGACGTAAATTTGTGGGCACACTTCAAACTTGCCCCGTAATATCCTGCGGTTATAACCACTAACGTAAGTCTGCAGCAATGCTTTTAGAGCGATAAAAATAATTTGTTTATTTCTGCTCCGTGGTTAAAAAATTTAGTTGTTCCTTAGAATGACTGCTAGAAGAAATTAATTAATTTCTTTTAAGGTAATTTCTTGTACTGTAATTCATTGCTTGAGACGGTATATTGCCTATTTGGAAATAACTAACTAACGATAGGATTAGAATTGCATTGTGCTTTTTATAATACATATTATGTTAGCTCTATTTTTGTGAAAAAAGGAAACAGTAAAGTTTAAACTATAATCACATTATAATTTAATTATCGCGCAGCAAATAAATACCGATCTTTAGAAAATATATAAATAATCATACGATCCTTTTATGAATGCGGCAAGATTCCCACTGCATATTATGCATTTTCTTTTAACTTTCCTTTTCTTAATTTTCTGAAGGCTACAATAATAATAAATGATTTATTGTTATAAGATTAATCAAGGAGTAAAGGTTTATTCTTTTTTATTTCATTGTTTCTCTATCTGCCTTTATATTTTTTCATCGCAAATAAGTATTAAATATAAAGGTCTCCAGCTATATAAAGTTTGAGAACTGGAAAACCCTTCATTGCATAAGTTTCAAAAATATTCTCGCAGATTCAAAGCTACACTCATCTTTAATTATTAGCGAAGATGAAACGTATCGTTGAATTCAAGAAAAATATTCGACACTCACCATTATGTTTAACTCTAATTTTGAATGTAATTGTAAATATCGCAGACCGACTGTGAATTTCAAAAAGACTGCAGAATCTTAATACAGGCTCAATTCGTGTATAGATAACGTCGGATTTCACCTACCTGTACGATAGTCTCACGGAAGGCTTCAATAGTTTTATAACAGACACATACTCATAGTAGTTTACTGATTTACAATTTCTTTATATAATTTTTTTTGAAATTGTCAATTTCTGACGGATATAATGGAAGTGTTTAACTTATTTTAGCATCATTGCTTAAATACAAGCATAAAAAATATCGAGAGATGAGTTTTTTTTGTTTTGGAACTATTTTGTTATGGGGTAATTCGGTGCCTAATGGTATGTAGTCATTACTGGCTAAAAGCAAGAAAGGGAGATGCCATTTTTATCTACTCTCCATAAATAAAATATAAAAATATGTGCAGAAAAAAGGCTTTTTTTACTGTTAAATAAATTTGTGGTTTATGAAGTGCCTACAGTGTAATTACGTTAACATCTTTGAGTTTTATTTGCTCAAAAAATATATATATCTGATGCCTTCCTACTGTGTTTGGTCCTAAACATATGCGTGTAATTGAGATACGATTCTGATGATGATGATGATTAAACCTTTCTACTTCCCTGGCCTTACTGTAAGGCCTCCCCATGCCGGGGGGCCTATTCAAACAGGCCATATCACTGGTTTGCCATAAATACACACTGGATAAGTTATATGCAATTTTGTAACCATGTAAAATTTATTTACCTTAATATAATAAATAAAAATTAAAAAATAAGAACCTTAGATGTGCAGAAGGGGAGCTTCCCCAGATGCTCAACATTGGAGTTCAATTTGAAAAATTAGAGAACCGAAAATGGGGGAAGAATTTGGAATTCGTCACATCCCGATCGAAAGTTGTGTTGACTAGTAGAAACTCTGAGCTCGAGGAGCAAAGAGGGAATGCCAAACGGCAGAGAGGAAGAGAGTGACGTACCCATCAAAACTAGATGAGTAAATCATAACACTGTAAAAAAGAAAGAAAAAGAATAAAAAATTAAATTTAGAATTTAAATTAAAAATGGCCACGTACGGTGGAGAGAAATGAAAGGCCTAAATGAAGAAATACAGATACGTTAGCCTAATCGAAGACAGCATTCAATTTGGACAGGATTCTGAGAGAAAAAGTCTCAGCCAATCAGAAGAGAGAAATTTTGGGATTGGCTAAGAAGGAAAAAAGATGGAAGACAGAAAATTTACAATACTAAATACAATTGTAACGTTAAAAAACATAGAAAAACTCTATTTCAACTAGAAATAAAGTAAATATATAATAAATAGTTAACTTAAAGTGGAAAGGCTCACGATAAGTTTAAATAACATTAATAACACAGTTCAAATAATCCCAGACGCTAAAAGAGTCTGGTAAATGGGAAGAATGAAGTGCATCAAGATAAAAAGTACGATATTTAGCTTTAATTTTGCCTTCTTCTGTAACTGTTTTCTTGAGTTTCAGATAAGATTGTGGAATTTCCCACACTGAATCTGCAGAAGAAGGCCTGGCAATGAATTTAAGAACATCAAGCAAGTCATCGAAAGTTTCCTGTGAGTCCTCGTCGGTCAAAACACAATCTTCGCGATTTTCGGGAAGGCGGTTCTGAATGAAAGACAAAATGGCGAGACTGAGGTTAGCTTTAATTTGAATTTTAGGAACTTTTGACTTGGTAAAGTCCACAACAGGAACATTTTCACTAGAGGTAGGCGTAGACACAGGGGAGATGTTTTTCCTTTTCTGGGAAGACATCGAAACAGATGTGTCAACCTGGCACTTTTCAGTAGTAGAATTTAAAACTGGTACAGCCACCGATTTAACATTTTGAAGAACCTGTGGCTTAGGAACTGGAGTAGATTTAGAATTTAAGACCTTAGCAAAGAGTTCACAGTCCTTGACTAAGTGTTCCTGGGATTTACACCATTTACAGAGTTTGGTAATGCCTCTAAACCACACTGTAGCAGTGAAGCTGCCTACTTTGATGAAGTTTGGCAGAGGTTTAGACATTTGCATAGAAACAATTTTAGTACCAGTCCTGATAGACTCCAAGCCCGGTGAAGTGAAGAATTCATCTCTGCAGTCCAAAACTTTCCCGAAGGACTCTAGAACTGATATAATGTCGCAATGTGAAATGAAAAAGGGAAGTTTGGAGATGAATACTGACCTGGTTGGTAGCGCCAGTCGTGCAGAGGTAATCCAAATGTTATCCAGACAGAACTTTGTTGAAGAAGCGAAGCTGTCGGCACTAATTTCATTCTTGAATGTGATCACAGTTGTAGCGTTTGTTAACTTCTGAGCGAAGTCGACATTTTCGGATCCATATTTATCAGCAACATGCTGAATCAACGAATTGAATTTCACGTTTGAATGGCGCACTTTGAAAGACCATGCTAGACGTTCATCTTTGAGTGCATTGTTGACGTCCATGGCTGGCGGCCCGGCAACTTCAGGAGCGAAGCGAAAACACGTCTGTTCACCAAGGAGGCAAAGGAGAGAGTCCAGATACGATTCTGATATTCGACTATTTCCATGACACTACCTCCTTATTGGTGCATGAAAACCATACGAGTTCAGTCGCTAATATATATAGAACTGTGTATAAACTGCAGTTGCTGAGTACGATCACACCTTTCATCTAATAGTCAAACGACCCCAGCTTATTTTGAATAATGAGACATAAGTGTATTTTTCTAATAAATAAAACTAATTTTCATTAATATTTCTCACCCAATCATGTTTGTATATCATAAAACAGTCCGCGTCCTTTGGATCCACATAAAAGTGACCTAGCCAATTGTGATTCACGACAGAACAAAAATTTTCAAGTCTCATTAGCGGGTGAAGTAAGATGGTTGAGGTTAAGGGTTGGATAAATTCATTTTACAATTCTATCAAATCACGATATCCTATATGCGAACTACAATTATAAACTAGACTGTTGTTACCTAGATATAAATGTTTAGCAATTTTTTTACAAATATATTCTTTCATAATTAAAAAAATTGAAACTTAATGTTTTATTAAAAAGGATTGAAATCTGGCAACTTAAGTGTTGTGTACTTTTTACGTAAGTAAGAAAGTTACGAATGCAGATATTTTAAAATTTTAGGTAAGTGAGATTCTAAAACGAGTAAATATATTTTGTGAGAATATTCTAGCTACATCTTAAATTTGTTATAAACCTACGATTAATACCAATAATTTTTCAGTTGTTCAGGTTTGGATCGTATGATATGATCAATGTGTTGAAACAAAGTGAATTGCTTCAGGCTTATTAGCAACACGAATTTGTATTTATTTTGTGTGGAAGTTGGATAAATCAACTTTCCATATACCTTTTTGTGTCGCTTAATGCTAAAGTTTTTAATTCATAGCCAAGGCAAGCAGTGTTTAATTGCTGTCTGTTGTTGATAGCAGTTTTCAGAGTAAAATTATCCATAATTACCATATAAGCATTAATTAAAATATTTCACAGAAACTAATAAAGAGCAATCAACTTTAAAATGCGTCAAAACCCGCCAAATCGTGTCAGGTTTTGACGCATTTTAAAGTTGATTGCTCTTTATTAGTTTCTATGAAATATTTTAATTAATGCTTATATGGTTGTTACTGAAATATTGCCATTAATCGCATTATTTACTTTTGGTATTTTTGACATATAGATTAGTTTTTCGGCTAACAGAATCATTAGAAATGAGAAATATTGAATGTAGGATTCTACTCGTTACTGATTCACTCTCTCTGTGACTTTATATATTTTTGGTGTTTTTTTTTATAATGTGACTGTACGATCAATTATTTATCATAAAATACAAATTTTTAATGTAAACTTATTACCATAAATATTTTATTGATATTACCGTAATCAAGTTTATCGCCAAAATCTTGTCGCCAAAACGCCCAATAGAATGTCTGTGGAACTTCAACCTTAAATTTCTTTAGGATTCACAAAATGGCGATGTAATACTTTTAAATTTGAGTGTGTAAGTTAAGGTCTCATGCCCATTTGGCATTATATAAATCGAGATGCCGTCGCAGCAGAATTTCGAAAATATCATTGTAGAAAATATGGTATTTTAAGATAAGAATTCTATGTGTTTTCGATTCCTGCTACGGTGTATTGTAGGGCCCTCAGACGCCATCTTAGACTTCTCCCCCGAAAAACCAGAAAACATGTAACGTTGAATTGTAATATTATATCCATCATTGTAATATGATATCCATCGGCATGTTACAATGTTTATGACTGTTACACGCTGTTTAAAATAGTTGTCTCTAATGAGATTATTTGTTTTTAGGGCTTAAGTTGATTCTTTAGCGATAAGCATTGTTAATGAAATTTATTTTTCATTAGATTATTTACTTCTGGGGCTTTTCTTCAACGAGGAACAAGGATTCATTCCTTAGCGATAATAGTTGTTAATGAAATCTAATTTTAATGAGATTATTTATTTCAAGGCTTTTTTAAAGTGCGAAACGAGTGTTCATTCTGTAGCGATAAACGTTAATGAAATCTTGTTCAGATGAGATTATTTTCAGGGATTTTTTGTTAAGTGTAGAAATATGATTTTCTTCTATATAGAGTTACATATTTTTTTATGCATATCCTCTAAACACGTCTCAAGCTAGATGCGGAACGGACTGCTGTTACCATTTGGAATACGTTTTTTTAATGCAGCGAAACAAAAACAAGATGGCGGCTGAGGGCATTTTACACTGCAATTCTGTCATATTCCCAGTTAGTTTACTTCTAAAATAATGTCTAATGAGTGGTAGAGTGTGTTAGAAATACAGTGAACCCTCGATTGAACAGACTAATAGGGGTCAAAGAGTCGTTTAATGCCGCAATTCGTTAAATCCAAATGTTTATATGATGATGTACACAGTACATGACAATATCTTATAATAGTCAATGCAATGCATTAGGGACACCATTTAACCGACCAAAACATGTATCTAATACTTGTAAACGTAGTAAAAATGCTAAAATAATATTTACATTAAATAGAAAAACTTTGTTCTGAGTCTGAGGAGCGGCAAATATGAGGAATAATTTATTACCGGTAGTTCCGCGATTTTACCTGGCACATTAATCGAGCAGTAATGGCCGACTAGTATCAGCCATTGCTGTAAATCCATATCCGCATTACAAAAAAAGCCATCAAACTTAAATAGATCGCGACTATAAATCATTAGGAGGAGAATTTAATTCCTGTGGTCCTTTTTTATTATGCGGAAGACTGATTCATTAGTCAAAAATGTAATGAAAAAAATGTTCCTACTTTATTGTACGTAACGTAGAAGCAATTTGAGAACAATATTTTTCCCTTTTACTATTAATCACGGCATTTTGGGTGGTTTTACCCCTGAGCAGCACTTTTTTTGCATACAATGTGCTAAATGGCCAGGTCACAAGGACCCCGAAGGCTCAGAGAAGGTTGGAGACGGACCCACTGAAACAGCTGTTGGGAGACAGATGATAGTCTCCCGTCAAAGCCATCCAGCGTATTCTTTAACGCACACAGACCACGGCTTAACTTCCCATACCGAAGGACGGCAGCCTTTCCAAGCCCATCGGTGTCCCCTACTGACCGTGAGCAGGGTGGGGAGTTTTTCGGAGATAAATTTCAATTCTGACCCAGCTGGGACTCGAACCTGTAGATTACGAGCCTGGCGCGCTACCCGACTGAGCCACCCCTAGCACTATGCAGAGTTGTGTAACAATAGGGTGGTAAAATGCTACGAGCCTAAATTATCGCAATTATATAGCAATACTGATTTTGTACGTATATTTTAATAAATTACTATACTTCCTCAGTAGCTAATTTTTATTTTCAAATAAAAATCTGCATTAGATGAAAAAGTTATAGGTCTCCATATTATACACAAAAGTAGTAAATAGAGATGAATTCGGGCGTGGGCTCAAAATAGAGCAGACGACTTCGAGCTCGGGCTTAGAATAATTTAAATTTCAAATATTTCTTGTAATTGCGAAAAAATAACTAAAAATATAAAAAAAATATATAATTTCAACTTTTTAAATAGTCTTTAGTAATTAAAAATAAAGACTTTTTGGCTTTTGAATTTTTTTTTACTTATTCTCTATCTTTAATAAATGAATAACTCTTTGAGTTTATAATGATGTTACCCACGAATTTTCCGCTAGTGCAGTGTCTCGCAAACTTTTTTACTCTGCGGCACACTGAATCTAATTTTTTTTCCGCGGCACACTGAATCTAATTTTTTTTTATCCGCGGCACACCTAAAAAAGAATTTTTGATGATTGCGTAAAAAGAGGAAAATTGAAGTTTCGTTAAATGCATTTTATTTAAAATAAATATAATAATAAATATAATTATTCATAACTCGGTGTTTGTTTTAAATATTTGTCCATTCTATGGCTTGAAATAATCAAAAATTAATACCAAAATTTGGGAAAAGCTTGATAAATACTTACAAGATCCCAGTTGATAAAATCTGAAAGATTTTTATTAAAGCACGTCGATAACACAAGTCAAGTCAAAATGAAATCTTTGGAATATCTAGTGTCAATTTGAAAATCTCTCGCGGCACACAGTTTGCGAGACAGTGCGCTAGTGTTTCAAATCTTTTTTCGTTCCAAGTAGTATTGACACTTTAATTTTGTTATAAAGCGTTTTTAATTAATAATCTAAGATAACCGATGTGATCATGTAATTGGAAGCAGAAGATCGATTCCTACAATTTCTTCGCGATTCATCTCTTTTATACACATGGGCATGCCGTGATTAACAGCAACAAAACTGCAAAGAATATTTCTCACGTTACTTCTACGCATACATGATAAAGGAGGGACATTTGATTTAACCGTCTATATATTTCATTACTTTGATATTTTTAAATAATAGATTCGTTTTCCTTATTATAAAATTTGCCGGAATGAAATAATTCCTCCTCTTAATGATTTATAGCGATGAACCTTTTTAGTTTGTAATGCGGATACGCATTCATAGCAAACGCTGAGTAGTCGGATGACTGCTCTATGAACACATCAGGTAATAATAATAATTTATTCCTTGCAGGAGGTTACAGTAAAGCCAATGACGGAACTTCCAGTGGTAAGTTATTCCTCATATACGCCATAAGGAGTTACCATTCTGGCGTGTCTCCACGTGACACGAAGGTTGCCCAGATCACTAATTTCTAAAAAAATCGTTGCCATATATTTTTTCTGAATTCTGTAATCAACCATAACGTTCGGATACTTTTTTGAGCGACTGTACAAGGACTTGAAGAATGTTGCGGAAGGGGAATCCACTGGACAGCTCTTAGGAGACGGAAACAGTCTGTTACGTCCATCCAGCGTGATATTTTAACGTGCAAGAGTATGGTTCTTCCGCACAGGTCTAAGGTTTAAAGTCCCGTCCGACGGACGCCGCCGTTTCTAAGCCCACCAGCATCCCCTTTCACACCGAGGACAGAACTGGAGCTGGCGGAGAAAATTCTCAACGCAGGCACAGTTGAAACTAGGACCTACGAACGGCAGAATACGAGCGTCGCGCTAAGGACGAGCTCCATACACCAGGCTTGGACAGTGTAGTTGGGTTGTTTTACCTCTGAGCGGCACTTTTTTGCACACCATGGGCTAAATGGATAGGTCACATGGACCCCGAAGGCTCAGAGAAGGTTGGGGGAGGGGACCCACTGGAACAGCTGTTGGGAGACAGATGGTAGCCTCCCGTCAAGGCCATCCAGCGTGTTCTTTAACGTGCACATCGTATGGCTCTCCCGCACACGGGGCCACGGCTTAACGTCTCATCCGACGGACGGCGGCCTTTCCAAGCCCATCGGTGTCCCCTACTGACCGTGGGCAGGGCGGGGAATTTTTGCGGAGATAAATCTCAACGCTGATCCAGCTGGGACTCGAACCTGGGAATTACAGATTACGAGCCTGGCGCGCTACCGACTGAGCCACCCCCGCCCCAGGACAGTGCAGCAAAAGGAGGACTAATTTTGAAATATATAGCCGTTTTAATTATTACTTTTAAAAACATAATAAATACCCCCTCAAGCAGCTGCTTGCCACAGAGCTCTGACAGGAGCCTGTCAGTTTATATGCCAAAGTAGAAGGTCTGAGAGGATGACAGGCCCTCAGCAGAAAAACGACACAATACATCCATGCCTTACCCAGGGCTCGAACCCAGGTCCCTTAGATCAATAGCCAAGTAACCAAGCGCGCTAACCACTCGGCCAAGGGACGGCTATCTCTGAAAATTCAACTGTTAGTTAGTTTTAAAACCTTAGTAATTGATTTTAAAATATTCGTAAATATTTTCATCATTGTAATGAATAAATTATTTTATGTGGTTTAAAACTCAGTAGCTTTAGGTTAAATTTTAGACAAAATTAAATCTCATGAATTTTTATGCATAATTAATTTTTCTCCTTTCTTCCCTCCTTTTGCTCAATGGCTATCCAGGACTGGTGTATCAAGGTGGTCTTCACTGAGCCAATCCCGCCCTACACACCACAGTCGTATTCACAAGGACCGTACCCTTCAGGCGCCTGGGACGGTGGTGGCTCAGTCGGTAGCGCGCCAGGCTCCCAATCTGTACTTCCCAGGTTCGAGTCCCAGCTGGGTCAGCGTTGAGATTTATCTCCGCAAAATTCCCCGCCCTGCCCACGGTCAGTAGGGGACACCGATGGGCTTGGAAAGGCCGCCGTCCGTCTGATGGGACGTTAAGCCGTGGCCCCGTGTGCGGGAGAGCCATACCCTGTATACGTTAAAGAACACTCTGGATGGCCTTGACGGGAGGCTACCATCTGTCTCCCAACAGTTGTTCCAGTGGGTCCCTTCCCCCAACCTTCTCTGAGCCTTCGGGGTCCATGTGACCTGGCCATTTAGCCCATGGTGTGCAAAAAAGTGCCGCTCAGAGGTAAAACAACCCAACCTTCAGGCGCCAACAAACGACTGATGAGATCAGTCAGCATGCCAAACGCATGCATTCCCCTCCTTTCTTCGTTCATGATAGTGTCTGATGTGTCCACCCTACACTCTTAACATACAAGTACACGATGGACGGACTTGTTGCTTAAATTTAATGCTAAAAAATATTTATGAAAAACTCGTTAACCCGAAGAAATTTGAAGCTCCGAGAAAAGTCTCTTTAGCTAAAATCTTCCAGTCAAAATGATACAGTTTTCAACCCTAGCTGTCCGATGGAATCTCTTTCCTAGTTTTCCTGAGCCAATTGAGCTCCTTGTGACGTAGCCCTTTAGCCCGCTGTGTACAAAAAAAGTGCCCCTGAGAGGTAAAATAACTCCATTAGCGGATAGAATGCAAACTACCCGACTCAAAACATCGGGAAATTTACAATATAAATTTAATTGTGAATATTATTCAGTATTCATTAATCTGAGCTGCATTTTTTTTTATGTTGATCTGTTTTTTTTATCCTCTATTTCAGTGTTATCGTTGTGGTACAGCAACATTTAGAGTCACTTGTTCAGCACGGTACCAGAAAAATCCAGTCAGATCTCGAAGAAGGAAAATTGAGACGAAACTTACGAGATGGAACTTTTAGAAATGGATAAATGGGGCTTACCATACACTGCATCTGTTGATGATAATGAGAAAGATACAGGATGTAGCCCAAAAGAGATGGTTGAGTCAAAGGAATTTCTAGATTCCTTAGTTATACCTTGGGGATTTTTCCGTTGCTATGTATGCGATATCTTAGGAACTGGACTCGACACTTACGAAAAACACCTTAATGGTGAAATGCATCTGCAAAGTCTCGTGAGAGAGGAATTGACGAAAATTTATGCTGTAATGAAAGAAAATCATCAGAACGAAGAAAGGAAACAAAAGAATGCAGAAACTCTTCAAGGAGGTCAATTTAATGTGGATTCCACCGTTAACAATTTATCCAATGGGAATCAATCCATTAACTCGATGGCTTTATGGCAATCACAAGACGAGTGCTCAGTGTTTAATATGGATTCCACCGAGAACAATTTATACAATGGGAAGCAATACATTAACTCGATGGCTTTATGCAGACCACAAGACCAGCATTCTGTGTTTGGTATGGATTTCACTGGGAACAATTTATCCAGTGGGAATCAATTGATTGACTCGATGCCTTTATACAGACCACATGATCAGTACTCAGTGCATAATATGAGTTCCAACAGAGACAATTTAACCAATGGGAATCAGTACATTAACTCGATGCCTTTATGGCGATCACAAGACCAGTACTCAGTGTTCAATATGGATTCTACCGTGGACAATTTATCCAGTGGGAATCAATCGATTAACTGGATGCCTTTACGCAGACCACAAGATCAGTTATCGGGGTTTAATATGGATTCCACGATGAACAGTTTATCCAACGGGAATCGATCGATTAATTCAAACCCCTTATGCAGACCACAAGACCAGTGCTCAGTGTTTGATATGGATCCTACAGTGAACAATTTATCCAATAGGAATCAATCCATTAACTCGATGCCTTTATGCAGACCACAAGATCAGTTATCGGGGTTTAATATGGATTCCACGATGAACAGTTTATCCAACGGGAATCGGTCGATTAATTCAAACCTCTTATGCAGACCACAAGACCAGTGCTCAGTGTTTGACATGGATCCTCCCGTGAACAATTTATCCAATGGGAATCAATCCATTAACTCAATGCCTTTGTGGCGACCACAAGACCAATGCTCAGTGTTCAATATGGATTCTACCGTGGACAATTTATCCAGTGGAAATCAATCGATTAACTCGATGCCTTTATGCAGACCACAAGACCAGTTATCGGCGTTTAATATGGATTCTACAGTGAACAGTTTATCCAACGGGAATCGATCGATTAATTCAAACACCTTATATAGACCACAAGACCACCGCTCAAGGTTTGATATGGATTCTACCATGAACAATTTATCCAATGGGAATCAATCCATTAAGTCGATGCATTTATGGCGACCACAAGACCAGTTCTCAGCTGTTAACAGAGATTCCACCATGAAAAATTTACCCAACGGGAATAAATCTATTAATTCAAATCCTTTATGCAGACCACAGGACCAGCTCTCAGTGTTTGATATGAATTCCACCGTGAAGAGTTTATCCAATGGAAATCAATCTATTAGCTCGATATCTTTATGCAGACCACAGGACCAGTTCTCTAATGTGGATTCTACTGCGAACAGTTTGCCCAATGGGAAGCAATCCATTAACTCAAACCCCTTATGCAGACCACAAGACAAGTCAGTGTATGTTTGCCAGATATGCAATGTTAATATTACGGGGCACACACCTTTTCTGCAGCATCTTGTTTGCAAAGAACACCAACAGAAAGAACTGCAAATAATAGCCGATGACGAAATATCAGCTGCAACTAAATCACATAATCCTTCTAACTTGCCATACTATTGTAACTTATGTAATGTCCCCACTTCAGGTCCTGCGTCATACCAAGAACATATTATGGGGAGACCTCACCGTCTAACAGAGGAAGGAAAATTCGATATCCAAGATCGTATGACGCGAAGACGAAAAAATAGACTAGATAAAATTAGGAAATGTAGAAAAAAACAAATAAACGACTTTCTCGAATTAAAAACAACGATGAAATTTTAGCTTTCCTTGATAAACCAAATTGTTGCTGTGTAATGTTTGCAAAGAAGGAAAAAAAAAGTTAATTTCTTAAATCAAGAGACTTTTGGACTATTTTCCTATAGAATGGTTGCTGAATCTCATCAAAAAGAGACAAAATGCGAAGTGTGCAATTCTAAGAGAAATTAGGAGCATAGGAAATATATATAGTTAAATCTTGGCTTTTTGTTATGAAATGTTCTCGTTGAAATGGGTTTTGAAGTACTGCTAGCGGTAGTATCTGTACTGTATCAGTTCTGTTTTGCCGTACAGTTCTTGCTAACAAACTCCTGTCTCTATCAAGAGTATTTTTCCTCCCGCATTTGACACAATTGGCCATTTTTTGACACCGTTGTCATTCTTCATACACTTGGGATATTGTGCCCTGTGATTTTCCTCTGAGTTCTATCACCTTCCGTTACAGATGCTCCTGTCCATCACGCCTCTGGGGCGGGGGTGGCTCAGTCGGTAGCGCGCCAGGCTCGTAATCTGTAGTTCCCAGGTTCGAGTCCCAGCGGGTCAGCGTTGAGATTTATCTCCGCAAAATTCCCCGTCCTGCCCACAGTCAGTAGGGGACACCGATGGACTTGGAAACGCCGCCGTCCGTCGGATGGGTCGTTAAGCCGTGGCCCCGTGTACGGGAGAGCCATACCCTGTGCACGTTAAAGAACACGCTGGATGGGAGGTAACCATCTGTCTCTCAACAGCTGTTCCAGTGGGTCCCCTCCCCCAACCTTCTCTGAGCCTTCGGGGTCCATGTGACCTGGCCATTTAGCCCATGGTGTGCAAAAAAGTGCCGCTCAGAGGTAAAACAACCCAACCCATCGCGCCTCTAATGATTGAGCCTTCATTCGAAATCAGTCAGATCAGCCTTTTCACCCATGTCGCATTCCTTTCTACCATGCCTTTACGGCTTTTATAGGACTTATGTGGTAAGACTGTATTGACATAGAATACTAACGCCAGTAATATATTTTGCATACATTAGGTGCTTCATGATACTTCATGCACGGTTCAGTGTTCATGATAATTTGTCCAGTAAAGCAAGGAATTAAATATTTTCTGTTTGGTTACTTTACAAATACAATTACATGTTTTCGCTGTGAGGCAAAATATTTTTTTAAATGTTTCAAGAAGTAACAACAAAAAAAGACCTGTAATGAACGTTAAGCTTCTAATATTTAATTCAGACTTAAAAATCTATTTAATCTATAAAATGAATATGATTTTTAAAACTTGCCATCACGCAGTATTTTCTACATAAAATATTTTTTTCAGAATATTTTTAGCTTTTCGATTATTCGCTTGCGAAATTCGTAAGTGTGCTTTAATAAGCAGTATAAAAACGCTCGTTAGCAGATGCATAATATAGTACTGTTGTTTTGGAATAACAATTTAACCGTTTGGTCCATATTGGTTCTTTGGTTCACACAGTTGGCATTGTACATCAACACATACTGACGCCTATTGGTTTACTACATAATTTTGTGGTTATGCTACAGCGCAATAGGGTTGGGTTGTTTTACCTCTGAGCGGCACTTTTTTGCACACCATGGGCTAAATGGCCAGAACACATGGACCCCGAAGGCTCAGAGAAGGTTGGGGGAGGGGACCTACTGGAACAGCTGTTGGGAGACAGATGGTAGCCACCCGTCAAGGCCATCCAGCGTGTTCTTTAACGTGCACAGGGTATGGCTCTCCCGCACACGGGGCCACGGCTTAATGTCCCATCCGACGGACGGCGGCTTTTCCAAGCCCATCGGTGTCCCCTACTGACCGTGGACAGGGCGGGGAATTTTGCGGAGATAAATCTCAACGCTGATCCAGCTGAGACTCGAACCTGGGAACTACAGATTACGAGCCTGGCGCGCTACCGACTGAGCCACCCCCGCCCCACAGCGCAATAGTTGTGTTCCTGAAGAACATTGCGTTATCGAAAAATTTTGGAATGCACATTGATTCAATGGTAAAATATAGGTAAGGAATAGTAGGTTTCAGAAGAAAACCTAACCGAAGGGCATTTTCCCTGATATTGTGCAATATTATAGCTGCTTTTAATTTTTATTTATTCTGTTTCATCACAAAAATATTATAAACATTGAAATAAAAAACGTGAAAAAAATGACGTAGCAATATTTACTAAGTGATAGAAACAGTAACCATGGGAAAACCATGAACGTCGTTGATTTAACATGTTTTAATTATATGGTTTTAATTAAACCATTTTTAACCGTTAAAAATGTTTCATTAAATGTAATTTACTGTAAATTTTAAAAATTGTAAATTTAATTTTGGAAATAAATTATAAATATAAAAATTTTTTATTTATATATAAGGAAGGTTGTATATTTTGATTATCTAAATTTTATTTTAATTTCATAATATTGCAGAGTATACGATGAAGCATAAGTTCTTTTCCACCTGTACATTCGCGTTGTAAAATCATTTCGGTAGAAGCTCTTAACGAGTTGCGGATTGATATAACCTTGAAGTGTCGCATGTTTCTCATTATTAGATTTCGTGATTAAGCGACGATTGGAGAAGAAGTTCTTTGAGTGGGACTTACTGCACCACTTATTGGACCAGATGATAAGGGTGACAAATCGCCACCCTTACAAAGTGATCCGGAAGAAAGAAGAGGATGAGTATCTACTACTACTACTGCAACATTTATGTGAGAGTTGGGTTGGGTTGTTTTACCTCTGAGCGGCACTTTTTTGCACACCATGGGTTAAATGGCCAGGTCACATGGACCCCGAAGGCTCAGAGAAGGTTGGGGGAGGGGACCCACTGGAACAGCTGTTGGGAGACAGATGGTAGCCTCCCGTCAAGGCCATCCAGTGTGTTCTTTAACGTGCACAGGGTATGGCTCTCCCGCACACGGGGCCACGGTTTAACGTCCCATCCGACGGACGGCGGCCTTTTCAAGCCCATCGGTGTCCCCTACTGACCGTGGGCAAGGCAGGGAATTTTGCGGAGATAAATCTCAACGCTGACCCAGTTGGGACTCGAACCTGGGAACTACAGATTACGAGCCTGGCGCGCTACCGACTATTTATGTGAGAGAATAATAAATTGTCTACACTCTGTTTTACATAAAGAATGTATCAATAAATCTCGCTCAAAGAGTTTCTTTTGCAATCATGGCTTATTACGCTTAACTATGAAAACCAATGAGAAGTAAGATCCGACACCTGAAAATATATCAATACTCAATTTGTTAGAGTGCTTCTATGGCAAGTGTTTCATATAGCAAATTTACCGGTGTAAAAGAAATTATGCTTCATCATGTATTTTACAATATTCTGAAATTAAAAACAGCATTTATTGCTCACTTCCATGGAGAAATATTATCCCTCAATAACACTGTTAATTACCCTCATATAAATTTATTTGAAATAATATAAGGGTATTTAATAAAGTATATATTCTTGTCACGTAACCAGGAAATTGTGTCTAGGCCTTCCCACTCGTAATTTTTAGAAGAGCAAAAAAAAAAAATCAGATTTTATACAAATTTTTGTATATATTAGTCTTCAATTTATTTTGTTACATGTAAGGGCAAACGTTAGACATCCTGTGCCTGAGTGGTTATCGTACTTAACTACAGATTATAGGGTTGGGTTGTTTTACCTCTGAGCGGCACGTTTTTGCACACCATGGGCTAAATGGCCAGGTCACATGGACCCCGAAGGCTCAGAGAAGGTTGGGGGAGGGGACCCACTGGAACAGCTGTTGGGAGACAGATGGTAGCCTCCCGTCAAAGCCATTAAGCGTGTTCTTTAACGTGCACAGGGTATGGCTCTCCCGCACACGGGGCCACGGCTTAACGTCCCATCCGATGGACGGCGACCTTTCCAAGCCCATCGGTGCCCCCTACTGACCGTGGGCAGGGCGGGAAATTTTGCGGAGATAAATCTCAACGCTGACCCAGCTGGGACTCGAACCTGGGAACTACAGATTATGAGCCTGGCGCGCTACCGACTGAGCCACCCCCGCCCCACAGATTATAGAGACCCGGGTTCGAGCATAAGGCTCGAGTCCCTGATAAGGCATGGATGAACTTTCTTTTGTTACCTTGCTGCTGTCTCACCTTCCTGACAAATCGTTCCTGTGGCGTATTTAACTGAGAGGCTACTCTCAGGCATCCTTGGCGAAGGTGGCTCAGTCGGTTGCGCGCCAGGTTTATAATCTGCAGTTCCCAGGTTCGAGTCCCAGCTGCGTCAGCGTTGAGATTTATCTCTTCAAAACTACCTCGCCCTGCCCACAGTTAGTAGGTTACACCCATGGGCTTGGTAAAGACCGCCGTCCGTCGGATGGGACGTTAAGCCGTGCCCCCGTGTGCGGGAGAGTCATACCCTGTGCACGTTAAAGAACACGCTGGATGGGAGGTAACCATCTGTCTCTCAACAGCTGTTCCAGTGGGTCCCCTCCCCCAACCTTCTCTGAGCCTTCGGGGTCTATGTGACCTGGCCATTTAGCCTATGGTGTGCAAAAAAGTGCCGCTCAGAGGTAAAACAACCCAACCCATAACACTTAAGTAACTTATCAGGTATTCCATATGATCTAACAATCAACCACAAATTATGTCGATCAGCAGAGTCAAAAACCTTTTTGAAATCTATAAAGCTAGTAACCATAGGTTTCTGAAACTCTTAAACATTTCTCAAGAATTTGCTAAGTGAAAATATTTGATCAATACATCCCCTTTCACTTCTGAATCCACACTGTTCATCACGCAATTGTCCATCAACCAGATTCTTAATTCTATTAAGTATAATCATGCAAAGAACTTTTCTTGGAACAGCAAGTATACTAATTCCCCTATAATTATCTCAAGAATAGCGATCACCCTTTTTTAATAAATTGAGACAATGATGGCTCTAGTAAAATCCTTTAGGAACAATACCTTTATCATAAAAATATTCAAAATTTTAATCAGCCAAGTGACAACACAAATGTTTCCATCTCAGAATGTCTGTGGTGATTTCACCCACCCCTGGGGATTTATGCAGTTTTAATTTAGAGATAGCCAATGCGACTTCGAAATTGTGATATAGGGTCATCATAAAAGCCAGTAATGCATTTATCCTCATTACAAACAATGGGAGGAGAAATAAAATGACATTATTTGGAACATCTCTGAAATACCTTTATAACTCGAGTTAGAGTCAGGTATTATATAATTTAATATTAATGTATTAACTAGAATTCTAAACCAGTTTTTTGTTATAAAATGTAGGCATGCAGCAAAAGTTTTACAAATTTATTCATTATTTGAAAATTAACACTTTTGCTTCTATTAAAAAGAATTGAATCTGGCAATTAGTTTGTCTTATGACCTTACGTGCTAAACGAAATTTCAGAAATAAAGAGTTTGTAAATTTTAACAGGTAAGTGAAGTTCTTAAGCGAGTAAATATGTTTAGTATGAATTGCGTAGGTACAGGTTAAATTTGTTACAAGTTACGATTACTACAATAATCGGTTAATTCAGGTTTGATTCGTCTAATATGGTGAATGTGTTAAAATCAAAGTGAATTGCTTGCGTTAGGCTTATGGAGCATTTAAATCTGAATTTGCAGTTATTTTGTAGGGAAGCCGAGTAAATAAAAAATAATGCTTTTAGCGCTTAATGGTAAAGTTTTTTAATTCATAATAAAGTCCTGTTCTGGAAAAAAATTTTAGATTTAATTATGATCGATATTTTCTTAAACCTCTCTAGTTGTTCACAAAATGGCGAAGTTACTAATTCTCTCTCCTAATTTTTTTAACTCTACTAATTTGAAAGGAACTTGTAAAATTAAGGACGTATATGGCTTCAGATATCGTATAGTTCAGTGTGTTTCAAACTTTTTTAGGCAGCGATCCACAATAAGAAGTGCATTTTACATCTTGACCCAGTCGACATATATGTAACATGAATGTTACATATATGTAATTCAGATCCACTCTGATATTTTATTAAAATAATTGCTGGTGGCAATCCACTAAATTGATTTTACGACCCACTAATTGGTGCTACCCGCAGTTCGAAAAACGCTGTTTTTGGTCCATAGCCAACGTAAGTTCGAGATAGTGATAAGGAATCCTTCCAAAAGAGGGCCGAGCAACAGATAAAACAGATCTCTGCTGAGAGGTAGTTCATGAAAAGATAGTTAAACAAGTTGATAAGTGAAGAAACACGGCAGTTAGAGAGTTGAATTTCAGTAGCTTGGATGAAATCTGTCGCTTAGTTCCAGATATCGTGACGGAATTTCCATTCGGTCAAAAATTCTATAAGCTCATAAAGGTGAGAGGCGAAATTTTAGAAGATTTATTGGTCGATTCTCAACCATTACTGTTCAATATTCAAAGAGTTAAGGTGGAATCTTTAGTTAAAACTGGAAAAAGAAAAGTCTGTAAAGTTAATTCAGACAGGTTAGAATGATAGCAATAGTCATTATATTAAACTTCACTGAAATGTATATGAATATTTTACGTAGTTCGTGTAGTTTGTTTTAGAGAACGATCTAAATTATTTTAAATATTCCAGCTTTCACAATTCTTTAAATATTTAACAAATGTTGTAAATCGAAACTTTCATATATGTAATTAAGATCTATATCTTTAGTCGCATTTTTCGATAAAAGCTATATTTAAGAAGTTACTGAGTTCTTAATCTAATTCCTTATTGTTATAGCACGAGGAAATTTCGATTTGCGCAGTATCTGTATATTCCAGCAAGACGAAGGTAGATTTAACAATCTCTTCTCACAAAGACTGTTTATATTATGCTTCTTATATTTATTTGTAGTGGAAAAGATAATAGGTCTTATGGATTTCCTCATACTCTATGAATATTTAAGTGAATTAATTTTGCCAATGAATGTTGCTAAAATAAAAATTTTGCTTTGGTAACCTTTCTATTATACGTATAAATGCTAGAAACAAGTGAAAATAGGTTTATACATTATTTTTTCCTTCCTAAATATAGGGATAGAGATAAACTGATCACACTAGATATATTTTGCTATTATTTAATGCTTCAATTCTTACTAAAGTAGTGGTGCCAACCTCTTCAGAGGAAAAATCGTTGATTCGATCATAACATTACCCTACATTAGCAATATATTTTTTTTTACAGTGTAAAATTACTGGTTTGGGAAATAAGAACATTTCATTGTCGGAAAATATCAGCACATTTCAGCGATTTCTTAGCTTTATTAAGGGAATATTAACTCTTTAACTTTGTACACTGTTTATTATTATTCTTGTCTGTATGTTCTACTATTGTTAACCGAAAAAATGATTTCTAAAACGAAAAAGATTGTGGTTTAACGAAAAAGATTGTGGATTAACGTAAACTACACAGTTTACGTTAATCTATCGCAGTCTACGCCATCGCTCTCATTGATTTGTAGTAACCAAACGTTCTGGAGCATATCTGCTACATGATACTTTTAATTGTTGTTTCACTAAAAAAATTTAAAAGTCGGTGGAAGAAAAAACCTGACATATTTCTTTTCATTGTCATTTGTTTTCCTTTCGCGTGGGGGCGGGGGTGTCTCAGTCGGTAGCGCGCCAGGCTCGTAATCTGTAGTTCCCAGGTTCGAGTCCCAGCTGGGTCAGCGTTGAGATTTATCTCCGCAAAATTCCCCGTCCTGCCCACGGTCATAGGGGACACCGATGGGCTTGGAAACGCCGCCGTCCGTCGGATGGGTCGTTAAGCCGTGGCCCCGTGTACGGGAGAGCCATACCCTGTGCACGTTAAAGAACACGCTGGATGGCCTTGACGGGAGGCTACCATCTGTCTCCCAACAGCTGTTCCAGTGGGTCCCCTCCCCCAACCTTCTCTGAGCCTTCGGGGTCCACGTGACTTGGCCATTTAACCCATGGTGTGCAAAAAAGTGCCGCTCAGAGGTAAAACAACCCAACCCTTTCGCGTGACAAAACTACAAACAATGGACAGAAAAATGGAAAATTCGTCTTATGTCAATGGAGAATCGAACTTGAGGCTCCGTAATTGGTTAAATAAACTTTTATAGAAACACACTGAAGACAAATATAAGATGTCAATTAAACTATCTAAATTTGAATTTTGAACCATATCCGTTCAATATTTATAGAATTATATACGTTTGAAAATCACCTCAGAAGTTTGTTGAAACTTAAAATAATAACTATTATTTCAAAGCATTTAATAAAATAAATGTGTTTTAGAATTTTGGGCAAATATTTCTTTCAATAATTATCTGTTTGATACAAGTTTCTTAGACCTTGACTTTGCTGCTGTTAAGTATTCGAGATTCTATTTTCTCTTTAAATACCCAACAAATATTGTTGAGAATCGAGATTTAAATATATTTAAATGAAATTTAAATTTATTGAGTCTATATTGCATATAAAAAGCTTACCATAGAAATTACATGATCTTCGAATTTCATCCTCCATTGACTTAACATGGGAATGTTTCCATTTTTCTGTCCAGTATTTGTACTTTATTAACCTCAATGTAGATAAATCAATGTTTTAGGCATTTGATGGCCAGATTTTCTCCTTTTTTTAAAGACTATTCATTCAGAAAATTGATTAAAAATACCTACAATTAAATAAGCTAATATTGAGAACTACCCTTTTCTGTTTTAGAAATTAAATTCACATCATTTGGTTTAGTGTATGATGCAAATTTATAAATTCCTTAGTCCATGTGAGAAAAATAGAACATTTGTTTATAAATATAATTTTTCTTTCAGATGAAAACTTTCTTCATGTGAAGCAGTTTTATTCAGTGTTCCTCAGCTGTAGTGCTAGAAGTGTTTGATACAGCGGTATTTCTAGTCAGGTGTTATGTTCAGCAGATAGCTGGAAAGGCCAGTCCGGTTTTTGCGAACATTGAGACCTCATAGCTTTGAGATGGCTAACTGTGATCTAGGATGTAAAACAGACTCTGGAAATGTTGACGATAGTGAGAAAGGGGCAAGTAGCCATAAAGAAACGGATGACTTGAAGGGAGCTCCGGAACCCACAGCTTTATCATGGGGACTGTTCCGTTGTCATTTATGCGATGTCTCGGGATCTGGTCTCAAGGCTTACGAAGAGCATCTAGATGGTGAATTACATCGAAAGAGTCACCTGAGAGCAAAAATAGTGAAGATTTTGGCTACAAAGAAAGTTAGAGATGAGAGAAAAGAGGAGATGGAAGAAAAGAAAAGAAATATTGTGGGAACGTCTCACGAATGCCATTTTGATAAGCACTCCCCTAAAAACTCATCCAGTGATAGGAAACATCAAAAGTCATCACACAGAGCTCACATGAAGTATTCATCGTATTTTTGTATAGTATGCGATCTTAAAATTTGGGGTCGCAGATCATATGACGAGCATTTTAAAAGTAAAGACCATCAGTACGGAGTGGAAGAGTATAAGCGGAAAAATCTTAAAATAAAATCAGATTGTTTTCGCCCACCATTTTATTGTGCTCTCTGTAAGGTCAATATTTCTGGTCCTGCGTCTTACGATCAACATATTATGGGTAGACCTCATCATCTGGAAAAGTTAAGAAAGCGATATTCTGTCGATCATTCACCTGTACGAGAAAGTCAGTTCACAAGAAAATCACTTGATCGTAATTCTCCATTTTACTGCCGAGTGTGCAAAATCGAGACCTCTGGTCCTGTGTCTCACCGACAACATTATAAGGGCAAACCACATTATTTCAAAATGCTAGAGAAATATGATTTGCGACGTTCGGAAGAGAACTACAAGAGACAAATAGAAAGAAACTAATAATTATTGAACATCTTAATTGATTAGGATTAGTCAACATTCATTTCCTATAATAAACAGAAATGTTGCATTGCGATTTTTCAGCACAGAAGAAAATTGATAATTCACAGTGCCTTACATGAACCAAGTGAATTTTTGCTTTCCTTGTTTCAGGATATGCTAAATTGTTTGGACTGTTTTCCTTTGAACAGTATCCTGAACTAACTTATTCAGATCAAAAAGATCTCAATAAGATCATTTTTGATCTTATTCAGATCTGATTTCAGATCAAAAAGATCTGAATATGACGAGAAATATGGAATCTTACGAGGCCTAGTAATTAAGTGCAAAAAGAGAAACATCGTTAACACTTGGTGTTTTCGTAAAAATGTAGACCACAGAATAGTGCATAAAACAAGTAATTAAAAATGAATTGTTTGTTTATTATGAAAATTTTCCATTTCGTCATATTTATTTGTACTTAAACATTTTTAAACAAGGCATTCTAAATGTTTCTTCGGGAGTAACGTGAAAAGGTCTTGCTTGTAAGAATGCTGCAAAATTATGTCTGAAAAGTAAACAGTAAAGCTGATGCTTCAGACTTGAAAAAGCATTTTTATATCCGTAAAATGAATGTAATTGTGGAATTGTCATTAGATTAACGAGCATTAAAAATTTATTGTTAACTAAATTTTATGAATGGTTAAATTTCACCACATTTATTTAAATTAATTTGTTGTTGGAAAGAATTCCCAGATACGTAAAATGAATGTGATTGTAGAAATCTCATTGGATTCACGAGCATTTAATTTTTTTAAACTAAATTTTTGTGAATGGTTAAATTTCAATATGTTTATTCAAATGCATTTGATTGTTAATCATTGTGTAAAGCATGTTCTGAAGTACAAAGTGTTATTTGTAGGAATATACATTTTTTTTGTCAGTCGACTAAAATGTAAATATGACTAAACTTTTTTTGTAATGTTTCTGAGAAAAAGATTTGTCAGTTTCGTGAGATATTTATTCTTTATTTCTTGGACTCATGCAGCATATTTATCTCTAGACGTTTTCCTATACAAGCACCATAATTGAGTCTTAAAAAAGACTTAAGTATGATCAGAAATGGGAATTCTTACGAATCATCAAAATATGTAAAAATGAATATCGAAGTGATATGTATATGAAGGATTCAATAGAAACTCGTCCGAGGGAAATTAACCGTGATCTGTTAATAATGAACTGAAAAAAAAAATTGGTTGCCCTGACCATGGAGGTAGGAAGACGGGGAGGCGACCTTACTATCTCAGCATAGGTCGCTAGTGTAGCCGCGGAGAACGGTGGTAGCCATGTTGTTCCTACTCAGAAAGTCGCGCGCTGCACGTCATTGCAATATATCCGAATATTTTATGCTAAAACTGTTTCATGTACAAAAAAGATTCTTATTCAGCATTTAAAGGTGATGAACACCTTTGATTAAATTAGCATACTATTTCTACAATTATTGCTAAATAAAATCGAATTTTTTTTGGAAGGTCAATAATATTTTTACAGTTATCAAAAAAACTACCTTTTTTGGCTTCGGTTTTGCATTCACTTTTGTTTTTAAACACAATTATTTACCTTCACTTACGATTAGTCAACAAATTACATATCAAAAGAAAGCTACGCAGCATCTTTTCCATAAAATTGGGATTGATTGTAGAATCATTTCCAGTGCAATACGTAAGGATAATAGGGACAAAAAATTATTAAACATTTATATTTCATGCTATTGAAGAATAAACTTATGTTTCATTTTTTAAACACCTATAAAACGGAGGGAAAAATGTTATATTGCATTGGAAATAATCTCTTCTCCCCCCTCCCCTTATATTTTCAGGTCGATTTAGTTTTTTCTTTTTGTCCCCCACCCACTTTCATCTCGATTCTTTTCTGGTCGTGATTCAGCGAAACTTTGGGAAGGAAATTCAAGAAGGACTGGAATCAGGATATATTGAGTGGTTTTATCAGAGACAATAGATAGAGCCTTGCGCGGATGAAGATATCTTCGGTTTTATCTTCGGATATCCGCGTTAATATCAATTTTTTATTTGCTATCCGCTTTAACATCAGTTTTTTTTATCTGCTATCCGCCTAGAGCGATCTAGGCGGATAACATATTAATGTTACTGCAGATTAAAAAATTAATAATGCAAATAAAACCTGTGATAAAAAATTGATGTTATAGCAGATAAAACCGCGGTTAAAAAATTGCTATTAACGCGGAATTGTTATAAACTCGGATAGCAGATAAATCCGCAAATAAAAATATTAATATTAACACGGATAGTGGGTAAAATTTCGAATTTCATAAGATATGCAGACACATGAGCAAACATTACGGCATTATTGATATCTGATATTAGCGAAAAGACTGAGTTAATAAAACAAAGTTTGAAAATTCAATGATGACATTCACTTTAAAAAGGAAATCTTATTGGGATTTCGACCACCAAGTTTTATAAAACTTATTCTATGCCAAAGAAGCGATATTTTTGCTCATAATGCAGAACATAAGTTAAAAATATCAACGTAAAACTGGAATTAAATTTGTGAAAATATCAGTGGTGAAAATCACAAAGGTTTCATAATGAAATGTAGAGGAGATTTACTGGGAATTAAAAGGAGTATCTCCATAATCACAGATAACTGTATTTAAAAGAGCATAATTAGCTCAGAAGAATTATTTCTAAAATTGCATTTATGTAAATTCATGTCATATATAATAAGGCACAGTTTTCTGAAATAAGGCTTATTTTATTATTATAGCATATTATTTCATTTAATTATTAGTCGATTTCGTTTACTCGCAAACGTTCAGGTACTAGACAAAAATGGAAACAGTTCCATGTTATCTCAATAAAAAATATCATTCAGTGCTCAGTAACTTCTTCTGAAGAGTGTTATGTCTAAAGATAAAGATCTCAATCAAATCTATCTGAATCTCGATTTTAAACAATATTTCTTCAGTATTCAAAGAGCTTTGAACGCGGGAATATTTAACAGTCTGCAAAATATTGACCCCAAAATTTAATTTAAACCTTAAAACACTCTAGTAGAGTACTGGGTGCACCCAGTACTCTACTAGAGTTATTTATAATCTCTAATCTCTTAACCTGTTTAAAAGTTTCAGTTAAATCCTGTGATCAATGTTTTGTAGCTTATTAAATATTCTAGCGTTCATAGCTCTTTGAATACTGAGCAAATATTGTTTAAAATCGAGATTTAGATAGATTTGATTGAGATCTTTAATTTATCTTTAGACACATATTTCTTTAAAAATCATATTGAAAAAAGATATTGAGCTCTGAATGTGATTATCTATTGAGATAGCATGGAATTGTTTCCATTTTTCTGTCCAGTACCTGTATATATCTTACCTCAAACATATGTGAAATCTGGAAGATTATTGAGTAGCCAATATATACGCGATGCTGATAAAAGATTTACGGATGTGGTTAGAATTTCTGTCATCCGCGATGGAACTCTAGCAATAGATAAGGAAATTGCATCGGATGAGGTTAACTGTGAAGAATGAACCTAACTTCCGTGGTGTTCATTCATTCAGTCATGACATATATTGCCTGTGCAAAATTTACTAGAAGCTGTACGTCTGTTGTTTTGAATACACAAGATAGTCCAGATACAGGAAGCATCTTGTGACGAATATATGACGTCAGACGTGGAATTAGAGCCTTCCACTTAAAGGTTGTGTCGCTGCAAGACGATCTTGTTTGGTCAATTTAGAATAGATGCCATGGTTTACGAGTTCATGCATGTCACAATACCTGATACCAATGATTGCTTGGCATGCCATGCCTGGATCTAGAAAGAAATAAAGGAGAAGGATAAGCAACGCAATTGATTAGAAAAAAGATAAAAGATGGTGGGGGGAGACTGGATTTCCAGTGAAGTGTAACATTTTTCCTTTCGTTTTAAATAAAAACTACACCCTCAAGCAACTGCTTGCCACAGATATCAGGGGCGGGGGTGGCTCAGTCGGTAGCACGCTAGGCTCGTAATCTGCAGTTCTCAGGTTCGAGTCCCATCTGGGTCAGCGTTGAGACATCGCATAAGTCCTCGCCCTGCCCAGGGTCAGTAGGGGACACCGATGGAAAGACCGTCGCCCGTCGGATGGGACGTTAAGCCGTGGTCCCGTGTGTGGGAGAGACATATCCTGTGCACATTAAAGAACACATTGGATGGCCTTAACGGGAGGCTACCATCTGTCTCCCAACAGCTGTTCAAGTGGGTCCCCTCCCCCGACCTTCTCTGAGCCTTCGGGGTCCATGTGACCTGGCCATTTAGCCCATGGTGTGCAAAAAAGTGCCGCTCAGAGGTAAAACAACCCAACCCCCAACTTTCTCTGAGCCTTCGGGGTGCATGTGACCTGGCCATTTAGCCCATGGTGTCAAAAAAGTGCCGCTCAGAGGTAAAACAACCCAACAACTTAATGACTGCGTCTTGTATTCAGTAGTCAGGTGACCTCGATTTTCCTCCCATGTTCGATGGCCTCTCGTTCTCTCTAAGCTGCTGGAAGCTTGCGGGCACCTGACCTTTACACAAACCAAAAAGCGCAATTAATAGCAGTAAAACCGCAAAGAATGTTACTCAGGTGGCTTCTGTATATACACTCGGTGGTCACTGAATTATGACCACTCCACCCCATGTTTTGTCAATGAGAAGTTAATTTCAAAGATCTATAACTTTAAAATATGCTTTTTAGGAGCAAAGGTAGCCGAGGATAATTTAAAGATGCCTATCAAATCTCTCTAAACCTCGTTTTTTCAACATTTGACTATTTCAACATTTGACTATTTCAACAGGTATAAAGGTTTAAGCATTTCAAAGCAGCAGTGTATTCTAAGAAATTTGCCAAAAAATTTCGATTTCAGAAATAAATATAGAAGGAATTACATTGCCCAATCGGAATATTATTAACACTGCATAGTGCGCGGTGTACCATGAAGCAGGGCTTGGAAAGGCCGCCGTCCTTTCATTTTGTTTTAATTCTACTCAAGCTCTGGCGCGTTTGATACCTCCTGCAACAAGGGGAATGCTTACAGCAGTGCCAATAGACATAAAATAATAATGATGATGTACCATGAAGCATCCATTGTATGCAAAATTTCTTACTAACGTAAGTATTCTTACGTCAACACATACTAACAGCCCTAATGAAAGAATTCATGTCATCAATATCATTAGCCAACAAGGCGAAATCATCAACAGAATCTAAATCAAGAATCTGCAAATCTCTATACCATGTAAGCTCCCAGTTTCCACGTTGCAGTGAATTCCGCATAACGTGGTAACGAAACTAAAGAGAAAAAGAGACAAAAATTAATCATATCGAACACCAATAGCAAAGTTAAACCAATCTATACGAGTTTGCCAACTCTCACACACGACTCAATGTTAATATAAAGCTCTATCATTTCGTTAACTAATTTGTCAAGTATGCCACGTGATCTCACGATCAACCACAAATTATAGCGATCAACAGAGTCAAAAGCCTTTTTGAAATCTACAAAGCTTTTTGGAACTCTAAACATTTCTCATGAATCTGACAATGAAGAAATTTTGATCCAGGCATCCCCTACCCCTTCTGATATACTTTTATCACCTACCACTTCATCATGCAGTTGATAAATTCTTATTTTATCATGCACAATAATGGAAAGAACTTTACCTGAAACAGGAAGTAGCCAACTCCCCTTAATCCTCTTTGTTCAAAATGGGAATAATAGTTCAAGCAAAATCCCTAGAAACAACTTGATTATAAAAAAATATTCAAACATTCAGCTAGCCATATGACAAGAGAAACCTTTCCAGCTTTAGACATTTCAGTAGTAATTTGATATATCCTGCTGACTTGTGCAGTTTTAATTTGGAGAAAGCCAAAGTATAAAAAATCAGATCGTGATGCAGCCCCAGTAATAACGAGTACATCTATACGTGATATATCTCTCATTTTCGTTTCATAAGGAACGTAAAATTGCAAGTTTACAATCCGTTTCCTAATTCGTTTTCGCAACAGCTGAGAGCGTTTCTTTCTTAAGATGTCCAAACTATGCGGTCTTAATCAATTTTAAATTTATATGTGTACGCCAAAAGCAAACACATTATATGAATATAGTGGTATAATTACGTAAATGTTGGAACTAGACGTCTGTGTTCGAATTATAGGCAGGTTCTAGCATAGGAATCGTAAACAGTAGCTGGGCTAATATTGGAACATTTTAAGATGTCCATTTTAAGTTAGAAAATAAACGATATCAACAAGTTTTATTCATTGTCCATTATCTCTAGTAATAAAGCTTTTTAGTTCATATCTTTTTTTTATTATGTTTCAGTGTTACGTCTGTGGTCAGCGGTATTTAAAGTAGCTTTTGAGCCCATAACAGGAAAGTCCAATCAGATCGATGACCAAATACTGAGACGACGAAATGGCCAAGAACGACCTAGGATACAAAAGATGCTTAATGGGCCATAGAAATGATGATATTGAGAAAGATGCAGGATTTAGCCAAAATGAGATTAATGATTGGAAGGGAGCCGTAGATACCATTGTTGTGCCTTGGGGATTATTTCATTGTCATGCATGCAAAGTCTCGGGATCTGGACTCGTTGCTTACGAAGAACACCTTCATGGCGAAAAGCATTTAAAGACTCTCCTGAGAGCGGAACTAATGAAAATTTATTGGAAAATGATGGAAAAAGATGAGAAAAAGGAAGGTGGGGGAGAAAAGAGTCCGAAAACTGTGCAAGCTGCTTACGGCTATCAGAATGATAAGAGTTTCTCAATGAACAATTTCCACAGTTATAAAAATCATCTAAAGCCGTTATCTCGAGTGGATAATCCTTGGTATTCATCGTTTTTCTGCAGCTTGTGCAATGTTAGAACCTGGGGACTTTCTTCTTACCGACAGCATCTGAAGTGTAAACCTGGCCAAAAAAGGTTCTTTTTGTCAAGCAAAGTTAATCGTTTTAACTCACCCTTTTACTGCAGTGTATGTGATGTTGACATTTCGGGCCCTTCGAATTACCAACAACATGTAATGGGTAGAGCGCATCAATATTTTCTCTTGAAATCTCCGTTTTTCTGCACAGTATGTAATGTCGAAAGCTCTGGTCCTGTGTCTTATCAAGAACATCTTGTGAGCAAATCATATCAAATGAAAAAGTCAGAAAAATATGATCAGCAGTCTAGGGAGAATAGAGTGAATAATTAGGATAAAACAATAACTGAATATTTTTTATTGATTGCAATTAATCATGAACCGTGTACTTTGTCTATTTCAACAGAAATGTTACGGCGCAATTTTCAGAAAAGAAAAAACAACAGTTTAATAAATATTCATTTTTTTTTTAGTTTCTTTTCTACTTGCATACACCATTTTCCTATGCACATCGTTGTGACTCAATCTCATCAAAAAGAACTGAATATGATACGTGCAATCCTACGAACTCTCAAAATAAGGTTCTTTGTTTTTGGGATGAAATATGGAATAACAAATAGCGGTAAAATAGCATTTATAGTATCTAAAATTGTTTTGTGTGCTTTTGTAGAAAAATTATGTTTTCTCATAATTTCTGTTTGCAGCTGTGCAACGGTTTAAATGTTGTGTTGCAAATGAGTTTCTTCGCAAGCAGATGAAGACGGCAATTGAAAATTATGTGATGTAAAACGTATGCTAAGTTACAATGATGTAAAGTTTTTATGTTTATTTCAGATTTTAAAAGTTTGTTTTTTAAATTCAGTGTAAATTCGTAAAGTGAATTTAATTCAACAGTTACATGATGTTTCATTTTACACGTTATTACGAATGTTTTAAATTTTACCACATTCAGTTTCAATAACTGTTGAGCATTAATTTCATATTGCAAAATGTTGCTAAATAAAGATGTGGTAGTTCTCATTTTCCTATATTGGTAATTCATCATTTATGACTGTAACAGTGGTATAGCATCAGGGGAGGCGTTTAGACTAAGTCTCCCCAAAGGAAAAAGATGATTTTAACTGATAACTGTTATTTTTAAGAATAATAAGAATAGTTTATCAGCTGTAACAAAATATATTCCATTAAAATTTTATTTTTGCCATTGAAGTGGACTGTCTCGAGAAACTAGGAAAATGATGATGCGATAGAAAAATCTATTTAGACAAACATTTTAGGCAAAGTATTTGCAAAAAAATATTGGCAAAATGAAAAGCGATTTCGCAAAAATGACCCAGTATCTTAGAAAAACACGTAAACCGGGAAGGTTTGGTAACGCAAGAGTTAAATTTAGCAACATACGAAACATGACGTCATGTAAATGAAGCTTTCGTTGAGTTGGGTTGTTTTACCTCTCAGCGGCACGTTTCTTTCACACAATGGATTGTCCAGGTCACATGGACACCAAGGCTTGGGTTGGGTTGTTTTACCTCTGAGCGGCACTTTTTTGTACACCATGGGCTAAATGGCCAGGTCACATGGACCCCGAAGGCTCAGAGAAGGTTGGGGGAGGGGACCCACTGGAACAGCTGTTGGTAGACAGATGGTAGCCTACCGTCAAGGCCATCCAATGTGTTCTTTAACGTTGGGTTGTTTTACCTCTGAGTGGCACTTTTTTGCACACCATGGGCTAAATGGCCAGGTCACATGGACCCCGAAGGCTCAGAGAAGGTTGGGGGAGGGAACCCACTGGAACAGCTGTGGGAGACAGATGGTAGTCTCCCGTCAAGGCCATCCAGCGTGTTCTTTAACGTGCACAGGGTATGGCTCTCCCGCACACGGAGCCACGGCTTAACATCCCATCCGACGGACGGCGGCCTTTTCAATCCCATCGGTTTGAAATCAAGCCCATCGGTTGCCCTACTGACCGTGGGCAGGACGGGGGGAAATTTTGCGGAGATAAATCTCAACGCTGACCCAGCTGGGACTCGAACCTGGGAACTACAGATTACGAGCCTGGCGCGCTACCGACTGAGCCACCCCCGCACCAACACCAAGGCTCAAAGAATGTTGAGGGAAGGGTCCCACTGGGCATATGTTAGGAGACAGATGGTAACCTCTCGTCAAGGCCATCCAGTTTGTTCTTTGATGTGCACAGGGTATGGCTCTCCTACACACTAGGCCACGAATTAACATCTCGTATGACGGACTACGACCTTTCCAAGGCAATCGGTATCCTCTTTCTGACCAAGGGTAGGGTGGAAGATTTAGCGAAAATGAATCTCAATACAAGTGGGAGTCGAATCCGAGAACTGCAAGTAACATAAGGATTAAACTTAGAAATATACGAAGCATGACGTAATACACCTGAAGCTTGCGTTGAAAAGTGTATATTAAGAGTGAGTATGTGGAGGGAAGAGCTTTACGATTGCAATAAAAGTACATGCGAAAAATATTCAAAACGAAAAGGGCCCCCATGCGAAATATTCGAGGAATGTGAGAATTCTCTTCTTTTATTGTCTGTCATCGTGCGAAACGTGTCAAGTTGTGATTTGCAGAACATGAGAATGAGGTACAGCAACAACCCTGGCCCCTCAGTCTCCAGACTTTAATATTATTGAACATTTGTGGGAATATCTGGAGCGCAAAATCAGATCACACTTTCCACCTCTAGCATCACTGGCACAGTTGGGCCATATTTTATAAGAAGAATGGCCCCACATCCTATTCCTTATGTGCATGACTTGTATAAGTCTATTCCACATCGAATTGCGTCTGTTCTGAACGCCCCAGGTGGGCCTACAGCTTATTAATATGTGTTCTTCATAAACATAACGTGTTTCCATTATTTCGAAAAACCCCTGTATGAAGCTCTCTTTTATTACAAATACTAAAACTTCAGGTATTTATTTGCAATATTTAACACTACTGTATTATTCACTGTTAATATTGGGGCGTGGGTAGCTCAGTCGGTAGCGCGCCAGGCTCGTAATCTGTAGTTCCCAGGTTCGAGTTCCAGCTGGGTCAGCGTTGAGATTTATCTTCGCAAAATTCCCCGCCCTGCCCACGGTCAGTAGGGGACACCGATGGGCTTGGAAATGCCGCCGTCCGTCGGATGGGACGTTAAGCCGTGGCCCGTGTGCGGGAGAGCCATACCCTGTGCACTTTAAAGAACACGCTGGATGGCCTTGACGGGAGGCTACCATCTATGTCCCAACAGCTGTTCCAGTGGGTCCCCTCCCCCAACCTTCTCTGAGCCTACGGGGTCCATGTGACCTGGCCATTTAGCCCATGGTGTGCAAACAAGTGCCGCTCAGAGGTAAAACAACCCAACCCAACTGTTAATATTAATAGCGGAATATCACTTTAAAATCACTATTACACCTTTATAACTGAGTCCCATCTGCGACAGCGTTGAGATTTATTTCAGTTGATCTCTACCTTGCCCTGGGTAAGAAAAGACACACCGATGAACTTAAAAGTCCGACATCCGTCGGAAGAGACGTAATACCGTGAAGCAGCGCACAGGAGAGTCAGAGCTTAATGTGCCAGGCTTGCCAAGTTCGAGTCCCATCTGTGCCAACATTAAGATTTATCTGCACTAAACCCTCACCCTGTCCTCCGTCAGAGTCCCAGCTGGGTCAGCGTTGAGATTTATCTCCGCAAAATTCCCCGCCCTGCTCACGGTCAGCATGGGACACCGATGGGCTTGGAAAGGCTACCGTCCATCGGATGATACGTTAAGCCGTGGTCCGGGGTGTGGGAGAGCCATACCCTGTGCACGTTAAAGAACACGCTGAATGGCCTTGACGGAAGGCTACCATCTGTCTCCCAGGGGTTCAGTAGTTCCCCACAGGTGACAGGTGTTCCAGTGGGTCCCCTCCCCTAACCTTCTCTGAGCCTTCGAGGTCTTTGTGACCTGGCCATTTAGTCCATGGTGTGCAAAAAAGTGCCGCTGAGAGGTAAAACAACCCAACTCAAAATCTTCAATCAGTACGGGAGCACCGATGGGCTTGGAAAGACCACCGTCTGTCGGATGGAATATAAAACCATAACCATGTGTATGATAGCCATACCCTGTGCACGTTATAGAACATGCTGACTGATCTTGACAGGAGGCTACTATATGTGCTGCCCAGTGGGTCTCCTTCTCGCAACATACTCTGGGACTTGGAGTCATCTGGCCATTTAGCTCATTGTGCAGGACCGAAATTATACTTCACAGTCACCTCTAGGCACAAAATGTGGTAGTGCGTAGTTATGTTTGGTCCTTTTTTAAATTTCCTATATATATATATGCCAAATAGCTAACCAGATGTCACAAACTAACTACAACCTCTACAGTAACCATCAACTGCTGCTCACATAGCAGCTGAGCAACTCACTCCAACTGGCTCGCATTGCCAACTAACTCGGTGGCCTCCTGTCACTCTGCCATGCATTCCTGGCTTGCAAAACTGTGGTATGTGTCATCATGCGGGGAAGCCACATTTGCATATGATGATGAGTGAGTGAGTGAGTGTGTGTCCACATGAGGCGGACCAAAAAATGGGATTTTTGGCCTAGAAGCCTTTTATCCCTAAGTAAAGATAATTTTGAAAGATGTTTAATGACGAAAAACAGAAGAAAAACGACCAGAGGCAAAAACGAAAGTTTCCAGGGCAAGAATCAGAGCCTGATGTTGAAGAGCAAGAATATCATTAAGAGACCAGGGTTGGGTTGTTTTACCTCTGAGCGGCACTTTTTTGCACACCGTGGGCTAAATGGCCAGGTCACATGGACCCCGAAGGCTCAGAGAAGGTTGGGGGAGGGGACCCACTTTAACAGCTGTTGGGAGACAGATGGTAGCCTCCCGTCAAGGCCATCCAGCGTGTTCTTTAACGTGCACAGGGTATGGCTCTCCCGCACACGGGGCCACGGCTTAACGTCCCAACCGACGGACGGCGGCCTTTCCAAGCCCATCGGTGTCCCCTACTGACCGTGGGCAGGGCGGGGAATTTTGCGGAGATAAATCTCAACGCTGACCCAGCTGGGACTCGAACTTGGGAACTACAGATTACGAGCCTGGCGCGCTACCGACTGAGCCACCCCCGCCCCAAAGAGACCACGGAACAAGAGAAAAATTGTGATTTATTCTATAGGAAAGGTACATATTCTGTCGTTCCAGCTCATAATGCTTGCATTGAATAATGTAGTGAAATGTTGATTCAACTTCTGGGCAGAAAGGACAAAGAGGTGATTCAGAAAGTTTATACTTGAAAAGGAAAGCATTGAGAGGAGCAACCTCACCTCGAAGGCGGCAAATCAAAATCAGTATTTCTGATGAACGTGAGGTATACATGAACGTCCGTTTTGGTTGAAATCTCGGAAGATATGGTAATCGTGTGCCGTAATATGAAGAATTCCACTCAGATTCTAGAGTTTGGCGAATATATTTGGAAGCAGTAGCTAAAGCATCTTCTAAATAGAACAGTGGGGGGGGGGGGGGACTGGTTGCTTGAGGAAAAGAAGCTCCAACCTTAGCATGTCTGTCCGCCTCTTCATTGATGTCGATACCATGGTGTCCAGGAACCCAGATAAATTGCATACTAGAAACAATCCTAGATGATTCCATAATTTGATTATGGAGAGCTAGGATTGCAGAATGAGATTGAGAGGAGATGTTGAGTAGACCGGAGAGAACCGCTTTGCTGTCAGTTAAAATGATGTAGTCTTTAGCCTCGGTAGTGTATTGTTGTAAAGCAATTCTAATAGCTTCAGCTTCCGCGCTGAAAGTGGAAAAAATATGATGGCGACTGATAGCCACATTCACTTGTAATTGTGGACATATGATGCCCAATCCAACGCCATTGCGGGATTTTGATGCGTCTGTTCCAATAATTATTTTTTTATTCCATTGATTATGTCGGATCAGGTTGAAATCATGCAGAATATCACAATGATGATTATCAAAGGAATGTTGAAACGAGAACTTATTTGTTGTGATCTGTATCTGAGGAGTAGACCAGGGAGAGTGATTTAACTTTCTGGAAGAGAGCTTGTCGTCAGGAATGTGTGAGATCATCATTAGGTCATTAGCTATAAGCAAGAATGGGTTGGGTTGTTTTACCTCTGAGCGGCACTTGTTTGCACACCATGGGCTAAATGGCCAGGTCACATGGACCCCGAAGGCTCAGAGAAGGTTGGGGGAGACGACCCACTGGGACAGCTGTTGGGAAACAGATGGTAGCCTCCCGTCAAGGCCATCCAGCGTGTTCTTTAACGTGCACAGGGTATGGCTCTCTCGTATACGGCACCACGGCTTAACGTCCCATCCGACGGACGGCGGCCTTTCCAAGCCCATCGGTGTCCCCTACTGACCGTGGGCAGGGCGGGGAATTTTGCGAAGATAAATCTCAACGCTGACCCAGCTGGGACTCGAACTTGGGAACTACAGATTACGAGCCTGGCGCGCTACCGACTGAGCCACCCTCACCCCAGCAAGAATGGTCTTTGTGAGGTTGTCCATTTATAATGTTTGAGATAATGCTGCGCTTGACATGCATTGCGAAACGATGAGGCATACGGAGAGCAACGTCCTTTCAAATATATTTTGGTTGTCATCAGGCGAGCAGCTATGTTCAAAGGTATAGTTGATGTCAGTGCATAGAGAATTGGGAGAGGTGTTGCTCGGGGAAGTCCAGTGGCTGCTAGTAAGGCAGCGTGATAAATTGGATTACTGATGTTCCAATTTGATTGTAGAGCAGAAGATAGAAAATGACCACAGCATAAAAACTTTGCACGTAAAGTGGCGTTTGCAATTGTAAGGAGCGTGGCACTAGGTATGTTATGTTTCTTCGCAGCAATACCTCGTATGACATTGAGAATTTTTTGGCCAGATTCACGGAGATGTAAAAAATGATTCTTCGAAGAGCCTGTTTTCTGAAGATGAATTCCTAGGATTTTTATTGTATTCACCCATCTGATGGGTAAATTATGCAGGTACAGAGGAGGTTTTATTGTCTTCTTTCTCCGGGTTACAAGCATGGCCGAACTCTTTAGAGCTGAAAAGGACAAACCCCAAGATTTAGACTACTCATCAATAAGTAAAAGATTTTCCTGACAGTTTTTGAAAAGATGATGAAAATTGGCACCAGAGCCAAAGAGGATGATGTCATCAGCATATATGGATATGGTGAAATTATTGGATATTCGGCTCGGTAGATCAGATAAAAAAACATCAAACAAGAAAGGTGAGAGCACGCTACCTTGAGGAATGCCAATAGTTGGCAGGGGCTGGGGTGGCTCAGTCGGTAGCGCTCCAGGCTCGTAATCTGCAGTTCCCAGGTTCGAGTTCCAGCTGGGTCAGCGTTGAGATTTATCTCCGCAAAATTCACCGCCCTGCCCACGGTCAGTAGGGGACACCGATGGGCTTGGAAAGGCCGCCGTCCGTCGGATGAGACGCTAAACCGTGGTCCCGTATGCAGGAGAGCCATACCCTGTGCACGTTAAAAACACGCTGGATGGCCTTGACGGGAGGCTACCATCTGTCTCCCAACAGCTGTTCCAGTGGGTTCCCTCCCCCAACCTTCTCTGAGCCTTCGGGGTCCCTATGACCTGGCCATTTAGCCCATGGTGTGCAAAAAAGTGCCGCTTAGAGGTAACCCAACCCAACCAATAGTTGGATACTGTATGTCCGAAAAGTGTTCACGCCAACGCGTCCGAAATCTGCGATTCATGAGGTAATTCGTAAACCATTTGTGACAATTGCCTTTAATTCCAGTTTGAAGAAGTTTATGAAGAAGAGCAGGAATGGACACAGAATCATATGCTCGTTGGATATCTAAATGCAAAATAATTGCAACATGCTTACGTTGGAGAGTTTCATTAATATTGAGGATTATAAAGGAGATAATGCATGCCCTGTACCTTTAAAAGGAACTGAATCATTAATCTCTGTCGGAAAAAATGATGTGTTAATTATAATCCATGATAGGCGTGACCAAATTATGCGTTCAAAAATTTTGACCATGATTGACGTTAGTGATAGGTCTGTATGATTTAATGTCAGTTCCATCTTTACCTGGTTTTTTTATGGGAAGAAGAGTGGACATCGTCCAGGATTGAGGAATAATGCAATTGACCATATTTGATTAAAGGTGATCAGTAATTGTTCCAAATGGTTGTCAGGAATCTTCTTAATCATGGTTGCCGAGATGTTGCCTGCACCCGGAGATGTTTTCCGTTGTCGTTGTATAGCCCGTTTTAATTCTGCTATATTAAAAGGCAAATCCAGGATTGAGGAAAAATCAAATTCAGAAGGAGAGATTTCTGGATGCTGTAATACAAGATCAGTAGTCGCCCATTGAGTGGCAAACAAATTGGCTTCTTCCTGAGCTTGGACACAAATGGTGGAATTATGAATGAGGAGATTCGTGGATGTTGAAGACGGAGATTGTGATGTTTCTTCTTCGTTTGTTTGTCTATTGGGACCACTTAGGAATGTCCCCTCGGTTCGATCGCAATACGCGACGGGTGAAAGAGTCTTTCGGAACAAAAATCAAAGATTTTATCACAATTGCAGGGACTCAATACTGAGGCTCCTCCCCAATAAATTGGTTCAAACTTCAGCCTTTACTTTAAAATAACAAATATTTATTTAACCTTCCAAACATGCTTGATGGACGAGGACATATGCTCAATTACATAGATTACAACAACACCAGCTTACTATGCCTATTAGGCTGTATTCACAGAGCCAAATGCCGTTATTACCAGTCGGCATTTCCCAGCTTTACAATTCCACTTTTTTTCGCTTTCGTCCTACGACTGGCTCTCTTCTTCTCGTTGTTGCCAACCCTTTCTCTTTCTCTCTCTGCCTGACCATCTGGGGCGTCCGTGAGCAGTGGGGTGACCTCCGTCCCCTCTGGGCACTGCTACTTCAATTAACTTTCCAGATGCCGGGACAGAGGGCCTCCCACGTAGCATATGCCTATTTTGGTGAAATCCAAAATAATATACAAATCATGAACAAAAAAAAATATCTAAAAAGGCCTCTAACCTGACAGAGATCCTAAAAAATATTGAAGTCGACGATAGTGTGAGAAGACGTTGGTAGATGAACGAATAATGTTGGATATGTGATTCCAATATCTCTGTTTTTCACGTGAAATGGTAACTTTAAGTTTAGCTACACTGTGTTTATAATTCATCCAATCAGACTTGAGCAAAGATGATCGTGCGATGAAAAATTTACGATGTTTTTTTGCTAATGCTTTTTGGCATTTTGTATTCCACCATGGAGTCAAAGATTTTCTATAATGTCTGCGAGTGATAATGGCAGTTTCCGCAGCTAAAAGAATATGCTTTTCAAAATCGTCATAACAAGTAATTTCAGATAGGTCGGTGTTCTCTAAGAATCGTTGAAAGAAACTATAATCAGTTTGTTTTTTTAAAAGGAAAGAATCTACATGCTGTAACGAAGAAGTATTATGATGAAAAATATGTATTATAATGGGATGGTGATCACTACCCCAAGTGGGGCGGGGGTGGCTCAGTCGGTAGCGCGCCAGGCTCGTAATCTGTAGTTCCCAGGTTCGAGTCCCAGCTGGGTCAGCGTTGAGATTTATCTCCGCAAAATTCCCCGCCCTGCCCACGGTCAGTAGGGGACACCGATGGGCTTGGAAAGACCGCCGTCCGTCGGATGGGACGTTAAGCCGTGGTCCCGTGTGCGGGAGAGCCATACCCTGTGCACGTTAAAGAACACGCTGGATGGCCTTGACGGGAGTCTACCATCTGTCTCCCAACAGCTGTTCCAGTGGGTCCCTTCCCCCAACCTTCTCTGAGCCTTCGGGGTCCTTGTGGCCTGGCCATTTAGCCCATGGTGTGCAAAAAAGTGCGGCTCAGAGGTAAAACAACCCAACCTGGAATGTTGAGGATATGACTGGAAAGAGAAGCTTTAACAGCAATCATAATGCCACCACCACGTCCAGTAACACGATCTTTCCGATAAATAATTTAATTAGGGATAATAAAATGAGAATTAGAATCAAGCCAAATTTCCTGTAACAAAATGATATCCGGGGAAAAGGAAGAAATTCCAAGCAACAGGAGAGAGGAGTTAGCACGAAGTCTTCTGGCATTCCATTGAAGAAAAAGAAGACACATAAAAAGAAGGAACTGAGGAAGGAACGAATTATTTCTTCCCCTTAGACTTTTATTTTCCTTTATGAGGAATGTAAGGACTGTCAAGAAAATCCATAGCAGAAAAGTTATTGATGGGATCATCAGGGTCCTGTGGAACATTGATGTCCGTAGTAGAAGTAGAAGGTTGTGCAAAATGTAATTGTGCAGGTAGGAGTAAAGGAATAGTCATATTCATTGTCGCACTCTGTTCCGGAATACTCAAACTTGAGGACGTTTTCAGAGAAGCATCCTCCTTATCCATGGCAATTTGTGCAGAAGAGACGTCTTGAGGATTAAGTGATTTAGAAATGGGTGCAATCACAATTCTGCTTTGGGTAGTTGTGTCATTCTGTCTTTGTAATTCCGGCATGAAAGAGGAGAACAGGACTGATAAACGCTTCTCGAATTCAGACAGAGCCTTTTCTATTAACGACGTGATAAGATGTGATATCCCATTGAACATTTCTTGAGTTGTAGTAACATCCGATGGAGGCATTAGATTTTTCCGGGTTGTAGATGCATATGTCTGTCTTGTGGGTAATATGGCCGCTCGAGCTGCAACATATGTAATAAGTCTGGTACATTTATAGTTGAGAATAGTGGTTTCAAGTTGGCGCTTGGGACATTGAAGGGAGGTGGCTTCATGCGAATCGCCACATAAACAACAACGTAGTTCAGAAGATGTACAAGAGGTAGCATGATGTTCCTCACCACATCGGGAACATCGAGGTTTGCGTCGACATGTTTTCTTTTCGTGTCCAAATCTGCAACAGTCATCACACTGTCGTGGTCTATCTACGAAAAGGGTGGGATGATGTATTTCCCACCATAGAATTATTTCGTGGGGCATTTGTAGATCAAAAATTGTTATTAACACACTTGATAAGGGAGACATGGTGTTGCCATCGCGTTTGAAAAAACGACGAATCGAATAAATATGATGACCTTGAATTGATAGTTCCGTAAATAAGTCACCGATAGAGATTTCAGTATCAATGTTGCGAAGTAAAAATTTAGTTGTTAATGATTCTGTCAAGATTTCATGCTCAACTGGAGTATTTAATATCTGCGTGATATTTAGTAACTCAAGGGTGCATTCGACGGAAGTTTTTGTGATTATCAAGTCGTTCCTCTTAGTGTGTTAGACGATTAAAATATCTTCTGGGTTTGAAAGTTGAGCTGTCAGCTGCTGCTTCAAGAAATTAGGTATAGCCGTGGATATGGGCTTCGAAATACTTTTTATCCTAATGGAAAAAGATTGCATCCATTTGATTTAGCATAAGATGATCAGAGTTATTCATAAATGTTTTGGAATATAGAGACTGAAACTGTTGCTACATTGCAGAGTTGTCACTACGTAAACGTTTTGACCCTCCAGAGGGATCATCCATTTTGAAAATACAAAATTAAAGCACACGCAGAAACTGCTGCACGTAGTGCAGAACTTCCACACCAAAGTCTGTCGAAAAGTCTATAGACACAGACGGGCAAAAAGGAAAAAAATAAAAAGAAAAACAGACCTGAAAAGCTCCGAAATATACCCACACCTAGGGTGAAGAAAAGAAAGGACGCTTCCTCACATAGTACACTCACTACCGAAGAAGGGGCGGGGGTGGCTCAGTCGGTAGCGCGCCAGGCTCGTAATCTGTAGTTCCCAGGTTCGAGTCCCAGCTAGGTCAGCGTTGAGATTTATCTCCGCAAAATTCCCCGCCCTTCCCACGGTCAGTAGGGGACACCGATGGGCTTGGAAAGGCCGCCGTCCGTCGGATGGGACGTTAAGCCGTGGCCCCGTGTGCAGGAGAGCCATACCCTGTGCACGTTAAAGAACACGCTGGATGGCCTTGACGGGAGGCTACCATCTGTCTCCCAACAGTTGTTACAGTGGGTCCCCTCCCCCAACCTTCTCTGAGCCTTCGGGGTCCATGTGACCTGGCCATTTAGCCCATGGTGTGCAAAAAAGTGCCGCTCAGAGGTAAAACAACCCAAACCAACCCTGCTCCAAGAAAAATCGGATCTGATGATGGTCAGAGATTCTTAGTTACTGAGTAAATCGCCTGCTCAACACTCAGCGAGACTTAAGACCACAATTTAAACCTGCTCAACATATGATGATCATGCGCTAAATGACATAAATGGGTTTATCCTTTTCTGGGCGTTTAGTGAACGTCAATCGAAATGCGAAGTTACGCAATCACAACTCTTCGAACGGCACAAGCGGGAAGAATAATGATTGAAATTAAATAAACCCCCCAAAACAATAATTATAACACAAATAAAGTAAAACTGGTTAAGGAAAAGAAAAAGTGAAGAGATCAACCACATCGCACATCCTGTTGCTGTTAAATCAGCTTAATAGTGGTTAAATACTCAATAAAGTTTGAAATGTTCAAATCTGTCTCAAATATTTATCAAATAATTCCGATAGAAATTTGATATTAAAACTGAGTTTTCCAATATTGGAAAAAAAAGTTAAAAGATTGACATTATATGTGAAAATACAAACTTCAGGAAGAAAAACATTTACAAATTTGAAATACGTTGAAGGATAGGAAGAAGTAATTATTCTAAGCGGATCCTTAATTTTGACCGCCCAGAGTTGATGCTCTGAAAATGCTCTGTTGACGACTGTTTAAGTATAACTCTAGTTACTAGTATTCCGTATTTTACAAATCGTAAACGTACCGTTACGAGCCTTCCATATTTTACAAACTTGTAAGAGCGAATTCAAATTATGTTACTAACAGTAGTTTCATAAATAAATAGGGGCGGGGGTGGCTCAGTCAGTAGCGCGCCAGGTTCGTAATCTCTAGTTCCCAGGTTCGAGTCCCAGCTGGGTGCGCGTTGAGATATATCTGCGCAAAATTTCCCCGCCCTGACCACGGTCAGTAGGGGAAACCGATGGACCGCCGTCCGTCGGATGGACGTTAAGCCGAGGCCCTGTGTGCGGGAGAGCCATACCCTGTGCACGTTAAAGAACACGCTGGATGGCCTTGACGGGAGGCTACTATCTGTCTCCCAATAGTGTTTTAGTGGGTCCCTTCCCCCAAGCTTCTCTGAGCTTTCGGGGTCCTTGTGACCTGGCCATTTAGCCCATTGTGTGTAAAAAAGTGCCGCTCAGAGGTAAAACAACCCAACCTATAAATGAATTAGTTTAATACATGTATAATGGGATGATTTACCTATTCTCACCAAGTAGTATGAAATACGTTAGACGAACTTTTGCTATCTTTTATTACTTTTTTCTTATCATTTGTTAGTTTGTGGAAAACTATTAATTTGTATAAAGGCTAGTTTATGTCTTTGTGAATACAGTTGTTGCACCCTATTTTTCAGACACGGAGTCCAATCGCAATGTATATACCGTAAAAAATCTCGGGCGTCCTGAGCTTCATATGCTGTAATATATTTACTCCCATATTTATTTTCTTCCCCTTTTCAAAGTTTTTTTTAATTCCCGCACACCCCCGCCCCGCAAAAAATGTGGATGTGTAATGCATTGTTTCACAATACTACCGAACACGAGGGCCGAGTGTAGCAGTCTGTGAGAAGTGTTCAATAAAGAGCAAAAGATAAAATATGCAAATTGCAATAAAAAAACAACAAATACCTCTCTTCCTATATGCACCCTAAAGAAAATACGAAACTTATCAATGATGAAATTACTTACTAAATTTAGTTCAGAGACTATAGGACCCGAAACTGATTTCTCTAGCTAACCGAACAATGTGATGTATTCGAACATAACCGTCAACTGAATTTTGTATTTTGGAAATATAAATTTTAATCTGGCAACATAAATAGTCGAATTTTATTCGGTTGTAAAATGTTACGTACAGGCATTTAGATATTATTGAACTTTTAAAATTTTAGGTAAGTGCTTTTGCTATAAAATAGATATTTTGAGTACATTTGCCTAAGTGCGTTAAATTTGTTTGATATAAGTTGTCATCAGCATTTAATCGATTCAGTTTGCTATTGTTTAATATGTTGAATGTGCTACAAGATCGTTTGGTGCTTATAACAAACTTAAGTTAGAAGTACAAATGTTTTAATTAGATATAGAGTATTTCCTGTGAAAAATGGAATAAAAATTATTTAGCACAAATGTAATGCAGTGGGACAATTCTTATGAACATAATTGGTATCTTTTACAATACAGTGCGCCCGCCATTACCAAACTCCCAAACTGAATGTTCTTGATAGTCTGCAGATGTATACATAATTATTTGAGCAGGAAAATGTAAATTTATAATTTGCTTATAATGTAGTTTGAAAATGGGAATATCGCATTTGATTCCATGTGCACTCTGATTTTATTTTAATATCGTATGGTCAGTGTAGTGTTATGCGACTATTGCTAACTACCAGTGCAATCCTAGTTTTATTTTTTCCTGTTAGACTGCATTTTTTTCCCTGCATAATCTTTAATTCTTACCATAGCGAGGAATTGTTCAGAAATTAGTTAATATTAAAATGCACTTAGGTGATAACTGGCATAATACATTGCAGAATCACTCGGCTGTTAACGACATGACCGAAATTACAGAAAACTGTGAGTAGGAATAACAGTATTATATAAAAAGCAAGGTTTTCGAATCGTTACTTGGGATCATTAATATGCTAAAAATCTTTAGATAAAACTGCTCAAGCTGCTTAAATTAGTACTATTTTAAATGCTTCTGATACCCTTCCCAAATGGCGTAATTTAGTAGTAACTTTCAGAAAACGAAATTATTTTATTGAACAGTTATTCTCTTGCTGATTATTAAAAAACAAAAAACAGAAAGTATTCTTTTTTAATAATGTGGCAAGCTTTTTCGTAGAAACACTAAAATGACTAAAAATGCATAAAAATATTTCCTGTTTGTGGCGGCCATTTTATGCATTTTTCATGGCTGTCATTATTCCAACGACTATCTGCCTACTTGCATTATAAAAAAAAATCACCAGAAAATAAATTTATTTGTTTAGAATTTTTTTATACTCCAGCAGATGAGTCCCTCGAAATTTGGGCTATTATTATCTTAGAAACTTAGGGGACACTTTCATTTTCCGTTACATAACCTACACAATTTAATAATAATAATAAAATAGTCCCTCAAGCTGCTGCAGAGGTCTGACAGTAGCTTGTCCATTTAATACGCCATAGTAGGTCTATGAGGATGGCAGGACCTCAGCAGAAAGACAAGACAAATATCCATGTCTTACCCAGGGTTCGGAACCTAGGTCCCTGAGATAATTAGCCAAACGGGCTAACCACTCGGGACGGCTGCAAAATTTAATGATACGGAATTATGGTTACGATGCAGTTTACGAACTTCAGCCGCCATTTTGAATTTTCAGCCGTTTGGCCAGGTGATATCATCACAATCGTAAATTAGCATATATTGGTATATGGTTAAAATAGTTCTGTCAGATAAGAATTTAGTTGTGGAAGGGGGGGGGGGTAATTTTTAATAAGTAGTGTTATGCGAATAATGCAAATTAACAATGAAATCCTTTTTTTTGGGGGGGGGGGGGTGGCTCAGTCGGTAGCGCGCCAGACTCGTAATCTGCAGTTCTCAGGTTCGAGTCCCAGCTGATCAGCGTTGAAATTTATCACCGCCAAATTTCCCTTCTCTATGCCCTCGGTCAGTAGAGGACACTGGTCCAAGTTTACCGAATTTTGTGATTCCAATACTTATATAAGTATTCTAAGGTATCGAACCTCAACTTAAAGGTTTGCGGTTCGAAACCTTGGAAAGGCCACCGTCGATCGGATGGGACGTTAAGCCTTCATCCGTGTGCGGGAGAGCTATAATCTGTGCACGCTGGATTGCCTTGACGGGAGGCTACCATCTGTCTCCCAACAGCTGTTCCACCGGGTCCCCTCCCCAATCTTCTCTGAGCCTTCGGGGTCCTTGTGACCTGGCCATTTAACCCATTGTGTGCAAAAAAATTCTGCTCAGAGGTAAAACAACCCAGCGTGGTTGTTTTTTTTCTTGCAAAATCTTTGATTCTTAGCATAGCCAGGAAATTGTTCATACCTACATTTAGCTTGAGGGGGTATTTACTTTTATTATTTAATATGAGATATGACTCGTTAAAGTCTAACCGTGCGAATACATCCTCTCCCCCCCTTTATAGGGGGAATAGTGAAGTCAAAATTCGAAAAAGTTTACGACAGTCATTATGTAAGCTTTTTGACACCTACCGCATAACTGTAGCCCTCCCTTTCGGAGGGTATAGTAAAGTGACTTTCACATTTATCGTTTTTTTTAGGATGGAAGAAAGCATGGTGTGTCAATTTTTAATAGCCTATGACACTTCCGGCGTCACAAGCTTTTATTTGATGTACAACTTGTTAATTTCTGCACTCGCGTTCTGGAGATAGAGTGGAACAATGGTTTTCATATTTCCCCATTTTTAGGGGAAAAGAAAGCATGGAAATCAATTTTTTTACAGCTTATGACACTTCACGCGTCACCAGCTTTCATTTGATACATAAATAGTTATGTTTATCGCGTTCGAAAGATATGATGGAACAATTGTTTTAACAAATCCACAAACCGACAAATGTCAAAGCGAGAAGCAATAGGTGAAAATGTTTTAAGTGTGGTATATGAACATGTTACGCGATTTTAGGAAATTACGAAAAAAAATCTGTATTCAAATTTTGGTTTTTTGTGTGCGATTTTGAAGGGTTGGCGGATAGGTTGGAATTGTTTATCCTGTTGCTTCAGGATGATTATAATGAAACCTTTCCTGACCAGTATACTGAAGCAGAGGTTGGCTCAGTCGGTAGCGTGCAAAGCTCGTATATAATATTCGTAATCTGCAGTTCTCATGTTCAAATTCTAACTGTTCTAGCATTGAGATTTATCTCCGTAACCGCCCCCCCCCCCCGCCTGCACTCGATGACACCAATGAGTTTGGAAAGGTTGCCATCCGTCGGATAGAACGTTAAGCTGGGGTCCGTGTAACCAGAACTATACTCTGTGCACGTTAAAGAACACATTGATAGAGGTTCTCTCAACACTTCCATAATTAACAAGAGAGGCACCAATAGAAACTATCCTTATTATATAAGAGCTAGTTGACTGAGAGGCTTCCTTCTTTTTCCTAACCAGGTTCGATTCCCAGTTGGATCAGCGTTGAGATTTATCTCCGCAAAATTCTCCGCCCTGCCCACTGTCAGTAGGGGACACCGATGGGTTTGGAAAGGCCACCGTCCGTCGGATGTGACGCTAAGCCGTGGCACCGCGTGCGGGAGAGCCATACCCTGTACACGTTAAAGAACACGCTCGATGGCCTTCACGGGAGGCTACCATCTGTCTCCCAACAGCTCTTCCAATGGGTCCCCTCCCCCAACCTTCTCTGAGCCTTCGGGGTGCATGCGACCTGGCCAATTTGCCCATGGTGTGCAAAAGAGTGCCGCTAAGAGAAACAACCAGAACAACAACCCTTCTCCAGCTTCTTTGAACGTTTGTAGTCGTTTTAATCTGGCCGTTTAATCCACTGTGTGCAAAAAAAAGTTCCGCTCATAGGCCAATGTACTGACAAATGGGTATTTATCGATTATCCCCTATTTGCGTATTACTTATATTCATAGATTGAAATTGCCATTTTACTGTAAAGGTAACATCTGATTGGCTAATTCAACCGATGCAACCAGTAGTCGAAGATTTTGTTAGCGAAAATCTTTATTTGACTGTGTCAGGCTCAACAGGCTTAAACTTTCCTGGCAAGATGTGTTTGAACTCACTTTTTATTTTGCCATGAAGGATATTATGAATAGTATAATAACACTGGATAATAAAATATAAAATGTGTTAAACGTTTGTTCTACAAAGGAATACTAATATATTAACAAGGCTCACATTGGATCGTCAGTAATGCTTAGCTCAGTAAACTTAATGCACTCTCTTTTTTGACTTGCAACTCAAAGGTCCGCAGTTCGATACCAGTCACTAGTTGTGATCAGGTGGAGTGGATTGTAATTTCCTTCCAAGAATATGATCGAAAATGTTAATATGGAGGGAAATAGGGGTTGTAATGTCTCACACGATGTTCCCTGTTTTACTTGATGCGTTAGTCTAACAACGATGGCCAACTAGTTAGTTAATCTTCAGTGTTGGTTTGCCTCAAGTTCCCTTTCGACGTTAGTCATCCGCATTATATCAAAAGTAACATACCGAAATTAAACTATTTCTGTAATGAATGTGTGAATTGTAAATTTTTATTATTGCGAATTAATTTTGCACGTTTATTAATAACTGGGTTAGAGATCATTAATATGTTAATTAGGGACGTACAAAGCAGGGGCGAGTGGGCCATTTGCCTCGGGCACAATTTTTAATTCTCATGTGGTCATTTTTTTTTTAACATATCCAAAAACTGACTATTCAATAGGTTGCGAAATAACTCTCGCCCCTGACTCGAATATCTCCCCTCGCATGCCCCGGTCGCAAAATTGGCTAGACGTGGTCCTATCTTTTTAACAGTTCTTTCTAATACGTGGGAAACAGCTGTATGACACCATTGAGTATCAGTATCTTGAAAGAAAATTGAATTATTTCGAACAGCTGAAGAAGTCTGAAATCAGAGTCAAAGGGAAAAAAGTAATCGTTTTTGCAATATAATGACGTGAAGGGGGTTCTAACAGTTGTCCAGTGAATCCCCTTCCCCAAACTTCTTGGAGTCTTGGGGCGGGGGTGGCTCAGTCGGTAGCGCGCCAGGCTCGTAATCTGCAGTTCCCAGGTTCGAGTCCCAGCTGGGTCAGCGTTGAGATATCTCCGCAAAACTCCCCGCCGTGCCCACGGTCAGTAGGGGAACATCTATGGGCTTGGAAAGGCCACTGTCCATCGGATGGGACGTTAAGCCGTGGCCCCGTGTGCGGGAGAGCCATACCCTGTGCACGGTAAAGAATACACTGGATGGCCTTTAACGGTAGGCTTCTTTAACGGTAGCCTTTAACGGTAGGTTCTGTCTCCCAACAGCTGTTCCAGTGGGTCCCCTCCCCCAACCCATTCTGAGCCTTCGGGGTCCATGTGACTTAGCCATTTAGCCCATGGTGTGCAAAAAATTGCAGCTTAGAGGTAAAACAGTCCAATCCTTGGAGTGTTTATAATCTGTCATTTAGCCCATTGTGTACGAAAGAGCTGTCGCTCAGAGGTGAAGCAATCCAATTCTGCAAAATTAGATACTGTTCAGTTTATGTCACCATATAGTGAATAACGTTAATTTCAATTTGGTTTCGGCTGGTTTTTTCACCGATTCGTCTTATTGGCCCTTAGGGGAAGAGATACAATTATCATCTTTAATATCCTTTTAGCAGTGATAGATTTAAAAAACGAAAGTAAGCCATTTTATAAATTGAAATTCAAATTTTTTTAATACTTCAGCACAATTGTCCCAATAAGGTGTGTTCGGTTAAAACATCCAGAAACTTTTATATTCACCCGGTATATTCCACAAGAGTAAAGATCCCCAACTCGTTTGACTTCCAGACAACAATTGGAAAAATAATCCACTCCACATGTCTCATATCATTAAAAATAGCCAGGCTCGTAATCTGTAGTTCCCAGGTTCGAGTCCCAGCTGGGTCAGCGTTGAGATTTATCTCCGCAAAATTCCCCGCCCTGCTCACGGTCAGTAGGGGACACCGATGGGCTTGGAAAGGCCGCCGTCCGTCGGATGGGACGTTAAGCCGTGGCCCCGTGTGTGGGAGAGACATACCCTGTGCACGTTAAAGAACACGCTGGATGGCCTTGACGGGAGGCTACCATCTGTCTCCCAACAGCTGTTCCAGTGGGTCCCCTCCCCCAACCTTCTCTAAGCCTTCGGGGTCCATGTGACCTGGCCATGTAGCCCATGGTGTGCAAAAAAGTGCCGCTCAGAGGTAAAACAACAACAAATCATTAAAAATAGATATATAACTCCATTCAAAACCAATCATTGGAGATTTATCTCGCGACATACGTACGTTACTTTTATTTGGATCATTAAATATACAGTTTTGATGTGTGGGGGCTTTTACATTCTGTTACATATGATAGAGATGGTAAATATTGAACTTCGTTATTTTATTTTTAAGAGTTTTTCTTAATATTAAACGCAGTTTTTAAATTTACTTGTGAAGAGTATTATTTAATAATTATCTGTTTTTTAGGTGAACAGGGAGCAGTCCAATCGGATATCTAAGAAGGAACACTGAGGTGACGAAACTTTGTAATATGGAGAAGTCTAACCTACGATACGTAACAGTGTCTGAAAATGATGCAAGTTGTGGCAAAAAAGAGATGGATGACTCGAAGACAACTCCAGAACTCTTAGGTTTATCTTGGGGGTTGTACTATTGCTATATTTGCAATGTTTCAGGATCAGGATTTCTTACTTATCAAAATCACTTGGATGGTGAATTGCACCTGAAAAATCTCCTGAGGGTAGAAAGGACGAAAAATTTTGTTGCAAAGAAAGGAAAAGATAGAAAAAATGGCGGGAAGGAAGAAAGGAAACCAAGTCTGCCATCTCCTCATGGATATCAATTTGGTAAACATATCCCCTTGAATAATTTATCCAAAGTCCCATTTCGCACACCACAAGACAAGTACTCTTTGCATCTTTGCAAGATATGCAATGTTAAAATTTCGGGTCGCATACCTTTCCTGCAGCATCTTGTTAGTAAAGAGCACCAACAGAAAGAGCAGAAAAGAATATCTGATGACAAAAGTGGAGTAACAGAATCGGGGAATTCTATCATTTCCAGTTTATGTGATTCCACTTCTAGTTCTATGGACCAACAACATAATACGGGTATACGAGGACATCTAGATGGTTTGAAAAGTCTAGAAAGTGCTAAGCTGTTGGAAAACAGTGTAATAAAGAAAGAAAGAGAAAACGAAGAAAATAAACCTAATAATACGCAAGCTCCGTTCTGGTGTCAAAAAGATGCGAGTTCCTTCGTGAACAATCCATCCAGTGAGAAAAAGCCTCTAATGCCGTTATGTAAATCAGCTTCACTTGTATCATTTGTACGCAGCATATGCGAAGATAAATCTTGCAATCTCGTGCCTGATGGACAGCATCAGCTGGCTTCGCCTTGTGGCGATAATCTTTGCACAACGAAAACACCTAATATCTTAATTTCACGTTTTCATTGCAAAGTACGCCATGTTAACACTCTTGATCCCGTGTCTTATATGCAGCATGCTATGGGTAAGCGTCATCATAAGAAAAATATTTTCAACGTAGCTGCTCCGAGAAGTAGAGAAAGAAAGAGTAGAAGCCGGAGGAAAATTCCATATTGCTCGGCCAATATAATCGTGAAGCAATAACGTCGTGTAATAAACAGAAATGCTGCAGTAGAACTTTCAACGAAAACGAAGAATAGTTCCTTAGCTGAAACGGGTGATTTTTTTGGTTTCCTTCTTTCCTGCAGTACACGAGACATTCCAGTCTTTGGACAGTTTTCTTATACACAGGGCTGTGGCTCAGTCTTATCAGAAAGAACTGAATGTGATGCGATATATAAAATCTTACAAGGCATCAAAATAAGGTGTTAATAGAGTAGAATAAGCTTAACTCTTGGTTCATAGGATGAAATACAAAAAAGTTGCAGTATGTAAAGAAAGTAATTTCGATTATATTATGTATAAAAAGTTTCCTTTTATCCTTTGTACTTGTTGAAATTTTTAAATATACTGTTTTTAAATGCATTGCTTTGAAAGTAGCATGAAACTGTTTTGTATATATGTTAAGAATGCTGCTAAAATATATGCGAAATTTAAGAAGCATCAGTGTTGAGATTCGAATTTGAAACAATGTTTTAACCTGTAAAAAAATGAAGTTGTTTTTCCTAGTTACATTTAATTCGCCAGCATGTATTAATTTATTCCAAACTAAGTTTTGCGAATGGTTCAAACATCACTGCATATATTCAAGTGGAATAACTGTTAACGTATTTGTCATCACTTTTACACAATGATTAAGTTTGCTTAATAAACAGTCCGGTGTTAAAAAATAACTTTTCTTATTCTACTGACAGTCTAAATGTGATTGAATCTGTTATCGTAACGAAATTATTCTGAATAAAATATTAGGAAATGTGTTTTATACGTAGATTTTATAGTTGAATCATTGTTATCACTTCACATTTGTACATCTATGTTGATACTGCTTTTGTTAACATTACTTTGCGAGTGAAATCATAGATTGTTTAAATTCATCCTTTTCTGAATATAAATTTCATTTAAGTTCTGTTTAAGTTTTTCTAAGTTATAAAACCAAATATATAAGCTAAAACGCAAGTCTGTATCTAGGGGAGGCGGGGGGGGGGAGAAGGGGCAATGGAGCCGTGGATTAAGGGGACGCTTTCAGAATGCTTGTAAGTGTAATAGAGGCTGAAAAATTAATATACTTCTGAATTTTTTTATACATTTTTCAAGAAATATTTTTAAAGATCTTTAAACGGAGGGGAAAATGCTATACCATAATCACGAAAAAAGCTGGAAAATCGCTGTAAAAAATCTGGAAATCGAGCTAGGAAAAAAAGCAAAGGTTTTTGAGCTCAATGGAGTTTTTTACCCCCCCCCCCTTTTGGGGCGGGGGTGGCTCAGTCGGTAGCGCGCCAGACTCGTAATCTGCAGTTTCCAGGTTCGAGTCCCAGCTGGGTCAGCGGTGAGACATCTCCGCAAAACTCCCCGCCCTGCCCACGGTCAGTAGGGGACGCCGATGGGCTTGGAAAGGCCTCCGTCCGTCGGATGGGACGTTAAGCCGTGGCTCCGTGTGCAGGAGAGCCATACCCTGTGCACGTTAAAGAACACGCTGGATGGCCTTGACAGGAGGCTACCATCTCTCCCCTAACAGCTGTTCCAGGGGGCCCCCTCCCCCAACCTCTGAGCCTTCGGGGTCCTTGTGACCTGGCCATTTAGCCCATGGTGTGCAAAAAAAGTGCCGCTCAGAGGTAAAACAACCCAACTTACCCCCCTCCCACTTTAGTTTTTTCTAGATCCAGGCCCTGCGTAAACATATATTCAAAAAATATGACGAAATTCACAACCTCTGAGCCTTCGGGGTCCTTGTGACCTGGCCATTTAGCCCATGGTGTGCAAAAAAAGTGCCGCTCAGAGGTAAAACAACCCAACTTACCCCCCTCCCACTTTAGTTTTTTCTAGATCCAGGCCCTGCGTAAACATATATTCAAAAAATATGACGAAATTCACAACCTCTGAGCCTTCGGGGTCCTTGTGACCTGGCCATTTAGCCCATGGTGTGCAAAAAAAGTGCCGCTCAAAGGTAAAACAACCCAACTTCCCCCCCTCCCACTTTAGTTTTTTCTAGATCCAGGCCCTGCGTAAACATATATTCAAAAAATATGACGAAATTCACAACCTTTGAGCAAAATAATCAATAAAAAAGTCATTATAAATCTAAATTAGAAATGCTGCATGCTTGATGCTAATGTGTCATGTTACTAAATTCCAAAGAATTGGGCCAAATCTTTTTGAAATGAAAATACACTGTATCCTACTAATGCGATTTCTGTTTAACACTGTTTTTAAAATAGGGCAGGTTTTCGACTAACACGACTGTTCTTTTGACTTAACATTATTTCTTCGTAACTTCTCTGTAATCATTTATACTCGTATGATTGTAATAATTGTATTCATGGTTATCTTAGAATAGGTAAATTAACATCCGTTGAAACTTAACACAGATTAACTTGGTTGTATTATTATATGAAAAGACACTTTAGATATCTTCCTTGCCTCGCTGATCTGACCCCGACGAGCTTGAAAAAGCTGCCGCCCATCGGATCGGACGTCAAACCGTGGCTCTGTGTGAAGAAGATATATCCTGTGTACGTTGAAGAACATGCTGGATTGCTTTGACGGGAGGTTTCCAGCTGTCTTTTCAGAGTTGTTCAAGGGGCGGGGGTGGCTCAGTCGGTAGCGCGCCAGGCTCGTAATCTGTAGTTCCTAGGTTCGAGTCCCAGCTGTGTCAGCGTTGAGATTTATCTCCGCAAAATTCCCCGCCCTACCCACGGTCAGTAGAGGACACCGATGGGATTGAAAAGGCCGCCGTCCGTCGGAAGGAACGTTAAGCCGTGGCCCCGTGTGTGGGAGAGCCATACCCTGTGCACGTTAAAGAATACGCTGGATGGCCTTGACGGGAGGCTACCATCTGTCTCCCAACAGCTGTTCCAGTGGGTCCCCTCCCCCAACCTTCTCTGAGCCTTCGGGGTCCATGTGACCTGGCCATTTAGCCCATTGTGTGCAAAAAAGTGCCGCTCAGAGGTAAAACAACCCAATCAAGAGTTGTTCAGTGCATTCCCTACTTTCTCTGAGCCATTGGGGTCCCATGTGATCTGGCCATTTAGTTATATCACACCAGAAGATCTAGAGCCACCCAATTTGCGTGAACTTTTCCTTAGGCGAAGATATTTTCCTTAGGCACTCCGAGGACTCGGAGAAGATTATCCGGTGGGGACCCACTGGACAGCTGTTAGGAGATAGCCATCCATTGTAGGCGGCGGGGGTAGTTTAGAAAATTGGTAATGCGCCAGGCTTGTAATCTGCAGTTCCCAAGGTCGAGTCCCAGCTGGGCCAGCGTTGAGATTTATCTTCGCAAAACTCCTCGCCCTATTCATGGTCAGGAGGGGAAGCCGATGGGCTTGAAAAGGCCACCGTCCGTCGAATAGGACGTTAAGTCGTGGCTCCACTTGAGTGAGATCCATACTCTGTACACTTTAAAGAACATTCTGGATGACCTTGCTGAATTCGAACCCCAGCTGGGCCTGCGTGTTGATATTTATAGCCGATGACTGATGACCTTGATGGGAGGCTACTATCTCTCCCAATAGCATTTCAGTAGGTCCTCTCCCCTCCAACTTCTCGGGATCCTTGTGACCTGACCATTTAGCCCATTGTGTGAAAAAAGTGCTTCAGTGGTAAAACAATCCAATCCATTCAGCGTGTTCTTTAACGTTCACAGGGTATGGTATTGCTGTCCCACACACGCCACGACTTAACGCCCCATCCGACGGACGGCAGTATTTCCAAGTCCAGCGGTATCCCTGTTGGGTTGTTTTACCTCTGAGCGGCACTTTTTTGCACACCATGGGCTAAATGGCCAGGTCACAAGGACCCCGAAGGCTCAGAAGGTTGGGGGAGGGGACCCACTGGAACAGCTGTTGGGAGACAGATGGTAGCCTCCCGTCAAGGCCATTCAGCGTGTTCTTTAACGTGCACAGGGTATGGCTCTCTCGCACACGGGGCCACGGCTTAACGTCCCATCCGACGGACGGCGGCCTTTCCAAGCCTATCGGTGTCCCCTACTGACCGTGGGCAGGGCGGGGAATTTTTGCGGAGATAAATCTCAACGCTGACCCAGCTGGGACTCGAACCTGGGAACTACAGATTACGAGCCTGGCGCGCTACCAACTGAGCCACCCCCGCCCCCTATCCCTACTGACAGAGGGCAGGTAGTGTTTTGGCTATAAATATCAACGCTGGCCCAGCTGGGGCTCGAACCTGGGAATTGCAAATTAGGAGCCTGGCGCGCTACCTACTGAAGAGGCTACTACCCCGCTCCAAGAAAAACAGGATAAGAACTGGTTTGGTTTACCTCTGAGCGGCACTTTTTTGCACACCATGGGCTAAATGGCCAGGCCACATGGACCCCGAAGGCTCAGAGAAGGTTGGGGGAGGGGACCCACTGGAACAGCTGTTGGGAGACAGATGGTAGCCTCCCGTCAAGGCCATCCAGCGTGTTCTTTAACGTGCACAGGGTATGGCTCTCCCGCACACGGGGCCACGGCTTAACGTCCCATCCGACGGACGGCGGCCTTTCCAAGCCCATCGGTGTCCCCTACTGACCGTGGGCAGGGAGGGGAGTTTTGCGGAGATAAATCTCAACGCTGACCCAGGTGGGACTCGAACCTGGGAACTACAGATTACGAGCCTGGCGCGCTACCGACTGAGCCACCCCCGCCCCCGGATAACTGCTTCTGAACAGTACAAGCGGAGAAAACTAAATTTGATGTACGGCTTCTTCTAACGTTAATCTTAAGAATGAAGATTTTTTCGGGGGGGGGGGGAAGCAGGCCAGTCACGAAATCTGTAATTAACGGGTTGTAGTCCCACCTGTGCCAGAATTGAGATTTATCTCGTTAAACCCATACCATATCCATGGTCAGTAGGGAGACACCGATAGGCTCGAAAGGCTACATCCATAAGATGGGACGTAGAGCCATGGCCCTGTGTGCGTGTGATCTCTTCCCTGTGCATGTTAAAGAACACGCTAGATGGCCTTGACGGGAGACTACCATCTGTCTATTAACAGCTGTCCAGTGGGTCCTTACTCCAACCTTCTGTCAGCCTCCGTGTTCCTTGTGATCTGGCCATTGTATGCAACGAAACAGTGACGCTCAGAGGTGAAGAACCGAACTTAAGTTTTTGAAAAAACGAGGAGGGAGGTTAAATTTAAAATGTGAAAGCTATGATCACTGAATTTGTTATACAACTTCCTCTTGTAATAAGTTAGTAAAAATGAAATTTTTAAACTACTTGTGTGATCTATATATTTTAAAGAGGTTAAGAGAGCATCGCCATATAAATATGCTAAGATAGTATGTACTCAAATAGGGAAAGTTCCATATTAAGTTAGTAGAGAATCAGAATCAGAGTTCCATACCTTCTTATAACGCAAAATGTAGTCGATAATCGAGATAATCAATTTTCTGTATTATTCTTTTGGTATCTAAAGTGTTTATAGAAGGTGAAACATCCAATGCTCGTTGTGTAAAATTCCCCGCCCTGCCCACGGTCAGTAGGGGACACCGATGGGCTTGAAAAGGCTGCCGTCCGTCGGATGGGGGGGGGGGGGGGCTCAGTCGGTAGCGCGCCAGGCTCATAATCTGTAGTTCCCAGGTTCGAGTCCCAACTGGGTCAGCGTTGAGATTTATCTCCGCAAAATTCCCTGCCTTGCCCACGGTCAGTAGGGGACACCGATGGGCTTGGAAAGGCCGCCGTCCGTCTGATGGGACGTTAAGCCGTGGCTCCGTGTGCGGGAGAGCCATACCCTGTGCACGTTAAAGAACAACCTGGATGGCCTTGACGGGAGACTACGATCTGTCTCCCAACAGCTGTTCCAGTGGGACCCCTCCCCCAACCTTCTCTGAGCCTTCGGGGTCCATGTGACGTGGCCATTTAGCCCATGGTGTGCAAAAAAGTGCCGCTCAGAGGTAAAACAACCCAACAACCCGTCGGATGGGACGTTAAGCCTTGGCCCGTGTGCAGGAGAGCCATACCCTGTGCACGTTAAAGAACACGCTGGATGGCCTTGACGGGAGGCTACCATCTGTTTTCCAACTGCTGTTCCAGTGGGTCTCCTCCCCCAACCTTCTCTGAGCCTTCGGGGTCCTTGTGACCTGGCCATTTAGCTCATGGTGTGCAAAAAAGTGCCGCTCAGAGGTAGAACAACCCAACAACCCGTCGGATGGGACGTTAAGCCGTGGGCCGTGTGCAGGAGAGCCATACCCTGCGCACGTTAAAGAACACGTTGGATGGCCTTGACGGGAGACTACCATCTGTCTCCCAACAGCTGTTCCAGTGGGACCCCTCCCCCAACCTTCTCTGAGCCTTCGGGGTCCATGTGACGTGGCCATTTAGCCCATGGTGTGCAAAAAAGTGCCGCTCAGAGGTAGAACAACCCAACAACCCGTCGGATGGGACGTTAAGCCATGGCCCCGTGTGCAGGAGAGCCATACCCTGCGCACGTTAAAGAACACGTTGGATGGCCTTGACGGGAGACTATCATCTGTCTCCCAACAGCTGTTCCAGTGGGTCCCCTCCCCCAACCTTCTCTGAGCCTTCGGGGTCCTTGTGACCTGGCCATTTAGCCCATGGTGCACAAAAAAGTGCCGCTCAGAGGTAAAACAACCGAACCCAACTCGTTGTGTAAAAAAAAATTCAGATTGAAATAGCCATTAACCTTGCGAGCAAAATATTTAAACCGAAAACAAGAACCGTTGTTTGAATCACCTTTTCAGATTAAATGTTCTTAACGCATCGCTGCTCTTAAATATCTAGCTCCGTAACCCTTCAACACTAAAGGACAGTTATTGGGGGGGGGGGGGGACAGAGATTTAGACATTTGAGATCAATTACAGATCTTCAGTCACATTTCCCATGAAAAGCTTAGTTTAGAAATTTGGGATGTAAAGGTATACCACTAATTCCGGTCCTGAAAAATGTACCTAATTACAGTGCCGTACCCAGAAATTTCCCATGGATGACGGGAGTGTGGGGGACGTCTTTTGGGATTGGGTTGTTTTACCTCTGTGCGGCAATTTTTTGCACACCATGGGCTAAATGGCCAGGTCACATGGACCCCAAAGGCTCAGAGAAAGTTGGGGTAGGGGACCCACTGGAACAGCTGTTGGGAGACATATGGTAGCCTCCCGTCAAGGCCATCCAGCGTGTTCTTTAACGTGCATAGGGTATGACTCTCCCGCACACGAAGCCATGGCTTAACGTCCCATCCGACGGACGGCGGCTTATCCAAGGCCATCGGTGTCATCTACTGGCAGGGCGGGGAGTTCTGCGGAGATAAATCTCACCGCTGACCCAGCTGGGACTCGAACCTGGGAACTGCAGATTACGAGCCTGGCGCGCTACCGACTGAGCCACCCCCGCCTCATTTTTTAGGACTTCATTAGAAAATTATGAAAAGGGAAGGGTGTTAACCCCCTAAATACGGTACTGCCTAAATAGAGAGTATATTACTAATAACCAGTGGCGGCTCGGGACAAATTTTTTGTTTGGGCACTTTGACTAGCAAATGCAGGAACCTTGATGTACCATAAAAAATTGGCTGAGAACAAAATATGCAGTACAGAACGACCTTTCAGTCCGATTCAGTCCATTCTTAAAAAGCATTATTTAACAGGAAATATCGGAATGAGAAAAACTCGCAGGATTTTTTCGCATTTCTACTTCAATATTTTGTCTCTCCATAATAATTATATATATATTTTCAGTCTCCGTTCTAGTGGTATTTTCAGAAACTTTTTGAAGCAATGCCTAATCTATAGGTCTACAATTTTTTGATTCCTTATTATAAATTTATATTCAGCAATAATTATTAAAAGTGCAAGAGTTATTCTCAGCCAGTTTTTGAATACTACAGTTCACTAAGTAGAAATCTCGGAGTTACGCTAATATATTCGCAATTTATGAACAGATTTCCACGAAAATCGATTTTCTTTCGGGGTGAAGGCTTAAGAAATTTGTACCTTGCCCTAATAACTATTTATTTATAACCCCACATACTTTTGTCTCATTGGCTGGAAATCAGCATCAGAATTTTAGAGTGTATTTATTTGACACACGATAATGGTTAACAGTTTGTAAAAATATTTTCAATGGAATATTATTCAAAGTTTTTTTTTTATAGAATTCATCAGTTTACATTCATACGAGCTCACATATATGTTACCGCTAAAGTGCAGGGTCTCTCCCGCATACGGGGCCACGGCTTAACGTCCCATCCGACGGACTGCGGCCTTTCCAAGCCCATCGATGTCTCCTACTGACAGTGGGCAGGGAGGGGAATTTTTGCGGAAATAAATCTCAACACTGACCCAGCTGGGACTCCAACCTGAGAAGTACAGATTACGAGCCTGGCGCGCTACCAACTGAGCCCCCCCCCCCCCGCCACCTAGCCAACAGTTCTCCTGGCTGCATTATTATTGGTGTGTATATGTTACCGCTAAAGTGCAGAAATCAGTTATTCTACAGATTATCTAGGTATTGCGCAGATTAACTAGAGTGATCCGTTAACGTGCGGAAAATTGTTCCATTTCTCAAATTACCTAGGTAATCTGCAAATTACCTACTAGGCACTCGTTAAAGTGAAAATAAGATCTTTGCTGGAACAATAGGAACGTTTCTGTACGCTTAAATTAACAATGTTATTTATCTAGTGTCCGAGAGTAGAGTTGAAACCAGGGTCATCCCTCTCAACATGAATCAGTCCGAATTATAAAAAACGTCCCCAAAATGAGCAGGCCAAGTGAGAACGAATCATTTTATTGATTCGTTATCAAGAATGAATCACTTTATCGATTCGTTCTCACTTGGCCTCCGCTCATCCAGGGCGTTTTTTATAATGCGGATGAGTGAATCACGTGACACGAAGATTCATATTCAAGAGATTCAGCACTATGAGAGAACAAACTTTTGAACTTTAATGATACGGAAGCCGTTAATGTGCACATTACCTAGGTAAAATGCGGAAAACTCTTGATTCCGCACGTTAACGGAGCAAATCAGTTAATCTGCAGATTAGCTAGGTAATGTGCACATTAACGAGCTTTAGCGGTAACATATATATTTCCAAATTCCATAAGATCAGATGACTCTTCTGTTCCCCCTCTCCACTTTCATTCAGCAGTGATCTAGTACCAACTTTAATTTTCACTGTAAATAAAACATTGCACGCTTAAAAGAATTTCATATTTTTAATAAATCTTGAAATAAGGCACCATTACCTTGAATTTGTCAAGGTTAGATCAATTTCTGTAAACTCTACCTTACTGGTAGTAAAAATCAAAACACTAATGTGGTCGTCACATTTCTTTATTATTCTTAGATTTGAAGTGTGGCAACATAATCTGGTTTTTAAACTGAAGATAGTTGGAATTAATTTAGCATCGTTGAAGCAGAGCTGATAATCAGATTGGAGTGTTTCACATAATGTTGAACATCAGCTGGAAACTTGCGTTTATAAGCATGGCTACGCAAGAGTCCAAAGGGTATGTAGTTGATCGCCTTCAGCACTTTGCGGCACCACAACATTTGCAGTTACCACAGTTGCACTTCTGGCCTCGCGTGCAGCATCGGCACGTATCGCAGCGACATCCAGCGCTGCATTTCGTGGCAGCAGAACAGCAGCGACATCTTTCGCAAGTGCAGTTTTGTCCGCAAGGGCCTGGCATTCTGATAACTGTAAAAAGGAAAAAAAAATATTGGATGTATTTGTTACATATGATCAATACAGAAATGTAAGTTTGAATATATATATAGAGCGATTCAAAATTCGCGCATCCCGTATTAAAAAGTTTCATTTATTCCCAATTTACGTTGTTAATAATTTGTAAAAGGGTTTTACAATAGATATTTGAAAGTAAATCATAGAACTGTTCGTTGACGTCAGCTTGAACAGTTAAAAAAGGTTCGATTGTTAAACGTCGCTCGACTCTGTACACACGTTCAGCCTTGGAAAATTTCATTATGGGCACTAGTAGAATATACATCACCAACAAAGAGTTGGGTTGTTTTACCTCTGAGCGGCACTTTTTTTTTTTGCACACCATGTACAGTCGCTCAAAAAAGTATCCGAACACCATGGTTGATTACAAAATTCAGAAAAAATAGCTGGCAACGATTTTTTTCAGAAATTAGTGATCTGGCATCCTTCGTATACTGTACACGAAGGATGCCAGATCACCAATTTCTGAAAAAATCTTTGCCAGATGTTTTTTCTGAATTTTTGTAATCAACCATAGGGTTCGGATACTTTTTTGAATGACTGTACTAAATGGCCAGGTCACATGGACCCCGAAGGCTCGGAGAGGGTTGGGGGAGGGGACCCACTAGCAGCTGTTGGGAGGCAGATGGTAGCCTCCCGTCAAGGCCATGCTGTGTGTTATTTAGGATGGTTTGTTTTAGGATTCTTAGGTTTCACACGGATGATTTTTCTCCCGCACACGGGGTCACGGCTTAACGTCCCATCCGACGGACGGCGGCCTTTACCGAGCCCATTGGTGTCCCCTACTGGCCGTGGGCAGGGAATTTTGCGGAGATAAATCTCAACTCTGACCCAGTTGGGACTCGAACCTAGGAACTACAGATTACGAGCCTGGCGCGCTATCGTCTGAGCCCCCGCCCCACCAACAAAGAACTGATAGCGTGTGAACTAAACAGTGTTGCTTGTGTCGGTGACAGCAGGGTTGCCAACGTTAGAATCTGTATTTAATTCCGTTCAGTTGGCGCGAAATAATATGCATTTACGTTTCGGGCTGCGCGAATTTTTGAATTCCTGTATATTTTACGTTTTCTAGCTTGTACTTTAAGTTTAGAGATAAAACAAGTGCAAAAAATCCAAATGGAATGTTCCAAAAGAATAGATATTTTGGGTCTGCCATTTTGGAAATCAGTACAGCATCTATTCTCAAGTCATAAGGTTTTTGGTTTGAATATTTTTTATATGATTAATATTCAGAGTAATGGGATTAATGTTTGCGAATGTTTTTACGAGAAATAATAAGAATTCTATTGAATAAAATATAGGTCAAAAATCATTTACTTGCTTAAGAATAATGTCTAGTCGAAAATTGGCTCAGTTGATCGCCCGCCAGGCTCATTATCTGATATTTCCAGGTTAGCGTTTAGAAGTGTGTTAGCGGAGAAAATTCTCAAGACTTTTAACAATCTGCCAAGAAGTGCCTCGAGAAGGAAGTGAGAGTTAAACGCTTTAAATAACTATTGACTACGATGACTTAATAAAAAAACATCCTTCAAGCAACTGCTTGCTATAGAGTTACGAGAGGATCTCTACAGTTTAATAAGGGCCGAGTTGTTTTACTGTGAGGACTTTTTTTGTTCTTGGGCTAAATAGCCAGGTTACAAGGACACCGAGAGCTCAGAGAAAGTTGGGAGAAGGGGTCCCACTGGATAGCTGTTAAGAGACAAATGGAAGCCTCCCGTCAAGACCATCCAGCATGTTCTTTTCATTAAAGAACATGCTGGATGGTCTGGTATGGCTCAGGTATGTGCACTGGTATGGCTCTCCAGCACACGGTGCCACAGCTTAAAAAGCTTGGAAAGACCGCCCCCCCCCCACGTCGGATGGGACGTTAAACGTGGTCCCGTGTGCGGGAGAGCCATGCCCTGTGCACGTTAAAGAATACGCTGGATGGCCTTGACGGGAGGCTACCATCTGATTCCCAACAGCTGTTCCAGTGGGTCCCCTCTCCCAACTTTCTCTGAGCCTTCGGGGTCCTTGTGACCTGGCCATTTAGCCCATGGTGTGCAAAAAAAGTGCCGCACAGAGGTAACACAGCCCAACCCATCCGACGGACGGCAACCTTTCCAATTCCATCGGTCTACTGACCGAGAAGTCTACTGACCATCCCCTACTGACCGAGAAGGAGGTTTTTTTGGAAATAAATCTCAATGCTGGTTCAGATGAGACTCGAACCTGGAAATTGCTAGACCGGCGCGCTACCTACTGAGCCACCCCCGTCCCTTCAGTTTCAAAAGATGAATTTGTAAATATTTTCAGTTGATGTTCATCAACTGAATTTATAAAATTAAAAAATATATAGATTTCGAAAAATAATTATCCAGCATTCATTTCATAATCTGATCTAGGTATGCATTTCCTTAACGATGATATTTTAAGTTTTTATTTTTTTTGCTGTGGAAGAATTTTCTGACCATACTGATGAAAGACAAAAATAATTCGTAGTGGATTCGTGATGTGTAATAACGATTTAAAATGGTTTTCAAGCTAAAGGGGAATAATTAATTGATCTGTGATAGTTGGGTTGGATTGTTTTACATATGAGCGGCACTTTTTTGCACACAATGGGCTAAATGGCCAGGTCACAAGGACCCCGAAGGCTCAGAGATGGTTGGGGGAGGAGACCCACTGGAACAACTGTTAGGAGACAGATGATAGCTTTCCGTCATGGCCATCCAGTGTGTTCTTTAACATGCATAGGGTGTGACTCTCCCGCACACGGAGCCAGAGTTTAACGTCTCATCCGAAGGACGGCGGCCTTTCCAAGCCCATCGGTGTCCCCTACTGACCATGGGCATGGTGAGGAGTTTTGCGGAGACCTATGATAGTAAGCAGCCGAACTCAAGAACCTACCGATACGTATCGAGAGCTATTAATAAGAAAGTTATTTCTTATAGCAAACCTTTTTTTTTTATAACGTACTAAATTTCACCATTGGCGTCGGTAAGAATTTTTTTAATGGAAGGGGGGGGGGAAGAAAGAATTGCAGGTTGGGTTGTTTTACCTCTGAGCGGCACTTTATTGCACACAATGGGCTAAATGGCCAGGTCACAAAGACCCCGAAGGCTCAGAGAAGGTTGGGGGAGGGGTCCCACTGGAACAGCTGTTGGGAGACAGATGGTAGCCTCCCGTCAAGGCCATCCAGCGTGTTCTTTAACGTGCACAGAGTATGGCTCTCCCGCACACGGGACCACGGCTTAACGTCCCATCCGACGGACGGCGGCCTTTCAAAGCCCATCGGTGTCCCCTACTGACCGTGGGCAGGACGGGGAATTTTGCGGAGATAAATCTCAACGCTGACGCAGCTGGGACTCGAATCTGGGAACTACAGATTACGAGCCTGGCGCGGCTACCGACTGAGCCACCCCCGCCCAATAATTTCAGGGTGAGGCAAAACGTTTTTCAGGATGAAAGAAAAAAAATATATTTCAAGATAGAAATATTTTGGTTGAGCCGTAAAAAAAAAAAAAAAAAAAAAAAATCACGCATGTATCATACTACAACTCAGAATGCCCGACCGAAAGTATAATAAATGGGACATTTATTACTGAAAAATTTATGTAAATATTGTTTTTCATATTAATTAAACAATATGCTTCCGAAAAAGAAAATGTAAAAAAAAATCCAATTTGCACATTATTATTTCCGACTTTTGTTATTTTAAACGCAGTCTTTTCAACTAAAAAATGCGTGCTCTTCACCAATTAATGAAACAATGCCTTTATCAACCGAAAGCAAAAATTAATAGAACTCTTTCTCTTTTTAAATTTATTGGTGGCAACAATTATTTCGATAACCGTTAATGTTAAGTCTTTCGGGATATGCCGGTTTTTAACCGCTGTGGCCAAGTGGTTAGCATGATTGGCTACTGATCAAAATAACGTGGTTTCGAGATTCGTAAGGCTTGGCTATTTCTGAGTTTTCTTTCTGTTGAGGTCTTGCTACAGAAATTTCCCAGTATAATACGCCATAGAGAAAATCTGTGAGAAAGGCAAGCAGCTACTTGAGGGTTGACATAATGTTAAGTCTGGAAATTTCCAGAATTTAACCAGATCCACACCTGTTTTGGTTGATCCGGGGGCGGGGGTGGCTCAGTCGGTAGCGCGCCAGGCTCGTAATCTGTAGTTCCCAGGTTCGAGTCCCAGCTGGGTCAGCGTTGAGATTTATCTCCGCAAAATTCACCGCCCTGCCCACGGTCAGTAGGGGACACCGATGGGCTTGGAAAGACCGCCGTCCGTCGGATGGGACGTTAAGCCGTGGCCTCGTGTGCGGGAGAGACACCCTGTGCACGTTAAAGAACACACTGGATGGCCTTGACGGGAGGCTACCATCTGTCTTCCAACAGCTGTTCCAGTGGGTCCCCTCCCCCAACCTTCTCCGAGCCTTCGGGGTCCATGTGACCTGGCCATTTAGCCCATGGTGTGCAAAAAAGTGCCGCTCAGAGGTAAAACAAACCAAACAACTAAATTGGTTACGCCACCTAAAGCAAACCAATTTAAATACCGACTTGCTTGATTGTGCATCTGAAAATATAGCCCATACAGATGCAGTTGCCATACAAAATAAGAAATCCACATTTTACCAACTTAACACCCATTGGTTTCTGAACAGCCCACATACGTATATAAGTTTTACGGTGTGTAAGTTAATAGTTTTCTCCTAACCTGGCTAGGCTCATTAATTGTCGAAATGATTAGAGCCCAGGATCAATAATTTCAGGCCCAGGTTTGAAATACGCGAGCTGTAACACCTCTAATGTTTATAAAATAGCATTTTTATGTAGTTCTTAAAATGGATTTAATTTACATATTTGAACAATCATGTCTGTTACTTGTTGGGTTCTTTTCACTTAAGAGAGACATGTTTGTGCACGCAATGGGTTAAATGACCAAGTCACGAAGACCCCAAGGGCTGAGAGAAGGTTGCGGAGGGAACCCATGGATATACCCATATTAGGATACAGATGGATTTGGGTTGTTTTACCTCTGAGCGCACTTTTATTTGCACACAATGGGCTAAATGGCCAGGTCACAAAGACCCCGAGGGTTCAGAAAAGGTTGGAGGAAGAGGACTCATTGGACAGCTGTTAGAAAACAGATGGCAGCCTCCCGTCAACGCCATACCACCGTGTTCTATAAGATGCAGGGTTATAGTTCTCCCGCACACTGAGCCATGGCTTAATGTCTCATACGACGAACGGTAACCTTGCCAAGCCTAACAGTGTCTCCTACTGACCGAGGGCAGGACGGGGAGTTGTGCAGAGATAAATCTCAATGCTTGCTCAGCTAGGACTCGAACCTGGGAACTGAAGATTACGATCCCAGTGTGCTATCGACTTATTATTACCCCCCCCCCCCCCCGCCCTAAAGAGCCAGATGGAAACCTCCCGTCAAGACTCTCCAGCGTGTTATTCAACGTGCACAGGTTCTGGATCTCCTGCATACGGAACCACGATTTAATGCCCCATCCATTGGATGGCGGTCCATTAGATTCCCTTTCTCGCCGAGAGTAGAATGGGGGTTAAGGGAGATAAATCTCAACGTTGGCATAATAGGAACTCGAACCTGGGAACTGAAGATTATGAGCTGAGAGCGCTACTGATTGATAAATCCTCGCCCTGTACGTTACTTGGATCAGTAAAAGAATGTGGTTAGCACGCTTGGCTACTGATCTACGGGACCTGGGTTCGAGTCCCGGGTAAAGCATGGATGTGTGTGTTGTTTTTCTGCTGAGGTCCTGCCATCTTCTCAGACCTTCTACTGTGGCATATAAACTGACAGGCTCCTGTCAGACCTCTGTGGCAAGCAGCTGCTTGAGGGGGTATATAAAAATCTTTACAACATTTATATTATTGAGGCTTTAATTAAGGACAAATTCTTAATGACTAGCAACTTTGCAGCTAAATGCTTCATATTCTATGCTACTCTAATTTCAGAACAAATTGAATTGAATAAGTTTATTTCACCCAAACATACATATATTGGTAGATAAAACACAGACAAGTTCACAGGTGAAATAGGAGAACATAATAAGCCGTAGCTTTTGAATAAATGTTTCCTGAAATACACTTAATTTTTTTATGCTAGTGAAAAATCCAGGTGTATGCTTGAAATTTTTGCTTTTGGAGGGAAATAGAACTTAAAACTTAGTTTTATAAGTTACGAAGCTACGAATTTCAATTATTACTGATGTAAAGTGTAAAATCTCCACTTTTCCCCCTAGAAGAGTAGTTTAAAATAATAAAAAATAAATACCCCCTCAAGCAGCTGCTTGCCACAGAGGTCTGACAGGAGCCTGTCAGTTTATATGCCAGAGTAGAAGGTCTGTGAGGATGGCAGGACCTCAGCAGAAAAACGATACATACATCCATGCCTTACGCGGGGTTCGAACCCAGGTCCCGTAGATCGTAGATCAGTAGCCAAGCGCGCTAACCACTCGGCCACGGGACGGCTAGAAGAGTAGTTTGCCTATAGAATATTTCATCTATAAAGCATATAACTGAACAACAGATATCGAAAAATATCAAAGAAAACTTACCCTTTTCAGATGTATTCTGTCTTGAAAAATAATTTCAAAGTCTATGGAGCAGATTGATAGAGATCACAATTCCCGCCCTTTTATCCACGCTCGAACCCGGAAAGTATGGAGCGCAGAGGGTGTCGTGTGCAACGGGGGTGTCGGGCGCACTCCTCTGCTTCGACCTTCTAGAGTGTCGTGCGCAAAGGATTCATTGTTCTCCTCGTGATGCAGCAATATCAATCGAGGGCTGACTGCAAAAGGTCAGTTTTGATTGGTCTAAAATGATCGACAGCAGAACGACGTCGTCCAATGAGAAAGGCTGAATGAGGGCAAAAAAGAATCTCCTCGTGCGCTCTGATAAGGAGAAGATAGTGATGATGAAATTCTTATCGATGTTTTGCTTACGAAGTGCTTAGATCACGTGCTATCCTCGAGGTTAATCGCCGTCTGCTCATTTAGAAATACCAGAAAATATGGGGGTTGGGTTGGGTTGTTTTACGTCTGAGCGGCACTTTTTTGCACACCATGGGCTAAATGGCCAGGTCACATGGACCCCGAAGGCTCAGAGAAGGTTGGTGGAGGGGACCCACTGGAACAGCTGTTGGAAGACAGATGGTAGCCTCCCGTCAAGGCCATCCAGCGTGTTCTTTAACGTGCACAGGGTATGGCTCTTCCACACACGAGGCCACGGCTTAACGTCCCATCCGACGGACGGCTGCCTTTCCAAGCCCATCGGTGTTCCCTACTGACCGTGGGCAGGGCGGGGAATTTTGCGGAAAATGTAGGGGTAAAAGTGGTTCAGAACAGACTGGACTGTTTCGTGTAAAGTCCGAGTGAGGAATGGCGCATTAGGTAGTGCTCCAGGCTCGTAATCTGCACTTTGCAGGTTCGAGTCCCAGCTGGGTCAGCGTTGAGATTTATCTCTGCAAAACTCCCCTCCCTGCCCATACTCAGTAGGGGACACCGATCGGCTTGGAAAGGCCGCCGTCCGTAGGATGGGGCGTTAAGCCGTGGCCCCGTGTGCAGGAGAGCCATACTCTGTGCACGTTAAAGAACCCGCTGGATGGCCTTGATGGAAGGCTACCATGTGTCTCCCAACAGGTGTTCCAGTGGGTCCCCTCCCCTAACCTTCTCTGAGCCTTCGAGGTCCATGTGACTTGGCCATTTAGCCCATGGTGTGCAAAAAAGTGCCGCTCAGGGGTAAAACAAGCAACCAACTGCGCTCTGCCCACGGTCAGTAGGGGACACCTATGGACTTCGAAAGACCGCCGTTCGTCGGATGGGTCGTAAAGCCATGGTTCCGTGTGCAAGAAAGCCATATCCTATGTACATTAAAGAACACTATGGCCTTGACGGAAGGCTTCCCATCTGTCTGCTAATAGCTGTCCAGTGTGTCCCTTCCCCCAACCTTTTCTGAGATCTGGGGGTCCTTGTGACCTGGCCATTTAGCTTAGTGTGTGATAAAAAGTGCCGCTCAGAGGTAAAACAACCTAACCTATCTCTATCCCAATTCTAAACCTTTGGGGTCCTTGTGAACTGGCCATTGATCTCATTGTGTACAAAAACGTTGCTCAGAGGTCAAACAATCAAACCCATCCCCTGGGGGATAAAGGGTTAATTCGTTTTTCTTAACCCTTGACAATCCGGACATACTTGTTTTTTGCACATGTCATGGGTGGGTTGTTTTACCTCTGATCGGCACTTTTTTTTTCACACCATGGGCTAAATGGCCAGGTCACAAGGACCCCGAAGGCTCAGAGAAGGTTGGGGGAGGGGACCCGTTGGAACAGCTATTGGGAGACAGATGGTAACCTCCCGTCAAGGCCATCCAACATGTTCTTTAAGGTGTGCAGGGTATGGCTTTCCTGCACACGGGGCCTCGGATTAACGTCCCATCCGACGGACGACGGTCTTTCCAAGCCAATCGATGTCCCCTACTGACCGTGGGCAGGGCGGGGAATTTTGCGGAGATAAATCTCAACGCTGACCCAGCTGGGAGTCGAACCTGGGAACTACACATGTCATGCAAAGTGGCTTGTGCAGATAACATGCTACATTTTCTGTCTTTCTAAGGTGGGCAAAAAGCGCATCTCTTTCTCTTGGATCTGGAAATATCTTCTTCAGGGACTCTTTCAATCGGTGGTGAGATACGAAGCTTGTTAGCTATCAATTGGCGAAGTTGACGTGGGATGCGTCGAAAACAAATTGGCTGAAATGGGAAAAAAATTACAAATTAGCTTTTGTTACGCTTGTTCTATGCAAGGGTCCGTGGGACCAGATTCGTTTACAGAAGGAAAACGTACCCGGACGTTGTGGCTGTTTGTACAGTCGCACAAAATGTATCCGAACACTATGGTTGATTGCAGAATTCGGAAAAAATATCTGGCAACGATTATTTTAGAAATTAGTAATCTGGCAACCTTCGTGTCACGTGATTACAGAATTCAGGAAAAATATCTGGCGCGTGTACAGCAACTGTACACGCTCCAGTTACCGTTCACAGCAAACTGGAGCGTGTGCAGTTACTGCACACGCTCCAGTTTGCTGTGAACGGTAACTGCACACGCTCAATATTTCCGTGAGTGAGCCCACACGATCTAGTATCAAAATAATATGACCACCTACAGTCGCTCAAAAAAGTATCCGAACACTATGGTTGATTACAGAGTTCAGAAAAAATATCTGGCAACGATTTTTTTTAGAAATTAGTGACCTGGCAACCTTCGTGTCACGTGACACGAAGGTTGCCAGATCACTGATTTCTAAAAAAAAATCGTTGCCAGATATTTTTTCTGAATTCTGTAATCAACCATAGTGTTCGGATACTTTTCTGAGCGACTGTACACTACTGAACGCTTACTGGCGATGTAAGAAAATACATGGACGCGTACCGCCCCCTCTTATACGACGTGGGGTCAAGTTATGCAAAAGTCTCGAAGCCCTTGGGTCCCTAGCATTGTGGTTAAGGATTAATGTAAACCTTTGACTGATACACATCGCCACCAAAATTCACAGCATTCCAGTTTTGCAATATTCGAACTTATGGCCTCTTTGAACACTATTTTTATCATTCAAATTATTGGATGGATCATTGAATATTAATTATTAAAATTATTGGATGGATTTTTGGATATTAATCAAACAATTATTAGATGGATTATTGAATATTAATCATTAAAATTATTGGATGGATTATTGATATTAATTATTAAAATTATTGCATTGATTATTGGATATTAATTATTAAAATTATTGGATGGATAATTGAACATTAATCAAAAATTATTAAATGGATCATCGGATATTAATCATTAAAATTATTGGATGGATTGTTGGATATTAATCATTAAAATTATTGCATTGATTATTGGATATTAATTATTAAAATTACTGAATTGATTATTGGATGTTAATTGTAAAAAATTATTGGATGTATTATTGGATATTAATCATTAAATTATTGCATTGATTATTGGATATTAATTGTTAAAATTATTGAATTGATTATTGGATGTTAATTATAAAAATTATTGATCTATTAATGGATATTAATCATTAAATTATTGGATGGATTATTGGATATTAATTATTAAAATTATTGGATGATAATTGGATATTAACCATTAAATTACATGATGGATTATTGGACATTAATCACTAAAATTATTAGATGGATTATTGGACATTAATCAAAAAATTATTGGATGGATTATTGGATATTAATCATTGAAATTATTGGATGATTCGAAAAATACAAATAATAACTTGATAATATATATAATGATAATCGATAAATTTCGAAATTATTATTGCTTGTTCAATCCGGAAAGAATTTTGCATTTTTATCTCTATAAGAAAAAAGAAAAAAAAATTTATATTCTGCAGACGGCCGAGTGGTTTATCGCGCTTGGCTACTGATCTAAGGGACCTGGGTTCGAGCCCCGGGTCTGATCTAATGATCTAAGGGACATGGGTTCGAGCCCCGGGTCTGATCTAATGATCTAAGGGACCTGGGTTCGAGCCCCAGGTCTGATCTAATGATCTAAGGGACATGGGTTCGAGCCCCTGGTCTGATCTAATGATCTAAGGGACATGGGTTCGAGCCCCGGGTCTGATCTAATGATCTCAGGGACCTGGGTTCGAGCCCCTGGTCTGATCTAATGATCTAAGGGACATGGGTTCGAGCCCCGGGTCTGATCTAATGATCTAAGGGACCTGGGTTCGAGCCCCTGGTCTGATCTAATGATCTAAGGGACATGGGTTCGAGCCCCTGGTCTGATCTAATGATCTAAGGGACATGGGTTCGAGCCCCTGGTCTGATCTAATGATCTAAGGGACCTGGGTTCGAGCCCCTGGTCTGATCTAATGATCTAAGGGACATGGGTTCGAGCCCCGGGTCTGATCTAAGGGACCTGGGTTCGAGCCCCGCGTCAAGTCATGGCTGTTTGTGTCGTTTTTCTGCTGAGGTCCTGCCATCCTCACAGATCCTTCTACTTTGGCATATAAACTGACAGGCTCCTGTCAGACCTCTGTGGTAAGCAGCTGCTTGAGGGGATATTTATTTATTCATTTCTTAAATAAGACAGACGGTGAAATGAAAATAATAACTCATTTACAAAAAAAAAAGGCAAAAAAGTTCTATTCAAATTTGGAACTGGATATGAAATATCCATCCACCTATGGTTTTTTCATTCCTTAAAATTTTAGTCTATTCATTTCCGTTTTGAACTTTTCTTAAAAATATTGTTCAAAAAAGATTTCGAAGTTAAAAAAACCGCATAGTATGTTAAAGATATAATTTTTGGAAATAAAATAAGGCAATTAAATATTTTGCTGTCGTATCTTTTTAGGAATCGCTTGAAGGAGATAACTGAATTTTTTGTGTCTTACATTAACGACAAATTTATATGCATGATTTGAAAAGAGTTTCTTGAAACAAATGATTTAAAATAATTGATGAACAATTAATTGAAAGAGTAAGAAAATTCGCTTCCAAATACATGATATCTAAGAAAAATATAGTAAAACTATTACTAAATTTTAAATTCATAAAAAAAAGTCTCATGAAAAAATTTGTAAAAGTCAATAATAAAAATAAATACCCCCTCAAGCAGCTGCTTGCCACAGAGGTCTGACAGGAGCCTGTCAGTTTATATGCCAAAGTAGAAGGTCTGAGAGGATGGCAGGACCTCAGCAGAAAAACGACACAAACAGCCATGATTTACCCGGGGCTCGAACCCGGGTTCCGTAGATCAGTACCCAAGCGCGCTAACCACTCGGCCAGAAAAAAAATTGCAAGAAAAAAATATATGAAAAATATTCTGTAATAAACAGAATTAATATATTAGCTTAAAGTAATTTTAAATTGTTGAATAAAATAAACATTCCACGCTTTAAATTTTTTTTAACTTTACACCGAAAGTCATATTCCAGATAAATTAGAATTGAAAAGTCTTTAAATTCATTAATAAAGCAACTTGAGGTTAGAGTTAAAATTAGTTTCGAAACTCGTTAACAGATGGCTGCACCTCCGTCTTAATAAATCCCAGCTCAGCAGGTGTGTTGTTTTAAGAACTTGTTTAAATAGGCCGAGTGGTAGAGGTGCAATGAAAGTGCTTAAATCTTAGTGTAGCTGACACATGTTGCTTTCTTACGACATGCAACCAGTTTGTGTAGCAGCAACTGCTGCAGGATTATTTTGTTCAGTGCTTTAGTGGATGAATAGTTCGAAAAGTGCGATGTGAAGCAGGTTTTGCGCCTCTTTTGGCGATTCGCAGAAATTCCATGCCACCTCATTTATTTTGCGAACTGGTAAGTGCGAATATGTTAATATATTTAAATATGGATTGCTTTTATAAGAAAATTCGCTGTAAATATTCAAGGCATTTAATGTTTTGTGTGCAAAAGGGTTTTCATGGACGTTTCCTAATTTTAGAATTTCCATTAGGTGAGGTGATTTTATTTCTATAACATAAATAAGGATAAAAGCTGCAGGTTTATTGGCTAAGAGTGACATGTCTTAATAGCAGGTAAAAATGAACATCTCAAAGAGAATAATATTTTAACTTCTTTAAAAAAAGCAGCAGCTATAGATAAGTTTTTTTTTGCTCGTTTATTTATCATTTACTAAAAACATGCCATCCTCTCAGATCTCCTACTGTGGCATATATAAACTGACAGGCTCCTGTCAGACCTCTGTGGCAAGCAGCTGCTTGAAGGGGTATTTATTTAGCCGTCCCATGGCCGAGTGGTTAGCGCGCTTGGCTACTGATCTAAGGGACTCTGGGTTCGAGCCCCGGGTAAGGCATGGATGTATGCATTGTTTTTCTGCTGAGGTCCTGTCATCCTCTCAGACCTTCTACTCTGGCATATAAACTGGCAGGCTCTTGTCAGACCTCTGTGGCAAGCAGCTGCTTGAGGGGGTATAAAAACATAATACAATACATACGGTTATATATATGGTCCAGGTTATTTGGAATTTAAGTAAGGAGCAGTCTCATAGAACCGAAATAATTCAAGAAAATGAATAAACCGTACGCAAAATAATGCAATTAAACATAAAACAAGTAATCCAGTTGGACATCCTGCCGAACCAAGTTTTGCATGAGAGAAGATCCTGCAAACGGACAGATATAGGCACATCATTCAGCTAGTAATTATGTATTCAGCTATGAGCCATGAATTACACATCTACTCTTCCTGATCCTAGGACTATACCATCAACATCAACTGATCTTCACGAAAATTTGTAATTACTTGTTGATGGTATGAGATATCAGGATCTCCAGAATCCATTGAGTTGGGCTGAGTTATTTTACCCCTGAACGGCACTGTTTTTTCATATAATGGGCTAAATGGTCAGGTGCATTATGACCCATTATGCAGGGGTTATGGTTCTTAAATGGCCAGGTCACAAGGAACCCAAGGTTCAGAGATGAGTAAGGGATGGATCACTGGATCGTTGGGAGATACTCTTATTTTTAAGGGCATCTTCTCTGCACAAGGTACAGTCGGTCAAAAAAGTATCCGAACACTACGGTTGATTACAGAATTCCCAAAAAAAATATCTGGCAACGATTTTTTTAGAAATTGGTGATCTGGCAACCTTCGTATCACGTGACACGAAGTCATTACCATGTGGGCTCACTCACGGAAATATTGAGCGTGTGCAGTTACCGTTCGCAGCAAACTGGAGCGTGTGCAGTGACTGCATACGCTCCAGTTTGCTGTGAACAGTAACTGGAGCGTGTACAGTTGCTGTACACGCTCCAGATATTTTTTCTGAATTCTGTAACAAATCATAGTGTTTACAAGAAGGTTGCCAGATCTCTAATTTCTAAAAAAATCCTTGCCAGATATTTTTTCTGAATTCTGTAATCAACCACAGTGTTCGGATACTTTTTTGACCGACTGTACCAAGGCTTGGTTTTGAAATTGTTTAGATTATTAAAACTCTCGGCTTTCATGTTTGGTCCGATACCGAGAATAGAAATTTCGTTTCTTACAGAGAATCATTTTCTTTTTGGTGTCATTTTGCATTTGGAAAAAGGAAAGGGACATTCCCAGGACTCGGACGAGTGTTGTTTTCCTTTTACATTGATATACGCAAACCATTTTTCATTTGTCAGAATCAGATCGAAAAACTGATTCTCCTATTTGCCGTTCACAGAGGGACGAGGGTTGTTGGCTCAATCGGGAGCGCACTAGGCACATAATCTGCGGAGGGGCTCGGGTAGCTCAGAGATAGTCCTCCAGGCTCGTAATATGCATCTCCCAGGTTCCATTCCCAGCTGAGCCAGCGTTGAGATTCTTCGCAAAACTCCCTACCCTGCCTGGGGCGGGGGTGGCTCAGTCGGTAGCTCGCCAGGCTCGTAATCTGTAGTTCCCAGGTTCGAGTCCCAGCTGGGTCAGCGTTGAGATTTATCTCCGCAAAATTCCCTGCCCTGCCCACGGTCAGTAGGGGACACCGATGGGCTTGGAAAGGCCGCCGTCCGTCGCATGGGACGTTAAGCCGTGGCCCCGTGTACGGGAGAGCCATACCCTGTGCACGTTAAAGAACACGCTGGATGGCCTTGACGGGAGGCTACCATCTGTCTCCCAACAGCTGTTCCAGTGGGTTCCCTCCCCCAACCTTCTCTGAGCCTTCGGGGTCCATATGACCTGGCCATTTAGCCCATGGTGCCGCTCAGAAATGCCGCGCAAAAAAGTGCCGCTCAGAGGTAAAACAACCCAACCCTACCCTGCCCACGGTCAATAGGGGACACCGATGGGTTTTAAATGACCGCCGTCCGTCGGATGGGACGTTAAGCCGCGTCCATGTGCTGGATAGCCATACCCTGTGCATGTTAAAGAGCATGATGGAGGCTTCCATCTATTCCTAACACTTCCTTAAAGACTCTATTGTCCTACTCCCTTTCCTAATCCTATTCTCTTTCCTAATCCTACTCACTTTTCTAATTTTTCTGCGAGCCTTTGGGTATTTTATAACAAACAGTTTATGAGCAGAAAAAGTGACCCCAAATTGAAACAACAACTTTGATTTTTGATCTATATATTAAGAAGTACTCGATTTAAACTAATTACCATTTTTTTTCCCAATCGGAGGTTATGTCAGTCACAGCAAACTGGTACACAGTATCAGTGGAAATAAATTTGCTTTAATTCCAGAAATACAAGTTTTGCATCAACTCAATAGCTTGTATCTACCGTAATTATTTGAATAACAATAATGGTTATTCCTGGCTGCAATTCACAATTTCTTTGTAGTATTCGGCAACAAATCAAATTAAAAGTAGCTGAAACCCGCATAATTATTGCGTGGAGTTTTCTTTCTTTAATTTATTTATAGGCGTGTGATTACATTAAAACCAAAGGAAACATTCAAACAAATTATTACAGCAATGAGATAAATTCTAGACATAATCTAACCTATTAAGTTGTTATCTAGGTTTATGAAAAGAAATCGGTATAAAATATTTCTCGTCTCATTAGGTGGGGCGGGGGTGGCTCAGTCGGTAGCGCGCCAGGCTCGTAATCTGTAGTTCCCAGGTTCGAGTCCCAGCTGGGTCAGCGTTGAGATTTATCTCCGAAAAATCCCCCGCCCTGCCCACGGTCAGTAGGAGACACCGATGGGCTTGGAAAGGCCGCCGTCCGTCGGATGGGACGTTAAGCCGTGGCCCCGTGTGCCGGAGAGCCATACCCTGTGCACGTTAAAGAACACGCTGGATGGCCTTGACGGGAGGCTACCATCTGTCTCCCAACAGCTGTTCCAGTGGGTCCCCTCCCCCAACCTTCTCTGAGCCTTCGGGGTCCATGTGACCTGGTCATTTAGCCCATAGTGTGCAAAAAAGTGCCGCTCAGAGGTAAAACAACCCAAAACAACGTCTCATTAGGCAACGCGTCCCCGCCCCCAGTTCTTCACGTCATAGAGCAGTAATAAGAATTTCGTAGTCCTTCGGGTTCGGTGTGGATGACTTCGCTGTGTCTACATGCAACGACTGCAGGTGAAATAATTGACGCTGTTGCTTTATGAGTTCAGCTGTCTCAGTGTCTCGCATGGGTGCAGGATGACACAATATTTACGCCTCCAACAGAGCGGTGCACTTTCACAATCAGCAGAACAGTTTTCGCCATTCTGGATGATCGGATTTCACTGGCGCCTTAACTATAAATTCGGAGTTTTTTGATATCGAAGTTTCAATACATCCAATCTCTGACTAACGCGGTAGATGCGATGTTAAGAAAATTTGTGCGAGGAAAAATCGTGTTAGATGCCAATTTATCAGGTGAAGTAATGTAAATGGGGGTGCAGGTTGTTTGGTTGGGTTGTTTCACCTATGAACGGCACTTTTTTGCACACAATGGGCTAAATGGCCAGGTAACAAGGATCCCGCAGATTGGGGAGAGGACCCACTGTAACATAGGTTCAAAGATAGGTGATAGCCTGTCGTAAAGGCCATCCAGAGTATTTTTTTAACGGGCATAGAGTATGACTCTCCCACACACGGATCACGGCTTAACGTCACATCCGATGAATGACGGCCTTTCCAAGCCTATCGGTATCCCTACTGTCCACGAACAGGGAGAGTTTTGCGGAGAAAAATATCAACGCTAGCCCAGCTGGGACTCGAATCTGAGAATTGCAGATTACGAGCCAGGTGCGCTGAATATTGAGACCTTCCCACGCCCCCAAAAAACCAAGATTGCATTATTAATTAACATTATTCGCATAACATTACACTTATTTGGAGACAGATGGTAGCATCCCGGCAAGGTATACCAAAGTGTTCTATAAGGTGCACGGGATATGACTCTCCCGGAACTCCGCAAAATTCCCCGCCCTATCCACGGTCAGTAGGGGACACCGAAGGGCTTGGAAAGACCGCCGTCCGTCGGATGGGACGTTAATCCGTGGCCCCGTGTGTGGGAGAGAGCCATACCCTGTGCACGTTAAAGAACACGCTGAATGGCCTTGACGGGAGTCTACCATCTGTCTCCCAACAGCTGTTCCAGTGGGTCCCCTCCCCCAACCTTCTCTGAGCCTTCGGGGTCCATGTGACCTGGCCATTTAGCCCACGATGTGCAAAAAAGTGCCGCTCAGAGGTAAAACAACCCAACCCAAATTCCACAGTCATACCAAAAAATGGGGGCATGTGGCGACGATAATAAGACATTTTTAATTAACAGTTAAAACTAAATTGCGATTTTCGACATCGTAGGAAAACGCAATCCAAAATCAGTCCATGGAAGAAGAAGACAATGACATCATTAAACATAAAATCGAGATATTGTGTCACAGACTGAGAAATCTTGTCAGATTAATCGTCAATTAAACGAACCGTCCACGAATTCACTCTCATCTCTAAAGCTGACACGCTGGTGATCACGATTGCTCTCTCTGCATACACCAAGCAGCCCTGACCCCGTTTTGCCATTGCCTTTGTGCGATTGTGTAAGCTGTGCAAGGCAAGGGTTGAGCCAAAAGACCACTGTAAAGTGGAAAAACGAGATCTATTGAAAGGTGACCTTGATGATGGCCACTTTGCACAAAACGTTAGATCTGAATCTTACGAAATGGCCGTGACGATTCCAACGGATGAAATTGAAACAAACACGGATTGTGACAAATTGTCAGAACATGAAGAAGGGTTACATTGTTTTACCTCTGAATGGCACACACAATGGGCTAACGTGATCATTTAGCCCATTGTGCATTGTGTGCAGAAAAATTTAGCCCATTGTGTGCAGAAAAAATTTAGCCCATTGTGTTCAATTTATAAGGATACCAAAGGCTTGGAGAAGAATGGGGGGTTTGGATTGGATTGTTTTACCTCTGAGCGGCACTTTTTTGCACACCATGGGCTAAATGGCCAGGTCACATGGACCCCGAAGGCTCAGAAGGTTGGGGGAGGGGACCCACTGGAACAGCTGTTGGGAGACAGATGGTAGCCTCCTGTCAAGGCCACCCAGTGTGTTCTTTAACGTGCACAAGGTATGGCTCTCCCGCACACGGGGCTACGGCTTAACGTCCCATCCGACGGACGGCGGCCTTTCCAAGCCCATCGGTGTCCCCTACTGACCGTGGGCAGGGCGGGGAATTTTTGCGGAGATAAATCTCAAAGATGATCCAGCTGGGACTCGAACATGGGAACTTCAGATTACGAGCCTGGCGCGCTACCGACTGAGCCACCCCCGCCCCAAGAATGGGAGGAGGCAGGTCTGGAACTATAAAGAATTCGGGGGGGGGACAAGAAAGTGCCAAGAGGTTTTCCAATGTTGTATAATATTTCCTTCTCCGTTTCAGAGATCTGTAAAAAAATTCTTGAAAAATGCATGAAATGTAAATAAGTTTAATAATCTTTTGCCACTTTTGCCCTTACTCGCATTCTGAAAAAATCTAGGGAGAGGAAGGGGCATGGCCTCTTTGACCCCCCATACACACGTCATGGATCCACGGCTTAACGTCCTATCCGATGGACGGTAGCCTTTCAAGCCCATCGGTATCCTCTACTGACCTTGGGCAGGACGGGAAATTTTGAGGAAATAAATCTTAACGTTGCCCTAGATGGGGCTCGAACCTGGGAACTACAGATTACGAGCCTGGCGCACTAACCATTAACCGATTGAGTTGGGTTGGGTTGTTTTACCTCTGAGCAGCACTTTTTTGCACACCATGGGCTAAATGGCCAGGTCACATGGACCCCGAAGGCTCAGAGAAGGTTGGGGAAGGGGATCCACTGGAACAGCTGTTGGGAGACAGATGGTAGCCTCCCGTCAAGGCCATCCAGCGTGTTCTTTAACGTGCACAGGGTATGGCTCTCCTGCACAAGGGGCCACGGCTTAACGTACCATCTGAAGGACGGCGGCCTTTCCACGCCCATCGTTGTCCCCTACTGACCGTGGGCAGGGCGGGAAATTTTGCGGAATTAACCGATTGAGCGAACCTCCGCTTGGTATGATGGAGAAACTATTTGGACTTGGTGGGAGCGACCCACTGGATAGGTGTTGCGCGATAGAGTATAGCCTTCTGTCAGGGCCATCCGATGTGTTCTTTAACGTGTACAGGGTATGGCTGTCCCGTATACTGAGCCACTGCTTAATGTCCTATCAGACAGACGGTGGCCTTTCCCACCCGATTGGTGTCCTTTTCTGATGCAGGATGGGGAGTTTTGCGGCGATAAATTCAGAAGGAAAAGGATTGTGAGATTATACACTGTTACCCAAAGTATTGGTGTTTTGCTTTGTATTTTATTGTACAGTCGCTCTAAAAAGTATCCGAACACTATGGTTGATTACAGAATTCAGAAAAAATATCTGGCAACGATTTTTTTTAGAAATTAGTGATCGTGTCACGTGACACGAAGGTTGCCAGATCACTAATTTCTAAAAAAAATCGTTGCCAGATATTTTTTCTGAATTCTGTAATCAACCATAGTGTTCGGATACTTTTTTGAGCGACTGTACTTCATTGCAGTGAAAGGAAAACCACATTCAAAGCTCCCTTACTTTGAAAAAAGCTTTTTAAGCAATGAAACAAGTTGTAGGAAATAAATTGTAGATCTCAAATTTATCCAAATTTCGCTTTTAGAAAAAATTTAGTTTGTTATCGAAAGAGTTATTGGAACTGAAATATTTGACAGAAAACACGGTTTCAAAAATTGTTCAAAGTGCAAACGTTACACCGTCCGTCGGATGGTGTAACGGTTGTACAGTCGCTCAAAAAAATATCCGGACACTACGGTTGATTACAGAATTCAGAAAAAATATCTGGCAACGATTTTTTTTAGAAATTAGTGATCTGGCAACCTTCGTGTCACGTGATTACAGAATTCAGGAAAAATATCTGGAGCGTGTACAGCAACTATACACGCTCCAGTTACCGTTCACAGCAAACTGGAGCGTGTGCAGTTACTGCACACGCTCCAGTTTGCTGTGAACGGTAACTGCACACGCTCAATATTTCCGTGAGTGAGCCCACACGTTCTAGTATCAAAATAATATGACCACCTACAGTCGCTCAAAAAAGTATCCGAACACTATGGTTGATTGTAGAATTCAGAAAAAATATTTGGCAACGATTTTTTTAGAAATTAGTGATCTGGCAACCTTTGTGTTACGTGACACGAAGGTTGCCAGATCACTAATTTCTAAAAAAAAATCGTTGCCAGATATTTTTTCTGAATTCTGTAATGTAACATAGTGTTCGGATACTTTTTTCATCGACTGTACGTTGTCCCCATGAGCGGAGAGACCCACACTCTGTGCACGTTAAAGAATACGCTGGATGGCCTTGACGGGAGACTACCATCTGTCTCTTAACAGCTGTTTCAGTGGGTCTCCCCCGCCGACCTTCTCTGAGCCTTCGGGGTCCTTGTGACTTGATCATTTAGTCCATTAGGTGCAGCCAGGCCCGATATAGGAAAAATTAAGGGCAAGAAACTCATTCGAGCCGGAAAAAAGCAAAATTAAATTAATATGAATTAATAAAAAATATTATATAATAACATATATAATTTCATTTTTTTTTAATTATTCTTGTAATTCCAAGGGACTGGATTTCCATTGAAATACATTTCCATTGAAATATATCATTTCTCGCATTATTTTGGAGGCCTTTTGAATATGTCTTCAAAATGACATGAAATATCCTCATCCTCAAGCAGCCGTGGGTTATTGAGATCCAACCAGACCGTGCAATTTAATTCTCCAAGCAAGTCTGTCCTGAGCTATATCTGCTGCATTCGGCCACTGCACACCAATTCTAACAAGGTCCATAAGTTTAATAATTTTTTGCCTATTACCACCACTAGCAGTTTCAAAAGAGGGGTGGAATGCCTATCCCCCCTCATCGCAATCTGCTCTTGGCGTGCAAAAAAGTGCAGCGCAGAGCTCCAACAACCGAACAACCCAAACTGCACTTGTTAGTCTAGTTAGTGGCAAGCTCAAGCTCAATATACCGTTCGGTTTGGTTGTTTTACCTCTGAGCGGCACTTTTTTTGCACACCATGTGCTAAATGGCCAGGTCACAAGGACCCCGAAGGCTCAGAGAAGGTTGGGGGAGGGGACCCACTGGAACAGCTGTTGGGAGACAGATGGTAGCCTCCCGTCAAGGCCATCCAGTGTGTTCTTTAACGTGCACAGGGTATAGCTCTCCCACACACGGGGCCACGGCTTAACGTCCCATCCGACGGACGGCGGCCTTTTCAAGGCTATCGGTGTCCCCTACTGACCGTGGGCAGGGCTGGGAATTTTGCGGAGATAAATCTCAACGCTGACCCAGCTGGGACTCGAACCTGCGAACTACAGATTGATTACGAGCCTGGCGCCTACCGACTGAGCCACCCCCAATATACCGTTAAGAAAGAAAGCTGTTATCGGATGGAATGCAGCAGCAGACGTCTGCGGAAGAGGAGCTCACAAGTGATCAATGATGTAAACAACTGGCTCACTAATTCGCCAGACGCCAATCTGCGCACTTTCGAAAGACAACCTGCTCTTTCACTGAAGTGTGTCACGAGATGCACCTGGCGCGCGTCAGCAACAGTTGCTGAAATCGAAGTGCCATTTCCGTTCCAATGACATTTCTCATTCGAAAACACTCAAATGCGAATCCCGATTAGCATCTGATCACGAAACGTGAACCAAAAATTATTAAACTTGTGCATATTTCGAGCATTTTTAAAGAAAATTTTTAAAAACCTCAAAAATGAAGATGAAAATGTTACAGTGCAATTGGAATCTCAGTCTCTTCCCCCCACATTTATCTTTTTTCGGCTCCATTACATCTCATCCCCCCCTATTTATTTCTCCATCCTGAGGGGTGGGGGGGGGGGTGGCTCAGTCGGTAGCGCGCCAGGCTCGTAATCTGCAGTTCCAAGGTTCGAGTTCCAGCTGGGTCAGCGTTGAAACTTATCTCCGCAAAACCCTCCGCCCTGCCCAAGGTCAGTAGGGGACACCGTTGGGCTTGGAAAGGCCGCCGTCCGTCGAATGGGATGTTAAGCCGTGGCCCCGTGTACGGGAGAGAGCCTTACTCTGTGCACGTTAAAGAACACACTGGATGGCCTTGACGCGAGGCTACCATCTGTCTCCCAACAGCTGTTCCAGTGGGTCCCCTCCCCCAACCTTCTCTGAGCCTTTGGGGTCCTTGTGACCAGGCCATTTAGCCCATGGTGTGCAAAAGAGTGCCGCTCAGAGGTAAAACAACCAACCAAACAACCAATCTCCATCCTAAAAAACAAGTACAAATATTTAAGATATTTACATTTTATCACTTCCGAACACTTCATATGACTACTTTAATAAGAAATCAAAATTATAGTATATTTCTCATCACCTGACTGACACAAAGTCAAAAATCTTTTTTTCGATTCACTGCGAGGATGCTGAAAAAGAGTTAGAATCGAGTTCATTCCGCCTGTCAATTGCATTTTGCTTCGAAGGATGTCTGCAGACCATCAGTTGTTACCCACTTTTCGAAGACGTCCACTCGAATTCCTAGAGAGGAACAATCACGATATTGTATTCTGTTTATGACCTCTAATTGTCGTAAGAGGGTGACTAAACAGATGATTTGGGTTGTTTTACCTCTGAGCGGCACTTTTTTGCACACCATGGGCTAAATGGCCAGGTCACATGGACCCCGAAGGCTCAGAGAAGGTTGGGGGAGGGGACCCACTGGAAGAGCTGTTGGGAGACAGATGGTAGCCTCCCGTCAAGGCCATCCAGCGTGTTCTTTAACGTGCATAGGGTATGGCTCTCCCGCACACGGGGCCACGGTTTAACGTCCCATACGACGGACGGCGGTCTTTTCAAGACCATCGGCGTCTCCTATTGACCGTGGGCAGGGCGGGGAAATTTGTGGAGATAAATCTCAACGCTGACCCAGTTGAGACTCGAACCTGGGAATGCAGGTATCGAGGTCTGCTGCACACGGGGGAACAGCTTAACGTCTCATCCGACGGACGGTGACCTTTCCAAGGCCGCCGTCCGTCGGATGGGACGTTGAGCCGTGGCCCCGTGTGTGGGAGAGAGTCATACCCTGTGCATGTTAAAGAACACGCTGGATGGCCTTGACGGGAGGCTACCATCTGTCTCCCAACAGCTCTTCCAGTGGGTCCCCTCCCCCAACCTTCTCTGAGCCTTCGGGGTCCATGTAACCTGGCCATTTAGCCCATGGTGTGAACCCACTGTGATGGTCGAGCCCAGGAACATTCCGGACCACATGATGGAACATTCAAGCCATGGAACATTCCGGACCATTGTGATGGTCGAGCCCAGGAACATTCCGGACTCGTAACTTGAGATTTCCAAATTCGCCCTCCTCCTCTGAGAGCAACGAGACTTTCCACATACTCTTGGTGATTGGAAAAAAGATACTTGGGATCGTCTAATTCGAAATGGTCGCCGTCCAACGAAGACGAAAGTGTACTGCGGCCGCTTCGGCAAGAGAGGTCGTACAGTCGCTCAAAAAAGTATTCGAACACTATGCTTGATTGCATAATTCAGAAAAATTATCTGGCATTGATTATTTTAGAAATTAGTGATCTGGCAACCTTCGTGTCACGTGATTACAGAATTCAGGAAAAAATATCTGGAGCGTGTACAATTGCTGTACACGCTCCAGTTACCGTTCACAGCAAACTGGAGCGTGTGCAGTTGCTGCACACGCTCCAGTTTGCTGTGAACGGTACATGCCACGCTCAATATTTCCGTGAGTGAGCCCACACGATCTAGTATCTAAATAATATGACCACCTAGTCGTTCAAAAAAGTATCCGAACACCATGGTTAATTACAGAATTAAGAGAAAATATAAGGCAACGATTTTTTTAGAAATTAGTGATCTGGCAACCTTAGTGTCACGTGACACGAAGGTTGCCAGATCACTAATTTCTAAAAAAATCGTTGCCAGATATTTTTTCTAAATTTTGCAATCAACCATAGCTTCGGATACTTTTTTGAGCGACTGTACCACTAGGAAATGGAAAAAATATCCTATGCTATGCCCTATGCCCCAAACAATTGTCCAGATTTGTATCTGGAAAATAAAAAATAAATAAATAAATTTGGGGGGGGGGGGCAAGAGACTGGAATTGCATACTCTTTGTAATATTTTATCTTTCGTTTTAGAGTTTTTAAAAAATCTCAATGTAAAATGCGTGAAATATGTTTAATAACTTTTGGCCTCTATTAATCATACTAGCATTCTAAAAGGGGGTGCGGGTTTTGGCCACCTTGCTTTCCCCTCTCCCAGATCCGGCATTTGTCCATTGGGTTCCTTGTGACGTTTCAACAGATCTAGTAACAAAGTAAAAATAACAATTGTTATAATATAACTATAGTTTTATCTATCTATACAAAGGGTATGCCAGTTACATACACATTTCCAGGTGGTACGTGAAGCATAAAAGGTTAACCACTGATATATATGTTTTATTTTATTCCCATTATTAAACTATAACTATAGTTTTATCTAACTATACAAGGGGTACGCCAGTTACATACACATTTCCAGGGGGTACGTGAAGTATAAAAGGATGAGAACCACTGATATATATGTTTTATTTTATTCCCATTGTTATACTATAACTATAGTTTTATCTATCTATACAAGGGGTACGCCAGTTACATTCACATTTCCAGGGGGTACGTGAAGTATAAAAGATTGAGAACCACTGATATATATGTTTTATTTTATTCCCATTGTTATACTATAACTATAGTTTTATCTCTCTATACAAGGGGTACGCCAGTTACATACACATTTCCAGGGGGTACGTGAAGTATAAAAGGATGAGAACCACTGATATATATGTTTTATTTTATTCCCATTGTTATACTATAACTATAGTTTTATCTATCTATACAAGGGGTACGCCAGTTACATACACATTTCCAGGGGGTACGTGAAGTATAAAAGGATGAGAACCACTGATATATATGTTTTATTTTATTCCCATTGTTATACTATAACTATAGTTTTATCTATCTATACAAGGGGTACGCCAGTTACATACACATTTCCAGCTGGTACGTGAAGCATAAAAGGTTAACCACTGATATATATGTTTTATTTTATTCCCATTATTAAACTATAACTATAGTTTTATCTAACTATACAAGGGGTACGCCAGTTACATACACATTTCCAGGGGGTACGTGAAGTATAAAAGGATGAGAACCACTGATATATATGTTTTATTTTATTCCCATTGTTATACTATAACTATAGTTTTATCTATCTATACAAGGGGTACGCCAGTTACATTCACATTTCCAGGGGGTACGTGAAGTATAAAAGATTGAGAACCACTGATATATATGTTTTATTTTATTCCCATTGTTATACTATAACTATAGTTTTATCTCTCTATACAAGGGGTACGCCAGTTACATACACATTTCCAGGGGGTACGTGAAGTATAAAAGGATGAGAACCACTGATATATATGTTTTATTTTATTCCCATTGTTATACTATAACTATAGTTTTATCTATCTATACAAGGGGTACGCCAGTTACATACACATTTCCAGGGGGTACGTGAAGTATAAAAGGATGAGAACCACTGATATATATGTTTTATTTTATTCCCATTGTTATACTATAACTATAGTTTTATCTATCTATACAAGGGGTACGCCAGTTACATTCACATTTCCAGGGGGTACGTGAAGTATAAAAGATTGAGAACCACTGATATATATGTTTTATTTTATTCCCATTGTTATACTATAACTATAGTTTTATCTCTCTATACAAGGGGTACGCCAGTTACATACACATTTCCAGGGGGTACGTGAAGTATAAAAGATTGAGAACCACTGATATATATGTTTTATTTTATTCCCATTGTTATACTATAACTATAGTTTTATCTATCTATACAAGGGGTACGCCAGTTACATACACATTTCCAGGGGGTACGTGAAGTATAAAAGGATGAGAACCACTGATATATATGTTTTATTTTATTCCCATTGTTATACTATAACTATAGTTTTATCTATCTATACAAGGGGTACGCCAGTTACATTCACATTTCCAGGGGGTACGTGAAGTATAAAAGATTGAGAACCACTGATATATATGTTTTATTTTATTCCCATTGTTATACTATAACTATAGTTTTATCTCTCTATACAAGGGGTACGCCAGTTACATACACATTTCCAGGGGGTACGTGAAGTATAAAAGGATGAGAACCACTGATATATATGTTTTATTTTATTCCCATTGTTATACTATAACTATAGTTTTATCTATCTATACAAGGGGTACGCCAGTTACATTCACATTTCCAGGGGGTACGTGAAGTATAAAAGATTGAGAACCACTGATATATATGTTTTATTTTATTCCCATTGTTATACTATAACTATAGTTTTATCTCTCTATACAAGGGGTACGCCAGTTACATACACATTTCCAGGGGGTACGTGAAGTATAAAAGATTGAGAACCACTGATATATATGTTTTATTTTATTCCCATTGTTATACTATAACTATAGTTTTATCTATCTATACAAGGGGTACGCCAGTTACATACACATTTCCAGGGGGTACGTGAAGTATAAAAGGATGAGAACCACTGATATATATGTTTTATTTTAATCCCATTGTTATACTATAACTATAGTTTTATCTATCTATACAAGGGGTACGCCAGTTACATTCACATTTCCAGGGGGTACGTGAAGTATAAAAGATTGAGAACCACTGATATATATGTTTTATTTTATTCCCATTGTTATACTATAACTATAGTTTTATCTATCTATACAAGGGGTACGCCAGTTACATAAACATTTCCAGGGGGTACGTGAAGTATAAAAGGATGAGAACCACTGATATATATGTTTTATTTTATTCCCATTGTTATACTATAACTATAGTTTTATCTATCTATACAAGGGGTACGCCAGTTACATTCACATTTCCAGGGGGTACGTGAAGTATAAAAGATTGAGAACCACTGATATATATGTTTTATTTTATTCCCATTGTTATACTATAACTATAGTTTTATCTCTCTATACAAGGGGTACGCCAGTTACATACACATTTTCAGGGGGTACGTGAAGCATAAAAGCTTGAGAACCACTGATATATATGTTTTATTTTATTCCCATTGTTATACTATAACTATAGTTTTATCTATCTATACAAGGGGTACGCCAGTTACATACACATTTCCAGGGGGTACGTGAAGTATAAAAGATTGAGAACCACTGATATATATGTTTTATTTTATTCCCATTGTTATACTATAACTATAGTTTTATCTCTCTATACAAGGGGTACGCCAGTTACATTCACATTTCCAGGGGGTACGTGAAGTATAAAAGATTGAGAACCACTGATATATATGTTTTATTTTATTCCCATTGTTATACTATAACTATAGTTTTATCTATCTATACAAGGGGTACGCCAGTTACATACACATTTCCAGGGGGTACGTGAAGTATAAAAGGATGAGAACCACTGATATATATGTTTTATTTTATTCCCATTGTTATACTATAACTATAGTTTTATCTATCTATACAAGGGGTACGCCAGTTACATTCACATTTCCAGGGGGTACGTGAAGTATAAAAGATTGAGAACCACTGATATATATGTTTTATTTTATTCCCATTGTTATACTATAACTATAGTTTTATCTCTCTATACAAGGGGTACGCCAGTTACATACACATTTTCAGGGGGTACGTGAAGCATAAAAGCTTGAGAACCACTGATATATATGTTTTATTTTATTCCCATTGTTATAATATAACTATAGTTTAATCTATCTATACAAGGGGTACGCCAGTTACATACACATTTCCAGGTGGTATGTGAAGCATAAAAGGTTGAGAACCACTGATATATATGTTTTATTTTATTCCCATTGTTATACAATAACTATAGTTTTATCTATCTATACAAGGGGTACGCCAGTTACATACACATTTCCAGGGGGTACGTGAAGCATAAAAGGTTGAGAACCACTGATATATGTTTTATTTTATTCCCATTGTTATACTATAACTATAGTTTTATCTATCTATACAAGGGGTACGCCAGTTACATACACATTTCCAGGGGGTACGTGAAGCATAAAAGGTTGAGAACCACTGATATATATGTTTTATTTTATTCCCATTGTTATAGTTTTATCTCTCTATACAAGGGGTACGCCAGTTACATACACATTTCCAGGGGGTACGTGAAGTATAAAATGTTGAGAACCACTGATATATATGTTTTATTTTATTCCCATTGTTATACTATAACTATAGTTTTATCTATCTATACAAGGGGTACGCCAGTTACATACACATTTCCAGGGGGTACGTGAAGCATAAAAGGTTGAGAACCACTGATATATATGTTTTATTTTATTCCCATTGTTATACTATAACTATAGTTTTATCTATCTATACAAGGGGTACGCCAGTTACATACACATTTCCAGTGGGTACGTGAAGCATAAAAGTTTGAGAACCACTGATATATATGTTTTATTTTATTCCCATTGTTATACTACAACTATAGTTTTATCTATCTATACAAGGGGTATGCCAGTTACATACACATTTCCAGGGGGTACGTGAAGCATAAAAGGTTGAGAACCACTGATATATGTTTTATTTTATTCCCATTGTTATACTATAACTATAGTTTTATCTATCTGTACAAGGGGTATGCCAATTACATACAATATTTCCAGGGGGTACGTGAAGCATAAAATGTTGAGAACCACTGATATATATGTTTTATTTTATTCCCATTGTTATACTATAACTATAGTTTTATCTATCTATACAAGGGGTACGCCAGTTACATACACATTTTCAGGGGGTACGTGAAGCATAAAAGCTTGAGAACCACTGATATATATGTTTCATTTTATTCCCATTGTTATATTATACCTATAGTTTTATCTATCTATACAAGGGGTACGCCAGTTACATACACATTTCCAGGGGGTACGTGAAGTATAAAAGATTGAGAACCACTGATATATATGTTTTATTTTATTCCCATTGTTATACTATAACTATAGTTTTATCTATCTATACAAGGGGTACGCCAGTTACATACACATTTCCAGGGGGTACGTGAAGTATAAAAGGATGAGAACCACTGATATATATGTTTTATTTTATTCCCATTGTTATACTATAACTATAGTTTTATCTATCTATACAAGGGGTACGCCAGTTACATTCACATTTCCAGGGGGTACGTGAAGTATAAAAGATTGAGAACCACTGATATATATGTTTTATTTTATTCCCATTGTTATACTATAACTATAGTTTTATCTATCTATACAAGGGGTACGCCAGTTACATACACATTTCCAGGGGGTACGTGAAGTATAAAAGGATGAGAACCACTGATATATATGTTTTATTTTATTCCCATTGTTATACTATAACTATAGTTTTATCTATCTATACAAGGGGTACGCCAGTTACATTCACATTTCCAGGGGGTACGTGAAGTATAAAAGATTGAGAACCACTGATATATATGTTTTATTTTATTCCCATTGTTATACTATAACTATAGTTTTATCTCTCTATACAAGGGGTACGCCAGTTACATACACATTTTCAGGGGGTACGTGAAGCTTAAAAGCTTGAGAACCACTGATATATATGTTTTATTTTATTCCCATTGTTATACTATAACTATAGTTTTATCTCTCTATACAAGGGGTACGCCAGTTACATACACATTTCCAGGGGGTACGTGAAGCATAAAAGGTTGAGAACCACTGATATATGTTTTATTTTATTCCCATTGTTATACTATAACTATAGTTTTATCTATCTGTACAAGGGGTATGCCAGTTACATACAATTGTTCCAGGGGGTACGTGAAGCATAAAAGCTTGAGAACCACTGATATATATGTTTTATTTTATTCCCATTGTTTTACAATAACTATAGTTTTATCCATCTATACAAGGGGTATACCAGTTACATACACATTTCCTGGGGGTACGTGAAGCATAAAAGGTTGAGAGCCACTGATATATATGTTTTATTTTATTCCCATTGTTATACTATACCTATAGTTTTATCTATATATACAATGGGTACGCCAGTTACATACACATTTCCAGGGGGTACGTGAAGCATAAAAGGTTGAGAACCACTGATATATGTTTTATTTTATTCCCATTGTTATACTATAACTATAGTTTTATCTATCTGTACAAGGGGTATGCCAGTTACATACAATTGTTCCAGGGGGTACGTGAAGCATAAAAGGTGAGAACCACTGCCCTGAACAATAGCCATTTGTAAAACAACCTAGCTTTAAATCAGTGTCTCGCAAACTTTTTTACTCTGCGGCACACTGAATGTAATTTTTTTTCCGCGGCACACTGAATGCAATTTTTTTTCCGCGGCACACCTAAAAAAGAATAAAAGCAACCTCTATATAATCGTCATTATATTTGCGCTTTGTTGAAGTCATCAGCCTGGTTTGACTTGAAGATTTGCTCTCGTTCTTTAATTCATAACTCGGTGTTTGTTTTAAATATTTATCCTTCTATGGCTTGAAATAATCAAAAATTAATACCAAAATTTGGAAAAGGCTTCATACATACTTACAAGATCCCAGTTGATAAAATCTGAAAGATTTTTATTAAAGCACGTCGATAACACAAGTCAAGTCAAATTGAAATCTTTGGAATATCTAGTGTCAATTTGAAAATCTCTCGCTGCACACAGTTTGCGAGACACTGCTTTAAATGGTAGTTACCCGAGATATGATTTCATTCACATTTCTGCACAAAGCTCCCTTATTTTAAGGATGTTTTAGACCAAACAAACAAAATAGAATCATTCACCAGAAACAAAAGATTAAGGAAGATCGAAACTTGTGAATTATTGAGGAACAAACGAACAAACGAACAATCCATAACCAAACCACAAACAAACACATCCATAAAGGACACAACAAAAGAATAGGAATGCATTGCTGGAAAAAAAAAATCTTCTTATCGTTCCTTAGATCGACGTTTAACAAATTTCCTTATTCCCTTCCACATAATCTAACGATATTTACAGCTGCAATGGTTTCATTTTCCACTTCTTTTGATCCCAATTTTTTACTTAAATTCCCTTTCAATTCGGTATACAATTGAACCAGGAATATGGTCATGATGAAATGACTTTTTATCCTGTTTTCCCTTCTTCCCAATTGAAGGTGAGTCTTCGGCTCATACAACGATTCTCAAAAAGCTAAAAATGTTCATACAGTACTGTGCGAAGCAGTTGGGACATGCGAAGCCTGGAGAACTTCTTCCATCCTGCCACATCCAGCAATCCCCCACACACCCACCCAAGGTCATGTTTAGGGGATGTTTCACAGCTTCCGGGCCACAGACGCTTCACCCCATTGAAGGAATGATGGACAGCAGAAAGTACATAGGCGTTCTGGAGGCTAAAATGGTCCCAACACTGCAGAAGCTGTTTCCTAACGGCGATGGGGTATTTCAACTGGATCTGGCTCCATGCCACAATTCTAAGCTTGCTAAGAGCTTCTTTACCCAGCAACATTTGAAGGTATTGAAGTGGCCAGGAAAATCACCCGATCTAAACCCGATTGAAAATTTGTGGGCCATTATTAAAGCGCGCATATCTAAGATGGATTGCACGACGAAAACCAAAATGATAGAAAGTGTCATGAAAGTGTGGTACCACGACCCTGAAGTGAAGGAGATGTGTGGAAAGCTAGTGGCATCAATGGTTGAGAGGGTGAAATAAGTAATTAAAGCTAAGGGGGGTCACATTCACTATTAACTACACTATTAAACAAATAAATATTTTAGTTGTGTCTTTGTTACTGCATTTTCCTGTTGTCCCAACTAATTTGCACAGTACTGTAAAATAAAAATAAATAAATACCCCCTCAAGCAGCTGCTTGCCACAGAGGTTTGACAGGAGCCGGTCAGTTTATATGCCATGTAGAAGGTCTGAGAGGATGGCAGGCCCTCAGCAGAAAAACGACACATACATCCACGCCTTACCCGGGGCTCGAACCCAGGTCCCTTAGAACACTAGCCAAGCGCGCTAACCACTCGGCCAATGTAAGTTCGTTTAAAGCTTACTGCTTTTCAAAGCCAAAATACGATTGCATGGAACAGATTGTGCGATTTTTTCCCCGAAACTCTCTGGATCGGAACTAATCCGATTCGATTCAGTTGACTGCTCGGACACTCGAATCGTTTATTGAGCTGATTGGGTTGTAAACGAACCAGGAATGCAGAACTTCAATTGTTTAACGAATGTCGTATCTCAAGTTGTTTTATCTCTGAGCGATATTATTTTTGACAGAGTGGGATGAATGGTCATGTCACAAGGGCCCCAATGGCTCGGAGAAGGTTGGAGGGAAGGGATCCATTGGACAACTGATAGGACACAGATGGTAGTCCTTCCTTCAAGGCCATCCCGCGTGTTCTTTAACGTGCATAGTTCTCTCCTGTACAAACGACCATGGCTTAACGTCTCATTACAAGGACGGCGGATTTTTCAAACTCATCGGTGACCGCTTTTGGGTCGAAGGAAAGGTCAGAAGAAGGCGATACAAATCTCATCGCTGGCATAGATGGAACTCGAACCTAGGAACTGAAGATTATGAGTCTGGTCCGTTACCAACTGAGCGCCTTCCTCTCCACCCCACTCAAGTCTATAATCATGGCAAATAACTAATTCGAGTGTAAAACAATTTTAATTTTTTTTTTCATCTCATTTGGGGGAGGTTGATCAAGGGACCGTAGATCTTTCAACGGGAAACTTTCTTGCATTCAAACTTCAAATCTCTACATATAACAATGGGGTGGCTCAGTCGGTAGCGCGCCAGGCTCGTAGTAGTAAAATCTGTAGTTCCCAATTTCGAGTCCCAGCTGGATCAGCGTTGAGATTTATCTCCGTAAAATTTCCCCGCCATGCCACGATCAGTCGGGGACACCGATGGGCTTGGAAAGGCCGCCGTCCGTCGGATGGGACGTTAAGCCGTGGCCCCGTGTGCGGGAGAGCCGTACCCTGTGCACGTTAAAGAACACGCTGGATGGCCTTCACGGGAAGCTACCATCTGTCTCCCAACAGCTGTTCCAGTGGGTCCCCTCCCCCAACCTTCTCTGAGCCTTCGGGGTCCATGTGATCTGGCCATTTAGCCCATGGTGTGCAAAAAAGTGCCGCTCAGAGGTAAAACAACCCAGCCAAATCCAATTGCAAAACTCGTAGCCACATTTTTGTCTCATTCTCTTTAATTCGCCGTTTCGAATTTTAATTTTTCGCCCCCAGATTTCTGACTGGTTTTCTAATAATATTATACACTACCTTACCAAAAATATTAGAGAATTTCCGTGTTATGTCAATGGACATCTAACATCTCAAATATCCAATAAACGGAAAAATGTGACTGATGATAAAATAAAGGTCAAAATCAAACCTATTTAAATCTTGATTAACAACAATATTCGTTAAGTGTTTAAAGAATTAAAGTAGCTGGAACATTTAAAAATATACTGTGTTGTTTTATAAATATTCATAATAGTCTAAATACTGAAATAATCATTACGCAAACTTCTGAAACATACATTTTACAAAATGGCTGAAACAATACTTGTTATTTAAGTTTTAAATTAACATTTGAGGCTAATTCTTATGACGTATTACTGTTGTAGAATATTCCAGCTTACATAACTCTTTGAATACTGAACGAATATTGTTGAAAATCGAGATTTAAACAGATTGGATTATGATCTTTAATTTATCTTCTGTCACTCTTTCCCATTAAATGCATATTTGAAAAGTTATAGATGTCTGAAATTATATTTTGAGTTGGGTTGGGTTGTTTTACCTCTGAGCGGCACTTTTTTGCACACCATGGGCTAAATGGCCAGGTCACAAGGACCCCGAAGGCTCAGAGAAGGTTGGGGGAGGGGACCCACTGGAACAGCTGTTGGGAGACAGATGGTAGCCTCCCGTTGGGTTGGGTTGTTTTACCTTTGAGCGGCACTTTTTTGCACACCATGGGCTAAATGGCCAGGTCACAAGGACCCCGAAGGCTCAGAGAAGGTTGGGGGAGGGGATCCACTGGAACAGCTGTTGGGAGACAGATGGTAGCCTCCCGTCAAGGCCATCCAGCGTGTTCTTTAACCCCGCACACGGGGCCACGGCTTAACGTCCCATCCGACGGACGGCGGCCTTTCCAAGCCCATCGGTGTCCCCTACTGACCGTGGGCAAGGCGGGGAATTTTGCGGAGATAAATCTCAACGCTGACCCAGCTGGGACTCGAACCTGGGAACTACAGATTACGAGCCTGGCGCGCTACCGACTGAGCCACCCCCGCCCCTATATTTTCATTGATATAACGTGAAAATTCTCTTATTGTTTTGGTAAGAGAGTGTATAACAAAAACTGATTTCGAGCAGGAGGAAAGGCTTGAGGAAAGGCTTGCCGCTTGTTCCAGTGGGTCCATCTGTCTGTCATATATCCAGTCAGTCAGTCAGTCCATACCCTGTGCACGTTAAAGAACACGCTGGATGGCCTTGACGGGGAGGCGACCATCTATCTCCCAACAGCTGTTCTAGTGGGTCTATCTGTCTGTCATATATCCAGTCAGTCAGTCAGTCCATACCCTGTGCACGTTAAAGAACACGCTGGATGGCCTTGACGGGAGGCTACCATCTGTTTCCTAAGAGTTGACCAGTGGGTCCCCTTCCCCAACAACCATTTAGCCCATGGTGTGCAAAAAAGTGCCGCTCAGAGGTAAAACAACCCAACAACCCAACTCCCAACCTTCTCTGAGCCTTCGGGGTCCTTCTAATCTGGCCACTTAGCCCATTGTGTTCAAAAAAAGTGCCGCTCATAAATAAAACAACCCAACTCTGGTGATGTAGAAAAAGTGCCATTCAGGGGTAAAACAACCGAACCCATGAAGATAAAAGTTGTGTCTGTGGACTCGTTGCACTTAATCTCTTTACAAGAAGCGGAGAAATAGCCGTGTTTACGAAACAGGTCGGAGAGAGATTTTTCTTTCCCTTTGGTGTGAAATATTTAGGGCAAGGTGGAGTTCTCCGTCGTTTCATTTTCCTCGAGGCTGTGCCCTCGTTTTGAAACCACCGACGAGCCAACACTGACCTCCAGTTCGAATGGTCCGGTCAAGCAAAGTGTACTCGTTGCTCCGCGAGAACCGTCTCCGAGGTAACGGCAGTTACGATCGAGAAGTAAAGTGTATCGTTTTTTTTTTCCTCGTTACGTTTGCCAAAGGCGTTGTTTGGCTTGTGCCATGAATACCCTTTTCATCCAAAAAATGAGGCACTGATTCCTTTTGATGTCGAAGTATCTTTCGCTTTATTTTCCTCCAGGATTCTTTTTTTTCTGTAGAAAGTTTATTTCTGCAATTAGGAAATGTTCTTCCTCCAATAATGAAGCGGAGATGGTGGTGGGGATGTGTATGTTTGTGGGGGGGGTAGTCAGGGGCGTTGCCATTGGGGGCGCCCCCCCCAAAGTAACTCGGAGTTGGCAAAATTCGAAGCGACTTCGTAAAATCTAGGTGAGGTGTGAAAAACAAAATTTTTTTTGGAAAATTAAGGGGAGTTGTCAAAATCGAGGCAACTTGGCAAAACTAAGGCATTTTGGAAAATGGAGAGACTGCAAAATTTAGAGCAGTTGGCAAAATTCGAAGCCACTTAGTAAAATACAGGTGAGTTGGCAAAATAGGGACAACTTGGCAAAATCTTAGGGAGTTGGCAAAATTCGGAGCGACTTGGTAAAACCTTGGGGAGTTGGCAAAGTTCGGAGTGACTTGACAAAACCTTCGGGAGTTGACAAAATTCAGAGTGACAGCAAAATCGTGGGCAGTTGGCAAAATTCAGGTGAGATGTAAAAATCAGGATTTTTTTCTGTAAAATTATGGCGAGTTGGCAAAATTCGGAGTGACTTTGCAAAATCGTGGGAAGTTGGCAAAATTCAGGTGAGATGTGAAAATTTTGATTTGTTTTTCTGTAAAATTAGTGCGTGTTGGCAAAATCGAGGTAACTTCGCAATATCTAGGAGAGTTGGCAAAATTCAGAGTGATTTTGTAAAAATCAGGTGAGATGTAAAAATTGCAATCTTTTTTCTGTAAAATTATGGCGTGTTGGCAAAATCGAGGCAGCTTTGCAATATCTAGGAAAATCTTGGGGAGTTGGCAAAATTCAGAGTGGCTTTACAAAAATCAGGCGTGATGTAAAATTGGGATTTTTTTCTGTAAAAATGTGGCGAGATGGCAAAATCTAGGGCAGTTGGCAAAATTCGAATCCACTTGGTAAAATACGGGCGATTTGTGAAAATTGGGATTATTTTTGTGAAATTAAGGAGAGTTTATAAAATCGAGAAAACTTTGCCAAATCTAGGGAAGTTGGCAAAACTGGAAACCACTTGGTAAAGTACAGGTGGGTTGTAAAAATTGGGATTGGTTTTGTGAAATTAAGGAGAGTTTATAAAATCGAGAAAACTTTGCCAAATCTAGGGAAGTTGGCAAAACTGGAAACCACTTGGTAAAGTACAGGTGGGTTGTAAAAATTGGGATTGGTTTTGTGAAATTAAGGAGAGTTTATAAAATCGAGAAAACTTTGCCAAATCTAGGGAAGTTGGCAAAACTGGAAACCACTTGGTAAAGTACAGGTGGGTTGTAAAAATTGGGATTGGTTTTGTGAAATTAAGGAGAGTTTATAAAATCGAGAAAACTTTGCCAAATCTAGGGAAGTTGGCAAAACTGGAAACCACTTGGTAAAGTACAGGTGGGTTGTAAAAATTGGGATTGGTTTTGTGAAATTAAGGAGAGTTTATAAAATCGAGAAAACTTTGCAAAATCTAAGGAAGTTGGCAAATTGGAAACCACTTGGTAAAGTACAGGTGGGTTGTAAAAATTGGGATTGGTTTTGTGAAATTAAGGAGAGTTTATAAAATCGAGAAAACTTTGCCAAATCTAGGGAAGTTGGCAAAACTGGAAACCACTTGGTAAAGTACAGGTGGGTTGTAAAAATTGGGATTGGTTTTGTGAAATTAAGGAGAGTTTATAAAATCGAGAAAACTTTGCCAAATCTAGGGAAGTTGGCAAAACTGGAAACCACTTGGTAAAGTACAGGTGGGTTGTAAAAATTGGGATTGGTTTTGTGAAATTAAGGAGAGTTTATAAAATCGAGAAAACTTTGCAAAATCTAGGGAAGTTGGCAAAACTGGAAACCACTTGGTAAAGTACAGGTGGGTTGTAAAAATTGGGATTGGTTTTGTGAAATTAAGGAGAGTTTATAAAATCGAGAAAACTTTGCAAAATCTAAGGAAGTTGGCAAATTGGAAACCACTTGGTAAAGTACAGGTGGGTTGTAAAAATTGGGATTGGTTTTGTGAAATTAAGGAGAGTTTATAAAATCGAGAAAACTTTGCCAAATCTAGGGAAGTTGGCAAAACTGGAAACCACTTGGTAAAGTACAGGTGGGTTGTAAAAATTGGGATTGGTTTTGTGAAATTAAGGAGAGTTTATAAAATCGAGAAAACTTTGCCAAATCTAGGGAAGTTGGCAAAACTGGAAACCACTTGGTAAAGTACAGGTGGGTTGTAAAAATTGGGATTGGTTTTGTGAAATTAAGGAGAGTTTATAAAATCGAGAAAACTTTGCAAAATCTAAGGAAGTTGGCAAATTGGAAACCACTTGGTAAAGTACAGGTGGGTTGTAAAAATTGGGATTGGTTTTGTGAAATTAAGGAGAGTTTATAAAATCGAGAAAACTTTGCCAAATCTAGGGAAGTTGGCAAAACTGGAAACCACTTGGTAAAGTACAGGTGGGTTGTAAAAATTGGGATTGGTTTTGTGAAATTAAGGAGAGTTTATAAAATCGAGAAAACTTTGCCAAATCTAGGGAAGTTGGCAAAACTGGAAACCACTTGGTAAAGTACAGGTGGGTTGTAAAAATTGGGATTGGTTTTGTGAAATTAAGGAGAGTTTATAAAATCGAGAAAACTTTGCAAAATCTAAGGAAGTTGGCAAATTGGAAACCACTTGGTAAAGTACAGGTGGGTTGTAAAAATTGGGATTGGTTTTGTGAAATTAAGGAGAGTTTATAAAATCGAGAAAACTTTGCCAAATCTAGGGAAGTTCGCAAAACTGGAAACCACTTGGTAAAGTACAGGTGGGTTGTAAAAATTGGGATTGGTTTTGTGAAATTAAGGAGAGTTTATAAAATCGAGAAAACTTTGCCAAATCTAGGGAAGTTGGCAAAACTGGAAACCACTTGGTAAAGTACAGGTGGGTTGTAAAAATTGGGATTGGTTTTGTGAAATTAAGGAGAGTTTATAAAATCGAGAAAACTTTGCCAAATCTAGGGAAGTTGGCAAAACTGGAAACCACTTGGTAAAGTACAGGTGGGTTGTAAAAATTGGGATTGGTTTTGTGAAATTAAGGAGAGTTTATAAAATCGAGAAAACTTTGCAAAATCTAAGGAAGTTGGCAAATTGGAAACCACTTGGTAAAGTACAGGTGGGTTGTAAAAATTGGGATTGGTTTTGTGAAATTAAGGAGAGTTTATAAAATCGAGAAAACTTTGCCAAATCTAGGGAAGTTGGCAAAACTGGAAACCACTTGGTAAAGTACAGGTGGGTTGTAAAAATTGGGATTGGTTTTGTGAAATTAAGGACAGTTGAAAAAAACCAAGAACTCTTGGTAAAATCTAGAAGAGTTGGCAAAATTGGAAGCCACGTGGTAAAATACAGGGGAGTTGTGAAAATTGTGCCTTTCTTGTGCAATTAAGGAGAATTAATAAAATTCGAAGTGACTTGGCAAATTCAGGGAAGATGTAAAAATTGCGATTTTTTTCTGTAAAATTACGGCGAGTTGGCAAAATTCGAATCCACTTGGTAAAATATAGGCGAATTGTGAAAATTGAGATTTGTTTTGTGAAATTAAGGAGTGTTGGACAAATCGAGGAAACAACAAAATGTCGGGCAGTTGGCAAAATTCGAATCCACTTGGAAAATACGGGTGAGTTGAGATAATTGGAATTGGGTTTGTGAAATTCAGGATAAAATAAATAAATAAATACCCCCTCAAGCAGCTGCTTGCCACAGAGGTCTGACAGGAGCCTGTCAGTTTATATGCCATAGTAGAAGGATCTGAGAGGATGGCAGGACCTCAGCAGAAAAACAACACACACAGAACAATGCCTTACCCGGAATTCGAATCTGATCCAGGTCCCTTGGATCAGTAGCCAAGCGCGCTAACCACTCGGCCATATTTGACTAAAATCGGGGAAACTTGGCAAAATCTTGGGAAGTTTGAAAATTTTGAAGTGATTTGGCAAATTTAAGAGAGATGTAAAGAATGGGATTGGTTTTCGGAAATTAAGGACAGTTGTCCAAATCAAGGGGAAAAAAAGAAGTAAAGTAATGGGATTATTTCTGTGAAATTATGGTTTTTATTTTTTATTTTTTTAATACCCCCTCAAGCAGCTGCTTGCCACAGAGGTCTGACAGGAGCCCCAATTTATATGCCATAGTACAAGAATTGAGAGGATGGCAGGACCTCAGCTGATCCAACACGAACATCCATGCCTTACCCGGGGCTCGAACCCAGGTCCCTTAGATCAGTAGCCAAGCGCGCTAACCACTCGGCCATGGGACGGCGAAATTATGGTTAGTGTTGGCAAAATTGTAAGTCAAATGGCAAAATGTTGGAAAGTTGTGAAAAATCCTCCCGACGGAGCGAAAATCTTAGTAAGTTTGTTCAGTTGGGCAAAATTTGAACTTCGAGTAGAAAATTTTTTATTTCTACTCTCCAACCATTGTCTTTTGCTACGTTCCTGGGGGGTAGTCAGCAGATAAGGCGCCAATCTCGTAATCCGCAGTTCCCAGGTTCTATTTCCAACTGTGCCAGGATTAAGATTTATCTTCGCTAAACAGTCAACCTGCCCTCGATGAGACAAGGGACATCCGTTAGGCTTGGAAAGACTGCGTCCATTGGATGGGACGTTAAACCGTGGACCCGTGTGCAGGAGTTAAAGAACACACTGGATGACCTTGAAGGGAGGCTTCCATCTCTCTCCTGCCTGATGAATCTCTCCCCAACGCTCAATCCGTTGGTGTCCTTGTAATCTGGCATTAGCTCATTCCCTACAAAAAAATTACAACTCAAAGGAAAAAACAAACAAACCATCAACTCGTTCCTTAATTATGTGACATTTGCTTTATTCACGATTTGTTAGATTCGTTCGCTTAAGACAAACAACGGGCAGTTTTTTTTTTCAGATAGCATCACGTGCAATTAACGGAAGATTCAGTTTTAACTACACAATGAAACTTTTAATTGTTGAACTAGATTACATTTCTTATTCATCCAGGATGAGATTTATCTCCGCAAAACTCCCCGCGCTGTCCACGGTCAGTAGGGGACACCGATGGGCTTGGAAAGGCCGCCGTCCATCTGATGGGACGTTAAGCCGTGGCCCAGTGTGCGTGAGAGCCATACCCTGTGCACGTTAAAGAACACGCTGGATGGCCTTGACGGGAGGCTACCATCTGTCTCCCAACAGCTGTTCCAGTGGGTCCCCTCCCCCAACCTTCTCTGAGCCTTCGGGGTCCATGTGACCTGGCCATTTAGGCCATTGTGTGCAAAAAAAGTGCCGCTCAGAGGTAAAACAACCCAACCCATCTAGGATGAGATTTATCTCCGCAAAACTCCCCGCGCTGCCCACGGTCAGTAGGGGACACCGATGGGCTTGGAAAGGCCGCCGTCCATCGGATGGCACGTTAAGCCGTGGCCCAGTGTGCGCGAGAGCCATACCCTGTGCACGTTAAAGAACACGTTATATGGCCTTGGCAGGAGGCTACCATCTGTCTCCCAACAGCTGTTCCAGTGGGTCCCGTCCACCAATCTTCTCTGAGCCTTCGGGGTTCTTGTGACCTGGCCATTTAGCTCATGGTGTACAAAAAAGTGCCGCTCAGAGGTAAAACAATCCAACTCATCCAGGATGAATACAGAAGCAGTCTTGGTGTTTTACTTTTCTATGGAATTGAAACACTTTTATGAGATTTCATCGCTGTGACGAAAGTAAGAAACGTTAGGCATGTAAATGAACACAAATTTGAAACATTACTTAACTCAGTGGTTCTGAAACTGTGGGTCGCGAAGAGTTTCGAAGGGGGTGGCAAAACTCTGGTTATTTTACAATTGATAGTAATTTTGGTGAATTCTTCTGTTTTTTTTTTTTGCAAGTTGTGTTTTATATTAAATACTGTTTTGTTACAAAAGTACTGTGTTAGATGCAAAAAAGATAATTTGTTTCATTTTAGGTTATTTTGATACAATGAGGTCATTAGATTTAACTATTTAGGTTCTACATTGCATGGAAGATGGAAAGAGTCGCATAATTCTATCTGCAATTTAAGCGGTTCACATAATTTTATCTACGAATCTAGGAAGTTGCATAAATTTAGCTATGATTTTAGGGGTCTCATAATTTTATCTACGATTCTAGGGGTTCGCCTGATTTTTATCTACAATTCTAGGGAGTTGCATGATTTTATCTACGATTCTAGGGTCTACAAAATTTTATCTACGATTCTAGGGTCTACAAAATTTTATCTACGATTCTAGGGGTTCGCCTGATTTTTATCTACAATTCTAGGAAGTCGCATGATTTTATTTACGATTCTAGGGTCTACAAAATTTTATCTACGATTCTAGGGGTTCGCCTGATTTTTATCTACAATTCTAGGAAGTCGCATGATTTTATTTACGATTCTAGGGGTTCGCATAATTTTTATATACAATTCTAGGAAGTCGCATGATTTTTATCTACAATTCTAGGAAGTCGCATGATTTTTATCTACAATTCTAGGAAGTCGCATGATTTTATCTACGATTCTAGGGGCTACAAAATTTTATCTACGATTCTAGGGTCTACAAAATTTTATTTACGGTTCTAGGGGTTCGTCTGATTTTTATCTACAATTCTAGGAAGTCGCATGATTTTATCTACGATTCTAGGGTCTACAAAATTTTATCTACGATTCTAGGGATTCGCATGATTCTTATATACAATTCTAGGAAGTCGCATGATTTTATCTACGATTCCAGGGGCTACAAAATTTTATCTACGATTCTAGGGGTTCGCAGGATTTTTATCTACAATTCTAGGAAGTCGCATGATTTTATCTACGATTCTAGGGGCTACAAAATTTTATCTACGATTCTAGGGGTTCGCATGATTTTTATCTACAATTCTAGGAAGTCGCATGATTTTATCTACGATTCTAGGGGCTACAAAATTTTATCTACGATTCTAGGGGTCGCATGATTTTTATCTACAATTCTAGGAAGTCGCATGATTTTATCTACGATTCTAGGGGTTCGCATGATTTTTATCTGCAATTCTAGGAAGTCGCGTGATTTTATCTACGATTTTAGGGATTCGCATGATTTTTATCTACAATTTTAGGGGTCGCATGATTTTATCTACGATTCAAGGGGTCAAAAAGTTTTATCTACGAATCAAGTGATCGCAAATTTCTATGTAGGATTTTAGGAGGTCGCATAATTTTATCTATGATTTTAGGGGTCATACTAACTCTTCATCTTGATTCACCGCATGATTTTTTTTTCTGATCTTGTTTCGTGACATAATATTTTTCTTGATCTTGTTTACACACATGATATTTCTTGACATTTTTTAGAAGATTTTTCTCAATTTTATTTCACATAAGTTTGTTTCAATTTCAATTTCGTTTCACATTATAATTTTCTTTTTTTTTTGTTTCAATACATGATTCTTTATTTCTCCCCGTACAGCAATGTTTTCCCTGGTGCTACTCCCACTTCTTGGCTCCATCACTTTCATCCCAATCAGCTCCGCCTTCCCTGATGGAGCTCCGAAGCTTTCTTGCTCCTCAATGACTCCGCAGCATGGTCATCAGAAGCCACAGAATTCTCATTCTCCATTTCTTCTTGCAACCGACGTAAATGGATCAAATGGAAGAGTTAAAGGTAAAGAGTCGCTCTCTTAACCCTTTCAGGACCTTAAGGTTTCTAAGAGTAAATATTAGTATGTAACTGTTTATTTTAGTTTGTTTACACGTAAAATAAATAAAAATCATAAGAAAAATACATAACATTGTGTAGTTTTTTTGGAATTTTATGGGAAATTTCCCAATGGACTATAATATAATAATAATAAATACCCCCTTAAGCAGCTGCTTGCCACAGAGGTCTGACATGGGACTATAAAGGTAACACAAATTATAGTTAGGCTTATTATGCAATGTTTATTGGTTTATTAGAACAAAATGTTAACTAAAATAATACAAAATTATGAAATAAAATTACTATACAAAATGATGTGCTAATTATGATATTCTGCGAAGCAATTTCTTTTGGTAGTGAGGCAAAGATGGACATTGCACAGATGCAACATTATTGCAAAGATGGACATGGACTAAACGTTCCCGTTTACGTAATTGCGTTCGGCATACGTTCTATTTTGACATTCTGTATAAAAAATGCAGATAAGGTTATAATTAAATACGACAATCACCAATTTTAAAATGGGAAAAATGTTTCCCTTAGTCGTGAAAGGGTTAAAAACGGAAACATACATTTCTAAAGAGTAATGAATTCGAAAAAAAAAATTTATTCTTAATGAATGGGGAAAATAGCTTGGCTAAGAAAATTAAAAATAATGTTTTCCTAATGGGTGCAATGAATTCGTAAAAATCAATCATTTTGCTATGCACCTAAAAATTCTTGGTAAAAAAAAAATTGAAGAAATGAGCCAGATTCAGTGCATTGAATGTTTGCTTTACGAGCCGCATTTTGGACGGTCCTGGTTTAAATGTTTCAGTTTCAGTAACTTTTTGGGACGGGGGTGGCTCAGTCGGTAGCGCGCCAGGCTCGTAATCTGTAGTTCCCAGGTTCGAGACCCCGCTGGGTCAGCGTTGAGATTTATCTCCGCAGAATTCCCCACCCTGCCCACGGTCAGTAGGGGACACCGATGGGCTTGGAAAGGCCGCCGTCCGTCGGTTGGGATGTTAAGCCGTGGCACCGTGTGCGGAAGAGCCATACCCTGCGCACGTTAAAGAACACGCTGGATGGCCTTGACGGGAGGCTACCATCTGTCTCCCAACAGTTGTTCCAGTGGGTCCCCTCCCCCAACCTTCTCTGAGCCTTCGGGGTCCTTGTGGCCTGGCCATTTAGCCCATGGTGTGCAAAAAAGTGCCGCTCAGAGGTAACCCAACCCAGTAATTTTTTGATTATAAAGTAAGTCATTTGTCTGTTTACCGAGAAAAAATGAAGTGGGGCCCTATATGCAGGACAGAGCCATACCCTGTGTACGTTAAAGAACACGCTAGATTGTCTTGATGAGAAGCTTTCAACTGTCTCTTAACATCTAGCATCTGGGTCCCTCTCCCCAACCTTTTCTGAGCCTCGGGGTCCTTGTGACCTGGCCCTTTAACCCATTGTGTGCAAAAAAGTTCCGCTCAGAGGTAAAACAACCCAACAATTTATTATAATGTAGAGCAGGGGTCCTCAATGTGGGGAACGCGGTAAAATTTTTTGGGGTACACCGTGAGAGATCAAAAGTCGCTAGATCTAGTTAACAAACTAGAAATAATCATTGTTATACTATAACTACAGTTTTATCTATATATACAAAGGGTACGCCAGTGACATACACATTTCCAGGGGGTACGTGAAGCATAAAAGGTTTAGAACCACTGACATATATGTTTTATTTTATTCCCATTGTTATACTATAACTACAGTTTTATCTATCTATACAAGGGGTAGGCCCTTTACATACACATTTCCAGGGGGTACGTGAAGCATAAAAGGTCGAGAACCACTGATATATATGTTTTATTTTATTCCCATTGTTATACTATAACTATAGTTTTATCTATCTATACAAGAGGTACGCCAGTTACATACACATTTCCAGGGGGTACGTGAAGCATAAAAGGTTGAGAACCACTGATATATATGTTTTATTTTATTCCCATTGTTATACTCTAACTATAGTTTTATCTATCTATACAAGGGGTACGCCAGTTACATACACATTTCCAGGGGGTACATGAAGCATAAATTGTTGAGAACCACTGATATATATATTTTTTATTTAATTCCCATTGTTATACTATAACTATAGTTTTATCTATCTATACAAGGGGTACGCCAGTTACATACACATTTCCAGGGGTACGTGAAGCATAAAATGATGAGAACCACTGATATATATATTTTTTATTTAATTCCCATTGTTATACTATAACTATAGTTTTATCTATCTATACAAGGGGTACGCCAGTTACATACACATTTCCAGGGGTACGTGAAGCATAAAATGATGAGAACCACTGATATATATGTTTTATTTTATTCCCATTGTTATACCATAACTATAGTTTTCTCTATCTATACAAGGGGTACGCCAGTTACATACACATTTCCAGGGGGTTCGTGAAGCATAAAAGGTTGAGAACCACTGATATATATGTTTTATTTTATTCCCATTGTTATACTATAACTATAGTTTTATCTATCTATACAAGGGGTACGCCAGTTACATTCACATTTCCAGGGGGTACGTGAAGCATAAAAGGTTGAGAACCACTGATATATATGTTTTATTTTATTCCCATTGTTATACTATAACTATAGTTTTATCTATCTATACAAGGGGTACGCCAGTTACATACACATTTCCAGGGGTACGTGAAGCATAAAAGGTTGAGAACCACTGATATATATGTTTTATTTTATTCCCATTGTTATACTATAACTATAGTTTTATCTATCTATACAAGGGGTACGCCAGTTACATTCACATTTCCAGGGGTTACGTGAAGCATAAAAGGTTGAGAACCACTGATATATATGTTTTATTTTATTCCCATTGTTATACTATAACTATAGTTTTATCTATCTATACAAGGGGTACGCCAGTTACATACACATTTCCAGGGGGTACGTGAAGCATAAAAGGTTGAGAACCACTGATATATATGTTTTATTTTATTCCCATTGTTATACTATAACTATAGTTTTATCTATCTATACAAGGGGTACGCCAGTTACATACACATTTCCAGGGGGTACGTGAAGCATAAAAGGTTGAGAACCACTGATATATATGTTTTATTTTATTCCCATTGTTATACTATAACTATAGTTTTATCTTTCTATACAAGGGGTACGGCAGTTACATACACATTTCCTGGGGGTACGTGAAGCATAAAAGGTTGAGAACCACTGATATATATGTTTTATTTTATTCCCATTGTTATACTATAACTATAGTTTTATCTATCTATACAAGGGGTACGCCAGTTACATACACATTTCCAGGGTTTACGTGAAGCATAAAAGGTTGAGAACCACTGATATATATGTTTTATTTTATTCCCATTGTTATACTATAACTATAGTTTTATCTATCTATACAAGGGGTACGCCAGTTACATTCACAATTCCAGGGGTTACGTGAAGCATAAAAGGTTGAGAACCACTGATATATATGTTTTATTTTATTCCCATTGTTATACTATAACTATAGTTTTATCTATCTATACAAGGGGTACGCCAGTTACATACACATTTCCAGGGGGTACGTGAAGCATAAAAGGTTGAGAACCACTGATATATATGTTTTATTTTATTCCCATTGTTATACTATAACTATAGTTTTATCTATCTATACAAGGGGTACGCCAGTTACATACACATTTCCAGAGGATACGAGAAGCATAAAAGGTTGAGAACCACTGATATATATGTTTTATTTTATTCCCATTGTTATACTATAACTATAGATTTATCTATCTATACAAGGGGTATGCCAGTTACATACACATTTCCAGGGGGTACGTGAAGCATAAAAGGTTGAGAACCACTGATATATATGTTTTATTTTATTCCCATTGTTATACTATAACTATAGTTTTATCTATCTATACAAGGGGTACGCCAGTTACATTCACATTTCCAGGGGGTACGTGAAGCATAAAAGGTTGAGAACCACTGATATATATGTTTTATTTTATTCCCATTGTTATACTATAACTATAGTTTTATCTATCTATACAAGGGGTACGCCAGTTACATTCACATTTCCAGGGGTTACGTGAAGCATAAAAGGTTGAGAACCACTGATATATATGTTTTATTTTATTCCCATTGTTATACTATAACTATAGTTTTATCTATCTATACAAGGGGTACGCTAGTTACATTCACATTTCCAGGGGGTACGTGAAGCATAAAAGGTTGAGAACCACTGATATATATGTTTTATTTTATTCCCATTGTTATACTATAACTATAGTTTTATCTATCTATACAAGGGGTACGCCAGTTACATACACATTTCCAGGGGGTACGTGAAGCATAAAAGGTTGAGAACCACTGATATATATGTTTTATTTTATTCCCATTGTTATACTATAACTATAGTTTTATCTATCTATACAAGGGGTACGCCAGTTACATTCACATTTCCAGGGGTTACGTGAAGCATAAAACGTTGAGAACCACTGATATATATGTTTTATTTTATTCCCATTGTTATACTATAACTATAGTTTTATCTATCTATACAAGGGGTACGCCAGTTACATACACATTTCCAGGGGGTACGTGAAGCATAAAAGGTTGAGAACCACTGATATATATGTTTTATTTTATTCCCATTGTTATACTATAACTATAGTTTTATCTATCTATACAAGGGGTACGCCAGTTACATACACATTTCCAGGGGGTACGTGAAGCATAAAAGGTTGAGAACCACTGATATATATGTTTTATTTTATTCCCATTGTTATACTATAACTATAGTTTTATCTATCTATACAAGGGGTACGCCAGTTACATACACATTTCCAGGGGGTACGTGAAGCATAAAAGGTTGAGAACCACTGATATATATGTTTTATTTTATTCCCATTGTTATACTATAACTATAGTTTTATCTATCTATACAAGGGGTACGCCAGTTACATTCACATTTCCAGGGGTTACGTGAAGCATAAAAGGTTGAGAACCACTGATATATATATGTTTTATTTTATTCCCATTGTTATACTATAACTATTGTTTTATCTATCTATACAAGGGGTACGCCAGTTACATACACATTTCCAGGGGGTACGTGAAGCATAAAAGGTTGAGAACCACTGATATATATGTTTTATTTTATTCCCATTGTTATACTATAACTATAGTTTTATCTATCTATACAAGGGGTACGCCAGTTACATACACATTTCCAGGGGGTACGTGAAGCATAAAAGGTTGAGAACCACTGATATATATGTTTTATTTTATTCCCATTGTTATACTATAACTATAGTTTTATCTATCTATACAAGGGGTACGCCAGTTACATACACATTTCCAGAGGATACGAGAAGCATAAAAGGTTGAGAACCACTGATATATATGTTTTATTTTATTCCCATTGTTATACTATAACTATAGATTTATCTATCTATACAAGGGGTATGCCAGTTACATACACATTTCCAGGGGGTACGTGAAGCATAAAAGGTTGAGAACCACTGATATATATGTTTTATTTTATTCCCATTGTTATACTATAACTATAGTTTTATCTATCTATACAAGGGGTACGCCAGTTACATTCACATTTCCAGGGGGTACGTGAAGCATAAAAGGTTGAGAACCACTGATATATATGTTTTATTTTATTCCCATTGTTATACTATAACTATAGTTTTATCTATCTATACAAGGGGTACGCCAGTTACATTCACATTTCCAGGGGTTACGTGAAGCATAAAAGGTTGAGAACCACTGATATATATGTTTTATTTTATTCCCATTGTTATACTATAATTATAGTTTTATCTATCTATACAAGGGGTACGCTAGTTACATTCACATTTCCAGGGGGTACGTGAAGCATAAAAGGTTGAGAACCACTGATATATATGTTTTATTTTATTCCCATTGTTATACTATAACTATAGTTTTATCTATCTATACAAGGGGTACGCCAGTTACATACACATTTCCAGGGGGTACGTGAAGCATAAAAGGTTGAGAACCACTGATATATATGTTTTATTTTATTCCCATTGTTATACTATAACTATAGTTTTATCTATCTATACAAGGGGTACGCCAGTTACATTCACATTTCCAGGGGTTACGTGAAGCATAAAAGGTTGAGAACCACTGATATATATGTTTTATTTTATTCCCATTGTTATACTATAACTATAGTTTTATCTATCTATACAAGGGGTACGCCAGTTACGTACACATTTCCAGGGGATACGAGAAGCATAAAAGTTTGAGAACCACTGATATATGTTTTATTTTATTCCCATTGTTATACTATAACTATAGATTTATCTATCTATACAAGGGGTATGCCAGTTACATACACATTTCCAGGGGATACGAGAAGCATAAAAGGTTGAGAACCACTGATATATATGTTTTATTTTATTCCCATTGTTATACTATAACTATAGTTTTATCTATCTATACAAGGGGTATGCCAGTTACATTCACATTTCCAGGGGGTACGTGAAGCATAAAAGGTTGAGAACCACTGATATATATGTTTTATTTTATTCCCATTGTTATACTATAACTATAGTTTTATCTATCTATACAAGGGGTACGCCAGTTACATACACATTTCCAGGGGTTACGTGAAGCATAAAAGGTTGAGAATCACTGATATATATGTTTTATTTTATTCCCATTGTTATACTATAACTAAAGTTTTATCTATCTATACAAGGGGTACGCCAGTTACATACACATTTCCAGGGGGTACGTGAAGCATAAAAGGTTGAGAACCACTGATATATATGTTTTATTTTATTCCCATTGTTATACTATAACTATAGTTTTATCTATCTATACAAGGGGTACGCCAGTTACATACACATTTCCAGGGGGTACGTGAGGCATAAAAGGTTGAGAACCACTGCAATAAGGTATTGCTAGAGGAGAGTCTATCCCAGCAAAACCTTCATGAATATGAATGTTTTTATGTTTTCCCTCAGGATCCATATCTCTTAAGAAAAATTTTTTGTTGGGGGGGGGAGGGGAAGGGCGGATGAGTGACTGGATCGAGCTGGAATGAAACGGAATACTCTTCTGGTATAATTTTTTTCTCTCCGTTTAAATGCTCTTTAAAAAATTCCTTAAAATGTACGTGTTAATATATTTAAAAATTCTTTTGTAAATGAGAAATTTAAATTTTATTATGAATTGTAAAATTTAAATTTCTCATGTATAAATAAATTAGTCTTAATGACATTATATAATTGTAATTCCACAGGCGAGTCTATTACTCTTGGGGATGATTGATATTCCAAATATTAATTGAAGTTATAAATATTTAAGAATATTATACATTTTATTATCAAATATTTTTCTTATTCAAGAAATGTATAATTAAAAAATATAAGAATTATGCTATAAAATTTTTTATTGTGCTATAAAATTGTTGAATATTAGAATTATAGAGCAATTCTAACATTTAAATTAAATTAAATTTTTTTAATAAAATTAAATTTTTAAATTAAAAAATTAAAAAATTGTTTAATATGTTAAAGTTATAGCACAATAAAATTATAGTATATTATAGAAAATATTAGAATTATAGCACAATTCTTACATTTTAATTTAAAAATTTAAAAATTAAATTTTAAAATTTCAAAATTTAAGTTAATAAATATTTAAAAAATTAAAAAATTAATTTTTTATTTAGTGAGTGTAAAATTTCAAATTTTGAATGAAATTCTTTAAATGAAAATTTATTTGTTATGTATAAGTTAAAATTGCAAAATGCAATAATAAATTTAACTGAAAAAAAAATATATATACATTTTCACCTCCGTTCGTGTTATTAGCATTCTCCAAAGAAGCGAGGAACTTCCTCCCCCGTGCTCTCCCCCTCCCTTTAGATTCAGTCCTGCAGCTAAGCAATGTGTAGAGCTCTCCTGCAAACTTGAAAACTGACTCACCTCGCACAATCTCCACGTGTGTGGGAGTGCATGGATTCTGGGATTACCATAGATTCCACTTGTAACGAAAGCGGATTTAAAAATAGGTTCCCCAAGGACATCCTGCACTCAAGCAGCAGAGAGCCGTGGGAAACAGAGGAAGAAGACTTAGCAAAGATCGCTTACAACATCACTTAACTCTTACATAACCAACGAAGGAAGATGGGGGAGGCAATATTGTGATCCCCGACCTTGTTTTCTGAAAATTTCTGCCAAACCATTAGTATGAAAAATTCAAAGATATATTACATGCAACAATGCATAATTTGCATTGCACATATTTTTGCTAAATTGAACATACCCCCTCAAGCAGCTGCTTGCCTCAGAGGTCTGACAGGAGCCTGTCAGTTTATATGCCACAGTAGGTGATCTGAGAGGATGGCAGGACCTCAGCAGAAAAACGACACACACATCCGTAGCCTAAATCCGGGGCTCGAACCCAGGTCCCTTAGATCAGTAGCCAAGCGTGCTTATAATAATAAAAATAAATATCCCCTCAAGCTGCTGCTTGCCACAGAGGTCTGACAGGAGCCCGTCAGTTTATATGCCATAATAGAAGGTCTGTGAGGCTGGCAGGACCTCAGCAGAAAAACGACACAAACAGCCATGTCTTACCCTGGGCTCGAACCCAGGTCCCTTAGATCAGTAGCGGGGCTCGAACCCAGGGTTGGGTTGGGTTGTTTTACCTCTGAGCGGCACTTTTTTGCACACCATGGGCTAAATGGCCAGGTCACGTGGACCCCGAAGGCTCAGAGAAGGTTGGGGGAGGGGACCCACTGGAACAGCTGTTGGGAGACAGATGGTAGCCTCCCGTCAAGGCCATCCAGCGTGTTCTTTAACGTGCACAGGGTATGGCTCTCCCGCACACGGGGCCACGGCTTAACGTCCCATCCGACGGACGGCGGCCTTTACAAGCCCATCGGTGTCCCCTACTGACCGTGGGCAGGGCGGGGAATTTTGCGGAGACTCGAACCCAGGTCCCTTAGATCAGTAGTCAAGCGCGCTAACCACTCGGCCATAGGCATACTTTTTTATTATCTCAGATATATAATTTTTTGATATCGCACAATTTTAATTCGGTCTTTCTAATCCACAAAATTATATATAACACCAAGACTCAAATGAAGACATAATAATAGAATACAATGTTCGAATGCTACAGATATTCTTTTCATATTAGCTACAATGTCAAATGTATTATTTGACGCAGTTTGCCAAATTTTTGTTGGGGGGGGGGAGGTGGGAGGGGGACAGCTTTGAGATTTATCTCCGCAAGATTCCCCTCCCTGCCCACGGTCAGTAGGGGACACCGATAGGCTTGGAAGGGCCGCCGCCCGTCGTATGGGACGTTAAGCCGTGGCTCCGTGTATGTGAGAGAGCCATACCTTGTGCACGTTAACGAACACACTGGATGGCCTTGACGGGAGGTCTCGTCACACCATCTGTCTCCCAACAGTGTTCCAGCGGGTCCCCTTCCCCAACCTTCTTTGTGCCCTCGGGGTCTTTGTGACCTGGACATTTAACCCATGGTGTGCAAAAAATGCCGCTCAGAGGTAAAACAACCAAATGTTTCTATTTCATATTTATGGAAAATTGTCACTGGGCATAATAGATGTCATTCAAATTTCTCGAAATCGCAATTTTGAACAACATTCCTTTAATTCTCAAAAAATCTTGAGAACTGAAACATTTAACAGCAGCGTTATATAAGAATTTATATCAGAAGTTAAAATGCAAATTACAGCAAAATGTTTACGTAGGCTTCTAAAATCACATTAAAAAATAATTATTCTTTTAGTTTTTTTAATTTTGAAGAAAATGATATCGATTAAGTTGCTTTGTATGCTGAGCGACACTCTTTTGCACACAATGGACAAAATGGCCAGGTCACAAGGACCCCGAAGGCCCAGAGAAGGTTGGACGAGGGGACCCACTGGACAGCTGTTAAGAGAAAGATGGTAACCTCTCGTCAAGGCCATCCAGCGTGATCTTTAACGTGCACAGGGTATGGCTTTTTCCGCACACGGGGCCACGGCTTAAATGTCACATCCGACGGACGTTGACCTTTCCAATCCCATCGGTGTCCCCTACTGACCGTGGAGTATTGCGGAGATAAATCTCAACGCAGACACTTGGGATTCGAACCTGAAGACTGATTACGAGCCAAACACTTTACCGACAGAATGAACCACCTGCTTAAAATGTTCAGGCTTAGTATTAAAACATCATCTGCCATTTAACGCACGAGTTTCAATAAATCTTTAAATGTAAAATTAATATTGTTTAATCGAGGATTCGATAGATTTGATTGAGATGAACAATTTATCCCGTGTTCCTTAAAAAGCAGGGGCGGGGGGGGTCAGTCGGTAGCGCGTCAGGCTCGTAATCTGTAGTTCCCAGGTTCGAGTCCCAGCTCGGTCAGCGTTGAGGTTTATCTCCGCAAAATTCCCCGCCCTACCCACGGTCAGTAGGGGACACCGATGGGTTTGGAAAGGCCGCCGTCCGTCGGATGGGACGTTAAGCCGTGGCCCCGTGTGCGGGAGAGCCATACCCTGTACACGTTAAAGAACACGCTGGATGGCCTTGACGGGAGGCTACCATCTGTTTCCCAACAGCTGCTCCAGTTGGTCTCCTTCCCCAAACTTCTCTGAGCCTTCGGGGTCCATGTAACCTGGCCATTTAGCCCATTGTGTACAAAAACAATGGGCTAAATGGGCAAAAACAATGGGCAAAAAAGTGCCGCTCAGAGGTAAAACAACCCAACCCAACTTAAAAAGCTTAAAACGTTCGCAGTTTCGAGTCCCAGCTGGTCCAGCGTTGACACTTATCTCCGCTTACTTATCTTTAAAAAACTTGCAAAATGAAAGGTCTTTAAGTGATGCCATTCCATTCGCGAAACGTCTCCCAATGCATTTGGCAATGCTTTTGTTGTACAACATTAATGAATTAATATTTATTAGTGTTGTGTATTGGCAGTGAATCTCGGCAGTGCTTCAAGAATAGAATTTAAAGGATTCCTCATTCAAGCTCACTTCACCAATTCAACTCTCGTCAAGGGAGGAACTTTCATCTCAACGCCAGATCAGAGCAAACTTTTGGGATGCGGAGGAGGCACTCAGGTAAGCTGCTTCACTCTTAGATGCATTTCTTTCATTAATCATTAAATATGCGTTCATGGAATGCCTTATTAACATGCATTAGACAAGGTGGGGGGGTAATGTACAATTGTGATTATAATATGTGATTACAATGTAATACGTGATTACAATCTGTTGCAATATACAATGCGATTATAATATACAATGCGATTGTAATATACAATGTGATTATAATATACAAGTGATTACAATGTGATTGTAATATACAAGTGATTACAATGTGATTATAATATACAAGTGATTACAATGTGATTATAATATACAATCGATTACATGTGATTATAATATACAACGTGATTACAATGTGATTATAATATACAATGTGATTACAATATGATTATAATATACAACGTGATTACAATGTGATTATAATATACAATTTGATTACAATGTGATTACAATATACAAGTGATTACAATGTGATTGTAATATAAAAGTGATTACAATGTGATTATAATATACAAGTGATTACAATGTGATTATAATATACAATGTGATTACAATGTGATTATAATATACAATGTGATTACAATGTGATTGTAATATACAAGTGATTACAATGTGATTATAATATACAAGTGATTACAATGTGATTATAATATACAATGTGATTACAATGTGATAATAATATACAAGTGATTACAATGTGATTGTAATATACAAGTGATTACAATGTGATTATAATATAAAATATGATTACAATGTGATTATAATATACAATGTGATTACAATGCAATTACAATATAGAACGTGATTATAATGTAACTGAAATATACAATGTGAGTACATTATAATTACAACATACAGTATGATTACAATGTGACTACAATATAATTACAATGTACAATGTGATTACAAATGATCGATGACGTTTCAAAAATTTATTTTCAAAATAACTAAAAGACATGAAGGAATGGAATTTATCCCATTGTAAAGAACAGCTTCAAAAGTTTTCGTGATAACCAATTAAAGTTTAAAATCTGCTCCGTTTCTTAATCTATATTCCTGAAAGCGATGTTTAGTTTGGTCTGCAACATTCTCTAATCATTCGACGATCAATTTTCCTACTAGTGATTCTTATTCTCTCTCTTAAATTTCACAAAGTTGCAGGCAGTGGTAAAACATAAACTTCGTTTTTGACAAAACCTGACAGAAGGAATCGAACACGGGTGGTAGAAGTTCATCTGGTGAACGCAAAGGAACGAAATAAAAAAATAGAAGGACACACGAGAAGCAGGTGCGATGAGAGCATAACAGAATACACCTTTTCCGCCTAAGTGTGATGCAATTATTGGCCCACGCACTTTTGCCACGACAAAAATAGAATGTTAAGAACTGAGTGTACTTGTTTAAGCCATCATTTAGCTTATTTAGAAATGAATTTTTAAATACTAATATATTTCTTATATTATATATACTTAATATATTTCTCTCTCTCAGCTGATAAACTGTAGCAGCTCTGTTATGCTGTACAGTTCGTGCTAACAAACACCTGTCCCTGTTGGGGCGGGGATGGCTCAGTCGGTAGCGCGCCAGGCTCGTAATCTGTAATTCCCAAGTTCGACGCGCCAGGCTCGTAATCTGTAATTCCCAGGTTCGAGTCCCAGCTGGGTCAGCGTTGAGATTTCTCTCCGCAAAATTCCCCGCCCTGCTCACGGTCAGTAGGGGACACCGATGGGCTTGGAAAGGCCGCCGTCCGTCGGATGGGACGTTAAGCCGTGGCCCCGTGTGCGGGAGAGACATACCCTGTGCACGTTAAAGAACACGCTGGATGGCCTTGACGGGAGGCTACCATCTGTCTCCCAACAGCTGTTCTAGTGGGTCTCCTCCCCCAATTTTCTCTGTGCTTTTCGGGGTCCATGTGACCTGGCCATTTAGCCCACGGTGTGCAAAAAAAGTGCCGCTCAGAGGTAAAACAACCCAACCCAGAATAGGAACGTACTGGGATTTCAACCCATCTCTCCTCCCCAAAAAATGAAATCCGTCGTTTTATACGAGATATCTGAAACTTGTCTATCTGCTTTGAAAATCCAAAGTAGCTGTCTTTGTATAATTTTATTTTCGACATTAAATATAGGTTAAAAACCTATTGTAAATTTTTATTCCGTATGGAACATCGTTTTAATCTTTCTTGTCTGGTGGAATATTTTAAGAATTGGCAAAACATACTCAAAGTCTTATGATCAGACCTGCCTGACCCCCCCTACCGAAATTTATCTCCGCAAAATTTCCCCGCCCTGCCCACGGTCAGTAGGGGACACCGATGGGTTTGAAAAGGCCGCCGTCCGTCGGATGGGACGTTAAGCCGTGGCCCATGTGCGGGAGAGCCATACCCTGTGCACGTTAAAAAACACGCTGGATGGCCTTGACGGGAGGCTACCATCTGTTACCCAACAGCTGCTCCAGTGGGTCTCCTCCCCTAACCTTCTCTGAGCCTTCGGGGTCCGTGTGACCTGGCCATTTAGCACATAGTGTGCAAAAAAGTGCCGCTCAGAGGTAAAATAATCCAATCCAATCCAAACCCCCTATCGAAACTAAATTCTGGGTACGTGCTTGCGCCAGAGTGTGTTGAAAATTGAAAATAAACTTCTCATCCTGTATTTCATTTTCATGGTTGTTAATGGTTTGTGTTTTAATGCGCATAATTTTTTATGAAACATTATTTATTTTCATGATTTCTTTTCCGAATTATTCAGTCACAAATATATTGATATTATGAGTATATAGTTAATTTTTTTTATTTAAAATTAGAAGTTAACAAGAGTTTAGAATTATCCATTACTTTTGTGTGAAATTTGTCTATTGTAAAAAAAATTAAAAACGAATTACATAGAAATTTCGACTTAAAGAATTTCGAATTAATCAGGATTTTTTCTGTAGTGCTATTTTATGAAAAGCGTTTGAATAATAATGGAACAAATGTCATTTTTTCGTATTTGTCCTAAAACAATGATTTTTTAAATGCAGAATTCGTTGACACATGTTGATGATCTTTCGAAGAGTGAAGTTATCGCCATCTGGCAGCCACCTTCAAATTTCAATGAGAAAGTGATATTCAAGTGAGTAAAACTGTTTTAGAAAAAGAAAAGTCTTTTAGCAAGAAAAATTATTCTGCAATAAAAAATATAGCAAAATATTTTTTTCGGGTGTATTTGAATTTCTTAGGGATTATTCCAAAATGTAGCCGTCCCATGGCCGAGTGGTTATCGCGCTTGGCTACTGATCTAAGGGACCTACCTGGGTTGGAGCCCCGGATAAGGCATGGTTGTATGTGTTGTTTTTCTGCTGAGGTCCTGCCATCCTCTCAGATCTTCTATTTTGGCATATAAACTGACAGGCTTCTCTCAGACCTCTGTGGCAAGCAGCTGCTTGAGCGGGTATTTATTTTTTTGCCGTCCCATGGCCGAGTGGTTAGCGCGCTTGGCTACTGATCTAAGGGATCTGGGTTCGAGCCCCGGATAAGGCATGGTTGTATGTGTTGTTTTTCTGCTGAGGTCCTGCAATCCTCTCAGATCTTCTATTTTGGCATATAAACTGACAGGCTTCTCTCAGACCTCTGTGGCAAGCAGCTGATTGAGGGGGTATTTATTTTTTAGCCGTTCTATGGCCGAGTGGTTAGCGCGCTTGGCTACTGATCTAAGGGACCTGGGTTCGAGCCCCGGATAAGGCATGGTTGTATGTGTTGTTTTTCTGCTGAGGTCCAGCCATCCTCTCAGATCTTCTATTTTGGCAGATAAACTGACAGGATTCTGTCAGACCTCTGTGGCAAACAGCTGCTTGAGGGGGTATTTATTTTAGCCGTCCCATGGCCGAGTGGTTAGCGCGCTTGGCTACTGATCTAAGGGACCTGGGTTCGAGCCCCGGATAAGGCATGGTTGTATGTGTTGTTTTTCTGCTGAGGTCCTGCCATCCTCTCAGATCTTCTATTTTGGCATATAAACTGACAGGCTTCTCTCACACCTCTGTGGCAAGCAGCCGCTTGAGGGGGTATTTATTTTAGCCGTCCCATGGCCGAGTGGTTAGCGCGCTGGCTACTGATCTAAGGGACCTGGGTTCGAGCCCCGGATAAGGCATGGTTGTATGTGTTGTTTTTCTGCTGAGGTCCTGCCATCCTCTCAGATCTTCTATTTTGGCATATAAACTGACAGGCTCCTCTCAGACCTCTGTGGCAAGCAGCTGCTTGAGCGGGTATTTATTTTTTAGCCGTCCCATGGCCGAGTGGTTAGCGCGTTTGGCTACTGATCTAAGGGACCTGGGTTCGAGCCCCGGATAAGGCATGGTTGTATGTGTTGTTTTTCTGCTGAGGTCCTGCATCCTCTCAGATCTTCTATTTTGACATATAAACTGACAGGCTCCTGTCAGACCTCTGTGGCAAGCAACTGCTTGAGTGGTATTTATTTTGTAGCCGTCCCATGGCCGAGTGGTTAGCGCGCTTGGCTACTGATCTAAGAGACCTGGGTTCGAGCCCCGGATAAGGCATGGTTGTATGTGTTGTTTTTCTGCTGAGGTCCTGCCATCCTCTCAGATCTTCTATTTTGGCATATAAACCGACAGGCTCCTGTCAGACCTCTGTGGCAAGCAGCTGCTTGAGGGGGTATTTATTTTTTTTTATTCCCAAATGTGCAATATTTGGAACCACCGTTCCGGTTATTAAAATCGTTGGGGAGGTTTTTTTTGTACATCTTGCCTTCCCCTCTCTCCCTCATCTTTCAACTTACCCTGCATTTTAAAAATCTTTTCAGGTTTTTATCAGTGCCATTAATAAAGATTTAAATTTCTGGAAATTCCTGTTTTTTGGTTCACTTGAATCTGAATATGTTATTGTTCCTGTAGACCATCTAGATTTAATCTAGTCTCTAACGTATCTAGAAAACACTTAATTGTAAAATATTTCTCTGGGTCAGTTTTAGTCAGCAAATATTTTCGAGTAGGTGAAGTTAATGTCCGACACAAACTGTATGTCACATGGACCTCTCATAGATAAACTGTTTGGCCAAAAGTCTGTCATTTAAACTTCTCCCATAAGGTGCAAGATTGACCATTCATTTATCTGAAACTCGTAAGATGTCCTATGACCGACCATTTACTCATTTGGACCATTTCTACCATTTGGACCTCTCTTAGATGATTTGAGAATGATCATGAATCATTTGAACCTCTTCCATGTGGGTCCATGGCTAACTGTTCGTTCTTTGGACGTCTTGAAGAGGTGGTTTGTGACTGATCATTTGCAATTTGGACTTCTTGCAGCGGGACTGACTGACCATTTGCAATTTAGTCTTCTTGAAGCGGGACTGTGACTGATTATTTTCAATTTAGTCTTCTTGTAGTGGGACTGTGACTGACCATTTTCAATTTAGACTTCTTTCAGCGGGACTATGAGTGATCATTTTCAATTTGGACTTCTTGTAGCGGGACTGACTGACCATTTGCAATTTAGTCTTCTTGCAGCGGGACTGTGACTGATTATTTTCAATTTAGTCTTCTTGTAGTGGGACTGTGACTGACCATTTTCAATTTAGACTTCTTTCAGCGGGACTATGAGTGATCATTTTCAATTTGGACTTCTTGTAGCGGGACTGACTGACCATTTGCAATTTAGTCTTCTTGCAGCGGGACTGTGACTGATTATTTTCAATTTAGTCTTCTTGTAGTGGGACTGTGACTGACCATTTTCAATTTAGACTTCTTTCAGCGGGACTATGAGTGATCATTTTCAATTTGGACTTCTTGCAGCAGGACTGTGACTGATCATTTTCAATTTGGTCTTGCAGTGGGATTGTGACTGACCATTTGCAATTTCGACTTCTTGCCGAAGGACTGTTACTGATCATCCACATTTTTACCTCTCCCAAAGAGTTCCTAACTAACTGTGTGTAATGCGGACCTCTTTAAAATGATTCATAACTGACCATCCGTGATGCATAAATCGCCCGGAGAGTACTAGATTGATTTCATGTCATTTCTACGCATTCTCATCTGATCACCCAAATTTTGAGATTAATCCGAAAAGGATTTTAGTTATTTGAAAATTTTATCATACTTTATTTTTCCCTTAATATAAAATACTAGTTAAATCCTGAAAAACGTTTAGTGTGAAACTTCAATCCAGTCATAACTTTTTCCATCGACAATGTACTGTTCCATTCGCAACACTCCATCGATAACATGGGGCGGGGGTGGCTCAGTCGGTAGCGCGCCAGTCTCGTAATCTGTAGTTCCCAGGTTCGAGTCCCAGCTGGGTCAGCGTTGAGATTTATCTCCGCAAAATTCCCCGCCCTGCCCACGGTCAGTAGGGGACACCGATGGGCTTGGAAAGGCCGCCGTCCGTCGGATGGGACGTTAAGCCGTGGCCCCGTGTGCGGGGGAGCCATACCCTGTGCACGTTAAAGAACACGCTGGATGGCCATGACGGGAGGCTACCATCTGTCTCCCAACAGCTGTTCCAGTGGGTCCCTTCCCCCAACTTTCTCTGAGCCTTCGGGGTCCATGTGACCTGGCCATTTAGCCCATGGTGTGCAAAAATGTGCCGCTCAGAGGTAAAACAACCCAACCCATCGATAACGTGGGGAGAGGGTGGCTCAGTCGGTAGTGCACCAGGCTCGTAATCTGCAATTCCCATTTTCGAGTTTCAACTGGTCCAGTCGTTGAGATTTATCTCCGCAAAAATCTTCGCACTGTCCACGGTCAGTAGGGGACACTGATGGTGTTAGTAAAGGCCGCCGTCCGTCGAATCGGACGTTAAGCCGTGGTCCGTATATGTAGAGTCATAATCTAAGCACGTTGAAGACACGCTGGATGCCCTTGACGAGAGCCTACCATCTACCTCCCAACAGCTGCTCCAGTGGGTCCTCTTCCCCAACCTTCTCTGAGTCCTCGGGGTTTTTGTGACCTGATCGTTTAGCCCATTGTGTTCAAAAAGGACAGTTCAGATGTGACCTGATCGTTTAGCCCATTGTGTTCAAAAAGGACAGTTCAGATGTGAAACAATCTAACCTAACTCCATCGATATCCTACTACTCCATTCATAAAGTAGGCGATGGCAGTGTCCCCAGATTTTTCGGGGGGCGGGGGTGGCTCAGTCGGTAGCGCGCCAGGCTCGTAATCTGTAGTTCCCAGGTTAGAGTCTCAGCTGGGTCAGCGTTGAGATTTCTCTCCGCAAATTTCCCCGCCCTGCCCACGGTCAGTAGGGGACACCGATGGGCTTGGAAAGGCCGCCGTCCGTCGGATGGGACGTTAAGCCGTGGCCCCGTGTGCGGGAGAGCCATACCCTGTGCACGTTAAAGAACACGCTGGGTGGCCTTGACGGGAGGCTACCATCTGTCTCCCAACAGCTGTTCCAGTGGGTCCCCTCCCCCAACCTTCTCTGAGCCTTCGGGGTCCTTGTGACCTGGCCATTTAGCCCATGGTGTGCAAAAAAGTGCCGCTCAGAGGTAAAACAACACAACCCAACCCAGATTTTTCGGACACTTTCCGAGGAATCACTCCCGACCACGGCAGCTAGAAACCCGATCTGTTAATCCAAACAGGTCCTAAGTGGGATACCCTGCCATATTTGGGACCGATTACCCGCGTAATCACAGAAAACGGAAAATTTCCGTAACCAATGACGTCAGTTCGCCCTTTCGGAATATAGCTATTATATGATGATGTAATTAGATTCTTTCTTGAAGTTCTGTAATATACATAAATTGGTATATATTAAAATAATGAAATTTAAAATTTCCTTTGAAAATTGTTTTTCTAGGGCTACTGTATGTCAGAGATTCGACACCTTTTGGGTTGGTATTGAATCAGATCCAGTTGTAGTGCCAAGTATTCATTCAAATCGAGTGGCAGTTGCAGATATTCAATCGAATTCAGTTGCAGATATTCAATCGAATTCAGTTGCAGTTTCAGGAGAAGACCTAGTAAGATCAACTGAAATAGTAAGAAAATTTTTGATATTTCGATCAGTTCTATTTCTAGCCTTAATCGTTTCTTTTTCAATCGTTTTTTTCTAACCTTAATCGTTTCTATTTCAAAATTATCATCATCATCATCATCCTCAAGCAGCCACGGGCTACGGAGGTCCAACCAGACCGTGCAATTTAGTTCTCCAAGCAAGTCTATCCTGAGCTACATCTACTGCATCTGGCCACTGCACACCAATTCTAACAAGCTCCAGTTTGACATTGTCTGCCCACCGCATCCTAGGTCTCCCCTTCTTTCTGACTCCTTTAGGCACACTGTTCATAACCCTATTCGCCAATCTATAATTATTCATACGGGCAACATGGCCAAACCAACGGAGTCTCTCTCTGCACAATATGCTGCTTAAAGGAGGTTGCAAACTCCTTTGCCTAATCTCATCATTAGTTACAAAGTTGAACCACCTAATGCCCAATGCTTAAAATGTTATGTAAAGATCATAGCACCTGACCTTCATGATATTTTCGTCTCCTAGTACTCTACTAAGAGTAGGGGACACCTCACTCCGTCGGGGACGGGGGTGGCTCAGTCGGTAGCGCGCATTGTAGCGTAATCTGTTACACGTTTAATTAAAAATGCAGTCTATTTTTTCTTTTTAAATAGAAACATTAATTGTGGGCAAGTTATTGTGGACAATTGTGAACATGTTAAAACAATTTCAATGGTTAATAATGCCACTTGAAGAAATAAATATATTATATTTATTCTTTAAGGTGCGCAGAAAATGGTTTTCCTGAAAGAGCATGCTCAACAGCAGAAGCATTTAAAGCTTCGAGCTCGATCCTCCTAGTCGAGTTGGATTCGGTTGTTTTACCTCTAAGTGGCACTTTTTGCACACAATGGGTTAAACGTCCAGGTCAAAAGGACTCCACACGTTGTGTTGTTCATATCTGAACCGCACTTTTGTGCTCAAAATAGGCTAAATGTCCAGTCACAAGGACCCCGAGGGCTCAGAGAAGGAACCCACTAGACTGCTATTAGGAGACAGATGGTAGCCTTCCGTCAAGACCATCCAGCGGGTTTTTTAACGTGCACAGGGTATGGTTCTCCCGCAGACGGGGCCACGGCTTAACGTCCCATCCGACGGACGGCGGCCTTATCCAAGCCCATCGCTGTCCCCTAATGACCGTGGGCAGGGCGGGGAGTTTTGCGGAAATGAATTTCAACGCTGACCCAGCTGGGACTCGAACCTGGGAACTGCAGATTACGAGTCTGGCCGCTACCGACTGAGCCACCCCCGTCCCCGACGGACGGCGGTGTCCCCTACTCTTAGTAGAGTACTAGGAGACGAAAGTATCATGAATGTCAGATGCTATGATCTTTACATAACATTTTGAGCACAGTATAATTTTGAAATCCTGTTACCAACGATTGAGCCTGCCATTTTCAGATGTAGAGTCAGAAAAATATAAGCAGATAAAACTAGAATGATGTGTATCGCCGCTGGTGCATATGAGAATCTTGTTTTCAAAGAGAAAGAAGTTTTTCTTGTTTCATTCCTTAAAAGTTTTAATTTGAGCTAGCGGATGATGGGGAAAATGTAAATAGTATTTCATTAGTAATTATAAAACGTAAAAGTATTCGTCTTTTAATTCTTAAATCCAAAAAGTTGCATTTCCCACACCTCTCTCAGAAAAGTGGGTAGATTATTGCTCTCAGTGGAATATCTCTTAAAATTACCTCTAATTTTTCAAATTTTTATTTAATACATGATATTTGTAAAACTTAGCAAGAACCCAAATCATCAGATCTGCCATCAATGCCCCTAACAGTGCATAGTGTTCTGTGAGATTTCAAAAGAAGTTGTTGCTGCTGCACTTATGCCAATAGCAAAGTTCAATCGATCAAATATGAAGTCAAGAAAGAGGGGGCACTTCAAAGGCATGCCCACCGGCTCCAGGGTAGTCGCAATGGACATGCACTGCACGGTACCCAATACGATAACCATAGCAAGGTGCCCTGCCATCATAGTTTATATGATGGAGTAATTATTAGTTGCAAATAATGTTTGTTTCTAACCGTCAAATACATAGGGATCTTGGCATTGATCATATACTCATATTAAACTTTACTCGAAAAGGTTTTTCGAGGCGGTTTTAAATAATCGAAATGAGATTATTTCCTCCCTTATGGATTATAAACATGAGGTTTTAAACAGATATAAGAGGCCTAAGAGCATTGCTTTCTCTCGGGAAAGCTTTGCGCTTTAGCTCTATTTTACTGCTTTTGTTTTTTGCTGTCTAGCCCCTCGGGGCCCACTCTTTGTGGGTTGGGTTGTTTTACCTCTGAGCGGCACTTTTTTACACACCATGGGCTAAATGGCCAGGTCACGTGACACGAAGGTTGCCAGATCACTAATTTCTAAAAAAATCGTTGCCAGATATTTTTTCTGAATTCTGTAATCAACCATAGTGTTCGGATACTTTTTTGAGCGACTGTACATCGAAAGTCAATGTACGATCTATCAAATCAATCTACGATTGCAAGAACACAAGGTTGATTCAATATCTAAAGAACCCTCTCGGACCATTTCAAGTCCAAAGTGTTCATTTGGCATCCCTGGTTTCTCCATTAAAAAAGAAATGGATATTGCGGCTCAAAACATAACTGCCTCAGAATTCATTTACAAGCACTATAAAGAACATGTGAAGATCTTCAAGTGTGAATCTTTTGAGAGCAAGTTGTGAAGAACGACTGCTGCCTTTTGTGTTCCCGAAGTTTCGCATTTTGAGGCAGTGCAACTTCAAAATGTAACGGAAGTTCTCATCTCGGAATTGTTCGCCATTGACTTGGCACTTAAATGGTGCATTAAGCAGTCACACCAAAAAAATAGTTTAACAGACAGCAGTTCCTCTTTACATTTTCTTGAAGGTGACCCCTGCCGATCCAGAAATAATAGAATTTTTCAGAGCATTTTAAAATCCTCAGCAATTATCATGAAAAATGGTGCAGAATTTATACTACAATGGATCCCTGCACATGTGGGGATCCAGGGTAATGAATTCGCTGACCTTTTGGCAAAAGCAGCACTCTTGCATGAAAAATCTCTCTACTCCTACATGGGAAATACACACCTCAAGAAGTGAATCAAGAAAAAATTAAACGAAACATTTCAACAACATTTTGAGGTATTAACTTCTGGGAGATTGAATCATCGAAGCATGATTGAGAATGGGATTTCTCCCTTTCGAAACTTTGGTTTGACCAGAAGGAACTTAATCTGTATCGCCAGGCTCAGAACGGGCTCGACTTTATTAAACGATTCCTTATTCAAAATGAAAAAAAGTAAATATCCGAACTGTGTTCATTGCAGTGTGGAAGAAAAAGTATCATATGTGCTTCTTAATTGCGGAGAATGTGAAAATCAAGGGAGAGAATTAATAAACAGTCTAAAGAGAAAGAATATTATCGAATTAAGTCTTAAAAGTCTATTAGGCCAATAAGATCCTTCTTTAAGAAGATTTTGTTTTAAAGAAACTTTGAAATTTCTTCATAATTGTGATCTTTTCAAAAGAATTTATAGAAACTTTGAACTAAGGGGAAATCTAGCTTTTTGGCAAGATTTCGAAAAGTCCCAAGTTTCCAGTAACAAGTTTCTTTAAGAAGATTTTGTTTCCAAGAAACTTTGAAATTTCTTCATAATTGGGATCTTTTCAAAAGAATTTAAAGAAACTTTGAACTAAGGGGAAATCTTGCTTTTTGGCAAGATTTCGAAAAGTCCCAAGTTTCCAGTAACAAGTCCCCTCGATAACAGCTCCGCTGTTTCATTTTTTTCAGTGATCTGTAAAGATATGTATATATTAAAACTACTAAGTATTTGAAAAATGAGAATTATAATATTTCATTAGTACCAATCAAAGTAAAATAGAGTTTTCCAATTATCATTTTCATTGCTTGCAATGGAAACTTCATGACGTTCACATTCCACCACGAAAAATTCATATTTCTATCATTAATACATCGTTGCAATATTCGTTTCAAATTTTGGAATTTTCGAACTTTTTCACCGTTACTGGGCGCAATTATGGTTTTCGAAAGATTTAAAATATGTGAATCATAATATTTTATCAATTCCTATCTAACCCAAAATTTTTTTTCATTTATCTCTAAAAACAATTATCTGTTAAAACTAATACGGTGCGTTTTCCCACCCCTTCTGGGTCTAAGGGGTCAACTCATTGTTGGCAATGAAAACTTCGTGACCTTCACATTGCCCCACCAAAATTTCAAATCTCTAGCATAAATACATCATTTGCAACATTCATTTGAAATTTTGGAATTTTCAAACATTTCCACCGCTAGAGGGCGCAATTATATCTTTAGAGAGATTCGGAAAGTGCGTATCGTAATATTTCATCAATACCTATCCAACACAAAAATAATTTTTAATTTATCTCTGTAAAGAAAAAAATTCGTTGTCTACAGACAGACAGACAGACGAGAAAGCGAAACTATTATCTCGTTTTCAAAGAAAAGGAGATAAATTATTTTTAATAATTTAAATTTTTAGAACCCCAAGATCATTTTATTTATGGTCTGTGGGATCTAAAAATTTAAATTATTAAAAATCCAAATGTAAGGTAATAATTTTGGTTTGACCGCGTGAAATCAAAATTATTATATTTTGCTACAGAATAAAAATATGTGCGTTTAATTCAAAGGATTATTTTAGTTTTACAGTGTATACAGTACACCTATAAAAAAAACATTTAGCTAAAAGTTAATAACTTCACAAGCAAACAAAATCGTATGGTGTAAATGTAATTCCTTAGAATAAGGGTTCTCAACGTGGAGTACGCGGGAAAATTTTTTGCAGTACAGTCGCTCAAAAAAGTATCCGAACACTATGGTTGATTACAGAATTCAGAAAAAATATCTGGCAACGATTTTTTTTAGAAATTAGTGATCTGGCAACCTTCGTGTCACGTGATTACAGAATTCAGGAAAAATATCTGGAGCGTGTACAGCAACTGTACACGCTCCAGTTACCGTTCACAGCAAACTGGAGCGTGTGAAGTTACTGCACACACTCCAGTTTGCTGTGAACGGTAACTGCACACGCTCAATATTTCCGTGAGTGAGCCCACACGATCCAGGTGTTTGTGAGCTCACACGATCCAATGTGCTGTGAACGTTAACCGCAACCGCTCCAGTTTGCTGTGAACGGTAACTGCACACGCTCCATATTCATTGCATTATATATTCATACGCATGATATATATTAAAAAATATCCGAACACTATGGTTGATTACAGAATTCAGAAAAAATATCTGCCAACGATTTTTTTTAGAAATTAGTGATCTGGCAACCTTCGTGTCACGTGACACCAAGGTGCAAGGAAATGCTTAGAAGAAATGAGGTGTGGCCCACAGGAAAAAAATGAAGAAGATTTTTCACGATCCATTGTTACTTGTTGAAAGTTCCATAAATTAATTCCAACATATTTATTTAAATAGTTGTATATCATGTTTTTCCCTGAATTTCGCAATGTTTTTTGCAGAAGTTCTCCTAACCATTGGGATACCATCCCACAATGCCAAGGTTCCATGACTATCAGTATGCCACTGATTTACACTCAGTTAATGCAAATATGTGCGTACACATGTGAAATTTGCTTTCTTCCTTATTATATCATAAACGGTGTCGAAGTTCTTTGAATTTGTCCACGGAAAAAATTAATTCACCGTAAGAGTTTGTTTTTTCCAGACGTTATTCCTCGTTAGCAAAAAAAAAATATTTTTTTCAAAAATTCCTATTAGATTAATTTTTTCATTGTATGGTCTGAAGGAGACTCTCCTCCTCGTTTTTTTTTTTGGTTAGTGAGGTCGAAAAAAATAAAAATGAATGAAAATCCCGTCAAGCAGTTGCTTGCAGCTGAGATCTGACAGGAAAGAACGTTCATAATGAAACTTCCTTTCTTAGCCAATAGATGGCAGCACTTATCGGACGAAGGGTATTTGAAAAAATATGACTTTTCTGTTAGAGAATTTATTCCCGTGCGACACGATGCTGCTACGATTTCAAAGCGGGATTTAAAAGAGAAAAAAATTGCTTTATCGATATTATTTCATGTCATTAATTTATCACTGCCTGTTTGATCGGTGATCACTCGTGGGTTGTTTTACCTCTGATAGACACTTTTTTTTGTTGCACACAATGGACCAAAGAAACTCAGAGAAGGTTGGGGAACCCACTGTAAAGCTGCTAGAATATTTTTGCACACAATAACCACGTCACAAGAACCCCAAGGGCTCAGAGAAGGCTGGGAAGAGAACCCACCTGTAAGGACGGATTGACGGGATGACGTGAGGCTTCCAAGACAGCTGTGAGGAGACAGAAACCTCTCTTAAAATGCAAAATGCAATTTGCAAATTTCCAAAATTATTGAAAATAATTATATTGTATCATAAATAATATAAATGGAAATAAAATGGATAATAAAATGGAAATAAAGGCTACTTCTACTACTACTAATCAACCATAGCGTTAGGATATTTTTTTGAGCGACTGTAGGTGGTCATATTATTTTGATACTAGATCGTGTGGGCTCACTCACGGAAATATTGAGCGTGTGCAGTTACCGTTCACAGCAAACTGAAGCGGTTGCGGTTATGTTCACAGCACATCGAATCGTGTGAGCTCACAAAGACCTGGATCGTGTGGGCTCACTCACGGAAATATTAAGCGTATGCAGTTACCGTTCACAGCAAATTGGAGCGTGTGCAGTCACTGCACACGCTCCAGTTTGCTGTGAACGGTAACTGGAGCGTGTACAGTTGCTGTACACGATCCAGATATTTTTTCTGAATGCTGTAATTGACCATAGCGTTCGGATACTTTTTTGAGCGATTGTATTTTCTCGCCAGGGAAAAATTCAGAATTGCGACCATACAGTCAATATATGGACCAGGTGTGATCTAAATATAAATGTATATGAAGGGTGATTGGTTGGTAGGAACTGGCTTTCCATTGTTGTATAACATTCGCCCCCCCCCCCTCAGTTTTAAAGGATTTAAAAAAAATTTTGAAAAATGAGTGAAATGCACACGAGTTTAATATTTGGTTTGCCTTCATTGTCTTTTTATTAGAGCAATGGTCTAACCCACCTGAGTCAGCGTTGAGATTTATCTCCGCAAAACCACCACCCTGCCTCGATTAGAAAGTGGTTTGGAAATAGTTTGCCCTCCGTCGGATGGGAGGTTAAGCCATGGCACCGTGTGCACCGTGTCCATACTCTATGCACGTGAAAGAACACGCTGGATGCCCTTGACAGGAGGCTATCACCTATCCAGTGGGTTCCCAACCTTCTTGGAGTCCTTGTGACCTGGACCCTTTAGCCCATTACGCACAAAAAAACTGCGCTCAGAGGCAAAACGAACTAACCCTTTTAGCATTCTGAGGGCGGGGGTAGCTCAGTCGGTAGCGCTCCAGGCTCGTAATCTGTAGTTCCCAGGTTCAAGTCCCAGCTGGGTCAGCGTTGAGATTTATCTCCGCAAAATTCCCCGCCCTGCCCACGGTCAGTAGGGGACACCGATGGGCTTGAAAAGACCGTCGTCTGTCGGATGGGACGTTAAGCCGTGGCTCCGTGTGCGGTAGAGCCATACCCTGTGCACGTTAAAGAACACGCTGGATGGCCTTGACAGGAGACTACCATCTGTCTCCCAACAGCTGTTCCAGTGGGTCCCTTCCCCCAACCTTCTCTGAGCCTTCGGGGTCCTTGTGGCCTGGCCATTTAGCCCATGGTGTGCAAAATAGTGCCGCTCAGGGATAAAACAATCCAATCCAATAGCATTCTGAAGGTGGAGGGCTAAGGCCTCCTATATTTGGTCCTAATCTGGACTAACAAAATATAGATTTATAAAATAAGTAACCGAGAAGCACATAATATACAGCAGAAAAATAACTTTCTATGTAATAAAATAAAAATCACAAAAAGAAAATCAATTTTTTTTATAAAAAAAAATAACAAACATATTTTAGAAAAATAGCCCATTTTTACCAAATTCTATATAAAAACCGCATTAAATATAAAATCTAAATAACAGATGACGTAAACTATAACACCCACAAACTTTATTAACTTTATATAAAAACTTAATTAGATCGAAAATGGAATATGGCATTGAACTAATAGATCATCCAAATTTATCCAAACTTAAAAGACTAAATGTTATACAAAATAAATGTTTAAAGATAGCTTTGGGTCTTCCAAAGTTCTGTCCTACACTTGCTCTCATGGCAGAAACTCCCATACCAAATTTTGAAATCAGACACTCTATTTTGTTATTAAAATACTATACAAGACTTAATCTTAAATTACCTGACCATCCTTTCTATCTAAAATTTAAAAGGCTATCATTTTACAAAATATTAAAGAACAATTCATTTTTAATAGACTACTTTAATAAATTCCACAAGGAGGACCTACGAGGAGACATACCTGATATTTTAGCAACCTGGTGTTATAAATTAAATACCTTTTACACTGAAATCCCCCTATTAAACTCTAAAATCAATTCTTCAAATGAAGCCATTTTACAACTATTCGATAATTTTAAAAAAGAAAAATTCAACAACTTTCTTGAAATATATACAGACGGCTCATTTTTACAAGAATCTGGTTCAGCTTCTGCAGCCGCATATATTCCATCACTAAACAAATCACTACAATTTCAACTACCAAAACATACTCCTAATCCTTCACGCAGAAATATATGCTGTGCTTGCTACATTCAGCTGTATTTTACAAAATATTAAAGATCAATTCATTGTAATATTCATGGACTCAAAAGGAGCAATTCTTACATTAAAACAAGATAATTCATATTCTGCATATCCACACTATATAAACTCCCTCCTCAAATTAAACACTGAAAATCTTAAAAAAAATATTAATAATATTTATCTAAGCTGGATTTCAGGACACTCTGGAATCAAAGGAAATGAAGAAGCAGATGAAATCGCAAAATCTACTCAAAATCTAAATATATGCACTCCTATTCACAACTTCTATATTAGATCGAAAAGGAAATAACCTAGAATTCTCCATGGTCGAAAACTTTTTTCAAATAAACTCACTTCTTCAATCTAATTTTAGATCTTCACTTTCAAATAAAATTAATTATCCTTTAAATTTACCTTATAACAGACAAGAAATTAAAATTATTCTAAGATTAAGAACAGATACCATTATGTTAAATAAGTCTAAATTCTTTTTAAACATTAGTGATACTCTAAATTGTTCAACCTGTAATCTAATAGAAAATTCTACACACATTATTTTAAATTTGATATTAAATAATGATAAATTAAATTGTGATAAATTTCATCTTCAAAGAAGTAATTTTTTTAAAAAACTTGAAAGCATTGGAATTAAAGACTTTAATATAAATTCAACTTTAAACTTTCCTATTTTTGCTACACAACTAAAAATCATCCGTTTCCTGCTTGACTTCCTCCATGAGACAAACATACGGTTTAAAATATAATAAAAAAAAAATATATATATAACGAAAGAAGAAAAAAAATAATTATATATATATAATTTTATAATTTTCCTTGAAAAAGCTTTTCGAAGGAGAAAGGAGATGAAGAAAAAAAAAAACCAAAATAAACAAGACAATAAAATCCCAAATGGGAAAGCCTGCAAAAGGACCTCCCAATAACAGTGACGTTAAGTAAGTAAGTAAGACGTAAACTATAACAAAAAAAAAGAACTAAGTGTTGGAAATGAGAATAGTGTTCTCTTTGTTATTTTCTCAATGCAAAAATAATTTCAATATTTATTAAGATTTGAATTTAAATAGATTTCGTTTCTGCTTTCCAGCCGAGTGCCCAAGCTCAGCAAGCGAACAACAACAACGTTTACGCCGATTGTGGTTCGGTTAAAGGATGCTTTGGTCTTCCAAGCACATGCGTCGAGAAGCAGGTCTGCCAAGTCGTACTCACCTACAGCATCGTGGACGATAACGCGGTGCAGTTCGAAATGGCGGGAGCCCTCGGCAACACGGATGGCTGGATTGCGATGGGCTTGTCCGAGGACAACAAAATGGTGAGTTCTTCATGTACACAGAGAATTTGTTTGTATTTCTGTCTTGTTTGTCCGGCATTAGATGGTCAGAACTAGTATCATCAAACTTCATTTATAGCTTCATCTGACCATAACGGGGCGGGGGTGGCTCATCGGTAGCGCGCCAGTCTCCTAATCTGTAGTTCCCAGTTCGAGTCCCAGCTGGGTCAGCATTGAGATTTATGTCTGTAAAATTCCCCGCCTTGCCCACGGTCAGTAGGGGATACCGATGGGCTTGGAAATGCCGCCGTCCGTCGGATGGGACGTTAAGCCGTGGCCCGTGTGCGGGAGAGCCATACCCTGTGTACGTTAAATAACACACTGGATGGCCTTAACGGGACGCTACCATCTGTCTGCCAACAGCTGTTCCAGTGGGTTTCCTCTCCCAACTTTCTAGTCCCAGCTGGACTAGCTGGGTCAGCGTTGAGATTTATCTCTGCAAAATTCCCCGCCTTGCCCACGGTCAGTAGGGGATACCGATGGGCTTGGAAATGCCGCCGTCCGTCGGATGGGACGTTAAGCCGTGGCCCGTGTGCGGAAGAGCCATACCCTGTGTACGTTAAATAACACACTGGATGGCCTTAACGGGACGCTACCATCTGTCTCCCAACAGCTGTTCCAGTGGGTTTCCTCTTCCAACTTTCTAGTCCCAGCTGGACTAGCTGGGTCAGCGTTGAGATTTATCTCTGCAAAATTCCCCGCCTTGCCCACGGTCAATAGGGGATACCGATGGGCTTGGAAAGGCCGCCGTCCGTCGGATGGGACGTTAAGCCGTCCTCTCGTATGTGGGAGAGCCATACCCTGTGTACGTTAAAGAACACGCTGGATGGCCTTGACGGGAGGTTACCATCTGTCTCCCAACAGCTGTTCTAGTGGGTCTCCTCCCCCAACTTTCTCTGAGCCTTCGGGGTCCATGTGACCTGGCCATTTAGCCCATGGTGTGCAAAAGAATGCAGCTCAGAGGTAAAACAACCCAACAAATCTGACCATAACTTAGTGCACTTGAAATGTGTTCGAGCCCACAAATTTGACCCTCCCCAAAAAATGGCTGTGAAAAGTTCTGATACGAGTCACTGCTACTCTGAGTCATTTTCTATGCATTAAATCCAGAGCAACGCTGGATTATTTTGCTGTAAAAAAATAGTAATTAATGAAGTGTTCAGTGTTTGTATGTATACGTGAAAGGTAACTTATAGATCATGTGTGAAATAAAATTACGTATGTGTATAGCGATACTGATATGCGGCTTTATTATCTTATAGGAAAATTTTTTTGTCAAGTCATTTATGTGAACTCTATGTGTGTTTTTTTTTTCCTGTAGGGCAGTGACAGTGTCACTGAGTGCGTGCTTTTAGGTGACAAAGTGGCTGTCCGACAAAGTTGGAATGTTCCACGGCCTAGGAAGAACAACGAACTACTGCCAGAGGTAATTTTAGCTGTAGTTTTGAAATAATCGCTTTTATAAATCAAAAAATTATTAAATCAGTGATTATCACGGGATATATTTCGAGGGTGTGTTGGAGGGGAGGACCTATCTAACATTTTGCAATGTCTTGAAGATCTGGGGGAGGTGGCTTAGTTGGTAGCGCGCCAGGCACGTAATCTACAGTTTTCAGGTTCGAGTCCCAGCTGGGTCAGCATCGAGATTTATCACTGCTAAACTCCAAGCTTTGCCTATCTGGCCAGTAGGGAACACATATGGGGTTGGAATGGCCGCCGTCCGTCGGATGGGACGTTAAGCCGTGGGCTAGTAGTGTACGGGAGAGCCATACCCTGTGCACGTTGAAGAATACGCTGGATGGCCTTGACGGGAGGCTACCATCTGTCTCCCAACAGCTCTTTCAGTGGGACCGCTCCCCTAACCTTCTCTGAGCCTTCGGGGTCCTTGGGACCTGGACATTTAGCCCATGGTGTGCAAAAAAAGTGTCGCTCAGAGGAAAAACAACCTAACCTTGAAGATATTCTTATCCTGCTTCCACAAAAGTAACATTCTTTTCTGATTCTTATACCTGTTCCGCTTCCACATTAGATTTCTGGGGCGGGGGTAGCTCAGTCGGTAGCGCGCCAGACTCGTAATCTGTAGTTCCCAGGTTCGAGTCCCAGCTGGGTGAGCGTTGAGATTTATCTCCGCAAAATTCTCCGCCCTGCCCACGGTCAGTAGGGGACACCGATGGGCTTGGAAAGGCCGACGTCCGTCGGATGGGACGTTAAGCCGTGGCCCCGTGTGCGGGAGAGCCATACCCTGTGCACGTTAAAGAACACGCTGGATGGCCTTGACGAGAGGCTACCATCTGTCTCCCAACAGCTGTTCCAGTGGGTCCCCTCCCCAAACCTTCTCTGAGCCTTCGGGATCCTTGTGACCGGGACATTTACCCCATTATGTGCAAAAAAAGTGCCTCTCAGAGGTAAAACAACCCAACCCACTAGATTTCTAATAATTCAAAAGACAAAGTCTTTGGGAGACCAGAAGAGCTTCACCAACTGTTTACTTTTGCTGAGAGTGTTTGAAAATTTTTCGCAACTGAACAGGGACTTGCCGAAATCAATTAGGGCGAAGTATGTCGAAACCTGATTTTGAGATTTTCACCTTTAATCACCGCTTTATCCTCACTGGTAAAAGGTCTCCGATTGACCTGGAAATGACACCTTTTCTCGGATATGACAAACCTTGCCACACGTGCTGTAGTCGAATCCTTTAGCTATACCTCTGAGTGCTACTGTTACGCATACAATGGGTTAAAAGGCCAGGTCACAAGAACCCCGAGTGCTTAGCATTGGTTAGCAGAAGAGTTGGGTTGGGTTGTTTTACCTCTGAGCTGCACTTTTTTGCACACCATGGGCTAAATGGCCAGGTCACATGGACCCCGAAGGCTCAGAGAAGGTTGTGGGAGGGGTTGGTTGGTTGTTTTACCTCTGAGCGGCAATTTTTGCACACCATGGGCTAAATGGGCAGGTCACATGGACCCTGAAGGCTCAGAGAAGGTTGGGGGAGGGGACCCACTGGAACAGCTGTTGGGAGACAGATGGTAACCTCCCGTCAAGGCCATCCAGCGTGTTCTTTAACGTGCACAGGGTATGGCTCTCCCGCACACGGGGCCACGTCTTATCGTCCCATCCGACGGACGGCGGCCTATTTCAAGCCCATCGGTGTCCCCTACTGACCGTGGGCAGGGGGGGGGGATTTTGCGGAGATAAATCTCAACGCTGACCCAGCTGGGACTCGAACCTGGGAACTACAGATTACGAGCCTGGCGCGCTACCGACTGAGCCACCCCCCGCCCCTACTGAACAGGGACTTGCCGAAATCAATTAGGGCGAAGTATGTCGAAACCTAATTTTGAGATTTTCACCTTTAATCACCGATTTATCCTCACTGGTAAAAGGTCTCCGATTGACCCGGAAATGACACCTTTTCTCGGATATGACAAACCTTGCCACACGTGCTGTAGTCGAGTCCTTTAGCTATACCTCTGAGTGCCACAGTTACGCATACAATGGGTTAAAAGGCCAGGTCACAAGAACCCCGAGTGCTTAGCATTGGTTAGCAGAAGAGACCCACTGGGTGGTTGTTAGGAGATAGATGGAAAAGGAGACAAATCCATCAAGCCCCCCCCCCCCCAGTGTTTGTATTAAGTGCTCAGGATTATGGCTCGCGTACCAAGGAACCATGGAATTAGAATTTTAATTAGAATGAATAAAATTAAGCCGTCCCGTGGCCGAGTGGTTAGCGCGCTTGACTACTGATCTAAGAGACTGGGTTCTGAGCCCCGGGTAAGGCATGGATGTATGTGTTGTTTTTCTGCTGAGGTCCTGCCATCCTCTCAGATATTCTACTGTGGCATATAAACTGACAGGCTCCTGTCAGACCTCTGTGGCAAGCAGCTGCTTGAGGGGGTATTTATTTATTTCATTATTATAAAATTTCATTTAACTCAGATATATTGAAAAGATGTGAATGATTGGATTTTGGTTGAATATCTTATAATTCGCTGTATCGTTAAAAGGATTGTAGTGATGGAAATCTGATTTCTTTTTTCCTTTTAGCAACACAACGGCATCTTTCAAGAGACAGGAAGTTACGAAGAAGGGGTCATGACCTGTCGATGGAAGAGGCCATTCGTCACGACGGTCAAGGGACAAACATTCGACCTTTTGAGGAACCAATATTACATTCTGCTCTCGAAAGGGCCTCTCAACACTGCAGGAGGTGAGATTGGACATGAGACGAAACTTATGTCTTACTGAAAAAACAACCTCCAAATCTGGAGTAAAAAAAAAATTGGGTTGGGTTGTTTTACCTCTGAGCGGCACTTTTTTGCACACCATGGGCTAAATGGCCAGGTCACATGGACCCCGAAAGCTCAGAGAAGGTTGGGGGAGGGGACCCACTCGAATAGCTGTTGGGAGACAGGTGGTAGCCTCCCGTCAAGGCCATCCAGCGTGTTCTTTAACGTTGGGTTGTTTTACCTCTGAGCGGCACTTTTTTGCACACCATGGGCTAAATGGTCAGGTCACATGGACCCCGAAGGCTCAGAGAAGGTTGGGGGAGGGGACCCACTGGAACAGCTGTTGGGAGACAGATGGTAGCCTCCCGTCAAGGCCATCCAGCGTGTTCTTTAACGTGCACAGGGTATGGCTCTCCCGCACACGGGGCCACGGCTTAACGTCCCATCCGACGGACGGCGGCCTTTCCAAGCCCATCGGTGTCCCTTACTGACCGTGGGCAGGGCGGGGAATTTTTGCGGAGATAAATCTCAACGCTGACCCAGCTGGGACTCGAACCTGGGAACTACAGATTACGAGCCTGGCACGCTACCGACTGAGCCACCCCCGCCCCTGGGGGAAGGTAACCCACTGAAGAGCTGTTAGGATACAGATGGCAACTTCCCGTCAAGCCACTTAGTATGTTATTTAATGGGCACAGGGTATGGCTCGTCTTGCACATGGGTCACGGCTTTACGTCTTGTGCGACGGTCTTTCCAAGCCATCGGTGTCCTCTATTGGCCGTGGTCAGGGTGGGGAGTTTTCAGGAGATAAATCTCAACGCTCCCTCTGGTGGGACTAAAAACTAGTACTGCAGATTACGAGCCTGGCGCGCTTACCAACTATACTTCCCTTCCCAACGATCACGTTTCAAGAAATAAAAGTAATTTTTAATTCGTAAATTAACGAGGTGTAGGTTGACTCAGTCGGTATCGCCCCAGGCCTGTAATCTACAATTCCCAGGTTCGAGTCCGAAGTGTGGCAGCATTGGGATTTATCTCCGCTGATCCCCACCCTGTCCTCAGTGAAAAAAGGATGGACTTGGAAAGACTGCCGTCCATCTTATGGGACATTTAACCATGGCGCCACTGAGTGAATGAAAAAAAAAATCCGGAAAATTTATGTCATATCCGCTGGAAAAATGGTAGCCGATGATGATGTAGTGGTTAGCATAACTGGCATGTTTCCAGGAGACGTGGGTTCGAATCCCACTCACGGCCCAACCATTTTTTTCAGCTTATTATTTCTCATTAATAGTATGTATGTTTTTTAGACGAATATGTAATTGAAATCATTTTTTTTCCCTTTTCAGATAAAATAATTCACAGCTCCCGATTGCCGTCTGCTAATCCTGTCAATTTAACGTCAGTTTCTGTTGTCATCGGTAAACCCTCGAGGCTCATTAAGATTCATGGTGAGTGCATCGAAAATTTTTTGCATTGGTTTTAGTAACTAGGACCTTTTTTTTTTGCTTGTTTCGTTACTTCCTTCCTTTCCGTTGGAATATTCCACCTATTTCGTAAATTGATATCGAATGTGGCCGAGTGGTTAGCACGCTAGGCTATTGATCTAAGGGACCTGGGCTTGAGCCCCGGGTAAGGCATGGAACGCTAGGCTACTGATCTAAGGGACCTGGGTTTGAGCCCCGGGTAAGGCATGGAACGCTAGGCTACTGATCTAAGGGGCCTGGGTTTGAGCCCCGGGTAAAGCATGGAACGCTAGGCTACTGATCTAAAGGACCTAGGTTTGAGCCCCGGGTAAGGCATGGAACGCTAGGCTACTGATCTAAGGGACCTGGGTTTGAGCCCCAGGTAAGGCATGGAACGCTAGGCTACTGATCTAAGGGACCTGGGTTTGAGCCCCGGGTAAGGCATGGAACGCTAGGCTACTGATCTAAGGGACCTGGGTTTGAGCCCCGGGTAAGGCATGGAACGCTAGGCTACTGATCTAAGGGGCCTCGGTTTGAGCCCCGGGTAAGGCATGGAACGCTAGGCTACTGATCTAAAGGACCTGGGTTTGAGCCCCGGGTAAGGCATGGAACGCTAGGCTACTGATCTAAGGGACCTGGGTTTGAGCCCCGGGTAAGGCATGGAACGCTAGGCTACTGATCTAAGGGACCTGGGTTTGAGCCCCGAGTAAGGCATGGAACGCTAGGCTACTGATCTAAGGGACCTGGGTTTGAGCCGCGGGTAAGGCATGGAACGCTAGGCTACTGATCTAAGGGACCTGGGTTTGAACCCCGGGTAAGGCATGGAACGCTAGGCTACTGATCTAAAGGACCTGGGTTTGAGCCCCGGGTAAGGCATGGAACGCTAGGCTACTGATCTAAGGGACCTGGGTTTGAGCCCTGGGTAAGGCATGGAACGCTAGGCTACTGATCTTAGGGACCTGGGTTTGAGCCCCGGGTAAGGCATGGAACGCTAGGCTACTGATCTAAGGGGCCTGGGTTTGAGCCCCGGGTAAGGCATGGAACGCTAGGCTACTGATCTAAGGGACCTGGGTTTGAGCCCCGGGTAAGGCATGGAATGCTAGGCTACTGATCTAAGGGACCTGGGTTTGAGCCCCGGGTAAGGCATGGAACGCTAGGCTACTGATCTAAGGGACCTGGGTTTGAGCCCCGAGTAAGGCATGGAACGCTAGGCTACTGATCTAAGGGACCTGGGTTTGAACCCCGGGTAAGGCATGGAACGCTAGGCTACTGATCTAAGGGATCTGGGTTTGAGCCCTGGGTAAGGCATGGAACGCTAGGCTACTGATCTAAGGGATCTGGGTTTGAGCCCGAGTAAGGCATGGAAAGCTAGGCTACTGATCTAAGGGGCTTGGGTTTGAGCCCCAGGTAAGGCATGGAACGCTAGGCTACTGATCTAAGGGATCTGGGTTTGAGCCACGGTTAAGGCATGGAACGCTAGGCTACTGATCTAAGGGATCTGGGTTTGAGCCCCGGGTAAGGCATGGAACGCTAGGCTACTGATCTAAGGGATCTGGGTTCGAGCCCCGAGTAAGGCATGGAATGCTAGGCTACTGATCTAAGGGGCCTGGGTTTGAGTCCCGGGTAAGGCACGGAGCGCTAGGTTACTGATCTAAGGGATCTGGGTTCGAGCCCTGGTAAAGCATGGAATGCTAGAGTATTATCTAAGGGACCTGGGTTTGAGCCCCGGGTAAGGCATGGAACGCTAGATCCCTTAGATCAGTATAGACTAGCTAGACTAGTCTATATAGGTCAGTAAAGACTGATCTAAGGGATCTGGGTTTGAGCCCCGGGTAAGGCATGGAACGCTAGTCTATACTGATCTAAGGGATCTGGGTTTGAGCCCCGGTAAGGCATGGAATGCTAGTCTATACTGATCTAAGGGATCTGGGTTTGAGCCCCGAGTAAGGAATGGAACGCTAGGCTACTGATCTAAGGGGCCTGGGTTTGAGCCCCGGGTAAGGCATGGAACGCTAGGCTACTGATCTAAGGGACCTGGGTTTGAGCCCCGGGTAAGGCATGGAACGCTAGGCTACTGATCTAAGGGATCTGGGTTTGAGCCCCGGGTAAGGCATGGAATGCTAGGCTACTGATGTAAGGGACCTGGGTTTGAGCCCCGGATAAGGCGTGGAACGCTAGGCTACTGATCTAAGGGATCTGGGTTTGAGCCCCAGGTAAGGCATGGAACGCTAGGCTACTGATCTAAGGGATCTGGGTTCGAGCCCTGGTAAAGCACGGAATGCTAGAATATTATCTAAGGGACCTGGGTTTGAGCCCCGGGTAAGGCATGGAACGCTAAGCTACTGATCTAAGGGATCTGGGTTCGAGCCCTGGTAAAGCACGGAATGCTAGAGTATTATCTAAGGGACCTGGGTAAGGCATGGAACGCTCTGATACTGATTTAATGGAGCTGGGTTCGAGCCCTGGGTAAGGCATGGAGGAGACAGATGGCTGTTAGGAGACAGATGGTAGCCTCCCTTCAAGGCTATCCAGCGTGTTCTTAGCGTGCACAGGGTATGGCTCTCTCGCACAAGGGGGGGGGGGGGGCTCAGTCGGTAGCTCGCCAGACTTGTAATCTGTACTTCCCAGGTTCGAGTCTCAGCTGGTGTGAGCGTTGAGATTTATCTCCGCAAAATTCCTTGCCCTGCCCACGGTCAGTAGGGGACACCGAGGGGCTTGGAAAGACCGCCGTCCGTCGGATGGGATGTTAAGCCGAGGCCTCGTGTGCGGGTAGGGTTGGGTTGTTTTACCTCTGAGCGGCACTTTTTTGCACGCCATGGGCTAAATGGCCAGGTCACATGGACCCCCGAATGCTCAGAGAAGGTTGGGTAAGGGGACCCACTGGAACAGCTGTTGGGAGACAGATGGTAGCCTCCCGTCAAGGCCATCCAGCGTGTTCTTTAACGTGCACAGAGTATGGCTCTCCCGCACACGGGGCCACGGCTTAACGTCCCATCCGAAGGACGGCGGCCTTTCCAAGCCCATTGGTGTCCCCAACTGACCGTGGGCAGGGCGGGGAATTTTGCGGAGATATAACTCAACGCTGACCCAGCTGGGACTCGAACCTGGGAAGTACAGATTACGAGCCTGGCGCGCTACCGACTGAGCCACCCCTCCCCTCACCCGTGTGCGGGAGAGACATACCCTATGCACGTTAAATAACACGCTGGATGGCCTTGACGGGAGGCTACCATCTGTCTCCCAACAGCTGTTCCAGTGGGTCCCCTCCCCGAACCTACTCTGAGCCTTCGGGGTCCATGTGACCTGGCCACTCCCGCCCCATCTGTGCTCAGTAGTCGGCAGTGGTGGTTGAGAATTAGATTGAAGATGAAAAATTTTATATTATTGGCACCGCAGTTACGGACTACACTGTAACTGCGGTGCTAATAATATAAAATTACACACTATTAATTAATATAAAATGCACCTCACTTCGATAGGTTGGGAAACACTGTATCTAAACCTATTGAAATCTCGATTCGATTTAGAACAATATTTCTTCAATATTTAAATAGTTATAAGAGCTGGAATATTTTGCAATATATTATCTTATTTTATAGAAATCATTCATAATTGTGCAATATTGAAATAATCATTACGCAAGGTATTGTATATTATTGTTATTGTAAGTGGCCGAGTGGTTAGCACGCTTGGCTACTGATCTACGTTACCTGGGTTCGAGCCCTGGGTTTCTGCTGAGGTCCCGCCAGCCTCACATACCTTCTACTATGGCGAGTTAAACTGACAGGCTCCGTCAGACCTCTGTGGCAAGCAGCTACTTGAGGGGGTATTTCTTTTATATTTTGTTATTATATTTGTTTAATTAAATGGTTTGGAACAATACTTATTATTTAAATTTTAATCAATTTCTGAAAGAAATTCTCACGACGCATTATATTTTAGTGAAATATTCGAGATCTCACAACTCCTCAAATACTGATCGAATAGGATTGAAAATTGAGATTAAAATAGATTCGATTATGATTCAGCTTAATTTCAATCACATGATTTCTTTAGATGCACATTTTAGAAGTTAGAACACTTCAAAATTATATTCCCATTGACGTAAGATTGAAATTCTCTAATATTTTGGTAGGAAAGTGAATTATCATTATTAAAATAAAATCTTTTTTCTCTGAAGGTTCCTGGTTTCCGGCACACTTCAGCGCCCATTATCACTTCTTTCCTGGTTGGGGGGGGGGGGGGGGTTGGCTCAATCGGTAGCGCGCCTGGCTCGTAATCTGTAGTTCCCAGGTTCGAGTCCCAGCTGGGTCAGCGTTGAGATTTATCTCCGCAAAATTTCCCCGCCCTGCCCACGGTCAGTAGGGGACACCGATGGGCTTGGAAAGGCCGTCGTCAGTCGGATGGGACGTTAAGCCGTGGCCCCGTGTGCGGGAAAGCCATACCCTGTGCATGTTAAAGAACACGCTGGATAGCATTGACGGGAGGCTACCATCTGTCTCCCAACAGCTGTTCCAGTGGGTCCCCTTCCCCAACCTTCTCTGAGCAACCTCTTCTCTGAACAACCTCTTCTTCGGGGTCCATATGACCTGGCCATTTAGCCCATGGTGTGCAAAAAAGTGCCTCTGAGAGGTAAAACAACCCAACCCAACTCTGAAGGCTCCTGGGTTTCGGCACACTTCAGCGCCCATTGTCACTTCTTTCCTGGTGAGGGGGAGGGGGGGATTATATACTATAGTCTCCAATTTTCGAGGTCTCACTTGGAAAATATTGAAATTATCAATATTATCAATAGTTGGTTTCGGTTAGACCCTAATGCCACTGGTTTCGGTTAGACCCTAATATCCAATATTATTTGCTTTTTTTCATTTTTTATCTTTTTAGGTTCTTTCATGATCGCCGCTTGGATAGGATTCATCAGCGTTGGGATCCTGATTGCCCGTCATTACAAAGAAGTGTGGACCAAGTATAAACTCTGTGGTACAAATGTGTGGTTTGCGGTGAGTATCAGATTAAAGTTTTAGTTTAGGAATCCGTATATGAAGTATGATATCTGTATATGAATCTGTATATGATAAATACAATATTTAATGTCTTTAAATATGATACAATGATAAAGAGATTTTAGTTGTGATATTCTCGAGTGTTGATCTGTTTGCTCATTGATCTTTGGTTTGAATTCGATTGTTTTACTTCTGAGCGGCAGTTTTCTGTACACCATGGCTTAATGGGCGGTGGTGGCTCAGTCGGTAGCGCGCCAGGCTCATAATCTGTAGTTCCCAGGTTCGAGTCTCAGCTGGGTCAGCGTTGAGATTTATCTGCGCAAAATTCCCCGCCCTGCCCACGGTCAGTAGGGGACACCGATGGGCTTGGAAAGGCCGCCGTCCGTCGGATGGGACGTTAAGCCGTGGCCACGTGTGCGGGAGAGCCATACCCTGTGCACGTTAAAGAACATGCTGGATGGCCTTGACGGGAGGCTACCAACTGTCTCCCAACAGCTGTCCCAGTGGGTCCACACCCCCAACCTTCTCTGAGCCTTCGGGGTCCATGTGACCTGGCCATTTAGCCCATGGTGTGCAAAAAAGTGCCGCTCAGATGTAAAACAACCCAACCCACCATGGCTTAAATGGCCAAGTCACAAAGACCCCAAGATCTCAGAAAAAGTTGAAGAAGGAATCCTTTGGACAGCTGTTAACAAACAGATAGGATACTCCCATCAAGGTTGAGCGGGGGTGGCTCAGTCGGTAGAGCGCAAGGCTCATAATCTGCAGTTCCCAGGTTTAAACCCCAACTGGGTCAGCGTTGAGGTTTATCTCCGCAAAACTTCCCACCCTGCCCACGGTCATCGATGGGCTTGGAGAGGCCGCCGTCCATCGGATGGGACGTTAAGCCATGAGTCCGTGTGCGGGAGAGCCATACCCTGTGCACGTTAAAGAACACACTGGATGGCCTTGATGGGAGGCTACCATCTGTCTCCCAACAACTATTCCAGTGGGTCCCCTCGCCCTACCTTCTCTGAGCCTTCGGGCTCCTTGTGACCTGGCCATTTAGCCCATTGTGTGCAAAAAAAAGTGCCGCTCAGAGGTAACCCAACCCATCAAGGTCGTCCAGCGTGTTCTTTAACGTGCGGGTACAACGGCTTACCGTCCCATCCGACGGATCATGGTCTTTTCAGTGATCATTGCTCCTTTTTCATGGAGGGAAGCAGGGGTTCGAATTGGGGTTCGAAACTGGGAACATAAGATTACGACCCTGACGCGCTACTGACAGAGACATTTCTCGTCCTCACAAAACAGGAAACTGTCGATTATCCGTGGGAGGACAAGGAAAGGACTCCGTCCTTCAGGTGGCACATTAAGTAGTGGTTCTGGTGCACGAGAGCCATAATCTGTGAATGTTAAAAAACCTGTTGTATTGTCTTCACACTAGCCTTCCATTTGTCTCCTAAAAACCATCCAGTGGATCCCCTCCCCAGATGAGTTCTAAACATTAAGGGTCCTTGTGACTTGCTCATTGAGCCCATTATTTACAAAAAAGTTAATGGAACTATTAAGTAACTGTATTAAATAATTAATATGGCTGGTTATTTTGGGTGACAGGAAGATTATTGGACTCTGTTTTAAGAGTCGTATTTAGAATTCTTGAATCATAATTTTATGTAAAAAATTGATTTATGAGGAAGTAAGAATGATTAACAGTTATTGTGCTAATGAAATAGGAGTTGGGCTGTTTTATCTCTGAGCAGCACTTTTTTGCGCACAATGGGCTAAATTACCAGGTCACAAGAACCCCGAAGGCTCAGAGAAGGTTGGGGGAGGGGACCCACTGGAACAGCTGTTGGGAGACAGATGATAGCCTCCCGTCAAGGCCATCCAGTGTGTTCTTTAACGTCCACAGGGTATGGCTCTCCCGCACACGCGGCCACGGCTTAACGTCCCATCCGACGGACGGCGGCCTTTCCAACGACGGACGGCGGCCATCGGTGTCCCCTATTGACCGTGAGCAGGGCGGGGAATTTTGCGGAGATAAATCTCAACGCTGGCCCAATTGGGACTCGAACCTGGGAACTGCAGATTACGAGCCTGGCGCCCTACCGACTGAACCATCCCCCGCCTCCAGGTCACAAGGACCCCTAGGGCTCAGAGAAAGTTGTGGGGAAGGAACCCACTGGAAAGCAGTTCGGAGACAGATGGTATCCTCCCATCAAACCAGCTAGCGTGTTCTTTAATGTGCACAAGGTATGACTCTCAAGTATACAGGCCCATGGCTAACATCCCATCCGACGGACGGACAGCATCATTTGCAAGACTATCGGTGTCCCCTACTCTATCTCCGCAAAATTCCCCGCCCTGCCCACGGTCAGTAGGGGACACCGATGGGCTTGGAAAGACCGCCGTCCGTCGGATGGGACGTTAAGCCGTGGTCCCGTGTGCTGGAGAGCCATACCAGTGCACGTTAAAGAACACGCTGGATGGCATTAACGGGAGACTACCATCTGTCTCCCAACAGCTGTTCCAGTGGGTCCCCTCCCCCAACCTTCTCTGAGCCTTCGGGGTTTATGTGACTTTGCCATTTAGCCCATGGTGTGCAAATAAGTGCCGCTCAGAGGTAAAACAACAAACAACCCAAAAGTCCCCTACTTACCGAGGGCAGAGCGGGTAGTTTCTACGAAGATAAATCTCAACCCTGGCCCAACTGGGACTCGAACCTGGGAACTGCAGATTACGAGCCTGGCGCGCTACGACCGATCCACTCCTGCCCCATAATTTTAAGTGATATTGAACACAAACAAAAATAAAAATAAATATTTTTCATCCGAAACACTCTCTCTTGCGAAAAAACAAAAGGTTAAAATGTAAATTAAAACTGAATACTTTCATCAAGTAATCAAATTGCATAAAAATGTTTTTTTTCGAGATGTGACATGATTTTTAATTCCTTTTCTTTTCGTTACGATCTTCAGGTCCACCGATGCTTTATGCTGTTAAGTGTATCTCTAGTGATAGCTGCATTCGTATTAATCTTCATTCACGTCGACGGATGGAGCAACGTAAGTTAACGCAATTATTTGTTAAGTTACGTACATTTAATTTTTCACGGCATAATTTGAATTCCACAGATGTAACGTCTTTAATTAAGTAAGCGATTAAAAGAATTGTTCATAAATGGAAATTCCATTTCAGGCGCAGTCTTGACATTTCGAAGTTGGGCTGAATCTCTGAGTTGAACTTTATTTGCACACAATGGGCTAAATATCCAGGTCACAAAGATTGGGTTGGGTTGTTTTACCTCTGAGCGGTACTTTTTTGCACACCATGGGCTAAATGGCCAGGTCACACGGACCCCGAAGGCTCAGAGAAGGTTGGGGGAGGGGACCCACTGGAACAGCTGTTGGGAGACAGATGGTAGCCTCCCGTCAAGGCCATCCAGCGTGTTCTTTAACGTGCACAGGGTATGTCTCTCCCGCACACGGGGCCACGGCTTAACGTCCCATTCGACGGACGGCGGCCCTTCCAAGCCCATCGGTGTCCCCTACTGACCGTGGGCAGGGCGGGGAATATTTGCGGAGATAAATCTCAACGTTGACCCAGCTGGGACTCGAACCTGGGAACTACAGATTACGAGCCTGGCGGGCTACCGACTGAGCCACCCCCGCCCCAAATGGCCAGGTCACATGCTCAGAGATGGTTGGGGGAGCGGACCCACTGGACCAGCTGTTGGGAGACAGATGGTAGCCTCCCGTCAAGGCCATCCAGCGTATTCTTTAACGTGCACAGGGTATGGCTCTCCCGAACACGGAGCCACGGCTTAACGTCCCATCCGACGGACGGCTGCCTTCCCAAGCCCATTGGTGTCCTCTACTGATCGTGAGCAGGGCGGGGAATTCTGCGGAGATAAATCTCAACGCTGACCCAGCTGGGTCTCGAATCTGGGAACTACAGATTACGAGCCTGGAACGCTACCGACTGAGCCACCCCCGCAGGTCACAAGGATTCCAGGGGCTCAAAGAAGGTTGAATAAGCGAACTCACTTGACCCAAACAGCAAATCTGAAGTGACCCAATAGGACCCAAAGGTCAACTAACCTCACTAATCCAATGCCACATAACCCCTACCCAAAAAATGCTTTCCTCTCCAATATACGAGAAAGCTCGACGTATTTTTTGACTCGGAAGAAAGAAATATTAAAAAACTCTTGAATAAAATTCCAATAATTTGTTCCTAAAAAAGGGCCGTCCGTCGGATGGGACGTTAAGCCGTGCCACCGTGTGCTGGAGAGCCATACCCTGTGCACGTTAAAGAACACGCTGGATGGCCCTGACGGGAGGCTACCATCTGTCTCCCAACAGCTGTTCCAGTGGATCCCCTCCCCCAACCTTCTCTGAGCCTACGGGGTCCATGTGACCGGGCCATTTAGCCCATTGTGTGAAAAAAAGTGCATCTCAGAGGTAAAACAACACAAACACAAACACAACCTTAAAATGGTAAAAAATACTTACACAATGATGCTTAGGTAGTTTAACATAGTTTCATTTTGCATGTTTTTCCGAATGTGATACTTTATATTGCTATTGGATAATTTTGAAAACATTTAACTACTTTTTTTTTCTGTATTTAGGTTGGTAAAAATCCGCACCCACTGTTAGGATGCATTGCAACAGCATTAATTGTGTTTCAGGTAATCATTTTCCAATATTCCTTCGAAAGATAATGTCTTGAAGTATTTAGAGTAAATTTGATAAATGAGCTTTAGAATCGATTAATAGCGGAGGAGATTTGATGATCGTGTTAGTGATAATAAGTGAACGAATAATTCAAACTGCTTTAACGATTGTGGGCCTAAATCTTTAATAACATATTTCAGAGTAGAAAAATATTTTCGCGGATTCGGCAGAATTAGTAATTTGATTTTTCAATACCGATACTAGGTCATTTGCAATCAATTCTTCGTAATAATAAAAAAAAATTAGATTGAATCTCGATCCATAGTAAATACACAGATTAACTGTAGAGATAGACTTCAAACATTAGTTCGAATATTCTGAAAAAAATTCATCGCTGACACGACGAAATGCCAGCTGGAGATCCTTTACGAGACTTCGTGTCACGTGACACGAAGGTTGCCAGATCACTTTTTTTTAAAAAAATCGTTGCCAGATGTTTTTTCTGAATTCTGTAATCAACCGTAGTGTTCGGATACTTTTTTGAGCAACTGTAGGTGGTCATATTATTTTGATACTAGATCGTGTGGGCTCACTCACGGAAATATTGAGCGTGTGCAGTTACCGTTCACAGCAAACTGGAGCGTGTGCAGTAACTGCACACGCTCCAGTTTGCTGTGAACGGTAACTGGAGCGTGTACAGTTGCTGTACACGCTCCAGATATTTTTTCTGACTTGTGTAATCACGTGACACAAAGGTTGCCAGATCACTGATTTCTAAAAAAATCGTTGGCAGATATTTTTTCTGAATTCTGTAATCAACCGTAGTGTTCGGATATTTTTTTGAGCGACTGTATTCATAAATTACATATATCGATAAAAACAAAAAATAACATAAAGAACTTAACAAATCTTAGGAAATTATAAACATTTTACTGGGTAATCATATCTAGCGACCTTTGAGCTCTCACGGCGTACCCCACGTTGAGAACCCCTACTATAAGTGATCGCGTACCAGTAGAACTGATGCAAGATTTGCTCACTTTTGTGATAGCCTCCTTACTTTTGAAGTTTTTTGAGTGATGTTTTTAATAATCAGTTTATCAGCAGTATTAAGGAAAAAGTGATATTAAATAATACTCTAAGAATGATTGTGCTGGAGACTTTCATTGATTTTCTATATCATAATCAAAACTTCATTCAATGTCCATACTGAAACTTTTACTGGTGTACTTTATACTGGACGTACGATATGGAAAAGTTTTATTGGTTGGTTGGTTTACCTCTGAGCGGTACTTTTTGCACACCGTGAGCTAAATGGCCAGGTCACAAGGACCCCGAAGGCTCAGAGAAGGTTGGGTTAGGGAACCCACTGGAACATCTGTTGGGAGACAGATGGTAGCCTCCCGTCAAGGCCATTCAGCGTGTTATTTAACGTGCACAGGGTATGGCTCTCCCGCACACTGAACCACGGCTTAACGTCCCATCCGAAGGACGGCGGCCTTTCCAAGCCCATCGTTGTCCCCTATTGACCGTGAGCAGGGCGGGGAATTTTGCGGAGATAAATCTCAACGCTGGCCCAGCTAGGACTCGAACCTGGGAACTGCAGATTACGAGCCCGGCGCGCTACCGACTGAGCCACCCCGACCCCTGAGTGAAAGGATAGGGAGGACCAAGATCGTGCAGAAATGAACGTGCGGAATGCCTTTCTGGTATAAAATTTTTCCCCTCCGTTTTAGGAGCCTTTAAAAAATTTAAAAATTAAAGTTTTCTTTTCTCCACCCGATACGGTTCTGGGATTAGCGTATCGAAACCTTCCAGTAGTACCACATAATATGACGAAATATAGGGTGATAAAAAAGTCACGCAACCCGCAATTAACAGATATTTTGTGATGTTAATGACGAGCATATGTAGAATTAAACAGCTACAAACATAAGTTATAATCTGACTTTTCTAACAAAAGAGTATAAATTTCATTTCAACATATGTTGAAAATGGTCTCCTTGTTCACTGATGCACGCGCAAGCTCTTTTGTACAGTCGCTCAAAAAAGTATCCGAACGCTATGGTTGATTACAGAATTCAGAAAAAATATCTGGCAACGATTTTTTTTTTAGAAATTAGTGATTTGGCAACCTTCGTGTCGTGATCACTAATTTCTAAAAAAAAATCGTTGCCAAATATTTTTTCTGAATTCTGTAATCAAACATAGTGTTCGGATCTTTTTTAATATATATAATGCGTATGAATATATAATGCAATGAATATGGAGGGTGTGCAGTTACCGTTCACAGCAAACTGGAGCGGTTGCGGTTAATGTTCACAGCACATCGAATCGTGTGAGCTCACAAAGACCTGGATCGTGTGGGCTCACTCACGGAAATATTGAGCGTGTGCAGTACCGTTCACAGCAAACTGGAGCGTGTGCAGTAACTGCACACGCTCCAGTTTGCTGTGAACGGTAACTGGAGCGTGTACAGTTGCTGTACACGCTCCAGATATTTTTTCTGAATGCTGTAATTGACCATAGTGTTCGGATACTTTTTTGAGCGACTGTACCACGTTTGATGCCACCTTGTGAAGCACCTGATCACTGATGTTTGCAATCGCTATTGTAATATTCGTCTGGAGTTCACTCAGTGTGCGAGGATTATTTTGATACACAACTCCTTTGAGAAATCTCCCAGAGGAAAAAATCTGCAAGTGGACAAATCGTGTGATCTTGCAGACCACAAGCCTTTAGAAATGAGTCGGTCATCGAAAGACTCTTGCAAACACTGCATAGTTCCATCCGATGTATGGCACTATCTCGCTGCAACCAGCAATCGCGTTCATCGATTTGAAGAAGTACAATGAACTGCTGTGTGATGATGTCTTAGCATATTGCGCTATTCACCATCTTCTCAAATGAAATGGGTCCCACGATGCGACGACACGATATGGCACAACACCACCCCGATATTTTGAGAGTGCAAGGGTTGTTGTTGAAAAATATGTGGATTTTTCGGAGGGGCAAATCCTATTTTTTGACTATTCACATAGTTATTTAGGTGTAACCAAGTTTCATCATTGAAAAACACTCTATGAAACCGCACTATTCCATGTTCTTCAATGAATGACTGAAGCCATCGACAGTAGACTACGAAGATGTAATTGTCTCGCAGCTTTCTGAACACTTCTGTACGACATTCCTGCTTGCCATAGGGGCGGGGGTGGCTCAGTCGGTAGCGCGCCAGGCTCGTAATCTGTAGTTCCCAGGTTCGAGTCCCAGCTGGGTCAGCGTTGAGATTTATCTCGCAAAATTCCCCGCCCTGCCCACGGTCGGTAGGGGACACCGATGGGATTGGAAAGGCCGCCGTCCGTCGGATGAGACGTTAAGCCGTGGCCCCGTGTGCGGGAGAGCCATACCCTGTGCACGTTAAAGAACACGCTGGATGGCCTTGACGGGAGGCTACCATCTGTCTCCCAACAGCTGTTCCAGTGGGTCCCCTCCCCCAACCTTCTCTGAACCTTCGGGGTCCATGTGACCTGGCCATTTAGCCCATGGTGTGCAAAAAAAGTGCCGCTCAGAGGTAAAACAACCCAACCCAAAATTCCTGCTTGAAATACGAGTTTCCTAAGGCTTTTTGTAGGGGACTGACAGAAAGGTCTCTGCACAGCATCCAATTTAAAGTCGGTCAACATGTTAAGTCTCTGATCATCTCTTGTCAGCAACAGATCCCGTTTCCCAGAAACGTTTCACTCATCTGGCTGTCGTCGACTTCTGAGGGACTGCAGTGGCCGGATGTTTTTTTACGAAACTCGTCGGCAACATGTGTGTGAGAATGACTACAAAATAATGTGTCGAAATGAAAACTCGTTGTGCCTGGGAAAAAGACATTTCGCTTCCTCTGTGAACAAAGCTACACCGACCACATCATGTACCTGTCACACTGTAGTCAGCCTCTCCAATAGCTTTCAATAGTCTTATGGCTTGGGTTGGGTTGTTTTACCACTGAGTGGCACTTTTTTGCACACCAATGGCCAGGTCACATGGACCCTGAAGGCTAAGAGAAGGTTGGGGGAGGGGACCCACAGCTGTTAGGCTATCCAGCGTGTTCTTTAACGTGCACAGCGTATGGCTCTCCCACACACGGAGCCACGGATTAACATCCCATCCGACGGAAGGCTGCCTTTCCAAGCCCATCGGTGTCCCCTATCAATAATCGTATGGTGCCATCTAGTGGGAAGAAGAAGAATTACAACTATTTTGAGTTGGGTTGTTTTACCTCTGAGCGGCACTTTTTTGCACACCATGGGCTAAATGGCCAGGTCTCTAGGACCCCGAAGGCTCAGAGAAGGTTGGGGGAGGAGACCCACTGGAACAGCTGTTGGGAGACAGATGGTAGCCTCCCGTCAAGGCCATCCAGCGTGTTCTTTAAGGTGCACAGGGTATGGCTCTCCCGCACATGGGACCACGGCTTAACGTCCCATCCTATGGACGGCGGCCTTTCTAAGCCCATCGGTGTCCCCTACTGACCGTGGGCAGGGCGGGGAATTTTGCGGAGATAAATCTCAACGCTGACCCAGCTGGGACTCGAACCTGGGAACTGCAGATTACGAGCCTGGCGCGCTACGGACTGAGCCACCCCCGCCCCCACCCCCACCCCCGCCCCTACTTTTGAAACAGTTCGCATAAACTTAAACTTTGGGCTGCGCGACTTTTAAATCACCCTGCATCAAGCGGCATGCATACCATACTTGATACTTTTCAGCTGAACTCTGCATCAGACAGAATCAGATCAGTTTCATCTCTGATATAAAAGAGCAACTTTCATCGCATCCGATTATCAGCTTTCTTAGTCGGAATTTGATTGCATTAGAAATGATCAGCTGCCTGTTAATCAGTATCCACAATGACATTTTTTCCTCTTCTCTTTCAGCCTTTAATAGCGATGTGTCGCCCCAGTCCCATGTCACCTAAACGACCAATATTCAGGTGGATCCACGGAATGATCGGAAATGGAGGTCAAATTTTTGCTTGTAAGTAGAAATAGGTAACTGAATCTTTTTTTTTTAAATATTTCAATTAAAGTTTCTTACTCAATTCAGGAAGGCGCTGCGAAATAGAGATAACTGATGCAAAGACAAAATCTTTAATTTTAAAATATATGCAAGAAATCAATTAGTGACTTCGGCTGCTCTTGATTTCTAGACCGTGTTGGGTTGTTTTACCTCTGAGCGGCACTTTTTTGCACACCATGGGCTAAATGGCCAGATGACATGGACCCCGAAGGCTCAGAGAAGGTTGGGGGAGGGGACCCACTGGAACAGCTGTTGGGAGACAGATGGTAGCCTCCCGTCAAGGCCATCCAGCGTGTTGTTTAACGTGCACAGGGTATGACTCTCCCGCACACGGGGCCACGGCTTAACGTCCCATTCGACGGACGGCGGCCTTTCCAAGCCCATCGGTGTCCCCTACTGACCGTGGGCAGGGCGGGGAATTTTGCGGAGATAAATCTCAACGCTGACCCAGCTGGGACTCGAACCTGGGAACTACAGATTACGAGCCTGGCGCGCTACCGATTGAGCCACCCCCGCCCCTCTAGACTGTGATTCTGACCCCTATTTGACCTTGAACCAAACACCGAATCTGAAGCTTGTTAACATTTACGAGATTTTCTGCTCAAAAAAGTTCTATGCGCCGATTTTTAGTTCCCTGGCAACATTATATAGAAATCTGACCTTCGACTTAGCTATGAAATTTGGAATCGCATCTGAAATTTCACAACATTTTCGAGATGTACGACCCCAAAACCCATGGCACCAATTTTTAGCTCGTAGCACCTGTAGATCGGAATTTGACCTTTGACCTCAAAGGTACTAAAAGGACCTCTCCCCCCTGGATTTAAATTTAAAATTTTATGACGTTTCTGTGTTCCGCAACCCAAAACACATCTAGACACCAATTTTTTATTATTTTTATCAAGGTTTAACCTCTATTTGACCTTGAAGGACATGTTGGAGGTCAAATTTGGGATGTGTTTCCACATTTACGACCCGTATTACCCCTAGGTGAAAATTTTCGAAGTTCTACCATCTCTGAAATACAGTTATTAGCGCGATCCCAAACCCTCAGTGGAGGGCAGGGGTGGCTCAGTCGGTAGCGCGCCAGGCTCGTAATCTGCAGTTCCCAGCTTTGAGTCCCAGTTGGTTTAGCGTTGAGATTTATCTCCGCAAAATTCTCCGCCCTACCCACGGTCAGTAGGTGACACCGATGGGCTTGGAAAGGCCGCCGTCCGTCGGATAGGACGCTAAACCGTGGCCCCTTGTGGGGGAAACCCATACACTGTGCATGTTAAAGAACACGCTGGATGGCCTCGACGGGAGTCTACCATCTGTTTCCCAACAGCTATTCCAGTGGGTCCCCTCCCCCAACCTTCTCTGAGCCTTCGGGGTCCTTGACCTGGCCATTTAGCCCATGGCGTGCAAAAAAAGCCGCTCAGAGCTAAAACAACCCAATCCAAAAGCAACGCCCTTTCTTTATGTTATTATTTTTATATTTGGGTACATATATAATCTTTTTAAAATGAATTTTCTTATAAAGCAATGAAACCTTCTTCTATGTATCAGTGTAATATGTCTCATAACCATTTGACCTTTTATACTATTGAATTATTGTACTATTTGAATTATTGTATACTTTACTGTTGCCATAATTGAACTTTAAAGGAAATAGTGAGCATTAACTAAAAATAAGCGTCAGCTTACTATGCTCACCTTTTTAGCTTCGCCTTTCCTATTAATCACTAATATTTAATATGATTGTTATTTACCTTTTCTGATGCAATTGATATTTCTTAGCTATTTCACTTCTCAATTTTTCTCATGTATATATTAATTGTTATTAGATAATTATGCTATGTAAATGTATATTGTATTGACTGGCGGAATAAATTAAAGATTATTATTATTATTTAATATTTTATTTCAGGTTTAAAATTCATTTTATTTCAGATTTTGTCAACGAACATGGATTACCCGTTTAACGAAAGAACAAAGTGTAACTACAAAAAAGGTCTCATTTTTGGCCCACCCAGTTGGGTTGTTTTACCTCTGAGCGGCACTTTTTTGCACACCATGGGCTAAATGGCCAGGTCACATGGACCCCGAAGGTTGGGTTGTTTTACCTCTGAGCGGCACTTTTTTGCACACCATGGGCTAAATGGCCAGGTCACATGGACCCCGAAGGTTGGGTTGTTTTACCTCTGAGCGGCACTTTTTTGCACACCATGGGCTAAATGGCCAGGTCACATGGACCCCGAAGGCTCAGAGAAGGTTGGGGGAGGGGACCTACTGGAACAGCTGTTGGGAGACAGATGGTAGCCTCCCGTCAAGGCCATCCAGCGTTTCTTTAACGTGCACAGGGTATGGCTCTCCCACACACGGGGCCACGGCTTAACGTCCCATCCGACGGAAGGAGAAGTCACTTTCCAAGCCCATCGGTGTCCCCTACTGGCCGTGGGCAGGGCGGGGAATTTTTGCGGAGATAAATCTCAACGCCGACCCAGCTGGGACTCGAACCTGGGAACTATAGATTACGAGCCTGGCGCGCTACCGACTGAGCCACCCCCGCCCCGTGCTAGAACTTGTAGGATTAATTTTCATAACCTATCTCTCTCTATGTCACGAAAATGCGATTTAATTCCCTCTTTTGTTTCTTTTGTAGGTGTGACGATGTTCTTTGCTGTGGGCCTGAAGGAGGCGAATCTTCCCGTTGCCTTTTACTGGGTGCTGCTTACATTCCTCATCTTCCACTGCCTCGTCCATCTCTTGATTCACGTTCATACTTGCTTCATGGAAAGGGAGAGAGGTAAAGGTTACGTTTCATGCCCCACAAATGGTAGGATGATTTTGCGAACTTCATTCAATTAGAGCTGATTTAGTTTTTGAAATTTCCATCTTTTCTCAAAGTAGCAAATGCGCGATGACGAATATGCCACACTTGAGTAGATTTTAACTTTAAGTTCAATTGGCTCCAGGGCCAGAGCTCACGGGCCCCTTTGACTGAAGCATTTTTATGGATGCATCAATTTTGACTACCGTAACTACGGTAGTGAAATTTGGACGCTTTCTAAACGAGATAACAGGAAACTTGATGCTTTTGATTCTAGATGTTTATGTAGCATCTTGGGCATTAGGTGGTTCAACATTGTAAGTTGGGTTGTTTTACCATTGAGCGGCACTTTTTTTGCACACCATGAGCTAAATGGCGAGATCACATGGACCCCGAAGGCTCAGAGAAGGTTGGCGGAGGAGACCCACTGAAACAGCTGTTGGTAGCCTCCCGTCAAGTCCATTTAGCGTGTTCTTTAATGAGCACAGGGTATGGCTCTCCCGCACACGGGGCCACGGCTTAACGTTCCACCCGATGGACGGCGGCCTTTTCAAGTCCATTGGTGTCCCCTACTGACCGTGGCCAAGGCGGATTATTTTGCGGAGATAAATCTCGACGCTGATCCAGCTAGGACTCGAACCTGGGAACTACAGATTACGAGCCTGGCGCGCTACCGAATGAGCCACCTCTGCCCCCAACTTTGTAAGTAATGAAGAGGTTAGGCAAAGGAGTCGTAACCTCCTTTAAGCAGCATATTGTGCAGAGAGAGACTCCGTTGGTTTGCAAATTTTGCCCGTATGGATAATCATAGATTGACGAATAGGATTATGAACAGTGTGCCTAAGGGCTTCAGAAAGGGGGGGGGGGTGGAGACCTAGAATGCGGTGGGCAGACAATGTCAAACAGGACCTTGTTAGAATTGGTGTGCAGTGGCCGGATGCAGCAGATGTAGCTCAGGATAGATATGCCTGGAAAACTAAACTGCATGGTCTGGTTGGACCTTTCTATCCCATGGCTGCTTGAGGATGATGATGAATTTTGATGGCTGATCAAAATTATCTTGGACAGTGTTTTTTTTTGGATAGCGAAACAAACCTTAACAGCTGATTTAATCACTGTTTATTCAAGATGATTTTGAAACGATATGTTCACGTGCAACAACTGAAGCGCGATTATTTTATTACGAGATACGGCAGGTACTGTGGAAATACGTCATGTTCAGAATAGAGGAGACAGTTTGAAAAGAGTTTTATACAGAAAAAAAGTAATTCTTGAGTGATTTGTGTGCAGTATGAGGGTTTCGGCTAAGATTGCAGTTATTTGTTTTATAGTAATTTTTATGCGAAACTAACTTCTTGGTTTGTTTTAGGGAATACCATTTCCAATAAACATATTGTGCAAATAGAAAATGTTTTGATAAGAGTTGGTTCTATGATTTGTTATGAAGAAAACTTTGTAAATTCAGTTTTCGAAGGTTATATTCTTTTAGTATTTTATTTGACAATAGTAATTAGCCATAAGTTTAGTTAGTCTTATTTGTATATCGAGTGATGAATACTACAGATTTTGCTTAGTTTCCTGTAAATTAATTGCTTTATTTATAAAATAAGTTCATTTATTCGTCATCATCATCCTCAAGCAGCCATGGGCTACGGAGGTCCAACCAGACCGTGCAATTTAGTTCTCCAAGCAAGTCTAACCTGAGCTACATCTACTGCATCTGGCCACTGCACACCAATTCTAACAAGGTCCTGTTTGACATTGTCTGCCCACCGCATCCTAGGTCTTCCCCCTCCTTCTGAGGCCTTTAGGCACACTGTTCATAACCCTATTCGCCAAACTATAATTATTCATACGGGCAACATGGCCAAACCAACGGAGTCTCTCTCTGCACAATATACTGCTTAAAGGAGGTTGCAAACTCCTTTGCCTAACCTCATCATTACCTACAAATTCGAACCACCTAATGTCCAAGATACTGCGTAAGCATCTGGAATCAATTATTTGCTCGGTTATTTCAAATTCAAACACAGTGTTGTGAGACAAATATAGCTAAAAATATAAAAATTACAGTTTTTTCATACAAAAATGCTGAAACATTTTTGCCTTGGCTCTACTCACAGGGCCTACTGTGCCTGTTGGATGGTTAATAAAGCCCTGATTAACAAATACCAATTTTTTGGCAGAGTGTTTCATACTCAGATGACCAGCTTTAAATTCTTATGTATTGTTTTTTGTTTTTTGAGGGAGGAGACGAGAATGTCCATTTATATTAATGGTTCCATTCACCATTAATACAAATGGAAATTTAGTAACTTATATACTTTAGTAGTGGTTCGTGGTCTTTTTTGGAAATGCACCCACTACGAATTCTCATTTTTTCTGCAGACCCCTATGAAGTCGAGCGCTTTCTTGCATCTTTATTTGATACATTTTTACTAAAATATAGATTCTTCAACGAGGACTCCCTAAAAGTTCCAAGAATGGATTGTATGTGTAGTTCTTTATCTGCTGTTCATTTATTGGCTATTCTGTAATTTGAATCCAACCACTGAGTGGCCAGATTCGATGCTTCATGGGTTCAGCCAATTACAAATTACGATCAGCATGAGATTGAAATGATTCCAGCTGAAAGTATTAAGGTTTGGGTGGTTTTATCTCTGAACGGCACTTTTTTTGCACACAATGGACTAAATGGTCAGGTCACAAGGACCCCGAGGGCTCAGAGAAAGATTGGGGGAAGGGGACCCGCTGTACAGAGACAGAGTGTTCTTTAACATACAGTCGTTCAAAAAAATATCCAAACACTAAGGTTGATTATAGAATTAAAAAAAGAGTATCTGGCAACGATTTTTTTAGAAATTAGTGATCTGGCAACCTTCGTGTCACGTGACACAAAGGTCACTAATTTCTAAAAAAGCCAGATCACTAATTTCTAAAAAAAATCTTTGCCAGATATTTTTTCTGAATTCTGTAATTAACCATAGTGTTCGGATATTTTTTGAGCGACTGTAGGTGGTCATATTATTTTGATACTAGATCGTGTGGGCTCACTCACGGAAATATTGAGCGTGTGCAGTTACCGTTCACAGCAAACTGGAGCGGTTGCGGTTAATGTTTAATGTTCACAGCACATTGGATCGTGTGAGCTCACAAAAACCTGGATCGTGTGGGCTCACTCACGGAAATATTGAGCGTGTGCAGTTACCGTTCACAGCAAATTGGAGTGTTTGCAGTAACTGCACACCCTCCAGTTTGCTGTGAACGGTAACTGGAGCGTGTACAGTTGCTGTACACGCTCCAGATATTTTTCCTGAATTCTGTAATCACGTGACACGAAGGTTGCCAGATCACTAATTTCTAAAAATATCGTTGCCAGATATTTTTTCTGAATTCTGTAATCAACCATAGTGTTCGGATATTTTTTGAGCGACTGTACTCAGGAGACTTGGGTGGAGTCCAACTGATCGAGGAACTCAATTTTGTTCGCTTTCTAGATAATGTGAATCTGTTTAAAATTAACCTATTATTGGATTGCAATTAAGCATTTTTTTGCCTTCTTTCGGGTTATTTAATAGTTAACGCATTCTTTTTCTTTTAATATACAACTGAAGTCATTTACGTTTAAAACTAGTCTTAATTACAACCTAAATAAATGTTTTCTTCATACTAGTGATCTCAACGACTATTCTTAACAGCAGAAGACATCTTTATTCAGATTGAATTTTATTAAAACCAAAAGTCTTTGATTATTATTATTATTAAACATTCATTTTATTCTCTGAACAAAAACAGAATATAATTTCCAAGAAACACTTTATAGTAATATTTCCTCCTAAGTCTCCTAATTACGATTTAAATAAATATTACAATTATCGTTATGAAAGGTGTGAAGATGAAATATTAATTCTTGTGTTTTTTTAATGAAGAAGTCTTATCAATATCGTTTTTCGTGAAAACTGATCCTTTATGAGAGAAACAGAAAATAATTCACTTTCGATTTTCAGATTACTTCAAAGGCAATGCTCCTTAACAGAGATCTCCTATTTTGTCTTCTGTTCATTTTGTCTTCTGTTCATGTCTTTACTGCTCTAATTAAACAGTTTTACAAAAGTTCTTTTTTTCTCTCTCTCTGCTTTTTAGAACTTGAAAGTAACGGGAAGCTTGATCAATTTAATTTCGATGATGGCCAGAACGATAAAGATGCTTCTGTAAGTAATTTCCTTAATTTGATTTTTTTTTTATATTTTTCTTCGGAACAACTTTATTTGCGAAAAGAACTTTAGTAATTAAAAATTAAAAGTCAATATCTTGAAGCATCCTCAGCATTTTTTTTTGTCTCGTTTATAACTAATTTAATGAGATTATTTTGGTTATCAGAGTTTGAAGTTAGTACTACACTTTTCATCAATAATTTAGATTAAAAAAAATGGCAGTTTCGCAAAGTCGCGTTTGATATATACAAGGGATGTTCAAAAAGTAAGCTTATAAAGTATATATATATATCATAAAGGAATTAATTGGGTGTGTAATACGTCTAATGCAAATTCATTTTACGAACCTTAAACTTTATAATAATAAAGGGGAAAAGGTACTTCCCTACACAAAGAACGGAAATTACCTAGAACAGTGATTCTCAACCTTTTATGCTTCACGTACCCCCTGGAAATGTGTATGTAACTGGCGTACCCCTTGTATAGATAGATAAAACTATAGTTATAGTATAACAATGGGAATAAAATAAAACATATATATCAATGGTTCTCAACCTTTTATGCTTCACGTACCCCCTGGAAATGTGTCACGTACCCCCTGGAAATGTGTATGTGTATGTAACTGGCGTATCCCTTGTATGGTCGAGTTACATACACATATACTAGAGATACTATAACTAGAGATAAAACTCTAGTTATAGTGTAACAATGGGAATAAAATGAAACATATATATATATACAGGGTGATTCAAAACTCTTGCGCCAAACTTTAAGGGGTGATAGAACACATCTAAACAAGCACTTTTCGTCGTGCAATGCATGGTCGGAACTCAAGCGGTCAAGCTCTAGAGGGCGCTTTCCAGCGAACACTTATAAACGCTGGTTTTCGCACTCGTCGTCATTTCTACCGTGGATTGCAGAACGAATGGATTGTTTCACGAATCAGGAGAAGGCGGACATGCATTTCACATATGGAGCTGCGGACGGGAATGCGAGGGAAGCCCAAAGACTATACCGGGAGCACTTTCTGACCAGATGCGTGCTGACAGTAACTGCTAACCGCTAGCGCTTCACCGCTTGAGTTCCGACCATGCATTGTATGACGAAAAGTGCTTGTTTAGGTGTGTTCTATCACCCCTTAAAGTTTGGCCCAAGAGTTTTGAATCACCCTGTATATATCATATATCTAGCGACTTTTGAGCTCTCACGGCGTACCCTAAAACATTTTACCACGTACCCCACGTCGAGAACCCCTAACCTAGAAGCTCTATTAGGCTTGTTTTTGGTTTCTCATAGAACATACAAACACACAAGGACGTGCCCATTGGTGTAGTAGTCAGAAACGCTAACCACTTATGCCAGGTATGGGTCTGTGTTGTAGTGTTCGGCATATTCTTCATGAAGATTAGACAATTAGTGTAGATGACCGCTAAAGTGCAGAAATCAGTTATTCTACAGATCTAGGTATTGTGCAGATTAACTAGGGTGATCCGTTAACGTGCGGAAAATTGTTTCATTTCTCAAATTACGTAGGTAATCTGCAAATTACCTGGATTAATTACGTAGGTAATCTGCAAATTACCTGCAAATTACCTACTAGACACTCGTTAAAGTGAAAATAAGATCTTTGCTGAAACAACAGGAACGTTTCTGTACGCTTAAATTAACATAATGTTATTTATCTAGTGTCCGAGAGTAGAGTTGAAACCAGGGTCATCCCTCTGTCAACATAAATCAGTCGTCCGAATTATAAAAAACGCCCCCAAAATGAGCAGGCCAAGTGAGAACGAATCATTTTAGTGATTCGTTATCAAGAATGAATCACTTTACCGATTCGTTCTCACTTGGCCTCCGCTCATCCGGGGCGTTTTTTTATAATGCAGACGAGTGAATCACGTGACACGAAGATTCATATTCAAGAGATTCAGCACTATGAGAGAACAAACTTTTGAACTTTAATGATACGGAAGCCGTTAATGTGCACATTACCTAGGTAAAATGCGGAAAACTCTTGATTCCGCACGTTAACGGAGCAAATCAGTTAATCTGCAGATTAGCTAGGTAATGTGCACATTAACGGCTTTCGAGCTTTAGCGGTAACACATACACTTACGAATTGTGTAATGATTTTCTCTATGTCTATTGAAGGCAGTCTTCTGTTGTTTGGAACTGAAAGACAGATGACAAAGCGAAAAGAGTAGCTCGTTTTTCTTTGAAAACGAGCTAAAAACGAGACAAATGTAACTTAATATTGTAAAATAGACACTTTGCCAAAAATATTTTAGGGTTGGGTTGTTTTACCTCTGAGCGGCACTTTTTTGCACACCATGGGCTAAATGGCCAGGTCACATGGACCCCGAAGGCTCAGAGAAGGTTGGGGGAGGGGACCCACTGGAACAGCTGTTGGGAGACAGATGGTAGCCTCCCGTAAAGGCCATCCAGCGTGTTCTTTAACGTGCACAGGGTATGTCTCTCCCGCACACGGGGCCACGGCTTAACGTCCCATCCGACGGACGGCGGCCTTTCCAAGCCCATCGGTGTCCCCTACTGACCGTGGGCAGGGCGGGGAATTTTGCGGAGATAAATCTCAACGCTGACCCAGCTGGGACTCGAACCTGGGAACTACAGATTACGAGCCTGGCGCGCTACCGACTGAGCCACCCCCGCCTAATATTTTAGGGAGTACACCAGCAAAAATATTGTAGGATCATAAAATGTGAGAAAAAAACACAAAAAAACCGAAGGTAACGGAACGAAAAAATTCGGTAAAGTGTAATAACTTTTATATACCACAGGTAAATGCAATAATAAATGAGTTAAACAACGATGATACCAAATAATCGATGTAATAATAAATAATTATACAAAGACAAGAAATTCGTTTCTAAAATCTTTTTTAGTTTTTTTTTTGCTGTTTCAGAATTTCGAAAGTTAAAGTGCTCTCTGGCTTTGTGAAAATCTATTAACGTTAGAAATTTGATATCACCTTTTAAATACATTAAGTTATATTAAGTTGAAATTGGACTTTCATTTGATTGTTTCGAACGCTTGATTTGGATGCTAGCTAGCTGCATAATACAAACTGAACAAAATGAACATTCTGTCATGCGTTTATAACTCAGTGCATTGAAGTTAGAAGAACATATACTGCTCACAAAAATTAGGGGATATTTCAAAATGAATATGAAGCGATAATATATCCCCTATTTTTTGTGAGCAGTATATTTACGATGTGTAGTTTTTCCTTCAATCTTTCAAAGATGTAAATGATATAAGATTCTCTCTTATTCTTTACAGGGGAGTTCATTCAAAAAGTTTGTCTTGGGACTGTACATGATGGTCAACATTGGACTCTCTGCTGCACTCATACTGATGGTGTGCTTAAACTGATATGGAACCTCAAGTTTCGTTTACAGACCCTCTGCGAGATTTGCCTTGGAGCTGAGAGATATGAACTCTATTCAATTTATTTGAAGGATAAGGAATTCTATTCAATTTATTTGAAGGATAATGAATTCTATTCAATTTATTTGAAGATAAGGAATTCTATTCAATTTATTTGAAGGATAAGGAACTCAACTCAATTTATTTGAAGGATAAGGAATTCTACTCAATTTATTTGAAGGATAAGGAACTCTATTGAATTTATTTGAAGGATAAGGAACTCTATTCAATTTATTTGAAGGATAAGGAATTCTATTCAATTTATTTGAAGGATAAGGAATTCTATTCAATTTATTTGAAGGATAAGGAACTATATTGAATTTATTTGAAGGATAAGGAACTCTATTCAATTTATTTGAAGAAAAATGAACGATAAAGTGGCCTTCAAATACAGTGAAATAATGTGAAATGAATTGCATTTATTCTGAAGTACCTACAGTTTGAAAGGAACCATGTGTTTGCATCAATATATATATGTATATATATTTTTTGTAATCTTTAATTTTGGCGACAAAAAAAAAATGCAAAAATTTATATTGCAGAAACGTCGAGTCATAATTTATAAATAAAATCGAAGTGTTTGCTTGGTTTTTGATTTCAGATTCCATGATTTAATTTTATCTCGTTAAAAAACTAGTTATTACCCTCAAATTAAACTTAATTATAAAATGTTAAAAAATCATTATAAAACGGCAAAATTATACTAAACTTTGCCATTTAGGTATTAAACTTTTTTTTAAAATATGCAATTTAGAAGTTATTTTTTTCGTTTATATATATTAAATACACACATATATAAATCCTCAAGCAGCCGTGGGTTACTGAGATCCAACCAGACCGTGCAATTTAGTTCTCCAAGCAAGTCTGCCTTGAGCTACATCTGCTGCATCTGGCCACTGCACACCAATTCTAACAAAGTCCTGTTTGACATTGTCTGCCCACCGCATCCTAGGTCTCCCCTTCTTTCTGAGGCTTTAGGCACACTGTTCATAACCCTATTGGCCAATCTATAATTGTTCATACGGGCAACATGGCTAAACCAACGGAGTCTCTCTCTGCACAATATGCTGCTTAAAGGAGGTTGCCGACTCCTTTGCCTAACCTCATCATTAGTTACAAAGTTGAACTATCTAATGCCCAGGATATTGCGTAACCATCTAGAATCAAAAGCATCAACTTTTCTGCTGTCTTCTTTACAAAGGGGTCCATATTTCAGTGCCATAACTTTAGAAAGGACCAAACAATTACATAGCCTAAATTTAGTCTTTAAGTGTATGCGCCCAATTTTTCACACTCTCCATAGAATCATCCATGTGTATCAGGCCCAGATCTAGAAAAGAAATCGAGGGGAAGGAAAAAAAGGGCAAGAAACTCAATTAAGTCTGAAAAATGTAAAAAAAAAATGGGGTGGGGAGGGGACAAGAGATTGAATTTCTATTGGACTACAACATTTCGCCTCCCCCCTTTTCACAACAAAATTTTTCTTTTAAAAAATTCTGAAAAAAAAAAAAACTGCATGAATAAATAAATTTATAATTTTGCCTCTATTACTCTTAACTAGTTGGGTTGGGTTGTTTTACCCCTTGAGCGGCACTTTTTTGCACACCATGGGTTAATGGCCAGGTCACAAGGACCCCAAAGGCTCAGAGAAGGTTGGGGGAGGGGACCAACTGGAACAGCTGTTGAGAGACAGATGGTAGCCTCCCGTCAAGGCCATCCAGCGTGTTCTTTAACGTGCACAGGGTATGGCTCTCCCGCACACGGAGCGACGGCCTAACGTCCCATCCGACGGACGGCGACCTTTCCAAGCCCATCGGTGTCCCCTACTGACCGTGGGCAGGGAATTTTGCGGAGATAAATCTCAACGCTGACTCAGATGGGACTCGAACCTGGGAACTACAGATTACGAGCCTGGCGCGCTATCGACTGAGCCACCCCCGTCCCCAACCCATCAGGTGAAACTCATGTGTGTGTTCATAAATGTTAGTTACTCTCAAACCATTTAGTTTAATTAGCTCTAGGAGACTTTTCCCATTGCAACTACGAATGCTAAAAAAGACCTATCATCCCTCCCTAAAGGTCAGTCGGTACCAACTTTAGCATCAAAGTCACCTATCATAAGAGTAAGATCTTCTTTCTTGACGAATTTAAAAATATCGTGAAGATGTCTGTAAAACTTATCCTTTTCGTTCTCATCAGAGTCCTCTGTGGGGGTCTTAACAACATAAAACACTCAAGTCTTTATTTTTAGTTTTAAATTTAGCTTTAAGAAATTTTTCATTAATGCAATCATATCCCAGAAGAGCATTACTGGTATATCTACTGAGAATTTGGGTTGTTTTACCTCTGAGCGGCACTTTTTTTGCACACCATGGGCTAAATGGCCAGGCACATGGACCCCGAAGGCTCAGAGAAGGTTGGGGGAGGGGACCCACTGGAACAGCTGTTAGGAGACAGATGGTAGCCTCCCGTCAAGGCCATCCAGCGTGTTCTTTAACGTGCACAGGGTATGGCTCTCCCGCACACGGGGCCACGGCTTAACGCGGCCTTTCCAAGCCCATCGGTGTCCCCTACTGACCGTGGGCAGGGCGAGGAATTTTTGCGGAGATAAATCTCAACGCTCACCCAGCTGGGACTCGAACCTGGGAACTACATATGACGAGCCTGGCGCGCTACCGACTGAGCCACCCCCGCCCCATCTACTGAGAAACAAACCTATACCTTTGAGTTGCTTTGCATCCTGCCTCGATGAAAAAGAGAAATTTAAAACATTTTATGTGTCTAACTTTTAGCTGTCTATCTGGTCTCTTTGAAACCCAGAATATCCAGATTACAACGCTGGAATTCCGGTGTGAGGATGTCAAGGAATGATCTCGGTGAAGTGTCCTCACATTCCACGTACCTGCGGAAAGAAATGAGTAGTTGTATTTTTAAAGAAACTAAACTTTTTTAAAAACCATCTAACATGAAACAGCCCCTAATTGCAGGTATACGGCAAAGATCGGTTCCCCCAGTGCCAAAGGCTTAAGATGGTGGTAATTTTCTACTACAGGTTTGGCGATGCCAGTAGAAGCAAAGGTTCAGGTACTTGCGACACTCTCTGATCAAGATTATCCATCAACTGATATAAGATATCCTGTGCAGCCGTCCAAAAACAGCACCTATCCAAAAACAAACAGAAAATATGGCGATAGATATAATTAATAATACTATATCCTTAATAGAAATTTACCAGTGGGGTAGGATCAGGATCCATAATCAAGTTCAAAGCCATTGCACATTCAACTGAGTATAAGTGGTCATCACCAAGACCCTGTGAAGTTAATCAAAGAAGACTGGGGGAAGGGGACCCCTTGGACTGTAAGGGGACCCCTTGGACTGTTAAGAGATATGGTAGTCTCCCATCAAGTCCACCCAGCGTGTTCTTTAACGTGCACAGGGTATAGCTCTCCTGCACACCTGGCCACGGCTTTACGTCCCATCCGACGGACGGCTGCCTTTCCAAGCCCCTACTGACCGATGGCAGAATGGGAAGTTTTGACGAGATATATTAATGCTGGTCCAGCTTGGACTCAAACCTCGGAACTGCAGATGACGAGCCTAGCACGCTACCGACTTAGCCATCCCTCACCCCCGAAAAAAGAGATATCGAAAAATAAATTGGCTATTATAATCCACATCTACTGATCTGCAACCCTCCCCTTCAGTTCCTCTTCAGAAGAGAATGTCTTTTTTGCAAAGTACAGTCGCTCAAAAAAATATCCGAACACTATGGTTGATTACAGAATTCAGAAAAAATATCTGGCAACGATTTTTTTTTTAGAAATTAGTGATCTGGCAACCTTCGTGTCACGTGACACGAAGGTTGCCAGATCACTAATTTCTAAAAAATCTTTGCCATATATTTTTTCTGAATTCTGTAATCAACCATAGTGTTCGGATATTTTTTTGAGCGACTGTAGGTGGTCATATTATTTTGATACTAGATCGTGTGGGCTCACTCACGGAAATATTGAGCGTGTGCAGTTACCGCTCACAGCAAACTGGAGCGTGTGCAGTAACTGCACACGCTCCAGTTTGCTGTGAACGGTAACTGGAGCATGTGCAGTAACTGCACATGCTCCAGTTTGCTGTGAACGGTAACTGGAGCGTGTACAGTTGCTGTACACGCTCCAGATATTTTTCCTGAATTCTGTAATCACGTGACTACCAGTGGGGTAGGATGCCAGATATTTTTTCTGAATTCTGTAATCAACCATAGTGTTCGGATATTTTTTTGAGTGACTGTACTAACGGCATGCCCCACTAGAAGCAGGGATGGAACTTGAGATGTTTGGCCTGAGTGGTTCTGTGCATCATCACAAGGGATTATTAGTACACAGCTCTCCTTCCAGTGTATACTTATCTACTGTTTACGAAATCTTACAATGTCAACTCCCTAAAAGTCCAAGGACGAGTATGTCACTAGTTCTTTATTTCATCTTTACTTATTTGGCTATTTTGTAATTTGAATCTAAATATTTGAGAAGAGAAATTCGACACTCTAGAAATTCCTGTCATCAACAGCCAATTATATCTTCTGATCAACATGAAACAGCAATGTTGCCACACTAACTTGACATAATTCCATCTAAAATCAATAAAACTTAACGCGGTTATGTAATCACAGCAAATGTACTATTTCCATTAGAACTATCTATTAGAAATAGAAGTCTAGGATTGGATTGTTTTACCTCTGAGCGGCACTTTTTTGCACACCATGAGCTAAATGGCCAGGTCACATGGACCCCGAAGGCTCAGAGAAGGTTGGGGGAGGGGACCCACTGGAATAGCTGTTGGGAGACAGATGGTAGCCTCCCGTCAAGGCCATCCAGCGTGTTCTTTAACATGCACAGGGTATGGCTCTCCCGCACACGGGGCCACTGCTTAACGTCCCATCCGACGGGCGGCGGTCTTTTCAAGCCCATCGGTGTCCCCTACTGACCGTGGAGGGCGGGGAATTTTGCGGAGATAAATCTCAACGCTGACCCAGCTGGGACTCGACCATGGGAATTACAGATTACGAGCCTGGGGCGCTATCGACTGAGCCACCCCCAACCCCAGAAGTCTAGGTTGGGAACCACTGGTAGAAAGGATTTCTGTCCTTCTTGATGACCTGCCATTTTGCATCATAAATGTACCCGGTTTGGAATCACATGTCTTGTTTATTGAATAAACTGTTTAATGTGCAGGCATCATTCTCCATTTCAAATGCTCGCATTCCCTTCTTTAATAACTTATATGCCGTTCTGCCCGATAATTTACAGGAAGACTGAGATGCACGCAGCTTGAAAGTAAGTTAATTAAGCGAGTCGATGCAGTCATATGACGTCCTTGTTTCATGTCACTGTAACTCATAATCAGTGGACTGTTTCGTGTGTCCATCACTTCATCCTGCAAAAGAGATAGGAGAGGTAATGTAAGAATGCTCTGCAGCTGCAGTGATAGCTCATTATTATTCATTTGAGTATTTGGGTTGGGTTGTTTTACCTCTGAGCGGCACTTTTTTGCACACCATGGGCTAAATGGCCAGGTCACATGGACCCCGAAGGCTCAGAGAAGGTTGGGGGAGGGGACCAACTGGAACAGCTGTTGGGATACAGATGGTAGCCTCCCGTTAAAACCATCCAGCGTGTTCTTTAACGTGCACAGGGTATGGCTCTCCCGCACACGGGGCCACGGCTTAACGTCCCATCCGACGGACGGCGGCCTTTCCAAGCCCATCGGTGTCCCCTACTGACCGTGGGCAGGGCGGGGAATTTTGCGGAGATAAATCTCAACGCTGACCCAGCTGGGACTCGAACCTGGGAACTACAGATTACGAGCCTGGCGCGCTACCGACTGAGCCGCCACCCCCTCCCCTAAGACACTATGTTTTATTCGCTCGGATACAGATGTTGGAATCATGATACTGAATCTTTCATCCTCTTTCGTTTTTCAGGGTTTGAATTCAGAGTTTTCATTTCTTTTGTTGCAGAGAGGCGGAGATGGATCAGTCACTAGTGTGGCAGGCTCGTAATCTGCAGTTCCCACGTTCGAGTCCTACCTGTGCCAGTGTTGAGTCTATCCAGCTGTCCTCAGTCGAAAAGAGAAAACCGATAGGATGGAACGTTGAGTCCTTGTATGCGGGTGAGAGCCATCCCTGTGAATTTAAAAGAAAATGCTGGATGGACTTAACGGGTTGGGTTGTTTTACCTCTGAGCGGCACTTTTTTGCACACCATGGGCTAAATGGCCAGGTCACATGGACCCCGAAGGCTCAAAGAAGGTTGGGGGAGGAGACCCACTGGAACAGCTGTTGGGAGACAGATGGTAGTCTCCCGTCAAGGCCATCCAGCGTGTTCTTTAACGTGCACAGGGTATGGCTCTCCCGCACACGGAACCACGGCTTAACGTCTCATCCGACAGACGGCGGCCTTTTCCAAGTCCATCGGTGTCCCCTACTGACCGTGGGCAGGGCGGGGAATTTTTGCAGAAATAAATCTCAACGCTGACCCAGCTGGGCCTCGAACCTGGGAACTACAGATTACGAGCCTGGCGCGCTACCGACTGAGCCACCCGAGCTCCGGACTTAACGGGAGGATGCTATCTGTCTCCTAATAGTTATTCAGTGAGTTCGATTCCCCCAACCTTCTTGAACACTTGGTATCCTTGTGATTTTACCGTTTAGCCCATTGTGTGCAAACAACAACCAACGCACCTGTGCTCGTTACAAGGACATGCTGAATGACCTTGAAGAGCAACTTCCACGCAGGTCTTTTCAGAGGCCACGGACTCGGCTGAAAGGAGATCTCAAATTTAGACGGGGTGGCTCAGTCGGTAGCACGCCGGGCTCGTAATCTGCAGTTCCCAGGTTCGAGTCGCAGCTGGGTCAGCGTTGAAATTGATCTCCCAAAACTCCCCACCCTGCCCACGGTCAGTAGGGTCACCGATGGGCTTGGTAAGGCCGCCGTCCGTCGTTAAGTCGTGACCCCGTGTGCGGGAGAGCCATACCCTGTGCACGTTAAAGAACATGTTGGATGGCCTTGACGGGAGGCTACCAACTGTCTTCCAACAGCTGTTCCAGTGGGTCCCCTCCCCCAACCTTCTCTGAGCCTTTGGGGTCTTTGTGACCTGGCCATTTAATCCATTATGTGCAAAAACAGTGCCGCTCAGAGGTAAAACAAACCAAATCAAATTTAGATGCTTCTCACTTTTTGGATTTTGCATACAACAGATAAAATGTGATTTAGTAAACGATAACATGTTTTAGCCAACAAGCCCTGGATAAGGCACGAATGTTTCTCTTCCGGTTTATTTCTGCTCAGGTGTCGCGTTATTCGCAGACCTTTTCTATGTCATGTTATGCCAACGAACTCCTGTTGGAAGTCTGTGGCAAGCAGTTACTTGAGTTGGAACTCTGTGGCAAGCAGTCACTTGAGTTGGAACTCTGTGGCAAGCAGTCACTTGAGTTGGAACTCTGTGGCAAGCAGTCACTTGAGTTGGAACTCTGTGGCAAGCAGTCACTTGAGTTGGAACTCTGTGGCAAGCAGTTACTTGAGTTGAAACTCTGTGGCAAGCAGTTACTTGAGTTGGAACTCTGTGGCAAGCAGTTACTTGAGTTGGAACTCTGTGGCAAGCAGTTACTTGAGTGGTAATACAGAACACCTTTCGGCTATTTCTTAGGTAGGACAAATAATGCACATTTTACATCAATGGATATTTCGTATAGATTTTATCAAATTTGTTTTCAAAATGTTCGTAAATATTCTTATTTGACTTGACAGTTTCTTACAGACTTGTTTGGGTTGTTTCAACTCTGAGCGGCACTTTTTTTTGCATACAGTGGGCTAAATGGTCAGGTCACAAGGACCCCGAAGGCTCAGAGAAAGTTGGGGAAGGGGACCCACTGGAACGGCTGTTGGGAGACAGATGGTAGCCTCCCGTCAGATCATCCAGCACGTTCTTTAATGTGCACAGGATAGGGCTTTACATCACACGATGCAACGGCTTAATGTTTCATCCGACGGACGACGTCCGCCTTGAAAGTGCTAAATTTGAAAATTATTAAATTTGCGCATATTTTACGCATTTTTTAAGAAATTGTTTTAAAACGAAGTGAATAAACGTTACCATATAGTAGAAATCCAGTCTCTTGAAATTTTAGCCCACTGTGCATGCAAAAGGGTCTTTTTTTTTCGTTTTTTCCTAATTTCCCCTTTTCACAGGCAAAATTTCTATCACTCCCCCCATTTTTCCCCCTCTAGATCCGCGCCTGTGATTGGGTAATGTGCCATTTCATATTTTCCACCATTCATATTACAAGCTTGGCACAACCCATTGACTGATATTGAAGCTAACGATTAAAAAACTTGGATTGTTTTACCTCTGAGCGGCACTTTTTTGCACACCATGGGCTAAATGGCCAGGCCACAAGGACCCCGAAGGCTCAGAGAAGGTTGGGACCCACTGGAACAGCTGTTGGGAGACAGATGGTAGCCTCCCGTCAAGGCCGTCCAGCGTGTTCTTTAACGTGCACAGGGTATGTCTCTCCCGCACACAGGGCCACGGCTTAACGTCCCATCCGACGGACGGCGGCCTTTCCAAGCCCATTGGTGTCCCCTACTGACCGTGGGCAGGGCGGGGAATTTTAAGGAGATAAATCTCAACGCTGACCCAGCTGGGACTCGAACCTGGGAACTACAGATTACGAGCCTGGCGCGCTACCGACTGAGCCGTACCCGCCCCACTTGGATGGACAATTTAATTTGTTTCAATAATCAATTTTATATTTAGGCTATTGAAATTTTAAAAACAGAAGAAAGAATATAGAGATCGAAAAATTATCTATAAAATAAAAATATTTATTGCGACGATATTCTAAGTTACAATTAGCTGCCAAAATAACCTAGACATTTTTTTCTTCTTCGTATTACAATTCAGTCTTTTTTCTCTCTCTGCATGGCACGTAAAAACTTCCCTTCCTCAAGAAGCGATAAATTAAAAAAATTAACGTTAGAATGAAAAACAAGTTTTGTTCCCTTCGTACAGATTTCGTTTGTTACATGAGCATCATCAGCGTGGATGTGAGGATGACACTCTTAGCAAGAGGCTGAGGAGCAGCATCTGCAGTCTCCGCATTGGCATCTTCCTTGTCCTCGGGATGCTGAGCAGCAGCGGCATACGTCACAGGTGCATCCTGATCCACATCTGTGGAGAAAAATAAACATGAATTTTTCTGTTACGTGTTCAGAAGGCAGATTTCTAAAAGATAAAACTAACAATGAAACTAGAATGCCGTTATGGTATTTATTAGATATGTGAACACTGTCAGTTTTTCGTCATTACAAAAATATATAATCAAACGAATACATTTGTAAAAATAGATATAAGAATTATATCAAATGGGAAGAAGTTTTACCTTTATACAGTATTTCTGATCGCTTTCCATGTACAGTCACTCAAAAAAATATCCGAACACTATCGTTGATTACAGAATTCAGAAAAAATATCTGGCAACGATTTTTTTTTAGAAATTAGTTATCTGGCAACCTTCGTGTCATGTGATTGCAGAATTCAGGAAAAATATCTGGAGCGTGTACAGCAACTGTACACGCTCCAATTACCGTTCGCAGCAAACTGAAGCGTGTGCAGTTACTGCACACGCTCCAGTTTGCTGTGAACGGTAACTGCACGCTCAATATTTCCGTGAGTGAGCCCACACGATCTAGTATTAAAATAATATGACCATCTACAGTCGCTAAAAAAAGTATCCGAACACTAAGGATGATTACACAATTCAGAAAAAAAATCTGGCAACGTTTTTTTTTAGAAATTAGTGATCTGGCTACCTTCGTGTCACGTGACACGAAGTCATTATCATGTGGACTCACTCACGGAAATATTGAGCGTGTGCAGTTACCGTTCACAGCAAACTGGAGCGTGTGCAGTAACTGCACACGCTCCAGTTTGCTGTGCGTGTACAGTTGCTGTACACGCTCCAGATATTTTTCCTGAATTCTGTAATCACGTGACACAAAGGTTGCCAGATCACTAATTTCTAAAAAAAAATCGTTGCCAGATATTTTTTCTGAATTGTGTAATCAACGATAGTGTTCGGATACTTTTTTGAGCGACTGTACAGAGAACAAAGCAACAGCACATGAAAGTAACTTTACTAAATTAATGCCGTGACAATCAAACTGTGTTCCTCCAGCCATTTTAGTGCTCTCACGAATAAAGTAATCAGGTGTAATAATGAACAAAATCATCTATAGATTTGTATTAACATTATAGATTGATGAATTAAAGCCCACGAAACAGGCAATCATTTGTAATAGTAATCAACAAAAATCAGACAAAAATTTATATTAATATTGTAGATTTATAAATAATAGCCCACGAATCGAATAATCATTTGTAATAAATAATCAGCAAAATTAGACATTCTTCAAACTTTTTTAATCCCGAAACCGCTAAATCCGCAAAAAATAACATGCACCCACAATATATATGAAGATATATATATATATACCTACTTATTTATACAAGGGGCGGGGGTGGCTCAGTCGGTAGCGCGCCAGGCTCGTAATCTATAGTTCCCAGGTTCGAGTCCCAGCTGGGTCAGCGTTGAGATTTATCTCCGCAAAATTCCCCGCCTTGCCCACGGTCAGTAGGGGACACCGATGGGCTTGGAAAGGCCGCCGTCCGTCGGATGGGACGTTAAGCCGTGGCCCCGTGTGCAGGAGAGCCATACCCTGTGCACGTTAAAGAACAGGCTGGATGGCCTTGACGGGAGGCTACCATCTGTCTCCCAACAGCTGTTCCAGTGGGTCCCCTCCCCCAACCTTCTCTGAGCCTTCGGGGTCCATGTGACCTGGCCATTTAGCCCATGGTGTGCAAAAAAAGTGCCGCTCAGAGGTAAAACAACCCAACCCAACAACTTATTTATATAAGCTGAAATAAGATAAGGAGAAAATATACACATCTGTGAGGATTGCCAGATGATAAAACCATTAAAAGGCTAAACTGGCAACAGGGTTCTCTATCTCTCTGCTCTCCGCATTGTCTGTCATCTTTAGGACTCTAAACAGAGTCTGGTGTGTGTAAACTGACCGCAAAAGTTAACTCTGTTTAGCAATATTTAAAAAAAAATAATGCTTTATATTTTTTTCCTGGAATTTCAAATCGTTCTAAAAAAAATAATCAATAAATTTTCTTTGCACATCTCCATGGATCGTCATGCGCATCCCACTTGGGAGACGTTGCTTTGGGTTGCTTTACCTCTGAGCGGCACTTTTTTGCACATCATGGGCTAAATGGCCAGGTCACATGGACCCCGAAGGCTCAGAGAAGGTTGGGGGAGGGGACCCACTGGAACAGCTGTTGGGAGACAGATGGTAACCTCCCGTCAAGGCCATCCAGCGTGTTCTTTAACGTGCACAGGGTATGGCTTTCCCCACACACGGGGCCAAGGCTTAACATCCCATCCGACGGACGGCGGCCTTTCCAAGCGCATCGGTGTCCCCTACTGACCGTGGGAAGGGCGGGGAATTTTGCGGAGATAAATCTCAACGCTGACCCAGCTGGGACTCGAACCTGAGAACTACAGATTACGAGCCTGGCGCGCTACCGACTGAGCCACCCCCGCCCCTACTTGGGAGACAACTGCTCTAGAGTCAGTCCAACTGAAAAAAATTAACTTAATAATTTTAACTGTCATTATGAAAAATAAAAATAAAAATGCACTTTTCCCTTGTTCAAGAATGGCTGAAACCTACTACTAATTAACTAATTAATTAAAATAAATATCGTGGAAATCTTAAGGTAAATTCGATATTAAACGTTCTCCAACTTAAAATTATTAAGAATATAAAGTGAAACTTAAAAAAAAACAAACTTACTTTTGAGCGCATTGAGCTTCTGAGCAGCAACGGCAGTCGTCGCAGGTGCAATTGGGTCCGCAGCCTTTGGTTGCGGCACCGCAACCCGCAGAGCTGCAGCACTGGCACCTCTCACAGGTACAGCTTCCGCCTCCGCAACATCCTGCAGCTTGAGCTTTTGCCGAGGCTGAAGCAGGAGCCGAGGCATCACAGCAACGACACTTCTCGCACTTGCAGTTGGGGCCGCACTTGCCTGCCATTTCCTTTAGAGTTTGGATTGGAGAAATCGGAGATCAAACTGGAAAACAAAAAAAAGAAAGAATTATATCAATTTAAATAATAAGCTGGAAAAATTGGTTGCTTTTAGTGGGATTCTGAGTGGCAGTATTACTGAATTACGTCAATGACTAAGAAAGAGGGAAAAGTACGATATATACACAGTAGTATCAAAGTAATGTGACCACCTACCATACACTATGGTAAGGTGGTCATATTATTCTGATACGGCTGGGTTGTTTTACCTTTGAGTGGCACTTTTTTGCACACCATGGGCTAAATGGCCAGGTCACATGGACCCCGAAGGCTCAGAGAAAGTTGGGGGAGGGAACCCACTGGAACAGCTGTTGGGAGACAGATGGTAGCCGTCAAGGATATAAAGCGTGTTCTTTAACGTGCACAGGGTATGGTTCTCCCGCACACGGGGCCACGGCTTAACGTCCCATCTGAAGGAAGGCGGCCTTTCCAAGCCCATCGGTGTCCCCTACTGACCGTGGGCAGGGCAGGGAATTATGCGGAGATAAATTTCAACGCTGACCCAGCTGGGACTCTAACCTGGAACTACAGATTACGAGCCTGGCACGCTACCGACTGAGCCACCTCCGCACCTATAAGGGTTGGGTGTTTCACTTCTGAGCGACACTTTATGGTACACAATGGGCTAAATGGCCAGTTGACAAGGACCTCGAAGGCTAAGAGAAGGTTGGGGTCGGGGCCCACTGGAAACAACTGTTGGGAGACAGCTCCAATAGTAGCCTCCCGTCTAGGTCATCCAGTGTGTTCTTTAACGTGCACAGGGTATAGCTCTCACGCACACGGGGCCACGGCTTAACGTCCCATCCGACGGACGGCGGCCTTTCCAAACCCATCGGTATCCCCTAATGACCTTGGGCAGGGCGGGGAATTTTGCGGATCACATTTCTAGCATAAATGCGTCGTTTGCAATATCCATTTCAAATTTTCGCCTTTTTCCACCGTTGGGGGAAGCAATTATATGTTGGACTACGTAAATTATCTATTGGACTATTTTATAGTAATCACAATTTGAATTAGAAACTGGGGATTTATCAATTTAGTATTCGTCAATGCTATCCGAACTAGCATCAGTGTAAGGAGTCAACTTCTTCCCATTCTCGTGCCATAGAAAAAGTATCGGAGCCGAAAGTGTTTTTCGCTCAGTTGGAGAATCATCCTACTGTTGGCGTAATCTCCTGAACTTTGCCCTCTGCATCGAGAGCGAGCAGTCGGGAAGCGTCGATGTCTCTGTCTCAAACATCGTCCTGATAATCTGAGGTCAAAAAGGGTGGAGAAAGACTTTACTCGTACATTGAAGCAGAAGATCGCAATCTCCAGAATAAACTAGAACTGTCCTCGGCAAGTAGGAGACAGTTATGGGCTTGGAAAGGCCGCCGTCAGTCTGATGGGACGTTAAACCGTGGCGTCGTGTGAGGGTTGTTTTATCTCTGAGCGGCACTTTTTTTTTGCACACATTGGGCTAAATGGCCAGGTCACAAGGACCCCGAAGCTTCAGAGAAAATTGGGAGAGGGGACCTACTGGAATAGTTATTGGGAGACACAGATGGTAGCTCCTGTCAAGGCCATCCAGAGTGTTCTTTAACGTGCACAGGGTATGGCTCTCCCACACACGGGACCACGGCTTAACGTCCCATCAGACGGACGAGGGTCTTTTCAAGCCCATCGGTGTCCCCTACTGACCGTGGGCACGGCGCGGAGTTTTGTGAGATGTCTCAACGCTGACCCAGCTGGGACTCGAACCTGGGAACTACAGATTACGAGCCTGGTGCGCTACCGACTGAGCCACCCCCGTCCCGCCCATGTGTGGGAGAGCCATACCCTGTGCACGTTAAAGAGCACGTTGGATGTCTTGACGGGACACTACCATCTGTCTCCTAACAGCTGTCCAGTCCAGTAGGTCTTTTCCTCTCAAACCTCTCTGAACTCTCGGGGTCCTTGTGATCTGCCCATTCAGCCCTTTGTGTGCAAAAAAGTGCCGCTAAGAGGTAAAACAATCCAGCCCAACCGATACAATATAGGACACACCCTACAACGTATTTACGCCATCCTATAAAGAATATTAGAAAATGTATCTCGTAAGAAAAATTTGGAATCATCTCCTAGGGTTAAGGAGCACGTTAATGTATGTAAAATAAAATTATTTATTTATTATTACTGTATTAAAATATTACTGAAAATTTTAAATTTAAGTGCTAAAGTTTTAAAAATTAAAAGCTACAGTCGAATTTTAATCAATTTTAATTTCTGTCGTTTGCAATATTTTTTGAAATTTTACATTTTCTATCCGTCCCATGGCCGAGTGATTAGCGTGCTTGGATAACGATCTAAGGGACCTGGGTTCGAGTCCCGGGTAAGGCATGGCTGTTGTGTTGTTTTTCTGCTGAGGTCCTGCCATCCTCACAGACCTTCTACTATGGCATATAAACTGACAGGCTCCTCTCAGACCTCTGTGGCAAGCAGCTGCTTGAGAGGGAATTTAGTAGTTTTATTATTTTCTATTTAGTGACTCTACGATGTAAATTAAAGCTTTTTGGGGGCTTTTTCACCCCTCTCCCCAGGGTTGAAGGGACAAAATGTTGCACCCAGTGTAAGCGCCTTAATCATCAAACTCCACCACTTAAATATCATATTTCTAAACCAAATAGATTGCATTCAAAATTCGTTAAAAATTTTTAAATTTTCAAATTTTACTACCTTAGAGTACGCAACTAGAACGTTTGGGAGATTCAAAAAGTGCAAATCACAATAATTAATCACTACTTATGCAACCCCAAGCCGTCCCATGGCTGAGTGGTTAACGTGCTTGGCTACTGATCTAAGGGACCTGGGTTCGAGCCCGGGTGTCATTTTTCTGCTGAGGTCCTGCCATCCTCTCAGACCTTCTACTATGGCATATAAACTGACAGGCTCCTGTCAGACCTCTGTGGCAAGCAGCTGCTTGAGGGGGTATTTATTTTTATTTATGCAACCCCAAAAAATTTAATATTCTTCTAAAAAAAAAACAAAAAAAAAAAAAACCAACATTTAAAAATTTACCTCTAAAAACCAAAAAAAACCCCCCACACTCCCAGTTTATCTCCACAAAATTCCCCGCCCTTCTCTCTGCCAGTAGGGAACACCTACGGGCTTGGAAAGGCAGCCATCCGTCGGATGGGACGTTAAGTCTGGCCCCGTGTTCGGAATAGCCATACTCTGTGCCCGTTAAAGAAGACGATGGATGGCCTTGACGGGAGGCTACCATCTGTCTCCTAACAGCTATCCAGTGGATCTCCTTCCACCCAGCCTTCTCTGAGCATTAGGGATCCTTGTGACCTGGCCATTTATTCCATTGTATGCAAAAAGTGCCGCTCAGAGATCAAACAACCCAACGCATCCCCTCAACCCTCGAGGTAAGGATGAAAATCATTGTTGTCAAGGCAAACTTCGAGTTCTTCTCATTTCACCACGAAAATTTCAAATTTCTAACTTAAATAATCACAACTCGCAATGTTGATTTAAAACTTTACCATTTTCAACTTTTTCCACCGCTAGAGGGTACAATTATAGCTCGTGGGAGATTATCAAAGTGCGAAGAGTAACATTTCGTCAATACCTCTCCAACACAAAACTACATTTTTTAATTTATCACTAAAAATAAGAATTGAACATCTATAAACAGACGACGAAATGAAAACTTTAGTTCGTGTTTTCTGAATTGGGTTGGGTTGTTTTACCTCTGAGCGGCACTTTTTTGCACACCATGGGCTAAAATGGCCAGATCACAAGGACCCCGAAGGCTCAGAGAAGGTTGGGGGAGAGGAGCCACTGGAACAGCTGTTGGGAGACAGATGATAGCCTCCCGTCAAGGCCATCCAGCGTGTTTTTTAACGTGCACAGGGAATGGCTCTCTCGCACACGGGGCCACGGTTTAACGTCCCATCCGACGGACGACGGCCTTTCCAAGCCCATCGGTGTCCCCTACTGACCGTGGGCAGGGCAGGGAATTTTGCGGAGATAAATATCAACGCTGACCTAGCTGGGACTCGAACCTGGGAACTACAGATTACGAGCCTGGCGCGCTACCGACTGAGTCACCCCCGGCCCGGCAGAAAGGGAATTACGGAGAAAATTATCCACAGAAGTCAAGTTGGAACTCGAACCTGGGAACTGCAAATTGGAAACCTGGCGCCTTACCGACTGAGCCCCCACCGCCAATCAAGAGTACTAAAAGAATTCAAAGCTGAACTTGAAATGAAATTAAGTTTATACGAGGTAAAACTTTAACGTTTACAAATGAAAATTAAAATAATTTAGAAAAAAAAAACAGCATTTAGAAAAAAAAAACTTGCAAAAATAAATTGTTACAACGTAGGAATAAAAAAAGCGTATAAAAGAAGGCGAAATAGAAAACGAATATATCAGAAGTTAAAAACAGAGCAAAACTATGCTTACAACTTTCCAGAGATGACGTCACAGAGTCCTGAACAGCAAGCGATGATTCTGAGTTTTCTCCCCATCGCTTCCCCCTTTTATTAGTCGCTAAACAATGTTTGAAGGTGCCGAGTGCAAAACGCACCGTGCACACGAGGGTGCCGTGAGCATCAGCCGCACGGCCCATCGATGGGTGCCCAGTGCAAAAGAATAAATACTCCGCTCGCTCTCTAAGCGAGGGGTGCAAAACTTGGTTTCAATCTTCGCTCGCAATTGGCTGAAGTCAATGAGCAGGCCACTCTGCAGAGCCAATGACAGTTGTGATTATGATTAGGCACTTTTCCAGATAACAGAGTCATCTGCACTCGTGATATCTGTTGTTACAACACGGCCAGGCGCGCACTTCCTGGATCTGTTCCCAGATGGCCTTGCGTGATCGGTGACTGTGACGCATTTCCTTCTTGAACCGGATGCCCAACTCTTGTGACGTTGTAGTCGTATCAGATCTGATCGCAAGAAACTTTTGGATTTCCGAAGCTTGTCTTAGAGTTTCTTGAAAAGATTTTTAATGAGAGAAATGGAATAATCGCCAAGCGTTGAAGAATGATTAGTGCATTTAGCTGTTGAGGAATTTCAGTTGTTGGGTTTTTTACCTCTGAACGGTACTTTTTTTGCACACAATTGGCTAAATGGCCAGGTTGGGTTGGGTTGTTTTGCCTCTGAGCGGCACTTTTTTTGCACACCATGAACTAAATGGCCAGGTCACATGGACCCCGAAGGCTCAGAGAAGGTTGGGGGAGGGGACCCACTGGAACAGCTGTTGGGATACAGATCGTAGCCTCCCTTCAAGGCCATCCAGCGTGTTCTTTAACGTGCACAGGGTATGGCTCTCCCATACACGGAGCCACGGCTTAATGTCCCATGCGAGGGACGGCGGCCTTTCCAAGCCCATCGGTGTCCTCTACTGACCGTGGGCAGGGCGGGGAATTTTGCGGAGATAAATCTCAAAGCTCACCCAGCTGGGACTCGAACCTGGGAACTACAGATTACGAGCCTGGCGCGCTACCGACTGAGCCACCCCCGCCCCTAAATGGCCAGGTCAGAAGGATCTCGAAGGCTCAGACAAGGTTGGGGGAGGGGACCCACTGGAACAGCTTTAGGAAACAGATGGTAGCTTCCCGTCAAGGCCATCCAGAATGTTCTTTCACGTGCACAGGGTATGGCTCTCCCGCATACGGGGCCATGGCTTAACGCCCCATCCGACGGAAGGTGGCCTTTCTAAGCCCATTGGTGTCTCCTACTGATCTAGGGCAGGGCGGGAGTTTGGCGGAAATAAATCTCAACGCTGACCCAGCTGGGAACTGCAGATTACGAGTCTGGCGTGCTACCAATTGAGCCACCCCCCGCCCCAAGGGGTCACAAGGACTGATGGCTCAAAGTCAGTTGGGGAAGTGGACAACTGCTAGGAAACAGATTTGAATTTTCTGCAGTGCCATCCAGCATGTTCTTTAGCATAAGCAATTACGGCTGTCCTGCTGAAAAAGCGGCGGGGGTGGCTCAGTTGATTGCACGTCAGGCTCGTAATCTGCAGTTCTGAGGTTCGAGTCCCAGCTGGGCCAGAGCTGAGATTTATCTCCCCAAAACTCCGCGCCCTACCCTCGATCAGAAAGGGGATACTGATTGACTTGGAAAGACAGCCGTCCGTCGGATGAGACATAAAGTCGTGGTCCCTCTGTGCACTTAAAGAGCACGCTGATCTCTTTCCCCAATCTTCTCTCATCCCATGGAGCCTTATGTCCTGGTCATTTAGCCCAATATGTGCAAAAAAGTGCAGCTCAGAGGCAGGGGCGTAGCCATGGGGTGGGGGGAGGCTCCACTCCCAAAGTAACTCGGAGTTGGCAAAATTCGAAGCGACTTCGTAAAATCTTGGTTAGTTGCGAAAATTTGTAATCTTTTCTTTTTGGAAAATTAAGGGGAGTTGTCAAAATCGAGGCAACTTGGCAAATCTAGGGCAGTTTGGAAAATGGAGAGACGGCAAAATTTAAAGCAGTTGGCAAAATTCGAAGCCACTTAGTAAAATACAGGTGAGTTGGCAAAATCGGGACAACTTGGCAAAATCTTGTGGAGTTGATAAAATTCTGGTGAGATGCAAAAATTTGGATTTTTTTCTGTAAAATTATGTCAAGTTCGCAAAACTTAGGCAGTTGGCAAAATCTAGGAGCAGTTTGCAATATTTGGAGTGACTTGGCAAAATCGTGGAGAGTTGGCAAAATTCAGGTGAGATGTAAAAATTGGGATTTTTTTCTGTAAAATTATGGCGAGTTGGCAAAACTTAGGGAGTTGGCAAAATCTTGGGAAAGTTGGCAAAATTCAGGTGAGATGTAAAAATTTGGATTTTTTTCTGTAAAATTATGGCGAGTTGGCAAAATCTAGAGGCAGTTGGCAAAATTCGGAATGACTTGGCAAAATTCGGAATGACTTGGCAAAATCGTGGAGAGTTGACAAATTCAGGTGAGATATAAAAATTGCAATCTTTTTCTATAAAATTATGGCGTGTTGGTAAAATCAAGGCAACTTTGCAATACCTAGGAGAGTTGGCAAATCTTGGGGGCAAAATTCAGAGTGACTTTGTAAAAATCAAGTGAGATGTAAAAATTGGGATTTTGTTTTTCTGCAAAATTGTGACGAGTTGGCAAAATCGCGGAAACTTTGCAAAATCTAGGGTAATTGACAAAATTGGAATCCACTTGGCAAAATACAATCGAGTTGTGAAAATTGGGATTAATAAAATAAAACAAATAATACCCCCTCAAGCAGCTGCTTGCCACAGAGGTCTGACAGGAGCCTGTCAGTTTATATGCCATAGTAGAAGGTCTGAGAGGATGGCAGGACTTCAGCAGAAAAACGACACAATACATCCATGCCTTACCCGGGGCTCGAACCCAGATCCCTTAGATCAGTAGTCATGCGCGCTAACCACTCGGCCATGGGAAGGCAAAATTGGGATTATTTTAGTGAAATTAAGGAGAGTTGACAAAAATCGAGAAAAAAAAAATTGGCAAAATTTTGGGGAGTTTGAAAAATTTTAAGTGACTTGGCAAATTCAGGAGAGATGTAAAAATTGGGATTTTTTTGCGAAAATAAGGAGAGGTGGTAAAATCGAGACAACTTGACAAAATTTAGGGAAGTTGGCAAAACTGGAAATCACTTGGTAAAGTACAAGTGAGTTGTAAAAATTGGGATTGGTTTTGTGAAATTAAGGAGAGTTGGAAAAACCAAGAACTCTTGGCAAAATCTAGGGAAGTTGGCAAAATTCGAAGATACTTGGTAAAATATAGGCGATTTGTGAAAATTGGGATTTATTTTGTGAAATTAAGGAGTGTTGGACAAATCGAGGAATCTTAACAAAATGTGCGACAGTTGGCAAAATTCAAAGCCACTTGGTAAAGTATTGAGGAGTTGTGAAAATTGTGCCTTTCTTGTGCAATCAAGGAGACTTGACAAAATTGGAAGTGACTTGGCAAATTCAGGGAAGATGTAAAAATTGAGATTGTTTTCTGTAAAATTATGTCGAGTTGTCAAAATTCCAATCCACTGGGTGAAATATAGTCGAGTTGGCAAAATCTAGGGTAGTTGGCAAAATTTGAATCTACTTGGTGAAATATAGGCGAGGTATGATAATTGGGATTGGGTTTGTGAGATTAATTAGTTGGGTTGGGTTGTTTTACCTCTGAGCAGCACTTTTTTGCACACCATGGGCTAAATGGCCAGGTCACATGGACCCCGAAGGCTCAGAGAAGGTTGGGGGAGGGGACCCACTGGAACAGCTGTTGGGAGACAGATGGTAGCCTCCCGTCAAGGCCATCCAGCGTGTTCTTTAACGTGCACAGGGTATGGATCTCCCACACATGGGGTCACGGCTTAACGTCCCATCCGACGGACGACGGCCTTTCCAAGCCCATCGGTGTCCCCTTCTGACCGTGGGCAGGGCGGGGAATTTTGCGGAGATATTAAGGAGAGTGGACAAAATGTAGAAAAGATGTCAAAATATTGTGGTGTTTGAAAATTTTGTAGTGACCTGACAAATAAGGAGAGATGTAAAGATTCGATTGGGATTGGGTTTGTAAAATTAAGGAGAGTTGGCCAAACCATGGGAAAATTCACACTGACAAGCTACAATTTAGACAAGATGTAAATAATTGGATAATTTCTGTGAAATTATGGCTAGTTGGCAAAATTTTGGAAGTCAAATGCAAATGGCGAAATGCCATGCCCACCACGGAGCATGGGGCGGGGGTGGCTCAGTCGGTAGCGCGCCAGGCTCGTAATCTGCAGTTCCTAGGTTCAAGTCCCAGCTGGGTCAGCGTTGAGATTTATCTCCGCAAAACTCTCCGCCCTGCCCACGGTCAGTAGGGGACACCGATGGGCTTGAAAAGACCGCCACCCGTCGGATGGGACGCTAAGCCGTGGTCCCGTGTGCGGGAGAGCCATACTCTGTGGACGTTAAAGAACTCGCCGGATGACCTTGACGGAAGGCTACCACGTGTCTCCCAACAGGTGTTCCAGTGGGTCCCCTCCCCTAACCTTCTCTGAGCCTTCGGGGTCCATGTGACTTGGCCATTTAGCCCATGGTGTGCAAAAAAGTGCCGCTCAGATGTCAAACAACCCAACCCTTAGCTACGCCCCTGCTCAGAGGTAACACAACTGCTATCGAACCCGTTTCATATAGCAAGCGTCAAAAGGAATAGAGAAACACTGTTCAAATGAAATTTTTTTTGAGTGTTTTTGATTAAACACTCATTTTAAACACAACAAACCCTATATAATCAGTCTTTGTAAAGCTCTGATAGGCCGTGTTTTTTTTCTATGACTGAATGGATTCTAAAGCATTATTTATGAACCTCACGGCACCTGGGTTCGAGCCCCGGGTAAGGCATGGCTGTTTGTGTCGTTTTTCTGCTGAGGTCCTGCCATCCTCTCAGACCTTCTACTATGGCATATAAACTGACAGGCTCCTGTCAGACCTCTGTGGCAAGCAGCTGCTTGAGGGGGTATTTATTTTAGCCGTCCCATGGCCGAGTGGTTAGCGCGCTTGGCTACTAATCTAAGGGACCTGGGTTCGAACCCCTGGTAAGGCATGGCTGTTTGTGTCGTTTTTCTGCTGAGGTCCTGCAATACTCTCAGACCTTCTACTATGGCATATAAACTGACAGGCTCCTGTCAGACCTCTGTGGCAAGCAGCTGCTTGAGGGGGTATTTATTTTAGCCGTCCCATGGCCGAGTGGTTAGCGCGCTTGGCTACTAATCTAAGGGACCTGGGTTCGAGCCCCTGGTAAGGCATGGCTGTTTGTGTCGTTTTTCTGCTGAGGTCCTGCAATACTCTCAGACCTTCTACTATGGCATATAAACTGGCAGGCTCCTGTCAGACCTCTGTGGCAAGCAGCTGCTTGACGGGGTATTTATTATTATTATTTCTTGTATTACCAAAATCTTTAACTAAAAAATCTTTAGCAAAAAAGAAAAAATGAAACAAATCTTTTTACCCATTTCTCCAATTAGCTTCACTTTCTTGTCTGTTTCCTTGTAAAAAACAGAACTTTCATTAAGAGCAAAAATCTGCATCCAACGGTTCTCGTTTCGGCTCTCTTATTATAAAACTTCCTGTAAGAATAATTCCAACATCTTCCTCTCCTGTTTCTCTTAGATCCTTATTATCATCATTTGCTCCAGATGATCAGAGGATGGAGCTTGTTATTAAATCTTCGCCGTTTCTTCAGTCACGTTATTTTTTTTTCTCTCCATTAAATAGAGGAAAGAGAAGTTAAAGACGTTTTTGAGGCGAAGATTTTTCTTTGTTAAAACTAATGTATTATGAATAGATGACGTTTTTTTATGTGACGCGATGCTTCATTAAAATTGAAAACGTCCTTACTTTCAAAATTCTTTTTGAAAGTAAGGACGTTAAGAAATACAATCTCGTCCCAGTTATCCGGTATTCATGGGAATTTTGGGATGGAAAATAAGTGTAGTTTCTGTTTGCTTCAGATATTCTTAGAAATTATCTGTAAAGTATTGTAACTATCGTACCTATGAATATATTTTAATAACACTGTTAATCATTTTCTATGCTAGTGGGGGCGGGGATGACTCGGTCGGTAACGCGCCAGACTCGTAATCTGCAGTTCCCAGGTTCGAGTCCCATCTGGGATATGTTAAACTTTATCTCCGCAAAACTCCCCGCCCTGTCCACAGTCAGTAGGGGATTTGGGTTGGGTTGTTTTACCTCTGAGCGGCACTTTTTTGCACACCATGGGCTAAATGGCCAGGTCACATGGACCCCGAAGGCTCAGAGAAGGTTGGGGGAGGGGACCCACTGGAACAGCTGTTGGGAGACAGATGGTAGCCTCCCGTCAAGGCCATCCAGCGTGTTCTTTAACGTGCACAGGGTATGGCTCTCCCGTACACGGGGATGACTCGGTCGGTAACGCGCCAGACTCGTAATCTGCAGTTCCCAGGTTCGAGTCCCATCTGGGATATGTTAAACTTTATCTCCGCAAAACTCCCCGCCCTGTCCACAGTCAGTAGGGGATTTGGGTTGGGTTGTTTTACCTCTGAGCGGCACTTTTTTGCACACCATGGGCTAAATGGCCAGGTCACATGGACCCCGAAGGCTCAGAGAAGGTTGGGGGAGGGGACCCACTGGAACAGCTGTTGGGAGACAGATGGTAGCCTCCCGTCAAGGCCATCCAGCGTGTTCTTTAACGTGCACAGGGTATGGCTCTCCCGTACACGGAGCCACGGCTTAACGTCAAATCCGACGGACGGCGGCCTTTCCAAGCCCATCGGTGTCCCCTACTAACCGTGGGCAGGGCGGGGAATTTTGCGGAGATAAATCTCAACGCTGACCCAGCTGGGACTCGAACCTGGGAACTACAGATTACCAGCCTGGCGCACTACCGACTGAGCCACCCCCGCCCCGCAGTAGGGGACACCGATGGGCTTGGAAAGGCCGCCGTCCTTCGGATGGGACGTTAAGCCGTGGCTCCATGTGCGGGAGAGCCATACCCTGTGCACGTTAAAGAACACGCTGGATGGCCTTGACGGGAGGCTACCATCTGTCTCCCAACAGCTGTTCCAGTGGGTCCCCTCCCCCAACCTTCTCTGAGCCTTCGGGGTCCTTGTGACCTGGCCATTTAGCCCATGGTGCGCAAAAAAGTGCCGCTCAGAGGTAAAACAACCCAACCCAACCAAAGTATATGAGAAAGATAAATGTGTTCGGATGAAGATACAACCTGAATCTTCTTCTCACATAGTCGTCTGTAGGTTAGGTAAACACTTCTCCGAAAGAGTAATCAATTTGTTCATTCCTTGAGGATGAAATTATGCTCCATTACTCATCAATGTTGTCAAAACTGCTTCTTTGACGACTTCATCTGACGATAACCTCTGTCCTTCCAGATGTTCTTTCAATTTACCGAACAAATGATAGTCGCAGGGGGGGATACAAGTCGGGGATGGATCAGGAGTGATGGACGTCAGTGTTCTGCCTCTGCGGTGTTCATCTCTCAAATCTGTACGGCGGTTTCCAAACTGTTGGCACCATTTAACCATAGCCTGATGAGACATCGCATTCTCCACGTATATGGCGGATAAGTTCGATGGATTTTCATACAATGTAAGTTTTTCGTTCGCAAAAAACGAACTCTTCCACTGATTTCTAATTTGGAGTAGGAAATCAGTTGATGAGCCATCATTCAGGAACGATAGAAACGCACTATGCACGTTTGCGTGTTGCAACTGCCCTGGTCGGACGGTTGTACTACGTCATACATCCCTCCCAAGCACAAAGGGGCGGGGGTGGCTCAGTCGGTAGCGCGCCAGGCTCGTAATCTGTAGTTCCCAGGTTCGAGTCCCAGCTGGGTCAGCGTTGTGATTTATCTCCGCAAAATTCCCCGCCCTGCCCACGGTCAGTAGGGGACACCGCTGGTCTTGGAAAGGCCGCCGTCCGTCGGATGGGACGTTAAGCCGTGGCCCCGTGTGCAGGAGAGACATACCCTGTGCCCGTTAAAGAACACGCTGGATGGCCATGACGGGAGGCTACCATCTGTCTCCCAACAGCTGCTCCAGTGGATCCCCTTCCCCAACCTTCTCTGAGCCTTCGGGGTCCATGTGACCTGGCCATTTAGCCCAAGGTGTGCAAAAAAGTGCCGCTCAGAGGTAAAACAACCCAACCCAAGCACAAATGCTGTTTAATTACTATGACGACAGATAGCGCTGAGTGGAACTTACTTTTTGATACGCCCTCGTAGATTTAGGCAAGAAATAATGCATGGACCGAGATTTAGGCTTTCAGTCCCGTTTTCTGCTAATTAAAACTGGCACAGAGGTTGTAGACCAATGATTCCCAAAGGGAGTGCAGCGAAATTTCGGATGATATTGCTGATAAAATGAAATTTATAAACCAATTTTGTTTCTACTTTCTGCCACTGATTCTTCATTTCACTTTTTCCATTTAATCAAAAACTTATTTAATCTAAATTTTAAAATCAAATTTGATACAAAACATGCCCATAACACGTACGGCGTACGCATGAATCTTAATACACGGCCGAACTTGAACAGAATTGCTCTGCGTTTACAAACGACGCCACAGAAATAGACAGCACATGCGTGAATCTCCCGCAGTGTTTTTCCCAACTTAAAGTTTTAGTGTGCCGCGAGTATTGAAGTCGAAAAAATGGTGTGCCGTGAGTATTGAAGGCGGGAAAAACTGGTGTGTCGCGAGTATTGAAAGCGAAAAACTGGTGTGTCGTGAGCATTGAAGGCGGGAAAAGTATGCTGCGAGTATTGAAGACGAAAAAAATAGCGTGCCGCGAGTATTGAAGGCGAAAAATAGTGTGCCGTGAGTATTGAAGGCGAAAAATAATGTGCCGTGAACATTGAAGGCGAAATAATAGTGTGCCACGAGTATTGAAGACGGAAAAAAAATAGTGTACCGCGAGTATTGAAGGCGGAAAAAAATAGTGTACCGCGAGTATTGGAGGCAAAAAATAGTGTGCTGCGAGTATTGAAGGCAAAAAATAGTGTGCTGCGAGTATTGAAGGCAAAAAATAGTGTGCTGCGAGTATTGAAGGCAAAAAATAGTGTACCGCGAGTATTGGAGGCGGGGAAAAAATAGTGTGCCGTGAGTATTGAAGGCGAAAAATAGTGTGTTGTGAGCATTGAAGGTGAAAAATAATGTGTCGTGAGCATTGAAGGCGAAAAAATAGCGTGCCGCGAGTATTGAAGGCGGAAAAAAATAGTGTACCGCGAGTATTGGAGGCAAAAAATAGTGTGCTGCGAGTATTGAAGGCAAAAAATAGTGTGCTGCGAGTATTGAAGGCAAAAAATAGTGTGCCGTGAGTATTGAAGGCAAAAAATAGTGTGCCGTGAGTATTGAAGGCAAAAAATAGTGTGCCGTGAGTATTGAAAGCGAAAAATAGTATGCCGTGAGCAAAAAATGTTTGAGCTTCATTCTTGTAGACCTTGTGAAATACGCTTCTAATTTTGACACAATTATTATGTGAAAGTGTACCATAACTACTTGAATTCAGTTTTTTTCGGGAAGGGGAGTTAAATTTTGCAGACGTAATTTTAAAAAAGTGTTTATAGAACGAACTGGTTGCTTTCGATATCGTCAGACCTAATCATGCTCTGGGATAGGGGAGACTCAGTCGATAGCGTGTTAGGCTCGTAATCTGCAGTTGCTAGGTTCGAGTCCCAGCTGGGCCAGAGTTGACATTTATCTCCGCAAAACTCTCTGCCTTGTCCACGGTCATTAGGGAACACAGATGGGCTTGGAAAGGCCACAGATGGGCTTGGAAAGGCCACAGATAGGTTTGGAAAGGCCACAGATAGGCTTGGAAAGGCCACAGATGGGCTTGGAAAGACCACAGATAGGCTTGGAAAGGCCACAGATAGGTTTGGAAAGGCCACAGATGGGCTTGGAAAGGCCACAGTAGGCTTGGAAAAGCCACAGATAGGCTGGGAAAGGCCGCTGTCCGTCGGATGGCCATTGGTTAAGTGGCCATCCGATGGACAGCAGCCATTGGTTGTGTGTGGGATAGCCATATCCTGTGCACGTTAAAGAACACGCTGGATGGACTTGATGATAGTCCACCATATGTTTCATAACAGTTGTCCAGTGAATTCCCTCCCCCCAAGTTCTTCTGGGTCCTTGTTACCTAATCATTTAGCTCATTGTGTGCAAAGAAAGTGCCGCTCAGAGGTAAAACTAGCCGTGCTCTGAACCTTAGGGATCCTTGTGCATTGACCATTTCATGAGTGCAACCCTTTAGAGAGAATCAATGAGATTCATTTCCTAACACCGTTCTTGGCCACTTAAGAAAGCTATTGGCCTATAACAATGGGTCACCATCTCTCATGTCCTTGGTCTGAATATTGGGGCTCTTGTGACTTCTGTATTTAACGAAGCTCCAATCAGAAGACCCTGCCCTCAGTGAGAAAAGGGTCACCGATAGGCTCGGAAAGGCCGTTGGGTTGGGTTGTTTTACCTCTGAACGGCACTTTTTTTGCACACCATGACTAATGGCCACTAAATGGCCAGGTCACTTGGACCCCGAAGGCTCAGAGAAGGTTGGAGGAGGGGACCCACTGGAACAGCTGTTGGGAGACAGATGGTAGCCTCCCGTCAAGGCCATCCAGCGTGTTCTTTAATGTGCACAGGGTATGACTCTCCCGCACATGGGGCCACGGCTTAACGTTCCATCCGAAGGACGGCGGCCTTTCCAAGCCCATCGGTTTCCCCTACTGACCGTGGGCAGGGCGGGGAATTTTGCGGAGATAAATCTCAACGCTGACCCACCTGGGACTCGAACCTGGGAACTACAGATTACGAGCCTGGCGCGCTACCGACTGAGCCACCCCCGCCCCAGGAAAGGCCGTTAAGCCGTGGCTCGTGTGCAGGAGTACCATACCCTGGGCACGTTAACGAAGACACTGGATGGCCTCCATCTGTCTCCTAACAGCTGGTAAGTGGGTCTCTTCCAGTCTTCTCTAAGCCCTTGGGGTTCTTGTGACCTGGCCATTTAGCTCATTGGGTGAAAAAAGTGCAATCCAACCTTATGGCCTGTCGATTTTAAGCAATTTGCAGAATAAAAAACTGCTCAAGTGTAAAAATTCGCCATTCTGATTAACTTCAGCTAAAAAATCAAACAGCTCTATATTAGACGTAAAACATCTTTAAAAAAGAAAACACTGAACTTTTAAGTATTTGTTTTATTTATTATAAAGCTAAGCCGGAGACTTTTAAGGTACTTATTTACTCGAAAAAACTTAAATCTCTCTCTTTCGTTGTGGAAAACAAAATCTTGGCATCTTTCTCCTCATTATCATCCGCAAAGATGCTTATCTTCAATATTCTTCTTCGCTATCGATCGTGAAAAGTCCATTGGATGGAGAGGATGCTGCTCAACTAGCATAAGATACCTGAAAGGCAAGACCGTACCCATGGGAACCATTAAGTGGAAACAAGGATGCCTTTCTTCCAGAGCTGTGGAGCTGGTTAGCAGAAAGGAATTAAGGGAGGGAAATTAGTCAGAAATTTCGTAGGAGGTGACGTCAAAGAAAATAAAATTGGAATTCTCAGATGGAAACACATACAGTCGCTCAAAAAAATATCCGAACACAATGGTTGATTACAGAATTCAGAAAAAATATCTGGCAACGATTTTTTTGTTTAGAAATTAGTGATCTGGCAACCTTCGTGTCACGTGATTACAGAATTCAGGAAAAATATCTGGAGCGTGTACAGTTGCTGTACACGCTCCAGTTACCGTTCACAGCAAACTGGAGCGTGTGCAGTTACTGCACACGCTCCAGTTTGCTGTGAATGGTAACTGCACACGCTCAATATTTCCGTGAGTGAGTCCACACGATCTAGTATCAAAATAATATGACCACCTACAGTCGCTCAAAAAAGTATCCGAACACTAAGTTGATTACAAAATTCAGAAAAAATATCTGGCAACGATTTTTTTAGAAATTAGTGATCGGGCAACCTTCGTGTCACGTGATTACAGAATTCAGGAAAAATATCTGGAGCGTGTACAGTTGCTGTACACGCTCGTGTCACATGACAGGAAGGTTGCCAGATCACTAATTTGTAAAAAAAATCGTTGCCAGATATTTTTTCTGAATTCTGTAATCAACCATAGTGTTCGGATACTTTTTTGAGCGACTGTACCACCATAGGCGGGGAAATATTTTGCGAAGACTCTGGGAAAATAAAATGTTTTTTTTCTTGGCTAGAACAGACAGAGCCAAGAAATAACGAAATCTGAAGAAAACAGAACTTTTTATTCTCATCGAGTCAACGATTCCAGAATTGAATTGAAAGAAACTCAACAAATGAATATTCCTACGTAGATAATTACTATGCAGACTCATTCAGTCACAAGTTAAATATATACAGGGTGAATCTGAAAAAGTGGGCAAAACTTTACGGGGTAGTAGAACGCAGCTATACGAGCAATATTCGCCATAGAATGTATTGTCGGAACGCAAACGGCGAGCCGCTAGGTGGCGTTGGAAATGGTATAAAAGGGTCGGTCCTCGCACCCAACGGCATTTCTACCGTGGATTGCCGAGAGGATGGCTGGTTAAACTAACCACGAAATGGCGGATATGCACTTTGTGTACGTTATTTTTATGCCGTTGGGTGCGAGGACCGACCTTTTTATACCATTTCTAACGCCACCTAGCGGCTCGCCGTTTGCGTTCCGACCATACATTTTATGACGAATATTGCTCGTATAGCTGTGTTCTACCACCCCGTAAAGTTTTGCCCACTTTTTCAGATTCACCCTGTATATATATTTTTTCCTTTTTTTTTTATAAGAAATCAAACATATCAATGTCTTTTAGATACGAAATTAAAAGCTTCTAGAACTTTCTTTTCAGTTTTTTGTTTTTAGGTTCCAAAATGGTTTTAAATGAAAACATGTTAACATTATAATTCTTTAAGTTGGAGAAGTATTTTTCTCTTTCTGTTTTATATTTTTTGCAATGAAATATTAAATGTTCAATAGTTTTATATTGATTACATATTGTGCAGTTAGGAGAGTTTACTTTTTTCAAGTGAAATAAAAATGGTTTTGTTATTGCAGCATTTACTTTTATTCTTAGTATAATAGTGTTCTCTTTTTTGCTCAATCCATAGTTTTTAAAGGTTGTAATTTTATTTGAAATGTTATGTCTATGAGTATCTATAGCAGTTAAATCATACCAGTTTTGTGTTTCTTCTAGTAATTTTTATTTTATTATTATGTTTATAAATATTAAAACGATTCCAGAGCTCAATGTTCCAAATCGCCGCGGAACGTTGGAATTGAAAAACTTGGATTTTTTTTTTGTCGATGTAACAATTTTTTCGCTTCTTTTCTCAGTGAGGTGTTTCTAAAGAGATTTTTTATATGAATACAAAAGAGCTTCGCTCTACTAATATGAATAAAGATATTTTATGTTTATTCTAACTTAAAGAAAATTGCAATATGTTACAGGATTATTTTTTAAAAACATTTTCATCTCAGAAAACTGTTTTACGGACGATTCCCAAATAAGAATTCAAAATTCCGATCTAACTGTGGTAATCTCAATTTAATTATAGTAAGTCTCAATTTAATTATAGTAAATCTTAATTTAATAATAGCAAATCTGAATTTCATAATTGAAAATCTGAATTTCATCATATTAAATCTCAATTTAATCATAATAAATAACAATTTAATCAAAGTGAATCTGAATTTCATCACATTAAATCACAATTTCATCATATTAAATTTCAATTTCATGATATTAAATCTCAATTTAATCATAATAAATCTCAATTTCATCAAAATAAATCTCAATTTTATCATACTAAATCTCAATTTCGTCATAGTAAATCTGACTTTGGTCATAATAAATCTCAATTTCATCAAGTAAATCTCAATTTCATCGTAGTAAATCCCAATTTAATCACATTAAATCCCAATTTCATCATAGTAAATCTCAATTTTTATCATACTAAATCTGACCTTCATCATATTAAATCTTAATTTTATCATATTAAATCTCAACTTAATCATAATAAATCTGAATTTCATCATTATTAAATTATTTTAGATTGTTGTTAAGTTTTAAACCGTTCACAACTTTTCAAACTCTGAACAAATATTGGTGAAAATCGAGGTTGCGATAGATTTGACTGAGAACTTTAATGTCAGTTTCGGTGCAAACGATATTCTGATTTATTGTTCGGTTCTTTCTTCTTGTGGTCTAAGAGACTCAAGATCAATCAACTGAATCGATCTGATGCACCGACTGATCCTAATTCCGTTCGACAAAGCCCTTGCTACCACCAGGAGGGTAATCAAAGACAGATCACACTGTCATTAGGAAAAGACTCGTCCGCTGACTGAGATCGCAGTTTGCCCGAAGCGCAAGCATTTCAAAGAGAAATGAGATAGATTCAGTTGGGTTGTTTTACCTCTGAGCGGCACTTTTTTGCACACCATGGGCTAAATGGCCAGGTCACATGGACCCCGAAGGCTCAGAGAAGGTTGGGGGAGGGGACCCACTGGAACAGCTGTTGGGAGACAGATGGTAGCCTCCCGTCAAGGCCATCCAGCGTGTTCTTTAACGTGCACAGGGTATGGCTCTCCCGCACACGGGGCCACGGCTTAACGTCCATCCGACGGACGGCGGCCTTTCCAAGTCCATCGGTGTCCCCTACTGACCGTGTGCAGGGCGGGGAATTTTTGCGGAGATAAATCTCAACGCTGACCCAGCTGGGACTCGAACCTGGGAACTACAGATTACGAGCCTGGTGCGCTACCGACTGAGCCACCCCCGCCCCGAGATAGATTCAACATCAGCGATTACTTTTCAGATATAAGTATTGATGTCACACTAGATTCACGGGAGCACTGATAGTTTTTTTGGCCAACACGAAATCTTGAAAACGAATGTTTCTTCATAATTATACATTTATGAATATGTAGCAATGGGATTGGATTGTTGTACCTCTGAGCGGCACTTTTTTGCACACCATTTGCTAAATGGCCAGGTCACATGGACCCCGAAGGCTCAGAGAAGGTTGGGGCAGGAGACCCACTGGAACAGCTGTTGGGAGGCAGATGGTAGCCTCCCGTCAAGGCCATCCAGAGTATTCTTTAACGTACACAGGGTATGGCTTTCCCGCACACGGAGCCACGGCTTAACGTCCCATCCGACGGACGGCGGTCTTTCCAAGCCCATCGGTGTCCCCTACTGACTGTGGGTAGGGCGGGGAATTTTGCGGAAATAAATCTCAACGCTGACCCAGCTGGGATTCGAACCTGAGAACTGCAGATTACGAGCCTGTCGCGTTACCGACTGAGCCACCCCCGCCCCTATGTAGCAATGAAGAAGTCCACGAACGTCTTCTGTACTCAGTCAGTTACCCTTTTCCATCAATAGAATCTGTATTCCTTTAATTTCCATTGAGCTGAATGTTTCAATGCGCTGGATAAGCACTCTATGAAGTCCTAACAGGAGTAGAGGGCGCCTTTCAAGCAAATGGAGGCATTCGGGCAATGCATAAAGTGCTTTAAGGCGTCCTAAGGGATGGTCTCTATCTCTGGTCGTTAATATTGTAAGCGAATCATAAAGCGAAATGGACTGAAGCTTACGACGAAGATCGCTTCTGAACATTCTGTCAGGGATGCTGGTGTGAAATAGGATTAAAGGATGGTAATGCGCATCGATGAATTGATGAAGTCAATGCACTCAGTGGCCACTTCATTAGGCACGTAATTAGGTTATGGCAATAAAGAATCAGCTTCAGAGCGCTGTAGCTTCTTAAATCAGATTTTAATGAGATATGCGACTGAAGATGAATGAAAGTCTGCGTCAAAACTATCTAAATCGGGATTTTTATCCTATTGTGTGAGTTTTGGAAGTTTGAATATTTAACAGCTGCAATTCCATTGAAAAGGCTTAACAGGAAAGTAAATTCAAGCAGGTTAAAAGTAATAATCATGATGAAAAAATAATAATCATGTAATAATCATGATGAAAGTAATAATCATGATGAAAAATAATAATCATGAATGAAAGTAATAATCATTACATTCGTAGCATCTTACCAACATATACAACATACCATCTTACTGAGAAAATGTTATTTTTTATAGCTTGTATATATTTGAAATTTTTTTCTCCCATTCAAATTTTTTTTAAACATTTGGGTTGTATTACGTCTGAGTGGAACTTATTTGTACATAATGGTCTAAATGTCCAGGTCACAAGGACCCCGATTGCTCAGAGAAGGTTGGGGGAGGAGACTTTGACCTCATTCATCATCCATTATAACATAAGGCTATATCGGAAAATTCTTCCCAAGATACTTGGGCAGGGGTGGCTCAGTTGGCAGCGCTCCAGACACGGAATCTGCAGTTCCACATTCGAGTTGGGTTGTTTTACCTATGAGCGGCACGTTTTTGCACACCATGGGCTAAATGGCCAGGTCACAAGGACCCCTAGGGCTCAGAGAAGGTTAGGGGAGGAGACCCACTGGAAATGCAGTTGGGAGACATATGATAGCCTTCCGTCAAGGCCATCCAGCGTGTTCTTTAACGTGCACAGGGTATGGCTCTCCCGCATAAAGAGCCACAGTTTAACGTCCCATCCGACGGACGGCGGCTTTTCCAAACCCATCAGTGTCCCTTACTGACCATGGGCAGAGCACGGAAGTTTACGGATATAAATCTCAACTTTAGCCCTGTTGAGACTCGAATCTGAGAACTACAGATTACGAGCCTGGCGCACTACCGATTGATCCACCCTCATTGGGAGAGCGGATCTATTAGACAGATATTAGGATACAAATGATAACCTCCCCTCATGATAGGGCGGGGGTGGCTCAGTCGGTAGCGTGCTAGGCTCGTAATCTGTAGTTCCCAAGTTCGAGTCCCAGCTGGGTCAGCGTTGAGATTTATCTCCGCAAAATTCCCCGCCCTGCCCACGGTCAGTAGGGGACACCGATGGGCTTGGAAAGGCCGCCGTCCGTCGGATGGGACGTTAAGCCGTGGCCCGTGTGCGGGAAAGCCACACCCTGTACACGTTAAAGAATACTCTGGATGGCCTTGACGGGAGTCTACCATGTGTATCCCAACAGCTGTTCCAGTGGGCCCCTCCCCCAACCTTCTCTGAGCCTTCGGGGTCCTTGAGATCTGGCCATTTAGCCCATGGTGTGCAAAAAAGTGCAGCTCAGAGGTAAAACAATCCAACCCAACCCGTCATGACAGCTCTCCTGTAGACTGTACACGGCTTAACATTCATCTGACGGACGGCGGCCTTTACGAGCCCATCGGTGACCCTTTTCTGACTGAGGTCAGAGCGAGGTTTAGCAGAGAAAATGAACGCATTGTGGTCTAAAATCAGGAGAGTTTCCAGAGGTTTCCGTAAATTTTCATCCTCTTATGTCTCTGCCTAACAAATCTCTATGATTTATGGTTGATCATGGCACATATTAAATGTTCCTGAAGAGTGCCTTTCTCAGGAATTTTATTTTTAAGAACATCTAAGTTCTGCAGTTATGGACGAACACTAGATCCCTTTTGCACCATTCCTTTTGGCGTTTTGTTCTTTATAAAGATCCAGGCTTTCAAGCAGGGCCGGACTTTGACCTTCTGAGGCCCTAAGCTCTGGCAAATTTAAGAGGAACTAAGCCATATAAATTTAAGAGGCCCCAAAAATTCGAAAGTCGAAATACATTTATATTATGGTTGAAGGGAACATTAAGAAATAAACAGGAAATTGATGCTGTGAAAGCATTATTCTAGCAATGGGAAATTAAGATGAAGAATGTTTGCACAATAGATTAAATATAAAAAAAAAATTCGTTACATTAAAACTTGAAATACATTTATTTGAGGCCTTTTACATTGCGAGGCCTTAAGGTGTAGTTTAGTTAGCTTAAGCGTAAGTCCAGCCCTGCTGAAGTCCTCTATTCCTCTTTATAAGTGATCATATCAGAGAAACTGTGACTCTACTAAGAGCAGTCTTTGAACAGCCAGCGCCATCTACTGCAGACGAGAAACATTAAATCAAAGTTCTATGTCAAAGGTGGGCAAACTGCGGCTCCCGAGACAATATTAGGTTTCATTGCCAATTTTCCTAAAATTTTATATTAACCCTTTGAGTTTCGGGAGAGGAAACGGTGGCTTCCCCGAGAGGTATAAAATTCAGAGATATATATTATTTACCTGAGAGTTATGAAATTCAGAAGTATACCTTTGAAATCGCCGTTTTCAATAGATTACAAAGAGAACGAATACATAACCAAAAATTGTTTTAAACAAGTAGGGATAATGCAACTGGAGTAGGGATAATACAACAAAAATTACTTAAGATTGTTTTTAGTTAAAGTTATAAAACCCTTGTTTAAAATGACTGAGCAACAGAAGAATATAAAACGGAAAAAACCTTAACTGGCATAGTGGTTAGGCAGCTAGCGACTGTTCTTGCAAGCTTCTAGGATTCTTCTCTGTCCTATATGTCACATATAAAAAAAATACAAACAAGAAAAGAGAATGTTTAACCAACGATGGATTGGGTTGTTTTACCTCTGAGCGGCACTTTTTTGCACACCATGGGCTAAATGACCAGGTCACAAGGACCCCGAAGGCTCAGAGAAGGTTGGGGGAGGGGACCCACTGGAACAGCTGTTGGGAGACAGATGGTAGCCTCCCGTCAAGGCCATCCAGCGTGTTCTTTAACGTTGGGTTGTTTTACCTCTGAGCGGCACTTTTTTGCACACCATGGGCTAAATGACCAGGTCACAAGGACCCCGAAGGCTCAGAGAAGGTTGGGGGAGGGGACCCACTGGAACAGCTGTTGCGAGACAGATGGTAGCCTCCCGTCAAGGCCATCCTGCGTGTTCTTTAACGTGCACAGGGTATGGCTCTCCCGCACACGGGGCCACGGCTTAACGTCCCATCCGAAGGACGGCGGTCTTTCCAAGCCCATCGGTGTACCCTACTGACCGTGGCCCCCTAAGTTAAGGGTGAAAAGGCTCTGTGCCTTATCTGTTCATACAGCCATCAGTCACTTAAAAACCAGCAATGTGAAACGTCAGGAGGAAATTGAGATGCAATTATTTTGATAATTTGCATCTCAATTAGTAAGCAAACACTTTAAGTTCAACAATGTCATAAATTACATTTTAGAAATTGTGAATATCATTCGGACAAGTGCAAAAACACACCGTGAATTTAGAAATTTATTGAGGAGCTGGAGCTTGAAGAAAAGCCAAGTGGCGTTTCATTCTACTCTATTGTAAGACGGCTATCAACTACCAATCTGGCGGCGGGGATGGCTCAGTCAGTAGCGCGCCAGGCTCGTAATCTGTAGTTCCCAGGTTCGAGTCCCAGCTGGGTCAGCGTTGAGATTTATCTCCGCAAAATTCCCCGCCCTGCCCACGGTCAGTAGGGGACACCGATGGGCTTGGAAAGGCCGCCGTCCGTCGTATGGGACGTTAAGCCTTGGCCACGTGTGCGGATGAGCCATACCCTGTGCACGTTAAAGAACACGCTGGATGGCCTTGACGGGAGGCTACCATCTGTCTCCCAACAGCTGTTCCAGTGGGTCCCCTCCCCCAACCTTCTCTGAGCCTTCGGGGTCCATGTGGCCTATCCAGTTAGCCCATGGTGTGCAAAATAGTGCCGCTCAGAGGTAACCCAACTACCAATCTTTTGAATAAGTTGTTTGCTCTTTTGGAACCAATCATTGCTCTCATGAAAGAAAAAGAAAAAGAACCACCCACAACTAGAAGACCACGAATGGGAACAGGATCTGATGTTCTTTATAGATGTAATGCAACACCTCCAATGTTTAAATCTGGCACTTCGAGGAAGGAACAAAGTTATTACAGAACTTGCCCAATCAGTTTTTGGAATGAAATAAAGCTTTTTCAAAGAGATCTGCCAACAAAGACATTTGACCACTTTCCCAACCTTAAATTAAGAATAACCGCATTTCCTGATGTTGAAATTAAAGACAGGAAATTGAAATAATACGAAAGAAACTTAGAAACACTTTATAATGATTTTGAGAACAGGTTTAAGAAACTAAAAAGCTAAAGCCATGTTTTGAATTTCTTGTGAATCCTTTTTTGATTGATGTCATCAACGATGGATGTTGTTGCACCTTTTGCCTCGGATGTTGCTTCAATAGGAGCAGAGCTTATTGAACTGCAGGAAGATGTGGGTTTGAAGGTAGTTAAAACTTTTGGGAACAAATCCCAGAAGCAAAGTAATCTTCAGAAAACTGACTTCAGACTACTCTGTTTTTGGGACAACTTAATGTTATGAATCTCTCTTCTCTGTAATGGAATTTGTCAAGTCAAAACATCGTGCTATCCTCACTAGCAGCCACCTCACTGAGCTTCTTAGAATAGCTCTGACATCCTACCAGCCGCCTCACTGAGCTTCTTAGAACAGCTCTGACATCCTACCAGCCGCCTCACTGAGCTTCTTAGAACAGCTCTGACATCCTACCAGCCGCCTCACTGAGCTTCTTAGAACAGCTCTGACATCCTACCAACCACCTCACTGAGCTTCTTAGAACAGCTCTGACATCCTACCAGCCACCTCACTGAGCTTCTTAGAACAGCTCTGACATCCTACCAACCACCTCACTGAGCTTCTTAGAACAGCTCTGACATCCTACCAGCCACCTCACTGAGCTTCTTAGAACAGCTCTGATATCCTACCAACCGCCTCACTGAGCTTCTTAGAACAGCTCTGACATCCTACCAGCCGCCTCACTGAGCTTCTTAGAGCAGCTCTGACATCCTACCAACCACCTCACTGAGCTTCTTAGAACAGCTCTGACATCCTACCAGCCGCCTCACTGAGCGCCTTAGAACAGCTCTGACATCCTACCAACCACCTCACTGAGCGCCTTAGAACAGCTCTGACATCCTACCAGCCACCTCACTGAGCTTCTTAGAACAGCTCTAACATCCTACCAACCGCCTCACTGAGTGCCTTAGAACAGCTCTGACATCCTACCAGCCGCCTCACTGAGTGCCTTAGAACAGCTCTGACATCCTACAAGCCACCTCACTGAGCTTCTTAGAACAGCTCTGACATCCTACCAGCCGCCTCACTGAGCTTCTTAGAGCATCTCTGACATCCTACCAACCACCTCACTGAGCTTCTTAGAACAGCTCTGACATCCTACCAGCCGCCTCACTGAGCTTCTTAGAGCAGCTCTGACATCCTACCAACCACCTCACTGAGCTTCTTAGAACAGCTCTGACATCCTACCAGCTGCCTCACTGAGCTTCTTAGAACAGCTCTGACATCCTACCAACCACCTCACTGAACTTCTTAGAACAGCTCTGACACCCTACCAGCCACCTCACTGAGCTTCTTAGAACAGCTTTGACATCCTACCAGCCAGATTTTAAACTGTTAACTGCAAAAATGAAGACTCAATTAAAGTCTTCAACGAGCAGAGATTAAACATATTCTGCTTTGGTGAGTAGGACTACCAATATAGTTGTATTTTTTATTTATAAATGCAGTTTTAATATTTTCTGTGGCTCTTGAACGTTCAAAAGTGTATGAAAAATATTTTGTGGCTCTTCTTATCGAAGGACTTGCCCATCCCTAGTCTATGTCATTGCCCTAATTCAGGCATGGGAAAACTTTTCAGTTGGAAAACTTTTCAGTTGGAGGGTTGCATAGAAATCTGAAATGGAAGGGTGGGATAGCAATGAAATATATAATTAATAACGTAACGAACTCAAAAGAATATCTTAAGTGAAATAAGTTATAAACAATATAATTTTATTACAATTGTTTTAACGAGAATTCACTTGCCAATGCTGGATTATACAGTCGGAAACCTGTTTTTTAGTCAGGAGCCAAAATAGCCAAAAAAAATGTAAAGCAAAATATTTTGAGAGCTGCACACAGGTAGCGCACCAGGCTTGTACTGTAGATCCCAGGTTCGAGTCCCAGCTGGGTCAGCGTTGAGATTTATCTCCGCAAAATTCCTCGCCCTGCCCACGGTCAGTAGGTGACAGCGATGGGCTTGGAAAGGCCGCCATCCGTCGGGTGGGACGTTAAGCCGTGGCTCCGTGTGCTGGAGATAGCCATACCTTGTTCTCGTTAAAGAACACGCTGGACGAGAGGCTAAACATCTGTATCCCAACAGCTATTCCAGTGGGTCCCCTCCCCCAACCATATCTGAGCCTTCGGGGTCCATGTGACCTGGCCATTTAGCCCATGGTGTGAAAAAAGTGCCGCTCAGAGGTAAAACAACCCAAACAACTGACCAAATCCTTTACTTAACTAGGACCATATTATATAGTTTACTTGAAGGATGAATAAAATGATTCGTACATAGTTAACAAGAGGTAAAACAACCCAACCCAACTGTAAGGAAAATTGTAAAGTTTCAATGACCAAAAATGTCACCTACTGATAACACTGCGCCCATGCAGAATCGTTGGTTTGGGATTGGGCTGCTTTACCTCTGAGCGGCACTTTTTTTGCACACAATGGCCTAAATAGCCAGGTCACAAGGACTCCAAGGGCTCAATGGAAGTTGGAAAAAAGACACCCACTGGAACAGCTGTTGGGAGGTTGATGGTAGTCTCCCGTCAAGCCCACCCAGGGTGTTCTTTAACGTGCACGTGATATGGCTTTCCCGCACACGGAAGTTCGACTTTACGCCCATCCGAAGGACGGCGGCCTTTCCAAGCCCATCGGGTTACCGTACTCACCGAGGGCTACGTGGTGGGTGAGGAGGGGTTGCGGAGATGTGTCTGAACGCTTGCCCAGCTGGAACTGCAACCTAGGAATTAGAGTTTGCAAGCCTGGCGCGCTACTGACTGAGCCACCCCGCTCCACTTCCATCAGGGAGCAGTCGTCTTCGCACCACTTCCATCAGGGAGCAGTCGTCTTCGCTCCACTTCCACCAGGGAGCAGTCGTCTTCGCTCCAAGTATTAAAAACAATGTAGGCCTAGATTACATTAGTTTTTTAATATAATTCAATAGTTATTATCTGTTGTTGGGTTGTTTTACCTCTGAGCGGCACTTTTTTGCACACCATGGGCTAAATGGCCAGGTCACATGGACCCCGAAGGCTCAGAGAAGGTTGGGGGAGGGGACCCACTGGAACAGCTGTTGGGAGACAGATGGTAGTCTCCCGTCAAGGCCATCCAGCGTGTTCTTTAACGTGCACAGGGTATGGCTCTCCCGCACACGGAGCCACGGCTTAACGTCCCATCCGACGGACGGCGGCCTTTCCAAGCCCATCGGTGTCCTCTACTGACCGTGGGCAGGGCGGGGAATTTTGCGGAGATAAATCTCAACGCTGACCCAGCTGGGACTCGAACCTGGGAACTACAGATTACGATCCTGGCGCGCTACCGACTGAGCCACCCCCGCCCCTATTATCTGTTGCAATACTTAATTGTTCAATAAAGTTTTAAACTACAATTCATTTTTTATTGGGAGCCTCTACAAACCTGTATCCTAGCCACAATCTACGTTTTTATCCAAAAAAAAAAAATCGATAAAAAATGCAATAAAATACTTTTACTTCTTAAAAAATGATAGTAGAGATCATGGATTACAATAAAACTAGCAAAACTCATTTTTATACCCGCTTAACATAACGACGAAATTATCAGATTTCGAATTCACGAGTGGATAGTTCAGCTAATGGATGAACTGCTACGACATTTTTAAGTCGCAGAAATTTATGTTTTATGTACATTGTCTGGAAATCTCGTCTAGACATTGTGTCTCGAAAACTGTCTAGTTGCAAAGATCAAACAGTATTAAAAATGTTGCTTCGAACTGGGACTGAAAATAAATGAGGCAGAACTTTTCTATCAAAAATAGTGTGATGATGATGCAGTTGGGTTGTTTGAGCAGCATTTTTTTGCTCTGAGCAACATTTTTTTTGCTCTGAGCAGCATTTTTTTTGCACAACATTGGTTGGGGCGGGGGTGGCTCAGTCGGTAGCGCGCCAGGCTCGTAATCTGTAGTTCCCAGGTTCGAGTCCCAGCTAGGTCAGCGTTGAGATTTATCTCCGCAAAATTCCCCGCCCTGCCCACGGTCAGTAGGGGACACCGATGGGCTTGGAAAGGCCGCCGTCCGTCGGATGGGACGTTAAACCGTGGCCCCGTGTGCGGGAGAGACATACCCTGTGCACGTTAAAGAACACGCTGGATGGCCTTGACGGGAGGCTACCATCTGTCTCCCAACAGCTGTTCCAGTGGGTCTTCTCTTCCAACCTTCTCTGAGCCTTCGGGGTCCTTGTGCCATGGTCCATTTAGCCCATGGTGTGCAAAAAGTGCCGCTCAGAGGTAAAACAACCCACAACATTGGCTAAATGGCCAGGTCACAAGGACCCCGAAGGCTCAGAAAAGGTTGGGGGAGAAAACTCATTGGAACAGCTGTTGGGAGACAGATGGTAGCCTCCCGTCAAGGCCATCCAGTGTGTTCTTTAACGTGCACAGGGTATGGCTCTCTGCCGAACACGGGGCAACGGCTTAACGTCCCATCCGACGGACGGCGGCCTTTCCAAGCCCTTCGGGGTCCACTACTGACCGTGGGCAGAGCGGGGAGTTTTGCGGAGATAAATCTCAACTCAGACCCAGCTGGGACTCGAACCTGGGAACTGCAGATTACGAGCCTGGCGCGCTACCGACTGAGCCACCCCCTATAATGATGGAGTTCTGAGGGTAAAATCAAAGTGACATACTCTTGCGTTGCTTTATATTGTTCAACGTTAGAAAAAAAGAAATAAAACAACAGTTACAAGCCTGAAAAAAAAATTTCCAACTGAAATCTTTAAATTTTAGAGTAGCTGCATTTGGTTATTTTTAACACCACGTTGCACTCGCAAACGCCCTGCTAAGAGGAGTAAAAGTCGTTGGGTGTCCTTAATGTGACCTTTCAGAAGACTAAAAGCTTTTCTTTCTTCCCTTTAAAAGACCCAACTGTCCTGGCTCTTTTCGCCTTTTTCATGGAGATTTATGGAGGCGATTTACTGCATCGTGTCCGAGGCTTCGCAGTTGGTATTTGAACTTTAATGCGCACGCATACGAGCATCAATGATGGCGAAAGTAATGCATTTTCCATATGGAATATAGAGGAATCGAACAGCGTCCATCATGTCTACGTCAAAGCATTCAGTCTGTGATGTACAGTCGCTCAAAAAAATATCCGAACACTATGGTTGATTACAGAATTCAGAAAGAATATCTGGCAAGGATTTGTTTTCAAATATTAGTGATCTGGCAACCTTCGTGTCACGTGACACGAAGGTTGCCAGATCACTAATTTTTGAAAAAAATCGTTGCCAGATATTCTTTCTGAATTCTGTAATCAACTATACGAAGGTTTTCAGATCATTAATTTCTAAAAAAATCGATGCCAGATATTGTTTCTGAATTCTGTAGTCAACTATACGAAGGTTGCCAGATCACTAATGCCTAAAAAAAACGCTGCCAGATTTTTTTCTGAATTCTGTAATAAACCATAGTGTTCGGATGTTCCTTTGAGCGACTGTATTGAGGTTGAAAGCCGAAATACTTCTGGCTGGGGAGTAGCTCAGTTGGTAGCGCGCTAAACTTCTAATCTCCAGGTCCCAGATTCGAGTCCCAACTGTTGCAACGTTGTGATTTATCTCCACACTGACTCCGGTGAGAAAGGGGGCGCTGATGGGCTCGGAAAAGTTGTCGTCCGTCGCATGGAGCGTTAAGCCGTGACTCCGGTGTCAGGGAGAGCCATTCTCTGTGTGCATTAAAAACACACTTGACGAGAGTCTTCCAGTTTTCTCCTAACAGCTGTCCAGTGGGTCCTTTTTCTCCAAATTTCTCTGAGCTGTTGGGGTCCTTGTGACCTGGTCACTTAGTCTATCGTGTGCAAAAAAAGTGCCTCTGAGAGGAAGAGCAGCAATGCTTACACGACTCCTTCGCCACCTTATGAGAGACAGCGATCTCATCCAAAAAAATCGTGTCATGATTTTAGTACACATATGTATAAACTACGTCCACTCTAACTGAGTAAAGATTACATCACCACTTTTGAACTCATTCATCATCCATTATAACATAAGGCTATATCGGAAAAATCTTCCCAAGATACTTGGGGCAGGGGTGGCTCAGTTGGTAGCGCGCCAGGCTTGGAATCTGCAGTTCCACATTCGAGTCCCAGCTGGGTCAGCGTTGAGACTTATCTCCGCAAAATTCCCCGCCCTGCCCACGGTCAGTAGGGGACAATGATGGGCTTGGAAAGACCTTCGGATGAGACGTTAAGCCGTGGCTCCGTGTGCGGGAGAGTCATCCAACGTGTTAAAGAACACGTTGAATTGCCCTGACGGGAGGCTTTGGGTTGGGTTGTTTTACCTCTGAGCGGCACTTTTTGCACACCATGGGTGAAATGGCCAGGTCACATGGACCCCGAAGGCTCAGAGAAGGTTGGGGGAGGGAACCCACTGGAACAGCTGTTGGGAGACAGATGGTAGCCTCCCATCAAGGCCATCCAGCGTGTTCTTTAACGTGCACTGGGTATGGCTCTCCCGCACACGGAGCCACGGCTTAACGTCCCATCCTACGGACGGCGGCCTTTCCAAGTCCATCGGTGTCCCCTACTGACCGTGGGCAGGGAGGGGAATTTTGCGGACATAAATCTCAACGCTGACCCAGATCGACCTGGGAACTACAGATTACGAGCCTGGCTCGCTACCGACTGAGCCACCCCCGCCCCCCACATTCGAGTCCCAGCTGGGTCAGCGTTGAGACTTATCTCCGCAAAATTCCCCGCCCTGACCACGGTCAGTTGGGTTGGGTTGTTTTACCTCTGAGCGGCACTTTTTTGCACACAATGGACTAAATGGCCAGGTCACATGGACCCCGAAGGCTCAGAGAAGGTTGGGAGAGGGGACCCACTGGAATAGCTGTTGGGAAACAGATGGTAGCCTCCCGTCAAGACCATCCAGCGTGTTCTTTAACGTGCACAGAGTATGTCTCTCCCGCACACGGGGCCACGGCTTATCGTCCCATCCGACGGACGGTGGTCTTTCCAAGCCCATCGGTGTCCCCTACTGACGTGGGCAGGGCGGGGAATTTTGCGGAGATAAATCTCAACGCTGACCCAGCTGGGACTCGGATCTGGGAACTACAGATTACGAGCCTAGCGCGCTATCGACTGAGCTCCCCCGTCCCCCCGGTCAGTAGGGGACAATTATGGGCTTGGAAAGACCTTCGGATGAGACGTTAAGCCGTGGCTCCGTGTGCGGGAGAGTCATCCAGCGTGTTAAAGAACACGCTGGATGGCCTTGACGGGAGGCTACCATCTGTCTCCCAATAGTTGGTGCCCTCCCCCAACCTTCTCTGAGCCTTCGGGGTCCATGTGACCTGGCCATTTAGCCCATGGTGTATTTGAAAATACTTTTGGTTTTACAAGAAGAGGAAACCTGTAACGTGCACAAGATGCAGTTACCCCAACATAAGCCTAAAATACAATCTCACGTGTAGACAGCCCCTGCAGAACTCGCTGTTTTTTTATAAATACGAAGGTTTTGAATCCTAGCGGCTTCTGCAAATACGTCTTTATTGCTTTCTTTAAAAACAACACTGTCATGAGGCAGGCGATGGCCTCTTCAAATCGTTTGTTCTGATTTTTTTTTTAAAGAGATACCGTCCGATTTGCAGCAGACTTCGTGAACCCATTGTTGTCGCATTTACCTCTGAGCGGCACTTTGCACACAATGGCCAGGTCACAAGGACTCGAGGCCACCTTCACACCCTCAAGGCCACCTTCCATCCTCGAGGCCACCTCGAGGTCCAGGTCACAAGGACCTCGAGGGCTCAGAGAAGGTTGGGAGGCGAGGACCCACTGGACCGCTGTTAGGAGACAGATGGTAGCCTTCCGTGAAGGCCATCCAGCGTGTTCTTTAACATGCACAGGGTATGGCGATCCTGCATATGTGGCCACGGCTTGACGTCTCATCCGAAACCCATCGGTGTCCCCTAGAGACCGAGGGCAGGGAAGATAGTTTTGCGTGGATAAATCTGAACGCTGGCCCAGGCGGGACTCTAACGTGGGAAATGCAGATTACGATTCTGGCGCGCTACCGACTGAGCCATCCCCTTCCAAGGATTCAAAGAAAGTTGGGAAATGAATATATATATATTGTTAAGAGATATCTGTTAGGAGGCACAGCAGTTTCCAAGATTATCCAGCGTGTTGTTTATGGTGCAGATGACATGTCTCTCTTCACACGGACCCATGGCTTAATATCTCTTTCGATGGACATCGGCTTGAACATGGCCACCGGTGTCTCTTACTGACAGTGGACAGGGTACGGGTTTAATATTTTATTAACAGGGTACGGTATTAATATTAAGCCATGGGTCACACGGACCCATGGCTTAATATCTCTTTCGATGGACATAGGCCTGAACATGGCCACCGGTGTCTCTTACTGACAGTGGACAGGGTACGGGTTTAGAGGGGATAAATCTCAACGCTGGCAAAGACAAGATTCGAACCTGGGAACTAAAAATTACAAGGATTGATGCTAAAGATTGAACCAACCCCCTCCCCCGCAAAATTCCCCCACCCTGCTCACGGTCAGTAGGGGACACCGATGGGCTTGTAAAGGCCGCCGCCCGTCGGATGGGACGTTAAGCCGTGGTCCCGTATGTGCGAGAGCCATATTCTGTGCACGTTAAAGAACACGCTGGATGGCCTTGACGGGAGGCTACCATCTGTCTCCCAACAGCTGTTCAAGTGGGTCCCCTCCCCCAACCTTCTCTGAGCCTTCGGGGTCCATGTGACCTGGCCATTTAGCCCATGGTGTGCAAAAAAGTGCCGCTCAGAGGTAAAACAACCCAACCTCTTCCCCCAAAATGGTTTTTCCGAATGCATTTACCGAATTGCAAAGTGTCATTATTAGAATTCTAAAAGAATTTCTGGCGACAGAGGGATTTTCGAAGAGCGGATGTAATGAGCAGAAATATTCAATAATGTAAGAGTGAAAATACGTGAGCAACGTTCCGTAAATGACACTCCTGTGGATTCAGTTTGATAATGCATTGGTAAAAAAAGGAATCGTTGCGCGACGACACCCCGAGGGTTAAATAAACATTTGTTGGAGACGACTCTCTACATTCCGAAGCCATTAGCATCCCCATTAGGCTCCCAAGTGATGGCCAAACAGGAGACGAAACATCTGAAGCAGAACTTGCGGCATGCCTGGCAATGAAAATATTTCCTCTCATTATGAACATCTCAAAGAGGACTGAGAGGATCAGATGAAACTTGACGTTGTGAGTAAATATTTCTCGCCTTTGCTATTGGCTTTAAGGAGCTGGCTCAGATGATTCATGTGTTGGATTGTTTTCTTTTAGCGCTGAGCGGCGTTTTTATGAATACAGTGGGCCAGGTTTACCAGGATCTCAAGAGATCAGAGATGGATGGGAGAAAGGGAACTCTGCACATCTATTGGGAGGAAGAGGATGTTCTGGACATCTGGTGTGAGGAAGAGGATGTTATGGACATCTGTTGGAAGGAAGAGGATGTTTTGGAAATCTGGTGGGAGGAAGTGGACGTTATGAACATCTGTTGGGAGGAAGAGGATATTCTGGAAATCTGGTGGGAGGAAGTGGACGTTATGGACATCTGTTAGAAGGAAGATGATGTTCTGGACATCTTTTGGGTGGAGGATGATGTCTGAACATCTGGTGGGAGGAAGAAGATGTCCTGGACATCTGTTGGGAGGAAGAGAATGTCCTGGATATCTGTTGGGAGGAAGAGGATGTCCTGGATATCTGTTGGGAGGAAGAGGATGTCCTGGATATCTGTTGGGTGGAAGAGGATGTCCTGGACATCTGTTGGGAGGAAGAGGATGTTATGGGCATCTGTTGGGAAAAAAAGGATGTTCTGGATACCTGGTGGGAGGAAAAGGATCTTCTCGACAACTGTTGTGAGGAAAAGGATTTTCAGGGCAGTTGGTGATAAGAAGAGGATGTTCTGGAGAGCTGGTGGGAGGAATAGGATCTTCTACCGAGCGAATGGGAGGAAGAGAATCTTCTAGACAGCTGTTGAAAAAAAAAAACGAAACACTTCCATTAATATCATAGAGTGGATTATTTAAACTGCACAGATTATGACTTTTCTGCACACGGAACCACAGATTAAAATTCTATTCAACAGACGATGGGTTTTACAAGCCCATCGATTTTCCCTTTATCACTGAGAGCAGAGTTGGAATTTGTGGAAAATATCTCAAAGCATCCGCAGTTAGGACTTGAACCTCGAAACTGCAGGTTAAAAGCCTGGTGGATTATGTGATGCGCAGATTACAGCGCTGCCTGATCTCATAATAAACGAGATTATATTATTTTCATTGCGTTTATGGTTTATGGTTTAAGTGATTTCCAGTGGCGTGATTGCTGGAAGCAGTTAGGGCAGTGTCTCGCAAGCTCTTTTACTCTGCGGCACACTGAATCTAATTTTTTTTCCGCGGCACACTGAATCTAATTTTTTCCCGCGGCACACTGAATCTAAATTTTTTTCCGCGGCACACTGAATCTAATTTTTCCCCCGTGGCACACTGAATCTAATTTTTTCCGCGGCACACTGAATCTAATTTTTCCCCGCGGCACACTGAATCTAATTTTTCCCGCGTCACACTGAATCTAATTTTTTTCCCGCGGCACACTGAATCTAATTTTTCCCGCGGCACACTGAATCTAATTTTTCCCGCGTCACACTGAATCTAATTTTTTTCCCGCGGCACACTGAATCTAATTTTTCCCGCGGCACACTGAATCTAATTTTTTTCCCGCGGCACACTGAATCTAATTTTTCCCGCGGCACACTGAATCTAATTTTTCCCGCGTCACACTGAATCTAATTTTTTTCCCGCGGCACACTGAATCTAATTTTTCCCGCGTCACACTGAATCTAATTTTTTTCCCGCGGCACACTGAATCTAATTTTTCCCGCGGCACACTGAATCTAATTTTTCCCGCGGCACACTGAATCTAATTTTTCCCGCGTCACACTGAATCTAATTTTTTTCCCGCGGCACACTGAATCTAATTTTTCCCGCGGCACACTGAATCTAATTTTTTTCCCGCGGCACACTGAATCTAATCTTTTTCCGCGGCACACTGAATCAAATTTTTTTTCCGCGGCACACCTAAAGAAGAATAAAAGCAAACTCTGTATAATAGTCATTATATTTGCGCTTTGTTGAAGTCATCAGCCTGGTTTTACTTGAAGATTTGCTCTCGTTCATTAATTCATAACTCGGTGTTTGTTTTAAATATTTGTCCATTCTATGGCTTGAAATAATCAAAAATTAATACCAAAATTTGGAAAAGCTTAATAAATACTTACAAGATCCCAGTTGATAAAATCTGAAAGATTTTTATTAAAGCACGTCGACAGCACGTCGATATTAAAGCACGTCGTTAACACAAGTCAAGTCAAAATAACACAAGTCAAGTCAAAATAACACAAGTCAAGTCAAAATGAAATCATTCGAATATCTAGTGTCAATGTGAAAATCTCTCGCGGCACACTTGGAATCTCTCGCGGCACACTACTGTGCCGCGGCACACAGTTTGCGAGACACTGAGTTAGGGGATATGACTGGTCGCTTACCACCCCCAGCTGACTACGGGAAATTCTAAACCCTTTGAATAGGTTTCAGAATAAACACGATAGACACGAAATCTTCTCCAACATTCAGAAACTAACTAAATAAAACTCACTTGAATTTCTGATATTTAAGTTAAAATTTCGAAGTAATTTAAGTTATGAAAATATTTTAAATAGGAACATACGGGTAACGAAATTGAAACGATTAATTCAGTGAGATATAGGAAACGATGAAAACGAATCTGGGAAGAAAGATTACTTCGAAAGATGAATCCTTACGAGAAATGGTAGTTACAGTTGCTAGGTGGGGAGTGGCAACCTGGGAGTCTGAGCGACTGCGCAGTTGATGCGTGGACAGTTCTCACAGCTGATAGGCCAATGATCTATCAATCACCTCTCAATCATCCAATGATGATCCAATCATCCAAGTTCGAACTGCGCAGTCTCATAGTATCCGTAATTGCGACTCATGATCTACCACTTGTCATAAGGGGTGAGGGAGGTGGGGGGGGGGGGGGGTTCCTTGGGTAGCATTTCCGGCTCGTATTCGTAGTTCCTAGGTTCGACTACCGAGTATTCCAAAGTTGAGATTTTCTCCACAAGACTGCCTCCCATGCCCTCGGTCATAAAGGAACACCCATGTGCTTGAAAAGGTCACCGTCCATTAAATGGAACACCCGGCCATGATTCGTGTGCTGGGAATGTCATATCCTGTACACGTTAAAGAACACATTACGGGTTGGGTTGTTTTACCTCTGAGCGGCACTTTTTTTTGCAAACCATGGGCTAAATGGCCAGGTCACAAAGACCCCGAAGGCTCAGAGAAGGTTGGGGGAGGGGACCCACTGGAAGAGCTGTTGGGAGACAGATGGTAGCCTCCCGTCAAGGCCATCCAGCGTGTTCTTTAACGTGCACAGGGTATGGCTCTCCCGCACACGGTGCCAAGGCTTAACGTCCCATCCGACGGACGGCGGCCTTTCCAAGCCCATCGGTGTCCCCTACTGACCGTGGGCAGGGCGGGCAATTTTGCGGAGATAAATCTCAACGCTGACCCAGCTGGGACTTGAACCTGGGAACTACAGATTACAAGCCTGGCGTGCTACCGACTGAGCCACCCCCGCCCCACACATTACGGAGGTTTCCATCTATCTTCTAGCAGGGTCCAGTGGGTTCCCTTCTTCCTACTCATCTCTGCGTCCTTGGGAACTTCATAACCTGTCCGTTTAGTCCGCTGTGTATGAAAAAGTATCCCTCACAGCATGGGCGTCCGCAGAAATTTTTCCAGGGGGGGGGGGGGGGGAACTTGGAGACAAATAATTACATCAATAAATTTTTATTTAATTTTTTAGAGTTTTTATTTCACAAGTAGATTATAGAATACAGTATTTCACCAATACAAAAACACATACATAATGTATATAAATTAATTACGTTTAAATTGTTACGATTATAATTTGTGCAATTTTTTCACTCGATCCCAGGGGGGAAGTGCACCGTTTGCCCCCCTCTGCGGACGCCCATGCCTCACAGGTAAAACATCTCAACACAAGCCAAGTCTCATTAACAACTGTATAAGGAAACTTAAAAAGTAACCAAATCTATGGCATATTTCCTTTTCGCTTGAGGTTTTTCGTTTCCTGTGTATCGCTTTCGGCTCTTCTTTCTGAAAAATAATGAAGAAGAAGAGCCCCAAAAAATTCCCAAGAAATTCCTTTGCGAACGACCGTTACGTGTTTCAGTATCGAGTGGCTTAAAAAGGCAAAAGGCGATTCTGGTGGATGGAAACGGATGGAAGGATGCCAGAAGCAGTTAGTTTCAAGATGACGAGAGAGAGGATGGAGATCAGCGAGAGGAGAAATCTTGGGGATCTCCCTCGGCTGTTGCTCTTCTCATCTCTTCCTCTTAATGCTGCGATGGTTTCCATTGATCATCTGCTCGATGTTGGCTCTGCGGCGAGCACTGAGGGTGGGAAACGAACGGGGTCAGAAGTTCATGTTTCGTCGCACCAGAGAGAGATTGAGAGCGGTTCTTAGGTGATGGCCATACAGAAAGTAGGCTGAGCGATTCAGCTTTAGGAATATTTCCAAATCTTTCTGGCGCCTTAATACTAAAAAATTGTCAAAAATCATTATAAAAATCAGTGGTATACATAAATTAGGAAATCGATTTATCAGTTTTTGAAATTTCCTTACTAGTACGATCAGAGAAATAAAAGAAGGTTGGGTCATTTTATCTCTCTGAGCGGCAATTTTTGCAGAGAATGTCCTAAATGGCCAGGTCACAAGGACACCAATGACTGAGAGAAGTTTGGGGGGTAGGATACCCAAGGGGTCAGAGAAGTTTGGGGTTAGGATACCCATGGGATCAGAGAAGTTTGGGGGGTAGGATACCCAAGGGGTCAGAGAAGTTTGGGGTTAGGATACCCATGGGATCAGAGAAGTTTGGGGGGTAGGATACCCAAGGGATCAGAGAAGTTTGGGGGTAGGACACACAAGGGATCAGAAAAGTTTGGGAGTAGGATACCCAAGGAATCAGAGAAGTTGGGGGGGGGGGTAGGATACCCAAGGGATCAGAGAAGTTTGGGGTTAGAATACCCAAGGGATCAGAGAAGTTGGGGGGGGGGTTAGGATACCCAAGGGATCAGAGAAGTTGGGGGTAGGACACACAAGGGATCAGAGAAGTTGGGGGGGGTAGGATACCCAAGGGAACAGGGAAGTTTGGTGGTAGGATACCCAAGGGATCAGAGAAGTTTGGGGGGTAGGATACCCAAGGGATCAGAGAAGTTTGGGGTAGGATACCCAAGGGAACAGGGAAGTTTGGTGGTAGGATACCCAAGGTATCAGGGAAGTTTGGGGGGTAGGATACCCAAGGAATCAGATAAGTTTGAAGGTAGCGTGTTTTTAACACGTACAGGGTATAAAAATAAAAGAACAATACTTTATTAATAGATTTGCAAATGCAGAATTGAAATTCTGGAAGCAATAGTCTGTAGATGAGAGGTTTTACATTTGAGAGATGCTTTTTTGAACACAAGAAGCTAAATCAGTGATTGTGAAACTGTGGATTAAGAGCAGCTTGGAAGGACTCGCAAAGTTCTGATATATGCATACATATATCCTGGTGTTTTTATTGTAAAATGTTTTTATAATATTATGTGTGATTATGTGAAAACGTATTATGTGGGGGGTAGAGAAGAGTGTGAATGTATGCGGAAAAGCGTTTTTATCTAAATGTAGTGAAATCATTAGATTTAAATACTTAGATCGTACATTGTAGAGAAGAGAAGGTGCGGGGGGGGGGTCACATAATTTTATCTACAATTCTAGGCACTCGCGATATCAAAAAGTTTGAAAACCAGTGGTATAAATGGGTTGTTGGGTTGGGTTGTTTTACCTCTGAACGGCACTTTTTTGCACACCATGGGCTAAATGGCCAGGTCACATGAACCCCGAAGGCTCAGAGAAGGTTGGGGGAGGGGACCCACTGGAACAGCTGTTGGGAGACAGATGGTAGCCTCCCGTCAAGGCCATCCAGCGTGTTTTTCAACGTTGGGTTGTTTACCTCAGAGCGGCACTTTTTTGCACACCATGGGCTAAATGGCCAGGTCACATGGACCCCGAAGGCTCAGAGAAGGTTGGGGGAGGGGACCCACTGGAACAGCTGTTGCGAGACAGATGGTAGCCTCCCGTCAAGGCCATCCAGCGTGTTTTTCAACGTTGGGTTGTTTACCTCAGAGCGGCACTTTTTTGCACACCATGGGCTAAATGGCCAGGTCACATGGACCCCGAAGGCTCAGAGAATGTTGGGGGAGGGGACCCACTGGAACAGCTGTTGTGAGACAGATGGTAGCCTCCCGTCAAGGCCATCCAGCGTGTTCTTTAACGTGCACAGGGTATGTCTCTCCCGCACATGGGGCCACGGCTTAACGTCCCATCCGACGGACGGCGGCCTTTCCAAGCCCATCGGTGTCCCCTACTGACCGTGGGCAGGGCGGGGAATTTTGCGGAGATAAATCTCAACACTGTCCCAGCTGGGACTCGAACCTGGGAACTACAGATTACGAGCCTGGCGCGCTACCGACTGAGCCACCCACGCCCCGGTATAAATGGTAAAGCCATAAGGAGTGAATTTGGTTGTTTTACCCCTGAGAGCACTTTTTTTGGGCTAAATGACCAGGTCGCATGGACCCCGAAGGCTCAGAGAAGGTTGGGGGAGGGGACCCACTGGAACAGCTGTTGGGAGACAGATTGTAGCCTCCCGTCAAGGCCATCCAGCGTGTTCTTTAACGTGCATAGGGTATGGCTCTCTCCCGCACATGGACCCACGGCTTAACTCCTGACTCTAGGGACAGCGGCCTTTCGAAGCCATCGGTGTCCCTACTGACCGAGGGCGGGGCGGGGAGTTTTGCGGTGATAAACCTAAATGGCTGCCCAGGTGGGACTCGAACAACTACGTGCCCAGAAGATCTGGACCACCCCAGAAAATCTCAAACTTGTTTACCCGCTTTGAAATCCAAACCAGTTGTCTTCGTATAATTATATTTTATTTTAGCCCCATATTTTATGTCCGACACTAAAAATTCCAAGTATAAAATCTTATTCCATATAAAATATCATTTCAATTTTTCCTGTTCTGTGGAATATTTTCGTAATTTGGAAACCCTACTCAAGATTTATTCTCCTCCGAAACTAAATTTTGGAACCCACCCCGAAACTGAATTCTCCCCCTTACAAACTAAAAATTCAACATAATGAAAATACAAGACTTCAAAACCAAGGGTATTATAAAATGCCTACTTTTCGAAATAATTACGTAAAACATACCTCCGAATATCAAGTACCACTTATATTTAACGCTATCTCAAAAGAAACACTAAATATAGATTATTTTACATCTTTTTAGTTTTTTTTGCTTCTATTATCCCTTTACTAGCATTCTGAAGGGGGGGGGGGGGCACGGTCCCCTTGCCCTTCACCCATAAATCAGAGCCTGAACAAAATATAACAAACTAAAATATAACTAACCCAATTACCTGTGATGAATATGAAATGGGTTGGGTTGTTGGGTTTTTTTACCTCTGAGCGGCACTTTTTTGCACACCATGGGCTAAATGGCCAGGTCGCATGGACCCCGAAGGCTCAGAGAAGGTTGGGGTAAGGTGACCCACTGGAACAACTGTTGGGAGACAGATGGTAGCGTCCCGTCAAGGCTATCCAGCGTGTTCTTTAACGTGCATAGGGTATGGCTCTCTCCCGCACACGGGGCCACGGCTTAACTCCTGACTCTAGGGACAGCGGCCTTTCGAAGCCACGGCTAGTGATCACTGATCACCCAGCCGTGTCGAGATTGTAAAGACATCCCAGAGTGAACTTTTAACTGACACTTCACATTAGCAATGACAGATGAGATGTTGTTGGGTTGTTTTACCTCTGAGGGGCATTTTTTTACACACCATGGGTTAAATGGCGAGGCCACAAGGACCCCGAAGGCTCAGAGAAGGTTGGGGGAGGGGACCCACTGGAACAGCTGTTGGGAGACAGATGGTAGCCTCCCGTCAAGGCCATCCAGCGTGTTCTTTAACGTGCACAGGGTATGGCTCTCCCGCACACGGTGCCAAGGCTTAACGTCCCATCCGACGGACGGCAGCCTTTCCAAGCCCATCGGTGTCCCCTACTGACCGTGGGCAGGGCGGGCAATTTTGCGGAGATAAATCTCAACGCTGACCCAGCTGGGACTTGAACCTGGGAAATTGCAGATTACGAGCCTGGAGCGCTACTGACTGAGTCACCCCCGCCCCGAATATGAAATGAACTTTGTTTTTAAAGAGAAAAGTTTTGCAAGTTTCCAACTTCAGAATCCTCTAGAAGTAGAACTTCAAAGTAATGGAAGATTCCGAAAAAAAACATATATGAAAACACCATATTATATACAACACCCCAAATTTAGGCAAGACTCATTACGAAAAAAGAAATAATGGCTAAAGAATAACAAGAAAAATTACCTACTTAAAACGAAAAGATACATTTCTAATGAGTAATTCATTGCAAAAAAAAATAGTTTTAAGGAATCAAGAAAATATGTTGATAAAAAAAGCAAAAATATATATTTTTAATGAGTACTATGAATTGGCGAAATCACTTAAAAATGAGTCTAAAAACATTTGGTTAAATAATTGGAAGAAATGATCCAGAATTAGTATATTAATTATTTGCTTTGTGAGCTGCGGGCTGAACAGACCTTGTCTACAATATTAAAAAAAAACATTTTCCATGTTATTAAAATGGAAAATTCTATTCAAAAGCTCTAAAACCTTAAAACAAAGTTTTTGCGGAAAATAATAAAAAGTAAATAGCCCTCCTCAAGCAGCTGCTTGCCACAGAGGTATGACAGGAGCCTCTCAGTTTATACAGCGTAGTAGAAGGTCTGTGAGGATGGTGGGACCTCAGCAGAAAAACAACACAATCATCCATACCTTACTGGGGATCGACCCCAGGTCCCTTTGATCAGTAGCTAAGGACGCTAACCACTCGGCAACGGGATGGAGATAAATGGACGATCTCTCTGAAATCAATCAAACTCTCTATTTTTCAAAGGTATCCATTAAATACTTAAAGAGTTATGGAAACTCAAAACATTTCGAAGTATCTCTACCAATTGTTTGGTTGTTGTTGTTTTACCTCTGAGCGGCACTTTTTTTGCACAAAATGGGCTAAATAGCCAGGTCGCAAGGACCCCGAAGGCTCAGAGAAGTTGGGGTAGGGGACCCACTGGAATAGCTGTTGGGAGACAGATGGTAACTTCCCGTCAAGGCCATCCAGCGTGTTATTTAGCGTGCATATGGCTCTCCCGCACACGGGGCCACGGCTTAACGTCCCATCCGACGGACGGCGACCTTTCCAAGCCCATCGGTGTCCCCTACTGACCGTGGGCAGAGCGGGGAGTTTTGCGGAGATAAATCTCAACGCTGACCCAGCTGGGACTCGAACCTAGGAACTGCAGATTACGAGCCTGGCGTGCTACCGACTGAGCCACGCCATCTCTACCAGTTAAAAATATGCCTGTAAAGTTAATTAACACTCTGTTATAACAAATCATTTACTAAATAACGCTATTTAGGATTTGTGGAAATATTCTTTCATGTTTCTCGATTTTTGAAGCATTTGGGATAAACGCAGTAGCTTCTACCGTTAAATTTACGAGATTCAATAACTCTTTAATAATATACAAATATTGTAAATCAAGATTTGAAGAGAGAGATGAATAAGATTGAAATTCATCTTCAATGACATTTTTTTCCATAAAAAAATTTATTTTCCAAGTCAGGAAGCTTTAAAATGTGGCTCTTCCATTCAACTGACAGGAGGCGTCCCAATGATTTAGTCAATATAGCTGAAAATAACAGTTTCGAGAAACGTCATCGCAAATGGTCATTATTCATGGCAGTATTGATTGACTTGGAAAGCAAAAGCCCTTTATTGGGAGATGGGATGGACTCTAGACGCATTGACTAGTTCGTAGGAAGAGGACACTAAGAGGAGAATGCCTCTAGCTCCTCCGCTGATGCTCAGCATCTCTTGGTAGAGATGCCGCAGATGCATCCATTGATTAGCTGCTCGGTATTGGCTGTGCGGAGAGCCATGAACATGGTAAACGAGAAAGTGGTAAAAGCCTTCAACCACATCAGGGAAGAAAGCTTTTAGTGGAAGGAATGGTTTACGGCTGGACCAATTATTGACAGCTCGCTGCGTTAGGCGGAAAAATTATTTTGGTCGTAAACAGCTTCTAAGGCGAATCTCGTATTGTTAGGAAAGATTTAGCTAAGACTTGCAGGATATGCTGGTAGAAAATTTGGTGTTACGAAAAGAATAAGGATTTTCTTTATGTTTGGCGTTTATGGGACTTCGCAAATAATTTTTTTTCAGTGTAATGAATAAAATTATGTTTTTGAAAATGGAACTTTTTTTAGAACGCACTCGAAGCGAATTTTTTCTGTTCCCTTTTAAACGTTACAGAGATGTTTCGTTAAAGAACATTTCATGGAACGATAAAGATGAAACGTAAAATTATCATCTTTCAAAATTTTTATGAAAGTCTGAGATGTTTCGAGAGAAATTTCGTGGTTTGCGTTCTGTTACGTTTCAATATATATTTACCCTTTATATTTTTTCTTTTTTTTTACCATTTTGTTTCAGATACTTTTATATCAGAAGGTTTCTAGTTTCGATAAAGGAATAGTGTAAAATTATTCTGCATAAAAAGTTTGAAGAATCCCAATGAGAAGAAAGGGGTTGGTAGAGTGGCAGATTTGTAATCTGCAGTCTCCAGGTTCGAGTCCCAACTGAGTCAGCTTTGATATTTATCTCCACAAATCCCCCATTCTACCCTCGGTCAGTAGGGGACACCAATAAGCTTGGAAAGATCGTTGTCCCTTGGATGGAAAGTTAAGCCGTGGCCCCATGTACAGGAGAGCCATACTTGCGCACGTTAAAGAACACGCTCGATGGCCTTGACGGTAGGCAATTTTTTATTTCCTAACATTTGTATAGTGGATCACCTCCCCCAACCTTCTCTGAGCCTTCGGTGTCTTTGTGATATGGCCATTTAGCCCATTGTGTGTAAAAAAATGCAGCTCGGAGGCAAAGCAACCATGCCCAACCCTGTGCAGGTTAAAGAACATGATGGATGGCCTTGGCGTGAGGCTACCACTGTCTCCCAACAGTTGTTCGAGTGGGCCCCTTCCCCCAACCTTCACTGAGCCCTGGAGATCCCTGTGAGCAGGCCATTTAGCCCATTGCGTGCAAAAAATGCCTCTCAGAGACAAAACAACCCAAACCAAATGAGAAGAACTTCTTTAAACTCCCTATTTCTGGGGCGGGGGTGGCTCAGTCGGTAGCGCGCCAGGCTCGTAATCTGTAGTTCCCAGGTTCGAGTCCCAGCTGGGTCAGCGTTCAGATTTATCTCCGCAAAATTCCCCGCCCTGCCCACGGTCAGTAGGGGACACCGATGGGCTTGGAAAGGCCGCCGTCCGTCGGATGGGACGTTAAGCCGTGGCCCCGTGTGCGGGAGAGACATACCCTGTGCACGTTAAAGAACACGCTGGATGGCCTTGACGGGAGGCTACCATCTGTCTCCCAACAGCTGTTACAGTGGGTCCCCTCCCCCAACCTTCTCAACGCCTTCAGGGTCCATGTGACCGGGCCATTTAGCCCATGGTGTGCAAAAAAGTGCCGCTCAGAGGTAAAACAACCCAACCCATATTTCAGGATTTTATCTGTGTGGACTTTTATTAGTCTGCAATAATGCTGACTCGATGCACTTCTCTTAGCGAATAGATCCAGTAAATTATAAGTGTTCAATTGGGTTGTGTTACCTCTGAGAGGTACTCTTTGAACAACCTCCAGGTCAAAATAAGATCCACTGGACATCTGTTAGGAAAGAGATGGAAGTCCTCATGCAAGGCTATCCAGCTTGTTCTTTAGCGTGCAGAGGGTATGATTCTCCTGCAGACGGGCATCCGACGGATAGCGACTTTTCCAAGCCCATCGATATCAGGGTTGGGATAGTTGAGATAAATCTCAAAAGCTGATATTCCGTATTTTCCCCGAAACATACGACAAAAATTACTTTAGGTGCAAATTTTCAGAATTGTAGCACATCCTTCATCGTAGTCAGATATTAGTGTCATCCTCCTCCTGAATTCCCTATTTTTTTCGTTATCTCTCCTTAATTCCCTCTTTGTTATCGTCATCTCATCCCCACGAACTGTCAGCATCATACACTCACTCAATCATAAGCAGCGATGTGCAGGGTATGGGACAAAATTGGTGGTTGTTTAGGGAAATACTGTCCCCAAATAAAAGTGTCATATTGAATTTTGTAGCTGATGAACATTCCTCTACTCAGTTTTACGTGTGGCCACCAGACAAGACTGCCCACCGACACATTTCTCAAGAAAATTGTTACCGAAGTTCGCAGTGGAACAGATCGATTGAAGAGAAGTTCTTAACGGAAGAGACTGATTGGCAGAGAAGTTCTCAGTGGAACAGATGGATTGGCAGCGAAGTTCTTAGTGGAACCGATGAATTGGCAGAGAAATTCTTAGTGGGGCAGATCGATTGGCAGAGAAGTTCTTGGTGGAACCGATGAATTGGCAGAGAAATTCTTAGTGGAACAGATCGATTGGCAGAAAAGTTCTTAGTGGAATAGATCGATTGGCAGAGAAGTTCTTAGTGGAAAAGATCGATTGGCAGAGAAGTTCTTAGTGGAATAAATCGATTGGCACAGAAGTTCTTAGTGGAATAAATCGATTGGCACAGAAGTTCTTAGTGGAATAGATCGATTGGCAGAGAAGTTCTTAGTGGAACAGATCGATTGGCAGAGAAGTTCTTAGAGGAAACGATGAATTGGCAGAGAAGTTCTTAGTGGAACAGATCGATTGGCAGAGAAGTTCTTAGTGGAAACGATGAATTGGCAGAGAAGTTCTTAGTGGAATAGATCGATTGGCAGAGAAGTTCTTAGTGGAATAGATCGATTGGCAAAGAAGTTCTTAGTGGAATAGATCGATTGGCAGAGAAGTTCTTAGTGGAACAGATCGATTGGCAGGGGTGGTTCAATTCTACGGCTACCAAGGAACCTGATTTCACATCTTTTGATTTTTTTCTTGTGGGGTTTCGTAAAGAATTATGCTTATATGAACAAAATTCGAGGTCAGCAACCTTTTTAAAGGCAGAATAAGCGAAGTAACTGAACAAGTAAAGGGCGATATGCTACAGCGTGTGGCAAAAAGTAGAATACCGAATAGACGTATGCAGGGTCATGAACTGTGCATGATTAGAAATTCATCAATTATGTTCAAAACTATTTGAGGTACGCTTTCAATTAAAACACTACTTACTTGAAAATGTATATTATTTCCCTACATATTGAATCTTGAAATCCACCATAATTTTCGGACAACCCGTATATTAAATATATTCATTTTTAAACTGACCCAATTCACAAAACACGTTTCCTGATGACCAAAAAAAATTATATCGACAATTCAAAACTATACTTTTAGTTCTTAATGTTCAATTCAAAATAATCTATATTTTCTATTGTGCTTATATTGTCAGCTTTGGGTTGGGTTGTTTTACCTCTGAGCGGCACTTTTTTTGCACACCATGGGCTAAATGGCCAGGTCACATGGACCCCGAAGGCTCAGAGAAGGTTGGGGGAGGGGACCCACTGGAACAGCTGTTGGGAGGCAGATGGTAGCCTCCCGTCAAGGCCATCCAGCGTGTTCTTTAACGTTGGGTTGTTTTACCTCTGAGCGGCACTTTTTTGCACACCATGGGCTAAATGGCCAGGTCTCATGGACCCCGAAGGCTCAGAGAAGGTTGGGGGAGGGGCCCACTGGAACAAGCTGTTGGGAGACAGATGGTAGCCTCCCGTCAAGGTCATCCAGCGTGTTCTTTAACGTTGGGTTGTTTTACCTCTGAGCGGCACTTTTTTGCACACCATGGGCTAAATGGCCAGGTCTCATGGACCCCGAAGGCTCAGAGAAGGTTGGGGGAGGGGCCCACTGGAACAAGCTGTTGGGAGACAGATGGTAGCCTCCCGTCAAGGTCATCCAGCGTGTTCTTTAACGTTGGGTTGTTTTACCTCTGAACGGCACTTTTTTGCACACCATGGGCTAAAAGGCGGGGGTAGCTCAGTCGGTAGCGCGCCAGGCTCGCAAGCTGTAGTTCCCAGGTTCGAGTCCCAGCTGGGTCAGCGTTGAGATTTATCTCCGCAAAATTTCCCCGCCCTGCCCACGGTCAGTAGGGGACACCGATGGGCTTGAAAAGGCCGCCGTCCGTCGGATGGGACGTTAAGCCGTGGCCCCGTGTGCGGGAGAGCCATACCCTGTGCACGGGAGAGCCATACCCTGTGCACGTTAAAGAACACGCTGGATGGCCTTGACGGGAGGCTACCATCTGTCTCCCAACAGCTGTTCCAGTGGGTCCCCTCCCCCAACCTTCTCTGAGCTTTCGGGGTCCTTGTGGCCTGGCCATTTAGCCCATGGTGTGCAAAAAAGTGCCGCTCAGAGGTAAAACAACCCAACCCAACCATGGGCTAAATGGCCAGGTCACATGGACCCCGAAGGCTCAGAGAAAGTTGGGGGAGGGGACCCACTGGAACAGCTGTTGGGAGACAGATGGTAGCCTCCCGTCAAGGCCATCCAGCGTGTTCTTTAACGTGCACAAGGTATGGTTCTCCCGCACACGGGGCCACGGCTTAACGTCCCATCCAACGGACGGCGGCCTTTCCAAGCCCATCGGTGTCCCCTACTGACCGTGGGAAGGCGGGGAATTTTTCGGAGATAAATCTCAACGCTGACCCAGCTGGGACTCGAACCTGGGAACTACAGCTTGCGAGCCTGGCGCGCTACCGACTGAGCTACCCCTATATTGTCAGCAACATCTATGGTATTTTCTTATTGAGCTGGACAACATACCAAAAAGAGCGATATTTCTAGTCAACTCATTTGGTGAAAGGCCAACAACAACCATCACTCTCCTCCACGTGCTGCAGAATTGTTCCTCTCCTGCTGGTCGAGGGTTGTGCGTCTGCAACACTTGTTCGCAGCTGTTCCTGGCAGACTGTGATGCATCAAATGCTGGCTTTGTTTTATTTTGTCTTTTTTTCGGGACTTATCGAGATAAGGGAGGAGAGCATTTGCCACTTCGTCGATCAAATTGCAAAACTTTGCAGAACCAAAAAAAAAAACTCGCTGATAAATTTATCCCTTACTCACTACTGCGCTAACTGGCTGGGCAGAATTTCTTACCTGAAAAATACAACTTTGCAGTGACTTATATGCTTCTAAAAAACGATATGGTTAACACTTTAAGTTGTTTACGTTGTAAAGTTCAATGAAGCTGAAAAAAAAATTACAATTTCTACTAAGTCCGCTGCTATTGAAAGGGGCATTATGACATGGTAATTCATGGTTAAAATTTAATGGCCGTTTTCGAAGACTTCGGAGGCCATTGGAGAGCCACGACTCATACTTTTGGGGAGGGGGTGGCTCAGTCGGTAGCGCGCCAGGCTCGTAATCTGTAGTTCCCAGGTTTGAGTCCCAGTTGAGTCAACGTTGAGATTTATCTCCGCAAAATTCCCCGCCCTGCCCACGGTCAGTAGAGCACACCGATGGGCTTGGAAAGGCCGCCGTCCGTCGGATGGGACGTTAAGCCGTGGCCCCGTGTGCGGGAGAGCCATAACCTGTGCATGTTAAAGAACACGCCGGATGGCCTTGACGGGAGGCTACCATCTGTCTCCCAACAGCTGTTCCAGTGAGATCCCCTCCCCCAACCTTCTCTGAGCCTTCGGAGTCCATGCGACCTGGCCATTTAGCCCATGGTGTGCAAAAAAGTGCCGCCCAGAGGTAAAACAACCCAACACAAACAACCCATACTTTAAAAAAACCACGCCATAAGAAGGAACGGATTAGCATAATGGCCAATCCCTGCCTTGTGAAGTAGCCCCAACATCTACAAGTCCTTAAAATTTAATTAATTTTTTTTTAACCGAGTAAAATTATTGACTTGGGTTTTGTAATTCTTGAGTGAAATTACAGATGTAATTTAAGAAAAAAAAATTGAAAATAAATAATTATAAATAAGAAAAATATTACATTTAGTAAATCACTCAACTCTCTTTTAGACTCTCATACCAAAAAAAATATTTTTTTTATTCTTATTGTGGGTATTTGCTCATGCATTAAATTTATCCCTGTCTGTTAGATAACTTGGCAATGATCTGGGGGGGGGAGGTCCGTCGATAGAGTGTCAGGATCGTAATCTGCCGCACTTCCCAGGTTCGAGTCACACCATGGCCAGCGAGGAGATTTATCCCCAAAAGACTCCCCTGTCTTGGTCAGTATGGAATACCGATGGGAAAGCCTGTTGTCCATCGAATGGGACGTTAAGCCACGGCACCCTGAGGAGGAAAGTCCAATCCTGCACACGCTAGCAAATACTCTGGATGGCCTTGACGGGAAGCTACCATCTGTCTCCCAATAGCTATCCAGTGGGTTCCTTTCCCCAATTCTTCTCTGATCCCTCGTTATCCTTGTGACCTGACCATTTAGCCCATTATGTGCAAAAAAGTGCCGCTCAGAGGGAAAACGTCCAAACCCCTTAATAAAGTGTACATTTACCATTTTTTCTTCTCCTTTCCGATTAATAATGCCCAAGGAGATTGGGTCATGCCCCCCTTGTCCCTCTAGACCAATGTTTCCTAAAGTGGGCGATACCGCCCCTTGGAACGATCCAGGGTGTCGGTAGTAGCCTCGGGTGCAATGGGGGGGGGGGGGGGGGCTGTGGAAGCATAAAGAAAGAAGGGAAGATAAGAAAATTTTGAAAAACCGTTCGTACATGTTTCATTTGTTGTGTAACATAGAGTTAAAATCATAGTGATTATTTTCCAAATAAACACATAAAATTATCCTTCGTTATCTTAATTTCCTGTGTGTAATGCGAATGTTACTATGGTTGATTTTAATAAATAATTTTATAATTTCAAGCTTCAAGGTGTCTTATTTACAACAACATCTTTCTTTACTATGTTGTGGGGCGGGGGTGGCTCAGTCGGTAGCGCGCCAGGCTCGTAATCTGTAGTTCCCAGGTTCGAGTCCCAGCTGGGTCAGCGTTGAGATTTATCCAGTCAGTAGGGGACACCGATGGGCTTGGAAAGGCCGCCGTCCATCGGATGGGACGTTAAGCCGTGGCCCCGTGTGCGGGAGAAACATATCCTGTGCACGTTAAAGAACACACTGGATGGCCTTGACGGGAGGCTACCATATGTCTCCCAACAGCTGTTCCAGTGGGTCCCCTCCCCCAACCTTCTCTGAGCCTTCGGGGTCCATGTGACCTGGCCATAGCCCATGGTGTTCAAAAAAGTGCCGCTCAGAGGTAAAACAACCCAACCTTTACTATGTTGTAGGACGTAGGTAGAAATATAGATACATAAAAGAACGCAAATTTGTCACTGCATCTTTCTGTTTGTTCGCTTAAAGAAAATACATTTCTAGGGGGGCGTTGAGTAAATTTTTTTTCTTAAAAGGGGGCGGTAGGACAAATAAGTTTGGGAAACTCTGCCCTAACCTCTGGTCGTATCTTTATTCCATTTCTTTCACCGCAAAAAATAGAAAACACTCATATTCTCCGACTGCATTCCTTTACGATAAAATATACTGTAACAAATGCAAATATTTTCTTATATAAAGATCATAATTTTACGACCCCCCAACCGTCCTGCATTCCATTTCACTATAAGTATCTGTCATCAAAAGACGCAAATAAAATATCCTGTAATACAAGCCATTGCTACATTACGAATATACAGATCTATTCGAAAAATTCTTCGAGGATATTAATTTTAAATCATTCCCAACCATACTTATGCGGGATACCATAAATAACGCAAGTATTGTTTTTGGCATGGGGACCATAGAAAGCAAACGTTATTTGTTTCCTTGTAGAATAAATATCGCGTTAAGAAATACCCTCTCGGTTTTTTATTCCGCTCTTTCGATTCGGCCGCAAACTAATCTTGTGATTGTTGATTCATGATTTCCATAAATCCTAGCGGCGCAGATAGAAGTGCTGCCTTGAGAAACATTTAAGAGCAGGGTCACGTGTCTTTCGAGCAAGGGACATTCTTTACGTAACTCAAAGTGTCCGAGATTTCACGTGACTGTGTGGGAAGGAGGAGGGGGGTGGGCCGAGTTGGAAGAACGAATTGCGTATGGTGTGAGAGAAAGACGTACAGTCGCTCAAAAAAATATCCGCACTACGGTTGATTACAGAATTCGGAAAAAATATCTGGCAACGATTTTTTTAGAAATTAGTGATCTGGCAACCTTCGTGTCACGTGATTACAGAATTCTGGAAAAATATCTGGAGTGTGTACATCAACTGTACACGCTCCAGTTACCGTTCACAGCAAACTGGAGAGTGTGCAGTTACTGCACACGCTCCAGTTTGCTGTGAACGGTAACTGCACACGTTCAATATTTCCGTGAGTGAGCCCACACGATCTAATATCAAAATAATATGACCAGCTACAGTCGCTCAAAAAAGTATCCGAACACTATGGTTGATTAAAGAATTCCGAAAAAATATCTCGCAACGATTCTGTAATCAACCACAGTGTTCGGATATTTTTTAATATATATAATTCGTATGAATATATAATGCAATGAATATGGAGCGTGTGCAGTTACCGTTCACAGCAAACTGGAGCGGTTGCGGTTAATGTCCACAGCACATTGGATCGTGTGAGCTCACAAAGATGTGGATCGTGTGGGCTCACTCACGGAAATATTGAGCGTCTGCAGTTACCGTTCACAGCAAACTGGAGCGCGTGCTTTTTCCGGCTTGGGTTGGGTTGGGTTGTTTTACCTCTGAGCAGCACTTTTTTGCACACCATGGGCTAAATGGCCAGGTCACATGGACCCCGAAGGCTCAGAGAAGGTTGGGGGAGGGGACCCACTGGAACAGCTGTTGGGAGACAGATGGTAGCCTCCCGTCAAGGCCATCCAGCGTGTTCTTTAACGTGCACAGGGTATGTCTCTCCCGCACACGGGGCCACGGCTTAACGTCCCATCCGACGGACGGCGGCCTTTCCAAGCCCATCGGTGTCCCCTACTGACCGTGGGCAAGGCGGAGAATTTTGCGGAGATAAATCTCAACGCTGACCCAGCTGGGACTCGAACCTGGGAACTACAGATTACGAGCCTGGCGCGCTACCGACTGAGCCACCCCCGCCCCTTTTCCGGCTTGACCTTACACACACACACGATTGCATTGCTTGTTCCCTTACTTTTTCCGACTTGACCTCACACACACTTATTTTTTCTTCTAGATTCCGTCCTGGTTACATGTTATGTTTAAATTATAACTGAGACACAAACTCAGTAACTTCTTAAATAAGTGTTTTTTGTAATGAAAAATGTGACTGAAGATAACTTAAACATCTTGATCAAATGTATTTAAATCTCGTTTTTCAACAATATCTGTTCAGTATTTGAAGAGTTATGGAAGCTGAAATATTTGACAATAGCCTATGGGGATAGATATTGGTGACAGCTGTTGGTAACCTGCTTTGAGCCTTTGGGGATGGCTGTTGGGAGACAGATGGTATCCTCCCGTCAAAGCCATCCAGCATGTTCTTTAACGTGCACAGGATATGGCTCTCCCATACGACTTAACATCCCATCTGATGGACGGCGGCCTTTCCAAGCCTATCGGTGTCCCTTACTGACCAAAGGTAAAACAGAGCTTTAGCGGAGATAAATCTCAACGCTGGCTCAGTTGGGACTCGAACCTGGGATCTACAGATATTAGCCTGGAGCGCTGCCGACTGAGCCACCCCATCTCTTACAATTAAGGATTGGAAAAAATAATTCTTTTCAGACAACGAACTTTGCAAAGCTAGTATGAAAATATAATATGTGACAAAGGAGATACGTGAGGAACGATTAGACCTCACTATAAAGAAAACATCCAGGCCTTTCATGGAATTCGAACCCTGGTTCTTTCATTCCTCAACTAAATGCGCTAACCTGATGGGCCATTGGAACAGTTATCTACAGCTCACTGGAAAAACAAAGTCACCTGTCGCTTAAGATGTCTTCGCATGGCAGAAATTTGCCATGACTGTATTGAACATTAATTTCATTTTTTTAATTCTTTAAAAGCAATTATCTGAAACATGATCTTCAGAGCTTTATCTATCAGTCAATATTTTCTCATTAGCCAACGCAAAAAGAATTGGAATTAGTTTCTGGTCAACACCTCCTTCTAAGTTGATAACGTTGCAATCAAGAGTTTCTCTTCATACAAAGCAACACAATTCCGTTTCTCTTCAATCATTTCAAGCCAATTCAATTTTCCCCAGAGAGATATCGATTTAGCACAAGGAATGCCTCACGCCACTCGAAAATTTCCTCCTGTTTCAGCTCCTATCTCAGAATGGATTGATAAGAAATTCAAACTATACTTCAGCTGTAAAGAAGTAATCTCCTTGTTGGGTTGGGTTGTTTTACCTCTGAGCGGCACTTTTTTGCACACCATGGGCTAAATGGCCAGGTCACATGGACCCCGAAGGCTCAGAGAAGGTTGGGGGAGGGGACCCACTGGAACAGCTGTTGGGAGACAGATGGTAGTCTCCCGTCAAGGCCATCCAGCGCGGGGCGGGGGTGGCTCAGTCGGTAGCGCGCCAAGGTCGTAATCTGTAGTTCCCAGTTTCGAGTCCCAGCTGGGTCAGCGTTGAGATTTATCTCCGCAAAATTCCCCGCCCTGCCCACGGTCAGTAGGGGACACCGATGGGCTTGGAAAGGCCGCCGTCCGTCGGATGGGCCGTTAAGCCGTGGCCCCGTGTGCGGGAGAGCCATACCCTGTGCACGTTAAAGAACACGCTGGATGGCCTTGACGGGAGGCTACCATCTGTCTCCCAACAGCTGTTCCAGTGGGTCCCCTCCCCCAACCTTCTCTGAGCCTTCGGGGTCCATGTGACCTGGCCATTTAGCCTATGGTGTGCAAAAAAGTGCCGCTCAGAGGTAAAACAACCCAACGTTAAAGAACACGCTGGATGGCCTTGACGGGAGGCTACCATCTGTCTCCCAACAGCTGTTTCAGTGGGTCCCCTCCCCCAACCTTCTCTGAGCCTTCGGGGTCCATGTGACCTGGCCATTTAGCCCATGGTGTGCAAAAAAGTGCCGCTCAGAGGTAAAACAACCCAATCCATACACTATATCACTGTTTTAGTTATATTTAACACCTTTCTAAACCTCCACAGCAGAAAAATGAAAAATATGCTTTCAGATAATACCATAAATCTATGGGTATGTGTGTGTGTGTGGCAATCATTTTCGCTTAAAAAATGCTCATCATTGCACCCACCGTCCTCACAACTTCCTTTCACGTTTTTTTGATCAACACTAATAGAGAAATGATAAAAAAACTACAGAATCGTATTTTCATAAAAGGGTATCTATAGTTACAAAAGCCCCCACACACAAAAAAATTATCGAACGAGGCAAAAGACAGAGCCACGGTTTTATGAACTGAAATGTCTTCAATGATCTGAGAAATTATTAATGCTTCTTCCTAAGGAAGTAGCGGCATTTGGACAAAGAAACCATTTCAAGTATCACAATTCAGAAGCCTGCTGCCCTTGTGAAGACAGAAACGCATTTAACAAAGAACACTGAAAAGCTTTTAGTCACTGTGAGATTTCTCCCTGGTCGTTACCTGAGTATCAAGACCCGAGAAATCTTCGGGGAATTTCTTCTACGGTGGACCTAGCGCTCATAACATCTCTGCAGCTAAACCAACGTTGCTACATCAAATGTCTTTTAAGAAATTAGTCAGCAGTAAACGAACATAATACGACTTGATATTTTTTGCTGTTTTGTCCGTATCTGTTCCGCTCTTTTGAGGATGGCTGAATTTGTTGCTCAAGACCATTAGCTTCAACGATTCGTGTTCCAGAGAGTGGATTTTATGGATCAACATCCACTCTCGAGGCTATTAAGGGCAGAGGCGAAATGGATCTTTTGTAACTTCGTTAAGAGACTTTTCTAACCGACATTACTTCCGGGCGCAATTCAGTTCTGCTGTTTTTTTACGGCGATGGGAATTTGAAGCAGTAAAGTTTTTTATCACCGTATTCGTGTTGTTTTTATCGAGTGCTAGTCTGAATATTAATGCAAATGCTTATGTGAGGAGTGATTTATGCCTTACGGTGATGCAAGGCGATGGAAAAATCGCCGTAAAGTACAGTGTATTATATTTTGAGTTGCAAAGGATGATATTGGGTTGTTTCACTTCTGAGAGAATTTTTTTGAGCACACAATTGGCTAAATAGTGTTCGGTTGTTTTTCCTCTGAGTGGCACTTTTTTGCACACAATGGGCTAAATGGCCAGGTCACATGAACCCCGAAGGCTCAGAGAAGGTTGGGGGAGGGGACCCACTGGAACAGCTGTTGGGAGACAGATGGTAGCCTCTCGTGAAGGCCATCCAGCGTGTTCTTTAACGTGCACAGGGTATGGCTCTCCCGCACACGGGGCCACGGCTTAACGGCCCATCCGACGGATGGTGGCCTTATCCAAGCCCATCGGTGTCCCCTACTGACCGTGGGCAGGGCGGGGAATTTTTGCGGAGATAAATCTCAACGCTGACCCAGCTGGGACTCGAACCTGGGAACTACAGATTACGAACCTGGCGCGCTACCGACTGAGCCACCCCCGCCCCCAAGGCGATAGAAAAATCGCCGTAAAGTACAGTATATTATATTTTGAGTGCAAAGGATGATATTGGGTTGTTTCACTTCTGAGAGGTACTTTTGAGCACACAATTGGCTATGTAGTGTTGGGTTGTTTTACCTCTGAGCGGTACTTTTTTGCACACCATGGACTAAATGACCAGGTCACATAGACCCCGAAGGCTCAGAGAAGGTTGGGGGAGGAGACCCACTGGAACAGCTGTTGGGAGACAGATGGTAGCCTCCCGTCAAGGCCATCCAGCGTGTTCTTTAACGAGCAAAGGGTATGGCTCTCCCGCACACGGTGTCACTGTTTAACGTCCCATCTGACGGACGATGGCCTTTCCAAGCCCATCGATGTCCCCTACTGACCGTTGGCGGGGTGGGGAGTTTTGCGGAAATAAGTCTAAATGCTGACCCAGCTGGGACTCGAATCTGGAAACTACAGATTAAGAGCCTGGCGCGTTACTGACTGAGTCACCTCCCGGGCTCAAGGATGGTTGAGGAAGGGGAGCCATTAGAGTTATAATTGGGAGATAAGGTTGAATTGAGTGCTTAACCTCTGAGTGGCACTTTCTTGCCTACAATGTGCTAAATGACCATTACAAGGATGCCAAGGGCTCAGAGATGGTTGGGGAAGGCGGGGGAGGGATCATTGGAAGTTAGGAAAGTTAAATTAGGAGATTGGTCTAGGTGTTGTTTTACTCAGGCGCTGCACTTTTTTCCACACAATGGGCTAAATGTTCAGGTCACAAGGACCCCAAGAGCTCAGAGAAGATTGGCGATAAGTGGATCCACTGGAACAGCTGTTAGGAGACAGATGGAAACCTTCCTTCGAGTAATCCAGCGTGTTCTTTAACATGCGGGGCGGGGGTGGCTCAGTCGGTAGCGCGCCACGCTCGTAATCTGTAGTTCCCAGGTTTGAGTCCCAGCTACGTCAGCGTTGAGATTTATCTCCGCAAAATTCCCCGCCCTGCCCACGGTCAGTAGGGGACACTGATGGGCTTGGAAAGGCCGCCGTCCGTCGGATGGTACGTTAATCCGTGGCCCCGTGTGCGGGATAGCCATACCCTGTGCACGTCAAAGAACACACTGGATGGCCTTGACGGGAGGCTGCCATCTGTCTCCCAACAGCTGTTAGTGGGTCCCCTCCCCCAACCTTCTCTGAGCCTTCGGGGTCCATGTGACCTGGCCATTTAGCCCATGGTGTGCAAAAAAGTGCCGCTCAGAGGTAAAACAACCCAACCCAAATCTTTAACATGCACAGGGTATGGCTTTCCTGCCCGTATTTAAGTCCTCTGGAACTTTTCGAATCTCATTAATGTCCCATTCTTTACTGAGGGGGTGGTGATAGTTCAGCGGAAATAAATCTCAACTCTGGCACGGGGGGGGAACTCGAATCTTGTAACTTCAGACTTCGAACTTCTCGTGCCACCGACAGAGCCCCCCTCCCGCCGCCCCCCATAAAGGAGAACAAACTTGATATCTTAAAAAGTTAATAATAGCATTGCCAGTTAAAAACAATTTATAATTATTTTTGAAATTTATAAATACTTAAACATGATTTCAAATTATGTAGCAAATTAATATTTTAGAAGTTAGGGTAAATAACTTCTCAATTATGTAACTTGTCAATTGTGCATAATTTTCTTCGAATTGGCATTGGTACTGTTTAATATTTACAGTTTCCATAACTCTTTAAATGGCGAAGAAATAGTGTTTAAAATCGAGATTTAGATATTTTTTGATGCAACCTTTAATTTACATATGGCCACATTTTACCCCAAAAATTTTACTTCAGAAGTTAGGAACATCAAATTCCATTTCCCACTGATTTAATATGGAAATTCTCCTATTTTTATCTAGGTATCGTATGATCTGTTAAAAATGCCAAACTGTCAGAATTGAAACTTTTTCTTAGTGTTGTGTGACATAGTTTTATTCAAAAGGGATTTGAAGCTGGGTTGGCTCAGCTAGTAGCGCGCCAGGCTCGTAATCTGCAGTTACCAGGTTCGAGTCCCTGCTGGGTCAGATTGAATTTATCTTCGCAAAACTCCTTGGTCAGTAGGAGATGCTAATGGGCTTGAGAAGGATGCAGTCCATCGGATGGAACGTTAAGTTCTGGGCCCTATGGCGGGATAGCCATCCCCTGTGCACGGTAAGAACACGTTGGATGGCCTTGACTGGAGGCTACCATCTGTCTCCCAACAGTTGTTCCAGTGGGTCCCCAACCTTCTGTGAGTCTTTGGGGTCCTAGAACCTGGCCATTTAGTCCACTCTGTGCTAAAAAGTGCAATCAGAGGTAAAACAACCCAACATTAAAGAACACACTGGATTGCCTTGACGGGAGGCTACCATCTGTCTCTCAATAGCTGTTCCAGTGGGTCCCCAACCTTATATGAGCCTTTTGGGGTCCTGGAACCAGGCCATTTAGTTCACTGTGTGCAAAAAAAAAGTGCCGCTCAGAGGTGAAACAACCCAACTCATAACCCATTTTCTTTCCCAATTCAAAATAAGCATTTTTTTTTCAACACCGATTTATGCAAAGGAAGTAAGTATAGTCCGGCTATTCGTAAATGTTTTTTCCCTCAAGAAACCTTTCAAAATCTGAATGCAGGTGAAATAATATGATGTAAAGTTGTCACCTCTCTTCCAATACTCTCTTCGTACGCATATGCTTTGATCAATGAGAGCTCAGGAATAACAGAAGCAATCTCTGGGAAATGTTTTTGAGGAGACCTAAAAGAAAAAGAAAAAATATCGTGTAGAAAAATACACACACAAAAAATTAACAACTACCTCTAACCTTAACTGACGACAAAATTTAAGTAATGACACATTAACAGCACTGACACATCTGGACGCTCCTGAAAAACGAGTCATCGAGAACGAGTTGAACGCTACTGAAAAACGAGAACGAACTTCTTTTGAGAAGTGATGATTTTTTTTTCGGAGTAAAGAGGCCGTTAATATAGAATGCCATGTCGTTGATGAAAAAAGTCAACGGTTCGTTTCATGGGTATTAACTTAAGGTGAAGATTACATCTCATCTGGGGCGGGGGTGGCTCAGTCGGTAGCGCGCCAGGCTCGTAATCTGTAGTTCCCAGGTTCGAGTCCCAGCTGGGTCAGCGTTGAGATTTATCTCCGCAAAATTCCCCGCCCTGCCCACGGTCAATAGGGGACACTGATGGGCTTGGAAAGACCGCCGTCCGTCGGATGGGACGTTAAGCCGTGGCCCCGTGTGCGGGAGAGCCATACCCTGTGCACGTTAAAGAACACGCTGGATGGCCTTGACGGGAGGATACCATCTGTCTCCCAACAGCTGTTCCAATGGGTCCCCTCCCCCAACCTTCGCTGAGCCTTCGGGGTCCATGTGACCTGGCCATTTAGCCCATGGTGTGCAAAAAAGTGCCGCTCAGAAGTTAAACAATCCAACTCATCTTATTTCTTAATAGTGCACGCAGTAAAATTTTTTCTCTTTACTTTTAAGATGGACTATCTTATCTGTTTAGTTTTCGATTATTTTCAGTTTTTCTCTTCATATATATCTTTTTTCACCCCGTGATTTCCCGCCAAAAATTCCGTTATTGTTCGTCTGCCTCTCCATTTCTCGTAGAAGAAAAATTTCTGACAACTCTTTGAAGAAGAAGAATGTCTAAAACAATTCCCACGTGTACTTTAAATGGCGGACACCTACCAGAGAGCAACTTGCTGGTTCAACATACGGCATTCTCAAACAGTGGCCAACACGTTGGAAGCCTTTGATGTTTCTTCAGGAAATGCTGTCAGTCCTTTGTCAAAAGAGATATGACATCACCAAAACAAAAAAAAAACACTTTTAAGATTTCTTTTGTTTTCACGCTGAAAGAAAAATTCGAGATGTTTCAAAAAAAGCTTCCCCTCCCCCGTTATGGACTCGTGTACAGTCGCTCAAAAAAATATTCCAACACTATGATCGATTACAGAATTAAAAAAAAATATCTGGCAATGATTTTTTTAGAGGTTAGTGATCTGGCAACCTTCGTGTCACGTGACACGAAGGTTGCCAGATCACTAATCTCTAAAAAAATCGTTATCGATTACAGAATTAAAAAAAAATATCTGGCAACGATTTTTTTAGAGATTAGTGATCTAGTAAACTTCGTGTCACGTGACACGAAGGTTGCCAGATCACTAATCTCTAAAAAAATCGTTGCCAGATATATTTTTTAAAATTCTGTAATCGATCATAGTGTTCAGATATTTTTTTGAGCGACTGTACTTTTATGTAGTGTTGCGAATTCCGGGGCGCAGGGAGTAAGTTAATTGTGAATTTTTTTTATAAGTAAGGAGAGTAAACTTCAGTGAAAGGGTTGTTTGATTTTACCTCGCGGCACTTTTATTTGACGCATATGCCCTAAATGGATAAGTCACAAAGACCCCATTCAGAGAGGACTGGGGGACTGAGACAGATGGTAGCCTCCCGTCAAGGCCTCCAGCGTGTAATTTAACGTGCACAGGGTATGGCTCTCTCGAACACGGAACCATGGCTTTACGTCCCATTCCGACGGACGGCCTTTCCAAGCCCATCGGTGTCCCAAGCACCTAGGGCAGGGTGGAGGTTTGGTGGAAATAAATCTCGACGCTATTCTGATTGGGATTCGAACCTGGAAACTGAAAATTACGAGCCTGGCGCGACACTGACAGTCAATCACAGCTGAAGAGGTGAAAACGAAAATTTTATATGCATTTTTTTTTAAAGAAAATATTGCTATTTTAATGTGCAACATATCTCAAATTTGTTGAATCGACTACAAAAAAAAAACGTTTATTTTTGAATGGTTTAAGGCAGAGGTTCGAAACTTGTGGTGTCCAGATCCCTAGGGTTTCGCGAACGTAGTAAAAGGTGTCTGCGATATATTTTTAATATTGCAGAAAACTCTAACGGAAATGAGGGGAAACGTAATCTGCAGTTCCCAGGTTAGAATCCCAGCTGGGACAGCTTTGAAATTTAGCTCTGAAAAACTCCCCACCCTGCTCTCAGTCAGTAGGGGACACCGATGGGCTTGGAAAGGCTGTTGTTCGTCGGATGCGACGTTAAGACGTGGATCTGTGTGCGGAAAAGCTTTGGATTGGATTGTTTTACCTCTGAGCGGCACTTTTTTGCACACCATGGGCTAAATGGCCAGGCCACAAGGACCCCGAAGGTTCAAAGAAGGTTGGGGGAGGGGACCCACTGGAACAACTGTTGGGAGACAGATGGTAGCCTCCCGTCAAGGCCATCCAGCGTGTTCTTTAACGTGCACAGGGTATGGCTCTCCCACACACGGGGCCACGGCTTAACGTCCCATCCGACGGACGGCGGCCTTTTCAAGCCCATCGGTGTCCCCTACTGATCGTGGGCAGGGCGGGGAAATTTTGCGGAGATAAATTTTAACGCTGACCCAGCTGGGACTCGAACCTGGGAACTACAGATTACGAGCCTGGCGCGCTACCGACTGAGCCACCCCCGCCCCTGCGGGAGAGACGTACTCTGTGCACGTTAAAGAACACGCTGGATGACCTTGACGGGAGCTACCATATATCTCCTACCAGCTGAACAGTGGGTCCCCTGTCCCCAACCTTTTTGAGTCCTAGGGGTCATGTGACCTGCCATTTTGCCCATTGTGTGCAAAATAGTGCCGCTCACAGGTAAAACAACTAAACTACCCTGGCTATGTAGCTCGTTGGATACAAAAAGTAGTGCTAAGAGATAAAATAATACATTTTTTTTTATGGTGCATAGAAATTTTTCAAATACAGTAAAATTCCGATACTCCCGCATCTTATAGTTCGGAATTCGTGATAGTTTGAACATTGTTGTTGATACAATAAAGTTTAAGTAGGTATTCATAATAATTTGGCCAAGGAATGTATAATAACTGTTATTATACTGTCACTTTATGAAGAGATGACATTAGGGTTGGTGGCTTTAAAAAAATAAGCAAATGTCTCTTATCTGTCAAGGATTTGGAGTCTTTGGCTTGGCCGTGTGCTAGATAAATCTGATGCAGATGATACCTCTTGAGAGGAAGTTGTCAGGAATTCTGAATGAGTTGAAGAAATGATCATATACTCTCTTTAAGTGTTTGCGTATTCATTGCTGCTTAGGTTAATAATTCTTGTGACTCTGATTTGTAATTACATGGCTAATTACACAAGAAAGAATTCCGTTTAACGAGCCTTGATGTTGTGTCATTAAGTAGAAGGACTGGAGAGAGAGTTTGCCAAGAATTACAATTAAGAACACTTTCGCAATGTATCTTGATAAATTAATATGCCCAGCATGTATCCTGGTGGCTGGTGTTGCCGAAATGGGGGTCTTTAGCTCTGGTAACCTTCGTGTCACGTGACACGAAGGTTACCAGATCACTAATTTCTAAAAACAATCGTTGCCAGATATTTTTTCTGAATTCTGTAATCAACCATAGTGTTCGGATACTTTTTTGAGCGACTGTAGGTGGTCATCTTATTTTGATACTAGATCGTGTGGGCTCACTCACGGAAATATTGAGCGTGTGCAGTTACCGTTCACAGCAAACTGAAGCGTGTGCAGTAACTGCACACGCTCCAGTTTGCTGTGAACGGTAACTGGAGCGTGTACAGTTGCTGTACACGCTCCAGATATTTTTCCTGAATTCTGTAATCACGTGACACGAAGGTTGCCAGATCACTAATTTCTAAAAAAATCGTTGCCAGATATTTTTTCTGAATTCTGTAATCAACCGTAGTGTTCGGATACTTTTTTGAGCGACTGCAGGTGGTCATATTATTTTGATACTAGATCGTGTGGGCTCACTCACGGAAATATTGAGCGTGTGCAGTTACCGTTCACAGCAAAGTGGAGCGTGTGCAGTAACTGCACACGCTCCAGTTTGCTGTGAACGGTAACTGGAGCGTGTACAGTTGCTGTACACGCTCCAGATATTTTTTCTGAATTCTGTAATCACGTGACACGAAGGTTGCCAGATCACTAATTTATAAAAAAATCGTTGCCAGATATTTTTTCTGAATTCTGTAATCAACCATAGTGTTCGGATACTTTTTTGAGCGACTGTAGGTGGTCATATTATTTTGATACTAGATCGTGTGGGCTCACTCACGGAAATATTGAGTGTGTGCAGTTACCGTTCACAGCAAACTGGAGCGTGTGCAGTTACCGTTCACAGCAAACTGGAGCGTGTGCAGTTACCGTTCACAGTAAACTGGAGCGTGTGCAGTAACTGCACACGCTCCAGTTTGCTGTGAACGGTAACTGGAGCGTGTACAGTTGCTACACACGCTCCAGATATTTTTTCTGAATTCTGTAATCACGTGACACGAAGGTTGCCAGATCACTAATTTATAAAAAAATTCGTTGCCAGATATTTTTTCTGAATTCTTTAGTCAACCATAGCGTTCGGATACTTTTTTGAGCGACTGTATCTAATATATATATATAGATGATTATGAGTGAATGACTTACTGACTGACAGGAGATGATGGTAATCTAACTATGATACAGAAATGGTAGCGTTCTGAAAATTTGCATCAAGGGATCCGGGTTCGTATAGACCTCGTCAAAACATCCAAATTTTGATCTTCGACGTGTCCTTCAAGGCCATGTAGAAGTTATTAGAGGTCAAACGATGAGTGCTAGAAATGTGGAAATTTGGGTCCGGGGATGTTTCGGGTTGTAGGTGTAGGAAACGTTACAAAATTTTGGATTCGGAGGGTCATTTGAGGTCAAAGGTCAAATTTATATCTACCGGCAGTACAGCGCTAAAAACTGACACCTGGGGATATTTTGAGTCGTAGATCTTAGAAATTATGACACATTTTGGATGTGATGGGTTCTTCGAGGTCAAAGGTCGAATTATATGCACCAGTTCTGGAGAGTTAAGAATTGGGGAAAAGGACCATTTCAGGAAGTGGAACTAAGAAGTGCAAGGAATGTTTCGATACAGTGTCGCATTCAAGGTCAAATAGGGATCGGAGTGACGGACTAGAAGAAATCAAGAGGTCGAAAGCGCCGATTTATTTCTAGTAAAGTTGTATGCATTGATTTTTGAGTGTTTCGTCAAATTTTTATCGCATTGCAAAGTGTTCCGCTAAAATTTTATCGCATTGCAAAGTATTCCGCCAAATTTTTGTAGCATTGCAAAGTGTTCAAATAAATTTTTATCACATTGTAAAGTGTTCCGCTAAATTTTTAGCACATTGAAAATGCACAGATAAATTTTTATTACATTGCAAAGTGTTCTGCAAAATTTTAATCGCATTGCAAAGTATTCCGCTAAATTTTTATCGCATGTGAAGTGTTCCGCCAAATTTTTGTAGCATTGCAAAGTGTTCAGATAAATTTTTATCACATTGTAAAGTGTTCCGCTAAATTTTTAGCACATTGCAAAGTGCTCAGATTTTTAACACATTGCAAAATGCTCAGATAAATTTTTGTCACATTGCAAAGTGTTCCGCTAAATTTGTATCGCATGCAAAGCGTTCCGCTAAATTTTTGTAGCATTGTAAAGTGTTCAGATAAATTTTTATCCCATTGCAAAGTGTTCCGCTAAAATTTTTGCTCATTGCAAAGTGCTCAGAATTTTTTTTATCACATTGCAAAGTGTTATGCAAAATTTTTATCGCATTGCAAAATGTTCCGCCAAATTTTTTATCGCATTGCAAAGTGTTCCGCTAAATTTTTGTAGCATTGCAAAGTGTTCAGATAAATTTTTTATCACATTGTAAAGTGTTCCGCTAAAATTTTAGCACATTGCAAAGTGTTCAGATTTTTATCGCATTGCAAAATGCTCAGATAAATTTTTTCACATTGCAAAGTGTTCCGCTAAATTTGTATCGCAGGCAAAGCGTTCCGCTAAATTTTTGCAGCATTGCAAAATGTTCCACCAATTTTTTTCATCGCATTGCAAAGTGTTCCGCTAAATTTTTGTGGCATTGTAAAGTGTTTAGATAAATTTTTATCACATTGTAAAGTGTTCCGCTAAATTTTTTGCTCATTGCAAAGTGCTCAGAATTTTTTTATCACATTGCAAAGAGTTATGCAAATTTTTTATCGCATTGCAAAATGTTCCGCCAAATTTTTTTACCGCATTACAAAGTGTTCCGCTAAATTCTTGTCGCATTGCAAAGTGTTCAGATAAATTTTTATCACATTGTAAAGTGTTCCGCTAAATTTTTAGCACATTGCAAAATGCTCAGATAAATTTTTGTCACATTGCAAAGTGTTCCGCTAAATTTTTAGCACATTGCAAAATGCTCAGATAAATTTTTGTCACATTGCAAAGTGTTCCGCTAAATTTATATCGCATGCAAAGCGTTCCGCTAAATTTTTGTAGCATTGCAAAGTGTCCCGCCAAATTTTATCGCATTGCAAAGTAAATTAAGTGAAATCATTAAGTGAAACCATGTACTACTGTGATTATAAATTATTTCGTCATATACAATAGAGCTGATCCATGTAATGCAAAAATTTCCTGCAGATGAGCCCCTGGCTTCGTAGGATCATATTCATTATGTACGTATTATTTTAATACTTTAAATAAAGATCATGTAAATGTGATGTAAACAAAAAATAAGGATTATTAGAAAACGAATGTTTCACAACAGTAATGCGTGGAGAATTTATCTCAAAAATTAGTGAAATTTAAATAATAAGTATTGTTTCAACCAATTTAATATAATAACTATGCATTTTAAAAGTTTGCATAATGATTGTTTCATATTAGACACAATATGAATAATTTTTTACGTAACAAAATAATTCATGTTTAACCTTTCCAGCTTCCGTAACTCTTTGAATACTGACCCAATATTGTTGAAAATCGGGATTTAAATAGATTGTATTCTGATCTTTAATATATCTTCAGTCCCATTTTTCCATTGATTGCATATTTTAGAAGTTAGAGATCTTAGAAACTGAATTCCTATTGACATAACACGGAAACTGTAATATTTTGGTAGGGCAGAGTAGAAATAGAATTCAAGTTATGTCTCAAAGAGATTTTCACGAGGCTATATTTCAAAAGGGGTTAAGAAAGAACAGAAGGGGAATTTTTTTATATCCTTTACATTTCTCGTGTCACAGGATTTTCTTAGACAGATAATAGTTAAGAACACACAAACCAAGAAAAATTCGAGGAAAAAAAAATAAAGAGATCAAAATATTACTTTTTGGAAAATTAACTTCTATTTTTTCATCAGAGTAAAAATCTCAAGTGCAGAATAATTTACGGGGCGGGGGTGGCTCAGTCGGGAGCGCGCCAGGCTCGTAATCTGTACTTCCCAGGTTCGAGTCCCAGCTGGGTCAGCGTTGAGATTTATCTCCGCAAAATTCCCCGCCCTATCCACGGTCAGCAGGGGACACCGATGGGCTTGGAAAGACCGCCGACCGTCGGATGGGACGTTAAGCCGTGGCCCCGTGTGTGTGAGAGCCATACCCTGTGCACGTTAAAGAACACGCTGGATGGCCTTGACGGGAGGCTACCATCTGTCTCTCAACAGCTGTTCCAGTGAGTCCCCTTCCCAACCTTCTCTGAGCCTTCGGGGTCCATGTGACCTGGCCATTTAGCCCATGGTGTGCAAAAAAGTGCCGCTCAGAGGTAAAACAACCCAACGCAGAACACTTTTTAATCTATTTATAATGATGTGATTTTGATAACGTACATTTTTGACTAACGTAAAGTCTTCGGAAATGTTGAAAAAAAAAAAAGCACATTCGAATGTAATATTTCAGAACATAAGTTATCCTCATTAAGAGGTGATGTCGCTCCTCTCTTCCCGGACTCCATTTAGCTTTCTTGGTAGTACTTTGACAAATCAGCATCCCTCGTAATGAACCTCCATCCCTGAACAAATTCAGTTTCAACCAGATCAAATTAATTCTGGTAATTGTGCTGCATATTCATTACACAGACAAACAAGCGACTTATCACGGCGAACTAAACAACGATCGGTCTAATCCGACTTGCAGTTTCATTTTGCCGCTTGTAACCATTCCCGCGCTGATTATTTGTTTCGCCTCTAGAAGCAATATTAGTCGTGGAAAGAGTCGAATTAAACCACCTTGCATTCGGAGGACGTTGCGCGTCGATATTAGCAGGTGATAAGGGGCTCTGGAGCGTGAAGATGCAATTCCAGTTGCGTGCATGTGCTCTGATGAATCTGAAGCGTTCGTGCATATGAAGGACAGCGAATCAATAGACTGCCTCAATAAATGTTTACAGTCCTGTTGTTCGGATGCTGTCAACATTGGTTTGCGAATTCACTCTCTAAATATCCCATTGGTTAATGCAAGTTATTGGCGAGATGTTAAAAGTATCAGCTGAAGCTTACGTGTGATACTTATGTGGTGTTCAGACTTTTTATTTATCTTGTTGCATAGGGTTGTGTTGGGTTGTTTTACTTCTGAGCGACACTTTTGTTTGCACTCAATGGCTAAATAGCCAGATTACAAAGACTTTGAAGGATCAGAGAAACTTGGGGGAAGGGTTGGGTTGTTTTACATCTCAGCAGCACTTTTTTGCACACCATGGGCTAAATGGCCAAGTCACATGGATCCCGAAGGCTCAGAGAAGGTTGGGGGAGGGGACCCACTGGAAAGCTGTTGGGAGACAGATGGTAGCCTCCCGTCAAGGCCATCCAGCGTGTTCTTTAACATTGGGTTGTTTTACCTCTGAGCGGCACTTTTTTGCACACCATGGGCTAAATGGCCAGGTCACATGGACCCCGAAGGCTCAGAGAAGGTTGGGGGAGGGGACCCACTGGAACAGCTGTTGGGAGACAGATGGTAGCCTCCCGTCAAGGCCATCCAGCGTGTTCTTTAACATTGGGTTGTTTTACCTCTGAGCGACACTTTTTTGCACACCATGGGCTAAATGGCCAGGTCACATGAACCCCGAAGGCTCAGATAAAGTTCGGGGAGGGGACCCACTAGAACAGCTGTTGGGAGACAGATGGTAGCCTCCCGTTAAGACCATCCAGCGTGTTCTTTAACGTGCACAGGGTATGTCTCTCCCGCACACGGGGCCACGGCTTAACGTCCTATCCGACGGTTGGTGGCCTTTCCAAACCCATCGGTGTCCCATAAACATGACATAAGACACTAATCAATCAGTGATGAAATTATAAGTCAATTATCCGTCTATTTGTGAAATTATTATTTTCTGAGCCACCGGAGTAGAGAGAGAGAGCTTTCGACAAAGTAAACCATCGTTTGTGGTTAAGAGGACAAATCTCTTCTGCATAAATTACTTCGAATGCATGTATAGAAACTCTCCCCATTTCCAAAAATAAAATGCAAATATGTTGAACACGATACTTTACGTGGAGCACCAATATTTTCAAGACTAATCCCCAGAAAAAATCGTTAAGTTCAGCACTTTCCCCAAAATCTTTGGATTAACACCCCCTAAAAATATTAGGTTTAGCACCCTCTGAAATTCTTAGGTTTAGCACCCCTATCTTGTAAAAAAATAAGGTTTATCACCCATCTAAAAAAATTAGGTTCAACACCCCTTAAAAATCATAGGTTTTGCACCTCCCCTCCCCGTTAAAAAGTAGGTTGAGCACTTACCCGAAAAACTAAGTTCAGCCTCCCCCCCCCCCCCTAAAAAATCCTGACTACTCGCCTGGTTAAAAATATACACATACTGACACGGATAAATAAAATTCATATCAATTTTAAATTTGGTGTGTAACTGTTACTTTATTCAGGGGAAAGATACTTTATCAAATTTTGTCTAATTTGGAAAAAACGATAACTCCTATCCAATAGGTAAAATGTCCCAAAAGAAGTCCGTTATACAACCTGGGCTTTGCTCTACCGCTCCAACTGTGTATAGTCCAGCGATACCCAAACTCTAGTACAGTCGCTCAAAAAAGTATCCGAACACTATGATTGATTACAGAATTCAGAAAAAATATCTGGCAACGATTTTTTTTAGAAATTAGTGATCTGGCAACCTTCGTGTCACGTGATTACAGAATTCAGAAAAAATATCTGGAGCGTGTACAGCAACTGTAGACGCTCCAGTTACCGTTCACAGCAAACTGGAGCGTGTGCAGTCACTGTACACGCTCCAGTTTGCTGTGAACGGTAACTGCACACGCTCAATATTTCCGTGAGTGGGCCCACACGATCCAGGTTTTTGTGAGCTCACACGATCCAATGTGCTGTGAACATTAACCGCAACCGCTCCAGTTTGCTGTGAACGGTAACTGCACACGCTCAATATTTCCGTGAGTGAGCCCACACGATCTAGTATCAAAATAATATGACCACCTACAGTCGCTCAAAAAAGTATCCGAACACTATGGTCGATTACAGAATTCGGAAAAAATATCTGGCAAGGTTTTTTTAGAAATTAGTGATCTGGCAACCTTCGTGTCACGTGACATCTGGCAACCTTCGTGTCACGTGACACGAAGGACGCCAGATCACTAATTTCTAAAAAAACCTTGCCAGATATTTTTTCTGAATTCTGTAATCAACCACAGTGTTTGGATATTTTTTTTTGAGCGACTGTACTTGGAATCGTTTTTTCTTGGGAGAGTGTAAGAGGATTTCTGCAAAGAATAAGATTTTTAGTGTTGTTGGATTGTTTTACCTCTGAGCGGCACGTTTTTGCACACAATGGGCTAAGTGCCCAGCCACAAGAACCCCCGAGAGCTCAGAGAAGGTTGGGGGAGAGGCCCCACTGAATAGCTGTTAGGAGACAGATGGTAATCTCCCATCAAGGTCATCCAGCATGTTCAACACGCATAGGATATTTAATAACATGCATAATGCTTTAACATGCATTGCCCCATAGCAATAAGTTTTTTGTTACTTAACTAAGCAAATTGTAGCATTTAAAGGATGACGTCCATAGGCAATACTTAATGGACGATCAGGGTTGTATTTTTTCCATATACTTAATTTGAAAATGTTTCTTCCATTAGCAACAACATAGTTTTGTAAGTTCATGTTTAGTTTATCAAACTGTTTTCAAGTTGCTTTACATATTTGATACTACGCGAAAAAAAAAAATGTTTGGGACTTTAAAGAAAACGCTTTGACAAGTGACTTGCATCTGTTTTCTTGACAAGTCCAGTGGATTCCCAACTCATCTCTGATCATTTGGAGTCTCAAGCCAACTGTTTCCGAACAAAAAAAAAAATTCCGCTCAGAGGTGAAACAACTGAACTCTAGTAACATGGATTTTTCTTTCATACTATCCTTTTTATAATCGTACTGGAACCGGGATTTTAATACATTTTACTGTTCATAGATGGCACTAATAGTTCTAGTTTCGATGTTACCTGCAAAGAGGAGACGATCATTTTTCAGACTTTCGTTCTACATAAAATGGTGTTTTATGAGAAGAAATATGTAAGTAGACACATACTAATTGGTTCCATCAGGGGCGTACGGGGGGGGGGGGGTAAGTCCCCTTCCCCGAAAATCCGGTCGTGTTATACGAAATCTCAAATTGTCTAAAAATAAATAAAATAAATACCCCCTCAAGCAGCTGCTTGCCACAGAGGTCTGACAGGAGCCTGTCAGTTTATATGCCACAGTAGGAGATCTGAGAGGATGGCAGGACCTCAGCAGAAAAACGACACACACATCCATGCCTAATCCGGGGCTCGAACCCGGGTCCCTTAGATCAATAGCCAAACCTGCTTTGAAATCCAAAAGGAGGCGCCTTTGTATAATTTAATTTTAGCCAATAATATATACCAGGGATGGGCAAATTCTTCAATAAGAAGAGCCACATAAAATCTTTTTCATATGTTTTTGAATATTTAAGAGCCACAGAAAATATTATTTTAAAATTTTATTTACAATTAATAAAAAATACTATTATATAGTAGTCCTACTCACCAAAGCAGAATATGTTTAATCTCTGCTCGTTGAAGACTTTCATTGAGTCTTCATTTTTGCAGTTAATAGTTTAAAATCTGGCTGGTAGGATGTCAAAGCTGTTCTAAGAAGCTCAGTGAGGATAATACGATGTTTTGACTTGACAAATTTCATTACAGAGAAGAGAGATTCACAGAAATAAGTTGTCCCAAAAACAGAGAGTAGTTGGAAGCCAGTTTTCTTAAGATTGGGATACTTTGCTTCTGGGATTTGTTTCCAAAAGTCAGTTACTAGTTATGTTCTGCTACCGCCGCAAGCGCCTAACTTGTGTGTACTGCATGAAGAGTGATGTATTATTGTATTGTATTACCTCTGAGCGGCACTTTTTTGCACACCATGGGCTAAATGGCCAGGTCACATGGACCCCGAAGGCTCAGAGAAGGTTGGGGGAGGGGACCCACTGGAACAGCTGTTGGGAGACAGATGGTAGCCCCCCGTCAAGGCCATCCAGCGTGTTCTTTAACGTGCACAGGGTATGTGCTCTCCTGCACACGGGCCCACGAGCTTAATGTCCCATCCGACGGACGGTGGCCTTTACCAAGCCCATCGGTGTCCCCTACTGACCGTGGGCAGGGCGGGGAAATTTTGTGGAGATAAATCTCAACGCTGACCCAGCTGGGACTCGAACCTGGGAACTACAGATTACGAGCCTGGCGCGCTACCGACTGAGCCACCCGCGCCCCTGAAGAGTGATGACGCAGAGTCCAGTTGCATCATCCGTACTTGTTTAAAACAAGTTTAGGTTATGTTTTCATTTTCTTCGCAATCTATTGAAAACGGCGATTTTAATGGTATACTTCTGAATTTTATACCCCTCGTGTCTACGGGAAGTCTACCGTTTCCTCTCCCGGAGGGGTGGGGGTGGCTCAGTCGGTAGCGCGCCAGGCTCGTAATCTGTAGTTCCCAGGTTCGAGTCCCAGCTGGGTCAGCGTTCAGATTTATCTCCGCAAAATTCCCCGCCCTGCCCACGGTCAGTAGGGGATACCGATGGGCTTGGAAAGGCCGCCGTCCCTCGGATGGGACGTTAAGCCGTGGTCCGTGTGCGGGAGAGCCATACCCTGTGTACGTTAAAGAACACGCTGGATGGCCTTGACGGGAGGCTACCATCTGTCTCCCAACAGCTGTTCCAGTGGGTCCCCTCCCCCAACCTTCTCTGAGCCTTCGGGGTCCATGTGACCTGGCCATTTAGCCCATGGTGTGCAAAAAAGTGCCGCTCAGAGGTAAAACAACCCAACAACAACCCAACCCTCTCCCGGATCTCAAAGGGTTAATATAAAATTTTAGGAAAATTGGCAATGAAACCCAATAATGTCTCGGGAGCCCCAGTTTGCCCACTTTTCCAATACACCATTAGGCCTTACCTGGAATAGTGGTTAGGGAACTAGCGATTGTTTCAGCAAGGAAAACTTTTAGATCTAACTGAATCTTTTAGATCTGACTTCGGTCCTTGTATGCAAAGGCCTGTAAAAAGCTAGGATTCTTCTCTGTCCTATAGGTTACAAAATAAAAATATGTCCTACACTAATATTAGATTTTTTAGCCATCCCATGGCTGAGTGGTCAGTGCGCTTGGCTACTGATCTAAGGGACCTGGGCCCGAGCCCCGGGTTTCCGTAGCCGAGTGGTTAGCGCGCTTGGCTACTGATCTAAGGGACCTGGGTTCGAGCCCCGGGTTCCCGTAGCCGAGTGGTTAGCGCGCTTGGCTACTGATCTAAGGGACCTGGGCCCGAGCCCCGGGTTCCCGTAGCCGAGTGGTTAGCGCGCTTGGCTACTGATCTAAGGGACCTGGGCCCGAACCCCGGGTTCCCGTAGCCGAGTGGTTAGCACGCTTGGCTACTGATCTAAGGGACCTGGGCCCGAGCCCCGGGTTCCCGTAGCCGAGTAGTTAGCGCGCTTGGCTACTGATCTAAGGGACCTGGGTTCGAGCCCCGGGTAAGGCATGGATGTATGTGTCGTTTTTCTGCTGAGGTCCTGCCATCTTCACAGACCATCTACTATGGCATATAAACTAACAGGCTCCTGTCAGACTTTTGTGGCATGCAGCTGCTTGAGGGGGTATTTATTTTTATTTATTTATTTAATATTAGATTTAAGAAACAACTGCAAAATTTTATTCCATATAAAAAATCATTTTAACCTCTCTTTTCACCTTCCCAGAAACGAAATTCTCGAAAAGCTCTTCGAAGAAACGTTTTTATAGAAGATTTTTCCGAAGGAATTATACACATTGATAATTGCATATTAAAATGCAATATGCCGTGAGAGAAATTCTACATAACTGCAAAATTCTGAAATCAAAATGCGTAAAACACGATGTTTGTTTGTGAAAAAAAAAAGTGTCGGTAACAAAATTGTTTTTCTGTGCATTCTCAACTTTGGTTCATTGTCATCTTTGTTTAGAGATGCGTCAAAATCTTCTGAACAAAACGCTTAAAAAATGCTTGCTACAAAAGAGGACAGCCGAAGCAAGTACTCATAACATCACCAAAAACTCCACTGAATTGTGTCGTTTTTTAGACGTAAGTACTGCAATTTCAATCAATCGGCTGAATGGGCTATGCTCAATTCCATCCACACAAATTGGATGGATTAGACTCATTAGCAGGGCTGAGCAACGTAGGAAAGGATTAATTCTCACTTAACAACTAACCAAACTATTCGATGTTAACAACTCTTCTAACAGTAGGGGCGGGGGTGGCTCGTAATCTGTAGTTGCCAGGTTCGAGTCCCAGCTGGGTCAGCGTTGAGATTTATCTCCGCAAAAAATTTCCCCGCCCTGCCCACGGTCAGTAGGGGACACCGATGGGCTTGAAAAGGTCGCCGTCCGTCGGATGGGACGTTAAGCCGTGGCGCCGTGTGCGGGAGAGCCATACCCTGTGCACGTTAAAGAACACGCTGGATGGCCTTGACGGGAGGCTACCATCTGTCTCCCAACAGCTGTTCCAGTGGGTCCCCTCCCCCAACCTTCTCTGAGCCTTCGGGGTCCTAGTGGCCTGGTCATTTAGCCCATGGTGTGCAAAAAAGTGCCCCTCATAGGTAAAACAATCCAATCTTCTAACAATAAACATCTAACAAAGCATTTAAAAAACCCGCAGATTTACTAAATACGTTGACCAGAGCCCCACTCGCTGTCTAAGGAAACAACGAACCGGAAATACGGCATAAGGATGCAGAACCCGGCAGAGATATAAAAAAGAGATGCACGAACCGCTAGCCAGAATAGCGGGATTAGGATCCAGTATCATCCTTAACGCTTACATACCCAAATAGCTGACTGAAAACACAAGTCCCTCGATATCCCCTCCCCCTTGTTTTCACAGGGAGTGACAACGAGAAAAAAGTGCCACGATCGTAAGCCTTGGGAAAAGTGATGTCCACATATCACCATGGGGGTTCGGACAGTTGTTGTAATGCAGCAAGCATCAATCTAACTAACATGTGTGTAAGGAAATAAATACTCTGACGAAGATGAGAAATCCAAATGTGTAGAATTACAATGAAGGGACATCACGGTGATTCTACCATTAATGTAAATGGATGAAATTGAAACATTGTATTAAATACACTTCTCCAACACTGCAAGGATTAAAGCATTGTTTTGAGTAGTGCCTTTGTTACCTAACATGGCATGTCGAAGTGATTGTAGTTCTTTTAGTAATTGTAGAGGATCAGTTTGTATGATTTAGTAATTGTACGGATCAGTTGATCCCTAGTTAAATCTCTTCAGAATAAAGCCTCTATGAAGTTCAATCTGGAATTGAATCATCTGGGATTAGAAGTGATATGTATCGTTTTTTAAGTGATAGGTATTGTTTTCAAATTCCCACTTTAAGTCAGATGTGTTTACAGTTCTAGAAAGATGTGGTTATTAAATGTTTTAATTTAAACGATGCTTTTGATTGTGTAAACAGATATAATTTTCTTTGGAAATCCTTTGTCTTTATAGAATACTCGAAACTTCATCATCATCATCATCATCTTTGGGGGCGGGGGTGGCTCAGTCGGTAGCGCGCCAGGCTCGTAATCTGTAGTTCCCAGGTTCGAGTCCCAGCTGGATCAGCGTTGAGATTTATCTCCGCAAAAATTCCCCGCCCTGCCCACGGTCAGTAGGGGACACCGATGGGCTTGGGAAGGCCGCCGTCCGTCGGATGGGACGTTAAGCCGTGGCCCCGTGTGCGGGAGAGCAATACCCTGTGCACGTTAAAGAACACGCTGGATGGCCTTGACGGGAGGCTACCATCTGTCTCCCAACAGCTGTTCCAGTGGGTCCCTTCCCCCAACCTTCTCTGAGCCTTCGGGGTCCATGTGACCTGGCCATTTAGCCCATGGTGTGCAAAAAAGTGCCGCTCAGAGGTAAAACAACTCAAACAACAACTCATCATATTTGTAGTTTGTTGGCACTGTAGCAAGCTCGATTAATATTAGATGAGCTATCTTGCGCACCATGACACTGGATAAAAATATTAGAAAAAATTTAATAATATTTGACTAATAAAAGAAATAGTAAGAACGTTCACTTGAATGAGGGAACAAATTTCAAAAAATCAAACAGCAGTGGAGAGAAAGAAAAGACGAAGGGAAAGATAAATTTAGTCGGGATTCTGACAGATCCGCTCTCAGCCGATGAGAAGCAAGGAATTTTGGGTTGGCTGAAACCGACAAAAACTGGAAAACAAGTGAACATTGTAAATAAGTTATGAAATGCAATTAAAAACTGTGAAAAACATTTAAAAAGGAATAAGAACAATAAAAACAAAGGGGAAAAACACTAAATTAACTTAATTTAGTGAGAAATTTCTTAACTAAATGAAGATAATCCCAAACAGTGAAAAGTTCGCTTTTTGAACATCTTTCGAGGGCTTTAAGATAATTTTCCTGAAACTTGTTGAGCACAAATCTTTGTTTCGACACTGTTTTTCGAAGCGATTTCAATTCAGAAGGGACTTCCCATTCTGAGGAATCCAAACGAGGATTAGCAATGAGCTTGAGAAAGTCCATAACGTCTTCGAATGTTTCAACTGAATCTTGACTTTCTTTAGTTAAGTCCGATTCAGGCAATTGATTTTGTTTCAAAATGAAATTTTGAAGACTAGTAACAAGTGAAGCATTTGAGAAAACACATTCAGGTTTCTTCTTGTTCAAAACTGGAGGAGAAACGTTTTCAACAACAAGAGAGTCCGAGGAGGAAGACAGACACTTTCTTTTTTGAGTGTTCACCTCCGATGAGAATACATCAAGAGTTAAAACAGAAAAACAATATGAGGCGACTTCAGTTAGTGAACTTTTGACAGTTCTCTTCAGAGGGAGTGTTTTTGAAGTTGAATGAAGCACAGGAGCACTTGAAGAATAAGAGTCCAAAATGATTTTAGGAGAATGTTGTTTTCGATTAACAAGCAGAGAATAATCTTTGATGAGGTGTCCAGGCTGTTTGCACCATTTACATTGTTTGACCAAATCCTGGTAATGGATAGTAGAAGGAAAATTATTTATGTATAAGAAATTGTAATGTAATAAAAGTATAAGTAAAAATCTTCCGCTGTGTTTTCTGTTTGTGGGTTGACAGCCCCAAGTGAATAGATTCACAGGATGTGTTTATCAGCTGGTGGATAATCCTGAGCAGAGGTCATCGCAGGCACCTGAACTCTTTGCTTCTATTGGCATCGTCAAATTCTACATTGGAGGAAGTCTTCCAGTGTAAATGGCTTCAGCTATTAGTGGTGGGGGAACGGGTTTTTGCCCCATGTCTGCGATTAGGGGGCTGTTTGATATTGTCGGCATTCCCTCTCTCAATAAACATAGTTTCTTTAAGCATCCCACTAACCATTTTCTCTTTAGAGGTAGTTGGAATGTGAGGACTCTATACAGAGCTTTTTCTCTTGATGTCCTCACACAAGAATTCACCATTATAATTTACCATTATAATACCATTATAATACCTCGGTTTGCAAGAGACCAGATGGACAGATAAAGGTCAGATTCTTAAAAATAATCTCAAATTTCTCTTTTCAGGGAGGAACGATAATAAACATCACTAAGGCGTGGGTCTGCTTCTCAGCAGACACGCTAGTGATGCTCTTCTAGGATATGAGTACATTAATGAAAGGTTTCTTACAGCAAAATTTCAGACAAGCGTTAAAGACTTGAATGTTATTTGCTGTTATGCCCCCACTGAGAATGCCGATGAGGATGAGAAGAATAGGTTTTATGAACAACTTCAGGATATTTTGAATTCTGTCAAGAAAGGAGATATTACCCTTGTTCTAGGTGACTTCAGTGCCAAAGTTGGTAGTGACTCTGACCTGTGGGGAGGAGTAATAGGCCCTTTTGGTATTGGTAGTTGCAATGGCAATGGGCAACGTCTCCTACAGGTAAATAAACTCAATGGTTTCAGAATCACTAACACTTATTACAAACACCGTGACATACATAAGTACATATGGGTTTCAACAGATGGGCTGCATAAGAATATGATTGATTATATATTAATTAACAGAAAATGGGCTAGTTCTGTTAGGAATACCAGGTCATATAGGAGAGCTGAATTTGGATCTGACCATTACCTTGTTAAAAGTGTCTTGCAACTTAAACTTAAAAAGTGTTGTGCTAGGGTTAAAAAATTTACTTTTAATACTGAAGCTCTGAAAGACCCAGTTATAGCCAAAGCTTACCATGATAGGTTACTTAATCATTATGACAGTCATGGTATGCTTACTACTGAAGTTGAGGAAGAATGGGATCATTTTAAACAGGCTTTTTTGGACACTAACAGTACTCGTTTAGGAAAGAAGGAGTTGAGGAGGCAGAATTTTTCTGAGTGATAAGGCACTTGAGCTTATTTCGGAAAGAAAGAACTGCAGGAATGTCCTTTCCTAATAGAAAGCATTAGAGAGAACTTAATAAACGTGTAAAGGATCAGTTAGCTGCTGATAAGAATCTTTGGCTTGATGGCTTGGCTGACAAAGCCGAGGAAGCAGTTAGAGTACACAACTGTAGAGAGCTGTACCAGATAGTTAATGTTTTGTGTGGTAGAAAACGGACAGGTATACAGGGATTGAAGGATAAACAAGGTAAGGTTGTAGAAGGTGAGGATTCTGTCATGGCTAGGTGGGCTGAGCATTTCAGTGATATTCTAAACAATGCGGTTAGTTCTATTCCCATTGTTTGCAATGATGATAGATGCATTGTTGGCTTTAATGTTGGCCCTATAACACAATCTGAAGTTATTTTGGCTATTTCTAAACTTAAACTTCATAAATCCCCAGGGGTAGATGAAATTACTACAGAAATGCTCAGAGCTGGGAATGTTTCGGTTACCACTTGGATGACTGAAATTTTGAATAACTTTTATGATAAAGGCATGGTTCCTTAAGATTTTTTCAGAGCTATTATTATCCCTATTTTCAAAAAAGGTGATCGCAGTTCTTGTGATAACTATAGGGGTATCAGCCTACTCTCTGTTCCAGGTAAAGTTCTTTCCATGATTGTGCTTAATAGAATTAAGAATCTGGTTGACAGGCAATTGCGTGATGAGCAATGTGGATTCAGAAGTGGTAGGGGATGTGTGGATCAGATATTTTCACTGAGGCAGATTCTTGAGAAATGTTTAGAGTTTCAGAAACCTTTTGTTGCTAGCTTTGTTGATTTCAAAAAGGCTTTCGACTCTGTTGATCGTCATAATTTGTGGTTGATTGTGAGATCATATGGTATACCAGATAAGTTAGTTAACATACTGAAAGCTCTCTATAATAACACTGAGTCATGTGTGAGAGTTGGTAAGGCTTGTAGCAATTGGTTTAGCATTACTTCTGGTGTTCGACAAGAGTGCATTTTGTCTCCTTTTCTCTTTAGCTTGGTTATTGATTATGTTATGCGAAATTCACTTCAAGGGAAAGATTTTGGCCTTAAATGGACTGGAGATAAGAAAATTTCTAATTTAGATTATGCTGATGATTTAGCCCTTTTGGCAAATGATGTTGATGAGATGAACTCTTTCATTCGAGCTGTTGTTGAAACTGGTAGTAGAGTAGGTTTGGTTATAAACAGAGAGAAAACTAAAGTGATGAAATTTGGTCAGGCAGGTTGTGATTCAGTTAATCTGAATGGTTGCAGTCTTGAGCAGGTGTCACAGTTTAATTATCTTGGGAGCTATGTAACAGATAATGGTGATGTGCGGCATGAGATTAACAGACGAATAGGGATTGCTGCCGGAACTTTTAAGAATCTATGGAGAGTGTGGAGAAATAGGCGTATACACCTAAAGACTAAAATTATACTGCATAATAGTTTGGTTCTTTCTAGGGTTAGTTATGGTAGTGAAACTTGGACACTTTGTAAACAAGATAACAGGAAACTAGATGCTTTTGATTCCAGATGCTTACGCAGTATCTTGGGCATTAGGTGGTTCAACTTTGTAACTAATGATGAGGTTAGGCAAAGGAGTTTGCAACCTCCTTTAAGCAACGTATTGTGCAGAGAGAGACTCCGTTGGTTTGGCCATGTTGCCCGTATGAATAATTATAGATTGGGATATGAACAGTGTGCCTAAAGGCCTCAGAAAGAAGGGGAGACCTAGGATGCGGTAAGCAGACAATGTCAAACAGGACCTTGTTAGAATTGGTGTACAATGGCCAGATGCAGTAGATGTTGCTCAGGACAGACTTGCTTGGAGAACTAAATTGCACGGTCTGGTTGGACCTCCGTAGCCCATGGTTGCTTGAGGATGATGATGATGATCATAAGAATTTGGGGAGTGGCTTCTTCATTTGCATTTCAGCTATCCTGGTACCTGTCCGGATGGACTCTAAACCCGAGATATCAAAGTGTTCATCTTAAATACTAGAAACAGTTCCGTAAGGTTCCCGAGCAATAGCTATGTCATGATTTGTGATGAAGAAAAGCAATTTGGAGACATGAATTTTTTTTTTCAGGAAAGCCCAATCTGCTGACAGCCACTGGAAGACCTTCAAAGCAGTCGATGGGATCATTTGGAAAAGTATCAGCGCTTGCCTCAGTTGCAAAGGTGACAACAGTTGCTGAATTGTTGAGTTTTTGAGCAATATCTATTGAACTAGGTTCAAATTTGTGTTCCAACGATTTAACTACTGATTCAAAATCAATTCCGGGATGCTTAATCTTGAAGGACATCTTTAATCTAGGACCGCCTTGGTAATCCATACTGAATTCTAATACAAAACTCAGGAGCACTAAAAAACATGTCTGACCTCTATGAAACCTCGAGAGGCATCCGAATACTCGAAACTCACAATAATAATAGATCTTAATAATAATGTTGATTGGTGTGGGTTGGGTTGTTTTATCTCTGAGCGGCACTTTTTTGCACACCATGGGCTAAATGACCAGGTCACATGGACCCCGAAGGCTCAGAGAAGGTTGGGGGAGGGGACCCACTGGAACAGCTGTTGGGAGACAGATGGTAGCCTCTCGTCAAGGCCATCCAGCGTGTTCTTTAACGTACACAGGGTATGTCTCTCCCGCACACGGGACCACGGCTTAACGTCCCATCCGAGGGACGGCGGCCTTTCCAAGCCCATCGATGTCCCCTACTGATCGTGGGCAGAGCGGAGAATTTTGCGGAGATAAATCTCAACGCTGATACAGCTGGGACTCGAACCTGGGAACTACAGATTACGAGCCTGGCGCGCTACCGACTGAGCCACCCCCTTGATTGGTGTGTCAGACGAATTTAGATATTACTGTGATTTGTTACTGTCTCTTTTTGGTTTGATGATTATACAGTGACTTACCAGAATATTAAAGAATTTACATATTACGGCAATTTAAATATTACGTCAATTGGAATCTTAACTTCGAAGCTCTGTAACTTCTAAAATATGCATTTAATGGAAAAATGTGACTGAAGATAAATTAAATATCAGAATCAAATCTATTTAAATCTGCATTTTCAACATCATTAGTTCGGTATTTAAAGAGTTATGGGAGGTAGAATGTTTCACAACACAAATGGCCCATAAGAATTTAACTCAGAAATTAATTAAAACCTAAATAATTAGTATTGTTTGAAACAGTTCAATAAAATATACATTTTTTTAGAAGTGTGCGTAATGATTATTTCAATATTAGACAATTTCGAATGTTTTTTTTATAAAAGCGAGATAATTTACTGTTAAATATTTAAATACTGAACGAATGTTGTTGAAAATCGAGATTTTTATAGATTTGATTATAATCTTTAATTTATTATCATCATCGTCATCAAGCAACTATGTGCTACGAAGGTCCAACCAGATTCGGTAATTTACTTCTCTAAACACCTCTGTCTTGAGTTGCATCTGCTGCATCAGGCCACTGTAAAGCCCGGTTTCCCCACTACTAAAGGTTGAAGCCATCTACACCGGAAGACTTCCTCCAATGTGGTTTTGACGATGCCCGTAGAAGCAACGGTTCACTTAATGACTTCTGCTTAGGATTATCCACCAGCTGATAAACATATCCCGTGAATCTATTCACTTGGGGCTGTCAACCCACAAACAAACAGAAAACACAGTGGGAGATTTTCTTTCCACAGAAGCCCACCAGTGCAGCAAATTCAGGATCCATAATCAAGCTCAGAGCCATTATTCCATTCAGGTCGGTATATACGACCAGCACTGACCCTGTACGAACCACTCCTCATCAGGGTAGAAAAAAAAAAGAAAAGTATCCATAGTAGTCCAGATTAGTAGTCCATACTAATTTGGCAGCCCTCCCCTTCCGTTCTCTTCCAAAAGAGTGGTTGGCCAAATGAGAGGTCTGTTTTGAAAGGTACTAACCGTCTGCACCACGAGAAGGCCTGGCCGGTTTTGTGCATCATCACAGGATATTCAGATCATAACTCTCCTTCCCGTAAATATATCGCTACCATTCAAAAACCATTTCATTATAGTCACATTTTTCATTAAATGCATATTTTAAAAGTTAAAGAGCTTAAAAATTAGATTCGCATTAACATAACACAGAAGTCCTGTAATATTTTGGCACAGCAGTGTATTTTAGAGAACGTCCTCCAATGTATTATGGAGTTGTTGGGTTGTTTTCCCTCTGAGCGGCACTTTTTTGCACACCATGGGCTAAATGGCCAGGTCACATGGACCCCGAAGGCTCAGAGAAGGTTAGGGGAAGGGACCCACTGGAACAACTGTTGGGAGACAGATGGTAGCCTCTCGTCAAGGCCATCCAGCGTGTTCTTTAACGTGCACAGAGTGTGGTTCTCCTGCACACGGGGCCACGGCTTAACGTCCCATCCGACGGACGGCGGCCTTTTCAAGCCCATCGGTGTCCCCTACTGACCGTGGGCAGGGCGGGGAGTTTTGCGGAGATAAATCTAAACGCTGACCCAGCTGGGACTTGAACCTGCCAACTGCAGATTACGAGCCTGACGCGCTACCGACTGAGCCACCCCCACCCCGTATTATGGAGAAAAGTCTATTATGAAGTGTATTATGGAGAAAAGTCTATTATGGACAAAGCTTTAGAAGGAGAGCAGAAATAGAGATCTGAAAATATCTGATTTACTAAATGTAACAGCAACTTCTCGGCTGAAATTTGAAGCTTATACAAAACACGTAACAACACCAGCTGCAAATCCCTGCGAATAGAACAGGCCTATGCCAGTCTCTAGCGGGGAGCAGTCGCACTGATAAAACACAGAAGTATTCACAGCAACGACCGACACGACTGCTTCTTCCGAGATCCAGGCTGTTAGAGAAAGAAAAGCCCTCGCCTTTCCTTCTCTTTCAATGTATGTCTACGTCATCAGCTGAGAGAGATGACCGCCAGCAGTACTTCGAAACTCAGTTCAACAAGAACTATGCGTAAATAATTGAATACTTGGAAATTTAGGAAATGCACTATGATGCCTACGAAGAAGTATTAGGAAAACGTTCATCATAATTTGGCCGAGAATTGTATCTTTTTCTTTTTATGCATTACAAAAAAAAATGTATTCAGTTAACTAAGAGTTGATTATGTTGAACTAACTATAAAAAAAGAATTAAAATAATTTAAGGCAAAAATTGAGTTGTTCTCAACAAAAATAAAAAGGGCACCACTTTCACGAACGGGGGCGAGGGTGGCTCAGTCGGCAGCGTGCCAGGTTCGTAATCTGTAGTTCCCAGGTTCGAGTCCCAGCTGGTTCAGCGTTGAGATTTATCTCCGCAAAACTCCCCGCCCTGCCCACGGTCAGTAGGGGACACTGATGGGTTTGGAAAGGCCGCCGTCCGTCGGATGGGACGTTAAGCCGTGGCCCATGTCTGGAGAGCCATACCCTGTGCACGTTAAAGAACACGCTAGATGGCCTTGACGGGAGGCTACCATCTGTCTCCCAACAGCTATTCCAGTAGGTCCCCTCCCCCAAACTTCTTTGAGCCTTCGGGGTCCTTGTGGCCTGGCCATTTAGTCCATTGTGTGCAAAAAAAAGTGCCGCTCAGAGGTAAAACAACCCAACCCAAAGTTTAAAAACATTGTACTGAATCTAACCACACGAAGCATTAATAAAAAACTACCCAGTCAAACGTAAACCTAACCTTTTGTAATTTACACGAAACTTCACGTGAGGGCAGAAGCTCGAGGCATGAAATCAATTGGCTACTTTTTGATTGGCTTTTCATTACACTACATTAGGCTACGAGGTGCCGTTTCCATGGAGACACGAAAAGGGTATCGCTGCAGATGTTGCTAACGGAACAAAAAAGCCTGTGATTTAAGCTCTTTTATTTCTGTTCTTCTTAACAGTTTGATTCGAAATGAGAATGTTACTTTTTTTTCTCTCTCTTCATAAAAACGGACTTTTATTTCTTTGCTTCTTCTTTTGTCTTTTTGTCGTTCCACAATCGAATAATTATTCTCCGCTCTCGTGCAAGTTCCTGTTTTGGGTGAAGACTATTAAAAGAGGAAAAGCGAGTGATCATTAAGAATTTTATGATTTTTTTTTATATTTATTGAGATAGCTGAGTGATCATTGAAATATGAGCGCCCATTCCCTCGATGTCATGCCAGTGAATTTTGGGTTGGGTTGTTTTGCCTCTGAGCGGCACGTTTTTGCACACCATGGGCTAAATAGCCAGATCACAAGGACCCCGAAGGCTCAGAGAATGTTGGGGGAGGGGACCCACTGGAACAGCTGTTGGGAAACAGATGGTAGCCTCCCGTCAAGGCCATCCAGCGTGTTCTTTAACGTGCACAGGGTATGTCTCTCCCGCACACGGGCCACGGCTTAACGTCCGATCCGAGGGACGGTGGCCTTTCCAAGCCCATCGGTGTCCCCTATTGACCGTGGTCATTGCGGGCCTCTGAGAGACACTTTTGTGCACAAAATGGACTAAATGGCCAGGTCACAAGGACCTCGAAGGTTCAGAGAAGACTATGGGATGGGATCCACTGGAACAGCTGTTGGGAGACAGATGATAGCCTTCCGTAAAGCCATCCAGCGTGCTCTTTAACGTGCACAGGGTATGGCTCTCCCGCACAGGGGACCACGGCTTAACGTCCCATCCGACGGACGGTGGCCTTTCCAAGCCCATCGGTGTCGCTTACTGACCGTGGGCAGGGCGGGGAGTTTTGCGGAGATAAATCCCAACGCTGACCCAGTTGGGATTGGAACATGGGAATTGCAGATTACGAGCCTGGATATGCCAGTGGAAGCTAACTTTGAAGCTCCGTTACTTCTAAAATAAGCGTTTTACGAGAAAACATGACTCGAGATTATAGAAAGGGCTCCATCAGGTCAATCTAATCTCGATTGTCAAAAATGTTCGCTTTGTACTTAAAGAGTTTGAATATTTAAGAGCAACAGTGGAAGCCTTTAAGAAAATTAAAAAATGTCGAAAGAATTATTTACACAAACTTCTTAAATATACATGTATTTTATTAAATGGTTTGAAATAACCCTTATTCAAAATATAAATAACTTTTGAGGTTGGGTTGTTTTACCTCTGAGCGGCACTTTTTTGCACAAAATGGGCTAAATGGCCAGGTCACAAGGACCCCGAAGGCTCAGAGAAGTTGGGGTAGGGGACCCACTGGAATAGCTGTTAAGAGAGAGATGGTAACTTCCCGTCAAGGCCATCCAGCGTGTTCTTTAACGTGCACAGGGTATGGCTCTCCCGCACATGTAGCCGCGGCTTAACGTCCCATCCGACGGACGGCGGCCTTTCCAAGCCCATCGGTGTCCCCTATTAACCGTGGTCAGGGTGGGAGTTTTGCGGAGATAAATCTCAACGTTGACCCAGCTGGGACTCGAACCTGGGAACTACAGATTACGAGCCTGGGGTGCTACCGACTGAGCCACCCTCACCCCAACTTTTGAGGTAATCCTAATATTTGACTTTCCGCTGTAAAATATTGACACTTCCATAACACTTTAAATACAAGCGAATATTGTCGAAAATCGAGTTTTAGATAGCCTTTGATTAAGCCCTTTATTTTCAGTCCCATTATCGCCTAAAATGCTTATTTTAGAAGTTATAGATCTTTGAAATTAGCCTCTACTAACCACGGAGATGAAGGGATGTTATAAAATAAATATTCATTTTTCCCTTTATTGCATTCTTTCATAGCAGTGTCTCGCAAACTGTGTGCCGCGGCACAGTAGTTTGCCGCGAGAGATTTTTAAATTGACACTAGATATTCCAAAGATTTCATTTTGACTTGACTTGTGTTATCGACGTGCTTTAATATCGACGTCCTATCGACGTGCTTTAATAAAAATCTTTCAGATTTTATCAACTGGGATCTTGTAAGTATTCATCAAGCTTTTTCCAAATTTTCGTATTAATTTTTGATTATTTCAAGCCATAGAATGGACAAATGTTTAAAACAAACACCGAGTTATGAATTAAAGAACGAGAGCAAATCTTCAAGTAAAACCAGGCTGATGACTTCAACAAAGCGCAAATATAATGACGATTATATAGAGTTTGCTTTTATTCTTTTTTAGGTGTGCCGCGGAAAAAAAAAATTAGATTCAGTGTGCCGCGGAAAAAAAATTAGATTCAGTGTGCCGCAGAGTAAAAAAGTTTGCGAGACACTGTTTTATAGGATGCCTGTTTCATGTAGCAGAAATTGACGCCGACGCTTTGCATCTTTCGGAGATTGCTTGGGGGGAAAACAACACTTATTTTGAGATAAAAATGTTTTCCGTAATAAGGAAATAGAGACTAACGTAGTTCGAGAAATCAGAGATTTTCTGGTATTTATAAAATGGTAGACGAAATATTGATACAGTCTATAATGGTTTACAGACAAACAGCAAATCTTTTAAAAATATTTTTTTCTTATTTTTTTTATCTAACATATAATATTATCATTGTTAAATCTTTCACACAATATTTTCATTACGGTATCTATCGCAGAATAATATCACTGATTATATTAATCACAAATATTGTCACTACTTATATCCTATAATATCATTGCTTATATTACATAATAATATTATTGATTATATTACATAAATATTATTTCTTGTTACATAATAGCGTTGCTTATAGCACATGATATCATTGCTTATATCACATAATATTATTTCTTATTACGTAATACGAGTGGTTAGCGCGCTTGGCTACTGATCTACGGGACCTGGGTTCGAGCCCCGGATAAGGCATGGATGTTCGTGTCGTTTTTCTGCTGAGGTCCTGCCATCTTCTCAGATTTTCTACTGTGGTATATAAACTGACAGGCTCCTGTCAGACCTCTGTGGCAAGCAACTGCTTGAGGGGGTATTTATTTTTTATTTTTTTTTAATATTTTCGTTACGTATATTTATATATTTATTATCGCAATGAAAACTGTCACATCATGAAGCCACACTGTCAAGATTCTTTGCATCAAAGACACCAGCCACTCTTCATCGAAGCGTAGCTAAATCAGCATTAAGAGCATGTAGGCCATGGAACACTCAAGTTATCATCGTATCTGTGATGACTGCAAATCTAGTGCACATATATATATAATTACATCACTACCAGCATCAACTTCTGAACTCCAAACTCTGCGACAGTCACGAATCTTCAAAGTCCCTAAATCCTCGGACTGATTCAATGAAGTAAGTTATTCCAAGACGCTTGCTAAATCTTGTAAAGAGCAAAGGATGACTACAGATTGAGCATGTACTCGTATAATTGTCATTTGCTGGACTGTTCGCGCATTATTCCAACTTGCACATGAAACGGAAGCTCGCTAATCCCGTCTCTAAACTCTCTCGATCTCCATCAGCACGAGGATTAATTACACTGATGAAGAGAAGCAGCGTATCAGCTGATGAGGTTTGAGTTACGAGCCAGTCTGAGTTCTACTCGTGGGAAGATCGCGTCTCAATTTAACTTATTCCTTGGTGAATTTTCTCAAAGAGTAATATTAACGAGCTCTGAATTGGACTTTGGATTGGATTGTTTTACCTCTGAGCGGCACTTTTTTTGCACATCATGGGCTAAATGGCCAGGTCACATGGACCCCGAAGGCTCAGAGAAGGTTGGGAGAGGGGACCCACTGGAACAGCTGTTGGGAGACAGATGGTAGCCTCCCGTCAAGGCCATCCAGCGTGTTCTTTAACGTGCACATGGTATGGCTCTCCCGCACACGGGACCACGGCTTAACGTCCCATCCGACGGACGGCGGCCTTTCCAAGGCCATCGGTGTCCCCTACTGACCGTGGGCAGGGCGGAGAATTTTGCGGAGATAAATCTCAACGCTGACCCAGCTGGGACTCGAACTTGGGAACTACAGATTACGAGTCTGGCGCGCTACCGACTGAGCTACCCCCGCCCCACTAATTGGCCAGGTCACATGGACCCCGAAGGCTCAGAGAAGGTTGGGGGAGGGGACCCACTGGAATAGCTGTTGGGAGACAGATTGTAGCCTCCCGTCAAGGCCATCCAGCGTGTTCTTTAACGTGCACAGGGTACGGCTCTCCCGCACACGGGACCACGGCTTAACGTTGCATCCGACGGACGGCCGCCTTTCCAAGCTCATCGGTGTCCCCTATTGACCGTGGGCAGGGCGGGGAGTTTTGCGGAGATAAATATCTGAATTGGACGGAGAAGGATTCGTGTAGATTAGAAGCTAAGAAGTACAGCGAGAGACGAAGCAAGTGATGTCTGCAAAGAAACGCTGAATTTCTTAACGACGAGAAAAATCTGCCTCTTAGCCATGCAAGCTCTCAAGAGAGGTAAAAAGGAAAATTGAGAAGTTTCATTGGAAAATCTCAAACTCAATATTTTGAAGAATGAAATATATCTGCATCCTTCGTGTCACGTGACACGAAGGCTGCCAGATCACTAATTTCTAAAAAAAATCGTTGCCAGATATTTTTTCTGAATTCTGTAATCAACGATAGCGTTCGGATATTTTTTAATATATATAATGCGTATGAATATATGATGCAATGAATATGGAGCGTGTGCAGTTACCGTTCACAGCAAACTGGAGCGGTTGCGGTTAATGTTCCCAGCACATTGGATCGTGTGAGCTCACAAAGACCTGGATCGTGTGGGCTCACTCACAGAAATATTGAGCGTAAACGTCACGGAAATATTGACGGTAACTGGAGCGTGTACAGTTGCTGTACACGCTCCGGATATTTTTCCTGAATTCTGTAATCACGTGACACGAAGGTTGCCAGATCACTAATTTCTAAAAAAATCGTTGCCAGATATTTTTCTGAATTCTGTAATCAACCATTGTGTTCCGATACTTTTTTGAGCGACTGTAGGTGGTCATATTATTTTGATACTAGATCGTGTGGGCTCACTCACGGAAATATTGAGCGTGTGCAGTAACTGCACACGCTCCAGTTTGCTGTGAACGGTAACTGGAGCGTGTACAGCAACTGTACACGCTCCAGGTATTTTTCTTGAATTCTGTAATCACGTGACACGAAGGTTGCCAGATCCCTAATTTCTAAAAAAATCGTTGTTAGATATTTTTTCCGAATTCTGTAATCAACCACAGTGTTCGGATACTTTTCTGAGCGATTGTACCTACATCTCCAATTAATCCGAATAATCGAGTTTTTACTGCACTTGATTTCGATCTTTACTTTTATTTTAATAATTATAATTTTAAATAATAATAAGACTCATTCTCATAAAAATTGCTCATTCAGATCTCGAGTTCCTAATTTGAATATTCATTGGCATAATTTGACAATTCTCTAATTTTCCTTTTGTTTAGGCTGAGGACAATGTCAATAGCTAATCGGGAGATTCCACTGAGGACCCGAGCTCGACAGTTCTCGTAGCTCATTGGTTGATAGACAAGTGATTGATAGGTCATTGGCCTATGATCTGTGAGGATTGCCAAAGAGTCAACTGCCCAGTCTCATTGCTTCCTTAGTCACCTCTTAAGCTTCACACCTGGTCATAATAAAAAAAAGTCAGTAGTGAGATATGTGTCTCATTGATACTACAGTCGCTCAAAAAAATATCCGAACACCATGGTTGATTACAGAATTCGGAAAAAATATCTGGCAACGATTTTTTTTAGAAATTAGTGATCTGGCAACCATCGTGTCACGTGATTACAGAATTCAGGAAAAATATCTGGAGCGTGTACAGCAACTGTACACGCTCCAGTTACCGTTCACAGCAAACTGGAGCGTGTGCAGTTACTGCACACGCTCCAGTTTGCTGTGAACGGTAACTGCACACGCTCAATATTTCCGTGAGTGAGCCCACACGATCTAGTATCAAAATAACATGACCACCTACAGTCGCTCAAAAAAATATCCGAACACTATCGTTGATTACACAATTCAGAAAAAGTATCTGGCAACGACTTTTTTAGAAATTAGGGATCTGGCAACTTCTTGTTACGTAACACAAAGGTTGCCAGATCACTAATTTCAAAAAAAAATCGTTGCCAGATATTTTTTCCTAATTCTGTAATCAACCATGGTGTTCGGATATTTTTTGAGCGACTGTACAACTGCAGGACTCCGAATTAGAATTCAAGATTGATCAAAAATCTCTTTGTTTTGTTATAAACTGATGACTTCGTCTCATGATTGCCAAAGGATTCATTTATCTCTAGTTATATGTAATGCAAATAATCATTCAATTCGTTTTATGTTTATTTTATTATTCTGTTCCTTAATTCTTTCAAATGGAGTAAGTGTAAATAATATTTACCTTCCATTTATTGCTATGAAATAAATACTAAATTAAATTTTGGTGTTGGGTTGAAACCACACGGAAATTCAACGGCAAGTTCAATTCGAAACTCTGTCGTTTATAAGCTTTTTACACAGGACAGCCTCATTCATTTTCTGGAATTCTTATCGTTCCTACATTTGTTCTAAACGTTCCAATTACAAATATACAAAGTATCGAAAATTTTGAATTTCGGGATAGATACTTCTCATAGATACAAATTGCATTTTAATATGGTATAATTTGTTGGGGTAGAACTTATGCCTCGGTTTTGGGGGCGGGGGTGGCTCAGTCGGTAGCGCGCCAGGCTCGTAATCTATGGTTCCCAGGTTCGAGTCCCAGCTGGGTCAGCGTTGAGAGGTTCGAGTCCCAGCTGGGTCTCCGCAAAATTTCCCCGCCCTGCCCACGGTCAGTAGGGGACACCGATGGGCTTGAAAAGGCCGCCGTCCGTCGAATGGGACGTTAAGCCGTGTGCGGGAGAGCCATACCCTGTGCACGTTAAAGAACACGCTGGATGGCCTTGACGGGAGGCTACCATCTGTCTCTCAACAGCTGTTCCAGTGTGTCCCCACCCCCAACCTTCTCTGAGCCTTCGGGGTCCTTGTGGCTTGGCCATTTAGCCCATGATGTGCAAAAAAGTGCCGTTCAGAGGTAAAACAATCCAATACAATGCCTCGGTTTTTAAACCTCTGGTTTCTCTGCAAAACAAAATTATTCAATTAATTGCAAAAATTAGCATAGATATTGTAAGCAATGTCAGCCATTACTCTGTCCTGAACATTCTACCTATTAGACATGTATTTATTTTTAGAGTGAGGATTTTTTTAAGCAGAATTGCTTTAATTATTAAATTAGAAAGGGCCAGGTCACATGGACCCAAAATATACAGTTCCTTTGACCAAAAAAGAAATTGCTCATGAGCATCATTCGTATATCGAAATTAAAATCTTCAATCAGTTGCTTCTTTGATATATAAGAAAAAAAATTATATGTTTAAATGGAACTTAAGGAGCTTTCTCTTTTCTTTGGAAGATGTTCAACGTATGTTGACTAACCTAGTGGAAAGTAGAAATTTATTGAACGTATATATAAAAAATTATAATTCTTGTTTGTGATCTTTGTAGTGAGTAAATCGTTGTTGATTTTAGTATTAATTTCCTTTAGTGCCCCGGACAAACCGTGCGGTTTTGGGTTCACTATAATTTTTTTCCATATTGTAAATTGTATATGACGATGAAATAAAATCGATCGACTGATTATACTTTGAAATTAAGGCATAATTTTATTCTGGCATTAGGAGGTTCGAATCTGTACTGTCCCTCCTTTGAGAATTTCTTCTTTCGGGGAGAATTTCTCCGTCAAACTCGGCTCTTTTCTCGGTGAGAATTTCTACGCTAACCTCTACTATTTTCAGGGTGAGAATTTGTTCGCCATTTCTACTCTTGTCTCAGTGAGAATTTGATCGCCATTTCTACTCTTGTCTCAGTGAGAATTTGTTCGCCATTTCTACTCTTGTCTCAGTGAGAATTTGATCGCCATTTCTACTCTTGTCTCAGTGAGAATTTGTTCGCCATTTCTACTCTTGTCTCAGTGAGAATTTGTTCGCCATTTCTACTCTTGTCTCAGTGAGAATTTGATCGCCATTTCTACTCTTGTCTCAGTGAGAATTTGTTCGCCATTTCTACTCTTGTCTCAGTGAGAATTTGTTCGCCATTTCTACTCTTGTCTCAGTGAGAATTTGTTCGCCATTTCTACTCTTGTCTCAGTGAGAATTTGTTCGCCATTTCTACTCTTGTCTCAGTGAGAATTTGTTCGCCATTTCTACTCTTGTCTCAGTGAGAATTTGTTCGCCATTTCTACTCTTGTCTCAGTGAGAATTTGTTCGCCATTTCTACTCTTGTCTCAGTGAGAATTTGTTCGCCATTTCTACTCTTGTCTCAGTGAGAATTTGTTCGCCATTTCTACTCTTGTCTCAGTGAGAATTTGTTCGCCATTTCTACTCTTGTCTCAGTGAGAATTTGTTCGCCATTTCTACTCTTTGTCTCAGTGAGAATTTGTTCGCCATTTCTACTCTTGTCTCAGTGAGAATTTGTTCGCCATTTCTACTCTTGTCTCAGTGAGAATTTGTTCGCCATTTCTACTCTTGTCTCAGTGAGAATTTGTTCGCCATTTCTACTCTTGTCTCAGTGAGAATTTGTTCGCCATTTCTACTCTTGTCTCAGTGAGAATTTGTTCGCCATTTCTACTCTTGTCTCAGTGAGAATTTGTTCGCCATTTCTACTCTTGTCTCAGTGAGAATTTGTTCGCCATTTCTACTCTTGTCTCAGTGAGAATTTGTTCGCCATTTCTACTCTTGTCTCAGTGAGAATTTGTTCGCCATTTCTACTCTTGTCTCAGTGAGAATTTGTTCGCCATTTCTACTCTTGTCTCAGTGAGAATTTGTTCGCCATTTCTACTCTTGTCTCAGTGAGAATTTGTTCGCCATTTCTACTCTTTGTCTCAGTGAGAATTTGTTCGCCATTTCTACTCTTGTCTCAGTGAGAATTTGTTCGCCATTTCTACTCTTGTCTCAATGAGAATTTGTTCGCCATTTCTACTCTTGTCTTAGTGAGAATTTTTCCGCCAAACTCAGCTTTTCTCTCGGAGAGAAATTTCTCTGGCAACCTCCGCTCAGGGAAAATTTATCCACCAACCTGAGCTCTTTTCTCGGGGGAATTTCTCCGCCAAACTCCGCTCTTCTCTAGGTTAGAATTTCTCCACCAATCCTCGCTCTTCTCTCGGTGAGAATTTCTCCACCAAATCCCGCTCTTCTCTTGGTTAGAATTTCTCCGTCAATCTCCGCTCTTCTCTCGGTTAGAATTTCTCCACCAATCCTCGCTCTTCTCTCGGTGAGAATTTCTCCACCAAATCCTGCTCTTCACTCGGTTAGAATTTCTCCGCCAACCTCCGCTCTTCTCTCGGTTAGAATTTCTCCGCCAATCCTCGCTCTTCTCTCGGTGAGAATTTCTCCACCAAATCCCGCTCTTCTCTTGGTTAGAATTTCTCCGCCAATCTCCGCTCTTCTCTCGGATAGAAATTCTCCGCCAATCCTTGCTCTTCTCTCGGTGAGAATTTCTCCACCAAATCCCGCTCTTCTCTTGGTTAGAATTTCTCTGCCAACCTCCGCCCTTCTCTTGGTTAGAATTTCTCCACCAATCCTCGCTCTTCTCTCGGTGAGAATTTCTCCACCAAATCCCGCTCTTCTCTTGGTTAGAATTTCTCCGCCAACCTCCGCTCTTCTGTTGGTTAGAATTTCTCCACCAATCCTCGCTCTTCTCTCGGTGAGAATTTCTCCACCAAATCCCGCTCTTCTCTTGGTTAGAATTTCTCCTCCAACCTCCGCTCTTCTCTTGGTTAGAATTTCTCCACCAATCCTCGCTCTTCTCTCGGTGAGAATTTCTCCACCAAATCCCGCTCTTCTCTTGGTTAGAATTTCTCCGCCAATCTCCGCTCTTCTCTCTGATAGAAATTCTCCGCCAATCCTTGCTCTTCTCTCGGTGAGAATTTCTCCACCAAATCCCGCTCTTCTCTTGGTTAGAATTTCTCTGCCAACCTCCGCCCTTCTCTTGGTTAGAATTTCTCCACCAATTCTCGCTCTTCTCTCGGTGAGAATTTCTCCACCAAATCCCGCTCTTCTCTTGGTTAGAATTTCTCCGCCAATCTCCGCTCTTCTCTCGGTTAGAATTTCTTCGCCAATCCTCGCTCTTCTCTCGGTGAGAATTTCTCCACCAAATCCCGCTCTTCTCTTGGTTAGAATTTCTCCGCCAACCTCTGCCCTTCTCTTGGTTAGAAATTCTCCACCAATCCTCGCTCTTCTATCGGTGAGAATTTCTCCACCAAATCCCGCTCTTCTCTTGATTAGAATTTCTCCGCCAATCTCCGCTCTTCTCTCGGTTAGAATTTCTTCGCCAATCCTCGCTCTTCTCTCGGTGAGAATTTCTCCACCAAATCCCGCTCTTCTCTTGGTTAGAATTTCTCCGCCAACCTCCGCCCTTCTCTTGGTTAGAAATTCTCCACCAATCCTCGCTCTTCTCTCGGTGAGAATTTCTCCACCAAATCCCGCTCTTCTCTTGGTTAGAATTTCTCTGCCAACCTCCGCTGTTCCCTTGGTTAGAATTTCTCCACCAATCCTCGCTCTTCTCTCGGTGAGAATTTCTCCACCAAATCCCGCTCTTCTCTTGGTTAGAATTTCTCCGCCAATCTCCGCTCTTCTCTCGGTTAGAATTTCTTCGCCAATCCTCGCTCTTCTCTCGGTGAGAATTTCTCCACCAAATCCCGCTCTTCTCTTGGTTAGAATTTCTCCGCCAACCTCCGCCCTTCTCTTGGTTAGAAATTCTCCACCAATCCTCGCTCTTCTCTCGGTGAGAATTTCTCCACCAAATCCCGCTCTTCTCTTGGTTAGAATTTCTCCGCCAACCTCCGCTGTTCCCTTGGTTAGAATTTCTCCACCAATCCTCGCTCTTCTCTCGGTGAGAATTTTTCCACCAAATCCCGCTCTTCTCTTGGTTAGAATTTCTCCGCCAATCTCCGCTCTTCTCTCGGTTAGAATTTCTCCACCAATCCTCGCTCTTCTCTCGGTGAGAATTTCTCCACCAAATCCCGCTCTTCTCTTGGTTAGAATTTCTCCGCCAACCTCCGCCCTTCTCTTGGTTAGAAATTCTCCACCAATCCTCGCTCTTCTCTCGGTGAGAATTTCTCCACCAAATCCCGCTCTTCTCTTGGTTAGAATTTCTCCGCCAACCTCCGCTGTTCCCTTGGTTAGAATTTCTCCACCAATCCTCGCTCTTCTCTCGGTGAGAATTTCTCCACCAAATCCCGCTCTTCTCTTGGTTAGAATTTCTTCGCCAATCCTCGCTCTTCTCTCGGTGAGAATTTCTCCACCAAATCCCGCTCTTCTCTTGGTTAGAATTTCTCCGCCAACCTCCGCCCTTCTCTTGGTTAGAAATTCTCCACCAATCCTCGCTCTTCTCTCGGTGAGAATTTCTCCACCAAATCCCGCTCTTCTCTTGGTTAGAATTTCTCCGCCAACCTCCGCTGTTCCCTTGGTTAGAATTTCTCGACCAATCCTCGCTCTTCTCTCGGTGAGAATTTTTCCACCAAATCCCGCTCTTCCCTTGGCTAGAATTTCTCCGCCAACCTCCGCTCTTTTCTCGGTTAGAATTTCTCCACCAATCCTTGCTCTTCTCTAGGTGAGAATTTTGCCACCAAATTTTGCTCTTCTCTCGGTTAGAATTTCTCCGCCAACTTCCATTCTTCACTCAATTACAATTTCTTTCCCAACCTTCGCTCGGTGAAAATTTATCCGTCAACTTGCCCTCTTTTCTCGGTTAAAAATTCTCCTCCAATTTCCATTCTTCTCTCGATGAAAATTTCTCCGCCAACCACCACTCTTCTCTCGGTGGAAATTCTCCGCCAACCTCTGCTCTTCTGTCGGTGAGAATTTCTCCGCCAACCTCTGCTCTTCTGTCGGTGAGAATTTCTCCACCAATCTCTTCTTTTCTCTCGATTAATCACTCCGTCACCTTCCACTCTTCTGTCGGTGAGAATTTCTCCACCAATCTCTTCTTTTCTCTCGATTAATCACTCCGTCACCTTCCACTCTTCTCTCGGTGAGAATTTCTCCGCCAACCTCTGCTCTTCTGTCGGTGAGAATTTCTCCACCAATCTCTTCTTTTCTCTCGATTAATCACTCCGTCACCTTCCACTCTTCTGTCGGTGAGAATTTCTCCCCCAACCTCTGCTCTTCTGTCGGTGAGAATTTCTTCGCCAATCTCTGCTCTTCTCTCGGTGAGAATTTCTCCACCAATCTCTGCATTTCTCTCGATTAATCACTCCGTCACCTTCCACTCTTCTCTCGGTGAAATTTCTCCGCCAATCTCCGCTCTTCTCCCGGTGAGGGTCTCTCCGTCATCATCTGTTCATCCGTCGGTTAGTTTCTCGGCCAACTCCTCTCTTCTCTGGGTGAGAAAGAAGAAACTGTGGGTTTTTAAACCTGGGAATTTAGCCGTGACGCCTTGTGGGGCACTCAAGACATTCCTACGCACGTTAAAGATTGGGTTGTTTTTACCTCTAACATGCACTTTTTTTTAAACAAACGAGTTTAGTAACACAGTAATCAACAACACAAATACAGTACATACACATTCTCAGACATACACCCATATTGGCAGGTACAATGAGACATCGGTCTCTTTCCGTCCTGCAGCAATTTATTCTTCTATATTCCATTTTTATATGAAAACAAAAACTTTAAACACTAACAAAAACTCACAAAAATATTTTTCTGATTAATAATATTTTTTAACATTTTTTAACATCCCCTCCCACTGCTTTTGATTATCATTTAATTATTTTAGTAGTAATTCTATATCCTCTATTTCCATGATGTAAGTCTTTAGTCATTCTAAACTAATTTTTTTATTTTTTTCCATTCTTATATTTATGAGCTATGAGCAATGAATTATTGATTCTCGGTCCATAAAACAAAATATCTATGTGAAATTTCCTTTTTAGCCTGTGGAATATATAATTTACATTCTCTATTTCGCAGATTACAATAGGTGTCCCTTTTTTTTTTTAAAGTATAAGGTTTTCTAAATGCTGGATTCATTATTCGATACGTATATAGCTTTCTTAAAAATAATATCTTATTATTTTTGACCAATTTGTTTCTTCTGTCTTTATTATATATAATAAGTCATTATATTCAAGAACTTCTTTTCCAGAACTTCAATACCATTAACACAGTTAGTGGTATTGAATTTCACTATCTGATGTTAGTGGTATTGAATTTCGCTATCTGATGTTAGTGGTATTGAATTTCACTAACTCTCTGAAATTAGTGGTATTGAATTTCACTATCTGATGTTAGTGGTATTGAATTTCACTGACTATCTCATGTTAGTGGTATTGAATTTCACTGACTATCTGATGTTAGTGGTATTGAATTGCACTAACTATCTGATGCTAGTGGTATTGAATTTCATTATCTGATGTTAGTGGTATTGAATTTCACTATCTGATGTTAGTGGTATTGAATTTCACTGACTATCTGATGTTAGTGGTATTGAATTTCACTGACTATCTGATATTAGTAGTATTGAATTTCCCTGACTATCTGATGTTAGTGGTATTGAATTTCACTGGCTATCTGATGTTAGTGGTATTGAATTGCACTAAATATCTGATGTTAGTGGTATTGAATTTCACTATCTGATGTTAGTGGTATTGAATTTCACTGACTATCTGATGTTAGTGGTATTGAATTTCACTGACTATCTGATGTTAGTGGTATTGAATTTTACTGACTATCTGATGTTAGTGGTATTGAATTTTATTGACTATCGGATGTTAGTGGTATTGAATTGCATTAACTATCTGAACCTAGTGGTATTGAAATTCACTGACTATCTAATGTTAATGGTATTTAATTTCACTATCTGATGTTAGTGGTATTGAATTTCACTATCTGATGTTAGTGGTATTGAATTTCACTAACTATCTGAAATTAGTGGTATTGAATTTCACTGACTATCTGATGTTAGTGGTATTGAATATCACCGACTCTCTGATGTTACTGGTATTGAATTTCACTGACTACCTGATATTAGTGGTATTGAATTTCACTGACTATCTGATATTAGTGGTATTGAGTTTCACTGACTATGTGATATTAGTGGTATTGAATTTTACTGACTATCTGATGTTAGTGGTATTGAATTTCACTGACTATCTCATATTAGTGATATTGAATATCACTGACTATCTGATGTTAGTGGTATTTAATTTCACTGACAATCTGATGTTAGTGGTATTGAATTTCACTGACTATCTGATGTTAGTGGTATTGAATTTCACTGACTATCTGATGTTAGTGGTATTGAATTTCACTGACTATCTGATGTTAGTGGTATTGAATTTCACTGACTATCTGATGTTAGTGGTATTGAATTTCACTGACTATCTGATGTTAGTGGTATTGAATTTCAGTGACTATCTGATGTTAGTGGTATTGAATTTCACTAGCTCTCTGATGATAGTGGTATTGAATTTCACTAACTATCTGATGTTAGTGGTATTGAATTTCACTAACTGTCTGATGTTAGTGGTATTGAATTTCACTAACTATCTGATGTTAGTGGTATTGAATTTCACTAACTATCTGATGTTAGTGGTATTGAATTTCACTAACTATCTGATGTTAGTGGTATTGAATTTCACTGACTATCTGATGTTAGTGGTATTGAATTTCACTAACTATCTGATGTTAGTGGTATTGAATTTCACTAACTATCTGATGTTAGTGGTATTGAATTTCACTAACTCTCTGATGTTAGTGGTATTGAATTTCACTAACTATCTGATGTTAGTGGTATTGAATTTCACTAACTATCTGATGTTAGTGGTATTGAATTTCACTGACTATCTGTTGTTAGTGGTATTGAATTTCACTGACTATCTGATGTTAGTGGTATTGAATTTCACTAACTATCTGATGTTAGTGGTATTGAATTTCACTAACTATCTGATGTTAGTGGTATTGAATTTCACTGACTATCTGATGTTAGTGGTATTGAATTTCACTAACTATCTGATATTAGTGGTATTGAATTTCACTGACTATCTGATGTTAGTGGTATTGAATTTCACTGACAATCTGAAATTAGTTATATTGAATTTCACTGACTATCTGATGTTAGTGATATTGAATTTCACTGACTATCTGATGTTAGTGGTATTGAATTTCACTGACTATCTGATGTTAGTTTTCTTGAATTTCACTAACTCTCTGATGTTAGTGGTATTGAATTTCACTAACTCTCTGATGTTAGTGGTATTGAATTTCACTAACTATCTGATGTTAGTGGTATTGAATTTCACTAATTATCTGATGTTAGTGGTATTGATTTCACTAACTATCTGATATTAGTGGTATTGAATTTCACTAATTATCTGATGTTAGTGGTATTGAATTTCACTAACTATCTGATGTTAGTGGTATTGAATTTCACTAACTATCTGATGTTAATGGTATTGAATTTCACTAACTATCTGATGTTAGTGGTATTGAATTTCACTAACTATCTGATGTTAGTGGTATTGAATTTCACTAACTATCTGATGTTAGTGGTATTGAATTTCTCTAACTATCTGATGTTAGTGGTATTGAATTTCACTAACTATCTGATGTTAGTGGTATTGAATTTCACTAACTATCTGATGTTAGTGGTATTGAATTTCACTAACTATCTGATGTTAGTGGTATTGAATTTCACTAACTATCTGATGTTAGTGGTATTGAATTTCACTAACTATCTGATGTTAGTGGTATTGAATTTCACTAACTATCTGATGTTAGTGGTATTGAATTTCACTAACTATCTGATGTTAGTGGTATTGAATTTCACTAACTATCTGATGTTAGTGGTATTGTATTTCACTAACTATCTGATGTTAGTGGTATTGAATTTCACTAACTATCTGATGTTAGTGGTATTGAATTTCGCTAACTATCTGATGTTAGTGGTATTGAGATTCCTCCCCAAGCGATTAGAACATATTGTACAGCATCCAATCCATGCATGTGCATTTGGCACTATCCTTCTTATATAATATAATTTATATAAATAGTATCTTAATTTTTTTGGTCAGCCTATGGATATGCGTCTCCAACTTTGAATTCGAATCTATATCATTCCAAGGTATTTGATCGTTGCGAATTGTTCTCTAGCTTTGCATGAACATATCTGTCTTTATTACACATATTACCATATATATATATAAGTTATAGGGAAACTAATCTACCTTTGTTAGTGAAAAAATGCATAAATTGTTGCATATAATGTGCTAAATGGTTAAATCACAAGGACCCTAATGGCTTAGAAAGGTTGAAGGAGAGGGGACCCACTGGAAGGTGATGGTAGTTCCCGTCAAGGCCATTCAGAGCGTTCTGTAACGTGTATAGGTTATGATTCTCTGCACACGGGGACACGGCTTAAGATCACATCCGATGGACGGGGACCATTCCAAGCCACAGATGTCCTCTTTAAGACCGACTGCAAGTGGGAATTTAACGGAGAGAAATCCCAACGCTTGTGTGTTCGTTAATGAACATGGTTGAACGGACTCTTCTATCTCGTAACGGCTGTCCAGTGAATCTTCTTCCCAAACTTCCCCTGTGCCCTTGGGTCCTTGTGACCTAGTCATTTGGTCCATAGTGTGCAAAAAACGTAGCTCTCAGAAGTAATACAACCCAACAATAACCTATCAACAAACTTGATCCCTACAGGTGGAGTGGACTGTACCGGTGCAGTGCGCAAGCCCACGTAGCAGAACGATCACCGTCACCTCTCGTGGCTTAGCTGAACTCAGCGAGCAGCATGCATCCTGACGCGTATTGAACCAGGTATTGCTCGGAGGATAGCAACGAGTGAATCAAGCGAGGCAAAGGAAGAAGAGGAGGATGTCTGAATAGTTATTTCTCTGGCATCCAATGTGATTTGTGTTGTTTTTCAATTGTAACGCTGAACATCTTATGACAATAATTATCTTATTTCTTCGAGGAGAGTGAAATGCTCTCTCGGTGTCTGTGATAATCTGAGGAATTGATACGAGAAAGAATGGTGCTGATTGTAAGAGGATTTGAGACCTTGCCCGGCGTTGTTTCTTTGGTGTTTGGATTGATTGTGTCTTCTCGAGGGGCTGGCTCAGGTGCGAAACACATTCTCCGAGACAACAACGCTTTCGAGGCTGCATTTCAAGGTAAAATATTGATTCTGTTCTTCGCTTTTTTGGTCGGTTGCTCTTTTAAAAAGCGATGAAAAACTCGCATTTTGGAATGTATTTCTTTTAAAAATTATCTTCTTCGTTTAGTGTGTAAAAGACAAATAATCAATTGACGTTTCAAAATGCAAACCGTAGAAGAAATTTACGTTGAAGCATCACTCCATGAGTTCACTCTTTATTTTTGCAATAGTTATTTCATAGATTATTTTTTGGATCAATAAATTAATAAAATGCCTTTCAAGTCTGATAGGGCAGTAATTTTAAAGCACTATTTTACATGAACTAACCAAATATGTTCCAATCTAAATGAGGGAAAATTTAGCTTTTTTGTATTTATGGATTTGAGTAAAGCTTTTGATGTGCTGGACCACAATATTTTACTCAAAAAATTATATAATGCGGGAATGAGAGGAAAAATTTATAATTGGATCAAAAATTACTTATACAATAGATCTTCTTTAACTGGAGTAAATAACATTGACAGTGACTTACGAAAAATCCCATATGAGGTACCTCAAGGATCAATTCTTGGGCCTATTCTATTTTTAATTCATATTAATGACATAACAAACGATGTAAAGAAGAACAGTATATATCTATATGCTGATGATATTGTTCTTGTAAATAGTAACTGGAATTACAAAATAGCTTTAAGTGAATTACGAACTGATTTCAACAACCTAATTTTTACTATCTTTATTATATGTCTTAACTGTAACTCATTAACACTGAATGCCAATAACATTAAATTAATGTAAATTCACTCTGCAAGAATGAATAATCAAATTTTACCTGAAATCAAAGCCCATACGATTCAATGTTTGAACCAAGCAGTCTCTGATTATTCTGGTTGTTCGTTTGTTCCTCTTGAAATCGTTAAGCAATATAACTATTTAAGCCTAATCACTGATTCGAATTTCAAATTGACATTTCCAAGTTATATGATCGAATAAGAATTTATGCAACAAAAATTTACTATACGAACTATTTCGTACCCTCTCATATCAACATATTGATGTATGAAACAATATGTGAGTCAATCACAAGGTATGAGATTACTGTATATGGCAATACTTTCAAAAATAGCTACGGTGTTGTATCTACTCCACTTATGAAGTTGATAGACACAGTAGAAGGTATTTTTTTTTGGGGGGGGGGCTCAGTCGGTAGCGCGCCAGGCTCGTAATCTGTAGTTCCCAGGTTCGAGTCCCAGCTGGGTGAGCGTTGAGATTTATCTCCGCAAAATTCCCCGCCCTGCCCACGGTCAGTAGGGGACACCGATGGGCTTGGAAAGGCCGCCGTCCGTCGGATGGGACGTTAAGCCGTGGTCCCGTGTGTGGGAGAGCCATACCCTGTGCACGTTAAAGAACACGCTGGATGGCTTTGACGGGAGGCTACCATCTGTCTCCCAACAGCTGTTCCAGTGGGTCCCCTCCCCCAACCTTCTCTGAGCCTTCGGGGTCTATGTGACCTGGCCATTTAGCCCATGGTGTGCAAAAAAGTGCCGCTCAGAGGTAAAACAATCCAATCCAATACTTTCAAAACACATTTAATAAAAATCAGCAACCTGAAAAATTCAATACTAAGATCAATTTCGGCGACAGTTAAAAGAACCACTATGTCTTCTAATAAAAACTGATTTGTGCACCGCAATGTGTTGCCTGTGGAAGATATGTTTAGATGTGCAATTATCTTTGGAGAGTGTGGAGAAATAGGCATATAGAAATGAAGACTAAAATTAAGCTGTATAATAGTTTGCTTCTTTCTAGGGTTAGTTAAGGTAGTGAAACATAGACTCTTTGTAAACAAGATAACAGGAAACTAGATGCCTTTGATTCCAGATGCTTACGCAGTATCTTGGGCATTAGGTGGTTCAACTTTGTAACTAATGATGAGGTTAGGCAAAGGAGTTTGCAACCTCCTTTAAGCAGCATATTGTGCAGAGAGAGACTCCGTTGGTTTGGCCATGTTGCCCGTATGAATAATTATAGATTGGCGAATAGGGTTATGAACAGTGTGCCTAAAGGCCTCAGAAAGAGGAGGAGACCTACGATGCAGTGGGCAGACAATTCAAACAGGACCTAGCTAAAACTGGCCTACAGTGACCAAATGCAGCAGCTGTACAGTCTCTCAAAAAAGTATCCGGACACTATGGTTGATTACAGAATTTAGAAAAACATCTGGCAACGATTTTTTTAGAAATTCTGTCGACCGACCGACTGAATCCCCCCCATGGAATCTGGGAACATTAGATGAGAGCTACTACTACTGACTGAGCTACCCCCCAAGAAAATTTTGTTTAATCCCATTTCAATGAACAAGGAAAAAGTAACAAAGTAGTTTGGAGTTCGCGGACCACCCTTCGGCAACCCTTGTTCCTCCTCAAAAGTGGCCAACCTACGTCAGACGTGCCACTTCTGACATGCGTAGCATTTGTCTATGGGACACGTCTCGATTTGTTTGGTGTGCGAAATTCGATTCGCCCTGCATGGCACGCGACGGAGTTCTAATATAATATGTGATACGCTGAAGAAAACGGAAAATTTTTTAAAATGACTTATTACTGTGAAAATAATAAACAATATTCTAAAAGATGAGTTAGGGGATGAATGGGGGGATGATTTTTTGTTGGGGGGAGGTGGGTTAAGGCATATCTAGTATATCTATAAAAGTGTTAAGCTTTTACTACCTATTAATGAGAAAAAATCTTTAGGATCATTTTTTTTAAGAATCGTGCTTTACCAAATACTTACCAAAATCGTGCTTTACCAAATACTCGTAAGTGTTTACGTCACAAAAATCCATACCCATAGGGCTGGGTTGGGTTGTTTTACTTCTGAGCGGTACTTTTTTGCACACAATGGGCTAAATGGCCAGGTCACATGGACCCCGTAGGCTCAGAGAAGGTTGGGGGAGGGGACCCACTGGAACAGCTGTTGGGAGACAGATGGTAGCCTCCCGTCAAGGCCATCCAGCGTGTTCTTTAACGTGCACAGGGTATGGCTCTCCCGCACACGGGGCCATGGCTTAACGTCCCATCCGACGGACGGCGGCCTTTCCAAGCCCATCGGTGTCCCCTACTGACCGTGGGCAGGGCGGGGAAATTTTGCGGAGATAAATCTCAACGCTGACCAAGCTGGGACTCGAACCTGGGAACTACAGATTACGAGCCTGACGCGCTACCGACTGAGCCACCCATAGGGCTGTTCAATCTTTATGGATAGTTGCCTAAACACAAAATTCTTATTTAATATCTTGAATTATTCAGGTGCTAGTAGATGTAAGCACAGACAAAGAAACGCTATGCATTATAAAAATCTCTTTTTTTCTAGTTTATTAACCCTTGAAAATGTTTCTTGTTTTTATTTTGGACATCATATTCTTTTAGGAGCAAATGAAAAGACCAAAAAACATCATATCGAAATTCTGCTCTTAGGCACTTTTTCTGTTATTATTATTATCATCTTCCCCTCCCCTGATGACACACGACCCGCTCACGAGCGGAGGTAGCGCGTCAGGTTCGTAATCTGTAGTTCAGAGGTTCGAGTCCCGGCCGAGCCAGCGATGAGGTCTATCTCCGCAAAATTCCTCACCCGCTCTCGGTCAGTAGGGGACACCGATGCGCTTGGAAAGAACGTCGTCCGTCGGATGAAAAGAAAAGCCACGGCCCCATGTGCAAAACAGTCGTACCCTGTGCACTTAAAGAACACATTGGATGCCTTGACAAGAGATTACCATCTGTCTCCTTACAGCTGTCCAGTGGTTCTTCTTCCCCAATCTTCTTTGAGTCCTCAGGGTCCTTGTAACCTGGCCATTTGGGCGGGGGTGGCTCAGTCGGTAGCGCGCCAGGTTCGTAATCTATAGTTCTCAGCTGGGTCAGCGTTGAGATTTATCTCCGCAAAATTCCCCGCCCTGCCAACGGTCAGTAGGGGACACCGATGGACTTGGAAAGACCGCCGTCCGTCGGGTGGGACGTTAAGCAGTGGCCCCGTGTGCTGGAGAGAGCCATACCCTGTGCACGTTAAAGAACACGCTGGATGGCCTTGACGGGAGGCTACCATCTGTCTACCAACAGCTGTTCCAGTGGGTCTCCTCCCCAAAACTTCTCTGAGCCTTCAGGGTCCATGTGACCTGGCCATTTAGCCCATGGTGTGCATAAATATGCCGCTCAGAGGTAAAATAACCCAACCTGGCCATTTAGCTCGTTGTATGCAAAAAAAAGTGCCGCTCAGAGGTAAAAACAACGCAGAAATAACGACATGCTCCATCAATTCTTAAGAGTTCCATCAACAATTTAATCTCACACATCACCTCAACTAGCTTCACAGCTTCCAAGATAATTAAAATGGTAGACACACACCAAAGGATAACCATTCGAAGGCAGTGAAGCATTTCTCATTGGAGAATTTTCCTTACACTACCTCTCTGTATATTTATTGATTAGCAAGCCTACTTCGTTACCAAGCTTCATCAGGAGCAGAATAATAAAAGAGTTCGTTTGATCGACGTCATTCACCAAAATGGCCAAAATCGGCAACGTAATCTAAATCCGATATTTTCAATTTTTCTTTCTAATCTCTCCCAGAGTTTTACTCCTAAAGTTAGTCAATCACAAAAAAAATAAATAAAGAGGGGACAAAATTCCGTTTTGTCCCGTTTTAGTGATAAATGTTGGAACTACCACTGAAACTTCATATCAATACCAGAACAACACTCGGCGTTATTAGGCAAATTTCCCATTGAAAGCTTAAAAATAATACCCCCTCAAGCAGCTGCTTGCCACAGAGGTCTGACAGGAGCCTGTCAGTTTATATGCCAGAGTAGAAGGTCTGAGAGGATGGCAGGACCTCAGCAGAAAAACGACACAAACAGCCATGCCTTACCCGGGGCTTGAACCCAGGTCTCTTAGATCAGTAGCCAAGCGCGCTAACCACTCGGTCATGGGACGGCTAAAATAAGTACCCCCTCAAGCGGCTGCTTTCCACAGAGGTCTGACAGGAGCCTGTCAGTTTATATGCCACAGTAGAAGGTCTGAGAGGATGGCAGGCCCTCAGCAGAAAAACGACACAAACAGCCATGCCTTTCCCGGGGCTTGAACCCAGGTCTCTTAGATCAGTAGCCAAGCCTGCTCGCCGGCACTCCGCCAGTAGCGGACACCGATGTGCTTGGAAACACTGCCGTCCGTCGGATGGGATGATAAGCCGTGTCCGGTGTGAAGCGGAACCATACCCTGTGCACATTAAAGAACACGCTGGATGGCCTTGACGGGAGACTACAATCTGTCTATCAACTGCTGTCCAGTGGGTCTCTTCCCCCAACCTTCTAGGGTCTCCTCCCCATCCTTCTATGAGCCTTCGGGGTTCTTGTGACCTGTCCATGTAGCCTATTGTGTGCAAAAAAAGTGCTGCTCAGAAGTCACCTCAACCAACACAGTCAGAAAGTCACCCAACCCCCATAAATTTCTAAAACGCCCCTTTGGGAACCACGGGTTTAAAGTATAGAGTTGGGTTGTTTTACCTCTGAGCGGCACTTTTTTGCACACCATGGGCTAAATGGCCAGGTCACATGGACCCCGAAGGCTCAGAGAAGGTTGGGGGAGGGGACCCACTGGAACAGCTCTTGGGAGACAGATGGTAGCCTCCCGTCAAGGCCATCCAGCGTGTTCTTTAACGTGCACAGGGTATGGCTCTCCCGCACAAGGAGCCACGTCTTAACGTCCCATCCGACGGACGGCGGCCTTTCCAAGCGCATCGGTGTCCCCTACTGACCGTGGGCAGGGCGGGGAATTTTTGCGGAGATAAATCTCAACGCTGACCCAGCTGGGACTCGAACCTGGGAACTACAGATTACGAGCCTGGCGAGCTACCGACTGAACCACCCTCGCTCCTAAAGTATAGGGAATTACACCTCCAAATAAAGAGCTCAAAAAGAATAAATATCGCTACACTTGGATCTAGACAATTAAAGGACCATTTCCCTTCTTGTCTTCATCCTAAATAATTGCGAAATAGCGTGAATGATGATGCAGACAAGAGAGGAAGGAATCCTTCTGGAGGAAGTATCGACGATGGTAAAATCAATTGCGTATTTAGCCATGTTATTGAGAAAGAACATTTTTCCAAAAAGGACGTTGAAAACCTGACTCAGAAGAACGTTGACTAAGCTCTTCTAACTTGCATTTGTAAATTAATTTTAAGCGGGGTAATTAAACATGTGCTGTCGTTAAAAGGTTATTAAAGGTAATCGATTACAGAAAGAGATGAAGATGATTTTATCGTTCGAGATCCTCTTTTGGAAGGAATCAATTTTTGAAACAAAATGTTTCATTCTTTGAGAGATTTGCGAAAGAAAAGCAACTTCAGTTAGAAATCATAAATCAATGAGATAATTATCGGGCAAAGGCTTTAACAAGAAACGTAGAGTGCGTCACTTTTAAGTGAGGGGCGATTGGATGGAATTAAGATGAGAGGAATACGTGTGTCGTGAAACAGAGGCTATCCAGAAAGTCGAGAAATATTCTTCAGCGTAATTACTTCAATTAGGGGAAGGAAAAAAATAAATAAAAAAACTGTCGCTTCTTGCATTTAATTTTGTTCATTGTTTAAGTGTTGGAGTGTAAATAAGCTTCAAGATTTTAATTAGCATAAATCATACTAATCAGGTTTTTAATTGATAAATGTTTTCTTTTCCGAAAGAGCACGACATTGCGTTTATATTCTTTAACAATCAAAGATGATTATTTTTTCTCATTTTCCTAATTTTTAACCATTTAACAGTAGAAATTTGAACTAACCTATGATTCGGAAAATGCAAATAATAATACAGGCATACCTCATTTAGGGCTGAAGATGCGTTCCTGAAATCCAAGCGTTAAATGAAACAACGTTAAACGAGGCCTCATGTACACTACGTAGTTGGGAGGTGCGGCACTTTTATGCACACCATGGGCTAAATGGCCAGGTCACATGGATCCCGAAGGCTCAGAGAAGGTTGGGAGAGGGGACCCACTGGAACAGCTGTTGGGAGACAGATGGTAGCCTCCCGTCAAGGCCATCCAGCGTGTTCTTTAACGTGCACAGGGTATGGCTCTCCCGCACACGGTACCACGGCTTAATGTCCCATCCAAAGGACGGCGGCTTTCCAAGCCCATCGGTGTCCCCTACTGACCGTGGGCAGGGCGGGGAATTTTGCGGAGATAAATCTCAACGCTGACCCAGCTGGTACTCGAACCTGGGAACTAGAGATTACGAGCCTGACGCGCTACCGACTGAGCCACCCCCGCCCCAGTTTCAGTCCGTGATGCAGCAGAATTTAGAAGAGGGAGAATTTTACAATGTTTAATAAATCGCTTCAATCCATAATGCAGCTGATTTTGGAAGTTTGTGGATTATAAAAATTCACACGTTTTAAATATTCACACGTGTTCAGCAGAATAGTCGTTTCGTAAGGCATTATTATTTTGCAACATTCAATAGTTCCAAACCAAGTGAATCGCACCCAGAACAAGCAGAAGTGTTTGTGTTGCCAATTAATTTTATTAGTGCGAAAAAATCCGACAAGACTGTTACATCAACGTCCTTTTCTCCTGAAACATTGCATTCATCAATTACACGCAATGAGAGGAAACATCAGTCTGGATAGTCACGTGACACAGAAGCCTCCTCTTTCTCCTAGTAAAGCTTCGACTACAGGTACCCGTCCCTTTCTATGCTCGGAGCATCTTATACTCTCTAGAAAGATCCGAGAGTTCGTTGTCATCATCCGTCTCCAGTAATGGAGAACTTCAGAGCTGGAGAACATCTTTTCCTTTCTGTGTCGGTGTGTTTTGTCTGCGTGCTCGTGTGCGGTAGACACGAGACATATTCAGGGATTGAGGAGCGTCAGTCCGTCTCGCAGAAAACAATAAATGCCAGGAGGGAGTGGTGAGGAAGAGAAGGTAAAAATAGAGCGAAGGAAAGGAGTTCGCTCAAGGGGAAGTATGGTCCCCACGTAAATAATAGTTCATTGTTATTGATTCGCCGTGGTAACTTCAAAAAAGACATTCTTTGAATATTCTTTATAGGACATTTACCTGAACTTAAACGTGCACAGTGTATGGTTGTGTACGTTTAATTTTAATGCTCAAAATATGTCACCTTTCAAGTCGGAAAACAAACCTACAACTAATTTGTTAAAATTGAGTTCTTTAAATTCTTATTTTGTTAATTAATTAACAATGTGTGAAATACGATTTATATTATAGAGAGTTGGATTGGGACCATTGGACAATTGTTAAGAGACAGATGGCAGTCTCTTGTCAAGGAGGAGATTCAGCGTGTTCTTTAATGTGCACAAGGTTGTGTTGGGTTGTTTTACCTCTGAGAGGCACTTTTTTGAACACCATGGGCTAAATGGCCAGTTCACATGGACCCCGAAGGCTCAGAGAAGGTTGGGTGAGGGGACCCACTGGAACAGCTGTTGGTAGACAGATGGTAGCCTCCCGTCAAGGCCATCCAGCGTGTTCTTTAACGTGCACAGGGTATGGCTCTTCCGCACAAGGGGCCACGGCTTAACGTCCCATCCGACGGACGGCGGCCTTTCCAAGTCCATCAGTGTCCCCTACTGACCGTGGGCAGGGCGGGGAATTTTCCGGAGATAAATCTCAACGCTGACCCAGCTGGGACTCGAACCTGGGAACTACAGATTACGAGCCTGGTGTGCACAAGGTATGGCTCTCCTGCAAACGGGGCACGGATTTACTATCCATCCGATGGGCACAGCTTATTTCAAGCCCATCGGTGTCCCCTAATGATCGAGGTCAGGCAGGATGGGGAGTTTTGCGGAGATAAATCTCAAAGCTGGGTTGGTTGGTTGTTTTATCTCTAAGTGGCAGTTTTTTGCACACAGCTGGCTAAATGGCCAGGTCGCAATGATCCTGAGGGCTCAGACAAGGTTAGGCGAGGGGACTTACTGGAACTGTTGGGAGACAGATAATAGCCTCGTTTCAAGGGCCAGCCAGCGTGTACTTTAATGTGCACAGGGTATGGCTCTGTCCTGCATATGGGACCACGACTTGACGTTCCATCAGAGTAATGGAGCGTTTCCAAGCCCATCGGTGTCCCCTACTTACCGAGAGCAGGGCCGGGACTTTTGGGGAGATAAGTCTTAACCACCGTCCCGTGGCCGAGTGGTTAGCGCGCTTGGCTACTGATCTACGGGACCTGGGTTCGAGCCCCGGGTAAGGCATGGATGTTCGTGTTGTTTTCTGCTGAGCTCCTGCCATCATCTCAGATCTTCTACTGTGGCATATAAACTCACTCCTGTCAGACCTCTGTGGCAAGCAGCTACTTGAGGGGGTATTTATTTATTTTTATTTAAGTCTTAACGTTGGCTTAGGTTAACACGAACCTGGGAACTGCAGATTACGAGCCTGGCGCGCTATCAAATCGGCTCCCCTTATAAAGAGGTACGATTTAAATCACAACCCAATATACCATACATTTTCAAAGTTACCGTGGGTGTAAATGTAATAAACAAGTTTCAGTTCAAATGCAACAGATGCTGAAATCTCCACCACCGTCTTGAAGACAAGCATCCATCTCTTGTTACGGTTCTCTTGCAACTTTTCGAAGAGTTTGTTTCCAGGTGCCGTCAACAGTTAACTCTGTTTAATGTTATGTTTAGGTTCTTGCTTCATGGGGCTGTTGCGATAGATTCTTTGCTTAAGGTATCCCTACATAAGTCAGGTGATGTGAGGTCTGGGGATCGTGTTTGCCAAAGGCTACTCTCGACAATGCGCTCAGTTGGGTTGTTGGGTTGTTTTACCTCTGAGCGGCAATTTTTTGCACACCATGGGCTAAATGGCCAGGTCACAAGGACCCCGAAGGCTCAGAAAAGGTTGGAAGAGAAGACCCACTGGAACAGCTGTTGGGAGACAGATGGTAGCCTCCCGTCAAGGCCATCCAGCGTGTTCTTTAACGTGCACAGGGTATGGCTCTCCCATACACGGGGCCATGGCTTAACGTCTCATCCGACGGACGGCGGCCTTTCCAAGCCCATCGGTGTCCCCTACTGACCGTGGGCAGGGCGGGGAATTTTGCGGAGATAAATCTCAACGCTGACCCAGCTGGGACTCGAACCTGGGAACTACAGATTACGAGCCTGGCGCGCTACCGACTGAGGCACCCCCGTCCCACAATGCGCTCAGAAAAGAAGTCTTGCAAAAAAAGCCGTCGTATTCACAGTATGGACGGTCGTCCCATCCTGTTGAAACCTAGTATTGTTACTAGCTTTCCCCTAAAAACGTAATGCTGTTGTTGTTTATTTCCGTTATTTAAAAACTTTGTTCTTTGGGTTGCGTTTTAAATGATACACATTGTATATTGATTATACGACACCTGAAACCAATGTATTCATGAAATCTCATAAGTTCTGTTAGCCGAAAAAAAAAGTTTAATGAGGCGGAGTTGATTCAGTCAGTAGCGCACCAAGTTTGTAATCTGCAGTTCCCAGGTTCGAGTCGCAGCTGGGCAAGCGCTGAGATATATCTCCGCAAAACTCCCTGTCCACGGTTAATAACGGACACCGATTGGCTTGGAAAGGCCGCCGTCCGTCGGATACGACTTTAAGCCCTTGTCTCTTGTGATGGAGAGCCATATCTTTTGGTTTCCCCGCCCTGCCCACGGTCAGTAGGGGACACCGATGGGCTTGGAAAGGCCGCCGTCCGTCGGATGGGACGTTAAGCCGTGGTCCCATGTGCGGGAGAGACATACCCTGTGCACGTTAAAGAACACGCTGGATGGCCTTGACGGGAGGCTACCATCTGTTTCCCAACAGCTGTTCCAGTGGGTCCCCTCCCCCAAGCTTCTCTGAGCCTTCGGGGTCCTTGTGGCCTGGCCATTTAGCCCATTGTGTGCAAAAATGTGCCGCTCAGAGGTAAAACAATCCAATCCAATCCAAGCCATACCTTTTGCACGTTAAAGAACACGCTGGATGGCCTTGACGGAAGGCTACCATCTGTCTCTCAACAGCTGACCAATGGGTCCTTTCCCTCACCTTTTCTGAGCCCTTGGGGGTCCTAATTACCTGTCCATTTAGCCCATTGTGTGCAAAAAATGTACCCCTCAGAGGTAAAACAACCCAAAATTTGAATCAAAATTAACAGTTTTTTTTAAAAAAATAGTAAAAAAAGAGAGAGAACAAATTAATGTACCTAATATTTTATCCCCTTTACATATGAAACATTATAGCTAAATATTTTACATTTTTTTTTTATGAAACCCATGCAACATTTTACAAAAACGACGTGGAAACATTTATCAGGAAAACTTGTTTTTCATTCTCTTCAGTGTTATTTCGAAAGATATTCATTTTAATTTATAAGCTCCTTCTAAAAGGAAACGAGCTTATTTCTCCCTTTGTCCAAGGGTTGTAGATATTCAATTTTATTTCTTTTTAGAGCTGAATTAAAAATTCATTTTGGGTTGGAGAAGCATTGACTAAATGTAACGAGTCGCATTATCTTAATTTATCGATAGTTTCAAATAACACCATTAATGGTGGAAACTTTTGGAAAAAGCCAAGACTTTAGAGGAATATTTGATGCGAATTTTAACTGTTTTTTTTTGCGTCTGGTTCAGTGGAAGATGTTCAGACTTCCACTGGGGAATGCAAATATCGGCTAGTGACGTCATATGGCTTTCGATTCCCATTCTGCATTGAAAAAATGCCAGATGATATGGCATTCGTTAAAAAGAAATCGAAGTTCAAAATGTTTTTACCGTTTTCCATTGTAAGTTCGATATTCCGTTCAAGAATTTTAGTATCAATACGGCATTTGATTTTTGAGTTTTTTATTTTTCCTCGCAAAGGTTTCGATTTTGAAACATTTTTTGTACGTTGGGTTGTTTTACCTCTGAGCAGCTCTTTTAATAATAATAATAATCTTTATTTTATTCCGCCAGTCAGTAATATACATTTATATAACAATATACATCTACATATCATAATTATCTAATAACAATTGATACATGCATGAGAAAAATCGAGAAGTGAAATAGCTGAGAAATATCAATTGCATCAGAAAAGGTAAATAACAATCGTAATAAATATTAGTGATTAATAGAAAAGGCGAAACTAAAAAGGAGAGCATAGTAAAATAAATAAATACCCCCTCAAGCAGCTACTTGCCACAGAGGTCTGACAGGAGCCTGTCAGTTTATATGCCATAGTAGAAGATCTGAGAGGACGGCAGGACCTCAGCAGAAAAACGACACATACATCCATGCCTTACCCGGGGCTCGAACCCAGATCAGTAGCCAAGCGCGCTAACCACTCGGCCATGAGACGGCAAGAGCATAGTAAGCTGACGCTTATTTTTAGTTAATGCTCCCTATTTCCTTTAAAGTTCAATTATGACAACAGTAAAGTATACAATAATTCAAATAGTACAATAATTCAAGAGTATAAAAGGTCAAATGGTTATGAGACATATTACACTGATACATAGAAGAAGGTTTCATTGCTTTGTAAGAAGAAACGTTCTACTTTTGATTTTAAAGATTTTGCATTTTTAACATCATCAGGAAATTCAGACCAAATTTTTACTGCATTGTATTTGATAGATCTCTGCCCAATTGACAATCGACACATAGGTATTCTCAGATCCTCTCTATGACGTGTTTCGTAATTTTGAAAATTCGAAAGACTCTGAAAATAGTCTTTAAATCTATCCAATTTAATCAATCTCATTGTAATCGAATACACAAAATTTCCTGATATCAGTTTGTAATTATTATAGACATTAAGAATTTTAACCTCAGAAAATTTTTGTGCACAAAAATGGACTAAATGGCCAGGTCACAAGGGCCCCGAGGGCTCAGAGAAGGTTGGGGGAGAGACTCACTGCACAGCTGAGGAGACAGATGGAGGCCATCCAGCGTGTTCTTTAACGTGCACGGGGATGGCTCTCCGATACACGGAGCCACGGCTTAACGTCTCATCCGACGGACGGCGGTTTTTCCAAGCCCATCGGTGTTCCCTACTGACAGAAGGTAAGGCGAGAAGTTTTGCGGAGATAAATCTGAACCCTTGCCCAGGTGGGACTCGAACCTGGAAAATGCAGATTACAAGCCTGGCGCGCTACAGCGTGAGCTACCCCCTCCCCGCCATTGGGGTCTTTGTGACCTGGCCATTACCGTTACAATTGTGTAAACAAAAGTGCCGCTCCGAGTCCAAAGAACATCCCAACTCTTTTTCAATTGATGGAAGACACGAATGCTAAGAAATATTTCAAACTTTTCACACCCTATACGGGAACACTAAATACAAAAATATTTTTGATTAACAGTAAATTGCTAAATACAGGTAACCCCAGTTTAACGTGGGAAATGCATTCCGGGGACCCCCGCGTTAAACTTTTTTTTTTATAATTTATTTGTTTTTTTTGCATATCTTACTGATTTTTGATTTTTTTTTTCTTTGTAATGTAATAAACGTTTTATTTCAACAAAAATAATTATATTTCGCAGTTTTCATGAAAAGGTTCATAAATGCAAAAATAATTACTGGTGTTTTCTCTACGTATTTGATTTTAAGATTTTTTTTTAAAAGACGTTGGGGCTTTAAAAAAGTTCTTGACATGCATCTGCAGAACAATTGCACTTACCTCAACAAAACTATTATTCTCCTTCAAAGGACTCCCATGCAACATCTGCGAAATGTTGCAGATGTCTTCGCCAATTCTGGAACGCTTGGTGATGCAGTCGCTCAAAAAAATATCCGAACACTATGGTTGATTAAAGAATTCAGAAAAAATATCTGGCAACGACTTTTTTTTAGAAATTAGTGATCTGGCAACCTTCACGTGACACGAACGTTGCCAGATCACTGATTTCTAAAAAAGCCGTTGCCAGATATTTTTTCTGAATTCGGTAATCAATCATTTTCGGATATCTTTTCGGATATTTTTTTGAGCGACTGTAGGAGGTCATATTATTTTGATACTAGATCGTGTGGGCTCACTCACGGAAATATTGAGCGTGTGCAGTTACCGTTCACAGCAAACTGGAGCGTGTGCAGTAACTGCACACGCTCCAGTTTGCTGTGAACGGTAACTGGAGCGTGTACAGTTGCTGCACACGCTCCAGATATTTTTCCTGAATTCTGTAATCACGTGACACAAAGGTTGCCAGATCACTAATTTGTAAAAAAAGTCGTTGCCAGATATTTTTTCTGAATTCTTCTATCAACCATAGTGTTCGGATATTATTTTGAGCGACTGTACTCCTGTTGGAGAAATACTGTACTCCGCAACTCTGAATGAATCCATTTGTAAGTTCTTGCACTCTTGAAAAAAGGGTGCAAGAACCACCTCCAGCAAATCCCTTTTTAAATTTTGGAAACAACCAAAAATCGCTTAATGCAAGATCGTGAATATGCAGGATGGAGGTCTTTGATTCTTCCCTGCTCCAGTTAGCTGTAACTTGCCGGGATTTCTAGGTTGGGTTGTTTTACCTCTGAGCGGCACTTATTTTTGCACACCATGGGCTAAATGGCAAGGTCACATGGACCCCGAAGGATCAGAGGAGGTTGGGGGATGGACCCACTGGAACATCTGTTGGGAGACAGATGGTAGCGTTGTTGTTTGGGTTGTTTTACCTCTGAGCGGCACTTTTTTGCACACCATGGGCTAAATGGCCAGGTCACATGGACCCCGAAGGCTCAGAGAAGGTTGGGGGAGGGGACCCAATGGAACAGCTGTTGGGAGACAGATGGTAGCCTCCCGTCAAGGCCATTCAGTGTGTTCTTTAACGTGCACAGGGTATGGCTCTCCCGCACACGGGGCCACGGCTTAACGTCCCATCCGACGGACGGCGGCCTTTCCAAGTCCATCGGTGTCCCCTACTGACCGTGGGCAGGGTGGGGAATTTTGCGGAGATAAATCTCAACGCGGACCCAGCTGGGACTCGAACCTGGGAATTACAGATTACGAGCCTGGAGCGCTACCGACTGAGCCACCCCCGCCCCAACAGATGGTAGCCTCCCGTCAAGGTCATCCAGTGTGTTCTTTAACGTGCATAGGGTATGGCTCTCCCGCACACGGGGCCACGGCTTAACGTCCCATCCGACGGATGGCGGCCTTTCCAAGCCCATCGGTGTCCACTACTGACCGTGGGCAGGGCGGGGAATTATGCGGATATAAATCTCAACGCTGACCCAGCTGGGACTCGAACCTGAGAACTACAGATTACGAGCCTGGCGCGCTACCGACTGAGCCACCCCCGCCCCTCCGGGATTTGTGAGCACTGGCATTGTCATAAAAGAGAACCCTTGACACGCTTGTTGTTGGAGGCTGCTCCTTCATCTCCTTAAATATTTTGGGTAAAACAATGTAGTATTGGCCACTTATAATCATTTCGTAAGGTAAGGTGCTACCAGTCCTCGGTAATTGATAAAGATTGTGAACATCCTCTTCCTTGAGCGAAAGTCTTGTCGGAGGATTTGGTGATGTCGGAGATTCATCTTCCAGAACCCAAACATAGTTGTCGATCTTTCTGAGAGTTTTATAATAATAAAACCTCATATCATCACGTGTTCCCAGGTTTGAGTCCCAGGTGAGCCGGGGGTGGCTCAGTCGGTAGCGCGCCAGGCTCGTAATCTGTAGTTCCCAGGTTCGAGTCCCAGCTGTGTCAGCGTTGAGATTTATCTCCGCAAAATTCCCCGCCCTGCCCACGGTCAGTAGGGGACACCGATGGGCTTGGACAGGCCGCCGTCCGTCGAATGGGACGTTAAACCGTGGTCCCGTGTGCGGGAGAGCCATACCCTGTGCACGTTTAAGAACACGCTGGATGGCCTTGACGGGAGGCTACCATCTGTCTCCCAACAGCTGTTCCAGTGGGTCCCCTCCCCCAACCTTCTCTGAGCCTTCGGGGTCCATGTGACCTGGCCATTTAGCCCATGGTGTGCAAAAAAAGTGCCGCTCAAAGGTAAAACAACCCAACCCAGCTGAGCCAGCGTTGAGATTTATCTCCGCAAAACTCCCCGCCCTGCCCACGATCAGTAAGGGACACCGATGGGCTTGGAAAGGCCGCCGTTCGTCGGATGGGACGTTAAGCCATGGCTCCGTGTGTGGGAGAGCTCTACCCTGTGCACGTTGAAGAACACACTGGATGTTTCACAGACACATTCGTGTCACGTGACAAGAAGGTTGCGAGATCACTAATTTCTAAAATAATCGTTGCCAGATATTTTTTCTGAATTCTGTAATCAACCATAGCGTTCGGATATTTTTTTGAGCGACTGTACTAAAATAAAAAAGTGAACTAAAAACCTCCTTAAACGGGAGTTACTTGCAATATCCTTTTTTTTTAAATTGTTTCCATGTTGAGAATATGTAATAAATTCGAAATTATTAAATTAATTTTTAAAAATTTTATTTCCGTTCCACTTACTATTCCTTTCATTTTCATCGTTTTTAATTTTTCGTGGGAGAAGTTGCTTTCCTAGACAAAAGGAAACCGTAATATCGTTTTCCAAACGTCATTAGGTGAACCAAATTAATTCAGAAAATGAAAAAGTTGTCAGTTAAATGGTTTCGCATTCGAATTCCGTTCGCTTCAAATTTCCCCATTCGCCAACATCTGATTTTGATTTTCTATCTTCCTCCGCTCTCCATCACTCAGCTCTCGGATGCTGAGAGATGATGAGAGGATCGGTTTCCATAGGATTTCAAAAGAGCATCTCTACGGCTTCTGTCTTTTCTCGGATTGCATTCAATATCGTTTTCCTCTCAAAAGAAAAGCCACGAAAGATGAAACTGCTTCGCATTTCATTTCTTCCAATGCATACATTTGATCTCCAATCTCAAAAGAATTGGAGAAAAGATGAAATGAATATCTCACCATTTTGGGATTTAATGTCGAGATGGAATTTCATTCCCGTTTTCTTTCTTGATCAGCTTTAAAAGAATTTTTGCCAACAGATTATGCTCTGATGTATCATCTTGAAATTTGAGGTTCGTTCGAAACTCCATTTCTCTTGCTTTTGAGAGTGAAACGCGAAACAGAGTATACACTCGATTATCCGTACCTCTATTATCCGGATTGCATGGCACTCTTTGAAAAATCGTTCACCGTGTTGTGTTTGTGTTGTTTTACCTCTGAGCGGCACTTTTTTGCACACCATGGGCTAAATGGTAAGGTTACATGGACCCCGAAGGCTCAGAGAAGGTTGGGGGAGGGGACCCACTGGAACAGCTGTGGGGAGACAGATGGTAGCCTCCCGTCAAGGCCATCCAGTGTTCTTTAACGTACACAGGGTATGGCTCTCCCGCACACGAGAACACGGCTTAACGTCCCATCCGACGGACGGCGGCCTTTCCAAACCCATCGGTGTCCCCTACTGACCGTGGGCAGGGTGGGGAGTTTTGCGGAGATAAATCTCAACGCTGACCCAGCTGGGACTGGAAGCTGGGAACTACAGATTACGAGTCTGGCGCGCTACCGACTAAGCCACCCCCGCTCCGTTCGCCGTGCATTTATTTGGAAACACAATAGCTCGAGACGTTGTCCATATAGAAATCGGGTTTCAAGATAGGAGCGCAGCACTTGATGTGTGGAAATTTAATTGTGATTTCTCACATTTAAGAATTGTTATTAATTCTGTATGTAATAGAGTCGGTTTGGTGATAAAGAGAGATAAAACTAAAGTGATGAAAATTGGTCAGGCAGGCTGTGGTTCAGTTAATCTGAATGGTTGGAATCTTGAAAATCAGAGTTTATTATCTTGGGAGTTTAATTATCAGTTTAAATTATTCAGTTTAATTATTTTGGGATCAATGCAACAGCTTTCTGGTGATGTGCAGCATGAGATTAACAGACGAATAGGAATTGTCTCTGGGACTTTTAGGAATCTATGGAGAGTGTGGAAAAATAGGCATATACACCTAAAGACTAAAATTAGACTGTAAAATAGTTTAGTTCTTTCTAGGGTAGGGGCGGGGGTGGCTCAGTCGGTAGCGCGCCAGGCTCGTAATCTGCAGTTCCCAGGTTCGAGTCGCAGCTGGGTCAGCGTTGAGATTTATCTCCGCAATACTCCCGCCCTGCCCACGGTCAGTAGAGGACACCGATGGGCTTGGAAAGGACGCCGTCCGTCCGATGGGACGTTAAGCCCTGGCCCCGTGTGCGGGAGAGCCATACCCTGTGCACGTTAAAGAACACGCTGGATGGCCTTGACGGAAGGCTACCATCTGTCTCCCAACAGCTGTTCCAGTGGGTCCCCTCTCCCAACCTTCTCTGAGCCCTCGGGGTCCTTGTGACCATGGCCGTTTAGCCCATGGTGTGCAAAAAAGTGCCGCTCAGAGGTAAAACAACCCAACCCAACTTTCTAGGGTAAGTTATAGTAGTGAAACCTGGACGCTTTGTAGCTTATCATCTCCTTGCACTATTTGTTTTTTGCATATTTTATTGTTTTTTTCATATTTTTCATTTTCTTAACAGGTAACTCGATTCTTTTGATTCTAGATGTTTACGCAGTATCTTGGGTATTAGATGGTTCAACTTTATAAATAATGAAGTGGTTAGGCAATGTAGTCGGCAACCTCCTCTGAGCAGCATATTGTGCAGAGAGAGACTCTGTTGGTTTGGCCATGTTGGCCGTATGGATAATTATAGATTGGTGAATAGGGTTATGAACAATGTGCCTAAAGGCTTCAGAAAGAGGGGGAAACCAAGGATGCGGTGGGAAGACAATGTCAAACAGGACCTTGTTAGAATTGGTGTGCAGTGGCCAGATGCAGCAGATATAGCTCAGATAGATGTGCTTGGAGAACTAAATTGCACGGTCTGGTTGAACCTCCGTAGCTCATGGCTGCTTGAGAATGATGATGATGATGACGAATTTTTCACTTTATTTGTATAATTTCTCAAAATTTAATTAGTTAAGTATTTTTTGTTGTAATACGTTTTTCAATATACAATGAAAAAAATTATGTGTACTGTCGCTCAAAAAAGTATCCGAACACTATGGTTGATTACAGAATTCAGAAAAAACATCTGGCAACGATTTTTTTAGAAATTAGTGATCTGGCAACCTTGGTGTTACGTGACACGAAAGTTGCCAGATCACTAATTTCTTAAAAAATCGTTATACATATTCCTGTTTTATTTGAAATTGATTAGGATTTTCGATAATCCAGACTACCTACTTCTTCATATATCCCCATTTATTCCAGATAATTGATTTTTACTGCATCTAAAAAATAATGCTTTTTTTTCATTATTCTTTTGCTTTGTATCGTTTAATCATGTATTATATCGTTTAATCTTTGGAGATGGGACCTAAAGCTTTGGTCCCTTATGCGAGAGAAAAGTGTTGTGCATGTTAAAGAAGTCCCTTATGCGAGAGAAAAGTGTTGTGCATGTTAAAGAAGTCCCTTATGCGAGAGAAAAGTGTTGTGCATGTTAAAGAAGTCCCTTATGCGAGAGAAAAGTGTTGTGCATGTTAAAGAAGTCCCTTATGCGGGAGAAAAGTGTTGTGCATGTTAAAGAAGTCCCTTATGCGAGAGAAAAGTGTTGTGCATGTTAAAGAAGTCCCTTATGCGAGAGAAAAGTGTTGTGCATGTTAAAGAAGTCCCTTATGCGAGAGAAAAGTATTGTGCATGTTAAAGAAGTCCTACAGTATCCTGTATTCAAGGCGTTCAAAAAGAGGACATCGATGGGCTTGACAAAGGCAGCCGTCCGTCGGACAGGAAATTAAGCTTCGGGCCCGTATGCATGAGAATTATGCCCTATACAGTTAAAGAACGCGATTAATGGCCTTGACGGGAGACTTCAGCTCTCCAGTGAATCCTCTTCTGAATTTCTTCTGTGAACCTTTGGGGTCTTTGCAACCTGGCCATTTTGCTCATTGAGTACAGAAACGAGCTCTCAGAGGTATAAAAAAACGAACCCACACTCGAACATCAATATGTAACGATGATTTAATGAGCAGATGACTAACGAAACGAAGAAAAGTTCTTTCAGATGCACTGATTTACATACGTATTAAAATCAATTCTCATTTCAATTTCTAAAGTAACAACGAATGGCCATGCAAAACTTTTCTGTGGTTGACAGATGTATCTGATGAAAGGGGACATCAGCTGATTGAATTTTGTATCCTCAGAGGAAGATTCACAATTTCAATGTTTATTACCATGCCGCAACTCTTAAGCAAGTTTCAGAAATGTTAGACTTCCAAGAAATAAAGAAAACTAATTTATTTATGCATGTGGTTCCTGTTAGCTGCAGACCTGCAGACTTGGTCGAAGAAGAATTTCAGAAGGAAAACTGATTACGTTTTCGAATAGTGGTTTTTTTTTTTTAATATATTTTGTTATTTTCGGAAAATAGATTTAATGGGTTATTATTTATTTAGACTGGTTTGTGGAATTCTCTGCCGCAGACAGCGAGTACCAGCTGAGATTTCAATGTAACTGAATTAAAAAAGATGACAGAAATAATTAACTTTCGAGCGCAATGATCCTCTTAGTCCCTATTTAAGAAAAAAAAAATCACATTAAAACTGAAGCGATTTCTCTTTGACGAAAATAAAATAATTCCGAATATCATTGTTTATTATTATTATGTCTGGTACTTCGTGATAACTTGGGTATTTTCTTTTAATTATATTATATACGTTTCGCATTTTCCTTACAAAAACCAATTTGAAGCAATGCTTGGAAGATTGTTTTGAAATTTTGAAACTAGAAATTGATTCTGCTCAGAAGATTATTGAATTAATTAAGAAGGATAAGATTTTGATATCTCTTGCTTCTTAATTTAATCACAACTGATGCCTTATATAAGATTCAGACAATTGCGTTAGAAGAATTCAGTAAAAAAATTCACTTAATATCACAGCGAATCCTTCTATGCACTGAATCTGAGGTCGCTACGGTTATTATTTCTCCAATTTAGTGACTGATTATTAATCGCATTAAGATTGAGTAAACAAAACCATTCCCGAGGCACTTACCACGAAGATATGTTTCTTTTTAAATTAATTACTAGAGCTGAGGATTCATCAACTATGAGGAAGACGAGATCATGACAGAAAAGGAATATATATTTGTTTGTTTTTTCAGTTTCCACGATTAGAACCCGTGTATTTTTTTTTCAGCTCCTTTAGTATTTTTTCTTCCCAACTTCTCTTTTTCTAAATCAAGTTCCTTTCTTTTTATTCTCTTTTCTTTTGATTTCCTATTCAATTCATTTTGGTTGCAATTCAATTTCATTAGTTCTTTTTAATCTCAATTCACCTCGCTCCCCCCCCCCCCCCCCGCTTTTTTTAAACTCAACTGTCTTTGTATTGCTTTTCAGCAACAATTTTCGTCTCTTTTTTTATCCTCAACATATTTGCATTTTTTTCTCAGTTCTTTTGCCTTTTTTTCCTTCTCTAACTTTCTTTAAGTTCCCTATTTCCGCTGAACTCCTTTTGCATTCATTTTCTGCTTGCATTCCTTATTTGACTCAAACAACTCTTCATACCTTTTTTTTTTCACCCAAATACTGTTTAATTTCTTCTTTTTAAACTCCTTTTGTATTCCGCTCTCAATTTTTTGCCTTCATTTTATTATTCAATTATCTTTATATTTTTAGTTTGTTCAGCTCATTTTGCATTTCTTATTCAACTCGGTTTGCAGTCTCATTTTTCTTTTCTCATTCAAGCAATTCTGCATTCGTTTTCAGTAAAATAATTTTACATTCCTCGGTTTTGCTAAATCTTTGTTTTTCATTTTTTTCACTCATGGATTTTACAATTTTTTTGGTAAATCCGATTGCGCTATTTTCACTCACATACATTTATTAGTCCAAAATAGTTCTCTTTCTCCTCATTTGCATTTGCATTCCTTTAAAATTCAGTTCCTTAAACATTTTTTATTTCCTTTGCATTTACTTTTCATCTACATTTGAAATAATTTTCTGATAAATTCCTTTGTATGCTTCATTTCTCCTCAACTTCCTTGTTTTTTTTATTTCTCGTCGAATTTCTTTTGCATTTTTATTTCTTCTTAACTCTTTTTATATTTTATATTTTTCTTCAAATTTCAGTTGTATTTTTATTTCCCCTCAACTCTCGTTGTATTCTTCATGTCTACTCATTTTCCTTTTTATTCTTTATATTTTTGATCATTTTTTTGCATTTCTTATTTCTCCTCAGCTCTTTTTGTAGTCTTTATATCTCCTCAACTGCCCTCATATCCTTTTCTCCTCCTCAATTTTCTTTATATTCTTTATTCTTTACTCAGATTTGCTTTGCATTTTTATTTCTCTTCAACTCCTTTTGTATTCTTCATTTTTCCTAAACTTCTTTGGTTTTATTTTATTTCTCGTCAGATTTCTTTTGCATCTTTATTTCTTTTCAACACTCTTTGTATTTTTTATTTTTTTCCCGAAATTTCATTTGAAAATTTATTTCTCCTCGACTCTCTCTGCATTCTTTATTTGTCCCCAGTTTCCTTTGTATTCATTTGTCCTCAGTTTTCTTTGTATTCATTTGTCTTCAGTTTCCTTTCTATTCATTTGTCCTCAGTTTCCTTTGTATTCATTTGTCCTCAATTTCCTTTGTATTCATTTGTCCTCAGTTTACTTTGTATTCATTTGTCCTCAGTTTCCTTTGTATTCATTTGTCCTCAGTTTCCTTTGTATTCATTTGTCCTCAGTTTTCTTTGTATTCATTTGCCTTCAGTTTCCTTTGTATTCATTTGTCCTCAGTTTCCTTTGTATTCATTTGTCCTCAGTTTCCTTTGTATTCATTTGTCTTCAGTTTCCTTTGTATTCATTTGTCTTCAGTTTCCTTTGTATTCATTTGTCGTCAGTTTCCTTTCTATTCATTTGTCCTCAGTTTCCTTTTATTCATTTGTCCTCAGTTTCCTTTGTATTCATTTGTCGTCAGTTTCCTTTGTATCCATTTGTCCTCAGCTTCCTTTGTATTCATTTGTCCTCAGTTTCCTTTGTATTCATTTGTCCTCAGTTTCCTTTGTATCCATTTGTCCTCAGTTTCCTTTGTATTCGTTTGTCCTCAGTTTCCTTTGTATTCATTTGTCCTCAGTTTCTTTTGTATTCATTTGTCCTCAGTTTCTTTTGTATTCATTTGTCATCAGTTTCCTTTGTATCCATTTGTCGTCAGTTTCCTTTGTATTCATTTGTTCTCAGTTTCCTTTGTATACATTTGTCCTCAGTTTCCTTTGTACCCATTTGTCCTCAGTTTCCTTTGTATCCATTTGTCCTCAGTTTCCTTTGTATCCATTTGTCCTCAGCTTCCTTTGTATTCATTTGTCCTCAGTTTTCTTTGTATTCATTTGTCTTCAGTTTTCTTTGTATTCATTTGTCCTCAGTTTCCTTTGTATTCATTTGTCCTCAATTTCCTTTTTATTCATTTGTCGTCAGTTTCCTTTGTATTAATTTGTTTTCAGTTTCCTTTGTATTCATTTGTCGTCAGTTTCCTTTCTATTCATTTGTCCTCAGTTTCCTTTTATTCATTTGTCCTCAGTTTGCTTTGTATTCATTTGTCCTCAGTTTCCTTTGTATCCATTTGTCCTCAGCTTCCTTTGTATTCATTTGTCCTCAGTTTCCTTTGTATTCATTTGTCCTCAGTTTCCTTGTATCCATTTGTCCTCAGTTTCCTTTGTATCCATTTGTCCTCAGTTTCCTTTGTATTCGTTTGTCCTCAGTTTCCTTTGTATTCATTTGTCCTCAGTTTCTTTTGCATTCATTTGTCCTCAGTTTCTTTTGCATTCATTTGTCATCAGTTTCCTTTGTATCCATTTGTCCTCAGCTTCCTTTGTATTCATTGTCCTCAGTTTCCTTTGTATTCATTTGTCCTCAGTTTCCTTTGTATCCATTTGTCCTCAGCTTCCTTTGTATTCATTTGTCCTCAGTTTCCTTTGTATTCATTTGTCCTCAGTTTCCTTGTATCCATTTGTCCTCAGTTTCCTTTGTATCCATTTGTCCTCAGTTTCCTTTGTATTCGTTTGTCCTCAGTTTCCTTTGTATTCATTTGTCCTCAGTTTCTTTTGCATTCATTTGTCCTCAGTTTCTTTTGCATTCATTTGTCATCAGTTTCCTTTGTATTCATTTGTCGTCAGTTTCCTTTGTATTCATTTGTTCTCAGTTTCCTTTGTATACATTTGTCCTCAGTTTCCTTTGTACCCATTTGTCCTCAGTTTCCTTTGTATCCATTTGTCCTCAGTTTCCTTTGTCCTCAGTTTCCTTTGTATCCATTTGTCCTCAGCTTCCTTTGTATTCATTTGTCCTCAGTTTTCTTTGTATTCATTTGTCTTCAGTTTTCTTTGTATTCATTTGTCCTCAGTTTCCTTTGTATTCATTTGTCCTCAATTTCCTTTTTATTCATTTGTCCTCAGTTTTCTTTGTATTCATTTGTCTTCAGTTTCCTTTGTATTCATTTGTCCTCAGTTTCCTTTGTATTCATTTGTCGTCAGTTTCCTTTGTATTCATTTGTCTTCAGTTTCCTTTGTATTCATTTGTCTTCAGTTTCCTTTCTATTCATTTGTCCTCAGTTTCCTTTTATTCATTTGTCCTCAGTTTCCATTGCATTCATTTGTCCTCAGTTTCCATTGCATTCATTTGTCCTCAGTTTTCTTTGTATTCATTTGTCCTCAGTTTACTTTGTATTCATTTGTCCTCAGTTTCCTTTGTATTCATTTGCCCTCAGTTTCCTTTGCATCCATTTGTCCTCAGTTTCCTTTGTATTCATTTATCCTCAGTTTCCTTTGTATCCATGTCCTCAGTTTCCTTTGTATCCATTTGTCCTCAGTTTCCTTTGTATTCGTTTGTCCTCAGTTTCCTTTGTATTCATTTGTCCTCAGTTTCTTTTGTATTCATTTGTCATCAGTTTCCTTTGTATTCATTTGTCCTCAGTTTCTTTTGTATTCATTTGTCATCAGTTTCCTTTGTATTCATTTGTCCTCAGTTTCCTTTGTATTCATTTGTCCTCAGTTTCCTTTGTATCCATTTGTCCTCAGTTTCCTTTGTATTCATTTGTCGTCAGTTTCCTTTGTATCCATTTGTCGTCAGTTTCCTTTGTATTCATTTGTCGTCAGTTTCCTTTGTATTCATTTGTCGTCAGTTTCCTTTGTATCCATTTGTCCTCAGCTTCCTTTGTATTCATTTGTCCTCAGTTTCCTTTGTATTCATTTGTCCTCAGTTTCCTTTGTATCCATTTGTCCTCAGTTTCCTTTGTATCCATTTGTCCTCAGTTTCCTTTGTATCCATTTGTCCTCAGTTTCCTTTGTATCCATTTGTCCTCAGTTTCCTTTGTATCCATTTGTCCTCAGTTTCCTTTGTATTCGTTTGTCCTCAGTTTCCTTTGTATTCATTTGTCATCAGTTTCCTTTGTATTATTTGTCCTCAGTTTCCTTTGTATTAATTTGTCCTCAGTTTCCTTTGTATCCATTTGTCCTCAGTTTCCTTTGTATTCATTTGTCGTCAGTTTCCTTTGTATTCATTTGTCCTCAGTTTCCTTTGTATTCATTTGTCCTCAGTTTCCTTTGTATTCATTTGTCGTCAGTTTCCTTTGTATCCATTTGTCCTCAGCTTCCTTTGTATTCATTGTCCTCAGTTTCCTTTGTATTCATTTGTCCTCAGTTTCCTTTGTATCCATTTGTCCTCAGCTTCCTTTGTATTCATTTGTCCTCAGTTTCCTTTGTATTCATTTGTCCTCAATTTCCTTTGTATTCATTTGTCCTCAGTTTCCTTTGCATTCATTTGTCCTCAGTTTTCTTTGTATTCATTTGTCCTCAGTTTCCTTTGTATTCATTTGTCCTCAGTTTCCTTTGTATTCATTTGTCCTCAGTTTTCTTTGTATTCATTTGTCGTCAGTTTCCTTTGTATTCATTTGTCTTCAGTTTCCTTTGTATTCATTTGTCTTCAGTTTCCTTTGTATTCATTTGTCCACAGTTTTCTTTGTATTCATTTGTCCTCAGTTTCCTTTGTATTCATTTGTCCTCAGTTTCCTTTGCATTCATTTGTCCTCAGTTTCCTTTGTATCCATTTGTCCTCAGTTTCCTGTGTATTCATTTGTCCTCAGTTTCCTTTGTATCCATTTGTCCTCAGTTTCCTTTGTATCCATTTGTCCTCAGTTTCCTGTGTATTCATTTGTCCTCAGTTTCCTTTGTATCCATTTGTCCTCAGTTTCCTTTGTATCCATTTGTCCTCAGTTTCCTTTGTATTCATTTGTCCTCAGTTTCCTTTGTATCCATTTGTCCTCAGTTTCCTTTGTATCCATTTGTCCTCAGTTTCCTTTGTATCCATTTGTCCTCAGTTTCCTTTGTATCCATTTGTCCTCAGTTTCCTTTGTATCCATTTGTCCTCAGTTTCCTTTGTATCCATTTGTCCTCAGTTTCCTTTGTATCCATTTGTCCTCAGTTTCCTTTGTATCCATTTGTCCTCAGTTTCCTTTGTATTCATTTGTCCTCAGCTTCCTTTGTATTCATTTGTCCTCAGTCTCCTTTGTATTCATTTGTCCTCAGTTTCATTTGTATCCATTTGTCCTCAGTTTCCTTTGTATCCATTTGTCCTCAGTTTCCTTTGTATTCATTTGTCCTCAGTTTCCTTTGTATTCATTTGTCCTCAGTTTCCTTTGCATTCATTTGGCCTCGAATTATGGTATTTTTTTTATTTCACCTCAATATCCTTTTTATTCTTTACCTCTCCTCAGCTTCGTTTGTATTCTTTATTTCTCCTCAACTTTCTTTGCATTTTTTATTTCTTTACTCCCTTTTCTCTCTCCGTATTTCGAAAAACACAGTTGGTACTGGAATCTGGGAACTACAAATTGCGAGCCTGGTGTGCTACCGACTAAGCCAACCCGACCGTATCAAAACTTTTCATAAAGTAAAAAAAAATACTTAAAAAAAAACACTTTCTTAATTCCGATGAAATCTTAAGGAATTTTTTTTATTTATGAAGCAAAAAATTATTAAGCTAATTAAAATGCATCAACATTCCTCAAAAAAAAAGAACCCTCTTAAAAAAAATTTTTTTTTGCTCTTACATTGGAAGAGAAAGCGGTTTGAAAACGACATAAAGAATCCTGAATTAAACTTGGGAAGAACGCAATAAAAATCCGACCTTAATTAAATCCTTCTTCGTCTTTCCGAGTCATAAACTGAATTTCATTTCATAATTAAAATTTACTTCAAAGGAGAAAAAGCAACAAGACGTTCAAGTCTTTACAAAAAGATTAGAAGCGAGGATTTTACTGGGCTAACGACAGAGGGAAGATTTCAGAATGGTTCTTGAAGTATCCCTTCTTTTGTAAATGCCTACAACATTCCTAGACTTGTAAAAGTTCGCGTAATTATGGTCATTAGTTAAGTAAGCGTTTCTATAGCAAGGCTTGCGAAAGAGGAACTGTGGTGTGTGTTTTTTATTCGAATTTTTTTTCCTTACAAGATTTGACGTAAGAAAATGACTTAATTTGTTAGGAAACCACTTTGGACAGATTGGAATTCATATCGTTGTTTTAAACAATATGGAAAATTCTTTTGGCGTGAAATTTGCCACATAAAAATAATTTACATTTTTCTATAATAGCAAAAGGGAAATTGTTTTTTAAACGTTTTATGATCGTGAGAGACAGTCTTCCTTTACTTATCCACCAAAGCTTTTGTTTATAATCGTTTTCAAACGGTTTAATTATTAATATTTGTACCATTTGCATTTTCATTTAAATTATTAAAATAATAGTTGAAAGTATAAAACTGAGAAGGCAATATAGAACTGTAAAAACCTTAATTTCCTTTTATGATATTCAGCAAAAGCGTTTTTTGGCATTTGCCGAAATGCTTTTGCCTGTTATGTCACCATAAATTACAATGTACAGTGGCTCGAAAAATATCCGAACACTATGGTTGATTACAGAATTCAGAAAAAATATCTGGCAACGATTTTTTTTAGAAATTAGTGATCTGGCAACCTTTGTGTCACGTGATTACAGAATTCAAGAAAAATATCTGGAGCGTGTACAGCAACTGTACACGCTCCAGTTACCGTTCACAGCAAACTGGAGCGTGTGCAGTTACTGCACACGCTCCAGTTTGCTGTGAACGGTAACTGCACACGCTCAATATTTCCGTGAGTGAGCCCACACGATCTAGTATCAAAATAATATGACCACCTACAGTCGCTCAAAAAAGTATCCGAACACTATGGTTGATTACAGAATCCAGAAAAAATATCTGGCAACGATTATTTAGAAATTAGTGATCTGGCAACCTTACACGAAGGTTGCCAGATCACTAATTTCCAAAAATATTCGTTGCCAGATATTATTTCTGAATTCCGTAATCAACCATAGTGTTCGGATATTTTTTTGAACGAATGTGTGTTCTACTTGCTCCCAAGTTTCGAACAGAGGCTTTTGAATGAAAGAATATTTCTACGCAGTTTCATCGGGGCGTAGGTGGCTCAGTCGGTAGCGCGCGATGCTCGTAATCTGTAGTTCCCAGGTTCAACTCCCAGCTGGGTCAGCGTTGAGATTTATCTCCGCAAAATTCCCCGCCCTGCCCACGGTCAGTAGGGGACACCGATAGGCTTGGAAATGCCGCCGTCCGTCGGATGGGATGTTAGGCCGTGGCCCCGTGTGCGGGAGAGCCATACCCTGTGCACGTTAAAGAACACGCTGGATGGCCTGGACGGGAGGCTACCATCTGTCTCCCAACAGCTGTTCGAGTAGGTCCCCTCCCCCAACCTTCTCTGAGCCTTCGGGGTCTATGTGACCTGGCCATTTAGCCCATGGTGTGCAAAAAAGTGCCACTCAGAGGTAAAACAACCCAACCCAACGCAGTTTCATTTAAAGGTGTAGCATTATTGAATACACTTTCTGTAGAGTACCAATTTTTTTTTAACGTATTAAAGACAGAGTCCTATCTCGTAATATTAACCGTTATAGATAATAGGCTCCCTTCTAAAATTTCGGCCTCTTCTAAATAGCAGAAAAGGAATCGCTGTACATATTACGGTCTCCTCGCAATCAAAGAAATTGCTGACTGCTTTTATGGGTTCCATTTTTAAACAACATGACAGAAAGAAATTGGGAAAAATTTGAACTTTCCAGGATTGAGAATCGAATTTTATCATGATGGACTGACGTGATATTGGACAGAAATAAAATAAGGAGGAAGCCTCGGGAGACGAAGTCGAGAGAGTTTAAGGTGAGAGATCATCAGTAGTAAAGTCGACAGATCTTAAGGCGAGGGAGCCTCACGAGGTAAAATCGATGGAACGTAAGGCGAGGGAGCCTCACGAAACAAAATCGAGGGAACTTAAGGTGAGGGAGCCTCACGAGACAAAATCGAGGGAACTTAAGGTGAGGGAGCCTCGCGAGGTAAAATCGAGGGAACGTAAGGCGAGGGAGCCTCACGAGACAAAATCGAGGGAACGTAAGGCGAGGGAGCCTCACGAGACAAAATCGAGGGAACTTAAGGCGAGGGAGCCTCACGAGAAAAAATCAAGGGAACGTAAGGCGAGGGATCCTCGCGAGGTAAAATCGAGGGAACGTAAGGCGAGGGAGCCTCACGAAACAAAATCGAGGGAACTTAAGGCGAGGGATCCTCGCGAGACAAAATCGAGGGAACCTAAGGCGAGTTAGACTTAGGAGATAAATTCGACAGATCATAAGGCTAGAGAGTCTCATGAAACAATGCCAAATAATCTTAAGTCGAGGGAGCCTCATCAAACAGAGTCGAGGCATTTTAAGGCGAAGGAGCCTCAGGAGACAAAGTCGAGTGATCTTAAGGCTAGGTAACCTCAAAAGACAAAGTCAAGGGATTTTAAGGCAAAGGAAACGTTCTCAAGTCTCTCTGGCTTTAAGAAAAAAAAAGCTTCAAACATTATTTTTATTCGGCATATGAAGATTAATCAGAATACGGGACTCACTTTACTGAAAAATCATTTAAAAGCGGCTTTTTTTAAACAAAAATATACGATTTATCGAATATTTTCGATCAATGTCTAAGTTTTTCTGGGGGGGGGGGGGGGGAGACGTTGCAAAATTCAGAAATGGCTTTTTTCACTCTGTGCGAAAGCTTTGTGAGATTGGGTGATTTGTGATAACATTTCTAAAAAAATACTAAAACGCAACGTACTCAAATCAGATAGCCTCTAGGTCACAAGGACCCCGAGGACTCAGAAAATGTTGGGGGGAGGGACCCTTGGATAGTTGTTAGGAAAGAGATGGAAGCCTACTTTCAAAGCTATCCAGTGTATAACTCTCCCTTACATAGAGCCATGGCTTAACGTCGCATCTGACGGACGGCGGCCTTTCCAAGCCCATCGATGTCTCCCTACTGACAGAGGGGCGGGGGTGGCTCAGTCGGTAGCGCGCCAGGCTCGTAATCTGAGGTTCCCAGGTTCGAGTCCCAGCTGCGTCAGCGTTGAAATTTATCTCCCCAAAATTCCCCGCCCTGCCCACGGTCAGTAGGGGACACCGATGGGCTTGGAAAGGCCGCCGTCCGTCGGATGGGACGTTAAGCCGTGGCCCCGTGTGCGTGAGAGACATACCCTGTGCACCCTTAAAGAACACGCTGGATGGCCTTGACGGGAGGCTACCATCTGTCTCCCAACAGCTGTTCCAGTGGGTCCCCTCCCCCAACCTTCTCTGAGCCTTCGGGGTCCATGTGACCTGGCCATTTAGCCCATGTGTGCAAAAAAGTGGCGCTCAGAGGTAAAACAACCCAACCCTACTGACAGAGGGCGGGGAGTTTTGCGGAGGTAAATCTCAACTCTGGCGAGACTCGAACCTGGGAATTGTAGATTATAAGCCTGGAGCGCTACCGACTGAGCCACCCCCTTCCCTAGTCAATACGGTGAAGAGAAAATATTTCTTTTGAGTTCTATGAAATAATTTCACTGGCGAATTAATATGAATAAGATAGAGAAGCATTTTTTTTGATAGAATTTAAATATATTTGCTTCCCTTTCTTTTCTATTCTTCAGGCGAATGCCGAAAAGATGGCCCGTGCCAACAGCTGTGCTTCGATCTTCACGATGGTACGTTTGAATGTGGTTGTGAAGATGACTATACTCTGCTCGCCGATGGATATAACTGCATTGGTAAGATGTAAAAACGTATTAAGAACTGATACTATTTTCGTAAATAAATCAAAATTTTTATTAAAATTGAGCAATTCTCCTAAATGTTCAAAATGTAATTTAATTGAAAATTCTTCCTACATAATATTAAACTGTGAAAAATATAATTCTCAAAGGAAAAAGTTTTTTGAAAACCTTAAAAGTATAGATAATAATGACTTTACTTTAAAATCAATTTTAAATTATCATATCTTCTCAACTCAAATGAAAATATTTCGCTTCTTACTTGACTTCCTCCGAGAAACTACCATATGGAATACTCTATAAAGAAATATATATAAAAAAAAAAATTCTGTTAAAAAATAAAAAAAATACTCTCTTAAAGAATAAGAGGGGAAAAAAACCCTTTTGAGAAAAAATATATATAACCTAAACGTAAACAAAATTTTTTATGGGAAAGTCTGAAGAAGGACCTTCCAATTTTCGTGAAGTTTTTGAATTGAATTGAATTGCAAAACCGTAATTCGTATTGTTTTTATTTTCACTTACTGAAATCTTTTGAACTTCCACTCTTCGAGCAATTTCTCGTTATAAAGTTATTGAAAAATCTTCTTCCCGACAATTGTTTTTCTAAATCGACATAATAACACCGAACTATGCCCGTGTATTATCCTTGATGTGGATAAGATCAGCTAAAGTGTTCTGCACACCATCTCTTTATACGACCATAGCGCAGAATCAATAAGGGAGTAAAATATCTATTCATATTGAAGTAATCACCTTATACATCAAGTTGGGTTGGGTTGTTTTACCTCTAAGCGGCACGTTTTTGCACACCATGGGCTAATGGCCAGGTCACATTGACCCCGAAGGCTCAGAGAAGGTCGGGGGAGGGGACCCACTGGAACAGCTGTTGGGAGACAGATGGTAGCCTCCCGTCAAGGCCATCCAGCGTGTTCTTTAATCGATTGGACTGTTTTACCTCTGAGCGGCACTTTTTTGCACACCATGGGCTAAATGGCCAGGTCACATGGACCCCGAAGGCTCAGAGAAGGTTGGGGGTGGGGACCCACTGGAACAGCTGTTGGGAGACAGATGGTAGCCTCCCGTCAAGGCCATCCAGCGTGTTCTTTAATCGATTGGACTGTTTTACCTCTGAGCGGCACTTTTTTGCACACCATGGGCTAAATGGCCAGGTCACATGGACCCCGAAGGCTCAGAGAAGGTTGGGGGTGGGGACCCACTGGAACAGCTGTTGGGAGACAGATGGTAGCCTCCCGTCAAGGCAATCCAGCGTGTTCTTTAACGTGCACAGGGTATGGCTCTCCCGCACACGGGGCCACGGCTTAACGTCCCATTCGACGAACGGCGGCCTTTTCAAGCCCATCGGTGTCCCCTACTGACCGTGGGCAGGGCGGGGAATTTTTGCGGAGATAAATCTCAACGCTGACCCAGCTGGGACTCGAACCTGGGAACTACAGATTACGAGCCTGGCGCGCTACCGACTAAGCCACCCCCGCCCCTATGCATCAAGTTACTTTGTTTAACAATAGTACAGTGCACTCTTGGGATCTTAAATCTTTATACCTTACGATAGTATGTGAACTACAGAGTACATGAAGCATTTTTCATTTATCTTATCATAATCCTGCAATCACCGACTAAGTATATTTTCCCCAGGAAATCTAAGGGCAGGAATATCCGCACACATCACATCATTTCCTCCATCCATAAGACTGCAATCACTGGCCACATCAAATCATTTTATCTATCCATAGCGCATAAATCACAGGTTATATTAGTTTTAATGTTCTTAGTGCAGAAATCACAGAATCACTTTATCTAACCTTATTGAATGGACGGAGGTTGGCTCAGTCGGTAGCGCGCCAGGCTGTAATCTGTAATTCCAATACTCGAGCCCTACCTGGGCTAACGTTAAGATATATCTCCGCTAAATTATCACCCTGCCCTCGGCCAGTAGGAGACGACAATGGGCTTCGAAAGACCGCCGTCCGTCGGATGGTGCGTAAAGCTGTGGCTCATCCCATATTCTGTGCACATTGAAGAACGCTCTGGATTACCTTGACAGTACAGTCGCTCAAAAAAGTATCCGAACACTATGGTTGATTACAGAATTCAGAAAAAATATCTGGCAACGATTTTTTTTAGAAATTAGTGATCTGGCAACCTTCGTGTCACGTGATTACAGAATTCAGGAAAAATATCTGGAGCGTGTACAGCAACTGTACACGCTCCAGTTACCGTTCACAGCAAACTGGAGCATGTGCAGTTACTGCACACGCTTCAGTTTGCTGTGAATGGTAAATGCACGCGCTCAATATTTCCGTGAGTGAGCCCACACGATCTAGTATCAAAATAATATGACCACCTACAGTCGCTCAAAAAAGTATCCGAACACTACGGTTGATTACAGAATTCAGAAAAAATATCTGGCAACGATTTTGTTTAGAAATTAGTGATCTGGCAACCTTCGTGTCACGTGATTACAGAATTCAGGAAAAATATCTGGAGCGTGTAGAGCAACTGTACACGCTCCAGTTACCGTTCACAGCAAACGGGAGAGTGTGCAGTTACTGCACACGCTCCAGTTTGCTGTGAACGGTAACTGCACACGCTCAATATTTCCGTGAGTGAGCCCACACGATCTAGTATCAAAATAATATGACCACCTACAGTCGCTCAAAATAATATCCGAACACTATGGTTGATTAAAGAATTCTGACACGAAGGTTGCCAGATCACTAATTTCTAAAAAAAATCGTTGCAAGATATTTTTTCTGAATTCTGTAATCAACCATAGTGTTCGGATACTTTTTTGAGCGACTGTACACTGACATCTGTCTCCTTTTCAGTGGGTTTCCTCATTCCAACCTTCTCCTAGTCCTTGGGGATTATATACCGTATATTTCCGCAGATAAGACGAGGTACAAATTTTCGTCAAAGTTTTATAGTTTTAGCATATATCTGCCCCATAAGACGACCCCAAACTATCAACGGCCTATGAATTTAGTTTAGATCGGAAGTTCATCTGGATAATAATACTGTATAGCGTATACGGAATTATGTCCTATTCGCAAACATTCGCACTGATTCGGGCATTCGCGTAATGACCTTGACTATTCACAAAAGCGTCGTATGGGCTATTCTATTTTGTGGACATACCCTACTCTGTACTAGTAAATAATTACGGTTTGTCCATTTTTTCCTCAGTAGCTCAATAAACATAACTTTTAATATTTATTTTGTTTTAGTATTGTTTTACTATTACAATGTAATGTATTATTTATTATTACAATGTAATGTATTATCATATAGCGTATTTAAATAATATGATAGATTTTTCGAATAGTTGTAGTGATCTACGGGACCAGGGTTCGAGCCCCGGGTAAGGCATGGATGTATGTGTCGTTTTTCTGCTGAGGTCCTGCCATCCTCTCAGACCTTCTACTCTGGCATATAAACTGGCAGGCTCCTGTCAGACCTCTGTGGCAAGCAGCTGCTTGAGGGGGTATGTAGTAATAATGGTTTCAATTTATATAAATTTCAATCTAATTTTTTTTGTATCTGTCCTATAAGACGACCCGGATTTTGGGGGCCTTTTTTTTATGATTCAACTATCGTCTTATCTGCGGAAATATACGGTAATCCTCAAGAACTCGGATAATTCCGTAAACTGGTTAAACAATTACGGATTGGCGATAATAGCGTCGACACGCGATTTAGCCCATTGGGTGCGAAAAAAGTCAACTAAGAAATAAAAAAAAACAACTCTATTCAAAGGCGATAGTGTTCTGTTTCCAAGTTTTACATTGCCCTCTTTTTAAACCGAACAGTGTCATATTTTTTCTCCCTAAGTGTCCAGTGGAAAAAATTTCAATATTATCACAGTTTGATATCGAGTCTTAAGCAGAGTCATCTTACGAGCTTTGTATACTTAGAAGTAGAGTCTACACATCTCTTAGTTTTTAACTGACTGAGAATAACCTTGTCAGCAGCATTCTACAAATATCTGATAGATAAATGGAAACATTTCCCATGTTAAGTCAAATTCGAAGTTCCTTATTCTACAGAACTACTTTTTACAGGAAAATAGGACTAGATAAATTTTAATATCATTCACTATCTAAATCTCGATTTTCAACGATATTTGTTGGATATTTAAAGAGCTATGGAAGGTCGAATACTTAACAGCAGCAAAGTCAGGTTGGGTTGTTTTACCTCTGAGCGGCACTTTTGTGTACACCATGGGCTAAATGGCCAGGTCACATGGACCCCGAAGGCTCAGAGAAGGTTGGGGACCCACTGGAACAGCTGTTGGGAGACAGATGGTAGCCTCCCGTCAAGGCCATCCAGCGTGTTCTTTAACGTGCACAGGGTATGGCTCTCCCACACACGGGGCCACGGCTTAGGGTCCCATCCGACGGACGGCGGCCTTTCCAAGCCCATCGATGTCCCCTACTGACCGTGGGCAGAGCGGGGAATTTTGCAGAGATAAATCTCAACGCTGACCCAGCTGGGACTCGAACCTGGGAACTACAGATTACGAGCCTGGCGCGCTACCGACTGAGCCACCCCCGCCCCACAGCAAAGTCAGACTTACAACCTTGTGTAAAACTCACAATTAATGAAAAAGCTAGTTGCACAAAATTCTAAAACATACTTATTTTATTAAGTGGTACCTATTATTATTAATTTTTATTAAGTAATACCTATTATTTTAAGTTTTAATTAACTTCTGAGGTGAATTTTTACGATTAACATCTGTTATTCAACTTCTATAACTCTTTAAATACTGAAAAGATATGGATCAAAATGGAAATTTATACAGTTTAATTATTATACTTAGCTTCAGTTATACGTTTCCATAAAAACCTATTTAACCGGTTACAGAGCCCCCAGTTTCATTCTCCATTCATATAAAAGTGCTATAAATACTTAGGAGTACATATTGATAGTGGAAAAAACACATTGATTCTTTAATAAAAATAACTTAATACAATAGTACCACAATTATTTCATATCAGAAATTTTATAAATGTTACACTTTTAAAACTCATTTATGATGCATGGATTAAACCTCATTTAATATATGGATTACTTTCTTGGGGTGGAGTGCATCTCAGCAATATTAAACCATTACTTAAAATTCAAAATACAATAGTTAGATGCATTTTAAGGAAAATGAGATATGACAGTGTTAGGCACATTTATAATGAATTGCATATATTACCTTGAAGAAAGTTATACATATACCATATCATTATATATCTTAAAAAACACCGGATTGAAAGTGATATTAGACGTATAAAATATAATACAAGAATAGCTAAACACGTTGGGTTGTTTTACCTCTGAGCGGCACTTTTTTGCACACCAGCTGCTAATGCTAAATGCTAAATGGCCAGGTCACAAGGACCCCGAAGGCTCAGAGAAGGTTGGGAGAGGGACAACTGGAACAGCTGTTGGGAGACAGATGGTAGCCTCCCGTCAAGCCCATCCAGCGTGTTCTTTAACGTGCACAGGGTATGACTCTCCCACGCACGGGGCCACGGCTTAACGTCCCATCCGACGGACGGCGGCCTTTCTAAGCCCATCGGTGTCCCCTACTGACCGTGGGCAGGGCGGGGAATTTTGCGGAGATAAATCTCAACGCTGACCCAGCTGGGACTCGAACCTGGGAACTGCAGATTACAAGCCTGGCGCGCTACCGACTGAGCCACCCCCGCCCCAGCTAAACACGTAAATCTCCCTTTACCTCTTCCTAAAGAAACCATTGTACAGAAACATTATATCTATTTAGCACCAGAAAAATTTAATAATTTACCTGCAAATCTTAAAGATGAAACACGTTTCCACTCTTTTAAAAAGAAGTCGCTAATCTGGATTTTTGAAATGTAACGATATTGAAAAACGTCTTTGAAAATTGTTAATAATTATTATTTTGGTAGATATACGTTTTGTGTTTTTGAATTTCTATCTTTCATTATTTAAAAATAGAAAGGAAAATTTTATCACGTCTAAATTTTGTATTGAATTTGTTCCCTATTTCAAAATGTTTTGCCAAATTATACAAATCCACATGGAGTGACTTGAATTCTTGTGATTACGCTCAGTGTTCCTAAAATTTAATACATCATTTCAGAAAATATGTTGTGCACAATTCTTTATTTGAAATGTATATCTTGTCTATTCAATGGGAATAAATAAATTTATTTATACATTATATATAAGATGAGGATGTTCCATTTTTCTATCCATTGACTGTTGTTTTAAAAAAAGAGGTAGAATCCAATTAAGCAGGCTGAAATCAGTAATAATTTTAACCTTTCCAAGTTGATATTTGAAGAGCAATCTTCTCTCACTTCTTCCTCCTCCTTTTCGTTTTATTCTTCTTTCCAGTTCCTTAGCCGTATAAGCTCTTTTTATCGGTTCAGCCTCATACAATTAAGAATGTTTTACAGCCTCCATTTCACGTTTATTTCCTCCCTGCTTGTTCATATATTTTTTTTACATCACTTGCTTGTATTCTTGTTTCCTAAAGCAGCGCTTATCTTGTAAAAAGACAAGACTCGGCATGCGATGTTTGCCATGGCCTGGAGGACTTTTATTGTTTATAGAGCAGAGCTTATTACTGCAGCAACTCAAGGAGAGCTCGTTTCTTAAGTTCATTAAAAGAAAAGGATGCATTCGCACTTCTTTTCTGCATTCAAACTTTATGAAGATCGAAACGAAATCGCTGTGGATTTCAGTGGCATATGTGTGTTTGCAGTGTTTTATATTATTATGCATTTCTGTCATTATCCTTTTTTAAACGTACCAAATTACTCTTAATTTTAATTGGCTTATCTTAACAATCTTTGCAGCCCTTCCGTGGAAGAGTGCTTAGCGTGCTTGGTTGCTGATCCTTGGCTAAGGCAGGAATGTTTGTGCTGTTTTTCTGCTGAGGTCTCGATTTCCTCACAGACCTTCTACTATGGGGTACGAACTGTTTGGGGACGGGGGTGACTCAGTCGGTAGCGTGCCAGGCTCGTAATCTGTAGTTCCCAGGTTCGAGTCCCAGCTGGGCCAGCGTTGAGATTTATTTCCGCAAAAATTCCCCGCCCTGCCCACAGTCAGTAGGGACACCGATGGGCTTGGAAAGGCCGCCGTCCGTCTGTTGGGACGTTAAGCCGTGGCCCCATGTGCGGGAGAGCCATACCCTGTGCACGTTAAAGAACACGCTGGATGGCCTTGACGGGAGGCTACCATCTGTCTCCCAACAGCTGTTCCAATGGGTCCCCTCCCCCAACCTTCTCTGAGCCTTCGGAATCCATGTGACCTGGCCGTTTAGCCCATGGTGTGCAAAAAAGTGCCGCTCAGAGGTAAAACAACCGAACGAACTGTTTGACTTCTGTGGCATGCAGCTGGTTGAAGGGGTATTTATTCTTTTCAACATTCTTTCGATTTCCTTTCGGATAAAAGAATTACTTTTTTTTTGTATCCCGACATCCCTTAAGAGTTTGAAATTGTTTACGTCATCTTCTTTCACACTAGAAATTTATTCATGAAGATTGGTTTGGGTTGTTTTACCTCCAAGTGGCACTTTTTTTGAACACAGTGGTTTAAATTGCTAGGTCACAAGGGCCCCAAGGGTTTAAAGAAGGTTGAGGAAAGATATCCGCTGGACAGCTGTGAAACAGAGGAAAGTCTTCAGTAATGATAGCAGTCCAGTGGCCGAGTGGTTAGCGCGCTTGGCTACTGATCTACGGGATATGGGTTCGAGCCCCGGGTAAGGCATGGATGTATGTATCGTTTGGGGCGGGGGTGACTCAGTCGGTAGCGCGCCAGACTCGTAATCTGTAGTTCCCAGGTTCGAATCCCAGCTGGGTCAGCGTTGAGATTTAAATAAATACCCCCTCAAGCAGCTGCTTGCCACAGAGATCTGACAGGAGCCTGTCAGTTTATATGCCAGAGTAGAAGGTCTGTGAGGATGGCAGGACCTCAGCAGAAAAAATGACACGAACATCCATGCCTTAACTCCGGGGCTCGAACCCAGGTCCCTTAGATCAGCAGCCAAGTGCGCTAATCACTCGGTTATCTCCACAAAATACCCCGTCCTGCCCATGGTCAGTAGGGGACACCGATGGGCTTGGAAAGACCGCCGTCCGTCGGATGGGACGTTAAGCAGTGGCCCCGTGTGCAGGAGAGCCATACCCTGTGCACGTTAAAGAACAAGCTGGATGGCCTTGACGGGAGGCTATCATCTGTCTCCTAAGAGCTGTTCCAGTGGGTTACCTCCCGCAACCTTCTCTGAGCCTTTGGGGTCCTTGTGACCTGGACATTTAGCCCATGGTGTGCAAAAAATGCCGCTCATAGGTAAAACAATCCAACCCAAATCAGTCATGATCTGGGGCGGAGGTGATTCAGTCGATAGCATGTCAGGATCGTAATCTGTAGTTGCCAACGAGTCACATCTGGACCAGCGTTGAGATTTATCTCCCCTGAACCCACACCCTGCCCTCGGTCAGAAAGGGGACACCAATGATCTTCTGGTAGCCGCTAGTCCGGCTAAATGCCGCCGTCCGTCGGATCGGACGTTAAGCTGTGTCACCTGTACAGGGTTGTTGGATTGGGTTGTTTTACCTCTGAGCGGCACTTTTTTGCACACCATGGGCTAAATGGCCAGGTCACATGGACCCCGAAGGCTCAGAGAAGGTTGGGGGAGGGGACCCACTGTAACAGCTGTTGGGAGACAGATGGTAGCCTCCCGTCAAGGCCATCCAGCGTGTTCTTTAACGTGTACAGGGTATGGCTCTCCGCACACGGGGCCACGGTTAACGTCCCATCCGAGGGACGGCGGCCTTTCCAAGCCCATCGGTGTCCCCTACTGACCGTGGGCAGGGCGGGGAATTTTGAGGAGATAAATCTCAACGCTGACCCCATGGGACTCGAACCTGGGAACTACAGATTACGAGCCTGGCGCGCTACCGACTGAGCCCCCCCCCGCCCCACTTGTACAGGAGAGCCGTCCCTGTGCACATTAGAACACTCTGGATGGCCTTGACAGGAGGGTACCATCTGTTTCCCAGCAGCTGTCTAGTGGATCCCATCCGTTCTGCCTTCTCTGAGCGCTTGGGATCATTGTGGCCTGGCCACTTATACCATTGTGTGAAAAAAAAATGCCGCTTAGTAGTAAAACAACCCAAACTGTAAATAGCATCTAGCGTGTTCGAAAACGTTTGCAAACTAAGACTCTCAGGCAGAGTGGGGCTTAGCGGAGTAAAATTTCAGCTGGGACTCGAATCTGGGAATTGCAGTTTACGAGCCTGATGCGCTACCAACTGAGCCGAACCAAGTCCTGTCCCTGTAAATAAAGTAAATAAATAACCCCTCAAGTACCATAAATAAGTAAACATAAATCTCCTAAAGCAACCGCTTGCCACAGATATCTGACAGGAGCCTGTTCGTTTATAAACCATAGAGAACATCTATAGGGATGGCAGGCCTGCATCAGAAAAACAACACAAATATCCATACCCTACCCGGGGCTCGAACCCAGGTTCCTTCGATTAGTAGCCTATAGAACTTCCTAAATTCGGTTCCCTTGGAACCTAGAAAGAGCCGGAATTTAGAAAATTCTATTTTTTTCTTAAAGTTCTACCAGCAGTACTTGATTGGCGGACTGAACATCCAGAAAGATATCAGAATTATGTGAGATGAAACGAAAGCTTTTTGTAATCTTTATAATGGATTTCAAAAAGTAACACTTCATGCCATGGATTGAACGTTTCCAAGAAACGTTCGGATGGTATTGGAGTCCATGATTCCATACAGCAGTCCGTAAAGCGCAGAGAGTTAGCCGTGGTGGGTTTCGGGGTCGAATGCATCGCTCCACTTAGTCTCACAGATGGTCAATAGGGTTCAAATCCGGACAGTGAAAGGTCATTCTAGGTTGTGAACTCACTGGAATGCTCTTCCAACAAGTCCTTCATCAAACGGGAGCAATGATACGGGGTTGTTGGGTTGGGTTGTTTTACCTCTGAGCGGCACTTTTTTGCACACCATGGGCTAAATGGGCAGGTCACATGGACCCCGAAGGCTCAGAGAAGGTTGGGGGAGGGGACCCACTGGAACAGCTGTTGGGAGACAGATGGTAGCCTCCCGTTAAGGCCATCCAGCGTGTTCTTTAACGTGCACAGGGTATGGCTTTCCCGCACACGGGGCCATGGCTTAACGTCCCATCCGACGGACGGCAGCCTTTCCAAGCCCATCGGTGTCCCCTACTGACCGTGGGCAGGGCGGGGAATTTTGCGGAGATAAATCTCAACGCTGACCCAGCTGGGACTCGAACCTGGGAACTACAGATTACGAGCCTGGCGCGCTACCGACTGAGCCACCCCCGCCCCTAATGAGACGGGGCTTTGTCTTGTTGAAAGAAGGCATCCTGCTGTGGGAAATGGAAAGCCATGAACGGGTGTAGATGGTCGGCCAACCTACATCGACATAGACTTGTGCGGTGATGGTGTTCTCAAATGGTACAAGGTTGCTTACGTAAACAATATACTGGCTATAATATATAGGCTGGTAGAGGCAGTGTAATTAACAGAACATTACACTGCCTCTACCAGCCTGTAACACCCTGAATTTACAGTTGGAGTCCATGGTCTTGTGTGGTCTACAACACACATGCAATCTCCCATCAGCGTGTTGTGGGGCGGGGGTGGCTCAGTCGGTAGAGCGCCAGGCTGGTAATCTGCAATTTCCAGGTTCGAGTCTCAGCTGGGTCAGCGTTGAAAAATAATCTCCACAAAACTTCCTGCCCTGTCCACGGTCAATAGGGGACACCGATGGGCTTAGAAAGGCCGCCGTCCGTCGGATGGGACGTTAAGCCGTGGTACCGTATATGGGTACCATGTGCACGTTAAAGAACACGCTGAACGGCCTTGACGGGAGGCTACCATCTGTCTCCCAACAGCTGTTCCAGTGGGTCCCCTCCCCAACCTTCTCTGAGCCTTCGGGATCCATGTGACCTGGCCATTTAGCCCATGATGTGCAAAAAAGATCCGCTCAGAGGTAAAACAACCCACCTCAGCGTGTTGTAGTTGGAACCTCGATTGATTGGACGATGGGACCATTGTCCATTGGGGATGTTCCTTTGTCCATTGGGGATGTTCCTTTGTCCATTGCAGTCTCACATTCCGATAACGTGCTGTTAACAATGGTACTCGAAGTGGGCGTCTTCTGCCATAGCCCAGTCGTGACACCGTAAGTCAAATGGTCTTTTCGCAAACCTTCATACCTATCCCATCGTTGATTGCCGATGCTATCATATGCACTGTGGCACTCCGTTCCGACGTAATGATATGGGAGAGACAGAAGAAGTGACGCTAAACTTGAACATCAATAGCCAGGTTGCATCTTTTTCTCGGTGGCTACAGGTGTAACAGTTGCCCAGAGCAGTTTGTTTCCTTGGTGGCTGTAAGTGTAACAGTTTCTCGGAGCAGTTTTTTTTCTTGGTGGCTGTAGATGTAACAGTTTCCCGGAGCGTTTTTTTCTCGGTGGCTGCAGGTGTAAGTTTCCCGGAGCATTTTTTCTTGGTGGCTGCAGGTGTAACAGTTTCCCGGAGCAGTTTTTTTCTTGGTGGCTGCAGGTATAAGTTTCCCGGAGCATTTTTTCTTGGTGGCTGCAGGTGTAAACAGTTTCCCGGAGCAGTTTTTTCCTTGGTGGCTGTAAGTGTAACAGTTTCTCGGAACATTTTTTCCTGATGGCTACTAGTGTAACAGTTTCCCGGAGCAGTTTTTTTCTTGATGGCTACAGGTGTAACAGTTTCCCGGAGCAGTTTTTTTTCTTGGTGACTGCAGGTGTAACAGTTTTCCGGAGCAGTTTTTTTCTTGGTGAATGCAGGTGTAACAGTTTCCCGGAGCAGTTTTTTTCTTGGTGGCTGCAGTGTAACAGTTTCCCGGAGCATTTTTCTTGGTGGCTGCAGGTGTAACAGTTTCCCGGAGCAGTGTTTTTTCTTGGTGAGTGCAGGTGTAACAGTTTCCCGTAGCATTTTTCTTGGTGGCTGCAGGTGTAACAGTTTCCCGGAGCAGTTTTTTTTCTTGGTGGCTGTAAGTGTAACAGTTTCCGGGAGCAGTTTTTTTCTTGGTGGCTGCAGTCTAACAGTTTCCAGTAACATTTTTCTTGGTGGCTGCAGGTGTAACAGTTTCCCGGAGCAGTTTATTTCCTTGGTGGCTGTAAGTGTAACAGTTTCTCGGAGCATTTTTTCTTGATGGCTACAGGTGTAACAGTTTCCCAGAGCAGTTTTTTTCTTGGTGGCTGTAAGTGTAATAGTTTCCCGGAGCAGTTTTGTTTTCTTGGTGGCTGCAGTGTAACAGTTTCCCGGAGCATTTTTCTTGGTGGCTGCAGGTGTAACAGTTTCCCGTAGCATTTTTCTTGGTGGCTGCAGGTGTAACAGTTTCCCGGAGCATTTTTTCTTGGTGGCTACAGGTGTAACAATTTCCCGGAGCAGTTTTTTTCTTGATGGTTGCTGGTGTAACAGTTTACCGGAGCAGTTTTTTTCTTGGTGGCTGCAGGTGTAACAGTTTCCCGGAGCATTTTTCTTGGTGGCTGTAAGTATAACAGTTTCCCGGAGCATTTTTCTTGGTGGCTGTAAGTATAACAGTTTCCCGGAGCAGTTTTTTTCCTTGGTGGCTGTAGGTGCAACAGTTTCCCGGAGCATTTTTTCTTGGTGCCTACAGGTGTAATAGTTTCCCAGAGTATTTTTTCTTGGTGGCTACAGGTGTAACAGTTTTCCGGAACATTTTTTCTTGGTGGCTGCATGTATAACAGTTTCCCGGAGCATTTTTCTTGGTGGCTGCAGGTGCAACATTTTTCTGGCATATTTTTCTCTGCGGCTGCGGAACATTTTTCTTGGTGCTAAAAATAGTTTTTCTTTCCGCTAATGCACAGAATTTTCCCGGCACAGTTTTCTCGGTGACTGCAGGTGCAACATGTGATGGTTGCATGCAGAAATCCCAGACGTTCTGCAATTGTGGATGTTTAGCTCCCCATCTTCCTCTCACCGACTATCATCCACCCACGATCGAAACAGAAGATAGGCATCTTGCTTATTTATAGCCTGCAAGGGGTTTCAGTGGCCGCATTATTGTGATGGGCAAGTTCGTGGATGGGTGCCGTGTTTATAAAAAATTGCGCTTTCAAGTGTATATAGACAATTGTGAATTACTGAATGCTGACTTCCACTGACGGGGATCATGCGAATTTTATGATGCAGAAGTGGTAGAGATCTGAATATTTGCACTTAGGAGTAAATTGGGTCGTACATCTCCGAAAAAATCAGAAATTTCACCTCTGACGTGTCATTCAAAGTCAAATAGCGGTCACATTGAGATCAATCGATCTATGACTACTAGAGACAGAAAATTGGTTTCTGGAGTGGGGTTTCGGGTTGTAGATATCAGAAACTTTACGAAATTTCCTATTTGGCGGGTCCTTCGAAGTCAAAGGTCAAATTTCTATCTTCCCTAGCTAGAGAGCTAAAAATTGGCTCTCTGGACATATTTTAGTTCTCAGAAATTTTGAATGCAATGAGTCTTCCAAGGTCAAAGGTCAAATTTGGATATATCAGTGCTAGAGAGCTAAAAATTGGTGCCTGGTAATTTCTCCGATCGTAGATCCAAAGGATCTTTTGTGATCAAAGGTCACATTTCTATTTCACCTTTGCCAGAGAACTAAAAATTGGTGAATGGGGCTATTTCGGAGAATAGAAGTCAGAATTATTAAGAACTTTCAATTCCGATGTCGCGTTCAAAGTCAAATAGGAGTCGTCGGATGAATGGTCTGGAATAGAAGAAATGTCGAAGATACCTTTGGGTTGGGTTGGGTTGTTTTACCTCTGAGCGGCACTTTTTTGCACACCATGGGCTAAATGGCCAGATCACAAAGACCCCGAAGGCTCAGAGAAGGTTGGGGGAGGGGACCCACTGGAACAGCTGTTGGGAGACAGATGGTAGCCTCCCGTCAAGGCCATCCAGCGTGTTCTTTAACGTGCACAGGGTATGGCTCTCCCGCACAGGGCCACGGCTTAACGTCCCATCCGACGGACGGCGGCCTTTCCAAGCCCATCGGTGTCCCATACTGACAGTGGGCAGGGCGGGGAACGCGGATGGCGGGGATGGCTCAATTGCTAGCGTGCTAGGCTCGTGATCTGCAGTTCCCAGACTCGGCTCCTGACTACGTCAACGTTGAGATTTATCTGCACTAACCCCCCCTCCCCCCACACACTGACCTCGGTAGGAAAGAGGACACTCTTGGACTTTTAAAGGCCGCCGTCCGTCGCATGAGATGGGAAGCCGTGACCCCGTGTGCAAGCGAGTCATAACCTGTTTACATTGAAGAACATGCTGAATGGCCTTGTCTGGAGGCTACCATCTGTATCCTAACAGCTGTCCAGTGGGTCCCTAACTTTCTTTGAGTCCTTGGGGTCCTTGTAACGTGGTCATTTAGCCCATTGTGTGCAAAAAAGGCTGCTTAGAAAAAATATAACCGAAACAATCCAACCTTTTTCCACATCAAATTTCATAGGAGACCTTATTCAAAATTTATCCAACTCGAACATCCAAAGCAACAACATACTCCACCTTCCGTAGGGGGGCGGGGGTGGCTAAGTCGGTAGCGCGCCAGGCTCGTAATCTGTAGTTCGCAGGTTCGAGTCCCAGCTGGGTCAGCGTTGAGATTTATATCCGCAAAATTCCCCGCCCTGCCCACGGTCAGTAGAGGACACCGATGGGCTTGGAAATGCCGCCGTCCGTCGGATGGGACGTTAAGCCGTGGCTCCGTGTGCGGGAGAGCCATACCCCATTCATATCGAAGTAGACACGTTAAAGAACACGCTGGATGGCCTTGACGTGAGGCTACCATCTGTCTCACAACAGCTATTCCAGTGGGTCCCCTCCCCCAACCTTCTCTGAGCTTTCGGGGTCCATGTGACCTGGCCATTTAGCCCATGGTGTGCAAAAAAGTGCCGCCCAGAGGTAAAACAACCCAACCCACCTTCCGCATACGTTCAATCAGAAAAAGAGACAGTTGCAAAAGGGTTAAAGCTTTGACATTTTTCAATGGAGACGAAACAGATAAAACCGGAGAATAATCTAGGGAGGACAAAAAAATGCGAAAAAGGGAACTGAGCTGGGAAAGGATTATTCTCAAAAGGGAAGAAGAGACAGAAAGGAAATGGAAGAAGAAAGTGGAAGAGAATGTGCGCTGCATGGAAGATTGTAAATCTCGGTTCCTGATGCCAGCAGCTGAGATGATGTATCCCTCCGCCATTGACTATCAGATGAGCTTTTACAACTGGCAGGGCCGAGAAAGTAGTGTCGATCCGGACATTAAGACTAATGGCTAGCAACCTCTCCAGGGTTGCATTTCCATACGACTTGGAGGAAACATACTCAGCATTGATTTTTCATGAGGATTATGTAGATTTCTTATTTACCTCTTGTTGATCAGAAGCTTTCTCCACTCGCATCGGGGTGGCAACGCTCTCTGCATAGTAGGTCACTGGCCGGAAAGGAATCCTGAGATTTGTCAGAGGATATTTTTTTTTTATTCGGTGAATTGATTTTTTTTAAACAAATTCTTTAACAGCACGTTACTAGTTTGGATGATAAAATGTATTTCAGATGATGTTTATTGTTGTTTTTCGGAGAAATTATTATTGTTGCTAAACCTGTTATTGAGAGATATGGCTACGAAGTTGTTATTATTAATAGAGAGGATGCTGTTGCTCATAAAGATGGTGACGTTATTGTTGCTATTGATAAAGACAGCGAAGTTATTGTTGTTGTTGATAGAGAGAGGTGACGTTATTATTGCTATTGATAGAGAGAGCGATGTTATTGTTGTCATTGATAGAGCGTGACATTATTGTTCCCATTGATAGAGAGCGACGTTATTGTTGCTATTGATGGATAGACAGACGTTATTGTTGTCATTGATAGAAAGAGCGACGTTATTGTTGTTGTTGATAGAGAGCGATGTTATTGCAGTTATTGATAGAGAGAGCAACTTTATTGTTGTTATTGATAGAGAGCGACGTTATTGCTGCTATTGATATATATAGAGAGCGACTTTATTGTTGCTGTTGATAGAGAGAGCGACGTTATTGTTGTTATTGATGGAGAGCAACGTTATTGCTGCTACTGATATATAGAGAGAGCGACTTTATTGTTGCTATTGATAGAGAGCGACGTTATTGCTGCTATTGATAGAGAGAGCGACGTTATTCTTGCTATTGATAGGGAGAGCGACGTTATTGTTCCTATATATAGAGAGAGCGACTTTATTGTTTTAATTACTAAAGAGCGACGTTATTGTTGCTATATATAGAGAGAGCGACTTTATTGTTTTAATTACTAGAGAGCGACGTTATTGCTGCTATTGATATAGAGAGAGAACGATTATATTGTTGCTATTGATATAGAGCGACGTTATTGCTGCTATTGATAGGGAGAGCGACGTTATTGTTGCTATTGATAGAGAGCGACGTTATTGCTGCTATTGATAGGGAGAGCGACGTTATTGTTGCCATTGATAGAGAGCGATGTTATTGCTGCTATTGATAGAGAGAGCGACGTTATTGTTGTTGTTGATAGAGAGCGATGTTATTGCTGCTATTGATAGGGGGAGCGACGTTATTGTTGCCATTGATAGAGAGCGATTTTATTGCTGCTATTGATAGAGAGAGCGACTTTATTGTTGTTATTGATAGAGAGCGATGTAATTGCTGCTATTGATAGGGGGAGCGACGTTATTGTTGCCATTGATAGAGAGCGATGTTATTGCTGCTATTGATAGAGAGAGCGACTTTATTGTTGTTATTGATAGAGAGCGATGTTATTGCTGCTATTGATAGAGAGAGCGACTTTATTGTTGTTATTGATAGAGAGAGCGACTTTATTGTTGTTATTGATAGAGAGCGATGTAATTGCTGCTATTGATAGGGGGAGCGACGCTATTGTTGCCATTGATAGAGAGCGATGTTATTGCTGCTATTGATAGAGAGAGCGACTTTATTGTTGTTATTGATAGAGAGCGATGTTATTGCTGCTATTGATAGGGGGAGCGACGTTATTGTTGCTATCGAGAGTATATAGGGGTGACAACATCGTGTGCCTTGCGATATGTAACGAATTTTATTACTCTAGTAAATTTGTTTTAATATTTGCTATTTTATCGTTTTTATACTAGTTGTTCTTTCAGTGCTGAGAGGCAGGACCGGTTGGAGGCGGTTTTAGCGCGTTCTCCGGAACCCGACCCCCCGCTATAAAAGACCACGTGGTCCACGAAAAGCTCATCGTAAATAATGACGCCATTTTCCTATCCTTAACACAGCAGGCGACCCAATGTATCCTCGTTCCTCTAGCTCCACGTCCCACCACCAGAGCGCGTGTCAGTTATTTTTCAAGCCCAATACTAAATCCAATCGCAGAATCCGCTAATCGATGACTAACTATTCTTTCAGTAGGAAGCGAAATCGGTCAATTTTGATGACGTAATTAAAGATTATGCGGCGAAAAAGGCGAGAGAAATTATGTAATATTTATAATATGCTCGGTGTTCCTATAAGTTGTATGTAGATATGTACCGCACTTTGTATTTATAATAAATAATTTATTGTTATAAAATTTAAAAGTACACAAAAAGTGCGTTTTTTTGGACCCACACAATTTTGGGACCAGTTCCTGCAAAAGTTCACGCCGGCTCTGCTGAGAGATTAAATATTTCAATATTCAATAGTCAAGATCGAGTTGGGTTGTTTTACCTCTGAGCGGTACCTTTTTGCACACCATGAGCTAAATGGCCAGGTCACAAGGACCCCGAAGGCTCAGAGAAGGTTGGGGGATGGGACCCACTGGAGCTGTTGGTAGCCTCCCGTCAAGGCCTCCAGCGTGTTCTTTAACGTGCACAGGGTATGGCTCTCCCATATACGGTGGCACGGCTTAACTTCCCATCCGACGGACAGCGGCCTTTCTAAGCCCATCGGTGTCCGCTATTGACCGTGGGCAGGGCAGGAAGTTTTGGGTTGGGTTGTTTTACCTCTGAGCGGCACTTTTTTGCACACCATGGGCTAAATGACCAGGTCACAAGGACCCCGAAGGCTCAGAGAAGGTTGGGGGAGGGGGCCCACTGGAGCAGCTGTTGGGAGACAGATGGTAGCCTCCCGTCAAGGCCGTCCAGCGTGTTCTTTAACGTGCACAGGGTATGGCTCTTCCATATACGGTGCTACGGCTTAACGTCCCATCCGACGGACGGCGGCCTTTCTAAGCCCATCGGTGTCCCCTATTGACCGTGGGCAGGGCAGGAAGTTTTTGTGGAGATAATTTTTCAACGCTGACCCAGCTGAGACTCGAACCTGGAAATTGCAGATTACGAGCCTGGCGCGCTACCGACTGAGCCACCCCCTATACAACTCAGGAATTAGAGTTTACATTATTTAGGGAATTATTAGGAAGTGGAAAATTAACAATTACTAAATGTGTAGTAATGATTTAACGGACATTCGAATCTGAAACTTGAGCATCATCTGAAATGATATCAGGTGTGTGCCTTGTGCTATTTGTTGAAGAACAGAGAACATTTCTTGGGTTCGGTTGGGTTGTTTTACCTCTGAGCGGCCCTTTTTTGCACACAATGGGCTAAATGGCCAGGTCACATGGATCCCGAAGGCTCAGAGAAGGTTGGGGGAAGGGACCCACTGGAATAGCTGTTGGGAGACAGATGGTAGCCTCCCGTCAAGGCCATCCAGCGTGTTCTTTAACGTGCAAAGGGTATGGCTCTCCCGCACACGGAGCCACGGCTTAACGTCCCATCCGACGGACGTCGGCCTTTTCAAGCCCATCGGTGTCCCCTACTGGCCGTGGGCAGGACGGGGAATTTTGCGGAGACAAATCTCAACGCTGACTCAGCTGGGACTCGAACCTGGGAACTACAGATTACGAGCCTGACGCGCTACCGACTGAGCCACCCCCGACCCTAGTAGAATTTCTTGAAGTTACTGAACAGTTTTATCTTTGCTTAGTTTCAAAAGCGAAAGTTAGCATCATTATGAAGTGCTCTAGGTGTTCTGAATCACTTGTGGAAGATAAAGATGTGGTTGCTTGTTATTTAGGTTACGATATGTACCAATACTAGTGTAATGGTACATATCGTAGGTTACGATATGTACCATTACTACTCTAATGGTACATATCGTAGGTTACGATATGTACCATTACTACTCTAATGGTACATATCGTAGGTTACGATATGTACCATTACTACTCTAATGGTACATATCGTAACCTAGACAACGAGTATGATGTAATTTTACTACTGTAATGGTACATCAGAGGAAAAAAAAATATGAGATTTATTTTGGAGCAAAATAATAATTGGAGATGTCCTAAGTTCAATGAGGTAGCTGGTTGCAATACCACGTCATCTAAAAAACAAGGGAAATCTAGCGCACAATTGGATAATGATGCTGGAGAATCAGAATATAAGGTTGTTCCTGATGTGACTGAATCTTCTCTTCCAGGTGTGATAAGGAAGTGTATAAAAGAAGAGTAAAAATTTGTATTAAAATAATGTTTAATGAATTGTGCCACATAAAAAAATCTCTGAACTTCATTTCAGAATGTATGCGACAATTAATGAGTACAATTGAAAACACGAAAAAAAAAATTGAACACGTTAGGAAAGTGTTGGGTTGTTTTACCTCTAAGTGGCACTTTTTTGCACACCATGGGCTAAATGGCCAGGTCACAAGGACCCCGAAGGCTCAGAGAAGGTTAGGGGAGGGGACCCACTGGAACAGCTGTTGGGAGACAGATGGTAGCCTCCCGTCAAGGCCGTCCAGAGTGTTCTTTAACGTGCGGATGGTATGGGTCTTCCGCACACGGAGCCACGGCTTAACGTCTCATCCGACGGACGGTGGCCTTTCCAAGCCCATCGGCATCCCCTACTGACAGTGAGGGCGGGGAGTTTTGCGGGGATAACTCTCAACGCTGACCCAGCTGGGACTCGAATCTGGGAACTACAGAATACGAGCCTGGTGCGCTACCGCCTGAACCACCCACACGTTAGGGAAGAAAATCAGTATGTAAAGCTTGATAACATTAATCTGTCATGAGAAGTTGAACCACTTAAGATACAAATAAATGACATGGAACAATATTCGAGAAAATGGCATCTTGAATTTGTTGGCATCCCAGAAAACAAAGAGAAATCTTAAAAGAAATAGTAACCGAGTAATAGAACCGAGGTCGAGGTAGGGATTTCAGGATATAACACAGTTGGGACTCGAACCTGGGAGCTGAAGATGAATAAATAATGAGGAAGATAACTAATTGCTTACGTTTTAATTATTATGGACGGCATCAGAACAGAATTTTGTAGGCGAAAGGAATAACCAGCAATTTCCTTGAAACAAAAATTATGCCGCCGGCAGAAAGAAGACTACTAATGCAAAAAAAAATACTCATTAAAAACGTCTTGTAAAATTGCATTTTATAAGACATTTTTCCTATTTTTTTCTGATTTTAGCGATTTTTTTTTATTTATCCTTCCTTGAAATCCTCCTTGCTAAGAATGCTAAGAATACGAAACATTTCCGGAGCAATGATTTTAGTCTCTATTGCTTCGCGCGCTGACTTTGCATCCTTCCTCACTTCAAATACCATCCGTCCTCTATCTCCATTGTTTACAGATGCACATTCCTCCTCTGACCGTCTCGAAGCGTTTTTGATCACTTCTCCATCCCTCCGTAGACACGAGAGTTTCCCCATCTTCATCTTCTCTCTCTCCGCACGTGCATCCTCTTCCTCCTACAGGCGATTTCTGTTGTTGCAGCCAAAAGAAAGATGACTCCTTCTTGAAGAGGAGGAGGAGGAAGGTATCATTTTCTCGACAAGGGACGCTCCTAGCAACAGCTTAGGATTATCGATTTCCTCCGAGACTTTTTTTGTTTCTCACTTCCGAATCTCGGACCCTGTTATTTTTCATTCCGAAACGATTTTTCAGTTTGAAAAGAAGAAAGTTTCTTTCGCCATTCCTCTTTGTATTATCAGTAAAGTCCTTCAAATTCCGTGAGCCTTGGTGTTGAGTCACCACATTCCTTAGATGTGTTGCAACGTTTAAAAAAAAGCGTTTGTTCGTCAGAGAAGCTTTCATTAAAGAAAGTCTCTGCACAGAATTCTTTGAGATGGGCTACTTAAAAGTCTGTTCACATACAACGTGAGAAGAATTCATTAAAAAGAACCTATTAGTTTTCGCAAACAAATATTAATTAAACATCCAACCGCCTGTGGAGAGTATCCAATGCACATTTGCAAAGGTAATTAAAAGTTTGTTATTTTATAACTTGAGAGCCCTCTAACGGGATGGTTGGGTTGTTTTAACTCTGAGCGGCACTTTTTATCCACACAATGGGCTAAATGGCCAGGCCACATGTACCCCGAAGGCTTAGAGAAGGTTGTGGGAGGGGACCCACTGGAAAGCTGTTGGGAGACAGATGGTAGCCTCTCCGTCAAGGCCATTCATCGTGTTCTTTATGTGCACAGGGTATGGCCCTACCGCACATTGGGTCGTGGCTTAACTTACCATCCGACGGACGGCGGCTTTTCCAAGCTCATCGGTGTCTCCTACTGACCGAAGGCAGGGTGGCGAGTTTTTCAGAGTTAAACCTCAACGTTGGCCCAGGTGAGACTCGAACCCGGGAGCTGCAGAGTACGAGCCTAGCGTGCTAACAACTGAGCTACTCCTACCCCCAGAAGATTCGGAATACATGAATGATAATTCGTTATTACTCCTTTACAATCTAATATATATATTTTAATTTATATCTAAAAATAATAAAAAAATAGTTGATATCCCATCTCCCCAGGAGGGTTTCGATTGTTTTATCTCTGATCATCACTTTTACATAACTGAACTTCACAGGTTCGAGTGCCAATTTTGTGGGTTTCGCTAATTTGGTAACACACCAAGCTGGTAATCTTATGTTCTTGCTATTCCAATCCTCATTGTGTGTGGGGCGGGGGCGGCTCAGTCGGTAGCGCGCCAGGCTCGTAATCTGTAGTTCCCAGGTTCGAGTCCCAGCTGGGTCAGCGTTGAGATTTATCTCTGCAAAATTCCCCGCCCCGCCCACGGTCAGTAGGGGACACCGATGGGCTTGGAAAGCCCGCCGTCCGTCGGATGGGACGTTAAGCCGTGTGCGGGAGAGCCATACCCTGTGCACGTTAAAGAACACGCTGGATGGCCTTGACGGGAGGCTACCATCTGTCTCCCAACAGCTGTTCCAGTGGGTCCCTCCCCCAACCTTCTCTGAGCCTTCGGGGTCCATGTGACCTGGCCATTTAGCCCATGGTGTGCAAAAAAGTGCCGCTCAGAGGTAAAACAACCGACAACTCATTGTGTGTAAGCGTTAAGATTAAAAATTAATAACAATAAATTTAAAGGATACTAAATGAGGTTAGAAAGACTGATGTTTACAGGATGAAAATGTATGCTCTTGCTCCTTGTGCAGGAGAGCTACAGCCTGTGTGTGAAAGAACTCGCTGGATGGTCATGATTGGAAAACTTCCATATGTTTCCTTAAAGCTACTCGGCTTATCCCTTTCCCTAACAACAAGCTGAGCCGTTGGGATTTGTGACCTTGCCCCATGCTGTGAAAAAAAATGCCGCTCAGATGTAAAATCAGTTTCCTGAGCAATGAGATTTTTCCGCTTCACTTCAACGGATTTAGTGGTATTCATTTCTAGCTAAAAACCGATGCCTCTAAGCCCTAGTCTTAACTTGAAAGGGAACACCGATGGGCATGGAAGCACTTTCCTTAACTTGAAAGGGAACACCGATAAGCATGGAAACACTTTCCTTAACTTGAAAGGGAACACTGACGGGCATGGAAGCACTTTCCTTAACTTGAAAGGGAACACCGACGGGCATGGAAGCACTTTCCTTAACTTGAAAGGGAACACTGACGGGCATGGAGGGGCACTTTCCTTAACTTGAAAGGGAACACCGAAGGGCATGGAAGTACTTTCCTTAACTTGAAAGGGAATACCGAAGGGCATGAGGCACTTTCCTTAACTTGAAAAGGAATACCGATGGGAATGGAAGCACTTTCCTTACTTGAAAGGGAACACTGATGGGCATGGAAGCACTTTCCTTAACTTGAAAGGGAACACTGACGGGCAAGGAAGCTCTTTCCTTAACTTGAAAGGGAACACTGACGGGCATGGAGGAGCACTTTCATTAACTTGGAAGGGAACACCGACGGGCAAGGAAGCACTTTCCTTAACTTGAAAGGGAACCCGATGGGCAAGGAAGCACTTTTCTTAATTTGAAAGGGAACACCGATAGACATGGAAGCACTTTCCTTAACTTGAAAGGGAACACCGATGGGCATGGGAAACTAACCCTAACATGATAGAGAACACTGCTCTTAACTTGAAATAAAGCACCGTTAACCCGGGAAACATTGCCTTTAATTAAAACGGGGGAAAATCATTAGATAGGGGACACTGTCTTTAACACGCCAGAGATCATTAATGGTCTGGTAAACATTGCTATCTGGGAAAACACTAATACTGAAGTCCCTGGAAACAGTCCACAACACTGAACAGATTGGAAACCCTGCCATTCGCCAGATGTGGCAGTACGTTTGGGTTGTTTTATCCCTAAGCGTCATTGTTTTTTGCCAGAATGTGCAGAAGGACTGAGATTTATCACCGCTAATCCCCCACCCTCCCCTCGGTCAGAAATTTGACTCAGATAGGCTTGAAAAGATCGCCATCCGTCTGATGAGATGTTAAGCCTTGGCTCAGTACGCAGCAGAGTCATACATTGTGCACGTTAAAAAACACGTTGGATGGCCTTTGCGGAAGGCTATGATCTGTCTTCTAAATCCATGCAGTGGGTTCCCTTCACCATCCTTCTCTAAACCCTAGGGCAGGCGTCGGCAACCTATGACCCGCGGGTCACCAAGTGACCCATTTAATAATTTCAAGTGACCCACTTGAGTTCCGCAAATAAAGTATAATATATAAAAATAAATTATACTTTATTTCCAGAACTCAAGTGGGTCACTTGAAATTATTAAATGGGTCACTAAGTGACCCGCGAGTCATATATATTATACTTTATTTGCAGAACTCAAGTGGGTCACTTGAAATTATTAAATGGGTCACTTGGTGACCCGCGGGTCATAGGTTGCCGACGCCTGCCCTAGGGGTCCTTGTGACCTGGTCATTTATCCCATTGTGCCCAAAAAATGCCTCTCCGATGTGAAACAACCGAACCCAACGTCAACATACAGACAAGATGCTATGACTGAAGAAATCTTTCAATTGAACGGAGGGATCTTGCAACCAAACAATCAATGCGAATCATATTAAATTCAGTTTTGCCATAAAACGTTCCTAAAAAAATCCCGCACCCCACGCTTTGGAAACCACTGCTTTAACATCTACGGAGACAAATGAAGAAGATACGGCCCTTGGTAACAGGAAAACTCGGGAGGAATTATATTTAGAAAACGAACTAAGGAGAATAATCCCGCCAAATGAAGTGAATGCGATTCCCGCAAGGTAACCACTGCAGCAAGACTGTTAAAATGTGATGAATTCGCTGCTCAACACGAAAAGTAATGATGCCTGGGAAAAGGGCATTAGGTAGCTAAGTATAATAAAATTTGAGAAGTTAAGAAGCTTTGCGGTGGGTTTCGTAATCTTCCCTTCAAAGACTTGTTTCCCATGAGGTGATTGTCTAGCCTTTCTCTCAGAAATCTAAACTCTCAGAAATTGAACACCCTACTTTAAAATTTTCTTAGCCGAGTAAATCCTTCCTGAGATCTTATTAAATATTCATTTATTCTGAGTAAAGATATATAAATATATAAGGAAGAATTAAAGGAAACTCAATTCGAATTTCACATTTTAAATAATTTTTGAGTTTTCTTTCAGTTTTTAGTTGGTTGGATTTTTTGTCTTTGCTCAGAGATTTTCTCTCAGGATCCGAGTTGTGTTGTTTTACCTCTGAGCGCCACTTTTTTTTGCACACCATGGGTTACATGGCCAGGCCACAAGGACCCCAAAGACTCATAAAAGGTTAGAAAAAGGATCCACTGAAAAGCTTTTAGTAGATAGATAGAAGTCTCCGGTAAAGGCTATCCAGCGTGTTCTTTAACGTGAACGAGTCAAAACCCCCGAGGCTCAGTGAAGTTAGGAAGTGGAATCTCACTAGAAAGTTCTTAGGAGACAGATGATAGCCTCCCGTCAATGTTGGATAAACATTTTTTATCTGAACAAAATAATTTAGTACAACTGGATGTAACTTGATGATTCTAACTTGTTAGAATTGGTGTGCAGTGGTCAGATGCAGTGGGGTTGGGTTGTTTTACCTCTGAGAGACACTTTTTTGCACACCCGGTCACAAGGACCCCGAAGGCTCAGAGAAGGTTGGGGGAGGGACCCACTGGAACAGATATTGGGAGACAGATGGTAGCCTTCTGTCAAGGCCATCCAGCGTGTTCTTTAACGTTGGATTGTTTTACCTCTGAGCTGCACTTTTTTGCACAACATGGGCTAAATGACCAGGTTACATGGACCCCGAAGGCTCAGAGAAGGTTGGAGGAGGGGACCCACTGGAACAGCTGTTGGGAGACAGATGGTAGCCTCCTGTCAAGGCCATCCAGCGTGTTCTTTAACGTTGGATTGTTTTACCTTTGAGCGGCACTTTTTTGCACAACATGGGCTAAATGATCAGGTTACATGGACCCCGAAGGCTCAGAGAAGGTTGGAGGAGGGGACCCACTGGAACAGCTGTTGAGAGACAGATGGTAGCCTCCTGTCAAGGCCATCCAGCGTGTTCTTTAACGTGCACAGGGTAAGGATCTCCCATGGGGCCACGGCTTAACGTCCCATCCGAAGGGACGGCGGCCATTCCAAGCCCATTGGTGTCACCTACTGACCATGGGCAGGATGGGGAGTTTTGCGGAGATAAGTCTCAATGTTAACCCAACTGGGACTCGAACCTGGGAACTGCAGATTACGAGCCTAGCGCGCTACCGACTGACCCCCCCCCCCCCGCCCCTAGATGCAGCAAATGTAACTCAGGACACATATGCTTGGAAAACTAAATTACACAGTCTGGTTGGACCTCCGTAGCCCATGCTGCTTGAGGATGACGATGATGATGGATGAAACTATTGAAGATTCAGCATAAGCAACAAGTAATAAATTATCAATTTAAAATATTGAAATTAATATCATCATATTATACAGATCACCTAGTAAAAATATTAAACGATTCCTAAAAGAAATTTCTGAATATTTGTTAAAAAAAGGCAGGAATTAAAATTTTAATTATTGTAGATGATATTAATATTGATGCAACAAATACTGCTTGTGATATGAATTTAAATATAGTTGTGATATGTATTTAAATACTTCGATTGAATTTGGTTTAGAGCAAATTGTTAATAATTTTACTAGAGAAGACGAAAGATTAAATAAATTTACAAGGACGTTAATTGATCATGTTTTGGTTAAAACTTGCGGCGGGGGAGGCTCAGTCGGTAGCGCGCCTGGCTCGTAATGTGTAGTTTCCAGGTTCGAGTCCCAGCTGGGTCAGCGTTGAGATTTATCTCCGCAAAATTCTCCGCCCTGCCCACGGTCAGTAGGGGACACCGATGGGCTTGGAAAGGCCGCCGCCCGTCGGATGGGACGTTAAGCCGTGGCCCCGTGTGCGGGAGAGCCATACCCTGTGCACGTTAAAGAACACGCTGGATGGCCTTGACGGGAGGCTACCATCTGTCTTCCAACAGCTGTTCCAGTGGGTCCCCTCCCCCAACCTTCTATGAGCCTTCGTGGTCCATGTGACCTGGCCATTTAGCCCATGGTGTGCAAAAAAGTGCCGCTCAGAGGTAAAACAATCCAATCCAATTTGGTTAAAACAAGCAGTTTTGATGTTAAAAGCAAAACATATAGAGATAAATTTGCAGACCATTATGATATCTTAATTAGGATACGGAAAAACAATTTTAGTTCTAATGGGGTTACATTTTTGAAAGAGGATTCAAACCTAGGTTTTAAAATTTTTTATAATGATACTCTTACTATTCAAAAGTGTAAATGACACAGTGAAATGATATGGTTGATGAAGGCATCAGCACAGAATTAGTATATCAGAAAATATTAAGTAAAATTGATGAAATTCGGGAAAATTCTTGTTGTTTTAACGATTGAATAAGTGTAAAATTTAGAAAATAAAGAAAGGATGACATTTTTGGCATTCAAGAATAGAGATAAATTATGGAGAACATATAAAGATAATGTTAGAAATAGAATTTTTTTTTGATTTATATAAAATGGAATTTGGGTTGTTTTACCTCTGAGCGGCACTTTTTTGCACACCATGGGCTAAATGGCCAGGTCACATGGACCCCGAAGGCTCAGAGAAGGTTGGGGGAGGGGACCCATTGGAACAGCTGTTGGGAGACAGATGGTAGCCTCCCGTCAAGGCCATCCAGCGTGTTCTTTAACGTGCACAGGGTATGGCTCTCCTGCACACGGGGCCACGGCTTAACGTCCCATCCGACGGACGGCGGCCTTTCCAAGCCCATCGGTGTCCCCTACTGACCGTGGGCAGGGCGGGGAATTTTTGCGATATAAAATGGAAAGAAATAGGGTAAATACTATTATGACGAACCAAAAACGCATATTTTATGCAGATAAATTAGCAATTAATAAAGATAAATAATACGCGGTTGTGAGAATGAATTATATTACCGATGATAAAAAAGAATGGCAATAGATGAGAATGTTGAAAAACAATTGATTAAAGAAAAGCTCCAAAAGAAATTTTCGAATAATTTTGTTCAAATTTTTATAACAACTAATAGTGAGATGCAAACAGAATTTCTGACGATGAATATTAGATCAGAAAAAGTTTATGAATTATGATGCATAAATAGGAATTCTATATATTTTTCACTGGCTAGTAACTTCGATGTTGCCAATATTGCATATTACTTAAAATACAACTCATCTCCTGGATTTGATAATATTAAACTTAAATACGTAAATGGATGTAAATGCAATTTTGTACATGTAATAACAGTTCGTATAAAAAATTTTCAAAATTCATAAATCCCAATAACTACGAAAATTGGAATTATTCTTCCGGTATATAAACGTGGATGAAAAGAAATTTTAATGAATATAGGCCAATAAGTCTAATAACAATTTTGATAAGATTATGGAAAAATACATTGGAGATCACCTGCAAATGTTTTGAGTAAAATAAATTTTCTGTCAAGTCAGTAATTTAGTTTCGTAAAAGTATGATAACGTAAAGCCGTTTGGAAGATTTTATAAATAATAAAAATAATTATTGCGGTGTTTATGGACTTAAATAAAGCTTTTGATTGCGTTGATATTGACATCTTGCTCCATAAATTATATTTACTTGGTATTAGAGGGAATATTTTTAAATTGTTTAAATGCTACTTATTACATAGAGAAATAGTTATGAAAATAAATGATAATTATAGTGACAATTTCAGATCAATTTTGGAGTTCCACAAGAATGTATTCCCAGGCCTATACTGTTTCAATTGGCTAATATTAATTTAAATAGTGATTATATATACATGCTAATGATACAGTGCTAATCAACTTGCATTCAGATTTAGAAACCTCTATTTGCAATCTACAAAATGATTTTAATAAAGCAGTTAATTGGTTGCTAATAATAAACTGAGAGTAAATGAGAAAAGAAACAACAAAATTTATGTGTATTGGTTTTCAATATTATACACTTAATATAAATATAGCTAAACATCGAATCAGATTTTCGAAATTGGATGGTTTATTACCTGATATATGCAATTGTTCTAAAATAGAAGTAATTGAAATATTTTACCTAGGCTTGAAAATGAATTCAAAAAGGAGTTGGAATGTTGTTTTAATTTTTTTTTATTATACATTTTTTTTTTACATCAATATGTTTAATTGACTGAATGTGTTCAAGATTACGATTTGTAGCATTTAAAATTAGGAATCTTAACTTCTTTGTTGATACACAATTAACTGTTTTAATATTTTTTTGGAATCTATAATTAGCTATGGAATAACAGTTTATGGGACAGCCTATAAGACAGAATTAAATAAAATTAGAAAAATACAAATTAGACTGCTAAAAGGATTGTGTAAGTCAGAATTTAAAAATTCCCTTACAACGAACGATGATATTTTTGGTTTGTTCAGAATTTTACCTATTGAAAGGTTATATGTGTTTGTTTGTTTGATTATCAATAACTTCTTTAATAATAGCTGTAGGCAAAATATTTGCCACGATAAATTTACTACAAGAAAGGCTAATTATTTTTTTAAAACAAACAAAATTCTATAATAATTATGGACAAAATTCCAAAGAATATCAAATTCCTTACCTATTTAACTTGATTCCTAAAGGTATTGTAGATTTGAGCAAAATTTCTGATATTAAAGAAAAATTGTTTGACTATTAAATGAAAATGTGACGTCTTATTCGGAAGCGTTTATCATTTTATTAACTTTATTTTTAATTATTTTCTTTTATCCTTCATTTTATCTCATGATATTGATGTAATCTAGATCATGTCTGTTAAAACCACATGTATTCCAGCTGATAAGCTTCGGTTTAAAGGGATTTTTTTATGTACAATAATTGCATAGAACAGTGGTTCTCAACCTTTTATGATTCACGTACCCCCTGGAAATGTGTATGTACCAGGATTTAGATTTATCTCCGCTAATCCTGCCCTCCGTCACAAAACGGGGCGGGGGTGGCTCAGTCGGTAGCGCGCCAGGCTCGTAATCTGTAGTTCCCAGGTTCGAATCCCAGCTGGGTCAGCGTTGAGATTTATCTCCGCAAAATTTCCCCGCCCTGCCCACGGTCAGTAGGGGACACCGATGGGCTTGAAAAGGCCGCCGTCCGTCGGATGGGATGTTAAGCCGTGGCCCCGTGTGCGGGAGAGACATACCCTGTGCACGTTAAAGAACACGCTGGATGGTCTTGACGGGAGGCTACCATCTGTCTCCCAACAGCAATTCCAGTATGTCCCCTCCCCCAACCTTCTCTGAGCCTTCGGGATCCATGTGATCTGGCCATTTAGCCCATGGTGTGCAAAAAAGTGCCGCTCAGTGGTAAAACAACCCAACACAACCGTCACAAAACGACACACCGATGGATTTGGAAAGGCCTCGTCCGTCAAACGTGGCTCAGCGTACTAAAAAGCTACACTTTGTGCACATTAAAAAGACGCTGCATGGCCTTGACGGGTAGCTACCATTTGTCTCCTAACAGCTGTCCAGTGAGTTTCCATCTCTGAAGCCTTGGGGTCCTTGTGACCTACCCATTTTGGTCAAAAAAAAAAGTGCCGCTCAGAGGTAAACCAACACTTTGTGGTTTAACTTTAATTCGCAAAAAACTTTGGATCAGTTTAAACACATTCTCCAAGCCAAAAAAAAAATGTTCGAAATTATCTCTGGAACTATTTCTGAAATATTAATTTTCCATGTCAGTTAAAACAATTCTGTATTAATTTTAAAGAAATTAAATTTCAAACAAATTTTTTAAATCTATTTGTGAACAACAACTCTGCCCGATGGTTCCATTTGAGGATTTTCCGCGGTGTAGATGGGTCGGGATGTGACTCAGTCGGTAGAGGGCCAGGCTCGTAATCTCCAGTTTCCAGGCTCGAGTCCCAGCTGGACCAGCATTGATATTTATCTCCGCACAACTTCCGCTTGCCCTCTGCAGTAGGGGACGTCGATGGGCTTTGAAAGGTCGCCGTCCGTCGGGTGGAACGTTAATCCGTGGCTCCGTGTACTAGATAGCTATACCTTGTGCACATTAAAGAAGACGCTTGAGGCCTTGACGGGTGGCTACCATCTATCTCCCAACAGCTGTTTCAGTGGGCCCCCTCCCCCAATCTTCTCTGAGTCATCGGGGTCCTTGTGACCTGCCCATTTACCCCATTGGGCGCAAAAAAAAAGTGCCCTCAGAAGTAAAACAACCCAACCCGCAGTGAATCGTATGATGAACAATCCCGTCCCCAAACCTGGCGCACGAATCGCATTCGCGTTGCACTGAATATAAATGTTCTCGTACCGAGATTGAATGAAATGAAATCGGATCTAACCATTCCACTCATCGCAACAGAATTTAATCCCCTTTATCTCGAGCAAACATCCTCAATTAATAGTCTAAGATCATTAACTCGGCAATTGGGTAAAGGAAACATTCGACTCGTTTCTCGTGCAAATCTTTACAAATTAGATTCCGTCTCGTCCCTTCTGATTGGTGCTTAGATCTCGTGATGATGTAACCTTGGAAACAGTTCTACTTCATCCTTGATGTCCAGTGGGAAAGGTTCATTCTAAAGACAACGAGAAATGCAAAATTATTAATTCAATGCTTTGGATCACTTCCCAGAGGCAAATTGAAATCTCCGGAGCAGAAATCAAAGAATCTCGAAAATTCCCTCTTGAAATCTCCTGTTCTTCGACCTCATTATACAACCACGGCTTTTAAGTCGCTCCTTAGGCTCTTTTGTGCCTTTTAGATCACGCTTGCACTTCCCTGCTGCTAGTATAGTGTCAAGTATATGCAAGAGACATTGAAGATGGGACTTTGAATTCAATTTCCTCAGATGTGTTTCGTTGCGAGAGAGTAACAGATCGTTCTACCGCTTCTCTTAATCGAGAAATATTTTTTGATCTTTAATAATCAATTAATATTAGAACAATTTCGTTTTGAGTTGGGTTGTTTTGCCTATGAGCGGCACTTTTTTGCGCACCATAGGCTAAATGGCCAGGTCACAAAGATCCCCAAGGCTCAGAGAAGGTTGGGGGAGGGGAGCCACTGGAACAGCTGTTGGGAGACAGTTGGTAGGCCAGGCAGACCAGTTGACAGACTGTAAGGGGGCCAGGCATAGAAAATTGAAGTAGAAGGGTGCGTCGCATAGAAAATTGAACTGGAATGACGGGCAGCATAGGAAGCTGAAATGTAAGGGGGCCCGGCATAGAAAATTGAAATAGAAGGGTGCGTCGCATATAAAATTGAATTGGAATGACGGGCAGCATAGGAAGCTCAAATGTAAGGGGGCCCGGCATAGAAAATTGAAATAGAAGGGTGGGTCACGTAGAAAATTGAACTGGAATGACAGGAAGCATAGGAAGCTGAACTGTAAGGGGGCCGGCATAGAAAATTGAAATAGAAGGGTGGGTCACATAGAAAATTGAACTGGAATGACGGGCAGCATAGGAAGCTGAAATGTAAGGGGGCCCGGCATAGAAAATTGAAATAGAAGGATGCGTCGCATATAAAATTGAATTGGAATGACGGGCAGCATAGGAAGCTGAAATGTAAGAAGGCCCGGCATAGAAAATTGAAATAGAAGGGTGGGTCACGTAGAAAATTGAACTGGAATGACGGGCAGCATAGGAAGCTGAACTGTAAGGGGGCCGGCATAGAAAATTGAAATAGAAGGGTGGGTCACATAGAAAATTGAACTGGAATGACGGGCAGCATAGGAAGCTGAACTGTAAGGGGGCCGGCATAGAAAATTGAAATAGAAGGGTGGGTCACAGAGAAAATTGAACTGGAATGACGGCAGCATAGGAAGCTGAAATGTAAGGGGGCCCGGCAGAGGAAATTGAAATAGAAGGGTGGGTCACAGAGAAAATTGAACTGGAATGACGGGCAGCATAGGAAGCTGAACTGTAAAAGGGCCCCGGCATAGAAAATTGAAGTAGAAGGGTGGGTCATATAGAAAATTGAACTGGAATGACGGGCAGCATAGGAAGCTGAACTGTAAGGGGGCCAGGCATAGAAAATTGAAATAGAAGGGTGGGTGACAGAGAAAATTGAACTGAAATGACGGGCAGCATAGGAAGCTGAAATGTAAGGGGGCCCGGCATAGAAAATTGAAGTAGAAGGGTGGGTCATATAGAAAATTGAACTGGAATGACGGGCAGCATAGGAAGCTGAACTTTAAGGGGGCCAGGCATAGAAAATTGAAATAGAAGGGTGGGTGACAGAGAAAATTGAACTGAAATGACGGGCAGCATAGGAAGCTGAAATGTAAGGGGGCCCGGCATAGAAAATTGAAGTAGAAGGGTGGGTCACATAGAAAATTGAACTGGAATGACGGGCAGCATAGGAAGCTGAACTGTAAGGGGCCCGGCATAGAAAATTGAAGTAGAAGGGTGGGTCACATAGAAAATTGAACTGGAATGACGGGCAGCATAGGAAGCTGAACTGTAAGGGGCCCGGCATAGAAAATTGAAGTAGAAGGGTGGGTCACATAGAAAATTGAACTGGAATGATGGGCAGTACTAGCACCATGGGCTAAATGGCCAGGTCACATGGACCACTAAGGCTAAGAGAAGTTTGGGGGAGGGGACCCTCTGGAACAGCTGTTGGGAGACAGATGGTAGCCTCCCGTCAAGGCCATTCAGCGTGTTCTTTAACGTGCACAGGGTATGGTCTCCTACACATGGGGCCACGGCTTAACGTCCCATCCGACGGACGGCGGCCTTTCCAAGCCCATCGGTGTCCCCTACTGACCGTGGGCAGGGCGGGAATTTTGCGGAGATAAATATCAACGCTGACCCAGCTGGGACTCGAACCTGCGAACTACAGATTACGAGCCTGGCGCGCTACCGACTGAGCCACCCCCGCCCCCTAAGTGTATGAAGAATGGCAACGATCTAAAAAAAGTAGTCCGTCAATCACGGTAAATGCGGAAGGAAAAAGGCTCTGACAGAAAGGGACAAGTGATTTTTGGAACGAACTGTACGTCAAAGCAGAACTGCTACAAGTTCATCAGCTGAGAGAGATGATAGCCAATAGTAACTTTAAAATCCAGTTCAACGAGAATTATAAGCAGAGAACTGAAAACTTTGAAATTTGGTGATTGTACCATGATATATACGTCGAAGTATTAGGTTGTTTTACCTCTGAGCAGCACTTTTTTTGCACACCATGGGCTAAACGGCCAAGTCGCAAGGACCCCGTAGGCTCAGAGAAGGTTGGGGGAGGGGACCCACTGGAACAGCTGTTGGGAGACAGATGGTAGCCTCCCGTCAAGGCCATCCAGCGTGTTTTTTAACATGCACAGGGTATGGCTCTCACGCACACGGGGCCACGGCTTAACGTCCCATCCACGGACGGCGGCCTTTCCAAGCCCATCGGTGTCCCCTACTGACCGTGGGCAGGGCGGGGAATTTTGCGGAGATAAATCTCAACGCTGACCCAGCTGGGACTCGAACCTGATAACTACAGATTACGAGCCTGGCGCGCTACCGACTGAGCCACCCCCGCCTCATCAAAGTATTAGGTAGGTATAGCATTATACATATGCATACCATGCATTCCTGCTGATAACACAAATTACCTGTCTCCGAGCAAGATTCCCCCATGTAAATAATTAGAACATTACACGTTTCATTCAGTCAACTAGCAGATTAAGCGTGTTGAAACTGGATTTCGATTGCAGTGTAACTTTCTCCTCTCTGTTCTGGAGGTCTCCAAAATATTTCTTAAAAAATGCACAAATTTAAATTTTTTTGCTTCCATTATCTTTATTAGCATTCCTATAGAGGGTTGTTTTACCTCTGAGCGTCACTTTTTTTACACACGATAGGCTAAATGGTCAGGTCACAAGGACCCCGAGGACTCAAAGAAGGTTCGGAGGAGAAAACCCTCTGGACAGTTGTTGGGAGACAGATAGTGTCCTCCTTTCAAGGCCATCCAGCGCGTTCTTTAACGTGCACAGGGTAATGTTCTCATGTACACTTGGACACGGATTCCCTGCCCTGCCCACGGTCAGTAGAGAACACCGATGGGCTTGGAAAGGTCACTATCCGTCGGATGGGACGTTAAACCGTAGCGCCGTGTGTGGGAGAGCTATACCCTGTGCACGTTAAAGAACACGCTGGATGGCCTTGACGGGAAGCTACCATCTGTTTTCCAACAGCTGTTCCAGTGGGTCCCCTCCCCCAACCTTCTCTGAGCCTTCGAGGTCTTTGTGATCTGGCCATTTAGCCCATGGTGTGCAAAAAAGTGCCGCTCAGAGGTAAAACAACCCAATCCAACCCAACTTGGACACGGCTTAACGTCCCATCCGATGGACGGCGGCCTCACTAAACCTATTGGTGTCCCCTGATGCCCGAGGATAGGACTGGGAGTTTTCCGGAGATTAATCTCAACGCTGGCTCAGGCGGGACTCGAACCTGGGAAATGCAGATTACAACCTCTTCCCTCGCTGTTAAAACGATTCAAAAAGAGATATTAAACGGTCTTCAGCAGCAATTGCTGGAAGAATTTCTTTATTGCTGGAAGAATCGTTAGAATAAAAACAAGTGCATCAATTGCTTTCGCTGTGAGGTGGATGGTACCCCTAAGGAATTAACTCCTTCTTCCCTTTCTCATGGCTCCCGCCAACCAAAGAATCTCTTCGCCATTCGTTAAGGTCCATGTCGATTTAACGCTAAATCTACTTCCGGTGTGTGTAAGTGCAATTACGGCCAGGACTGTCTCCATAGAAGATAGGAAATCTTCTGTCGACTCTTGTGAGAGGAGAACATGCTTCTCCTGGAAGAAGAAGAACAGAGGCAGAAAAAGAAGAAAGACGACGTCAAAACAAGTTGGATGAACACGGTAAATATGGGTCTGAGACGGAATTAATGTGCCAAACTATTACCAACCACTTCTTTATATTGTTTATGATTTACTTTAGATTTTTTTTGCGCAGGGACCTGGGTTCGAGTCGGGGGTAAGGTATGGATGCATGTGTCGCATTTCTGAGGTCCTGCCATCCTCTCAGATGTTCTACTATGGCATATAAACTGACAGTCTCTTGTCAGACCTCTGTGGCAAGCAGATGCTTGAGGGGGTATTTATACGTACAGTTACTGACTATAAATTCTTTGTCGTCATACCCTTCCAATTCAATGTTCTATGCGAACCACCCATCCAGTTCAATTTTCTATATGACCCACCATTCTCTTTCAATTTTCTATGCGGGGCCCACTTAGAGTTAGGCTTCCTATGCTGCCTGTCATTCCAGCTCAATTTTCTATGTGACCCACCCTTCTACTTCAATTTTCTATGCCGGGCCCCTTACAGTTCAGCTTCCTATGCTGCCCGTCATTCCAGTTCAATTTTCTATGTGACCCACCCTTCTACTTCAATTTTCTATGCCCGGCCCCCTTAGAGTTCAGCTTCCTATGCTGCCCGTCATTCCAGTTCAATTTTCTATGTGACCCACCCTTCTACTTCAATTTTCTATGCCGGGCCCCTTACAGTACAGCTTCCTATGCTGCACGTCATTCCAGTTCAATTTTCTATGTGACCCATCCTTCTACTTCAATTTTCTATGCCGGGCCCCTTACAGTTCAGCTTCCTATGCTGCCCGTCATTCCAGTTCAATTTTCTATGTGACCCACCCTTCTACTTCAATTTTCTATGCCGGGCCCCTTACAGTACAGCTTCCTATGCTGCCCGTCATTCCAGTTCAATTTTTTATGTCACCCACCATTCTACTTCAATTTTCTATGCCGGGCCCCCTTACAGTTCAGCTTCCTATGCTGCCCGTCATTCCAGTTCAATTTTCTATGTGACCCACCCTTCTACTTCAATTTTCTATGCCGGGCCCCTTACAGTTCAGCTTCCTATGCTGCCCGTCATTCCAGTTCAATTTTCTCTTAGAAAATTGAACTGGAATAATTTTCTATGCCGGGCCCCTTACAGTTCAGCTTCCTATGCTGCCCGTCATTCCAGTTCAATTTTCTCTTAGAAAATTGAACTGGAATAATTTTCTATGCCGGGCCCCTTACAGTTCAGCTTCCTATGCTGCCCGTCATTCCAGTTCAATTTTCTCTTAGAAAATTGAACTGGAATGACGGGCAGCATAGGAAGCTGAACTGCAAGGGGCCCGGCATAGAAAATTGAAGTAGAAGGGTGGGTCACATAGAAAATTGAACTGGAATGACGGGCAGCATAGGAAGCTGAACTGCAAGGGGCCCGGCATAGAAAATTGAAGTAGAAGGGTGGGTCACATAGAAAATTGAACTGGAATGACGGGCAGCATAGGAAGCTGAACTGTAAGGGGCCCGGCATAGGAAATTGAAGTAGAAGGGTGGGTCACATAGAAAATTGATGCATGTGTCGCATTTCTGCGGTCCTGCCATCCTCTCAGATGTTCTACTATGGCATATAAACTGACAGTCTCTTGTCAGACCTCTGTGGCAAGCAGATGCTTGAGGGGGTATTTATACGTACAGTTACTGACTATAAATTCTTTGTCGTCACACGACATGACGGGCAGCATAGGTAGCTGTACTGTAAGGGGCCCGGCATAGAAAATTGAAGTAGAACGGTGGGTTGGTTGGTTGGTTGTTTGGGGTTTAATGGCGCATCGGCAACAAGGCCATAATGCGCCAAACAAAAGACAATATAAAAGATAAAAGACATAGAACCCCGTAACCAAAAGTTAAAATACATTTTCAACATTGTAAAGTGGTAAAATAACAAAAAACAAGTGTATATGAACAGAGAAAACAACTGTAGAATTATTAAACAAAATAATCCCAGGTGTAAGAGACCTGGGGTAAATAATGCATAAAGTTAAGGTAAAATCAAATTCGGTTAAAATATCCACAATATTTCAAAAAGGTAAAAACTGAAGATAAAATGCAATGATCAGATAAAAGATGTCCGAGTGTAAGAGGCTCAGACATAAATTTATGGAAATTAAAAATCACACGTCGTTCAAAGTTAAAAGCAGAGCATGAGATTAAAATATGTTCGATTGTTAAAACGGTGTCACAAAACTCGCACTTAGGTACATCGTCCGCCCGTAGAAGAAACGAATGAGTAATAAACGAGTGACCTAAGCGGAGCCGAGCAAGTACAACTTCCTAATTGCGATTCCTGCGGTAACAAGACTGCCATGGTTTGATGATAGGTTTGATCTCAAAGAGCTTGTTGGTAAGCTGTTCCGACCAAGATCTCTGCCAAAGTGCCCGGAGCTCGGTGGTAAAACGCTGCCGGAAATCCAGATATGGAATCGGCAACGGAGAGTCGGACAGGGGCGTGGCTGACTTGGCAGCAGCATCTGCCAAGTCATTGCCCCTAATCCCGACGTGACCGGGGCACCCAACAGAAATGGATGGTGGTGGTGGCTGCCAGACGATGTAGCTGCTGGCGGATCTTAGTAAGAACTGGGTGAGGCCGATGCCTCACCGAGATCAAAGCCTGTAGCGAACTAAGCGAGTCGGTGTAAAGCACACACCGACGATGATGCTTAGTCGCCACGTGTCCAAGGCGAGGCTGATAGCGTGCAACTCTGCAGTGAAGATGGAACACTGCAGTGGGATCTGGTCTGCAATGATTACATCACAGCAGACCATGGCTGATCCCACCGAAGTGCCGGACTTCGAGCCATCTGTAAAGACAGGCAAGAAGTCCGGGTGCTCAGCACGATGGCTGGCAAAGAGTTGCCGGTACACACAGTCAGGTGTAAAGGCCTTCCCCATCCTGCACAGGGAAAAATCGCAGGAAGGGGGAAACAGCGAGCCAAGGTGGAAGTAACTCAGCTGTCGACTGTGCAACGCTATCGAGACTGGTGTTGATGTCTCAGAAAGGTGGGTCACATAGAAAATTGAACTGGAATGACGGGCAGCATATAGAAGCTGAACTGTTGCCCGGCATAGAAAATTGAAGTAGAAGGGTGGGTCACATAGAAAATTGAACTGGAATGACGGGCAGCATAGGAAGCTGAACTGTAAGGGGCCCGGCATAGAAAATTGAAGTAGAAGGGTGGGTCACATAGAAAATTGAACTGGAATGAAGTGCAGCATAGGAAGCTGAACTGTAAGGGGCCCGGCATAGAAAATTGAAGTAGAAGGGTGGGTCACATAGAAAATTGAACTGGAATGACGGGCAGCATTAGGAAGCTGAACTGCAAGGGGCCCGGCATAGAAAATTGAAGTAGAAGGGTGGGTCACATAGAAAATTGAGCTGGAATGACAGGCAGCATAGGAAGCCTAACTCTAAGTGGGCCCCGCATAGAAAATTGAAATAGAATGGTGGGTCATATAGAAAATTGAACTGGATGGGTGGTTCGCATAGAACATTGAATTGGAAGGGTGTGACGACAAAGAATTTATAGTCAGTAACTGTACGTATAAATACCCTCTCAAGCATCTGCTTGCCACAGAGGTCTGACAAGAGACTGTCAGTTTATATGCCATAGTAGAACATCTGAGAGGATGGCAGGACCGCAGAAATGCGACACATGCATCCATACCTTACCCCCGACTCGAACCCAGGTCCCTGCGCAAAAAAAATCTAAAGTAAATCATAAACAATATAAAGAAGTGGTTGGTAATAGTTTGGCACATTAATTCCGTCTCAGACCCATATTTACCGTGTTCATCCAACTTGTTTTGACGTCGTCTTTTTTCTTTTTCTGCCTCTGTTCTTCTTCTTCCAGGAGAAGCATGTTCTCCTCTCACAAGAGTCGACAGAAGATTTCCTATCTTCTATGGAGACAGTCCTGGCCGTAATTGCACTTACACACACCGGAAGTAGATTTAGCGTTAAATCGACATGGACCTTAACGAATGGCGAAGAGATTCTTTGGTTGGCGGGAGCCATGAGAAAGGGAAGAAGGAGTTAATTCCTTAGGGGTACCATCCACCTCACAGCGAAAGCAATTGATGCACTTGTTTTTATTCTAACGATTCTTCCAGCAATAAAGAAATTCTTCCAGCAATTGCTGCTGAAGACCGTTTAATATCTCTTTTTGAATCGTTTTAACAGCGAGGGAAGAGGTTGTAATCTGCATTTCCCAGGTTCGAGTCCCGCCTGAGCCAGCGTTGAGATTAATCTCCGGATAACTCCCAGTCCTATCCTCGGGCATCAGGGGACACCAATAGGTTTAGTGAGGCCGCCGTCCATCGGATGGGACGTTAAGCCGTGTCCAAATTGGGTTGGATTGGGTTGTTTTACCTCTGAGCGGCACTTTTTTGCACACCATGGGCTAAATGGCCAGATCACAAAGACCCCGAAGGCTCAGAGAAGGTTGGGGCAGGGGACCCACTGGAACAGCTGTTGGAAAACAGATGGTAGCTTCCCGTCAAGGCCATCCAGCGTGTTCTTTAACGTGCACAGGGTATAGCTCTCCCACACCCGGCACTACGGTTTAACGTCCCATCCGACGGATAGTGACCTTTCCAAACCCATCGGTGTTCTCTACTGACCGTGGGTACGGCGGGGAATCCGTGTCCAAGTGTACATGAGAGCCATACCCTGTGCACGTTAAAGAACGCGCTGTATGGCCTTGACAGCAGGACACTATCTGTCTCCCAACAGCTGTCCAGAGGGTTTTCTCCTCCGAACCTTCTTTGAGTCCTCGGGGTCCTTGTGACCTGACCATTTAGCCCATTGTGTGTAAAAAAAGTCACGCTCAGAGGTAAACCAACCCTCTATAGGAATGCTAATAAAGATAATGGAAGCAAAAAAATTAAATTTGTGCATTTTTTAAGAAATATTTTGGAGACCTCCAGAACAGATAGGAGAAAGTTACACTGCAATCGAAATCCAGTTTCAACACGCTTAATCTGCTAGTTGACAGAATGAAACGTGTAATGTTCTAATTATTTACATGGGGGAATCTTGCTCGGAGACAGGTAACTTGTGTTATCAGCAGGAATGCATGGTATGCATATGTATAATGCTATACCTACCTAATACTTCGATGAGGCGGGGGTGGCTCAGTCGGTAGCGCACCAGGCTCGTAATCTGTAGTTCGCAGGTTCGAGTCCCAGCTGGGTCAGCGTTGAGATTTATCTCCGCAAAATTCCCCGCCCTGCCCACGGTCAGTAGGGGACACCGATGGGCTTGGAAAGGCCGCCGTCCGTCGGATGGGACGTTAAGCCGTGGCCCCGTGTGCGTGAGAGCCATACCCTGTGCATGTTAAAGAACACGCTGGATGGCCTTGACGGGAGGCTACCATCTGTCTCCCAACAGCTGTTCCAGTGGGCCCCCTAACCGAAACTTCTCTGAGCCTTCGGGGTCCTGGTGACCTGGCCATTTAGCCCATGGTGTGCAAAAAAGTGCCGCTCAGAGGTAAAACAACCCAATCCAAATCCACCACCTGCTTAATGGATGCTATTGCCCTTGGCACTCTAATGATGAACTCCGTTCAAAGTTCGTCAAAGTTCGTCTTTTTACCCATGTTGCAGTTGACTTTCAGTCTTGTAGACGATTTCTTAATGACGTAGACTACTTACGTCAGTAAGATATTTTGCATACATTTGCATGTTCGTGGTACTTCGCGTAACTTTCATAACAATTTGACCGGGCAGTATATATTTGTTAATATTGGGTTGTTGGGTTGTTTTACCTCTGAGCCGCACTTTTTTGCACATCATGGGTTAAATGGCCAGGTCACATGGACCCCGAAGGCTCAGAGAAGGTTGGGGCGGGGACCCACTGGAACAGCTGTTGGGAGACAGATGGTAGCCTCCCGTCAAGGCCATCCAGCGTGTTCTTTAACGTGCACAGGGTATGGCTCTCCCCGCACACGGGGCCACGGCTTAACGTCCCATCCGACGGACGGCGGCCTTTCCAAGCCCATCGGTGTACCCTACTGACCGTGGGCAGGGCGGGGAATTTTTGCGGAGATAAATCTCAACGCTGACCCAGCTGGGACTCGAACCTGGGAACTACAGATTACGAGCCTGGCGCGACTGAGCCACCCCCGCCCCTTGGTGATATTGAGATGTGTAGTTAAATCTACATTAAGGAGAAACATTCCTTCATGTTTACCGGACAGAGAATTCACTCACTCAAGACATTTTCCCACTGCAACTGATAACACCAGAGAGACTTTTGCTCTTTCACAGATTCCGAGTTACAGTCTCTCCGAACAAGGAGAGAGGTTGATGTGCTTCTAATGAGGATTATGTCAGAAAAATAAGTCACATCTCTTTAATGTGGTGATCTTGTGAGGATGGCCATCTTCTTCGGTCTGTGGACATGAGCAGGCCAAGCAATTAGTTGCTTGGTTGCCTCGTCTCTTACGACCCTGAGAGATAACTGATGAGGAAGAGCAGCGAGATGCCGGGAGGAAGCAATTTGGGAATGAAGGATCAAGAGGATCAAGAGCAATTCGCAGTCTGAACTTCTGAGAAACTTCCTAAGAAAAAAAAAATCGCGTTTGTGAGATGTTGTCTGAATTATGATCCAAAGGAAAAAAAAAAGAATGAACTGCATTAATTAGAAGAGTTTTAAACATAGAATAGTGATCACGAAATGTGCAATTTGTTAATGTTCGTGGCTAGCGAGAAATTAATCAAAGTCAGCCTCCTAAGTAACCTTGGTAACCTTTATGTACGCAGATATTTAACTCGAATATTTAAATTGGGATGTAGCTGAGAGAGTAGGATTTGAATTAAGGCAGAGCCTGAGAGAGAGTTAGTCAGAAATTGTTCTTCTTTATAGGATTCGGTAGTGCACCAGGCTCGTAATCTGTTGTTCCCAGGTTCGATTCCCAACTGGGCACGTGTTGAGATTTATCTCCGCAAAAACTTCTCGCCTCAGTAGAGGTCACCGATGGGCTTGGAGATGTGACGTCCATCTGATGCGACGTTAAGCCATGGTCCTGTTTGCCGGAGACCCAACCCTGTGCACGTTAAAAAACTCATTGGATGGACTTGAAGGGAAGTTTCTATCTGTCTCCCAACAGCTGTCCAGTTGGTCCCTTTCCCCCAATCTTCTCGCGGTCCTTGTAACCTGATCCATTCAGGGCGAAACCGATCTTTTGATCAAAAAATGCTTCTTAAACTCTGTTTAGAGGTAATTTCTGCGTTTTACTATTGATTGATTCTTGCGTTAATTAGGCTAGTTAGCGTGAGTAACTATCAAATTATTCACCATCTTTCATTGGCGGTGGCAATGCAGAAAGGTCTCAATCATAGATGGCGCCACGAGTAACAAAAATTGTAAGAATTATAGTCACAATTAGCTGAATAGTGAGCTAGCTGCTGTTAATTAAGTGGTTAGAATACATTCAAGTTTTCATAGACGTGCGTTCGTGTCCTACTCAGGACGAAGCTCATTTTTTCAGCGAAAAGTTATTTGTATGAAAAAACAATTCCTTAATTTATTTTAATAAGCAATTTTCCATTTTTTTCGTTTTGTTTTCAGGCTTAGGTTGTCTTACCTCTGAGCGGCACTGTTTTGCACACCATGGGCTAAATGGCCAGGTCACATGGACCCCGAAGGCTCAGAGAAGGTTGGGGGAGGGGACCCACTGGAACAGCTGTTGGGAGACAGATGGTAGCCTCCCGCCAAGGCCATCCAGTGTGTTCTTTAACGTGCACAGGGCATGGCTCTCCCGCACATGGGGACACGGCCTAACGTCCCATCCGACGGACGGCGACCTTACCAAGCCCATCAGTATCCCCTACTGACCGTGGGCAGGGCGGGGAATTTTGCGGAGATAAATCTCAGCGCTGACCTAGCTGGAACTCGAACCTGGAAACTACAGATTGCGAGCCTGGCGCGCTACCGACTGAGCCACCCCCGCCCCTGTTTTCAGATATTTTGAGTTGTATTATATTATAGTATGTCACGTGATTTCTGTATTCGCAACTGCGATTATTAATGAATGGTTCCCCCTAAATATTTCTATCTCGAAACATGGATATTTTTTGCCTTCCCCTCCCGTGAAAAAATTCTTTTTAAGTTCGTGGGTGATGAATAGAACGAAGAGAATATAAAACGTAAAAAATGAATTAAAGTACCTGTTTTCTGATATTAAGTTGGGTTGTTTTACCTCTGAGCGGAACTTTTTTGCACACCATGGGCTAAATGGCCAGGTCACATGGACCCCGAAGGCTCAGAGAAGGTTGGGGGAGGGGACCCACTGGAACAGTTGTTGGGAGACAGATGGTAACCTCCAGTCAAGGCCATCCAGCGTGTTCTTTAACGTGCACAGGGTATGGCTCTCCCGCACACGGAGCCACGGCTTAACGTCCCATCCGAGGACGGCGACCTTTCCAAGCCCATCGGTGTCCCCTACTGACCGTGGGCAGGGCGGGGAATTTTGCGGAGATAAATCTCAACGCTGACCCAGCTGGGACTCGAACCTGGGAACTACAGATTGCGAGCCTGGCGCGCTACCGACTGAGCCACCCCCGCCCCACTCTGATATTAAGACTTCATATGTATGGATGCCTATACACAGTCGTATCAGAGTAATATGACCACCTACCTAATAATGGGAATGGCGGGTGGTCATATTATTCTGATACGACTGTGTAATTAACCAATGTATATCAACTAGTTGTAACTTCATATATTTAACTTTTCCTGCGGATAAGCTACACCAATCTTCGCGGGGAATTTATTAACCTTATTTTAAAGTGTTTATTTTCGCTATTAACTCTACGTGATATTTGCAAGTAATATGTACAGTCGCTCAAAACATTCACGTGGCACGAAGGTTGCCAAGTCACTAATTTCTTAAAAAATCGTTGCCAGATATTTTTTTCTGAATTCTGTAATCAACCATAGTGTTAGGATATTTTTTTGAGCGACTGTAGGTGGTCATATTATTTTGATACTAGATCGTGTGGGCTCACTCACGGAAATATTGAGCGTGTGCAGTTACCGTTCACAGCAAACTGGAGCGTGTGCAGTCACTGCACACGCTCCAGTTTGCTGTGAACGGTAACTGGAGAGTGTACAGTTGCTGTACACGCTCCGGATATTTTTCCTGAATTCTGTTATCACGTGACACGAAGGTTTCCAGATCACTAATTTCTAAAAAAAACGTTGCCAGATATTTTTTTCTGAATTCTGTAATCAACTATAGTGTTAGGATATTTTTTTGAGCGACTGTAGCATCTGTTCTTATAATCAAGCTTGCTGTGATCAACTCAGTATATTAAATGCAAGAGAAATAAAGAATTATTAATATATTATTATACGTATAAAAATTTTTTATTTATATTATCTATGGCTACTGATCTAAGGGACCTGGGTTCGAGCCCCGGGTAAGGCATGGCTGTTTGTGTCGATTTTCTGCTGAGGTCCTGCCATCCTCTCAAACCTTCTACTGTGGCATGTAAACTGACAGGCTCCTGTCAGACCTCTTGTGGCAAGCAGCTGCTTGAGGGGGTATTTATTTTATTTTATTATGCCTTTTTTTAACCCACTAATAGAATGCATATTTTTGTTTCAATGAGAGCTTTTCTACTTTGGGCTAAAAGCGAAATCAATTTCGTGAATAGTTACTTTCAGTTCTGTCATTCAAATTCTAACCATTAAGAATAATTTGGGTTGGGTTGTTTTACCTCTGAGCGGCACTTTTTTGCACACCGTGGGCTAAATGGCCAGGTCACATGGACCCCGAAGGCTCAGAGAAGGTTGGGGAAGGGGACCCACTGGAACAGCTGTTGGGAGACAGATGGTAGCCTCCCGTTAAGGCCATCCAGCGTGTTCTTTAACGTGCACAGGGTATGGCTCTCCCGCACACGGGACCACGGCTTAACGTCCCATCCGACGGACGGCGGCCTTTCCAAGCCCATCGGTGTCCCCTACTGACCGTGGGCAGGGCGGGGAATTTTTGCGGAGATAAATCTCAAAGCTGACTCAGCTGGGACTCGAACGTGGGAACTACAGATCACGAGCCTGGCGCGCTACCGACTGAGCCACCCCCGCCCCCCATTATGAATTAATAAATATGTAATTATTTTCTGGAATAGTTATCCTGATGAACTGCTCTTACTTCATTAGTAGGTTAATTAAATTAGGTCATCAGACAGGGCGTAAACCATTAGCAAAGGTAATTTGATTAATGACCGTCTGGAATGTTCAAGGAACCTTTTTTGATGTTTCCTTTTCAGCTTGAGGTGTCCGTGCGGAACTTTCGCTTCCTTTTTTCTAGTTTTTCTTGACCATGTCTCGAGACTTCGACAACTACCTCAGATTGCGGAGGTTAAAAAAGCCATCAAGACTTTTTGTTTTATGGGCTTTTTTTTTTTATAAAGAATTTGTCTTTCGTGACCTGAATCAGATATTTCATCTGGTTTAGTCCTTTCTGACTGAGGGCAGGATGCTTAACGGAGATAAATCTCAACGCTGACCCAGGTGAGACTCGAACCTGGGAAATGCAGATTACGAGCCTAGTGCGCTGCCAACTGAGTCAACACTCCGCTGTATTTCAAGGTTGGGTTAAGTTGTTTTACCTCTGAGCGGCACTTTTTTGCACACCATGGGCTAAATGGCCAGGTCACATGGACCCCAAAGGCTCAGAGAAGGTTGGGGGAGGGGACCCACTGGAACAGCTGTTGGGAGACAGATGGTAGCCTCCCGTTAAGGCCATCCAGCGTATTCTTTAACGTGCACAGGGTATGGATCTCTCCCACACACGGGGCCACGGCTTAACGTCCCATCCGACGGACAGCGGCCTTTCCAAGTCCATCGGTGTCCCCTACTGACCGTGGGCAGGACGGGGAATTTTTGCGGAAATAAATCTCAACGCTGACCCAGCTGGGACTCGAACCTGGGAACTACAGATTACGAGCCTGGCGCGCTACCGACCGAGCCAACACTCCGCTGTATTTCAAGGAGAAATGTCCTAAATTCTTAAGCAGGCTGGCTTGTTTTTTAAGCAAGGAAAATGAAGGATTAAAATAGGTAAATTTCAAGAACTTCATATAGCTAATAGATAACTTCGTATAGCGAATTGATATTTTCAAAAAACTAATCAATAGCGTCAGATAGTTTAAAATCGATAACTTCATAACGCTGATCGATAACTTCATATAGTTAAAGGTTGATAAATCATATGGCTTACTGATAACCTCGGGGCGGGGGCGGGGCGGGGGTGGCTCAGTAGGTAGCGCGCCAGGCTCGTAATCTGTAGTTCCCAGGTTCGAGTCCCAGCTGGGTCAGCGTTGAGATTTATCTCCGCAAAATTCCCGCCCTTCCCACGGAGTAGAGGACACCGATGGGCTTGGAAAGGCGGCCGTCCGTCGGATGGGACGTTAAGCCGTGGTCCGTGTGCGGGAGAGCCATACCCTGTGCACGTTAAAGAACACGCTGGATGGCCTTGACGGGAGGCTACCATCTGTCTCCCAACAGCTGTTCCAGTGGGTCCCCTCTCCCAACCTTCTCTGAGCCTTCGGGGTCCATGTGACCTGGCCATTTAGTCCACGGTGTGCAAAAAAGTGCCGCTCAGAGGTAAAACAACCCAACCCTGATAACCTCATATAACTAATTAATAACTGTGAGGGGGGAATTATAAAGACAAATAATATATATAGTCCGGATAAAAAAATGATGGTTGGGGGGAACAGGAGGGGAAGTAACTGGACTGAAACAAAATGAATCCGAACGTCATTCTAATACATTATATTTTTAGCTCGTTTTCAATATAAAAAAAGAGCTAGTGTTTTAACTCTTTATTTCTTGTTCTTTTGTGTTTAGTCCTGCTTAGAGCAGGGTCCGCATTTTTTTTTTGCATCTCACTCTCCACTCCTGGCGAGTCCGACGCAAGGTCATGCGACTTGGAATACCTCAACCGACTTGTCGCATCGTCTGACGTTGCGACAAGTTCTGAAGACTGGGGGTGGGGGAACCACTGGAACAGCTGTTGGGAGGCAGATGTTAGCCTTCCCGTCAAGGTCATCCAGCGTGTTCTTTAACGTGCACAGGGTATGACTCTCCTGGATTGTGTTGGGTTGTTTTACCTCTGAGCGGCACTTTTTTGCACACCATGGGCTAAATGACCAAGTCACATGGACCTCGAAGGCTCAGAGAAGGTTGGGGGAGGGGACCCACTGGAACAGCTGTTGGGAGGCAGATGTTAGCCTTCCCGTCAAGGTCATCCAGTGTGTTCTTTAACGTGCACAGGGTATGACTCTCCTGCACACGGCGCCACGGCTTAACGTACCATCCGACAGACGGCGGCCTTTCCAAGCCGATCGGTGTCCCCTACTGACCGTGGGTAGGGCGGGGAGCTTTGCGGAGATACGTCTCAACGCTGACCTAGCCGGGACTCGAACCCGGGAACTACAGATTATGGCGCGCTACCGACTGAGCCACCCCCGCCCCGATTTAAATGCAAGATTCGATTCTAATCTTTATCTTCAGTCATATTTTTTCCTAAAATGCATATTTTTGAAGTTATCGAGTTTCGAAGACTTCAAAATGAGTTTTTTTTAAGTTCACAAGTTTCGAAATTCACGAATGTTTTGAGGGCGGGTGGCTCAGTCGGTGCGCGCCAGGCTCGTAATCTGCAGTTCGAGTCCCAGATAGGCCAGCATTGAGATTTATTTCCACAAAACTATCCCTTCCCACGGTCAGTAGTTCACACCGATGGGCTTGGAAAGACCGCCGTCCGTTGGTTGGAACGTTAATCCGTGGCTCCGTGTGCGGGAGAGCCATACCCTTTGCACGTTAAAGAACACTCTGGATGACCTTGACAGGAGACTATCATCTGTCTCCCAACAGCTATCCATTGGGTCCCCCAACCTTCTCCAAGACTTCGGGGTCCTTGTGAGGTCCTTGTGTCGGGCGGGGGTGGCTCAGTCGGTAGCGCGCCAGGCTCGCAATCTGTAGTTCCCAGGTTCGAGTCCCAGCTGGGTCAGCGTTGAGATTTATCTCGGCCAAATTCCAAACCCTGCCCACGGTCAGTAGGGAACACAAATGGGCTTGGAAAGGCCGCCTTCCGTCGGATGGGACGTTAAGCCGTATCCCCGTGTGCGGGAGAGACATACCCTGTGCACGTTAAAGAACACGCTGGATGGCCTTGACGGGAGGCTACCATCTGTCTCCCAACAGCTGTTCCAGTGGGTCCCCTCTTGCAACCTTCTCTGAGCCTTCGGGGTCCATGTGATCTGGCCATTTAGCCCATGGTGTGCAAAAAAGTGCCGCTCAGAGGTAAAACAACCCAACCCAAACTTTTGACCTGACCATTTAGCCCATTGTGTGGAAAAAAGTTCCACTAATAGGTAAAACAACTCAACTCACTCCATGTTATAATTCTGAAAAGCAATGGGAAAATTAGAGAAGATATCCGACGTTCCATTCCTTTTAGCTCTAAAGACGTTTTTTATTTTGCCACTCAAATATAACTTCAGACGAAGATGCAAAAAAGTCTTACTTTTTAGCGAAATTAACTTCCGATCTTATGCTAATAGAACATCGCAATATCTTTTTTTTTTGATGTCCGTTTTAGTTTGATAAGAAAAGTCTTCAAACAAATGAAGACTGCGTTCCATTCAGCCTAAGTACCATCGAATCCATCTTCTTTTTCTGAGGCATTCAGTGCCAAAGATGTTCTGGAGAAATGAAAAGATGGTTGCAGATTTCTCTTTCCTTCCTCGCTCAGCAGACATCTTTCGGGCGGATTTTATTTCATCCTCACAGGAGACAAACATAAATCTTTCCTTAATTAAGCTGAAGTTAAAAAAAAAAGGATATATTTTCTATTCTCCAGAGAAAGGATACAATGACGCTGACAAATGTTGAGTCAGGCGTCTTCAACTGCATTTTTTTAAGGCGATTAACTAGAGCTGAAATTCTTTTCTACTTTTTTTTATCGAAAGAGATTTAAAAAAATGTGTCTAAAAAGATTTAGCTTTTAGATTTTTGTTTGGAAAAGAATTTTAAGTACTGGGGAAAAAAATGCTAGCATATTCATTGTCTGGCCATTAATTTAGGAATAGAGTTCTGTGTTAAAATTGAATGAAAATGTCTTGGAAAGTTAAGACACGTGTGATGCATTGTACGTATTTATCACATTCGATCGTAGTTGTGGATAAAAGTTACATAACAGCCTGGCTTGGATCTAAAAATAATAGAGGGAGGCAGGGGACAAGTGATGGGACGGTAAAAAATAGAAAGGTATTTCTATTTCGATATTCTATTTCAACAGGGTTGGGTTGTTTTACCTCTGAGCGGCACTTTTTTGCACACAATGGGCTAAATGGCCAAGTCACAAGGATTCCGAAGGCTCAGAGAAGGGTGGGGGTTGGGTTGGGTTGTTTTACCTCTGAGCGGCACTTTTTTGCACACCATGGGCTAAATGGCCAGGTCACATGGACCCCGAAGGCTCAGAGAAGGTTGGGGGAGGGGACCCACTGGAACAGTGTTGGGAGAGAGATGGTAGCCTCCCGTCAAGGCCATCCAGCGTGCTCTTTAACGTGCACAATGTATGGCTCTCCCGCACAGGGACCACGACTTAACGTCCCATCCGACGCACGGCGGCCTTTCCAAGCCTATCGGTGTCCCCTACTGACCGTGGGCAGGGCGGGGAATATTGCGGAGATAAATCTCAATGCTGACCCAGCTCGGTTGGGTTGTTGGGTTGTTTTACCTCTGAGCGGCACTTTTTTGCACACCATGGGCTAAATGGCCAGGTCACATGGACCCCGAAGGCTCAGAGAAGGTTGGGGGAGGGGACCCACTGGAACAGTGTTGGGAGACAGATGGTAGCCTCCCGTCAAGGCCATCCAGCGTGCTCTTTAACGTGCACAATGTATGGCTCTCCCGCACAGGGACCACGGCTTAACGTCCCATCCGACGGACGGCCGCCTTTCCAAGCCCATCGGTGTCCCCTACTGACCGTGGGCAGGGCGGGGAATTTTGCGGAGATAAATCTCAACGATTACCCAACTGGGACTCGAACCTGGGAACTGCAGATTACGAGCCTGGCACGCTACCGACTGAGCCCCCTTCCCCTATTTCAATAGAAACACTGAAGAGAACGCCCACACAAATTTTTAACCTCCCTCACCCCGTTGGCAACCATTACCCTAAGTAGATGTAAGGGGCGAATTTTTCAAAGAGATAAATGGCCCAAAAACTGAAAAATAAGGAATTTTATGGGAATTCACACAATCATTGCTTAAAAGCGTAAATAAATTTTAGATATAAATATTATTATTATAATTTATAATCAATAATTTATTATAGAATATTTTATAATTATAATATTTAATTGATATATATATATAATTAATAGGATATATAAGAATTTGATTAATATATAATTGATGATTAGCTTGATAGAACAGTTTCTTAACGGCCGTTCAGTGGACCGCTTTCTCCTAACTGATCCTGAAGGACCGCTTTCTCCTAACTGATCCTGAACATTTGGTGCTCTTGTGATCTCGCCATTTTGCTCACAGGCAACAAAACCAAACCTTCAGCATAAGCAACAAAAATCAGAGTTCTATTGTTCTACCTCTGAGCGGTACTTTTCCGCACACAATGGGCTAAATGGTCAGGTCACTTAACCCCGAGGTAAACCCGAATTAGACCCCGAGGGCTCAGAGAAGGTGGGATGTGAAGGGATCCGCTGTTGGGTTGTTTTACCTCTGAGTGGCACTTTTTTGCACACCATGGGCTAAATGGCCAGGTCACATGGACCCCGAAGGCTAAGAGAAGGTTGGGGGAGGGGACCCACTGGAACAACTGTTGGGAGACAGATGGTAGCCTCCCGTCAAGGCCATCCAGCGTGTTCTTTAACGTGCACAGGGTATGGCTCTCTCCCATACACGAGGCCACGGCTTAACGTCCCATCCGACGGACGGCGGCCTTTCCAAGCCCATCGGTATCCGCTACTGACCGTGGGCAGGGCGGGGAATTTTGCGGAGATAAATCTCAACGCTGACCAAACTGGGACTCGAACCTGGGAAATACAGATTATGAGCCTGGCGCGCTACCGACTGAGCTACCCCCGCCGCGGGGACCCACTGAAAAGCTGTTAGGAGACAGATGGTAGCCTTCCATCAAGGCTATCCAGTATGCTCTTTAAAGTACACAGGTTATGACTCTCTCGCATACGGAGCCACGGCTTAACGTCCCACCGATGGATGACTGCCTTTCCAAGCCCGTCGCTATCCCCTACTGACCTAGGGCAGGGTGGGGAGCTTTACGGAGATAAATCTTAAAGCTGGCCAAGATCGGACTCGAACCTGGGAACTGCAGATTACGAGCCTGGCGCGTTACTGACTGACTGACCCCGCCCCCCACAAAAAAAAGAGAACCTCAAGAATAGGTAGCCCCAAGACACGAAGTAATCTTCGAATTGTAATATATAATGAGTGGGTTGGGTTGTTTTACCTCTGAGCGGCACTTTTTTGCACACCATGGGCTAAATGGCCAGGTCACATGGACCCCGAAGGATCAGAGAAGGTTGGGGGAGGGGACCCACTGGAACAGCTGTTGGGAGACAGATGGTAGCCTCCCGTCAAGGCCATCCAGCGTGTTCTTTAACGTGCACAGGGTATGACTCTCCCGCACACGGGGCCACGGCTTAACGTCCCATACGACGGACGGCGGGCCTTTCCAAGCCCAACGGTGTCCCCTACTAACCGTGGGCAGGGCGTGGAATTTTGCAGAAATAAATCTCAACGCTGACCCAGCTGGGACTCCAACCTGGGAACTACAGATTACGAGCCTGGCGCGCTACCGACTGAGCCACCCCCGCCCCTATCTATAATGAGTGTTTGCGTGTAGATGAACATCATCAGCATTTGAAGCTTACAAAGTTTTAGCTAATCTCAACTTCTCAGCAAACACTTAAACTTTATATTATTTTTCTCGCTCACCTCAATGATTACCTTCAATAAATTCGTGCTCCAGTCGCCGAATCTGCCTCCACAATCTCTATTTAGTGAACTCATTTAATCATGCCGTGATTTTTCATTCCTGGAGCTTCAAATGAACTCTCGAGTGTCCGATACACCTAAAAGGGCTCATCAGTCGATGTCAGTAAGTGATCTACTTGATTCGTTGGTTTCTTTTTTTGTTGTCGTGTAGTTCGTTTTTTACCTTCTCGTTCTCTTTTAAAAAAATGTCAGAGTTTGATGTGCAACAAAGTCACAGTTTTTACACTCTGATCAAGAAATCATCATCTGTTTTAAGCATCTGTACTTTGAAACTCCTTTTGTATCTTGCTTTTGGTATTAGGTCCTTGCAAGATAGAGTCAACAATAATATTAAAAACTTAGGGACGTTTCTTTCCTACTGGTCGAGTTTCTTAAAAGAGTTAGGGAGTGAGTTTTGGAGGTAAGCCTCTTCACTATAATACTTTAAAGCACAAACTTAGTGGGTTGGGTTGTTTTATCTCTGAGCGGCACTTTTTTGCACACAGTGGGCTAAATGGCCAGGTCACATGGACCCCGAAGGCTCGGAAATGGTTGGGAACGGGGACCTACTGGAACAGCTGTTGGGAGACAGAGGGTAGCTTCCCGTCAAGGCTATCCAGTGTGTTCTTTAACGTGCACAGGGTGCACACGGGGCCACGACGTAACGTCACGTACGACGGACGGTAGCCTTTCCAAGCCACCGGTGTTCCCTACTGACCGTGGGCAGGGAGTGTTGCGGAGATACAGTACTGTGCGAATTAGTTGGGACAAGCGAAGGAACGCTAAGTCCCTTCCGCTGCAGAGTCTAAACTGCTGCAAGTCTAAACTTGTTCGTAACCTTCTGTTGCAAGTCTAAACTTGCAGCAGAGCGATATCTGCAAGTCTAGAATTGTCTGTCGTGTTACTCTGCTATTATTTACACTTCCACTTTGGTCGGAATTGATATTTCATAGGCTGAGGACGTGATTATGTAAGTAGTTCACAAATTTCATTGGAAACTTTTTTATTAAATACATCATGGACATCACGCCTCGTAAACGACCTAAAATAATCACTTTAGGCGAAAACACTTCACTTACTGCTAGGCAGACAGCAAAAGCAGTTGGCGTCGGGAAATCCAGCATTTCACGGATCATGAAGCTGCATAAGAAGACAGGGTCCTTGGACACATCCCGTAAAAGTCATTGTGAAAGGAAATGAAAAACCACCCCTAGAGATGATAGTCTAATTCGAAGAATTAGTATCATAGACCCAAAGAAGACCAGTGGAGTTACATCAAAAGTGGTTATATACATCAAAAGGGAGATTGCGTCTCATGGGGTTAATATAGATGCTTCCACCGTACGTCGTCGCCTTCTGGAGCGGCCGCCGGGCTCGACGCCCTTCCAAAACGCAGCTTTTGACACCCGCTATGAAGCAAAAAAGGCTATCCTGGGCAAAGAAACATCGAGACTGGACTGTGGAGAATTGGGAAAAAGTGATATTTTCCGATGAAACCCATTTTGAGGTGCATGGTTATAGGTCAAATTTCGTCCGCCGCTCGCCTGGAGAACCTCTTCGATCCTGCCACATCCAGCAATCCCCCACCCACCCACCCAAGGTCATGTTTTGGAAATGTTTCACAGCTTCCGGGCCACAGACGCTTCACCCCATTGAAGGAATGATGGACAACAAAAAGTACATAGGCGTTCTGGAGGCGAAAATGGACTCAACACTGCTGAAGCTGTTTCCTAACGGCGATGGGGTATTTCAACAGGATCTGGCTCCATGCCACAATTCTACGCTTGCTAAGAGCTTCTTTACCCAGCAACATTTGAAGGTATTGGAATGGCCAGGAAAATCACCCGATCTAAACCCGATTGAAAATTTGTGGGCCATTATTAAAGCGCGCATATCTAAGATGGATTGCACGACGAAAACCAAAATGACAGAAAGTGTCATGAAAGTGTGGTACCACGACCCTGAAGTGAAGGAGATGTGTGGAAAGCTAGTGGCATCAATGGTTGAGAGGGTGAAAGAAGTAATTAAAGCACATTCACTATTAACTACACTATTAAACAAATAAATATTTTAGTTGTGTATTTGTTACTGCATTTTCCTATTGTCCCAACTAATTTGCACAATACTGTAGGTCTCAATGCTAAAGAAACTTAGTGAAAAGCTGTTTGTTTAAAACTTAAAATGTTTACCTTTGTTTAAAGGTTAGAAATCAACGAATCTAGATCTCTTCGTTTCTTAGAAGTTTGGGAAAAGAATTCTTCACTATTCATCAGTTTTTTTTATAAATTTCTGAAGACTGGCATTGCTGTTGTTAAATATTCGAACTTTCATAACTCATTAACTAGTTAACGAATATTATTGAAAATCAAGATATTGATTTATTTGATTCAGATCTTTATTTGCAATCACATTTTTCAAAACAACACAACTTATTTTAGAAGTTATCTTATTTTAGAGTTATTAAGCTTCGACTTTAGCTTCCCACTGACATAACACATAGTTTTTCCATAATTTATGGAAACCAGTGTAATATTACTAAAGAGCCATAGAAAAAAAATATTTAATTGAAAACGAAAACATACATTTTTAAAGCCTAATAAATTGAAAAAAAATACTATAGTTTTAAGAAATCACGAAAATATCTTGAATCAAAATCAAAAATATACGTTTTAAAGAATATTATGAATTGGAAAAAGCGTTTGATAAAGAAAATTAGAATAAATGAGTCAGATTGATCATCTAGGTCAGTGGTCCTCAACCTTTTATTTTTCACATATCCCCGGAAATGTGTAACTGGCGTACCCCTTGTGTAGATAGATAAAACTATAGTTATAGTATAACAATGGTCACTTTTACTCTATTACTAAATCTAGCGACTTTTGAGCTCTCACAACGTACCCCAAAAAATTTTACCGCGTACCCCACGTTGAGAACTCCTAATCTAGATGATTTGTTTGATGACCAACAATGTTCTTATGCAATGAGCTAGCCAGGATTGTTTTAGAGTGAAATTTTGCACTGCGACATAAGAGCTTTTATTGCAATCTGTGCTAGCAATTATATATGACCTAGTATAGGCGTTCAAAAAAGTATCCGAACACTATGGTTGATTACAGAATTCAGAAAAAATATCTGGCAACGATTGTTTTAGAAATCAGTGATCTGGAAACCTTCGTATCACGTGATTACAGAATTCAGAAAAAAATATCTGGCAACGATTTTTTTCGAAATTAGTGATCTGTGTGACCCTTCTGTGTGATCCTTCCTTAGAATCTCATTCCTTAGAAATCAGTGAAACGTGTGATCCTTCGTATCACACGTGATACGAAGGTTTCCAGATCACTGATTTCTAAAACAATCGTTGCCAGATATTTTTTCTGAATTCTGTAATCACGTGATACAAAGGTTTCCAGATCACTGATTTCTAAAACAATCGTTGCCAGATATTTTTTCTGAATTCTGTAATCACGTGATACAAAGGTTTCCAGATCACTGATTTCTAAAACAATCGTTGATAGATATTTTTTCTGAATTCTGTAATCACGTGATACGAAGGTTTCCAGATTACTGATTTCTAAAACAATCGTTGCCAGATATTCTTTCTGAATTCTATAATCACGTGATACGAAGGTTTCCCGATCACTGATTTCTAAAACAATCGTTGCCAGATATTTTTTTCTGAATTCTGTAATCAACCATAGTGTTCGGATACTTTTTTGAGCGACTGTACCTTTCGAATCTTTGTTCAAATATAAACGGAACGGCACATTTTGCGAAACAAAATTAACAAAAGAATTCCGAGCTACTTAAAAAATGTATTTCATTATACATGTTGGCAGACAGAAAGTTGGGTTGTTTTACCTCTGAACAGCACTTTGTTTTTGCGCAAAACGGGCTAAACGATCAGGCCACAAGATCCCCGGGGGAACAAAGAAGGAGACCCACTGGACAGCTGTTAGGGTACAAATGGTAACCTCTGTCAAAGTCATCCAACGAGTTTTTTAACGTCTACAAGGTATGGCTCTCCCGCACACGGGACTACGGCTTTTCGCTCCATCCGACGGAAGGCGGCCCTTCGAAGCCCATCGATGTTCCTTACTAACCGAGGGCAGGGTGGGGAAGTTTTGCGGAGATAAATCTCGAAGCTGACCCAGGTGGGATTCGAACCTGGAAACTACAGATTACTAGTCACCCTCTTTCCAAATGACAGAAAGAAGAAGAGAGTGGTGAAAAATAATATAATGGTACAAAAAAAAAAATCCATCACCTTCTTCGGCGTCTCTTGACGGCAATTTTGACCCCTATTTGACTGTGGAAAAAAAAAATAATCGCCCATTTCGTGACATTTCTGGGACCCGAATTAATCCTAGGCATGGACGTCGGGAACAGAAAATGGCAACAGTAAATGTTCGGGAACAGAAAATGGCAACAGTAAAAATAACTGACGGCAGACACGAGGGGCTGTTGCTCCCACCCCCCTAGGAATAACTGATCAGAAAATCAATTTATATTGCATAACATCAGATGTACCAAACATTAATTTTTTTCCTTACCACCTATGGGCTTGGAAAGATAGCCGTCAGCAGGATGAGACATAAAGCCGAGGTCCGTGTGCGTGAGATCCATACTCTGTTCACGTTCCGATGGGCTTGGAAAGGCCGCCGTCCGTCGGATGGGACGTTAAGCCGTGGCCCCGTGTGCGGGAAGCCATACCCTGTGCGCGTTAAAGAACACGCTGGATGGCCTTGACGGGAGGCTACCATCTGTCTCCCAGCAGCTTTTCCAGTGGGTCCCATCCCCCAACCTTCTCTGAGCCTTCGGGGTCCATGTGACCTGGCCATTTAGCCCATGGTGTGAAAAAAGTGCCGCTCAGAAGTAAAACAACCCAAACCAACTGTTCACGTTAAAGAACACGCTGGATGGCTTTGACGGGAGGCTACCAGCTACCATCTGTCTCCCAACAACTGTCCAGCAGTAGGCTCAGAGAAGGCTGGGGGAAGGGATTCCCTCCCCCAGCCTTTTCTGAGCCCACGGAGTCTTTGTGGCATGACCATTTAGCCCATGATATGCAAAAAAGTGCCTCTCAAAGGTAAAACAAACCTTTTCACTGTCTCACGTTCAGCATTATATGTATTAGATATTTAAATATACACAACCTACCGTAGTAATTACCACAAGAATTAAACATTAAGCAAAAATTGCGCATCTCAAAACAAAACAATGATTACTAGAGAACTGTGTAAGAACATTCCATGGAAAACGTTTTTAATTAATTTTAACTTGAGAATAGGATGCTTTCAAAAAAATGAGTACTTAAATGCAAAATATAATTAATTTTCTGTTGTTACTATTAGCACGAGAGTTTCTTTCTAAAGTCCTTTCTAAGTCTGGCCCAAAATTATTCTATTGAAATCCTCAAATGAATATAATTACGTGTTTGCAAGTGTTTGCTTCTGGAAAAAAAAAATTCTTCTTCTCTTTTGTCTGTTTATTAACGATGTTTTACAATTCCTTTCCATCGCTACTCATAAGGCAAACCTCAACTCCTTCAAAAAGCAACCAAATGACGCAAACATTTGCTCGCACATGTTCTAATTGTAATTTCGATTTCGTTACCAACATATAAACGTATATATTAGAGTAGAAATAATTTATGGCGTATGGAAGAAAAGTAGCAATTATCGCAGTTGGAAGAATAATTTTAGCTATTGGAAGATAATTTTTTGAAAAGTAGCAATTATTGCAGTTGGAAGAATACTTTAACTATTGGAAGATAAATTTTTTGAAAAGTAGCAATTATTGCAGTTGGAAGAATAATTTTAGCTATTGGAAGATAAATTTTTTGAAAAGTAGCAATTATTGCAGTTGGAAGAATAATTTAACTATTGGAAGATAATTTTTTTGAAAAGTAGCAATTATTGCAGTTGGAAGAATAATTTTAGCTATTGGAAGATAAATTTTTTGAAAAGTAGCAATTATTGCAGTTGGAAGAATAATTTAACTATTGGAAGATAATTTTTTTGAAAAGTAGCAATTATTGCAGTTGGAAGAATAATTTTAGCTATTGGAAGATAAATTTTTTGAAAAGTAGCAATTATTGCAGTTGGAAGAATAATTTTAGCTATTGGAAGATAAATTTTTTGAAAAGTAGCAATTATTGCAGTTGGAAGAATAATTTAACTATTGGAAGATAAATTTTTTGAAAAGTAGCAATTATTGCAGTTGGAAGAATAATTTTAGCTATTGGAAGATAAATTTTTTGAAAAGTAGCAATTATTGCAGTTGGAAGAATAATTTAACTATTGGAAGATAAATTTTTTGAAAAGTAGCAATTATTGCAGTTGGAAGAATAATTTTAGCTATTGGAAGATAAATTTTTTGAAAAGTAGCAATTATTGCAGTTGGAAGAATAATTTAACTATTGGAAGATAATTTTTTTGAAAAGTAGCAATTATTGCAGTTGGAAGAATAATTTTAGCTATTGGAAGATAAATTTTTTGAAAAGTAGCAATTTTCGCAGTTGGAAGAATAATTTTAGCTATTGGAAGATAAATTTTTTGAAAAGTAGCAATTATCGCAGTTGGAAGAATAATTTTAGCTATTGGAAGATAAATTTTTTGAAAAGTAGCAATTATTGCAGTTGGAAGAATAATTTAACTATTGGAAGATAATTTTTTTGAAAAGTAGCAATTATTGCAGTTGGAAGAATAATTTTAGCTATTGGAAGATAAATTTTTTGAAAAGTAGCAATTATTGCAGTTGGAAGAATAATTTTAGCTATTGGAAGATAAATTTTTTGAAAAGTAGCAATTATTGCAGTTGGAAGAATAATTTAACTATTGGAAGATAATTTTTTTGAAAAGTAGCAATTATTGCAGTTGGAAGAATAATTTTAGCTATTGGAAGATAAATTTTTTGAAAAGTAGCAATTATTGCAGTTGGAAGAATAATTTTAGCTATTGGAAGATAAATTTTTTGAAAAGTAGCAATTATTGCAGTTGGAAGAATAATTTAACTATTGGAAGATAAATTTTTTGAAAAGTAGCAATTATTGCAGTTGGAAGAATAATTTTAGCTATTGGAAGATAAATTTTTTGAAAAGTAGCAATTATTGCAGTTGGAAGAATAATTTAACTATTGGAAGATAAATTTTTTGAAAAGTAGCAATTATTGCAGTTGGAAGAATAATTTTAGCTATTGGAAGATAAATTTTTTGAAAAGTAGCAATTATTGCAGTTGGAAGAATAATTTAACTATTGGAAGATAATTTTTTTGAAAAGTAGCAATTATTGCAGTTGGAAGAATAATTTTAGCTATTGGAAGATAAATTTTTTGAAAAGTAGCAATTTTCGCAGTTGGAAGAATAATTTTAGCTATTGGAAGATAAATTTTTTGAAAAGTAGCAATTATCGCAGTTGGAAGAATAATTTTAGCTATTGGAAGATAAATTTTTTGAAAAGTAGCAATTATTGCAGTTGGAAGAATAATTTAACTATTGGAAGATAAATTTTTTGAAAAGTAGCAATTATCGCATTTGGGAGAATAATTTTAGCTATTGGAAGATAAATTTTTTGAAAAGTAGCAATTATCGCAGTTGGGAGAATAATTTTAGCTATTGGAAGATAAATTTTTTGAAAAGTAGCAATTATCGCAGTTGGGAGAATAATTTTAGCTATTGGAACATAAATTTTTTGAAAAGTAGCAATTATCGCAGTTGGGAGAATAATTTTAGCTACTGGAAGATAAATGTTTTGAAAAGTAGCAATTATCGCAGTTGGGAGAATAATTTTAGCTATTGGAAGATAAATTTTTTGAAAAGTAGCAATTTTCGCAGTTGGAAGAATCATTTTAGCTATTGGAAGATAAATTTTTTGAAAAGTAGCAATTATCGCAGTTGGAAGAATAATTTTAGCTATTGGAAGATAAATTTTTTGAAAAGTAGCAATTATCGCAGTTGGGAGAATAATTTTAGCTATTGGAAGATAAATTTTTTCAAAAGTAACAATTATCGCAGTTGCAAGAATAATTTTCGCTATTGGAAGATAAATTTTTTATCTTCCAGCTATTGGAAGACAAATTTTTTGAACAGTAGCAATTATCGCATTTGGGAGAATAATTTTAGCTATTGGAAGATAAATTTTTTGAAAAGTAGCAATTATCGCAGTTGGGAGAATAATTTTAGCTACTGGAAGATAGATTTTTTGAAAAGTAGCAATTATCGCAGTTGGGAGAATAATTTTAGCTATTGGAAGATAAATTTTTTGAAAAGTAGCAATTATCGCAGTTGGGAGAATAATTTTAGCTATTGGAAGATAAATTTTTTGAAAAGTAGCAATTATCGCAGTTGGGAGAATAATTTTAGCTACTGGAAGATAAATTTTTTGAAAAGTAGCAATTATCGCAGTTGGGAGAATAATTTTAGCTATTGGAAAATAAATTTTTTGAAAAGTAGCAATTATCGCAGTTGGGAGAATAATTTTAGCTACTGGAAGATAAATTTTTTGAAAAGTAGCAATTATCGCAGTTGGGAGAATAATTTTAGCTATTGGAAGATAAATTTTTTGAAAAGTAGCAATTATCGCATTTGGGAGAATAATTTTAGCTACTGGAAGATAGATTTTTTGAAAAGTAGCAATTATCGCAGTTGGGAGAATAATTTTAGCTATTGGAAGATAAATTTTTTGAAAAGTAGCAATTATCGCAGTTGGGAGAATAATTTTAGCTATTGGAAGATAAATTTTTTGAAAAGTAGCAATTATCGCAGTTGGGAGAATAATTTTAGCTATTGGAAGATAAATTTTTTGAAAAGTAGCAATTATCGCAGTTGGGAGAATAATTTTAGCTACTGGAAGATAAATTTTTTGAAAAGTAGCAATTATCGCAGTTGGGAGAATAATTTTAGCTATTGGAAGATAAATTTTTTGAACAGTAGCAATTATCGCATTTGGGAGAATAATTTTAGCTATTGGAAGATAAATTTTTTGAAAAGTAGCTATTATCGCAGTTGGAAGAATAATTTTAGCTATTGGAAGATAAATTTTTTGAAAAGTAGCAATTATCGCAGTTGGGAGAATAATTTTAGCTATTGGAAGATAAATTTTTTGAAAAGTAGCAATTATCGCAGTTGGGAGAATAATTTTAGCTATTGGAAGATAAATTTTTTGAACAGTAGCAATTATCGCATTTGGGAGAATAATTTTAGCTATTGGAAGATAAATTTTTTGAAAAGTAGCTATTATCGCAGTTGGAAGAATAATTTTAGCTATTGGAAGATAAATTTTTTGAAAAGTAGCAATTATCGCAGTTGGGAGAATAATTTTAGCTATTGGAAGATAAATTTTTTGAAAAGTAGCAATTATCGCAGTTGGAAGAATAATTTTAGCGACTGTATAAATAAATAAGTAACAAGGCACCAGTGAAGTAATAATAGGTTGTTTTACCTCTGAACGGCATATTTTGCACACAATGGGTTTAATGACTAAGTCACAAGGACCCCGATGGCTGAGAGAAGGTTGAGGGAGGGGAGCCACTGCACAGCTATTTGAAGATAATTGGTAGACTATCCGGTCAAGGATATCCATGGTGTTCTGTAATGTGCACAGGGTATGACTGTACTGAGAGCAGGGCCACGGCTTAACGTCTCATCCGATGGATGGCGGTCATTACAAGCTCATCTGTATCCCCTTTCTCACTGAAGGCAGGGGGAGGGGGTTAGTGAAAATAAATCTGAACGTAGGGGGCGGGGGTGGGGCAAACATACTTGCTTTTCATTGCAGGGTAACATTCCCCCACTGCTTCAGAGATCTTTAAAAATGTCTCGAGAAATGTGTGAAATATGCACATTTTTAATTTTTTTTTACCTTATTAACATTTTTTCTATTACCGTATTAATATTATTCAAAAGGGTGGGATTACCTTATTACCATTTGCAAAAAGGTGGGATTACTTATTAATCTTTTTAAGAGGGTGGAATTACCTTATTAACATTTTCAAAAGGGTGGGATTACCTTATTAACATTTTCAAAAGAGAGGGATTCCTTATTAATCTTTTTAAAAGGGTGGGATTACCTTATTAACATTTTCAAAAGGGTGGGATTCCTTATTAATCTTTTGAAAATTGTTGGATTACGTTATTAACATTTTCAAAAGGGTGGGATTACCTTATTAACATTTTCAAAAGAGTGGGATTCCTTATTAATCTTTTTAAAAGGGTGGGATTACCTTATTAACATTTTCAAAAGGGTGGGATTCCTTATTAATCTTTTTAAAAGGGTGGGATTCCTTATTAATCTTTTGAAAAGGGTGGGATTACCTTATTAATCTTTTGAAAAGGGTGGGATTACCTTATTAACATTTTCAAAAGGGTGGGATTACCTTATTAACATTTTCAAAAGAGTGGAATTCATTATTAATCTTTTTAAAAGGGTGGGATTACCTTATTAACATCTTCAAATGGGGCGGGGGTGGCTCAGTCGGTAGCGCGCCAGGCTCGTAATCTGTAGGTCCCAGGTTCGAGTCCCAGCTGATTCAGCGATGAGATTTATCTCCGCAAAACTACCTGCCCACGGTCAGTAGGGGACACCGCTGGGCTTGGAAAGGCCGCCGTCCGTAGGATGGGACGTTAAGCCGTGGCCCCGTGTGTGGGAGAGCCATACCCTGTGCACGTTAAAGAACACGCTGGATGGCCTTGGCGGGAGGCTACCATCTGTCTCCCAACAGCTGTTCCAGTGGGTCCCCTCCCCCAACCTTCTCTGAGTTTTCGGGGTCCCTGTGACCTGGCCATATAGCTCATGGTGTGCAAAAAAGTGTCGCTCAGAGGTAAAACAACCCAACCCAACTGTAGTTCCCAGGTTCGAGTCCCAGCTGGTTCAGCGTTGAGATTTATCTCCGCAAAACTCCCTGCCCACGGTCAGTAGGGGACACTGCTGGGCTTGGAAAGGCCGCCGTCCGTCGGATGGGACGTTAGGCCGTATCCCCGTGTGCGGGAGAGCCATACCCTGTGCACGTTAAAGAACACGCTGGATGACCTTGACGGGAGGCTACGATCTGTCTCCCAACAGCTGTTCCAATGGGTCCCCTCCCCCAACCTTCGCTGAGCCTTCGGGGTCCATGTGACCTGGCCATTTAGCCCATGGTGTGCAATAAAGTGCCGCTCAGAGGTAAAACAACCCAACCCAACTGTAGTTCCCAGGTTCGAGTCCCAGCTGGTTCAGCGTTGAGATTTATCTCCGCAAAACTCCCTGCCCACGGTCAGTAGGGGACACTGCTGGGCTTGGAAAGGCCGCCGTCCGTCGGATGGGACGTTAGGCCGTATCCCCGTGTGCGGGAGAGCCATACCCTGTGCACGTTAAAGAACACGCTGGATGGCCTTGGCGGGAGGCTACCATCTGTCTCCCAACAGCTGTTCCAGTGGGTCCCCTCCCCCAACCTTCTCTGAGTTTTCGGGGTCCCTGTGACCTGGCCATATAGCTCATGGTGTGCAAAAAAGTGTCGCTCAGAGGTAAAACAACCCAACCCAACTGTAGTTCCCAGGTTCGAGTCCCAGCTGGTTCAGCGTTGAGATTTATCTCCGCAAAACTCCCTGCCCACGGTCAGTAGGGGACACTGCTGGACATTAATACAAGACAACACATACACCACATATCCATACTACACACATACACTCCTAAAACTTTATAATGAAAACCTAAATGAAAAAAATAACCATATTCAACTTTGTTGGATACCAGGACACTCTGGATTTAAAGAAAATGAATATGTAGATAACATAGCAAAATCAGCACATGATTATGATAACATCTCGCCAACACACAATTTTTATATACATGTTAAAAAAGAAATAAAACAATTAGAATTCAAAATTTTAGAAAAACATGTTCAATTTCACTCTATCTTCAAACCAAATTTCAGATTTGAACTTTCCAACAAAATTAATACCTTCCTACAATTACCATTTTCCAGACATGAATCCAAAATCATATTTCGGCTAAGAACAGATACAATTCTTTTAAATAAATCAAAATTCTTACTCAAATTAAGTACCTCACCCAAATGTACAAAATGCAATATTACTGAAAATTCCTCACACCTTATATTAAATTGTGCAAAATATGACTCACAACGAGAAAAATTCTTTGAAAAACTTAGAAACATAAATATTAACGAATTTACTCTGAACTTAATTTTAAATCACCCTACAATCTCAATTCAAACAAAAATATTTGCCTTCCTATTGGAATTCATCAAAGAAACAGAGATATGGAATAAATTGTAACACAGAACAACAACAAAAAAAAAACGTAATATAAAAAAAAGAAAGAAAAAAAGAAAAAAAATTTTTTTTTCATTAATAAAAATAAGAAAAAAAAATAATTAAAAAAAAATCTTAAAAAAAAAAATAAAAAAATAAAAAAAAACATTAAAAAGAAAAAAAAAATAAAAAAAAAAAAATTCTAAAAAACAAAAAAAAAAGAAAGAAAAAAAAAATTAACAAAATAACAAAAAAAAATATAATAAAAAAAAGGGTTATAAAAAAAAATTAAAGAAAGCCAAAAAAAAAATAATAATAAAAAAAATATATATTTATACCAAAAAAAAAAGACATAAATCAAAATTAAATAAACAAAAACAAAATAAACAAAAGAATTAAATCCTAAAGTTTAGGAGGAAGACGAAACAAAAAAAAAAATCTCTTAAAATCTAAGAGGAAAAAAAAATACTGAACATCAAGAATTTTCAAAAAAAAAAAAGGAAAACATAAATTCTATGGGAAAGTCTGTGCAAGGAACTCCCAATTTTTGTGAAGTGTAAACTAAACTAAACTAAACTGGGCTTGGAAAGGCCGCCGTCCGTCGGATGGGACGTTAGGCCGTATCCCCGTGTGCGGGAGAGCCATACCCTGTGCACGTTAAAGAACACGCTGGATGACCTTGACGGGAGGCTACGATCTGTCTCCCAACAGCTGTTCCAATGGGTCCCCTCCCCCAACCTTCGCTGAGCCTTCGGGGTCCATGTGACCTGGCCATTTAGCCCATGGTGTGCAATAAAGTGCCGCTCAGAGGTAAAACAATCCAACGTTAAAGAACATGCTGGATGGCCTTGACGGGACCATCATGAGATTGAGGCTACCATCTGTCTCCCAACAGCTGTTCCAGTGGGTATCCTCCCCCAACCTTCTCTGAGCCTTCGGGTTCCATTGGTCGGAGCCATTGGTCGGGTCCATGTGACCTGGCCATTTAGCCCATGGTTTGCAAAAAAGTGCCGCTCAGAGGTAAAACAACAACCTACACTTATTTAGAAGAAAATGTTTTAACATTATGATAATAGCTAATCAATTTAAATAATTTTTCTTCTAAATATGATATATATAAAAAACATTAATAAAAATATAAAAGTGCACCAGTAATAATAATGGAAATAATTTTATAAGAATTATCGACCTTACAGGACTACCTATGGTGACGTCATAACGTGGTCCACCGGCCATTTGTGATAGGAGGTGTTGATTCAATTCATCTTTAAATTTAAGACGAAATTTCATATAAAGAATGTCTGTGGGCAAAAATGCAGCAGATAGATGCGACACTAATTGTGAAAGAAAATTTCCGTGAGCAAATTGTAGCCGAGTTATCTATCGTTGAGTCATCAACTAGTTCCTCCCTAGTAGACTGTTGGTATTAATTCTTTAGCTAGTGAGCAAATTGTAGCTATCTGCTAATGTTATTCATTCTTTAAAATGATGAGCAAAGTGGTATTAAGTTATTTACTACTGAGTTACCAGCCAGTAGCTTAGTACTAAAATAATGAGACTCGTTGTTTAATTTGGGAGTAAATTGTAGTCAGCCATACTACTCGGCTACTAGTCGAATACTCGGTAGTGGACTAATTGCTTTTCATTCTTAAGTTTGGTAAGAAAATTGTAGATATCTACCACTAATTTATTGCCCAAATGTTCAGTAGTTAATTAGAGATATTAATGACTCCGTTGAGCAAATTATATTCACGCTATATACCACTCGGCTACTAGCCAGAAGCTTAGTAGTGGACTAATGGTATTCATTTGTTGTTGAAAATTGAAATGAATAATAAAAATTGTAATGATATAGATTAAAGTCTATGAATAAGAGGTTATAGCCTTAACTTGGCGGGGGGGGGGGGAGCTCAGTTGCTAGTGCGCTACGCTCGTAATCCGAAGTTTCCAGGTTCGAGTCCCCACTTGGGCCAGTGTTGAGGTTAATTTCGGCAAACCCCCCCCCCCCATCCTGTTATCGGTCAATAGAGGACACCGATGGGATTGGAAAGGTCACCGTCGGTCGGATGGGAAGTTGGGTTGTTTTACCTCTGAGCGGCACTTTTTTGCACACCATGGGTTAAATGGCCAGGTCACGTGAACCCCGAAGGCTCAGAGAAGGCTGGGGGAGGGGACCCACTGGAACTTCTCTTGGTAGACAGTTGGTAGCTCCCGTCAAGGCCATCCAGCGTGTCCTTTAACGTGCACACGGTACGGCTCTCCCACATACGGGACCACGGCTTAACGTCCCATCAGACGGACGACGGCCATTCCAAGCCCATCGGTGTCCCCTACTTACCGTGGGCAGGGCGGGAAATTTTGCGGAGATAAATCTGAACGCTGATCCAGCTGGGACTGGAACTAGAAACTACAGATTAAGAGCCTGGTGCTCTAACGACTGAGCCACCCCCGCCCCGGATGGGAAGTAAAGCCGTGGCCCTGTGCATTCATTCCTTTGTTTGGTGAGAAAATTGTTAACATCCACCACTGGTTTGTAGTTCAGTAATAGAATATTGATAAGATTTTTTGACTTTGGTGAGCAAATTGTAGTCAAGTTATCTACCAGTGAATTACCAGCCAGTGGGTCAGTAGTAGACCAGTGGTTGAAGTTGGTGAACAAATTATAGTTGTCCCGAATAAGTAGGAAGAATATTCGAGATACCAAAAAGAAATGAAATAACACCTTTACTGTTGACTAAATTAGGGTTGGGTTATCTCTGAGCGGCAATTTTTTTGCACACCATGGGGTAAATGGCCAGGTCACATGGACCCCGAAGGCTCAGAGAAGGTTGGGGGACGGGACCCACTGGAACAGCTGTTGGGAGCCTCCCGTCAAGGCCATCCAGCGTGTTCTTTAACGTGCACAGGGTATGGCTCTCCCGCACACGGTGCCACGGCTTAACGTCCCATCAGACGGACGGCGGTCTTTCCAAGCCCATCGGTGTCCCCTACTGACCGTGGCAGGGCGGGGAATTGTGCGGAGATAAATCTCAACGCTGACCCAGCTGGGACTCGAACCTGGGAACTGCAGATTACGAGCCTGGCGAGCTACCGACTGAGCCACCCCCGACCCACTAAATTAGGGTTTCTTTCTTGTATTTAGACTCTAACGTTTTATGTGGTTTTGGCGAATATCCAGCACCGAGTCACATCTCCGCTGTTTTTTTTTTATCCTTATTATATCGCTTTTGAGTTTGCATCCTCTACTGCAATGAAACAGAGCAAAATGGAAGGGAGCTATCGTTCACTTGGCGTTTTCCGCGCAAGAATATTGCTGAGCGAACTGCATGGAATTGCGAAATAAGTTGACGTCCTGGTATGCTTTGAGCGACACAGCGTGGTTTGTTTTGAGCAGAACACGAAAAAAAAGTTAAATATTGATCGACGATTTCTTTTGAAAAGAAAACTCATCGTGAGCAAAGCAGAAGTTACAAAAAATAAATGAATAAATAAGTAAAATTCCCTGAAGAAGCGCGAAAAATGTGAGAGAAAAATAAAATCCTTGGACTTGCAATTGACTGAATGATCCAGTTTAATTTTCTCAACGGTGAAGGTACTTTCAATTTTGCTTTTTTGTATGTAGTTGATGGAAAGATTTCGAGTGGAGTGTCGGGTTGTTTTACCTCTGAACGGCACTTTTTTGCACATCATGGGCTAAATGGCCAGGTCACATGAACCCCTAAGGCTCAGAGAAGGTTGGGAGAAGGGACCCACTGGAACAGCTGTTTGGAGACAGATGGTAACTTCCCGTCAAGACTATCCAGTGTGTTCTTTAACGTTGGGTTGTTTTACCTCTGAGCGGCACTTTTTTGCACACCATGGGATAAATGGCCACGTCACATGGACCCCGAAGGTTCAGAGAAAGTTGGGGGAGGGGACCCAATGGAACAGCTGTTGGGAAACAGATGGTAGCCTCCCGTCAAGGCTATCCAGTGTGTTCTTTAACGTGCACAGGGTATGGTGCTCCCGCACACGGCGCCACGGCTTAACGTCCCATCCGACCGGCAGCAGCCTTTCCAAGCCCATCGGTGTCCCCTACTGAACATGGGCAGGGCGGAGAGTTTTGCGGAGATAAATCTCAACGCTGACCCAGCTGGGACTCGAACCTGGAAACTGCAGATTACGAGCCTGGCACGCTACCGACTGAAGAAATGGGACAGCCACTAGCTGCAAAATGTAGGCAACAATCGTTGGGCAGTTAGAGATCCCCTTATGTTGTTCAGTTCCGACCGAGATGTCCGACCATGGCACCCCACACCAAGACACCAGGTGCTGGAGCTGTGTGACGACGTCGCACTGGGTGGCGTTCCTTTTCCCTTGATGACGGTGAACACCTTGTCTACCGTCGTGCTAACGTAAGACAAAAACGAGATTCGTTAATAACACGGGGCGGGGGTGGTTCAGTCGGTAGCGCGCCAGGTTCATAATCTGCAGTTCCCAGGTTCGAGTCCCAGCTGGGTCGGCGTTGAGATTTATCTCCGCAAAAATTCCCCGCCCTGCCCAAGGTCAGTAGGGGATACCGATGGGCTTGGAAAGACCGCCGTCCGTCGGATGGGTCGTTAAGCCGTGGCCCCGTGTGCGGGAAAGCCATACCCTGTGCACGTTAAAGAACACGCTGGATGGCCTTGACGGGAGGCTACCATCTGTCTCCCAACAGCTGTTCCAGTGGGTCCCCTCCCCCAACCTTCTCTGAGCCTTCGGGGGCCATGTGACCTGGCCATTTAGCGCATGGTGTGCAAAAAAGTGCCGCTCAGAGGTAAAACAACCCAATCCAATCTTTAGTGATTTAGAACAATTTCCACATTGTTTTGTCAACCAGAGAGCTTTGGTTACCTTTATCTGTGTTTGACTGCTCCGCACCTGTGACGTCAGCTCTCGCCTGTCCAATCGTTTCGATCGTCCTGCAAACCTCATCATTTCCATGCATACCACCTCCCTAAATTTCATCACATTTGCACAACTTCTTACAAGTGTTGCTTTTTTTTATTTCCGTAGTGTTATAGAAACTGCATACAATAACATTGAAGATAACTCTGCTTCACAGGCAACAAGAACTGTTTTGTTACATTTCACAGGAAAATGACAAGAACTGTATATAAAAATAAAATAAGAAGCTGTTGTAATGAAATAATAAATAGATTTTATTTTATAAATTTGTTAATTTGCATTTTGATCCCTTTAAATTAGGCCCAGAACGAGACAAACTAATAAGAGGAAACCAAATGATTGGATCACCATATTTTTAAAATATGGCCAGGTCGCAAGGACTCCGAGAATGTTGGGCAAGAGAATCCACTGAACAGTGTTCGGAGAAAAATTAAAGTCTCCCATCAAAGCCATCCAGCGTGTTCTTTCACAGGCAAAGGAATGGCATTCCCGCACACGACTTAACGTCCCATCCGATGGACGTCCCGTTTTCAAGCTCATCGGTGTCCTTTTTCTGAAAGGGGCGGGGGTGGCTCAGTCGGTAGCGCGCCAGGCTCGTAATCTGTAGTTCCCAGGTTCGAGTCCCAGCTGGGTCAGCGTTGAGATTTATCTCCGCAAAATTCCCCTCCCTGCCCACGGTCAGTAGGGGTCACCGATGGGCTTGGAAAGGCCGCCGTCCGTCGGATGAGACGTTAAGCCGTGGCCCCGTGTGCGGGAGAGCCATACACTGTGCACGTTAAAGAACACGCTGGATGACCTTGACGGGAGGCTACCATCTGTCTCCCAACAGCTGTTCCAGTGGGTCCCCTCTCCCAACCTTCTCTGAGCCTTCGGGGTCCATGTGACCTGGCCATTTAGCCCATGGTATGCAAAAAAGTGCCGCTCAGATGTAAAACAAACCAACCCAACACCTTTTTCTGACGAGGTCAGGGATAAATCTAAACGTTGGCACTCGAACCTGGGAACTGCAGATTACGAGCCTGGCGCGCTACCGACTGAGCCGTACCCGCTCCCTGTAGTCAAGTAATAATCATCAGTCAGGTAATAAACCTAGCACTGAGTTGATACTGCAGACTAGCCTGAAGGGGATAAAAGACGTTGCTAAGTTACTGCATCAGGATCTTCCTTTGTAACGATGCAGCTTAATTTGATTAAATTTAACTCTAAAAGGTGACAATATTGGAGCAAATTGCCGAAATTTGTAGCATTCTTCATCAACCGACCACGAAGAGGGTGCGCTCAAACTGAGGCCGTAGAGTGTCGAGTTGGATGCAATGATGTCGGCTTCAGATGTCAACGCAGAAGTTGTAAAACGGAGAATGTCCGAGGATAATTGCAATTAGCTTTAATTATCGTTCCACTGAAGGACGAGTGGATTTAGAAAGGTGTGAGCCAGTTTCTATATCAGCGACTATCATGTCTCATTAATTGGGATGGCGCCGCAAGCTCCTATCCTTATTCAGCTCACAGGATTCGCAAAATTCCTGGAGAAAATTAGAACCGTGCCCTTTTGAATAAAACTGATTATTTTCAGCATCAAGTTCAACTTTTCTCTACATTCTTAAGTAAGACTTTTTGGCGAGCGATGGCTCAGTCGGTAGCATGTCAGGCTCGTAATCTGCAATTCCCAGGTTCGAGTTCCAACTGTGGTAAATCTCAACCCAGATCCTTTGTTTCTAGTGCAGTTAGGTGACTCTATTTTTTGGAAATTTAGGATTTCAGAGGACGTGTTTGAAACGTTTTTCGCAGACTTTTGACCTGTCATTTTAACGTTTCAGATTCGAGATAAGGATTGACGTCCTTTAAGGATTTGTTTTTGGGGCTATATTCCGAAAATTAATTAAATGACGATTATGGTATTTTAACCACTAAACTAACACCATCTCCTTCATTTATGCCACGTACATGACTGGTATTTTAACTACTAAACTAACACCATCTCTTTCATTTATCCCACGTACATGACTGGTATTTTAACTACTAAACTAACACCATCTCCTTCATTTATCCCACGTACATGACTGGTATTTTAACTACTAAACTAACACCATCTCCTTCATTTATCCCACGTACATGACTGGTATTTTAACTACTAAACTAACACCATCTCCTTCATTTATCCGACGTACATGACTGGTATTTTAACTACTAAACTAACACCATCTCCTTCATTTATCCGACGTACATGACTGGTATTTTAACTACTAAACTAACACCATCTCCTTCATTTATCCCACTTAAATGCCTGGTATTCTAACCACTAAAATAACACCGGCTCCGTCATTTATTCCCCTAATGTGACTTATAAAAAAAAATAATAAATAAAATCATCCCGACCTTGTCGCTCGTGAGGCCATTTACGACAGGGATACGGAACCAATGCTAGTATAGTGGTTAAAATATCCGGCATGTAACTAAAAGATGCGGGTTCGAGTCCCAGGGCAATTTTTCCCGCAAAATATTTCTTGAGAAATTTATTATTTTTTCCTTAGTTTTTATATTTAAAGTTTATTTTTCAAGAAAGCGATAAAATACTGCTGTACAGTACATTCTGGGAGAAGTTCAATTGTTTTTTCTCTGATCTGCATTTTTTTCTCCTTTGAACGCGATGGGCTGAATAGCCAGGTCATAAGGATACCAAAGGCTCAGGGTTGGTAGGAAATGAAATGGATCTACTACACAGCAGGTAGGATACAGATGGAAGAGGTACTATACATCTAGGGACCCGGAGCAAAGCTCAATTTTGTTTAAAAACTGTTATGTAGTTAAAAAAAAAATATCCGTACATCTACATTCTTATTTTGATTTATTAGAAGAAAACACAATTTTCACAATAAAAAAAAATAGTACAATTTTTAGTAGACTTTTAGATCTAAAATACAATTTAAATACTGTTAAACGCATATTTGGCGCCAACTGACTTTCCCAGAAAGGAAAGTCCTTCGTCGCTTAATTACAGTAAATGCCTTTGAAATTTAAAAATACTTCATTTACAATGCTTTCACAAAAAAAAAGGAAATATTTTATATCAATATAACTAGTATCTTAATATTCTTTCACTTCGTTGATTCCCTAAAGTACAGTCGCTAAAAAAAATATCCGAACACTATGGTTGACTACAAAATTCAGAAAAATATTGGCAACGATTTTTTTAGAAATTAGTGATTTGGCAACCTTCGTGTCACGTGATACGAAGGTTGAACGTCAGTAACGACATGAGCAAACGAGACGCAATTCGTTGTGTGGAATCGATGCTAAAGGGTCGGGAAGAGGGGGGGATACGAAAAAAACTAACCTTTAGTTCAGTAAAAATAAAAAATATACAAATAAAATTTGAGACCCTGGGAGAGCCGGATGCAATTCAGCTAGAAACAAATACAGCAGTCTCTATCTGAATGGGGCGGGAGTGGCTCAGTCGGTAGCGCGCCAGGCTCGTAACCTGTAGTTCCCAGGTTCGAGTGGTAGCGCGCCAGGCTCGTAATCTGTAGTTCCCAGGTTCGATTCCCAGCTGGGTCAGCGTTGAGATTTATCTCCGCAAGATTCCCCGCCCTGCCCACGGTCAGTAGGGGACACCGATGGGCTTGGAAAGGCCGCCGTCCGTCGGATGGGACGTTAAGCCGTGGCCCCTTGTGCGGGAGAGACATACCTGTGCACGTTAAAGAACACGCTGGATGGCCTAGACGGGAGGTTACCATCTGCCTCCCAAAAGCTGTTCCAGTGGGTCCATTTTCCCAACCTTCTCTGAGCCTTCGGGGTTCATGTGACCTGGTCATTTAGCCCATGGTGTGCAAAAAAAGTGCCGCTCAGAGGTAAAACAACCCAACTCTATCTGAATGATTAGAAAGGATCTTCAATAGTCAGAATCCGGGAATGGAATAAAATAATAATTTATTATTTTTCCTGCGCCTGAAGGCGAAAAAAACAATTCCACGAGAAACAAAGCAAACAAAACACAAAATGCGAAATAAAACTTTCTATAAAAATAAAAAAAACTCCCGAGCATTTAATACGAAGAACATGATGTGCATAAAGTGTTTCCAAAGATGTTTTTCCTTTGCACATTTTGGTTTTTATTTACAAGGAGATGTTGGAATTGCAGTAAACTGTCTCTTCCTGCATCTCGTTCGAACTTTCTTTCTTCAGCAGCTATCGATCGCTGCCTCTTTTAATAAACATTTCACCCATAAAAATGGGCGTCAGCTTGTAAGAACATGATCATATTGTGTACTTCAGTTTTTATTTCTGAGAGAGAAAGCCAATCAGAATTCATCGGCTACTATTTATTCTTCTGCGCTCGTGTCTCGTGTCACGTTTCTTTGCGCTATTGTTTGAAAGCGAAGCAATGAAACCTCTTAGTGATGCTGAATTATGAGCCTCTTTTTCGTGGGTTGGGTTATTTTACCTCTGAGCGGCACTTTTTGCACACCATGGGCTAAATGGCCAAGTCACATGGACCCCGAAGGCTCAGAGAAGGTTGGGGGAGGGGACCCACTGGAACAACTGTTGGGAGACAGATGGTAACCTCCCGTCTAGGCCATCTAGTGTGTTCTTTAATGTGCATAGGGTATGTCTCTCCCGCACACGGCGCCACGGCTTAACGTTCCATCCGATGCACGGCGGCCTTTCCAAGCCTATCGGTGTCCCCTACTGACCGTGGGCAGGGCTGGGAATCTTGCGGAGATAAATCTCAACGCTTACCCAGCTCGGTTGGGTTGTTGGGTTGTTTTACCTCTGAGCGGCACTTTTTTGCACACCATGCGGTAAATGGCCAGGTCACATGGACCCCGAAGGCTCAAAGAAGGTTGGGGGAGGGGACCCACTGGAACAGCTGTTGGGAGACAGATGGTAGCCTCCCGTCAAAGCCATCCAGCGTGTTCTTTAACGTGCACAGGGTATGGCTCTCCCGCACACGGAGCCACGACTTAACGTCCCATCCGACACACGGCGGCCTTTCCAAGCCCATCGGTGTCCCCTACTGACCGTGGGCAGGGCGGGGAATATTGCGGAGATAAATCTCAAAGCTGACACAGCTGGGACTCGAACCTGGGAACTACAGATTACGGGCCTGGCGCGCTACAGACTGAGCCACCCCCGTCCCCCTCTTCTTCGTGAGGGAAGATTTTATTTTTTTTTGCGACGAGAAATATAGAGAACGAGGAGTGTAAACAACAGAGATAATTTCGGAATCCAGTGTCATTGCTAAATTTTCTATTCGCTATTAGCGACACGTGGATGCCATGTGCTGTTTTTGAATGCAGAGTGCCAAATGAAAGAGACCTAGAAGAATATCCCATCGCCTCTGGCGAATATGACATGCTCGTTTTCAAAGAGAATGAAGAATTTTATTTCTCCACTTTAGCGTCCTCTTAACTGCTTATTTTTGAAAATACGAAATAATTTGTGATTGAGAAAATAAATAAATAATAATATTTTTTTTTTACAATTTACTACTACTAGAAAATGCTAAGTATATTTGAAGCGATAAATCAATGGGTGCTTGTTCATCTCTCGTTAAAAGCGACACCCGACCCCTATTTAATATTAATAGCGACACCACGACCCCTACGAAGCGTTGAAAGCGACACTCCGACCACTATTAAACGTTAAAAGCTACACCACGACCCCTATTAAACGATAAAAGCGACACCACGACCCCTATTAAATGATAAAAGCGACACCACGACCCCTATTAAACGATAAAAGCGACACCACGACTCCTATTAAACGTAAAAGCGACACCACGACTCCTATTTGACGTTAAAAACCACACCCCGACCCCTATTTGATATTGAAATCGACCCCCGACCCCTATTCGATATTGAAATCGACCCCCGACCCCTATTTGATATATAAATCGACCCCCGACCCCTATTTGATATTGAAATCGACCCCCGATCCCTATTTGGCGCTAAAAGCGACTCCCACATTCTTTGACGTTAAAAGCGACACCACGGCCCTTATTTAACGATAAAAACGACACCCATATCCCTATTTAACGTTAAAAGTGACACCTACCGTATGAGATCTAAGGCCCGAAATTATTATATGCACCAATCTTCATAAATAGCACGGATATATAGAAATTTGACTTTTGATATCGAAGGACCCATCGCATCCAAAATTTTTACAACGATTTCGAGATTTTGGGCCAAAGGGAACCCACTGGAACAGCTGTTGGGTGACAGATGGTAGCCTCTCGTCAAGGCCATCCAGCGTGTTCTTTAACGTGCACAGGGTATGGCTCTCCCGCACACAGTGCCACGGCTTAACGTCCCATCCGAAGGACGGCGGCCTTTCCGAGCCCATCGGTGTCCCCTACTGACCGTGGGCAGGGCGGGGAATTTTTGCGGAGATAAATCTCAACGCTGACTCAGCTGGGACTCGAACCTGAGAACTACAGATTACGAGCCTGGCGCGCTACCGACTGAGCCACCCCCGCCCCACCATACTGCAAAAAATAAATAAATAGCTTCTCAAGCAGCTGCTTGCCACAGAGGTCTGACATGAGTCTGCCAGTTTACTACACCATAGTAGAAGGTCTGTGAGATTGGTGGGCCCTCAGCAGAGAGACAATGCAAACATCCATGCTTACCCAGGGCTCGAACCCCAATGTCATAATGTGCATCATAATGTGCATTAGGTAAATCGCTTTATGATGTATTTCATGCAAACGTACTCTGTGACTACACCTGGTAGGTATAACTTTTGTTCTCTTTCCCAGAAAACTCGGAGTACGAACTAATCAAGCACCTGAATCTTTCTTTTCCCACCGAGCACCTGGAATACCTGAAGAAGCAGATTTTCCAGTTCATCAGCAGAACCGATCAACGCAGCCGGAATGGTAGCCACGAGAACAGGGATCCAGATCCACGTGCTCGGACTCTCAGTCAATCGGACAGATCCTCTTCCGATTCGGATGCTGGAGATACCTTTGATTTCTCACTGGATCTCTTCAACCAAGCTCTCCTTGTAAAGCAAGAGCCTGACCGACGTCATCGGAAGAGACCCTCTACGTCATCGTCATGGCTTCAGATTGGTTCTCGGAACGAAGAAGCCAGCACGACTCCTCTCGTGGACACCGCCTCCGATCTCTTTCAGCCCATCAATACCGTCATTATGACTACGCTCCCGAGCGTCCCTCGACGGCATCCTTGTGAGAACTTGAGATGTGAGTTTGGTGGTCTCTGTGTGCCCAATGAGGAGAGTGGAGGTTTCCGATGCCGTTGTCCTATCGGGAGAAAAGGGAAAACGTGTGAAATAGGTAAGTCATTTGGTATAACTTCTAATACTCTTTGGGAGGTTGGCTCAGTCAGTAGCAGGCCAGGCTAGCAATCTGCACTTCCCAGATTCGAGTCTCCTCTTGGTCAGTAGGTGACACCGATGAACTTCTAAATGCCTTAGCTCGTAAGTATGGGGCGGGGGTGGCTCAGTCGGTAGCTCGTCAGGCTCGTAATCTGTAGTTCTCAGGTTCGAGTCCCAGCTGGGTCAGCGTTGAGATTTATCTCCACAAAATTCCCCGCCCTGCCCACGGTCAGTAGGGGACACCGATGGGCTTGGAAAGGCCGCCGTCCGTCGGATGGGACGTTAAGCCGTGGCACCGTGTGCGGGAGAGCCATACCCTGTGCACGTTAAAGAACACGCTGGATGGCCTTGACGGGAGGCTACCATCTGTCTCTCAACAGCTGTTCCAGTGGGTCCCGTCCCCCAACCTTCTCTGAACCTTCGGGGTCCTTGTGACCAGGCCATTTAGCCCATGGTGTGCAAAAATGTGCCGCTCAGAGGTAAAACAACCCAACCCTTTTTGACAAAAAACAAAAATTTTTGAATATTTTCTGCACTTTTGGCTTTCCAATAAAAATGGGAAAAAAAATTGCGAACTTTTTTATTTCTACCTTTCCTTCTGAGCGAAGACCTCCTTTCAGCTGTATCCAGATGTCCCAAGCATCGATGTAAGCCGTTGCTCTGTTCCAGGAATTGAGAGTTACAGGTTGCTTACGGCGGAGAATTCTCAACTCCATTCCATCGTCGTACCTGAAATGTAAAACACATTAAAATACCAACAGGAACGGAAAAGTGGATGTAGCTCATCGCTAATCGTAAAAAAAGTAATAGTGATAAAATGTTGCTCAAAAAAACTCGCGAAAAGTTAAAAAGGGTATTGAAGAGAACTTAAGACAAACACACATCTGAAGCACATTTATGGATTTCATCAGTGGGTTGGTTTTTATCTTTTAGCGGCTCTTTTTTTTTTGAACAAAATGGGTTAAATGGATAGATCACAATGATCCTAAGGGCTTCGGATTGGATTGTTTTACCTCTGAGCGGCACTTTTTTGCACACCATGGGCTAAATGGTCAGGCCACAAGGATCCCGAAGGCTCAGAGAAGGTTGGGGGAGGGGACCCACTGGAACAGCTGTTGGGTGACAGATGGTAGCCTCTCGTCAAGGCCATCCAGCGTGTTCTTTAACGTGTACAGGGTATGGCTCTCCCGCACACGGTGCCACGGCTTAACGTCCCATCCGACGGACGGCGGCCTTTCCAAGCCCATCGGTGTCCCCTACTGACCGTGGGCAGGGCGGGAAATTTTGCGGAGATAAATCTCAACGCTGACCCAGCTGGGACTAGAACCTGGGAACTACAGATTACGAGTCTGGCGCGCTACCGACTGAGCCACCCCCGCCCCAGTTGGCAGGCATCTCTACATCTGACCAATGTACTAGTAATCTAATGAATGACGTAGATACTGTACCAAATAATGGTAATAACTCAAATATTTTACAAATTGTGTCTCACAAAGAATTTGACACAGTCAATGATGGTTTAAAAATGTCAAGAAGGGACATAAAAAAGCCCTTTCACCTTCTGTTGAGACTGATTATATCTCAAAAACCAGATTTTCTGTCTTAGATGAAGAAAATCTGGATCCAAATGAGTGTGAAATGAGCGAAAATGAAGATCTTGCTCAATCCCAAGCTAAGGGAAATAGGAGAGAAAAAATCCCCCCCCCCCAATATTCTCCGATCTTCTAAAACCTTGACAACTATTCATCGGGAATTAACCAGGATAGCAGAAGAAAGTTTCACTGCCAAGAATTCAGGAGACTCGATCCGCATTCAAACCAAATGTATTGATGACTATCACGCATTTGTGAAAAATTTTTAAACAGCCAAACAACAGTTTTATACTTGCAAATTAAAGGCTGAAAAAAAAACCTGAAAGTAGTGTTGAAAAATCTACTTACTGATGTTGACTGTGAGGAAATAAAACGTGAACTAGTAGGCTTAGAATTCTCAGTCATTAAGATATCTCAGCTGAAGCGTGGGAAAGAGAGAATATTGATACCAGTATTTCTTGTGGAGCTGCCCAAAAATGCAGCTAACAAGAAAATATACGACATCTCGGAACTCTTTCTCCTAAAGATTAAGGTAGAGAGCTACAGAGCCTAAAAAAAGCCCAACTCAGTGCCACAGATATGGGTATGCTCAAAGTAGGTGTTGCAATCTCCTGAGATGCGTGAAATGTGCGGTTGAGCATCTTAACTAAGGATTGCATTTGACATAAATCCGATACACCTCCTAAATGTACCAATTGAACCTTAGCCGTACGGCTAATTATAAAGGACGTACCCACTTTCCTATGTACCCATTGCTTCAAAGGAGACCATTCCTTTAAAGAAGACAAATAGTAAGCCTGTTACTCCACAGGTTTCTTATGCTAATGCAGTTGCAAATAAAGCACCTTTAGCAAATACAAACGAAAAAGGGAAATCTTTACCCGTAAATAAACCACCAACCCAAAAAAAAACCTTCAAATGAAACACCTCCTACTAATGATCATTTTGATGCTAATATCTTAAATGATCTAAAGGAGATATTTCAGATTATTAACAGTTGAAATGTTTCTAAAATTCTGCTCACTTTTAAAACTCTCATTGCAGAGTATCAAAAAGCTAACGGCTTAATGGGAAAGCTAAGAGTTGGCTTAAAGGTTCTCGACTATTTAATATCTGCTCTAAACTTTGATGGTTAATGCAATTCAGGAAAATTATCTTAAGATCTTTGAATGGCATAGTCACGGTATTCTTACGACCATACTATTAACCATGCTTTTCCTGATATTTGGGGGGGGGGGGGGGGGGCTCAGTCGGTAGCGCGCCAGGCTCGTAATCTGTAGTTCCCAGGTTCGAGTCCCAGCTGGGTCAGCGTTGAGATTTATCTCCGCAAAATTTCCCGCCCTGCCCACGGTCAGTAGGGGACACCGATGGGCCTTGGAAAGGCCGCCGTCCGTCGGATGGGACGTTAAGCCATGGCCCCGTGTGCGGGAGAGCCATACCCTGTGCACATTAAAGAACACGCTGGATGGCCTTGACGGGAGGCTACCATCTGTCTCCCAACAGCTGTTCCAGTGGGTCCCCTCCCCCAACCTTCTCTGAGCCTTCGGGGTCCATGTGACCTGTCCATTTAGCCCATGGTGGGCAAAAAAGTGCCGCTCAGAGGTAAAACAACCCAACAACCCACTTTACCCTCGGTCAGAAAGGGGACACCGATGAACATGGAAATCCCGCTGTCCGTCGAATGAGACGTAAAGTCATGGCCGGGGGAGGGGGGGGGAGACGCAGAGCGAAACACTACGCAGGCTAAATAACAGACTGGATGGCCTTAATAGGAAGCTACCATCTGTCTCCTGACAACTATTCAGTGAATCCTCTTCCTCAAACCCTTTCCTAACCTTTGGGGTGCCTGTGACCTGGCCATTTAGTCCATCGTTTGCAAAAAAAAAAAGTGCCACTAAGAGGAAAAATTCTACCGACCCCAACTCTTGAGCGAGAGATCTCCAGAAAGCCTTGCATTGAAGGGTGACTTTTTTTCCCATAAATCACTGCATGGCTTTGTCAGAGGAGCAAAACTATGACACGAGGAAGAATGCTTTCCAACGTAGTTGTGACGTGATACTATAAATAAAATTACATACCAAGAGGATTTGGGTTGGGTTGTTTTACCTCTGAGCGGCACTTTTTTGCACACCATGGGCTAAATGCCCAGGTCACATGGACCCCGAAGGCTCAGAGAAGGTTGGGGGAGGGGACCCACTGGAACAATTGTTGGGAGATAGATGGTAGCCTCCCGTCAAGGCCATCGAGCGTGTTCTTTAACGTGCACAGGGTATGGCTCTCCCGCACACGGGGCCACGGCTTAACGTCCCATCCGACGGACGGCGGCCTTTCCAAGCCTATCGGTGTCCCCTACTGACCGTGGGTAGGGCGGGGAATTTTGCGGAGATAAATCTCAACGCTGACCCAGCTGGGACTCGAACCTGGGAACTTGATTACGAGTCTGACGCGCTACCGACTGAGCCACCCCCGTCCCTACCAAGAGAAAAAATGTCGATTAGTCCATCCCGGGTTTGTTTTTCAGGTGGGTGCCACTCCAAAGGCGTTAATTTGGTTAATCGACAAAGTTAGAGAGATTTCATGGTGTTATTAATTTATGTTTAGTTTTCATTTTATTTATGAGTAAAAATTTTAGTCATCATCTTTTTTTTGAAGTTTTTATTATTGTGTACGTCCTTTTTTTACATTTTATGAATTAATTTTCTTTTGTGCTTTCTGTTTGGGGATTGTATTTCAACTTCATTGAAATACGTATTTATAACAAAACCGGCTAACGCGGGTTTGTCAGGAACACATATACCACGTTCGGCGAGGATTACATGTGTTTTTTTTTTATATCTGACTGCAATCGTAAAAGAAATATAATAATTAAATTTTAATTTTTTAAAGCGAAGTGTCATGATTTGTTTTCCTTAGGGTACCAAGTCTCCGTGGCGCGTAAATATTTTAGCATTGTTTCATTACACTTTTGATAGATAAAACCTTCAACCGCAAGTTCTTAAAATTCTTTTCATCATCCTCATTCTCAAGCAGCCATGGGCTACGGAGGTCCAACCAGACCGTGCAATATAGTTCTCCAAGCATGTCTGTCCTGAGCTACATCTTAATAGGTAGTCACTGGAAGGAGAGCTATGCACCAATCCCCTGTGATGATGCATAGAACCGGCCAGGCCTAGCACCTAATGTCCGACCCCGCGTGGGGCGGGTGTGGCTCAGTCGGTAGCGCGCCAGGCTCGTAATCTGTAGTTCCCAGGTTCGAGTCCCAGCTGGGTCAGCGTTGAGATTTATCTCCGCAAAATTTCCCCGCCCTGCCCACGTTCAGTAGGGGAGACCGATGGGCTTGGAAACGCCGCCGTCCGTCGGATGGGACGTTAAGCCGTGGGCCCATGTGCGGGAGAGCCATACCTTGTGCACGTTAAAGAACACACTGGATGGCCTTGACGGGAGGCTACCATCTGTCTCCGAACAGCTGTTCCAGTGGGTCCCCTCCCCCAACCTTCTCTGAGCCTTCGGGGTCCGTGTGACCTGACCATTTAGCCCATGGTGTGCAAAAAAGTGCTGCTCAGAGGTAAAACAAACAAACAAACAAACAAACAAAAGCTGACCATATAAACCAAAAATCCTTTTAGTTTCAGCAAATTGTTTGGCTTCTAAATTTTGTGTCTAGCTCCTAGTTAGTTAGGCGAGGATTACCTGTATTTTTTATATCTGACTGCAATCGTAAAAGAAATATAATATTTAATTTTTAATTTTTTAAAACGAAGTGCCATGATTTCTTTTCCTCAGAGCACCAGGCCTCCGTGGCGTGTAAATGTTTTAGCCTTGTTTCATTACAGTTTTGATGGATGAAACCTTCAACTGCGAGTTCCTAAATCCTTTTAGTTTCAGAAAATTGTTTGGCTTTTTCTAAATTTGGTGTCTAGCTCCTAGCCCTACGCAAAATGTTTTCGAGTCCTACCTTAAGAGAAAATATCAGGCTCTATTAACAAACTGTTAGGCTCTGTTGAGAGAAACTGTTAGGCTCTATTGAGAGAAACTGTTAGGCTCTATTGAGAGAAACTGTTAGGCTCTGTTGAGAGAAACTGTTAGGCTCTCTTGAGAGAAACATTTAGGTTCTATTGAGAGAAACTGTTAGGCTCTCTCTTGAAAGAAACTGTTAGGCTCTCTTGAGAGAAACTTTTAGGTTCTATTGAGAGAAACTGTTAGGCTCTGTTGAGAGAAACTGTTAGGCTCTCTCTTGAGAGAAACTGTTTGGCTCTATTGAGAGAAACTGTTAGGCTCTCTCTTGAGAGAAACTGTTCGGTTCTCTTGAGAGAAACTTTTAGGTTCTATTGAGAGAAACTGTTCGGCTCTATTGAGAGAAACTGTTAGGCTCTATTGAGAGAAACTGTTAGGCTCTATTGAGATAAAATGTTAGGCTTTATTGAAAGTTAACCAAACCCCCGTTTTCAGTTTTAAAACTTTTCTCGGCCAATTGAAAAATAATTCTTTTAAATCATCATAACTATATTTACAAGATCATTGACTTTCAGCTTAAAACACTTCAACAGGGAGAGGACTGGAGTTAAGAGTACACCAAAAAATTTAATACTATAATAGAGCAACGATATAATTTGAGATTAATGATTTAGAAAAGCAACAATTCACTAACTGAGAATATTGCAAATTTCTGAAAATATGTTGAGTTCGACTATAATTTAATTTCCACTTTCTTTTTTCTCAAGGCGTTTAATTTTTTTTACAGCCGAAGAAATCTATTACCCACGTTTCAAAAGTTATTCCTACTTAGTCGTAAAGACGGCCAAAGATTCCTCTAAATTTCTGAGATTAGAGTTGGAATTTCGACCGGAGCTTTACGAAGGGCTTTTGTTGTACATCGGAGATGACGAGGTCGCCAATGAAATGTACCTTGCTTTCGTACTCAGGAACGGAATTCTCGAACTGAGGTAAGTTTTTTTAAAATCAGAGATATGTTTTTTTTGTGGGAATCATTTTTACTAAGATCTGTTAACAGCATGTGAAGCAAGATCGGGTCTAAGAAAGGTGAACACGATCCTTCTTCTCCGTCATTATCCATTTTGGATAGTTTTTAACATTTTCAACCCGACAGTCGTATCACTATCCGTTACATTACTGATCAAGCTGTTGCATTAGTTGGATTGTTTTATCTCTGAGCGATATTTTCTGTTTCGCACATAATAATTGCAAGTCACAATGACCCCCAAGGGCTTGCAGAATGTTGGGCGAAGGGGCCCCATTGGACATCTGTTACGAGACAAATGAAACCTCCCTCCAAGAATATTCGTCTTTAATGTATACAGAATATGGCTGTCCTGTACACAATCTCGTCACGGGAACCGAGGCAACTTGGATCTTTATATCCTTGTTTGTGGCGATCCGGGACAGAGAGTAAATTTAGGTTTTGACCGAGGGATGAACTTTACTTCTATAGTATTGTTTGCCCTAGGATGTTGGGGCTTAGCTCTACCTAAATGGTATTGACTTGTCCCCGACGTAGATAGTGGTAACGTGGCATACTCCTTATACATGTCGTGCAATCTCTGAATTGCGGTACATCTGGGTGTGTCATTCATATTACTTACCTGTCCTGCACACAAGGCACTGCTTTTCGTGCTATCCAACGGACGATGTCCTTTCCAAGTCGATCGGTGTCCCTCTTTATGACCGAGAACAGGTTGGCGGTTTAGCAGAGGTAAGTATCGACGCTGGTCCGAGTGGAACTCGAACCTGGGAACTTCAGATTCCAAGCTTGAGGCGCTATCGGCAGATAGGATGTAAAGCCATGGTCCCATGTGCAGTAGAGTCAAGCCCTCTTTATGTTAAAGGACACGCTGGATGGTCTTGACGGGAGGTTTCCATCTTTCTCCTAACAGCTGTCTAAGGATGGCTAATATTTGCCTCTTACCCCAACCTTTTACGAACCCTTAAGATCGGGGCGGGGGTGGCTCAGTCGGTAGCGCGCCAGGCTCGTAATCTGTAGTTCCCAGGTTCGAGTCCCAGCTGGGTCAGCGTTGAGATTTATCTCCGCAAAATTTCCCCGCCCTGCCCACGTCAGAAGGGACAACGATGGGCTTGAAAAGGCCGCCGTCCGTCGGATGGGACGTTAAGCCGTGGCCCCGTGTGCGGGAGAGCCATACCCTGTGCACGTTAAAGAACACGCTGGATGGCCTTGACGGGAGGCTACCATCTGTCTCCCAACAGCTGTTCCAGTGGGTCCCCTCCCCCAACCTTCTCTGAGCCTTCGGGATCCTTGTGGCCTGGCTATTTAGCCCATGGTGTGCAAAAAAGTGCCGCTCAGAGGTAAAACAATCCAATCCAAAGCCCTTAGGATCATTGTGATCTATCCATTTAACCCATTTTGTCTCAAAAAAAAAAAAACAAAAAAAAAAAGAGTCGCTAAAAGATAAAAAAACAACCCAACAAAAAAAAACAACCCACTGATGAAATCCATAAATGTGCTTTTGTCTTAAGTTCTCTTCAATACCCTTTTTAACTTTTCTCGAGATTCTTTTGAGCAACATTTTATCACTATTACTTTTTTTACGATTAGCGATAAGCTACGTCCACTTTTCCGTTCCTGTTCGTATTTTAATGTGTTTTACATTTCAGGTACGACGATGGAATGGAGTTGAGAATTCTCCGCAGTAAGCAACCTGTAACTCTCAATTCCTGGAACAGAGCAACGGCTTACATCGATGCTTGGGACATCTGGATACAGCTGAACGGAGGTCTTCGCTCAGAAGGAAAGCCAAAGGTAGAAAAAAAAAATTCGCAGTTTTTTTCCCATTTTTATTGGAAAGCCAAAAGTGCAGAAAATATTCAAAAATTTTTGTTTTTTGTCAAAAAGGGTTGGGTTGTTTTACCTCTGAGCGGCACATTTTTGCACACCATGGGCTAAATGGCCAGGTCACATGGACCCCGAAGGCTCAGAGAAGGTTGGGGGAGGGGACCCACTGGAACAGCTATTGGGAGACAGATGGTAGCCTCCCGTCAAAGCCATCCAGCGTGTTCTTTAACGTGCACAGGGTATGGCTCTTTCCCACACACGGGACCACGGCTTAACGTCCCATCCGACGCACGGCGGCCTTTCCAAGCCCATCTGTGTCCCCTACTGACCGTGGGCAGGGCGGGGAAATTTTGGGGAGATAAATCTCAACGCTGACCCAGCTGGGACTCGAACCTGGGAACTACAGATTACGAGCCTGGAGCGCTACCGACTGAGCCACCCCAGCCCCATTTTGTCAAAAAGACAAAGGCGCAAAGTAAAGAAAAATCTAATCGGAAGTCATTTTTGACCTGCGAAATTTATACAGACTACGCTAGGTACGCTATGTAGCGAAGACGGAGGTATTCCAAAAGATGGAGGTTTTATAAGACAAGCAAGTACAATCGCTCAAAAAAATATCCGAACACTATGGTTGAATATAGCATTCAGAAACAATATCTGGCAACGATTTTTTCAGAAATTAGTGATATGTCAACCTTCGTGTCACGTGATTACAGAATTCAGAAAAAATATCTGGAGGTGTACAGCAACTGTACAGCTCCAGTTACCGTTCGCAGCAAACTGGAGCGTGTGCAGTCACTGCACACGCTCCAGTTTGCTGTGAACGGTAACTGGACACGCTCAATATTTCCGTGAGTGAGACCACACGATCTAGTATCAAAATAATATGACCACCTACAGTCACTCAAAAAAATATCCGAACACTGTGGTTGATTACAAAATTCAGAAAAAATATCTGGCAACGATTTTTTTTTTAGAAATTAGTTATCTGGCAACCTATGTATAACCTTTTCATTTATGTTAGCTAAATGACCCATAACTACTTCCCTAAAACCCCATCTCTCCCCATGTGATTATCACATTTTCGGCATTCTAAAACAGGGGTTCCCAAACTCTGCGACATTACGCACCCCTTTTGATTTTTGAGGAAATCTTCACCCCTCACCGCATCTCATTTATCTCCAACCAAATCTCCAGTTAAAACAATTTAAATTCAGAATTAAAAGTGAGGAATATATACAAAAACTTCGCATCCTCGCGCCCCCATTGAAATGTCATTACTCTCGACCTCCCCTCCATCAGTTAGACCCCTCATTGGTAACAATCCTCCCCCCTCCTCCCCTCCACCAGTTTGGGAACTCCTGCTCTAAAGAGAGCCATAAAAAGAAAGAAATTCGATTCTCACGAAGAGGTGAAGCGCATGGTCATAAAATTTCTCAGAAAACAGCCAAAGTAATTCTACGAATATGATAATCACGTTACTAACTTCACGTTGTGGCTGTTGTCTGAACAGGAATGGACAATATCTATAAATAAATAAATTCCTTATCCTCTATTTTTGATTCGTTCACTTTTCATTTCAATTATCCTGATATGTTATCTCCCCCCCACAAAAACAAAAATAAAAAAAACATTCGCAAATTTCTTTAAAAAAGTTGGAAGAAAGGAAAAAAAAAGTAACCTTCTGAAAAAGTTCAAAATTGCACATTTGGCATTCTACCGAATATTCAATCTAATCCCTGAAAACAAAAATTTTTGGTTGGGTTGTTTTACCTCTGAGCGGCACTTTTTTGCACACTATGGGCTAAATGGCCAGGTCACATGGACCCCGAAGGCTCAGAGAAGGGGACCCACTGGAACAAGCTGTTGGGAGACAGACGGTAGCCTCCCGTCAAGGCCATCCAGCGTGTTCTTTAACGTGCACAGGGTATGGCTCTCCCGCACACAGGGCCACGGCTTAACGTCCCATCCGACGGACGGCAGACTTTCCAAGCCCATCGGTGTCCCCGACTGACCGTGGGCAGGGAATTTTGCGGTGATAAATCTCAACGCTGACCCAGCTGGGACTCGAACCTGGGAACTACAGATTACGAGCCTGGCGCACTACCGACTGAGCCACCCCCGCCCCCTGAAAACAAAAAGCCAATTCTCTTAAGTCCTGTCAATCTGCTCTCAGAGACTGACACTTCCGTAGCTATCGGATAAACATCACTGGTCCAATTCACACGAAAAACAAATGGATTATCGGGACAGCCAATATCTATCTAACTAAAATAAGATCCATTTGATTTCAGTGTTTGCTTCTGCAAAGTTGAGCTTGTCGTATCTTGTTTAAAAACGTCCGATGCACCTGAAACCCTCATAACATCAAACATAAAGCTCGGAATGTTCTTTTTTAAGGCGGAGGATATCTCATGACATTCGAACTGCTTCAACGAGGAGACGGATTTAGAATACTGTAAACATCTCATCAGGCTTTTAGACATTCCATATTCCATTCTCTGATGCACCGTCAAATCTTGAGAGAATAGAAGTAAAAAAAATTCTAAGTACTGATTTTCATTCCCAAAAGAGTAGAATAAAAATATTTTGCGCACTCAAACCTCTAAATATGATTTCGCACTTTTTGCTGAAACTCCCAAGGCGCAAAACACGCTAAAATGACAAGCAAATTGTAAAAAAATTGATAAACCTAGAAAGTAATTCGTATGCCGTGTTTGTTTTTTTTCGTATCCATCCAATATCCTCCTACACTTCTCCCAGATGAAATAAAACTTCATATTTTGCGAAAGATGAAAGAAAGTGAAAACTGGAAAATAAAATAAATGAAAGAATGCGGCTTAATTTTGTTAGGGATATATATTTATGCGACATTTATAAAATGGTTTCTTTTCCTCTTGCTACAAATAAAATGAAAAAAAAAATGCAAAATCCCTCGACAATTTTTCTTCGAACTTTGAGTTTGGTGTTCAAGAGTGCTTTCATCGAATTCCATTTGCTTTTTTTTATTCGATCTTTACTTAAAAACTATTTTTTCGTTTTTTAAGTGGTAATCTTTAACTTTTTGAGGGGCGTGGGTAGCTCAGTCGGTAGAGCGCCAGGCTCGTAATCTACAGGGGGCGGGGTTGGCTCAGTCGGTAGCGCGCCAGGCTCGTAATCTGATGTTCCCAGGTTCGAGTCCCAGCTGGGTCAGCGTTGAGAATTATCTCCGCAAAATTCCCCGCCCTGCCCACGGTCAGTAGGGAACACCGATGGGTTTGGAAAGGCCGCCGTCCGTCTGATGGGACGTTAAGCCGTGGCCCCTTGTGTGGGAGAGCCATACCCTGTGCACGTTAAAGAACACGCTGGATGGCCTTGACGGGAGGCTACCATCTGTCTCCCAACAGCTGTTCCAGTGGGTCCCCTCCCCCAACCTTCTCTGAGCCTTCGGGGTCCATGTGACTTGGCCATTTAGCCCATGGTGTGCAAAAAAGTGCCGCTCAGAGGTAAAATAACCCAACGTAATCTACAGGTTCGAGTCCCATAGGGGCCAGCGTTGAGATTTATCTCCTCAAACCTCCCCAAACTGCCCTCGACCAATAGGGGACACCGATGGACTTGGAGAAAGCCGTTATTTATCTGATGAGAAAATAATCTATCGTACCCGTGTGTGGGAAAACCATACCTGTGCACGTTAAAGAACACCGTGGATGGTCTTGACGGGAAGCTACCAGTGAATCCTTCTCGGGGGTCCTTGTGACCTTCCCATTGTGTGCAAAAAAAGGCCGTTCAGAGGTAAACCAAAATTTAACCTTTTGATCGTTTTTTTTAACTAGAACATATATCGGTTTCTGACGAATATTTGAATCTTGAAAGAGAATAAAGTTTTGCATTTATCGTATTTCGCTCTCTCTAAAAGTTTTAATGCGAAATAATGGATGGTTGGAAAAATGCAAATAGCAATGTTTTGTCAATACTTATGCAACATAGAAAGTATCTCTATGGCAACTTTCCAATATCGCTCACTATAGATGTGAATAAGGCACTCACTCACGCTAAAGCGGGGGCAGGGGTGGCTCAATCGGTAGCGCACCAGGCTCGTAATCTGTAGTTCCCAGGTTCGAGTCCCAGCTGGGTCAGCGTTGAGATTTATCTCCGCAAAATTCCCCGCCCTGCCACGGTCAGTAGGGGACACCGATGGACTTGGAATGGCCGCCGTCCGTCGGATGGGACGTTAAGCCGTGGCCCCGTGTACGGGAGAGACATATCCTGTGCACGTTAAAGAACACGCTGGATGGCCTTGACGGGAGGCTACCATCTGTCTCCCAACAGCTGTTCCAGTGGGTCCCCTCCCCCAACCTTTTCTGAGCCTTCGGGGTCCATGTGACCTGCCCATTTAGCCCATGGTGTGTAAAAAAGTGCCGCTCAGAGGTAAAACAACCCAACCCACGCTAAAGCGTTATTAATACAAGATTCAGTGAATGGTAAATGTACAGATTACCTGTTGACGCAGATTTCAAAAAATACTTTTGTGCAAAAAATTAGTTTCATCGAAGAATGGAACCCGAAACCACGCCTCCGAGTTGTTCTAACCACTAAACTAACATCAGTTCTATCACTTATCACTAATTGTGACTTTTAAATCTTCTCGGCTTTGTTGGCAAAAAACCATGTTTTCAACAAAGTATTTCTTGAATTCTATGTCAATAGGTAATCTGTGCATTTACTACTGATTGGGTTGTTTTACCTCTGAGCGGCACTTTTTTGCACACCATGGGCTAAATGGCCAGGTCACATGGACCCCGAAGGCTCAGAGAGACCCACTGGAACAGCTGTTGGAAGACAGATGGTAGCCTCCCGTCAAGGCCATCCAGTGTGTTCTTTAACATGCACAGGGTATGGCTCTCCCACACGGGGCCACGGCTTAACGTCCCATCCGACGGACGGCGGCCTTTCTAAGCCCATCGGTGTCCCCTTTCTGACCGAGGGTAAAGTGGGTTGTTGGGTTGTTTTACCTCTGAGTGGCACTTTTTTGCACACCATGGGCATTTAGCCATTATTAGGCCAAGTCACATGGACCCCAAAGGCTCAGAGAAGGTTGGGGACTCACTGGAACAGCTGTTGGGAGACAGATGGTAGCCTCCCGTCAAGGCCATCCAGCGTGTTCTTTAACGTGCACAGGGTATGGCTCTTTCCCACACACGGGCCACGGCTTAACGTCCCATCCGACGGACGGCGGCCTTTCCAAGTCCATCAGTGTCCCCTACTGACCGTGGGCAGGATGGGGAATTTTTGCGGAAATAAATCTCAACGCTGACCCAGCTGGGACTCGAACCTGGGAACTGCAGATTACGAGCCTGGCGCGCTACCGACTGAGCCACCCCCGCCTTATACTACTGATTGATTCTTCTATTAATAACACTTTAGCATGTTGGGTTGTTTTACCTCTGAGTAGCACTTTTTTGAACACAATGGGCTAAATGACCAGGTCACAAGGATCCCAAAGACTCAGAGAAGGTTAAGGGTACCCAATGGACAGCTGTTAGGAGACAGATGGTAGTTTCTTGTCAAGGCCATTCAGTAAGTTCTTTAACGGATGTGTCTCTCCCGCACATGAGGCCACGGTTTAATGTCCCATCCAATGGATGGCAGCCTTTCCAAGCCTCCTTAGTGACCGATGGCAGGGCAGTAAGTTCTGCAGAGATAAAGCTCGATGCTGGCCCAGCTAGTATTCGAACCTGAGAACTGCAGATTACGAGCCTGGCACGCTACCAACTTGGCTACCCCTGCTGCGCTTTAGCATGAGTGAATTCCTTATTTACATCTATATTGTACAATACAGCTATCCCTCGATTTACACGGTACTCAGTTCACACAATTTTGGTTTTGCACGGTCAAAAAATGCAACCAGTTTCGATTTACACGGTACTGACTGAGACGTACATAGAAAGGAAATCTCAGTCAGTACCGTGTAAATCGAAACTGGTTGCATTTTCTGACCGTGCAAAGCCAAAATTGTGTGAACTGAGTACCGTGTAAATCGAGGGATAGGTGTATTGGTAAGTAGCCTTTCCCGATCACAGATGGCGCCATGAACGACGAGATCGTGAAAATTAAAAGTCACAACTAGTGGATAAATCGCGGAGCTGGTGTTAGTTTAATGGTTAGAACACATGGCACGTGATTTCGGGTTTAAATCCCACACATCAAGCAAACTCATTTTTCCACAAAAATATTTCGCAAATTATAATAAATATTTCTTTTTTTTTTTCGTTTTTTTACAGAAATTGTTTTCTAGCATCAGCTCGCAGCAATCGATCTACTTAGGAGGGTTTTCGAATCTCTCCCTGGTGGCGTTGAGAGTTGAGACCGAAGTCGGTTTCCAAGGATGCGTCCGTCGTTTGACCTTCAACACTCACATCTACACGAGCCTGGCACGCTACCAACTTGGCTACCCCTACTGTGCTTTAGCATGAGTGAATTCCTTATTTACATCTATATTGTACAATACACCTATTCCTCGATTTACACGGTACTCAGTTCACACAATTTTGGCTTTGCACGGTCAAAAAATGCAACCAGTTTCGATTTACACGGTACTGACTGAGACGTACATAGAAAGGAAATCTCAGTCAGTACCGTGTAAATCGAAACTGGTTGCATTTTTTGACCATGCAAAGCCAAAATTGTGTGAATTGAGTACCGTGTAAATCGAGGGATAGGTGTATTGGTAAGTAGCCTTTCCCGATCACAGATGGCGCCATGAACGACGAGGTAGTGAAAATTAAAAGTCACAACTAGTGGATAAATCACGGAGCTGGTGTTAGTTTAGTGGTTAGAACACATGGCACGTAATTTCGGGTTTAAATCCCACACATCAAGCAAACTCATTTTTCCACAAAAATATTTCGTAAATTATAATAAATATTTCTTTTTTTTTTTCGTTTTTTTACAGAAATTGTTTTCTAGCATCAGCTCGCAGCAATCGATCTACTTAGGAGGGTTTTCGAATCTCTCTCTGGTGGCGTTGAGAGTTGAGACCGAAGTCGGTTTCCAAGGATGCGTCCGTCGTTTGACCTTCAACACTCACATCTACAGCTTTAGGTCGAGTATTCGAGGTGACGTCATTGATGGTGCAGATATTGGTAAGTGTTCTTTAGAGATTCTTGAAAAAATACCAAAATGAAATTAGTGTTTTATTGTCAACTTTGTTATCTTTGCTACAAGAACTTTACTTGATTGTTGTCATCATTATTTTATTTATTGTTATCATCACTTTTATCATTAACGCTATTGTTATCAACAATATTATGATCATTATTGTTGATATAAAAGATGATTACAATTAATATTCAAAATATTATTTTGGAAAAAGTACAAGGTATACAGAAATAAAATTGACAACACCGAAAAGAACAACTCAAAATTTGTTTTGCCAGAGAATTTTGGTAACCAGATCTAACCCCCAAACACTCGAGTTGTTTTTCTTTTCATTTTGAGCTTTACGAAAAACGAAGGGGCGGGGGTGGCTCAATCTGTAGTTCCCAGGTTCGAGTCCCAGCTGGGTCAGCGCTAAGATTTATCTCCGCAAAACTCCCCGCCCTGCCCACGGTCAGTAGGGGACACCGATGGGCTTGGAAAGGCCGCCGTCCGTCGGATGGGACGTTAAGCCGTGGTTCCGTGTTTGGGAGAGCCATACCCTGTGCACGTTAAAGAACACGCTGGATGGCCTTGACGGGAGGCTACCATCTGTCTCCCAACAGCTGTTCCAGTGGGTCCCCTCCCCCAATCTTCTCTGAGCCTTCGGGGTCCATGTGACCTGGCCATTTAGCCCATGATGTGCAAAAAAGTGCCGCTCATAGGTAAAACAACCCAACCCAACGAAAAACGAAGTTCATTATATTCCTTCACTTTCTGCAACTCTGCAAATTCGAAACATAGAATAACATGGACAACACTGATCATCATATGATGAAAACTGTTTGGTGGGAAACTGAATGTCGCTTTAATGTTTGCAGAGAAACAAACAGAGCACATATTGAACCAAACCTTAATCTACGGGTACTAGAAACATGAAAAATGATGTCTGGGGGTATTTCGGGATGTAGGTATTGGGAACGTTGTGAAATATTTGTGTCCGGAGGTCATAGATCTCAATCGTAGAGGTCGAAGGTCAAATTTTGATCTACCAGTGCTAGAGAGGTAAAAATTGGTTTCTGGCGGTATTTTGGGTCGTAGATCTCAGAATGGTGTGAACTTTTGGATCCGATCGGTCCTTCAGGGTCAAAGGTCAAATTTAGATATACTAGTGCTGGGTAGCTAAAATATGTGAATAGTACTATTTTAGCCAGTAGAATTCTAGAACTCAGAAATAAATGCTATTTTCAGATCTGGAGTCGCATTCAAGGTCAAATTGAGGTTGGGGTATTGTATAATAGCGGTATCGAAATGGCGGACATACACTATGCAGGTGATTTTTTCTACGTCGTGATGACGTCATCGCATGCCTTGGCTTAATTACTATTCAAGTTATTCAGATAGTGCCATTTCTATTTCGATAAATTTTGGTTTCTCTTGTTTTCACAGATATTAGATGCTGTTCGAAAATTTGGTATGCAGGTTCCAACTGTGTTGGGTTGTTTTACCTCTGAGCGGCACTTTTTTGCACACCATGGGCTAAATGGCCAGGTCACATGGACCCCGAAGGCTCAGAGAAGGTTGGGGGAGGGGACCCACTGGAACAGCTGTTGGGAGACAGATGTTAGCCTCCCGTCAAGGCCATCCAGCGTGTTCTTTAACGTGCACAGGGTATGGCTCTCCCGCACACGGGGCCACGGCTCAACGTCCCATCCGACGGACGGCGGCCTTTCCAAGCCCATCGGTGTCCCCTACTGACCGTGGGCAGGGCAGGGAATTTTGCGGAGATAAATCTCAACGCTGACCCAGCTGGGACTCGAACCCGGGAACTACAGATTACGAGCCTGGCGCGCTACCGACTGAGCCACCCCCGCCCCGGCAACCTGGGATTTCTCCACTATGAATTTTGAAAGTTATGACTCGAGAATGGAAAGAGAAATTCGTTTCGAGCCAAAATATTTGGCGGGCTGTAACTAGCAATAAACAATAGTCATTTCCGATCGCTCAGGCGGAAGGAGAACACGTGCATTTCTTCAACGGGGTGCTGACGTCACCGCATGAACTAGCTTCGATACTACGCAAACTTTTAAAACAGTTTTGTCTTTTTTTTTTCTCCAACAGATTTCAGTCTTTTTTTTTTTTGCAATTCCTCAGATACTTGACCGAATGGTTCCAAATTTCGTATGTGGGTTTCTCCCTGGGTCACGCCGTTTACGGTTAACAAAATCGGGTCACTCTCTGTATTTGGGACGGAAATTACAACAGCGGGTGCTTCTACAAATCAGGGATGGAAATCTTAATAAATTTCTCAATAAATTGAGATTTTCATCGCAATAACTTCGTAATAATCGTAATAACCGTAATAATAATCATCGTAATAATTGAAATACCTTCGTAACATCGTAATAATCGTAATAATTTCGAAATATCGTAATACTTTTGCAAATGCTACAGTCTACTGAGTACAGTCCACTACTACTTTGCTGTACTACTACTGACAACAATCCGCTGACTACTTTTGTTGTACTACTACTGACAACAATCCGCTGACTACTTTTGTTGTACTACTACTGACAACAATTCGCTGACTACTTTTGCTGTACTACTACTGACAACTTTTGCTGTGCTACTACTGACAACAATCTGCTGACTACTTTTGCTGTACTACTACTGACAACAATCTACTGACTACTTTTGCTGTACTACTACTGACAACAATCCGCTGACTACTTTTGCTGTATTACTATAGTCCGCCAAAAGTTTGGCACGTTCGCTCCAAACTTTTGGCGGACTGTAGTAGTTAGTATCAAAATAGAAGGGACCACTGACCTGTTGTGTTTTCATGCAAACTCAATTTTTTAGTGCAGTAGGAAAGCTTGTATGGTAGCAATTGAATCGATGAAATTACCAGTTTACGATCTTTGACCAATATGCAGAAGAGTCCATACATTTTGCATGTTAAGGGTTACTCAAAACAGGAGCAAAGGAATCGATTTAGTAAGAAGATACGTTTCTTTCTGTAAGTTATTGCGATGGAATACTCAATTTATTCTTAGGTAAAAAGAAAACTTAAATAAAAAGATAACAATGATAAAAAAAATAACATTTTTGGTCTATGCATGCAAAGCCTAGTTTTTTTTTTCTGGGGTCCGAAAGTTTAGTTTCGGGGGGCTGAGAATAAGACTTGAGTAGGTTTCTCAATTACTTCAATTACTAAAATATTTCATTATTGCAGTAAAGGTTAAAATCTGTATAAGAAAAAAGTTTTTTTTAATCTATTTTTAATGAATTTTATTTTTTTATTGAATCCAAAACAGGTATCTGTTTTGGATTTCAGAGCAAGTAGACTAGTCTGAGACTTCGTATAAAATGAACATATTTATTTCTCCTTTTTTGTGGGGGGTGGGGGGTCCGACCTGTGTATATTTTTGTGAACACCCATTTTAAAACGGAACTTAATCTTCTTTTGTTTCAGAGGAATGTAGGCCTGGTGTGTGCAACACGGTCTCTTGCATGAATGGAGGTCAGTGTGCTGCAGTGAAGCCCAACTGGGGAGCCTGTCTCTGTCCTCTTGGGTATGGAGGTGACCAATGTGGAAATGGTAAGCAGACACCACTTGTCGTTATCTCAATTAGCAATTTTCCCGAAAGTAAATCCACTTTTGTATAAAATGTTACCAACATTAGTATAAGAAATTTTAATGAATTGTTATCTTACGTTTTTGCACTGGCCAGAAAAATGAAATGCAAGAATTTCTACGTTAAATCAAAGAGAAGCGAACCTAAAACTCTATAAATTCTAATATAAACTATACAACGTTTATCAGAATTGGGTTCCCTGGGTTTTTCCTAGATAGACCATGGTCCAAAATTTTACCAGCAAATTCCCCTTGTGTAGGGGCGGGGGTGGCTCAGTCGGCAGCGCGCCAGGCTCATAATCTGTAGTTCCCAGGTTGGAGTCCCAGCTGAGTCAGCGTTGAGATTTATCTCCGCAAAATTCCCGCCCTGCCCACGGTCAGTGGGGGACACCGATGGGCTTGGAAAGGCCGCCGTCCGTCGGATGGGACGTTAAGCCGTGGCCCCGTGTGCGGGAGAGCCATACCCTGTGCACGTTAAAGAACAGGCTGGATGGCCTTGACGGGAGGCTACCATCTGTCTCCCAACAGCTGTTCCAGTGGGTCCCCTCCCCCAACCTTCTCTGAGCCTTCGGGGTCCATGTGACCTGGCCATTTAGCCCATGGTGTGCAAAAATGTGCCGCTCAGAGGTAAAACAATCCAATCCAACCCCTTGTGTAGCCCCGTATTGGGTAAATACAATGAGTAATTACCTGTTCTGGGATAGTTGTGTTGTTTTACCTCTGAGCGGCACCTTTTTGGAAACAATGATATAAATGTCTAGTCACAAAGACCCAAAGGCTACTGATGGCAGAAATGGCTAGTAAAGATAAATTAAATGCGTGTATCAAGTCTCTTTAAATGTGGAATTCCAGGGGAGGTGGATTCTATGTTCGAACACCTAAAAATATGCTGTCGTTTCGAAAAGGAACAACGATGGGCTTTGAAAGGCTGCCGTCCATCGGACGAAACGTAAACCCAGTGTCCAGGAGAGCCATATCCTGTGTACAGTCGCTCAAAAAAGTATCCGAACACTATGGTTGATTACAGAATTCAGAAAAAATATCTGGCAACGATTTTTTTTTTAGAAATTAGTGATCTGGCAACTTCGTGTCACGTGACACGAAGTTGCCAGATCACTAATTTCTAAAGAAAAATCGTTGCCAGATATTTTTTCTGCATTCTGTAATCAACCATAGTGTTGGGATACTTTTTTGAGCGACTGTACATTAAATAGCACGCTGTATGGCCTTAATGAAAGGTTATCATCTGTCTCCTTATAACTGTCCAGTGAGCCACCTTACTCCAACCTTCTCTGGAACATTGGAGTCCTTGTGATCGGGCCAATCACCCCATTCTGTGCAAAAACGCGCTGCTCAGAGGTAACTGAATCCAACTCTCTTCTTCCATGTTCCCGTCTCCTTTCTTCCCATTCAATGTCTTACATTTGGTTCCACCTTTTCATACCAAATGCCTCCCTATTTCGTCTTTCTCTTCTTCTCTTCATTTGTTTCATTCTTTCCATCCGTTTTCTTCTTAATTCTTTCCCATTCTCATTTCTTCCTTCTGTTCCATTCATTCCTTTCTTCTGTGTCATTTTTCCTTTTTCCACTTCCTGTTTCTACGTCATATTCTTTCCAATTTTTCCTCCTCTTCTTTTCTTACTCCCTTTCTCATTATCCCTCTTTTCTCTCTCTCTTTTCTTCTTCATCTTCTTCCTTTCCCTTCTCACTTCTTTTACAATTTTGGCATTTCCCCCCCCTCCACTTTCTTTTATAACTCTTTTTATTTTCAATTTTCTCCCCCTTTTCCTTCATCCTTTATCCCTTCTAACTCTTCCTTCTTTCGCATTTTCTCCATTTTTTTCAATTCGCTATTTCTTCTTATCACTATCTAATATTTCCTCCAATTTTCCCTCCACTTCCTTTTCTCACGTCTTTTCAATCTTCTCCATTTTTGAAGAATTCTTTCAATTTTGAGAATTGTTAAAGCTAATGGTGGCTGGGTTATTCGTAATTGTGAATAATAAACGATAAGTTGGTAAGATAAGAAAATAGAATAGTTAGAGGAAGAAAAGTTATTAAAAGGGAAAAAATATAAAGAATTTTTATTCCCTATGTTATATCCTTTTTATAAAATTTTTCCCTATATTATATCTCCACTTCATCATCTCATGCTTTCTTTTATTTTTCCTCTTTTTCCTTCTGCTTCTTGTCCTCACTCTCCATTGTTTTCCCCATTTTGTTCCCCCCACTATCTTCTCTCCCTTCTTTTCCATTTTTTTTTTCTTTATATTCCCTCCTCTTTCTTCTCTCCCCCTTTCTTGTGTTCTATCATCGCCCCTTTTCTTTTACCTCCTCTTCAGCTCCTTTCTTTGCCATTTTATCGTTTTTCTTCTTCCTTCCATTTCCTCTTCTTACTCTCTGTTCTTTACAGTTTTTATACCTTTTCACCTCTAGCTATTGTATCTTCTTGCCTGACCAACTGTGTTTATTATTCACAATTATGAATAACCCAGCCATCATTAGCGTTAATAATTCTCAGTAAAGTTTCCTCCACAGTTTGCGTTAAATGATAAACAAATGGTCTCTTTCATTTCCACAATTCAATAAGATGTTTAATTGGCGTTCAGACTACGCGAAACATTGCAGAACGATAACAGAGAGATAAAGGGATAGAATACTATTGTTCATTCAAAGCTGTGTTGGATTGAATTGTTCGTGAAAATTGAATCATCAATGTGATTATCAGGAATGTAGAATCTGTTTGTTGATAATGTTAATAATGAGTGATGGTCTCACATCAGGGGAACGTGGAACATAATAGATCGGACATGCCGTAATAATTATTGGTTTAAAATTTATGAACAACAGAAAAGATTCGAGAATGAATTTCGAATAGATTTAATAAAGGTATGTTTAAATTATCGATCTAGATTCGATAAAATAAATATAACAGAATAAGAATGCCTTAAATATTCGCGCATGTTCCCAGAAACTTTCGATTATTGCAAGATAACGTCTATGTTGAGTAAGGTAGATGCAGATGAAATTTTCTATTAATAATGCATAACCAATCAATTTCTGATTTCTAATTGGTTAGACCAAAATGTAAAATTAAACAGCTGAATCAGAGTTATTATCTATTAGTGTCCTAGCTTCACTTCCACTCTCCTCCATTTCTATAGTGATTTTGCAAAGTATTTATTTCTCATTTTTCATTTATACCTTATCTCTTTTTCTCCTCTCTTCTTGTTCTTCTACCTCCCTGTCTTCCCATTTCTTTCATCATCGCCTCCCTTCTTTCTACTCTTTCTCTCATTATCCTTTCTCGCCTTTACTTTCTCTTTCAAATTTTCTGTTTCTTCTCCCCTTCCCCCATCTTTTTCAACTTCGCATCCCAATTTGTTTTCCTTTTTCTATTCGATTTTTCCCTTTGAACTTTTTAATTTCTTACCTTCATTTTCCCTTTTCTCATCTCCTTACCGTTTTCATCGTCCACCTTCCCACTATCACTTTTGCTCATCTCTTCCTTCTTCATTTTTCTTATTATTTCTGTTCTAACTTTTCTACCATCTGTCATTTAACTTGTTTCAAGAGTCGTTTTCCCTCTCTCTACTTTTATTTGATTTTTGCCAAATGCTTCATTTTGTTCATTCCACTTTTTGCCCCTTCTTTTTTTCTTAATTTCTTCTTCTCCCTCTTTTCATTTCCATTTATCTCGTTTCCTTCTTTTTTTCCCTCTTCTCTTCCTTTTTCATTTTTTTTACTCTCTATCTGTTTCTTTCATCTCCACTCTTCCTTTTCTCATCTCATTACCTTTTTCTTCCTCTTTCTCCCATCTCTTCCTCCTTTATTTCTTTTATTTATCTCTGTTCTTCCTCTTCTACCTTCCGCCATTTAACTTGTTTCCCTCTCTCTACATTCATTTAATCTTTGTCTCTTCCTTCTTTTTCTCCATTACGTATTTTGCCTCTTTTTTTTTTCTCTCTTAATTTCATCTTTTCCTTTTCACTTTACTCGTTTACCTTTTTGTTTTCTTCATTTTCCCATCTTTTCACTCTACCTGTTTGCGTTATCCCCACTGTTCCTGTCTTCTTCCTATCTAAAATGCTTAAGACAACGCAGTCCGCAGCTTGTCCGCAGCAAGCGAGTTGAGAGGCGGCGAGAAAAGACTCTTTTTGGTTTGAAAACAAAATTTTCACTGTACAACCTTGCCGAGTTGTGTGTGTGTGTGTGTGTGTGGGGGGGGGGGGGCTACGGTGCCTCTGAGAAGTTGGGTTCGGATTGCTGACTCTCTGGAATTCACGATATCTTGTGGCCCCCGGTGGAGGGGGCCTGTTGAGAGTCTGCGGACTGGTTCCAGGAGAGGCCGGTCCAGTGGGCTTATTGACTTGTCCCCTGAGAAGCTAGGGGTTGCAGCCCCGGTTGAGGGGCCGTACTTGAGGGTTCTGCGGACTGTGTGTGGCGTTTCGGTCCAGTAGGCTCATCGATGCGGTCTCAATGATATCGTGGGTTGGAAGACTGTTCACTGAGGGGCTTCGTCCAGCTCACAATGGAGAGGACGAAGTTGAAGGCTCGCGACCGGGAGTAGCTAACCTGGTTGACGGGCTTATCGATTGGAAAAGCCAAACTAAGAGTCTCCACATGAGATCTTTAGGCAGACAAATGACTTTCGTGGTGGAGGGGCTTAGGTGCCTCTGTGAAGTAGGGTGGACTGGTGGTCCTTGTGCGCGCAGTTGCGCCTGCAACCTCCTGGAGATGCCTAGAATGCAAGGGTCTGTCGAAAGGACTTGGTCAACCCGATTAGGCAGACTTATCCTGCATCTGCGAAGGGCTCGGTTGCGAGCCCCGAAGTGGGTGGAGCCCTGGGGGGCGAGAGTCTGCTCTATGGAGAGGACGAAGTTGAGGGTCATGCTGAAAGCTGGGCGGAACCGATTAGGCGTGGCTCATCGACGGGAGAGCCTGGGAGTCTCCGCTGCGGAAGACTCGAAAAAGTTAGGATCTTCATCTAAAGTTTGGCTTCTAAATTCAAAAGATACCATCTGCTATTAGTTTGGCAAAAGAATTCGGGCCAAATTCAGGGATTTATTTGGCTTTTTCCTAGGCATGGCATTGTTCAAAATTCAAAAATCCCACTCACTGCACCTCAATGATTATTTCAACAGGCTTGTTTCTAAAAGTAAGGTCTCTCTTTTCCACAGGTCTTCTCCCGCATGAAGGCATGATCTAAGAAGACTAGATCTCTCAAATGTTCTCTGGCTAGTGGATTGTGGTTTCGTGGCAACTCCCCCAAGGTGTAGTGCTGTCTCAGTATAACGGAACACCGGGATTGCCACACATTACTGAGTTGTCCATCAAATACAACTTAAATCGCCACCCTATACTTAGGATAGTAATAAATACCATATGAAAAATATTAATGACATTGATCTTAGTCATCCCCTTCCACTAACGTACGAATCACCTTACCCATTTGGGGCGGGGGTGGCTCAGTCGGTAGCGCGCCAGGCTCGTAATCTGTAGTTCCCAGGTTCGAGTCCCAGCTGGGTCAGCGTTGAGATTTATCTCCGCAAAAATTCCCCGCCCTGCCCACGGTCAGTAGGGGACACCTATGGGCTTGGAAAGGCCGCCGTCCGTCGGATGGGACGTTAAGCCCTGGCTCCGTGTGTGGGAGAGCCATACCCTGTGCACGTTAAAGAACACGCTGGATGGCCTTGACGGGAGGCTACCATCTGTCTCCCAACAGCTGTTCCAGTGGGCCCCCTCCCCGAACCTTCTCTGAGCCTTCGGGGTCCATGTGACCTGGCCATTTAGCCAATGGTGTGCAAAAAAAGTGCCGCTCAGAGGTAAAACACCCCAATGTTAAAGAACACGCTGGATGGCCTTGACGGGAGGTTACCATCTGTCTCCCAACAGCTATTCCAGTGGTTCCCCTCTCCCAACCTTCTCTGAGCCTTCGAGGTCCATGTGACCTGGACATTTAGCCCATGGTGTGCAAAAAAGTGCCGCTCAGAGGTAAAACAACCCAACCTTACCCATTTATATCTTAAAGATTGGTGCTCTTATTACCTGTCCATTTATTCCACTTCATAATAAACAAACACCTCTGAAGAGCGGAAACTTGTCATAGTTAACAGTGGTTGTTTCAAGAGAAATTAATTAGTTTTAATATTTTTGCTTGTGTTTCTATAATTCTTTTTTATTTTCAAAAAAAAAAAACACTTACGTAGTACACTAGTTTCCATGAATTAAGGAACAACCCTATCTTATGTCAATGAGAATCTAAAGTCAAAGCTCTATAACTTCTAAAATAAGTTTTTTGTTTTAAAAAATGTGATTGCAGATAAAGATCTCAATCAAATATAAAAATATCTCGATTTTAAACAATATTCTTTCAGCAGTTAATGAGTTATGGAAGTTTGAATATTTAACAAAAGCAATGCCAGTCTTAAGAAACTTATACAAAACTGATGAATAGTGAAAGAATTCTTTACATAAACTTCTAAAATACAAACTTATTTTATTAAGCACTTTGATACAATACTTATAACTAAATTTTAATTAACTTACTGAAGTCACCTTTTGTGACTGGCATTGCTACGTTCAAGTACTAACACTTCCATAACTCATTAAATGCTGAACGAATATTGTTGAAAATCGAAATATTGATATATTTGATTGACATCTTTATTTGCTATCACATTTTTCAAAACAAAAATATTTATTTTAGAAGTTATAGAGCTTCGACATTAGCTTCCATTTACATTAGGGTTGTTTCTTGATTTATAGAAACCAGTCGAGCTACTTGGTTAAAATCTACCATTAATACATGATCATTATAGAAGAATGCCCATATTTTAAAGTGCTATATTTTATGAAATAATTAAGTACGGAGAGAAATAATAACAGTATGTACAAAATGTCAAGAAACTCTAAAAGTTTCGTTTTGTGTTCAATAGATTTCAATGTGTCGACAGTTCAGTTCAATTTATTCAACAACTCATACACATATATCTCTATTACATCTGCTATTACATTTCATTAAATATTAAGATCTTTAAAAATTAAGGAAGAAATACGATGTTCTAAACACTAACATTACAATTACCCCCACTCGAGAAAGTACCCGTATGTGGGGTGAATACAAATGCTTTAAAACACAATATAGAATATGACAGTGACATTTATTATAATAATATAACTTCAAAATAATTAAATATTAAAGTAATTTTTCTCGTTCGAAACCATAAAAATTCCTATCCCTTGCACTGTTCACAAACTGAACGTTACTGACCAAATCAGGAGCGGGGTGGCTCAGTCGGTAGCGCGCCAGGCTCATAATCTGTAATTCCCAGGTTCAAGTCCCAGCTGGGTCAGCGTTGAGATTTATCTCCGCAAAATTTCCCGCCCTGCCCACGGTCAGTACGGGACACCGATGGGCTTGGAAAGGCCGCCGTCCGTCGGATGGGACGTTAAGCCGTGGTCCCGTGTACGGGAGAGACATACCCTGTGCACGTTAAAGAACACGCTGGATGGCCTTGACGGGAGGTTACCATCTGTCTCCCAACAGCTGTTCCAGTGGGTCCCCTCCCCCAACGTTCTCTGAGCCTTCGGGGTCCATGTGACCTGGCCATTTAGTCCATGGTGTGCAAAAAAGTGCCGCTCAAAGGTAAAACAACCCAAACAACTGACCAAATCCTTTACTTAACTAGGATCATATTATATAGTTTACTTGAACGATGAATAAAACGATTCGTACATAGTTAATATTTCAGTTAATTATCCAAAATCTTTGAATAACCTTATATGTATTGTAAAGCTTTTAATATTCTCCATTTTTCTGTTTTGCTCGGCATGTTATGACTCTAAAAGCATGTAATTTCTGTATTTGCATGAAGCCTAACAAAATATACTTCACTTAAACGTTTTCCCTCTTTTTCTTATTAAGTATACATGTAATAACAGTTTTGGAAACGATGTAATGATTTTATGTGCTTGTTATAAGTTTCACCATATTTAAATAGTATTTAATCCAAGCATTATAATTTTAATAGAGATAAATCCTCAAAATTTTCTAATATAATGAATTCTTGAAATGATAGCATATAATTTATTCATTTTCCTGCAGATAAGCTATTTAGCTTTGCGGGTCAAATTGTAAATGTATTTGTATTCTTTACTGTTATGAATAAAAATTATATTCTAAAAAAAAAAAAAAATTTACTTATTAATATGGTTAATGTGTACTTTCCAAGCCATTTTCTATCCAAACGTATTCCTAAATAACAATACCTTTCGACCCTTAGGTTCACATGTACAATTCACTTAAACAGCTATTACTATGAAGAATAATTTTTTTCTGACAAAAAACGTAATCATTAGTGCTAAGTCTTATCTTCACATATTTTGCTGTTTTAACGTTTAAAGCAAGTTTATTATTTGTAAATCAATTTCTAATTGCAATTAAATCAGAATTTGCTGAATAAGTAACTTATCCCCCCCCCCCCCGTTCCTGAATATACTCTATCTGCGTCATCTGCAAATGCTACAATTTTTCCGTTGAGTGGTAAATTACATAAGACGTTAATACAAAACAAAAACAGCATCGAACCGAACACTGATCCCTGTGGTACTCCATAGTTTATTCAAGCTTCTTCACTTATACACTTGTGAATTTTTATTTCCTGTTTTCTTTCGATTAAATAATTAGAAAACCATTAAAGCACTTTTCCTCTAAAAGTCACATTTTCAATTTTGTATAGTAAAATTGCATGTGAAACCGAATCAAATGTCTTTCAGATATCCAAGAATAAGATTACAGTATTTCTTACTCTATCATTTAAGTTTTTGTAAATAACTGATGTGACCCGAATTGATTTACAGAAGAAAAAATATATGCTATTGAAAAAATTTACCCTCTTTTCTATTAACAATTTTTTTTATAAATCTTTGAAATAATTGAGAGTAAGGACATAGGTCTATAGTTTTTGTAATAAATCTGTTTTACCTCCCTTGTAAATCAATATCACTATAGTTTTTTAAAAATTTCCGGAATGATCCCTTTGACAAATATCTATGTAATATTGAACTTCGGTTGATACTGAGCTGGCCGGGGCGGGGATGGCTCAGTCGGTAGCGTGCCAGACTCGTAATCTGTAGTTCCCAGATTCGAGTCCCAGCTGGGTCAGCGTTGAGATTTGTCTCCGAGAAATTCCCCGCCCTGCCCATGGTCAGTAGGGGACACCGATGGGCTTGGAAAGGCTGCCGTCCGTCGGATGGGACGTTAAGTCGTTGTCCCGTGTGCGGGAGAGCCATACCATGCGCACGTTAAAGAACACGCTGGATGGCCTTGACGGGAGGCTACCATCTGTCTCCCAACAGCTGTTCCAGTGGGTCCCCTCCCCCAACTCTGAGCCTTCGGGGTCCATGTGACCTGGCCATTTAGCCCATGATGTGCAAAAAAGTGCCGCCCAGAGTTAAAACAACCCCACTCTCTTAACAAGGAAACACAGAGAGTTTTTAGAGAGTTTGGACACACAATTATTTTGTTACTTAATGTTTTAATAAAATATTACATTTTATCGATATTCTTGCATAATGTGAATTTTTTTCTGTAGAAATTTAATTTATAGTTGCTGTATCGAGTCAGGTGTTCTTCTCTACTTACATCCATAATGATGTGCACCATATTTACACTTCACAGCTGTAGAAGTGACCGTCCCATCTTTCGACGGAACATCTCATCTCCAGTTCCCTGGCCTCGCCTCCACCAGCCTCACTTTCACAGAGATTCTTCTCGTCTTCCTTCCTCACTCAGCAGATGGAGTCTTGCTCTACAACGGATATCACATCAACGGATCCGGGGATTTTCTCTCTATCAATCTCGTTGGTGGATACGTGGAGATGAGATTCGATCTGGGCTCTGGAGTCACCATCATAAGGTGAGAAAAAAATCTTTTTATTTAATGAGAAAGTTTTCTATTGTCACTTAAATAGATCCGAAATTTTTTTCTATCAGTCACGTTGATTGTTACGTGAATATGAGATTCGATCTTGGCTCTGGAGTCACCATCATCAAGTGAGAAGAATATCTTTTTATATAATGAGAAAGTTTTCTATTATAATTTAAGTAGATCCGAAGATTTCTTTTCTATTAATCTCGTTGGTGGTTACGTGGATTTGAGATTCGATCTGGGCTCTGGAGTCACCATCATAAGGTGAGAAGAATATTCATTTATAAAGAGAAAGTTTTCTATTATAACATAAGTGCATCCAAACATGTTCTCCCTATCAATCTAGTTGAAGGATAGGTGGAGATGAGATTTCATCTGCTCTCTTGAGTCACCATCATCATGGGAGAGGAATATATCTTCATAATTAGGGAAAATATTTATTATCCGACAATTCCGGAGATTTCTTGTCCATTAACTTGATTAGCATCTATTAAAAAGATGAGATTTTATATGGACTCTCAAATCATCAGTTGGAAAGAATATCTTTCATTATATAGATTGTTTTCTGCTTGTAAGATGCGGGGCTGTTCAGTTGATAGCGTACCGAGCTCTAACCTGATGTTTCCAGGTTTGAGTCTCCATGTGCTTGTATTGAGGTTTTCTCTCAATGAGAAAGAGAACCCCGATGGGCTTGGAAAAAATCAGTCTTCTGTCAGATGGGATATTAAAACTTGGTGTCTTGTGCAGAGTTGGGTTGTTTTACCACTTAGTAACACTTTTTAATGCTCTGTGGATCAGTGTTAAGTTGTTGTTTTACTTGAGCGGCACCGTTTCATATAAAATGGGTTAAATGATCCCATGCGCTCAGAAGAACCTGGGGAAGAGGTCCCACTGGATAGCTGTTAAAAAGCATATGGAAATCTCCCATCAAGGCCATCCAGAGTATTCTTTAACATGCACAGAGTGTGGTTTTCCTGCACATGGGGGGAGGGGGCAGAGAACTTTCTAGGATCATAATCTGCAGTTCCCAGATTCGATTCCTGGCAACATTGGCTAGGGTTGACATTTACATCCTCAAAACCCCAGCCCTGCCCACGGTCAGTAGGGGACACCGATGGGCTTGGAAATACCGCCGTCCGTCGGCTGGGACGTTAATCTGTTGTCCCGTGTGCTGGAGAGCCATACCTTCTGCACAATAAAGAACACGCTGGATGGCTTTGACGGGAGGCTGCAATCTGTCTCTTAACATCTGTCCAGTGTGTCAGCTCCAAACCTTTTCTGAGCCCTTGGGATCCTTATGACCTGGCCATTCAGTCCATTGTGTGCAAAAAAAAAAGCACCTCACACAGGTAAATCTCCTGCCCTTGAAACAACGTCTTAACGTGCCACCCGAAGGACGGCGACTTTTCCAAGCTCATTCTGACATCTTTCAGACAGAAGACAAGGTGTAGGATTATCGGAGATAAATCTCAATGACACAGGTGAGACTCAAACCTGAGAATTGCAGGTTAAAAGCCCAGCACGCTATGAGTGAGGCCCATTTGAATCTGGATTTTGAAGTCACTTTCCGAATATGATTAGAATATCAGTAATGGAAAGTTTCTTTATATCATCAGTTCAGCCGAGGACTTTTCTTTTTCAATCTCGTTGTCGGATTGGTATAGATGATATTTTGACATTGGCACTGGCATTATCATCGTCATCAGCTGATGACCTGATAGACACCCATTTGTTTGACTGTCAAAACTTTTTTTTTCAGTAATGATTCATTTTCTAACTCTTAAAAACAGAATTCTTTAGTAGCAACTCATTTTCTTCAGTCTCGGAAAAGAATTGTTAAATAGCGACCAATTTGAAATTCTCGAAAAATTTAAGTAGAGAAATTTTCCTAATTCCCGAAACATACTTCTTGTATAATAATCCATTTCCTTAATGTCGAAACAGAACACCTCAATAGAGATTGATTTCGTGAATCCCGAAATGGAAAACCTCTAGTAGAAAGCGTATTCCTAAGTCCCATGACAGCAACACCTTTGCAGCGATGTAAATTATGTTCATTATTCCTACTCCATCAAGGACTGAGACTGTTCCTTTCTCAGAATGCTGTGTGAGAAATTTGACGTCCCATTTCTTATAAAATTTTAAATAACATATTCTGTAATGTTTTTCCTTCATTCTAGGAGTCATAGTCTGATTGCACTTCATAAATGGCACACCGTCTTCATCACAAGGACAGGAAGACTTGGGATCATGCAGGTTGATCGGCAATCCCCAGTCAAGGGTCTCTCCCCTGGAGGCTTCACTCAGCTCTCTCTGCCTCTCAACCTCTACATTGGAGGTGTACCGATTCTTAAAGAAATAGCCTCGGGGGCTGAAGTAACGGACTCTTTCATTGGCTGCGTGCAGAAGGTATGTCTAAAAGCATTTCATAAGTGGTGCAGTGTCTTTATTACAAGTAAAGGCCTGTGCAGGATCTTGTAGGTTGATCAGCAATCTCCAGTTCAGGGTCTTTTCCCTGGAGGCTACGCATTGGTTATTATTATTATTATTATATTAATAATACACTTAGAGGCCAAAAGTCATGGGATACGTGCCTAATAACGGGTTGGTCCTCTTCGAGTCCTCAGCAGTGCAGCCACACGTCGAGGCATTGAGCCAACGAGTTGCCGGTACCGTTCTGCAGGGATGGCAGCCCACACACATCCTGCAGTGTAGACCATAATTGTGTTTCATTGGATGATGATGGATTCATGGATCTTAGGCTTGTTTCCATTGTGTCCCACAGATTTCCAGGGGGTTGATATCGGGGGATCGTGAAGACCAATTCATGGTGGTAAAGTCCGTGGAGTGTTTCTCGATCCACCTCGTAGCAATCAAAGACTGGTGACACGTTGCATTATCTGATTGAAATACCCCTTCACCATCAGGGTGCTCGAGAGTCATGAATGGGTGAAGGTCATCTGCGAGAATGTCCACACATCTCATACCTATCAGAGTTGGGTTGGGTTGTTTTACCTCTGAGCAGCACTTTTTTGCACACCATGGGCTAAATGGCCAGGTCATATGGACCCCGAAGGCTAAGAGAAGGTTGGGGGAGGGGACCCACTGGAACAGCTGTTGGGAGACAGATGGTAGCCTCCCATCAAGGCCATCCAGCGTGTTCTTTAACGTGCACAAGGTATGGCTCTCCCGTACACGGGGCCACGGCTTAACGTCCCATCCGACGGACGGCGGCCTTTCCAATCCCATCGGTGTCCCCTATTGACCGTGGGCAGGGCGGGGAATTTTGCGGAGATAAATCTCAACGCTGATCTAGCTGGGACTCGAATCTGGGAACTACAGATTACGAGCCTGGCGCACTACCGACTGAGTGACCCCCGCCCCCATACCTATCAGAGATTGCTTCAAACGTACGAGAGAGCCCAATGTAGACCATGTGAACACGCCCCACACCACCAAAGAGCTGTCTCCAGGCTTCACGGGGCCTATGCTACATCTAACGCATCCATCAGCACGTAACAACTGGAACCTTGATTCATTAGACCATGCTACCCAAGCCACTGTTCTACTGTCCAATTTTGATATCTTCGGGCCAATTCCAGGCGTTGAGCTCTGTGACGATGTGTAAGCAATGGGACACGAGTGAGTCTTCGGCTACCAAATCCGAAGGAGTGCAGATGGTGACGGACAGTCCTTTCAGAAACGTTTTGTGTTTGACCCGCATTCAAATTGACAGTGATTTCATGCACTGTAGCCCGTCTGGTCATTACCATTCGTGACAGTCGACGTGAATTCCGTTCGTCAATTGCACGTGGCCATCCCGTTCGCTGGTTTACGTGTGTGGAAATTCCATCAATAGAATACTGACGATAAACTCTTGATACTCTCTATCAGGGAAAACCGAATTCCTGCACGATCTCTGATATTGCATGGCCCATCCTTCTGGCACCGACGGTCCAGCCACGTCAAAGTCAGACAACTCACGACGTGCAGCCATGCTGAATTAACATGTTTGGTTTGAGGCTACTGCAGCGCCATTCTGCGGTTGACGTCCAACGCATCGGTTACGACTACAGCGCACTAGTTCTACTTTAACTGCTTATCCCATGACTTTTGTCTCTCAGTGTATTATAATGTAATTATTATTATCATTGGTTGATTGAGTTATCAGTTATTCATCAATGATCTCGTTGATTAATTAATTATTCATATGACAAACATCTGCTTCCATCCTTCATACATTTTACATTCTCTTGATAATCTATTTTCTCCTTTTAGATAATTGACGTTATCTTGATGTGATTATGGTAAATAGGTTATTGTTTGATCGATTCTAAAATTGTGTCCTATTTGTAGATGGTAATCAATGGCAAGCCAGTGAAACTGGTCGAGCAAGCGTTATCAGGAGTGAATATCCGCAATTGCCATCACCCTTGTGTACAGAAGCCTTGTCTTCATGGAGGATTCTGCATGCCCACCTTCGATACTTACAGTTGTCACTGTCCAGTCGGATATACAGGAATAGATTGCGAAAAAGGTAAATGTTTCGCTTTCTGTTGCACAAAATGATAAACAAAATGAAAATGCTAACATAGTTTTATGACTCTATATGCCATAAATAGGGATATGATTTACGCACTCTTCTTTATCTAGTCAAAAGATGCTTTTTGTAAGCTTCCCCTGTGCTTTTATATCCAGACGTTTATTAGATAACTGAGGCAATCTTGATATTGCCGCAAAATAACCGAAATCTTGAAAATAATGGATTCTGGTTCCGTCAACTTACCCTTAATAAAAGTGGCACGGGCAGGTAATACCTCCACAAGCATTCAAGTTTGAGGACCGATAGAAAACCGATAAAAAATAAGGGAGGAGATGTGAAAGGCGACGCAATCGAGCCAAAGAAAAGTAAAAACAGGAGACCAAGAGCCTAGATTTCCATTTTAGAATAACCTTTTCCCCTTGGTTTTAGGGTTAGGAAAAGTATAGAAAAAAAATTGCATGAAGCATGCAGACATTTGATACTTTTTGGCTTCCATTAAAATAATCAATTTTTAATTTTTTCAGGAAGAGGATCAGTTGACTCCCCTTCCCCCTCCCCCTCCCTTACGACTCCAATCACACGGAATCGCATTTTTCTCTATGATCTCTTATAATATGATTTCTTAACAGTGCTTTATTGAAGCTGATTCTTTGAAAACGAGGGGTGCGGGTTGACTCAATCGCTTGCGCGCCAGTCTCGTAATCTGTAATTCCCAGATTCGGGTTCCAACTGGGAGAACATTGAGACTTATCTCCATTGAGACTTATCTCCATCAACTTCCACCCTGCCATCGGTTAGATCGTTGGGTTTCGAAACGCTTCTTTTGGATGGGATATTAAGCTATGGCACCATGTGCAGGGAATCATACCCTGTTCATGTCAATGGGCGTGCCGGATGGTGGCCTTGATGAGAGGCTTCCATCTGTCTCCTAACAGCTGTCTAGTGGGTCCCTTTTCTCAATTTTTCTGAGCCCTTAGAGTCTTTGTGACCTGGTCATTTATCCCATTGTGTGCAAAAAAATGCAGAAGTAAAACAACCAAATGTTCCCTTGATAAATTGAAATCTAAAATAATATATTGAGAGTTGGATTGTTTTACCTCTGAGTGACACTATTTTTGTACACAATGGGCTAAATGGCCACATCCAGAGGGCTCAGAGAAGGTTGGGGAGGACCCAGTGGACAGCTGTTAGGAGACAGCTGTCCAGTGGTAGGTAGGAGAAGGTCTCGTCAAGTCCATCCAGTGTGTTCATTAACGTGCGCAGGTTCAGGATATGGTTCTCCTGCAGACATCGCAAGACATCTGCAGACATCGCGATTTTGCGATCCTGCAGACTCCTGCAGACATCGCAAAATCCCATCCAACAGACGGTGGCCTTTCCAAGCCCATCAGTCTTCCCTTGCTGACCTAGAGCAATGCGAGGAGTTTTGAGGAGAGAAATCTCAATGCTGGTCGAGCTGGGACTCAAACCTGGGAGCTGAAGATTACGAGCCTTACACGCTACCTACTGAGTTGGATTGGATTGTTTTACCTCTGAGCGGCACTTTTTTGCCCACCATGGGCTAAATGGCCAGGCCACAAGGACCCCGAAAGCTCAGAGAAGGTTGGGGGAGGGAACCCACTGGAACAGCTATTGGGAGACAGATGGTAGCCTCCCGTCAAGGCCATCCAGCGTGTTCTTTAACGTGCACAGGGTATGGCTCTTCCGCACACGGCCCCACGGCTTAACGTCCCATCCGACGGACGGCGGCCTTTTCAAGCGCCTCGGTGTCCCCTACTGACCGTGGGCAGGGCGGGAATATTTTGCGGAGATAAATCTCAACGCTGACCCAGCTGGGACTCGAACCTAGGAATTACAGATTACGAGCCTGGCGCGCTACCGACTGAGCCACCCCCGCCCCACTACCTACTGAGTCATCGTGAACATCTGGTATACTGAGGAACAGAAAAGTTGTAATGCTATAAGTATTTAAACATCCAAAGATACTAAAAAGTTATTGGAAAGATTAATCAATTTTAGTTTGAAAAGCTGAAAAAATAAAAAAATATATATTAAGAGTTTGAATCTCCGACCCAAGCCCTCCCTTCATCATCAAGTTTTCAATTCCAGGATGAAATACCATTGACAAAGCATCAGTGGAAACTATAGAGACTGTGAGTTGGCGCTTCAATGGTTCTCATATATCACAGGACAATAGCATATCGATTATCTGCATTCGACTTATAATCTTTATCAAACCACTAATATGGGGGCGGGGGTGGCTCAGTCGGTAGCGCGCCAGGCTCGTAATCTGCAGTTCCAGGTTCGAGTCCCAGCTGGGTCAGCGTTCAGATTTATCTCCGCAAAAATTTCCCGCCCTGCCCACGGTCAGTAGGGGACACCGACGGGCTTGGAAAGGCCGCTGACCGTCGGATGGGATGTTAAGCCGTGGCCCCGTGTGCGGGAGAGTCATACCCTGTGCACGTTAAAGAACCCGCTGGATGGCCTTGACGGTAGGCTACCATCTGTCTCCCAACAGCCGTTCCAGGGAGTCCCCTCCCCCAACCTTCTCTGAGCTTTCGGGGTCCATGTGACCTGGCCATTTAGCCCATGGTGTGCAAAAAAGTGCCGCTCAGAGGTAAAACAACCCAACCCAAACCACTAATATGCATATTCTCTCATTTGAATCATTATCTCTCCGTAACGTTCTGTATCTCAGCCATTTTTACCCTTATCAGCCTCAAACTCTGCACATAGATTCTCATTATGGTCCTCACAAAACACATTTATACAATTTTAATCCAATCACAATAGAAGGTATAGTCCAGGACTCTCATTTTGTTTTCGTATACAATTGAAAAGCTTAAAAGCGAAAAAAATCAATGACCACGAAACCGTCACAGAATGTTTACGTGTAAAGTTGTGATTAAAGAACTTTTGCTTGACGATAATGCGATATTGAATTTACGAGAGTAGAGATTTTGAGTAAAATTTCATAAAAACAAGAAAAAGAAAAGCAATTTATTTCCTTAAATACTAATTGATTTTAAGTTTAATAAAACCAAAAAAATCACGGCCCATTTCAACGGACAATCTGAGAGCATTTTCTATTCCTCAATCAACTTAATATTTTAATGACCATCTCTTCTAGTGGGTTGTTTTGGGTTGTTTTACCTCTGAGCGGCACTTTTTTTGCACACCATGGGCTAAATGGCCAGGTCACAGGGACCCCGAAGGCTCAGAGAAGGTTGGGGGAGGGGACCCACTGGAACAGCTGTTGGGAGACAGATGGTAGCCTCCCGTCAAGGCCATCCAGCGTGTTCTTTAACGTTGGGTTGTTTTACCTCTGAGCGGCACTTTTTTGCACACCATGGGCTAAATGGCCAGGTCACAGGGACCCCGAAGGCTCAGAGAAGGTTGGGGGAGGGGACCCACTGGAACAGCTGTTGGGAGACAGATGGTAGCCTCCCGTCAAGGCCATCCAGCGTGTTCTTTAACGTTGGGTTGTTTTACCTCTGAGCGGCACTTTTTTGCACACCGTGGGCTAAATGGCCAGGTCACAGGGACCCCGAAGGTTCAGAGAAGGTTGGGGGAGGGGACCCACTGCAACAGCTGTTGGGAGACAGATGGTAGCCTCCCGTCAAGGCCATCCAGAGTATTCTTTAACGTGCACAGGATATGGCTTTCCCGCACACGGAACCACGGCTTAACCTCCCACCCGACGGACGGCGGCCTTTCCAAGCCCATCGGTGTCCCCTACTGACCGTGGGCAGGGCGGAGAATTTTGCGGAGATAAATCTCAACGCTGAACCAGCTGGGACTCGAACCTGGGAACTACAGATTACGAGCCTGTCGCGCTACCGACTGAGCCACCCCCGCCACCTCTTCTAGTGAATACAAATATTAAATATTAATCTCACCCAAAAAAAAGTTGCGACGTTACGAATAAGAGCGTTCTTTTTTTTACATGTTTTTTTTTACTTTTTTTTACATATCGGTGATGGGATTTTGTATCTTGTTGTGGTCACAATGCAGTTTTCCATTCAAGCTGCGATACTGCCAAAGCGCAAATGCGCAGTCTCCTAGTCTCCCCATAGTTCATCCTATTTGGTGATCAGTTGTTGGGTTGTTTTACCTCTGAGCGGCACTTTTTTGCACACCATGGGCTAAATGGCCAGGTCACATGGACCCCGAAGGCTCAGAGAAGGTTGGGGAAGGGGACCCACTGGAACAGCTGTTGGGAGACAGATGGTAGCCTCCCGTCAAGGCCATCCAGCGTGTTCTTTAACGTGCACAGGGTATGGCTCTCCCGCACACGGGGCCACGGCTTAACGTCCCATCCGACGGACGGCGGCCTTTCCAAGCCCATCGGTGTCCCCTACTGACCGTGGGCAGGGCGGGGAATTTTTGCGGATTGGTGATCAGACTCCTTCATTATTAAACGCTGCATCAATTTAGTTCGGGTGTGGTAAAACTCTACCCATTTTTGTAAGGTATCAAATGATTACTGGAGAAAACAAAAAGTACTTTTTATTAACTTTTAATTGTCTTATCAATCAGAATGTTGTTTTTTTTTCCTTTGCAGAGCTTATGGACATGGTAGCTGAACCTATGTTTATCGGTACCAGCTACTTACATTACATAAATGACATAATAATTGAAAGGTGAGTGTATTACTGAGATTTCTTCTTTCTTTGAAAGTCATCATAAATGTAACACATTATTGTCAATGTGGTATATATATATACACCGAAGAGCCAAAACATTATGACTAGCGAGTCTTTATGCAAATCGAAGCAACTGCAGATAAACGACGGCGCGTGTGAAGGCCATGAAACGATATAAATAGGAAACACCCGATATTGAGCTCTGTTAATCAGTGTTGTTCTTGTTCTTCAGGTGGGTAGTACCTTCAAAAATGGTCTGAGGAGGGAAAAACCACGAACCGCCGGCAAGGTGTGGGCCGACACGGCTCATCGATGCTAGAGGTGAATAAAGGCTATCCCGTATGGTACGAGTCACAAGAAGAGATACCGTGGCGCAACTCGCCCATGATTTTAATGCTGGTGACAGGAGTAATGTGTCACAACACACAGTGCTGTGACAACCTTAATTCCAGTTTTGCCAACTTCCCTAGTTTTTGTCAAGTTTTCTTGATTTTATAAATTTTCCTTAATTTCACAAAAACAATCCCAATTTTCACAAATCGCCCGTATTTTACCAAGTGGATTCGAAATTTGCCAACTCTCCTAGATTTTACCAAGAGTTCTTGGTTTTTCCAACTTTCCTTAATTTCACAAAAACAATCCCAATTTTCACAAATCGCCCGTATTTTACCAAGTGGATTCGAAATTTGCCAACTCTCCTAGAAGAGTTCTTGGTTTTTCCAACTCTCCTTAATTTCACAAAACCAATCCCAATTTTTACAACTCACCTGTACTTTACCAAATGGTCTCCAGTTTTGCCCACTTCCCTAGATTTTGCCAAGTTTTCTCGATTTTGTCAACTCTCCTTAATTTCACAAAAACAATCCCAATTTTCACAAATCGCCCGTATTTTACCAAGTGGATTCGAATTTTGCCAACTGCCCTAGATTTTTCCATCTCACCAAAATTTTACAGAAAAAAAATCCCAATTTTACATCACGCCTGATTTTTGTAAAGCCACTCGGGAACGGAAGGGGAGGGCTGCCAGTTCAGTATGGCCTACTGATCTGGTCATCTATGGCCACTTTTTTCCTTTTTTTTCAACCCTGCTGAGGAGTGGTCAACTTCACAGGTCCTGGTGCTGACCATTTATACCAACTAGACTGGACTTCTTTATGGATTTGAGCTTGATTATGGATCCTGGACTTGCTGCACTGGTGGGCCTCTGTTGAGGGAGAGTCTGCCGATGTGTTTTCTGTTTGCTTCTGGGTTGCCAGCTCTAAGTGGACAGAGGCATGGGATACCTTATATCAGCTGGTGGATAATCCTAATCAGAGGCCATCGCAGGTACCTGAACCTTACTTAGCTAGTTGGGCATCGTCAAGCCTAAACTGGAGTAATGTGTCTCAGGCAGGCCATATGGTTCTTGAAAAAGTCCACTTGAAAAGGTGGTGCCTGAAGTTCCTACCAGCATCGGTGACTTCAGCCTTTAGCGGAGGAGGAACAGGTCTTTGCCCCATGCCTGCGATCAGGGGGCTGTTTGATATTGTTGGCCCTACCAATCTCAATAAACCTAATTTCTTTAAAAATCCTACTAATCATTTTCTCTCTGCAGGAACGTGGAACGTGAGGACATTAGATAGAGATTATTCTCTTGATGTCCTCATGCAGGAATTCCAGCGCTATAACCTAGATATTCTAGGCTTGCAAGAGACCAAATGCACAGGTAAAGGTGAGATACTTAAAAATAACTTTAAATTTCTCTTTACAGGGAGGGAGGATGGAAAGCATCACCAAGGCGTGGGTCTGCAGCTCAGCAGACATGCTAGTGATGCTCTTCTAGGATATGAGTGCATTAATGAAAGGTTTCTTACAGCAAAATTTCAGACAAGCATTAAAGACTTGAATGTTATCTGCTGTTATGCCCCCACTGAGGATTCTGATGAGGATGAGAAGGATAGGTTTTACAGACAACTTCAGGATATTTTGAATTCTGTCAAGAAAGGAGATATTACCCTTGTTCTTGGTGACTTCAATGCCAAAGTTGGTACCGACTCTGACCTTTGGGGAGGAGTAATAGGCCCTTTTGGTATTGGTAGCTGCAATGGCAATGGGCAACGTCTCCTACAGGTAAGTAAACTAAATGGTTTCAGAATAACTAACACATATTACAAACACCGCGACATACATAAATACACATGGGTTTCACCTGATGGGCTGCATAAGAATATGATTGATTATATATTAATTAACAGCAAATGGGCTAGTTCTGTTAGAAATACCAGGGCATATAGGGGAGCTGAAATTGGATCTGACCATTACCTTGTTAAAAGTGTCTTGCAACTTAAACTTAAAAAGTGTTGTGCTAGGGTTTTAGGGTAGGGGGTAAAAAAATTTACCTTTAATACTGAAACTCTGAAAGACCCAGTTATAGCTAAAGCTTACCATGATAGGTTACTTAGTCATTATGACAGTCATGGTTTGCTTAATACTGAAGTTGAGGAAGAATGGGGCCATTTTAAACAGGCTTTTTTGGAAACTAACAGTACTCTTTTAGGGAAAAAGGAGCAGAGGAGGCAGAATTATTTAAGTGATAAGGCACTTGAGCTTATTTCAGAAAGAAGGAACTGCAGGAATGTCCTTAATCAGTACCCTACTAGTCCTAATAGAAAGCATTACAAAGAACTTAATAAACGTGTAAAGGATCAGTTAGCTACTGATAAGAATCTTTGGCTTGATGGCCTTGCTGACAAAGCTGAGGAAGCAGTTAGACAGCACAACAGCAGAGAGCTGTACCAGATAGTTAATGTTTTGTGTGGTAGAAAACGAACAGGTATACAGGGATTGAAGGATAAACAAGGCAAGGTTATGGAAGGTGAGGATTCTGTCATGGCTAGGTGGGCTGTGCATTTCAGTGATGTTCTAAACAATGTGGTTAGTTCTACTCCCATTGTTTGCAATGATGATAGATGCATTGTTGGCTTTAATGTTGGCCCTATAACACAATCTGAAGTTAGTTTGGCTATTTCTAAACTTCATAAATCCCCAGGGGTGGATGAAATTACTACGGAAATGCTTAGAGCTGGGAATGTTTCAGTTACCATTTGGATGACTGAAATTTTGAATAACTTTTATGATAAAGGCATGGTTCCTAAAGATTTTACCAGAGCTATTATTATCCCTATTTTCAAAAAAGGTGATCGCAGTTCTTGTGATAACTATAGGGGTATCAGCCTACTCTCCGTTCCAGGTAAAGTTCTTTCCATGATTGTGCTTAATAGAATTAAGAATCTGGTTGACAGTCAATTGCGTGATGAGCAATGTGGATTCAGAAGTGGTAGGGAATGTGTAGATCAGATATTTTCACTTAAACAGATTCTTGAGAAATGTTTAGAGTTTCAGAAACCTTTGGTTGCTAGCTTTGTTGATTTCAAAAAGGCTTTCGACTCTGTTGATCGTCATAATTTGTGGTTGATTGTGAGATCATATGGTATACCAGACAAGTTAGTTAACATAATGAAAGCTCTCTATAATAACACTGAGTCATGTGTGAGAGTTGGTAAGTCTTGTAGCAATTGGTTTAGCATTACTTCTGGTGTTCGACAAGGGTGCATTTTGTCTCCTTTTCTCTTTAGTTTGGTTGTTGATTATGTTATGCGAAATTCACTTCAAGGGAAAGCTTTTGGCCTTAAATGGGCTGGAGATACGAAAATTTCTGATTTAGATTATGCTGATGATTTAGCCCTTTTGGCAAATGATGTTGATGAGATGAACTCTTTCATTCGAACTGTTGATGAGACTGGTAGTACAGTAGGTTTGGTTATAAACAGAGAGAAAACTAAAGTAATGAAAATTGGTCAGGCAGGTTGTGATTCAGTTAATCTGAATGGTTGCAGTCTAGAGCAGGTGTCACAGTTTAATTACCTTGGGAGCTGCGTATGATACTGGTGATATGCGGCATGAGATTAACAGACGAATAGGTATTGCTGCCGGGACTTTTAAGAATCTATGGAGATTGTGGAGAAATAGGCGTATACACCTAAAGACTAAAATTAGACTGTATAATAGTTTGGTTCTTTCTAGGGTTAGTTATGGTAGTGAAACTTGGACGCTGTGTAAGCAAGATAACAGGAAACTAGATGCTTTTGATTCTAGATGCTTACGCAGTATCTTGGGTATTAGGTGGTTTAACTTTGTAACCAATGATGAGGTTAGGCAAAGGAGTCTGCAACCTCCTTTAAGCAGCATATTGTGCAGAGAGAGACTCCGCTGGTTTGGCCATGTTGCCCGTATGGATAATTATAGATTGGCGAATAGGGTTATGAACAGTGTGCCTAGAGGCCTCAGAAGGAGGGGGAGACCTAGGATGCGGTGGGCAGACAATGTCAAACAGGACCTTGTTAGAATTGGTGTACAGTTGCCGGATGCAGCAGATGTAGCTCAGGACAGATATGCTTGGAGAATTAAACTGCGCGGTCTGGTTGGACCTCCGTAGCCCATGGCTGCTTGAGGATGATGATGATGACTCTGAATTTTGCCAACTCCCCCAAGATTTTCCAACTTTCCTAGATATTGCAAAGCTGCCTCGATTTTGCCAACACGCCATAATTTTACAGAAAAAAGATTGCAATTTTTACATTTCACCTGAATTTTGTCAACTCTCCACGATTTTGCCAAGTCAGTCCAAATTTTTGCCAACTGCCCCTAGTTTTTGCTAACTCCCAAAGTTTTGCCAACTTTCCTAGATTTTGCCACCTCGCCATAATTTTACAGAAAAAAAATCCAAATTTTCACATCTCACATGAATTTTGGCAAGTCACTCCAAATTTTGCCAACTGACCCTTAATTTTGCCAACTCCCTAAGTTTTGCCAACTCGCCATAATTTTGTAGAAAAAAATCCTAATTTTTACATCTCACCTGAATTTTGCCAACTCCCCACGATTTTGCCAAGTCACTCCGAATTTTGTCAACTCCTCAAGGTTTTGCCAAGTCACTCCGAATTTTGCCAACTCCCCAAGATTTTGCCAAGTCACTCCGAATTTTGCCAACTCCCCAAGATTTTGTCAAGTTGTCCCGATTTTGCCAACTCCCCAAGATTTACCCAAGTCACTCCGAATTTTACCAACTCCTTAAGATTTTGTCAACTCACCTGTTTTTACTAAGTGGGTTTGAATTTTGCCGTCTCTCCATTTTCCAAACTGCCTTAGATTTGCCAAGTTGCCTTAGATTTTGACAACTCCCCTTAATTTTAGAAAAAAAAAAATTGAGGAAATTTGGCAAATTTAGGAGAGATGTAAAGATTGGGATTAGTTTCGTGAAATTAAGGAGATTTGACCAAATCAAGGCAAAAATTCATACTTGCTACAATTCAGACGTTCAGACGAGATGTAAATATTGGAAGTGTTTCTGAGAAATTATGACTAGTTGGCAAAATTTGAAGTCAACACCCCTCTCCCCTCACGGAGCGAAAATCTAAGTTTGCTCAGTTGGCAAATCTTGCCAAAATCTTGCTCCAGTTGGAAAATTTTGGACTTCTCCCCCCCCCAACCATAGTCCTTCGCTACACCCCTGGTCCTGCCACCACCCTCCCTAGAAATTCGCAGAACCCCCTCCAAATTCGCCAGACATCAATTCAATCTAGCAAATGTGTGTGTTGGAACAGCATATCCGATCTGAGGCGGATCAACCACGTAACTTACAAGAGTTAAAAGATCTGCTGGTAACGTGTTGGTACCAGATACCACAAGACACCTTTAGAAATCTTCTAGCATCCATGCCTTGCTGGATAAGAGCTATTTTTGCGGCACGTGGAGGACCAACAACATATTAGACAGGTGGTCACAATGTTTTGACTGTTCGGTGTATTTATAGAGAGTAAAATGTCAATATATACCTGAAGGGACCTAATATTTACAATTTGGTTTAAAGAGAACAGTTCAGTTGACATTCAGTGGAATTCAAAATCATTCTCTGAAATTTAAGCACCCTTATCCAGTGACCGAGTTGTTGACGTGCTTGGCTTCTGATATTTCTGATTTCTCAGAATTATCCTTCTGTTGTTGAAGTGTCACCTTCCCCAGAGATCTTCTCTATGACGTATTAAACTTACAGACTCCCCTCAGACATCTGTGACAAATAGCTGATTTAGGGGTAATTTATTTTATTTGAGTTTTATATTATTGTGGTGATTTAAATAGGCAAAACTTTAAACTGCCCTTTAAGATATATCTAAATATAAAGTTAAGAGTGTTATAAATATTTAAAAAAAACTATGTTAAATACTTTACATTAAGAATAAAAAACACTTCTAAGAGAATAAATGTCGACGAGATGTATTCTTTTATTAGAACTGTTGATGAAACTGCTAATTGGATTGGTTTTGTGATAAACAGAATAACTGAAGTAAAGAAAATTTGTGAGTTCGGGGTGGTGGTGCACAAGTTCTTTTGACTAATTGTGTTCTTAAACAAATATCTAGGTTTAATTGCCTCGGCAGTTTTGTGACAGAGATATAAGGGGCCCACGATATAAGGATAGTAGGTTGGGTTGGGTTGTTTTACCTCTGAGCGGCACTGTTTTGCACACCATGGGCTAAATGACCAGGTCACATGGACCCCGAAGGCTCAGAGAAGGTTGGGGGAGGGGACCCACTGGAACAGCTGTTGGGAGACAGATGGTAGCCTCCCGTCAAGGCCATCCAGCGTGCACAGAGTATGGCTCTCCCGCACACGGGGCCACGGCTTAACGCCCCATCCGACGGACGGCGGCCTTTCCAAGCCCATCGGTGTCCCCTACTGACCGTGGGCAGGGCGGGGAATTTTGCGGAGATAAATCTCAACGCTGACCCAGCTGGGACTCGAACCTGAGAACTATAGATTACGAGCCTGGCGCGCTACCGACTGAGCCACCCCCGCCCCAAGGATAGTAGGAGAATAGGCTTTGCTGTTGGGACATTTAAGTATCTGTGGGGAGTGCACAAATTAGTGGATACGTCTAAACTCTAAATTTGGTGTATAAAATAATATAACTAACACTTAATAGGTCCCATTCTTCCCTTTCGTAACCTTTTCTCATAATATCTGTAATCGATCATCAAAAAATCATCAGTAAAAGAAAAGGTAACAAAATGAATAACTTGTATCATCTTGTAATTAATCCACTTATAAATGATAAACGAGTCACTGAAAGTTTTACCATCTCTCACCAATTATCCGGTGTTATTGCACAGATCCTTCATCATGCTAATTAATCTTTCAGGTATTCCATATGACCTTACGATCGACCTATGTCGAACAATAGATTAAAAGTCTTTCTGAAATCAGCAAAGCTAAAACACTATAAGATTTTTAAATCTAAACGTTCCTCAAGAATATTTCGCAGTGTCTCGTCATATCAATGCTTAATTTACATCAAGGTATCAAGGGGAATGTTTTATTTTGCCGTTTAGGTTTATTAATTAACAACAGACGGTTAACAATTAGCACTAAAGTCTGCTTCGTAGAACATGGAATAAGCCGAGCGCTTTTCACTGCCCTTAGTAGTAAATTACAAGGCGGCGCAAAAGTTCCTTGGAGACATTGTGAAACGGGAAAACTGGTACACGCACAGACATACACATATTCACACAATTTTCAAGTAGCCAAGGGCTACAGAGTTCCAACCAGAATTCGCCATTTAGTTCTCTAGACATGTCTGTCCTGAGCTACAGTTGCTGCATTTGACCACTGCAGCTCATTCTAACGGAGTTGGACGGGGGTGGCTCAGTCGGTAGCGCACCAGGCTCGTAATCTGTAGTTCCCAGTTTCGAGTCCCAGCTGGGTCAGCGTTGAGATTTACCTCCGAAAAATTCCACGCCCTGCCCACGGTCAGTAGGGGACACCGATGGGCTTGGAAAGGCTGCCGTCCGTTGGATGGGACGTTAAGCCGTGGCCCCGTGTGTGGGAGAGCCATACCCTGTGCACGTTAGAGAACACGCTGGATGGCCTTGACGGGAGGCTACCATCTGTCTCCCAACAGCTGTTCCAGTGGGTCTCCTCCCCCAACCTTCTCTGAGACTTCGGGGTTCATGTGACCTGGCCATTTAGCCCATGGTGTGCAAAAAAGTGCCGCTCAGAGGTAAAACAACCCAACCCAATCTAACGGAGTCCAATGTGCTGCTCAGATGTGGTTGCAAACTTCTTCTAACCTCATCATTACTTACAAAGTCAAACCATAACGACCAAGATACTACTTAAACATTTACAATCAATGGCATCAAGTTTCCTGTTATCTTGCTTAAAAAGCAGCTAAGTTTCTCTATTATAACTTCCAAAGGATAAACTATTATACAGTCTAATTTTAGTGTTTAAGTGAATACACCTAATCTTTCATTCCCCGCCCTGCCCACGGTCAGTAGGGGACACCGATGGGCTTGGAAAGGCCGCCGTCCGTCGGATGGGACGTTAAGCCGTGGCCCCGTGTACGGGAGAGCCATACTCTGTGCACGTTAAAGAACACGCTGGATGGCCTTGACGGGAGGCTACCATCTGTCTCCCAACAGCTGTTCCAGTGGGTCCCCTCCCACAACCTTCTCTGAGCCTTCGGGGTCCTTGTGACCTGGCCATTTAGCCCATGGTGTGCAAAAAAGTGCCGCTCAGAGGTAAAACAATCCAACCCAACCCTAATCTTTCACACTCTCCATAGATTCTTAAATGTTCCAGCAGCAATCCCTATTCTTCTGTTTATCTCATGACGCACATCACCAGTATCTGTTACATAGCTCCCAAGATAATTAAACTGAGACATTGCTCAAGAGTGCAGAATTCAAAGCAAATGAAGCACCATCTGCCTGACTAATTTTCATCACTTTAGTTTTCTCTCTGTTTATCACCAGACCTACTCTATTACCAGTCTCATCAACAGCCATAATGAAAGAGTTCATCTCATCAACATCATTTGTAAAAAGGGCCAAATCATTCCAATACTCTAAATCATAAATTTCAAAATCTGTAGTCCATTTTAGGCCAAAATCTTAACTTTGCACCGAATTTCTCAAAGCATAATCAATAACTAAACTAACGAGAAAAGGGTGAAAAAATCCACTCTTGATTGTCCCACTCTCAATGCTAAATCAATTTCTACAAGCCTTACCACTCACATACACGACTCCTTTTCATTACAGAGAGCCATCATTATGCTAACTAACCTGTCAGGTATACCATTTGATATCGAGATCAATTTACGACGGTCAACAGAGTCAGAAGCCTTTTTGAATTCTGTAAAGCAAGTAACCGCAGTTTTCTGAAACACTAAACATTTCTCAAGAATCTACCTAAGCGAAAAAATCTGATGAATACATACCCTACCATTCCTAAATCTACACTGCTAATCACGCACTTGTCCATCAACCGAATCCTAAATTGTGTTAAGCACAACCAGGCAAAGAATTTTTTCCTGGAACAGAAAGTAAACTAATTCCCCTATAATTTATCCCAAGAGGGGTGATCACCATTTAAAAAAAAATATGGTTTATAATATATCTAATAAAATCATTAGGAACAACCCCCTATATCATGAAAAATATTTAAAATTTATTATAATTTCCTGGAACATTCTTCCAAAATTACATATCTACAAAACCGTTTCTCAATAAATGTCCATTTTTTAAATTATTTTCATTTTAAAAGTTGAAGTAGATGGGACAATTTTCCCAATAACTGCTCTCCGAAATTCCGAGAGTTATACAGGTCCTTAAACAATCTGACAACAGGAACCAAAATATATAAAATTTTAATATATTCAGTTAAGTTTCTAAGAAGTCTAATAATCCTAAAGATACGAAAATAGATTTAGAACCTGTATTTTCATTTCAGACTTCGAGGCCAAACTCTTGACCTCCAATTGACCTTTCGTTCCTTGGCGCCCTTTGGCTTAATCCTTTGGGCAGGATCCAGAGAAGTTGCCACCTTTTCCGATTACCTTGCAGTGGGTCTCCATAACGGATACGTCCGTTTGGACTATAACTTGGGCTCTGGTCCTGTCACCTTACTTTACAACAGCACCAGAGTAGATGATGGTCTTTGGCATACTATGGAAATTAAAAGGTAACTACTTAATTTGAATTACTTGCTTAACGAGTTACTTAGTTTGATTGCATTCATTATATGAATATATTTACTTTTCTGGCAAAATGTCCTGTACCACTTGGGGCGGGGGTGGCTCAGTCGGTAGCGCGCCAGGCTCGTAATCTGTAGTTCCCAGGTTCAAGTCCCAGCTGGGTCAGCGTTGAGATTTATCTCCGCAAAATTCCTCGCCCTGCCCATGGTCAGTAGGGGACACCGATGGGCTTGGAAAGGCCGCCGTCCGTCGGATGGGACGTTAAGCCGTGGCCCCGTGTGCGGGAGAGACATACCCTGTGCACGTTAAAGAACACGCTGGATGGCCTTGACGGGAGGCTACCATCTGTCTCCCAACAGCTGTTCCAGTGGGTCCCCTCCCCCAACCTTCTCTGAGCCTTCGGGGTCCATGTGACCTGGCCATTTAGCCCATGGTGTGCAAAAACGTGCCGCTCAGAGGTAAAACAACCCAACAACCCAACCCTGTACCACTTATGTGATATGAATTTAAACAGTAGTTAACATGCATATTAAACAAACAAGTGTCATCAACGAATCAGCCCGTCGGTGTCCCCTATTGACCGAAGGCAGGGTGTAGAATTTTGCGGAGATAAATCTCAACCCTGGCATCCGTAGGACTCGAACCTGAGACCTGTAGATTACGAGCCTGGGGCGATGGCAACTAAGACCCAAAGCCTGATGCTTGAATCCCATTGTGCCTATGTTGCGATTTTATCCGCTAACATTGTTCTTCCTTCTGTAGGGGAATGGGTGGTCCAATTCCAAGGTGGTCCCCCCCAATAGGGGACCACCTTGGCGTGGTGTGGGGCCTAGGGCCCAGCAAATCGGCTGAAGGCTTTGCCGGCCGCATTGGGTCCCGGGCTGGAGCATTGCCAAAGCCAACCGAGGTCGACGATGCTGCCGACCGGTACCCTTGCCGGTTGATTGGTGACAGCGTCTGAGACCACACCTATCAGGGGCTCTGGGTGAGCTATTCGAGGACTCTTCTGAAAAGATTTGTGCCCCAGTAGGTCGAGTCCTCACCAAAGTCTGGGCCTTACTAAGAGTCTCTACCCGGACGCCGAGCGAACTTGGATCTATATATCCTTGTTCATGGCTAACCGGGGAATAGATTAAAGTTAGGTTTCTTCCGGAGGTCAACTTTCCTTCTATAGGACTGCTGCCATGTGAGGCTGGGGTTGAGGTGCTCCTATAGGGCGTATTCCTTGCCCCCGGCTCTAGATAGCACGGCTTTTCATAACTGGAAGTGTCGTATAGGCGGAATCGGGAATTACCGTGGTTGCATAAGATCGCAACAAAATAGAACGAATGTACGAAAACTGACACTGAATGGTTTGGAAAGACAGCCGTTCGTCGCCGCAAGCCGTGGTCCCGTGTGTATTAGAAACTCTATTACGTAAATCTTAAATTTAAACATTTTATTGACTCAACAAATGAGATTCCGAGACTTTTTTACAAATCTCATACGAGCATTTATTTCGTCTTTTGCAGATTCAAACAGCGGGGCTCCCTAAGAGTGGATAATCGATTAATGGTTTCTGCTGTATCTCCAGGTCCTCTAAAGGAATTAAACATCAAGAATGACGTTTTCTTAGGTAAGGGAGGAATTATGATCTGTAAATCTTCTTCGTTAATAATATTCTTATTTTAGAGTGTGTGCTATAATAATCCCTAGACAAGAGAACTCTAGCAACTATAGATTCTAAACTTTTGAGAAACATTCTTCCAATAGGTGGCATTTATTTCTCAGCAATAAGCAGCAACGGCATTTCCCCCACGTCTTGATATATTTATTGGGGGAGTGACGTTGTTGGATGAGAAAAAAACCTCATCTAACAACGTCAGTCCACCCCCAACACACACACAGATTGCGCAAAATCTCCTCTAAGAAATGCAGTTCCGCCACAGATTGCACAAAATCTGCAACAACGGCAGTTCTACCACAGATTGCGCAAAATCTTCTCCAGCAAAGGCAATTCCCCCCACATATTAAACAAAATCTCATCCAACAACGTCACCCCCCCAACACACACACAGATTGCACAAAATCCCCTCCAACAACGGCAGTTCCACCACAGATTGCGCAAAATCGCCTCCAACCACGGCAGTCCACCACAGACTGCGCAAATTATTCTCCAGCAACGGCAATTCCCCCCACATATCGAATACAACCTCATCCAACGTCAGTCCCACCCCAACACCACAGAGATTGCACAAAATCTGCTCCAACAACGGCAGTTCCACCACAGACTGCGCAAATTATTCTTCAGCAACGGCAATTCCCCCCACATATCGAATACAACCTCATCCAACGTCAGTCCCACCCGAACACCACAGAGATTGCACAAAATCTCCTCCAACAACGGCAGTTCCACCACAGACTGCGCAAATTATTCTTCAGCAACGGCAATTGCCCCCACATATCGAACACAACCTCATCCAACGTCAGTCCCACCCCAACACCACAGAGATTGCACAAAATCTCCTCCAACAACGGCAGTTCCACCACAGATTGCGCAAATTATTCTCCAGCAACGGCAATTCCCCCCACATATCGAACACAATCTCATCCAACGTCAGTCCCACCCGAACACCACAGAGATTGCACAAAATCTCCTCCAACAACGGCAGTTCCACCACAGACTGCGCAAATTATTCTTCAGCAACGGCAATTGCCCCCACATATCGAACACAACCTCATCCAACGTCAGTCCCACCCCAACACCACAGAGATTGCACAAAATCTCCTCCAACAACGGCAGTTCCACCACAGATTGCGCAAATTATTCTCCAGCAACGGCAATTCCCCCCACATATCGAACACAATCTCATCCAACGTCAGTCCCACCCGAACACCACAGAGATTGCACAAAATCTCCTCCAACAACGGCAGTTCCACCATAGATTGCGCAAATTATTCTTCAGCAACGGCAATTCACCCCACATATCGAACACAATCTCATCCAACGTCAGTCCCACCCCAACACCCACAGAGATTGCACAAAATCTCCTCCAACAACGGCAGTTCCACCATAGATTGCGCAAATTATTCTCCAGCAATGGCAATTCCCCCCACATATCGAAAACAATCTCATCCAACGTCAGTCCCACCCCAACACCACAGAGATTGCACAAAATCTCCTCCAACAACGGCAGTTCCACCACAGACTGCGCAAATTATTCTTCAGCAACGGCAATTCCCCCCACATATCGAACACAATCTCATCCAACGTCAGTCCCACCCCAACACCACAGAGATTGCACAAAATCTCCTCCAACAACGGCAGTTTCACCATAGCTTGCACAAATTATTTTACAGCAACGGCAATTCCCCCCACATATCGAACACAACCTCATCCAACGTCAGTCCCACCCCAACACCCACAGAGATTGCACAAAATCTCCTCCAACAACAGCAGTTCCACCATAGATTGCGCAAATTATTCTTCAGCAACGGCAATTACCCCCACATATCGAACACAATCTCATCCAACGTCAGTCCCACCCCAACACCAACAGAGATTGCACAAAATCTCCTCCAACAACGGCAGTTCCACCATAGATTGCGCAAATTATTCTTCAGCAACGGCAATTCTCCCCACATATCGAACACAATCTCATCCAACGTCAGTCCCACCCCAACACCCACAGAGATTGCACAAAATCTCCTCCAACAACGGCAGTTCCACCATAGATTGCGCAAATTATTCTTCAGCAACGGCAATTCCCCCCACATATCGAACACAATCTCATCCAACGTCAGTCCCACCCCAACACCCACAGGGATTGCACAAAATCTCCTCCAATAACGGCAGTTCCACCACAGACTGCGCAAATTATTCTTCAGCAACGGCAATTACCCCCACATATCGAACACAACCTCATCCAACGTCAGTCCCACCCCAACACCACAGAGATTGCACAAAATCTCATCCAACAACGGCAGTTCCACCATAAATTGCGCAAATTATTCTCCAGCAACGGCAATTCCCCCCACATATCGAACACAATCTCATCCAACGTCAGTCCCACCCCAACACCCACAGAGATTGCACAAAATCTCCTCCAACAACGGCAGTTCCACCATAGATTGCGCAAAATATTCTCCAGCAACGGCAATTCCCCCCACATATCGAACACAATCTCATCCAACGTCAGTCCCACCCCAACACCCACAGAGATTGCACAAAATCTCCTCCAACAACGGCAGTTCCATCACAGATTGCGCAAATTATTCTTCAGCAACGGCAATTCCCCCCACATATCGAACACAATCTCATCCAACTTTCAGTCCCACCCGAATACCCACAGAGATTGCACAAAATCTCCTCCAACAACGGCAGTTCCACCATAGATTGCGCAAATAATTCTTCAGCAACGGCAATTCCCCCCACATATCGAACACAATCTCATCCAACGTCAGTCCCACCCGAACACCCACAGAGATTGCACAAAATCTCCTCCAACAACGGCAGTTCCACCATAGATTGCGCAAATTATTCTTCAGCAACGGCAATTCCCCCCACATATCGAACACAATCTCATCCAACGTCAGTCCCACCCGAACACCCACAGAGATTGCACAAAATCTCCTCCAACAACGGCAGTTCCACCATAGATTGCGCAAATTATTCTTCAGCAACGGCAATTCCCCCCACATATCGAACACAATCTCATCCAACGTCAGTCCCACCCCAACACCCACAGAGATTGCACAAAATCTCCTCCAACAACGGCAGTTCCACCGTAGATTGCGCAAATTATTCTTCAGCAACGGCAATTCCCCCCACATATCGAACACAATCTCATCCAACGTTAGTCCCACCCGAACACCCACAGAGATTGCACAAAATCTCCTCCAACAACGGCAGTTCCACCATAGATTGCGCAAATTATTCTCCAGCAACGGCAATTCTCCCCACATATCGAACACAATCTCATCCAACGTCAGTCCCACCCGAACACCCACAGAGATTGCACAAAATCTCCTCCAACAACGGCAGTTCCACCATAGATTGCGCAAATTATTCTTCAGCAACGGCAATTCCCCCCACATATCGAACACAATCTCATCCAATGTCAGTCCCACACGAACACCCACAGAAATTGCCCAAAATCTCCTCCAACAACGGCAGTTCCACCATAGATTGCGCAAATTATTCTTCAGCAACGGCAATTCCCCCCACATATCGAACACAATTTCATCCAACGTCAGTCCCACCCCAACACCCACAGAGATTGCACAAAATCTCCTCCAACAACGGCAGTTCCATCATAGATTGCGCAAATTATTCTTCAGCAACGACAATTCCCCCCACATATCGAACACAATCTCATCCAACGTCAGTCCCACCCCAACACCCACAGAGAGTGCACAAAATCTCCTTCAACAACAGCAGTTCCACCATAGATTGCGCAAATTATTCTTCAGCAATGGCAATTCCCCCCACATATCGAACACAATCTCATCCAACGTCAGTCCTACCCGAACACCCACAGAGATTGCACAAAATCTCCTCCAACAACGGCAGTTCCACCATAGATTGCGCAAATTATTCTTGAGCAACGGCAATTCCCCCCACATATCGAACACAATCTCATCCAACTTCAGTCCCACCCCAACACCCACAGAGATTGCACAAAATCTCCTCCAACAACAGCAGTTCCACCATAGATTGCGCAAATTATTCTTCAGCAACGGCAATTCCCCCCACATATCGAACACAATCTCATCCAACGTCAGTCCCACCCCAACACCCACAGAGATTGCACAAAATCTCCTCCAATAACGGCAGTTCCACCACAGACTGCGCAAATTATTCTTCAGCAACGGCAATTACCCCCACATATCGAACACAATCTCATCCAACGTCAGTCCCACCCCAACACCACAGAGATTGCACAAAATCTCATCCAACAACGGCAGTTCCACCATAGATTGCGCAAATTATTCTCCAGCAACGGCAATTCCCCCCACATATCGAACACAATCTCATCCAACGTCAGTCCCACCCCAACACCCACAGAGATTGCACAAAATCTCCTCCAACAACGGCAGTTCCACCATAGATTGCGCAAACTATTCTCCAGCAACGGCAATTCCCCCCCCCCCCCATTATCGAACACAATCTCATCCAACGTCAGTCCGACCCCAACACCCACAGAGATTGCACAAAATCTCCTCCAACAACGGCAGTTCCACCACAGATTGCGCAAATTATTCTTCAGCAACGGCAATTCCCCCCACATATCGAACACAATCTCATCCAACGTCAGTCCCACCCGAACACCCACAGAGATTGCACAAAATCTCCTCCAACAACGGCAGTTCCACCATAGATTGCGCAAATAATTCTTCAGCAACGGCAATTCCCCCCACATATCGAACACAATCTCATCCAACGTCAGTCCCACCCGAACACCCACAGAGATTGCACAAAATCTCCTCCAACAACGGCAGTTCCACCATAGATTGCGCAAATTATTCTTCAGCAACGGCAATTCCCCCCACATATCGAACACAATCTCATCCAACGTCAGTCCCACCCGAACACCCACAGAGATTGCACAAAATCTCCTCCAACAACGGCAGTTCCACCATAGATTGCGCAAATTATTCTTCAGCAACGGCAATTCCCCCCACATATCGAACACAATCTCATCCAACGTCAGTCCCACCCGAACACCCACAGAGATTGCACAAAATCTCCTCCAACAACGGCAGTTCCACCATAGATTGCGCAAATTATTCTTCAGCAACGGCAATTCCCCCCACATATCGAACACAATCTCATCCAACGTGAGTCCCACCCCAACACCCACAGAGATTGCACAAAATCTCCTCCAACAACGGCAGTTCCACCGTAGATTGCGCAAATTATTCTTCAGCAACGGCAATTCCCCCCACATATCGAACACAATCTCATCCAACGTCAGTCCCACCCGAACACCCACAGAGATTGCACAAAATCTCCTCCAACAACGGCAGTTCCACCATAGATTGCGCAAATTATTCTTCAGCAACGGCAATTCCCCCCACATATCGAACACAATCTCATCCAACGTCAGTCCCACACGAACACCCACAGAAATTGCACAAAATCTCCTCCAACAACGGCAGTTCCACCATAGATTGCGCAAATTATTCTCCAGCAACGGCAATTCTCCCCACATATCGAACACAATCTCATCCAACGTCAGTCCCACCCGAACACCCACAGAGATTGCACAAAATCTCCTCCAACAACGGCAGTTCCACCATAGATTGCGCAAATTATTCTTCAGCAACGGCAATTCCCCCCACATATCGAACACAATCTCATCCAACGTCAGTCCCACACGAACACCCACAGAAATTGCACAAAATCTCCTCCAACAACGGCAGTTCCACCATAGATTGCGCAAATTATTCTTCAGCAACGGCAATTCCCCCCACATATCGAACACAATCTCATCCAACGTCAGTCCCACCCCAACACCCACAGAGATTGCACAAAATCTCCTCCAACAACGGCAGTTCCATCATAGATTGCGCAAATTATTCTTCAGCAACGACAATTCCCCCCACATATCGAACACAATCTCATCCAACGTCAGTCCCACCCCAACACCCACAGAGAGTGCACAAAATCTCCTCCAACAACAGCAGTTCCACCATAGATTGCGCAAATTATTCTTCAGCAACGGCAATTCCCCCCACACATCGAACACAATCTCATCCAACGTCAGTCCCACCCCAACACCCACAGAGATTGCACAAAATCTCCTCCAACAACAGCAGTTCCACCATAGATTGCGCAAATTATTCTTCAGCAACGGCAATTCCCCCCACACATCGAACACAATCTCATCCAACGTCAGTCCCACCCCAACACCCACAGAGATTGCACAAAATCTCCTCCAACAACGGCAGTTCCACCATAGATTGCGCAAATTATTCTTCAGCAACGGCAATTCCCCCCACATATAGAACACAATCTCATCCAACTTCAGTCCCACCCCAACACCCACAGAGATTGCACAAAATCTCCTCCAACAACGGCAGTTCCACCATAGATTGCGCAAATTATTCTTCAGCAACGGCAATTCCCCCCACATATCGAACACAATCTCATCCAACGTCAGTCCCACCCCAACACCCACAGAGATTGCACAAAATCTCCTCCAACAACGGCAGTTCCACCATAGATTGCGCAAATTATTCTTCAGCAACGGCAATTCCCCCCACACATCGAACACAATCTCATCCAACGTCAGTCCCACCCCAACACCCACAGAGATTGCACAAAATCTCCTCCAACAACGGCAGTTCCACCATAGATTGCGCAAATTATTCTTCAGCAACGGCAATTCCCCCCACATATCGAACACAATCTCATCCAACGTCAGTCCCACACGAACACCCACAGAAATTGCACAAAATCTCCTCCAACAACGGCAGTTCCACCATAGATTGCGCAAATTATTCTTCAGCAACGGCAATTCCCCCCACATATCGAACACAATCTCATCCAACGTCAGTCCCACACGAACACCCACAGAAATTGCACAAAATCTCCTCCAACAACGGCAGTTCCACCATAGATTGCGCAAATTATTCTTCAGCAACGGCAATTCCCCCCACACATCGAACACAATCTCATCCAACGTCAGTCCCACCCCAACACCCACAGAGATTGCACAAAATCTCCTCCAACAACGGCAGTTCCACCGTAGATTGCGCAAATTATTCTTCAGCAACGGCAATTCCCCCCACATATCGAACACAATCTCATCCAACGTTAGTCCCACCCGAACACCCACAGAGATTGCACAAAATCTCCTCCAACAACGGCAGTTCCACCATAGATTGCGCAAATTATTCTTCAGCAACGGCAATTCCCCCCACATATCGAACACAATCTCATCCAACGTCCGTCCCACCCCAACACCCACAGAGATTGCACAAAATCTCCTCCAATAACGGCAGTTCCACCATAGATTGCGCAAATTATTCTTCAGCAACGGTAATTCCCCCCACATATCGAACACAATCTCATCCAACGTCAGTCCCACCCGAACACCCACAGAGATTGCACAAAATCTCCTCCAACAACGGCAGTTCCACCACAGATTGCGCAAATTATTCTTCAGCAACGGCAATTCCCCCCACATATCGAACACAATCTCATCCAACGTCAGTCCGACCCCAACACCCACAGAGATTGCACAAAATCTCCTCCAACAACGGCAGTTCCACCATAGATTGCGCAAATTATTCTCCAGCAACGGCAATTCCCCCCACATATCGAACACAACCTCATCCAACGTCAGTCCCACCCCAACACCACAGAGATTGCACAAAATCTCGTCCAACAACGGCAGTTCCACCATAGATTGCGCAAATTATTCCTCAGCAACGGCAATTCCCCCCACATATCGAACACAATCTCATCCAACGTCAGTCCCATCCGAACACCCACAGAGATTGCACAAAATCTCCTCCAATAACGGCAGTTCCACCATAGATTGCAAAAATTATTCTCCAGCAACGGCAATTCCCCCCATATAGTGAACAAAATATCATCCAAAAACATCAGTGCCCCCCACCAACACATACACACACAGAATGCGCAAATTCTCCTTGCAACAACGGCAATTACCCCCAGGTATTGAAAAAACTCATCAAACCACGTCAGTCCTCCCCAACACACACAGAGATTGCGCAAAATCTTCTCTAGCAGCGGCAATCTCCCCATATATTAAACATAATCTCATCCAACAATGTCAGTCACCTCGCAACACACACACAGATTGCACATAATCACCTCCAACAACGGCAGTTTCATCACAGATTGCACAAAATCTCCTCCAACAACGGCAGTTCCACCATAGATTGCACAAATTATTCTCCATCAACAGCAATTCCCACCACATATTGAACAAAATCTCATCCAACAACGTGACTCCTCCCCCCCCCCCCCAACACACACACACAGATTGCACAAAATCTCCTCAACAATGGTAGTTCTACGACAGATTGCACAAAATCTCCTCCAACAACAGCAGTTCCACCACAGATTGCACAAAATCTCCTCCAACAACAGCAGTTCCACCACAGATTGCGCAAAAATCTTCTCCAGCAACGGTAATTGCCCCCCATATTGAACAAAATCTCACCCAGCAACGTCAGTCCTCAGCCCAACATACAAACAGATTAGCGCAAAATCTCCTCCAGCAACGGCAATTCCCCACACATATTGAATAAAATCTCATCCAACAACGGCAGTTCCACAACAACGTAAGTCCCCCCCCCCCAACACAGATTGTGCAAACTCTCCTCCAATAACAGCAGTTCCACCACAGATTGCAGAAAATCTCCTCCAACAACTGCAGTTCCACCACAGATAGCGCAAAATCTTCTACAGCAACGGCAATTCCCCACACATATTCAACAAAATCTCGTCCAATAACGGCAGTTCCACAACAACGTAAGCCCCAACACAGCATAAGCCCGAACACAGATTGTGCAAACTCTCTTCCAACAACAGCAGTTCCACCACAGATTGCGGAAAATCTCCTCTAACAATAGCAGTTCCACCACAGATTGCCCAAGATCTTCTGCAGCAGCGACAATTCCCCCCACATATCAAATAAAATCTCATCCAATAACGTGACTCCCCCCCCCCCTCCAACACACACACAGATTGCACAAATCTCCTCCAACTACTGTAGTTCCACCACAGATTGCGCAAAATCTCCTTCAGCAACCGCAGTTCCACCCACATATTCAGTTTTTGTTGAATTATGTGGGCGGAATTGTGTTGTGATGCCTCCAGAAACAGGTGACCATGCAGGAGTAGCAGTCATTTGCATGATTGCTTTGCTCTCTCCAAACCATAGGAACAGCAAGTGGCATCGCCACTTTTTCGCCTTTCAGCCACTTTCGGAAGTTTTCTTGCACACATACTGTAGCATAAGTGTGGGACTCAGGCCTTGTCCTGGTCCCCGATCTTGCATCCAAAATAAAACTCATACGCTAATTTCACTCTTGGAGTGATGGCCCATTTCTGGCTTGCAAACGTCACTTCCCCACAAATGTAACAAAATGTATCTATACTATTAACACAGTTACGAGGCATCACTACTGCTGGATTAAAACTGCAAGGATCACTTGTGTTATACTTATGACTCAGGGGTAAATTGGAGTCGCTCAAAAGACTTGCTCACTATACGAGACGTCGCTTACAAATAACGATTGCATCATCTTTTATCCGCGATCGTAAAGCCGCGATTGCATGACGCAACTACATTGCATCAGACAATGATACAATACTTACGGGGATTGTGTTTATGGCGGGCTGATGCAATACAACGCAATATGTTGCAATCTAGAGTTTAAAATACAGTGTTGCGAAATGGTTACCTATGTACTCAATGCAGACTGAGACATTTTTACATGGCCATCTCTGTCTCTCCTAAGGGGCGGGGGTGGCTCAGTCGGTAGCGCGCCAGGCTCGTAATCTGTAGTTCCCAGGTTCGAGTCCCAGCTGGGTCAGCGTTGAGATTTATCTCCGCGAAATTCCCCGCCCTGCCCACGGTCAGTAGGGGACACCGATGGGCTTGGAAAGGCCGCCGTCCGTCGGATGGGACGTTAAGCCGTGGCCCCGTGTGTGGGAGAGCCATACCCTGTGCACGTTAAAGAGCAGCTGGATGGCCTTGACGGGAGGCTACGATCTGTCTCCCAACAGCTGTTCCAGTGGGTCCCCTCCCCCAACCTACTCTGAGCCTTCGGGGTCCATGTGACCTGTCCATTTAGCCCATGGTGTGCAAAAAAGTGGCGCTCAGAGGTAAAACAACCCAACCCAACTGTCTCTCCTAAACAAAAGCCAATCGACAAATTTTATTGTCGTTTTCGTGTCCAGCACCTCGAAATTAGTAAAGATCGGCTATTTTCATTTCAAAGTCTTTTTGTGTGTTGCCCAGTGTATTAGGATTTATTGCGGATATACTAGGTAACTCGGATAATCGTTTCCAAATAAACTCAAATATTGTATTATGTATATAATTTTTTATGCATCAAAAAAGCATTACAACAAAATACACTCAATTAATTAAATTTTCGGTAATTATTATATAAAGTGAAAAATTTCATGCAAAATTAACAAATGAATGCACAGTAAGCCATTTTTTAAAATGTGTCTTAAAGTCCGAATAAATGGAGTTCCACTGTGTCCATATTTTTGACTTTTATTTTTTACTCAACATATCAGCATAATCAATAAGAAACAAGAGAGCTGGTTTTTGTTGGGTTGGGTTGTTTTACCTCTGAGCGGCACTTTTTTGCACACCATGGGTTTTTTTTTGCACACCATTTTTTTTGCACACCAGGTCACATGGACCCCGAAGGCTCAGAGAAGGTTGGGGGAGGGGACCCACTGGAACAGCTGTTGGGAGACAGATGGTAGCCTCCCGTCAAGGCCATCCAGTGTGTTCTTTAACGTGCACAGGGTATGGCTCTCCCGTACACAGGGCCACTGCTTAACGTCCCATCCGACGGACGGCGGTCTTTCCAAGCCCATCGGTGTCCCCTACTGACCGTGGGCAGGGCGGGAAATTTTGCGGAGATAAATCTCAACGCCGACCCAGCTGGGACTCGAACCTGGGAACTACAGATTACGAGCCTGGCGCGCTACAAACTGAGCCACCCCGCCCCGCTGGTTTTTGTTAATTGCTCCTCTGACAAGAGTGACGATAACAACAAGAGTGGTGATATTTTTCACATCATCAACCTGAAGTGCTAATTTTTGTATTGTAATTTATGTAGTCGCGTATATGTTTGAGTTTAGTGCAGGGGATTTGATTTCTAGACTTCGGCTGAATTGTTTTGTTGAGTTTTCTTTTCGTAAACTCCTTTTCTTGCTTTTTTTGGACAAAAACTCTTTGAGGGAGACATCACCCTCTTTTCTTTAGGTGAAAAGAAGATAGTTGAATCCCGCCAAAATTTTGGCGCCAAACGTATGCCCATAGATAGCTCACAGCTTTCCACCCACGTACAGTCGCTCAAAGAAATATCCGAACACTATGGTCGATTACAGAATTCAGAAAAAATATCTGGCAACGATTATTTTTAGAAATTAGTGATCTGGCAACCTTCGTGTCACGTGACACGAAGGTTGCCAGATCACTAATTTCTAAAAAAAAAAAACCGTTGCGAGATATTTTTTCTGAATTCTGTAATCAACCCTAGTGTTCGGATATTTTTTTGAGCGACTGTAGGTGGTCATATTATTTTGATACTAGATCGTGTGGGCTCACTCACGGAAATATTGAGCGTGTGCAGTTACCGTTCACAGCAAACTGGAGCGTGTGCAGTTACTGCACACGCTCCAGTTTACTGTGAACGGTAACTGGAGCGTGTACAGTTGCTGTACACGCTCCAGATATTTTTCCTGAATTCTGTAATCACGTGACACGAAGGTTGCCAGATCACTAATTTCTAAAAATAATCGTTGCCAGATATTTTTTCTGAATTCTGTAATCGACCATAGTGTTCGGATACTTTTTTGAGCGACTGTACTACTCCATTTATAAAGTAATCGACGGCAGGGCCCCAGAAATTTCGGACACTTTTCAAGGGATCCTTTCCGACCCACAGCAGCTAGGGACCCTGATATATTACCCAACAAGGCTAGAATTAAGTGGGACCAGATGACCAAATTGGGACCAATCGCTCAAGTGACGCAGAACCACGGCGAAACTGCCAATTTCTGCCATTATTGACGTCACACGTGTGCGTCGGACCTTTCGGAACTACGGCTATTGTAAAATATGCTAATACTTTAAGTATTTATTAATCCCTACACAGGGGTTTTCAACGTGGCGTACGTTGTAAAATTTTTTGGGGTACGCCGTGAGAGCTCAAAGGTCGCTAGATCTAGTAACAAAGTCGCTAAGTTGGCATTATTATACTCTAACTATAGTTTTATCTATCTATATAAGGGATACGCCAGTTACATGCACATTTCCAGGGGGTACGTGAAGCATAAAAGGTTGAGAACTACTGTCCTACACTATCACCACCTTATTTCGTACAATAATCAGCATGTTTCACATATAGTTTTCAAAATACAAAATGCGATACTTAATATTTTCGTTCCTATCTTCCTATTAATTTTTACTAGACATTTGTGATTCGACTGGGGACTCGTTTTTCCGTTTGTAAAATTGTCAACGTGATTCATTTATCAGCGTGGTGTGAATGGCATATAAAGAATAACAGGCATTAAAGCATATTTCCTCTCAAGGCAGTGAAACATCTGTATATTCACAAAGGTAAACTTTCTCTATTAAACTTTTATACAAAAATATTAATATTCTATTTCTTATTACAACTCTTTTCAGGTGGTATGCCAGACATTATTCATCACAGTACCGGGAGTTACCACAACGGGTTAGTAGGGTGCTTTTCGAGCTTCATCATCGGAAAAGACTTTCACGTGCAGCTCCTCAACATGGCCGTCACAGGGATCAACATCCAACCTTGCATCTAGACTGCTCATCAGCTTCTTGATGGATTAAAGAGACTTAGTTTATCAACTGTTTGCATTGGGACCAATTTTATCAGAACTCTTCGCGACGTAAGCATCTGCAATGTCAGTTCAATTGAAGGCACGAAGAAAAGTGACTGATCATTTTTTTCCCCAGGCAGTTACAAAGCACTTGAAAACAAAAATGAAACTTAATGGCTGCTGAAATCAAAGTCAGTCCCACATGTTTGTTGTATATACAAGTTTATTCACGAATCAAATCCTTAGGTTTCAGTTTAAAGTCCTATTCTCGGAATCACATTGTTTTATCTACTTTCCGTGAGGATTCTGAATTCTCAACATATCAGCATAATCAATAAGAAACAATAGAGCTGGTTTTTGTTAATTGTTCTTCTGATGTAATCCCTTGACTACAAGAGTGATGATAATTTTCACATCATCATCCTGGAGTGCTATATCTTTGCATTTCACTTACAGGTAAGTTGAATATAAAGCGTAGGTGTAAGAAAAACCTTGTAAATATCAGTGACGTAACGTATAACGGTTACGAGACTGCGCAGTTACGCGCTTTGACGGTCTTCAAAAGTTACACCTTTTTGGAGATGTAACTTTTGTGTGGGAACTGTTGAGGGCACTGTGCAGTTTCATGACCTCTCCTATTCACATTATATCACTGGAAAATATTTAATATGAATTCTATTAACTTCTACTCAAAATTCTAAAACAATAATAATATACTGCAGACCAAGCCCCATCTAGAAAAAATAAAAAAAAAATGTGTTGTTTTTACCTGTGAGCGACACTTTTTGTCAGACAATGGGCTAAATTATCAGGTCTCAAGGACCCCGAAGGATCAGAGGAGGTTGAGGGAAGGGGCCCACTGGACAGCTGGTAGGCTTCCGTCAAGGCCATCCAGTACGTTCTTTAACGTGCGCAGGGTACGGCTATCCAACACACATGGTTCCATGGCTTAACATTCCATGTGTAGGATGGTGACTTTTCCAAGCCTATTGGTGACCTCTACTGACCGAACGTAAGGCGGGAAGTTTAGCGGAAATAAATCCCAACGCTTAGCCATGTGGGACTCGAACCTGGGAGCTGTAGATTATGATACTGGCTTGCTAACGACTGGGACACCCCCGCGCTCAAAGTTACTGAAATGGGAATAATCTCTTTACGTTTTACGTCGATCCCAAATTTAGAGGAAAAATCGTTTTGAGCTGAATGAGATAAGAACCCACCATTTCTGTTGAAACTAATTTCGAGAAATATATTGGGTTGGGTTGTTTTACCTCTGAGCGGCACTTTTTTGCACACCATGGGTTAAATGGCAAGGTCACATAGACCCCGAAGGCTCAGAGAAGGTTGGGGGAGGGGACCCACTGGAACAGCTGTTGGGAGACAGATGGGTAGCCTCCCGTCAAGGCCATCCAGCGTGTTTTTTAACGTGCACAGGGTATGGCTCTCCCGCACACGGGGCCACGGCTTAACGTCCCATCCGACGGACGGCGGCCTTTCCAAGCCCATCGGTGTCCCCTACTGACCGTGGGCAGGGCGGGGAATTTTGCGGAGATAAATCTCAACGCTGTCCCAGCTGGGACTCGAACCTGGGAACTACAGATTACGAGCCTGGCGCGCTACCGACTGAGCCACCCCCGACCCCGAGAAATATATTAAATAGCCAAAGTATCATTTACCAAATCATGTGATACAATAATGAGTCTCTCATTTATATCTGCTTACTTTAATTTTGTGGAGGATGATTTATGATTGTTTCTGAATGAGCGTTAAATATACTAGTTTCCATAAATTAAACAACGACCCTATGTTATGTCAATGGGAAAATAAACATCGAAGTATCGTAAACTAACCTTCTAAAATATTTTTTTTTATTTGAAGCAGATACAGATCTCAATCAAATGAATCAATATCTGGACTTGCAACAATATTCGTTCAATATTTGATGATTTATGGACCTTTGAATATTTAACAACAGCAATGCCAGTCTTAAGAAACTTATACCAAACTGAAGAATAGCGAAAGAATTCTTTACACAAAGTTCTAAAATACAAACTTATTTTATTAAACACTTTGATACATTTTGATATAATAGTTATTATAAAGTTTTAATTATTTTCTGAAGTCAATTTTTGCGATTGCATTGTTAAATATTCAAACTTCCATAATTCATTCGATGGCTTGGAAAGGCCGCCTAAAGGCTATCCGACGGATGGGACGTTAAGCCGTCTTGTACCCTGTGCAAAGAACACGCTGGTTAGCCTTGACGGGAGGCTACCATCTGTCTCCCAACAGCTATTCCAGTGGGTCCCCTCCCCCAACCTTCTCTAAGCCTTCGGGGTCCATGTGATTGGTGATTTAGCTCATGGTGAGCAAAAAAGCGCCTCTCAGAGGTAAAACAAACCAACCCAACCATTAATTCATTAAATAAAATAAAAATAAATACCCCCTCAAGCAGCTGCTTGCCACAAAGGTCTGACAGGAGCCTGTCAGTTTATATGCCACAGTAGGAGATCTGAGAGGATGGCAGGATATAAGCAGAAAAACAACACATACATCCATGCATGCCTTACCCGGGACTCGAACCCAGGTCACGCAGATCAGTAGCCAAGCGTGCTAACCACTCGGCCACAGCGAATATTGTTGAAAATCAAGATTTTGATATATTTGATTGAGATCAGCTATCGCATGTTTAAAAAGAAAAGAATTATAAGTTATAGAGCTTCGCGATAGATTCCTATTTACATAACACATTGCTGTTCCTTTAATTTTTGCAAACCAGTGTAATAATCGATTAATGTGGCTATATCTGAATCCTCTCCCCCCCCCCCTGGAAGGGATAGTTTTCATCTGAAGCCCTCATTTGCCTCTGACATCGATATCAGAATCTTTTTACAGTTGGAAACTTTGGTGAAATATAATTTCTCGAGAAAACAAGTTATTGTCACCAAAGAAAACATAGGACAATTGGAAATCTGAAAAGAAACACTATAATAGTCTCTCCGCAAAATTCCCCGCCTTGCCCACGGTCAGTAGGGGACACCGATGGGCTTGGTTATAGGCCGCCGTCCGTCGGATGGGACGTTAAGCCGTGGCCCCGTGTGCGAGAGAGCCATACCCTGTGCACGTTAAAGAACACGGTGGATGGCCTTGACGGGAGACTACCATCTGTCTCCCAACAGCTGTTCCAGTGGGTCCCCTCCCCCAACCTTCTCTGAGCCTTCGGGGTCCATGTGACCTGGCCATTTAGCCCATGGTGTGCAAAAAAGTGCCGCTCAGAGGTAAAACAACCCAACCCAACCTATAATAGTCAATCCAGAGTAAATACACAGATTACTGTTGATATAGAATTCAGTAAATACTTGTGTGGAAAAACCTATTGCCAAAGGTGGGGGGCGGGGGTGGCTCAGTCGGTAGCGCGCCAGGCTCGTAATCTGTAGTTCCCAGGTTCGAGTCCCAGCTGGGTCAGCGTTGAGATTTATCTCAAAATTTCCCAGCCCTGCCCACGGTCAGTAGGGGACACAGATGGGCTTGAAAAGGCCACCGTCCGTCGGATGGGACGTTAAGCCGTGGCACCGTGTGGGAGAGCCATACCCTGTGCACGTTAAAGAAAACGCTTGTATGGCCTTGACTGGAGGCTACCATCTCCCAACAGCTGTTCCAGTGGGTCCCCTCTCCCAACCTTCTCTGAGCCTTCGGGGTCCTTGTGGCCTGGCCATTTAGCCCATGGTGTACAAAAAAGTGCCGCTCAGAGGTGAAACAATCCAATCCAAGTCAAAGGTGGGGTATACGAACCCACGACTCTCTAGATACATGCCAGAGCGTTCTACCGCTAAAGCAACTATCGGACGATAATCTGTTTCCCCAATGTGACCTTTGTAACTTTCATTAAATGTGGCACACCTTGCGCCATCTCTAATCAGGAAAGGGAACTTATTGCTAATGAATCAGATGTTAATGAGGAAGTCACTCATTAAGCATTAAAATAAAAATAAATACCCTCTCAAGCAGCTGCTTGCCACAGAGGTCTGACAGGAGTCTGTCAGTTTATATGCCACAGTAGAAGATCTGAGATGATGGCGGGACCTCAGCAGAAAAACGACACAGACAGCCATGCCTTAACCGGGGCTCGAACCCAGGTCCCTTAGATCGGTAGCCAAGCGTACTAAAACACTCGGCCACGGGACGGCTAATTAAGCATTAGTAACGAAATAATAAAAAAAAAAATCCATGGTAAATACACAGAACAAACTATAATAGTCGTCTAATTTGCATGATGGAACAAAAGTCATGTTGATCAGTGAGAGGAATACAGTCGCTCAAAAAAGTATCCGAACACTACAGAATTCAGAAAAAATATCTGGCAACGATTTTTTTAGAAATTAGTGATCTGGCAACCTTCGTATTACGTGATTACAGAATTCAGGAAAAATATCTGGAGCGTGTACAGCAACTGTACACGCTCCAGTTATCGTTCACAGCAAACTGGAGCGGTTGCGGTTAATGTTCACAGCACATTGGACCGTGTGAGCTCACAAAGACCTGGATCGTGTGGGCTCACTCACGGAAATATTGAGCGTGTGCAGTTACCGTTCACAGCAAACTGGAGCGTGTGCAGTAACTGCACACGCTCCAGTTTGTCTGAACGGTAACTGGAGCGTGTAGAGTTGCTGTACACGCTCCAGATATTTTTCCTGAATTCTGTAATCACGTGACACGAAGGTTGCCAGGTCACTAATTTCTAAAAACAATCGTTGCCAGATATTTTTTCTGAATTCTGTAATCATCCATAGTGTTCGGATACTTTTTTGAGCGACTGTATGTGTTCTATCATCTTATTTTAGCGTAAAATCTACTTTTCTGTCTTTATCTGTCTTTACAGGAAAGTTCATTGAAGGCTTCATATTCTTGGCATTCATATGGGATGATCTGCTGCTCTATTATTGGGAATGAATTCGAGAAAAAATTGGACATTATTTATAAGTGCAGTGAATTGTTTTGTGTTGCAAGAACTGAATATGTCGAGAAAAACTCGAATTCAAATTATTTGGAAAATGCTTCAGATTTACGATTAAAAAAAACAGCATTTAAAATTAGGTTTTTTTTTTCACCAGAAAGTGCCTACAGACTCGGAAGAAGAAGTGCGTGCTTACGATTGAATAAGAAAAAAAATGTATGTTTTTACTTTTTTTCGATTTTTCAAAGCATAGCTTTTTTTTTGTATGATGTTCCATCTGTCACATTTTGTAAATAAAATGGAAATAATACTCTGTTGATGTTGCTTATTTACTGAGTTTGTAAATTCTGGAATATGCAATTACAGAACAAATAACTTTGTTGTATTAATATACATTTCCTTTTATACTGCCTGATAACTTTGGAATCCGTAAAAATAAAATCTAACAAAGAGTAGGAGAAACACCTATCCCCCCCCCCCACCTACACCGAAGAGCAAAAACATTATGACCACCGCGTCTTTATGCAAATCGAAGCAACTGCGGGTAAACGACGGTGCGTGTGATGGTCATGAAACGGTATAAATAACACCTGAGACTGAGCTCTGTTAATCAGTTGTGGGTTGTTTTACCTCTGAGCGGCACTTTTTTGCACACCATGGGCTAAATGGCCAGGTCACATGGACCCCGAAGGCTCAGAGAAGGTTGGGGGAGGGGACCCACTGGAACAGCTGTTGGGAGACAGATGGTAGCCTCCCGTCAAGGCCATCCAGCGTGTTCTTTAACGTGCACAGGGTATGGCTCTCCCGCACACGGGACCACGGCTTAACGTCCCATCCGACGGACGGCGGCCTTTCCAAGCCCATCGGTGTCCCCTACTGACCATGGGCAGGGCGGGGAATTTTTCAGAGATAAATCTGAACGCTGACCCAGCTGGGACTCGAACCTGGGAACTACAGATTACGAGCCTGGCGCGCTACCGTCTGAGCCACAACGCCCCTCTCTGTTAATCAGTGTTATTCTTGTTCTTCAGTTGGGAAAGACAGCGGACTTATGTGAGTTTGACAAAGGCCAAATTGTAATGGCCAGACGACTGGGTCAGAGCATTTCCGAGACTGCAAGGCTTGTAAGGTGCTCACGGTCAGCCGTGGTTTTAGTACCTTCAAAAAGTGTTCCGAGGAGGGAAAAAACACGAACCGATTGCAAGCTGTGGGTCGACCACGGATCATCAATACTAGAGGTGAGCGAAAGCTAACCCCGTATCATACAAGCCAACAGAAGGAATACTGTGGCGCAACTCGCCCGTAATTTGAATGCTGGTGACGGGAGTAATGTGTCACAACACACAGTACATCGAACCCTGCAGAAAATGGGGATGCATAGCAACAGACCACTCGAGTGCCCATGTTAACCTTGGTTCACCGTCGAAAGCGCCTACAATGGGCGTGTGAACATCAAAACTGGACCTTGAATGATTGGAAGAAGGTCTTTTTTCCGATGAATCTCGTTTCCTGTTGCACCATGTGGATGGCTGTTTACGTCTGCGTTGTTTACCTGGAGAAGTATTGGCACCAGGATGTACCGTGGGACGAAAACAAGCTGGTGGAGGAAGTGTAATGCTTTGGGAAAATGTTCTGCTGGGAAACCCTGGGTCCAGTCATTCATGTGCAGGAAATTATGACGTCTACCACCTACCTAAACATCATTGCAGACCAGTTATATCCTTTCATGGCAACGCTATTTCCCTCTAGTAGTGTCTTCTTTCAGCAGGATAATGCGCCATGACACACTGCCCGAATTGTTCGAGAATGGTTCATTGAACATGAGGAAGACTTCCAGGTATTGCCCTGGCCTCTAAATTTCCCAGGCATCAATCCAATCGAGCATTTGTGGTTTGTATTGGAACAGAATATCCAATCTACGGTGGCTCAACCACGTAACTTACAAGAGTTAAAAGATCTGCTGATAACGTGTTGGTACCAGATACCACAAGACACCTTTAGAAATCTTGTAACATCCATGCCTTGCCGGGTAAGAGCTGTTTTAGCGTCACGTGCAGGACCAACAACATATTAGGCAGGTGGTCACAATGTTTTTGAATCTTCGGTCTATATACTGAAATCAGAAGAAAAGTTACACATTCTGTACAGCAGGATATAATTTTTTTCATCAAAACTCAGCCCGCGGCAAATTATCGAACAGACCTAATCGCTGATATATGATTTGCGAATGAAAAAAAAATACAGTGCTAGTAAAAGTAACATCTGTTTTTACACCAAACATGCCTCGCGACTGTATGCACTAGTGTCCGAAAGTTAAGCTACAACCAGTGTTGTTTTTCTAAACATTTAGGCTGCAGAATGCAAAAAATGCAGCCATTGAAGAAGGGGGGGGGGGGTGGAATTCGTTGGGAGATTTGGAGAGTTCGAATCGTAATATTTCAACAATACCTATCGAAAACACACATAACTCATTTTATCTCTAAAAACAAGGAAATGTACAGTCGCTCAAAAAAATATTCGAACGCTATGGTTGATTACAGAATTCAGAAAAAATATCTGGCAAAGATTTTTTAGAAATTAGTGATCTGGCAACCTTCGTGTCACGTGATTACAGAATTCAGGAAAAATATCTGGAGCGTGTACAGCAACTGCACACGCTCAATATTTCCGTGAGTGAGCCCACACGATCTAGTATCAAAATATTATGACCACCTACAGTCGCTCAAAAAAGTATCCGAACGCTATGGTTGATTACAGAATTCAGAAAAAATATCTGGAAAAGATTTTTTAGAAATTAGTGATCTGGCAACCTTCGTGTCACGTGATTACAGAATTTAGGAAAAAATATCTGGAGCGTGTACAGCAACTGTACACGCTCCAGTTACCGTTCACAGCAAACTGGAGCGTGTGCAGTTACTGCACACGCTCCAGTTTGCTGTGAACGGTAACTGCACACGCTCAATATTTCCGTGAGTGAGCCCACACGATCTAACGTTCGTGTCACGTGACACGAAGGTTGCCAGATCACTAATTTCCAAAAAAAATCGTTATTTGATATTTTTTCTGAATTCTGTAATCAACCATAGTGTTCGGATATTTTTTTGAGCGACTGTATCTTAAAATTTTTTTTAACCACCCTGGGGTCAACTGATTGTTGCCAATGCCAATCTTATAACCTTTACATTCCACCCCAAAAAATTTAGAATTTTTAGCATAAATGCATTTTAATATTCGTTCGAATTTTTTTCCATTTTCACACCTGTAAAGGGAGCAACTATAATTTTTGAGAGAGTCGGGATGGACTCTTTTTTTTATTATTTCTTTAATACTCTATCATTGTTACCGATACAAATGTCATGACCTCATATTCCACTACCAAAATTGGCCCCGTGTGCGGGAGAGCCATACCCTATTCACGTTAAAGAACACGCTGGATGGCCTTGACCTAAGTCAAGGCCTAAGTCCAGCCTGGTCCAACTGTCTCCCAACTGTCCCCAGCGTGGTCCATCTGTCTCCCAACAGCTGTTCCAGTGGGTTCCATCCCCCAACCTTCTCTGAGCCTTCGGGGTCCATGTGACGTGGCCATTTAGCCCATGGTGTGCAAAAAAGTGCCGCTCAGAGGTAAATAACCCAACGTTGAAGAACACGCTGGATGGCCTTGACGGGAGGCTACCATCTGTCTCCCAACAGCTGTTCCAGTGGGTCCCCTCCCCCAACCTTCTCTGAGCCTTCGGGGTCCATGTGACCTGGCCATTTAGCCCATGGTGTGCAAAAAAGTGCCGCTCAGAGGTAAACAACCCAACGTTGAAGAACACGCTGGATGGCCTTGACGGGAGGCTACCATCTGTCTCCCAACAGCTGTTCCAGTGGGTCCCCTCCCCCAACCTTCTCTGAGCCTTCGGGGTCCATGTGACCTGGCCATTTAGCCCATGGTGTGGAAAAAAGTGCCGCTCAGAAGTAAACAAACCAACGTTGAAGAACACGCTGGATGGCCTTGAAGGGAGGTTACCATCTGTCTCCCAACAGCTGTTCCAGTGGGTCCCCTCCCCCAACCTTCTCTGAGCATTCGGGGTCCATGTGACCTGGCCATTTAGCCCATGGTGTGCAAAAAAGTGCCGCTCAGAGGTAAACAACCCAACGTTGAAGAACACGCTGGATGGCCTTGACGGGAGGCTACCATCTGTCTCCCAACAGCTATTCCAGTGGGTCCCCTCCCCCAACCTTCTCTGAGCCGTCGGGGTCCATGTGACCTGGCCATTTAGCCCATGGTGTGCAAAAAAGTGCCGCTCAGAGGTAAAACAACCCAACCCGACCCACCACCAAAATTCCAATTTTCTTAGATAGATAATGTATATGTTACCGCTAAAGCTCGAAAGCCGTTAATGTGCACATTACCTAGCTAATCTGCAGATTAACTGATTTGCTCCGTTAACGTGCGGAATCAAGAGTTTTCCGTATTTTACCTAGGTAATGTGCACATTAACGGCTTCCGTATCGTTAAAGTTCAAAAGTTTGTTTCTCTCATAGTGGTGAATCTCTTGAATATGAATCTTCGTGTCACGTGATTCACTCGTCCGCATTATAAAAAACGCCCCGGATGAGCGGAGGCCAAGTGAGAACGAATCGGTAAAGTGATTCATTCTTGATAACGAATCACTAAAATGATTCGTTCTCACTTGGCCTGCTCATTTTGGGGGCGTTTTTTATAATTCGGACGACTGATTCATGTTGACAGAGGGATGACCCTGGTTTCAACTCTACTCTCGGACACTAGATAAATAACATTATGTTAATTTAAGCGTACAGAAACGTTCCTGTTGTTCCAGCAAAGATCTTATTTTCACTTTAACGAGTGCCTTGTAGGTAATGTGCAGATTATCCAGGTAATTTGCAGATTACCTAGGTAATTTGCAGATTACCTAGGTAATTTGAGAAATGAAACAATTTTCCGCACGTTAACGGATCACCCTAGTTAATCTGCACAATACCTATATAATCTGTAGAATAACTGATTTCTGCACTTTAGCGGTAACACATATGCTATTAAAGACCTCAAGGGATGAGGTTTATAAACGAAATGTGAATTCAATGGAAATTTACCGCTGATTCCAAGAAACTCACGTGAAAGCAATTCTGGTTGATACGGATCAGATAGTCTGCTTTCCAACGTTAAGTTTTACCACTGAGCCAGCGTTGAGATTATCTCATCTAAACCCCACCCTGCCCTCGGTCAGTAGGGGCAGCCGTCCGTCGGATATGACGTTAAACCGTGGTCCGTGTGCGGGAGAGCCATACCCTGTGCACGTTAAAGAAGACGCTGGATGGCCTTGACAGGAGGCTACCATCTGTCTCCTAACAGCTGTCTAGTGAAGAGGTTCTCAACGTGGGGTACGTTGTAAAAGTTTTTGGGGTACGCCGTGAGAGCTCAAAAGTCGCTAGATCTAGTAACAAAGTCGCTAAGTTGGCATTATTATACTATAGCTAAAGTTTTACCTATCTATATAAGGGGTACGCCAGTTACATACACACTTCCAGGGGGTACGTGAAGCATAAAAGGTTCAGAACCACTAATCTAGTGGGTCATGATTATTCAAACTTTCTCTAAGCCTTTGGGGTCCTTGTGATCTGCCCATTTAGTCCGTTGTGTGAAAAAAAACTGGCGCTCAGAGGAAAAATAACCCAAACTTTAATTTTTGTGCTCTTGCGATTAAGTGGCATGCATAAATGATGGCTGCCATAAAACACCAATCAACTGAAACGGTTCTTTCGAATTTGTTGATCGTCAATGCGAAAGCAATACTCAATGAGTTGGGTTGGGTTGTTTTACCTCTGAGCGGCACTTTTTTTCCACACAATGGGCTAAATGATCAGGTCACAAGGACCCTGAAGGCTCAGAGAAGGTTGGGGACCAAGGGAACAGCTGTTGGAAGACAGATGGTAGCCTCCCGTCAAGGCCATCTAGCGTGTTCTTTAACATGCACAGGGTATGGCTCTCCCTCACACGGGGCCACGGCTTAACGTCCCATCCGACGGACGGCAGCCTTTCCAAGCCCATCGGTGTCCCCTATTGACCGTGGGCAGGGCGGGGAATTTTGCGGAGATAAATCTCAACGCTGACCTAGCTGGGACTCGAACCTGGGAACTACAGATTACGAGCCTGGCACCCCTGTGTGCAGGACAGTCAAATTAGTTCTTCCATGTCCACCTCATCAAATCATTCCCGCATGGTCCTCGCTTTGTGGACGGGGCATTGTCCTGTTGGTACAGGAAAGGGTCTTCACCGAACTGTTACCATAAAGTTGGGAGCATAGAATTGTGGAGAATGTCATTATAGGCCGCGGCGTTCAGAGTCCCATTCACCCAGCCCAAACCATGAAAAACAATTCCAGATCATGATGCCTCCTCCATCAAATTTCGCAGTTGGCACAACACAGTCAAGTAGCGTTTACCTGGCATCCTCCACACCCAGACTCGTCCGTCAGACTGCCAAATGGTAAAGTGTGATTTATCACTCCAGAGAACGGAGCTTCGCTGCTCAAGAGTCTACTGGTGCAGTGCGTTACACCACTCCAACAGATGCTTGTCATTGATCTTGTTGATATTAGGCTTGTGTGCAGCTGCTTGGCCATGGAAATCCATTTCTTGCAGCTCCCGACGTACTGTTATGGTGCTGGCGTTGTTTCCAGAGGCTTGACGAACTGTTATGGTGCTGGCGTTGTTTCCAGAGGCTTGACGAACTGTTTATGGTGCTGGCGTTGTTTCCAGAGGCTTTTCGGAACTCTGTGGTGAGTGTTGCAACTGAGGACAGAGAGTGGTGCGGCAAAATTGTCTGAGAATTTCATCATTGAGAGACAATTTTGTCCTACCACCTGCATCAGCACTTGATGGTCCCGCTCTGACATTTTACGACGCCTACAAAGTCGTGATTTCATTGCTGTTATTCCTAGGCGTTTCCACTTCACTAATAACATCCCCCGAGAGGGAACCATCTTGACGTGGTGGTGATGGTGGAGGGTCTTGAGGGCCCATCCAGGTCGTAGGCTTTGCTGACCAGTTTGGGACCCAGTTGGACAGGTTAAGACCTCAAACTTAGGGTAGTTGTCAAGGGCCCTGCTGACTGACTTGCTCCGTTAGGTCAGACAGGGCCTCAATAATTTGGCTGGACTAAGAGTTCCCACCACGGGAGCTGAGTCAACTTGGATCTACATATCCTTGTTTGTGGCTAATTGTGGAATAGACTAAAATCCAAGTTTTGCAGCGGCAACGCCATGGGTTGAGCTTTACTTCTATAGTACTGTTCACCCTAGACTGTCGTGGGCAGTGCATTTACCTATATGGTATTGTATGTCCCCGACTTTTAAATAGTGGTCAAAGTGGCATTATCCCTATACTGGTAGTGCTTCAGGCAGAACCAGTGGGTCTTGTCTCTTAGTATACTTAGTATAATTCACAATACACCCACTTACAGTTGATTGGGGGCAGCTTCAGCAGGGCCGAAATATACCGAACTGATTTATTGCTAATGTGGCATCCTATGGGTTGGGTTGTTTTACCTCTGAGCGGCACTTTTTTGCACATCATGGGCTAAATGGCCAGGTCACATGGACCCCGTAGGCTCAGAGAATGTTGGGGGAGGGGACCCACTGGAACAGCTGTTGGGAGACAGATGGTAGCTTCCCGTCAAGGCCATCCAGCTTGTTCTTTAACGTGCACAGGGTATGGCTCTCCCGCACACGGAGCCACGGCTTAACATCCCATCCGACGGATGGCGGCCTTTCCAAGCCCATCGGTGTCCCCTACTGACCGTGGGCAGTGCAGGGAATTTTGCGGAGATAAATCTCAACGCTGACCCAGCTGGGACTCGAACTGGGAACTGCAGATTATGAGCCTGGCGCACTACCAACTGAGCCACCCCCGCTCATTGGCGTCCTATGACCATGCCGTGGTAAAAATTTCCTGAGCTCTGACGTGTACAGCCCATTCTCCTGTTCATGCATATCAATGAGGTTTGCCAGGACATGTGCGTCCTTTTATACGTCTGGGCCATAGCTGTGACGTATATAGGCTAAGCCACTACTCAGAAGGGGTGTCCGGATACTTTTAATCAGATAGTGTGTCTGTACATTTATGAAGATGAACAAAGTATTTACATATTTGCCTATGAAGCGATATTTATAACCCAAAAGCAATAAATCATCTAGGTTAAAATAGGGAGTATTAAGTTTTATCTTTAAAGCAATAATGAATATACAGGGTGTCCCTGAATTCATGGTCCAAACGTGAAGGGATGTTAGTACACACCGAACCCACCAAAATTCGTCATAGAAAATGCTGCCGCAAATGCAGCCCGGTGCCGGTAGGGGGCGCAGACGAGGTGGCACGGCTTAAAAGTGCTGGATCGTCCAAACCCCATTATTCTCAGCCGCCGATGTGCACGACAAGCCTGGTGTTTACGAGCAGGTACGCCGATCACTACTCCGCCGTTGTGCCGTCTGTATCAACTTTGGTGGGCGGACGTTGGAGCATTTGTTGTTATGATCTCCAAAAAATCTCACTCTGGAAACCTCTTTGTCTGTCCTTCATTTCCCACTCCTCACTGCGTTTGCGGACGCATATTCTATGACGAATATTGGTGGATTCGGTGTGTACCACCATCCTCTCACGTTGGGCCATGAATTCAGGGACACCCTGTATATAGATTTAGTTTCTTGAGACAAAAAATGGCAGTAGCTAAATTTAAATCATTGTAAAATAGCGAGAAAGTGCTCTACATCGCTAATATTTTTAAGGTAAATTCTTTACTACACACTAAAACATTCGATCCATTTCGTATATATATAAAGCCATTATCTTACAACGCTAATTTTCCTTCCTTCTTGCTACTTTGTTGTTTATTTTTACAGTTTCTAAATATCTCTTGCTATTATGCCCGATAACTAGAAGCAAGTGTCAGCTTGGCTAGAAACTCCACAGAAAGTTAATTAAGGCAGGCGGTGTATGTAGGCTTTCATGCTTTGCGTCTTTAGCTGCAGGTAATTGTATCTCATAATCTCTTATCTTTCTTCTACACATATCACTTCGTCTGAAAAGAGATGCATTAAAAGGCCGTGAGGAAATAACACTTAACTGGTATTATAAAGATAACAACCCACTATTATTTATTCACGAGCAAATAGGAACATTAATCTTCGATGATTTTTTTCCCTTGGGATGAAGAGATCTTATGTTAACTAAAAAGCTTCTCAGTTTAATGCAATATTTGTAAATAAAAGTGATCATCTTATAATTTGAATAAATGGATAGGCAGTTTGGAGGATCTCAGTGTTTGTCTTTAGAAACAAATATGAAGTTATGTTTAGGATTATTGCATTGGCGAAAAGTACAAGACAACTGCATTGTTTTTTTAAAAAAAATAAGTATACTTTTGTCCTAAGAATCCTAAATTAACATGTAGTCTATTTCGGAAATCGCAAATCTTTTAAATTCTCTCTGGATATCACAAAATTGACTTTTAACCTCTTCTTTGGACAACGAAAAGTATCCTCTTAATCTTCTACTTAATATGACTCAGAAATCCACTGGACAACTGTTAGAAGATTGGATTATTTTACCTCTGAGGGCACTTTTATGCACACCATGGCCTAAATGTAAAATAGCGAGATCTGGCCATTTTAGCCATGGTGTGCATAAAAGTGCCCTCTTTTACCTCTGAGGGCACTTTTATGCACACCATGGCCTAAATGGCCTGATCATAAGGACCCCGAAGGCTGAGAGAAGGTTGGGGGAGGGGACCCAATGGAACAGCTGTTGGGAGACAGATGGTATCCTCCCATCAAGACCATCCAGCGTGTTCTTTAACGTGCACAGGTTATGGCTCTCCTGCACACTTAACGGCTTAACGTCCCATCCGACGGACGGCGGCATTTCCAAGTCTATCGGTGTCCCCTACTGATCGTGGGCAAGTCGATGAATTTTGCGGAGATAAATCTTAACGCTGACCCAGCTGGGACTCAACCTGGGAACTGCAGATTACGAGCCTGGTGCGACCGACTGAGCCATCCCCGTTCCAATTATTAGAAGACAGATGGTAGAGGGCCTCCTGTCAAGCCTATCCAGTATGTTCTTTGGAGTGCACAGGGTAAGGCTCTCCCGCAGACAGGTGAACAGGGTATGGCTCTCTTCGCATGGTTTAATATCCCATATGATGGACGACGGTTTTTTCGAGCCCATCGGTGTCCTCTGCTAACCGAGGTCACCGATGGGACCGAGGCGGAAAGTTTCGTGGAGATAAATCTTAACGCTCGCCCAGGTGGGGCTAGACCTGGAAACTGCATATTGCGAGTACAATGCACATTTCTCTGTTACATTAATAACATTTTATATCTCAGCAATTCATAATAACAACATTTTTCAATAATGTTATGCTTTAGGTCAACGTGGACATAGAGGGAAATTATCTTGAACGGGCTGGGAATCGAACCCACTATTTCTTGATGACATGTCAAATGCTCTGACCTTTGAGGAACTGGCTGGTGTAGATTACGAGCTTGGCTGTGGCCTGGAGCGATACCGACTGGTAGGGAGGTGGGTAAAATCTAATAATGGCTAAATGACCAGGTCACAAGGACCCCGAGAGCTCAGAGAAGGTTAGGGGGAAACCCATTGTACAGCTGTTAGGAAACAGATGGTAGCCTTCCGTCATGACCATCCAGAGTGTTCTTTAACAAAAGGTGAGTTTGGTTAACGTACACAAGGTATGACTCTCTTGCACATAGAGCCCGGCACTCTACCGTCTGAGCCATTCCCGTCCCCGGGTGGGGGGGGGGAAGGCTATGAAAAATTGTCATGCGAATATGAACTAAGAATTAATTTATCGAACACGAAAACAACTGTAGAGAATTACAGTCGCTCAAAAAAGTATCCGAACACTATGGTTGATCACAGAATTCAGAAAAAAATATCTGGCAACAATTTTTTTAGAAATTACTGATCTGGCAACTTCGTGTCACGTGACACGAAGTTGCCAGATCACTAATTTCTAAAAAAATCGTTGCCAGATATTTTTTTCTGAATTCTGTGATCAACCATAGTGTTCGGATACTTTTTTGAGCGACTGTACTGGCCTCATTTCCAATCCACAAAATGAAAAAACTGTTTCCAAAGGAAAAAAAATAACCACGAGAATTGTCCATTTCCTTGCTTTGTTCGCTTACTCAATTCGTTGTTGTAAAAGACATTGGACTCATCCTCGGTGTGAGTTTCGATCGAAGATTCGTCTGGGAGATGTCTCTGCCGAGAGCAGAAGTAAATGGCAGATACTAGGTTCGTTGTTGCCTGTTGTCAGATGATTCTGATAAATGACACTGATGTCTCTCTTTCCCTCTGTTCGATCACTTCTGGTGTCTGCAGACAAGATGTGGTTATCGATCCAGTTATTTGTAGTGGCGGCTGACACTTGCTACGAAGTAAATAGAGAAAACCACCACTATGATAGGGTGATTTTCTTTGATAACACTGGATAACAAATTTTCATAAAAGAATGCCTCTGAGATAAAAGTAGCTATTTCTTAAACATTTTAAGGTGCTGAACTCGAATATGACAATAAAAATTCAAAATTGGCTACTCTTTCTGAGATATTCGCAAGAGTTTCTTATATAATAGAGTAATACGTACATATGACATGTATCTGTAAAACTCCGCTTCTACTTCTGACGTCGCTTTGTTCGTCGCTTGTACAGCTTCTCAGGATCATCTCTGGCGAGCGTCCAACAGTAGTCAACCAACATTGAAGTGGACCAGTTTCCCTGTTATCTTTCTCCATCGTTGCAATGTCCTCGTGAAAACGTTCACCGTGCTCATCACTAACGTGCTCATCACATAACTAACTTTCGGGGAAGAAATCTAAGTGGGAATGGAGAAAGTGGATCTTTAAGGACATATTGCAGCCACGTTTATGATACAGAGACAACATGTCCTAAATCAGTTTCTTGTAGTTGTCTGCCCTGACATTCCCGAGGAATTTAGTTAACACCAGACGAAACGCGTCCCAACTTTTTCTCGTCACCCTGAAGCAGGTTGTCGAACATCTGGTCTCTGAACAGCTCACGGACCTGAGGACCCACAAAAATTCCCTCTTTAATTTTCGCTTAGCTGAGTCGAGGGAATTTGTCAGCATAATACTTGAAAGCTGATGCAGTCCGGTCCAAGGCTTTTACCAAGTTTTTCATCACACAGAGTTTAATGTGTAGAGACGGTAGCAGGATTTTGTGCGTTTCTGCCAGTGCTGGAGGTTCTACATTCTTCTCTCCGACCTTCAGAGATATCCTCTGAAGCCAGTTTCTCTTCACGTAGTGCAAAGTCTTTGCTCGGCTGTCCCATTCACATAAAAAACAGCAGTACTTATATCCCAGTTGCTGGCCCATCAACAGAGCCACTACCTTTAAGTCACAACAGAGATGCCAGCCACACTTGCTATATTGAGGACAGTTCAACAGCTGTTTTAGGTTGTCGTAGGTTTTTTTCATGTAGACAGCGTGTCCGACCGAAATAGATGGAAATCGATTTCCATTATGCAGCAACATCGCCTTGAGACTCAATTTCGCGGAGTCTATGAATAGTCGTCATTCTTGAGGGTCATGTTTGATTCCGAGGGCATTCATCAGATCATCTACATCGGAGCAGAACACAAGGTCATCTTCCTTTCAGAAGTAAGGCGCAAACTGCTCATGACGAGTTCGAAATGAAGTCACTCAGATATTTCCTTGAAAATTTCATTAATATTTGATCCAAGTAACTCTGCTTTGTCCTTGGACAGCTCCAGATCGCGAACAAGATCGTGCATTTCTTCTTCAGTGGGAATGTGTGGTGCAGATGACGCACTGTGGCAGACGTATCGATCATCATTAGACACTGAAGGTTGCAGATAACCCGATGCCGGTTCGCCTCCCTCCTCATCGTCTGAATCGATGGAAAATTCTTTTGGAAGTTCGGGAAACCGAAGGAAGGGGGGGGGGGGGGCTTTGGGAAGTTTAGGAGGCCTTCGCCGTGCGGAACTGGTCGGGGAGCAGATTGCATATTCCGGTACGCTATTGTCCACTTCTTTTCTCTTGTGATGCCTCCAGAAACAGGTGGAACAAGGCAGAAGTAGCAGTCATTTGTATGATTGCTTGGCTCTCTCCAAACCATAGGAACAGCAAACGGCATCGCCACTTTTTCGCCTTTCAGCTGCTTTGAAAGATTTCTTGCAGACGTTCTGCAGCATATGTGTGGGATCCAGGCCTTGTCCTGGTCCCCGATCTTGCATCCAAAATAAAACTCATACGCTACTTTCACTATTGGAATGATGGCCCTTTTCTGGCTCCAAAACGTCATTTCCCCACAAATGTAACAAAATGTATCTGCACTATTAACACAGTTACGAGGCATCACTACTGCTGGATTAAAACTGCAAGGATCACTTGTGTTGTGCTTATGACTCAGGGGTAAACGGAAGTCGCCACTCAAAAAACTTGCACACCCTACGAGACATCACTTACAACTAACGATTACATCATCTTTTGTCTGTGATCGTAAAGCCGCGATGTTATGATTCAGCTACATTGCATCAGCAAATGATGCAATATCTCGGGGGGGTTGTGTGTATGGCGAGCTAATGCAATACAACGCAATACGTTGCAATCTGGAGTTTAAAATACAGTGTTGCGAAATGGTTACCTATGTACTCAATGCGGACTGAGTCGTTTATACATGACCATCTCTGTCTCTCTCTGTCAGAGCCAATCGACAAATTTTATTGTCATTTTCGTGTTCAGCACCTCGAATTAATTAAGATTGGCTATTTTCATTTCTAAACCTTTTTTTGTGTTGCCCAGTGTAATACTTCTAGGTTGACTATGATAATATTTCCCATAAAGATAGGGCGATGGTCAGCTCAGTCGTTTCGAATCCCCCCTGTGCAAGCGTTCAGATTTATCTCCGGAAAACTCTCCGCATGCCCTCGGTTAGTAGAGGAGACCGATAGTCTTAAAAAGGCTGCCATCCATCATATTGGACGTCAAGCCGTGGCTCCGTGTGCAGGAGAGTCATATTCTCTGCACGTTAATGAACACTGGTTTTAACTAACAGGAATACACTCCAAACGCAATTAGATTAAACAAATTCGATAATGTAATCGTTAAAAGTACATAAACAAATCTCTCTTTGTTGATAAAACCGGGGGCGGGGGTGGCTCAGTCGGTTGCGCGCCAGGCTCGTAATCTGCAGTTCCAAGGTTCGAGTACCAGCTGGGTCAGCGTTGAGACTTATCTCTGTAAACTCCATGCCTTGCCCACGGTCAGTACGGGACACAGATGGGCTTGGAAAGACCGCCGTACTTCGGATGGGACGTTAAGCCGTGGTCCGTGTGCGGGAGAGCCATACCCTGTGCACGTTAAAGAACACGCTGGATGGCCTTGACGGGAGGGTTGGGTTGTTTTACCTCTGAGCGGCACTTTTTTGCACACCATGGGCTAAATGGCCAGGTCACAAGAACTCCGAAGGCTGAGAGAAGGTTTGGGGAGGGGGCCCACTGGAACAGCTTTTGGGAGACTGATGATAGCCACCCGTCAAGGCCATCCAGCGTGTTCTTTAACGTGCACATGGTATGGCTCTCCCGCACACAGCACAAGGCTTAACATCCCATCCGACGGACGGTGGCTTTTCCAAGTCCATTGGTGTCCCTTACTGACTGTGGGCAGGGCGGGGAAATTTGCGGAGATAAATCTCAACGCTGACCCAGTTGAGATTCGAACCTGGGAAGTACAGATTACGAGCCTGGCGCGCTACCCACTGAGCAACACCGCCCCTTTCCCAACCCCCTGGCCAGTTAGCCCATGGTGTGCAAAAAAAGTGCCGCTCAGAGGTAAAACAACCCAACCCAACCCTTAGATGGATTGTTTCTTGCATGTATTGGCTGCAGAGCGACACGTGCTGTGACCCAATGGCATGGCAAAACGTTATTGGATGAATGGCGGCATGTCCTGTTTGATCAGAACTCTGACTTGATTACTCTACAGAGTCATATTGATGCGGTGCGAGAATGAGGCACGTGTGCAAGGATCAGCCTTGTGTCAACACAAATCGCGAAAACGGGAATGTCATGTAAGAGGTTGGAGAATATTGTGCTGTAATAGCAAACAGGTTGTTTACGTCAGCTCATGACATTTACTCTAACAATGGGAATAGATGCCAGTCTCTGGAAGGCATTCGATGGTAGTGAGGGTTAAATATTTCAGTGAAGTAATTATGAGTTCAACACTGTCAGCTAAATTTTAAGCTGTATTAAGGTTGAAATATTTGAATAACTTAATGTAATGTTAAATGAATGCTTAATTTCAAATACGGGGCGAGGGTGGCTCAGTCGGTGGCGTGCCAGTCTCGTAATCTGCAGTTACTAGGTTCGAGTCCCATCTGGGTAAACATTGAGATTTATCTTCGCAAAACTCCCCTCCCTGTCCACGGTCAGTAGGGATCACCAATGGGCTTGGAAAAGCCGCCGTCCGTCGGATGGGATGTTAAGCTTTGTCCTCTGTGCGGGAGAGCCATACCATGTGCACGTTAAAGAACACGCTGGATGGCCATGACGGGAGGCTACCATCTGTCTCCCAACTGCTGTTCCAGTACGTCCCCTCTTCCAACCATCTCTGAGCCTTCGGAGTCCTTGTGACCTGGCTATTTAGCCCATTGTGTGTAAAAAAAAGTGCCGCTCAGAGGTAAAACAACCCAACAACACAACCCTCCCCCAACCTTATCTGAGCCTTCAGGGTCTTTGTGACCTGGCCATTTAGGCCATTGTTTGCAAAAAAGTGCCACTCTGAGGTAAAACGACCCAACCCAGAGAATGTATACTTCTATAATTTTGTTCCTTCAATGATTGTTCCGATATTTTGGCAGATTCAAATACCGCCGTCCGTCGGATGGGACGTAAAGCCCTGGCGCCGTGTGCGGGAGAGACATACCTACTGCACGTTAAAGAGCATTCTAGATTTCATTGACGGGAGGTTACCATCCTGTCCCCTAACAGTTGTCCAGTGGGTCCCCTTCCTCCAACTCTCTCTTAGCCCTAACGAGCGCTACTGATGAAAAATAAATGAAATGCTTTCAGCAAAAAAAAAGTAAGTATATAGGACAAGAAGTCCAACTTCTGTAAAACGAATTCTCATTAAAATAATTTATTTTAATAAATTTATATTGCTTATATTTCATTTCGAACTTTTTAGCGTTTATTATACATATGTACTTTACTGATTTCCGTCTTTCCGTCTTTACAGTTTTCTATGAGGCCATTCAGCTAAAATGCTTGTCCAGGCTGGCTCCAGTGTAAACAACACTGGCGAGCGCTGAAGTAAACTGTTGCACCTTGGAAAAAAGGGGGGCGTCGGAGCAGTGGGGATTCGAACCTGGGAACATTAGTTTGCGAGCCTGGCGCGCTACCGACTGAGTCAATATCCGCTTATGATACCGTAAGAAACATCGAGATATTATATTATAGTGTAATGCTGGGTTGTTTTATCTCTGAGCAGCACTTTTTTGCACACCATGGGCTAAATGGCCAGGTCACAAGGACCCCGAAGGCTCAGAGAAGGTTGGGGGAGGAGACCCACTGGAACAGCTGTTGGGAGACAGATGGTAGCTTCCCGTCAAGGCCATCCAGCGTGTTCTTTAACGTTGGATTGTTTTACCTCTGAGCGGCACTTTTTTGCACACCATAGGCTAAATGGTCAGGTCACATGGACCACGAAAGCTCAGAGAAGGTTGGGGGAGGGGACCCACTGGAACAGCTGTGGGAGATAGATGGTATCTTCTCGTCAAGGCCATCCAATGTGTTTTTACCGTGCACAGAGTATGCCGCACACGGACCACGGCTTAACGTCCCATCCGATGGACGGTGGCCTTTCCAAGCACATCGGTGTTTATAGTGTAATGTTGCCCAGTTTTAAACTTCAAGCTAACAGAGCTGTTATGTCCTAAAAGAGACTTGTCACAAATAGAGAAAAAAATACGTAAAAGGCTAAAGGAGCCACATCCAATAATATACTTCGGAACTAAGAGCAAATCTCTTTTTTATCCTTACCTACCGTGGCAGACATAACTTATATCTTCCTTGGGAATGCAGCTCAGAATGTCGGAGATGTCTTAGTGACTCCATCAAGATGGCTACGTCAATTCTTTGCATTTCCACGGAGCGTTAGATTCTTTTGTTCCAGAAACATCCACATGTGACAGAACCAAAAGTATTGCCAATTGGTTGTGCATTTTGATGCGTTTGCAGCACTCCCTAGAATACGAATTACTCCTTTAGAGAGAAGTAGCTAGTGGCGACAAACTCTTTTGTAATTCACCTTCAAACACGCTTCTGTTTTTCTGGGTGTTGACTGCTGGCCTCCCTAATGTGCTTTGTAACTCGAAGAAAAGTAATGGGCCTCTCCAGACGAATAAAAGTTGTTGTTGCAAAAATTACTGTCTCATTCTGTAGTCAGTCTGTCAAAGTTCTATACTTCGGCAAGGAAAATTGGAGTTCCTGCAACTTTGGTACAAGAATCGGAAGAAACGAAAAAAAAAGGCAGAATTGTTGATATCTTTGTGCGACTGTGTTCATCTTATTGTGTAGAATGTAAAGCTAGAAGTAGCGAGTCAGGCGTGTGTTAGAAGTTCACCTATTTCAAGAATGGCTTCTCAACATGCCCAAGGTGAGAAAAAAAGATAACTGTAGACATATCGTAGGTGTGACAAGGGACAAGGTTTGCGTACCCTCGGTGAAAAAAATAAGAGAACTGTATAAGTATTCCATCAGTGACAAAAAGAGCAATAGATAGGCATCCGTGTGGAAGAAAAATGCAGAGGTAAGCAGTTCTTGGCGGGAAAAGATGCAGTATAAGTACACTCTACACGAGAAAACGGCATCAATAGAAGTGCTCTCGGTGAGAAAAGATGCAGAGAAAACATGCTCTCGGTGAGAAAAGATTCAGAGAAAACATGCTCTCGGTGAGAAAAGATTCAGAGAAAACATGCTCTCGGTGAGAAAATATGCAGAGAAAACATGCTCTAGGTGTAAAATGATTCAGAGAAAATATGCACTCCTTAAGAAAATTTTCAGAGAAAACATTCTCTCGGTGAGAAAAGATGCAGAGAAAACATGCCCTCAGGGACAAAAGATGCATACATAATACACTCTCCATGAGAAAAGGTCATCAATAGGAGTACTCTCGGCAAGAAAAGATTCAGAGAAAAGTTGCAGAAAAAAAAACATGCTCGCCGTAAGAAAAGATTCAGAGAAAACATGCTCTCGGTGATAAAAGATTCAGAGAAAACATGCTCTCGGTGATAAAAGATTCAGAGAAAACATGCTCTCGGTGAGAAATGATTCAGAGAAAATATTCACTCCTTAAGAAAATTTTCAGAGAAAACATTCTCTCGGTGAGAAAAGATGCAGAGAAAACATGCCCTCAGGGAGAAAAGATGCATACATAATACACTCTCCATGAGAAAAGGTCATCAATAGGAGTACTCTCGGCAAGAAAAGATTCAGAGAAAAGTTGCAGAAAAAAAAACATGATCGCCGTAAGAAAAGATTCAGAGAAAACATGCTCTCGGTGATAAAAGATCCAGAGAAAACATGCTCTCGGTGAGAAATGATTCAGAGAAAATATTCACTCCTTAAGAAAATTTTCAGAGAAAACATTCTCTCGGTGAGAAAAGATGCAGAGAAAACATGCCCTCAGGGAGAAAAGATGCATACATAATACACTCTCCATGAGAAAAGGTCATCAATAGGAGTACTCTCGGCAAGAAAAGATTCAGAGAAAAGTTGCAGAAAAAAAAACATGCTCGCCGTAAGAAAAGATTCAGAGAAAACATGCTCTCGGTGATAAAAGATTCAGAGAAAACATGCTCTCGGTGATAAAAGATTCAGAGAAAACATGCTCTCGGTGAGAAATGATTCAGAGAAAATATTCACTCCTTAAGAAAATTTTCAGAGAAAACATTCTCTCGGTGAGAAAAGATGCAGAGAAAACATGCCCTCAGGGAGAAAAGATGCATACATAATACACTCTCCATGAGAAAAGGTCATCAATAGGAGTACTCTCGGCAAGAAAAGATTCAGAGAAAAGTTGCAGAAAAAAAAAACATGATCGCCGTAAGAAAAGATTCAGAGAAAACATGCTCTCGGTGATAAAAGATTCAGAGAAAACATGCTCTCGGTGATAAAAGATTCAGAGAAAACATGCTCTCGGTGAGAAATGATTCAGAGAAAATATTCACTCCTTAAGAAAATTTTCAGAGAAAACATTCTCTCGGTGAGAAAAGATGCAGAGAAAACATGCCCTCAGGGAGAAAAGATGCATACATAATACACTCTCCATGAGAAAAGGTCATCAATAGGAGTACTCTCGGCAAGAAAAGATTCAGAGAAAAGTTGCAGAAAAAAAAACATGCTCGCCGTAAGAAAAGATTCAGAGAAAACATGCTCTCGGTGATAAAAGATTCAGAGAAAACATGCTCTCGGTGATAAAAGATTCAGAGAAAACATGCTCTCGGTGAGAAATGATTCAGAGAAAATATTCACTCCTTAAGAAAATTTTCAGAGAAAACATTCTCTCGGTGAGAAAAGATGCAGAGAAAACATGCCCTCAGGGAGAAAAGATGCATACATAATACACTCTCCATGAGAAAAGGTCATCAATAGGAGTACTCTCGGCAAGAAAAGATTCAGAGAAAAGTTGCAGAAAAAAAAACATGCTCGCCGTAAGAAAAGATTCAGAGAAAACATGCTCTCGGTGATAAAAGATTCAGAGAAAACATGCTCTCGGTGAGAAATGATTCAGAGAAAATATTCACTCCTTAAGAAAATTTTCAGAGAAAACATTCTCTCGGTGAGAAAAGATGCAGAGAAAACATGCCCTCAGGGAGAAAAGATGCATACATAATACACTCTCCATGAGAAAAGGTCATCAATAGGAGTACTCTCGGCAAGAAAAGATTCAGAGAAAAGTTGCAGAAAAAAAAACATGCTCGCCGTAAGAAAAGATTCAGAGAAAACATGCTCTCGGTGAGAAAAGATGCAGAGAAAACATGCTCTCGGTGAGAAATGATTCAGAGAAAATATGCACTCCTTAAGAAAATTTTCAGAGAAAACATTCTCTCGGTGAGAAAAGATGCAGAGAAAACATGCCCTCAGGGAGAAAAGATGCATACATAATACACTCTCCATGAGAAAAGGCCATCAATAGAAGTACTCTCGGCAAGAAAAGATTCAGAGAAAAGTTGCAGAAAAAAAACATGCTCGCCGTAAGAAAAGATTCAGAGAAAACATGCTCTAGGTGAGAAAAGATTCAGAGAAAATATGCACTCCGTAAGAAATTTTGCAGAGAAAACATTCTCTCGGTGAGAAAAGATGCAGAGAAAACATGCTCTCCGTAAGAAGAGATTAAGAGAAAACATACTCTCGGTTAGAAAAGATGCAGAGAAAACATCCTGTCGGTCAGAAGAAATGCAAATAGAAGTATTTTTTTTAAATGCAGGTATAAGCATTACCTCGAGGATAAAATACTCTGACATACGCCTACTTTCTATTTATATATATAGAAAATATTCAAAGCATAGCTCGATGAGATAATATTCAGAGATAAACATACCCTCTGCGAGAAAAGATGCAAAGATAACTAAACTCTCCGTGGAAAAAAAATAGGCAACAACAGAAAAGCTATCGTTGTGAAACAATTCAGATTAACACAGGAATTGTATGAGGAAAGACGCAGATTCTTTCTAAGGGACAAGGTTCAGAGATAAATATGCTTTAGGCAAGTTGTAGAGAGTATGATGTCCACCGAGGAAAAAAGGTGTAAACAGGTTTGCTCTCAGTAGGAAAAGATGCAACGATGAGCATACCGTCGGTGAGAAAAGATGCGGTGATAAGTCTAAAATGTCGAAGTGATAAGCATGCTTTAGTGGGAAAAGAGGAAGCGAATTCCGCTCTATTAGAAAAATTGCAGTGATATCCCGGATGCGAAAAGAGGTAATGATAAGCATGCCGTCTATAAGGAAACAGGCATTCATAAGTATGCTCTCATTGAGGAAAGAGGCATCATAAGCATGCTCTCTGTGGGGAAAAAGACATTCACACACATGCTCTCTGTGAGGAAAGAGGCATCATAAGCATGCTCTCTGTGAGGAAAAAGGCATAAGCATGCTCTCTGTAAGGAAAAAGGCATTCACAGACATGCTAAGAGGCATTCATAAGTATGCTCTCTTTGAAGAAAGAGGCATTCACAAGCATGCTCTGTTTGAGGAAAGAGATATTCATAAGTATGCTCTCATTGAGGAAAGAGACACCATAAGCATGCTCTCTTTGAGGAAAGAGATATTCACAGCACGTTCTCATTAAGAAAGAATCATCATAAGCATGCTCTCATTGAAGAAAGATGCATTCATAAGTATGTTCTCATTGAAGAAAGAGGCATTCACGAGCATGCTCTCTTTGAGGAAAGATGCATTCACAAGCATGCTCTGTGTGAGGAAACAGGCATTCACAGGCATGCTCTCTTTGAGGAAAGAGGTATTCATAAGCATGCTCTCTTTGAAGAAAGAGGCATTCACAGACATGCTCTCTTTGAAGAAAGAGGCATTCACAAGCATACTCTGTTTAAGGAAAGAGGTATTCATAAGTATGCTCTCATTGAGGAAAGAGACCATAAGCATGCTCTCTTTAAGGAAAGAGGTATTCACAACATGTTCTCATTAAGAAAGAGGCATCCATAATCATGCTCTCATTGAAGAAAGATGCATTCATAAGTATGTTCTCATTAAGGAAAGAGGCATTCACAAGTATGCACTCTTTGAGGAAAGATGCATTCACAAGCATGCTCCCATTGAGGAAAGAGGCATTCACAAGCATGCTCCCATTGAGGAAAGAGGTATTCATAAGCAAGCTCTCTGTGAGGAAAGAGGCATTCACAAGCATGCTCTCTTTGAGGAAAGAGGCATCAATGTGCATGCTCTCTTTGAGGAAAGAGGTATTCATAAGTATGCTCTCATTGAGGAAAAAGGTATTCACAGCACGTTCTCATTAAGAAAGAGGCATCCATAAGCATGCTCTCATTGAAGAAAGATGCATTCATAAGCATGCTCTCTTTGAGGAAAGATGCATTCACAAGCATGCTCTGTTTGAGGAAAGAGGCTTTCATAAGTATGCTCTCATTGAGGAAAGAGGCATTCATAAGTATGCTCTCATTGATAAAAGAGGCATTCATAAGCATGCTCTCTGAGGAAAGAGGTATTCATAGACATGTTCTCTTTGAGGAAAGAGGCATTCATAAGCATGCTCTCTGTGAGGAAAGAGGCATTCACATGCATGCTCTCTTTGAGGAAAGAGGTATTCATAAGCATGCTCTCATTGAGAAAAGTGAATTTCCAAAAAAAGGAGAGTTAACAGTTGATTTTTAAATTACGTTTGAAAAAGCAGCTTCGAGAGCAGAGCAGCATCAACAGATTACATTCTGCAGAGACAAAATTAAACTCGCTGTTGTTTTCACTCTTCGCGACAGAATGACATCATGCTGTATTTCTCTTTCATAAAATTGAACGTTCGAAATGACAACAAAACATTATTTTTTTTTCAGACGAGTGGATTGCGAAACAAGAGACACTTTCCATTAATTTGATTTAGCTATTCGTCGCTTACTAGAATGGCATTTGCCTTTCGCCAAATACTGCATTTCGTAGGGGGAGGGAGGGGGGAGAGACAAGGCTTTAAGGAAGCGCTTTGTAAAATTAAATAGGAAATGAATAAGGAATGTTTCGAGAGGCGACAGGAAGAAGTATAATCAATAATTTCACTCTGTAAGCTTAAGAATGTTCATTACAATGTGCGATTGCACTTTAACGGAAACAGCGTTTTACAGAGAAATTTAATGTTTAGAGCACGCACTATTTCTGACATCTGGACTGCTTCCCCCCCCCCCCCAACCCATCGTGATTTTGATGTACATTGATTTTTATTAGTGCTGAGATATTGAAGGACTTATTTATTATGGAAATATCAAAGATTTTCAAGGCAAAAAATTCGCCTTTTTTTTTTCAAAAATAAAGAAGAGATAACATTTTTTTTTCTATCCCGGCTGCAGATATTTAACTTTTTGGTTTTTAGAGATAAATTAAAACTTCTTTTGTTTTTATTATATTTATATATTATATATTTATTATATATTCAGTTCAGTTTTATTATAATAAAAAGGTTACAAACAACATATATTTGTAATACTCTTATTAACCCAAGAGCATCTAAGCTCATGTAGGTTAATTTACAAATTATTTAAATACATAATTTTGGCAACACTGACACTCAACTTTACATAGGGGCGGGGGTGGCTCAGTCGGTAGCGCGCCAGGCTCGTAATCTGTAGTTCCCAGGTTCGAGTCCCAGCTGCGTCAGCGTTCAGATTTATCTCCGCAAAATTCCCCGCGCTGCCCACGGTCAGTAGGGGACACCGATGGGCTTGGAAAGGCCGCCGTCCGTCGGATGGGACGTTAAGCCGTGGCCCCGTGTGCGGGAGAGCCATACCCTGTGCACGTTAAAGAACACGCTGGATGGCCTAGACGGGAGGCTACCATCTGTCTCCCAACAGCTGTTCCAGTGGGTCCCCTCCCCCAACCTTCTCTGAGCCTTCGGGGTCCATATGACCTGGCCATTTAGCCCATGGTGTGCAAAAAAGTGCCGCTCAGAGGTAAAACAATCCAACTTTACATAAAGAAAAAAAATATATATACAAAAACAACACAAAATTTATATAAACGAATTATTTTTTTTTACTTTAACACTGAAAACAGTCTGTCAGCATTTGTAATGGTCAATTAGATAATTAGCAGTGAGAGATCTGAAATGCATAAAATTAGATTCATTTCGAATTATAATCGGTAAAGAATTAAAAATTTTAGGGGTCAAATAATCAAAGTGCTTGTGCATAATTTCTTTATTTGCAAGTGGTAACAGAAACCTTTTCCAATTATCTCGCATAGAATAATTTGTATAATGCAGCACTGCATTATTGTTTTTAAAGAAGTAATATTTTATATTATTAATAATATAAAATAATAATAATAATTGTGCCATAAAATGGAAAAAAAATACCCTGTAATGGAAAACTGTGTCGTGTAATGCAAAAAATTACTCTGTAATGGGAAATTGTGTCGTGTAAAGAAAAAATTACTCTGTAATGGGAAATTGTGTCGTGTAAAGAAAAAATTACTCTATAATGTAATACTGAGTCGTGTAAAAAATTACTCTGTAATGGAAAATTGTTTCATGTAATGCAAAAAATTACTCTGTAATGGGAAATTGTGTCATGTAATGGAAAAATTACTCTGTAATGGGAAATTATGTCATGTAATGAAAAAATTACTTTGTAATGGGAAATTGTGTCATGTAATGAAAAAATTACTTTGTAATTATGATGTTGGTCAGGCAGTAAAAAAATTACTATGTAATGGGAAATTGTGTCATGTAATAAAAAAAAATTACTCTGTGATTGGGAAATTGTGTCATGCAATGAAAAAATTACTCTGTAAGGAAAAAAATATGTCAGCACTATAAGTCAATATGTGACTCAGTTTACTGTTTGAATGGTTGCAGGAAAAATTAAGATATAGTTTTCAGCCTTACCGATCTAGCACGTACTAATTCGGACATAGAGCTTGTGAAAAGGTTTAAAAAATAATTGAGTTCTCGAGCTTTTTTCTGGTGTCAATTTTTCCAAAGAGTGATTTTCAGAGAAAGCACTCGTTTTCTTTCGTACATTGTTAACGGTCAGATCAGACGAGTCTCTCGCCAAGCGAAGGCAGAGGAAACACTTGACCACCGGATGTGAGAGTGCACAAAGGAGTCATCAATCTGACACAGTGACAGGTAACCGGGATCCACGTGTCATTTCATTACTGGCCCGTGTGCGTGTAAAAGGTTCACGTGACCTGGCGAAGAGACTTTGTTCTTTTCTCCTCTGCTTTGGAGATCAGAGTTGAACGAAGGGCAAGCTCCATTGCGAAAAGTTCGGCTTGAAAAGGATTTTCTGGCCGAGATTAGTGCAGTAGCCAGGATCAGAGTTGGGTTGTTTTACCTCTGAGCGGCACTATTTTTGCACACCATGGGCTAAATGGCCAGGTCACATGAACCCCGAAGGCTCAGAGAAGGTTGGGGGAGGGGACCCACTTTAACAGCTGTTGAGAGACAGATGGTAGCCTCCCGTCAAGGCCATCCAGCGTGTTCTTTAACGTGCACAGGGTATGGCTCTCCCGCACAAGGGGCCACGGCTTAACGTCCCATCCGACGGACGGCGGCCTTTCCAAGCCCATCGGTGTCCCCTACTGACCGTGGACAGGGCGGGGAATTTTGCGGAGATAAATCTCAACGCTGACCCAGCTGGGTTGGGTTGGGTTGTTTTACCTCTGAGCGGCACTTTTTTGCACACCATGGGCTAAATGGCCAGGTCCCATGGACCCCAATGGCTCAGAGAAGGTTGGGGGAGGGGACCCACTGGAACAGCTGTTGGGGGACAGATGGTAGCCTCCCGTCAAGGCCATCCAGCGTGTTCTTTAACGTGCACAGGGTATGGCTCTCCCGCACAAGGGGCCACGGCTTAACGTCCCATCCGACGGACGGCGGCCTTTCCAAGCCCATCGGTGTCCCCTACTGACCGTGGGCAGGGCGGGGAATTTTGCGGAGATAAATCTCAACGCTGACCCAGCTGGGACTCGAACCTGGGAACTACAGATTGCGAGCCTGGCGCGCTACCGACTGAGCCACCCCCGCCCAGGATCAGAGATTAAGTAGGTAGCATAGATAAATATTTATATAGTAATTTTAAAATTTTATAAATGGATATTATTTTTAAAAAGTCAGCAGTTAGCGTTTTGATTGTTTTATAATATTCTTATGTGATCTTAATAAAAAATATTTTTCTGTTTCATATTTCTTGTTTAAGGCAACCAAAAAATATCAAATAGTAGATGCAGAACTGCTAAATAACATGCTGAAACATTTTGAAAGTTAATGAGAGACTGAGAATTACGGCGGATTGGTAAAGGTGGAGCTGAGAGCAGTGGTACTGGGTTGGGTTGTTTTACCTCTGAGCGGCACTTTTTTGCACACCATGGGCTAAATGGCCAGGTCACATAAACCCCGAAGGCTCAGAGAAGGTTGGGGGAGGGGACCCACTGGAACAGCTGTTGAGAGACAGATGGTAGCCTCCCGTCAAGGCCTTCCAGCGTGTTCTTTAACGTGCACAGGGTATGGCTCTCCTGCACACGGGGCCACGGCTAAACGTCCCATCCGACGGAAGGCGGCCTTTCCAAGCCCATCGGTGTCCCCTACTGAAGTGGGCAGGGCGGGAAATAAATCTCAACGCTGGCCCAGCTGGGACTCGAACCTGGGAACTACAGATTACGAGCCTGGCGCGCTACCGACTGAGCCACCCCCGTCCCAGCAGAGGTACTGAGTTGTACCACTTTCTATTAACAGAAGAACGTTGCTCTGTGTTAGGTGGAAGGCCTTAGTGAAGGGTTGTTTTACCTCTGAATGGCACTTTTTTTCCACACAATGGGCTAAATGATCAGGTCACAAGGACCCTGAAGGCTCAGAGAAGGTTGGGGACCCACTGGAACAGCTGTTGGAAGACAGATGGTAGCCTCCCGTCAAGGCCACCCAGTGTGTTCTTTAACGTGCACAGAGTTGGGTTGTTTTACCTCTGAGCGGCACTTTTTTTCCACACAATGGGCTAAATGATCAGGTCACAAGGATCCTGAAGGCTCAGAGAAGGTTGGGGACCCACTGGAACAGCTGTTGGAAGACAGATGGTAGCCTCCCGTCAAGGCCATCCAGCGTGTTCTTTAACGTGCACAGATTTGGGTTGTTTTACCTCTGAGCGGCACTTATTTTCCACAGAATGGTCTAAATGATCAGGTCACAAGGACCCTGAAGGCTCAGAGAAAGTTGGGGACCCACTGGAACAGCTGTTGGAAGACAGATGGTAGCCTCCCGTCAAGGCCATCCAGCGTGTTCTTAACGTGCACAGAGTTGGGTTGTTTTACCTCTGAGAGGCACTTTTTTTTCCACACAATGGGCTAAATGATCAGGACACAAGGACCCTGAAGGCTCAGAGAAGTTTGGGGACCCACTGGAACAGCTGTTGGAAGACAGATGTTAGCCTCCCGTCAAGGCCATCCAGCGTGTTCTTTAACGTGCACAGATTTGGGTTGTTTTACCTTTGAGCGGCACTTTTTTTCCACATCATCATCATCATCCTCAAGCAGCCATGGGCCAAGGAGGTCCAACCAGACCGCGCAGTTTAATTCTCCAAGCATATCTGTCCTGAGCTACATCTGCTGCATCCGGCCACTGTACACCAATTCTAACAAGGTCCTGTTTGACATTGTCTGCCCACCCCATCCTAGGTCTCCCCCTCCTTCTGAGGCCTATAGGCACACTGTTCATAACCCTATTCGCCAATCTATAATTATCCATACGGGCAACATGGCCAAACCAGCGGAGTCTCTCTCAGCACAATTTGCTGCTTAAAGGAGGTTGAAGACTCCTTTGCCTAACCTCATCATTAGTTAAAAAGTTGAACCACCTAATGCCCAAGATACTGTGTAAGCATCTGGAATCAAAAGCATCTAGTTTCCTGTTATCTTGTTTACACAGCGTCCAAGTTTCACTACCATAACTAACCCTAGAAAGAACCAAACTATTATACAGTCTAATTTTAGTCTTTAGGTGTATACACCTATTTCTCCACAATCTCCATAGATTCTTAAAAGTCCCCGCAGCAATACCTATTCGTCTGTTAATCTCATGCCGCACATCACCAGTATCAGTTACGTAGCTCCCAAGGTAATTAAACTGTGACACCTGCTCAAGACTGCAACCATTCAGATTAACTGAATCACAACCTGCCTGACCAATTTTCATCACTTTAGTTTTCTCTCTGTTTATAACCAAACCTACTGTACTACCAGTCTCATCAACAGCTCGAATGAAAGAGTTCATCTCATCAACATCATTTGCCAAAAGGGCTAAATCATCAGCATAATCTAAATCAGAAATTTTCGTATCTCCAGCCCATTTAAGGCCAAAATCTTTCCCTTGAAGTGAATTTCGCATAACATAATCAACAACCAAACTAAAGAGAAAAGGAGACAAAATGCACCCTTGTCGAACACCAGAAGTAATGCGAAACCAATTGCTACAAGACTTACCAACTCTCATGCATGACTCAGTGTTATTATAGAGAACTTTCATTATGTTAACTAACTTGTCTGGTATACCATATGATCTCACAATCAACCACAAAATATGACGATCAACAGAGTCGAAATCCTTTTTGAAATCAACAAAGCTAGCAACCAAAGGTTTCTGAAACTCTAAACATTTCTCAAGAATCTGCCTAAGTGAAAATATCTGATCCACACATCCCCTACCACTTCTGAATCCATATTGCTCATCACGCAATTGACTGTCAACCAGATTCTTAATTATATTAAGCACAATCATGGAAAGAACTTTACCTGGAACAGCTTTACCTGATACCCCTATAGTTATCACAAGAACTGCGATCACCTTTTTTGAAAATAGGGATAATAATAGCTCTGGTAAAATCTTTAGGAACCATGCCTTTATCATAAACGTTATTCAAAATTTCAGTCATCCAAATGGTAACTGAAACATTCCCAGCTCTAAGCATTTCCGTAGTAATTTCATCCACCCCTGGGGATTTATGAAGTTTAAGTTTAGAAATAGCCAAACTAACTTCAGATTGTGTTATAGGGCCAACATTAAAGCCAACAATGCATCTATCATCATTACAAACAATGGGAGTAGAATTAACCACATTGTTTAGAACATCACTGAAATGCCCAGCCCACCTAGCCATGACAGAATCCTCACCTTCTATAACCTTACCTTGTTTATCCTTCAATCCCTGTATACCTGTTCGTTTTCTACCACACAAAACATTAACTATCTGGTACAGCTCTCTGCTGTTGTGCTGTCTAACTGCTTCCTCGACTTTGTCAGCCAAACCATCAAGCCAAAGATTCTTATCAGTAGCTAACTGATCCTTTACACGTTTGTTAAGTTCTTTGTAATGCTTTCTATTAGGACTAGTAGGGTACTGATTAAGGACATTCCTGCAGTTCCTTCTTTCTGAAATAAGCTCAAGTGCCTTATCACTTAAATAATTCTGTCTCCTCTGCTACTTTTTCCCTAAAAGAGTACTGTTAGTTTCCAAAAAAGCCTGTTTAAAATGGCCCCATTCTTCCTCAACTTCAGTATTAAGGAAACCATGACTGTCATAATGACTAAGTAATTTCTCATGGTAAGCTTTAGCTATAACTGGGTCTTTCAGAGCTTCAGTATTAAAGGTAAATTTTTTAACCCTAGCACAACACTTTTTAAGTTTAATTTGCAAGACACTTTTAACAAGGTAATGGTCGGATCCAATTCCAGCTCCCCTATATGCCCTGGTATTTCTAACAGAACTAACCCATTTGCTGTTAACTAATATATAATCAATCATATTCCTATGCAGCCCATCAGGTGAAACCCATGTGTATTTATGTATGTCGCGTTGTTTGTAATATGTGTTAGTTATTCTGAAACCATTGAGTTTACTTACCTGTAGGAGACGTTGCCCATTGCCATTGCAGCTACCAATACCAAAAGGGCCTATTACTACTCCCCAAAGGTCAGAGTCGGTACCAACTTTGGCATTGAAGTCACCAAGAACAAGGGTAATATCTCCTTTGGTGACAGAATTCAAAATATCCTGAAGTTGTCGGTAAAACCTATCCTTCTCATCCTCATCAGAATCCTCAGTGGGGGCATAACAGCAGATAACATTCAAGTCTTTAATGCTTGTCTGAAATTTTGCTGTAAGAAACCTTTCATTAATGCACTCATATCCTAGAAGAGCATCACTAGCATGTCTGCTGAGCAGCAGACCCACGCCTTGATGATGCTTTCCATCCTCCCTCCCTGTAAAGAGAAATGTAAAGTTATTTTTAAGTATCTCACCTTTACCTGTCCATCTGGTCTCTTGAAGCCTAGAATATCTAGGTTATAGCGCTGGAATTCCTGCATGAGGACATAAATAGAATAATCTCTATGTAATGTCCTCAGGTCCCACGTTCCTCAAAAGAGAAAATGATTAGTAGGATTTGTAAAGAAATTAGGTTTATTGAGATTGGTAGTGCCAACAATATCAAACAGCCCCCTGATCGCAGGCATGGGGCAAAGACCTGTTCCTCCTCCACTAAAGTTTGAAGTCACCGATGCTGGTAGGAACTTCAGGCACCACCTTTTCAAGTGGGCTTTTTCAAGAGCCATATGGCCTTGCCTGAGACACATTACTCCAGTTTAGGCTTGACGATGCCGAACTAGCTAGGTAAGGTTCAGGTACCTGCAATGGCCTCTGATTAGGATTATCCACCAGCTGATATAAGGTATCCCATGCCTCTCTTCACTTAGAGCTGGCAACTCAGAAGCAAACAGAAAACACAGCAGCAGACTCTCCCTCAACAGAGGGCCACCATGCAGCAAGTCCAGGATCCATAATCAAGCTCAAATCCTTAAACAAGTCCAGTCTAGTAGGTATAAATGGTCAACACCAGGACCCTGTGAAGTTGACCACTCCTCAGCAGGGTTGAAAAAAAAGAAAAAAGTGGCCATAGATAACCAGATCAGTAAGCCATACTGAACTGGCAGCACTCCCCTTCCGTTCCCTTCCAAAAGAGAATATCTCTTTTGAAAGGTACTAACGGCCTGCACCACGAGAAGGCGGTGTCGGACGTTAGGTGCTAGACCTGGCCGGTTCTGTGCATCATCACTGGGGATTGGTACACAGCTCTCCTTCCAGTTTACGCCTAGCTACCATTACAGGTTTTTTTCACACAATGGGCTAAATGATCAGGTCACAAGGACCCTGAAGGTTCAGAGAAGGTTGGGGACCCACTGGAATAGCTGTCGGAAGATAGATGGTAGCCTCCCGTCAAGACCATCCAGAGTGTTCTTTAAAGTGCACAAAGATATGGCTTTCCCGCACACGAACCACGGCTAAACATCTCATCAGACGGACGACGGTCTTTAAAAGCCGATGGATGCTCCCTTTCTGACCCGAGGGCAGGGTGGAGATTAAGCAGAAATAAATTTCAACACTATCACAGGTGGGACTCGAACCTGGGAGCTACAAATTACGAACTTGTATTTTTCCCTACATCTATACTTCTTTAAACGTCACAGAAAAATATGAAAATAGAAAAATATGCCTATAAATATTCGCTCTCCTTGTTTTTTATGCAGGCAAATGAAACGGCGCAATTTATCTATAAACAGAACACGCACACATGTTAATCGACTGGAAGGAGTGTGTCATTTGGTAGCCGAGGATGAAATGAAAAGGACACATAAATCAGTTTCAAAAAGAGCAATATATGGCGCCAGTCTCGTTGGTACGAAGCCAAAAAGAAATTCTTTCCTAGCTGCAGCGTTCGTGTGTAAAATGTTCGCTTTTCTGCTACACACGAGGCTCGTCTAAATAACACTTGTTTACAGCTGTGCCAGACAGGCCGATGCATCAAGTTGTGTTAGAGGCACTTTTTTAAAGACGGCAAAAAAAAAATCCCGGCAATATCTAAATAAATATACTTGCAGTTAAAACCCTTTTTTCTTTTGAGTCAGTCAAACTTATTCTATGTTTTAAAATGCAGTAATCATTATGCGTTTAAAGTTTAAGATTGAATTCGTTTCGTTATCAAGAATGTTTTAATGTGGTGCTTTTGTGAACGTTTCCCCTCCCCCAACCCTTCAATGGGGTTCCCAGAAATTTCTCCGCTAGGGAGAGGGGCAAAAATCTTTGGAAGAGGGCCATTTCTGTGTTTTAGATAATGGACGTGGCTCGCTTCGAATACGTTTAAACTTTAAATAGTTTTGTGGGGGGAAATAAGGTTTGCCGTTGAGCATGAGGGACTTTCTAATTTATTTCTTATTCAGGGCAACATCGAAAAAAAAAAGACGTTGCCTTCTTCGATCATCGATGGCACCATGGGGGATAAGTTCGTGTAGATTTATATATCACTTTAGCGGATAAATGATGCCTCGGTTTCCCCGTGTTAATATTACTCAAAAATGTCTATGAAAAATGCTGATGTTACCGTTACTTAAAATATAATAAGAATCATGTAGATTTGCAAGTTCGAAAATTCCGTTTTATGCTGGGAAAATGTGGCAACGCCGATGCCACGCAGTGAGACCTGCAAAGAAATGCATGCCGGGAGATATGCAATAGCATGTGATTCGTTGGGCTGTGATTGGTTAGATCTTGTAATCTGTGATTGGTTAGATCGTGTATTCTGTGATTGGTTAGATCGTGTATTCTGTGATTAATTAGATCGTATGTTCTGAGTATTCTGTGATTGGTTAGATCACGTATTCTGAGTATTCTGTGATTGGTTACATCGTGTATTCTGAGTATTCTGTGATTGGTTACATCGTGTATTCTGAGTATTCTGTGATTGGTTAGAGCGTGTATTCTGTGATTGGTTAGATCGTGTATTCTGTGATTAATTAGATCGTATATTCTGAGTATTCTGTGATTGGTTAGATCACGTATTCTGAGTATTCTGTGATTGGTTACATGTATTCTGAGTATTCTGTGATTGGTTATATCGTGTCTTCTGAGTATTCTGTGATTGGTTAGAGCGTGTATTCTGTGATTGGTTAGATCGTGTATTCTGTGATTGGTTAAATCGTGTATTCTGTGATTGGTTAAATCGTGTATTCTGTGATTACTTAGATAGTGTATTCTGAAAATTCTGTGATTGGTTAGATCGTGTATGATTTATACGGGTAGATCGCATGAAATCAGAAACTGCGATGCACCCTTTTACTTCTCCCCTGTATTTCTTTCTGTCAGAGATAGAAGGCCAACTAAGCCTAAATTCGGCATGGAAATTATTCACTAAAAAAAGGTATGTACCATTTCAATATATTCGTTTATAATTGTATAAACAGCAAATGATAGAGTACACACTTAAAATTATGCACAAAAAGCAATGACTGCCCACCGGGCACTCGATTTGAATTGAGTTGTTTTACTTCTGAGCGGCAGTTTTTTGCACATCATGGGCTAAATGGCCAGGCCACATGGCTCCCGAAGGCTCAGAGAAGGTTGGGGAAGGGGACTCACTGGATGAGCTGTTGGGAGACAGATGGTAGCCTCCAGTCAAGACCATCCAGCGTGTTCTTTAACGCGCACAGGTTTTGACTCTCCCGGACACGGGCCGCGGCTTAACGTCCCATCCGACGGACGACGGCCTTTCCAAGTCCATCGGTGTCCCCTAACCATAGGCAGGGAATTTTTGCGGAGATAAATCTCAATGCTGACCCAGCTGGGACTCGAACTTGGGAACTAAATATTATGAGCCTGGCGCGCTACCGACTGAGCCACTCCCGAGCACTCGATCTCCAAGTATTCAGGCTGCACTAAGCTTCAGGGATGGGGGGATGGCTCAATCGGCTGTGCGACAGGCTCGTAATCTACAGTTCTCAGGTTCGAGTCCCACCTGGATCAGCGTTGATATTTATCTCCGCTAAACTTCCCGCACTGCCCTCAGTCACTAGGGGCCACCGATGGGCTTCGAAAGGCCGTCGTCCATCGGATAGGACATTAAGCCATGGCTCCGTGTAGACTAGAACTGCACTCTATGCACCGGAACCTGCTGGGTGGCCTTGACTGGCACCCATCTGTCTCCTAACAGCTTACCTTTGGTTCGTATCCCACTTCGTATCCACTACCCTCAACCGTCTCTCAGCTTTCGGGGTCTTTGTGATCTGGCCATTTAGCCCAATGCGTGCAAAAAAGTGTCGCATTAAAATGCCAACAGTAAAGCAAAAATGGATGCACATTGAGATAAAATGTTACTCCAAATGTTTAAATAACATCTCATCGAAACAGTAAAAAACATTATTACTGAACTGCGCTAAATATGACATCATCACTGAAGCACATTATGAAATTCATCAATGGATTGTGTTGCTTTACCTCTGAGTGATACTTCTTTTGCACACAATGGGCTAAATGACCATGTCACAAAGACGTCAAAGGTTCAGAAAATGTTGGCTGAAAGGGACCCACTGAAAGGCTGTTAGGAGACAGATGGGCCTCTCACGTCAAGGCCATCCAGCGTATTCTTTAACGTGCACAGAGTACGCCTCTACCGCACATGGAGCCACGGATTAATGCCTCGTCCGACGGACGGTGGCATTTCCAACCCATCGGCGTACCCTACTGACAGAGGAAGGGAGGGGAGTTTTGCGGAGCTAAGGTTTTGACTCTCCCGGAAACAGGCCGCCCAAAGGTACCAGGTCGGACCAAAGGTAGTCCAGGTCTGACTCGAACCTAGAAATTACAGATTATGAGCTGGCATGCTAACGACAGATTCCCAAGCCCTCCCAGGGCTCAGAGAAGGTTGAAGGAGGAGAGCTGTTAGGATAAAGATGGTAGACTCTCGTCGAAGCCATCCAGCGTGTTCCTTAAGGTGCAGAGGGTGTGACTCATCTGCAATGGGACCACGGTTTTACATCTCATCCGACGGATAGCGGCCTTTCCAAATCAATCAACGTCCCCTTCTTCACTGAGGGCAAGGCGGGGAGTTTTGCGGAGGTAAATCTCTATGCTAGACCAAGTGGGACTCGAACCTGAGAACTACATATTACTAGCCTGTCGCCAATGTAACATGCTTTCATTGCAAAATAACGATCTTGCTTAGGAGGTCATTACTCATGCGTGCCATATTTGGCTCTCCCGTACACTTTCTGTATTGGGGCGGGGGTGGCTCAGTCGGTAACGCGCCAGGCTCGTAATCTGTAGTTCCCAGGTTCGAGTCCCAGCTGGGTCAGCGTTGAGATTTATCTCCGCAAAATTCCCCGCCCTGCCCACGGTCAGTAGGGGACACCGATGGGCTTGGAAAGGCCGCCGTCCGTCGGATGGGACGTTAAGCCGTGGCCCAGTGTGGGGGAGAGCCACACCCTGTTCACGTTAAAGAACACGCTGGATGGCCTTGACTGGAGGCTACCATCTGTCTCCCAACAGCTGTTCCAGTGAGTCCCCTCCCCCAACCTTCTCTGAGCCTTCGGGATCCATCTGACCTGGCCATTTAGCCCATGGTGTGCAAAAAAAGTGCCGCTCAGAGGTAAAACAACCCAACAACTACAAAAAGAGTCTTGTAACAAAATAGGATTGAAGATAAGTTAAAGAACTCAATCAAATCTATCTAAATCTCAATTTTCGACAATATTCCTTTAATATTTAAAGAGTTATATAAGTTTCAATATTTAACAACAGTAATGCCTAACGTTTAGAATTTAACTCAGAAGTTAATTTTAATTTCAATAAGAAGTATTATTTCATACCGTTTAATACCAAAGATGCCTATTTAAAAAGTTAAGGTAAATAATTTTTCGATACTTTTAAATTTTCCTAAGATTTGCATTGTTGCTGTTAGATATAACACTGTTAGATACACTACAGATATGTAGTCCATAACACTTTAAGTACAAATTGAACATTATTGACAACAGAGATTTAGATAGATTGGATTAAGACCTTTAATTTATCTTCCGTTATATTTTTTCATAAAACGCGTAGTTTAGAAGTTATAGAGCTTCGAAGTTAGCTTCCACTTATATAACATGGAGGATTTTTGGGTTGGGTTGTTTCACCTCTGAGCGGCACTTTTTTGCACACCATGGGCTAAATGGCCAGGTCACATGGACCCCGAAGACTCAGAGAAGGTTGGGGGAGGGGACCCACTGGAACAGCTATTGGGAGACAGATGGTAGCCTCCCGTGAAAGCCATCTATTGTGTTCTTTAACGTGCACAGAGTATGGCTCTCCCGAACACGGGGCCACGGCTTAACGTCCCATCCGAAGGACGGCGGCCTATTCCAAGCCATCGGTGTCCCCTACTGACCGTGGGCAGGGCGGGGAATTTTGCGGAGATAAATCTCAACGCTGACCCAGCTGGGACTCGAACCTGGGAACTACAGATTACGGGCCTGGAGCGCTACCGACTGAGCCACCCCCGCCCCCCATACGATGAACAAAACGGCCAGTTACCAATACCCAAAGGCTTGTAGAAGACTGAGGGAAAGAAACCCACTGCTCAGCTGTTAGCAGACAGATGATTAGATCCTATCGTCAAGGCCATCCACCGTGTTCTTCACTGAGCACAGAGCAGCCTTTTCTGCACGTGGGGGGCGGGGGTGGCTCAGTCGGTAGCGCGCCAGGCTCGTAATCTGTAGTTCCCAGGTTCGAGTCCCAGCTGGGTCAGCGTTGAGATTTATCTCCGAAAAATTCCCCGCCCTGCCCACGGTCAGTAGGGGACACCGATGGACTTGGAAAGGCCGCCGTCCGTCGGATGGGACGTTAAGCCGTGGACCCGTGTGTGGGAGAGCCATGCCATGTGCACGTTAAAGAACACGCTGGATGGCCCTGACGGGAGGCTACGATCTGTCTTCCAACAGCTGTTCCAGTGGGTCCCCTCCCCCAACTTTCTCTGAGCCTTCGGGGTCCATGTGACCTGGCCATTTAGCCCATGGTGTGCAAAAAAGTGCCGCTCAGAGGTAAAATAACCCAACCCAACCTGCACGTGGACCACGGATCAGATCATCCTCAGAGCTGAGAGTCTGAGATATCTCATCCGACGGTCAGCGGCATTCGAAGGCCATCGGTGTCCCCTTTCACACTGAGTGTCCTTTCTATAAATAAAAAATAAATAAATACCCCCTCAAGCAGCTACTTGCAACAGAGGTCTGACAGGAGCCTGTTAGTTTATATGCCACAGTAGAGGACCCATGATCGCGGGTAGCACGCTTGGCTACTGATCTAAGGGACCTGGATTCGAGTCCCGGGTAAGGCATGGTTGTTCGTGTTGTTTTTCTGCTGAGGTCCTTCCATCCTCTCAGACTTTCTACTGTGGCATATAAACTGACAGGCTCTTGTCAGACCTCTGTGGCGAACAGCTGCTTGAGGGGGTATTTATTATTATTTTTTATTTAGAAGTCTGTGAGGATGGCAGGACCTCAGCAGAGAAACGACACATACATCCATGCCTTACCCGGGGCTCGAATCCAGATCCCTTAGATCAGTTGGGTTGTTGGGTTGTTTTACCTCTGAGCGGCACTTTTTTGCACACCATGTGCTAAATGGCCAGGTATCAAGGACCCCGAAGTCTTAGAGAAGGTTGGGTGAGGAGACTCAACGGAACAGCTGTTGGGAGACAGATGGTAGCCTCCCGTCAAGGCCATCCAGCGTGTTCTTTAACGTGCACGGGATATGGCTCTCCCGCACACGGGCCACGGCTTAACGTCCCATCCGACGGACGGCGGCCTTTCAAAGCCCATCGGTGTCCCTTACTGACCGTGGGCAGGGCGGGGAATTTTTGCGGAGACCCTTAGATCAGTGGCCAAGCACTTGGCCATGGTCCTTTCTACTTGAGCGTAAATAAATCTCAACCCAAGGTTTTTAGATTACCTCTGAGGGGCACTTTTTTACACGTAATGGACTAAATGGCTATGTCATAAGGACCCCGAGGGCTCAGAGAAGGTTGAGAGGAAAAGACCTAACGGACAACTTTTAGGAGACAGATGGTAGCCTCCCGCTAAGTCCATGCAGGGTTGGGTTGTTTTACCTCTGAGCGGCACTTTTTTGCACACCATGGGCTAAATGGCCAGGTCACATGGACCCCGAAGGCTCAGAGAAGGTTGGGGGAGGGGACCCACTGGAACAGCTGTTGGGAGACAGATGGGTAGCCTCCCGTCAAGGCCATCCAGCGTGTTTTTTAACGTGCACAGGCTATGGCTCTCCCGCACACGGGGCCACGGCTTAACGTCCCATCCGACGGACGGCGGCCTTTCCAAGCCCATCGGTGTCCCCTACTGACCGTGGGCAGGGCGGGAATCCTGCGGAGATAAATCTCAACGATGACCCAGCTGGGACTCGAACCTGGGAACTACAGATTACGAGCCTGGCGCGCTACCGACTGAGCCACCCCCGCCCCAAGTCCATGTAGAGTGTTTTTTAACTTGCACTGGGTATGATTGTCCCTCACACAGGGCCATTCGTAGACAAGACGGACAGAGACCTTTCAAACACCATCGGTGTCCCGGCATTCTACCAACCGATCACTATAAAAGAATTTTGGAGGCGCCATTCTTAAAGAGGCACCAATACGAAAAGAAATGTAGAACTTTATGAGAAGTTCGAATCGTGATCGGTTTCAATAAAAAGTGCGAAAACGAAATGTTTTCAAAGAGCCTCTCTCTATATTTTGCCCCTGTTTGTAGTATGAATTGTCAAAAAGATATACGATGGAAAAAAAATCGAGCAATAAAATTTCCTTTAGCAGTGTCTCCAGAGAATATTTGAATGAATCGCATCGCGTGGGATGGAGCCTCAAGAGATTTCTTGAAGAGTCCGATAGTTTTTCTTTTGACATTTATTTGCGCAAACGATCCACTTGAGGCAAAGGGGGTCTAGAGTCAGGAAACTGCGATTTCGATCGATTTACTACGTCATAATAAGACGCAATGTCAAAATATATTTCTGAAAAGAGAAAATCGAATTATTATATGCGCCTCGAAATTATGGATTTGTGTTCGCATCTCAATATTTAAGACAGCATTAGATTGTTTTAATTGTGAGCCGAGCTTATTTTTGCAGAAACTGGGCTAATTGGACCAGGTCACAAGGACCCCAAGGAAAGAGAAGGTTTGACAAGGGGATTCACTGGCCAGCTGTTATGGAAGCCACAAGTTAAGGCCATTCAGCGTCTTTAGGGTGTATAGGATATAATAAAATAAATACCCCCTCATGCAGCTGCTTGCCACAGAGGTCTGACAGGAGCCTGTCAGTTTATATGCCACAGTGGAAAATCTGAGAGGATGGCAGGACCTCAGCAGAAAACAACACGAACATCCATGCCTTACCCGGGGCTCGAACACAGGTCCCGTAGATCAGTAGCCAAGCACGCTAACCACTCGGCCACGGGACGGCTATGCCTCTCCTGAACTCGGGACCAAGGTCTAACGTCCCATCCGAAGGATGGTGATCCTTCCAAGCCTGGATGGAAATTATCCTAAAACATTCTGAAAATTATTCTACCCCCCCCCCCCCCCCCACCATCCAGCCCTCTTCCTCACCGAAGGCAGGGTGCGGTGAGATGATCCTCAATGCTAAAGATTATGATCCTCGCGCACTACTCACTGTGCCTATCCCCCCCCACCAGCCCTAACTTCGAAGGAAGGCGCAACCCAATTTAATACTCAAGCTCTCGTGTTTAACATAACAAAAACAATATAAAACTAGAAGAACAATATATTTCCTGTGGCGAATGCAGAACGCTTGTTTTCAAAGAGAATGAAGTTATTCATTTTGCGTTTTAGCACCCTCTAACGGTAGAAATTAAAACTACTGGCAGATTCAAAGAATACTAATCCTAATTTTTTCAATCTGATTTTCTTAAATTTCTAATCTAATCCTAATCAAAATTTAATACCAATAAGAAATTTTCATTTTAATCCCAGATGTATAGGTTTGAAATTTCGTGTTGAGAAATCCAATAAAGCCATCTTCCATAAAAAAAAAATTCCCAACAGCTGTAGAAGAAGCCATCCAGAGGCCCCAAATCTTCTCTGCGCATTTGGGTTCCTTGTGACCTGGTCATTTAGCCCATTGTGTGCAAAAAAGTGCCGCTCAGAGGTGAAACAACCCAACCCAATTTATGCACTAGGTATTAAATAAATAATAAATAATTCTTCGTAGGTCACGCCATTCTCATAGAGTTTCTGCTGTGGCGTATAAACTGACAGGCTCCTGTCAGACCTCTGTGGCCAAGCAGTTGCTTAATGGAATATTATTTATTTAGCAATTACCTAATTAAAAAAAAAATTTTTCTTTATTTCTACAAACAAAAAAAATATATATATAGGGCGGGGGTGGCTCAGCCGGTAGCGCGCCAGGCTCGTAATCTGTAGTTCCCAGGTTCGAGTCCCAACTGGGTCAGGGTTGAGATTTATCTCCGCAAAATTCCCCGCCCTGCCCACTGACAGTAGGGGACACCGATGGGCTTAGAAAGGCCGTCGTCCGTCGGATGGGACATTAAGCCGTGGCCCCGTGTGTGGGAGAGCCATACCTTGTGCACGTTAAAGAACACGCTGGATGGCCTTGACGGGAGGCTACCATCTGTCTCCCAACAGCTGTTCCAGTGGGTCCCCTCCCCCAACCTTCTCTGAGCCTTCGGGGTCCATGTGACCTGGCCATTTAGCCCATGGTGTGCAAAAAATTGCCGCTCAGAGGTAAAACAACCCAACCCAACCCAGCAAAAATAGATATCTACAAACGAACGACGTAGTGAAAACAACAGCTAGGTTCCAAAAACTAAATGAAAAAAAAATATCCAGTGTTACCTGATTCAACAACACTCTGAAAGCGAAAGAGAATTATAACTTATGTCGTGACTGAAATGTAATTGGATTACTGATGGATATGAGCGAGAGTCTCGTGGTATAGGTGGCGTGTCATGTGATGGAAGACCTTTTCGCTCGCATACCTACGATGTGAAGCTGGAAGGCCACGTGCAGGTGACAACATGATGGATCGCAATTGGCAATGGACAAGGCGAAATGATTCAATGCGTATAAATGCAGACTGTTGTCCGAGTGTTTGGCAATAGCGAATTTACGAAGCTTTCCGAACCGTTTATTAGCGTGGAATTATAGAGCGACCAACCTTACTTATTTTCCTGAACGAGAAAAATTTTATGTGTAGAACTGAACTTCTGGGGGGGGGGGGAAGTTCCAGTTTTCATGTCCCACCTGTCCTCGGTCCTAAACGGGACACCGATGGGCTTGGAAAGGCCGCCGTTCGTCGAATGAGACGTAAAGCCGTGGTTTTGTATGCGGGTTGGGTTGTTTTACCTCTGAGCGGCACTTTTTTGCATACCATGGGCTAAATGGCCAGGTCACATGGACCCCGAAGGCTCAGAGAAGGTTGGGGCAGGGACCCACTGGAAGAGCTGTTGGGAGACAGATGATAGCCTCCCGTCAAGGCCATCCAGCGTGTTCTTTAAAGTGCACAGGGTATGGCTCTCCCGCACAAGGGGCCACGGCTTAACGTCCCATCCGACGGACGGTGGCCTTTCAAAACCCATCGGTGTCCCCTACTGACCGTGGGCAGGGAATTTTGGGGAGATAAATCTCAACACTGATCCATCTGGGACTCGAACCTGGGAACTACAGATTACGAACCTGGCGCGCTACAGACTGAGCACCCCCGCCCGTTCCTATGCGGGAGAGCCATACGTTGGGCACATTACAGAACACACTGGAAGGCCTTGACGGGAGGTTATCATATGTTTTTTAACAACTGTCTAGCGGATCCCTTCCCCTAGATTTATCTTACACCATCGGGTCCTTGTGACCTGTCCATTTAACCCATTGTGTGCAAAAAATATTCTACTCAGAAGTAAGTAGACAACAAATACGAGAGAAATCTTATCTTCAGATTTATAAAAAATGATGTTTCTAATTGATTAAAAAAACAAGTTCCACATTCTGATAATGCTTTAACTGAACTGACATTCTTATCTAAATGAGGCGAGGGTAGCGCGCCAGGCTCGTAATCTGTAGTTCCCAGGTTCGAGTCCCAGCTGAGTCAGCGATCAGATGTATCTCCTCTAATACCCCACTCTATTCTCGGTCAGAAAGGGTAAATCGATGGTATTGGAAGGGCCACCGTCCGTCGGATGTGACTTTAAACCGTGGCCCCGTGTGCGGGAGAGCCATACCCCATGCACATTAAAGAACACGCTGGATGGCCTTGACGGGAGGCTACCATCTGTCTCCCAACAGCTGTTCCAGTGAGTCCATTCCCTCAACCTTCTCTGAGCCTTCGGGGTCCTTGTGACCTTGCCATTTAATCCATGGTGTGCAACCTTGTGCGGGAGAGCCATACCCTGTGCACGATAAAGAACACGCTGGATGGCCTTGACGGGAGGCTATCATCTGTCTCCAAAAAGCTGTTCCAGTGGGTCTCCTCCCCCAACTTTCTCTGAGCCTTCGGGGTCCATGGAAACTACCGATTATGACCTGGCCATTTAGCCCATGGTGTGCAAAAAAGTACTGCTCAGAGCTAAAACAACCCAACCCAGTTTTATATTACAAAGCCATCCAGCGTGTTCTTTAACGTGCACAGGTTATGTCTCTCCCGCGCATGTAGCCACGGCTGAACATCCCACTGACCGAGGGCAAACAGGAGAGTTTGGCGGGAATAAGTTTCAACGCTCGCCCGGGTGGGATCCGAACCTGGTAACTGCAGATTACGAGGCTGGTGCACTATTGACCGAGCCACTAAATTTACGAGACTGTTAAATTCGAAGGCAAAAATTGAAGAATTTTGACAGCTGTTACTGCTGACTTTATTATCGAATGGCACTGGTGGTGGCTTGTGAGCTCAGAATATTGAAATAAACCAAACAATTTCTGCAAAACAAATAAACCAAAAAAAAAAAATTTTAAATATGGAAGATAAGGTATTAATATTTTTCTCTGGTAAACAATTGAAAAAGTCACTAACAAAAAGTTAAGTGTCCAATCATTTTAAAATACAGTCGCTCAAAAAAGTATCCGAACACCATGGTTAATCACAGAATTCAGAATAAATATCTGGCACCGATTTTTTTAGAAATTAGTGATCTGGCAATCTTCGTGTCACGTGATTACAGAATTCAGGAAAAATATCTGGAGCGTGTACAGCAACTGTACACCCTCCAGTTACCGTTCACAGCAAACTGGAGCGTGTGCAGTTATTGCTGCACACGCTCCAGTTTGCTGTGAACGGTAATTGCACACGCTCAATATTTCCGTGAGTGAGCCCACAGGATCTAGTATCAAAATAATATGACCACCTACAGTCGCTCAAAAAAGTATCCGAACACTATGGTTGATTACCGAATTCAGAAAAAATATCTGGCAACGATTTTTTTTAGAAATTAGTCATCTGACAACCTTCGTGTCACGTGACACGAAGGTTGCCAGTTTGCTAATTTCTAAAAAAAAAATCGTTGCCAGATATTTTTTCTGAATTCTGTGATCAACCATAGTGTTCGGATATTTTTTTGAGCGACTGTACATTCTCTGCTTCTCTGTACCAATTTTTATCGTGATGTATTTTATCAGTTCCGGATCTAAAAAAATAGGGGGGGGGGGGAGAGAGGGGAGGGAAAGAGACTGGATTTCCATTGCAGTGTAACATTTTCACCATCGTTTCAGAAGTTTTTAAAGAATTTCTTGAAAAAAGCGTGAATTATGCACAAATTTAATAATTTTTTTTGCCTCCATATCTAGTATTCCCAAAAGGTAGATGGGCCATGGCACACGTCCCCCCCCCCGCATCCTAGATCCGGCCTGGATGAGGGTTAAACTACTGTATAAAACAAAAAATTACAAACACATAAGTTCTAATTCAGTTTCTGTTTTCTGATATTCAAAGAGAAAATAAAATCCTTTCATTTATTAAAAAAATACAGTAAAACAATTTCTTTAATGTCAGTTGTAGGCACGTATTAAATTTTAACATTATAGTGTTGTGCTTTCAGTTTAATATGGTTCAACTGAAAATTTTGAACAGGAAAGAACTTGGAACCAATTACACTCTGTTCCCGATTTACATGTTTCGTTCTTCAAAAAATTCGTGCAAAGTGAAATCGTGTTAGATACGAATTTCTGAACAGAAATAATGTAAATAGGAAGATGGAGCTTTTGTTACAGAATCCTTCATGATATATTGTTTAATTTTATTCCTTTTCATGACTATACTTTTGAATAATACTGTGCTTATTTATGTTTAACACCTAACTCATTTCTACAAAGAGAGAGACAATAGATAAAGAAAGAGATACTGTATAAAATATTATGAATCGCACTTTCGAAATCTTTCGAAAACTATAAATGCACCCTCTAACGGTGAAAAACTTTGTAAATTCCAAAATTTCAAGCGAATATTGCAACGATGTATGAATGATAGATATATGAAATTTTAATAGTAGAATATGAACGTCATGAAGTTTTGATTGGAAACAAATGACTTATTTGAAACAAAAAACCTCCGCATGAAGTTTTTATTTCAATACTTGTTACGTAGAGGTGGATGTCGAGTGATGGAGATTGAAAATGAAAATTTGATTGTTGTCGACAGATGGAGATTGAAAATGAAAACTTTATTGTTGTCGAGCGATAATGATTAAAAATGAAAACTTTATTGTTGTCGAGTAATAAAGATTAAAAATGAAAAATTGATTGTTGTCGAGTGATGGAGATTAAAAATGAAAAATTGATTGTTGTCGAGTGATGGATATTAAAAATGAAATATTGTTTGTTGTCGAGTAATAAATATTAAAAATGAAAAATTGATTGTTGTTGAGTAATAAAGATTAAAGATGAAAAATTGATTGCTGTCGAGCGATAAAGATTAAAAATGAAAAAGTGATTGTTGTCGAGTGATAAAGATTAAAAATGAAAAATTGATTGCTGTCGAGTGATAAAGATTAAAAATTAAAAAGTGATTATTGTCGAGTGATAATGATTAAAAATGAAAAATTGATTGCTGTCGAGTGATAAAGATTAAAAATGAAAAAGTGATTGTTGTCGAGCGATAAAGATTAAAAATGAAAAAGTGATTGTTGTCGAGCGATAAAGATTAAAAATGAAAAAGTGACTGCTGTCGAGCGATAAAGATTAAAAATGAAAAAGTGATTGTTGTCGAGTGATAAAGATTAAAAATGAAAAAGTGACTGCTGTCGAGCGATAAAGATTAAAAATGAAAAAGTGATTGTTGTCGAGTGATAAAGATTAAAAATGAAAAATTGATTGCTGTCGAGTGATAAAGATTAAAAATGAAAAAGTGATTATTGTCGAGTGATAATGATTAAAAATGAAATATTCATTGCTGTCGAGTGATAAAGATTAAAAATGAAAAAGTGACTGCTGTCGAGCGATAAAGATTAAAAATGAAAAAGTGATTGTTGTCGAGCGATAAAGATTAAAAATGAAAAAGTGACTGCTGTCGAGCGATAAAGATTAAAAATGAAAAAGTGATTGTTGTCGAGTGATAAAGATTAAAAATGAAAAATTGATTGCTGTCGAGTGATAAAGATTAAAAATGAAAAAGTGATTATTGTCGAGTGATAATGATTAAAAATGAAATATTCATTGCTGTCGAGTGATAAAGATTAAAAATGAAAAAGTGATTATTGTCGAGTGATAATGATTAAAAATTTAAAATTGATTGCTGTCGAGTGATAAAGATTAAAAATGAAATATTGATTGCTGTCGAGTGATAAAGATTAAAAATGAAAAAGTTTGTTGTAGAGTGATAAAGATTAAAAATGAAAAATTGATTGCTGTCGAGTGATAAAGATTAAAAATGAAAAAGTGATTATTGTCGAGTGATAATGATTAAAAATGAAAAATTGATTGCTGTCGAGTGATAAAGATTAAAAATTAAAAAGTGATTATTGTCGAGCGATAACGATTAAAAATGAAAAAGTGATTGTTGTCGAGTGATAATGATTAAAAATGAAAAATTGATTGCTGTCGAGTGATAAAGATTAAAAATGAAAAAGTGATTTTTGTCGAGTGATAATGATTAAAAATGAAAAATTGATTGTTGTCGAGTGATAAAGATTAAAAATGAAAAATTGATTGGTTGCGAGCGATGAAGATTAAAAATGAAAAATTCATTGTTCTCGAGTGATTGAGATTAAAAATGCAAAATTGATTGTTATCGAGTCAGGAAGATTAAGAATTGATTGTTGTCGAGTAGTGAAGTTTGTGAAAAATTCATTGTTCTCGAGTGATTGAGATTAAAAATGCAAAATTGATTGTTATCGAGTGAGGAAGATTAAAAATTGATTGTTGTCGAATAATGAAGTTTGTGAAAAATCCATTGTCCTCGAGTGATTGAGATTAAAAAAGAACTAAAAGGACGCAATATCGCTTCTGGAGCATATGAGAATCTCATTTTCAAAGAGAAGGAAGTTTTCCTTTACCTACTGTTTCATTCCTTAAAAGTTTCAATTTGAGCTAGCGAATGATGGGGAAAATGCAAATAGTATTTTATTAATAATTATACAACCTGAAAATATTCGTCTTTTAATTCTTAAATCTAAAAATTTGCATTTCCCACATCTCTCTCAGAAAAGTGGATAGATTATTGCTCTCAGTGGAATATCTGATAAAAACTATCATTAATTATAAACATACCATTAATCATAATATTTTATCAATTCCTATCTAACCGTAAAAGAATTTTTCATTTATCTCAAAATAAATAAATAAATAAGTATCTGCCAAAACTAAAAGGTTAACCCGTTTTCCCACCCCTCTGAGTCTAAGGGGTCAACTCACTGATGGCAATGGAAACTTTATGGCCTTCACATCCATCAGCAAAATTTCAAATTTATATTGTAAATACATCGATTGCAATATTCGTTTGAAATTTTGCAATTTTCACATTTTTCCACCGCTAGATGGCGTACTTATAGCTGTAGAGAGAGATTCGAAAAGTTCATATCGTAATATTTCATAAATCTATCAAATACAATCTATCCAATACAAAAATAATCTTTGATTTATCTTTTTTTTTATCAATTTTTGATCGCGTTTTCTTTGAAAACGAGATACCAATTACAATAACCAATTACAATACAATGCAAATTGTTACAAAAATAAGAAATATGGATGAAGTATCTTATAAACAAATTAACTACTATCATGCATAAGTCCTTAACCCTTTTGTACAGAATATAAAATATCAGCTCTGTCTATTCTACTAAATACTACCTCTTCACTTTCTTTACCATGTCACTTGAATATCTTCAGACGTAAACAAACTCTCGTCCTGTGCTAGTTCACTAAACTTTTATTACTAACAACATTAATCACTTTATAATTGAATTTATTTGAGTGGATTAGAAATAGGATAACCTATTGTAATGTGAATTTATCCACCTTCATAAGTTGGTGGAGGAATTATGTTGATTTTGAAAATTTAAATAAATTTAAATTTACTGTTATTGTTTAAACCAAATTTGCATTTGTCTATTATTAAATCCTCTACTCATCACAGCTACAGTTAGAGAGTACATGACTGTGTATTACTAGCTTGTGAGTTGTTCCTGGTTCGAACTCGAATCTTCTGAGCCACTCTTTCAGAAGTATCTGTTAGAAATTAAATTTTTGCTTGAAGTCAGATCGACAAGTATAGATATGTAGTTCTAGATGTGTTATAACTATATATGGATAAATATTTTTGGTAAACGCGTAATATAATTGTAGTTCATGTCGCATGCCTTGAAGAGGAAAAGTTGCGGGTGACACTAATCCCACCCGGCTGGAGACATTTTTTTTCTATGCGCAAGCTGATGCAACATAATAGTATTTAAAAATTGGTTGATATACTCTACTTCAGTTGCATCAATGGGTGTGATGTTTTGAAACAATAACGGATTTATTTTTAATCAAGTTTACACCAAGCGATTTTGCAAGCTGTAGACAGTTCTCTCTAATATACAAGGCAGAGAAAATTAAATTTCTTTTGACAATCTTGGAAAATATTTTGCCGAAGCACGTTATATCTTTTCCAACTTCATACCAGTGTCCTGCATCATCTTTAAAGATTTAGAATTCTTGTTTTCAGTAAGTGTAAAGAGAAGGGGACTGCAGATGGGATTATCGTCTTTTTCGACGTTGAGAACGTTTCAGTAGAAACCTTTCTCAGATAAAAAAAAATTGTATTTGTCTTCAAACCATTTGTCAAACAGTTCAACTTTCTCACAGGATTGGGTGCGACATAACACAAAGCTTTATGCCACTTCCAATTCGGCTTTCGATTATTTCTTTGTCCGTTGTTTCTTCAGAGTAAATGATGCTCCGGAAACAGATTACGGTAAAGTGCATTAATAACTCCATCAGGAAGAAAGAATTTCTGGAGTCCGTTGAAGCCAAAGAATCGACTGATTCTCTGATAGACCCGACAGTGCGCTGCTATAGTTTCGATAAAACGATTTTTGATTTATAAGAGAGAAAACAAGAGCAGCTCAGAGGTAACACAATCAGCCAACCAACACTTTTAGAAATTTATCATCAATAGTTGGGGAGGGGGGGGGCAGCACGAAAAGAGGTGGAGGGCCACACTTTACCCAGGTCTGAGCTACACCATGACAACGTTGGCCCTCCTCACACGTATTTTGGGGGCGGCAGCACGAAAAGAGGTGGAGGGCCACACTTTACCCAGGTCTGAGCTACACCATGACAACGTTGGCCCTCCTCACACGTATTTTGGGGGCGGGGGTGGCTCAGTCGGTAGCGCGCCAGGCTCGTAATCTGTAGTTCCCAAGTTCGAGTCCCAGCTGGGTCAGCATTGAGATTTATCTCCGCAAAATTCCCCGCCCTGCCCACGGTCAGTAAGGGACACCGATGGGCTTGGAAAGGCCGCCGTCCGTCGGATGGGACTTTAAGCCGTGGCTCCTTGTGCGGGAGAGCCATACCCTGTGCACGTTAAAGAACACGCTGGATGGCCTTGACGGGAGGCTACCATCTGTCTCCCAACAGCTGTTCCAGTGGGTCCCCTCCCCCAACCTTCTCTGAGCCTTCGGGGTCCATGTGAACTGGCCATTTAGCCCATGGTGTGCAAAAAAGTGCCGCTCAGAGGTAAAACAACCCAACCCACACGTATTTTGCCACAAATCAGGCAACTGCAAAGATGGGCTAATGCGTTGGAGAAGAAAGCTGAGATTACAGAATGGCAAAAAAGTACGAAACTAAGCTATCCAGGAACGCACCCAGGATTTAGTTTCCGGGAAAGGGAGATGGTGAGAAGAAGACTTCAGTAGGGTTTCCCAAATTACTAGACTATTCCACCAGACAGCAAATATTAAAATGATATTTTCTAAGGAAAAAAATTTTACAGTTAGCTTTAAAAACTATTTTTAGTTTCGGGCATATAGCATGAGGCTAACATTATAGAAAGATGTCTCTTTTGGATTTCAAAGTTTCACCTGTTTTATTCAATTATTTAGGATGTAAGTGCATAAAAAATGTACACAAACTGTTCTTTTATATAATATATACAAAACGTTTTTTTAGAAATCTTCCCATGTGTCAGTTCACCAAAATTAACTGTATAATTCCGTTTTCATGAAAAACGAATCCACGCTTTCAGGCAAACGTCTGGTATTCCTGTTCCCCGCCCTGCCCACGGTCAGTAAGGGACACCGATGGGCTTGGAAAGGCCGCCGTCCGTCGGATGGGACGTTAAGCCGTGGCCCCGTGTGTGGGAGAGCCATACCCTGTGTACGTTAAAGAAAACGCTGGATGGCCTTGACGGGAGGTTACCATCTGTCTCCCAACAGCTGTTCCAGTGGGTCCCCTCCCCCAACCTTCTCTGAGCCTTCGGGGTCCATGTGACCTGGCCATTTAGCCATGGTGTCCAAAAAGTGCCGCTCAGAGGTAAAACAACCCAACCCAACTGGTATTCCTGTCTGAGATCCGGGCATTATTTACAAATTCTGCTGCAATTACCAGTCTAAAATTCGTGGGAAAGCCTGAAAAAGGACCTCCCAATTTCTGTGACGTAAAGAAAGCAATCAGTCTAAAATTCAGGCCACAGCGTTTAATATGATTCACCAAGTGCTTTTGTGGTTTCAACAAGAACAACATACGCAAAAGCTATATATAGCGGTATATGAAGCATTCGTAAACATCGAATTTTACTCATAAAGATATTTTAATTATTTCTATATCTTAGTCAGGGGAGATCTTTTCGGTTCTCTGGTTTAATATAAGGTTGTTATTTGAATACGTGTCTCACTCTTATTAAAGGGTTTGGGAGAATTGGACTTATGTTTAATTTCTGTGTTTATGATTGGTAAACTATGTGTAGAAAGCACCGTTTGAAATTTTGATCTGTTATGGAGTTAGAATCATTTTTGTAAGGGACTATTTTGCCGCGGAATACTATTATTTGATTAACGTTAAGTGTAAGGAGTGGTAAATCGGTAGAAGAGTATAAAATAAAAATAAATAAATACCCCCTCAAGCAGCTGCTTGCCACAGAGGTCTGACAGGAGCCTGTCAGTTTATATGCCACAGTAGAAGATCTGAGAGGATGGCAGGACCTCAGCAGAAAAACAACACACACATCCATGCCTTACCCGGGGCTCAAACCCAGGTCCCTTAGATCAGTAGCCAAGCGTGCTAACCACTCGGCCATGGGACGGCTAGAAGAGTATGGATATAAAGAAAAACGTATTGCGGCGTAGGAATACTGTTAGGTAGGAGCGAATGGGTTTGATTATTACGCAAAGTGTAAATGTGAAAATTGTAGAAATGATAGAAAATACGGGTGAACGTTGTGAATATGAATTGATCGAATTAATAAGGATTAGAAGATAATAATATTTATTTTAAGAATTATGGAAGCTGGAATATTTCACAAAGTAATGCGTCATCTAAAGTTACCTCAGAAATTAAGTAAAACATGAATAATAAGTATTGTTTAAACCAATTTAATAAAATAAATATACTTTTAGAAGTTTGCGTAATTATTATTTCGGAAAATTATGAAAATTTATAACAAAGAGGATAATTTATTGTTAAATATCCCCATTTAAATACTGAATAGTCTGGAAGATCAAGATTTTGAAAGATTTCTTTAAGATTTTTATTTTATTTTCAGTCACATTTTTCATTAAATGAATATTTCAGAAGTTATAGAGCTTCAAAGTCAGATTCCCACTCACATAACATGGAAATTTAATATTTTGGTATTAAAGTATAAAAGCGAGCCTCATAAATTAACAAAGTTACACTGATTTCCATAAATTAAGGAAAATCCCCATTTTAAGTCAATGGGAAGCTAAGGTCAAAGCTCCATAACTTCTAAAATAAGTTTGTTTGTTTTGAAAAATGTGATTGCAGATAAACATCTCAATCAAATAAATCAATATCTCGATTTTCAATGATATTCGTTCAGTATTTAATGAGTTATGGAAGTTTGAATATTTAACAACATCAATGCCAGTCTTAAGAAACTTCTACAAAATGGGGCGGGGGTGGCTCAGTCGGTAGCGCGCCAAGCTCGTAATCTGTAGTTCCCAGGTTCGAGTCCCAGCTAGGTCAGCGTTGAGATTTATCTCCGCAAAAATTCCCCTCCCTGCCCACGGTCAGTAGGGGACACCGATGGACTTGGTAAAGGCCGCCGTCCGTCGGAGCCGTGACCCCGTGTGCGTCCAAGCCGTGTCCCCGTGTGCGGGAGAGACATACCCTGTGCACGTTAAAGAACACACTGGATGGCCTTGACGGGAGGCTACCATCTGTCTCCCAACTGTTCCAGTGGGTCCCCTCCCCCAACCTTCTCTGAGCCTTCGGGGTCCATGTGACGTGGCCATTTAGCCCATGGTGTGCAAAAAAGTGTAACAACCCAACCCTTCTAAGTAAAACAACCCAACCCTTCTACAAAACTGAAGAATAGTGAAAGAATTATTTACACAAAGTTCTAAAATACGAACTTATTTTATTAAACACTTTGATCCAATACTTATTACTAAGTTTTAATTAACTTCTGAAGTCAGTTTTTGTGGCTGGCATTGTTATCGCTAAATATTCAAACTTCCATAACTCATTAAATACTGAACGAATATTGTGGAAAAATCGAGATATTGATTTATTTGATTGAGATCTTTATCTGCAATCACATTTCTCAAAACAAACAAACTTATTTTAGAAGTTGTAGAGCTTTGTGTTAGCTTCCCATTGACTTACCATAAGGATTTTCCTTAATTTATGGCAACCAGTGTACATTTAAAACAATCAAAAATGTCGTATTCAGAATCTTTGTAATGCTCTTGAAGAAGAAGAAAAAATCGTGAACTTAATGATAAAATTCCTTTTTTTTTCTCTTAGTATCTTAGTATGCACACAAAAGATACGAAACATCGGCAATTTTGTAAAAGTGCTTTTGTCCCAGAAAGTTTTCCAACATCGTTTCGTGCTGAGAGACAATTACTAACTTAATGTTTTCACAGCAAGGATTGCTCAAAAAATTAGAAAAAAAGTACCATCCTTTAAGAACTACAACAGGATGTGTGGAAAGTTATTTTCATTCATTCTCTAAATTAACTGTTCCATGTAACAATTAAATACCTTCAAATTCTTACCAGCATCATAAAATATTGCGCAAATAAAGTATAACCTTGAGCTTTAACCAGACAATTATGATCCATTTAGGGATGGTGATGGTACTCCAGTTCAACGTACCATGGAAATATTTGCGTTCCTTCCCAGAATATTTGACTAGCGTGTTTCTTTTACATTAAGGTGCGAAAGATAATTAAACAATACAAACATGTTACTTTGATCTCATTTTCAAAAAGAAAAAAGTACGAGATAATGTGTTTGTTCACCTTGTTGTCTGTATACATCGAATTGTTTTTTTTTGGAGATAAATTAAAAATTATTTTTCTGTTAGATTGGCACTTTTCGGATCTCCCAAAAGATAAAATTGCGCCCTCTGACGGCGGAAGCTTTGGGTTGTTGGGTTGTTTTACCTCTGAGCAGTGGGGCGGGGGTGGCTCAGTCGGTAGCGCGCCAGGCTCGTAATCTGTAGTTCCCAGGTTCGAGTCCCAGCTGGGTCAGCGTTGAGATTTATCTCCGCAGAATTCCCCGCCCTGCCCACGGTCAGTAGGGGACACCGATGGGCTTGGAAAGGCTGCCGTCCGTCGGATGGGACGTTAAGCCGTGTCCCCGTGTGCGAGAGAGAGCCATACCCTGTGCACGTTAAAGAACACGCTGGATGGCCTTGACGGGAGGCTACTATCTGTCTCCCAACAACTGTTCCAGTGGGTCCCCTCCCCAACCTTCTCTGAGCCTTTGGGGTCCATGTGACCTGGCCATTTACCCAAAGTGCCGCTCAGAGGTAAAACAACCCACCTTCTGAGCGGTACTTTTTTTGCACACCATGGGCTAAATGGCCAGATCACATGGACTCCGAAGACTCAGAGAAGGTTGCGGGAGGGGACCCACTGGAACAGCTGTTGGGAGATAGATGGTAGCCTCCCATCAAGGCCATTCAGCGTGTTCGTTAACGTGCATAGGGTATGACTCTCCGGCACACGGGGCAACGGCTTAACGTCCCATACGACGGACGGCAGTCTTTTCAAGTCCATCGGTGTCCCCTACTGACCGTGGGCAGGGCGGGGAATTTTGCGTAGATACTAACGATAGAAGCATTTGAATATTACAAAAATTAAAAGGAGTATTGCAAACGTTGTGTTTATGCTAGAAATTTTAACTTTTTGGTGGCGGAATGTAAAGGTCGTAAAGTTTGGCAACAATAATTTGGCCGCTTTTCCTCACGCGACACTTTGTTTTAAGAGCAAAAACGTGTTTTTCTAGTTATAATCAAAAATTCTTTTTGTATTGAGCAGATATTGGTGAAATTTTAGAATCGAAACTTTGGAATCTCCCGAAGAAGGTTAGAATTGCAGTTTCCCTCTACAGGTGGAAAAAAATGAAAATTACAAATATTCAAACAGATACTGCGAATAATGGATTTATGATAGAATTTTCAAATATTGGTGGTGGCATGTGACGGTTATGAGTATTTCATCGGCAACAATGAGTTGACCCTTACTTCCAGGATGAGTATTTTGGTTGGGTTATTTTACCTCTGAGCGGCACTTTTTTGCACACCATGGGCTAAATGGCCAGGTCACATGGACCCCAAAGGCTCAGAGAAGGTTGGAAGAGGGGACCCACTGGAACAAGCTGTTGGGAGACAGATGGTAGACTCCCGTCAAGGCCATCCAGCGTGTTGTTTAACGTGCACAGGGTATGGCTCTCCCCCACACGGGGCCACGTCTTAACGTCCCATCCGACGGACGGTGGCCTTTCCAAGCCCATCGGTGTCCCCTACTGACCATGGGAAGGGCAGGGAATTTTGCGGAGATAAATCTCAACGCTGACCGAGCTGGGACTCGAACCTGGGAACTACAGATTACGAGCCTGGCGCGCTACCGACCGAGCCACCCCCGCCCCTCCAGGATGAGTAATGAATGTAATTGTTTGGTTTTAAGAGATAATTGGAAAAATCTTTTTTAGTTGGATTGGTACTAATGAAATATTTTTGAATCCTAAAGAGGTTTTAATTTACATCGTTATAGGCCACTAATGTGGAAAAGGAAAAAAATATTAACTAGTACTGCAAGTGATCTGATTACTGCAAATCCTAGAAGTAATGATCTAGATTGAATGAAATGGAAAGAGAATGTTGAATAGTGGATCTTCTGTAATGAAAAAAAGTGATGCCATTTTTTTTTTATCAAAACACGTAAAAAGGTCTTATTCTTTTCTGGCCATCGAAATATAGCAATGTAATTCACAGAAGCGATTCTCGTTCAGGAAATTATAGGTTAAAAATAGAACGTGGTTTAGAGGCGTCCGAGGAGAGAGCGTGGCTCAGTCGGTAGCATCCAGGCTCGTAATCTGTAGTTCCCAGGTTCGAGTCCCAGCTGGGTCAGCGTTGAGATTTATCTCCGCAAAACTCCCTGCCCATGGTCAGTAGGGGACAACGATGGGCTTGGAAATGCCGCCGTCCGTCGGATGGGACTTTAAGCTGTGGCCCCGTGTGCTGGAGAGCCATACCCTGTGCACGTTAAAGAACACACTGGATGGCCTTGACGGGAGGCTACCATCTGTCTTCCAACAGCTGTTCCAGTGAGTCCCCTTCCACAACCTGCTCTGAGCCTTCGGGGTCCATGTGACCTGGCCATTTAGCCCATGGTGTGCAAAAAAGCGCCGCTTAGAGGTAAAACAACCCAACTGAAATTATAATTTCCCTTCCTCTTTAAAAAATAAAAAAAGTATATTGTGTAGAGAGAGACTCCTTTTCCTTTTCGTTTGGCCATGTTGCCCGTATGCATAATTATAGATTTGCGAAGAATAAGGTTAAGAACAGTGTGCCTTAAAGACGTCAGAAAGAGGGGCAGACCTAGGATGCGGTGGGCAGACAATGTCAAACAGGACCTCGTTACAACTAGTCTGCAGTAGATGCAGCTCAGAAGTGTTTCGAGAGCTAAACTGCACCATCTGGTTGCACCTCCGTAGCCCACGGCTGCTTGAAGATGGTGATTTCTTAAAAGAAAAGTTGCCTTTTCGCACACATCCTGGTGGTAAGGGAACCTGATGACCTCTAGAAAGGAGTAGTATATTCTTGCACACCATCCGCACCTGATGACCTCTAGAAAGGAGTAGCATATTCTTGCACACCATCCGCACCTGATGACCTCTAGAAAGGAGTAGCATATTCTTGCACACCATCCGCACCTGATGACCTCTAGAAAGGAGTAGCATATTCTTGCACACCATCCGCACCTGATGACCTCTAGAAAGGAGTAGCATATCCTTGCACACCATCCGCACCTGATGACCTCTAGAAAGGAGTAGCATATTCTTGCACACCATCCGCACCTGATGACCTCTAGAAAGGAGTAGCATATCCTTGCACACCATCCGCACCTGATGACCTCTAGAAAGCAGTAGCATATCCTTGCGCACCATCCGCACCTGATGACCTCTAGAAAGGAGTAGCATATCCTTGCACACCATCCGCACCTGATGACCTCTAGAAAGCAGTAGCATATCCTTGCACACCATCCGCACCTGATGACCTCTAGAAAGGAGTAGCATATCCTTGCACACCATCCGCACCTGATGACCTCTAGAAAGGAATAGCATATCTTTGCACACCATCCGCACCTGATGACCACTAGAAAGAGTAGCATATCCTTGCACACCATCCGCACCTGATGACCTCTAGAAAGGAGTAACATATCCTTGCACACCATCCGCACCTGATGATCTCTAGAAAGGAGTAACATATCCTTGCACACCATCCGCATATTATGACATCTAGAAAAGAGTAACATATCCTTGCATACCATCCGCACCTTATGACCTCTAAAAAAGAGTAACATATCCTTGCACACCATCCGCACCCGACGACCTCTAGAAAGGAGTAGCATATCCTTGAACACCATCCGCACCTGATGACCTCTAGAAAGGAGTAGCATATCCTTGCACACCATCCGCACCTTATGACCTCTAGAAAGGAGTAGCATATCCTTGCACACCATCCGCATCTTATGACATCTAGAAAAGAGTAACATATCCTTGCATACCATCCGCACCTTATGACCTCTGGAAAAGAGTAACATATCCTTGCACACCATCCGCACCCGATGATCTCTAGAAAGGAGTAGCATATCCTTGAACACCATCCGCACCTGATGACCTCTAGAAAGGAATAGCATATCCTTGCACACCATCCGCACCTGATGACCTCTAGAAAGGAATAGCATATCCTTGCACACCATCCGCACCTGATGACCTCTAGAAAGGAGTAGCATATCCTTGCATACCATCTGCACCTGATGACCTCTAGAAAGGAGTAGCATATCCTTGCATACCATCTGCACCTGATGACCTCTAGAAAGGAGTAGCATATCCTTGCACACCATCCGCACCTGATGACCTCTAGAAAGCAGTAACATATCCTTGCACACCATCCGCACCTGATGACCTCTAGAAAGCAGTAACATATCCTTGCACACCATCCGCACCTGATGTCGTCTAGAAAGGAGTAACATATCCTTGCCCACCATTCGCAGTGCTAAGAAACTTTCTTTAAATTCGTTCCTCTGATCATCAGTTGTAAAATATACTAGTCACCGCAAAATTGTAAAAATATTTTCAAACATACGTTTTCGTGGTCGGTGCAAAAAAATAATCAAATTTAATTTTTTGGTTGTTTTAAATAATAATAAATAAATAAATACCCCCTCAAGCAGCTGCTTGCCACAGAGGTCTGACAGGAGCCTGTCAGTTTATATGCCAGAGTAGAAGATCTGAGAGGATGGCAGGACCTCAGCAGAAAAACGATACACACATCCATGCCTTATCCGGGGTTCGAACCCAGGTCCCTTAGATCAGTAGCTAAGAGCGCTAACCACTCGGCCATATACTGTTAAGCAATTTGTGCATTGAATTCTATGCGTACGTATTTATTTTGGTATAAGAAATGCACTGAATGATTTGCAAAATGTTTTAATGTGGTGTCTTTGAAAGAATTAAACGATAATCTCTCTCAGATAATTAATTCTGTATTCTGCAATCAGATATTATTCTGAGTCTCTCTCTCCGTTGTGAATCCTTTGCCACATATCAAGAGATTAGGACTCGTCTGAGGCTATTTCCTTGTAGCAAGCAACTCCCTTATCCGGAATGAATTCGTTCAAATGAAATGTTTAAAAATAAAGAGCATTTTCAAGAGTTTTGCATTCTTCCAGTACAGTCGCTCAAAAAATATCCGAACACTACGGTTGATTACAGAATTCAGAAAAAATATCTGGCAATGATTTTTTTAGAAATTAGTGATCTGGCAACCTGGTTGCCAGATCACTAATTTAAAAAAAAACGTGGTTGCCAGATCACTAATTTCTAGAAAAACCTGGTTGCCAGATCATTAATTTCTAAAAAACGTGGTTGCCAGATCACTAATTTCTAAAAAAATCGTTGTCAGATATTTTTTTGAATTCTGTAATCAACCGTAGTGTTCGGATATTTTTTGAGCTACTGTACCAAAAACTGAAAATCAAACGGATATGAATCAAAAACAGTGTTAATTTCATTGTTTTGAGCTGTACTTTAAGGCAACAATGGGCTAAATGGCCAGGTCACAAAGGCCCAAAGGGCTCAGAGAAAATTGGCAAAAGGGATCCACTAGACAGTTGGTAGGAGACAGATGGCAGCCTCCCGTCAAGGCCATTCAGTGTGTTCTTTAACGTGCACATGGTATGATTTTCCGGCACTTTATATCAAATCCAACGGATTACAGCCTTTCCAAGCCTATTGCTGACCCCTTTCTAAACTAGGGCAGAGTGGAGTTAGCTCAGGTAAATCTCAAAGCTAGCACATTTGGGATTCGAACCTGGGAGCTGCATATTACGAGCCTGGCACACTATCAATTGAGGGCACACTATCAATTGAGTCAGTAAGTAGCACACCAGACTCGTAATTGCAGCTCCCAGATTCGAGTCCCGCCTGGTCCAGCGCTCATATTTATCTCTGCAAAACTCCCAGCCCTGAAATCGGTCAGTAGGGAACACCCATGGATCAGGAAAGGCCATCCTCCATCAGATGAGACGTTAAGCCGTGGCCCAGTGTTCTGGGGAATCCACACCCTGTGTACGTTAGAGAAACTGCTAGTTGACCTTGACTAGAGGCTACCATCTGTTCCCAACAACTGCCCAGTAGGTCCCCTTCCCAAACTTTCTCTAAGCCCTCGGGCTCCTTATGACCTGGCCATTTAACCCATTGTGTGCAAAACAAGTGCTTCTCAGGGGTAAAACAACCCAATGAGCATTTACAGAATGAGCCAAATCCCATCCCCAAAACAATATAAATATAATTTATTTCAACACTAAAAAATTGTATCAACAATACAGCGCAAAGGTAGTTTTTTCGATACCCTATATTGTAATTGAAAGTTAAAGTCGAATAGAAATTAACGAAATCTCCGTTTAAAGCCTAAAAAAAGTGAAAAAAATATTGATCTGGTAAGAATTTTTTAGAAAATGAACTCAGCTTGTCCCGATTTAAAAATTTAATCAGGTATCTTCAACTGAGGTTTGAAACGCAAATCATTCGGATGAAATCCACTTTAGACAACGGTTAGGCCACTCGTCCATTCAATGCCAGAGTTTCTGGCATTCTTACTTACAACAATACGATCGTGTGCTTGTGTTCAATTACCAGTCCAGTAACTCCACGAGGCATTCCCATGAACAACATCCACGTGTAACCGCAATATTCGATTGGGAGTAGAATTGTGTACATCAAATCTGCTGCAGTTGGCATCACTTATCCGAAACGAACACGGTTTTCCACGAACAACACATTTGATACAAACCGTAACCGGATGATTAACGACAATCGTAATCTGTCTGTCATCAGGAATCGCGAATAAATATCTCGCTCAACGCATTACGATAGAATACGAATGATTCGCTTTACAGAATTTCTCTCCATCAGGTAAGATACAATTTAGTTTCAGTTTAGGAAGTGGAAAGTATAACTGAAGCATTATATAAAGGAAGAAATGCGTTACGGCGAGTGCTCACTTACGAGAAACGATATTACAGTTACGGTTTCTACATTACTCCTGTGTAGTATGTAGACCAGTGTCTCGCAAACTGTGTGCCGCGAGAGATTTTCAAAGTGATACTAGATATTCGAAAGTTTTCATTTTGACTTGACTTGTGTTATCGACGTGCTTTAATATCGAAGTGCTATCGACGTGCTTTAATACAAATCTTTAAGATTTTATCAACTGGGATCTTGTAAGTATTTATCAAGCTTTTTCCAAATTTTGGTATTAATTTTTGATTATTTCAAGCCATAGAATGGACAAATATTTAAAACAAACACCGAGATATGAATTAAAGAACGAGAGCAAATCTTCAAGTAAAACCAGGCTGATGACGTCAACAAAGCGCAAATATAATGACGATTATATAGAGTTTGCTTTTATTCTTTTTTAGGTGTGCCGCGGGAAAAAAAATTAGATTCAGTGTGCCGCAGAGTAGAAAAGTTTGCGAGACATTGATGTAGACATAATATTGTTCAATATGTTACACGACTAGGAAGCACACGATTGCCGATTGTAACGGCGGAGACGATTGAACAGCGGAGACGAAATTTCAACCAATAAATGCCGGAAGAAATGGAACTGAGGTTGGTTGAGCCAGTACCACACCAGGCACGTTATTTTCAGTTCCCAGGTTAGAGTCCCACCAGTGCCAGCGTCCTCCGCTAAATTCCCACTCGGTCAGAAAGGGTTGTTGGGTTGTTTTACCTCTGAGCGGCACTTTTTTGCACACAATGGGCTAAATGGCCAGGTCACATGGACCCCGAAGGCTCAAGGAAGGTTGGGGGAGGGGACCCACTGGAACAGCTGTTGGGAGACAGATGGTAGCCTCCCGTCAAGGCCATCCAGTGTGTTCTTTAACGTGCACAGGGTATGGCTCTCCCGCACACGGGGCCACGGCTTAACGTCCCATCCGACGGACGGCGGCCTTTCGAAGCCCATCGGTGTCCCCTACTGACCGTGGGCAGGGCGGGGAATTTTGCGGAGATAAATATCAACGCTGATCCAGCTGGGACTTGAACCTGGGAACTGCAGATTACGAGCCTGGCGCGCTACCGACTGAGCCACCCCCGTCCCAGGTCAGAAAGGGAATACCAATATCTTGGGAAATCCACCATCCGTTGGATGGGACGTTAAACCGTGGCTCCGTGTACGGCTTAACGTTCCATCTGATCCTATGCACGTTAAAGAACACACTGGATGGCCTTGACGAGAGACTTCCATCTGTACGACATGTGGTATGTTACACCGCTGAGAGCCACGCAGCTCAAGCAACGACTCCTCATACTTTAATGAGGGTATTGATGAGGTCTTCAGGGATTAATGACCTTTCCTCTATAAGTGCTGTTCTGACTTCGTGGAGTGTTCTGTGAGGGTGCTGGCGAGCTCCAATGGGTCTCCCTAGAGAATCCCATACATGCTCAATGGGATTTTGGTCAGGAGATCTGGTAGCTACTTCATTCGGCGAATATCTTCCTCTTCGAGAAAATCGTCGACCACATGAGCTCGATGTGCAGCCGTTATCGTCCATAATAATAAAATATGGACCGACGGATCCCTGGAATGGCTACACATATGGGTTCAGGAACTCATCTCTGTACTGCAAGGCAGTAACAGAACCACCCGAAAAGATGTACAGGTCTGTACGCCTGTTCATCGTGATTCCTGTCCCAACCATCACACCATGGCCACCAAAGTAGTCCCTTTCTCTGATGTTCAAGGGTCTTTTAGCGGTCCCTGGTTCTCTCTAGATGCGAATACGTCGCGAATCAGTACTTAAACTGAATCGCGATTCATCTGTGAACATAACATGTGCATACTGGTCTGGACTCCAAGTGTGATGTTGGCGACTCCATGTTAAACGGGGGGTGGGGTGGCTCAGTCGGTAGCGCGCCAGGCTCGTAATCTGTAGTTCCCTGGTTCGAGTCCCAGCTGGGTCAGCGTTGAGATTTTTCTCCGCAAAATTCCCCGCCTTGCCCACGGTCAGTAGGGGACACCGATGGGCTTGGAAAGTCCGCCGTCCGTTGGATGGGACGTTAAGCCGTGGCCCAGTGTGCAGGAGAGCCATACCCTATGCACGTTAAAGAACACGCTGGATGGCCTTGACGGGAGGCTGCCATTTGTCACCCAACAGCTGTTCCAGTGGGTCCCCTCCCCCAACCTTCTCTGAGCCTTCGGGGGTCCATGTGACCTGGCCATTTAGCCCATGGTGTGCAAAAAAGTGCCGCTCAGAGGTAAAACAACCCAACCCATGTTAAACGAGCTCGCCGAACGGCGGGAGCTAGAGAGCCACAAATAACAAGTCTCCTGGCATAACGGCATTGCTCATAAAATTTCCTGCAAACAGTACGCCTTGAAACCCTCGTTCCTCTAGCTGCTGCAAGCTCCAAAGAGAGTTGCCTAGCGGTCATCACTCTGTTCCGTCTGGCAGTAAGACTCACATAGCGATTGTCTCCAGCAGTTGTGGCTTTGGGACGGGTTGGGTTGTTTTACCTCTGAGTGGCACTTTTTTGCACACCATGGGCTAAATGGCCAGGTCATATGGACCCCGAAGGCGCAGAGAAGGTTGAGGGAGGGGACCCACTGGAACAGCTATTGGGAGGCAGATGGTAGCCTCCCGTCAAGGCCATCCAGTGTGTTCTTTAACGTGCACAGGGTATGGCTCTCCCACAAACGGGGCCACGGCTTAACGTCCCATCCGACGGACGGCGGCGGCCTTTCCAAGCCCATCGGTGTCCCCCACTGACCATGGGCAGGGAGGGAATTTTGCGGAGATAAATTTCAACGCTGACCCAGCTGGGACTCGAACCTGGGAACTACAGATTACGAGCCTGGCGCGCTACCGACTGAGCCACCCCGCCCGCTCTTGGACGGCCTTGTCCTGTTTGATTAAGAACATCTCATGTCTGTTGGAACTATCTCCAGAGTCTTGACAGGACATTTTGTGGAACATTCAATGCCTGGAAACTTCCATCTGGTACTGACCTGCTTCCACCCTTCCAATCGCTCACCACAGCTGAAAATCATTCATATCGCCGAAATAATCAGCTCATCGAGGTGCCACTGAAGTGAAAGTAAGAGTTGCCTAGAACAGTTACAAGTTGCAAGTAGACTCGCACGTCTTTTTAACACGTCCCTAATTTGCATATTCCGGTTCACGTGCGACAACTGTAAATGCGGTATAATTTTCCGCCTAGCATATTTTCCATGTTCGTCCATTTTCAGTGCATTCTTTTACATATATCGGCAGCTACATACATTTTCATCGATTATCCTTTAATTTTGAGCAGCAGTATACACACAAGTTGGGTTGGGTTGTTTTACCTCTGAGCGGCACTTTTTTGCACACCATGGGCTAAATGGCCAGGTCACATGGACCCCGAAGGCTCAGAGAAGGTTGGGGGAGGGGACCCACTGGAACAGCTGTTGGGAGACAGATGGTAATTGGGAGATCAAGGCCATCCAGCGTGTTCTTTAACGTGCACAGGGTATGGCTCTCCCGCACACGGGGCCACGGCTTAACGTCCCATTCGACGGACGGCGTCCTTTCCAAGCCCATCGGTGTCCCCCCCCCTACTGACCGTGGGCAGGGCGGGGAATTTCGCGGGTTAGGTTGGGTTGTTTTACCTCTGAGCGGCACTTTTTTGCACACCATGGGCTAAATGGCCAGGTCACAAGGACCCCGAAGGTTCAGAGAAGGTTGGGGGAGGGGACCCACTGGAACAGCTGTTGGGAGACAGATGGTAGCCTCCCGTCAAGGCCATCCAGCGTGTTCTTTAACGTGCACAGGGTATGGCTCTCCCGCACACGGGGCCACGGCTTAACGTCCCATCCGACGGACGGCGGCCTTTCCAAGCCCATTGGTGTCCCCTACTGACCGTGGGCAGGGCTGGGAATTTACACACAAGTATTTCAAACAAAGTCAAATCTAGTTACAGAACCCATACAAAGCCTTCTGAACATTAGTTGCTTATGAAAGCTGCAAGAATTACTCGTGTTAGGGCGCTGGGCATAAATCTAGTCATAAGGACAAGAATAAGTCCAGAATTGGAGGACACTCACTATGAAGTTGTTAAAAGCTAACGGGAGAGCTTCCAACCTCTTCTACAATGTGTATAGGGTAAGTCTAAGTCCCTCCAATTAAGGAGTAATCTTCTGGTCTTTATTGAGAATGAACTTCAGACACAAGGGAAAACAGAAACACTATAACACTGAGCCGTTACTTTCCATCAAAATATGGTAAATAACGTAATAACGGTTCTCCTGGCTCAGAAGAGAGTAAGATTCATCCCATTCCGATTCTGTTCGTAACTCTTATCATTAATGTCTTCCGCTATCTGTTATTTCCGCCTTCTGAACCTCTTATTCTCTCCCTCGGACGATCGTTGCGCCATCTTGTTCTTCATCTCGTGCGTTCACTCTCACGTGGTGGCTCTCGCATCGCTTCATCTCCCTGGAGGAATGGATTTAATGAAATTTCAACTCATCCATTCTGCTCGCGTCTTTTGTGGGCTGCTCCGCGCAGATGCCCAAGATAATTTCCGACGTTTAAACATTTTAATAAACGATTAATTAATTAAATAATTTACTTCGGTAGGAAGCGAAAAGAATTTGTGAAAGTTTGCTAGTACACAAGAATATGTGTGAAGATTTTACTTAAGAGTTTTTAAACAGAGAAAAGAGAAAAACTGTCGAGTTCGTTCGTTTTCGAGAATGTAATGTCTTTCGAGAATGTAATGTCTTCCAGCAGTGATTGTCATTTTCTCAGTTCATCAATTCCTTTTGTGTTCCCAAATGTGTTTTGCTTTCTGGTCTGTGTGTCCTCATTCGTTGTTCGGCCTCTCCTTCTTGACACTTTTTCTGCACTCAATGGGCTAAATGACCAGGTCACAAGGACTTCGATGGCTCAGAGAAGGTTGGGGGAAGGGACCCAATGGACTACTGTTAGGAGACAGATGGTAAGTCTCCCATCAAGGTCGGGGCTGGGTGGTTCAATCGGTAGCGTGCCAGGGTCGTAATGTGCAGTTCCCAGATTCTAACTGGTTAGATTCCCAGATTCTAACCAGGGGGTGGCTCAGTCGGTAGCGCGCCAGGCTCGTAATCTGTAGTTCTCAGGTTCGAGTCCCAGCTGGGTCAGCGTTGAGATTTATCTCCGCAAAAATTCCCCGCCCTGCCCACGGTCAGTAGGGGACACCGATGGGCTTGGAAAGGCCGCCGTCCGTCGGATGGGACGTTAAGCCGTTGCCCCGTGTGCGGGAGAGCCATACCCTGTGCACGTTAAAGAACACGCGGGATGACCTTGACGGGAGATTACCATCTGTCTCCCAACAGCTGTTCCAGTGGGTCCCCTCCCCCAACCTTCTCTGAGCCTTCGGGGTCCATGTGACCTGGCCATTTAGCCCATGGTGTGCAAAAAAATGCCGCTCAGAGGTAAAACAACCCAACCTCTTGTGTTCCCAAATGTCTTTTACTTTCTGGTCTGTGTGTCCTCATTCGTTGTTCTGCCTCTCCTTCTTGGCACTTTTTTTGCACTCAATGGGCTAAATGACCATGTCACGAGGACTTCGATGGCTCAGAGAAGGTTGGGGGAAGGGACCCAATGGACTACTGTTAGGAGACAGATGGTAGTCTCCCATCAAGGTCGGGGCTGGGTGGTTCAATCGGTATCGTGCCAGGGTCGTAATGTGCAGTTCCCAGATTCTAACCCCACTTGGTCCAAGGTTAAGATTTATCTCCGCGAAACTCCCCGCTCTGCCCTTGGTCAGCAGGGTGCACCGATGGGCATGCAAAGGATGCCGTACGTCGGATGGGACGTTTAACCGTGGCCCCGTGTGCGGAAGAGTCATTCCCTGTGCACGTTAAACAATATACTGAATAGCCTTGACGGGAGGTCACCATCTGTCTCCCAACAGCTGCTCCAGTGGGTTCCCTTTCCCAGCCTTCTCTGAGTCCTTGTGACTTCAGGGTCCTTGTGACTTGGCCATTTAGCCCATTTTGTGCAAAAAAACTGCCGCTCAGTAATAAAACAATCAAGGTCATCCAGCGTGTCCTTTAACGTGCGCAGGGTATGATTTTCCCGCATATGGAGCCACGGTTTAACATGTATTCCGACGGACGGCGGCCTTTCCAAGCCCATTGGTGTCCGACACTGACTGAGGTCAAAGATGGGAGTTTTTTGCGGAGATAAATCTCAACTCTGTCCCCAGGTGGGGCTCGAACTTGAGAACTGCAGATTACGAGCCTGGCGCAATCGGTTGACCTAATCACACTGATAGATAGTTTTTCTCAGAGGTGATTTCAAGATCAAGGGTTAGAGAGTTTAAAATAGCAGATTGGATTGGATTGTTTTACCTCTGAGCGGCACTTTTTTGCACACCATGGACTAAATGGCCAGGCCACAAGGACCCAGAAGGCTCAGAGAAGGTTGGGGGAGGGGACCCACTGGAACAGCTGTTGGGAGACAAATGGTAGCCTCCCGTCAAGGCCATCCAGCGTGTTCTTTAACGTGCACAGGGTATGGCTCTTCCGCACACGGGCCCACGGCTTAGCGTCCCATCCTACGGACGGCGGCCTTTTCAAGCCCATCGGTGTCCCCTACTGACCGTGGGCAGGGCGGGGAATTTTGCGGAGATAAATCTCAACGCTGACCCAGCTGGGACTCGAACCTGGGAACTACAGATTACGAGCCTGGCGCGCTACCGACTGAGCCACCCCCGCCCCTTAAAATAGCAGCATAGACAAGTAAGCACGCACTCCGCCTCAGTCAGAATTTTTTTTTTTTTCTGAAAACAATTTTATACGTAGATATAGACGCGCAACCAGCTGACCTAATCTAATAATAGAATGAAAATAATAGAAATAATCTATATATCTATTTATCTATATATCTATTAGATTAAACTATATATCTAATTAGATTAAACTCTTAAAAAACGAAATACAAAATTTCGGAAACTAGGCCAGGGGCAAAAAAGAAACAGGTAGTGTTCTTTTTTCTTCTGTTTTTTAGAAGTTTAACCATTGGCAGAGGTAAAAGTGGAAGAAGAAAGTAATATAATAGAATCTAATAGAATAATAGAATGAAAAGTTCCCAAGAGTACTCTGGTGCGTGAGTTTTCAGAACTGAAAAATAACAAGTGCAAAAATATAGAAAATACATTGGAAATTAAATGCATAAAAAATGGCAATGACGTGAATTATTTCTGCACATGAAGATAATAACATGTGCAGAAAGAATTTTTGCCCATTTAAATAATAAACATACATTGAAGTAATACCATCTAGGTTCAAAATATATGGTTAATATTTTTTAATTGAATTTTATCACATGATAACATCAATAAAAAATGATATGAAATCTTGATAAATTACACGTATCAGGGATAACAAATTGAAATATTAAATATCAACACATACAATAATCGGGGGGGGGGGGGGGGAATGGCTCCATCGTTAACGCACCATGCTCGTACAGTCGCTCAAAAAAGTATCCAAACGCTATGGTTGATTACAGAATTCAGGAAAAATATCTGGAGCGTGTACAGCAACTGTACACGCTCCAGTTACCGTTCACAGCAAACTGGAGCGTGTGCAGTTACTGCACACGCTCCAGTTTGCTATGAACGGTAACTGCACACGCTCAATATTTCTGTTAGTGGGCCCACACGATCCAGGTTTTTATGAGCTCACACGATCCAATATGCTCTGAACATTAACCGCAACCGCTCCAGTTTGCTGTGAACGGTAACTGCACACGCTCCATATTCATTGCATTATATATTCATACGCATTATATATATTAAAAAAAAGTATCCGAACACTATGGTTGATTACAGAATTCAGAAAAAAATATCTGGTACCGATTTTTTTTAGAATTTAGTGATCTGGCAACCTTCGTGTCACGTGACACGAAGGTTGCCAGATCACTAATTTCTAAAAAAAATTGTTGCCAGATATTTTTTCTGAATTCTGTAATCAACCGTAGGGTTCGGATACTTTTTTGACCGACTGTAATCTGCAGTTTCCCTTGGTCTCGAGTCCCACCTGGGTCAGCGCCCAGATTTATATCCTCAAAACTCCCTGCCCACGGTCAGTAAGGGACACCAATGGGCTTGGAAAGGCCATCGTCCGTCGGATGGGATGTTAAGCCGTGACTCAGTGTGCGGGAGATCTGTACCCTATGCAAGTTAAAGAACACGCTAGATGGCCTTGGTGGGAGGCTACCATCCGTCTCCCAATATCTCACCAGTGGATTCGGTCTCCCAACCCTCTTTGAGTGGAGCGGGGGTGGCTCAGTCGGTAGCGCGCCAGGCTCGTAATCTATAGTTCCCAGGTTCGAGTCCCAGCTGGGTCAGCGTTGAGATTTATCTCCGCAAAATTTCCCGCCATGCCCACGGTCAGTAGGGGACACCGATGGGCTTGGAAAGGCCGCCGTCCGTCGGATGGGACGTTAAGCCGTGGCCCCGTGTGCGGGAGAGCCATAACCTGTGCGCGTTAAAGAACACACTGGATGGCCTTGACGGGAGGCTACCATCTGTCTCCTAACAGCTGTTCCAGTGGGTCCCCTCCCCCAACCTTCTCTGAGCCTTCGGGGTCCATGTGACCTGGTCATTTAGCCCATGGTGTGCAAAAAAGTGCCGCTCAGAGGTAAAACAACCCAAACCAATCCTCTTTGAGCCCTCGGGGTCTTTGTGAAGTGACCATTTAGCCCATAGCGTGTAAAAAAAAAAAAACTACCGCTCAGAGATAAAGTAAAGCCAATTGAACCAACTCAATTCCTTACGAAATGAACATTTAATCCATTTTAAAAAAAATTATCCAGTCAGGGATAAATGCAACCAATTCCAATATCAGATTCCTGGACTTAGAATTCAACCAAAAAAAAAAAATTAATTAATATTCTAACTGCAATTTAAACGAAACCATCATCTCAAAATACAGTTTTTTTAGAAGAAGTTTTTTCTCTTTTACCTCAAAGAAAAAATAAAATAATTAATTTCCTTTTAGCTCGAGGGATGACGTAAACGAAAGTTTATCTTCCATTAAAAATACAAATTTTAGAACCGCAAACTGATCGCAGTTTAATTTCGACGAAAGTGCAGGTTTCGTGTTTGGGTTGCTCCAAGCATTTTTCGCCCTTATCTGAAGGAAAAGGGGAAAAAGCAAAACCAAATTCCTCTTGGCGATTTCGCGCTGATGAGTTACATCTCGCGAAATGCAAGACGACCAGTGGAAGTACATCATCAGCATTGCTTTCGGTGATTGAAATTGATTTCTCCGCGATTTCCACTTCAATTTCCTCCGGTGGTGTTGCTGACATTTTGCATTTCATTCACGATCACCCTCGAGGAATGAGTGTGGTAAGGATAAACGAAAACAAAATGGGCGATGAATTAATTTCGGAAACTAGGCCGGGGGAAAAAAGAACCAGTTAGTGTTTTTTTTTTTCCGTTTTTTTTTAGAAGTTTAACCATTGGCAGAGGTAAAAGTGGAAAAAAAAAACAAGTTGTGAATTATCTTAAATTTAAGTTTGGAAGAGTGAAGAGAGAAAAAGATCAGAAAGGAAGTTTAGAGAATTTAGAAATGTGTGTGTGAATAATTATATAAAAAATCGTGAATAATAATTGGGTTGGGTGAGATTGTTTTACCTCTGAGCGGCATTTTTTTGCACACCATGGGCTAAATGGCCAGTCACGTGGACCCCGGAGGCTCAGAGATGGTTGGGGGAGGGGACCCACTGGAACAGCTGTTGGGAGACAGATGGTAGCCTCCCGTCAAGACCACCCAGCATGTTCTTTAAAGTGCACATGGTATGGCTCTCCCGCACACGGTGCCACGGCTTAACGTCCCATCCGACGGACGGCGGCCTTTCCAAGCCCATTGGTGTCCCCTACTGACCGTGGGCAGACGGGGAGTTTTGCGGAGATAAATCTCAACGCTGACCCAGCTGGAACTCGAACCTGGAAACTACAAATTACGAGCCTGGCGCGCTACCGAATGAGCCACCTTCGCCCCTAACCAGGTGGGGTTCGAACCTGGAAACTGCAAATAACGCCCCCCTCCAGTTTTCTTTTAGTAATGCATTTAAACATTACATTTTGTGATTGACAATAATAAAAGTTCTGGAAACGTTCCTTCCGAAAAAAAAAACAAAAAATCCCCGCCCCGCCCACGGTCAGTAGGGGACAGCGATGGGCTTGGAAAGGCCGCCGTCCGTCTGATGGGACGTTAAGCCGTGGCCCCTTGTGTGGGAGAGCCATACCCTGTGCACGTTAAAGAACACGCTGGATGGCCTTGACGGGAGGCTACCATCTGTCTCCCAACAGTTGTTCCAGTGGGTCCCCTCCCCCAACCTTCTCTGAGTCTTCGGGGTCCATGTGACCTGGCTATTTAGCCTATGGTGTGCAAAAAAGTGCCGCTGAGAGGTAAAACAACCCAACCCTTCCAAAAAACAGGGAGTACTGCAATGGCACATATCCTCTCTTGCACACATCTTGTATTGTCGTAATTCTCATTACGTCTTCCGCTTAAAAAAAAATTCATTTTCTAATAGCTCCGCATTGCGACACTCTCACATTTTTCCGAATTATCCGTATCCTTCCGCCGGACCGAATCACAATGCATCCAGCAAGACAAAAATAACTGCTATAAAAGGCTCCCATAAAAGTTTGGAGAGAGGAGATGCACTTTTGGTAAAATCCATTTTCAATTTTTGCATGAAACCAGCCCTCTTGAAAGAATGGAGTTTCTGACCAAGTTTGCGTCGTGCTTTACATTACGCGGCGCCGAAGCTATCGGAGACTCGCAGTGCAGACATAAAGAAAATTCAAATATTGAATAATGTCACAAAGCAGCCCAATCCATAAAGATTAGAATTACCATTTCGTGTTGGCAACACGCCATAGCGTGCCAGGAATGTGTTCTGCGGAGGTCGAAGTTCAAATGGTCTTTCGATAGCACCATAGTTTTTTTTTTGTTTCAATATCTGTTTTGCTTTAAGGAATATGACAGCTCTTGTTTAAAATCCTTGAAGTGGGGGAGGGAGTGGCTCAGTCGGTAGCGCGCCAGGCTCGTAATCTGTAGTTCCCAGGTTCGAGTCCCAGCTGGGTCAGCGTTGAGATTTATCTCCGCAAAAATTCCTCGCCCTGCCCACGGTCAGTAGGGGACACCGATGGGCTTGGAAAGGCCGCCGTTCGTCGGATGGGACGTTAAGCCGTGGCCCCGTGTGCGGGAGAGCCATACCTTGTGCACGTTAAAGAACACGCTGGATGGCTTTGACGGGAGGCTACCATCTGTCACCCAACAGCTGTTCCAGTGGGTCCCCTCTCCCAACCTTCTCTGAGCCTTCGGGGTCCATGTGACCTGGCCATGTAGCCCATGGTGTGCAAAAAAGTGCCGCTCAGAGGTAAAACAACCCAAAACCAACCTCCTTTAAGCAGCATATTGTGCAGAGAGAGACTCCGTTGGTTTGGCCATGTTGCCCGTATGAGTAATTATAGATTGGCGAATAGGGTTATGAACAGTGTGCCTAAAGGCCTCAGAAAGAAGAGGAGACCTAGAATGAGGTGGGCAGACAATGTCAAACAGGACCTTGTTGGAATTGGTGTGCAGTGGCCAGATGCAGTAGATGTAGCTCAGGATAGACTTGCTTGGAGAACTAAATTGCACGGTCTGGTTGGACCTCCGTAGCTCATGGCTGCTTGAGGATGATGATGGGCATACCATAAATAAACTTCAAAACTGGCACAGGTCGGACTTGAACCCGAGAACTGCAGAATAGTAACGTCAGGTTCGAGTTCCTATTTTGCTAGATTTGAGATTTCCTCTGCTAATTCCGTCTTTGGTCTCGGTGAGAATAGGGAAACAGAGAGAGGCTAAAGGCACCTTTTATTATGAGGGAATATTTAATGGGTTGGGTTGTTTTACCTCTGAGCAGCACTGTTTTGCACACAATGGGCTAAATGGCCAGATCACATGGACCCCGAAGGCTCAGAGAAGGTTGGAAGAGGGGACCCACTGGAATAGCTATTGGGAGACAGATGGTAGCCTCCCCTCAAGGCCATCCAGCGTGTTCTTTAACGTGCACACGGTATGGCTCTCCCGCACACGGGACCACGGCTTGACGTCCCATCTGACGGACGGCGGCCTTTTTAAGCCAATCGGTGTCCCCTACTGACCGTGGGCAGGGCGGGGAAATTTTGCGGAGATAAATCTCAACGCTGACCCAGATGGGACTCGAACCTGGGAACTACAGATTACGAGCCTGGCGCGCTACCGACTGAGCCACCCCCGCCCCTGGGAATATTTACGCTTGGCACCAAGTGCAGCTGAGTCGTACCATGTGCATCTTAAAGAATGCGCTGGATGCTGAATAACTTTGACGGAAGCTTCCATGTGGTTCGTCAGAACTCTGCAGTGGATTCTCTTCTTCCAGGAGTGGGAGACTGGCTCAGTCATATACAGCTTCCAGGTTCGATTCCAGAGTGTGCCATCGTTGAGATTTATCTTCTCGAAATCCCCACTCTTTCCTTGGTCAGAAAGGGGACGACAATGGGCTTGGAAAAGCTGTCGTCTGTCGTGTAGGACATTAAGCCATGGTTCAGAGAGGCATACCTTGAGCACATTAAAGAACACAATGGGTGGCCTTGATCTTTCTCCTAACAGTATCCAGTGAGTCTCCTTCCGCCAGACTTCTCCGAGTTCTTGGAGTCATTGTGACCTGGTCATTTCACCTACTGTATGCAAAAAATGTTCCCTTAGAGGTGAAACATTCGACTAACACCAAGGCTTTTATAACTCACCACGGTCTGGGGCGGGGGTGGCTCAGTCGGTAGCGCGCCAGGCTCGTAATTTGTAGTTCCCAGGTTCGAGTCCCAGCTGGGTCAGCGTTGAGATTTATCTCCGCAAAATTCCCCGCCCTGCCTACGGTCAGTAGGGGACACCGATGGGCTTGGAAAGGCCGCCGTCCGTCGGATGGGACGTTAAGCCGTGGTCCGTGTGCGGGAGAGCCATACCCTGTGCACGTTAAAGAACACGCTGGATGGCCTTGACGGGAGGCTACCATCTGTCTCCCAACATCTGTTCCAGTGGGTCTCCTTCCCCAACCTTCTCTGAGCCTTCGGGGTCCATGTGACCTGGCCATTTAGCCCATGGTGTGCAAAAAAGTGCCGCTCAGAGGTAAAACAACCCAACCCAGGTTCGAGTCCCAGCTGGGTCAGCGTTGAGATTTATCTCCGCAAAATTCCCCGCCCTGCCTACGGTCAGTAGGGGACACTGATGGGCTTGGAAAGGCCGCCGTCCGTCGGATGGGACGTTAAGCCGTGGCCCCGTGTGCGGGAGAGCCATACCCTGTGCACGTTAAAGAACACGCTGGATGGCTTTGACGGGACTCTACCATCTGTCTCCCAACATCTGTTCCAGTGGGTCCCCTTCCCCAACCTTCTCTGAGCCTTCGGGGTCTTTGTGACCTGGCCATTTAGCCCATGGTGTGCAAAAAAGTGCCGCTAAGAGGTAAAACAACCCAACCCATGGCAAACTGTAATGATATTAATAATATGAATTGCAACTCGGGAGGCTGGACGAGACTATAAGATTCCGCAGTTGGATTCTCGTAAGTGAATGACCTATCAGTCAGCTGCCAGCGAAGTGCCAACTACGCAGGCCCATAATCTCGCATAGTTTCTCTAAATATACAAGGTGCCTCCAAAGACCTGTTCCGATTCTAAAATAGTATTTCAAAACAACCACAACTTGTGTACAAAAAAATTGCATTACAAGATAACCAACTTTTTTTGCAATTTATTGTGTAACGAATGAAGTTCTTTTTGCGTGTGTTATCTACAAGTTTTAATTGGAATATCTAATAGTTAATGAAAGAAACTTGAATGATGATGACGATTCCACAAAAGTCCAAAGCTGCCATCTGGTTTTCAGAGTCCAGATAAGTGATAAATGTTCAATGAAATTACAGCCATCAATACGGAAAAGATCGTCCCTCCAAACCCAGTGTTTTTTTTACAAAATAAATGAATCTTTATTTTTCCATCGTAATGTTACAGAACGATTTACAGTTGGGTTGTTTTACCTCTGAGCGGCACTTTTTTGCACACCATGGGTTAAATGGCCAGGTCACATGGACCCCGAAGCCATACCGATGGGCCATACCCCTGGGCCATACCGATGGGCTTGGAAAGGCCGCCGTCCGTCGGATGGGACGTTAAGCCGTGGCCCCGTGTGCGGGAGACCCTGTGCACGTTAAAGAACACGCTGGATGGCCTTGACGGGAGGCTACCATCTGTCCCCCAACAGCTGTTCCAGTGGGTCCCCTCCCCCCAAAAAAATTATTTGAGAGCGGCAAAAAGTAGATTTACTTTAGAGCGGCAAAAAGTAGATTTACTTTAGAGCGGCAAAGAGACTTACTTGAGGTCATCAAAGAGGTGATTTGCAAAAAAGATTCACTTGAGGGCGGTAAAAAAAAATTCTCTCTTAACCTATACTCGACGATGAAATCTCTCTACTCAGAAGTGTGCGTGTGTGTGCCGTGAAATTTTATCAAATCATTGCGTAGGGTTTATAATTACACAAGGTGGTAGCTAAATATCATTTAAATCCAATCTCTTTCAATTAAGAAACAATTTAAAAGAGTCAAGAATATCAAGACTGCTAATGATAACTTCCACGTTTAGAATTTTTTCATCTATTGAACAGGTAATATGCAGTCTTCTATCTAAACGAAACAATATTTAGTCATATATTCCAAAATTGAAACGTCATCCCAGCGAATAAAGTAATTAGATCTCACCTATATAGTTCATCCCGGGCTTTCATTTTTAACTTTTCAGTTTCCAGCACCATGGTGAATACTCTAAACCTAATTCAAAACAACCTTTTTAAAGTTCCATCAGGTTCAGTTATAAATCGAGCACAGATAAGGACTTGCGACTGGAAATTACGATCTCGAATTAACTCTTCCAATACTAATCAATCCAAGATTTCCCAAATAGCCTACAATTATCTCCAAATTGTTAGAGAAATTCACTCACTCTTTTCCTCACCCTATCTCCTCAAAGGTGAATTTGACAACTGCATCTTCTTTTATACTCTCGAACTCAATGGTGCAACATGTACAACAAATAAACGATTGCTCGGTTATCTCATTGTAGACAAACTAATGATGCAACATTTCCCTTACGTCAAATTTCATTTTTCTTTCAGGCCATTGTTAGGAAGTATTAGTCATTAAATACAGCAAGACAAAACTTTTAATTCAGCTGTCTTTCTTTTCCAGTTATTAGAGTTATAACGTTATGAATTATAATGTACATTATCCATATATTTACCTTCCTACCAATGGGGCGGGTGTGGCTCAGTCGGTTGCGCGCCAGGCTCGTAATCTGTAGTTCCTAGGTTCGTGTCCCAGTTGGGTGAGCGTTGAGATTTATGTCCGCAAAATTCCCCGTCCTGCCAGTCGGGGACACCGATGGACTTGGAAAGGGCGCCTTCCGTAGAATGGGCCGTGGTCCCATGTGTGGGAGACCCAAACCCTGTGCACGTTAAAGATCACGCTGGATGGCCTTGACGGGAGGCTACCGTATGTCTCCCAACAGCTGTTCCAGTGGGTCTCCTCCCCCAACCTTCTCTGAGCCTTCGGGGTTCATGTGACCTGGCCAGGCTCAGAAATGGTTGGGGGAGGGGACCCACTGGAACAACTGTTGGGAGACAGATGGTAGCCTCCCGTCAAGGCCATCCAGCGTGTTCTTTAACGTGCACAGGGTATGGCTCTCCAGCACACGGGACCACGGCTTAACGTCCCATCCGACGGACGGCGGCCTTTCCAAGCCCATCGGTGTCCCCTACTGACCGTGGGCAGGGCGGGGAATTTTGCGGAGATCAATCTCAACGCTGACCCAGCTGGGACTCGAACCTGGGAACTACAGATTACGAGCCTGGCGCGCTACCGACTGAGTCACCCCCGCCCCTACGGTTTACAGTTGTCCCACAAAGCTATATAACTTGTCTGCAAAAATATACTACATCACAACATTTATTTAAGTCTAATAATTAGGAAGCGGTTTCATAATTTTCGGAAGACAGGAAGTGTGAATGGCCTGCCTCAAAGTGGACGTTCAGTATTTCTAAAGGAGTTATTGATAGCATTCAAGCGATGTTCCAACTCAGACGTGAATGGTCAATTCATCGCGGTTCACTTAAACTGCAGCTGCCGCAATAAATGGTACACAAAGCCTTACACTAGCAATTGCGTCTTTACACATATAAAGTGTTAATCGTCCGAGCTTTGCTATCTAATGACAAATCTCGCCGCTAGAGTTCCCCCCATTCGCTGCTGAACTCAATTGACGAAGACAACGAGTACCTAAACAAGATGGTATTCTCGGATAAAGCCACTAAGATTGGGGTTCAGTTGTTTTAGCTCTGGGCGACAATTTTTCCGCACAATGAGCACACCAGGCCACAAGATCCCGAGGGCTCAGAGAAGGCTGGCTGGAGGCGAACCATTGGGCAACTGTTGGAAGAGAGATGATAGGCCTCTCTTCGAGGCCATCGAGCGCGTTCTTTAACGTGAACAGGGTATGGCTCTCTTGAACACGGAGACACGGCTTAACGTACCATCCGATGACCCAACGGATGTGGTTCAAAATCGAAATTTAGACAGTTTAATTGATATCTTACATTTACCTTCAGTCATAAGTTTCCATAAAAATTTATTTAACCAGTTATGTAACCTCGAATTTAATTTTCCATTAACAGTTTGGGGCGGGGGTGGCTCAGTCGGTAGCGGGCCAGGCTCGTAATCTGTAGTTCCCAGGTTCGAGTCCCAGCTGGGTCGGCGTTGAGATTTATCTCCGCAAAATTCCCCGCCCTGCCCACGGTCAGTAGGGGACACCGATGGGCTTGGAAAGGCCGCCGTCCGTCGGATGGGACGTTAAACCGTGGCGCCATGTGCGGGAGAGCCATACCCTGTGCACGTTAAAGAACACGCTGAATGGCCTTGACGAGAGTCATCTGTCTCCCAACAGCTGTTCCAGTGGGTCCCCTTCCCCAACCTTCTCTGAGCCTTCGGGGTCCATGTGACCTGGCCATTTAGCCCATGGTGTGCAAAAATGTGCCGCTCAGAGGTAAAACAATCCAACGTTAAAGAACACGCTGGATGGCCTTGACGGGAGGCTACCATCTGTCTCCCAACAACTGTTCCAGTGGGTCCCCTCCCCCAATCTTCTCTGAGCCTTCGGGGTCCATGTGACCTGGCCATTTAGCCCATGGTGTGCAAAAAAGTGCCGCTCAGAGGTAAAACAACCCAAGCCAACTCCATTAACAGAATGCAGGAAATCGGTATCTCCTAAACGTTGTCTGAAACTACTAGACTCTTGCAAACCTTCTCATTTTCTTTAATGATGGAGCAACCATTTTAGCTCAAAGGAATAGATTTAACCGTGTTTTAATGCTATTCTTCTTTCCCCTCTCATTCCTAGTTCTTTTAGTTCAGCATCATTTACGCAACGTGGCTAATGTTACTTAACTGAATTTCAACGTTCGATGCTTAATAGACTCCAACTATTGTTGTTTATCGTCAGCCGCTGATTACGCCACGAAGGCAAAACTGCAATTGTTGTTTAGTCACTTAATAATGAGGGATTTACGTATCAGAAACTTTTTCTTTCTTATGAAATTTGCTTTTATAAATTTCGTAGAGTAAGCAGTCAGGCATTCTATTTGCTTTTTTTTTGTCTCCCGTCTTAATAACGGTCTCTTGCAAAACGAAAAATATAAAGAAACAATGATGATGTTTGTTGTATTTTTTATCGTTCGCTTTCGTTTTTTTTTTTTGTCTCCCTTTAAATTAACTCATTTAGAATTTTTTGGACTCGAAATAGTTTCAGAAACAAAGAACACGCACACAAAAAAAACAGTTATTAATCTTTCTGAAACGAGAATGGGAATTAGGAGCAGACTACAGAATCTGAAAAAGCAGTTACGCTCTATGATTCAATTAGGCAACATCCGCCAATGCACGTTAAAAGTCTAACTGACCTTTAATCATCTGAAATGCTTTTAAATTCGTAACCAAATGAATACAAATGCCTAATTTATTCATTTTCGCTTTTACTTTGTTCTTTAAAAATAAAACGATATTTTTCGCTTGTTGTATGTTTGTATGTAGGCATTTTTTATTTTCTTTTAGGAGAAAAAGAAAAATTCTTTTCGAGTTGGATTTTTCTGATAATTATTCCCTGATTTATGCGCTTTCCTACGAATATTTTTAAAATTCACTTTTAGCGAAGTTTCATTTAGCGCAACCTATCTACAAGTAATGGACAAAAAAATAGAAACATTGGGTTGTTTTACCTCTGAGTGGCACTTTTTTGCACACCATGGGCTAAATGGCCAGGTCACATGGACCCCGAAGGCTCAGAAATGGTTGGGGGAGGGGACCCACTGAAACAGCTGTTGGGAGATAGATGGTAGCCTCCCGTCAAGGTTATCCAGCGTGTTCTTTAACGTGCACAAAATATGGCTGTCCCGCACATGGGTCCACGGATTAACGTCCCATCCGACGGACGGCGGCCTTTTCAAGCCCATCGATGTCCCCTACTGACTGTGGACAGGGAGGAGAATTTTGCGGAGATAAATCTCAACACTGACAGTTAGGACTCGAACCTGGGAACTACAGATTACAAGCCTGCACGCTACCGACTGAACCACCCCCACCCCCTGTTGGGTTTAGAAAGGCCATCTTTCATCGGATGTTACCCTATCGCCTCACGTGCAGAAGGAGAGCCATATGCACGTTAAAGGACACACTGATTGGCTTTGATGGGAGGCCATCATCTGTCTCCTGGCAGCGTCCAGTAGATCCCTATTGTCTCAGCCTTTGGTGTTTTTGTTACCTAATCGTTTAGCCCAATGTGTGCACAAAAATATTCTGAAAAGTAAAACAGTCCAACTTTTTCCATCTGAAAATCTTACTACGCTGATTAGCATGAGAAATATAAAAGGATCAATATAAATATAAAATAATAAATACCCCCTCAAGCAGCTGCTTGCCACAGAGGTCTGACAGGAGCCTGTCAGTTTATATGCCACAGTAGAAGATCTGAGAGGATGGCAGGACCTCAGCAGAAAAACGACACACACATCCATGCCTTACCCGGGGCTCGAATCCAGGTCCCGTACATCAGTAGCCAAGCGCGCTAACCACTCGGCCATGGGACGGCATCCCTCTAATTTATTTTATTATTTTATCTTTGTTATTGTATATATCTATGTTAAGTGTATTTTCTGAAATATCCGAAACGGGAATATGGCTCATTAGTTGTCTTTCTAGGCTAAGCTGGGCTGTTCCCCACATGCTCGGGAACCGAGCGTCGGCAAATGGTTTTTTTTATTGCTCTGCCGTCACTAGCCAGAGGCGCTGGTGCAGGTCACGGAGAGGAGCGTTGTGGGTTGTTTTACCTCTGAGCAGCACTTTTTTGCACACCATGGGCTAAATGGCCAGGTCACATGCACCCGAAGGCTCAGAGAAGGTTGGGGGAGGGGACCCACTGGAACAGCTGTTGGGAGACAGATGGTAGCCTCCCGTCAAGGCCATCCAGCGTGTTCTTTAACGGGCACAGGGTATGGCTCTCCCAACACGGGGCCACGGCTTAACGTCCTATCCGACGGACGGCGGCCTTTCCAAGCCCATCGGTGTCCCCTACTGACCGTGGGCAGGGCGGGGAATTTTTGTGGAGGTAAATCTCAACGCTGACCCAGCTGGGACTCGAACCTGGGAACTACAGATTACGAGCCTGGCGCGCTACTGACTGAGCCACTCCCGCCCCACGGAGAGGAACGAAGAGGAAATGAACGAGCAGACTGAAGGTTGCTGACAAAGAGAGCGGTCGTTTGTTTAGCACGTGAAAGGGTTGTAGCTTTTCTTGGGAACCGTAAAGGAGCAGAGTTCGGTTCTGTGTGGAGCAGGATACAGTTCTGTGTGAATCAGGAGTTCGGTTCTGTGTAAACCAGTGTTCGATTCTGTGTGATTCAGGATACAGTTCTGTGTTAACCAGGATACGGTTCTGTGTGAACCAGTCTTCGGTTCTGTGTAAACCAGGATACAGTTCTGTGTGAATCAGGGGTTCGGTTCTGTGTAAACCAGTGTTCGGTTCTGTGTAAACCAGTGTTCGATTCTGTGTGATTCAGGATACAGTTCTGTGTTAACCAGGATACGGTTCTGTGTGAACCAGTCTTCGGTTCTGTGTAAACCAGGATACAGTTCTGTGTGAATCAGGGGTTCTGTTCTGTGTAAACCAGTGTTCGGTTCTGTGTAAACCAGTGTTCGGTTCTGTGTAAACCAGTGTTCGGTTCTGTGTAAACCAGTGTTCGATTCTGTGTGATTCAGGATACAGTTCTGTGTTAACCAGGATACGGTTCTGTGTGAACCAGTCTTCGGTTCTGTGTAAACCAGGATACAGTTCTGTGTGAATCAGGGGTTCGGTTCTGTGTAAACCAGTGTTCGGTTCTGTGTGATTCAGGATACGGTTCTGTGTGAACCAGGGTTCGGTTCTGTGTGAACCAGATGTTCAGTTCTGTGTAAACCAGATGGTGTAGGCAGAGATTAAAAATATCCTCTCACGAGATTTGAGGTCGGTAAAGAGTTTTCTATAAAGTACAGATTTCCACCTCATCACGTGAATGTTGCTATAGTAAAGTAGCATTCAGGTTAAATTTTGCACTGTTTGGACAAAATCCAAAAGACCATCTATAAAGCCATTAACTTCTATGAGAATTTGAGCTCATCTAAGGCCCACAGAATCGAGCACATTCCCATATATATATACATATATGCATGAATGGAAATAAACAATGTCCTCCTCTATCAAATGTGCTTTCGTCTATTTCATCTTTCTACACCACATTTAGCACAGCACGTCTGAAACACACCTAAGCAGAATATTTTTGTGCACACACTAAAGTATAAAAACTCGCGAATTTGTGGTTTCACTTAAGATAACGGGTGAATAGTAATTAAGTGGACTAATTAATCGTCCTCTACGAAGAGAATCGGAAGAGTTTACTTCTCTCCTACCCCAACGTCCACGCTACAAGGACGATTTTTGAAGGGGTGTTAGGAGTAAAAATATGTAAAGCAAGACCGAGAAATCCACACATTAAAGCAATTAATAACAGATGAGAATTTTTTAGCAAACAATCTGTGGATCAATATTGTCAAAAAGTGGAAGAGGACAAATCATTACTTTATTTGGTCAAAATATCTGTTTCGTAAAGAGTTGGGTTGTTTTACCTCTGAGCGGCACATTTTTGCATACCATTTGCTAAATAGCCGGGTCACGAGGACCCCGAACGCTCAGAGAAGGTTTGGGGTGGAGACCCACTGGAACAGCTGATGGGAGACAGACGGTAGCCTCCCGTCAAGGCCATCCAGTGTGTTCTTTAACGTGCACTGAGTATGGCTCTCTCGCACACGGGGCCAAGGCTTAACGTCCCATCCGACGGACGACGGCCTTTCCAAGCCCATCGGTGTCCCCTACTGACCGTGGGTAGGGCGGGGAATTTTTCGGAGATAAATCTCAACGATGACCCAGCCGGGACTAGAACCTGGGATCTAGAGATTACGAGCCTGGCGCGCTACCGACTGAACCACCCCCGCCCCTGTCTTCAGAGACGTCAGCAGTACTTTGTTCATGGAGGGGGGGGGGACGAAAAGAAAAAAAAAGAATAATTTTTTTAACGTTTGATGTAAAAGGCATCCACGATTTTGTGAGTTGGATTAACTCTGAGCAGCACTTTTTTGCGCAGAATGAGCTAAATCGCCAGGTCACAAGGACTCTGAAGAGGTTGGGGGTAGGGAACCGATGAACAGCTGTTGGGAGACATGGTAGCCTTTGGTCAAGGTCATCCAGTGTGTTCTTTAACGTGCACTGGGTATGGCTCTCTCGCACACGGGACCACGGCTTAATGTCCCATCCGACGGACGACGGCTTTTCCAAGCCCATCGGTGTCCCCTACTGACCGTGGGCAGGACGGGGAATTTTGCGGAGAGTTTCGTAAAGAGCAAGAGCCGCCACGTATCGTACCGGATTCAATCCGGTGATGGAGAGCTTCCTTAAGTCAACGGAAGATCAGTAAAGATGAAGAGAGTCAGAAGTGGGTGCAGGATCCATCGATTTGAGCCAACGGAGCTCGTCTCTGACTAGAAAAAAAGTAATATGTTGAACATGCAGTAGTCTTCTCTGAGAACGAAAATAATACAACACATATTGAATTCTCGAAAGGATGTTGAACGATATCCGCTGGGGAAATAAGGCGGAGGAGGAGGAGCAGAAAATTCCTCGCTTCGGATAACAGAGGAAAGTGTCAGAAAGGCAATCTTCGCCAGCAGGGAATAAGGAATGGATGAATTGCGATCTTGTAAGCAACGCGTAAAGCCGACTGAAATGAAATTTCCTCTATTCCACGGGCTCAGCGGAAGGAACTGATAAAAGGAGCTAGGTTTGGGCGAAAATGGCATTAAAATGAACTGCTTTCAAGGTGGCAAATGGGTATTGGCAGAGGTACTGGAGCGGAAGGAGCTCTTTTAAACTAGGATAAATATAAAAAAAAAATCCATTTCGTCGACAACCAATGAGAAATATGAAAAAGAAAAAAAATCAATGCACCTAACAGACACAAGACTGAATTGAACAGTTTCGTTTGATTATGAATTCTGGCTTTTTATTACCGAATAGTCATTAAACTTAATAAAATCTCTTCAGCATTTTATTATTATTTTAGGAATTAATCTCTCATAATAATGAATCGCTTTTATAGTTTATAGTGATGTTATTAAGCTTTTTTTTTACCTTAGCCGTCTGAGGTGGGGGTGGCTCAGTCGGTAGCGCGCCAGGCTCGTAATCGGTAGTTCCCAGGTTTGAGTCCCAACTGGGTCAGCGTTGAGATTTATCTCCGCAAAATTTCCCGCCCTGCCCACGGTCAGTAGGGGACACCGATGGGCTTGGAAAAGCCGCCGTCCGTCGGATGGGACGTTAAGCCGGTGCCCCGTGTGCGGGAGAGCAATAACCCTGTGCACGTTAAAGAACACGCTGGATGGCCTTGACGGGAGGCTACCATCTGTCTTCCAACAGCTATTCTAGTGGGTCCCCTCCCCCAACCTTCTCTGAGCCTTCGGGGCTCATGTGACCTGTCCGTTTAGCCCATTGTGTGCAAAAAAGTGCCGCTCAGAGGTAAAACAACAACAACCTTACCCGCCAACGTGGGGGGGGGGGGGACAAGAGCGATTGTCGCCATATTTGAAAAAGAATTATTGAAACAATTATTTAATGCTAAATAATATCAGGTTTACTAAAAAGTAATATTTTTTCCATTAAAAAAATGTAAATCTTGGTTGTTACCTTTTACGTTTCTTTTTTGCTGTCGGTAGTATTTACTTTTATTTATTATTAAGAAAAATCTTTTTTACGTGCATTTTGAATAATGATTTTTTTTTTTTAAGTTTTCTTTTTTAAGGCATTCTTAGTTGCATTATGGTATGATTTATGGCTGATTTCTTATTTGCAAGTACACTCGTTAATGAACAACTGACATATATTTCTATCTTGGAAATATTCGTTTCAGTGATAATTATATTCATGGCTGTCTTAGAATAAAATGCGTATTATAATTTACAAACTTAAGACCAGGATTCACTAACTTGTGAGTAACTTTATTAAGATTTCGACCTCTGAATGGGATCGTCTTCCGAGGGGGTTGCAGCTTTCTTGGAACTTTCTTTTGTTCCAAGAATTTATCTCCGAGAAATTCCCCGCCCTGCCCACGGTCAGTAGGGAACACCGATGGGCTTGGAAAGGCCTCCGTCCGTCGGATGGGACGTTAAGCCGTGGCCCAGTGTGCGGGAGAGCCATACCCTGTGGACGTTAAAGAACACGCTGGATGGCCTTGACGGGAGGCTACCATCTGTCTCCCAACAGCTGTTCCAGTGGGTCCCCTCCCCCAACCTTCTCTGAGCCTTCGGGGTCCATGTGACCTGGCCATTTAGCCCACGGTGTGCAAAAAAATGCCGCTCAGAGGTAAAACAACCCAACCTCCTCGGAAGACGACCCAGACAGGTGTCGAAATATTAGAAAAGTTACTCACAAGTAAGTGAATCCTGGTCTTAAGTTTTTAAATTATAATCCCCTATATTCGGTTCTTTTCTTTGGCCCCACAACCCCTTGTAAACACTTCTGCCGGCGTCCATGCCTATCTGTATAATAAGCCGTAGACAAAACTCGAACGTGGCTCGAACCTGGGAACTACAGATTAGGAGCCTGGCGCCTACCGATTGAGCAACCTTCGCCCCAATATTCTCAGGGTATGGTTCTCCTACACATGGGGGTACGGCTTAACAACCCATCCGACGGACTGCGGCCTTTCCAGGCCCATCGATGTCCCCTGTTGACCGAGGGCAGGGTGGGCAGTTATGCGGAGATAACTACTAGAACTGTGTTTAATACTGCGAAGAAATGGAAGAATTAAAAAAAAAAGACAGAGAGAAAGAATTCTGGCTAATGTCTCATCATTTATCACGGAAAACAGGAACAGGAGAGAGAAAGAAACGTAATAGCTTGTAAAAGGATTTTTCCATGACAGGAGGAGGGGAGACGGGACGCAGCTAATGCTCGTGAAAACGGGAAGACTGTAAGTCACTTCCTGACACCTGCTGGGATGATGTATCCCTCCGCCATTGACTACCAAATGAGGTTTACAGCTTCAGAGGCGGAAGTGTACAGCTCCACTTTAAGACTAATGGCTAGCGACTTGCGGTGAGGAGCCAGGACAACATTACTTTCACAAATATACATGTCATTGATTTTCCATGAGGATTACCAAGAATTTACTACTTTCTAGATCACGCGCTTCTTTTACGTAATCACTAACTGCAACGCTTTTCAATAGGTTTGAAGGACATTGCAAAAGACCACATTGTGGGATCTTTAAGGATATTGCGAAAGATTACGTTGTGGGATTTTGAAGGACATGACTTTTTTTTTTCGTTCACACATTTTTCTTTTCCAGATTTTTCATAATTTTGTTAGTACAGAATTTGACTGAGAGGATTTAGCGGAAGTAGAAGGAATCACGTTCGGTGAATGCCATGGATATGCATTATATATTTTTATAGCTATGAAAAATTATTGCTTCAAAAGAACAGGTAATATAGTGTAATAGTGTGCAGTTATTAAATAGCAAAGAAGAATTGTGTGTAAAAATAGTTGATAAAACGAGCTGAGGATTTTTTTTTACCTCTGAGCGGCACTTTTTTTGCACACAATGGGCTAAATGGCCAGATCACAAGGACCCCGAAGGCTCAGAGAAGGTTGGGAGAGGGGATCCCACTGGAACAGCTGTTAGAAAACAGGTGGTAACCTCCGGTGAAGGCCATCCAGCGTGTTCTTTAACGTGCACAGGGTATGATTATCTCGCAAAAAGGGCCACGGTTTAACGTCCCATCCGACGGACGGTGGCCTATCCAAACCCGTCCGTGTCCCGTAATGACAATGGGCAGGGCTGGGAGTTTGCGGAGATAAAAAGAACAGGTAATATAGTGTACTAGTCTGCAGTTATTAAAAAGCAAAGAAGAACTGTGTGTAAAGATAGTTGATAGAAGGAACTGAGGTGTTTTAACACTGAGCAGCATTTTTTTTGCTCACAATGGGCAAATGGCCAGGTCACAAGGACACTGAGAAGGTTAGGTGAAGGAGACCCACTGGACAACTATTAGGAGACAGATGGTAGCTTTCCGTCAAGGCCATCCATTCGACATACATCCTGCATGTTCTTTAACGTGGACAGGTATGGCTCTCCCATACACGGGACCACGACTTAACGCATCATCCGACGGATGGCGCCCTTTTCAAACCCATCGTTGTGTCCTACTGACTGAGAACAGGGAATTTTTGCTGAGATAAATCCCACTGCTAGCTCAGTGGGACTCGAATCTGGGAACTGCATATTAGTACATGTGGCGGGATGGCTCAGTCGGTAAGACGCCAGACTGGTAATCTGCATTTCCCAGGTTCGAGTCCTGCGTTGAGATTTATTTCCATAAAACTCCCCGTCCTGCCCTCTGTCAGAAGGCGACATCGATGGGCTTGGAACGGCTGCCGTTCTTCGGATGGGATGTAAAGCCACGGCCCCGTATGAGCTAGGGTCATACCCTGTGGATGTTAAAGAACACACTGGATGGCCCTGACGAGAAGCTACCATCTGTCTCCTAATAGCTGTCCAGTGGGTCCCCTTATCCCAATCTTCTCTGAGCCCTCGGGGTCCTTGAGACCTGGCCATCAGATGTAAAACGACCCAACCAAACCAACTGCAGATTACTAGCCTGACACGCTATCTTGTAAGCCACCTTTGCTCCTATATAAGGAACAATTTATAGAAAATTTATCCTGAGTATTGTGAACAGCGAAAACGATTGACTGGTATACAAATACAGGCGCATACCCTATATTCATTTTCTCTTGTAGAGAATGATGAACCTAAAATCTTTTCAACAGCCTTGAAAAAAATCTTGGTACACGACATACACTAGCATGGCCAAGACATTCGGGTTGACTTGAGATTTATACCTTCAGGGGCGAAGTTGGGTCGGGTTGTTTTACCTCTGAACGGCACTTTTTTGCACACCATGGGCTAAATGGCCAGGTCACATGGACCCCGAAGGCTCAGAGAAGGTTGGGGGAGGGGACCCACTGGAACAGCTGTTGGGAGACAGATGGTAGCCTCCCGTCAAGGCCATCCAACGTGTTCTTTAACTTGCACAGGGTATGGCTCTCCCGCACACGGTGCCACGGCTTAACGTCCCATCCGACGGACGGCGGCCTTTCCAAGCCTATCGGTGTCCCCTACTGACCGTGGGCAGGGCGGGGAATTTTGCGGAGATAAATCTCAACGCTGACCCAGCTGGGACTCGAACCTGGGAACTGCAGATTATGAGCCTGGCGCGCTACCGAGGGGCAACGTGTACAGCTCAAGGTTCATACTAATAGCTAGCCAGCTGAAGTGAGGTGCCAGAACAACCTGAATCTCACAAATATAAACGTCATCGATTTTTTCTTGAAAATTACCAAGATTTATTATTTTCTGAATCATGAGTCATCAGGGTTTGTTTATTTTTTTTAAAATATAATCATCCGCAGCAGCTTTCTGTTGTCTTTTTTTGTCTGAAGAAACACGTTCGCTTTATTTTAACAACAAAAGATGGTTTGCCTTCTTCAAGCCAACTTTTTTTTTCGTTGCTGACTGTTCAGAAAATCAAAATTTCACAAATTGACTGATAATCCCATCGCCTTCTTGATTAGCGTCTCATTTCATGTTTATTCTTTCGTGTTTGCAGATTAAAAATAAGGATTGGGCCATGCCCATTTTCTATATCTAAGATAAGCTGCAATTGCTTTAGGCTTGAACTGTTCCTGTATTAGCAGTAGCATTTTTATTTCATATAAAGTTTAACAGCAAGGCCGGATCTAGTAGGGAAGGGGGGAGGACACGCCTCCCCCTTTGAGAATGCCAATAAGGATATTAGAGAATAAAAATTATGAAACTTATGCAGAGGCATTTTTTCAAGAAATTTTTTAAAGACACATTTTTGGTACAGTCGCTCATATAAGTATCCGAACACTATGGTTGATTACAGAATTCAGAAAAAATATCTGGAAACGATTTTTTTAGAAATTAGTGATCTGGCAAGCTTCGTGTCACGTGATTACAGAATTCAGGAAAAATATCTGGAGCGTGTAGAGCAACTGTACACGCTGCAGTTACCGTTCACAGCAAACTGGAGCGTGTGCAGTTACTGCACGCGCTCCAGTTTGCTGTGAACGGTAATTGCACATGCTCAATATTTCCGTGAGTGAGCACACACGATCTAGGTCTTTGTGAGCTCACACGATCCAGGTCTTTGTGAGCTCACATGATCAAATGTGCTGGGAACATTAACCGCAACCGCTCCAGTTTGCTGTGAACGGTAACTGCACACGCTCCATATTCATTGCATTATATTTTCATACGCATTATATATATTAAAAAATATCCGAACACTATGGTTGATTACAGAATTCAGAAAGAGTATCTGGCAACGTTTTTTTAGAAATCAGTGATCTGGCAACCTTCGTGTCACGTGACACGAAGGTTGCCAGATCACTAATTTCTAAAAAAAAAACGTTGCCAGATATTTTTTCTGAATTCTGTAATCAACCATAGTGTTCGGATACTTTTTTGAGCGACTGTACACTCTTCTGTTATGCAAATGATGCAGATGTCTTTTATTCTCCTGAAAACTATTTATTACTTAATGTTTCAAGTAGAGAGTGATTTAAAGAAGGTATCAAACTGGCTACATGCAAATAAATTAAAACTGGATACAACTAAATGTAAATTTATAATCTTTGAAATTTCAAAATAGTTATTCAGAAAAAAATATTAAATTTCACGATCTAAACTGAACAGATTCACACTCATGTATCTGCCCAAGCCTAGTGCGTACTTTTTGCTATAATTGCCTAGCTGTTGAACTGGACTCTAATGTAAAATGGAGGTCGCATACCTTGAAATTAACAAAAAATTTAAGATTCATACTCTTAAGACTTTATTATATTAATACAGTAGTATGTAGAAAATTTCTTATAACTCTGTATTATGCATGGATTTACTCAGTTCTACAATATGGTTGGGTTGTTTCACCTCTGAGCGGCACTTTTTTTGCACACCATGGGCTAAATGGCCAGGTCACATGGACCCCGAAGTGCTCAGAGAAGGTTGGGGGAGGGGACCCACTGGAACAGCTGTTGGGAGACAGATGGTAGCCTCCCGTCAAGGCCATCCAGCGTGTTCTTTAACGTGCACAGGGTATGGCTCTCCCGCACACGGAGCCACGTCTTAACGTCCCATCCGACAGACGGCGGCCTTTCCATGTCCATTGGTGTCCCCTACTGACCGTGGGCAGGGCAGGGAGTTTTGCGGAGATAAATCTCAGCGCTGATCCTGCTGGGACTCGAACCTGGGAACTGCAGATTACGAGCCTCGCGCGATACCGACTGAGCCACCCCGCCCCCTCTATAATATGGAATTTATTGTTTGGAGTAGTGCTTATGACAATAACATTCATAACTTAACCATTGTTTACAGAAAAAGTTTAGACTTGTTTATCGTTTTAGTTATACTAATCCTGTATACATATTATACTCTTTTAGAAATAGTAGACAGATCTATAAAGTGTTGTTATTTTTATTCAAATCTGTACATTGCTTATCTACAAAAAAATGATTACAGTCTGAGTAAAAAAAGGTCTTTTCTTATGTTCCATTAGCTAAAAAAATCTATTTTGAAAAGACAGTTTGTTTTTATTGCTCCGAAATTATTTTCTCTTTACCTTGGTGTCTTCAAAAGCAAAATTCACGATGATATCTGTCATTCTAGTAAGTTAGTCATAACATTTTAGTTATTGTGTTCTTATCCCGATTATGAAATGCATTTTTTATGAAATAGAAAGTATTTTTAGGTTCACTTTGTACTTATTGCCTTTAATAAAGTTTTGAGAATTTTATTTTTATTTGGACGAGCTACAAGCTCCTTATTCCCGGTTTTATATTTTTGTTTATCTTCTTTGCTCTTTCTGTATGCGTTTTGTATATTTCTTTTGAATTCTTTGGATAAATGTTCTTTAAATAATATAAAAAACTTAAAAAAATCGTGGAGAAAATATTTTACTATAACGGAAATCCAGTCTCTTGCGTTGTGCTGGAATGGAATAATTCATGATTTCAATTTATTCATTTCTACAATATTTAAATGCATAGATAACATAGAGTTAACTTCCACAAGAGTTAATATTTAAGTCGCAAGCGGATGACTACAAAACATATATGTATATCCTGCAGTCCTGAGTACAGTCGCTCAAAAAATTATCCGAACACTATGGTTGATTGCAGAATTCAGAAAAAATATCTGGCAACGATTTTTTTTAGAAATTAGTGATCTGGCAACCTTCGTGTGACGTGATTACAGAATTCAGGAAAAATATCTGGAGCGTGTACAGCAACTGTACACGCTCCAGATATTCCTCCACAATTACTGCACACGCTCCAGTTTGCTGTGAACGGTAACTGCACACGCTCAATATTTCCGTGAGTGAGCCCACACGATCTAGTATCAAAATAATATGACCACCTACAGTCGCTCAAAAAAGTATCCGAACACTAGGGTTGATTACAGAATTCAGTAAAAATATCTGGCAGCGATTTTTTTTAGAAATTAGTGATCTGGCAATCTTCGTGTCACGTGACACGAAGGTTGCCAGATCACTAATTTCTAAAAAAAATCGCTGCCAGATATTTTTGCCGCTGTTTAACATAAACCGAAGGGTTTCCTCAAACCTTGGTGTTTCTATATTTTTGTCCATTACTTGGATAGATTGCGCTAAATGAAACTTCGCTAAAAGTGAATTTTAAAAATATTCGTAGGATACTTTTTTGGGCGACTGTACATCAATATATAAATATGTAACCATAGAAAACTAGCAATTTCAGCCTCTGTAATATATAAACTTATCTCCTACTACTCATATCTCATTTCAATGCAGTGAATAAAACCTCAATTAGAGTCTCGTTCGTTGTACTGAAATGAAAATCCAGTCTCTTATACCTGTTTTACTTCCTTTTGCGCTCGATTGAATTTTTTGCCCCCCCCCCTTTTTTTTTCCAGTTCCGAGTCTGTTTAACAGTATAAAAATAGATTTTGAGATCTTACAAGAGTAGACTCCTTCGTTTCATACAGAAAAAAATTAATTTGAAAAATCAGACATCACAATGAACAAAAACATACATTCATTTTTAAATTTCGAGCTTTTAAAGATTTCATCAGTTTCATCGTTTTTCAATTTCGAGCTTTCAAAGATTTTATCAATTTCATCGTTTTTTGTTTCGAGCTTTTAAAGATTTCATCAGTTTCAATGTTTTCGATTTCGAGCTTTCAAAGATTTCATCCATTTCACTGTCTTTCAATTTCGAGCTTTTAAAGATTTCATCTATTTCATCGTCTTTGAATTTCGAGCTTTCAAAGGTTTCATCAGTTTCATCATTTTTGATTTCGAGGTTTCAAAGATTTCATCCATTTCATCGTCTTTCAATTTCGAGCTTTCAAAGATTTCATCAATTTCATCGTCTTTCAATTTCGAGCTTTCAAAGATTTCATCAATTTCATCGTTTTTTATTTCGACTTTTAAAGATTTCATCAGTTTCATTGTTTTGATTTCGAGCTTTCAAAGATTTCATCTATTTCATCGTCTTTCAATTTCGAGCTTTTAAAGATTTCATCTATTTCATCGTCTTTCACAATTCCTGGCTTTTAAAGATTTCATCTATTTCATCGTCTTTCAATTTCGAGCTTTCAAAGATTTCCTCAATTTCATCGTCTTTCAATTTCGAGCTTTTAAAGATTTCATCCATTTCATCGTCTTTCAATTTCGAGCTTTCAAAGATTTCATCAATTTCATCGTTTTTTATTTCGAGCTTTTAAAGATTTCATCAGTTTCATTGTTTTGATTTCGAGCTTTCAAAGATTTCATCTATTTCATCGTCTTTCAATTTCGAGCTTTTAAAGATTTCATCTATTTCATCGTCTTTCACAATTCCTGGCTTTTAAAGATTTCATCTATTTCATCGTCTTTCAATTTCGAGCTTTCAAAGATTTCCTCAATTTCATCGTCTTTCAATTTCGAGCTTTTAAAGATTTCATCCATTTCATCGTCTTTCAATTTCGAGCTTTCAAAGATTTCATCAATTTCATCGTTTTTTATTTCGAGCTTTTAAAGATTTCATCAGTTTCATTGTTTTGATTTCGAGCTTTCAAAGATTTCATCTATTTCATCGTCTTTCAATTTCGAGCTTTTAAAGATTTCATCTATTTCATCGTCTTTCACAATTCCTGGCTTTTAAAGATTTCATCTATTTCATCGTCTTTCAATTTCGAGCTTTCAAAGATTTCCTCAATTTCATCGTCTTTCAATTTCGAGCTTTTAAAGATTTCATCCATTTCATCGTCTTTCAATTTCGAGCTTTCAAAGATTTCATCAATTTCATCGTTTTTTATTTCGAGCTTTTAAAGATTTCATCAGTTTCATTGTTTTGATTTCGAGCTTTCAAAGATTTCATCTATTTCATCGTCTTTCAATTTCGAGCTTTCAAAGATTTCCTCAATTTCATCGTCTTTCAATTTCGAGCTTTTAAAGATTTCATCTATTTCATCGTCTTTCACAATTCCTGGCTTTTAAAGATTTCATCTATTTCATCGTCTTTCAATTTCGAGCTTTCAAAGATTTCCTCAATTTCATCGTTTTTTATTTCGAGCTTTCAAAGATTTCATCCATTTCACCGTCTTTCAATTTCGAGCTTTCAAAGATTTAAGCAGAACCCTAAGCACCTCCTCCTCATCTTTTTCCTCTGAATACGCATGAATTAAAACACTTCTGATGAAGTACAGAAACTTGTTTTCCATCGCTGCACAAAACTAACCTGTAGTGCAGTAAGAAACAGAATATACTGTTGCGGATTACAAAAATGGATAGCCACTGAGCGTGAGTATTAAAAGCTATATTTCAAAACCAAATTCAATACAAGGTAAATTGTTACAAAGGAAATATGGATGAAGTATCTTATTAACAAATCAACTATTAACATGCACAAGTCATCAATCTTCCTGCGTAGAGCACACAATATCAGCTCTGTGTATTTTACTAAATACTACCTTTTACTTGATTTACCAGGTCACCCGAAGATCTTCACTTGTAAACCAATTCTCGTCCTGTGCTAATAACTTTTCACACACTAGACGAACAAAAAGACAGTCCGTGTAGACATTCGAAGTTAGCCATAAAAGTTCCCACTTTTATACTTCCGCGTATACACAACACATCAAGTTACTTCTTGATACTTAACGATAAAAGATCCCACTTTTATCCTTCCGCGTATACACAACACATCAAGTTACTTCTTGATACTTACGCGCACTGTCTCAGAACAGCTCACCGTCCATTTTCGAACTCACCGACCGTTACAACACAACAACCGTTACAATACAAAACGACCGTTAACGCTCCACTGTTCTTCTCCAAATTCTCCCCACGTTCTTATTCGTTGGCTGAAACTTTTTGCTTTCGGTTGCCAGATTCCTTCTGTCGTAACACTGCCCCCTTCCTAGGTCTTGTTCGTCCCGAACAATTCTGGATTCCAAAGTTTCTTCAGTTCTTCGATGAAACGGAGCCAAACGATCCACGTGAACCACCTTGCACTTTGTAGCTGGACGTCGACGAATGCGATATACCACGTCATTAATCCTGTTAACTATTGTATATGGGCCTTCCCAAGGTTTCTGAAGTTTTGGAGATAGTCCTTTCTTTCTATGTGGACTGTATAGCCAGACAAGATCTCCTTGATTGAAAATAGTTCCATTTATTTTACTGTCATATCTTGTTTTGGTTCTGTCACTTGTTATGTCGATGTTATGTCTAACGGAGTGATGGATTTCTTCTAGTCGTTGTTGCAATTCTTGTACGTATTGTGGAGTGGACACAGGCATTGCTTCGGGCCGACCATATAAAAGGTCACAGGGAAGACGTAACTCTCTTCCAAAAAGCATCATGGAAGGTGTCTGTCCAGTTGTCTCATGCACTGCCGTCCTATATGCCAGCAAAAGGAGTGGTACATGGCGATCCCAGTCACGTTGGTGGTCGTTCACAAATAATGCTAAATGCTGAGCAATTGTTCTATTGAATCTTTCAACCATACCATCCGACTGAGGGTGTAAGGGAGTTGTTCTGGTTTTATGAATGCCTAATAGTTGACAGATGCCTTTAAACACATTGGATTCAAAATTCCGTCCTTGATCAGAGTGGAGTTGTAAAGGTACTCCATACCTACTAATGAAGTTATTAACTATCATCTCAGCCACTGTTGTTGCTTCCTGGTCTTGGATGGGATATACCTCAGGCCACTTTGTGAAATAATCCATTACCACTAATAAATATCGATTTCCATCATCAGTTCTAGGAAACGGACCCATTACATCAATGGCTATTCTTTCAAAAGGGGCACCAACGTTATACGTCTGCAGCTTACCCCGACTCCTAGTCTTAGGGCCTTTCTTTGCTGCACAGGCTTCACATTGCCTACACCATCTCTCAACGTCTGCCCTACTTTTCAACCAATGAAATCGTTCCCTGGCTTTGGCTAATGTCTTATTAACACCGAAATGTCCTCCAGTGGCACTATCATGTACATCTTTCATCACAAGTTCCACTCGGGATCGAGGAAGGATTATCTGCCAACGGATCAGCCGTCCAGTGGGATTCTCCCATCTTCTGTATAATACTCCGTCTTCCATTTTTAAGGAGTCCCACTGTGCCCAGTAACTTTTAGTAGTTGGACTATACCTCGAGATTTGCTCCCAATTAGGTCTTACATCAGATTTTTCAATCAATTCTAATATTGGTTTTATGTCTTCATCATCTAGTTGAGCCTTCCTGATTTCAATTGGATTCCAGATGTTAGGGGTGTCATTGTTTGTTTGTGTCGATACTATTTGTCTTATGGGCATTATCTCTTTAGTTCCAAATTTCAGTTCTGCATTATAGCAATGTTTACAGTTGTCAATACATGGGCGCCTGGAAAGAGCATCTGCATTCTTATGCATTTTACCACTTCGATGTTCGATGGAGAAATCGTATTCTTGTAACCGTTGTATCCACCTAGCGATTTGTCCTTCAGGGTTTTTGAAGTTTAATAACCATCTAAGTGCAGCATGATCAGTACGTATAAGGAATTTCTGGCCATAGAGATAATGATGAAAATGTTCTATTGCTTTTACTATTGCTAACAGTTCTTTGCGTGTTACACAGTAATTCCGCTCTGGTTTGGATAAAGTTTTACTAAAGTATGCAATAACTCTCTCTTGTCCGTCTTGTTCCTGTGAAAGCACAGCACCAACTCCTGTGTTACTTGCGTCAGTATCTATTACGAATTGTTTTCCAGTTTGTGGGTACGCTAGCACTGGTGCTGTGGAAAGAGTTTTCTTTAGCTGTTGAAAGGCTATATCGCATTCAGTGGTCCACATAAACCGCTGGCCCTCTTCTGTCAGACGATGTAATGGCCTTGCGATGTTGGAGAAACCTTTGACAAATCTTCTATAGTAGGTGCAAAGTCCAATAAAACTACGAAGTTGATGAACATCTTGTGGTGGAGGCCAGTCTCTTACAGCTTCTATCTTACTAGGATCAGTCTTAATCCCTGCTGTAGTGATCACATGACCAAGGTAATGAACTTCTTGCTGGAACAGTTTACACTTTGTCGGTCCCAATTTTAACTTGGCTGCCTTAAGTTTTTCAAATACTTGACGAAGATTTCTAAAATGTTCTTCAAAAGTTCTTCCAAGAACTATGATGTCTTCACTCGTAAACCAATTCTCGTCCTGTGCTAATAACTTTTCACACACTAGCCGAACAAAAAGACAGTCCGTGTAGACATTCGAAGTTAGCCATAAAAGTTCCCACTTTTATACTTCCGCGTATACACAACACATCAAGTTACTTCTTGATACTTAACGATAAAAGATCCCACTTTTATCCTTCCGCGTATACACAACACATCAAGTTACTTCTTGATACTTACGCGCACTGTCTCAGAACAGCTCACCGTCCATTTTCGAACTCACCGACCGTTACAACACAACAACCGTTACAATACAAAACGACCGTTAACGCTCCACTGTTCTTCTCCAAATTCTCCCCACGTTCTTATTCGTTGGCTGAAACTTTTTGCTTTCGGTTGCCAGATTCCTTCTGTCGTAACAATACGTATAAAAAGTGATCCGTAAGCTCAGGGTGTCTTCAGCTCTTATCAAATATATCGTTTTGGCCCCAACCGCGATATCTACAGAATCAACTCTAGTGATATCAGAAGTACTTTCTTCTGTACTTGGGGGGCGGGGGGGGGGCTCAGTCGGTAGCGGCAGGCTCGTAATCTGTATATTCCAGGTTGGAGTCCCAGCTGGGTCAGCGTTGAGATTTATCTGCGCAAAAAATTCCCCGCGCTGCCCACGGTCAGTAAGGGATACCGATGGGCTTGGAAAGGCCGCCGTCCGTCGGATGGGACGTTAAGCCGTGGTCCCGTGTGCGGGAGAGCCATACTCTGTGCACGTTAAAGAACACGCTGGATGGCCTTGACGGGAGGTTACCATCTGTCTCCCAACAGCTGTTCCAGTGGGTCCCCTCCCCCAACCTTCTCTGAGCCTTCGCCTTCTCTGAGCCATGTGACCTGGCCATTTAGCCCATGGTGTGCAAAAAAGTGCCGCTCAGAGTGCAACCAAACCCAACTCTCAACGCCAAAAGAGCAACGCCAACTCAACGCCAAAAGTGCAACCCAACCCAACTCTGTATCTGGTGACTCGTGAAAACTCGCTTTAAATGAGCTCTAAAGCTGCGGATCACAAAATTCAAATTCTCTAGGTTCTTAGGAAATTTTTCATCCGGGGTCGATGTAGCCTTTTAAAGAAAGAAACTTTCAGCAAACAGCAATCCAAAGAATCAGCCTCTTCAGTTTCCAATCGCTGTTCAGAACCAGGAAGAGCTTGCTAAGCGATGCATGAAAGCAATCGATACTCGAAAAGGAAAAGTGTGAAACAGCCAAAGACAAAAGATCTTAATTTCCTTGCAAGCAGACAAAACAGAGGAAAAGCAATATCTCTCTCTTGCTCATCAAGTAGCAGAGCCATTTACGAAAATGAGAACCAAGTTGTACTCTCGTTAAGTAATGCGAGAGGCTGTAAAGGAAAGGGCGGTAGAGAATTACAATGGGGAGCGCAAATAATACAGTTTCTATTCAGGGGTTCATTTGAGAAATGAAACTAACAGAGAGCTAATGTTTAAAACATCAAACAAAATTTTAACTCTAATTAAAGCAAAGAGAACTTTTGTTTCTCTCCCCCCCCCCCCTCCACCTTCATTACGAGATCCTAGAATCAACGTTATTTATCAAGAGGGATGCTCTGGATCATTTCTGAGAAATTTGTAAGCATCGGATTTTTCTTTTTCTTTGATACTGAATACGAAATTAAGAGTAAAATCACTTCATCCAGATGCAAAATGTATATTATCTTACCTAGAGTTGGATTGTTTTACCTCTGAGCGTCACTTTTTTTTGCACACAGTGGGCTAAACGGCAGGTAACAAGGACCCCGAGGGCTCAGAGATGGTTGTGGGAACAGAACTGGAAGCTGGGAGGAGACACATGATAACCTATCGTCAAGGTTATGTCCAGGGTGTTTTTAACGTGCACAGAGTATGGCTCTCCCGCACACTGCACCACAGTTTAACGTCCCATCCGACGGAGGGCGGCCTTTCCAAACCCATTGGTGTCCCCTACTGACCAAGGGCAGGGTGGGGAGTTCTGCGGAGATAAATCGTAACGTGGCTCAGGTGGAACTCGAACCTGGGAACTGCAGATTACCAGACTAGCAAGCTAGCGACTGAGTCACACTCTCCTCCATTAAGTAACGAATTGGGACAGATACATATTTATGTAAGTAAAACATTCGAAGATACCTAATTTTGAAAGTAGGCTTTTTTTATAGAATAATATCATTTAGTATTTACAATTATGGTTTGGATTGTTTTATCTAGCGGGTTAGGTTGGGTTGTTTTACCTCTGAGCGGCACTTTTTTGCATACCATGGGCTAAATGGCCAGGTCACATGGACCCCGAGGGCTCAGAGAAGGTTGGGGGAGGGGACCCACTGGAACAGCTGTTGGGAGACAGATGGTAGCCTCCCGTCAAGGCCATCCAGCGTGTTCTTTAACGTGCACAGGGTATGTCTCACCCGCACACGAAGCCACGGCTTAACGTCCCATCCGACGGACGGCGGCCTTTCCAAGCCCATCGGTTGGGTTGGGTTGGGTTGTTTTACCTCTGAGCGGCACTTTTTTGCACACCATGGGCTAAATGGCCAGGTCACATGGACCCCGAAGGCTCAGAGAAGGTTGGGGGAGGGGACCCACTGGAACAGCTGTTGGGAGACAGATGGTAGCCTCTCGTCAAGGCCATCCAGCGTGTTCTTTAACGTGCACAGGGTATGGCTCTCCCGCACACGGGGCCACGGCTTAACGTCCCATCCGACGGACGGCGGTCTTTCCAAGCCCATCGGTGTCCCCAAGCCCATCGGTGTCCCCTACTGATCGTGGGAAGGGCAGGGATTTTTTTTGTAGGAAAATAGGACTGGATAAATTGAAATCTCAATAAAATCTATCTAAATCTCGACTTTTTTTTCAACATTATTTGTTTAATATTTAAAGATCTGTAGAACCTTAAGTGCAGAAAAGAAACTTACATAAAACTGACAATTATTAAAAAAACTATGTGCACAAAATTCTAAAACCTACACTTATTAAATGCTTTGAAAAAATACTTATTATTTTAAGTTTTAATTAACTTCTGAGATGAAATCTTATGATTGACATTGACGGTTTAAAAATTGAAAAAATCAGACAGTTCAAGTGACATAAGATGTCAATTGCAACGATAATTTATTTTGCCCTCTAAGCAAAACAATCCAAACCATAACTGTAGATACTGAATGATATTTTCCAATAAGAGTGATGTGAATATAGAATATTATTCTGTTGACAAATTAGACAGTGCACACTGTTTACTTGTGATTGCACGAGCTGGGAAGTCAGCTGAGAGAACCATTGCTAATGAAAAGTTATCAATCACAACAAGTAAAATATTCGGAGTTGAATTTAATTCATTTCAATTCCCACTAACTGTGTAAACGAGGTATTTAATAGTGAAGAGTGACAGAGTGCATTGATTCTTTTGAGGCATTTCCAAGAAACTTCCCCAACGAGTGTTGATCACTGAATCCATACATGAGAGTTTGATTAATGGTGATTAATGGCTCTGTGCAGATAAAGTTAAAAAAGCGCTGATAAAGATGAAATAATCTTCTGTCCTATATTAAAAACAAACACTGTTAATGTTGTGTGTCCCTTGGCTGTAATTACGATTGCTTCTTCTTCTTCTGGGGCGGGGGTGGCTCAGTCGGTAGCGCGCCAGGCTCGTAATCTGTAGTTCCCAGGTTCGAGTCCCAGCTGGGTCAGCGTTGAGATTTATCTCCGCAAAATTCCCCGCCCTGCCCACGGTCCAGTAGGGGACACCGATGGGCTTGGAAAGGCCGCCGTCCGTCGGATGGGACGTTAAGCCGTGGCCCCGTGTGCGGGAGAGCCATACCCTGTGCACGTTAAAGAACACGCTGGATGGCCTTGACGGGAGGCTACCATCTGTCTCCCAACAGCTGTTCCAATGGGTACCCTCCCCCAACCTTCTCTGAGCCTTCGGGGTCCATGTGACCTGGCCATTTAGCCCATGGTATGCAAAAAACTGCCGCTCAGAGGTAAAACAACCCAACTCTTCTTCTTTTACGTTAAAACTATTGAGGATTTCTTCCTCATGCTTACTCAATAGAGGATTTTGAGAAAAAAATTATATATATATATTTTTTCATTTTATTTTTTTTTTATTAGTCTTTATTTTTTTTTCTTTTTCTTTTTTCTTTTCTTTGTTCTTTAAATTCTATTCCATAATGAGGTGGACGAAAGAAATTTAAATAGTAGGCTATATATTTTAATTTTTACATCAAAAGAGGGTTGATCTAATAAAAGGTTTGTGCTAAATTCCTGAAATTCAAAACCTTTTAGTGAATTGAATAATTTATTTTGTTGTGTGGTGTATTGCTCACAGTTTAAGAGTATATGGTGTACATTTTCAGATGTATTGCAATATTTGCAATTTGGTGTTATTGAATGTTTAATTTCATATCGTGTAAATTTAAAAATGTAGTATTTGTTTTTAATCTGTATAATATTTTTAAATGTTTTCTGGAAAAAGGAAGATTTATTAATTATTAAAATATTTTTGGATAAAAAGTATCTAAAGTTATTATGAACAGATGCATAGGTTTGAAAAAAGTTGTCCATTAATTGAAATTCTAATTTTTTGATATCATGTTTGGTGTTAGAAAAGAAATTAAAATTAGCAGTTTCAGTTAACATGTTGTATGTGTTTTTAGCTAATTTATCTACAAATTCGTTCTCAATTACCCCTACATTGCTAGAGATCCATTGGATATTAATATGATTCTTTTTAAACTTAATATTATGTGTGTTTAAGAGTAAAATTTGTGATATACAATAATTATAATCTGTATATAAAAATTCTTGTAAGAGAGTGTGGATTGCTCCTTTAGAGTCCACAAAAATAACTATATTTAAAAATAACTATATTTTTGTTTTCAAGGTTTTTCAAAATCCAATTAAGTGCTTCCGAAATGGCAAATAATTCAGCATGAATAATGGGTGTGTTTTTAGTTAAAATATAGGATTTAGAATATTCCTTTTGTGGTACATAAAATGCAGCTGATGCAGAGCCAGACTCTGATAGTACTGGGTTGGGTTGTTTTACCTCTGAGCGGCACTTTTTTGCACACCATGAGCTAAATGGCCAGGTCACATGGACCCCGAAGGCTCAGAGAAGGTTGGGGGAGGGGACCCACTGGAACAGCTGTTGGGAGACAGATGGTAGCCTCCCGTCAAGGACATCCAGCGTGTTCTTTAACGTGCACAGGGTATGGTTCTCCCGCACACGGGGCCACGGCTTAACGTCCCATCCGACGGACGGCGGCTTTTCCAAGCCCATCGGTGTCCCCTACTGACCGTGGGCAGGGCGGGGAATTTTGCGGATATAAATCTCAACGCTGACCCAGCTGGGGCTCGAACCTGGGAACTACAGATTACGAGCCTGGCGCGCTACCGACTAAGCCACCCCCGCCCCTGTGATAGTACTGACCCATCAGAAAATATTTCAAAAGGATTTTTGAATTTATCTTTACAATAGGTTTGAGTTAGAGATTTTAATGCTTCTGCTGGAGGAGCGTGGGTGGCTCAGTTGGTAGCGTGCCAGGCTCCTAATCTATAGTTTCCAGGTTCGAGTCCAAGCTGGGTCAGCGTTGAGATTTATCTCCACAAAATTCTCCGCCCTGCCCAGGGTCAGTAGGTAACACCGATGAGCTTGGAAAGGCCGCCGTCCGTCGTATGGGACGTTAAGCCGTTGATCCGTGTGCGGGAGAGCCATACCCTATGCACGTTAAAGAACACGCTTGATGGCCCTTGACGGTAGGTTACCATCTATCTCTCAACAGCTGTTCCAGTAGGTCCTGAGTCCTTCGGGGTCCATGTGACCTGTCCATATAGCCCATTGTGCAAAAAAAGAAAAGGGCCGCTCAGAGATAAAACAATCCAACAAAGTTTCTGATGGAAGATATTTTTTTTTAAGTTAAAGAAGGAATTTCAGTCAAAATATTTGGTTTGGTACAGCACCAATCTGCTATCAAATTTGGAATATATCCTTTAAGTGTTTTTTTCTAAATGAATGTTCAATAGATTAAAAATAAGCGTGTAATTCTTATTTTATTAAAATACATATTTTTTTAAATATATATAAAATGAGTGTAGGGGTAATTTGTAACGAAGTTTTAGAAATTACTTTAATTACAATATTTTTTATCTAATTTGAAATGGTGGATTAGCGGACTCTCTCTCTCTCTCATTGTAAAAACCGTTATTCCACCATTTCAAAAAAAAAATACAATTATTAAAATATATTCTAAAACTCTATTTCAAATAAACCCATTTTATATAAATATAAAAATAGTGTTTATTGTAATCAAATTAAAAATGACACACATATTTCATTTAGAAAAAACACTTAAAGGCTATATTCCAAATTTGATAGCAGATTTGTGCTGTAACAAAAAAAAATATTTTCACAGAAATTCCTTCTTTAACCCTTTCAAGACCATAAGGTTTCTAAGAGTAAATATTAGTATGTAACTGTTTATTTTAGTTTGTTTAGACGTAAAATAAATAAAAATCATAAGAAAAATACATAACAATGTGTAGTTTTTTTGTAAATTTATGGGAAATATTTTTCCCAATGGACTATAAAGGTAACACAAATTATAGTTAGGCTTATTATGCAATGTCTTTTATTTATTGGTTTATTAGAACAAAATAACTAAAATAATACAAAATTATGAAATAAAATTACTATACAAAATGATGTGCTAATTATGATATTCTGCGAAGCAATTTCTTTTGGTAGTGAGGCAAACATGGACATTGCACATAGTACATATATTATGCGTCCTGACAGTTCTGTTTTCGTTTTCTAAACGTTCCCGTTTACGTAATTGCGTTCGGCATACGTTCTATTTTGATATTCTGTATTAAAAATGCAGATAAGGTTATAATTAAATACGACAATCACCAATTTTAAAATGGGGAAAATGTTTCCCTTGGTCGTGAAAGGGTTAACTTCAAAAAAAGAATTCTTCCAGCAGAGGCATTAAAAAACGACTTCAACAATTAGAAGAAGGAAGTGTGAGATCGTTCACAGAATCCAAGACTGATAACTCAGCTAATTAAAGACAAGTTTGATGGACTTTTAATGTCAAGTCATTTGTAGCTACACTTGTTCCACAAATTAAGGAACAACCTATATTACGTCAATCGGAAGCTAGCGTCAAAGCTCTATAACTTCTAAAGTTTGTTTTGTTTTGAGAAATGTGATTGCAGATAAAGATCTCAATCAAATAAATCAATATCTCTTATTTTCCACAATATTCGTTCAGTATTTAATGAGTTATGGAAGTTTGAATATTTAGCAATAACAATGCCAGCCACAAAAATTGACTTCAGAAGTTAATTAAAACTTAGTAATAAGTATCGTATCAAAGTGTTTAATAAAATAAGCTTGTATTTTAGAACTGTGTGTAAAGACTTCTTTCACTATTCTTCAGTTTTGTATAAGTTTCTTAAGACTGGCATTGGTGTTGTTAAATATTCAAACTTCCATAACTCATTCAATACTGAACGAATATTGTTGAAATATCGAGATATTGATTTATTTGATTGAGATCTTTATCTGCAATCACATTTTTCAAAGAAAAAAACTTATTTTAGAAGTTATAGAGCTTTGATATTAGCTTCCCATTGACATATAGTTAATGGAATTTCTTAATTCTCATTCCTTAATTTATGGAAACCAGTGTAGTTTAGCTTCACGATGAGCTATATAGGTTACAAGGTTTCTGAGCCTTGTGGATCTTGTGGCTGATTAAGCTACTGCAACGAATCCATGAAATAGTTTGTTGTTATCTGTAGATTGTAGCCTACTATCAATATTTTATCTCCATTACGAATGTTCAGATACGAGCGAAATAGCTTTAGATTGGATTGCAGATGAGGCGGGGGTGGCTCAGTCGGTAGCGCGCCAGGCTCGTAATCTGCAGTTCCCAGGTTCGAGTCCCAACTGGGTCAGCGTTGAGATTTATCTTCGCAAAATTCCCCGCCCTGCCCACGGTCGGCAGGGACACCGATGGGCTTGGAAAGGCCGCCGTCCGTCGGATGGAACGTTAAGCCGTGGCCCCTGTGCGGGAGAGCCATACCCTGTGCACGTTAAAGAACACGCTGGATGGCCTTGACGGGAGGCTACCATCTGTCTCCCAACAGCTGTTCCAGTGGGTACCCTCCCCCAACCTTCTCTGAGCCTTCGGGGTCCATGTGACCTGGCCATTTAACCCATGGTGTGCAAAAAAGTGCCGCTCAGAGGTAAAATAACCCAACCCAATGGATTGCAGATATAACATATTTGACCTCCAAAATGCTTGATTTCAATGTCTGAATGCTTAACATAATTCGCTTCTTGTTTTAGCTGTAGAAATAGTTTTTCCCGCACTTAATAAACCAGAACAAGTGCTTAAAACTGATTGAAAAATCGAGTTTTCATAACTCTTTGGGTACTGCTAGAATATCGTTGAAAGCCGAGATTTAAATTTAATTCAGGCCACTTTTTTCACGAAGAATTTTTTTAAGAAGTTACTAGCTCTGAATCTAACTATCCCTTGATGTAAAGTGGAACTGATCAGAAAGGGATGGTGATGGTTTATGGTTTGGGTTGGGTTGTTTTACCTCTGAGCGGCACTTTTTTGTACACCATGGGCTAAATGGCCAGGTCACGTGGACCCCGAAGGCTCAGAGAAGGTTGGGGGAGGGGACCAACTGGAACAGCTGTTGGGAGACAGATGGTAGTCTCCCGTCAATGCCATCCAGCGTGTTCTTTAACGTGCACAGGGTATGGCTCTCCCACACACGGGGCCACGGCTTAACGTCCCATCCGACGGACGGCGAGCTTCCAAGCCCATCGGTGTCCCTTACTGACCGTGGGCAGGGCGAGGAATTTTGCGGAGATAAATCTCAACGCTGACCCAGCTGGGACTTTTATGGTTTATGTCTAGGTGGTTGTTGTTTATATCTCCGGCTAATAGTTACCTTTTTTTTTATTCTAAGAGGTGGATTAAGTTCATCCTGAAATTTTACATACTCTTTAATAAAAAGAATGGGTCAATTGAAAGTGATTCAGTGAAACAAAGAAGCTATTATCTGAACAAACGAGCAGAAAATGCCGAAACGTCCAGAAAAATCAGAGATCATCACATATCTGGAAGAATTAATTTCTCCAAACCTACTTTTGTTTTCGATCTAGAAGTGTTTCATCTCGTACTCAACCATCAGTCCAACCGTTATCAATGGTAAACATTTACCAGTTTATGATGATCTTCTCTCGGATGACCTTTTTCTCTCTGATGATCTCCGTCTATGTATGATCTTCCTGTCTCGAATAATCTTCCTCTCTCGTATGATCTTCTTCCCTCGGATGACCTTCTTCTATCGAATGATCTTCTTCTCTCTTGATGACCCTCCTCTCTCGAATGATCTTCATCTCGAATAATCTTCCTCTCTCAGATGATCTTCCTGTCTCGAATAATATTCCTCTCTCGTATGATCTTCTTCCCTCGGATGACCTTCTTCTATCGAATGATCTTCTTCTCTCTTGATGACCCTCCTCTCTCGAATGATCTTCATCTCGAATAATCTTCCTCTCTCAGATGATCTTCCTGTCTCGAATAATATTCCTCTCTCGTATGATCTTCTTCCCTCGGATGACCTTCTTCTATCGAATGATCTTCTTCTCTCTTGATGACCCTCCTCTCTCGAATGATCTTCATCTCGAATAATCTTCCTCTCTCAGATGATCTTCCTGTCTCGAATAATATTCCTCTCTCGTATGATCTTCTTCCCTCGGATGACCTTCTTCTATCGAATGATCTTCTTCTCTCTTGATGACCCTCCTCTCTCGAATGATCTTCATCTCGAATAATCTTCCTCTCTCAGATGATCTTCCTGTCTCGAATAATATTCCTCTCTCGTATGATCTTCTTCCCTCGGATGACCTTCTTCTATCGAATGATCTTCTTCTCTCTTGATGACCCTCCTCTCTCGAATGATCTTCATCTCGAATAATCTTCCTCTCTCAGATGATCTTCCTGTCTCGAATAATCTTCCTCTCTCGTATGATCTTCTTCCCTCGGATGACCTTCTTCTATCGAATGATCTTCTCTCTTGATGACCCTCCTCTCTCGAATGATCTTCATCTCGAATAATCTTCCTCTCTCAGATGATCTTCCTTTCTCGAATAATATTCCTCTCTCGTATGATCTTCTTCCCTCGGATGACCTTCTTCTATCGAATGATCTTCTTCTCTCTTGATGACCCTCCTCTCTCGAATGATCTTCATCTCGAATAATCTTCCTCTCTCAGATGATCTTCCTGTCTCGAATAATCTTCTTCTCTCGTATGATCTTCTTCCCTCGGATGACCTTCTTCTATCGAATGATCTTCTTCTCTCTTGATGACCCTCCTCTCTCGAATGATCTTCATCTCGAATAATCTTCCTCTCTCAGATGATCTTCCTGTCTCGAATAATCTTCCTCTCTCGTATGATCTTCTTCCCTCGGATGACCTTCTTCTATCGAATGATCTTCTTCTCTCTTGATGACCCTCCTCTCTCGAATGATCTTCATCTCGAATAATCTTCCTCTCTCAGATGATCTTCCTTTCTCGAATAATATTCCTCTCTCGTATGATCTTCTTCCCTCGGATGACCTTCTTCTATCGAATGATCTTCTTCTCTCTTGATGACCCTCCTCTCTCGAATGATCTTCATCTCGAATAATCTTCCTCTCTCAGATGATCTTCTTGTCTCGAATAATCCTTTTCCCTCGGATGACCTTCCTCTCTCCGATGATCTACCGTCGGATGACCTTCTCTCTCTCTCCGATGACCTTCCTCTCTTCGATAATACTTTAAATCGTCTCCTGTACACGTAAAAGAAGATCTTGAATGTAGATAACATTGGTAGTAGGCTACCGTCTGCAATACAACATTTCAATCCGGATCATCTGAGATGATAATTCATCAAATAATATCATCTGAGAGAGGAAGATCATACGAGAGAGGTAATTTTTCTCCAAAACAGTGATTAAAAATGATAATGAAAGATATCGATACACTTTTCTTAATATTACTCTTTATTTTATCTTTCCAAATTTGCAGCAGCATCTTTGGAGGGAGATTCTTACCCCTCGAATTGATCACTTTATTGGATAAGACTTTTTTTCCTCCCCTTCACGCATCATATCGACCGTTTCATTTGAAGCATCTTTGGCTCGCACAGGAAGTGCTGGTGGTGCTGCGCCACTAAGCATCTGCTATCATCTGCATGATCATATTACGCACGTCCTGTTACCTTCAAAAGAAAGCCAATCAGCATTCATCAGCATGCCTCGTTAGACATGTTTCCCCCATCCACTTGTTTCATGTCTTGCTAGATGCACAATATTTTTGGATTGCCAAGGTGGTGCTAGCGAACGCTGTGACGCTTTTTCTGTTTCAAAATCACCTACCTATTGTTAAAAGAATAAATAGTAATCAGAAAATGGATCGACCTATATTTTTGAGTGACTCTTCTTGAATTTTGAGTATTCAAAAGTGAAGTGTTAGTCTCTAATGAAAATTAACGTCTTGATGGCTACCAGGTAAAATGAAAAAAAAAAAAAATCATATAAAAATTGATTGGATAATAAAATTCTGAAATATTGAAACCTTGTTTTTGTTAGTATTGATTAGCGATATTTTAAGCTTATTACACTTGTTCGTTTTTGAAAGACCAAAAATGGGTTGTTGGGTTGGGTTGTTTTACCTCTGAGCGGCACTTTTTTGCACACCATGGGCTAAATGGCCAAGTCACATGGACCCGAAGGCTCAGAGAAGGTTGGGGGAGGGGACCCACTGGAACAGTTGTTGGGAGACAGATGGTTGCCTCCCGTCAAGGCCATCCAGCGTGTTCTTTAACGTGCACAGGGTATGGCTCTCCCGAACACGGCGCCACGGCTTAACGTCCCATCCGACGGACGGCGGCCTTTCCAAGCCCATCGGTGTCCCCTACTGACCGTGGGCAGGGCGGGGAATTTTGCGGAGATAAATCTCAACGCTGACCCAGCTGGAACTCGAATCTGGGAACTACAGATTACGAGCCTGGCGCGCTACCGACTGAGCCACCCCCGCCCCCCAAAAATGGGCATTCTAGCGATTTGGTAGGAGAATGGGAGCCCGTTCACCCTGGGAAAAATAATAGAAATATTAATTTTTGTTAAATAATATCAGCTGCACCAAAAAAACTATTATTTTTCTTTAAAGAAATGTAAATCTTGCTTTCTTTTTTTTTTAATTTTCTTTTGTTGTCGGAAGTATTTTGTTTATTTTTATTTATGGTATGATTCCTTTTACATTGATCTCGTCAAATAACTGATTACATATTGCAAAAATATACGCATTAAATCTATGAACTATTAATTGATTTCCTTAAAAGTGTTTCTCTAATACGTTTAAAACTTCAGTCATGTTTTGTGTTTTCTGCTGCGTTCGTACTCTCTCAACTGGGGAGCTTTCACCCGTTAGAGCGCTAGGATCGTAATCTACAGTCCCCAGGATCGAGTTGAGTCCCAGCGTTGAGATTTATCTCCGCAAAACTTTCACTACTGCATGGTCAGTAGGGGGACACCGATGGATTTGGAAAGGCCGCCGTCAGTCCGATGCGACCTTAAGCCATGGTCCGTGTGTGGGAGAGCTATGCACTGTGCATGTTAAAGAACACATTGGATGGCCTTCACGGGAGGGTTCCATCTGTCTGGCAACTGTCCAGTGTGTCCCTTAACTTTCACGGAGTCTTTGTTGGGTTGGGTTAGGTTGTTTTGCCTCTGAGCGGCACATTTTTGCACACCATGGGCTAAATGGCCAGGTCACATGGACCCCGAAGGCTCAGAGAAGGTTGGGGGGAGGGGACCCGTTGGAATAGCTGTTGGAAGACAGATGGTAGCCTCCCGTCAAGGCCATCCAGCGTGTTCTTTAAAGTGCACATGGTATGGCTCTCCCGCACACGGGACCACGGCTTAACGTTCCATCCGACGGACGTCGGCCTTTTCAAGCCCATCGGTGTCCCCTACTGACCGTGGGCAGGGCGGGGAATTTTGCGGAGATAAATCTCAATGCTGACCCAGCTGGGACTCGAACCTGGGAACTACAGATTACGAGCCTGGCGCGCTACCGACTGAGCCACTCCCACCCCCGGGGGCCTTTGTGACCTGACCATTTAGCTTATTGTTCTCAGATGTAAAACAATCGAGCCTGAAACACTTATTTCTTTCTTTGCCTCTTGTAAAAATTGCTGCCAACGCCTATTGGTAGGACACTAATATATTTGATTATTTTTCAGCTATTCTTCTTTCACTTATTAAATTAATGAATCGCAATTAGCATCTATAACAATTTTTCTCTTTAATGATCAGTTTCTACGGAGAAATATTTTATATTCATATATCGCCGAGATTTTAATTTTGCCTTTAAATAATTATAATTATTTTCAAGCTTGTAATAGTAGTATTATGACCACCCCTGGTGTATATTTAGGTCTGCACACACACTTAGGTCGTGGTGCGCTACTTGCTGCCAAATCCAAAGCAAATTCCCGGACCCACAACCAAATTAACAGACATTTGTAATAATGAGAACTGAGATAATTTTGCAGTTAACCAAAAACACAACATTTATTAATAAAATTTAGTTTTATACATTTTACTCATAACTAGTCCCACTTTTGGGGGCAAATTCAACAGCGCCTCTGACGCAGCCCTTTTCAATGAAGGGAAACTTTGTACAATCGCTCAAATAAGTATCCGAACACTATGGTTGATTACAGAATTCAGAAAAAAAAACGTTGCCAGATATTTTTTCTGAATTCTGTAATCAACCATAGTGTTCGGATACTTTTTTGAGCGACTGTAGGTGGTCATATTATTTTGATACTAGATCGTGTGGGCTCACTCACGGAAATATTGAGCGTGTGCAGTTACCGTTTACAACAAACTGGAGCGTGTGCAGTAACTGCACACGCTCCAGTTTGCTGTGAACGGTAACTGGAGCGTGTACAGTTGCTGTACACGCTCCAGATATTTTTCCTGAATTCTGTAATCACGTGACACGAAGGTTGCCAGATCACTAATTTCTAAAAAATTCGTTGCCTGATATTTTTTCTTAATTCTGTAATCAACCGTAGTGTTCGGATACTTTTTTGAGCGACTGTAGGTGGTCATATTATTTTGATACTAGATCGTGTGGGCTCACTCACGGAAATATTGAGCGTGTGCAGTTACCGTTCACAACAAACTGGAGCGTGTGCAGTAACTGCACACGCTCCAGTTTGCTGTGAACGGTAACTGGAGCGTGTACAGTTGCTGTACACGCTCCAGTTACCGTTCACAGCAAACTGGATAAATCCAAATCAATTGGATTTTACCTGGTATAAATCCAAATCAATTTGGATTTATACCAGGTAAAAGTACCACGATGGCTATTTCAAAGCTGATGGCTACCATAGACAGCAATAAGGTGCTAAAGGAGCACACGTGTGTCTCTAGACGTGAAAGGGGCGTTTAAATAACGTCTGGTGGCCCTTTCTACTAGATGAACTGAGAAGACATAAATGCCCAAAGAACCTGTTTAAAGTCTTCAGTAGCTATCTTTTAAATAGAAGAATAGTAGTTAAAGATGGAGAGATAGAAATCTCTAGACAATATTACAAAGGTTGTCCACAGGGGTCCAACTCAGGACCCTTGCTATGGAATATAGTAGCGGATTCCGCTTTGAATATTAAAACAAAAGAAGGAACGCAGATTCGAGCTTATGCCGATGATATAATAGTCATAGTCTAGGCTTCAGGGAGACATATATTGGGGCAAGATTGCCAAAAAGTGTTAGCTGACCTACAAGACTGGGCTGAAAGAACGAGGCTTGAATTTAGTCCAGAAAACATTAACATCATAGTGTTTCCCATTATTATATTGGGAATCATAGTGTTTTTTAGGCCGTGATTCCGTGTGCAGAAGACCCATGTGTTGCCAAAGTTAAAAAACCCAGTGGAAACCCTTAAAAGAAAACTTCACTTAGCTGTTAACAGTCGCCTAGTTGACTACTGTCATGCCCACGTGATTTCATAACGTGGACAGGGCTTTTTGACAGAAGGACTAGTAGCCAACATCGACTTCCATCTTAATTGTGACATTTTTCTGCATTCAGCTCTTGCTGAGGAAAGTCGTTGCCACTGGCATGGAACATTCGTGATGGATCCGTTGGTCCCCTCAGGTCTCAGAACTGAGGCTACGTGATCCGGTGTGGTAAACAGCAAAACAACAGATGGGTGCTTGTTCGCACCTCGACCAGCCCAACCAATGGACATCGCCCACGCCGGGTCAGAAAGGTGACCTCCACGAGGGGGCCAAAGAAAAGCAGCAGAAAAACATTTTTGAAAAAGTCAGTCTCTTCTCGTCCGGGCTGTGTGGTGGACAGCAAACGACCCTCTCCAGTGAGCGGAGCTCCAATGTGTGAACAATGAGTGTGCGATGAGAGCGCTTTGCAGCCCGTGCCTTCAGCCAGCTAGCGGCCAACGGCCCAGCGATTTCTTCCCTAGAGACGGCGGACTTGATAAGGTAGGGGGAACATTCCATAGTAATGGAAAGCTAAATCCAAATTGATTTGGATTTAGCTTTCCATTACTATGGAGGAAGAAGCTTAATCTATTAGTTAAAAGTTTATCAAGCACTTTGCTCCATGACGATAAAGGACATATAGGTCTGTATGCAAGAACTTTTCCTATCTTTTCCTTCTTTATTGAAGAGAACAAGTTCTTCCTCTTTCCAGCTGTCTGGAAAAATTCATTTTTTGAGACATTCATTTAGAATGCTTACAAACCAATTTCTATTTGCCTGAAATAGTTCTTGTATTATTTCAAGGGAAAGCCCATCCAACCCTGGCGCTTTTCCTTTTTCATTGATTCCAAAACTTCCTCGACCTCTATTATAGTGAATGGGCTATCATCCTCCGTCTCCTTGATCTATTTCTAACATTCCTATGAAATTCGTTATCTTCTTCCCTTTTGTCGAGAACACATATATGTGAAATGCTAAAAGTAACAACGTGAAAATGCGTTGATCATTTAAATATTTTTTGGGGCGGGGATGGCTCAGTCGGTAGCGCGCCAGGCTCGTAATCTGTAGTTCCCAGGTTCGAGTCCCAGCTGGGTCAGCGTTGAGATTTATCTCCGCAAAATTCCCCGCTCTGCCCACGGTCAGTAGGGGACACCGATGGGCTTGGAAAGGCCGCCGTCCGTCGGATGGGACGTTAAGCCGTGGCTCCGTGTGCGGAAGAGACATAACCTGTGCACGTTAAAGAACACGTTGGATGGCCTTGACGGGAGGCTACCATCTGTCTCCCAACAGCTGTTCCATTGGGTCCCCTCCCCCAACCTTCTCTGAGCATTCGGGGTCCATGTGACCTGGCCATTTAGCCCATGGTGTGCAAAAAAGTGCCGCTCAAAGGTAAAACAACCCAAACCAACCCTTTTGTCCAACGGGAAGTGATATTCAAGTAGTCTGTTTAAAGATTCCCTTACATTTTTCGTTAGAGAGCCGTCTTCTTGACCCATTGTCGAAAGCTTAAACTTTCCTCTGGTTGCTTCTTTTGCAACTTTAAAATGCACACCAAACGGTTTTTCTTGAGGTACTTCATCACATAGTTTTCTCCAACTATTATTTTTGGCCATATTGATATCCCTTTTATATTTAGCTTTCCAAAGCTTAAACTCTGCTCTTAAATTCTTTCTTTGTCTTTCATCTGTATAACATCTTTGATACTTTCGTCTTCTATTTTTAACTTCCTTCCTAAGCTATGTCAATTCTTTATTCCACCAAAGGACTTTTCTGTAACTTGATTTCATTTCTCGGTTCCTCTGCTTCTGGTTATCACTACATATTTTCTGTAGTATCTTTGTTATATTTACGATATATTCATCTAAGTCTCTTTGGTGTTCGGCCTCTGTTGAGGACCTTATCGAGAACTTATCTGAAAGTTCTTTTCGGAATTCGATCCTATCAAGATTCGTGATGGAATACCTCTGTTTTGAACTTGTAGTTGAATTTATAAAATTTAAAGAGAAACTAACATACGCATGATTGCTACAGCTGATCTCGTCTTCCACTGCCCATTCTAGGACAAAGTCTTGATTTAAGACTCTATGTAACGTTATATCAATCCAGCTAGTACAGTCGCTCAAAAAAGTATCCGAACATTATGGTTGATTACAGAATTCAGAAAAAAATATCTGGGAACGATTTTTTCTGAAATTAGTGATCTGGCAACCTTCGTGTCACGTGACACGAAGTTTGAAATTAGTGATCTGAAATTAGTGATCTGGCAACCTTCGTGTCACGTGACACGAAGTTTGAAATTAGTGATCTGAAATTAGTGATCTGGCAACCTTCGTGTCACGTGACACGAAGGTTGCCAGATAACTAATTTCAGAAATAATCGTTGCCATATATTTTTTTCTGAATTCTGTAATCAACCACAGTGTTCGGATACTTTTTTGAGCGACTGTAGGTGGTCATATTATTTTGATACTAGATCGTGTGGGCTCACTCACGGAAATATTGAGCGTGTGCAGTTACCGTTCACAGAAAACTGGAACGTGTGCAGTAACTGCACACGCTCCAGTTTGCTGTGAACGGTAACTGGAGCGTGTACAGTTGCTGTACACGCTCCAGATATTTTTCCTGAATTCTGTGATCAACCATAGTGTTCGGATACTTGTTTGAGTGACTGTACCTAGACTGCTGGTGAAAGTTGGATCACTATTCGGATCGTTTACAATTGTGAATCCGTTTTGGTTAATAAATTCTAAGACTTCTTTCCCTCTCTGGTCCTCCCTCTGAGGACCCCAGAGTTTACTGCTTGCGTTAAAGTCCCCTCCTAGGACTATGTCACAGTCAGGGTATGTCTGAACTATATTAGAGATGATTTGGAAGTTTTCTTCCAACGAGTCTTTCGGTGGGCAGTACATCGAGATCAGCACACACTTCCGATCACCTTTCTCAATTGTAACAACTACAACATTTCTAGATGTGTAGATTTCTGTAGCACTTATGTTTCGTTTTCCAATAACAATTGCACTTCTTGGCATTGGGTGGGATGCTCCAAAGATCCTCCACCCTGCTGGGAAACCCCTTATTTTATCCTTATAAGTTCACAAATCGAAATCAAAACCAATTCCCACTAGGGGGTTTTAGAGGTAAAACAAATCAATCCATTGAAATATTCACCAGATTAAAAATAGACATTTGTTTCATCCCGAACCAACACATTTCTGGTATTCACTTCGCAAAACCTCCTCTGTCCTATAAACTTCTTTTGTCCAAGGAATTTCCTCATTAAAGATATTGATAGGCTTGTAAATGCCGCCCTTGGTCGGATGGGACGTTAAGTCGTGGTTCCGTGTGCCGGAGAGAGCTATATCTTGGGGGCGGGGGTGGCTCAGTCGGTAGCGCGCCAGGCTTGTAATCTGTAGTTCCCAGATTCGAGTCCCAGCTGGGCCAGCGTTGAGATTTATCTCCGCAAAATTCCCCGCCCTGCCCACCGTCAGTAGGGGACATTGATGGGCTTGGAAAGGCCGCCGCCCGTCGGATGGGACGTTAAGTCGTGGTTCCGTGTGCGGGAGAGTCATGCCCTGCGCAGGTTAAAGAATACGCTGGATGGCCTTGACGGAAGGCTACCATCTGTCTCCCAACAGCTGTTCCAATGGGTCCCCTCCCCCAACCTTCTCTGAGCCTTCGGGGTCCATGTGACCCGGCCATTTAGCCCATGGTGTGCAAAAAAGTGCTGCTCAGAGGTAAAACAACCCAACAACAACCCAAGCCATATCTTGTGCACGTTAAAGAACGCGCTGGATGGCCCTGACAGGAAGCTAACGTCCGTCTCCCAACATCTATTCCAGTGAGTCCTGTGATGGTCGGTGAGGGGGGGGGAAGCAAGTTCTTCTTTTAATCAATGAAATCACGTATGATTAGTTATGCTGCTGAACTGAACTGCGCCGAATGTCGTGTCGCGACTTCGATGACATGAATGTTGTCATTAGCAGAGGATATTACTTAGCCTCTTAATTAGATTCACCGTTGCTTAGATGAAATAACAGGTTCGCGGATGGTTACACCCGTACCGTCGTATGCCTTAGACTTGCTCCGCCAAGTGATGTATAGAGATATGTCCAACAATTCAAGCACGAGAGTTGTATAGGGACGACACAGTTTATTCCCGTTCATATACAATCACATGCTGGGGATGCGCTCGACTACGTAGGCCTTTGCTGCTGCAAACAATTATGAATGAGGTTCCAATGAACCGCACTTCCTGATTCTCGCTTTACCTACCTCAAACTCGGCGAAAGGATATCCAACCCTTGCCTACAACGTGGTTCACATAGGACTCGCTTCAGTTCCACAGAACTGTACTTGGTTCACCAAGAACCGAACCTTGATTCTCACATAGAATCGAACCCTCTCCTTAACGATTTTGTTTGAATAACAGTGACGTCTCTTGTCGCGTGTGCAAACGTCCTTCCTGTTTGACAGAGACGCTCAAGACTGCTGTTTGTTATTGTCCGGCTTGTCTCCAGCGATCCGTTCTCTCCGAGGCTAGTTGCAAATGGTCGTAAAAGGTCTTTCGATTTGTCAGCCTGTGCAGGCAGCCAGCTCAGACCCGAAAAACAACAGCGCGTGAGTCACATCCCGACAACGTTGGGTTGGGTTGTTTTACCTCTGAGCTGCACTTTTTTGCACACCATGGGCTAAATGGCCAGGTTACATGGACCCCGAAGGTTCAGAGAAGGTTGGGGGAGGGGACCCACTTTAACAGCTATTGGGAGACAGATGGTAGCCTCCCGGTAAGGCCATCCAGCGTGTTCTTTAACGTGCACAGGGTATGGCTCTCCCGAACACAGCGCCACGGCTTAACGTCCCATCCGACGGACGGCGGCCTTTCCAAGCCCATCGGTGTCCCCTATTGACCGTGGGAAGGGCGGGGAATTTTGCGGAGACAAATCTCAACGCTGACCCAGCTGGGACTCGAACCTGGGAAGTACAGATTACGAGCCTGGCGCGCTATCGACTGAGCCATCCCCACCCCATATCCCGACAACAGCACTTCCACAAACTCACTTAATACATATAAATATTTACAACAAAAATACAATTAAAATGCAACAATAAATAAAAATAAATACATTAGAGGGACATGACAGGTCCCTTCCCGCAACGTTTTTTAAACCTTCAGGGTCCTTGTGATCTGGCCATTTAACCTATATATGCCAAAAAAGTGCCGCTAAGAGATAAAACAACCCGAATTTCTCATTTAATCATCACGTAAAAATGAGATAAGAATATGAAAATCTATGTTCGAATCTTTCCACATCAAATAATTGAAATTCCCAATAACAGAACTCAGCAGTCATCGAATATTTGATATTCTAAATAACACGAATCACAAGATTTTAATTAAAGTCCAAACCGACTTCGAAAGCTCTCTTCACAACTTCGGCTCTTAATTCGAATCGAATGCATTAGATATTGATGCGATAGCTCACCACTTCTAAATGAAAACCCTACATCGGCGTTGTGTACAGAGAAACTTTAAACGATGCTCTGAAAGTTCAATTTATTGACCATTATCAGCACAGAGCCTTGTTGCTCGATCAAAGGAATGTCCGTAGAGTTCTCTACACCACTTCTATTACGCATTATCAATTCATTCTGAAATGGACTCGAAAGTGTCAGCCAGGATTCTTCTAAGTTTTAATATTTCTCAATCTCTTAGTTATGTGCGAGAGCCTTCCAAATGCTGTGAGGAATTTGTTCTTAAAAGTATTGTCCTGAATCTCATTGTCAATGCTTTGCGGATTGTTCACCAGATGTTAACCCATTGCCAGCAATGGAATGCAAGACGGTAACGATCCTCTGATATTTCCACGTAATCTGATAATGAGCGACCTAAAGTTATTCCCTCGCAAAGCATTCCCACAATAAAGGAAGTGAGGCTCAAATTCCACAGTCAAGTTAAAGCTCTAATGATATGTAAATAGGAATGCATTTCACTTCAAAGACATGTGATGAATATATTTGCATATATTTCTCAACGATAAATAATGTCGTAAACCTAAGAATCTTTCAATATTAAAGTCTAAACGTTTTGTAAACTGAGAGTTTACAGATTAGTTCGCAAAGACGTAGAAAATAGAGTAGCTTGTTTTGTTTTTCTGCTGAGGGGACCTCAGCAGAATTGCTCAGGGGAACCTCAGAATTGCTGAGGGGACCTCAGTAAATTTGTGAGGAAATCGGGACGCCTTCCTCCCAAATTTTCTACTATGCCGTATTAAACTGACAGACTCCTTCTGGAGTGGTACCGTGGGCGGGAGAGCCATACCCTGTGCACGTTAAAGGACACCCTGGATGGCCTTGACAGGAGACTACCATCTGTCTCCTAACAGCTGCCCAGTGGGTCCCCAAAATTTCTCTGAGCCTTTGGGTCCACGTAACCTGGCCATTTAGTCCATTGTGTGCAAGAAAATTGCCACTCAGACGTAAAACACCCCAACCAACGAATCAATTCCATTTGTGGGATTTTTTCTACACTTACGTCCGTGACGGAGTGGTTAGCGTGCTTGGCTACTGATCAAAGAGACTTGGGTTCGAGTTCCGAGTAAGGCATGGATGCTAGTGTTTTCTTTCTGCTGAGGTCCCGTCTTCCTCACAGACCTTCTACCGTGGCGTATTAATCTGAGAGACATAAGGCTTATTAACATGACAGGCTCCTGTCAGATCTTTGTGGCAAGTAGCTGCTTGAGGATGCATTTATTTATTTTAATGGAGAATTGGTCGAAATAAAATAATCTTAATCTTTAAAATAATATTGAATAAATACCCCATCAATCAACTGCTTGCCACAGAGGTCTGACAGGAGCCTGTCAGTTGATACGCCATGGTAGAAGGTCTGTAAGGAAGGCGAGACCTCAGAAGAAAGACAACGCAAACATCCATGCTTTACCCGGGGGTCAAACCCAGGTACTTTTAGATAGTAGCCAAGCGCGTTAACCACTCGGCCATTAGCGAGCTATTAGAGCAGAATACAGAAGAGATTCTTTGGTTAGAGGCGTCCAACATACTTTAGCATACAGAGGATTGGGTTGTTTTCTTTGTGAGCGGCAGGTTTTTGCACACATTGAGCAAAAAGGCCGGATCACCAGGATAACAAGGTCTCAGCGAAGGACAGGGAAAAGAACCCACTGGGCAGCTATTAGGATACAGATGTAAGCTTCCAGTCAAGGCTCTTTAAAGTGCATAGTGTATGGCTCTCTCCTGCACACAGAGACACGACTAAATGTCCCATTTGACAGACGACGGTCTTTTCAAACTCAACCATGTTCCTTTTCTAACCGAAGGTAGGACGGGATATTCTTCGGAGACAATCTCAACGCTGGCCCAGTTGGCACTCGAACCTGGGAGCTGCAGATTACGAGTCTGGAGCGCTACCGACTGAGCACCCCTACCCATTTGATAACCGATCCCCCCTCTCAAACTCGATCACTAAGAAAATGCTTCAAACGCTCATGACACTCACATTTATGCCAGAAAACAAAAGGGGTGGGGATGGCTCAGTCGGTAGCGCGCCAGGCTCGTAATCTGTAGTTCCCAGGTTCGAGTCCCAGCTGGGTCAGCGTTGAGATTTATCTCCGCAAAATTCCCCGCCCTGTCCACGGTCAGTAGGGGACACCGATGGTCTTGAAAAGGCCGCCGTCCGTCGGATGGGACGTTAAGCCGTGGCCCCGTGTGCTGGAGAGCCATACCCTGTGCACGTTAAAAAACACGCTGGATGGCCTTGACGGGAGACTACCATCTGTCTCCCAACAGCTGTTCCAGTGGGTCCCCTCCCCCAACCTTCTCTGAGCCTTCGGGGGTCCATGTGACCTGGCCATTTAGCCCATGGTGTGCAAAAAAGTGCCGCTCAGAGGTAAAACAACCCAACCCAGAAAACAAAAACCACTCTATTTCGTATTATTAATTCTATATTCTGCTACGCTTTACAACTCGAACTCTGCTAAACTAAAATATATCTGCTATTTTTCTATCAATGATGTGCTCCATAAAAAAAATACGGCGTTTGATAGTACTTAAGAACTTAAGATCACTTTCTTGAAAGATGCCGGGAGGAAGAAAGAGTCATTTATCTTCGGTAATGGATCGTTGAGTTCTTTCATTCCCAGAACCAATGAACTTAATGAAAGCAATCACGATCCCGGGCTGAGAGAAGATGCTTTTCACTTATCGCGATAAGTTTGATTAATTTACCTCTCGTGGTCATGGAATGCTGCTCTTGTGATGAACGACTGACAGGCCTCGAAGATCGATTAAGGGAATTTGAGGAGCCTCGAAGATCGATTAAGGGAATTTGAGGAGCCTCTCTGTTCCACTGATATCTTGATGGTTAAGGCTTCAGGGTTAGTGGGTAAGCATCTCGTCGTGGTACTTTCGCCTAACAGTAATTCTGGGAGAAGGTCTAGCACTAATCTTTATATATATATATATTTAAAATCGCTTACAAAATTCTTATATATTATTATCAATAATTATAAATATATATTCTATAAATTCTTATAAATATATATTTTATAAATTCTTATAAATATATATTCTATAAGTTCTTATAAATATATATTCTACAAATTCTTATAAATATATATATATTCTTATAAATATATACTCTATAAATTCTTATAAATATATATATATATTCTTATAAATATATATTCTATAAATTCTTATAAATATATATATATTCTTATAAATTCGAATAAATATATATTCTTATAAATTCGAATAAATATATATTCTTATAAATTATGCACAATATATTTTTGGAAATTATATATGTTATATATTCTTAAATATTATATAATTTGTAATATATAAAATGTATATTTTATTATTCGTAATATGTAATATATATTTTATTATTCATAACATGTAATATATATTCTTACTTCTTTTATAATTTTATAATACATAATATATATTTTATTATTCATAATATGTAAGACATATTGGCAAAAATTCTTATATATTTTTTTGAAATTCTTATATGTTGAATATCGGTTTTTCAGAGTAATATTTCAAATCAAGTTATGAAAGAAAGATTGGGAGGGAATTAAAATTAGAGGTCAAACCGCAATGCAGTGTAATAGGCCCTGAGCTATAAAATATAAAGCGCACGAGGTAGCAAGGGACTGAATCGCACAGGAACGCCGTTCTGGTGAAAAAAAAAAAAATCCTTCATTTTACTAGTCTAAAACTTTGTTCGAAAATATATGTAATATGACATATATATATATGTAAAATACAATATACAAATTGTCTTTTAAAAATTAGGGTAAAAATGTCCCAAATGCTACAGAACAAATTGTATTAGAGTAGAAATTGTCTTATGCATTGTTGCTCAGTCATGAATGTAGTCTCTTTTATTGAAGATGATTTTTCTTTTGTACTCACTTACATCTGACTGATTAAGAGACTTTGAAGAGACTTTCTCCTCCTCTGATGTCTTGGTTGTTAAGACTTTGGGGTTAGTGGGTGGAGGCTCGTCATGATACATTCATGATCAGCTGATGAAAGAAATATTAGGATGCAATTGAAATTAAAGATCAGAATGTAATGCAGGTATACATTCTGTTTTAAATGCGCGCATAATAACTCAAAACAAAATGCAGTCTACTCGTAGTTCTTTTTTTTTACTTATTTTCTCACAATGACTCTGTAATTGCTGAGCACAACATGTAGTCCTTTAAACGAGGGTCAGTAGTGACCTAGGTTCGTAATCTGCAGTTCTCATGTTCAAATTCCAATTTATCTCCGCAATCCTTCGGGGGCGGGGTAACTCAGTCGGTAATGCGCCAGTCTCGTAATCTGCAGTTCCCGGTTCGAGTCCCAGCTGAGCCAGCGTTGAGATTTATCTCCGCAAAACTCTTCGCCCTGTCCACGGTCAGTAGGGGACACCGATGGGTTTGAAAAGGTCGCCGTCCGTCGGATGGGACGTTAAGCCGTGGCCCCGTTTGCGGGAGAGCCATACCCTGTGCATGTTAAAGAACACGCTGGATGGCCTTGACGAGAGGCTACCATCTGTATCCCAACAGCTGTTCCAGTGGGTCCCCTCCCCCAACCTTCTCTGAGCCTTCGGGATCCTTGTGGCCTGGCCATTTAGCCCATGGTGTACAAAAAATTGCCGCTCAGAGGTAAAACAATCCAATCTAATGTTGTCCACGATCAGTAAGAGACACCAATAGCCTTGGAAAGGCTGCCGTATGTCTGATAGGATGTTAAGTAGAGGTCCCGTAAGTGGGAGAGCTATACTTTGTGCACGTTAGAGAACACGCTGGATGGCCTTGACGAGAGAGTATATCTGTCTCTTGACACCTGTCCAGTGAATTCCCTCCCATAACTTTCTCTGAGCTTTCGGGGTCCTTGTGACCTGGCCATTTAACCCATTGTGTGCAAAAAAAATTCAGCTCAGTGTAAAACAACCCCACCCTTAGATCTTAGATTTATATATTTCAATTCCGCATCAAAACACTGAAAATAAATATTCCAATAGGCACTGATGCTAAATAAATAACCAACGACATCACCATGCTACGATTAGCACCATAACGACATTCTACTACATCACTGAAAATATTCAGAAAAGTGTATCTCGTTGCAAAATGTTGTTTCTTATTTACCAAAAGTTCTTTTGAAATATCGAAGCATAATAAATTGACAACACGGCTGCCGAAAGAGCATTTCACAAAGAAAACAACACAGACATACAAAAAAGAACACCTTTTGTAGTTTCGACACTGAGATTATTTTTTTCTCCAGCGTTACCCATCTCGTCGCCCGAGACGTGACAGGCAATATTGAAGCATCGAGAGCTACCGAAGGCGAGAATGCGGTCGTGTACTTTGAAAGAAGCTGCAAGAAACGGGTGAAGAGACATCTTTGATGGTAGCAGGGCAGATATTTTTCCCACCGTGATGCAGGAGAGAGAGAAAGAGCACTATCTCTTTCTCACCACCGCAGAAGCTTTCAGTTGTCTATGGCTTCTTCGCAGGAGAGCGAACCTGAGATGAAATGGAATCTGAAGATTCCTTTGACGTCTCAAGATGAGAAATTCTGGAATATATTATATTAGACGTGTCTGTGCACGGCGGTAAAAAGGTAGGATTCTCTTTATTTTTTAAATCGATTTGACAAGAAGAATTTACTAAAAAAGGAATCATCTAGTTCGCACAGAGAAGTTTACTACTGGGATTTGGTTTAAAAAAATTTTATATCAGTTTTATAGTTGTTTGGGTTGTTTTACCTCTGAGCGGCACTTTTTGTACACACCATGGGCTAAATGGCCAGGCCACAAGGACCCTGAAGACAGCTGTTGGGAGACAGATGGTAGCCTCCCGTCAAGGCCATCCAGCGTGTTCTTTAACGTGCACAGGGTATGGCTCTCCCGCACACGGGGCCACGGCTTAATGTCCCATCCGACGGACGGCGGCCTTTCCAAGCCCATCGGTGTCCCCTACTGACCGTTGGCAGGGCGGGGAATTTTGCGGAGATAAATCTCAACGCTGACCCAGCTGGGACTCGAACCTGGGAACTACAGATTACGAGCCTGGCGCGCTACCGACTGAGCCACCCCCGCCCCGTCGGATGAGATAGTAACTGACTTAGATCAGAATTCCATTGTAATTTCTTTTCTGCAGAAAACATTTTCCCCCTCCCCGCGAATTGTAATATATGAGTATGCCACTTTACCTCCTTCTGATGTCGTTTCTATGAATATATTTTGCATAGAAAATATGCATGCTTACTTTTGTTACACTTAAATTTTTATAAAAATTCTTTAGTAAGCTCATGTTCTCTTTCGCGCAGTTTCCATTAAATATCATAACTTTTCAGTCCCACCTCTCTTCCACTTTTCATGAATAATCCTAAATTCCCAATTAATTTCGTTCCTTTTTCCACGCATTCCAAAAATTATTCTAGAAATCCTTCTCCCTTTTTCACCCACATCTTCCATGAATTATCGTTTTTTTTTTCTTCAATCCTTGTCCTCATCTCCCTCTCTGAAAAGGGGGGCGGGGATGGCTCAGTCGGTAGCGCGCCAGGCTCGTAATCTGTAGTTCCCAGGTTCGAGTTCCAGCTGGGTCAGCGTTGAGATTTATCTCCGCAAAATTCCTCGCCCTGCCCACGGTCAGTAGGGGACACCGATGGGCTTGGAAAGGCCGCCGTCCGTCGGATGGGACATTAAGCCTTGGTCCCGTGTGCGGGAGAGCCATACCCTGTGCACGTTAAAGAACACGCTGGATGGCCTTAACGGGATGCTACCATTTGCCCTCCTAACAGCTGTTGCAGTGGGTCCCCTCCCCCAACATTCTCTGAGCCTTCGGGGTCCATGTGACCTGGCCATTTAGCCCATGGTGTGCAAAAAAGTGCCGCTCAGAGGTAAAACAACCCAACCCTCTCTGAAACAACTTTTATCGATCTTTCTAACTTTCTCCCCATCAAATTCATCTATCGTCCTTTTCAATTTTTCTCTGTATCAAACAACTTAATCTATCATCCCAATTTCCTAATTTTTCCCTCAAACAATTTCCCATCTATCATCCTTTACAATCTTTCTCTGTATCAAACAACTTAATATACACTGGTTTCCATAAATTAAGAAAAATCCCTATGTTAAGTCAATGGGAAGCTAACGTCAAAGCTCTATGACGTCTAAAATAAGTTTTTTGTTTTGAAAAATGTGATTTCAGATAAAGATCTGAATCAAATAAATCAATATCTCGATTTTCAACAATGTTCGTTCAGTATTTAACGAGTTATGGAAGTTTGAATATATAACAACAGCAATGCCAGTCTTAAGAAACATACAAAATTGAAGAATAGTGAAAGAATTCTTTACACAAAGTTCTAAAATAAAACTTATTTTATTAAACACTTTGATACAATATTTATTACTGTGTTTTAATTAACTTCTCAAGTCAATTATTGTGCGAGATGTTGATTTATTTAACTGAGATCTTTATCTGCAACCACATTTTTCAAAACAAAAAAATTATTTTAGAAGTTAAAGAACTTTAACGTTAGCTTCCCATTGACTTAACATAGGGATTTTCCTTAATTTATGGAAACCAGTGTATCATCCTAACTTTACAAACTTTCTCTCTCACAAACAATTTTCATCTATCATCCTAACTATCCAATCTTTCTCGCCCTTACACACCCGTGAATTATCTCAGCTTCTTAACAATTTTCCAGCGGAATAGGGTTGGCTCCATCGGTTGCATGCAGGCACGTAACTTTGTGTTCCAAGTTTGAGTCCCCATTGTGCCTGCAGTGGGATTTTCTCCGCTCTATCTTCAATAAGATAGGTCACATCGATAAGAATAGAAAAGTCGGATGGGAAGTTTGAGGCGTCGAAATGTATTTAAGAGTGTAATACGCTTTGCATAGGGGCGGGGGTGGCTCAGTCGGTAGCGCGCCAGGCTCGTAATCTGTAGTTCCCAGGTTCGAGTCCCAGCTGGGTCAACGTTGAGATTTATCTCCGCAAAATCCCCCGCCCTGCCCACGGTCAGTAGGGCCCTGCCCACGGTCAGTAGGGGACACCGACGGGCTTGGAAAGGCCGCCGTCCGTCGGATGGGACGTTAAGCCGTGGCCCCGTTTGCGGGAGAGCCATACCCTGTGCACGTTAAAGAACAAGCTGGATGACCTTGACGGGAGGCTACCATCTGTCTCCCAACAGCTGTTCCAGTGGGTCCCCTCACCCAACCTTCTCTGAGCGTTCGGGGTCCATGTGACCTGACCACTTAGCCCATGGAGTGCAAAAAAAGTGCCGCTCAGATGTAAAACAACCCAACCCTTTGCATATTAAAGAACATGACGGATGGCCTCGATAGAAAACTTCCGTTTATTCTTTCAGTAACTCAGTGATTCTCGCCCGCACCATCTGAGAACTTCGAAGTCATTGTGACCTGTCCATTCAAAATGCGGAAAAGACAATAAATATCAAAATTTTCAATACATATATAACTAGCAGAATTGTCTGGCATTACCCGAACTTTAATAAAATGACACAAAGTGGCTAGCTTCCAAACGTGTTCCTGACATGTGCGGAGACACAAGTTAAATTCTGGGGTGACATCATTCGTGGCCGAAATTTTTGCTGCCCATAATTCTTCGCAATCTGACCTTTCGCCTCTTAATTTCTTGTAGTGGTTCCACTTGAGTCTTCTTGCACAGGGTTTATAGATCGGGTTTCTAGCTATGGATTATGAAGCTACTCTTAACTTGCACAAGAGACAAAGAGCTACTCTTGATTTGTATAAGAAACCAAGAAGTTACTCTTGATTTGTACAAGAAATGAAGAAGCTACTCTTGATTTGTATAAGGGTAAGAAGCCATTCTTGATTTGTACAAGAAATCAAGAAGTTACTCTTGTTTGTACAAGAAATCGAGAAGCTACACTTGATTTGTACAAGGAACCAAGAACCTACTCTTGATTTGTACAAGGGACCAAGAAGCCACTCTTGATTTGTACAAGAAATCAAGAAGCTACTCTTGATTTGTACAAGGGATAAGAAGCCATTCTTGATTTGTACAAGAAATCAAGAAGTTACTCTTATTTTGTACAAGAAATCAAGAAGCTACTCTTGTTTGTACAAGAAATCGAGAAGCTACACTTGATTTGTACATGGGACAAGAAGCCACTCTTGATTTGTACAAGGAACCAAGAAACTACTCTTGATTTGTACAAGGAACCAAGAAGCCACTCTTGATTTGTACAAGAAATCAAGAAGTTACTCTTGATTTGTACAAGGAACCAAGAAGCTACTCTTGATTTGTACAAGGAACCAAGAAGCCACTCTTGATTTGTACAAGAAATCAAGAAGCTACTCTTGATTTGTACAAGGAACCAAGAAGCTACTCTTAGCTTGTAAATACAAATAATTTCGTTTTAGCTTTTAGAAAAGACCAAAATCTATTTATTACTTGTATTAATTTTCTCACAGAAAGGCATCAATCAATGAAATTCTAATTGAACCTCCGTTACAACCATGGCGTAATATTTTGCGTCCTGACCTAAACTGGTTCAGAAGTTCTAGATCTTTTGTCTAGTATTTAGGAGTTTGTCTTTCTGAAATAATGACCCTAGTTGATATGGATCATGAAGCACCGACTTATTTCAGCACAATAAAGTATGGCAATAAAGTTCAGGAACTCCGCAAGCACCTTTCAAGTTTTATGCAAACCTAGGCAAACAACGATACCCCCCCCCCACACACAACCACTTATTCTGTTGTTAGATTATAAATATTTAGATTACCCATTAAAACATATTGAATAAATATATAAACTTTGACTTTAATGTAGAATTTTACGTCATTCACGTTGCTTTCCCAAAAACATTTTTATTCTCATAAAAATTGTTTTTCAACAATTCCATAAATTCTCGCTTAGCTGGTAATTTATCTGATTAGAGGACATCTGTCAAGAAAGGCATCACTATTAGTTTAATGTAGGTATCAATTTTTAGAGTAAACTTGTCTTGAGCTGGTGGGAATGAGCTTACGACATCCTGGATGATATGGATGATGGATGATATCTTGGATGATATGAATGAGCTTACGATCCTGGATGATATGGATGATGGATGATATCTTGGATGATATGAATGAGCTTACGATCCTGGATGATATGGATGATGGATGATATCTTGGATGATATGAATGAGCTTACGATCCTGGATGATATGGATGATGGATGATATCTTGGATGATATGAATGAGCTTACGATCCTGGATGATGGATGATATCTTGGATGATATGAATGAGCTTACGACATCCTGGATGATATGGTAGGATTCTGACCACTGAGCTAGCCGCCGCCGATCAAAATTTCCTTTAATCGTTGTTATGAACTTTCTACCTAAAGTACACATTCTTCTGTGTCTATAAAGGCATGTTAAGGGTTTAAAATTGAATAAATTGAAGAAAGTTTCCGACGCTTTTATTCAAATCAAGGAAGGCATCACTCTCAGTTTAATGTTAATATCAATTTTAGAGGAAAAAATTAACTTCCTGATGACATTTTTCACCCATCCAACTCGACAATTTTTCCTTTAAAAAATTTATATCGACGTTAAAAAGAGTGATCCCTTCCTTGACAGTCGAACAAGAACATCGAGAAATTTATCCAATTTGTTGAAATATGTTTTTAGCATAATAATTCATTTTGAACACAACTGAAAAAAATTAAAATCACAAGTTTAAATATGAGTTCATGGACCTTAGATGTTCTAATAGGTAGCTTACCGAGAGTGAGAGAATTGATCAAAATTAAAATTAAACACGACATTTCAATTCTTTCTGTAGAAATTAAAGTTTGATTTCCTATTTACGGCAATTTCTTATCCTGAAAATATTATCCACCACGGAAAATAAGCAGCTGCCAAAATTTACCGCCTTAGGCAACAGCTTAGTCTCACTAATAGAAATGGTGTCGCAGATGAAATACCTACAGTAAATTTGAACACCGTAAGTTAATTACAGGATCTAAAACAACGACTTTGGAAGGATTTCGCCATTCATTTATAATAACCATGCTTGATCATAGATGGAAGCACTAGTCAACGCATTTGAATTGTAGTTGTCGCGATTATTGTATTGTTTTATGTGATTGGTACTTTTTTTGGCAAGTGGGTTAAATGGCTAGGTTCCAAGACTTAAGACTCAGAGAAACGAAAGGCTCCCGTGAAATCCGTCCAGCTTGTTCAAGGTGAGCGTGGATAATTGGTGAAATTAGCATTATATTTGGGGATCCTCTACACCAGTCTAATAGTGAAGAAGGAAAGAATAGGGATAATCAGAGATACCTCTAAACCACATCAGTCCATCTTTTTTTGTGCGGCCCGCAAGCTGCGGATGGCAACAGATTTGCAAAAGAGAAAAACAACGTACAGAGGACAAGAAGTCTAACTTCTGAGAGGTGAATTCTCATTAAAATAATTAATTTTAATAAAATTATATTACTTACGCTTCACTTTAGGCTTTTCTTTTTTTGCTTTCATTACACCTAAGCTATTGATTATATAAATCTTTGGCGTCCGTCATTACGCTTCAATTTTCTATGTGGCCCGCCATTTCACTTCAGTTTATGGGCTCTTTAGCTAAAAAGTATGCCTAGGTCTGATCTAGGCAAATCTTTAACTAAAAAGTATGCCTAGGTCTGATCTAGGCAAATCTTTAGCTAAAAAGTATGCCTAGGTCTGATCTAGGCAAATCTTTAGCTAAAAAGTATGCCTAGGTCTGATCTAGGCAAATCTTTAACTAAAAAGTATGCCTAGGTCTGATCTAGGCAAATCTTTAGCTAAAAAGTATGCCTAGGTCTGATCTAGGCAAATCTTTAGCTAAAAAGTATGCCTAGGTCTGATCTAGGCAAATCCTAAGGGGTCAGAAAAAAGAAAGAAGTTTCGCTGGTGTAAAAAGAGAACAAGCGTTTATATATTGCGGCAAATGCCAATATACACGATGTATTCGATGAGAAAACGAAAGCATATGCACTGCATATTATTGTTTCTTTACGCACCAAACCAACAGTTCTTCAGGTTGCTATTTAACGTGTACAGGATGTGGTTCCCTTGCACACAGAGTCGTGATTTACGATGGGATTGTAAAACCTTTCAGAGCTCAAAGTCCCAAGCGATGGAGAGAGGCCTTTTCCTTTCTCTCCCAGGACAGAACAGCAGCAAGTAAAGAAAAATTTCGATGGAATCCCAACTCGATCTTGGGAACATCAGTATAGAAGCCTGGCTGGCTATTGATTCAAGCAATCTTCGCTTCACTTATACAAAAAAACCAAGACTGTACTTCTCACTTGTACAAGAAACCAAGAGACTTCTCCTCATTTGTACAAGAAATCTGGGAGATATACCCCACTTGTATAAGATTCCAATAGTATACTCCCCACTTGTACAAGAAACCAATAGGATACTCCTCACTTGCACAAGAAACCGAGAAGATATTCCTCATTTGCACCAGAAACCAAGAGGATACTTTCCACGCACAAGAAACCAAGATGTACTCCCCACTTGCACAGAAACCGAGGATACTCCCCACTTGCACAAAAAACCGAGAGGATACTCATCACTTGCACAAGGAACCAAGATGATATTCCTCATTTTTACAAGAAACTGCGAGGATACTACCCACCTGTACAAGAAACCAATAGGATACTCCTCACTTGCACAAGAAACCGAGAGGATATTCCTCATTTGCACCAGAAACCAAGAGGATACTTTCCACGCACAAGAAACCAAGATGTACTCCCCACTTGCACAGAAACCGAGGATACTCCCCACTTGCACAAAAAACCGAGAGGATACTCATCACTTGCACAAGGAACCAAGATGATATTCCTCATTTTTACAAGAAACTGCGAGGATACTACCCACCTGTACAAGAAACCAATAGGATACTCCTCACTTGCACAAGAAACCGAGAGGATATTCCTCATTTGCACCAGAAACCAAGAGGATACTTTCCACGCACAAGAAACCAAGATGTACTCCCCACTTGCACAGAAACCGAGGATACTCCCCACTTGCACAAAAAACCGAGAGGATACTCATCACTTGCACAAGGAACCAAGATGATATTCCTCATTTTTACAAGAAACTGCGAGGATACTACCCACCTGTACAAGAAACCAATAGGATAAGCCTCACTTGCACAGAAACCGAGGACACTCCTGTCTTGGGCAGTGATAAGTGAACGACGCAGATTTTTATTTCGTCACGTAAAATTATATATCCTGCTTGAACTGCACCAGCCAAACGTCGTGGGCAGCGATAACGAACGATTAACCACTCTATAGTAGAGGACGATCAATTAGTCCCTTGATTACATTCACCTTTGCTTAGATGAAATAATAGGTTCACTGATTGTTACACCCATACCGACGAATGCCTCAGACTTGCTGTACCAAGTGATCTATAGAGATATGTCCAAATTAAGAGAGATGCATAGGAATGACACAGTTTATTCACATTTACGTATAATCACTTGCTGGGGATGCGCTCGACTCCGTAGACCTTTGCTACTCTGCTGCTGCAAATTAGTGCGAGAAACCGCACTTTGCAGTTTCTCGCTTTACCGACCTCAACTCAGCGAAAGGATATCCGACCCTTACCTACAATGTGGTTCACACAAAACTCACTTCAATTCCATAGACCTGCAGCTAGCGACTGTTCCAGCAAGGAAAACTTTGTGTGTTGTGTTAGCTCTAAGGCAGTGGTCAGCAGTCACTTCGGTCTTAGGAGGCATGTCCTTTTATGAGAAGGCCTGTAAAAGCTAGGAGTAGCTTCTAGGATTCTTCTCTGTCCTATATGTCGCAAATCAAAAAAAAAAAATCAAAAAGAACACTATCTTGGTTCTCACATAGAACCGAACCCTCTCCTTAAGGGCTTTGTTTGAGTAAGAGCAGCGTCCCTTGGTGTGTGTTCAAACGTCCTTCCTGTTTGACAGCGATGCTCAAGACTTGTCTACTCTCGCTGCCATAGTCTCCAGCGCCCACACTAGAGCCCGAGATTAATTGTCATCATCATCATCATCCTCAAGCAGCCATGGGCTACGGAGGTCCAACCAGACCGTGCAATTTAGTTCTCCAAGCAAGTCTATCCTGAGCTACATCTACTACATCTGCCCACTGCACACCAATTCTAATAAGGTCCTGTTTGACATTGTCTGCCCACCGCATCCTAGGTCTCCCCCTCTTTCTGAGGCCTTTAGGCGCACTGTTCATAACCCTATTCGCCAATCTATAATTATTCATACGGGCAACATGGCCAAACCAACGGAGTCTCTCTCTGCACAATATGCTGCTTAAAGGAGGTTGCAAACTCCTTTGCCTAACCTCATCATTAGTTACAAAATTGAACCACCTAATGCCCAAAATGCTGCGTAAGCATGTGGAATCAAAAGCATCTAGTTTCCTGTTATCCTGTTTACAAAGTGTCCAAGTTTCACTACCATAACTAACCCTAGAAAGAACCAAACTATTATACAAGTAAATAATCGTAAAAAGGGCTTTTTGGACCGTCGGTCCATGCAGGTAGTTAGCTCAGACCCGAAAATAATTATGCAATGCTATGAGTCATATCAACACAATAGCACTTCCAAAAACACACTTAACACATAAAAATATTTCCAACAACAAAAATGCAATAAAAATGCTACAATAAATAAAAATAAATAAATTTCAAGGACATGACACGTCTCTTTCCCAAAGAGTTTTAGCAGTTTTTACCATACGTATAAAACTCATTCCTTTTGTCACACTAATGTCAATGACACCCAGCTTGGCTGGTTAACAATGTCCTCACCCAAAGACTATCCAGTTAATTTATTTGGAGTTCACCAAACGTCTCTGCCACTCAGAAGTAATTCACTTCTTTGAGTGCTCGAAGACTCGGTGATCTTCACTGTCCAAACAGAGCATCTCCACACAAGTGAGTCCGGTGGATTCCATCCCTTCTCATTTTTACAACCATTTGAGTTGCCAACTCACTCCTTTCTACTGAAACCCCTATCCTAATTACCAAACACCCCCAGGAACTTTCTTAACGACAGAATGCTGTTGGATAGACTCCATTCTGACCACTTAGAGATGCTCGTTTTGCACGTTTAACCTTCGTCTGATATCCTACACCGAGGACAATGATGCATCCAAAATATTCCCACTTTAGTTTTCTGGGCATCTGTAAATCTCTTACTTCCTGCTCCCTATATCTTTCTTCTTTCTCTCTTCTATATTCCATTTCCAATCTTCTTTCTTCCCTATATCTTTCTTCTTTCTCTTTCTTTGGTATTCCATCTCCCTCTCTGAGACTGATTTTCGACCTCAATCACTCATTTCCACCGATTCGAACCACATCTGCTAGCACCCTGTTACACCCCAAAATCGCTCTCAATCCTATCAATTTCGGTAACTTCTCCACTTTCCCCAGCCTCAATGTGTCAGGTTAAATCAATGCTCCTGTCCTGCTCCATTTCACCCTTGTTTTATCGCGACTCCTAAGCATCATTGGCAACTCAAATTAATCTAAAAATCAAAAAAGACAGAAAAACCACAGACCTGTCGAAGAAAATCAGCTCTGTTCACTTGCCTGCTGCACCTGGAGTCTCCTTCCAAAACTACGAACCTCTTACACAGTGATGGACCTTTGGCATACGGAATCTCAGCGAAAATCTCAATGATGTAGAACTCGGGGAAATTGAACCCTGTGGAACACTGAACTGGATGTGGCTTAGTCCATTGACTGCTTTCAGCTTCCTTACTTTCACAGAACCACTGCAGTAGAAAAGAGCATGCAAGGGACATGGGCTAGAGCCGAAAAAAGGGACACTTTTTTGGGGGGGTCAGTTTCGGTTTACTATAAAAAGGACACTTCTGACTAGTGGAGGGACAGGGGCTGAATCCCCTGTCTCTCCATTAGTCAGAATCATATTTAAGAAGTCCACCAATAGTGGAGGCTTCTACCCATGCAATTTTTCTAAATTTTAATATGCAATGTGTTTTTCACTTGGTTTGGAATAGTCATCATGTATGGGCATTGATGGAAACAGTGATGGATTTACCTCTGCGCTATATAGACTTGGGGATATGACAGAGAAAAATTGATGATTTATATCCTATGGCAACACAACATAAGCCTTCGTTTGACACATAGCTATCTATGATCAGCAATTTGCGAATGGAAAACGTAAAAACAATAAAAATCATTTAAAATTTGTGTTCAGGTAAGCAGGAGGGAATACGAAGAATTTTATATCACCTATTACTCCTCACCTCATAGACTTTAATTTGACGCAGAACCCGTTATGATCGATTCCTAGGTTAGAGAGTTGATCAAAACATTTGCTTTGACAAACGCGGTGACAAATGGCATACAAAAGCATTAGGAACATATTTTATTTTTAAGTTTTTCAACTGTAAAATATATTACTATATAAGAAGGGCCTACATATCAAATACCTTGATACTTTATTTACGAAAAAATAATAATATTCATATAATGCCTTAACTTTATAGCATGATAGAGACCCAAGCTGATGCATACATTTTAATTATTCTGGTGTTTTGCCCAACTATTCGGCCATGAACTTCCTCGTTACTGATCCAGAAAGTTTGGGCTTTACCACTGAAATTTTTGTGTTAGTACATAAGGATAATAATGGTATATAATAAATGAAAAATAGGTTACAATTAGAGTGCTAACATTCCAGGTACTTGTGAAAAGAAAATAATTTACTCGATATGTGAAAAAGCTGATTTTATTGTTAGGGCGAACAATATGAATCAACTTAATCGCAAACTTTAGCTGTTTATCTCACTGTCAGGGGATTAATCAACAATATTCGAAACAATTTCGTCCAGCATTCCTTGGCAATAACCAAACTCTAAAAAGAAACTAGTCTGAAGCATATTACTGCAGTTTAGGATTAGTGATGCCCCTACAAGAGAAGGAAGGGGTTGGCTCGTGATCTATAGTTCCCAAGTTCGAGTCCCACCTAGGCCATCATTGAGATTTATATGCACTAAACATTCACCCTGACCTCTATCAAAAAGCGGACACCGAAGGGCTTGGAAGGCTGCCGTCCATCGGATAGGACGTTAAACCGAGGATCTGTTTGCAGGAGACCCCATACCCTGCTATACACCTTAAAGAACACGATGGATGATCTTGACGGGAAATTTCCACCTGTCTACTAAAAGCTATCCAGTCGGTCACCTTCCCACAACCTTCTCTAAATATATGGAGTCCCTGTGAAACAATTTTCAATCCCCATTTCAAACCTCTAGAAGCAAGGGTTCAAGCATTTCCGATGGCCTCTGAAAAGTGTCAGCCACCATCTAAGATATCCTATGCATCTGTTCAATTTGGGTTCGGAACACACAAATAAGAAACGTAGTGTTAGAATTTCCCTCAACAGGGTCTCATCATTGCAACCCATCCAGAAACAATACCCAAAAATACACATAACCAAAATAAAATTTTTTTCGTGTTATAATTAAAAAAATATGCCCTCAGGCAATTTTTTTGCCACATAGATCTGACAGGAGCCTGTCGGTTTATACAGCATAGTAGAAGGTCGTGAGGAAGGCGAGACCTCAGCAGAAAAATAACACAAACATTCATGCCTTACTCGGGACTCGAACCCGGGCCCTCCATGACCAGTAGTGAAGCATTCCCATCACTCGGCCACGGAATGGTTGGGAAAAAACAAAGTCACTTCAATAGGGTCTCATCATTGCAACCCATTCAGAAACAGTATTCAAAACTAAAAACTTGGTCTTCTTCGTGTGTTTTATCAGCTAAAGCGATTTTTTTCCATTTTATTTCTCTCAACGAAAGCAAAAAAAAAACAACACTATTCCCGGAATCATTTAGCATAAAACGTATTTCAAAGAAATATCATCTAAACATTTGATATTGCCTTGTTGAAATTAAAATGCAAATCTTTCAAAGAACTTTACAAGGTTGTTGGGTTGGGTTGTTTTACCTCCGAGCGGCACTTTTTTGCACACCAAGGTCACATGGACCCCAAAGGCTCAGAGAAGGATTGGGGGAGGGGACCCACTGGAACAGCTGTTGGGAGACAGATGGTAGTCTCCCGTCAAGGCCATCCAGCGTGTTCTTTAACGTGCGCAGGGTATGGCTCTCCCGCACACGGGACCACGGCTTAACGTCCCATCCGACGGACGGCGACCTTTACAAGCCCATCGGTGTCCCCTACTGACCGCGGGCAGGGCGGGGAATTACATCTCAACGCTGACTCAGCTGGGACTCGAACCTGGGAACTACAGATTACGAGCCTGGCGCGCTACCGACTGAGCCACCCCCGCCCCAACTTTACAAGGAATAAATTGTTAAATTAAACAATGTATATAAAAGTACTGCTTCTTTACAAAGCAAACAACTAATTTTCTAGCGAAGGTGGGGGGGGGGGTATGAAACCGAATACACAAAACTACCTCTAATAACAAGCTGGTCATTAATTTAAATTAATTTCTCCATTAGTAGTAAATTTATGGCGAACAGCACTGCAGTTTATCATTGATGCTATTACATCTTCTAAGCAACTAATGCGTGCTAATAGGAAACTTCTGTTTCATATTTACTTGGCAGGTATCCTCTGTATCGTGTGGCTAATCTCATCTGCTTGTCATAACAAAAGGAACTTGTAACATATGTGAGAGAGTTTTCTTTCTTTAAGACCAAGTCATTTCAATGCGGTCTTCAAAGTGCAGAGAGAGAACAACTAACGCATAGATGATTCAATAAATTACATTTAAAAGAGATTCCTTGCGGTTACCTCTAGCTTTACAGCACTATTGTGTAATTCACTTTGTGATGTTACAGAATCTGACCGGCGACCGTTTAATGATTTTTCTTCTTCTTTTAAAGTCGGTTTTGTAAAAGTAATTTTGAGGCTAAGTTGTTTTACCTCTAAGATTCATCCTTTTTTTTTGCACACAATGGTTTAAACGGCCAGTAACGAGAACCACAAGGGCTCAGAGAAGGTTGGGGTAAGAAGATACACTAGACAGCTTCAGCTTGGGTTGGGTTGTTTTTCCTCTGAGCGGCACTTTTTTGCACACAATGGTCTAAATGGCCAGGTCACAAAGACCCCGAAGTCTTAGAGAAGGTTGGGGAAGGGAACCCACTGGAACAACTGTTGGGGGACAGATGGTAGCCTCCCGTCAATGCCAACCAGTGTGTTCTTTAATGAGCACAAAGATGGCTCTCTCTCGCATACGGGGACAAGGCTTAACGTCCTATCAGATGGACGGAACCCTTTCCAAGCTTATAGGTGTCCCCCTACTGACCGTGGGCAGGGAGGGGAATTTTGCGGAGATAAATTTCAACGCTGACCCAGCTGGAACTCGAACCTGGAAGCTGCGGAGACAGCTACAGCATTTTTTTTTAAATTTATATTATGTTTTGCTCGCAAAAAGATCGCATCTTTCAGAGAGGAAAATATTTTACTTCAATTTATAGCTTTATCCTTTCTTTTTTAAGTTAATACACGATCCCCCAAATTACACGGTGGATAAGTTCCTGGAAATCACCGTGGAAATCGACACCGTGCAAATTGAAACCAACAACTTATGGTAAAAAGGGGGAATAGGGTCCAAAATAATCCTTGTTATTAACGAAACGTACGTTGAAAGTTTTATTTACACACATTTATCTCAAATTTTGGTTTCGCAGTAATAATAAGCATTAATCCAACATAGCTTTGTATTTTATTTGTTCCAATTCAGATTAATTTCTCGTACAGTTTTTTTTGGTCACGAATAATATTCTACTTTAATGTAGACGTACAGTCGCTCAAAAAATATCCGAACACTATGGTTGAATACAGAATTCAGAAAAGATATCTGGCAACGAATTTTTTTAGAAATTAGTGATTCGTGTCACGTGACACGAAGGTTGCCAGATCACTAATTTGTAAAAAAATTCGTTGCCAGATATTTTTTCTGAATTCTGTATTTAACCATAGTGTTCGGATACTTTTTTGAGCGACTGTACATTCTCGACTTTGAAGAAGAAAATTTGAAAGAAGGATATTTATGAATTTCTCGTACAGTTTTTTTTGGTCACGAATAATATTCTACTTTAATGTAGACGTACAGTCGCTCAAAAAATATCCGAACACTATGGTTGAATACAGAATTCAGAAAAAATATCTGGCAACGAATTTTTTTAGAAATTAGTGATTCGTGTCACGTGACACGAAGGTTGCCAGATCACTAATTTCTAAAAAAATTCGTTGAAAGATATTTTTTCTGAATTCTGTATTTAACCATAGTGTTCGGATACTTTTTTGAGCGACTGTACATTCTTGACTTTGAAGAAGAAAATTTGAAAGAAGGATATTTATGAACTGAATATAAATGATACATTAAGGATTTGTACTGATACTTAGTGCTTCAATTTGTAAAACTAGCATTTATATATTTTTATGCAACAATGTATTTACGAATAATCTGTATTTAGATTATGTAATAGTCTACAAAGTTTTTGTTAGAAATTAGATAAGACACAATTTCTATTAGTCTGAAAAATTCAGTACAGAAGAGTCAGATCTCGCTGCCGCTTCAAAACAGGTTTCACTTCATTAAGATGTCTCGAGACAGATCAATTTCCAATGGCAAGAATGTAATTTTAGCGAAAGTATAAAAATATATCCTGCTACAGATACCGATTTTATTAATATAGGAATTTACTATTATCATTCATTTTCAAGAATAAATAGAGATCAATTAAAACCTGGGGCGGGGGTTACCCAATCGGTATACGCGCCAGGCTCGTGATCTGTAGTTCCAAGGTTCGAGTCCCAGCTGGGTCACCGTTGATTTATCTCCGCAAAACTCCCCGCTCTGCCGACGGTCAGTAGGCGACACCGATGGGTTTGGAAAGGCCGCCGTCCGTTGGATGGGACGTTAAGCCGTGACCCCGTGTGCGGGAGAGCCATACCCTGTGCACATTAAAGAACACGCTGGATGGCCTTGACGAGAGGCTACCATCTGTCTCCCAACAGCTGTTCCAGTGGGTCCCCTCCCCCAACCTTCTCTGATCCTTCGGGGTCCATGTGACCTGGCCATTTAGCCCATGGTGTGCAAAAAAAGTGCCGCTCAGAGGTAAAACAACCAAACTCAAAACCATTTAGTTGATTTTTATTTTGGGGTGATCATCTAATAATCTCCCTTGATACTATACACGGCTACTTCATAATATACATTATACATATCTGCATACATTAAAAAATATGTATAAATACCCCTCAAGCAGCTGCTTGCCACAGAGGTCTGACAGGAGCCTGTCAGTTTAATACGTCATAGTAGAAGGTCTGTGAGGATTGCAGGGCCTCAGCATAAATACAACACATACAATCATGCCTTAACCGGGGCTCGAACCCAGGTCCCGTAGATCAGTAACCAAGCGTGCTAATCACTCGGCCACGGGATGGACCAAGCGTGCTAATCACTCGGCCACGGGATGGACCAAGCGTGCTAATCACTCGGCCACGGGATGGACCAAGCGTGCTAATCACTCGGCCACGGGATGGGCCAAGCGTGCTAATCACTCGGCCACGGGATGGACCAAGCGTGCTAATCACTCGGCCACGGGATGGGCCAAGCGTTCTAATCACTCGGCCACGGGATGGGCCAAGCGTTCTAATCACTCGGCCACGGGATGGACCAAGCGTTCTAATCACTCGGCCACGGGATGGACCAAGCGTTCTAATCACTCGGCCACGGGATGGACCAAGCGTTCTAATCACTCGGCCACGGGATGGACCAAGCGTTCTAATCACTCGGCCACGGGATGGCTACATAATAATACATATATATATAATAAATATATATTGATACATTAAAGAACCTAACCGCCATTTTTTCAGAAAAGGAAAATTCTCTGTTTTTCTGACGTCGTTTTTTGAAACATGCCATTTGTTAAAAATATGGGATGATTCTGGGAAATATTGATCAAGTTTTACTACACCTAAAGAATCAGCGTATGCAGTGAACTTTGGCTCTAAACGAGTCAATTTGTGTCAATAATGCATCAAACTATAGTTCCTGCCAGCGAGGTAAACTCCACGTGTTTTTGTTGCTGCAAGAGCAGACACTGATGAATGGCAGAGGGCAAAACATTCGCTCCATCACTTCTGGTGTCGGGAGTTGGGCTTTCGACGTCAAACTTATTTTTCGTGCTAACGGGAATTAAGTGGTTCTTTTTTGTTATTATCGAGGAAGAAAAGGAAGAGAAAAAAAAAGTATTTCCCGAACGCTCTTGACCAAGGAAAATATTAGTGTTTGAGGAGTAATACAATCGCGAGTGATCCCTTGAAAAGCGTCCGGAATTTCTATGGCGCTGCCGTCGAATACCTTATGAATGGAGTAGAATGTGTGGAGAGTTGTGAATGAAGTTATCGATCGATACGTTTAGCACCAAACTTTTGGATCTAATTGTGAATGGAGTGGTGGAAGTCTGTGAATGAACTTATCGACGGCAAAAGTTATTAAATTTTTCACTCCAAACGTTTGGAGTCGGTACAACTAATACAACAATACAAGCTGATGGGTTGGGTTGTTTTACCTCTGAGCGGCACTTTTTTGCACACCATGGGCTAAATGGCCAGGTCACATGGACCCCGAAGGCTCAGAGAGGGGACCCACTGGAACAGCTGTTGGGAGACAGATGGTAGCCTCCCGTCAAGGCCATCCAGCGTGTTCTTTAACGTGCACAGGGTATGGTTCTTCCGCACATGGGGCCACGGCTTAACGTCCCATCCGACGGACGGCGGCCTTTCCAAGCCCGTCGGTGTCCCCTAGTGACCGTGGACAGGGCGGGGAATTTTGCGGAGATAAATCCCAACGCTGACCCAGCTGGGACTCGAACCTGGGAACTACAGATTACGAGCCTGGCGCGCTACCGACTGAGCCACCCCCGCCCCTACAAGCTGATGAAGGGATATTTTAGAAAAATGTTTTACATCAAAGAAAAGTGGTAATCTTCTACAGAGGTGAAGCAAGCTCAATACAGAGATTATAACAAACTAGCAGAACTTGCGGTGGATCGCATTGGCATCGATATGTGGAATCAGAGTAGCAGGCGTATTCGTAAAGGGGGAGCAGCCACTCGTGCACTTCCAGGATGATGTCACCAGTGACACAAATCGTAGTTTCCCCGTAATTCCTAACACGCTGGACCTGTCAGTCCCAAATTTGGTGTGGAGGCTCTTCTGGCAACGCAGGGTTTAGAATCGAGTTCCTAGCTTACGTGGAACCCGAGCTCTAAACTCTTTAAACCCGAATGTCTAGGTTTGAACCAGCAGCAAGTATCCGATATTCCTGGGTGCGCTGCCGTCGCCTACCTTTTGAATGGGTGAGTCGAAAGTTATCAATGGAGTAAGTACGTCATCGATCAGCAAAGTTACCAATCAACAGATGTTTGGCGGCATTTCAACCTCATAAAATTAGGCCCTCTCCCCCAAACGGGAGGAGCGCGGCTAATATATAGTAGTTTCACCATTTAATGCGACATAACACAATTACTAACTCCACTTCCCAATATATTGCGATATGCAAAATTACTAACTCCACTTCCTCCAAAATGTTATGGGCGGGGTGGCTCAGCCAGTAGCGAGCCAGGCTCGTATCTGCAGTTCCCAATTTCGAATCTTAGTCGCGCCAGCGTTGAGATTTATCTCCGCACAACTCCCCACTCTGCCCACGGTCAGTAGAGGACACCGATAGGCTGCCATCAGTCTGATGGGATATTTAGCTGTGGTCCCATGTGCGGGAGAGCCACACCATGTTCAAATTAAAGAACACTCTGGATGGCCTTGACTGGAGGCTACCATCTATCCCCTAACAGTTGTTCCAGTAGGTTCTCTCCTCCAACCTTCTCTGAGCCTTTCTGTTCTTTGTGACATGACCATTTAGTCCAGTGTGCAAAAAACTGCCTCTCAGAGGTAAAACAACCCAATTCAATCAAAACGTTAAGTAATTCATAAAGTGTTAGTTGATCTAAGGGACCTGGGTTCGAGCCCCGGAATTAGGCATGGATGTGTGTGTCGTTTTTCTGCTGAGGTCCTGCCATCCTCTCAGATCTCCTACTGTGGCATATAAACTGACAGGCTCCTGTCAGACCTCTGTGGCAAGCAGCTGCTTGAGGGGGTATTTATTTATTTTTTATTTAATGTAATCCTTCACTCCCTATTAACTCTGTGTCCTTTCACTATGAACTTAGGATAATAGCGAGGTAATTAATTTCTCTCATGCAAATTCAAAGCGAAAAACGTTGAGTAAGAATCGACAAGTTTTCTATCCGAAATGCATTCCCAGTTCTTCGCTTCCCAAAACAACTTTATTTCGTAAGTTATTCCATCACCAGTACGATTTTCGTTCCCACCACTGGTATTCAAGATGGAACTCAAATGAAACGAGACTTCGAATTTTTCTTCCTCAGAAGCACCAAACAGTTTTGATGAGAAGCTTACAGAACTTCTCGTCCTCACTTTCAAGTGTTAGATTTCATTTCTTGCATGGTGAGTCTGTCTGGTTGAATATCCTCTTTCCAAACACTCTCTTCAACGTCGTTTCTTGAAAAAAGGAAATCCCCTGGATTCAGATTCGTTTTTTCCCCTCAGATTCTGGAAGAATCTTACTCTTTCGAATGTATTACATAACAAGAAAGTATCTCGATCTTATTTCCTGAGGATTTGTTTCCCTGGATGTTACGCAATTTGAGGCTCAGTAACAAGAAATTGAATTTCAGTAGCTGATGCTGTAAAAAATGGTTTTATGAGAAATGCGATTACTGAACTGAAGCTGTTCATGAAATACGTAACAGCTTGAGGGGAAGGAAGGATTATTGATAGCGTTACGTCACATTACATGAAAGAGAGTGAGGATCAGAAGCAGAGGCCGCAAGGGGACATCGCCTCCATTCTCCCTTGCGAATACTAGTAGATGGAACGGAAATGAAAATAACATTATATACCAACGCCCTGTTGTTTTATTCTAGATCTAGGCCTGATTCGAAGTGATATTATGTATGATCAGGATCAAATCTAGGGGGAGGAGGCAAGGGAACATTGACCACATTTGAGAAATAGAGGCAAAAAATGTTAAACTGTTGTATAATTCAAGCCCTCTTCAAAAAAAATTTAAAGACCTCTAGTACGGAGAGAAAAAATGTTAAAAAATGTTATATTGCAATAGAAATCTAGTTTCATTTCTCTCCCCCGTCCTATTTTGTTTTTTTTTCAGCTCCAATGAGTTTTGTGGCCTCCTTTCCTTTACGTTTTTATACTCCAATGAGCTTTGCTACTTATACTCCAATGAGTTTTGTGGCCTCCTTTTCTTTATTTTTATACTCCAATGAGTTTTGCTACTTATACTCCAATGAGTTTTGTGGCCTCCTTTTCTTTATTTTTATACTCCAATGAGTTTTGCTACTTATACTCCAATGAGTTTTGTGGCCTCCTTTTCTTTATTTTTATACTCCAATGAGCTTTGCTACTTATACTCCAATGAGTTTTGTGGCCTCCTTTTCTTTATTTTTATACTCCAATGAGTTTTGCTACTTATACTCCAATGAGTTTTGTGGCACCGTTTCCTTTATTTTTTTAAATACTCCAATGAGTTTTGTGGCCTCCTTTTCTTTATTTTTATACTCCAATGAGTTTTGCTACTTATACTCCAATGAGTTTTGTGGCACCGTTTCTTTTATTTTTTTAATACTCCAATGAGTTTGTGGCACCCTTTCCTTTATTTTTTTATACTGCAATGCGTTTTGTGGCACCCTTTCCTTTATTTTTTTATACTGCAATGCGTTTTGCTACTTATACTCCAATGAGTTGAGCTCCAATGAATTTTGTGGCCTCCTTTCCTTTGTTCTTTTATACTCCAATGAGTTGAGCTCTAGTGAGTTCTTCCTTTATTTTTTTTATACTCCAATGAGTTGAGCTCCAACGAGTTTTGTGGCAACCTTTCCTTTATTTTTTTTATACTCCAATGAGTTAAGCTCTAGTGTGTTCTGTGGCATCCTTTCCTTTATTTTTTTATACTCCAATGAGTTGAGCTCCAATGAGTTTTGTGGCACCCTTTCCTTTATTTTTTTATACTCCAATGAGTTTTGCTACTTATACACCAATGAGTTGAGCTCCAATGTGTTTTGTGGCACCTTTTCCTTTATTTTTTATACATTCCATCCTGTGTATGATTATTGATCATGTCTTTCCTTTTTTAAATGAATGCAATTTAATTTTAATAATAAGGCAGTACATCAATAAAAACCACAACCATATATAAGATTTCAAAATCCTTATGACCTACATAGATTGTAAAACGTAACCAGACACTTCCACGTTATGTGAATGGAAAGACATATAAAAGCTCCTTGGCTTAGAAAATTAACCGTTTTTAACGGAATTAAGAGATTTTATAAAAAAAAAAAACACTATATAACCCTGTATATATGTTACCGCTAAAGCTCGAAAGCCGTTAATGTGCACATTACCTAGTTAATCTGCAGATTAACTGATTTGCTCCGTTAAAGTGTGGAATCAAGAGTTTTCCGCATTTTACCTAGGTAATGTGCACATTAACGGCTTCCGTATCGTTAAAGTTCAAAAGTAAAAAAAAAAGACTATTTCTAGTGTCCGAGAGTAGAGTTGAAACCAAGTCATCCCTCTGTCAACATGAATCAGTCCGAATTATAAAAAACGCCCCCAAAATGAGCAGGCCAAGTGAGAACGAATCACCTTAGTGATTCATTCTCAAGAATGAATCACTTTACTGATTCGTTCTCGCTTGGCCTCCGCTCATCCGGGGCGTTTTTTATAATGCGGACGACTTAATCACGTGACACGAAGATTCATATTCAAGAGATTCACCACTTTACGGATTCTTTCTTACTTGGCCTTCGCACATTAGGGTAATTCCAAATGCCATTTTAGTAACCCCTGTTGTAACAAATGATTTTATTGCGTCTATATAAATAACATTTTGTATGCTGTATAATTCAGTCAGATTGTTTATTTTACACTTTAATTGTCTATCATTAGTTATTTCATAGAATAACTAGTTAAAGTGTGGAATTATTAATTTATTACACGCTTTAACTGATTTGATGTTATTTCATGAAATAACTAGGTATTCTATGAAATAACTGAATTATACACTTTAACGGTAACATATCAACTAATTTGTTGATTGTATAAACTTGATTCTTTAGATATCGAAAAATAAATAAATAACATTATGTTAATTTAAGCGCACAGAAACGTTGCTGTTGTTCCAGCAAAGATCTTATTTTCACTTTAACGAGTGCCTAGTAGGTAATGTACAGATTATCTAGGTAATTTGCAGATTACCTAGGTAATTTGAGAAATGAAACAATTTTCCGCACTTTAACGGATCACCCTAGTTAATCTGCAGATTAGCTAGGTAATGTGCACATTAACTGATTTCTGCACTTTAGCGGTAACATATATATAAATTAGAGATTTCATTCAAATCTCTGTAAATCTGAATTTTGAACAATGATCTCTTAACATTTAAAGATTTATTGAAGCTGGAATATTTGATAGCAGACGGTGCACTCACACGCTTCCTAAACATTTTCCCCTGAAACTGAGGGAAATTGAAAAAAAAGTTACACAAACTAAAAATATAATATTTATGTTAGTGAACGATTGGTTATAACAGTTGTATTTTATCTTTTGAAGTAAAATTTCATGAGTGGCAAAAGTTAGAATTAAATGTTTAAGTTTCCACAATTCTTTAAGTATTAAACGAACATTGTGGCAAACACACGTTTGGAGAGATCTGAATGAAATCTTCTATTAATCTCCAGTAGTATTTTTTCATTAAAAAATATTTTCACAGTTACGGAGCTTTGAATGTTCCATTTACATAACATGAAATTGTCTGAAACTGTCACTAAAGGATTCTTGACATAGCTGTTCACTTCTTACAGAAATTTAAAAAAATTAACTCGATGAACAAAAAAATATTGTTTTATAGCAATGAACTATCGATTCTCATACGCTCTGCAAGCAATTTTTATTGCTTTTTGACCTATTCATTAAATTTAATCCCATTTCCTTTTTTTTTTACATCTACTACAACATTAAATTGCTCAGCAGTAATTAGATATTGAGTTGAAAGTGTTTTATAAACCGAAATAGATAGAGATATTAAACGCGAAAGAAACACTGTTATTCTATGGAGTTCAAACGCGACTACCATGCCTAAAGTGTCATGGCTGCCGAGTTTCCAGAAATCATCCAGTGGTGGCGCTGAAAGCAGTGATATGAGGAGTCCATGAATTCTACATCTTGCGTACTACTCACAACTTACGATTCCATTCGCATGGTAGGCGACTGCAGCGTCCCCAGGGATTTCGAACACTTTCAGAGGGATCACTCTCGACCCACGAAGCTAGGAACGGGATCCCTTAACCCAACAGGGCTAAAATCAAACACCAAATTTGGGATGAATCGTTCAAGTATCCGCGAACCCCATGGAAAACCGACAATTTCTTACACTGATGGCATCACACATATCCGCCGGCCCAAGAATTACTGCTGTTATAAAATATGGTGATTATAATAGCCAGCTTTATGGAAAATTTTGTAATTTTGAATTAATCAACTTTCTATTCTTTTTATGTTCTTTACAAGTATTCATAATATTGGATTAATAAAGGCCTCACCGTAATTTGTCATCACAGTCCTGAATGACTCCATTTTTCATTGACACTGTTTTGAATAGATACATTTTTGCTTTCCCAACTAAGCATATCGTTAGAAACGAAAACCTTTGTTAATAGAGTAATCTGATATGTGAGGCTTTTACACTTTCTTTCAACTAGATCCTAATTTCCAGACCGATAAGGGTTTGGTTGGGTTGTTTTACCTCTGAGCGGCACTTTTTTGCACACCATGCGCTAAAAGGCCAGGTCACATGGACCCCGAAGTCTCAGAGAATGTTGGGGGAGGGGACCCACTGGAACAGCTGTTGGGAGACAGATGGTAGCCTCCCGTCAAGGCCATCCAGCGTGTTCTTTAACGTGCACAGTGTATGGCTCTCCCGCACACGGGACCACGGCTTAACGTCGCATCCGCGGACGGCGGCCTTTCCAAGCCCATCGGTGTCCCCTACTGACCGTGGGCAGGGCGGGAATTTGCGGGAATATCAACGCTGACCCAGCTGGGACTCGAACCTGGGAACTACAGATTACGAGCCTGGCGCGCTACCGACTGAGCCACCCCCGCCCCACCGATAAGGGACGGATTACGTTATCTCAATCGGTAAGACAGATTTTTTTATGTTGACAAAACTTGAACGGAATTGCTTTGAGGATTTATGGAAGAGCTTACATTGGCAAGTGGCCAAAGTTTGGCCGACAATTTCTCGACTCAAAGTGCCCAGACGCTAAAGGATTTTTCTATAAGATAACTATAAAGGTGATTCCAGCTCAACGTTGAAAAATATAAAAATGGTTGAAGTTACTTAAAGGTGTGTCGAAGTGAGAGTGTAAGTGATATTTACAAATTTTGCTACATATTATAATACATACACAAAAAGGAAAGAAAATGCAGAATCATCCCAGTTTTGAAAGCTTTTGCGTTTGAAAAGACTATTTTGAGTTTACAACGTTTTAGTGTTTTTCGCACTAGATAATTTCATTTTTATATTTATTAAATGATAATCGAAGAATTACATAACATTTGATGTTGAATTTGACACTATGTACAAATTAAAAAACTTACACTTACTTTCAATTAGATTTTTGAGAGTTTGGTTTCTGACATAATACTAAAGGCCAAACTAGAAGGCTCCCCCACAAAAAAAAACATAGAGAATATATATAGAAATTTGAACATCATATTTAATAGAAACCGGTAGCAAATGTAATCTCTAAAACAACATGAAAACAAAATGGAATGTCGAATTAAGCTCAATTATTAGAGAAAAATATAGACACTAATAATAAATATCAAATAAGGACATATAAATAAGAATAAAACGAAATGTGGAATCTTACTAAATAAAAACAGAAATATATATATATAGAAATCAACTAGAAAGAAATGGAATTAGAATGTCGAGGGCAATTAAAAAGAAACAGAAAATTGAACTACGAATCCAACCGAAATGAAAGCTGTAATTTTAGGAGCTTCAGGCTCGTAAAACGAATTATGATCCTGAAGCATTCCAGGTTCCTTATATGATGTTTCCAGTTCGAATACCGATGGTACCAACCTTCAGATTATCTCTGCTATATATCCTCGATGATAAAAAAAAAAACACTTAATAGGCTTGAAGAGGCCGCCGTTCATTGGATCGGACGTTAAGCCGTGAATTCTTGTACCGAGACCCATCCTTATGCACATTAAAAATAATGCAGAATCGCCTTGGCATGACGCTTATAGTGATGCTAAAATTCCTCATCAAGATGGAAATTGATTCAACCTCGAAAATGAAATCGGATACGATAGAATTTGCATTTTAACACAGCATTTCTTTCACTTTATCCGGCTGAAAACTATATTTAATTCAGTACCAGTTTTGGAAAATGCGTTTTCATCTTCCATAAGTAGATATTTTTTGCCAATATTCTTTTACAAAGGGTTTATTATAAAAGAACTCAATCATACAGACTGAATCATTTAGCCACACAGACTATTTGAATCATTTTGTCACATAGACTATAGAAAAAAACGTGACTGATCACAACTACCATCTGATGCACTTAGTCACACAGACCATTCTAATAACTTGCACTAAAATCCATAAAGTTCTGCCTTTGATCTTAATTCAATCGAACTCCTCGAACACCCCAGATAATCCTTATTCTTCCTGTCAAGAGAAGTGCGACTCAACTCTAACGTCTTGCAAGAATCTACTCGTGATATCCCTTTTATTTCTTCGGCCGCAAATTACCCTGAGTATATTCGCTGACAAAACAAAGCTTGTGACCATATTGTTCACACATTTGTGACCAAATTGGCTCACAAACAGTGACCATAAACTTGATCTCCCAAAGCACCTGAAAGGAAGCTTTTCGCATTTCATATGCTCATAAAAGGTGTCCTGTAGGAAAAATCACAAAGAGCCGACTTCTATCCAAAGGGCAACTTTGTTCTTCATACATTTCGGCGATATAAAAAAAAATACCCCCTCAAGCAGCTGCTTGCCACAGAGGTCTGACAGGAGCCTGTCAGTTTATATGCCAAAGTAGAAGATCTGAGAGGATGGCAGGACCTCAGCAGAAAAACAACTACTTTACTAGAAATCAATCAGTGACTTCTGCACCTCTTGATTCCTAGCTAGTCACTCCTACCTCTATTTCACATTGAATGCGACATCGGATCTGAAAATTCCTCTCCTTTCTGAGTTGTACTGCCTAAATAACCCACTTATCCAATTTTTAGCTTTCTAGCTCCGGTATATCGAATTTGACTTTGTCACCCGCAACTTTTCCTCTTCAAGGCATGCGACATGAACTAATTATATTACGCGTTTATGAAAAATAATTATCCATATATAGTTATAAGCACATCTAGAACTACATATCTATACTTGTCGATCTGACTTCAAGCAAAAATTTACTTTCTAACAGATACTTCTGAAAGAGTGGCTCAGAAGATTCGAGTTCGAACCAGGAACAACCCCACAAGCTAGTAATACACAGTCATGTACTCTCTAACTGTAGCTGTGATGAGTAGAGGATTTAATAATAGACAAATGCAAATTTGGTTTAAACAATAACAGTAAATTTAAATTTATTTAAATTTTCAAAATCAACATAATTCCTCCACCAACTTATGAAGGTGGATAAATTCACATTACATTAATAAAAAAATAAATACCCCCTCAAGCAACTGCTTGCCACAGAGGTCTGACAGGAGCCTGTCAGTTTATATGCCATAGTAGAAGGTCTGAGAGGATGGCAGGACCTCAGCAGAAAAACGACACATACATCCATGCCTTATCCGGGGCTCGAACCCAGGTCCCGTAGATCAGTAGCCAAGCGTGCTAACCATACGTTATCCTATTTCTAATCCACTCAAATAAATTCAATTATAAAGTGACAGTCAAAATATTAAAGAAAAGTGACAACAATCAGATTAATATGAATTAAAATGATTATACCCTGATTGAAGATTTATCCACAACGAAAACGCAGTTGTGCACTCGGAAACAATTATTTTGAAGACAGGAGACCGAACACGGGCCCTATTAGCACCAACACCCCACACAGAATCCCTTCGCTGGCTGAAGCGAGGCAATAACTCAGGCAACTCCGGAAATTCTCCAACACTAGAGGCCAATCAGATGCCATCCCCGGGCAAACACAACGTCCGCAGTTATTTCACAAGTGGGACGGAGTCTTGGTGCCATATCCCAAAAGTAAAAAAAAAATGAAATCACGAATACCAATAGGTCCGCGACCTAGCACTTTTGACTTCGAAGGACCCATTGCATCCAAAATGCCTCACCATTTTTGAGATCTACGAGTCAAAATACCTCCAGTAACCAATTTCTAGCCCTCTAGTATGAATAGATCACAAATTCGACCTTTGACATCAAAGGGCCATAGAACAAATAGGACACAGGTTCTACCCATGTAAAATGCAAATGGTACAAGAGTTGCTTGGAGACAACATGAACTGCAGATATGATTTCTGTAATAGGCTATTAAAATTTTTTCAGGAACAACCATCTCTCTTCTTACCAAACCTTCAGCAATGAAGCCAACTTTCATTTGAATGGGACAGTCAATCACCACAACTGTCATTACTGTGCAGCGACACAACCGCACAGGGTTGAAGATGCATATTTACAGAACAATTCCGGGATATATGTTTGGTGTGCGATGGTGGATTCCATCCCAGGGTAACACATGGATGTTTATGTCGTGTTTTTGCCACCTCGCCGATCTTCTCTATGGCATATAAACTGAGAGACTCTTGTCAGACCTCTATGGCAAGCAGCTGCTTGGGGGATTATTTATTTCTTTAATACCTAGTTGCTGTCACAAGGGACAGATATATGGAATACGCGTTGGCGTAAGTTCTTACGCCTCCTAAGGTCCTCGATAAATGCCAAGAAGAAAAATTTTTATTTCGTTTCATTGCTGAAGATTCGAAAAAACATAGTCATTCTCTAATCCATCGTAGATCCAAATTTGTACTTCAAAATTTATATTGCATTTCATAAAGGAACAAGGCTAAGCTTTTGCAATGAATGCATAAACTTTATTGTAAAATACGATGTTTTGTTGTCTCATATTTTGTTTGATGAAGTTGGTTTTCACATCTCAGGCCGTGTCAATCGTTACAATGTAAGAATATGGGGACAGAAAATCCTCCCGCTTGGTGTAAACATTCGCAAAATAGTCCGAAGTTTATGCTCCATTTTGCTTTATCGAGAAACTGTTACCGGAATGGTTTATTTGAATATGCTCCGGAACTGGCTAATGCCTTAACTTAGACGTCTAAAACCGTAGACGTCTAAAAAAATTGAGTTTTCAGAAAGATGAGGCACGACCCGTTATCACAATGCAGTAATAGAATTCCTGGATAAGAAACTGCTAAGATAGAATTGTTGTCGTGGAGATCTAATGCCATGTCTCTTAGATCACCTGATCTGACCCTTTGGACTTTTATGAGGAGGGGAGGTATCAAAGATCACAGGTATATTCTTTCTCTCTCAAACACTCTGCAGGAACTCACAGGATTCGTCAAGCAGTGGAATCCATTGACGTAGATACCTTGTGCAAAGAGTGGGATGAATTTTACTATCGTTTGGGTGTGATCAAGGTTATCCCTGGAGCATTTATAGATTAGAACATCAAACCTTTTCAGTTACTCTTTAAAGAAATATGTACTTTGGGTTTTGTATCTTTGGGGTATATATCACGTAACAGTGGTGGCAAAAATTCCTAAATACATCAGAATTTATATATATATTTTTTCGTGTGTTTCAGCCAATTTCTATCCACTAAATCATCAACTTTACATAACTTTAAATAATGTATTCTCCAGTATGTTTGTAGCTGATTTCAAATAACTTTTGTTTTCAAATAAATTATAAAGATCTTCATATATTCAGACACAGACATTACAACCAATTAAATGCTCTGTTAAACCGATCGATCACAGATGAATAATCATAAAATCGGGGTTGTTGGCTTTGATACATGATTTCAATGCACTTTAAAACTGAATTTGTGAAGCAATATTGGATTTAACATTTGGTACAATGTTAATAAATAACACTTATGGAAAGGACTTCATTCTTGCCTTATAATTAACGATATTAAATAATACACGAAAAGACACTCTTTGTATAAAATCGCTCTTAAATTATCGTATTTTCTACTGGTTCGAGATCGTTGAAAAGACATTCTGAAAATAGATCTGTTGTTGATTGGGAGACAACAGGGAGATAGATTATTAGAAATAGGATGTGTAGGGTTATAAAGCTTGTCGAAAACCTTTGCTAACATATTTTCAGACCAAGAGATGATTTTGATGGGCAAGGCATCCACTGACCGTAAAATGTAATTTTTATAGATGAAAGCCTCGTGGGTGATGCCCTGTGCATGTTAAAGTACACGCTGGATGGCCTTGATGGGAGGTTACAATATATTTCCTCACAGCAGTCCAGTGGGTCCTCTCCCCCCCAACCTTCTCTGTGCCTTCTGTCTTTGTGACTGGCCATTGTATGTGCACAAAAAGTGCCATTCAGAGGTAAATCAACCCAATTGATGAAAGTCAGTTTTCCTTACTCGCAATTAGAGTAGAAGATGATCTCATGAGGAATTCATCTCTTAGTGTTTTAGATTTACCGTGAAAACAAAATGGTGAAACTTCCAACAAAGTCATAGTACGGAAATGGGGCGTTCAAGGATTCTAAAAGTGAAAGCTAAGGATAGGATGAAATACTGAAAACGAAGTTTTTGCCAAAAATAAGGGCTCTCTATGGTAATGAACCTTGGATATTCCTTGTCATTGTGTGAAGGTTTTTCAGAAATATTTAGAAGATAGCACCAATAAGAAAATGGAATGTCTTCGACAGTCTCACATCGTAATTAATATTTTTTTCGACGAACTGGTTTATCGAGAATTTATGATGCAAAATTAGTCATGAAATTTCCAAGAAGTCTTCAGATTAGCGGCAGTTGAATGAAGATATGCTATTTTCTTTCCATCATATTTTAACAAGCAACCAGACAACCAGTGTTCGATAATTAGTGCATTATAAGCACAAACGCTGAAAAGTGACCATTAAAACACATCTGGCATATAAAACAGAGACTTTAAAGAGTTTCATATTGTCCTTAATAAAATGTGTAGCAACTGCTGTATAAAAACTAAAATAAGAATAATATAAAATATTTCACTTAATATTTAAATAAAATTTCAAATAATGTGGACTTTCTATTACTTGATAAGTAGGTCATACCATATTTCAATTTGTGACTGCATTCTGGTAACTTTATTTCTAAGTGTGCTAGACAGGAAAAACAAAAACAAAAAATCTTGAAATCATAATAGAAAATACTTTAAAGTGAATGATGAAAGGTACATATATTACTAATTCCTTTTCTGGAAATCAGTAAGAACAAGAGAAATATGCAAAAACGCAGGTGTGTTCAGCACCATTTGAAATCACTCTACACTTTTTGAGTACAAAGGCGGATTCGAAGATTAGTAATATTGAAAAAAAAAAACTCTTTATGTTAAAGAGTCACTGGAGAGAAGAGTTCTAAATAATATAACTGATATGTTTTTCTCATACAAAATAGAAAGAACGTTTCAGACATCATATTGTTTTGAACATTTCCAAGATCCATCATTTGTTTTGAACGTTTTCAAGAGTGCACATTCCATGTCTTTGAAACACAAAAAATTAAGACTTTTAATATGCTATTAATTACCTTGGTGTGTTAGATTTTGTAAAGTCGAATTCATTACAAATCTAATAATCGTAGGCCTGCGTCCTTTGAATGAACACTATTCAGAGATGTCCCAGAAAAGGCTTCATATAAAAGCAGGCTCCTTTTCATATGCATTAAACAAAGCTTCCAGTGATTCCATTTCAGTCAAACGTTCTATGGCACACACTACATCTATGAGGCGACTCCTTTGTGTGCTAAAAGATGGCTTTTCAGAGAAACTATCCGAGAAAACGTTTTATTTTATGTATCTCAAGAAAAAGGTTTCTCCTTTGTATGTGTTAAAAGATGGCTTTTCACTCTTGATATCGTAGAAAAAGTTTTATTGCACATATTACAAGCATGAGGTTTCTCCTTCGTGTGTGTTAAAAGATGGCTTTTAGAGTCGATATTTGAGCAAAGACTTTAGGGCAGATATTGCATGGTGGCTTCTCTTTTGTGTGTGTTACAATGTCTTTTCAGGGTTGATCTACGAGAAAAGGCTTTATGACAGATATCACATATATGAGGTTTCTCCTTTGTATGGGTTAAAAGATGAGTTTTCAGAGTCGATGCGTGAGAAAAGGCTTTATAGCAGACATCACATACCAAAGGCTTCTCTTTTGTATGGGTTAAAAGATGAGTTTTCAGATTATATGTACGTGAAAAGGCCTTATGGCAGACATCACATATATGAGGTTTCTGATTTGTATGGGTTAAAAGATGAGTTTTCAGAGTACACATAAGAGAAAAGGCTTTATGACAGACATCACATATGTGAGGCTTTTCTTTTGTATGGGTTAAAAGATGACTTTTCAGAGTCGATGCCTGAGAAAAGGCTTTATAGCACACATCACATAAATGAGGCTTCTCTTTTGTATGGGTTAACAGATGGCTTTTCAGATTACATCTAAGAGAAAAGGCTTTATGGCAGACATCACATATATGAGGTTTCTCTTTTGTATGGGTTAAAAGATGGCTTTTCAAAATCGATGTATGAGAAAAGGCTTTATAGCACACATCACATAAATGAGGCTTCTCTTTTGTATGGGTTAACAGATGGCTTTTCAGATTACATCTAAGAGAAAAGGCTTTATGGCAGACATCACATATATGAGGTTTCTCTTTTGTATGGATTAAAAGATGTCTTTTCAAAATCGATGTCTGAGAAAAGGCTTTATAGCACACATCACATATATGAGGTTTCTCTTTTGTATGGGTTAAAAGATGTCTTTTCAAAATCGATGTCTCAGAAAAGGCTTTATAGCAGACATCACATATATGAGGCTTCTCTTTTGTATGGGTTAAAAGATGTCTTTTTAGATTCCATGTATGAGAAAAGGCTTTATGACAGACATCACATATATGGGGCTTCTCTTTTGTATGGGTTAAAAGATGGCTTTTCATATTCGATGTGTGATAAAATGCTTTATGACAGACATGAAGTTTCTCTGATGTATGTATTAAGAGATGGCTTTTCAGACTTGATTTCTTAGCAAAAGGTGCATTACAAACATCACATATATGAGGTTTCTCTTTTGTAGGATTTAAAAAATGCCTTTTCAGACTTGATTTCGTTGGAAAAGTTTTATTGCCAATATTACAAGCATGGGACTTCTTCGTGTGTCTTAAAAGATGGCTTTTCAAAGTCGACACTTGAGCAAAAGTTTTATGGCAGACATCACATACATGAAGCTTCTCTGATGTAAGTGTTAAAAGTTGACTTTTCAGATTTAATTTCGGAGAAAAGGTTTTATTACAATCATCACACGAATGACGCTTCTCCTTCCTGGATATTAAAAAATGGCTTTTCATAATTGATATGTTGGGAAAGACTTTATGGCAGACATTATATACACATGGCTTCTTTTTTCTATGGTTTAAAAGATGGCGTTTGAGATTCGATATATGAGAAAAGGCTTTATGGCAAACATCACATACATGAGACATGTCTTTTTTATGTGCTAAATGATGGGTTTTTAAGTGCAATACCTGAGAAAATCCTTTATTACAAACGTTGCAAGAAGGAGCCTTATCTTTTATATTTGCTAAAATATGTCTTTTTAAACTCGTTCTCATAGAAGAGGTTTTAGTACAAATTTCACAAGCAAGAAGCTTTTTCTTTGAATGTCTTGAACGATGTCTTTTCAGAATCGACGTCAGAAAAAACCCCTTATGGCACACATCACATACGCGAAGCTTTCCACGATTCGATGTTAAAGAAAATATTTTATTACGAACATCACAATAATGAAGCTTCCATTTCGTATGTGTTAACAGATTGAATTTCGAACTCAATATCTGCGAAACTGTTTTATTACAACCACCAAAAGCACCAGGCTTCTTCTTTGTGTGTGCTAAACTACGTGTTTGCAAACTAGATGTGTTTGTAAAACTTTTCTGACTATTATCACAGGTAAAGGGTTTCTTAGTGCTACGAGTTAAACAATGGCTTTGCCGATCAGTTGCTTGAGAAAGAGTTTTATAAGAAATATCACACACATAAGGCTTCTCTATGGCATGCGATAAAAGTTTACTTTTCCAACTCCATTTACGAGCATAGCTTTCATTAGTGGCAACAAAACTACTTGAATTTTCTTTACTATGGGTCAAAAGGCAACTTTTTGTATCCAATCGCTTAGCAAAACCTTTATTACTACAGGAATGACATTTTATTTTGTGTTGAGCACAAATGTTCTTTTCTAGAGTATTAACATTAGCAAAAGTATTGCTACAAAATCTGTGAGGTTTTTCTTTTATATGTGTCAGATGTCTTTTTCGACTGAATGGTTCATTATTAACACCAGTAAATTTCTGCCTCGTTTTCGCGTACCACCTAGATTCATTTCTGCATTCAGTTGTTCTGATAGAAGTTTCTCTTCCATGTAAGCTTTCTTTATAACTTGCGAGTGGCCGTTTATTCAAACCATTTCTCCTTAATAATACGTTGCGGTAAGTATAACAATGGTAAGAAAGTTTCTTCCTGTTTCTCTTAACCAAATGCATTCGTCTTCCAATGACTTTGCCAGAAACCGATTTACAATTAGGTTTCATTTGAATGTAGAATAGGAAAGCATCAATTATCGTATATATATATATTGAAAGTTCAGTAAGATATACGAGAAAAATGAATTTTTTTCCTCTCTGCAAACAATATCTGTCTTTACACAGTTTTTGCAAAATATACGTTTTGTCTTTTAAACAAAATAGGTAATTTTACGTGGTCTTCACTTTCTTAGTTAACCATTCTATTCTCCTAAGCATTATATTCTTATCTTTGTTTACTATATATCTATTCAATTTAAAAATATTTAACCAAGTGCAAAACAACAATGATAGATTTCTGGAGTACGTCTTGTGACAAACTATACCTTTTTTAGTATCTTTTTCATGGAATCTCTTCTACCAAAGGTAGCTGAAAAAAAAAGAAACATTCGTAACAATTTTTAAATAAAAATGTATTACAATTTATTTATAGCTAACAAGTACTGTTTTATCTAGTAATTTTATCAATGAATATTTCACTGTTTTTCACCTTTAGATACAGTGAATTCTATAAATTGAGGAACAACCTTATATTTTGTCAGTAGGAAACTAACATGGAAGCTCTACAGTTTCAAAAATAATCTGTTTGGTTTCGATAAATGTGATCACAGATAAAGATATTGATTAAATATAACAATATCTCGATTTTCGAGAATATTCTTTCAGTATTTAATGAGTTATGAAAGTTTGAACACTTAATAACAGCAATGCAGTCTGAAGAAACATAGAAAACTGATGAATAGTGAAAGAATTCTTTATACAAACTTCTAAAATACACACCAATATTATTCAACACTTATCAACATAGAAAACTGATAAATAGTGAAAGAATCTTTTACACAAACTTCTAAAATACACACCTATATTTTTCAACACTTATCAACATAGAAAACTGATGAACAGTGAAAGAATTCTTTACAGAAACATGTAAAATACACACCTATATTATTCAACACTTATCAACATAGAAAACTGATGAATAGTGAAAGAATTCTTTACACAAACTTGTAAAATACACACCTATATTTTTCAACACTTATCAACATAGAAAACTGATGAATAGTGAAAGAATTCTTTACACAAACTTGTAAAATACACACCTATATTATTCAACACTTATCAACGACAGTACCAAGCTGACAACACCGTTTCTCGCCCAATCACAGAAATTAAGCAGCTTTGGGCGTGGTCAGTAACTGCGAGGATGAACACTGCGTGCAGTTGGCCAAAAAATGTCCTGAGGAGGACCTTCCATCCTCACAGATCCCTCTACTGTGGTGTATTAAACTAACAGGGTCCTGCCAAACCTCTGCGGCAAAGCAGCTGTTTGAGGAGGTATTTTTTTTATTTGATACAATACTTGTTACTAAGTTTTAAGGTCAATATTTCGAAGGATTCTTAAAAATTATCGCGTGTAAAGGTACCGCGCTGTGGCATGACTCTGGAGAGTTGCGGGTCACCCTGCGTCGGCGATAATTTTTTTCAGAAGTTTTATCTAAAGGCATTTCTGGTTTAAATAGATGACAACAAAACATCATTATTTTGTAAAACGTAAATTTATAAACTTTAAATATTTACCTTATGGAAACAGATTTAAAAAAGAAAATCTCAGAACGTTTTATAGCCTATTTCGTTTTATATCAAAATGTGATCAAAGTTACGTGCATGTCGGTTCAGTGAATATTTCAGTATATGGGAAAAGTTCAATATGGTATTTTGAAATATTATTATTGGTGTTGAAATGTTTATTCAAATGTTCGTTTTGGTTTTAGTAAAATTAGTGGCCCCTTTCAAAAGAGTTTTTCTTTCAAGTAATTGCATATACAAGGCTCTTTATATTGTCACTTGATTGTCTCCATCTATAGATTCTTTCCAATAATTACTACCACACATAATCCATTCAAAGTTCACATGTGTGAGCCTCGTTTTCTACATGTTGATGGAACTAAATTTATGTGATTCATATAAACAATGAACAATTTATCGAACATTGCATTATATCTTTAACCTTATTAAATCTCTCTCTTCATAGAAATATAATTGAAAAATCACCTTTCCAAATTCTAGGTGGTTGAAACTGCATTTCTGGTCCCTACAACTGTATTATCTCTTAAAGAAGACATTCATATAAAAATATACTACAAATTAATCGGTCTTCAACCCCTATTTGACCTTGAACCGAAAATTGTGTCTGAAAATTCCTTTTACTTCTGAGTTCTACTTCCTGAAAGATTCACTAATATTTTGCTTTCCATCATTGGTATATCGAAATTTGACCTTTGACCTCGAACGACCATTGCATCCAAAATTAACATAATTTCTGAGGTCTACGATACAAAATACCCTCAGGCACCAATGTTTAGCCCTCTAACACCCAGAATATTCCACATTTCAGAGATCTACGACTCAAAATACCTCATGAACAAATATTTAGCTCTCTAAAACTATTAAAATCTCACTTTGGCCTTTGTCATCGAAGGAATTTCGTAACATTTCTCAGTTCTACAACCCAAAAACATCCCCAGACCCCAATACCACGTTTCTAGCACTCGTAGATCAGGGATTGACCTCTACGTGACCTAATTTGACCTTCAAAGGCACATCAGAGGTTAAATTCTGATTTTTTTCCGAGAACCATCCGAATTACCTCCAGGCGCAAATTTCTATAGTTCTACGATTTCTGTTTCATAGTTAGAATTAGTGTGATCCCCTGTCAGTCAGTCAATCACTCACAATCGTCTATAAACTGGGTGGTCCAAAAATAACACTCTTTTTTTTACACTTTGTTCTATTGTTAAACGTAATACATGTTCATTTACAAAATCTGAAATAAAACATAATTTTAAATCTGAAATAGAAAATTAGAAAATTAGGAACTAAAATTAATAAGAAAATTACATAATTAAAAAAAATCGTATATATGCAAATATAAAAATAATAACTTAAAAAAAGAGTTCATTACTTTTGGACCACCCTGTATATTAAATACGAATTTCATATTTCAATTCATGATCAGTCTCGCACAGCTACCAGATTATCTACAGGTTATGACAGAATAAACCAACAATGTCGCCACGTAACTCGGACACCTACAGTTGAAATGTTACAGTGAAAAAGCGATACCACTTAATCAATCGTCATTAAAAAAATATTTCGGAAATCCAGATCCTTCCTGTCCTGCATTTTAATTATGTTGCAGAAAAATCAATGCATACTTGCTGGTCACTTTCTTCTAACACTGACAACACAGAATTTCATTGCGACAAATGTCTATCCTTCGGTATAATATTATCAATCACATTAAATTTATCAAATATATTCTTCCGCGATAAAATAGTCCTTAATGTTATTTTCGTTTCGAACACCATAAACAAAGATAAACATGCCATAACACAAAATGTTAAAAATGAATCCCCGATTCCCACTTCAAAAAAGCACCATAGGAAAATAAGCCAATAGAATAAAACTCATTTCTGGCTGACACTTAATATTTTTAATTTTTTGGGGGTTTATTTTCAGTAATTTCATTTAGTTTGTTTTGTGAAAAATATCTTTTTTTGCTGATGGGAATGTTGGGGATAGTATTTCAGTTCTGAGATTATGATGGTGGTAAAGGACTACTTTTATAATGAAAAACAAAATGGCAGCACCAATAGCTGTTTCACAATAATCCTGTTAAATATCGTTTTAATATTCGATGACCTAAATCTGGGTCCGAGTGTTCCAATAGCCACTCAAAAATAGCGGAACTTCCACTACTATTACTATATGTTCAATATGGGCCCTCACATTTTAACTAATTTGTTAAGGGTAGGATATATTTAGTTGCTGACTTCTTATGTTCTTGAAGATGGAATTTCAAAACACCGATTTATATCTCAAGAATAGAAGAAATAATCTTAGGAGTTATCGTAATGTACGTATATTGCTACAATCCAAATTTTTAACGATGAAATGAAAAAAAAAGTTGTATCTCAAAACTGTACCGTTGCCAAATTTATCACATAATATGTAGAGAGAACTTAAATATATTTTGCACTCTTATGCTACTTACATTTGCATGGCATTTAATCATTGTTTGACTATGGTGCAGTAAAACCGCCATGTTGTACTTTTCTCCAGGATGTTTCCCCAGGACTGTAACGTTGAGTTGCAATACGATACCTATTCGCATGTTCCAAAGTTTATGACTGATTTATGCTGTTTAGAATAGTTTTCTGTAATGAGATTATTTGTTTTCGGAGCTTTTCTTGAATTGATTCTTTAGCTACGAGTATTATTAAAGATATTTTAGGGGCTTTTTTTAAGTGCTTAACAAGGTTTCATTGTTTAGCGATAACCTTGTTACTGAAATTTTTTAAGGGCTTTTTTTCAGTAAGTAACAAGGAGTTATTGTTTAGCGATAAGAGCTGTTAATGAAATCTAGTTTTGATGAGAATATTAATTTTGGGGGCTTTTTCAAGTGCAGAATGAAGGTTTATTCTTTAGCGATGAGTTGTTAAAAAAATCAAATTTTGACGAAATTGTTTAATTTCCGGTTTTCTCTCAAGTGTAAAACGAGGGTTCATTTTGTACCATATATATCCATTTAAATACATATCCTTTAAATTATATATATATATCCTCAATACGCATCTTAAGGTAGATGCGAAACGGACTACTTTCACCATTCAGACTTTGTTTTCACCGCGGCGAAATAAAACAAGATGGCGGCTGACGATCCAATACTGCAGTTCTACCCATTGTTTTAAGGTTTACAAATCAGACTAAATTAAAACACATTATTTTCTTAGCTTACAGCAAATTTACAAAAGTTGCAAGTTCAAAATAGTTCACATTTACAATATCAGCAGAATTCATATTTTAGACTTAATACATTTTCAAAAATTCAGTTTAAAGAACAGTTTCAAAATTAATTTACTGATATATCAACACAAATATCACAAGAACACCAAAGCTTATCAGGTCATAAAGTTTGAAAATAGAAATAAAATTGCTCATATGATATTAAGTCAAGACATTTAATAAAGTACATATGATACTTTCATGTTTTTAAGCAAATTAGGAATACCTTGTTCTTTTGAAAATAAGCTGAAAATCTCATTCAATCTCTCGCTTGGTTTTGAAATCACAATTAGTCTAATTTGGTAAAAATCAATTCGGTTGCCAGTTTTCCAAAATGAAACTGATTTCTTTAACATAGAGCAGTGCTGTAGCCTAGTGGTTCTCAACTGTCTCTAAGCCATGGACCATTTTTTGGAAATTAATATTAATCGATGGATCACATTGAAGTAAAAATTTTATTAATGTATTTTGTTTTTAGTTTAATCAAAAGTGTAAAATTATTTTAAACTATTGTAGCAGGTATTGAAAAAGATATAAAAAAAAACGTGCTTTCATGCTTCTCATTAAAAATATTCACATTCTGGAAAGGAATGGAATCTTTAAATTTCACGAGTCAGCAGTAAACATGTCATTTACCGTGAGTAAAGAAATAATATCTTTAGATTTCCCGGTCAGCAATCACAGACGAATGGTGCGAATGACTGATTTTTGAACCAGTGATTTTCAACTGATTAGCGTTAAATTTGTTGTAATCGAAGAGTGTATACTTTTCATAATTTATATTGTTTTAAATTTATATTTATATGTAGAACAAGTATAATATCGGCGGAAAAATGGCCACTTCATAAGGACCCCGATGGCTCAGAGAAGGTTGGGGGAGGGGACCCACTGGAAGAGCTATTGGCAGACAGATAGTAGCCTCCCTTCAATGCCATCCAATGTGTTCTTTAGCGTGCACAGGGTATGACTCTCCTGTAAGCGGAGCCACGGATTAATGTCCCTGCTGACGGACGACAGTCTTTCCAAGCCCATCGGTGTCCCTACTGTACATGTGAAGGGAGAGGAGTTAGCAGAGATAAATATCAACCCTGGCTTAGCTTCGACTCGAACCTGGGAACCACAGATTACGAGTCTGGCGCGCTAACGACTGAGCCACTCCCGCACTACCACCTGTGGCAGCGTTGAGATTTACTTCCGTTAAACTTCCATTCTGCTCTTCATCAGATATGGGGCAAAGATAATAATAGAAAGACTGAGTCCATCAGAAGGGATGCTAACCCACTGTTCTCTATACAGGAGATCATACTCTGTGCATGATAAAAAAACAAGCTGGATAGCCTTGTCGGGAGATTTCCATCTGTGTACCACACGCTGTCCAGTGGGTCCCCCTTCCCCAAACTGCTGTGAGCCCTCCTTGCGGTACATGTGACCTGGTTATACAGCAAATATCATAGCATGGACTTCATTTATTTCAAATAGGACAACAAGGAACTTTGCCTTTTCCCTTCATTCGCCCAATGGGGAATTGTGCTGAAAATATTGAGTTGAGTAAAACCTTTTTGCAGTCGCATTGTAATTTAGCGAACGCTTTCTCTTAACCTGTATTAATTTCGGCATTACTGTTTCAACAAACAGGTTTATCCGATACCGGATAATTGCGAGTCTGCACTATTAGTTTTAAATCGAGTGACTGCAGTAAAGGTTGCAATATACAGCAATTGACTTTTGTAGGAGTTGAATTTTACCCTAAAGGCAGGTATCTCAGCGGCCTAAAGGTTAGCATTATTGTCTACTGATACAAAGATTCCTGGTATGGGTACGAGTGTTTTTTTTTCTGCTGAGGTATTAATTACATGGCCATTATAATATATTGTATAATTGTAATAATTTTCTGTGCCAGTGAAACAACTGCTTGCTGATGACAGGCACCAGCTTCCGACCTCTGATGTTCATGAAGATTGTAAAGTCGCATATTACATCCAGCGAAATTTTCCACTAGATAAACAACTACAAGGTTAGTTGAAAATGATGAGGAAATTGAGATTAATATCTAAATTTAACTGCAGCTCTCTAAATCCCTCATAGATGGCAGCACGTGATACACAGAGTAACTAGTTTCATGGAGAATCTTGGCGCTTCGGTTAATAATGTACCAGTCACATACCCAGGATTTAATTTCTTGAGTGTGTGTGGGGGGGTGTCTGAGAACAAGATTTGAGTTCTGTTTCCCAATTACTAAAGTATTTCACCGGATAGGAAAGGTTGAATATTATTTATTTACTATGATGCTAAAATAAAATTATACAAAAATAATCTATTCTGGATTTCAAAAGAGGTAAACAAGTTTCGGATTTTGCATATGATGGGATTTTCGGGGGAACCGATCCTCTGGTCCAATCTGCCCACAAAAATGACGTGTATAATGTCCCTGCCGGTCGGGGCCGAATATAAAGAGGGGAGGGAGCAAGGAATCCATTAACTACTATTCCCTTCGAGAATGGTAGTAACCGAAACGAAACAGGAAATTTATTACACATATTCTTATTTAACACATTTTTTCAAGAGTTTTTTTTAAAGATCGCAAGAAATAGTGAGAGAAATATACTGGAATGGGTAGCCAGTTCCCTTCCTCTTTTTATTCCCCCCAGCTCGATTCATTTCTCTGCTTCTCTCCATCCTCCCTGTTTATTTCTTTCAAATTATTCAACTATCGGTTCTTAGTGCTCATTTGTCATTAGTGCAGTTTATACACGAAAGGCATCACGTGACAAAGATGAGGGTTGGGTTATTTCTATCTCGGAGTGACACTTTTTGCACGCAATGTACTAAATGGCCAGGTCACAAGGATCCAGAGTGCTCAGAGAAGTTTGGGAGCAGGGGGTCTCCAGCGTTTTCATAACTCCCTAAATATTAAACGACTAGTGCGAAACTGCCCACGGTCAGTAGGGGACACCGATGGGCTTGGAAAGGCCGCCGTCCGTCGGGGGACGTTAAGCCGTGACCCCGTGTGCGGGAGAGTCACACACTGTGCACGTTAAAGAACACGCTGGATGGCTTTGACGGGAGGCTACCATCTGTCTCCCAACAGTTGTTCCAGTGGGTCCCCTCCCCCAACCTTCTCTGAGTCTTCGGGATCCATGTAACCTGGCCATTTAGCCCATGGTGTGCAAAAACGTGCCGCTCAGAGGTAAAACAACCCAACCCAACTAGTGCGAAAAATGGATGTTTGGTGGGATTTGAGCGCGATATTCAGTTCATCTCTCTAGTAACATTTTTATAAAAAAAATTTTAGAGTTAGGGAGCTTTGAATATCGTTTTCCTATTCACATAACTTAGTAGTGTAATGTTATTTTCTGTTATATAGTGTATCATCATCATCATCATCAACCTCAAGCAGCCATGGGCTACGGAGGTCCGACCAGACCGTGCAATTTAGTTCTCCAAGCAAGTCTATCCTGAGCTACATCTACTGCATCTGGCCACTGCACACCAATTTTAACAAGGTCCTGTTTGACATTGTCAGCCCACCGCATCCTAGGTCTCCCCTTCTTTCTGATGCCTTTAGGCACACTGTTCATAACCCTATTCGCCAATCTATAATTATTCATACGGGCAACATGGCCAAACCAACGGAGTCTCTCTCTACACAATATGCTGCTTAAAGGAGGTTGCAAACTCCTTTGCCTAACCTCATCATTAGTTACAAAGTTGAACCACCTAATGCCCAAGATACTGCGTAAGCATCTGGAATCAAAAGCATCTAGTTTCCTGTTATCTTGTTTACAAAGTGTCCAAGTTTCACTACCATAACTAACCCTAGAAAGAACCAAACTATTATACAGTCTAATTTTAGTCTTTAGGTGTATACGCCTATTTCTCCACACTTTCCATAGATTCTTAAAAGTCCCGGCAGCAATACCTATTCGTCTGTTAATCTCATGCCGCCCATCACCATTATCTGTTACATAGCTCCCAAGATAATTAAACTGTGACACCTGCTCAAGACAGCAACCAAAGGTTTCTGAAACTCTAAACATTTCTCAAGAATCTGCCTAAGTGAAAATATCTGATCCACACATCCCCTACCACTTCTGAATCCATATTGCTCATCACGCAATTGATTGTCAACCAGATTCTTAATTCTATTAAGCACAATCATGGAAAGAACTTTACCTGGAACACAGAGTAGGCTAATACCCCTATAGTTATCACAAGAACTGCGATCACCTTTTTTGAAAATAGGGATAACAATAGCTCTGGTAAAATCCTTAGGAACCATGCCTTTATCATAAAAGATATTCAGAATTTCAGTCATCCAAGTGGTAACCGAAACATTTCCAGCTCTAAGCATTTCTGTAGTAATTTCATCTACCCCTGGGGATTTATGAAGCTTAAGTTTAGAAACAGCCAAAATAACTTCGGATTGTGTTATAGGGCCAACATTAAAGCCACCAATGCATCTATCATCATTGCAAACAATGGGAATAGAACTAACCACATTGTTTATACATCACTGAAATGCTCAGCCCACCTAGCCATGACAGAATCCTCACCTTCTATAACCTTACCTTGTTTATCCTTCGATCCCTGTATACCTGTCCGTTTTCTACCAGACAAAACATTAACTATCTGGTACAGCTCTCTGCTGTTGTGCTGTCTAACTGCTTCCTCGACTTTGTCAGCCAAACCATCAAGCCAAAGATTATCAGCAGCTAACTGATCTTTTACACGTTTATTAAGTTCTCTGTAATGCTTTCTATTAGGACTAGTAGAGTATTGATTAAGGACATTCCTGCAGTTCTTTCTTTCCGAAATATGCTCAAGTGCCTTATCACTCAGATAATTCTGCCTCTTCTGCTCCTTTTTTCCTAAAAGAGTTCTGTTAGTGTCCAAAAAAAGCCTGTTTAAAATGATCCCATTCTTCCTCAACTTCAGTGGTAAGCATACCATGACTGTCATAATGACTAAGTAACCTATCATGGTAAGCTTTGGCTATAACTGGGTCTTTCAGAGCTTCAGTATTAAAAGCAAATTTTTTAACCCTAGCACAACACTTTTTAAGTTTAAGTTGCAAGACACTTTTAACTAGGTAATGGTCAGATCCAATTTCAGCTCCCCTATATGCCCTAGTATTTCTAATAGAACTAGCCCATTTGCTGTTAATTACTATATAATCAATCATATTCCTATGCAGCCCATCAGGTGAAACCCATGTGTACTTATGTATGTCGCGGTGTTTGTAATATGTGTTAGTTATTCTGAAACCATTGAGTTTACTTACCTGTAGGAGATGTTGCCCATTGCCATTGCAGCTACTAATACCAAAAGGGCCAATCACCCCTCCCCAAAGGTCAGAGTCAGTACCAACTTTGGCATTGAAGTCACCAAGAACAAGGGTAATATCTCCTTTCTTGACAGAATTCAAAATATCCTGAAGTTGTTCATAAAACCTATCCTTCTCATCCTCATCGGCATCCTCAGTGGGGGCATAACAGCAGATAACATTCAGGTCTTTAACGCTTGTCTGAAATTTTGCTGTAAGAAACCTTTCATTAATGCACTCATATCCTAGAAGAGCATCGCTAGCGTGTCTGCTGAGAAGCAGACCCACGCTTTGGTGATGCTTGTTGTCGTCCCTCCCTGAAAAGAGAAATTTAAGATTATTTTTAAGAATCTGACCTTTATCTGTCCATCTGGTCTCTTGGCAAGCCGAGAATATCTAAATTATAATGGTGGAATTCTTGTGTGAGGACATCAAGAGAAAACGCTCTGTGCAGAGTCCTCACATTCCAACTACCTATGGAGAGAAAATGGTTAGTGGGGTGTTTAAAGAAACTATGTTTATTGAGAGAGGGAATGCTGGCAATATCAAACAGCCCCTTAATCGCAGACATGGGGCAAAGACCTGTTCCCCCACCACTAAAGGCTGAAGCCATCTACACTGGAAGACTTCCTCCAGTGTAGAATTTGACGATGCCAATAGAAGCAAAGGGTTCAGGTGCTGCGATGACCTCTGCTCAGGATTATCCACCAGCTGATAAACATATCCTGTGAATCTATTCACTTGGGGCTGTCAACCCACAAACAAACAGAAAACACAGCGGTAGATTTTCCCTCCACAGAAGCCCACCAGTGCAGCAAAATCAGGATCCATAATCAAGCTCAGAGCCATATATCTGTCCAGTCCAGTGGGTGTATATGGTCAGCACCAGGACCCTGTGTGGTTGACCACTCCTCAGCAGGGTAGAAGAAAAAGAAAAGTAGCCATAGTTGTCCAGATCAGTAGGCCACACTAATCTGGCAGCCCTCCCCTTCCGTTCACTTCCACAAGAGAGTATCTCTTTTGAAAGGTACTAACGGTCTGCACCACGAGAAGGCGGGGTCGGACATTAGGTGCTAGGCCTGGCCGGTTCTATGCATCATCATAGGGGATTGGTGCATAGCTCTCCTTCCAGTGACTACCTAGCTACCATTTACAGACCATATAGTGTATACTGTGAGAGATATTTCCGTTTCGTATCACATAGTGTGGAAAATATAAGTGAGCTATGAGATTTAATTCTGTCTTAATTAAAAATCAAAGCATAGGGGAAAGATTGCGCAATATATTTCAAAATTAATTTCCTAGTAGGTCTGCGAAGTTTCTTATTGCTAGTGAAGTTCAGGCAGTGGGCTATACCATGCCCGGATCTAGAAAAAAATCTACAGGGAAAGTGTTTGCAGGAATCATAATCGAGCCTGCGAAAGAAAAGGTAAAAAGTGTTTTTTGAGTGGGAGGCGAATTTGAGTTTCCAATGCAGTATAACATTTCCTCTCCGTTTTACAGATCTTTAAGAAATTTCTTGAAATAGGCATGAAATATAAACAAATTGAATAATTTTTGCCTCTGTTACCCTTACTAGAATTGTGAAAAGGGGGTCATGGCCCCCTTGCCTCCTCCCTCCCCTCTAACTATATCCGATTTTCGGCGGTACAGTCGCTCAAAAAAATATCCGAACACTATGGTTGATTACAGAATTCAGAAAAAAAATATCTGGCAACGATTTTTTTAGAAATTAGAGATCTGGCAACCTTCATGTCACGTGACACGAAGGTTGTCAGATCACTACTTTCTAAAAAAATCGTCAGATATTTTAACACTATGGTTGATTACAGAATTCTGAAAAAAAAACATCTGGCAACGATTTTTTTAGAAATTAGAGATCTGGCAACCTTCATGTCACGTGACACGAAGGTTGCCAGATCACTAATTTCTAAAAAAAATAGTTCCCAGATATTTTTTTTTGAATTCTGTAATCAACCATAGTGTTCGGTTTTTTTGAGCGACTGTACAGTAGCACCGCTGCTTTCAGAAATATTATGTGGTAAACAAGGCCCTTTACATGTTGTTCACACGAAATTACCTGGCTTACATCTTCCTTTAGCTCGTTACACGTTAATTTCAAGCAAATACCTCATTCATAATGCAACAGTCTTAAATAAATCTGCATTCCTCGTGTGTTAATAGAGTCTTCGCTGTATAGTTTCTATGGTTCATTTAACACTCTTGATGACTTGTGTTTTGCTTCTTCTAATCAATTAGTCATGAACTTCTGAGATTTCAACGATCGGAAGCTGTTTCAGGTCCAGTCATCTCCAATACCAGTCGGAAGAATATTAAAATTTGAATGCACCTTCTCCGAATTATGTTAATGGAGAACGCGTAATAAGCAGTCAGCTCATTACGAGACGTGCACATTGTTAAGACTTTAATTCAAAGTTAAGGCTGGTTTCCGAGTTACATTTCACAAAGGAAGCAGTTGAAGTTCTCCGCTTTTGGATGATGAGAATGGTCTGTTCATCTGAAGAGGAAGAAAAGAGGATGTTTGCACGCAAATGCATGGTTGATGATGATAATGCAAGCATTCCAGGAGATGGCTTCCTTTGGATGAATCCCTGGAAGGTCTACTATGCACTCCTCAATTACGAAACAATTTTTTTTTCGAGAACGGATTTAAACATATATAAAAGGTGAAACAATATTCAAAATTTATCTCTCTTGCATATATACGCAATGGTCGTGGCCTCGGTGAGGAAGAGACGACAGTCCATCGGATGTTTGGGGTGTTGTTGTTTTATCTCTGAGCGGCACTTTTTTGCACACCATGGGCTAAATGGCCAGGTTACACGGACCCCGAAGGCTCAGAGAAGGTTGGGTGAGGGGATCCACTGGAACAGCTGTTGGGAGACAGATGGTAGCCTCCCGTCAAGGCCATGCAGCGTGTTCTTTAACGTGCACAGGGTATGGCTCTCCGGCATACGGACCACGGCTTAACGTCCCATCCGACGGACGGCGGCCTTTCCAAGCCCATCGGTGTCCCCTATTGATCGTGGGCAGGGCGGGGAATTTTGCGGAGATAAATCTCAACGCTGACCCAGCTGGGACTCGAACCTGGGAACTACAGATTACGAGCCTGGCGCGCTACCGACTGAGCAGCCCCCACCCCCGTCCATCGGATGGAACGTTAAAGCCGTTTTCCGTGTGGAGGAGAGTCAATCGGCAATGGCAATGTCAGTTCCTGAAACAGTCCTGAGTTACAAGAAATGCTGTCTTTACTAGGAAGGGATACGATCCCACGACCTCCTGATGACATGTTAGGTGCGTTGGAGTTACCTCTGAGCTGCACTTCTTTTTGCACACAATGGGCTAAATGACCAGGTCACAAGGACTCCCAACGGTTGAGGGAAGGTTAGGGGAAGGGACCACTGGACCTGTTAGGAGACAGATGGTAGACTCCAGTCAAGGCATTCAGTGTGTTCTTTAATGTGCACAGGGTATGGCTCTCCTGCATTCGTAGACACGGGTTAGCGTCCCATACGACGGACGGCGGCGTTTTCAAGCCCATTATTGTCCCCTACTGACCGAGGGCAGGGCGAAGAGTTTTTCTGAGATAAATCTCAACTCTGGTCGAGTGATGATTCGAACCTGGGAACTACAGATTACGAGACTGGTGCGCTACCGATTGAACCACCTCCATCCCTTCACGTGCTTAAGAAGTCGTTCGTTTGTATCCTACTCAGATCAAGACAGTTTTTTCTCTGTACTGAACGCTTTTCACAACCTACTACAGATGCTGATATTACAGAAAGTAAAGTTAAAAATTCCATATTAATGTTTTAATAAAGAAGATAAAAGATCGAGTTGGGTTGTTTTACCTCTGAGCGGCACTTTTTTGCACACCATGGGCTAAATGGCCAGTCACATGGACCCCGATGACTCAGAGAAGGTTGGGGAAGGGGACCCACTGGAACAGCTGTTGGGAGACAGATGGTAGCCTCCCGTCAAGGCCATTCAGCGTGTTCTTTAACGTGCACAGGGTATGTCTCTCCCGCACACGGGGCCACGACTTAACGTCCCATCCGACGGACGGCGGCCTTTCCAAGCCCGTCGGTGTCCCCTACTGACCGTGGGCAGGGCGGGGAATTTTGCGGAGATAAATCTCAACGCTGACCCAGCTGGGACTCGAACCTGGGAACTACAGATTACGAGCCTGGCGCGCTACCGACTGAGCCACCCCCGCCCCATAAAAGAACGAGAGGTTTAGCTATGTGTCAATACAAACTTAGGCTTGTCCATAATGACTAAGGTCGGGAACCGACGGCTCTGAACACTGGAAAAAATGTCTCTTAAGGCTTTTTGTTTCAGCATCAATTGTGAAATTTTTTTAATGCTTTCAATGAAAACGAGCACCATAGCAGTTGGCAGACAATAGTTTGAAAACCCTCATGCTATTCAAACGCAATGATACACTTTAAATTGGATTGTTAGTCGAGAAAACTCAAACTCAAAAATCACACTGATAAATGGCAGATATTTTAATAATTATTTTCAATAGTTTTTTGTATAAACTTAGATGCATCTGTTTTAAAATTATAGCATTGGTTTTATTTTTGTTAATACACTACAGGAAATAAAAAATGCAACGCTTGCAAGAAGTTATGCAAATGTGATGAATTTAAGGAGGCGGTATGCATGGAAATGATTAGGTTTGCAGGACGATCTAAACGATTGAACAGGCGCGAGCTGACATCACAGGTGCGGAGCAGTCAAACAGATAAAGGCAACCAAAACTCCTTGGTTGATTGAACTTTGTGGAAATTGTCCTAAACTGCTAAAGCTGCTCTTAAGCGGGGCGGGGGTGGCTCAGTCGGTAGCGTGCCAGGCTCGTAATCTGTAGTTCCCAGGTTCGAGTCCCAGCTTGGTCAGCGTTGAGATTTATCTCCGCAAAATTTCCCCGCCCTGCCCACGGTGTCCCCTATTGACCGTGGGCAGGGCGGGGAAATTTTGAGGCCGCCGTCCGTCGGATGGGACGTTAAGCCGTGGCCCGTGTGCGGGAGAGCCATACCCTGTGCTCGTTAAAGAACACGCTGGATGGCCTTGACGGGAGGCTACCATCTGTCTCCCAACAGCTGTTCCAGTGGGTCCCCTCCCCCAACCTTCTCTGAGCCTTCGGGGTCCATGTGACCTGGCCATTTAGCCCATGGTGTGCAAAAAAGTGCCGCTCAGAGGTAAAACAACCCAACTCAACCCATGAATGCATTGATGCGTGGTTCAACATCATACTAATTATACCACTTTACAGGGTAGGTAAAGTGGTAATTTTCCCATTTTTTTTTGATAATGTAATCATTTTCACATCTCAGTATATGCTAACAACTGCCAGCGTTTAAATAAAATGGCATTAATCCTTCAAGGTGTTACAATTTTTTTTTTCCTGTAGTGTAATATAACTTGCTGTTCCCATTTTCCTCTTATGGTTCTTGACATAATAAAGATCATAATCTGCGGCTATCAAAATTTGTTGGTTTAACTTTTTTTTGCTGTTTTACTCTTCACCCAAAAAATAGGTTCCCGACTCCTGATAATCACTCAGATAACTGGAAGGGTGAGGGGGGGGGGGGGGTCAGTCGGTAGCGTGCTAGGCTCGTAAACTGCAGTTCCCAGATTCGAGTCCGAGTTCTGTCAGTGTTGAGATTTATCTTTGCAAAACTCCTCACCCAGCACTCGGTCAGTAAGGGACACCGATGGGTTTGTAAATGCTGCTGTCTGTTGGATGGGACGTTAAGCCATGGCCCAGCTTGCGGGAGAGCCATGCTCTATGCACTTTAAAGAACACGCTGGATAGCCTTGACGGGAGTCTACCATCTGTCTCCTAAAAGCTGTCCATTCGTTCTATTTGTTGCGATCTTATGCAACCACGGCAATTCCCGATTTTCGCCTATACGACACTACCAGTTATGAAAAGCCGTGCTATCTAGAGCCGGGGGCAAGGAATACGCCCTATAGGCGCACCTCAACCCCAGCCTCACATGGCAGCAGTCCTATAAAAGGAAAGCTGACCACCGGAAGAAACCTAACTTTAATCTATTCCCCGGTTAGCTATGAACAAGGATATATAGATCCAAGTTCGCTCGGCGTCCGGGATGGAGACTCTTAGTAAGGCCCAGACTTTGAGGACTCGACCTACTGGGGCACAAATCTTTTCAGAAGAGTCCTCGAACAGCTCACCCAGAGCTCCTGATTGGTAAGGTCTCAGACGCTGTCACCAACCAACCGCCCAGGGAACCGGTCGGCAGTATCGTCGACCTCGGTTGGCTTTGGCAATGCTCCAGCCGGGGACCCAATCCGGCTGGCAAAGCCTTCAGCCGGTTTGCTGGGCCCTAGGCCCCCCACCACGCCAAGGTGGTCCCCTATTGTGGAGGGGCTAAAAGCTGTCCAGTGGATCCCCTTCCCTCAACCTTCTCTAAGCCCTCGGGGTCCTCGTGACCTGACCATTTAGCCCATTGTGTGCATAAAAAGTACCGCTCATAAGTAAAACTACCCAATTAAGAAAACTAGAAAGCAAACAAATTAAGTGATTATCACTTAGACTACACTCTTTGTTCATAAACCTCGGTCACCAGGGATTAAGCAGCAACTAACTCTTATGAAGTACTCGAAAGCAGTTGCAACTCTGTATACGCTCTCTTTTGTTGCGTTGAAAGACTCTCCTTTTCCTTGTACAAGAAGCAACTGCAATGCAATTATGGGGATGCTCCCCAGAGGAGATGATGCCCTATTTCTTCTTTCGTGCCTCACGCCGGCCGAATGTTCTTTCGCCATTCGATAGATTCATGTCGATTTACGGCTAAACCTATTTCCTTATGGGCGTGTAAGTGCTGTTCTGGTTCGTGCCGAGCTCTGGAGAAGAGAGAGCAATACAAATAACAGGGTAGAGAGAGAAATAAGTTGTCAGAGTACAAAAGGAAGAGGAGAAAGAAGTTCAAATGCGTTGCTTTGCTCAAGGTGAAGACAGATGGAGACCTTGGGGACAGTATTTTTTGTTAATGTAGTTATTTCATGAAAATAGGGGTACTATCCTACTTGAATGCATTTGTCTGGATTGAATGCCTTATGTCTTTGTTTCAGAAAAGAATTAAACAAATTATTCGGGGGGAAGGATAGATAGCAGGAGCAGATCTGTAAGAGCACCAAGAAATTTACTTTTTTTGCGGGAGGAGTATATAAAAGATTCTTTGAATGGGGGAGGACTACTGGATAATTATTAGGAGACAGATGACAGCTTTTTATCAAGGCCATCCAGCGTGTTCTTTAATGTACGCATAGTATGGCTCTTCTGAATACAGAGCCACGGCTATGTATCGATACCCAGTGTACGTTAAAGAACACGCTGGATAGCCTTGACAGGAGGCTACCATCTGTCTCCCATCCGACTGACGGTGACCTTTCCAAGGCCATCAGTTTCTGACCAAGAGCAGGGTGAGTTTGGATTGTTTTTTTTTACCTCTGAACGGCACTTTTTTGCACGCAATGGGTTAAATGGCCAGGTCATAAGGAACCCTTGGCCTCAGCGAAGATTTTGGAGAGGGGATCCGTTGGACAGCTATTGGGAGACAGATGGTAGCCTCCTGTCAAGGCTTCTAGCGTGTTCTTTAACGTACGCTGGGTATGATTCTTCCATATACGGGGGCCACAGCTTTATGTACCATCAGATGGGATGTGACCTTTCCAAGTCCATCGGTGTCCCCTACTAACCAGCAGGGTAGGGATTACCAGAGATAAACTGAAGGCTATCACACTTGAGATTCGAACCTGGTAACTGCAGATTACGATCCTGGCGCGCTACCGAACCAACCCCTGCCCCTAGGAATTAAGATGGAAGCAAAACGTGGACCGAAATAATTAGATTGAACATCTATCTGATCGATCGAAGATTCTCTTAAATCATTGATTAATTCAGCTGTCAATCACTTGTCAGTCAACCAACAATCTTTGATTTATGAAATCATTGGTTGATAAAAATTTGATTGATAGCCCAATCAACCAATGGCTTATGAGAATATTGATTGTGTCAACTTCACAGTCGAATTTGCCTCGATTGCTCGTATCCAGGCTTCGCTGCTGAATGATGATGATAATGTAAAGGTAATTTTCTACCAATTAATTTTAGAGGTGAACAGCAAGCATTAATACAGTCGCTCAAAAAAATATCCGAACACTATGGTTGATTACAGAATTCAGAAAAAATATCTGGCAACGATTATTTTAGAAATTAGTGATCTGGAAACCTTCGTGTACAGTACGTGTAAAGTTATTCTAAGGCCCACTCCCCCGAAACAAAGTTATCACCCCCCCTAAACTAAATTTATATCCTTCGTGTCATGTGACACGAAGGTTGCCAGATCACCAATTTCTAAAAAAATCGTTGCCAGATATTTTTTCTGCATTCTGTTATCGACCATAGTGTTAGGATACTTTTTTGAGCGACTGTACGTGCCTGTTGTGATCAGACCATTTAAACCAACAGTTCTCAAACGGAGCGTTTTAGAAAATTTGGGAGACTTTTTTTTTTAATTTTCAGTATAAATAGATTGCATATCGAATTGTTCTTAGATTAAGAGAGTTATGCATGTTTCGATTCGATAGAAAAAAACTTAGAAATTCAGTATCAAAATACTCGTAATTTTGTAAACACGGTAAATAATATTATTTCGAGTAGTTTTATACAGGAAAAATTGTTTTGAATTCCACGAGGTGGGGGGAGGGTTAGAAAGGGTAAAGGGGATGCTGGTCTCGATAAGGGTGCGAACCACTTATTTAGACGACTGTGTGCACTAAAGTGGTGGTAAGAGCTGTAAACGACCCAATTTTTTTATCACAAAAAGCAAAACTAGAAACTCCAATCACTTGCAATGATCAATCAATCAATCAGTTTCATTTCATCATCACATACAATTTACAAAGAAAAAATATGAGTAAACCCAAAAACCAGATGTTTTTTCTGGGCCACTAAAAGGAAATTAATACCAAAATCAATAACGACTTATTCACTACAAAGATCACAAACAATAAGTGTAATATTTCCGATATATGTACAATGAATATCTGCTTCACACTTGAATATTTAACATAGATGCAACATCTTGCAAAGAAAAAAGAAAGTTTTTGTCCTTTTCCAAACATAAAAATAAAAAAATAAATACCCCCTCAAGGAGCTGCTTGCCACAGAGGTCTGACAGGAGCCTGTCAGTTTATATGCCAAAGTAGAAGATTTGAGAGGATGGCAGGACCTCAGCAGAAAAACGACACATACATCCATGCCTTACCCGGGGCTCGAACCCAGGTGCCTTAGATCAGTAGCCAAGCGCGCTAACCACTCGGCCATGGGACGGCTAAAAAATAAATACCTCCTCAAGCAGCTGCTTGCCACAGAGGTCTGACAGGAGCCTATTAGTTTATATGCCAGAGTAGCATTATTTAAATGTAGAAATTTATACAAATAGAAAATTTAGAAAATCAGAATAGCATTCTAAAATATTTAGGATATTTTATATGCGAATACTTTATCGTATTCGCACATAAAATTCTCGTTTAGGGTTCAACCCAAAACAGATCTTTCCGTTTATATCTTTAAAAAGAAAAGCATTAAATTTATACAGATTTGGGTTGTTTTACCTCTGAGCGGCACTTTTTTGCACACCATGGGCTAAATGATCAGGTCACAAGGACCCCGAAGGCTCAGAGAAGGCTGGGGGAGGGGACCCACTTCAACAGTTGTTGGGAGACAGATGGTAGACTCCCGTCAAAGCCATCCAGCGTGTTCTTTAACATGCACAGGGTATGGCTCTCCCGCACACGGGACCACGGCTTGACGTTCCATCCGACGGACGGCGGCCTTTCAAAGTCCATCGGTGTCCCCTACTGACCGTGGGCACGGCGGGGAATTTTGCGGAGAATTTATACAGAAGAAAAAGTGAAAGCTCGTGTTTGTTTATTTGGAAAGTGAGCTAAAAAAAACTGGAGATTGGTTACCGAAAACGATTCTAATGAGATTGTAAATAACAGCAATACGGATAATCGGGAGTCGGGCAATCCTGACTGAGTCAGAATTTTACTCATCACTGGAATTTAATTTAAATCTCAATCTTGTTAGAACTAATCATAAGGCAAACGAGGTAGAAAATTGGTGCAGAATTTTAAACATTCTTGAGCAACTGGGCATGACGAGTGATAAGAGAAACTCCGACTTCTGACTAAGACTTGATGGCTGAAGGAATACTCTCCGAGTTAGTTGTCAGCACAAGTGTAATTAGAGAATGCTGGACGTCTGTGCAAGTAATTGCAATTAGCCCTAATTGCAATTCAAGACAAAGGATGACATAGAAATGTTGTCCGTTTCTCGGCATTCATTATGTGCAGCTAATCGAGAAGGCACCGCGAGCAACAATTCCTTCTACGCCTTTCTGGAACCTGGACACCTACGAGAAATTATTCTGCCTCTAGGCTATGATCATTGCATCAACTATCTGGGCTTCGGACTTTCACGCGCATTCTCTATGCATTGAGAGAAAATTCTACACAATGCGTAGATTTTAGTTCGGAAATTATACATTGGTTTCCATAAATTAAGGAACAACCTAATGTTAAGTCAATGGGAAGCTAACGTCAAAACTCTATAACTACTAAAATATTTTTTTTTGTTTTGAAAAATGTAATGGCAAATGAAGATCTCAATCAAATATATCAATATCTGGATTTTCAACAATATTCGTTCAGTATTTAATGAGTTATGGAAGTTTTGAATATTGAACAACAGCGATGCCAGTGTTAATCAACTTATTAGCTGATGACTAGTGAAAGAATTATGTATACAAACTTCTGAAATGCAAATTAATTTTATTAAACACTTCGATAAAATACGTATTACTAAGTATTAATTAACTTCTGAAATAACGTTTTGTGACTGGTGTTGTTATTGTTGAATATTGAAACCTCTGTAAGTCATAAAATTTTGAACGAATATTTTTGAAAATCGAGATAATGATATATTTGATTGAGATCTTCTTCTGCTATTACATATTTAAAAAAATTAGAAGTTATAGAGCTTCGACATTAGTTTCCCATTGACACAACGTTTATTTCTTAATTGTGGGGGACGGGGGGCTCAGTCGGTAGCGCGCCAGGCTCGTAATCTGTAATTCCCAGGTTCGAGTCCCAGCTGGGTCAGCGTTGAGATTTATCTCCGCAAAATTCCCCGCCTTGCCCACGATCAGTAGGGGACACCGATGGGCTTGGAAAGGCCGCCGTCCGTCCGTCGGATGGGACGTCAAGCCGTGGTCCCGTGTACGGGAGAGCCATACCCTGTGCACGTTAAAGAACACGCTGGATGGCCTTGACGGGAGGCTACCATCTGTCTCCCAACAGCTGTTCCAGTGGGTCCCCTCCCCTAAACTTATCTGAGCCTTCGGGGTCCATGTGACCTGGCCATTTAGCCCATTGTGTGCAAAAAAGTGCCGCTCAGAGGTAAAACAACCCAACCCTTAATTGTGGTAATAAGTGTAGTTGGTTGTGAGATAAGGCTGTTGGATTAATTATCAAACACACCGTTACGTTTAATTCTGATCTAGTCTCTTCTACCTGTGAGCTGCAATTTTGTGCTCACAGTGGGGTAAATGACTAGGTCACAAAGACTCTAACACTCAAAGGTCTTGAATTGTAACAAGGACACAGCAAACAGCTGTTCGGAGATAGACTGGAGCATCGTTGTCTAGGCAATTCGACGTTGCTTAAATTTACACAAGGTGTGTCCTATTTAACGTAATATATTAATTGATTTATTCTCAAATTCTCAAATGAAATAAAAATGCACAAAACATTTGAAAATGAAGTATTGAATGGATTAAGAAAGATATGATGGTACACATTATCATTCTTAAATATCATGAGATCAAATCCTAACGGAAAAATAAAAAAACAGGGAAAGAAATTATTTTTGATTGCAAATTCAACCCTAAAGGAAAACGTTCTTGCCCCTCACCTTCTCTCTTGCACACGGGGCAACGGTTTAATAGATAGATAGATGGATTTATTCTCAGAATAAGCAGTAACATTACATTTACATGTTTCTTTTTTTACCCTTAAACTGAAATTACAATGAAATATATACAATCTTGTATATCTTAGATACACAATTTTAAAGCATTGCATTTTTTAATATATATATATATACTTCTTTATACATAGTTTCTCTAATAAAAATCATATTTTCATTCGTACCATATATAAGAAAATCTTAATATTATATTTCATTAGTGTTTTATAATTTTTTTACCTGCATTTTTCAGTAAAAGTCTGAGAAAAAATGTTGAGTCTTCCACGAGAATAAAAACTCCCTTGTGGAAGAAATTTAATAATTGGGTTTTAATGAAATGAAAAGGCAACATGCTTCCGTTTCACATTTCCTCACATTTTGCTAGCTTGATCATAAAAATCAAAGTAAACATTCACCAGTTTATAAGTTTGAAATTAGCGTTAAGAATAAGTGAAAAAAATTTTACTGGTTAGAAAACGGAAATAAAATATAAAATTGTATATTGAAATTGTTCGTTAATAAATGGTTCAGTTGAGCACTTTAACAGCAACTTTTCGTCTAATGAAATTATATTACATTTAAATCCCAAATTAATGTCCCAGAAAGCGGCTCAGTCGGTAGCGTGCCAGGGTCGTAATTTGCAGTGCGAAGGTTCGAGTCCCACCCTTGCCAGGGTTGAGATTTATCTCCGCAAACACCCAACCCTGCCCTCGGTCAGAAAGGGGACATCGATGGGCTTGTATAGGCCGCCGTCCATCGGATGGGATTTTAAACTCTGAATTTATATGTTTGACCTGCATAACTGTGTATGTTAACACGTTGCATAGCTTAGATGGGGGATTACGTGTATAGAGTCGGAGCAGGGTAGAAGCTCTGAGCCCTTAGGGAAGTAATTGGGTAGGAGCTCTGAGCCTTTAGAGTCGTAATTGAGTGAGAGCTCTAAGCCCTTACTATATTAAATTGTTGTAGGCGCTCTGAACTCTTAGAGTGGTAACTGGGTAGGAGCTCTGTGTCTTTAGACTCGTAATTGGGTTAGAACTCTGAGCTCCTAGAGCAGGAGCTGGATAGGAGCTCTTAGCCCTTAGAGTAGTAATTGTATAAGAGCTTTGAGCTCTTAGAGTCGTAATTGGATAGAAGCTCTGAGCCCTTAGAGTAATAATTGTATTGGAGCTCTGAGCTCTTAAAGTAGTAATTGGATAGGAGCTCTGAGCCCTTAGAGTAGTAATTGGATAGGAACTCTGAGCTCTTAGTGTTGTAATTGGATAGGAACTCTGAGCTCTTAGTGTTGTAATTGGATAGGAACTCTGAGCTCTTAGTGTAGTAATTGAATAGAAGCTTTGAGCTCTTAGAGAAGTAATTGGATAGAAGCTCTGAGCCCTTAGAGTAGTAATTGGATAGGAACTCTGAGCTCTTAGTGTAGTAATTGGATAGGAACTCTGAGCTCTTAGTGTTGTAATTGGATAGGAACTCTGAGCTCTTAGTGTAGTAATTGAATAGAAGCTTTGAGCTCTTAGAGAAGTAATTGGATAGAAGCTCTGAGCCCTTAGAGTAGTAATTGGATAGGAACTCTGAGCTCTTAGTGTAGTAATTGAATAGGAACTCTGAGCTCTTAATGTTGTAATTGGATAGAAGCTCTGAGCTCTTAGAGTAGTAATTGGATGGAAGCTCTGAGCCCTTAGAGTAGTAATTGTATAAGAGCTTTGAGCTCTTAGAGTCGTAATTGGATAGAAGCTCTGAGCCCTTAGAGTAATAATTGTATTGGAGCTCTGAGCTCTTAAAGTAGTAATTGGATAGGAGCTCTGAGCCCTTAGAGTAGTAATTGGATAGGAACTCTGAGCTCTTAGTGTAGTAATTGGATAGGAACTCTGAGCTCTTAGTGTTGTAATTGGATAGGAACTCTGAGCTCTTAGTGTAGTAATTGAATAGAAGCTTTGAGCTCTTAGAGAAGTAATTGGATAGAAGCTCTGAGCCCTTAGAGTAGTAATTGGATAGGAACTCTGAGCTCTTAGTGTAGTAATTGGATAGGAACTCTGAGCTCTTAATGTTGTAATTGGATAGAAGCTCTGAGTCCTTAGAGTAGTAATTGGATAGGAACTCTGAGTTCTTAGTGTTGTAATTGGATAGGAACTCTGAGCTCTTAGTGTTGTAATTGGATAGGAACTCTGAGCTCTTAGTGTAGTAATTGGATAGAAGCTTTGAGCTCTTAGAGAAGTAATTGGATAGAAGCTCTGAGCCCTTAGAGTAGTAATTGGATAGGAACTCTGAGCTCTTAATGTTGTAATTGGATAGAAGCTCTGAGTTCTTAGAGTAGTAATTGGATGGAAGCTCTGAGCCCTTAGAGTAGTAATTGTATAAGAGCTTTGAGCTCTTAGAGTCGTAATTGGATAGAAGCTCTGAGCCCTTAGAGTAATAATTGTATTGGAGCTCTGAGCTCTTAAAGTAGTAATTGGATAGGAGCCCTGAGCCCTTAGAGTAGTAATTGGATAGGAACTCTGAGCTCTTAGTGTAGTAATTGGATAGGAACTCTGAGCTCTTAATGTTGTAATTGGATAGAAGCTCTGAGTTCTTAGAGTAGTAATTGGATGGAAGCTCTGAGCCCTTAGAGTAGTAATTGTATAAGAGCTTTGAGCTCTTAGAGTCGTAATTGGATAGAAGCTCTGAGCCCTTAGAATAATAATTGTATTGGAGCTCTGAGCTCTTAAAGTAGTAATTGGATAGGAGCCCTGAGCCCTTAGAGTAGTAATTGGATAGGAACTCTGAGCTCTTAGTGTTGTAATTGGATAGGAACTCTGAGCTCTTAGTGTTGTAATTGGATAGGAACTTTGAGCTCTTAGAGAAGTAATTGGATAGAAGCTCTGAGCCCTTAGAGAAGTAATTGGATAGAAGCTCTGAGCCCTTAGAGTAGTAATTGGATAGGAACTCTGAACTCTTAGTGTAGTAATTGGATAGGAACTCTGAGCTTTTAATGTTGTAATTGTATAGAAGCTCTGAGCTCTTAGAGTAGTAATTGGATGGAAGCTCTGAGCCCTTAGAGTAGTAATTGTATAAGAGCTCTGAGCTCTTTCGTAACTGGACAGAAGCTCTGAGCTCTTAGTGTAGTAATTGAATAGGAACTCTGAGCTCTTAATGTTGCAATTGGATAGGAACTCTGAGCTCTTAGTGTAGTAATTGGATAGAAGCTTTGAGCTCTTAGAGAAGTAATTGGATAGAAGCTCTGAACCCTTAGAGTAGTAATTGGATAGGAACTCTGAACTCTTAGTGTAGTAATTGGATAGGAACTCTGAGCTCTTAATGTTGTAATTGTATAGAAGCTCTGAGCTCTTAGAGTAGTAATTGGATGGAAGCTCTGAGCCCTTAGAGTAGTAATTGTATAAGAGCTTTGAGCTCTTAGTCGTAACTGGACAGAAGCTCTGAGCTCCTAGAGTAATAATTGTATAAGAGCTCTGAGCTCTTAGAGTAGTAATTGGAAAGAAGCTCTGAGCCCTTAGAGTAATAATTGTGTAGGAGCTCTGAGCACTTAGAGTAGTAATCGGACAGAAGCTGTGAGCCCTTTAGAATCATAACTGGGTAGAAGCGCTGATCCCTAGCCATTTAGTTCATTTGGTGCAAAAATAGTACCGATCGTAATTAAAGCAATCCAGTCAAAGAATATTACTGGAGAGGAGGGTGAAAGGAATCTGTTCCGCTTTTTGGGAGAATTGTATCTTAAAAAGCGGGGGGGGGGGGGGGAAAATATTTATGTGGATCTATTCATTAATGAGTGCAGATGCAAATGGGAAAACATGAATACAACACATAATTAGATATGCCCGAAAACAAAATGAAAAAAATCAAAGGAATTTTTCATTGAAAAATACAGGTACAAAATATTTGTCATAATGATAAAAAAATACTTCTGACAAAAAAAAATACGATACACAACCAAGATTTGCATTATATAAAATAAAAAACATTAATTTATGGTATACCAGTATTTAACTTAACTTAATTTTTTGATCAATTTTCCTTGGGGTGGGGGAGTGAATGTTTCAAGATATAAATATTTATGTCTAGCCCTTCATTAATGAGTGCAGTTGCAAATAATGAATCATAAATACATCATATAACTGTATATTTATCTTATTAATATAATATAAGTATACCCGTAAACGAAAAAACTAATGACTTTTTCATTAAAGATATAGGTAAAAATATTTTCCTAATAATAAATCAAAATAAATGAAATATTTCTGACAAAAAAACATAAATAAAAAAATAAAAAAAAAACCCTCAAGCAGCTGCTTGCCACAGAGGTCTGACAGGAACCTGTCAGTTTATATGCCAGAGTAGAAGGTCTGAGAGGATGGCAGGACCTCAGCAGAAAAACAACACGAACATCCATGCCTTACCCGGGGCTTGAACCCAGGTCCCGTAGATCAGTAGCCAAGCGCGCTAACCACTCGACCACGGGACGGACAAAACAAAATCAAAAGTTGCATTTTGTTTAAAAAGAAAAAGGTACACCTGATATTATTTTACTTTTTCGATAAATTTTTCCAGGTGGAGCAACAATTCCTTCTACCTCTTTCCCTTGACGGCATCCATGGCTCCTGAGTGAAAAATACAATGTTTCACAGTTTTTAAACGGAGAGTAAGATAGATACGTTGTAGATTGTTCTGCATCTATATCTATTGTAATAACCGTGAATGTCCTTATTATTCCACTCCATTTCATATATCAGTAACCCACATATCTCTTACTTTTTTACTTTCAAGGTAGATTATGATGGAAACAAACACTTATTAAAGGTCAGATGATTCCTTTTATAATTATTGAAAGCGCCTCATTTGAAAATTTAATGAGTCGTTCATTAGAAACTTGTTCCACATCAGTCAAATGCAAATATTCCCACCATAAATATTTACCTGGCATTCTTTGGGAATCGATTCCATTTAGTAACGATAAACAAAGTATGCGATATAAATAACTTATCTTTTGTGCATTTCAGAAGTGTGGGTGGGCTTTTAATAAATTAATCAGGAAAATGCATTTAATTTCTTTAAACAAATCCCTCTTGACACACTTGCACAAATTAAAAATAAAAAATTACATTGATTAATGAATTATTTAGAATAACTAAGGAAATAATTGAAACTTAATTTATCACATTTCTTTCAATTTGTCATTCACTTTTGTTCAATGAACTTGTATAATTTTTGTTAATATTGTCCACTTCTCTAATGAGATATGCTATAAATATTAAATTTCAATTAACTATTATTTAATTTAATGGAAGACCAAGGTTAGTAACGTGTTTCAATGCTTTGAAAGAATTGGGATTTATTTGTTAGCAGCATTTAATAATTGTGTTTCCAGTGGTTCTGGGGGTGGCTCAGTCGGTAGCGCGCCAGGCTCGTAATCTGTAGTTCCCAGGTTCGAGTCCCGGCTGAGTCAGCGTTGAGATTTATCTCCGCAAAATTCCCCGCCCTACCCACGGTCAGTAGGGGACACCGATGGGCTTGTGAAAGGCCGCCGTCAGTCGGATGGGACGTTAAGCCGTGGCCCCGTGTGTGGGAGAAACGTACCCTGTGCACGTTAAAGAACACGCTGGATGGCCTTGACAGGAGGCTACCATCTGTCTCCCAACAGCTGTTCCAGTGGGTCCCCTCCCCCAACCTTCTCTGAGCCTTCGGGGTCCATGTGACCTGGCCATTTAGCCCATGGTGTGCAAAAAAGTGCCGCTCAGAGGTAAAACAACCCAAACCAGTGGTTCTGGTTTCTGACCCATTTCAGTCCATTAACCCTGAGCTTTGAGAGTAATAGTCGGTAATGGAACTTCCTCCCTTGAAAATGCAACTAAGTGAAATGGTAGCAAAAAATTATTAAACATGTGCATAGTTAAAGCATATTTCAAGAAGACCCTTAAAACGGAGAAGAAAATGTTATACTGCAATAAACATCTAGTGTCTTAGCCCCCCCCCCCCTCCCTTCTTGCCTCTAGGGGTGTATCCAGGAGGGGGATAAGGAGTCCAGACCCAACCCACCCACCCAGAAAATATGGTCGTTTTATACAAAATCTTAAACTTGTCTACCTGCTTTCAAATCCAAAACAGGTGTTCTTTGTATAATTTTATTTTAGCCCCGTAGTATACTTCCAACACTTAGAACTAGAGTTAAAAACATCTATAAAATTTTGTTCCATCTAGAATATCATTTTAACATTTCCTCTTGGGTGGAATATTTTACTGATTGGAAAATCCTACTCAAGTCTTATTCTCAAACGCCCCGACCCCAATAAAAAAAAAATCCCCTGACACTGCCCGAAACTAAACTGCCGAACCTCTATGGAACTAAAATTCTCTAAATATCTCCCCCCCCCCTAGATTCTCGGACCTTTGAGCGGCATTTGTTTTGCACACACTGGACTAAATGTCCAGGTCACAAGTCCACATGGCTTTAGAGAAAGTTAAGGAAGGGAAGCCATTGAAAACTGTTAGGAGACAGATGGTGGCATCGTGTCAAGGGAATCCAGAGTGCGTAGGATATGACTCTCTTGTATATGGTGTCAGAGCTTATATCCCAGCAGATGGGAAGCCTCATTTCCAAACCTACCGGCCAGAAAGGGAATTAGGGGACATAAATCTCAAAACTGTCACAAATAGGACTCGAACCTGAAATTGCAAATTACGAGCCTGGCGCGCTACGATTGAGCCAGCAGTTGAAACGATAAAGTTGTTGATGATGTCAGCGTTGGGTTAACTTAATTAACGTTTTTTTTAAATTTTTGAATAGGTAAATGAAATTTTAGATACGTGGGGACCAAATTCGGGATCCTTGGCGATTGACTTCAACAGAAGTTACCCAAGTATTGGCGGGACGGGGGTGGCTCAGTCGGTAGCGCGCCAGGCTCGTAATCTGTAGTTCCCAGGTTCGAGTCCCAGCTGGGTCAGCGTTGAGATTTATCTCCGCAGAACTCCCCGCACTGCCCACGGTCAGTAGGGGACACCGATGGGCTTGGAAAGGCCGCCGTCCGTCGGATGGGACGTTAAGCCGTGGCTCCGTGTGCGGGAGAGCCATATACTGTGCACGTTAAAGAACACGCTGGATGGCCTTGACGGAAGGCTACCATCTGTCTCGCAACAGCTGTTCCAGTGGGTCTCCTCCCCCAACCTTCTCTGAGCCTTCGGGGTCCATGTGACCTGGCCATTTAGCCCATGGTGTGCAAAAAAGTGTCGCTCAGAGGTAAAACAACCCAACCCAAGAATTGGCCTTAAGGTAAGTTTTCAACGAAAGACGGAGATCGAATGATAGGGTACAGCGTTAAAACATAAAAATTGTAGTTAATACGTCAACAACGAAAAAAATCCATCTCTTTGTCCAAGTCTGCTTCTTTTTGCGCTAACATGTCATCCAAAGTGATCTTATATTCTTCGTCTGTTGTGAAGAAAAAAACGGAGCAGGAAGAAAGATAGAGAGTGAGTAAGACAGAAAATGATGAAAGTTGAGTGTTGGTGAGAAATTGCTCCATATACTGGCTAACAGCCAGAAGGTGGAGATGACAAATGCGGCATTCGAGAGAAGTTGACAGTAGCCAGACCGCAGCCAACGCTGTAGTAGTAGCAAAGTAAGCAGGATTCTACGGGTCCTGCTTGGTGTCATATCTGAGAAAAAACAGATGATAACTATCCCGAGATAGACTTTCGGTGGAAAAAAGATCGCTGCTGATATTTATGGAGAATGACATAATTCCGAAAATTTGTGGCGCTCTTTTTTTCAATCCAATTCCTGTTTACAACTATAACACTTCTCAATTACTGATTAACTAGGGGCGGGGGTGGCTCAGTCGGTAGCGCGCCAGGCTCGTAATCTGTAGTTCCCAGGTTCGAGTCCCAGCTGGGTCAGCGTTGAGATTTATCTCCGCAAAATTCCCCGCCCTGCCCATGGTCAGTAGGGGACACCGATGGGCTTGGAAAGGCCGCCGTCCGTCGGATGGGACGTTAAGCCGTGGCCCCGTGTGCGGGAGAGCCATACCCTGTGCACGTTAAAGAACACGCTGGATGGCCTTGACGGGAGGCTACCATCTGTCTCCCAACAGCTGTTCCAGTAGGTCCCCTCCCCCAACCTTCTCTGAGCCTTCGGGGTCCATGTGACCTGGCCATTTAGCCCATGGTGTGCAAAATAGTGCCACTCAGAGGTAAAACAACCCAACTGATTAACTATTTAAGCATCCATATGTATCTTTAATTTGATTTGGGGGAAAACTTAAATAAGAGGAAGTTTTTTGATTCTGAACATTTTCTTTTTTTCAATGACCCTGTTTAATTTGAATATACTTTTTTCAGTTTTTTTTTGTTAATAATGCGCTTCATTTTAATGAATGTTTTAAACTGAATCCTACGTTAAAAGCAGTTTTAAAAACAGATATATATATATATTTTCATGAATATTTTTTTAAAACCTCTAAATAAAGGGAGATCAGTGGCTAAAAAAGGAGATGGATCAGCCCTGAAAATTCTGTTGGAGTGAGGGCAGCATGCTTGAATCTTTTTCTGAAGTTGTTTCATAAAACATATGTTATGGCTGTGTGTGTCGTTTTTCTGCTGAGGGCTTTCCATCCTCACAGACCTTCTACTATGGCATATAAACTGACAGGCTCCTGTCAGACCTCTGTGGCAAGCAGCTGCTTGAGGGGGTATTTTTTATTTTTTTTATTTATTCAATCCCTCAAGTGTTGAGAGGGAGGGTGAGGATTACAACTCAATAACCACCGTTTCAATATTCAACTGCCCTTGATTAAAGTGTTAGTACAGCACTGAATAAAATTCTGAATAATCCGGGGAAAATATATAAAGGAACAGTTTGAATCCTTGCATATGCTTAAATTATTTGCATCGTTATAATCTTAGCAAAGTTTTCGCAAATCAAAGCCACAACATCCAAAGGAGTTTTACTTTCGTCTGCGGATGTTTTTGCAATCCCGTTTCCCCATCATAGAATGAGTTGCATTTCATCCATCACATTTCCTAATCGCCATCATTAACTCCGAAAAAGCATTGAAGGGAATAAATTCCTCAAAACTTGTCTAATAGTAATTGCAGCCAATGAGAAATGTGACCACGCGCTACAAAGAACGAAGTCTTTCATATTCATCATTCTGAGCAATTGGGTAAACATCTGCTTCAGAATCCAAACTTCTAATTTGTAGATTTAATAAGAGAGTTCACGTTTAATAAGAAAAAGAAAAAAAAAACATCGGCCAGTTTTGCTTCGACCTTAAACTCATCTCTTCTTGGAACTAACTATATAAAATAAATTAATCACGAACGAAAATTTTTTATATTTGTCTTGAGCACAGAATACGGAAAGCAATTTGTTCACAGACTCACAAGCCTTTCTATAATTAATGCGGTGCATGTGTCGCTTGATGATTACGGTACACGCTACTGAAAACAAGTTTTTTGTTCTTCTAATATTATGAGCTAAGGGCGTTTATTTAATATAACAACACGTGGTCATTTATCTGCACCATAAACTTCATTATGAAAAATCACCTGGAGGCAATTTATCGTTGCCAGGGCATTTTGAGGGGAAAAGTGTTATGTTAGTGTGAGTCGACTCTCGTACCTCATCCATCAATTTATGAAAAAGAGGTATTAAAAGTGCCATAAATGCCAAAAATATTCTCAAGAGTTAAAAAAAAAGTGTGATTTTTATTTTAGGTAATGAATTACTTTCTAGAATAAGATGCCGTTTTTTTAAGTAATTGTTTTCGTGATTAAACCAATTCTTAGGTGAGATATTAGGCGAAATTATAGAGTTTCGGTGTAGTTTAAGAAGTTTTACATAATTATATACACTTGTTTTCAAAAATTAAGGAACAGACTTATGTTATGCAGCTGGAAAACTAACGTCGAAGTTCTGAAACTTCTAAAATAAGTTTTATGTTTTGAAAAATGTGATAGCAGGTAAAATTCTTAATCAAATATATCAATATATCGATTTTCAACATCATTCATTCAGTATTTGGCGAGTTATGGACGTCTAAATATTTGACAACAGCAAAACTAAACATAAGAAACTTATACAGACTGATGAAGAGTAAGATAATTCTTTACACAAACTTATAAAATACACACTTATTTTATTGAACACTTTGATACAATACTTATCACAAAGTTCTAATTAACTTCTGAAGTCAATTTTTTATGGAAAGTATTATTGTTGTTGTACAATATTTAAACTTCTATAACTCATTACATACTGAATGAATACTGTTGAAAATTAGAGATATTGATATATTTGATTGAGATCTGTATCTGATGTTACATTTTTCAAAACAAGAAAACTTATAAATCAGTAGTAAAGGATCACAGGATATGTCCTGTAGACATGGAACTCATGAAATAATAAACTGAAAAAAAAATAATTAAATTATTTTAAAGAAAGCATATTTTAGAATTTGTAGAGCTTTGACGTCAGCTTCCCATTGAAGGGTCGTTGCTTAATTTATGGAAAAGAGTGTATGCTCCGTAATGAATAAGTATGCAATTGATGAAATTCGAGACACAGCAACAGTAATTGTGGTTTTGTCTAGTAAGCTGTTTTGGTCATGTGCTTTCTGTTAATACCATTCGAACTTCGGTACAGGGTACAGTTGCTTTTTATACAATTCAATGTCGGTTACAGGAGGCAACCCCTCCTAAATTCATTCGAACTAGAATAAACGAGACAGCTGCTTTTTATAACATTCAAAGTCAGTTGCAGAAAACAAGTCCTAAAAGTCATTCAAATCATAAAAGTCAACTCAAGTAGTGATTCGATTCACAGCTACCGACTTTCATCATAAGCTTTCTGTTAGGTTGTTTTACCTCTGAGCGGCACTATTTTTGCACACAACAGGCTAAATGGCCACGTCACAAAGACCCCGAGGACTCGGATAAAGTTCGGGGAGGAGACCCACTGGGCAGCTGGTAGGAGACATATGGTAACTCCCGTCAAGGCCATCCAGTGTGTTCTTTAACGTGCACCAAGCACATCTACCACGGCTTAACGTCCCATCCGACAGGTTGTTGGGTTGTTTTGCCTCTGAACGGCACTTTTTTGCACACAATGGGCTAAATGGCCAAATCGCAAGGACCCCGAAGACTCAGAGAAGGTTGGGGGAGGGGACCCACGGGAACAGCTGTTGGGAGACAGATGGTAGCCTCCCGTCAAGGCCATCCAGCGTGTTCTTTAATGTGCACAGGGTATGGCTCTCCCGCACACGGGACCACGGCTTAACGTCCCATCCGACGGACGGCGGCCTTTCCAAGCCCATCGGTGTCCCCTACTGACCGTGGGCAGGGCGGGGAGATTTGTTGAGAAAAATCTCAACGCTGATCAAACTGGACTCGAACCTGAGAACTGCACATTACGAGTCTGGTGCGCTACCGACTGAGCCACCTCCGCTCCATGCTTTCGATTAATACCATTTGAATTTTTGTACAGAGGAGGTATTTGAAATATTTTCCTCCTAAAAGAGAGGAAAGGGTGGTGCTCCCCCTTGGCCATAATATTATTTCGCCCCAGATTGTCAAAATAGTTGGATCCTGAGTTTGGCTTAGCTGGAAGCGCCGCAGACTCGTAATTTACATTTACTAGGTTCGAGCCCCACCTGCGCAAGCGTTGAGATTATTTCCGCTAAACACCCACGCGCTGTTTTCGGACAGCAGGGGACACCAATGGCCTTGGAAAGGCTGACGCCGGTCGGATTGGACGTAAAGCCCTGCCCCGTATGTGGGACAGCGTTACTCTGTATACTTTAAAGCAGGGGTTCTCAACATGGGGTACTCGGTTTATTTTGGGGTGGTACGCCGTGAGAGCTCAAAAGTCGCTAGATCTAGTAACAGAGTCGCTAAGTTGGCATTATTATACTATAGCTATAGTTTTATCTATCTATATGAGGGGTACGCCAGTTACATACACATTTCCAGGGGGTGCGTGAAGCATAAAAAGTTGAGAACTACTGCTTTAAAGAACACGCTGGATGGCCTTAACGGGAGGCTACCATCTGTCTCCTAACAGCTGTCCTTTGGGTACCTTTCCCCCAACCTTCTGTGAGCCCTTGGGGTTCCTGTGATCTGGCCATTTAGCCCATTGCATGCAAAAAATAATGCTGTCAGAGGAACTAAAGAAAACACGTTATGTTACATGATCATATTAAAAGTACATATAGTGTCATGAGTTCTTCAAATTATTATAAAAAGGTAAAAACTGAAAACTTTTACTGCGCTGTAAACAAAGAACTAAAAAAAAAAGGTTATTTTGCTTTTACCCTATACGTGTGTTAAAATCGCGTTAAAGTAATAAATCGGGGCGGGGTGGCTCAGTCGGTAGCGCGCCAGGCTCGTAATCTGTAGTTGTCAGGTTCGAGTCCCAGCTGGGTTAGCGTTGAGATTTATCTCCGCAAAATTTCCCGCCCTGCGCACGGTCAATAGGGGACACCGATGTGCTTGGAAAGGTCGCCGTCCGTCGGATGGGACGTTAAGCCGTGGCCCCGTGTGCGGGAGAGCCATACCCTGTGCACGTTAAAGAACACGCTGGATGGCCTTGACGGGAGACTACCATCTGTCTCCCAATAACTGTTCCAGTGGGTCGCCTCCCCCAACCTTCTCTGAGCCTTCGGGGTCCATATGACCTGACCATATAGCCCATGGTGTGCGAAAAAGTGCCGCTCAGAGGTAAAACAACCCAACCCAAAAGTAATAAATTATTGAAGCATCTGTAAAAAGTGAAAAAGAAAAAAAAAATACGAATCTGTGTACTTTGAACAATGACAAGATAATTTTTCTTCAGACGTCACTTCCTGTCATGTCCAAACCTCGAAAAATAAAGAAAAAAAAAAAGAGAAAAGCGAAGCAATATTGAAACTTCACAGATAACCACAAAAGATGGAATTCAAGCTTAACATTCGAGCAACAAATTAAGGGAAGGCCTGCGTTTTCGGTTTAACAATGAAATCATATTTCCTTCTTGTGTTGTGGTCTGATGAAAGAAGCAGTCGTCCATTCCTCCCTCCGCATCTCCGTTTATTTCTCTTTTCAATTTCCGACAAACTGTCAACTGGTAATGTCTGCAAGCTGAAGAGAGTGTTTCAAAGGGAAAGAAAAAAAAATGACATTTATTTGTCTTTCCTGATAGAAGTGAAGTACTTGAATTTCTTTGGATGATGAAAAGAATTATTTTTGTCTTTTCTTTATTGGAAATAAAAGAAAATGGCGAAATAGTAATTCTGGGAAGTGTATTATACAAGACGAGGTGTTATTACTTCAGGGTTAGATATTGGAAACTTTTCGCGAAGTCTGTAAGATGATTTTTCAATTTTGGCGGATTTAATGTCTTTTGTGTACGAAGACAATAGGTTTAACCCTTTCAGGACCATAAGGTTTCTAAGAGTAAATATTAGTATGCAACTGTTTATTTTAGTTTGTTAGACGTAAAATAAATAAAAATCATAAGAAAAATACATAACAATGTGTAGTTTTTTTGCAATTTTATGGGAATTATTTTTCCCAATGGACTATAAAGGTAACACAAATTATAGTTAGGCTTATTATGCAATGTCTTTTATTTATTGGTTTATTAGAACAAAATGTTAACTAAAATAATACAAAATTATGAAATAAAATTACTATACAAAATGATGTGCTAATTATGATATTCTTCGAAGCAATTTCTTTTGGTAGTGAGGCAAAGATGGACATTGCACATAGTACATATATTATGCGTCCTGACAGTTCTGTTTTTGTTTTCTAAACGTTCCCGTTTACGTAATTGCGTTCGACATACGTTCTATTTTGACATTCTGTATAAAAAATGCAGATAAGGTTATAATTAAATACGACAATCACCAATTTTAAAATGGGGAAAAATGTTTCCCTTAGTCGTGAAAGGGTTAAATTAACTGATCACAAGTTTGAATATTTAGTTCTAAAACAAAAGTCACAACTTTAATCAGTTCAACTGCCATTATTAAACATAAGAAACAAAGGCTTAAAAAACCTATTGATGACTTTTCATCATCATCTCTTAATCCTAAATTGCAAACGTTCCCAGATTTAAAGTGGGTATAAGGGAGAGCGCACTCTGCCGAAATTTACAACAGCGATGCGACGAGTTGGGTTGTTTTACCTCTGAGCGGCACTTTTTTGAACACCATGGGCTAAATGTCCAGGTTACATTGACCCCGAAGACTCAGAGAAGGTGGGGGGGAGAGGACCTACTGGAACAGATGTTGGGAGACAGATGGTAGCCTCCCGTCAAGGCCATCCAGCGTGTTCTTTAACGTGCACAGCGTATGACTCTCCCACACACGGGGCCACGGCTTAACGTCCCATCCGACGTCCCATCCAACGTCCGATCCGACGACGATGGAACGTTCGATTAACCGTCGATGGGACGTTCGATTAACGTCCCATTCGACGGACGGCGGCCTTTTCAAGCCCATCGGTATCCCCCTACTGACCGTGGGTAGGGCGGGGGAATTTTGCGGAGATAAATCTCAACGCTGAGCCAGCTGGGATTCGAACCTGGGAACTACATATTACGAGCCTGACGCGCTACCGACTGAGCCACCCCCGCCCCGTAATGAGACGATGATCCTCCTTTAAGGTTGCATTTTATGAATGTACCTAAAGGTTCTTAGAATTCTAAACGTTTATGAATGCACCTTAAGGTACTTAGAATGTTCTTAGAATGCATTTTAAAGAAGCAGTTGCCTTCGCATTTTTGTTAGAAATTGCGACGGTGTTCGCCCTGCCTGACATAGACAGAGAGTTGTTGTTGGGTTGTATTACCTCTGAGCGGCACTTTTTCGCACACCATAGGCTAAATGGCCAGGTCACATGGACCCCGAAGGCTCAGAGAAGGTTGGAGGAGGGGACCCACTGGAACAGCTGTTGGGAGACAGATGGTAAGCTCCCGTCAAGGCCATCCAGTGTTCTTTAACGTACACAGGGTATGGCTCTCCCGCACACGAGAACACGGCTTAACGTCCCATCCGACGGACGGCGGCCTTTCCAAGCCCATCGGTGTCCCCTACTGACCGTGGGCAGGGCGGGAAATTTTGCGGAGATAAATCTCAACGCTGACCCAGCTGGGACTCGAACCTGGGAACTACAGATTACGAGCCTGGCGCGCTACCGACTGAGCCACCCCCGCCCCTATAGACAGAGAGAGAGATACGAATGGGGCGTAGAATTTCTGAAATAAAGTTATTATTTTTGTAGTTGCAGGCGTTGTGATAAAAGACAACAAAAAGCATTTTTGTTATCTCTGTAACTTCTGGGTATTAAAACTACAGCAAATTTTTTAGCCAAGACTAACTAAAAGATTTGCTGTAGTTTTAATGCCCAGAAGTTACAGAGATAATTTTCTTTTTTTCGATATTTTCTAGACAGTCGGTTCGAATCGATTGTTAAATAATTTATAGCTGAACCTGCTCCTAAGAAAATAAATTGAAAATGAAATCATTTGACGTAAAAAGTGAACGGAGAAAGGACTACGAATAACTAAATTGATGTCCGTAATATATTTGGGAGTTTTGTGATCAAGAACATCTACACAGAAAGCGATAGCAAACAGAAACCGTAATTCAACTGCGTCACCGAAGAGCAGAACACACACACAAGAGAACAACACACACACACAAAAAAAGAGGATTGTTTTACCGTTGAGCGGCACTTTTTATGCACACTATGGACTAAATGGCCAGATCACAAGGACCCCGAAGGCTCAGAGAAGGTTGGGGGAAGGGGACACAATGGACACCTGTTGGCAAACAGATGGTATCCTCCCCTTCAAGGCTATCCAGCGCGTTTCGTAGCGTGACAGGGTATCTCTTTCCTGCACACGAGGCATTGGTTTTACGTCCCATCCTACGGACGGCGACTTTTCCTATAACGTGCACAGGTTATGGCTCTCCCGCACACGAAGGAACGGCTTAACGTCCCATCCGATGGACTGCACCCTTTCCAAGCCCACCGATGCCCCTTACTGACCGTGAGCAGCAATAAATCTTAACGCTGGCTCAACTGGAACTCGAACTTAGGGACTGCAGATTAGGATCCTGGCGCGCTACCGACTGAGCTCTGCCCCCAAGAAAAGAGGTTGGGTTGGGTAGTTTTACCTCTGAGAGGCACTTTTTTGCACACAATGGGCTAAATGGCCAGGTCACATGGACCCCGAAGACTCAGAGAAGGTTGAGGGAGGGGACCCACTGGAACATCTGTTGGGAGACAGATGGTAGCCTCCCATCAAGGCCATCCAGCGTGTTCTTTAACGTGCACAGGGTATGGCTCTCCCGCACACGGAGGCACGGCTTAACGTTCCATCAGATGGACTGCACCCTTTCCAAGCCCACCGATGCCCCTTACTGACCGTGAGCAGGGATAAATCTTAACGCTGGCTCAGCTGGAACTCGAACCTAGGGACTGCAGATTAGGTTCCTGACGCGTTACCGACTGAGCCCTGCCCCCAAGAAAAGAGGAGTTAGTACTAAACAATAAGAGTTAAATACCACAAAAATCGGTTTACAGCTTCTCTTACCATAAATTATATCCTAGTAAAGGGTTTGCCGTTCTTTCTTCCTCCCCTCAAAATATACGTAAGCGATTGTCAAGCATAGCGAGTTATATCTAAAATTAAAGCTTGTGACGGTGGGAAGGGTGGGACGAATATCATGGACGACCTCGAATTACACCCTCTTTTATATCATCAGGGTCCAGGTAGCCGGGTAGTTAGGTGTTTTACTACTGATCAAAGGGACTCGGGTTCGTGTCCCGACGATGTATAGATATTTGTGTTGAGTTTCTGCTCAGAGCTCGCCTTCCTCACAGATCTTTTCTCTGGTGTACCCAACAACCCATGGGGCGGATGTTTCTCAGTCGGCTCGTAATCTAGGGGCGGGGGTGGCTCAGTCGGTAGCGCGCCAGGCTCGTAATCTGTAGTTCCCAGGTTCGAGTCTAAGCTGGGTCAGCGTTGAGATTTATCTCCGCAAAATTTTCCTCCCTGCCCACGGACAGTAGGGGACACCGATGGGCTTGAAAAGGCCGCCGTCCATCGGATGGAACGTTAAGCCATGGCCCCGTGTGCGGGAGAGCCATACCCTGTGCACGTTAAAGAACACGCTGGATGGCCTTGACGGAAGGCTAACATCTGTCTCCCAATAGCTGTTCCAGTGGGTCCCCTCCCCCAACCTTCTCTGAGCATTCGGGGTCCTTGTGACCTGGCCATTTAGCCTATGGTGTGCAAAAAAGTGCCGCTCAGAGGTAAAACAACCCAACGGCTCGTAATCTGCAGTTCCCAGGTTCGAGTCCCACCTGGGTAGCGCTGCTATTTATATCAGCAAAACCCACACTCTACCCTCGGTCAGTAGGGAACACTGATGGGCTAGGAAAAGTCGCCTTCCGTAGGATGGGACGTAAAACCAATGCCTCGTGTGCAGGAGAGTCATACTCTGTCACGCTACAAAACGCGCTGGACGGCCGTGACAGGATCTGTCTCCTAATAGCTGTCCAGTGTGTTTTCTCCCCTCCCAAACATCTCTGCGACTTCGGGATCCTTGTGAAGTTTTAGCCCATTATGTGCAAAAAAAAGAAAGTGCCACTCAGTGGTAAAACAACTTAACCCAACAACCATGAAGGAAGTGGTGCTTTTCCTCGTTAGCTCCAAGATTATTTCTTTCACACGAGCACATCTTCTCACATCCGGGGGGCGGGGGTGCCTCAGTCGGTAGCGCACCAGGCTCGTAATCTGTAGTTCCCAGGTTCGAGTCCCAGCTGGGTCAGCGTTGAGATTTATCTCCGCGAAATTTCCCCCGCCCTGCCGACGGTCAGTAAGGGACACCGATGGGCTTGGAAAAGCCACCGTCCGTCGGATGGGACGTTAAGCCGTGGCCCCTTGTGCGGGAGAGCCATACCCTGTGCACGTTAAAGAACACGCTGGATGGCCTTGACGGGAGGCTACCATCTGTCTCCCAGCAGCTGTTCCAGTGGGTCCCCTCCCCCAATCTTCTCTGAGCCTTCGGGGTCCTTGTGGCCTGACCATTTAGCCCATGGTGTGCAAAAAAGTGCCGCTCAGAGGTAAAACAACCCAAATCCTCGTTAGCTCCAAGATTATTTCTTTCACACGAGCACATCTTCTCACGTCCGAAATTCAAGAGGCGATATTTTAACTCTCAAGGACTTGCGGCAGACTGACGAATGCAGTCTTCCATTTCAGTAGTGATTGAGAAGAACATTTTCTTTCCTTTTCCTTGAAAGCCAAATATTCCCATGCCGTGGCAAAGACTGGAAATGGCGCTATTTGCTTGCCTCTCGTGAATCTGGATGGAAAAGAATTGCAGATGAAAAAGATTCGTGATATTCTCAAGCATTTCACGAAGAAAACGGAATGTTAAAAGTGCCCTATGTTAGAACTCTGGTCCGCAAAATAAAGTGTGAGTCATTACCCTATCGCCTCGTGAATGTCTATTGTATATCAGGCCCATCCAATTCAAATTTTGTGAAGTGCCACTTGAAAAGGGAAAAAAGAAAACAACATTCTTATCAGAAGGAAAAATTTTGGACTAAAATCGAAAAAAAAAGCTGCTAATGAATTGAAAGAAAAAAACGAAAGAGAAAAAAAAACATATGAGTTTAAGAAATAAAAAATTTATTTAGGTTAAAAAAACACATTTTTAAAGAGTAGGAGGAATTGGCAAAATAATTTAGTTATGTGCTTAAAAATCATTGATTAAAAAAAATGGAAATAAACGAGCCAGATTCAGTATATGCATTGATGATTTGTTTTATGAAATGTAAATTCTTTTGCAAAGAGGCGCGAGTTGGACGGACCTGTTTTAAGTGGTTAAGAAAGAAATTTACAAATAATAATGAGATTAAAAAACTTCTATTTAATTTTAGCAAATTGTTGAGTACTTCGATTTTTTCCCCATTGATTTCATTCATTTTAGTAACGAAAAGAAGTTCATTAGCTACAGAGATCGGAAAAGAATGTAATTACATAGAAACTTAAGAAGTAGTCCTGTGCGGATGAGGACATCAACTGCAAAGGAGTTGGGTTGGGTTGTTTTACCTCTGAGCGGCACTTTTTTTGCACACCATGGGCTAAATGGCCAGGTCACATGGACCCCGAAGGCTCAGAGAAGGTTGGGGGAGGGGACCCACTGGAACAGCTGTTAGGAGACAGATGGTAGCCTCCCGTCAAGGCCATCCAGCGTGTTCTTTAACCTGCACAGGGTATGTCTCTCCAGCACACGGGGACACGGCGTAACGTCCCATCCGACGGACGGCGGCCTTTCCAAGCCCATCGGTGTCCCCTACTGACCGTGGGCAGGGCGGGGAATTTTGCGGAGATAAATCTCAACGCTGACCCAGCTGGGACTCGAACCTGGGAACTACATATTACGAGCCTGGCGCGCTACCGACTGAGCCACCCCCGCCCCAGTGTCAGAGGAGTGCGGCAGGTTCCGCAATGATGGTGGGGGGAAGTCATGTAGGAAGATGCGCCAAGCTGCTGGTGGAAGGGATGTGTAAAGTTCCGACATTTGTCTCTGAAGGCGAAAATTTCGAGGTTTTCACGGGAAGTAACTAGAGTTTTGGAGTGGAAGAAGGAGACGATGAATACGGAGTCGAACTGGGAGACTGCCTTGCCATCCAGGACGATTTTAGCAAGGGTGGTTCGTGGAATTTTGTTTTTAATTTCGTGTTTATGTTCGTCCATTTTTTGTTTTAGGGTGCATGTAGTGCAGCCGATGTAGAAAGAGCGGGTATTCCGGTTGAAGTGGGGGTTAGGGGAATAATAATAATAGTAATAATTTATTCGATGCAGGAGGTTAGAGCAAAGCTAAGGTACAGGTAATTTTGAATATTAATTTAAACGTTATTGAAATAGTTCGGGATCGGTCGGACTTCTGTTCAGTAATTATCGAAATATGATAGTTCAGGATCCGTCGACTCAGGCGCAGTAAATATCGAAATAGCTCGGAATCGGTCGAACCCAGGCTCAGCAATCATTGAAATTGCTAATTGAATTATTCTTCAATTAATTGCGTTAGAAACGTAATTACATGCAAAATGTAAATTAGAATTCGAAATTGCACAATTTTAGCTGGTTACTTGTATTTTTATCTCCTTGTAATGAAAATCAGACTTACCAACATCAGCGCCATCTATGATGTCGCTTTGACTGCTCGATCTGAAACTGTAAACGTGGCCGTTGATAGCCAGATGCCTTACGCATCCTTGGAAACCAACTTGAGTCTCAACTCTCAATGCTAAAACGGAAAGATTCTTCGATCCTCCCAAGTAAATGGATTGTTCGGAAGCAACGCTCCTCACCTGGAAACAAAACGGAATCCTTCATTATTTCAGTTTATACATTTTAAGAATAGTATTAATGCAATTGTAAAAATGAAAAAATAAACACCCTCCTTTTTTATGAAATATATTTTACACACCAAGGAAATTCCTGTGACGAAAATCTATATAATTAATATTCCTAATTCCTTCCTGTCTTTTTTACTTTCAAGTGCCGACGAGATAGAGGATTCTCGTGGTCTTGGAAAAGCTGGGGCGGGGGTGGCTCAGTCGGTAGCGCGCCAGGCTCGTAATCTGTAGTTCCCAGGTTCGAGTCCCAGCTGGGTCAACGTTGAGATTTATCTCCGCAAAAATTCCCCGCCCTGCTCATGGTCAGTAGGGGACACCGATGGGCTTGGAAAGGCCGCCGTCCGTCGGATGGGATGTTAAGCCGTGGCACCGTGTGTGGGAGAGCCATACCCTGTGCACGTTAAAGAACACGCTGGATGGCCTTGACTGGAGGCTACCATCTGTCTCCCAACAGCTGTTCCAGTGGGTCCCCTCTCCCAACCTTCTCTTAGCCTTCGGGGTCCATGTGACCTGGCCATTTAGCCCATGGTGTGCAAACAAGTGCCCCTCCCTAACGACTGAAACGAAGTGTGGGAGATAATGAGTAAGCTGACCGGAGATAAAAGAATAATAATAATATAATAATAATTTATACCATGCAGGGGATTACAGTAAAGTCAAGGTACAGGTAATTTTGGATATTAATTTAAACTTTCAATGGCTTGATGCCTCAGTACATTTGAGAAATTAAAAAGAAATATTGAAAGTATTGTACAAAAATACAAACATATTTACAGGAATTGATAATTATTTGATACATATAAACAAAAAGATAAGTTGCACAGACGAAGACAAACATATAATATGAAGTATGATAAGAAACATAGTAAACTTAGGGGGAATAAAAAGAAGGTTTAAGACAACAGATAAGTAATATTAAATGAATGAATAAGGAAAAGATTGCGGATAATCGAGAGAAAGAGCAAAGATGGGGAGTGGGAATAGGCGTGAGGAGACATTGGTGGTCAAACGTTTCAATATTCTAATAGAAGTGGAGTAATATAGTTTTTGAATTTAAAGAAGTAATATCGCTCGTTAGAGAGTTCCAAGTTGAGGTTGCTTGAAAGGCCAATGGAATTTCACCATACTTAGCTTTGGAAATCTTGGGAGTAGAAGACATTTTATTATCAGAGCGAAGGATGTGGCGATGTCGTAATCGAATATAGGGTGTAAGAATCGAATGAAGGGGATGAGACTTGTTATAAATAGTGTCGTGAATAAGGGTGATAAACCGCAGCTTTCTTCTAGATTCAAGAGTGGGAATTTGGTAGTTGAAACGAATATTAAGTAAGTATTAGAGATTTTTGTTTCTTAAAATAGATTTTGCTGATGATTTTGAGCTTCAGTTTGAATTTTTACTAAGTTATAAGAGATCTTTTTATTAATACCAAAAAGAGTGGGAGCACAATATTCAAGTTTCGGTCGGATGTAAATTTTATAGAACATTGGGACGTAGGAGGATATATAGTTTCGAATGTATCTTAATATAGCAGTTCTTTTAGAAGCTGAATCGACGGTTTTATTAATGTGAATTCCAAAGTCAAGATTATTATCTATCGTCATACCTAAGTGCTTCATGGAAGTGGAAACTGTAACATGGGTGTTATTGATTTTGTTGTTTGTGTCAGGCGGGGGAGAATTTGAAGTTGAAAGAAAAACAATATTGGTTCTCTCGATATTGACAATGAATCGAATTTTAGTATACCAATGAAGCACATTATGAGTATTATTTCTCTTTCTTGTTTTGGAGAAGGGAAAGAACTTGAGATAAAAGAAAGAAGACAATCGTCTGCATACATAGAAATATTGCAGTTGGTGGAGGATTCTGGAAGATCATTAACAAATGGTTAAGGAGAAGTGGGCTAAAAATGTTCCCTGAGGTACTCCCCGATTGATTATAAGAGGTATAGAGATCTCATTAATGCTAAATTTAGTTCGGATAACACGGTCGTTGAGATAATTTTTAAACCAGGAAAGAGTTGAGGTCGAGAGATTAAGATTATAGCCGAGTTTTTGCAAGATAAGTTTGTGTTCAACTGAATCAAATGCTTTTGAGATGTCAAAGGATATCAGTCCCACAATCCTTTTCACTTTGCTGTCTAAAGCCAATCTCCATTGATTAACGTGAAGTGTCATGAGAGTTTCAGTTGACCGATTTTTCCTAAATCTGCATGAAGGTAAATTAAATTTTTCAACAAAAGTCGATAATTGTCTCTCGACGGCTTTTTCTAAAATTTTGCTTAAAGCACAGGTAACTGAAATAGGTCGATGGTCCAGAGGATTAGAAGGATTTGAAATATTAGGTATAGTTGAGATGATGGCTTCTTTCCATGGAACTGGGAATTCATTAGAGTTAAATAAGCAATTAATTAGATCACAAAGGGGTGCAGAAATTAATGGGGAAACAATTTTTAGAATAAAGACAGGGATTCCATCTGGTTCGACACTGCGAGTGTTTTTTTTAGCGAATTTGTAAGGTTAAGAACTTCGATTTCGGTAACAGATTTTAACTTAAAGGTATCCAGATTATTAAATGATTTATTGGAATAGGACGACTCATTTGCGTTTGCATGATTTTCTGAAGAAGTGCAGGATTTACCGAATGCATTATTCCAAACATTAGCTTGGGTTGGGTTGTTTTACCTCTGAGCGGCACTTTTTTGCACACCATGGGCTAAATGGCCAGGTCACATGGACCCCGAAAGCTCAGAGAAGGTTGGGGGAGGGGACCCACTGGAACAGCTGTTGGGAAACAGATGGTATCCTCCCTTCAAGGCCATCCAGCGTGTTCTTTAACGTGCACAGGGTATGGCTCTCCCACACACGGGGCCACGGCTTAACGTTCCATCCGACTGACGGCGGCCTTTCCAAGCCCATCGGTGTCCGCTACTGACTGTGGGCAGGGCGGGGAATTTTGCGGAGATAAATCTCAACGCTGACCCAGCTGGGACTCGAACCTTAAGTTACCTGTAATAGGATCAAAAATTCTAAATATTTCATTACCATTTGGATTAATAACGGAAAGTCGATTAAGAAAATATAAACGTTTGGCATTTTTAATACTACTGTTGACCAGATTACGGAGTGTTTTATAGTTTTCCCATGTGTATGGTGATTAGAGTTAATAGCATTCCTAAAGCGTTTATTTTTTAATGAGATCATTTTCAGAAGCTCTTTTGTAATCCAAGGCTTTCGAGAAGGGCGAACTCTGAAAGTTTTATAAGGAGTGAAAAATTGATTAAACAGGAGAGATTAGTCTTGGAGGAGTAGATTCCACATTTGTCACCTTGGTAAATGGGATCTCTGTCATGCTTAAGAATTTTCAACAGAATCAGTGGTGTTTTGAAAGGAACTTTTAGGTTAAATCGTTTTAGGAGGTTGCTAACAAGGGGTGCAATATTGGAAAAGATAATGGTGAGGGGGAAGTCATGTTGTGGTTGTATGAAGGGATGGTGGTATGTGATTGTGAAATTTATCCTGCGCTCGAGGCAAAGATCAAGTTGATTTTGTGTTGCAGGTTGGTTGGGGAATCGGAGGCAGGCAAACCGCGAAAAATGCTGAGTAGAAAAAGAAACTTTTAAACTGTGTGGGAGAAAGGCATGAAAGGGAATAAGGATGGAGGGAAACCAGGTTTGCGGAAAACTTTGGTGGTTAGAGTGCCTTGGTTAGTTCGCCGAATATTAAGGTTCAGAAATGGGAGGGTTCTGTCTACCTCACTCTCTTGTGTGAACTAAATGGTAGGGTAAAAGGAATTGAGCTCTTGGGAGAATTTGGCGAGTTTCAACTCTGGATGTTCCCAAATGAGAAACACATCGTCTGTAAATCTGACCCAAAGAGAGGTTTGCATGCTCGCTGATCGATCACATGCTCTTAGAGGTTACGCAGGACAACATCGGTGAGCAGGCCTGAAATAGAAGATCCCATGGGGCATTCGGCGAGCTGCTTATAAAGGGTTAATTTATTTTTAAAATACTTATTATCGATGATAAGGTCGAGCAATTTGGAAATTTCGTTGGTTTCGACTTGGCTAAACTTTTCAGAGTTAATCAGTTTTTGGATCAAAATTGTTTTTGCTTGGTCGACTGGAGTGTTATAGGGTACAGGGAGACAACGTCGATGGAAGTAGTTTGGTGTGATCGGGGATGTCTTTATATTTCAGATTTTCGAGAGAAACTCTGTTGTTGAGAAGGTGGTTATGAAGTCTGGAGGGAAAAAAGGTGAGAAAATTTTTTAATAGCCCTTTTTCGAGGTTGAATGTAGGTGCACAATATTTTGATATAGGGTTCGGAAAGGTTGGAGGGTTTGTGTTTTGATTTTAACAAAAATCGATCGGGGCCGTGACTAAAGGGGTGTGAAAGTGAAATTTCGCTGATTGTCTAGAATAAAAAGATTGTTCTTGAATGCTCTGACTTTTTCTGCATGTTAACATTCAATTCAGCACTTTAACTTTCAATTCAGCTATGATGAGTTCCGTTTTTGGCTCAAACATCAGGGTATCGAAAATAACAAGTTGTGCGGATTTGTCAGTAGGAAGTATTCGGATGTAGGGATCTTTTTTAATATTGTTACGACAGATTTTTTGAGTTGTTTTACCGCTGAGCGGCAATTTTTTGCACACAATGGGCTAAATGGCCAGGTCACATGAACCCCGAAGGCTCAGAGAAGATTGGGGGAAGGGACCCACTGGAACAGCTGTGGGGAGACAGATGGTTGCCTCCCGTCAAGGCCATCCAGCGTGTTCTTTAACGTGCACAGAGTATGGATCTCCCCCACACGGAGCCACGGCTTAACGTCCTATCCGACGGACGGCGACCTTTCCAAGCCCATCGGTGTCCCCTACTGACCGTGGGCAGGGCGAGGAATTTTGCGGAGATAAATCTCAACGCTGACCCAGCTGGGACTCGAACCTGGGAAATACATATTACGAGCCTGGTGCGCTACCGACTGAGCCATCCCCGCCCCGCTTCAGCTTGAGAATTACGTCACTAGTTGATTGGAACAGACGGAAAGCTGGAATATTGAACGATTTTTAAAAGAGATAATTGAAAAGTTGTCGATTGTAGCTAAAAATGCACATTTTGTGTTAATCTTAGTAAAGGTTATTCAAGAAACTTCGCGATTAAACCGAATAGATAATATGTTAGTCGCGTAAGTGGCCTGTTGGCTTTAATTTCTTCACAGAAGAGTCATCGTATAATGTGTGGTGATCAACGCCTGAAAAGAATTGATAAGATGTAACTTGTAAGTTCATTCACAAAGGTAATTGTGTCGCTTGATGAATATTGTATAAAGATTCTTTCTGTGCTTTGAATAGCGTTTGTAAGAATTGTAATACAACTATTTCAAATGTAGTCAAGAATTGTGAAGTTTTTTCTTGATTATTTTGATTTCGTGCTGAGAGTAGACAAATTTGTGTTTAGATTATATTGTTGTTCTTTTGTGATCAGGTTGCCTCTGTAATTAAATTAATTCATTTACAATTTTTGTTGCTAAACATTCTTTTGAACTCACACTGAAGATTTCCTATTAAAAAATCATACAATATTAATAAGGAGCGTGGATGCCTGGTTTATGATAGTAGACTGGAAGAGATTTGATAATGTTTGATGGAGTGGTCTAAATAGCTGAAACCGTAACTTATCTCTCTCAAGCTCGTGTACCGGATTGACATTACCTTACAATTAGATGATGATCTCTTGGATGCTGGGGGTGGCTCAGTCGGTAGCGCACGAGGCTCGTAATGTGCAGTTCGCAGGTTAGAGTCCAGCTTGACCAGCGTTGAGATTTATCTCTACAAAACTCCCTGCCCACGGTCAGTAGGGGACACCGATGGGCTTGGAATGATTTCCGTCCGTCGGATGGGCAGCTGGGGCAGCGTTGAGACTTATCTGCGCAAAACTCCCCGCCTACCCACGGTCAGTAGGGGACACCGATGGGCTTAAAAAGGCCGCCGTCCATCGCATGGGACGTTAAGCCATGACCCCGTGTGCCGGAGAGCCAGTTGCGCGTTAAAGAACACGCTGGATGGCACTTGACGGGAGGCTACCATCTGTCTCCCAACAGCTGTTCCAGTAGGTCCTCTCCCCCAACCTTCTCTGAGCCTTCGGGGTCCATGTGACCTGGCCATTTAGCCCATGGTGTGCAAAAAAGTGCCGCTCAGAGGTAAAACAACCCAAATCTTGGATGCGGCATTTCCTTGGAGAAAAAATAAATTTAGGTCCTAGTTCTACGAGGTTGGTTTCTTCAGATGTAAATTTGCGGGACGAAAGTTTTAAAAAAAGGCTCGGGAAACTTGGCTGGTGGTTTTACTGGTTTGCGTATATTTCGTTTTAAGCTAGTTTAGATACTTCTCATGCCTTACAGTTGTAAGAGTTTCAATTCTTTCAGGTTTTTGGTGAATACACAGTAGAACTCATATAGCGTGGAAACAGGAATGTTTTAACAAACTGTAGTTCGTAGGTTTGTTTTTCTCGTATGCACATGTTGTGACGTGCATTCCGAATAGATGCTCGCAGTGATTTCAATTCAACAGTGTGGATGATAACCTCGTTCCGCGACAGTTTTGGTATTGAACTTAATTCTTAAAAAAATTGAAATGATCTGTTGGTCCCTACATTTAATAAGAAATTTTAAAAGCAGCAGTTGGCGAGTCAGAGGTAACTTATATAAGAAACTGGTTACGCGGTTCTTGTCAATGCAAACTTACTAACAACTGCAGAGACTCTAATTGTGCCATGAGATCGTTTATATGTTTGCAGATATGGAGCACTTCATTTTCCTGATACCGACTATCTGCCCAAAATCGACCTCGCTCAGGTGGCCATGTTTATCCATCATAAAAGTCTCAGGTACGCTATATAGCAGGCAGATATCTGACCTATTTATAGTTCATAAGGGGTATTAAGTCATGACCACTGGGGCGGGGGTGGCTCAGTCGGTAGCGCGCCAGGCTCGTAATCTGTAGTTCCCAGGTTCGAGTCCCAGCTGGGTCAGCGTTGAGATTTATCTCCACAAAATTCCCCGCCCTGCCCACGGTCAGTAGGGGACACCGATGGGCTTGGAAAGGCCGCCAGCCGTCGGATGGGACGTTAAGCCGTGGCCCCGTGTGCGGGAGAGCCATACACTGTGCACGTTAAAGAACACGTTGGATGGCCTTGACGGGAGGCTACCATCTGTCTCCCAACAGCTGTTCCAGTGGGTCCCCTCCCCCAACCTTCTCTGAGCCTTCGGGGTCCATGTGACCTGGCAATTTAGCCCATGGTGTGCAAAAAAGTGCCGCTCAGAGGTAAAACAACCCAACCCAGCGTTGAGATTTATCTCCGCAAAATTCCCACGGTCAGTAGGAGGATACCGATGGGCTTGAAAAGGCCGCCGTCCGTCGGATGGGACGTTAAGCCGTGGCCCCGTGTGCGGGAGAGCCATACACTGTGCACGTTAAAGAACACGCTGGATGGCTTTGACGGGAGGCTACCATCTGTCTCCCAACAGCTGTTCCAGTGGGTCCCCTCCCCCAACCTTCTCTGAGCCTTCGGGGTCCATGTGACCTGGCCATTTAGCCCATTGTGTGCAAAAATATGCCGCTCAGAGGTAAAACAACTCATGACCACTTATTCAGGAAAGCCATACGTTGCACACATTAAAGAACACGCTGGATGTCCTTGACGAGAATTTACCATCTGTCTCCTAACAGCGATCTAACAGATGTCTAAACTCTTTGGGGGTTGTGACCTGGCCGTTTAGCCCATTGTGTTAATGTCTCTCTTTGTCTTCATATAAAAAATTGAAACATTGTCTTCTCTTTGTGTGATGTCCTGAAAAAGCGGTCAACAATTGTGTGCAAAATAATGTCACTCAGAGCTAAAACAACCCAACATAAATGACTTTTAGCCAGCGACTGTACATTAACAACGGAATGTTTCCCTTTTACTTATCATGCTTAGTGGTAGATGCCTTCTACCTTTTGATCCATCGTACTCCTTCCCCAACTTAAACTTTCTTATTATTCTTATAACAAACCTGCCCGAAATCTGTGCAATGTTTTCCCATAGCCTCCTTGCTACCCGAAGGGATACGTGTACCTGAATTTGAAAAGTTAGTTAACGCAATGTAACGGAAAACACGCAGCGTTATTCGTCAAACGCTTTCTTTTAAAGTGAGTTTTAAGTCAGGCCTTGCTTTTGTAACTATAAAACTGCACTCTGTGAACAAATTGGGCGATGCATCACTTTATGGAGCAAGTTTTTCTTTCTTCTTCTGACTTAGATGTTTATTATTATCTTCGAGCTATCTCTTGGCCATTGTGCCCGATAATTAGCAGGAAGTGTCAGCTGGCTAGCAACTTCCAGAGAAAGTTAATTAAGGCAGTCGGTGTAGGCTTTCATGCGTTACCGCTTTGGCTGCAGGTAATTGTATCTCATAATCTCTTATCTTTCTTATGAACCCATCACTTCGTCGTCGTGGAAAAGGTGCATTAAAAGGCCGTGAGGTAATAATACTTAACTGGCATTGTAGCGATGACAACCCATTATTATTCATTTCGCAAAGAATGGTCTCGGATGAAAAGGATTAAGGTTTATTTCCTTAGCTGTTTTTCTCAGCGTTGCAACACCTTTTTTGGGTTTACGAAATGTATGTTTTTCACTCGTAAACTCTATGACTGATGAAGTTCACAGTGATCAAAACATTTAGGGATAATGAACTAATTACGAAAAATGCGGGAGAATGGACTTGCTCCTTAACGTTTCCTATAAGCTTTTACAGAGCAGTATTACGGGAAAATGAGTTAATGATCTCAATCAAGCCTCTCTAAAGTATGCTCTCTCAACAACATTCGTTCAGTTTTTGAAGCGAAAGGGGAAGTTTGAACGTTAAAGAGTGGAGTCATTAGAAGTGTTTGCCGCCATAATTAACGGAAGAATAAATAGTTGTCTATAGCCAACTTTATACAAAATTAAGTATTTAACAAGGTTCATGTACTGACTCGAAGGTTTCACCAAATTTGTGGAAATTTCTTATATAATGTGATGTCGTGGTTAAATGATCCAAATTCCACAACTCTTTAAATTCAAAACGGATATTTTTGATGACGACAACGATAATAATAATATCTGAATAGTGATTTAATAAATAGCAACTATAATTTAACCTAGACTGAACCCATCAAACGATGCCATAGGTTCTATTTCGATAACAGCAATGAAAACAGCAGCAAAAACAATGACAGCAGCAGCAACAAAAATGGCAACAGCGCAACAACAATGACAAGAGCAGCAACAAAAATGGCAACAGGGGTAACAACAATGATAGCAGCAGCAACAATGATGTCAACAGCAGCGATTAGCAATGACAACAGAAATAACAACAATGACAAGATCTTGTAACGTCAGAAAGGAGGACCACAGTGCGGATGATAACACAGGCATTCACCAACAGGGCAGCCAGAAAGGTTTGTACAAAGACCATTCACCTTGTACAAAGACCATTCACCTTGTACAAAGACCATTCACCTTGTACAAAGACCATTCACCTTGTACAAAGACCATTCACCTTGTACAAAGACCATTCACCTTGTACAAAGACCATTCACCTTGTACAAAGACCATTCACCTTGTACAAAGACCATTCACCTTGTACAAAGACCATTCACCTTGTACAAAGACCATTCACCTGTACAAAGACCATTCACCTTGTACAAAGACCATTCACCTTGTACAAAGACCATTCACCTTGTACAAAGACCATTCACCTTGTACAAAGACCATTCACCTTGTACAAAGACCATTCACCTTGTACAAAGACCATTCATCTTGTACAAAGACCATTCACCTTGTACAAAGACCATTCACCTTGTACAAAGACCATTCACCTTGTACAAAGACCATTCACCTTGTTAAACAGCACGTCACCAGGCTATGAGGCTGCAATGGGCAAAGGAACCTCGCCAATTGACCTGGAAGACTGGAGATTAGCTTGGTCTGACATATCAAGGTTCCAACTACAACACGCTACTGGGTGGTTGCATGTGTAGCATAGACCAAACAAGGTCATCAATCCCAACTGTCAAGTCGGGGATGTTACAAGCCTGTGGAGGCGGTGTCATGTTCTGGGTCACGTTAACATGGGCCACCCTGGAGCCCTTTGTACCAATTCCGACCATCATCACCACACAAGACTATGTTCAGTACTCGCCGACCACTTACATCCGTTCATGGCTACCTATTTCCCACAGCAGGATGACTTGTTTCAACAAAACAATGCAGCCTCTCATCGCTCCCGTTTGGTGAAGGACTGGTTGGAAGAGTTCTCCAATGTGTTCACAACCCTCGAATGACCCTCTCACTCTTCGGATTTGAATCTATTGAGCATCTGTGAGACGAAGTGGAGCGATGCATTTGGGCCTGAACTCAACCTTCGGCAACTCTTAGCGCTTTACGGACAACTGTCATGGAATCATGAGCCACTACCACCCAAACATTTCCAACACCTCGTAGAGTCCATATCACGATGTGCTACTATTGTGAGGGCGAATGGTGGACCCACATGTTATTAGGTGGGTGTGTATAATAAGCTGACCTTTCAGTTATAAAAATGTGCACTTCGCAGCTCCAATAAGAAACTTGGGGTCAAAATATCTGTCTGCAGATAAATAATTTTTATTTTGAAACTCCAATAAGAAACTTCTGGTCAAAATGTCGATCTGAAGATGTATTTAATAACATTAATAAATTGTTTATTTCACCAATGCAAATTTATACACAACTTCTTATGCGTGATTAAGTGACTTTGCCAAATGGGAGAAAAGAGAAAGCAAAATGCTTTTTTTTTTTCACTTCCTGAGCAATTTTTACCTGAGCATAAAATATTTCGTAACATTTAACCTCAACGCAAAAGGTTAAACGACGTTTAACCTGACAATACCTGAGATATGATATTTAATAAGAAAAGTCTGAGGTGATATCCAAGTAAAACTATTTGCATAACCGTAAATAATGTTTAACGCTAAATGTATAACAGTTATTAACATACGACCTTAACATGAACCCTAAACTTTTTTAACTTGAACATGAAACTTTAAGAATTGTTTTAATCTAAATAGTATCCGGACTTCTGTAATGATTGCCTGAAACCTCTAACGGTAAGTATTATTTTCACCTAAATATATTAGAACTAATCTAATGACTGCACAAAAAATTCAGACTTTAGGCATTATTTATCTTAAATAGTTCCGGCTTCTCTAATGACTGCAGTCAAGCTTTAGGCATTATTTTAACCTAAATAGTTTTGGGCTTCTTTAATGACTCAACTAATAATTCAAGCTTCGTGTTATTTTAACCAAAACGGTTTGCATCATTTTAACCTAAATAGTTTCGGGCTTCTCTAATGACTACACTAACAATTCAAGCTATAGGAATTATTATAACCGAAATAGTTTCGGGCTTCTCTAATGACTGCAACAACAATTCAAGCTGTAGGCATTATTTTATCCTAAATAGTTTCCGGCTTTTCTAATGACTTCACTAAAAAAAGAACTTTAGGCATTATTTTAACCTAAATAGTTTTGGGCTTCTCTAATGACTGCACTTGCAATTAAAACTTTAGGCTTTATTTTAACTTAAAGTGTTTCGAGCTTCTCTAAGACTGCACTAAAAATTGAACTTTAGGCATTATTTTATCCTAAATAGTTTCCGGCTTCTCTAATGACTGCACTAACAATTCAAGCTTTTGGCGTTATTTTAACCTAAATAGTTTCGAGCTTCTCTAAAGACTGCACTAAAAATTGACTTTAGGCATTATTTTTATCCTAAATAGTTTCGGACTTCTCTAATGACTACACTGAAAATTCGAGCTTTGGGCATTATTTTAACCTAAATGGTTTCGAGCTTCTCTAAAGACTGCACCAAAAATTGACTTTAGGCATTATTTCAACCTAAATAGTTTCGGGCTTCTCTAATGACTGCACTAACAATTCAAGCTTTTGGCGTTATTTTAACCTAAATAGTTTCGAGCTTCTCTAAAGACTGCACTAAAAATTGACTTTAGGCATTATTTTTATCCTAAATAGTTTCGGACTTCTCTAATGACTACACTGAAAATTCGAGCTTTGGGCATTATTTTAACCTAAATGGTTTCGAGCTTCTCTAAAGACTGCACCAAAAATTGACTTTAGGCATTATTTCAACCTAAATAGTTTCGGGCTTCTCTAATGATTGCACTAAAAATTCAAACTTTGGGCATTATTTTAGCCTAAATAGTTTCCGTTTCTCTAATGACTGCACTAAAATTCAATCTCTAGTCATTATTTTATCCTAAATAGTTTCCGGCTTCTCTAACGACTGCACTGACAATTCAAGTTTTAGGCATTATTTCAACCTTAATAATTTCGGGCTTCTCTAATGACTGCACTAAAATTTCAAACTTTAGGCGTTATTTTAACCTAAATAGTTTCGGGCTTCTTTAACGACTGCCCTAAAACCTCTACTCTTATGTATTATTTTGACCTAAATAGCTTTGGGCTTCTTTAATGACAGCACTAAAAACTCAAGTTTTAGACATTATTTTAACTTGAAAAGTTTCGTGTTTCTCTAATGACTGCACTAAAACCTGTTACCTTAGATATTATTTTGACCTAAATAGCCTTGGATTTTTCTAATGACTGCATTAAAAACTGAAGCTTTAGACATTATTTTAGCCTTAATTATTTCGAGCTTCTCTACTGACTGCACTAAAAGTTGAAAATTTACGGAGCCTTTTCCAAAGTGCGGTCCGCGGCCCAATCTCGGTCCTTGGAAAAACAAACTTTCCTTGGAAAAATGTGCAAATGATTGCATGATGCTATCACTACCGCAGAACATTAGACATTATTTCACATTAGACATTATTTTTACTATGACTGCTTTTACCCACAGTTCCATGTGACCTGGCCACACAAAATAAATGACTTATTGTTATAATACTAAATAAAAAGACAAATATTTATTCGATATTTTTTTATACATTTTGGCTCTCTCAAAAATGTTATGTAATAACTTCGTAACTGTCGTAAGCTATATAAAGTTCGGAAAGCCCTGCTTAAAAGGCATTTTTCACCTAAACAGTTGCAAGTTTTTTCTGCTGCTGAGAGCAGTAAAACCCGAAACTTTAGCCTTTTCGATCTTAACATCTACAGGTTTTGCTGCTGACTTCAGCAAAACCTGAAACTAGACATTTTTCACCAGAACAGTTACATGTTTTGTTGCTGACTGCCGGGAAACTGTTTGGAATTGTTTCGGCATTTTTAAGCACCCTGACAACACAGATTTCGGAATTCTGCTCATTTTCTCTCTAAGGTCATTGTTTCTACTCCCTTGCAGAACCTAAAGCCAATTTATTCGCCAATCCGAGTCTTTCTTTGTAGCTCCTAAAGCTTTTTTTCCTAAAGTAGAAGCATTGAAACTCCATCACGTCTGCATTCACGAAAGCGAATTGGAACAGATTGAGTTGTTTTTGCGGCACTTTAACGAAACAAATGTTCTTTTGTTTTCCTCGAGAATGTTTATTTACAAGAGGGGACTCACAAAAAGCAATCAAGGGAAGAAAGATTTGTTCTCCTGAAAGTAAAATGGAAAACCTCCGTCCTCTTCACTTCTCCAGATTCCCTGCAAGCTTTTCTGGCACTGTTAATTTTAAAATTAATTCGTTTTTGGATTCTTGTTCTTTGTTAATCCTATTTTTAGTTTTCACTTAAAAGAGAGGAAAGGGAATTTGGGGGAAAGAGTGGACTGTTGTTGTGCATTCATAATTAGACCGAAATCCCCAAGAAGTTTTTTTTTTAGAAATTGATTGTAGTGCATTGAAATACATTTCTCAGATGCATTAATTTTAATTAAGATGAATAAATTTCGTATGATTGTCAAGGAGGGTTTACGTTTGTATTCAGATTATGTGCCAGCTATTACACTGCCATATTGGGTTGGTTGTTTTACCTCTGAGCGGCACTTTTTTGCACACCAATGGCTAAATGGCCAGGTCACATTGACCCCGAAGGCTCAGAGAAGGTTGGGGGAGGAGACCTACTGGAACAGCTGTTGGGAGACAGATGGTAGCCTCCCGTCAAGGCCATCCAGCGTGTTCTTTAACTTGCACAGGGTATGGGTCTCCCGCACCCGTGGCCACGGCTTAACGTCCCATCCGAAGGACGGCGGCCTTTCCAAGCCCATTGGTGTCCCCTACTGACCGTGGGCAGGGCGGGGAATTTTGCGGAGATAAATCTCAACGCTGACCCAGCTGGGACTCGAACCTGGGAACTACAGATTACGAGCCTGGCGCGCTACCGACTGAGACACCCCCGCCCCTACACTGCCATGAGAAACGCTTTTAAACATTTAGGTATTCTTTTCATATACGTTTTAAAAAAAAATCACGTTTTCAAACAAAGAAATTAACAGTTTTCATTTTGTCGTCTGTAGACATTGAACTATTTTGCTTAAAAAAAGAAAATACCCCCTCAAGCAGCTGCTTGCCACAGAGATCTGACAGGAGCCTGTCAGTTTATATGTCATAGAAGAAGGTCTGAGAGGATGGCAAGACCTCAGCAGAAAAACAAACATCCATGCTTTACCGAGGCCCGAACCAAGGTCACTTAGATCAGTAGCTAAGTGCGCTAACCACTCGGCCACAGGATGGCTTTCTATTCAGAGATAAATCATTTTGCTTTTACAGATAAATTACAAATTATTTTTTCGTTGGATAGATATTGATGAAATATTTACGATTCGCATTTTGCAAATCTCTCAAGAGGTTTATTAAAAAAATAAATAAGAAATAAATACCCCCTCAAGCAGCTGCTGGCCACAGAGGTCTGACAGGAGCCTGTCAATTTATATGCCATAGTAGAAGGTCTGAGAGGATGGCAGGACCTCAGCAGAAAAACGACACAAACAGCCATGCCTTACCCGGGGTTCGAACCCAGGTCCCTTAGATCAGTAACCAAGCACGCTAACCACTCGGCCACGGGATTTTTTTAGCGCTCTCTAATGGCGGAAGAAGTTGGAAAATAACAAAATTTTAAACGACTATTGCAAAGGATCTATTTATGAGAGAAATCAGAAATAGTTTATATTCATTGGAAAAGTTACAAAGATAATAAATCCTTGAAATTAATTCACTTTTGTAATATAAGACAAATATAGGATTGGTTAGAGAACTTAAATCGTCGTTACAAGATGGAAAGAAATAATCAATGTACAGTCGCTCAAAAAAATATCCGAACACTATGGTTGATTACAGAATTCAGAAAAAATTGTTGCCAGACATTTTTTCTGAATTCTGTAATCAACCATAGTGTTCGGATATTTTTTTGAGCGACTGTACAGCAATGTCACCTCATAAAAATATTTCGAAAAACCATTTCGTTTTTATGGTACCAAGAATTTATAATATTTATAGAAAATAACGTTAAAAATAAAATTAGTTTGAAAAGTTTTAGGCACAAAATTAGAGGGGTTTTTTTTTATTGAAAACAGAAAAGGTAAAAATTTTCCTGATAATTTGATTTGCTGGGAATGCTATATTAGATTCCAAGTTAATTAAATAAAAATAATTCCTAGCTAAAACAATTAACGTATTATGTTTTGATTTTAAATAGTTCTTGGCAATTATCCGTTTCTACTGCTGCGTAGGGGGCGGGAGTGGCTCAGTCGGTAGCCCGCCATGCTCGTAATCTGTAGTTCCCAGGTTCGAGTCCCAGCTGGGTCAGCGTTGAGATTTATCTCCGCAAAATTCCCCCGCCCTGCCCACGGTCAGTAGGGGACACCGATGGGCTTGGAAAGGCCGCCGTCCGTAGGATGGGACGTTAAGCCGTGGCCCGTGTGCGGGAGAGCCATACCCTGTGCACGTTAAAGAACACGCTGGATGGCCTTGACGGGGGGATACCATCTGTCTCCCAACAGCTGTTCAAGTGGGTCCCCTCCCCCAACCTTCTCTGAGCCTTCGGGGTCCATGTGACCTGGCAATTTAGCCCATTGTGTGCAAAAAAGTGCCGCTCAGAGGTAAAACAACCCAACCCAACTGCTGCGTAGTTATAATAATAATAATTTATTTTCCGTATAATTGAATGCACAGAATGGGTCAGATAGTAAATTGCACTCTTATTCCTTCTCTATTGACTCAAAAATAAGAAATGCATAAAGAAATGACTGTACAATAATTGACATTTGTAGTAGGAAAGTTCACTATGATATTTAAAATCTAAAACATCGAAGAAATGGTGACATGTCCAGTTCTTTCAATTTTCTTCCGAAAATCTACAATGTTGGTCTATATGTGAAATTGTCTATATGAACCTGGGTGAGCTGTAAAACTCCTTCGCTCAAAATAGTTTTCAGTAAAGTTCTGTTTTCTTTCCCTTATCATTTGTATTGTACTATATCTGTATTGCATCTGCATTTTATATCGTTTTTGTATTGCGTTTGTATTGTACTATGTAGCATTGCATATTGTTTGTATTGTACTATATTGCATTGTATATTGTTTAGTCATTATGTTTGTATTGTATTAAATGCATATTGCATTGTATATTGTTTAGGCATTGTGTTTGTACTTATTGGTGATTTTATTGCTTACGAGAGATTGCCCTACAATTTGCTTAAGATTTCGGACTAACTGGGAAAATTTGGGTTGGGTTGTTTTACCTCTGAGCCGCACTTTTTTGCACACCATGGGCTAAATGGCCAGGTCACATGGACCCCGAAGGCTCAGAGAAGGTTGGGGAGGGGACCCACTGGAACAGCTGTTGGGAGAAAGATGGTAGCCTCCCGTCAAGGCCATCCAGCGTGTTCTTTATCGTGCACAGGGTATGGCTCTCCCGCACACAGGGCCACGGTTTAACGTTCCATCCGACGGATGGCGGCCTTTCCAAGCCCATCGGTGTCCCCTACTGACCGTGGGCAGGGCGGGGAATTTTGCGAAGATAAATCTCAACGCTGACCCAGCTGGGACTCGAACCTAGGAACTACAGATTACGAGCCTGGCGCGCTACCGACTGAGCACCCCCGCCTCTTATATTGTGTTTGTATTGTATTATATTGTATTGTATATTGCTTTTTGTATTGTATTATATTGTATTGTATGTTGTTTTTATTGTAGTATATTGTGTTGTATATTGTATTGTATATTGTATTGCATATTGTCTTTGTATTGTGTTTGTATTGTACTATATTGCATTATACTGTACCGCACAGGTTGATTTTATGCTGCCTTTGAGCAGTTCAAAAAGCAAAAACGTCTTACTGAACAATTCTTTACTAATATGTTGTTATAAATTTTAATAGGAAATTCTTGAGCGTGAGTTCAAAAGAATATTTAGTAACAAAACTTAATAAATGAATTAATTTATTACAAAAGTATGAATAAAAACACAGATGCAAAATAAATTCAACTAACAAAAATCTTTTTCTTCATCAGTATGAAAATTAAACCATGAGTAATTTCACCTTATCACTGTTATTACAAACAATCGTTTCTTTAGAATTCTTACACTCCCACTCAAAACATAAAATAAGACTTTTTACAATATTCAATAAGTGGCACAATCATATTTGCGAATAAACCTGTAAACTACGAAGAATAATCTTACCAATTCTTTAAACAAACCAAAAATAACCGCGCCTCAAAAGATTTTCTTCCAGAATTTTAGTCATCAAGTACTCCAAAACTGTAGCTAAGTATACTGGACTTTCAGAACAAAATCATTTCACAGACGTTGAACTCTTCCTGCAGAAGGGGTGGCTCAGTCGGTAGCGCGCCAGACTCGTAATCTGTAGTTCCCAGGTTCGAGTCCCGGCTGGGTCATCGTTGAGATTTATCTCCGCAAAATTCCCGCCCTGCCCACGGTCAGTAGGGGACACCGATGGGCTTGGAAAAGCCGCCGTTCGTCGGATGGGACGTTAAGCCGTGGCCCCCCGTGTGCGGGAGAGCCATACCCTGTGCACGTTAAAGAACACGCTGGATGGCCTTGACGGGAGGCTACCATCTGTCTCCCAACAGCTGTTCCAGTGGGTCCCCTCCCCCAACCTTCTCTGAGCCTTCGGGGTCCATGTGACCTGGCCATTTAGCCCATGGTGTGCAAAAAAGTGCCGCTCAGAGGTAAAACAACCCAACCCTTCCTAGAGAAAAGTTGAGGTCAGTTCTACTTGCTCGACTAACATTTCTATAAAATAAATATCATGAGAAACTTTTTTAACATTAACTTTATGTTAATTCACTTAGTGTTAAAGAAATATACACATTCAAACACTAGTAATTTCTTCATTCCGCTTTTTTTTAAATATCGTTAAATTCGAGTTCTTTTTGTTCTAATCACCTAGTGACGTAATTCACATGCTAATGCGCATGCGAGCATCAAAATGATACAGCACATCACGGTTTCATTGTTGCTCGTTCATCTGTCGTAATCATTCATAGTAACATATCTGACCAATTGGTTTCAACTCTAATTAGTTAAAATACAACATAATTGGATTGGAAAATTGAAAAAAAACAAAACAAACCCGTATTAGACATCATGTATTATGATAATATATATTCTTAAATATAAGTCTGATGAATTTCGTTAATTTACAAGTTTTGTTATAAAAAAATAAATACCCCCTCAAGCAGCTGCTTACCACAGAGGTCTGACAGGAGTTCTGTCAGTTTATATACCACAGTAGAAGATCTGTGAGGATGGCAGGACCTCAGCAGGAAAACGACACATACATCCATCCATGCCTTACCCGGGCTCGAACCCAGGTCCCTTAGACCAGTAGGCAAGAGCGTTAACCACTCGGCCATGGGACGGCGCTAACCACTCGGCCATGAAACATAATGAACGTTTCATTGTAAAATTTGTGATAGAGTGTGGCGGTCTAAGGGTTTGCATTGACTGCAGAGATTGGCCTCGTCCCTCCAGGAAACATCGCTAAAACATTACTCTACATTTTCTCAATAGCTCATTAGTTCTAATTTCCACCGTTAGATGGTGGTCAAGTCGGAAAATAAAAAACTTCATTCTCTTTGAAAAGCGAGTAACCTACAGTCGCTAGAGTCGATGCGATCTGCTTAAGTGTTTGAAAAAACTAAAATATGTTTCTCTGATGTTGTTTCGAAAAAAGGGAGAAGCCTTGTTTTTTCATTCGTGAAGTTGGCATCAGAATTTCGAACGCATCGCTGCCGTTGGAGATCAGTCACGTGAGCCCGGAGGTGAGAAGGAACGAAAAGAAGAAGCAAGAAGCTCTAAACCGAAAAACTACACGGAAGTGCAAGATGTTCTCGTTGATTTTGTTTTATGTATGAAAGAACCCGCTTAGCAGGTTATTGGATTTCAAGAGGCCTTCTCCCACTTGACTAAAGAATACTTTGCGAAGCCTTAGCGAGGTGTTTGTGAAAGGAGCTTATGCCACCAGATGGTGACGGGACGGGAAGATGCTGCGAGAGAAAGGGATTGGCTCACTGATGGGATGCTGCCGCCGGACAACGCAAACCACAGTGGACGGTTGGCTTTCGGAAGCGGGATCTAGGGGGAGAGGGATGCATGGGGAGAAGAATCCGGGCATTAAAATTGATGAGCTAAGGAGGGAGAAAAAAAGGCAAAAAAATATCAAACAGAAATCTTCTGCTGATGTGCGTCATATTAGTTTAAAAAAACCTGGAGGTGACAGCAGATGAAATCAGGTTAACGTTCACCGTGTGCGCGTGATTTTTGTGAAGTTGGTGAGAGACAATGAGATAGTGGGGAGTGTGAAGTTTGTGAGAGACAATGTGATAGTGGGGAGTGTGAAGTTGGTGAGAGACAATGTGATAGTGGAGAGTGTGAAGTAGGTGAGAGACAATGTGCCAGTGGGGAGTGTGAAGTTGGTGAGAGACAATGTGATAGTGGAGAGTGTGAAGTTGATGAGAGACAATGTGCCAGTGGGGAGTGTGAAGTTGGTGAGAGACAATGTGATAGTGGGGAGTGTGAAGTTGATGAGAGACAATGTGACAGTGGGGAGTGTGAAGTTGGTGAGAGACAATGTGATAGTGGGGAGTGTGAAGTTGGTGAGAGACAATGTGATAGTGGAGAGTGTGAAGTTGGTGAGAGACAATGTGATAGTGGAGAGTGTGAAGTTGGTGAGAGACAATGTGATAGTGGAGAGTGTGAAGTTGGTGAGAGACAATGTGATAGTGGAGAGTGTGAAGTTGGTGAGAGACAATGTGATAGTGGGGAGTGTGAAGTTGGTGAGAGACAATGTGACAGTGGGGAGTGTGAAGTTGGTGAGAGACAATGTGATAGTGGAGAGTGTGAAGTTGGTGAGAGACAATGTGATAGTGGGGAGTGTGAAGTTGGTGAGAGACAATGTGACAGTGGGGAGTGTGAAGTTGGTGAGAGACAATGTGATAGTGGAGAGTGTGAAGTTGGTGAGAGACAATGTGATAGTGGAGAGTGTGAAGTTGGTGAGAGACAATGTGATAGTGGAGAGTGTGAAGTTGGTGAGAGACAATGTGATAGTGGAGAGTGTGAAGTTGGTGAGAGACAATGTGATAGTGGAGAGTGTGAAGTTGGTGAGAGACAATGTGATAGTGGGGAGTGTGAAGTTGGTGAGAGACAATGTGACAGTGGGGAGTGTGAAGTTGGTGAGAGACAATGTGATAGTGGAGAGTGTGAAGTTGGTGAGAGACAATGTGACAGTGGGGAGTGTGAAGTTGGTGAGAGACAATGTGATAGTGGGGAGTGTGAAGTTGGTGAGAGACAATGTGATAGTGGAGAGTGTGAAGTAGGTGAGAGACAATGTGACAGTGGGGAGTGTGAAGTTGGTGAGAGACAATGTGATAGTGGGGAGTGTGAAGTTGGTGAGAGACAATATGCCAGTGGGGAGTGTGAAGTTGGTGAGAGACAATGTGATAGTGGGGAGTGTGAGGTTGGTGAGAGACAATGTGACAGTGGGGAGTGTGAAGTTGGTGAGAGACAATGTGATAGTGGGGAGTGTGAAGTTGGTGAGAGACAATGTGATAGTGGAGAGTGTGAAGTTGGTGAGAGACAATGTGATAGTGGAGAGTGTGAAGTTGGTGAGAGACAATGTGACAGTGGGGAGTGTGAAGTTGGTGAGAGACAATGTGATAGTGGGGAGTGTGAAGTTGGTGAGAGACAATGTGACAGTGGGGAGTGTGAAGTTAGTGAGAGACAATGTGACAGTGGGGAGTGTGAAGTTAGTGAGAGACAATGTGATAGTGGAGAGTGTGAAGTTGGTGAGAGACAATGTGACAGTGGGGAGTGTGAAGTTGGTGAGAGACAATGTGACAGTGGGGAGTGTGAAGTTGGTGAGAGACAATGTGATAGTGGAGAGTGTGAAGTTGGTGAGAGACAATGTGATAGTGGAGAGTGTGAAGTAGGTGAGAGACAATGTGACAGTGGGGAGTGTGAAGTTGGTGAGAGACAATGTGATAGTGGGGAGTGTGAAGTTGGTGAGAGACAATATGCCAGTGGGGAGTGTGAAGTTGGTGAGAGACAATGTGATAGTGGGGAGTGTGAGGTTGGTGAGAGACAATGTGATAGTGGAGAGTGTGAAGTTGGTGAGAGACAATGTGATAGTGGAGAGTGTGAAGTTGGTGAGAGACAATGTGATAGTGGGGAGTGTGAAGTTGGTGAGAGACAATGTGACAGTGGGGAGTGTGAAGTTAGTGAGAGACAATGTGACAGTGGGGAGTGTGAAGTTAGTGAGAGACAATGTGATAGTGGAGAGTGTGAAGTTGGTGAGAGACAATGTGACAGTGGGGAGTGTGAAGTTGGTGAGAGACAATGTGACAGTGGGGAGTGTGAAGTTGGTGAGAGACAATGTGATAGTGGAGAGTGTGAAGTTGGTGAGAGACAATGTGATAGTGGAGAGTGTGAAGTAGGTGAGAGACAATGTGACAGTGGGGAGTGTGAAGTTGGTGAGAGACAATGTGATAGTGGGGAGTGTGAAGTTGGTGAGAGACAATGTGCCAGTGGGGAGTGTGAAGTTGGTGAGAGACAATGTGATAGTGGGGAGTGTGAGGTTGGTGAGAGACAATGTGACAGTGGGGATTGTAAAGTTGGTGAGAGACAATGTGATAGTAGGGAGTGTGAAGTTGGTGAGAGATAGTGTGACAGTGGGGAGTGTGAAGTTGGTGAGAGACAATGTGATAGTGGGGAGTGTGAAGTTGGTGAGAGACAAGGTGATAGTGGGGAGTGTGATGTTGGTGAGAGACAATGTGATAGTGGGGAGTGTGAAGTTGGTGAGAGACAATGTGACAGTGAGGAGTGTGAAGTTGGTGAGAGACAATGTGATAGTGGAGAGTGTGAAGTTGGTGAGAGACAATGTGATAGCGGGGAGTGTGAAGTTGGTGAGAGACAATGTGATAGTGGGGAGTGTGAAGTTGGTGAGAGACAAGGTGATAGTGGGGAGTGTGAAGTTGGTGAGAGACAATGTGATAGTGGGGAGTGTGAAGTTGGTGAGAGACAATGTGATAGTGGGGATTGTGAAGTTCGCTAACCGTGTGACTGTCGGGTGTGTAAAGTTAGACGAAATTGGCTTTCCAGGAATAGACAATGTGTTTGTGGCAAATTTAGATTGATAAGTTTGTTGCAAAGTGGATTAAAAATACTGTTCAGTTAACTACAAAAGCTCTTTAGTCAATCACTACCAGATTTATCCGGCGTTGCCCATATCTGAAATTCACTAAAGTATACTATATGTTAGATGGTATTACAACGTCGCAAGCTTTCATTGGCATAAAATTCAAAACGGTCGATTCGTCCACCTGCTACTCCCTTCCTCGGAAAAAAAAATATTTTCTCCTCCACTTCAGGAGGAGGTTTTAAACTCTCTGAAGTATATAGCAGATGGCACTTCCCACTTCGCAACCTTCCATTTGCCATAAAACTCATTACGATCCTTTCCCCTCCCCTCTAGCCCACCCCCTCGATAAAAATGTTAATCCTTCTCCTTGAACATTTAGGGGAGATCTGAAAGACTCTAAAGTATAGAGTATGTGGCCCTCCCCACTTCTCAAGCTTTTTTGGCATAAAATTCATTACGATCCATTCGCTCACCCTCCCACTCGGCAAAAATTTTATCCCCCACTTTTGAAGGAGATCTGAAACCCTCTAAAGCAGCAGTTCCCAACCTGTGGTCCGCGGACCCCCTCTGTGGAGGGTTCCGTGGTATTTTTAAATTAAAATAGGGGTTTTCCGCTTTCAAAAGGTTGGGAACAGCTACTCTAAAGCATAAAGCAGATGGCAATGCCCACGCTTGATGCTTTCATTTGGCATAAAACTCATTACGATCATTTCCCCTCCATAAAAATGTTACCCGCCTCTTTTAGGGGACGTCAAAAACTCTCTAAAGCAGGTGTTCTCAACATAGGGTACGCGGTAAACATTTTTGGGGTCGCTCGTGGCCGAGTGGTTAGCGCGCTTGGCTACTGATCTACGGGACCTGGGTTCGAGCCCCGGGTAAGGCATGGATGTTCGTGTTGTTTTTCTGCTGAGGTCCTGCCATCCTCTCAGAATTGAATTGAAAGAAACTCAACAAATGAATATTCCTACGTAGATAATTACTATGCAGACTCATTCACTCACAGGTTAAATATATATATATATTTTCTTTTTTTATAAGAAATCAAACATATCAATGTCTTTTAGATATGAAATTAAAAGCTTGTAGAACTTTCTTTTCAGATTTTTGTTTTTAGGTTCCAAAATGGTTTTAAATGAAAACATGTTAACATTATAATTCTTTAAGTTGGAGAAGTATTTTTCTCTTTCTGTTTTATATTTTTTGCAATGAAATATTAAATGTTCAATAGTTTCATATTGATTACATATTGTGCAGTTAGGAGAGTTTACTTTTTTCAAGTGAAATAAAAATGGTTTTGTTATTGCAGCATTTACTTTTATTCTTAGTATAATAGTGTTCTCTTTTTTGCTCAATCCATAGTTTTTAAAGGTTGTAATTTTATTTGGAATGTTATGTCTATGAGTATCTATAGCAGTTAAATCATACCAGTTTTGTGTTTCTTCTAGTAATTTTATTTTATTATTATTTTTAATTATGTTTATAAATATTAATGATTCCATAGTGTTATTAAGATATATTGCATCTTTTGCCAATGTATCAACTCTTTCGTTGTGTTCAATACCAGTGTGAGCTGGCACCCATTGAATATACAATTTATTATTATTTTCTATGTGTTGTTTTGTTAAAATAAGGATATCATTTATTAGAACTTTAAAATTATTTTTATTTGGATTTTGAAATATAGCATCAATAGAAGATTTTGAATCAGTAAAGATTACAATCTTTTCCCCTTTAAACTAAAGTGCCCAATGAATGGCTAATATTATAGCAGTTAGTTCTGTTATAATTATTGGATTTAATTTATTTAGTTTAAATTGAAATTCATAATTTGTTATTGGGCAATAATATGCTCCAGATGAATTGTTGTTTTCAGCATTCACTGAACCATCCGTGTACATGTGTAGAAAATCTTTGTATTGTTCTTCAATGTGAAGTTCCGCCAAATTTTTTAGGTTTTCTTTGTCTATATATTTTTTAGATGTAATTCCTTTAACTTCAGTTTCCAAAATAGGGAAACAAAACTTCCAAAAAGGAGCCAAAATTTGTTTCTCACCACTAAGATTATTTTGTATAATATGTTTTAATTGTTCTTTATCGTTGAATAGGTTTATAATGTTATCATTAAAATTTTCATTTATTTTATCAATGATTGGATGATCATTGTTTTTTAATACTATTCTAAATAAAAGATTATGTAAGAGATATATTTTTTTTAATTTCCAATGGAGGTATGGATGTTTCTGCATAAATATTTAATTTATTTGTATTTTGTAATAAACCTAAACAGAATTTTAAAATTTTTATTTGTATATTTTCTAAAGTTTTATAATTTTTTTTTGTTAAGTAATATATCAGTTCAATTCGATAAGTAAATTTGGGTAGAATAATAGAATTGTATAATAATAGTAGGTTTTTTTTATTACATCCCCATTTTGAGTTGCCAGGAAATCTTAGAAAATGATAAAGCTTGGTTGCTTTGTTTTTAGCTTCTGTAATAAATTTATTCCAGTTCAATTTTGAGTCAAAGTGAATTCCTAGATATTTAAAATGATTTACGATATTTGTATTTTTTCATTTATTTTAATTATGAAATCTTCTGGTAGTTTTCTATTAGGGTGAAAGTATGAAATGACAGTTTTTTCATTTGAAATTTTTAGATTCCAATTTTCACAGTAATTGTTTACTTTTTTAATTGTGTCTTGTATTCTTTTTTGTATTACATCTATATTTTCATGGAATGTCCAGAAGATTAAATCGTCTGCATATGTTCCAAATTTTATTTCTGGTTTAAACATTTTCTGAATATCATTTAAGTATAAGTTAAAAAGAAGCGGGGATAATATATCTCCTTGTACAAGACCATTTAATAATTTATTTGATGTAGAAGTATTATTTCCTAATTTTACTTTATAAGATCTCTTTCTAATAAAATGTAAAAGAAAATAGGACCTTCTACTCTGGCATATAAACTGACAGGCTCCTGTCAGACCTCTGTGGCAAGCAGCTGCTTGAGGGGGTATTTATTTTATTTATAGATATCTCAAAAGTCTCTAGATATATGTTACATGTATTACATACGTTTTATTTTATTTCCAGTGTTATACTATAACTATAGTTTTATCTATCTATACAAGGGGTACGCCAGTTACATTGACATTTCCAGGGGGTACGTGAAACATAAAAGGTTGAGAACCACTGATATATACGTTTTATTTTATTCCCATTGTTACACTATAACTGTAGTTTTATCTATCTATACAAGGGTTACGCCAGTTACATACACATTTCCAGGGGGTACGTGAAGCATAAAAGGTTGAGAACCACTGATATATATGTTTTATTTTATTCCCATTGTCATACTATAACTATAGATTTATCTCTCTATACAAGGGGTACGCCAGTTACATACACATTTCCAGGGGGTACGTGAAGCATAAAAGGTTGAGAACCACTGATATATATATTTTATTCCCATTGTTATACTATAACTACAGTTTTATCTATCTATACAACGGGTACGCCAGTTACATACACATTTCCAGGGGGTACGTGAAGCATAAAAGGTTGAGAACCACTGATATATATATTTTATTCCCATTGTTATACTATAACTATAGTTTTATCTATCTGTACAAGGGGTACGCCAGTTACATACACATTTCCAGGGAGTACGTGAGGTATATAAGGTTGAGAACCACTGATACATATGTTTCATTTTATTCCCATTGTTATATTATAACTATAGTTTTATCTCTCTATACAAGGGGTACGCCAGTTACATACACATTTCCAGGGGGTACGTGAGGTATATAAGGTTGAGAACCACTGATATATATATATTATTCCCATTGTTTTACTATAACTATAGTTTTATCTATCTACGCAAGAAGTACGCCAGTTACATACACATTTCCAGGGGGTACGTGAAGCATAAAAGGTTGAGAACCACTGATATATACGTTTTATTTTATTCCCATTGTTATACTATAACTATAGTTTTAACTATCTGTACAAGGGGTACGCCAGTTACATACACATTTCCAGGGGGTACGTGAAGCATAAAAGGTTGAGAACCACTGATACATATGTTTCATTTTATTCCCATTGTTATATTATAACTATAGTTTTCTCTCTCTATACAAGGGGTACGCCACTTACATACACATTTCCAGGGGGTACGTGAGGTATATAAGGTTGAGAACCCCTGATATATATATATTATTCCCATTGTTTTACTATAACTATAGTTTTATCTATCTATACAAGAAGTACGCCAGTTACATACACATTTCCAGGGGTACGTGAAGCATAAAAGGTTGAGAACCACTGATATATATATGTTTTATTTTATTCCCATTGTTATACTATAACTATAATTTTATCTATCTATACAAGGGGTACGCCAGTTACATACACATTTCCAGGGGGTACGTGAAGCATATAAAGGTTGAGAACCACTGATATATATATGTTTTATTTCATTCCCATTGTTTTACTATAAATATAGTTTTATCTATCTATACAAGGAGTACGCCAGTTTCATTCACATTTCCAGGGCGTACGTGAAGCATAAAAGGTTGAGAACCACTGATATATATATATATATGTTTTATTTTATTCCCATTGTTATACTATAACTATAGTTTTATCTATCTATACAAAGGGTATGCCAGTTACATACACATTTCCAGGGGGTACGTGAAGCGTAAAATGTTGAGAACCACTGATATATATGTTTTATTTTATTCCCATTGTCATACTATAACTATAGATTTATCTCTCTATACAAGGGGTACGCCAGTTACATACACATTTCCAGGGGGTACGTGAAGCATAAAAGTTTGAGATGGGTTGTTTTACCTCTGAGCGGCACTTTTTTGCACACCATGGGCTAAATGGCCAGGTCACATGAACCCCGAAGGCTCGGGGAGGGGACCCACTGGAACATCTTTTGGGAGACAGATGGTAGCCTCCCGTCAAGGTCATCCAGCGTTTTCTTTAACGTGCACAGTGTATGGCTCTCCCGCACACGGGGCCACGGCTTGACGTCCCATCCGACGGACGGCGGCCTTTCCAAGCCCATCGGTGTCCCCTACTGACCGTGGGCAGGGCAAGGAATTTTTGCGGAGATAAATCTCAAAGCTGACCCAGCTGGGACTCGAACCTGGGAACTACAGATTACGAGCCTGGCGGGCTACCGACTGAGCCACCCCCGCCCCTAAACGTTTGAGAACCACTGCTTTAAAATATATAGAAGATGGCACTCTCCACTTCTCAAGCTTCCATTTGGCATAAAACTTATTACGACCGATTCCCCCCCCCCCCTCATATAATATTTCTTTACCTCTTTAGTGGAAGTCTAACATTCTTCGTAGTTGCTATTCCCCCACGTCTTTTTGAATAACTGTTAATGCTGTGAGAAACACTGGTTGTGAACAGCTAATGTAAAGTCTATGGGGATTTTCAAACCCACCACCAAGGTATTGATTGACTCTACCGTGTTCGCACATAGCCTATATTCTTCCCCTTGGTCAAGGAAAAGCTCACGCAAAGTTTGATACCTCTAGCTTTTTTTGGTGACTGAGTACGTAACAGACACACAAACAAACTTTCTTCTTTATTTATTAGATATTAGTATGTAATAATTTTAAGCAAGAGTATAGACCAAGTTTAAAAGGCACGTATGATTATTTCCTTTCTAGAATTTAGTTTATGTATTTTTTTTTCCTTTTCCTTTTATTAAAAAAAAAAAGCTACTGTGAATTAATTAATTTTCTAATAATTCTGCCCTCATTTCGAGAAACTGAATACATGATGGTTTTTCCCAAAAACTTATTTAGCATATAATATTTTACCTCCATAAACGGGAGGCGGAGGTGGCTCAGTCGGTAGCGCGCCAGCCTCGTAATCTGTAGTTCCCAGGTTCGAATCCCAGAAGGATCAGCGTTGAGATTTATAACTCCGCAAACTTCCGCTCTGTCCACGGTTAGTAGGAGACACCGATGGGCTTGGGAAGACAGCCATCCGTCGGATGGGACGTTAAGCCGTGGCCCGAGTGCGGAAGAGACATACCTTGTGCACGTTAAACAGCAGAGTGGATGGCCTTGACGGAAGGCTATCATCTGTCTCCCAACAACCATCCCGTGGGTCCCCTCCCCCAACCTTCTCTGAGCCTTCGGAGTCCTTGTGACCTGTCCATTGTGTGCGAAAAACTGCGCTTAGGGGTTTCGCTGGTTCACGCGCCACCTCAGCCAACGTTGAGATTTATTTCCGCTAAATCCCTGTCCTCGATGAGAAAGTGGACACCGATGGGTTTAGAAAGACTGCCGCCTATCGGAGGGGACATAAAATCGTAGCCAGGTATGCAAGAGTGTCATATGCTTGAATACGTCGCCTTCCGTCGGACGAAATGTAAAACTGTGTTCTTGTATGCGGGAAAACCATTCTCTGTGCACGTTAAAGAACACCTTTAATGTTCTTGATGTGAGGCTACCATCAGTATGTCTCCTAACAGCTTTCCAGTGGGTCTCCTTCCCCAACCTTCTCTTAGCCCTTTGGGTCCTTATGACCTGGTAATTTAGTCCATTGTGTTAAAAAACGTGTCGCTCAGAGGCAAAACAAACTTCTCTGCTAGATTCTGAAGATTCTTTCATTAGTCCACTAATGGAGTAAGTTAACTAAACCGGAACAAAATAAAACTGGTTTTCAACTAATTTTGAAAAAGAAATCAAAAGCAAGTTTTATGTAGCACTCAGTCTCTTTCATTTCGACATTAAATACATATTTGTTGAGTTAATTTCGATAAATTTTGCCTCGTCAGCCTGACGCTTTGATCAGTTCTTAGCAACACCTTAGCACACGTCAGACAACCATTAAGCGAAGAATCTGCAGACTCTCAAAGCGCCATAGAACCGAGGACATTCATTCCGCCCTCCTTTCGCAGATGAACCAATCTGCAGTAAATTACGTCACTAATGTCGCCAAAAATAGAAACGATCCCTGAAATCTGGGAAGAAGTGTCCGTTTTCTCGTTACATTATCCATCCATTGCTGCATTGGACATCTTGCGGAATGAGTCTCGGGGAAGCCAAAAACGTTATCCTGTCATTAACAGCTCCGCACTCCGGCTGTAATCTCAGTAATGTCTGGAATCCAGAGCCTCTCTCTCTCTTTTTTCCGATTTTCCTCTCTGATGCTGCTGTTTTAATGGCAAATTGATTATCCCGCTCATCGTAAACACGATGTTGTCTCCTCAGATATATAGATGACATCATTTCTCGTAATTTGAGACTGTATTTTCACACTAAGATTATGTTTTCCTCGAGGGAAATGTGTATCATTTGCGAATAATTTTGAAAAATGAATAATTTACGAGAAATGAAACATTGGGATAGTCTTAAGAGTTGGATTTGTTTGACCTCTAAGCGGCACTTGTGGGCGCACAATGGACTAAACGCCAGGTCACAAGGTCCCCAAGGGATCAGCGTTTCTTTGGGGAAGAGGACCCACTGGACTTCTGTTATTAGACAGATAGGAGACAGATAGGAGCCTCCCGTCAAGGTCATCCAGCTTGTTTGTTAATATGTACAGGACATAACTCTCTTGAACATGTGTCGTATCCAGCGGACGGCGATCTCTCCAAGCTCATTAGTGTTCTTTTTCTAACCGAGGGCAGATTGAGGGTATAGCGGAAATCAACACTGACAGCACAGTTGGGACCTGAATCTGGACACTGAATATCACGAGGCTCGAAATCTGCAGTTCTCAGGTTCGAATCACCGTTTGGGCCAGCGTTGAGGTTTATCGCCGCAAAACTCTCCGCCCTGTTCTCGGTCCGTAGGGAACACCGATCGGCTTGGAAAGGCAGCCGTCCGTCGGATGGGACACATAGTCATGAAACAATGTAAGCCATACCCTGTGCACGTTAAAGAACACGCTGAATGGCCTTGACAGGAGGCTACCATCTTTCCCAACAGCTGTCCAGTGGGTCCCCTCCCTCCAACTTCTGCCCTTTCGGGGGCCTTGTGACCTGGCCGTTTAGCCCACTGCGTGCAAAAAAGCCCCTCTCAGAGAAAAAACAACCCAATCCAACGATCCTGATGCTCTACCAACGGAATCAACCCTTGTTCTTAAGACAAGAAAGCTTGAGAGTTGGATTGTTTTACCTCTAAGCGGCGCTTTTTTGCACACAGTTCGCTAAATGTCCAGGTCACAAGAACCCCGAACGCTCAGAGAAGGTTGGGGAGGGTAACCCACTGGAATGTTGTTGGTAGACAGACAATAACCTCCCGTCAAGGCCATCCAGTCTGTTCTTTAACGTGCACAGGGTATGGCTCTCCTGCACACGGGGCCACGGCTTAACGTCCCATCCAACGGACGACTGCCTTTCCAAGCTTGGGTTGGGTTGTTTTAGCTCTGAGCGGCACTTTTTTGCACACCATGGGCTAAATGGCCAGGTCACATGGACCCCGAAGGCTCAGAGAAGGTTGGGGGAGGGAACACTGGAACACTGGAACAGCTGTTGGGAGACAGATGGAACTGAGACAGAAGGTTTGGGGTGGGCCCACTGGAACAGCTGTTGGGAGACAGATGGTAGCCTCCCGTCAAAGCCTTCAGTGTGTTTTTTAACGTGCACATGGTATGGCTCTCCCGCACACGGGGCCACGGCTTAGCGTCCCATCCAACGGACGACGGCCTTTCCAAGCCAATCGGTGTCCCCTACTGACCGTGGGCAGGGCGGGGAATTTTGCGGAGATAAATCTCAACGCTGACCCAGCTGGGACTCGAACCTGTAAACCACACAAGAGACTTGAGGAAATATTATCTATTTTCGATTTTAATAATGATGGACTACATATCAAGTCCGATTTTCGACAAAACCTTTCTCTATCATCGATCACCAGCCTCCTTACATCTCGAAGACGACGGGTGGCTCAGTCAGTAGCGCGCGAGGCTCGTAATCTACAGTTCCCAGGATCGAGACTGAGTTATGCTTAGTGTTGATATTTAACTCTGCTAAACTGTCTTCTACCAAAGAAAGTTTTTGGCGGTTACAAAGGATATATGTAAACGAAATGCGATTAGTATTTCGCTATCGTCCCATGGCCGGGGGCGGGGTGGCTCAGTCGGTAGCGCGCCAGGCTCGTAATCTGTAGTTCCCAGGTTCGAGTCCCAGCTGGGTCAGCGTTGAGATTAATCTCCACAAAATTCCCCGCCCTGCCCACGGTCAGTAGGGGACACCGATGGGCTTGGAAAGGCCGCCGTCCATCGGATGGGACGTTAAGCCGTGGCCCGTGTGCGGGAGAGCCACACCCTGTGCACGTTAAAGAACACCCTGGATGGCCTTGACGGGAGGCTACCATCTGTCTCCCAACAGCTGTTCCAGTGGGTCCCCTCCCCCAACCTTCTCTGAGCCTTCGGGGTCCATGTGACCTGGCCATTTAGCCCATGGTGTGCAAAAAAGTGACGCTCAGAGGTAAAACAACCCAACCCTGTCAGACCTCTGTGGCAAGCAGCTGCTTGAGGGGGGTATTTATTATTATTTACTGTAATTGGTGTAGCACATTTTTGCACGCAATGGGTTAAATAGCCAGGTCACAAGGACCATTTGGCCTCAAATACCCACTGGGACAGCTGCTGGGAGACAGATGGTAGTCTGTCGTCAAGGCCATCCAGCGTGTTCTTTAACCTGCACAGGGTATGGCTCTCTCCCATACACGGGGCCACGGCTTAACATCCCATCCGACGGACGGCGGCCTTTCCAAGCCCTTCGATGTCCCCTACTGACCGTGGGCATGGTGGGGAATTTTGCGGAGATAAATCTCAACGCTGACTAAGCTGGGACTCTAACCTGGGAACTACAGATTACGAGTCTGGCGCGCTATCGACTGAGCTACCCCCGCCCCAGGCGTTAACGGAAGGCTTAGATACGTTTTCTAATTGAACTCCAGTGGACCCCTTTCTTTTACTTAGCTCTGAATCCTTGGCGTTTCTCTGACCTGTCCATTCAGTCCATTTTGCGCGGAAAAGTGCCACTCAGAAGTAAAACATCCTAACTGAAATCCACTGAATTTTATAACGTTAAGAACTCATTTCCACAGTTAGAAGGCGTCAAATGTGTGATTATCCTAACGAAAATATTGGAGCATTCTTCAATTCTTCTTTGGTTGCAGGTGATGAGGCCTGTCTTGGGAGCCTGGCGCGTTGACGACCCGTTGATGAGGCCTGTTGACGATCCCTATCATTGGTCGTCACATTGGGTCGTCAATTTGGCCTCATCAGTCGGTAGCGCGCCAGGCTCCCAAGTTCGATCCAACTTGTGCTAGCATTGAGATTTATCTCGGCAAAATTCCCCCTCCCTACCCCCGCTCAGTAGGGGTTACCGATGGGCGGGAGAGCCATACCCTGTGCACGTTAAAGAACATAGTGGATGGCCTTGACGGGAGGCTACCATCTGTCTCCCAACAGCTGTTCCAGTGGGTACTCTCCCCCAACCTTCTCTGTGCCTTCAGGGTCTATGTGACCTGGCCATTTAGCCCATAGTGTGCAAGAAAAGTACCTCTCAGAGTGGTTTTTTCAAACTCAGTTTTCTTCAAATCTGCAGTCCCAGCTGGGCCAGCATTGAGATTTATCTCGGCAAAACTTCTCCTCCTGCCTTCAGTCAGTAGGAGTCGCCTATGGGGTTGGAAAGGCCTCCAACCGTCCGATAGGAAGTTAAGCCGTGTTCCGTGTGTGGGAAAGCCATATCCTGTGCACATTAAATAACACCCTGGATGACCTTGACGGGTGGCTACCATCTGTCTCCCAACAGCTGTTCCAGTGGGTCCCCTCCCCCAACCTTCTCGGAGCCTTCGGGGTCCATGTGACCTGACCATTTAGCCCATGGTGTTCCAAAAAGTGCCGCTCAGAGGTAAAACAACCCAACCCAACCTTGTGACCTAGCCATCTAGCCCATTATTTGAAAATATGACGCTCAGAGATAAAACAACCCAACCCACAAAATTGATTCATGTAGTTGACGCCACTGTACCAAAAAAATATATAAATTTTCAAACTTAGAACTAAAATGTATAATAAACGCGCACTATACATGCATTTTGGAAACGTTTCTTCACGTCTAGGTAAAAATTTAATGTGTTCAACAACTAGAGATAAACAAGAATTTGGGAACAACCGCAAAAACATAAAACTAAAGATAAATCGTGTTTTACGGATAAAAAAGAGCGAGAGAGAGCACGAGGAAAAAGGAAGATTAATCCATTAGTAGATCCTCCTATACCTCCCGAATACCGACAAGCAGATTATTAATTTAAACTAATTACTTCGTTAGTAAATAATTTATGTGCAACAACGTCGCAGTTTATCACTAATGCATGAGCATCATCCGGTCTGCTGTGGCACAGCGTGAGAGCTTTGGTAGGAAGATCGCGTTCCCTGGTAACCTGACAGGTAACATCTGGAATAAGTTCAACTTTCCACCAATTCGCAGGAGGGAAGTTTAGAATGAAAGTAGAAAGAGTTTCCTTCCCCTTCAGGGAAAATAAATTTTAATACATCCCTATAACGAGCAAATGGCTTAGTTGAATGTGATCGATAAATTATGGGAAATGAGCAATTTTCGGTAGAATTAAGGATGGTAATTTTCCGCGTTGACGACGTTGGGAGGGAAGATCAGCTTCGGTTGTAGAACGATGGATTTCTTTCAGTAAGTGTTTCTTAAAGGAAGTGCTGATATGGATTAGGAGTTTCGACACAGAAAGAAATTGCATGATTATTTATCGAAGCATCTTCTGAAATTATGGTTAAGAGATTTAATAATTCAACTTTTTTTTACCCTTTAGCTCAGGAAGAGAAAATTCCAGAAAGAAAGAAGGAAAATAAGAAAAATGATTAATTATTTTAAGGTAATTAAAGTGAAAAACAATAGGTGTAGTTTGGAAATATAACATAACATTTTTTCCCCATCTAAAAAAATATATATATCAGTGGGGGAAAAAAAATGGATGCTGTAAGATTTCTCTCCACTCAGCTGCTAACACATGACCAAATCTACGGCTTATTTCGTTGGGTAGGTTGGGTTGTTTTACCTCTGAGCGGCACTTTTTTTTGCACACCATGGGCTAAATGGCCAGGTCCCGTGGACCCCGAAGGCTCAGAGAAGGTTGGGGGAGGGGACCCACTGGAACAGCTGTTGGAAGACAGATGGTAGCCTCCCGTCAAGGCCATCCAGCGTGTTCTTTAACGTGCACAGGGTATGGCTCTCCCGCACACGGCGCCACGGCTTAACGTCCCATCCGACGGACGGCGGCCTTTCCAAGCCCATCGGTGTTCCCTACTGACCGTGGGCAGGGTGGGGAATTTTGCGGAGATAAATCTCAACGCTGAACCAGCTGGGACTCGAACCTGGGAACTACAGATTACGAGCCTGGCGCGCTACCGACTGAGCCACCCCCGCCCCTCGTTGGGTAGACCTCACAAGTGATAGATTCTAACAAGGTCTTCCTTTTCCCTAAATGGCCAGGGCACAAGGACTCCTAAGTCTCAGAGAAAGTTGGGGGATGGGAACCCATTGGAACAGCTATTGGGAGACGAATGATATCCTCCCCTCAAGGCCATCTAGCGTGTTCTTTAACGTGCACGGGGTATGGCTCTCCCGCACACGTGGCCACGGCTGAACGTGGCCATCTAGCTGACGCGACCTTTCCAAGCCCATCGGTGTCACTCCAATCCTCTCGCACCACCCTGTCGCAACAAGTATCCCTAAGCTATTGGTTTCCTGTTAGATTTCTTCCTGTCTTGCAGGGGCGGGGGTGGCTCAGTCGGTAGCGCGCCAGGCTCGTAATCTGTAGTTCCCAGGTTCGAGTCCCAGCTGGGTCAGCGTTGAGATTTATCTCCGCAAAATTCCCCGCCCTGCCCACGGTCAGTAGGGGACACCGATGGGCTTGGAAAGGCCGCCGTTCGTCGGATGGGACGTTAAGCCGTGGCCCCCTGTGCGGGAGAGTCATACCTTGTGCACGTTAAAGAACACGCTGGATGGCCTTGACGGGAGGCTACCATCTGTCTCCCAACAGCTGTTCCAGTGGGTCCCCTCCCCCAACCTTCTCTGAGCCTTCGGGGTCCTTGTGACCTGTCTATTTAGCCCATGGTGTGCAAAAAAGTGCCGCTCAGAGGTAAAACAACCCAACCCTGTCTTGCAGTTAGGATTCCCATAATTATGGACGGGGGTGGTAATCTGCAGTCTCCACATCATAAACTTTTATTTGATGCCTGATTCATAACTGAACCCTGGCGTTGTAAAGATATAATAGAATAACGATTTTCATATTTTCCCTTTTCAGGGCGAAGAAATCACGGAGGGGGGATGCAAATTTTTACAGAATCTGACTCTTCAGTTGGTCACTTTCATTTGGTACATAAATTGATGACATTGACGGGTTCAAAGGATATGTTGGAACAATCGCATTAACATGCAAACCAACTATGCTAGTGTTAAAAAAATCTGTCTTTAATGCCCTCTAGTAGGTGAAATTTGAACTAATGAATGACTGTGAAAGTATAAATAGTAATGATCCATTAGTTACCTATATAACAATAAAAGACTGCTTCATTCATCTCTTAAACAAAAAAGGACACATTCATTTAAAACAAAAGAGACTGCTTTATTCATCTCTTAAATAGAAAACAATCGCGCTACCGACTGAGCCACCCCCGCCCCTGCAATGAGACTGCTTCATTCATCTCTTAACCCTTTCACGACTAAGGGAAACATTTTTCCCATTTTAAAATTGGTGATTGTCGTATTTAATTATAACCTTATCTGCATTTTTTATACAGAATGTCAAAATAGAACGTATGCCGAACGCAATTACGTAAACGGGAACGTTTAGTCCATGTCCATCTTTGCAATAATGTTGCATCTGTGCAATGTCCATCTTTGCAATAATGTTGCATCTGTGCAATGTCCATCTTTGCTTCACAACCAAAAGAAATTGCTTCGCAGAATATCATAATTAGCACATCATTTTGTACAGTAATTTTATTTCATAATTTTGTATTATTTTAGTTAACATTTTGTTCTAATAAACTAATAAATAAAAGACATTGCATAATAAGCCTAACTATAATTTGTGTTACCTTTATAGTCCATTGGGAAAAATATTTCCCATAAAATTCCAAAAACACTACACATTTTTATGTATTTTTCTTATGATTTTTATTTATTTTACGTCTAAACAAACTAAAATAAACAGTTACATACTAATATTTACTCTTAGAAACCTTATGGTCCTGAAAGGGTTAAACAAAAAAGAGACTGCTTCATTCATCTCTTAAACAGAAAACAATGAGACTGCTTCATTCATCGCTTAAACAAAATAAAAAATAAGAGACTGCTTCATTCATCTATTAAAACAAAAAACAATAAGAGACTCATTCATCTCTTAAACAAAAAACAACGAGACTGCTTCATCCATCTCTCAAACAAAAAAACTGCGTTCTCCATGAATAGACAGATTGCGATATGGGTTTGAGTTTTTTCATTTTTATAGGGTATTCTTAAGTCTATTGGGAGATTCTAAAAATACGAATCGTGATATTTCATTATTACCTATCCATTTTGAAAACAATATTTAAAATTTCTTTAAAATAAAAAAGTTGAATATCTACAGAATGACGGACAGACAGCCAACAAAGTGAAAACGTTAATTTTTTTAAAAAATGAGATAAAAAAATATTTAAATAGCCTATTAATGATGAAATCGTCAACTGGTATCCATGATAAAAATGCTTAATACTTGACCTCTGCGTGTATTACAGTTCTTTGTAATAAGTATCATAAACTGTTTTGGAATAAAGATTATTATTACACACTAATTCTAGAAAGCGTGTTTAAAGCTTTAAAAACTATCTCTTAATATATTCGAAAAATCCACACACAGAAAGCGCCTAATCTTTAAAGTGCTTTTACCCAGTCTGAATTCAGCTTCAAATATCCAAGATTTATAAGCCATCAGAATTTTTAAAAAATATTACAAAAGAAAAAAAAATGCTAAATGCGTTTGGGAAATTATGGTGTTTTTTTGTGTAAAGAGACGAATACATCTTGCTTTTCACATGCCTAAATAAAATCCCTTTAGTTTAGAGGCTGATCTGCGAAAATGGGAGGGAGAATGGGGAGAAATAACATTTTTCTCTTAAATACGCTCTCTAAAAATGCTTCTTCTTTGGTTTTGTCTCATTATCGACTGAAAAGAGATTATTAGTCTGAAAAAGCCTTTTTTTTTTTCCTCTCATATTTTTTCTTTCATAAGGACATGAGACAGAATCGAGTGTGAAGTACTCTAGGGAACTATTATCTGGGTCATAGGAAACTTCTCTCCCAGAAGCGTAGTGCTTGTTAGCGAAGAAAGTAGGGAAAATATCCTCAATAACTTTCCGAAGCGCTGACTCCAATAGGGAAAATAAAAAGGGAAAATTGTGTTGTTCTCAGATGGCAGCACATTCTACCGCAGGCAGTAAAAATTCCGTAGGAGTCAGATTGGGTAAAATTTCTCCTCCACAACTGTGTTGAAAATGAGAGGCAATAAGAAAAAGAGTATTTGCAAAAAACTCTTAACTTTCAATCCTTTGTTCCAGAGCGCCAGCAACTTCCAATGGCAAAAGTATTGTGGTATAGGGTAGAAATGTTTAGCATGTGGTGTGTGGATAGAAATGGTAATGTGAACTCCTTAGTTCCCTAAGGAGCTCACCCTGTTCCTTAGTTTCTACTGCTTATAAAGGGAGAGGAATAGGTTTCTATGTGTTTATGGGAGGGTAGGTTACTCCAGGCTCCTGTGAGTGTTGAAGGAAAGGTTCCTGTGTGTGTATGTTGAGGGGTAGGTTCCTGTGTGTGTTGAGGAAAATGTTCCTGTGTGTGTTGAGGAAAATGTTCCTGTGTGTATTGAGGGGTAGATTCTTGTATGTGTTAAGGGGGTAGGTACCTGTGTATGTTGAGGGAAAGATTCCTCTGTTTGTTGAAGGAAAGGCTCCTGTGTGTGTGTTGAGGAGTAGGTTCTTCTATGTGTTGAGGGGATAGGTGCTTGTGTATGTTGAGGGATAGGTTCTTGTACGTGTTGAAGGGATAGGCTCCTGTTGAGGGAAAGGTTCCTGTGTGTGTTGAGGGGTAGGTTCTGTGTGTATGTGTTGAGGGGTAGGTTCTTGTGTTTGTTGAGGGAAAGGTTCCTGTGTGTGTTGAGGGGTAGATTCTTGTATGTGTTGAGGGGAGAGGTTCCTGTGTATGTTGAGGGAAAGATTTCTCTGTTTGTTGAAGGAAAGGTTCCTGCGTGTGTGTTGAGGAGTAGGTTCTTCTATGTGTTGAGGGGATAGGTACTTGTGTATGTTGAGGGATAGGTTCTTGTACGTGTCGAAGAGATAGGCTCCTGTTGAGGGAATAGGTTCTGTGTGTGTTGAGGGGTAGGTTTCTGTGTTTGTTGAGGGAAAGGTTCCTGTGTGTGTTGAGGGGATAGGTTCCTGTGTATGTTGAGGGAAAGATTCCTCTGTTTGTTGAAGGAAAGGTTCCTGTGTGTGTGTGAGGAGGGTTCTTCTATGTGTTGAGGGGATAGGTACTTGTGTATGTTGAGGGATAGGTTCTTGTACGTGTTGAAGGGATAGGCTCCTGTTGAGGGAAAGGTTCCTGTGTGTGTTGAGGGGTAGGTTCTGTGTGTATGTATTGAGGGGTAGGTTCCTGTGTTTGTTGAGTGAAAGGTTCCTGTGTGTGTTGAGGGTAGGTTCTTGAATGTGTTGAGAGGATAGGTTCCTGTGTATGTTGAGGGAAAGATTCCTCTGTATGTTGAGGGTTAGGTTCCTATGTATGTTGAAGGAAAAGGGTATGTGGCAGGGAGGATAGCATATATTCGGTACAGAATGGATGGTGTGGCAGGGAAAGTGGGTTCCTCTGTGTGGGAGAGAAGGTAGATGCCTCTGTGTGTTGAGTGGTAGGTTCCTCTGTGTGTAGGGGGAGGGTAGTTTCCTCTACATTTGTGTGGGGGAGGGTAGTTTCCTCTACATTTGTGTGGGGGAGGGTAGTTTCCTCTACATTTGTGTGGGGGGAGGGTAGTTTCCTCTACGTTTGTGTGAGGGTAGTTTCCTCTACGTTTGTGTGAGGGTAGGTTCCTCTGTGGTTGTTTGAGGATAGATTCCTTTGTGTGTGTTGTATGTGTTGAGGAGTAGTTTCCTCTGGATATGTGTGGAGAGGTAGGTTTCTCTGGGTGTTTAGTGGTAGATTGCTGTGTGTGGGAGTAAGTTCCTCTGTGGATGGGGGGAAAGGGGTCGGTTTCTATGTGTATGTGTAGGTTCATTCCCAGTAAGAAAATCCCAAAAATTTAAACGACTATTTCAAACCTATTTATGATAGAAATACAAAATTTTTGTGGTAGGGTGTAAAAGATTTATATTGACAGCAGCGTTTTGTTCCCTTACCCCTAGGTGATGGAGCGGGCACTAAACACGATATGAATAGAAATCAAATACCTAGAAATGTAGCCAAAGACATCAAGTTTTGTCAGCTGTATCAGAGTTCGGTGTGACTTTCAGATGCAACACGACAATTATCACACCACTAAGACTGACAGTTCGATGTGACTTTCAAGTATAAAATGACAAATATCCTACCAATAACTAAAAGAGTGACAGTTCGATGTGACTTCCACACACAACACGACAGATATCCCACCAAAAACTCAGAGTTACAGTTCGATGTGATTTTCAAATGTAAAATGGCAAATATTATACGAAAAACTAAGAGCGACAGTTCGATGTGACTTTCAAGTGTAGAATGACAAACATTCTACCAATAACAAAAAGAATGACAGTTCGATGTGACTTTCACACGCAATATGAAAATTTTCCCACCAATAACTAAGAGTGACGGTTAGATGTAAATTTCAAGTGTGAAATGATAAATATTCTACCAATAACTAAAAGTGTGACAGATCGATGTGACTTTCAAGTGTAAAATGACAAATATTCTACCAATAATTTAAAGAATGACAGTTCGATGTGCCGAATTTAAACAAGATTATCAAGAAGGAAGAATATTTTTCCAAAAGAAAGGCGCTCATCCTCATTTCCATGGAGAAGAGAGCAGGTACAGTCGGTCAAAAAAGTATCCGAACACTATGGTTGATTACAGAATTCAGAAAAAATATCTGGCAACGATTTTTTTTAGAAATTAGTGATCTGGCAACCTTCGTGTCACGTGACACGTGACACGCAACCTTCGTGTCACGTGACACGAAGGTTGCCAGATCACTAATTTCTAAAAAAAATCGTTGCCAGATATTTTTTCTGAATTCTGTAATCAACCATAGTATTCGGATACTTTTTTGACCGACTGTACCTCAACCCACGTTTTCGAAATCGTTGGGTAAGACGAAAGGATCCGATATCATGGCCACCTCGATCCCCCGATTTGCCTTCATTAGTCTTTTCTTATGGGCTTGGCTTGCTTTACCTCTGAGTGGCACTTTTTGCACACAATGGGCTAAATGTCCAAGTAAAAATAACCTCGAGGGCTCAGAGAAGGTTAGGGAAAGGGGACCTACTGAACAGCTGCTATTGGCCACTTTACCTACCCAGTAATAGTGATATAATTAGTATGATGTTGAACCGCGCAGCAATGCATTCACTGCGGGGAAGGCCATCGTAGCTCTATAATGTCCTCCTGGGGGATAGAACGCCAAATAGCGTGAAGTATCTGTTCCATTTCAGCGACAGTGGTTGGCTCACCTGTAGTGTGTTGTTGGAGTTGTCGCCCCATCATTTCCCAGACGTGTTCAATAGGTGAAAGGTCCAGCGAGCGTGATGTCCGACTAATGGCACCCCACACCAAGACACCAGGTGTTGTAGCTGTGTGATGATGTTGCAAGCACTGGATGGTGTTCCTTTCACCTGGATGACGAAAAACACACTGTCTACCATTGTGCTGACCAAGACAAAAACGAGATTTGTCACTAAACACCACGGTACTGCACTCTTGTTCATTCCAGTTCTGTCTGAGGCAACACCACTGAAGACGTGTTTGTATGTGGGTAGTTGTGAGAGACAAATCAGTGCCGGACGATAGACTCGCAATGAAAACTGTAAAAGCCTGTTGTTTACCATTCGCCTGGTAGGTATTTGATGTCTTACCTGTTGCCATTCCTTTGTAGTTGTAGTCGCGAATCTGTCACACAATGCCATGCGTCGCAAATGGTGGTTCTGTCGCTCCGTGGTCATATGTCGTCTACCTGATCCTTGTCGGCGTATGCTGGATTCTTCTTGAATCCACTGGTGTCACATGTGTACGATGGTGCTGGGATTGCGGGCAACTAGGTTGGCCACATCTCTGTACGACAAACCAGCTTCTCTAAGACCGATGATTCTTCCACGCTCAATGTCTGTTAACTGTTCGAATGGTTGGGTTGTTTTACCTCTGAGCGGCACTTTTTTGCACACCATGGGCTAAATGGCCAGGTCACATGGACCCCAAAGGCTCAGAGAAGGTTGGGGGAGGGGACCCACTGGAACAGCTGTTGGGAGACAGATGGTAGTCTCCCGTCAAGGCCATCCAGCGTGTTCTTTAACGTGCACAGGGTATGGCTCTCCCGCACACGGGGTACAATGGACGTAAATTTTGCAATTAACGTCCCATACGACGGACGGCGGCCTTTCCAAGCCCATCGGTGTCCCTTACTGACCGTGGGCAGGGCGGGGAATTTCTCGGAGATAAATCTCAACGCTGACCCAGCTGGGACTCGAACCTGGGAACTACAGATTACGAGCCTGGCGCGCTATCGACTGAGCCACCCCCGCCCCTGTTCGAACGGCTATCGACATCTGCGTAAGGGCAGCTTTAGCGTTTTAGAACAATTTTCATCAACTTTTTGTCAACCAGGGAGCCTTTATCAGGTTTGGTTGCTTTCATCTGTTTTGGACTGTGCACACCTGTGACGTCAGCTCGCCCCTCTCCAATCGTTTCAATCGTCCTGAAAACCTAATCATTTCCATGTATTTCCCTATACTACCGCCTCCCTAAATTTCGTTGCATTTGCATAACTTCTTGCAAATTTTGCAATTTTTATATCCTGTAGTGTATAAATGAATTATAAGTTCTTTTTGGGTTGAATAGATATTGCTGAAATAATAGGACTCGCATTTTCAAAAAACCCCAATAGCTTTAATTATAAGATTTGACAGTTCCATCTCTAATGGTAAAATATGCAAAACATTCAACGAACATTACAAATGATCTACTTATTCCAAATATTTGAAATTGTAGTTGTAGATTGTGAGGTCAAAGATGATTACTTTAATATCGATGATTTGCCTAGGCATACTTCCCAAAAGAGTGAGAAAAAGCAACTTTTTTCTTTAAAGAGAAAAGTGGATTTTGTTTTTTTGTTTTTCACGTGTTAATAAAATATTCTATTCACCAGAAGCAATATGGTTATTGGTATAATTACAACTGTGTCTAAAGGGCGGGGGATGGCTCAGTCGGTAGCGTGCCAAGCTCGTGATCTGCATTTCCCATGGGGAGTCCCACCTGGGCGAGCGTCGAGATTTATCTCCGGAAAACTCCCTCTACATGGTCAGTAGGAGACACCAATGGGCTTGAATGGTCGCATTTCGTCGGATGGGACGTTAAGCCGTAGCCCAGTGTGCGGGAGAGGCAAAAACTACCCAACTGTGTCTACGTGTTTTACCCTCTATCACCAAACTCGGTGACTAATGGGATATTTGATAGTCAGGAAAAGGCTGTGGTCCATGGGAAGGAAATTTACCCTGGCCTCATTTGCTGAAGAGTCGTAAAGGAAGTTTACCCTGGCCTCATTTGCTGAAGAGTCGTAAAGGAAGTTTACCCTGGCCTCATTTGCTGAGGAGTCGTAAAGGAAGTTTACCCTGGCCTCATTTGCTGAAGAGTCGTAAAGGAACTCGAACCTGGGAACTACAGATTACGAGCCTGGCGCGCTACCGACTGAGCCACCCCCGCCCCAAACGTGCACAGGTTATGGCTCTCCCACACACTAGGCCATGGCTTAACGTCTCATAGGTGTCCCCTGCTGGTCAGGGCGGAGAGTTTTGCAGAGATAAATCTCAACGCAAGCGGGACTCGAATCTTGGAACTGCAGATTACGAGCCTGGCGTGCTACCGAATGAACCTACCACCTCCCCACACAACGGGGAATTAAGGAAGAAATATCAATGAGGGCAGTTGGGAATTCGGACTTGGGAATTTTATTACTGATTTTTGTTACTGATTGATTCAATCCTGTGCCCTGTAAAGTGTATCCTTTCCATATCATAAAATTTCGTTTGATATGTAACTCGGTACAATCTACTGCCAATTTCGTTACTTTTTTGTTGTTAAAGGAACCAACCAGTGATCCGCAACACTAAGAATAGAAATAACCAGTGAGTCATTTGCTAAGATAGAGTCGATAACTAACGCTCCAGGTAGGTCTGGGTTTCGGTCAATGGCCTCCGCAGGGAAGGGTTGGTTGTTTATTTCTGAGCAGCGCCTTTTTAACACAATGGGCTAAATGGCCAGGTCACAAGGACTCCAATGGCTCAGAGAAGGTTGTGGGAGGGGACCCACTGGACAGCTGTTAGGAGTTAGATGGTAGTCTCCTATCAAGAATAGAGATCAAGAATAGAGAATACGCTGAATGGTCATCAAGGCCATTCACCGTATTTTTTAAAGTGCATAGGGTATGGTTCTCCCACACACGGCTCCACGGCTTAACAACCCATGCAACGGACTGCGACCTTTCCAAGCCTATTGGTATCCCCTACTGATAGAGGGCAGGGCAAGGAGTTTTGCGGAGATAAATGTTAATGCTGTACCTCTGTTACTCGAACCTTGGAACTGTAGGTAGATTTCGATCCTAGCACTATCGGTTGAGCCCCCCCCCCCCCACAAGAAAGGGTAGTGGTGTTATAAACTTTCCTCCTATCTTCAATGACATAGTTTATAAGGCATTCCCCGAAATCAAACACTCCAGCCTGTCAACAGATGGTATTAAACCCAGACATTACTTCCCATTTAGAATTTTCGGAGAACGTCACTGGTTTAGGGTTGGTTGTTTTACCTCTGAGCGGCACTTTTTTGCACACCATGGGCTAAATGGCCAGGTCACATGGACCCCGAAAGCTCAGAGAAGGTTGGGGGAGGGGACCCACTGGAAGAGCTGTTGGAAGACAGATGGTAGCCTCCCGTCAAGGCCATCCAGCGTGTTCTTTAACGTGCACAGGGTATGGCTCTCCCGCACACGGGGCCACGGCTTAACGTCCCATCCGACGGACGGCGTCCTTTCCAAGCCCATCGATGTCCCCTACTGACCGTGGGCAGGGCGGGGAATTTTGCGGAGATAAATCTCAACGCTGACCCAGCTGGGACTCGAACCTGGGAACTACATATTACGAGCCTGGCGCGCTACCGACTGAGCCCCCCCCCCCCCCCACACACACACACTGGTTTAGGTAATGAAAAATTTACATAGTTCACAATTTTTAAAGTAGAGAAGGGCCAATGATTTATCTGAAACAACGTTCAAACTTTGAATAGAAAAAGAGCTCTTAGAAGACTGGAAATTTTTCTCTTTCGTTCAAAATATATCATCTCACGACATCTACACTACCATATGATTATCTTCTTTTTTAAGTTCTGTGAGAACAATTTCTGCTATCCATAACTTCCAAACTTCTTTTCCGACTCCTTTTTTTGTTAAAAAAAGGAGAGTGGAATTTTCCCAACGCAAACGAACCAGATAATCTAGAAACTTCATCTCTGCTCGTCCTGTTTCCCCATGCAACATAAAAACATTTACACGCCCACTGTCTTAATAGTCAGAGCTTGCTAACCGCTGTAGTAAGTAGGACTTTGTTTCTTTTTAAAATTCAAATATGGATTATAGCGGCAGACTGCTCTTCTGCATATCATCAGGAGAAGAGCCTAATGTTGGAAGTTTTGGCCAAAATTCTCTTTATCCCAGAGGTACGTAAGAAAAGACGAAAAGCCAAATGTCTTGTTTCTGTTGAGGAGCGATGTCGAAGAAGATGATAATTCTTCACACTCATGCATTATTTATTCATATATTACTATTTTTTTCTTATCAGAGCTTTAAAAAGTCTCACGGTGTTAAAAATAATAATTTAAAAGATAAGTTGATGGTGCAGTTGTATATTTACATAAGTACCTAATTCTAAAAAAAAATAATACATTTTCAATACGAGCAATGAAACCTTAAGGAATTGAATTCTAACATTTTAAAATACAGTTTTATTGTTTCTAAAAAGTAATATTATTACACATTCCAGGTTTATATATGTTCCTGTACATTGTATCTGTACTAATGGAAAAAAAGTTAGCCAATTTGATAGGTTTGAACTCGGCACTATTTTTTGACAGAGAATGAGCAGGTTACAGGATAACTGTGGTCTAACAGGAGGATAAAAGTTAGGTTGTTCTACCTCTAACTGGCACTTTTTGCACACAGTAGGCTAAATGATCAGGTCACAAGGACCCCGACGGCTCAGAGAGGGTTGGAGGGAGGGGACTAACTGGACAGCTGTTGGGAGGCAGATGGTAGCCTCCCGTCAAGGCCATACAGCTTGTTCTTTAAAGTGCACATGGTATGGTTCTCCCGCACATGGGTGCGAGAGATCCATACCATGTGCACGTTAAAGAACACGCTGGATTGTCTTGCTTAGGCCACTAGATGACCTTGCTAGATGGCCACTGCTTAGTGACAGACGGCGGCCTTTCCAAGCCCATCGGTGTCTCCTACTGACCGTGAGCAGTACGGGGAGGTTTGTTGGAGATAAATCTCAACGCTGATTCAGCTGGGACTCGAATGTGGGAACTGTAGATTACGAGCCTGGCGCGCTACCGACTGAGCCATCCAAGCCCCATAAGTTAAAGGAGACTACTGAATATCTATTAAGACAGTGCTCCTCAAAGTGGTAGTCCGTTGCCGGTTTTATCTGCGCATAATTCCTCGTCCTGCCCACAGTTAGTAGGGCACATCGATGGACTTGGATAGGCCGCCGTCCGTCATGAGACGTTAAGCCGTGGTCCAATGTGCGGGAGAACCATACCATGTGCACATTAAAGAACACGCTGGATGACCTTGACGGGAGGCTACCATCTATCTCCCAACAGCTCTCCAATGGATCCCCTCCCCCAACCTTCCCTGAGCCTTCGGGGTTCTTGTGACCTGATAATTGAGCCCATTGTGTGCAAAATAAGCTACTCAGAGGTAAAACAAATCAACCCAACCCGCGGACCAGTCCTGTCGGCAGAGAGCTGCCAGGAGAGAAAAATTATGTTTTCATAAACCTGACATTGGTATGCTTCGTGCGTTCCAACACTTTGTAGCTGGCTGCTGAAGAAGAATTGCTGATAAGTCGAAACTTTAACTTCACTTGCTTTCTTTCGAGTCAAAGAGAAAGCAGCATACCCTGAACTCGCTGAAATTTCTTTCAAACTTCTTCTCTCATTTCCCTTGACATAATAAATAAATAAATACCCCCTCAAGCAGCTGCTTGCCACAGAGGTCTGACAGGAGCCTGTCAGTTTATATGCCATAGTAGAAGGTCTGAGAGGATGGCAGAACCTCAGCAGAAAAACGACACAAACAGCCATGCCTTACCAGGGGCTCGAACCCAGGTCCCTTAGATCAGGAGCCAACATACCTCTGTGATATTGCTTTCTCAACCATGAGTGTCATTAATAGAACCCTGTCCGGATGCGGATATCAGGATTTAAAAGCTCTCGGCGGATAAACGATGAAGAGTAACGCTGATTTCTTTAAAACCGCAAATAAAAAAAAATGATGTCATCGCTGATAGAGGATAAAATCTCTATTTTAATAAGATCGGCAGGAACATGAGCAAACATTACTGCATCATTGATGGCTGACATGAGCGTACAATAATTACTTGAGATAATTGAAAAATAAACCTGATTTTGGAATTCAATGACGGTATTCATTATAAAAAGAAAAAAAAAATACATGAGGATAAAGCCACAGATTGAAAAAAAAATTACCTGAAAGAAAAGATTTTTTTCTGAGAAAGCATAATTTAAATTAAAAAAAATTACTGGAGTTGAAACTGAAATTAAAAATTCGACGCTATCTTAGATGAAAATTTTAGTAGTGGAGATCACGAAGTTTGCATAGTGAAGGAGAGTTATTGAGTAATAAAGAGTTGCGTTGTTTTATCTCTGAGTGGCAGTTTTTTTGCACACCATGGGCTAAATGGCCAGGTCACATGGACTCCGAAGGCTCAGAGAAGATTGGGGACCCACTGGAACAACTGTTGGGAGACAGATGGAACAGCTGTTGAGGGACAGATGGCTCCCGTCAAGGCCATCCAGCATGTTCTTTAGCGTGCACAGCGTATGGCTCTCCCGCACACTTGGCCCCGGCTTAACGTCCCCTCCGACGGACGGCGGCCTTTCCAAGCCCAGCGGTGTCCCCTACTGACCGTGGGCAGGGCGGAGTTTGAGTAATAGAAAGTATCTTCTTATAATCACTGATATCTTGAAAGAGCCAAATTATATTTAAGGAAATTTTTTTCTAACATTTAATAAGGCATGTTTTCACGAACTAAAGTTTTTTTGCTCCTTTTCCTTAACTGAATGTAAAATTTTGTTTTAATATATTCTTCTACATGTTCTTTTATAATCTAGGTTTATCTTTCAGGGATGTTTTTGAGTATACTTTTTTGGGAAAGACATTAAATTCTTTCCAAAAAGGAAATAATTTTTTTTCAATAAGGAAATAAAATAAAATTTCATTTTTGGACATAATTTGAATATGCGTTGTATATGTCTAATATGATTTTAAAATATTCATTGAAAAAAATATCTTTTTGTACAAATAATAAAGCTGCTTTACAATATATAAGCAGAACTACATTTTGACTTTTTTAAATTATGTTCTCCTCATAAGACAGCTTCATATATTGCAAAGAGTTCCGACTGCGAAATGATGGTCTGAGGTGAATATTTTAACTGTTTAGATACAATTTTTGCAGGGAAATTAAGGTTTTTAAGTTAGGTTGTTTTATTTTCTTAGGAAACTGAATTTCACACCTTTAACTACTTATACTTGATACCCTAGAAATGCCTCTCTCCAGAGAAATTTTAAGAATATATATATATATTTTCACTATTGGAAAAGCAATAAATGTCACTATTCATTTTTAAAAAGTTTAAAATTAACTATAGATAACATAGGTAAAGATTTATTTATGGTCTACTGATTGTTTTTCCTTGAACAGAGAAATCTGCAAAGCATTACTTGCTCTTGTTTTTTAATCATGAACATCCTTATTATCCTAATTCTAAGATTATCCTAAGATTATAGTATGGCATGGCATCCGTGGTTTGACGGCTTATTAGATCCTGTTTTCTTTGATAATAACTTACAGGAGGTATAGTCGCTCAAAAAAGTATCTTAACACGATGGTTGATTACAAAATTCAGAAAAAATATTTGCCAACGTTTTTTTAGAAATTAGTAATCTGGCAACCTTCGTGTACGTACATGAATGTTGCCAGATCACTAATTTCTAAAAAAATCGTTGCCAGATATTTTTTCTGAAATTTGTAATAAACCATAGTGTTTGGATACTTTTTTGAGCGACTGTACCATCTCTGAAAAAGAGATGGACTCCATCCTTTCAGTCCATCTTTCAGAGATGGATGGATTCCATCTGTAAAAAATTATTTATTGAAAGGATGGATTCCATCTCTAAAAATCATTATATCATTGACTCTTAACATCATTCATTTACTGAATGGATGACTGGAATTATTACTGAATGGATGAACGGATGACCATACTGAAAGGATGGATTCCATCTCTAAAAATACTTTACTGAACAGATGGATTCCATTTCTAAAAATTATTTATTGAACGGATGGATTCCATCTGCAAAAAACCATTTACTGAATAGATGGATTCCATCTCTAAAAATTGTTTAGTGAACGGATGGATCCCATTTCTAAAAATTATTTACTGAACAGATGGATTCCACCTCTAAAAATCATTTACTGAACGGTTAGATTCCATCTCCAAAAATAATTTGCTGAACGGATAGATTTCATCTCTAAAAATCATTTACTGAACGGATACATTCCATCTCCAAAAAATAATTTGCTGAACGGATGATTCCATCTCTAAAAATCATTTGCTGAACGGATAGATTCATCTCTAAAATCATTTACTGAACGGATAGATTCCATCTCTAAAATCATTTACTGAATGGATGGATTCCATCTCTAAAAATCATTTACTGAACGGATAGATTCCATCTCTAAAAATCATTTACTGAATGGATGAATTCCATTTCTAAAATTCTTTCCATCTCCAAAAAATCATTAGTGAACTGTTGGATTCCATCTCTAAAAATCATTTACTGAACGGATGGATTCCATCTCTAAAAATTATTTATCCAAGTGCATTGATTATATATATCTCTGAAATATCTATCAAATAAATGGTTTCCAACTCTGAAAACCCATCTGTCCAAATGGATTCCATCTTTAAAAATTCATCAGTCAAAAGTGAATGTATTTCACTTTTGAACAATAATCTCTTTAATATGTCTCTGAAAAATCATCTATTAAAATCGATGGATTCGATCTCTGTAAAATCGTCTACATTCCGAAGAGATAAAAATTTCCTAAGAATTTGGCTTCAGATAAAAGGACAGTGCGAATCCCAGAGAAGAAATGGGTGTCCCTTTTCTGATGTCTCTACTGAGATTCCATCTTGACAGATCTTCTCTATATGGCGCAATATATACTCTGCTCTTTCCAGAACTTCAAAACAAGCTATTGCTTTAAGAGCAATTTTTTTACGTCGAAACAACCAAGCTTTCTTCTTTAACAAGATTAATAAATAATTATGCTGACACAGCAAAAGAGAAAAATATGTTTCTCTAGATTCAGGGGAAAAAAAAAGAGAATTGCACTCATTACTCATCATTAAAGCAAGGGAAATATTGATCCATTCATTAGGGTGATTATTTCAGCTTTGGGATCAGCAATGATAATTAAATAATATTCTTCCATTTCGGTCATGAGAAATTTATGAGTTTTGAAATACCACTTTGTGAACTCAAAGGCATACTTAAAGGTATTTAAGTGTCCCTTGATAGGAACCTTGTAAACTGATCGATCATTAACGAGGGAGAAGTATCATAAGCAAACTTAAACCCTTAATTAAGGCACCTAAAGTGGTTCTTTTCCTAGCTTCCAAATGATGTCTTTGTATTAGGAAGTTGATATTAATGTGATGAACTCGAAGAGCCAGTTTTAGCGCTGCATTAAATCAGGAAAGAAGCGATCGCTAAATTAGTTTCGGAATTTTACTGTCAAATTTTTAAGAATTTCACTGGAAAATATATCAGAACTGCAACGTTACAGAAGCTTTCTTGTACTCGTTGGGTTGTTTTACCTCTGAGCGGCACTTTTTTGCACACCATGGGCTAAATGGCCAGGTCACATGGACCCCGAAGGCTCAGAGAAGGTTGGGAGAGGGGACCCCTGGAACAGCTGTTGGGAGACAGATGGTAGCCTCCCGTCAAGGCCATCCAGCGTGTTCTTTAACGTGCACAGGGTATGGCTCTCCTGCACACGGGGCCACGGCTAAACGTCCCATCCGACGGACGGCGGTCTTTCCAAGCCCGTCGGTGTCCCCTACTCACCGTGGGCAGGGAATTTTGCGGAGATAAATCTCAACGCTGACCCAGCTGGGACTCGAACCTGGGAACTACAGATTACGAGCCTGGCGTGCTCCCGACTGAGCCACCCCCGCCCCATCTTGTACTGCTAAATTATTAATCAACGAAAAAAACAGGTTGACACTTAAATTTTTGAAAATTTATTGATTTACATTCATACATACGAAACCCTCAAGCAGCCATGGGCTACGAAGGTCAAACCATATTGTATAATTTAGTTCTCCAAACACGTCTGTCCTGAACTACAGTTGTTGCTTTGGCCAGTGTAGACCAGTCTAATACTATCCTGTTTGACATTGTCTGTCCACCGCATCCGAGCTGTCCCTTTTTCCAGGCCTTTACGTACAGTCGCTCAAAAAAATTATCCGAACACTAGGGTTGATTACAAAATTCAGAAAAAATATCTGGCAACGATTTTTTTAGAAATTAGTGATCTGGTAACCTTCGTGTCACGTGACACGAAGGTTGCCAGATCACTAATTTCTAAAAAAAAATCGTTGCCAGATATTTTTTGTGAATTCTGTAATCAACCCTAGTGTTCGGATACTTTTTTGAACGACTGTAGATGGTCATATTATTTTGATACTAGATCGTGTGGGCTCACTCACGAAAATATTGAGCGTGTGCAGTTACCGTTCACAGCAAACTGGAGCGTGTGTAGTAACTGCACACGCTCCAGTTTGCTGTGAACGGTAACTGGAGCGTGTACAGTTGCCTTACACACTCCAGATATTTTTCCTGAATTCTGTAATCACGTTACACGGAGGTTGCCAGATCACTAATTTCTAAAAGAAATCGTTGCCAGATATTTTTTCTGAATTCTGTAATCAACCATAGTGTTCGGATACTTTTTGAGCGACTGTAGGTGGTCATATTATTTTGATACTAGATCGTGTGGGCTCACTCACGGAAATATTGAGCGTGTGCAGTTACCGTTCACAGCAAACTGAAGCGTGTGCAGTAACTGCACACGCTCCAGTTTGCTGTGAACGGTAACTGGAGCGTGTACAGTTGCTGTACACGCTCCAGATATTTTTCCTGAATTCTGTAATCACGTGACACGAAGGTTGCCAGATCACTAATTTCTAAAAAAATCGTTGCCAGATATTTTTTCTGAATTTTGTAATCAACCGTAGGGTTCGGATGCTTTTTTGAGCGACAGTACATTGTTTAGAACCCTATTCGTTACAGTTACACGTACTACCAACATGGCCAAACTAATGTAGTCTCTCAACACTAAATTTACTCGCCACCTCTCACTTAAACTCTAAATACAAAAATTTCATTAAAATTTATACTGATGGTTCCTTTTGTGAACTTACAAAATTTACATCTGGTGCATTTTTTTGTCCCCATTTTAATAAAAGAGATACATTTAAAATTATTAATAAATCACCCATAATTTTAGCGGAAGCAACTGCAATTTTATTTGCTATCAAGTGGGCACTCCAATTTATTTATTTATTTATTTATTCAACGTTACTCTGTTATGGGAGATCCTTCTACAGACTTTCCCAATTAGAAAATTTGAAACTCCTCTCCTTTCTTTCAATCCCTTTCAAAATAGATAATTAATATAAGAAATTTTTTTTTCTTTTCTATATATTTTGTCTTCTTTATTTGGAAGGGGATTTTCCCCCATTTTTTATACAATTTATATTTTTTGCTTTTTTTTGTAATAATTTTTTCTTTTTTTCAATTTTTTCCACTTTTTCTTTTTGTGCTCTTTTTTTTATCTCCAATTTAATAACTCATACATTGTTATACTCTCAAAATGTAAATCAGCCATCAATTTAATGAATCAAAATTTATACAAATCCAAATACCCAATATTTACAAGTGACTCTTTAATATTAATTCATAATCATATATCCCCCCAAAAAAATATATATACACTTTCAAGGGATACCCTCCCATACTGGAATAAATGGTAATGAACATGCAGATAAATTAGCTAAAGATGCATTAAAAAATCAAACTTTCAAAAAATCAAACTTTCCCCATTTCATTTACCTTCACAAACAGGTTGTTTGGGTTGTTTTACCTCTGAGCGGCACTTTTTTTGCACACCATGGGCTAAATGGCCAGGTCTCAAGGACCCCGAAGGCTCAGAGAAGGTTGGGGGAGGGGACCACTGGAACAGCTGTTGGGAGACAGATGGTAGCCTCCCGTCAAGGCCATCCAACGTGTTCTTTAACGTGCACAGGGTATGGCTCTCCCGCACACGGGGCCACGGCTTAACGTCCCATCCGACGGACGGCGGCCTTTCCAAGCCCATCGGTGTCCCCTACTGACCGTGGGCAGGGCGGGGAATTTTGTGGAGATAAATCTCAACGCTGACCCAGCTGGGACTCGAACCTGGGAACTACAGATTACGAGCCTGGCGCGCTACCGACTGAGCCACCCCCGCCCCTGTTCACAAACAGGAAAACAAAAAAATTAATGCAAACAGAACTACAAACTTATTATTCTACACAGGCAATAAATTCTCATAGATTTAACATATCAAATCAGATACAAAAACATAACGACTATGGCTTAAACAAAAAAGAAATTAACCTTATTATTAAAATCAAAACTAATTATGCTTACACAAACACAACTTTATACAAATTTAAAAGAAAAATTTCCCCAAATTGTGATTACTGTAATGTTCCACATACAATAGCCCATGTCATTTTTGATTGTCCACATTTTCAAACACAAAGAATAAAATATTGCAATAAACTAAAAAAATACACATAACAAACTAGACTTTTAAATCAATATTATATAATGAAAATAAAAATAAATAAATATAAACTGATACAAATTTATTATTTCTCTTTTTAAAGATTGCTCCCTTTTAGACACCCTATAACTATCCCTTTTTGCAACCATTCTTACAACGTAAACAACATGAAGAAAATATCCACATTAATGCAAATTCAAACACCTCCAACATGAAGATCTCATCACAATTTTTCTTTTATTTTTCATTGTAAAATCATGAAGAGTTATAACATCTTAACTGAAATATTATACTTATAATTTTTTCTCCATTTTTCAATTTTTCTTTTAAATAAAACACGCAGAAAATGCTTTCTGGATGAGTCAAGACTCAATCTTGAACGAGTTTTGGAATTTCCAAATTTGTGGGAAGTTAAACAAACAAATTCTCTCTTTGCATAGTATGCTGCTCAAAGGAGGTTGTGGACTCCTTCTCCTAACCTCACAAAATCAAACACCTAATGCTCAAGTTGCTTCGTAAACATCTAGAATCAAGTTTCTTATTACCTTGCTTACAAACGGTCCACATTTCATTACCATAACTAACTACAGAGAGGAGAAAGCTATTGTATAGCCTTATTTTAGTTGTTTAGGTGCATACGGGGCGGGGGTGGCTCAGTCGGTAGCGCGCCAGGCTCGTAATCTGTAGTTCCCAGGTTGGAGTCCCAGCTGGGTCAGCGTTGAGATTTATCTCCGCAAAAATTCCCCGTCCTGCCCACGGTCAGTAGGGGACACCGATGGGCTCGGAAAGGCCGCCGTCCGTCGGATGGGACGTTAAGCCGTGGCCCCGTGTGCGGGAGAGCCATACCCTGTGCACGTTAAAGAACACGCTGGATGGCCTTGACGGGAGACTACCATCTGTCTCCCAACAGCTGTTCCAGTGGGTCCCCTCCCCCAACCTTCTCTGAGCTTCGGGGTCCTTGTGACCTGGCCATTTAGCCCATGGTGTGCAAAAAAGTGCCGCTCAGAGGTAAAACAACCCAACCTGTCGCAAGTTTCTGTATGTCTGCGTTGCTGTCGCAAGTATAGCTCCCTCGAAAATTAAGTTGAGACATTGGTTCAAGAGTAAAAGCATTCAATATAATTGACACAACATATCCTGACCAATTTATATTACTTTAATTTTTCACTCTGTTTATCATCAAACTTACTCTGCTAGCAGTCTTATCAACAGCTCTGAATGAAAGGGCTCACCTCATCAACAACATTTGCCAAAAGGTTCAAATCATCGGCATAGTCTAAATCAGAATTTCTAAAATCTCTAAATCGTTTGAGGTCAAAATCTTCCCCTTACCAAATATTCCGTACAATGTAATTAATAAGAAACTAAATAGAAACGGTGCCACCTTTAGTCAAACTCCAGTAGAAATGCTAAAAAAATTTACCAACTCTCACACAAAACACGATGTTAGAGTATTTGTCAGGTATGTATACTTGTACTTATTAGTGTACTAAATAGAAACGGTGCCACCTTTAGTCAAACTCCAGTAGAAATGCTAAAAAAATTTAAGAAATCTCACACAAAACACGATGTTAGAGTATTTGTCAGGTATGTATACTTGTACTTATTAGTGTACATACCAAGTATGTCAGGGGCGGGGATGGCTCAGTAGGAAGCGCGCCAGGCTCGTAATCTGCAGTTCACAGATTCGAGTCCCAGCTAGGTCAGCGTTGAGATTTGTCTCTGCAAAACTCTCCGCTGTGCCCACGGCCAGTAGGGGACACAGATGGGCTTGGAAATGCTGTCGTTCGTCGGATGGGACGTTAAACCGTGCCCCCGTGTGCGGGAGAGCCACACCTATGCGCACGTTAAAGAACACGCTGGATGGTCTTGAAGCTGTTCCAGTGGGTAAACCTTCTCTGACCCCCCCCCCCAACCGTTCCCCAACCTTCTCTGAGCCTGTGGGGTCCTTGTGACCATGATTTAGCCCATGATGCGCAAAACAATTGCCGCTCAAAGGTAAAACAACCCAGGTATGGTACAGGATCTCACGTCCTGCCTATACTCCAATAATGCACAACTACCTAAAAATAAAATACAAAATGTATAGTTCATTATTGAAAGCACAAAAAAATCCTAATGTTCGTAAGAATACATTGAAAAGCTAGAAGATCAAGAAATATATATCTTATTATAGAAGCAAAAATTATTAAACTTCTTTATATTTCAGACAGCTTTCAAGAATTTTTTTAAACACTTGTAAGGCATGGACGTTTGTGTTGTTTTCTGCTGAAGTCCTGCCATCCTCTCAGATCTATTGTGGCATACAAACTGACAGACTCCTGTCAGACCTCTCCGCAAAAATTCCCCGCCCTGCCCACAGTCAGTAGGGGACACCGATGGGCTTGGAAAGGCCGCCGTCCGTCGGATGGGACGTTAAGCCGTGGCCCCGTGTGTGGGAGAGCCATACCCTGTGCACGTTAAAGAACACGCTGGATGGCCTTGACGGGAGGCTACCATCTGTCTCCCAACAGCTGTTCCAGTGGGTCCCCTCCCCCAACCTTCTCTGAGCCTTCGGGGTTCATGTGACCTGGCCATTTAGCCCATGGTGTACAAAAAAGTGCCGCTCAGAGGTAAAACAACCCAACTCAACCTGTCAGACCTCTGTGGCAAGCAGCTGCTTGAGGGGGTATTTATTATTATTTTATTTAAAACGGAAGGAGAAATTTAATAATTTATGGATATCTAGTGTCCTGCCTCTACCCCTTTTGTGGGACGGGGGTGGCTCAGTCGGTAGCGCTCCAGGCTCGTAACCTGCAGTTCCCATGTTCGAGTTCCAGCTGGTCAAGCGTTGAGATTTATCTCAGTAAAAATCTCGCCCTGGCCTCGGTCTATATGGACATCGATGAACTTGGAAAAGCAGCCGTACGTCGGATTGGACGTTATAAGCCGTGGCCTCATGTGAGGTTTTCAATAATATTCGTTTAGCATTCAAATAATTACTAAAGCTGGAATATTTTACATCAGTAATGCGTCGTAAGTATATTTACTTCAGAAATTAATTAAAACTGAAATAATAACTATTCAAATGATTTATTGACAAAAATATATATTTTTGAAGTTTGCTTAATGATTATTTCGATACTAGGCGATGACGAATAATAATTTTTATGAAACGAATTCATTGTTATATATTCCAGCTTCTTTGGGGCAGGGTGGCTCAGTCAGTAGCGCACCAGACTCTTAATCTCTAGTTCCCAGGTTCGAGTCCAGCTGGGTCAGCGTTGAGATTTATCTCCATAAAATTCCCTGCCCACGGTCAGTAGGGGACACCAATGGGCTTGGAAAGATCGCCGTCCGTCGGATGGGACGTTAAGCCGTGTTCTCGTGTGTGGGAGAGCCATACCCTGTGTACGTTAAAGAACACTCTGGATGGCCTTGACGGGAGGCTACCATCTGTTTTCCAACATCTGTTCCAGTGGGTCTCCTCCCCCAACCTTCTCTGAGCCTTCGAGGTCCTTGTGACCTGGCCATTTAGCCCATGGTGTGCAAAAAAGTGCCGCTCAGAGGTAAAATAACCCAATCCAAATTCCACTTCTATAACTCTTTAAATATCGAACGAATATTGTTGAAAATCCAGATTTAAATAATCAGTTATGATCTTTAATTTATCTTCAATCGGATTTTTAGATCAAATGCATATTTTAGAAGTTATATTCCCATTGACATAACATGGGAAGTGTCTAACATTTTGGTAGGGTAGCGTATGTAATCGTTCAAACATGTACTCTCTGTAACGAAGCATACAATAAACTACGGAGCCAGCGTAACACGACGGATAAGTATGCTGCAGCGAATTCAATTCGGAATACACGGAGCAGCATTTCTAATGTAGCCCTCTGTCATCATTACCGCATCGCCAGGAGTCTCCTGGCTCCATCAGATGAAATGGGATGGATTGTAAAGGGAGTAAAATGCTACAGAGGTCAGGATGCCATCAAACAAGTCTCGAGTTGTCAAAGGCTTCCGCAAACATCTCTGGATTTGCACTCGCTGCTCACATGGATGGCTCGAGGAGACAATTCCGGACATCATTCCATCGGCACGTGACTGTTTCCTACTGGCGCTTTCCCCCATTAGTCAGTGGAGCACGTGCTGTTCCCAGTGCGCGCACATCGCATCAGTGCAACAGTAATTTGTGCTTAAGTTGTAAACAAATTATGTGCCGTAGAGATTCGTTCCCTCTGTCTAGGGAAGTTCTGAAATCATTTAGGTATAGAGCAAGCTAGAGAGAGAGAGGAAGTAATTTAAATTCCTAAATAGTTTTGAACGATTTTCATGCGCGAAAATGTTTTAAAACTATGCTTCCAGTCCAGGGACGTATTCTGCATTTGTTGATGTGAGTTGTTTTACTTTTTAGTAAACTTTTCTGGCACACTGGGCTGAATGGCCAGGTCGTAAGAACCCCAATACATCAGAAAAGGTTGGAGGGAGGGGACCCTGTAGGTGACAAAAGGAAGCATCCTGTCAAGGCCATCCTCCAGCGTATTCTTTAAAGTGTACAGGGTATGGCTCTCCAGAACTCGGGACTGGGGCGGGGGTGGCTCAGTCGATAGCGCGCCAGACTCGTAATCTGTAGTTCCCAGGTTCGAGTCCCAGCTGGGTCAGCGTTGAGAATTATCTCCGCAAAATTCCCCGCCCTGCCCACGGTCAGTAGGGGACACCGATGGGCTTGGAAAGACCGCCGTCCGTCGGATGAGACGTTAAGGCGTGACCCCGTGTGCGGGAGAGCCATACCCTGTGCACGTTAAAGAACACGCTGGATGGCCTTGACGGGAGGCTACCATCTGTCTCCCAACGGCTGTTCCAGTGGGTCCCCTCCCCCAACCTTCTCTGAGCCTTCGGGGTCCATGTGACCTGGCCATTTAGCCCAAGGTGTGCAAAAAAGTGCCGCTCAGAGGTAAAACAACCCAACCCAACTCGGGACCACGGTTTAACGTCCCATCCAAAGGATGGTGATCTTTCCAAGCCTGGATGGAAATTATCCTAAAACATTCTGAAAATTATTCTAACCCCCCCCCCATTCAGCCCTCTTCCTCACCGAAGGCAGGGTGCGGTATAGCGGAGATGATCCTCAATGCTAAAGATTATGACCCTCGCGCATTACTCACTGTGCCTATCTCCCCCCCCCCCCCCAGCCCTAACTTCGAAGGAAGGCGCAACCCAATTTAATACTCAAGCTCTCGTGTTTAACATAACAGAAACAATGTAAAACTAGAAGAACAATATATTTCCCGTGGCGAATGCAGAACGCTCGTTTTCAAAGAGAATGAAGTTATTCATTTTGCGTTTTAGCACCCTCTAACGGTAGAAATTAAAACTACTGGCAGATTCAAAGAATACTAATCCTAATTTTTTCAATCTGATTTTCTTAAATTTCTAATCTAATCCTGATCAAAATTTAATACCAATAAGAAATTTTTATTTTAGTCCCAGATAGGTTTGAAATTTCATGTTGAGAAATTCAATAAAGCAATCTTCCATGAAAACTCCCAACAGCAGTCGAGTTGGGTCCACAGTCCCAGATCTTTTCTGAGACTTGGGGTCCTTGTGACCTGGCCATTTAGCCCATTGTATGCTAAAAAAGTGCCGCTCAGAGGTAAAACAGCACAACACAAACTCCTGTTTCTCATACAGCATCATAGGACCCTGTAGGTGACAAAAGGAAGCATCCTGTCAAGGCCATCCTCCAGCGTATTCTTTAAAGTGTACAGGGTATGGCTCTCCAGAACTCGGGACTGGGGCGGGGGTGACTCAGTCGGTAGCGCGCCAGGCTCGTAATCTGTAGTTCCCAGGTTCGAGTCCCAGCTGGGTCAGCGTTGAGATTTATCTCCGCAAAATTCCCCGCCCTGCCCACGGTCAGTAGGGGACACCGATGGGCTTGGAAAGGCCGCCGTCCGTCGGATGGGACATTAAGCCGTGGCTCCGTGTGCGGGAGAGCCACACCCTGTGCACGTTAAAGAACACGCTGGATGGCCTTGACGGGAGGCTACCATCTGTCTCCCAACAGCTGTCCCAGTGGGTCCCCTCTCCCAACCTTCTCTGAGCCTTCGGGATCCTTGTGACCTGGCCATTTAGCCCATGGTGTGCAAAAAAGTGCCGCTCAGAGGTAAAACAACACAACCCAACACATGCAGCATCATCGTGAAATCGTTTCTTGCGAAAAAACAATAAAAATAAACTACATAAAGTAAAAATACAATCAACACGCAAAACTTGCAAGGCGTATGTCTTTTCCTTTATACATATTGTTTGCAATAACAAGGAAGGAATCTTGACGCATTTTTCTTGCACCTGGCATATTCTCAGTTATTTCTTTTACGGTTTTGAGAAACCCTAAAACAAATCTTTTCTTTATTTCACTTTGCGAGGACCATAACTTCCCTCGACACAGCTATAACAACCACCTGGAGACACATTAAGCATAGGTTAGACTGCCTGTAGGCGGATCTGTGTACCAAACATGCGTTGCCTGCTGCGAACACTCCCGATAGCAATGGCAGATCATTATTGGCTGGAGGCAGGCAGGTTCTGTTTTCGCTGAACTCTCGATGATTACTCTATAGACTCATATTGATGTTTGCACAGAACCAGGTGTATAGGGACGAGATTTGTGTAAATGGAAATCCGTGACTGTTATGATGCGCTAGTAAATACAATGTAGTTCTGAATGTCAGGGATTGACGCTTATGTTCACAACACTGAATTACTAATTTTGTAAGTATATGAGATTTGGATCTTAGTAATTAAACCAATGATTAAATTTATACGAAATATAATCCAGAATGTGAAGGTGATTACGAAATGTTCCAAGCGCTTTTGGGGGCGGGGTTGGTTCAGTCGGTAACGCACCAGGCTCGTAATCTGTAGTTCCCAGGTTCGAGTCCCAGCTGGGTCAGCGTTGAGATTTATCTCCGCAAAATTCCCCGCCCTGCCCACGGTCAGTAGGGGACACCGATGGGCTTGGAAAGGCCGCCGTCCGTCGGATGGGACGTTAAGCCGTGGCCCCGTGTGCAGGAGAGCCATACCCTGTGCACGTTAAAGAACACGTTGGATGGCCTTGACGGGAGGCTACCATCTGTGGTAGCCTCCCGTCAAGTGGGTCCAGTGGGTCCCCTCCCCCAATTTTCTCTGAGCCTTCGGGGTCCTTGTGGCCTGGCCATTTAGCCCATGGTGTGCAAAAAAGTGACGCTCAGAGGTAAAACAACCCAAGCGCTTTTGAGAAGTTTAAGAGAGACTGAATTTTATGGGGGTTAAGAGTTGGAACTCTATGTGGATTTAGAGTTCAAACAATTCAAATTTTATTATACGCCAGAGGCAGTTTAATAGTAAATATGTAGTAATTGTTAAAATAATAAATATAAGATTGGCATCTATGAGGCCATCAATCCACGTTGTGGAGGGAGTTGGCTTAATCTCTAGCATGTCAGGATCGTAGGTTGGGTTTGGTTGTTTTAACTCTGAGCGGCACTTTTTTGAACACCATGGGCTAAATGGCCAGGTCACATGGACCCCGATGGCTCAGAGAAGGTTGGGGGAGGGGACCCACTGGAACAGCTGTTGAAAGACAGATGGTAGCCTCCCGTCAACGCCATCCAGCGTGTTCTTTAACGTGCACAGGGTATGGCTCTCCCAAACACGGAACCACGGCTTAACGTCCCATCCGACGGACGGCGGCCTTTCCAAGCCCATCGGTCTCCCCTACTGACCGTGGGCAGGGCGGGGAATTTTTGCAGAAATAAGTCTCAACGCTGACCCAGCTGGGACTCGAACCTGGGAACTACAGATTACGAGCCTGGCGCGCTACTGACTGAGCCACCCCCGCCCCCAGGATCGTAGTCTATCAGGTTCGAGTCCCACATGGGTCAGCATTGAGCCCAGCGTTCGGTCAGTAGGAGACACCGATGGGCTTGGAAAGGCCGCCGTCCGTCGGATAGGAGTGTAGTCGTGGCCCGTATGCGGTAGAAGCGTACACCGTGTGATCGTTAAAGGACACAGTAGGTGGCTTTGATGGGAGGCTACCATATGTCTCCTAACAGCTGTCCAGATCGCCTCCCCCAACGCTCTCTGAGCTCTTTGTAGCCCATTGTGTGCAAAAAAAGATCGCTCAGTGATAAAGCAACCCAATCCAGAAAAGTATCATAAAGGTTCAAACCTCTACCACTCCTTGAGCTGCATGAGAAAAAAAAATGCATGCGAACAATTCAGTAATAATGTATCACAGGAAAATATACTGTGGATAAGTAACATTTGAAATAATTAGCTGAAAAATTACTTGCTCTGAAATCCTTCCTTAATAGAAATCGCTAGAAATGTTTTTGTCTATATTTCGTTTATGAGACTTACGGATGGGAATTAAGAAAGCTGGCTAGCTAGTTATACACAGGCAGGGGCGGGGGTGGCTCAGTCGATAGCGCGCCAGGCTCGTAATCTGTAGTTCCCAGGTTCGAGTCCCAGCTGGGTCAGCGTTGATATTTATCTCCGCAAAATTCCCCGCCTTGCCCACGGTCAGTAGGGGACACCGATGGGCTTGGAAAGGCCGCCGTCCGTCCGTCGGTTGGGACGTTAAGCCGTGGTCCCGTGTGCGGGAGAGCCATACCCTGTGCACGTCAAAGAACACGCTGGATGGCCTTGACGGGATGCTACCATCTGTCTCCCAACAGTTGTTCCAGTGGGTCCCCTCACCCAACCTTCTCTGAGCCTTCGGCGTCCATGTGACCTGGCCATTTAGCCCATGGTGTGCAAAAAAGTGCCGCTCAGAGATAAAACAACCCAACTTACACACAGGCAACTACAATATGTTCACCCTGTCTTAGCAATCAGTTTCAAAAGCATTAGTGGAGTAAGCCATCGTTGAGAAATTTCCACCATAAAACTCCCACGACCTCCTCCTATGAGCTGGAAAAGTCCGCCATCCGTCGGATAGGACATTAATCCGTGGCACCCTATTCGGGAAAGCCATACCTTGTGCACGTTAAAGAACACGCTGGATACCCTTGACAATAGGCTATAATCTGTCTCTTAACAGCTGTCCAGTGAGTCCCCTTCCCTCAACCTTCTCTGAGCCTTCGGGATCCTTGTGACCTGCCCATTTAGCCCATTGTGCGCCAAAACTGCCGCTCACAGGTAAAACAACCCAACTCAACCTCCAAATCTGGATGTAATGCAAGAATACTCCAAAATATTTCCTTTTCCAAATTCGTTGATTATCTAAACATCGTTACTGAGACGCTCACTAAAATTTTTAAAAGAATTCGTCTCAGCGAATTTACTCTGAACTCGCTCTGTCCATTTTATTCCCGTGCAGATTATTCGCCTAAGAATCGATCAGCAAATAATGCATCGAGTACAACCTTCTGCTCGCAGTCATGCGACAACTGAAGCAGACACGGTTGGTTCGAAGAGAAAATGAAAATCGGATTCTTTCGTGCAACATGCAATTCGCTAATAAAAGACTGCGCACAGGAGGAGAAAGATTGCGACAGATGTACTCCTGAAATCTCTTGGCAAAAGGAGGAAATGAATGCTATGATGGATCCTAAGGTTTGTCTACTTCAATTTGTAGGGACTTGCCCAAACTTTTTCTTCATCGATGAAATGTCCTGATATTCTTGAAGAAAACTTCCAATGTCAGTTTTTCGTCGCATTTGGAAAGTAATTAAGTTTGTTAGTTTTGATTGTTTAAGATGTTTCGAGAATCCGTTTCAATTTAAATTTAAACACAGGAGAGCTTTGTAGAATTTTAGAATTTTGTAGGAACAAAGCTGAAATAAAGAAATAAAGGTGAAAATATTGACGCGGGATTTCACTGCGATGAATTATGTGTAAAGAGTTATTGAAATCTACCAACGCACTTGCATTCTCAAGGTAAAAGGACGGCTCGATTAATGTGGAAATTTGTTCATCTAGAACATAGATTCCCAACGGGGGCGATAGCGCCCCCCCCAGTGGGCGCTGGAGCCTTCCATGGGGGCGATAGCGGATCCAGAGGCAAATGGGGGGGAGGTGTTGAGGCAGTCAAGAGGGGCGGTCAAATAAATAAAAAAATTTAATGGAATTTTCTGTGACAAACTTTTTATCTCTTCTATTCTGTGGTGTCTTCCTGGTGATTCTGGTCATCCACTACCTCATCCGTTTCCAACTGCAGCTTGGACAATAAGTTCCCTGCTACCGCCTACTAACGTACTGGTACGTCTGAAGTCGACTGAGATGCTCTCAAAAGTTCTCTTCAAGATCACAGATTGGATATAAGTTTCAATATGTTTTCCCACTCCAAGTCGCTTTGAGTATGCTTTATGGTACGTAGTTACAATACCATCCCACGTCAGAACATAAGGTATAATATTAACATTACACTTGTGAATTAGGCTCAACTCATTAGCCAGCAGATCATACTTCCTCTTCTTTTCAACCTCTACTGTCTGCAGGTTATCCTAAGATGTTATTCGTACTTCAATAATTGTAATCTCATTCAATACCTTAACATGCACTACTATATCAGGCTTATTATGTTGGACATGTGTGTCCGTCCTGATAGGCAAATCAACCTTGATGCAATAATAATATAATAATAATAAATTTATTATATTTAATTTTTTTTATAATTATTTTTTAATGTAATAAAATATTTTGAAAATACCTGTTTTCACGAATAAATATTTTTATCTAGCTATGTAAATTATCTTATTGTTATCGCGTTAATAAGCATTTTTAAATTAGCATTAGGTATACCTATACCTAATTTGTTTTAGTTTAGAATAGATTGAAGGTGACAAGTCCTTGCAAGTTGGTAGGCAAACACGCGGTTCATGCAATTTAACATGTTTCGACAAGAATATGGGAGCTTGAAATGACTTGTTTACGGAGCAAGTGCGCCGGCATCGCAAACATACAAGTTAATGCGTGCACAAAATCAAATCTATAAAAGCGATAGCTCTAGGAATGTTTTATTATTTTTATGTGCTTCGCCGTGATAAATAGTCGTGAGTGATAAGTGTTAGAAGTCATTATAAACATTATTTTTATAACTATCTATAAATCTGTTGAGAAGTTAATTTGTATTTGAAAATGTCTGAATCTACATCTAAAAAGAAATGCCGGCAGTACAGTATTGAGTATTTGAAATATGGATTTACGTACTCTCCTACAAACCAATCATTACCTATGTGTTTAATTTGCCGAAAAGTTTTTTTCAAATGAAGCTATGAAACCTTCTAGGCTACAAGAGCATTTAAATAAAATGCATGTTGATAAGAACAACGATTTATCCTATTTTCAAGAACTGGAAAAGCAATATTTAAAACAGCCAACTATTGTCAAACCTTTTTGCGTCGTCTTCTAAACAAGATGATGATCGACTACGAGCCTCTATAACATTTCATTGTTAATCGCAAAAGCAGGAAAACCACACACAATTGGCGAGGAATTAATTTTGCCGGCAGTCAAAGAGATATTAAAAACTGTTCTTCATCATAAGACACCGTCAGATATCATCAAAAAAATTCCTCTCAGTAATAATTCAGTGCAAAGAAGAATGGATGAAATGGCAAAAGACGTTGAAATATCATTATGTGATTACTTAAAGACTTGCAAATTTTCCATTCAACTCGATGAATCAACTCTACCAAATAACGAAGCTCTGCTCTTATCATACGTACGATTTATAAAAGAAGAAAAAATTCATGAAGAGTTATTATTTGCTAAAAATTTGGAATCTGATACAAAGGGAGAATCTATATTTAATACCATACAAAAGTTTTTCAAGAGAAAGAAATTCCTATTTGCAATATTTTGTCTGCTGCCACTGATGGTGCTCCAGCAATGACAAGGCGTCATAAGGGTTTCATAGCGCATTTGAAACAAGCAGTACCAAATGTACTCGCTGTACATTGTATTATTCATCGTCAGCATTTGGTTGCAAAAAATTTGAATGAATGATGTTAATGAAATTGGAACCCGACATTAACAAATTATTAACACTCCACCAGCCTCAACCATCTCATTAATTTTTTTTATTTATCATTAATTTTGTGTTTATCTCATTATATTTTATTTCTTATTGATTCTGTGTTTATTTTTAAAATTTTAATAAACAATTTTATTGTACATTTGATTGTCGTTTTATTAATTTCTGCTTTATGATTTTTAATAGATAAATAAACAGATAAATTAGGTACAGATAATATGCAATAATATTTGAATATTTCATATAAAATTAACTATTATGGACTAGGGGGGGTGTTGAAATTTTTGTTCTCTTCTAAAGGGGGCGATGGTCCAGAAAAGGTTGGGAATCACTGATCTAGAAGCTTACGGGTTGGGTTGTTTTACCTCTGAGCGACACGTTTTGCACACCATGGGCTAAATGGCCAGGTCACATGGACCCCGAGGGCTCAGAGAAGGTTAGGGGAAGGGACCCACTGGAACAGCTGTTGGGAGACAGATGGTAGCCTCCCGTCAAGGTCATCCAACGTGTTCTTTAACGTGCACAGGGTATGGCCGTCCCACACACGAGGTCACGGCTTAACGTCCCATCCGACGAAAGGCGAACTTTCCAAGCCCATCGGTGTCCCCTACTGACCGTGGGTAGGGAATTTTGTGAAGATAAATCTCAACGCTGATCCAGCTGGACTCGAACCTGGGAACTACAGATTACGAGCCTGGCGCGCTACCGACTGAGACATCCCCGCCCCAGAAGCTTACGGAACTTACAGATATTTTATAATTATTATTCATTATAGAGATATTTTATGGTTTTTTCAGTTGCAGTCCAGATGACAATGTTAGTTGGGTTATTTTTCCTCTGAACGGCACTTTTCTACACACAATGGACTAAATGTTAAGGTCACACGGACCCCGAGGGCTCAGAGAAGATTGGAGAAGGAACCCACTGGACAGCTGTTGAGAGACAGATGGTAGTCTCCCCGTCAAGACCATCCAGCGTGTTCTTTCAGTGCACAGGGTATAGCACTCTCGCACAAGGGACCACGGTTTAACGTCACATCCGACGGACGGCAGCCATTCAAGGCCATCATTGTCTACTACTAACCGTGGTCATGGCGCGAAGTTTTGCGGTGATAAATCTCAACACTGACCCAGCTGTGACTCGAACCTGGGAACTGCTTTTTTCCCTGAGCGGCACTTTTTCTGCACACATTGGGATAAATAACAAGGTTATAAATAAATAACAAGGTTATAACAAGGATAAATGACAAGGTCTCAAACGTTCTCTCACACCTTGAGGACCCCAAGGTGTGAGAGAACATTTGAGAAGGGAATCTACTGGACGGCTGTTAGGAGAGATATGGGAGTGTCCCGTCAAAGCCATCCAGTGTGTTATTTAGAGCGCGTAGGGTATGGCTCTACCGCACACGAAACTACGGTTTAACATCCAATCCGAAGGACGGCGGTCTTTCGAAGCCCATTGGTCAGTAGCGGATATCGGTGTCCGCTACTGACCGGAGGAAGGACGGAGAGTTTTGCAGAGATAGATGTCAAGGTAGGCGCACTTGACATCTGAACATGGGAAACACCTTTTGTGTTTTAAGGAGGTTGAGGATTCAGATGCCACTCCTGGCGAAACTCAATATTTTCAGCTGCATGCTTCCCAATGCGTTCATTAACTAGAGGACATTTCTGGGTTTTTTTTCAATATTACACCTTTTTGACGCGATGACTAATTCGCTATGTTCACAGAAAAACACTTGCTTTACTATCACCCTAGTATTATTGTTCCATCTAATGTACAAGGTGCTCAGTTGGTAGTATGACAGACTCGTAATCTACAGTTCCTAGGTTCGAGTGCCAGTTGGGCTAGTGTCGAGATTTGTCTTTGCAAAACCCTGCCCTTGGTCAGTAGGGGACACCGATGGGTTTAGAAAGGCCACTGCCCGTCGGATTGGACGTTATGCCGTGGCAGAGCCATTACCCTGTACACGTTAAAAAACACACTGGATGGCCTTCATACACCCATCAGTCTCCAACAAGCGTCCAGTAGATTCCTTCCCCAAACCTTCTCTGACCTCTTAGGTCCTGAGGCTATCATCTGTCTCCTAACAGCTATCTAGTAGGTTCCCTCTATCCAACCTTCTCTGAGCCCTTCTGACTTGGCCGTTTAGCTCATTGTGTTGGGTTGTTTTACCTGTGAGCGGCACTTTTTTTGCACACCATGGGCTAAATGGCCAGGTCACATAGACCCCGAAGGCTCAGAGAAGGTTGGGGGAGGGGACCCACTGGAACAGCTGTTGGGAGACAGATGGTAGCCTCCCGTCAAGGTCATCCAGCGTGTTCTTTAACGTGCACAGGGTATGGCTCTCCCACACACGGGGCCAAGGCTTAACGTTCCATTCGACGGACGGCGGCCTTTCCAAGCCCATCGGTGTCCCCTACTGACCGTGGGCAGGGCGGGGAATTTTGCGGAGATAAATCTCAACGCTGACCCAGCTGGGACTCGAACCTGGGAACTACAGATTACGAGCCTGGCGTGCTACCGACTGAGCCACCCCCGCCCTATAGCTCATTGTGTGCAAAAAAAGTCCCTCAGAGATAAAACAACCGAAACCTTGAATATCGCTCTAGATTTGTTTTTACGATGCAAGATTTTAAATTCAAATTTCACCATTCACTTTTTCTCGACTGCTAAAATAGATTTTTTTACGGCTGGTGAAAAAAAATACAAATAAAAAAAGAAATTCTGTTTTTTGTAAACGAAACTTTTGAAATGATTCGATTTCTCGTATCGTTTCAAAAAGAGTTTTCTTTTTGAGAAATTCTTGAAATATGCACAGTTCAATAATTTTTGTTTGAATGAAAATGACGAAACTGAATTTTAGGAAAGCTTCAAACAACGAAACTGAATTTTAGGGAAGATTCAAACAACGAAACTGAATTTTAGGAAAGCTTCAAACAACGAAACTGACTTTTAGGGAAGATTCAAACAACGAAACTGAATTTTTTTTTAGAAAAGCTTCTAGCAACGAAACTGACTTTTAGGAAAGCTTCAAACAACGAAACTAAATTTTAGGGAAGATTCAAACAACGAAACTGAATTTTAGGAAAGCTTCAAACAACGAAACTGAATTTTAGGGAAGATTCAAACAACGAAACTGAATTTTAGGAAAGCTTCAAACAACGAAACTGACTTTTAGGGAAGATTCAAACAACGAAACTGAATTTTTTTTTTAGAAAAGCTTCTAGCAACGAAACTGACTTTTAGGAAAGCTTCAAACAACGAAACTGAATTTTAGGGAAGATTCAAACAACGAAACTGAATTTTAGGAAAGCTTCAAACAACGAAACTGAATTTTAGGGAAGATTCAAACAACGAAACTGAATTTTAGGAAAGCTTCAAACAACGAAACTGACTTTTAGGGAAGATTCAAACAACGAAACTGAATTTTTTTTTAGAAAAGCTTCTAGCAACGAAACTGACTTTTAGGAAAGCTTCAAACAACGAAACTAAATTTTAGGGAAGATTCAAACAACGAAACTGAATTTTTTTTAGAAAAGCTGACAAAACTGACTTTTAGGGAAGATTACAACAGCGAAACGGAATTTTAGGAAAGTTTTTAGGAAAAGTAATTACTTTTAGTCAACTTCAAAAAACGAAATTTAATTTTAAGAGAAGCTTGTAACAGTGAAACTGAATTTTTTAGGAAAGCTCCTAGCAACGAAACTGATTATTAGCAAAACTTTTACCAACGAAACTGAATTTTAGGAAAGTTTCTAGCAATGAAAATGAAAAATACGAAAGCTTCTATTAACGACATTTAATTTTACCAAATCATCTAATAACAAAAACGGAATTTAATGACATTTGCAAGCAACGACACTAAACACTCTAAACGTTTCTACCAATGAACGTTACGAAAGCTTCCAGCAATGACAATAATTTCTACGAAAGTTTCCAGCAATGACAATAATTTCATACGAAAGTTTCCAGCAATGACAATAATTTCTACGAAAGTTTCCAGCAATGACAATAATTTCTACGAAAGTTTCCAGCATTGACAATAATTTCTACGAAAGTTTCCAGCAATGACAATAATTTCTACGAAAGTTTCCAGCAATGACTATAATTTCTACGAAAGTTTCCAGCAATGACAATAATTTCTACGAAACAATGCAATGACAATAATTTCTACGAAACAATGCAATGACAATAATTTCTACGTTTTTATATAAATAAAAAAGTTTCCAGCAATGGCAATAATTTCTACGAAAGTTTCCAGCAATGGCAATAATTTCTACGAAAGTTTCCAGCAATGACAATAATTTCATACGAAAGTTTCCATCACCTCGAAAATGCTATTTATCCCTCCTTTAATACGTATTCAGTGTCTGAAATATTCCTGCGTTGTTTGTGTCAATATAAAGGCAAAAAGAATAGCGGCTATGCGTCTAACACTGGAGGCAATGTTGCATTAGAGACTCCATAAGAGATGTAAAAGCAAGCAATGCTGTGTAAATGATGCTCTTGCAGAATCAAATATGCATGATAATGATCGTAACGCATCAGCAAGAAAAGCCCTCACTAGGACGTTGAGACCTCGAGGGTTAAATATGCAGCTCCGCCTGGTGGTAATCGATTGTCTCAGGAAGGCCATTCACTCTTGCATTAAGAAGCATAATGCCCGGTCGCAAGAGAAATCATCCGAAGTAACTAGACACACCGCATTGTAGGGATGTAAAGTGTACGCTCTGATAATAGACTAGCTCCATTGCGACCACGTTGTTATAAAAGGATGCAGGCGGATTAAACAAAAGCTGATGTTGCGAGACAGCCATTCGTGTTTGGTGGGCACTTTGAAAATGATTTTAGGCTTATGGGATTTCAACTGAAAGGATAATGAGAGGAGAAATATGACATACTAATGAAATTACGATCGTTCAGTCCAGTCTTTTTTTTTACGAAAGCTACCGCACATTTGTTTTTATTCGCGTTTGAATAGGTAAGAAGGGAGAGATATCGTTCGCAAAAGGAGGGACAATGTTATGAGAGACAAACCAACGGTTAAATGGCTCTTCAGAGACTTGTTTTACCTCTGAGCGGCACTTTTTCGCACACCATGGGCTAAACGACCAGGTCTCAAGGACCCCGAAGGCTCAGAGAAGTTGGGGGAGGGGACCCAGTAGAACAGCTGTTGGAAGACAGATGGTAGCCTCCCGTCAAGGCCATCCAGCGTGTTCTTTACCGTGCAGAGGGTATGGCTCTCCCTCACACGGGGACACGGCTTAACGTCCCATCCGACGGACGGCGGCCTTTCCAAGCCCATCGGTGTCCCGTGCTGACCGTGGGCATGGTGGGGAATTTTGCGGAGATAAATCTCAACGATGACCCAATCGGGACTCGAACCTGGGAACTAGAGATTACGAGCCTGTCGCGCTACCGACTGAGCATCCCCGCCCCTATCTTCAGAAACGTCAGCAGTACTTTGTTCATGGGGGGGGGGGGACGAAAAGAAAAAAAGAAGAATAATTTGTTTAACGTTTGATGTAAAAGGCATCCACGATTTTGTGAGTTGGATTAACTCTGAGCAGCACTTTTTTGCGCACAATGAGCTAAATCTCCAGGTCACAAGGACTCCGAAGAGGTTGGGGGTAGGGAACCGATGAACAGCTGTTGGGAGACATGGTAGCCTTTGGTCAAGGCCATCTAGTGTGTTCTTTAACATGCTCAGTTTGTGGCTGTCCCGTAAATGGACCATGGCTTAACGTTCCAGATGACGGATGGGGGCTTTTCCAAGCCCAGAAATTTCCCATACTGACTGAGGGAGGTTTGCGGAGATAAATCTGAACGCTGGACCAGTTGGGACTCGAACCTGAGAACTCTAGATTACGAGCCTGGCGCACTACCGACTGAGTCACACCAGCTCCACAATTTTGTGGTTTACAGCTTATTTTATTATTATTTTAAATGTGCTTTACATAATTCTTTTTACAGGAAAGTATAGGAAGTGCACGCTAACAGTTCTCAGTATAAAAGAATGATCTATGTCGACAATTGTGTAAACATCGATATGTGGTACTTAAATAACAATAGCGATAATAGTTTCCTTTTTTTTAAATGCGGATTTGTCCTTTGATTCTTCATACACTATACAAAATATGTATAATAAGACTTTGAAGGTAAATACTCACGAAGGGAATTTATATGTGAGCAGTAAAAAAACACAAAACTAGAGATGTATAAACACAAAATAAAATACAAAAAAATTCTCGTTTAACCATCCTTTACTTTAAAATGTAAACACTAGCATATTGTTATGTAAACACTAGCATATTGTTATGAAATAAAAGAATGGAAACTGAGCGTGAGTTCAAAAATAGTATTCGACAATTATAACTGTAAAATAATGTAATTTATTATAAAGTATGAATAAAAACATTTACATAAACTAAATTCGACCAACACAAATCTTCATCAGTATAAAAATAACTTTTCAGAAGAGCAAAGCACCTTATTACTATTCATACAAAGAGTTGTTTCCTCTATAATTCTTACTATCTACATTCAAAACAAAAATAAGCTTTTTACAACAGTTGACAAGTGGCACAATCATATTCGTGAACAAACCAGCAATATATAAAGAGTAACCTTACTAATTCATAAACAAACTAAATATAACTGTGCTTCAAATGATGAACTCTGCTTATAGAAAAGTTGAAATCATCTCTGTTTGTTTGACTAACATGTAACCTCTTCAGTCAGATTTTTAAGTATCCTAAGCATTCTTCTTTTTCTTGCCAGTCCGCTAACAGGTTAATCTCCCGCGAACACACGAAATAAAAACATTTCTTCTTTTTCTACTACGTTTTCTTTCACACTCTAATTCCTATTAATACAACTCTCTTATTCCTTGGGGCCGGGGGTGGCTCAGTCGGTAGCGTGCCAGGCTCGTAATCTGTAGTTCCCAGGTTCGAGTACGAGCTGGGTCAGCATTGAGATTTATCTCCGCAAAACTCCCCGCCCTGCCCACGGTCAGTAGGGGACACCGATGGGCTTGGAAAGACCGCTGTCCGTCGGATGGTACGTTAAGCCGTGGTCCCGTGTGCGGGATTTGGGTCGGGTTGTTTTACCTCTGAGCGGCACTTTTTTGCACACCATGGGCTAAATGGCCAGGTCACATGGACCCTGAAGGCTCAGAGAAGGTTGGGGGAGGGGACCCACTGGAACAGCTGTTGGGAGACAGATGGTAGCATCCCGTCAAGGCCATCCAGCATGTTCTTTAACGTGCACAGGGTATGGCCCTCCCGCACACGGGGCCACGGCTTAACGCCCCATCCGACGGACGGCGGCCTTTCCAATCCCTTCGGTGTCGCCTACTGACCGTGGGCAGGGCGGGGAATTTTGCGGAGATAAATCTCAACGCTGACCCAGCTGGGACTCGAACCTGGGAACTACAGATTACGAGCTTGGCGCGCTACCGACTGAGCCCCCCCCCCCGCCCCCGTGTGCGGGAGAGCCATACCCTGTGCACATTAAAGAACATGTTGGATGGCCTTGACGGGAGGCTACCATCTGTCTCCCAACAGCTGTTCCAGTGGGTCCCCTCCCCCAACCTTCTCTGAGCCTTCGGGGTCCTTGAGACCTGGCCATTTAGCCCATGGTGTGCAAAAAAGTGCCGCTCAGAGGTAAAACAACCCAATCCTTATTTCTGTTAAGTTCGTTCGAAGTGGTTGGTGACGTAATTCTCACGCTGTAGTACACGCGAGCATCAAGACGACACATCACATCACACGTTCATTGTAGCACACTCATCTATCGTAACAATATCTTAATTGTCAGAAGTGACCATCAGTCGAAACTTCAATTGCTTACAGAAACTAGTTTTCAGTTTCTAGTGGTCTGTTTTTTCTACCTATTTATGGAAATTTTCAGCAGTTTTGTAAATTATGCAACTTTTTTTGTAATATTTAAATTTTTATGTTTCAAATTAGGTGTTCAAATTTCAAACGAATCGCATTAGCTTCGTTGCGAATTCATTTTGGTTTTGCGAAAAGTTCCTCATCGTTCCACGCTTGGTGCGGAATTCGCTTCTTCGTGGCACATTCATCATTGGGTCCACTTCGTCGTGGCACACTCGATACTGAATTCAATTCATCGGTCACATTCTGTACTGGACTCATTTCGTCACGGCATATTCGGTACTGAATTCACCTCATAGTGGCACACTCAGCACTGGATTTATTTCATCGTGCCACATTCGGTATTGGATTCACTTCGTTATGGCACACACTCGGAACTGACTTCACTTCGTCGTGCCATGTTCAGTACTGAATTCACTTCATCGTGGCACACTCAGATTGAATTCATTTCATCGTGGTACACTCGGTACTGAATTCATTTCGTCGTAGTACACTCGGTACTGAATTCACTTCGTCGTGACACACTCAACACTGTTCACTTCATCGTGCCATATTCGGTATTTTTTATTGAAAAAAGGACGGAGATAACCTGTAAGCTTTTGGCTTGTGATTGGTTTCTCGTACAGTCCCTCAAAAAAAGTATCCGAACACTATGGTTGATTACAGAATTCAGAAAAAATATCTGGAAACGAATATTTTAGAAAATAGTGATCTGGCAACCTTCGTGTCACGTGATTACAGAATTCAGGAAAAATATCTGGAGCGTGTGCAGTTACTGCACACGCTCCAGTTTGCTGTGAACGGTAACTGCACACGCTCAATATTTCTGTGAGTGAGCCCACACGATCTAGTATCAAAATAATATGACCACCTACAGTCGCTCAAAAAAGTATCCGAACACTACGGTTGATTACAGAATTCAGAAAAAATATCTGGCAACGATTTTTTTAGCAATTAGTAATCTGGCAATCTTCGTGTCACGTGACACAAATAGTAGTCAGGTGTGCTAACCACTAGGCCACTTCGTCGTGGCATATTCGGTATTCACTTTGTGGTGGCCCAATCAGTACAAAATTCACTTCCTCATGGCACATCTTATAAGACCTCTGAGCGGCACCTTTCGCACTCAGTTGGTTAAACATTCAAATCATAAAGATTCCAAGGGCTCAGAGAAGGTTGGGGATGAGGATTCACTGGACAAGATTCTAGGAAAAAGCTGGAAGCTTCCCGTAGAAGTCAGCTACCCTGTAATTTATTCTGCATAAGATATGATTCTCCTGCATACGGCGCCACGGTTTAACTTGCCATCCGACGGACAGCATCCTTTACAGGCGCATCGGTGTCCCATTTCTCATCAAGAGGAGGGTGACAGAGAGGAGAAGAGACGAAAGAAGTAGGTGAAACTCTCATCTCATTCAGATTCTTTGAGTCTGCGCTGTTGCCTCTTTGCATCCCACTTATCCTTGATGCAGAAACGGCTTTCATTGATTCAGCTGTTCACTGTTGGCTTCATCGCGAGCCACGGAGGTGGTAATTAAGGGGAGCACTAGAGGCATATTCAACTGCGTTCGAGGCAGAGGAGCTGTTATTAGATGCACATCGTGGTTTCAGAAAAGATAATTATTGTTAGGTTCAAGCTAAGGGTTCATAAAGCTGTTTCATCATTACAGCTATTTCGTACGGTAGATAATTTCGATGCTTTTATCTCTAGGCTTAAAGCACAGTTTGCATTGCTCGAAAGAGTCAAATGATATTGGAAATTATAAGTATACTTAGCAAGTCCATTGAAAACGTTAAGCCTTGGTCCGCGTCTGCAGGACAGCCATACATTGTGCGCGTTAAAGAACACCCTGGATAGTCTTCAAGAAGGTTTCCGTCTGTCTTCTAATAGCTGCTCAGTGTCTTCCCATCTCTTATACGGGGCGGTGGTGGCTCAGTCGGTAGCGCGCCAGGCTCGTAATCTGTAGTTCCCAGGTTCGAGTCCCAGCTGGGTCAGCGTTGAGATTTATCTCCGCAAAAATTCCCCGCCCTGCCCACTGTCAGTAGGGGACACCGATGGGCTTGGAAAGGCCGCTGTCCGGACGTTTAAGCATGGCCCAGTGTGCGGGAGAGCCATACCCTCTGCACGTTAAAGAACACTCTGGATGGCCTTGACGGGAGGCTACCATCTGTCTCCCAACAGCTGTTCCAGTGGGTACCCTCCCCCAACCTTCTCTGAGCCTTCGGGGTTCGTGTGACCTGGCCATTTAGCCCATGGTGTGCAAAAAAGTGCCGCTCAGAGGTAAAACAACCCAACCCATCTCTTATACAACTTCTGAACCTTTGTGATGCATAATAGTGCTGCTAAAAAGAGTAACAATTGCCCTTGATCCAAGTTTTCTGTATATATATATATACAGTATGGCCGAGTGGTTAGCGCGCTTGGCTACTGATCTAGGGACCTGGGTTCGAGCACCGGGTAAGGCATGGCTGTTTGTGTTGTTTTTCTGCTGAGGGCCTGCCATCCTCACAGACCTTCTACTATGGCATATAAACTGACAGGCTCCTGTCAGACCTCTGTGGCAAGCAGCTGCTTGAGGGGGTATTTATTTTTATTTTATTTTTATATAGGATACAACACATGGATATTTCTTCTGTTATCCTTCTTCGGAAGTACCGTCTTCCTCATAGACTAGACCAGGCATGGCCAACTGTTTTTGTCCCCGGGCCGGATTGGAAAAAAAAAATATTTTCACGGGCCGGATTGGAAAAAAAATATTTTCACGGGCCGGACGAAATATTAAAATTGAAAAATGTTAAGCAAAACACTTATTTCTTTAAGTAAACAAAATTTTATTATGAAATTTGTTTATGAATAATTGTAAGTAAATCAATACAACAAATTAACATAATAACTAATGCGACTTGTTGAGGCGGTTTGCATCGCTTATTATTTTTTTAATATCTCGTTCTATACTTGTAGTAGCTATTCTTAACACAGCCTCCAAATGTAAATCATTCAATCTTGATCTTGTTGTACTTTTATTTAGATTCATTAAAGAAAAGGTTTGTTCACAAATATAAATTGAGCTAAAGATTACTAAATACGTCTTGGCAAGTTTTTTTAAATTTCCATATTTTTCATTATTCAATTGCTTATAAAAATTACACAAATTTTCTTGCTCTTCTCGATATTTCTCATGTAATAATTCATCACATTGTAAATTAATTATTTCTAATTGTATATCAACAGGAACGTCATCAACTTGTACAGAAAATGGATTTCGGATAATAGATAAAATTTTATCGATTTTTTTGAAGCAATCGAATCTCTGCTCGAAATCTGTCATTTGTGCAAGGATGTTTTTATTAAATGTTTTAACCTTTTCTTTTAAAATATTTAAAGATATGGTCTGTAACGTTGGAAAATGATCAAATTTACATTCAGCCAGAATTGTTGAAAAAAAGCCTTAAGCTTCATTTTAAAAGCTCTTAATTTCTGTATTAAATCATGAGCAAATAAATTTTTTCCTTTTATACATGTGTTAAATTCGTTCAAATGTGTGAGAATATCCAAAGAAAATGCTAAATCACAAATCCAATTTGGATCTAATAATTCAGGAAAATCCTCATTTTCTTTAAGCATTAAAAATATTTTTATTTCCTCTTGAAGGTCCCACACACGTCTTAAAACTTTTCCCAAACTTAACCAACGGATTTTATTGTGATATAGTGCATCTAAATGACTGGTATTTAGTTCTTCAAGGAGATCAATAAATTGCCTGTGATTTAATCCTTTTGACCGTAGGAAATTCACTAATTTCACAACTACATTTGTAACATGATCGATTTTTAAAATATTTTTGCACTATGCAAAAATATTTTACTCGCCTGCTGGCAACGTCGCTTGAACATCGAGTGCAGATGAGTATAAAAGTTTTAATTCTTTATAACGGAATCTTTTTTTAAAAAATATAGAAGTATCGAGAATTCATTCGATTAATTACTAGAAGTTAAATGTTAATATTGAAAAATTGTTCGCGGACCACATAAATTCATGACGCGGGCCGTATGTTGGCCATGCCTGGACTAGACCGTCACTGTGGCATATTATACTAACAGTCTCGTGTCAAACTACTCCGATAAGCAACTACTTGAGGGATTTTTATTTGCCTATCTTCCTACAGCTTTTCGCTAGACATTAGTTGGTTGGTAAATTTTTCGTTTTTTTTTTTATGTGGGTTTGTCAAAGTGCATTTTTCCAACTGCATCTTCCCAACCTATTCGACTACCACCCCTAACACCTATAATTCGTTACCGCTTCCTCGTATGGGCGGAGGGGGGGCTCTGTCGGTAGCGCGCCAAGCTCGTAATCTGCAGTTCGCAAGTTCGAGTCCGAGCTGGGCCACTGTTGAGATTTATCTCCCGCACAACTCCACGCCCTTCCCTCGGTCAGGGGTCACCGATGGGCTTGGAAAGACCGCTGTCCATCGGATGGGATGTTAAGCCGTGATACAGTGTGCGAGAGAGCCATACCTTGTCCACGTTAAAGGTGTCGTGCTCACATTTTGCGCAAAAATGTAGATACGACGTGTCGATGGCGGAAGGCCACGATTCCGCAAATGGTGACCTTTAGCTTCGAAGAGACAAGACGAAGGGGAGGAGAGCGAACACTCTTGACTGGAACGTCGCTGAAGGAAGGCAGAGAAGTCCGAGTCCGCTGTCTTGTTTGAGATCGGCCACACGACTGAATGAAAGAAGCGATAGCGGTCTGTCGGGATGCCAAGTTGTTGGACGTTGTGTTGGAGCGTGCTGTCTGAGAACAGCAACGACTTTTTCTCGCCCACATCAGTAGAGAGGTAAGGGGTCAAATTTCTCTGATCTGGTGTCCGAAGTCAGGTAGCTTAAAAGTGTCACTGCCACGTGCCTCGAGAGAGCCCTTGGAGGCGTTGATGTTCCCGGCTCCGCACGAACATTGTGCTTAGAATATGCGATTGAACTGTTTGGCCTAGGGCCGTGAAAAGTTTCTGAAAGTCGAACCCCGCTAAGTTCGTTGATGGGAAATCTCCCGACAAAATGTGTCAAGTAAATGTGTTCTTGTGTTAAAATGATTTTGAAGTTTTGTTAATGATGTAAGATAAATAAATGTGTTATTTATTTAAGTAATTTTTGTGAAGTGTATTAATGTGTAATATTCCTGGATCGAGATTACAGCGCTGTTTTTCCTAGCTCCCCTCTTTTTTCTTATAAGTTCGTCCCTAACACCGATTAACCACTCCAAACCATAAGGGTGGTTATGACAAAGGACACGCTGGATGGCCTTGACGGGAGGCTACCATCTGTCTCCCAACAGCTGTTCCAGTGGGTTCCCTCTCCCAACCTTCTCTGAGCCTTCGGGGTCCTTGTGACCTGGCCATTTAACACATTGTGTGCAAAAAAAGTTCCGCTCAGAAGTAAAACAACCCAACCCAAACCGCTTCCTCGTAATACAAGATGTTTCGAAAAAGTCTACTCAAACTTTGGGAACGTTTCTACTGCCCATGAGGATGTAAAAAGTTCCCATGAACATTGCGACAGAAAAATGCTTCCCTTCCGAGTTACAGCACGTTTTAAGAGTGTAAGTAAGGGAAGCCTGTCAAAAGGTATTAATTCTAGATCATTTGCATGATTGACTGCATAATAGATATAGGCAAATGTTGGACAAAATTCCACCATTCCCGGGAGATCTCAATCAGGTATGATTGAGATCTCCCGGGAATGGTGCCTGTTTGAGGCCTGTTTGAGGGGGCGGGGATAGCTTAGTCAATAGCGCACCAGGCTCGTAATCTGCAGTTCTCAGGTTCGAGTCCCACCTGAGCCAACGTTGAGATTTATCACCGCAAAACTTCCTACCCTGCTTTCAGTCAGTAGTGCCACACCGATGGTCGTGGAAAAGTCGCCGTCCGTCGGATGGGGCGTAAAGCAGCCCATTCTGCGGGAGAATTCGTAGCCCGTGCACGTTAAAGAACACGCTGGATGGCCTTGACAAGAGGCTACCATCTGTCTCCCAACAGCTGTTCCAGTGAGTCCCCTCCCCCAACCTTCTCTGAGCCTTCGGGATCTTTGTGAGCTGGCCATTTATCCCGTTGTGTGCAAAAAAAGTGCCACTCAGAGGTAAAACAACCCAACCTTTCCTGTTGGATTGGTATAGGTTGATCAACTGCATGGTATGAATGCTCTCCCGATTTGAATCCACTGAATTTCAGATTAAGGCAGATGTTTACGCTATCCTGGTACCTAGTACACAAGCTCTCCGGGAAGGATCGAGGATGGTTGCCAAATAATTCAGAACACTCCGGGACTTTTCGAAAATATTCGACAGTCCATGAGAAGACGCTGTTAGGCGTGTATTGCTGCTCAGATAGGCCATTTAGAACATTTGATCTAATCTAGACTTAGATAATTGTTCTCATCGATCACTTTACAGTGTACTGTAATAACTGGGATATAAACTAATTAACTTCCCAGTCTTTCTTACTCGTTCGTACTAACATTCTTTATTAGAAACAGTACGAACTATTCGTTCGTACTGTTTCTTACTAAGTTCGTAGGAACTTTTTTCATCATTATACGCAATTGAACACGTTCCCAAAGTTTGACTAGACCTTTTGGAAACACCCTGTATTTCAATTATGGGGACTGAGCATATCTTTGAGCTGTTAAAAATCTTTCTTTAGGAAAGTATACTTCAAAATTGAATTACCAGACGTGAATGGTCACAGGTAACCCAAGCGAACGCATGAGAATGAGAAAGTTTGCACATTGTATTACTGCACATTTTGTTCACACCTAATGTTAATTGCTCAAACAGCAATTCAATACTTCTACTGTAAAATTGATTTGATTGTACAAAAATCTATTATTCGAAAAGAGTCTGCCCCCTCGTAAAAATCATCCCTAAAATATACATATTTATATGCCTATATGAAAGTAGAAATAGAGAGCAGCTATAATAATTTAAATATCTCCAACTTTAAATCAGAAATTCCTTTTTGCACAAACGCACTTTTAAGTGCTTCAGACTGCGACGTAACTAAGAATAAAAATAGTAATTTTATGGATTTTTTTTTTCCTTTTCTTTACTCCAAGTTGTAAGAAGAACCATAAAGCTCCCATTCCGCTTTGGAATGAAAATTTATCTCGGGACATTTCCTCGTAAATCTCAATGTCAAAAAACTGCAAAACTGAAAAAAAAAAAGAAGAAATGGAAATTTCTCCGAAGTGTTTTTCCCCAAAACTTTGAACTTGTACATACCAAAACAAGGATTGAAACTTTTTTTTTTTCCAGCGATATGAATTGATTTTTTTATTGCAAATATATAACTTTTCTGGTTCACTTCCCTGCTGAAGACGATAAGAAAATAGTTAGATATTAATATGGATATATTAAATTGGATTTCATTTTCACGCGAGACTCTTAAATGAAGCCTTGGAATTTTAATTTAATCTTAAGATGAACCGTTTCTTTACTAGAGGCACCTCTAATGCGAAAATAGTTTTAACTTAAATATAAATAAGCATTCTTTCGATAAATCTGCCTTCTTGGTAGTTGAGCACCGTAATTTGCGTCATATAAAATTTTTGCCATTACGGCAGGGAATATGTAGGAAAATAAAATTTTTAATGTGGACTTTTACAAATACGGGACATGGCACAGCAAGTCTGTATGGGTTGGGCTGTTTTACCTCTGAGCGGCACTTTTTTTCACACCATGGGCCAGGTCACATGGACCCCGAAGGCTCAGAGAAGGTTGGGGAAGGGGACCACTGGAACAGCTGTTGGGAGACAGATGGTAGCCTCCCGTCAAGGCCATCCAGCGTGTTCTTTAACGTGCACAGGGTATGTCTCTCCCGCACACGGGGCCACGGCTTAACGTCCCATCCGACGGACGGCGGCCTTTCCAAGTCCATTGGTGTCCCCTACTGACCGTGGGCAGGGCGGGGAATTTTTGCGGAAATAAATCTCAACGCTGACCCAGCTGGGACTCGAATCTGGGAACTACAGATTACGAGCCTGGCGCGCTACCGACTGAGCCACCCCCGCCCCAGCAAGTCTGTATAAACTGAATACTTCAGGAATAATTCTGAGTTGTTGTTTTTTTATCTCTGAGCGTTACTTTTTTTGCACACAAAATGCTAAAAGGTCAGAGTTGAGTGGATTTACCTCTGAGCTGCACTTTTTTTCCACACAATGGCCTAAATGACCAGGTCACAAGGACCCGGAAGGCTTAGAAAACTTTGGGGGTAAGGGACCTCACTGAACAACCATTAGGAGACATATGGTAATATTCTGTCAAAGACACTTAGCATGTTCTTTAACATGCACAGGGCATGGCTCTCCCACACACGGGGCTACGGCTTATCCATCCCAAGGACGGCGGCCTTTCCAATTCCATTGGTGTTCCCTGCTGACAGAGCAGGGCGAGGAGTTTTGCGGAGATAAATCTCAAAGATGGCTTAGGTGGGACTCGAACCTGGGAATTGCAGATTACGAGCCTGGCGTGCCACCAATGGAGATACCCAGCCACATTAAAGGGTCTGGTCACAAACACTCAGAGAAGGCTGGAGGAAAGGTTTTTGGTTTGGTTTGTTTTACCTCTGAGCGGCACTTTTTTGCACACCATGGCTTCGAGACAGGAAGATCATCTGAGAGAGGAAGATCATTCGAGATGAAGATCATTCGAGAGAGGAGGGTCATCAAGAGAGAAGAAGATCATTCGATAGAAGAAAGTCATCCGAGGGAAGAAGATCATACGAGAGAGGAAGATTATTCGAGACAGGAAGATCATACATAGACGGAGATCATCAGAGAGAGAAAGGTCATCCGAGAGAAGATCATCATAAACTGGTAAATGTTTACCATTGATAACGGTTGGACTGATGGTTGAGTACGAGATGAAACACTTCTAGATCGAAAACAAAAGTAGGTTTGGAGAAATTAATTGTTCCAGATATGTGATGATCTCTGATTTTTCTGGACGTTTCGGCATTTTCTGCTCGTTTGTTCAGATAATAGCTTCTTTGTTCCACTGAATCGCTTTCAATTGACCCATTCTTTTTATTAAAGAGTATGTAAAATTTCAGGATGAACTTAATCCACCTTTTAGAATAAAAAAAAAGGTAACTATTAGCCGGAGATATAAACAACAACCACCTAGACATAAATCATCACCACCCCTTTCTGATCAGTTCCACTTTACATCAAGGGATAGTTAGATTCAGAGCTAGTAACTTCTTAAAAAAATTCTTCGTGAAAAAAAGTGACCTGAATTAAATTTAAATCTCGGCTTTCAACGATATTCTAGCAGTACCCAAAGAGTTATGAAAACTCGATTTTTCAATCAGTTTTAAGCACTTGTTCTGGTTTATTAAGTGTGGGAAAAACTATTTCTACAGTTAAAACAAGAAGCGAATTATGTTAAGCATTCAGACATTGAAATGAAGCATTTTGGAGGTCAAATATGTTATATCTGCAATCCATTGGGTTGGGTTGTTTTACCTCTGAGCGGCACTTTTTTGCACACCATGGGCTAAATGGCCAGGTCACATGGACACCGAAGGCTCAGAGAAGGTTGGGGGAGGGGACCCACTGGAACAGCTGTTGGGAGACAGATGGTAGCCTCCCGTCAAGGCCATTCACTGTGTTCTTTAACGTGCACAGAGTATGGCTCTCCCGCACACGGGGCCACGGCTTAACGTCTCATACGACGGACAGCGGCCTTCCCAAGCACATCGGTGTCCTTTACTGACCGTGGGCAGGGTGGGGAATTTTGCGGAGATAAATCTCAACGCTGATCCAGCTGGGACTCGAACGAATAAATATAGCGAGTAAATGAGCGAGTAAATATAGATTTAATGAATTTGTTCAAAGCGCTTAAAGATCCAAAATTTGTACCTACTAAACAGGCTTTAGACTTAGCCACACAATTATTAAAAAGACTTTACCAAAAAGAAGATAATAATGAATCAACGGAAGCTTTGCAAGACCAAGAATTAATAATAGTTAAAAATCAAAAAAATTTGACAATGGAGGAAGAACTTGATTTAATTTTGAAAAACGCAGCTGAACCTCCAACTCCAAAAAAATCCGAGATTTATAGCAAACTTAAACAAGAATTTTTGCTTTTCAGAAATACTGGAAAACGAACAAGTAATCTTGATGACCTGTACAACGCACTTTTCTCCATAAAACCAACTTCAACTTCTAATGAAAGAACATTTTCAATAAGTGGCAGCTTCTGTACTACAATCAGATCGAGACTTGCTGACAAGTCTGTTCTTAATTCGTTAGTATTTCTCAAATATGTCTACCTGAAGACCAAAAAAAGCTATTAAATTGAAATAAATAAATGTTTAAATAGTTATATCGAGTTTTAAAGTTTAATTTTTGAAAATAAATAAATAATTAAATGAATAAATGAATTACCAAAATAAATGAATTGAATAAATAAATTTGAGTACATTTTCTTTATAATTTCTTGGCACGACCACAAATCTCAGTTGAAAATCTTACAATATAATAAATAATTCTAATTTTAACAAATTTTGGTAATTTTATTTTGTTGCAAAGACTTCAGCTATGAGAATTGTTATTGAACTCCAAAATATTAAACGTTTTCGCTTATTGATTTGAGTTTAGATTTAGATTCGGACTCGACGAGTTTTCAAAATTTGGGACTCGTACTCGCCGAGCCCTAAAAACCGGAGTTTTCAAAAATCCTAGGCATTTCCTTATACTGATAGTGCTTCAGGCGGAACTAGTGAGTCTTCTCTCATATATATATTTACATCTCCAAATTTCCATTCAAAACTCTGAAAAGGGACCCATACTAGTCTGGCTCGCCGCCGACTGAGTTAATCATCGCTCCCAATTCATCCGTTTCCTGATATATATATATAAATTGATATATTTATAGAAATTTCTATAATAAAACAGAAATCATAAATAAAAACCCTCTAGAAGCCTTGCCTTGGACCATCGGCAAGAGCTGTTACAAACTATTGTTGTTACAAGGAGAAAACAACCTAAAGTTTATTATAACTCCAGTGACTAATACAATCTTCCAGTGCAAAAAGATCTACCAGAGGAAGACTTCGGAAAAGTAGGAAAAAGGAAAAAAATATCTTTGCTTGACGTCAAAAGGAAACAAGGAAATTACTTTCTATAGAATGAATCAAGTCATTTCTTTAAGCCTGCTAAACCCGTTCAGGAGCATCAACGACTTGAAAAAAAAAAGGATAGCGGTACATGAAAAAGGAGCAGTAAAATCATAATGCCAAGTGGCACTTTCGTCCTGGCCTTATTGAATCGAAACCTCCGGGGAAATGGAGTGGTTTATCAAATGGCTCAAGACAAATCCAATTGCATTCCTTTATGTGGAACAAAAGTTCGAACGGAAAAATGTACTCAGTAGAGCTTACTTGTCCGTTTTTTATCATCTTATCTCTTTCACTTGTTTGTGAAAGTCTGTAACTCTCAACAGGATCCTGAGAGTTAGCTCAACACACTGATCATTTCATACGATTTTTATCACTGATCATTGTTTTCGATTGTTATTATTGATAATTTCTTTCGATTTTTTATCATTGATCATTTCTTACGATTTTTATCATTGATAATTCCTTTCGATTTTTATCACTAATAATTTCTTTCGTTTTTTATTATTGATCATTCCTTGAGATTTTTTTCACTAATCATTTCTTTCGATTTTTATCATTGAACATTTCTTTCGATTTTCATCAGTGATAATTTCTTTCGATTTTTATCACTGATTGATGCTTTCGATTTTTTTATTGATCATTTCTATCGATTTTTATCATTGATCATTTCTTCCGATTTTTATCAATGATCATTATTTTCGTTTTTTATTATTGATCATTTCTTTCGATTTTTATCACTAATCATTTCTTTCGATTTTTATTATTGATCAATTCTTTCGATTTTTTATCACTGGTTGGTTACTTTCGAAGAAGGAATATCGCTCTTTTTACTAGTCTTATCTGTAACGAATATATTATGAAAAAAATAAAAAAGATTCAATAATTAAAGAAAGGAATTGATATGTGCCCTAATATATTTCAGGAAAATATTCAAATAGCACAATACTTTTGATCTTCGACTTATTTTATATTTGATGCATTGGTTATGCAATTTTATCACAATAGTTAGAATTATGAACTCTTTCTTTTTCAAATTTCAAATTCAAATTTATTTTCAATAAGTATTATCTATAATTATATTACATAAAAAATCCCACTAAGCCGAAGCTTATCAGCGGGAATGTACATATATGTTTTTACAGATATGATCTAGATTGCCTCAGTAGTACAAAAAATGAAGGAGAGAAAAAAAGGAATGAGAAAGAAAACCGACAAAATGATGAAAGTTTCCAAATAAAAACATCACTTTTTCATCAACCACTGAAATAATTTTTCTTTAACATCACAAATTTTTTTTAAGTTAACTATTTCTCTAGGAAGCAAGTTAAATAGGTAGGGAATTTGATATTCTTTGGAATTTCGTCCGTAATTATTATATAATTTTGGTTGTTTCAAAAAACCCATAGCCTTTTTTCTAGTAAACTTATTGTGGCAAATATTTTGCTTATAGGTATCATCAAAGAAGTTATTGATAACAGAAACAAACACATATAAACTTTCAATATGTAAAATTTTGAACAAACTGAATATATCATCTTTCGTTGTAAGGGAATATTTAACTTCTGTATTACACAATCCTTTTAGCAGACTAAATTGTATTCTTTTAATTTTATTTAATTCTGTCTTATAGGCTGTTCCATAAACTGTTATCCCATACCTAATTATAGATTCAAAAAGTGCTTTATATGCTAAAATAGTTATCTGTGTATCAACAAATATGTTAAGTTTCCTAATTTTAAATGCTACAAATAGTAGTCTTGAACACATCCAATCAATATGTTTATTCCATTTCATTTTCAAGCCTAGGTAAATTATTTCATTTACTTCTATTTTAGGACAATTGCATGTACCAGGTGATAAACCATCCAGCCTAGTACAACTTATTCGATGCTTAGTAATTCTTCTGTTAAGTGTAGGTTGTTGAGAACCAATACACATAAATTTAGTTTTTTTCTCGTTTACACTCAGTTTGTTAAGAGAAAACCATTTAACTGCTTTATTGAAATCACTTTGTAGATTGCAAATAGCATATTTTAAATCAGAGTGGAAGTTGATTAACACTGTATCATCAGCATACATATATAATTTACTATCGAAATTAATATTAGCCAAATTATTTATGTATATTTGAAATAGCATAGGGCCGAGAATAGATCCTTGTGGAACTCCAAAATTGATCTGAAATTTATCGCTAAAATTATCATTTATTTTCATAACTATTTCTCTATGTAATAAGTAGCTTTTAAACCATTCAAAAATATTCCCTCATACCAAGTAAATATAATTTCTGTAGCAAGATATCAATGTCAACTGAATCAAATGCTTTATTTAAGTCCATAAATAACGCAACGTATTTCTTTCCTATATTTAAATTAATATTAATATTATTAATAAGATCTTCTAAAAGACTTTGCGTTCCCATACCTTTACGGAACCCAAATTGTTGACTTGACAGAAAATTAATTTTATTCAAAAAATTTTGCAAGCGATCTCCAACGTATTTTTCCATTATCTTATCAAAAATTGTTAATAGAGTGATTGGTCTATAATTATTAAAATTCTTTTTTTATCCACTTTTATATACCGGACGAATAATTCCAATTTTCATAGTTATTGGGATTTGAGAATTTTCAAAAATTTTATTTATAAGAATTGTTATTACATGAACAAAATTGCATTTACTTTCCATTATGTATTTTGGTTTAATATTGTCAAATCCAGGAGATGTGTTATATTTTAAGTGATCTATAATATTGACAACATCGAAGTTACTAGCTAGTGGAAAATGCATAGAATTCTTATTTATGTAACATAATTCGTAAACCTTATGTGACCTGGTATTCATCATCGCATATTCTGTTTGCATCTCACTAATCATTGTTACAAAAAACTTAACAAAACTATTTAGAATTTCTTTTGGAGTGTTATCTCTAATCAGGTGTCTTTCAACATTTTCGTCGATTGACATCCTTTTGTTATCATCAATAATATCATTAATTAATTCCCACATTCTAGTATTATTACCTTTATTAATTGCTAATTTATTTGAATAAAATATGCGTTTTTGTTTCCTTATAATGATGTTTACCCTATTTCTTTTCATTTTATATAAGTCATAATTTTGTTTATTATTTATATTATCTTTATATCTTTTCCATAATTTATCTCTATTTTTAATTGCTAAAATAATGTCATCTGTAATCCATTCTTTCCTTATTCTCTTAGTTTTACAATTATTAATTTGTTTACTACAACAAGATTTTTCCCGAATTTCATCAATTTTACTTAATATTTTCTGATATACTAATTCTGTACTCATGTTTTCATCAACTATATCATTCCATTGTGTCATTTGCAATTTTTGAATAATAAGAGTATGATTATAATTTTTTTTTAAAACCTAGGTTTGAATCCTCTTTCAAAAATGTAACATCATTAGAGCTAATATTCTTTTTGAAAATCTTAATTAAGATACCATAATGATCTGCAAATTCATTTCTATATGTTTTACTTTTAACATCAAAACTACTTGTTTTAACCAAAACATGATCAATTAACGTCCTTGTAATTTTAGTTAATGTTTCGTCCTCTCTAGTAAAACCCTTAACGATTTGTTCTAAACCAAATTCAATCAAAGTATTTAAATACATATCACAAACCATATTTATTAGTATTTGCCACATCAATATTAATATCACCAACAATAATTAAATTTTTAATTCCAGCCCTTTTTAATAAATACTCAGAAATTTCTTTTAGGAACCAGTTAATATTTTTACAAGGAGCTCTATATACTGCGATGATATTAATTTCAATATTATTAATTAATAATTTAGTAATTATTGCTTCTGTTGATTCTCCAATAGTTTCATACAGTTGTACTAAATTAATTTTGTTTAGATAAAAAATAATGATCCCATGTTGTTTATTTTCTTTTGCCGTTAAAATAAGCTTGTTATATACCCTTCAATATTAAATGTAGCTGCTTCCTGTTCAGTTACCATAGTTTCAACCAAAATAATCAAATCCAACTGGAATTCAAGAAGTTCAATATGAACTAGTAAATTATCCCAGTATTTTTTCAGTGATCTAATATTTAAATACATCAATTTTAACATTTTATCATCCGACCCTTGAAACCAAACATTCATATCAGTTAAGTCATCACAATAGAATTCCTTATCTACCTCATCATTCGCAACAATATCTGGCATAAACATTAAAAGTAGCAAAAGAAAACTATTTAGATTTAGGACAGACAGTTATTTTAACCTTCTTTTTCCAAATCCTCTAGGCTCTGAACACTGTTAATAATAATCACTTGCTCAGTTTCATTCTTTCTAATAAAAAGTTTATTGTTCTTAAACCAAACAAATTCATAACTTTTATCCTTAGCCATTTTCTTTGCTCTCCAAAGTAAATCCCGATTCATTTGCGTCAAATTTTCATTTATGTAGATAGGTGAATCCTCTTTTCCTGCAAACACTGTTCCGCATCCCAAACGAATCTTTCTCTAGGGTAGAGTGCCATCGCAAGGCTGATAATTGTAACCAGAATATCTCACCTCTACAGCAGCAGAAGCACGAATTGGTTCAGATAAGTCCCCGGATGACAGAACATGGGAGGAACATTATCACTTCTTATGTTGGTTTTTTACTTTGCAATATAATGGTTGTAATGTATATGTTTATATTACAATAGTGGTTGTAATGTGGTGAGCCGTCTCGTTGTTTGAGTTCTCAGCTAAGATTTATATCACGCGAAACACAGAGATAATGGACTAGAGTAGGGATTCTCAATCTGTGGTACATTATGTTGCTCCAGGTGGTACACAGAGATGTAACAAAAAGACAAAACATATACAGATCATCCAGTGCATTACGAATCAGTAATTTTTCTCTTGCTATAAAACGCGTTATTTGCACTTGGTTATCAATAGATCCATGTCCATAATAATTAGTTATTGTTGGGTTGTTTTACCTCTGAACGGCACTTTTTTGCACACAATGGGCTAAATGGCCAGGTCACATGGACCCCGAAGGCTCAGAGAAGGTTGGGGGAGGGGACCCACTGGAATAGCTGTTGGGAGGCAGATGGTACTCTCCCGTCAAGGCCATCCAGCGTGTTCTTTAACGTGCACAGGGTATGGCTCTCCCACACACGGGGCCACGGCTTAATGCCCCATCCGACGGACGGCGCCGCATACGGGGCCACGGCTTAACGCCCCATCCGACGGACGGCGGCCTATTCCAAGCCCATCGGTGTCCCCTACTGACCGTGGGCGGGGCGGGGAATTTTGCGGAGATAAATCTCAATGCTGACCCAGCTGGGACTCGAACCTGGGAACTACAGATTACGAGCCTGGCGCGCTACCGACTGAGCCACCCCCCCCCCCCAATTAGTCATTCTGCAGTTAGTTAAGTTATAATGTACTTAGTACATTTGATAATATTAGATTGTAAATTTTTAAATGAACGACGTGTTTAAGATTGTATAAGACGAAAATGGACCCAAATATCTACTTTAATGATTACTTTAGTTGGTCCAATGCGCACGTCTTGGGCGCAAGCAGTAATATGTTATAATATCTGGCGGTTATTGGAATTTTTTCAGTTACGTTTTGAGCGTGGCCATATGTGGATGCCTATGTTAGCACGCTTGGCTACTGATCTAAGGGACCTGGGTTCGAGCCCCGGGTAAGGCATGGCTGTTTGTGTCGTTTTTCTGCTGAGGTCCTGCCATCCTCTCAGACTTTCTACTATGGCATATAAACTGACAGGCTCCTGTCAGACCTTTGTGGCAAGCAGCTGCTTCAGGGGGTATTTATTTATTTTTTTTATTTATGTTTAAGATTTCATTTCAATAACATTTTAAAACTATCTTCCTAGGTAAGTTATGTTATTCATTTTTGTGTCTATAAATTGCATGCTAAATAAGGTATTTATGATATTATAAAATTAAAAATGTTATTATAATAACATTGTTTCTTTTTAAAATGTAAATAATTCTTTACAATTACATCCGTCTGAGCTGACTTGTTTGACTTGTTTACAGAAGTAAAAAAGTTCTTTTTTCAGCTCACCCTGATCTATAACGGACAAGTGGTTGAAAATTGAAAATTCTAAGATGAAAAGGGATCTTTTATCCAGCTTTCATTTTCTAAATCTTCGGAAAATTATGAACGAAAATTCTTAACAAGACCCATTTAATGTTTTTCTGTATCTCCAATCACTATTTCATTCACCATTAGTTCATTTTCTAAGAGGGGTGGGGGTGGCTCAGTCGGTAGCGCGCCAGGCTCGTAATCTGTAGTTCCCAGGTTCGAGTCCCAGCTGGGTCAGCGTTGAGATTTATCTCCGCAAAATTCCCTGCCCACGGTCAGTAGGGGACACCGATGGGCTTGGAAAGGCCGCCGTCCGTCGGATGGGACGTTAAGCCGTGGCCCCGTGTGCGGGAGAGCCATACCCTGTGCACGTTAAAGAACACGCTGGATGGCCTTGACGAGAGGCTACCATCTGTCTCCCAACAGCTGTTCCATTGGGTCCCCTCCCCCAACCTTCTCTGAGCCTTCGGGGTCCATGTGACCTGGCCATTTAGCCCATGGTGTGCAAAAAAGTGCCGCTCAGAGGTAAAACAACCCGTGCCCTTCTTAATACAATACAAATTTGAACTCTCTCATTGTTTTACTAATGAACTCAGGTTAGGACGATTAGCATATTTGGTTAATATTTTTGGATGCCTGAACGAACTGAATTCTAGCTTGGGTTGGGATGTTGGGTTGTTTTACCTCTGAGCGGCACTTTTTTGCACACCATGGGCTAAATGGCCAGATCACAAGGACCCCGAAGGCTCAGAGAAGGTTGGGAGAGGGGACCCACTGGAACAGCTGTTGGGAGACAGATGGTAGCCTCCCGTCAAGGCCATCCAGCGTGTTCTTTAACATGCATATGGTATGGCTCTCCCGCACACGGGCCCACGGCTTAACGTCCCATCCGACGGACGGCGGCCTTTCCAAGCCCATCGGTGTCCCCTACTGACCGTGGGCAGGGCGGGGAATTTTGCGGAGATAAATCTGAACGCTGACCCAGCTGGGACTCGAACCTGGGAACTACAGATTACGAGCCTGGCGCGCTATCGACTGAGCCACCCCCCGCCCCCTGACTAGCTTACAAGGTCTAAATATAACAGACAGAATAAAGGCAGCTGTCACTAAACTCGAATACTTAATCAAGGATATGTGGCCGAGTGGTTAGCGCGTTTGGTTACTGATCTAAAGGACCTGGGTTCGAGCCCTGGGGCTACTGTTCTAAGGGACCTGGGTTCGAGCCCCGGGTAAGTCATGGATATATGTGTAGTTTTTCTGCTGAGGTCCTTTCATCCTCTCAGATCTTCTACTATGGCATATTTAACTGACAGGCTCCTGTCAGATCTCTGTGACAAGCAGCTGCTTGAGGGGGTATTTATTTATTTTTTTATAAGGAAGAAAAAGATTGCTGCATTGCCCACATTAGAAGAGTTTATCTTGGAAAATGAACTAACAATGAATGAAATACTTACTGAAGATAAAGAAAAACATGCATGGGGCTTGTTAAGAATCTTCGTTCATACTTTCCCGAAAATCTAGAAATGAAAGCTGGATGAGAGATCCCTTGTCATCCATTTCGGGGGCTGTGTTGGATAATTTTTCAGTTCAAGAAAGAGAACAGATAATAGAAATTTCTTGGGATGGAAATCTATTAAATGAGTTGAAAAAAAGACAGCTTGTGCAATTTTTGTTTAAAGATAAGTTCTCAATGTGAAGTTATTTCAGACAAAGCGTTAAAATTTTTAAAGCCCTTCAACACATCGTATTTGTGTGAAGTTGGGTTTTCTGCCATGTTGGGCATTAATAATAAATATAGGACACGATTGCAACTTGAGCCCGGCTTACGTTGGGGCGGGGGTGGCTCAGTCAGTAGCGCGCCAGGCTCGTAATCTGTAGTTTCCACGTTCGAGTCCCAGCTGGGTCAGCGTTGAGATTTATCTCCGCAAAATTCCCCGCCCTGCCCACGGTCAGTAGGGGACACCGATGGGCTTGGAAAGGCCGCCGTCCGTCGGATGGGACGTTAAGCCGTGGCCCCGTGTGCGGGAGAGCCATACCCTGTGCACGTTAAAGAACACGCTGGATTGCCTTGACGGGAGGCTACCATCTGTCTCCCAACAGCTGTTCCAGTGAGTCCCCTCCTCCAACCTTCTCTGAGCCTTTGGGGTCCATGTGACCTGGCCATTTAACCCATGGTGTGCAAAAAAGTGCCGCTCAGAGGTAAAAACAACCCAACCCGGCTTACGTTTGATGTTAACGAAGATAAAGCGATATATCGAAGATAGTTTCAATGAAACAAGCCCTACCATCACATTAATATTGAATAAAAGTAAATAATAGTTTACGTGCAATAGTCAATACAACAAAACTATAATTTTTTGACAAGATTGTTTGTTTTATTCTGTTTGTCCTTGACCATAAACGCATACTCTTGGCTGCACAAAGTTCGAATTGCGAAATATGCACATGGTGGTACATGAATTTTTAGCAGTTTATTTAAGTGATATAACATTCCACCCCTGAACTAAAGCTATAAAGTGTGAAATACGAAAGAAGGTGAGAATTTATTTTCCAGCTAGCTGAGCTTCAAAAATGCACAGATCATAGCTACGCTAGTGAAGCTGAAGATAGATGACTTCCGTATTTTGTCCATTGTAGCGCAAAAGCGATGCTAGCGTCCCTGCCGAGCATCGGTCCAACTAAATGTTGTTCCAAGAGTTTTAGTTACACCCTTAATGGCGCCGCCATTCCAGCTCTTCCGTTTTGTGTACTCACGCCCACTAACGTAATTTTTTTTTCCCAGCGCAAAAATGTTTCTTTCCCAGATGCGTAGTAAAAACCTTTGTTTTGATCCAATAATATAAATGCAAAAGAATTCATTGTGTGGTAAAGTGTCTTTGGTGTCAAATAATTTTTCACGAATCTGAACAAATTCACATTTTATTAATCTACTATGTATTTGAGGGAGTTTGTCGTTCCTTAGATTAATTTTTGTTGGGTTGGGTTCTTTTACCTCTGAGCGGCACTTTTTTGCACACCATGGGATAAATGGCCAGCTCACATTGACCCCGAAGGCTCAGACAAAGTTGGGGGAGGGGACCCACTGGAACAGTTGTTGGGAGACAGATGGTAGCCTCCCGTCAAGGCCATCCAGTGTGTTCTTTAACGTGCACAGGGTATGGCTCTCCCGCACACGATCGGACCGCATCCGACGGACGGCGGCCTTTACAAGCCCATCGGTGTCCCCTACTGACCGTGGGCAGGGCGGGGAATTTTGCGGAGATAAATCTCAACGCTGAACCAGCTGGAACTCGAACCTGGGAACTATAGATTACGAGCCTGGCGCGCTACCGACTGAGCCACCACCGCCCCTCTTAGATTAATACACAACGCATATAACACAATCGTATCAGAATAATATGACCATCTACTAGATATTATCAATTGTAGGTGGTCATATTATTCTGATACGAATGTGTACATATAATATTCTAATATTAAGACTTCTAACACAAATTACATCTGAACCATAATGCTAATTTGCAGTTGGACGACATGAACAGAAGTCAACAAACATTCATGTATAATAAATGAACAATAGAGTAAAAAAAAACATAAATATTATTTTCTAAAAATAATTACGTACATAGATATACAGTGAAAAACTAATAAGAGCACTCTGGTACAGTCGCTCAAAAAAGTATCCGAACACTATGGTTGATTGCAGAATTCAGAAAAAATATATGGAAAAGATTTTTTTAGAAATTAGTGATCTGGCAACCTTCGTGTCACGGGACACGAAGGTTGCCAGATCACTAATGTCTAAAAACATCGTTGCCAGATATTTTTTCTGAATTCTGTAATCAACCCTAGTGTTCGGATACTTTTTTGAGCGACTGTACACGAGTTTTCAGTCCTGAAAATTAATAAACATAGAAATATAGAAAAATATATTGGAAATTAAATGCATGAAAATGCAAATAATATTTAGGATAATAAGTACAGAAAGAATTTAAATCCACCGAAATAATAGATATTAGGGTAAAAGTTTTGTGCACCAGCAAGGCTCAAGATACACAGTTTTATTGGTTTGCAGAATAAATGATAATTTTATTCGTTTTGATGTCATTTGGGATAGAGATGAGAACTTTTGGGAGTTGAAAATAAATAAATTCGTCTAAATAGTTCTTTATGCAAATGTAATTAATATTTTTATTGGGGAAGGAAGAAGGAACGGTTTTTTCATTTCTAAACTAAAAATATTTCACAGTTTATATTAATTGTATTAATAAATGTATTAATAATTGGTCGGGGCGGGGGTGGTTCAGTCGGTAGCGCGCCAGGCTCGTAATCTGTAGTTCCCAGGTTCGAGTCCCAGCTGGGTCAGCGTTGAGATTTATCTCCGCAAAATTCCCCGCCCTGCCCACGGTCAGTAGGGGACACCGATGGGCTTGGAAAGGCCGCCATCTGTCGGATGGGACGTTAAGCCGTGGCCCCGTGTGCTGGAGAGCCATACCCTGTGCACGTTAAAGAACACGCTGAATGGCCTTGACGGGAGGCTACCATCTGTCTCCCAACAGCTGTTCCAGTGGGTCCCCTCCCCCAACCTTCTCTGAGCCTTCGGGGTCCATATGACCTGGCCATTTAGCCCATGGTGTGCAAAAAAGTGCCACTCAGAGGTAAAACAACCCAACCCAAAGTATTAATAATTGAAATAGCCTAGTAACTTTCATGATAGGTTGGTACTTAAAGGTTAGCGTCCTGTTAAGTGCTGTATTCTGGTAAAATTCTGCTTTAAAATGACGGATACGGTCTCCAGCTTAAAAATAAATGCTTCTAACACAAATTACGACTTAACGATAGCTAAATATCAGTCGGAAGATATGAATAGAAGAAAAGTCAACAAAGATTCGCGTAAAACAATTGAAAATAGATTGATAATTGAACGCAAAGGATTCGTGATGAGTTTGAAACACTTTCCACACACTTTGAAAGTTGGAGGGAAAGAATGAGAAATTACGGCGAACTGCTATAGGTGGCGTTGCAAGCAGTGGTGCTCAATCGTCTATCTGTATAGGCAGATGTATAGTTTTTTTGTCATCTATTATTTCGATGTAAAAATATAAAAAAAAGAGATGAAGGAAAAAACATGCTTCAAAAGTAACACTTAAAATAAAATATTTACAAATATAAAGATACTTAAACCGTAAAAAACTTTATTAAGTCAATGAAAAAAAATTATTACAAAAAACAAAAAGGAATAAATTTCCTAATACTCATGACAATAAAACTAAACGAAAAATATGACTTAATCTGAGAAAAATCTATCCAACTAGAGGACTCCTTAAACCAAGCTCGTCCAGCCCAAACTTAGTGAAGAGCCACTAAGAGAAAAACAATATTCTTAAAGAGCTACATAAAAAAATCCTCTACTTAAAAACGAAAAAAAAAATAGATATTTTAATGAGTAATGAATTGTAGAGAAAAACTATATTTTAAAAGAATCAAGAAAATATCTTGATTAAAGAACAAAAATATGTATTTTTAAAGACAATTATGAATTGACAAATTGTTTAGTGTTGCACCTAAAAATTTTGATAAAAAAATCGGAAGAAATAAGCTGGATTCAGTATAATGATTATTTGTTTTATCAAGGGGGGGGGGGTGATTTGTTTTATCAGTGGGCCTATTTCATTCATAACTTGAGAACCCACCGTTTGAGAACTACTGTGAACTCTCACATAAAGAATAGAGTGGCAATTCCGCCCTCAAAGAGTTTTTTTGTCCAATCGTCGCTTAGTACTCTTGACTAAGAAAGCCAATGAAAATATAGATGCGACGACTGAAAATGTGTTAATCTTCACTCTTTAAGTAGGTTCTACGGCAAGCGCTTTTATATCGCGAATGTACCGGCGTAAAAAAAATTTTTCGTCGTATATGTAAATACATCTCTCTATATAAAACTTACATAGAATTTCAATTATTGCTTTCTATTGTGCGAGGTAGCTCTGCAATTTTAAGAATAATATATTATTTTTTAAAGGAATTTTGCGTTATTTAAATCAGGAGCGGAATTGTACTCCCCCCCCCCCTTTTTTTTTCTTTCAGGGACGGCTTGCACTTTTTTCCCAGGGAGGACTTGCACTTTTTTTTTCTGGAACGGACTTGCACTTTTCTTTTCAGGGACGAATTTGCACTTTTTTTCTGCAACGGACATGCACTTTTCTCACAAGAACTCCAAGTGCTCAGAAGCACTTTTCTCACAAGAACTCCAAGTGCTCAGAAGCACTTTTGTTTACAAAAGAACTCCAAATGCTCAGAAGCACTTTTGTTTACAAAAGAACTCCAATGCTCAGAAGCACTTTTGTTTACAAAAGAACTCCAAATTCTCAGAAGCACTTTTGTTTACAAAAGAACTCCAAATTCTCAGAAGCACTTTTGTTTACAAAAGAACTCCAAATGCTCAGAAGCACTTTTGTTTACACAAGAACTCCAAGTGTTCAGAATCACTTTTGTTCACACAAGAACTCCAAGTGCTCAGAAGCATATTTGTTTACACAAAAACTCCAAGTGATCACAAGCACTTTTGTTCACACAAGAACTCCAAGTGTTCAGAATCACTTTTGTTCACACAAGAACTCCAAGTGTTCAGAATCACTTTTGTTCACACAAGAACTCCAAGTGTTCAGAATCACTTTTGTTCACACAAGAACTCCAAGTGTTCAGAATCACTTTTGTTTACACAAGAACTCCAAGTGCTCAGCGTTTCTTTTGTTCACACAAGAACTCCAAGTGCTCAGCGTCACTTTTGTTTACACAAGAACTCCAAGTGCTCAGAGGCACACTTAATGGAGGAAAGGTGTTAGAAAACAAATGGGAAAACTTCCCCTACAATGCCGTGAAGTGTGTTTCTTATCACTTGCAGGGATTGGAAACCTAACCCCATCTATTGCATAAGTTCGTAAGTAGTCACGATTTCGCTTTTCGCTCTAGCGAAGGCCTACTTCAAGCATTTGCAATATGATATCATCCTTTCAAACATCTTCTCAGAATAGCAGCTTCTAAATTCAATTCCTAAATTTGGAACTTTATCTGAAATTGAAGGAGAGAGGATGGGTAAGGGGGGCTCAATCGGTAGCGCTCCATGCTCATAATCTGCAGTTTCCCAGATTCGAGTCCAAACTGTGGTAGCTTTCAGATTTTTCTCCGCTTATTCTGTTCTGCCCTCAGTCAAAAAGGGTACACCAATGGTTTTGAAAAGGCAATCGTCCACCGTGTGGGACGGTAAATGGTGCTTCTCTGTGCAGGAAAGCCATTTCCTATGCAATTTAAAGAACACACTGGGTGGCCTTGAGGGGGTGGGGGGTGGCTTAGTCGGTAGCGCGCCCGGCTCATAATCTACAGTTCCCAGGTTCGAGTCCCAGCTGGGTCAGCGTTGAGATTTATCTCCGCAAAACTCCCTGCCCTGCCCACGGTCAGTAGGGGACACCGATGGGCTTGGAAAGGCCGCCGTCCGTCGGATGGGACGTTAAGCCGTGGCCTCGTGTGTGGGAGAGTCACACCCTGTGCATGTTAAAGAACACACTGGATGACCTAGACGGGAGGCTACTATATGTCTCCCAACAGCTGTTCCAGTGGGTCCCTTTCCTCAACCTTCTCTGAGACTTCGGGGTCCTTGTGACCTTATTATTTAGCCCATTGTGTGCAAAAAGTGCCGTTCAGAGGTAAAACAACCCAATCTAATGGATGGCCTTGACGTTACACTTCAAATTGTTTCCTAACAGCTGTCCAGTGGGTTCCCTTTTTCAACATTCTCTGAGCCCTTGGAATTTTTGTGACCTGATCATTTATTTCATTATGTGAAAAAAAAAAGTGCTTATCACACGTAAAACAACCCAACTCATCTGAAATAGCAAATATTCCCGATAACTTTATTTTAACAAATATTCCCGATAGCTTTATTTTAACAAATATTCCCGATAACTTTATTTTAACAAATATTCCCGAAAACTTTATTTTAACAAATATTCCCGATAGCTTTATTTTAACAAATATTCCCGATAACTTTATTTTAACAAATATTCCCGATAACTTTATTTTAACAAATATTCCCGATAGCTTTATTTTAACAAATATTCCTAAAATAACTTTTATTTTCTTATTGGACATTTATACCCGCAATACACATAAAAAGTTTCGCTCATACTTTCAGCACTATCAATAACAGCAAAGCGATGAAATCACAGAAACATTTCTCCCGTGCAAAAGTTCCCTCGCGCCATCAATCACCATCTGCGATTTAACAGAATTTTCAATGACTTTGAATGAAAACATTTCGATGAATCAGGACTATCTCCGATGATTGAGTTTTGATGATTTATTAATGACTGCCGCTGTAAACATTGACGGCGCCCACAGAACCTATTCCAAAGTGAGCGTTTTGAAATCGTTGTCAGTAACGAACAGAAACACGTCCATTAACAAGGAACAGTGGAAAGCTCTTAGTGGCTGTTACACCGAAGCTAGTTATATGGAGAGTGGTAGAACATCTTCCAAGACCTTCAGGGAATCCTTCCTGGGAGGTTTTCGCTTGTGGTGTTTAGAAACTCATCACTCAAGTTGTGTTTCAGCGGTAAATATCGTTTAAGTTGTTATCAAGGCGGAAAGGAATATAACGCGGTGTGTTATTCAAGGACTCTTGAGCGTTATGTAACAGACTTGAGTAATGAGGTTACTAAGGGGCAACTGAAGTGGGATCACTGTAACGAAACTCTTCTGAAAATCGATTAGTTCTTTTAAGTAATCTGTTGTGAAGCCGTTAGTTAATATTTATTTCACACCATTTGGTTTAACTGTGTTCGCAATCAGATGTTTTCAGGTTCCAATTTTTCTAGTATTTTATAAAAAAAAAATCCTTCTTCAAGCAGCTGCTTGACACAGGTTGGGTTGGGTTGTTTTACCTCTTACACCATGGGCTAAATGGTCAGGTCACATGGACCCCGAAGACTCAGAGAAGGTTGGGGGAGGGGACCCACTGGAACAGCTGTTGGGAGACAGATGGTAGCCTCCCGTCAAGGCCATCCAGTGTGTTCTTTAACGTGCACAGGCTAGGGCTCTCCCGCACACGGGACCACGGCTTAACGTCCCACCCGACGGACGGCGGCCTTTCCAAGCCCATCGGTGTCCCCTACTGACCGTGGGTAGGGCGGGGAATTTTGCGGAGATAAATCTCAACGCTGACCCAGCTGGGACTCGAACCTGGGAACTGCAGATTACGAGCCTGGCGCGCTACCGACTGAGCTACCCCCGCCCTTGCTTGACACAGAAGTCTGAGGGTTGTGTTAGTTTATACGCCGTAGTAGGAGGTTTGTGAGAATGGCAAGACCTCAGTAGAAAGACAACACAAACATTCATGCCTTACCCGGGGCTCGAACCTTTTAATCAGTAGCCAAGTGCCCTAACCATTCAGGCACGGGACGGATAAAAATTTAAATTAACCCTCAAACAACAGCTGGCTTTAGAAGACAGATCTGTCAGTTTAGTACGTCACAGAGAAGATCCGGGGAAGACAACTCCTTGGCAGAAACATACAATACATATAAAATCCACATGCAGGCCATAAGCTACGGAGGTCCTACCAAACTGTATAATTTTGCTATCCACAGGTGTCTGTCCTGAGCTACAGCTACTTCATTTGGCCACTGTAACCCATTTCTAGCAAGGTCCTTTGACATTGTCTGCCCAACGCATCCTAGATCTCTCCCTTTTCCTGAAACCTTTTGGGGCGGGGGTGGCTCAGTCGGTAGTGCGCCAGGCTCGTAATCTGTAGTTCCCAGGTTCGAGTCCCAGCTGGGTCAGCGTTGAGATTTATCTCCGCAAAATTCCCCGCCCTGCCCACGGTCAGTAGGGGATAACAGTGGGCTTGGAAAGGCCGCCGCCCCTTCGGATGGGACGTTAAGCCGTGGCCCCGTAGGAGAGCTATACTCTGTGCACGTTAAAGAACACGCTGGATGGCCTTGACGGGAGGCTACCATCTGTCTCCCAACAGCTATTCCAGTGGGTCCCCTCTCCCAACCTTCTCTGAGCCTTCGGGGTCCATGTGACCTGGCCATCTAGCCCATTGGTGCAAAAAAGTGCCGCTCAGAGGTAAAAGAACCCAACCCTGAAACCTTTGAGCACACTGCTCATAATCCTATTTGCCTATCTGTAGCTATGCATACGGACAAATGGCCAAACGAAAGCAGTCTCTCTCTGCACAAAATGCTGCTCAAAGGAAGTTGCTAATTCCTTCTTCTAGCCTCATTATTACTTACAAAGTCAAACCACCTAATGCCCAAGGTACTGCGTAAGCAGCCGTGGGCCCATCATGTGAGACCCATGTGTATTTATAAATGTCCCAATGTTTGTAGTTTATGTTTGTAATTCGAAATCCGTTAAGTTTACCTACCTGTAGGAGACGTTCCCCATTTCCATAGGAACTACCAATGTCAAAGGGACCTACAACTCCTGCCCAGAGGTCAGAGTCAGTACCAACAATATCTCCTTCCTTCGCAGAATTTAAAATATCCTGAAACTGTCGATAAAATTTATCCTCCTCGTTCTCATCCGAGTCCTCTGTAGGGGCGTAACAACAAATGACATTCAAATCCTTAATTTTAATTTCAAATTTTGCTGTAAGAAATCTTTCATTAATGCAGTCAAATCCTAGAAGAGCATCACTCGCGTGTCTGCTGAGAAGCAAACCTACACCTTGGAGATGCTTTTCATCCTCCCTCCCTGAAAAGAGAAATTTAAAGTTATTTTTAATCTTTTATCTCACCTTTACCTGTCCATCTGGTCTCATTCAAGCCTAGAATATCTAAACAGGTTATAACGCTGGAATTCCTGTGCGAGGACATCAAGAGAACAATCTCTATGTAACGTCCTCCTGTTCCACGTACCTGCAGAAAGAAAATGATTAGTAGGATTTTTAAAGAAACTTGGTTTATTGAGAAAGGTAAGGCCAACAATATCAAACAGACCCTGATCGCACGCATGGGGCAAAGACCTGTTTCCCACCTTTACAGGCTGAAGTCACCGATGCTGTTAGGAACTTCAGGCACCACCTTTTCAAGTGGACTTTTTCAAGAGCCATATGGCCCTACCTGAGACACATTACTCCAGTTTAGACACATTGAGTAGACAGTTTAGACACCTGACACTGTAGACTATTTAGACTTTAGACAGTTTAGACACCTGAGACACATTACTCCAGTTTAGGCTTGACGATGCCCAACTAGTTAAGTAAGGTTCAGGTACCTGCAATGGCCTCTGATCAGGATTATCCACAAGCTGATATAAGGTATACCATGCCTCTGTTCATTTAAGGCTGGCAACCCACAAGCAAACAGAAAACACAGCGGCAGATTCTCCCTTAACAGAGGCCCACCAGTGCAGCAAGACCAGGATCCATAATCAAGCTCAAATCCATAAACAAGTCCAGTCTAGTAGGTGTAAATGGTCAGCACCAGGACCCTGTGAAGTTGACCACTCCTCAGCAGGGCAGAAAAATATAGCAAAAATTGGCCATAGATGACCAGTTCAGTAGGCCACACTGATCCTCCTCTTCCGTTCCCTTCCAAAAGAGAATATCTCTTTTGAAAGGTACTAACGGCCTGCACCAATAGAAGGCGGGATCGGACATTAGGTGATAGGCCTGGCCGGTTCTATGCATCATCACAGGAGATTGGTACACAGCTCTCCTTTCAGTTTATGCCTAGCCTACAACAACACTGAAAAGAGCATGTAAAAGAAGTTTTGAACTCAGGTACTAGTTTCAAAACACCGATGGGCTTGGAAAGGCCGCCGTCCGTCGGATGGGACGTTAAGCCGTGGCCCCGTGTGCGGGAGAGCCATACCCTGTGCACGTTAAAGAACACGCTGGATGGCCTTGACGGGAGGCTACCATCTGTCTCCCAACAGCTGTTCCAGTAGGTCTCCTCCCCCAACTTTCTCTGAGCCTTCGGGGTCCTTGTGGCCTGGCCATTTAGCCCATGGTGTGCAAAAAAGTGCCGCTCAGAGGTAAAACAATCCAATCCAATCCAACTAGTTTCAAAGCTGTTGCCCTATAAGGAGACTATAACTCAAGTTTATGAGAGGAGCCTGGACTTCATCATCACTTCTTGTGTGTTCCAGGCGCCCTACAATTACGCTAGGAGCTATGTCCAATAATAATTGCTATTCAGCCGTCCCGTGGCCGCGTGATTAGCGCGCTTGGCTATTGATCTACGGGACCTGGGTTCGAGCCCCGGGTAAGGCATGGATGTTCGTGTTCTTTTCTGCTGAGGTCCTGCCATCCTCTCAGATCTTCTACTGTGGCATATAAACTGACAGGCTCCTGTCAGACCTCTGTGGCAAGCAGCTGCTTGAGGGGGTATTTATTTTTATTATTTATTTTTATTATTTATTTTTATTATTTATTTTTGGCTTCAATCACCATGCGTTTGGAACTGCATTCACTGGACAGAGAAATGGGAACAGCTCCACGTTATTTCAATAGAAAAATCACATTCAGAGCTCAATAACTGCTTCAATGGGGGCGGGGGGTGGCTCAGTCGGTAGCGCGCCAGGCTCGTAATCTGTAGTTCCCAGGTTCGAGTCCCAGATGGGTCAGCGTTGAGATTTATCTCCGCAAAATTCCCCGCTCTGCCCACGGTCAGTAGGGGACACCGATGGGCTTCGAAAGGCCGCCGTCCGTCGGATGGGACGTTAAGCCGTGGCCACGTGTGCGGGAGAGCCATACCCTGTGCACGTTAAAGAACACGTTGGATGGCCTTGACGGGAGGCTACCATCTGTCTCCCAACAGCTGTTCCAGTGGGTCCCCTCCCCCAACCTTCTCTGAGCCTTCGGGGTCCATGTGACCTGGCCATTTAGCCCATGGTGTGCAAAAAAGTGCCGCTCAGAGGTAACCCAACCCAACTGCTTCAATGTGATTTTTAACGAAAATATGTCTAAAGATAAATTAAAATCTCAATCAGATCATTCTAATTCTAAATTTTAAACAATATTTGTTCAGCATTCAGAGTTGTGAATGTTGGAATATTTAACAGGCTAAAAAAAAATTCAGCCCGAAATTTAATTAAACCATTAAAACAGGTTAAGAGAGCAAAGATCATAGTTGACTGTAGTGTAATCTTAAAAATAATTAATAATAATAATGATCTCTGATGTTTTAACCTGTTTTATTTAAATTTTGGGGGCAGTATTTTTTTTTTTTGTAGCCTGTTAAATATTTCAGTGTTCATAATTCTTTGAATACTGAACAAATTTCGTTTAAAAACGAGATTTAGATAGATTTCATTGGGATTTTTAATTTACCTTTAGATATATTTTTCTTTAAAAAACGTATTGAATAAGTTATTGAGCTCTAAATGTGATTTTTCTATTGATACGGAGGGCGTTCAAAAAAAGTTCTTGACACGTGTCTTTAGATTTGCACTTGTTCCTCCGAAGTTCACGAGCTACAACGTGATTGAAAGCTTGTCTAAACTTGTCATTACGTGTTAAAAATAAATATCATCATTTCTTTCTTTTCTGGCTGCGCGTAAAAATACGATTTGAGAAATCTGGGCGTTCTTGCTATATAGCATACTAAAGGCGGGGAAAGATTTTACATTTTCAGAAGGATGCAGCTTCGAAAATATGCGGAAAAATTTATGCCGATACATCACAAGTATATGGTGATTATTTCTGTTCATATGGCATTGTTACGGGATGGATGCGCAAATTCAGAGAAGGACGGCAGAGTTTTGAAGACCTCCCTCGTGCAGGAAGACCGAAGGAGGCCGTGAACGAGAGATTCGTCGTTGCTTTTCGTGAACTCATTAAGGAAAGCCCACACAGTTCAGATAATAGGTTTAGATGTCAGTGCATCGATTGGCACCGTGGAAACAATTATTCATTAATATTTAAAGTTCCGAAAGATCTGTGCCAAATGGATACCCCACAAACTGACAGAACAGAAAAAAAGGGCTGGAGTCGACTCGTGCAAAGAGATGCTGGCAACTTAAAAAACATTGAAACAGGTGAGACGTGGCTTTTTATTACTATACAACCCCCAGAGAGGTCGACAATTATGTCTGGCTTGCAGAAGATCAACCGAGCCCCCCCACCCCCAAATCCTTCGAAAAAACTTTCGCTCAAAGAAGAGGATGTTCACATTTTTTTTTCATTCCCCAATGAATAATGGTAGCCGTGAACACCTTACCTGTAAAAATGACTGTAAATGACCAATAGTACACCAGCATCGTTTTATCCAAAACGATTAAGGAGATGAAGGAGCAGCATCCAACAACAGACTTGTCAAGAGTTCTCCTTCTGCATGATAATGCCACTGCTCATAAAACCTGGCAAATTACGGTTTATCTGGTGCAGGAAAATAAAACAAGCAGCTCTCCCATGCTGCATATTCACTCGATCTTGCACCATGCGACTTTTGGTTGTTTCCAAAAATTAAAAATGAACTTAATGGGAAGCCTTTTTTCAATGGCACAAGACCTTGCAAAATGCTTTCATTCAGAGTTGTTGAGCATTCCCCAACAGGAGTTCCAGAATTGGGATAGACGTCTGCAACTTTGCATATATGCTGGAGGAGAGAACACCTATCCCTCGATTTACACGTTACTCAGTTCACACAATTTTGGCTTTGCACGGTCAAAAAATGCAACCAGTTTCGATTTACACGGTACTGACTGAGATTTCTTTTCTATGTACGTCTCAGTCAGTTCCGTGTAAACCGAAACTGGTTGCATTTTTTGACCGTGCAAAGCCAAAATTGTGTGAACTTAGTACCGTGTAAATGAGGGATAGGTGTACTTTGAAGGACAGTAAGTTTTGTTGCGGTAAGTGTAATGGTTTTCGTTCTGCAGATGCATGTGAAAAATGTTTCGAACGCTCCTCGTATAACATATAACTTTTTCCATCTTTCTATCCAGTACCTGTTTCTTCTCTCTTTCAGATCCCTAACTTATTTCTTTCATCCAACCTTGCTCTTTTCCATTTTTCCCTTTTTATATCTACTTTCCCCCATTCCAGGCACGTTCTCGATTCGTGCATTCCTCAATGCCTTCGCGGTTCTGCGGCCGTTAACATTTGGTACTGGTCAGCCAGTCACCAATCTCTTTTCGCTTTATCTTCCTCTAACATTTTCTCTCGTGATTTATGCACTCACTATCCCATTGCAATCTCGGCTCTGATTCCTGAACATTATCATCTCTCACTAATTGATATTCATACTCGCTGGCATTTTATACCGACCTGGGGCGGGGGTGGCTCAGTCGGTAGCGCGCCAGGCTCGTAATCTGTAGTTCCCAGGTTCGAGTCCCAGCTGGGTCAGCGTTGAGATTTATCTCCGCAAAATTCCCCGCCCTGCCCACGGTCAGTAGGGGACACCGATGGGCTTGGAAAGTGACTTCTCCTTCCGTCGGATGGGACGTTAAGCCGTGGCCCCGTGTGTGGGAGAGCCATACCCTATGCACGTTAAAGAACACGCTGGATGACCTTGATGGGAGGCTACCATCTGTCTCCCAACAGCTGTTCCAGTGGGTCCCCTCCCCCAACCTTCTCTGAGCCTTCGGGGTCCATGTGACCTGGCCATTTAGCCCATGGTGTGCAAAAAAGTGCCGCTCAGAGGTAAAACAACCCAACCCTTTATACCGACCTATCCATAAGTACCGAAAGACGGATTAGACTTTTCATATAATTATTCTCATGCACGTCACATTCACAGACGTCGATGAGGAGGGATTGCTCAGTCGGCAGCGTGCCAGGCTCGTAATCTGTAGTTTTCAGGTCCGAGTCCAATCTGGGCCAGGGTTGAGATTTATCTCCGGTAAATCCTCACCCTCACAGTCTGTCCAAAAGGGGACAACGATGGGCTTGAAAAGCGCTTTCCATCGTATGGGACGTTAAACCATTGTCCCATGTACGAGAGAACCATACCCTGTGCAAGAACACGTTGGATGGCCTTTATAGCAAGCTACCATCTATCACTTAATGTTGTCCAGTGGGTTCCCTTCCCCCCAACCTTTTCTGAATCCTTTGGATTCTGTGACCTGACCATTTTACCCATTGTGGGAAAGAAAAGTGCCTTTCAGAGATAAAAAAAACACAATACAGGCTTCGATGTTTCATATAATTATGTTCATGACGTCCATAGGAATTGGCTTCTCATGCAATTATATTCATACGTATGAATCATAGATTTTTTTTTCGTTCCGAGGTTCGTGTTCCAGCTGGGCTAGTGTGGAGATTTTTCTCAGCAAAACTTCCTGCCCTGCCCTTTGTCAGTAGGGGACACCGATGGGCTTGGAAAGGCCGCCGTCCGTCGGACGGGTTGGGTTGTTGGGTTGTTTTACCTCTGAGCGGCACTTTTTTGCACACCATGGGCTAAATGGCCAGGTCACATGGACCCCGAAGGCTCAGAGAAGGTTGGGGGAGGGGACCCACTGGAACAGCTGTTGGGAGACAGATGGTAGCCTCCCGTCAAGGCCATCCAACGTGTTCTTTAACGTGCACAGGGTATGGCTCTCCCGCACACGGGGCCACGGCTTAACGTCCCATCCGACGGACGGCAGCCTTTCCAAGCCCATCGGTGTCCCCTACTGACCGTGGGCAGGGCGGGGAATATTGCGGAGATAAATCTCAACGCTGACCCAGCTGGGACTCGAACCTGGGAACTACAGATTACGAGCCTGGTGCGCTACCGACTGAGCCACCCCCGCCCCTCCGTCGGACGGGACGTCAATCCGTGGCACTGTGTGTGGGAGAGCCGTACCCTATTCACTGTGTACGGAAGAGCCGTACCCTGTTCACTGTGTACGGGAGAGTCGTACCCTATGGGTCCTTGTAACCTAGCCAATTAAAGCATAACATTGTGGAAAAGTTTCCAATCTTGGATGGCATCAAGACTATCACAGCTGCATGGAATGAAGTAAAATAGTTTACACATAAAGGTGTCTGGAAACAGTTGTGTTCCTAATTTATTGATGATTTTGAAGGATTTGAAAATCCTGTTGAGGAAATTAATGCAGATATTGTAGACATGACAAGGTAGTTAGAACTAGAAATGGAGCTTGATGATGTTACTGACCTGTTTGAATCTCATTTCCAGCCCCTACTAACGGAGATCTTCTTGAACCTGAAGGGCATTGGAAGGATACGAAGAGTGTCATTCTGAAGACATATTGAACTCTGTGCCTAAAGAAATACCTGGAAAAGAACTTTCAGAAGCTTTCAGTCATTTAAAAATTATCATGCCTATTTTTGAAAAGGTGGATCCCAATTTTGAAAGAAGCTCCTAAGTAAATTGTGGCATTTCAGATGAATATGCCTGTTACAGAGAAATGTACAGAGAAAAGAAAAGACGATCTACCATTCAATCTTCTTTAGATACATACTTCCATAAAAGACCAGCATCCTCTGAAATCCTATCTCCACTAAAACCAACACTAAGACTACTCTAAAGACCAACATCCACTAAAAGCCCTACTCGATCATCAACTACTAGTAGAAGTCCGTCCAAATCTCCAGCAAGAAAGTGTTTAGAATTTGATCGAGACCCAGATGAACCACAAGTAGTGCCATACGTTTCATTCTTCCTTCAATAATTTTTTCGTTTTTTAATTTTACATTCGTCAGTCCCTATAAGCAAAAGAACAACAGATTGAGAATAGGTAAAGTACAGTGTTTATTTGAATTGTAAATGTTTTATTTACATCAGTTATGCGCATATATGACTGCTTAAAAATGTCATCTAAGTGAAAATAAAAGCAATGATTCGCTATACGGCGAAATTCCCTATATGACGGTAGTCTGGAACCTAACATGTCGTAAGGCCGAGGTACGCCTGTATGTGCATTTTCAAAAGCATAGAAAATTTTTGAATTACTAATAATGAAATATTGATAACGCTGGCGTTCATATTTCGTGTTCCTCCCTTGAACGAGAGAGGAAATTTGAAATGTCTTTGCAAAGGTATTCATCCGCCAGTTAGAAATGTAATCTATGGTTCGATATATATTAATAAGTAATCCTTTGTTCATGCAAAAAAAAAGTACTTTCGATGTGCTTAACTGAGTTAGTTCTCATTTGCCACTAATAGATCACCTTTACCCAACTGTTCTGAGCTTTGGAGGTTCTTGTGATCTGGCATTTAGCACTACTCACTATCCCCACCGGCTGTCTAGTGGATCACCTTCTCCGAACTGTTCTGAGCTTTTGGGGTTCTTGTGATCTGGCATTTAACACTACTCACTATCCCCACCGACTGTCTAGTGGATCACCTTCTCCGAACTGTTCTGAGCTTTGGGGTTTCTTGTGATCTGGCATTTAACACTACTCACTATCGCCACCGGCTGTCTAGTGGATCACCTTCTCCGAACTGTTCTGAGCTTTGGGGGTTCTTGTGATCTGGCATTTAACACTACTCACTATCCCCACCGGCTGTCTAGTGAGTCCCCTTCTTCATTTCTGAGAGTTTGAGGTCATAAGATGTGTAGAAATCTCTAATATCTAAGAGCTATTCTATGGATATTCTACTCCAATCCAGTTCTGAGTATTTTGTGGCACAGAATGTCAGGAAGACTCCGATATGACACCAACATCTATCCTGTGATTCTCTTCTCCAACCGAGTCTTTGGGGAAATAAGATGCTTATGAAGATTCCTACATGTGACTGAAAACTGTCCTGTGAGTGTTCTTCTCTAATTTAATTCTGAGTCTTGGGGATATGGAATATTAGGGAGACTCCCTATGTAATAATTGCCCTGTGATTCCCTATATCCAGCCTGGTTCTGGATCTTTCATTGACATAGAGTGTTAGGAATACTCCCATGTGCCATCAACAGCTGTCTTGTGAGTCTGCTTCTCCAACTCAGTTCTAAATCTTTGGGGAAATAGGATGTATAAGAAGACTCATATGTAATTAATAATTATCCTATGGGTTTTTTTCCCAGTCCCAGATGTAAAGGTTCCATATGTAATTAATAACTTTCCAGTAGTCTCCTTCTCCAACGCTTGAGTCTTTATGGTCATAGATAGTCTTGAGTCCTTAGGGGCATAGAATGCCAGGAAGACTCCCATATGACATTAACAGCTTTTCCAACTCCATTAGGGAGTGGGGATGGCTCAGTCGATAGCGCATCAGTTGGGTTGGGTTGTTTTACCTCTGAGCGGCACTTTTTTGCACACAATGGGCTAAATGGCCAGGTCACATGGACCCCGAAGTCTCAGAGAAGGTTGGGGGAGGGGACCCACTGGAACAGCTGTTGGGAGACAGATGGTAGCCTCCCGTCAAGGGCATCCAGCGTGTTCTTTAACGTGCACAGGGTATGGCTCTCCCGCACACGGGGCCATGGCTTAACGTCCCATCCGACGAACGGCGGTCTTTCCAAGCCCATCGGTGTCCCCTACTGACCGTAGGCAAGGCGGGGAATTTTGCGGAGATAAATCTCAACGCTGACCCAGCTGGGACTCGAACCTGGGAACTACAGATTACGAGCCTAGCGCGCTACCGACTGAGCTACGCCCGCCCCTAGCGCATCAGACTCATAAATTGCAATTCCCAGGTTTGAGCCACTCCTGGGCCAGCGTTGTGATTTATCAATTCAAACTATCCACCCAGCTCGCGGTCAATAGGTAAAGTGGCTCGCAGGGAAAAAAGTTCCTCCCATCCTACTTTAAAGTGTCATATGTATTTTATTAAATAACAAAGTGAAAAACGTAATTATGTGTCCAGAATGTCAAGAAATGTCCTGTATAGATAGATAAATACGAGATTGGAAAGGCCGCCGGCCGTCTAATGGGACGCTAAGCCGTGGCTCCGTGTGCGAGAGAGCCATACTCTGTGCCCGTTAAAGAGCACGCTGGATGACCTTGACGGAAAGCTACCATCTGTCTCCTAACAGCTGTCCAGCTGTCCTCCCCCAAACCTTCTCTATGTCCTCGGGGTCCTTGTGACATGGCTATTTAGCCCATTTTATTCAAATAAATGCCTCTCAGAGGTAAAACAACCCAACCCAACCACGTTCTGAGTTTTCAGTTTGATTTGGCCATTTAATGAAATCAACACTAGCGGGTTAAAAAAACTAAAACAATTTTCCCTTGAAAGAATTTTTTTTTGTCTTCTCCTTTTGATATTTACTATAACTCTAACGAAATATGATATTCCAGTTTTTCCTTCATTTTATTTTCAATAAAACCATGGCGGGAGGAGAGAAAAACAATTCGCCAAAAAAAAAATGGAAAGAAAGAAGTAATCCTCTCTCTGAACATGAAAACAATAAGTTGCCACCGATGTTGGAAACTCAACGAAACTTTAAATACAACCACAACAGCGGGAAATAAAAAAAAATAGCCTAGAAACTTCTAAAAGTGAAGAATGGCAGCAGTAAGCACTACGACGATGGAGCACGTGGAGTAAAAATGGAGCGGGAGAATCCGTAACCATGGCAGATGAAATATCACCATGCCAGCGAAGCAACATCTGTGTGAGCCGCAGAAACACATTTTACTCTGTATTCTGGTATAGAAAGACTCAAGCCAGTGGTCGAAATATAACTACAAAGGAACTGTTGTAATAAAGGCGCAAAATAAAATGGTATAGCTCTCCTCATATTTCTGTTTCTTTATGCACGACATAAACACTATTCATGCATATGTGCTGTGGTCAAAGTAAACAACACGACAGGTACGTGCAGATTTCGTTGTTTTGTAATTTCTCTTTCAATTTGGCTGTTGGGTTGGGTTGTTTTACCTCTGAGCGGCACTTTTTTGCACACCATGGGTTAAATGGCCAGGTCATATGGACCCCGAAGGCTCAGAGAAGGTTGGGGGAGGGGACCCACTGGAACAGCTGTTGGGAGACAGATGGTAGCCTCCCGTCAAGGCCATCCAGCGTGTTCTTTAACGTGCACAGGATATGGCTCTCCCACACACGAGGCCACGGCTTAACGTCCCATCCGACGGACGGCGGCCTTTCCAAGCCCATCGGTGTCCCCTACTGACCGTGGGCAGGTCGGGGAATTTTGCGGAGATAAATCTCAACGCTGACTGCTGGGACTCGAACCTGTGAACTACAGATTACGAACCTGGCGCGCTACCGACTGAGCCACCCCCGCGCTCCCTCCCGTGGTTAGGTATATAATATATGGTTTTGTAGGAGTTTCAATATGGGCCTCTTAATGTCTAACTTTGTTTCAGTTACCCCGCAGAGAAAAAAGTTTCCTCTACCCCAATTTAAAGTGTCATATGTATTTTATTAAATAATTAAGTGACAAAAGTAATTATATGTCCAGAATGTCAAGATACTTTTCAAGTTTCCGTGTTATGAATGAATGTAGTTAATATCACACGAAATGTCTTAAATGCTAAATTTAGAAATTTCTGGATTCTGGATTTTCTGGATTTTTAACCCCTAGACTAGGGGTTCTCAACGGGGGGGGGGGGGGGGGGGGGGGGGGGTACGCGGTAAAATTTTTTAGGGTACGCCGTGAGAGCTCAAAAGTCGCTAGATCTAGTAACAAAGTAAAAATAACCAATGTTATGTTTTAACTATAGTTTTATCCATCTATTCAAGGGGTACGCCAGTTACAAGTTACATACACATTTCCAGAGGGTATGTGGAGCGTAAAAAGGCTTCATGTACCCTGCCCTAGACGATTATAGAACCACTGTCATAGACAAGTTTTTCTCAACCTTTTATGCTTCACATACCTCCTGGAAATGTGTATGTAACTGGCATACCCCTTGTAAAGATAGATAAACCTATAGTTATAATATAACAATGGGAATATAATAAAACATATATATCAGTGGTTCTCAACCTTTTCTGCTTCACGTACCTAATGGAAATGTGTATGTAACTGGCGTACCCCTTGTATAGATGGATAAAACTATAGTTATAGTATAACAATGGGAATAAAATAAAACATATATATCAGTGGTTCTCAACCTTTTATGCTTCACGTACTTCCTGGAAATGTGTATGTAACTGGCGTACCCCTTGTATAGATAGATAAAACTATAGTTATAATATAACAATGGGAATAAAATAAAACATATATATCAGTGGTTCTCAACCTTTTATGCTTCACGTACCTCCTGGAAATGTGTATGTAACTGGCGTACCCCTTGTATAGATGGATAAAACTATAGTTATAGTATAACAATGGGAATAAAATAAAACATATATATCAGTGGTTCTCAACCTTTTATGCTTCACGTACCTCCTGGAAATGTGTATGTAACTGGCATACCCCTTGTATAGATAGATAAAACTATAGTTATAGTATAACAATGGGAATAAAATAAAACATATATATCAGTGGTTCTCAACCTTTTATGCTTCACGTACTTCCTGGAAATGTGTATGTAACTGGCGTACCCCTTGTATAGATAGATAAAACTATAGTTATAATATAACAATGGGAATAAAATAAAAAATATATATCAGTGGTTCTCAACCTTTTATGCTTCACGTACCTCCTGGAAATGAGTATGTAACTGGCATACCCCTTGTATAGATAGATAAAACTATAGTTATAGTATAACAATGGGAATAAAATAAAACACATATATCAGTGGTTCTCAACCTTTTATGCTTCACGTACCTCCTGGAAATGTGTATGTAACTGGCATACCCTTTGTATAGATAGATAAAACTATAGTTATAGTATAACAATGGGAATAAAATAAAACATATATATCAGTTGTTCTCAACCTTTTATGCTTCACGTACCCCCTGGAAATGTGTATGTAACTAGCATACCCCTTGTATAGATAGATAAAACTATAGTTATAGTATAACAATGGGAATAAAAGAAAACATATATATCAGTGGTTCTCAACCTTTTATGCTTCACGTACCCCCTGGAAATGTGTTTGTAACTGGCATACCCTTGTATAGATAGATAAAAGTCTAGTTATAGTATAACAATGGGAATAAAATAAAACATATATATCAGTGATTCTCAACCTTTTATGCTTCACTTACCCCCTGGAAATGTGTATGTAACTGGCATACCCCTTGTATAGATAGATAAAACTATAGTTATAGTATAACAATGGGAATAAAATAAAACATATATATCAGTGGTTCTCAACCTTTTATGCTTCACGTACCCCCTGGAAATGTGTAAGTAACTGGCATACCCCTTGTATAGATAGATAAAACTATAGTTATAGTATAACAATGGGAATAAAATAAAACATATATATCAGTGGTTCTCAACCTTTTATGCTTCACGTACCCCCTGGAAATGTGCATGTAACTGGCATACCCCTTGTATAAATAGATAAAACTATAGTTATAGTATAACAATGGGAATAAAATAAAACATATATATCAGTGGTTCTCAACCTTTTATGCTTCACGTACCTCCTGGAAATGTGTATGTAACTGGCGTACCCCTTGTATAGATAGATAAAACTATAGTTATAGTATAACAATGGGAATAAAATAAAACATATATATCAGTGGTTCTCAACCTTTTATGCTTCACGTACCCCCTGGAAATGTGTATGTAACTGGCATACCCCTTGTATAAATAGATAAAACTCTAGTTATATTATAACAATGGGAATAAAACATATATATATCAGTGGTTCTCAACCTTTTATGCTTCACGTACCACCTGGAAATGTGTATGTAACTGGCGTACCCCTTGTATAGATAGATAAAACTATAGTTATAGTATAACAATGGGAATAAATAAAACATATATATCAGTGGTTCTCAACTTTTGATGCTTCACGTACCTCCTGGAAATGTGTATGTAACTGGCGTACCCCTTGTATAGATAGATAAAACTATAGTTATAGTATAACAATGGGAATAAAATAAAACATATATATCAGTGGTTCTCAACCTTTTATGCTTCACGACCCCCTGGAAATGTGCATGTAACTGGCATACCCCTTGTATAAATAGATAAAACTATAGTTATAGTATAACAATGGGAATAAAATAAAACATATATATCAGTGATTCTCAACCTTTTATGCTTCACGTACCCCCTGGAAATGTGTATGTAACTAGCATACCCCTTGTATAGATAGATAAAACTATAGTTATAGTATAACAATGGGAATAAAATAAAACATATATATTAGTGATTCTCAACCTTTTATGCTTCACGTACCCCCTGGAAATGAGTTTGTAACTGGCATACCCCTTGTATAGATAGATAAAACTATAGTTATAGTAAAACAATGGGAATAAAATAAAACATCTATATATCAGTGGTTCTCAACCTTTTATGCTTCACGTACAGTCGCTCAAAAAAGTATCCGAACATTATGGTTGATTACAGAATTCAGGAAAAATATCTGGGAACGATTTATTTTAGAAATTAGTGATCTGGCAAACTTCGTGTCACGTGACACGAAGGTTGCCGGATCACTAATTTTTTAAAAAATCGTTGCCAGATTTTTTTTTGAATTCTGAAATCAACCATAGTGTTCGGATACTTTTTTGAGCGACTGTACACCCTGGAAATGTGTATGTAACTGGCATACCCCTTGTATAGATAGATAAAACTATAGTTATAGTATAACAATGGGAATAAAATAAAACATATATATCAGTGGTTCTCAACCTTTTATGCTTCACGTACCCCCTGGAAATGTGTATGTAACTGGCATACCCCTTGTATAGATAGATAAAACGATAGTTATAGTATAACAATGGGAATAAAATAAAACATAAATATCAGTGGTTCTCAACCTTTTATGCCTCACGTACCCTCTGGAAATGTATATGTAACTGCCGTACGCCTTGTATAGATAGATAAAACTATAGTTATAGTATAACAATGGGAATAAAATAAAACATATATATCAGTGATTCTCAACCTTTTATGCTTCACGTACCCCCTGGAAATGTGTATGTAACTGGCGTACCCCTTGTATTGATAGATAAAAGTATAGTTATAGTATAACAATTTTTATTTTTACTTTGTTACTAGATGTAGTGACTTTTGAGCTCTCACGGCGTACCCCGAAATTTTTTACCTCGTACTCCATGTTGAGAACCCCTACCCTAGACGATTATGTACGCAAAATTGAACATCGTGCCACCAATGGCACCCATATTGAATTCTGTTGAATACAAACGAAACTTCATAAATTTCTTGATTTTTTTTTGTACATACAGTTAGTTTATTAGTTAATATTTTAATACAGCACTTTGAAAAATGGATATTCTTTTTATAATGACCCTATCTAAAACAAAGATCTAAATAAAAATAAACACTATTTAAAACACATGTCTTGTGTTCGAAATAATATATCAGTTGTTTACCAGTTGTTGAGAATTACCGAGATGTTTGGTATATTTAGCATTTTTAAGTGGTGGAAAAAACTGATTTTAAGTTGTTGGGATAGGTAGATTCAAGATGATGACTTGTCACATGCGCTATCACTGTATGGCATTGATAGATCTGATATTTGATATTTGTTTGGGTTGTTGTACTTCTGAGTGGCACTTTTTTGCACACCATGGGCTAAATGGCCAGGTCACATGTACCCCGAAGGCTCAGAGAAGGTTGGGGGAGGGGACCCACTGGAACAGCTGTTGGGAGACAGATGGTAGCCTCCCGTCAAGGCCATCCAGCGTGTTTTTTAACGTGCACAGGGTATGGCTCTCCCGCACACGTGGCCACGGCTTAACGTCCCATCCGACGGACGGCGGCCTTTCCAAGCCCATCGGTGTCCCCTACTGACCGTGGGCAGGTCGGGGAATTTTGCGGAGATAAATCTCAACGCTGACCCAGCTGGGACTCGAACCTGGGAACTACAGATTACGAGCCTGGCGCGCTACCGACTGAGCCACCCCCGCCCCATACTACAAGTGTTCAGAATCGATCATAAAACAATAATATTTTTCGAAAAAATTATCAAAAACCATGCAAATGGAAACTGCAGTGAAATGAAGCAGAGAGAAATCTTCCATAACGCTGACCACGTGTTCAGCTTCATCTCCATCATCAGCTTTTCCCATCTTTAAGGGTGTGTCAGCTTCACGTGCTGGCTTATGCGTATGGCTAGTGTCTTATGTTCACCCGGGGACAGGGATGCCTGCGCCTGTCTACAGTAGGCTTAACGATGAGTGATGATACACGTACACTGTGATGGTCATGTATTTTGGATAAAGAAAGCAAATTTTGGGCCATGTTTTATCCAACATTAATTTCGCCTAATCAGCCTCTTGTCTCCGTACAACCTATAGTTGCCATTATATAACTAACACGTGTCTGGCAAATTGCAGCTATGCATTTATTCATCTATCGTGAATCGGATGATGCATTATTCTTGTAAGAGGGTTAAAGGATGGCAGCAGAGGATATCAATCACGGATGATTGGCATTTTACGAATTTGGAGATGACACTTGAGCACAATGGATGGTGAATGCCAGTAATGATGTAGAAAAGAAATAGGAGGATATTTTGCCTCGCTTTCATTTGCTGTGAGTAACAGAACTCTTTCTGCACATTATCATGGTCGTTACAGAGAATTCCACCAGAAAAAAAAGCAAATCACCATCAGAACGGTTTCTTTTTTGTAATAACATCGATATAGTGAGCGTTAACTGTATAAAATAAAATAAATAAATACCCCCTCAAGCAGCTGCTTGCCACAGAGGTCTGACAGGAGCCTGTCAGTTTATATGCCACAGTAAGAGATCTGAGAGGATGGCAGGACCTCAGTAGAAAAACGACACACACATCCATGCCTAAATCCGGGGCTCGAACCCAGGTGTATAGTGAACGTTAACTAATGCAGAAGCTTATGATGGTCAAGAGATTATTAATACCTTCAAGGTTTTCGCCGCTTAAGAAATTAAACCTGAAACTGATCAAACATTTTGTAGCATGTACAGTCGCTCAAAAATGTATCCTAAGCTCAAAAATGTATCCTAACGCTATGGTTGACTATAGAAATCAGGAAAAATATCTGGCAACGATTTTTTTTGAAATTAGTGATCTGGCAACCTTGGTGTCACGTGACATGAAGGTTGCCAGATCACTAATTTCTAAAAAAAATCCTTGTCAGATATTTTTCCTGAATTCTGTAATCAACCATAGTGTTCGGATATTTTTTAATATATATAATGCGTATGAATATATAATGCAATGAATATGGAGCGTGTGCAGTTACCGTTCACAGCAAACTGGAGCGGTTGCGGTTAATGTTCACAGCACATTGGATCGTGTGAGTTCACAAAAACCTTGATCGTGTGGGCTCACTCACGGAAATATTGAGCGTGTGCAGTTGTTGTACACGCTCCAGATATTTTTCCTGAATTCTGTAATCACGTGACACGAAGGTTGCCAGATCACTAATTTCTAAAAAAAATCCTTGCCAGATATTTTTCCTGAATTCTGTAATCAACCATAGTGTTCGGATATTTTTTTGAGCGACTGCATACGCTCAATATTGAGCGTATGCTCAATATTGAGCGTATGCAGTTAACGTTCACAGCAAACTGGAGCGTGTGCAGTTACTGCACACGCTCCAGTTTGCTGTGAACGGTAACTGGAGCGTGTGCAGTTGCTGTACACGCTCCAGATATTTTTCCTGAATTCTGTAATCACGTGACACGAAGGTTGCCAGATCACTAATTTCTAAAAAAAATCCTTGCCAGATATTTTCCCTGAATTCTGTAATCAACCATAGTGTTCGGATATTTTTTTGAGCGACTGTAGGTGGTCATATTATTTTGATACTAGATCGTGTGGGCTCACTCACGGAAATATTGAGCGTGTGCAGTTACCGTTCACAGCAAACTGGAGCGTGTGCAGTAATTGCACACGCTCCAGTTTGCTGTGAACGGTAACTGGAGCGTGTACAGTTGCTGTACACGCTCCAGTTACCATTTTCCATGAACCCATATACCCATTTTTCCTGAATTCTGTAATCACGTGACACGAAGGTTGCCAGATCACTAATTTCTAAAAAAATCGTTGGCAGATATTTTTTTCTGAATTTCTGAGTTCTGTAATCAACCATAGTGTTCGGATACTTTTTTGAGCGACTGTACTGGCATGTACTCTACTAGGTGTTGGAAATGATATTGCGTCACATAACTCCAGGGCAGTCTTCCGTAAAGCTCCGAGAGTTGCCGATGGTGGGTTACGGGCTCTAATGCATCGCTCCACTTCATCCACAGATGCTTAATAGGGTTCAAATCCAGAGAGTGAGAGGGCCATTCGGGTTCTGACCTCACTGGAATGCTCCTCCAACCAGTTCCTCGCCAAACGAGAGATATGAGACTTGTCTTGTTGAAAGAATGCATCCTGCTGTGCGAAATCGATAGCGATGAACTGGTGTCTCAGTAGGTACAAGGGGACTCAAGGCGGCCCACGTAAACAAACCCTGGGGCGTGGGTGGCTCAGTCGGTAGCGCGCCAGGCTCGTAATCTGTAATTCCCAGGATCGAGTCCCAGCTGGGTCAGCGTTGAGATTTATCTTCGCAAAATTCCCCGCCCTGCCCACGGTCAGTAGGGGACACCGATGGGCTTGGAAAGTCCGCCGTCCGTCGGATGGGACGTTAAGCCGTGGCCCCGTGTGTGGGAGAGCCATACCCTGTGCACTTTAAAGAACACGCTGGATGGCCTTGAAGGGAAGCTACCATCTGTCTCCCAACAGTTGTTCCAGTGGGTCCCCTCCCCCAACCTTCTCTGAGCCTTCGGGGTCCATGTGACCTGGCCATTTAGTCCATGGTGTGCAAAAAAAGTGCCGCTCAGAGGTAAAACAACCCAACGTAAACAAACCCCAGAATATTGCACTGCCTCCACTGGTTTGTAACACGCTGACTTGGCAGTTAGGGTCCAAGGCTCTAACTCTCATAGGGAAGTTGCATGTGTGATTTACACCACACATGCAACTTCCCTATAGTATGTTGTAGTTGGAACTTCGATTCTATGGACCAAGCTTCCCGTTTCAAGTCTTCGACAGTCCATTGTCTATGTTCCTTTGCCCACTGCTGCCTCATAGTCCAGTGATGTGCTCTTAACAACGGTATTCGATATGGGCATAAGCTGCCATAGCCCAGTCATACCAGGGGGCGGGGGTGGCTCAGTCGGTAGCGCGCCAGGCTCGTAACGCCTAATTTATATAACATGATGATAGTGCAGGGACTCGATCAGCTTGGGAGGAAAGGGAGAAAGCCACAATCACCATTTTGGCAGCAGAACCCTTTCTGCTAGCAACAAAAGGCCAGTGGCCCAGCAACAAAAGGCCAGTGGCCCAGCAACAAAAGGGGTGAAGAAAGGCCACATGTGCGCTTGGTTAAAGCCTGAGGCCTCCTTATGTGGGAGCAAGAGTTGATGTGGCTCATCGACCGTGTCCATGTCCCATTTACCGAGACACCCTATCTTACCCCGAAGAAACATCATGTTACCTCACCTGAAGGTTCGTTCGAACGGGAGGACAGTCTCGGAGAACTTGCGATATGAGTGAGACAGCGAAGCATTCCGCATGTCAGGCGGATTGTCTGTATCTCGAAGCCTTTTGTTTTTCGTCTAGCGGTGGAACTGCTGAGGCTCCTTGTAGCCTGTGCTGTGTTTAGCGAGTGATTGTACCGGGTGGACACCTCTCTTGTGTTGCGATCTTAAGCAACCACGGCAATTCCCGATTCCGCCTATACGACACTACCAGTTATGAAAAGCCGTGCTATCTAGAGCCGGGGGCAAGGAATACGCCCTATAGGCGCACCTCAACCCCAGCCTCACATGGCAGCAGTCCTATAGAAGGAAAGCTGACCACCGGAAGAAACCTAACTTTAATCTGTTCCCCGGTTAGCCATGAACAAGGATATATAGATCCAAGTTCGCTCGGCATCCGGGGTGGAGACTCTTAGTAAGGCCCAGACTTTGGTGAGGACTCGACCTACTGGGGCACAAATCTTTTCAGAAGAGTCCTCGAACTGCTCACCCAGAGCACCTGATAGGTGAGGTCTCAGACGCCGTCACCGCCCAACCGGTCAACACGGAACCGGTCAGCGGCATCCTCGACCTTGGTTGGTCTTGGCTATGTCCAACCGGGGACCCAATCCGGTCGGCACAGCCTTCGACCGGGTTGCTGGACCCTAGGCCCCCCCACCACGACAAGGTGGTCCCCTATTGGAGGGGAGTACCGGGTGGGCAGTCACTGTTTGTATATAATAATATAAAGTGTAAAATTCTGTAAATAAATATGTATATGAGAAGACACCTGAGTTTGTGTATATCGGTCACCACGTCGGTTGAAAAACAACGCAGCCCAGAGAGTTAGAGAAGACGCCTGTCTGCAGATAGCTTCTTTGCAGATTCCTGATTCTTATCCGTAAATCGCTCAAATAAATAGGAGGGGAAACAAAATAACAGGAGGGGGAACAAATAATTGCAGGGGGAACTGAACAGACCAAAATATGTAATAAAAAGAGCACTGGAAATGCAAATATATCACAAAAAAGTGATCCTTCACAAAATTTTGTGTCGTCATCCCAAACGCAAAGGAATCCTTGTATTGTAAAGTAACAAAAGTTATAGTTTTAAAGATAGAAATTCACTAAAAAAATTTGCTAAAGCATACGGATATGGAATATAATAATGGGATATATGTTCTTTTATTTGAGAACCCATTCTTTATATGAGTTTTACACTTCATTTGAAAAAGAAGTATTTCATTTAACTTTCGCAATATTTCAGAAACAAAATATAAATATATTTGGCAGTTTTCTCCCTCTCTTGGAAAGGGAGCGCATCCTTTTATTGGCTTTGTAATCCCCCTGGGAAAGAATAATAGTTTAAAAAAGAAACTGTTTTTGTGGCCTTAGGTTCCTTTTCTGGAAAATGCGATAAAATTCTTATATTTTTGCTTTTCCTCTTTCTCCAAACAAATGTATTTTTTTAATCTCGCATTCACGCTTTCTTTGCACAAAAATAATTCTTTCTTTTCTTGTTTGCACTTCCCAGAGGGAAAAAAATGGTTTTTTATTTAGTTTAGATACTCCACTGGCTAAAATGCATTCTTTCATTTTCTTTTACCGTTATAAAAAGTGCATTTCTTGATTCGTCTGGGAGAAACTATAACATATTTTTTTATTTCATTTCTTTTCATTTGTTCGTGCACTATCATTGAGCAAAAAATATTCTTCCGATAAAAAATAACTAAATATTTTCTTCTTTTTTTTTTCCGTTATTCTTGGACAATTTTTTTTTGTAGAAGTCACCCTTTTCATTTTGGTTTATACTTTCACTTGAACAAAACACGACAACGGTTCTAGCAATTCGAAATACTTGATCTGCTTCTGATCAGTTGGCCCAAATCTGCAAAAAAAAAAGTAAAAAAGGCTAATAATCGAACGAGAAAAGATTAACTTCATCCTGCATTCCATTAATGATGAAACAAACAGTCCCAAAAATGTCCATGATGGAGAAAAAAACATGCGTGATAAGAATATATTTGAACTTTCTTCGAATTCGTGGATTAAAAACAACAACGATAGACCTTCAACAGAATCGTGAATGTTTTTCAAGAGATAACGAGTTTTTGCGAATGCCGCCTCCATTCATCAAACAAGCAATAAAACTTCAACGAACTTAGCAAAGATTTTTTGTTGCTGTTTTTGAAATGATTCATTTTCTCAGGGTCTGTCAGCCAGCTCTGAATGCCAAAATTTTGCTCTCTCAGAACTCCAGTTTCTGTTTCGAATCTCCATCCTCCTACACAAGTAATGGGGAAGTGGCTCCGTCACGTGGGAGGCGAGGCAAGCTAAGATATGACTGAGGAAGGTGATTAATGAATTGTTCGCAATAAAAACAGACAGCCGTCTGCTTTCGTACTGAGGGGTGTTGTAAATCACGATGTCTCTGCGTTGTTATTCTTGGTTTTATTCGGCACAGAGGTTTAGGCTTTTTTGGGTTGTTTTACCTCTGAGCGGCACTTTTTTGCACACCAGGGCTAAATGGCCAGATCACATGGACCCCGAAAGCTCAGAGAAGGTTGGGGAGGGGACCCACTGGAACAGCTGTTGGGAGACAGATGGTGGCCTCCCGTCAAGGCCATCCAGCGTGTTCTTTAACGTTTAGTTGTTTTACCTCTGAGCGGCACTTTTTTGCACACCATGAGCTAAATGGCCAGGTCGCATAGACCCCGAAGGCTCAGAGAAGGTTGGGGGAGCGGACCCACTGGAACAGCTGTTGGGAGACAGATGGTAGCCTCCCGTCAAGGCCATCCAGCGTGTTCTTTAACGTGCACAGGGTATGGCGCTCTCTCTCCCACACACGGGGCCACGGCTTAACGTCCCATCCGACGGACGGCGGCCTTTCCAAGCCCATCGGTGTCCCCTACTGACCGTGGGCAGGGCGGAGAATTTTGCGGAGATAAATCTCACCGCTGACCCAGCTGGGACTCGAACCTGGGAACTACAGATTACAGAGGTTTAGGCAGTTTCGTAAACAATGCAATTAAGGGCTAAGTTAAATGTCCCCAAGGTTCAAGGTTGAATGTGGGAAGGGATTTCACTGGACAACTGGACAACACCAGGATGAATGAAAGAAGTGTGATGCCCCGTCGCGAGGAAGCGTTTCTTGACGGTTATTGGCTGGGCATTTTGACGTCACAGCGGGGAGAAGACGGTAAAAAACAGCTTATAAAAAGCGTACCGTAATATTGATTTCCGTTGGCAAAAAAAGTGTAAAATTACAATTTCAGTGCTTTTTTTAACTGTTTGAGGTCTATTTAGCTATCACGAAAATATTTATTGTTATAGATACACACTCAGCAGCCCCGTTATCAGGTATAGTTCTGTGTTATGGCAACAGTAACTGAAATACAAAACTCTGGAACATTTTAAAAAATAATTTTTTTAAAAAGTGTGACTGAAGACAATTTAAAGATCTGAAATCTATTTCAACCTAGATTTTTTTTAACAATATTCGTTCTCTATTTAGAGTTAAGGAAATTGGAATACTTAGCAGTAATAATTTCAATTTAAGTAATTGCTCTCAAAAGTTAATAAAAACAAGTTAAAACTAAAGCAATAACTGTTATGCTAAACTTTACTAATTACGTCTAAGAGTGTTTTTAGCATTTCACGTGAAAATTAGGTTAATTTTCGCTAATTCTGAATTATATTTTGCAGAAAGAACTACTTTGCCAAGCGTTTCAGCTTCCAAAACTCTTGAAATATTGAATGCATATTATTGTAAATCGTGATTTAAATAGATTTGATTATGTTACTAAAATTACTTTAATATATATTTTTTCATAAAATTATTTAAGGAGTTAATAAACCCTATAGATCTTGTACTGTGGCATATAAACTGACAGGCTCCTGTCAGACCTCTGTGGCAAGCAGCTGCTTGAGGGGGTATTTATTTTATTTTATTTTATATCTGCGTTACTATTAATGTAACGTGGAGCTGTACCTAATAAAATGGCTCTTTCAATATATGTTGATACTACGGATATCATAATTACATCATTTATAATTTATACCGAATTATTACATAATTTCTATATGATGATTTCTGACAAATTATTCTGATCTTGGGCTTTAAATTAAATACGATCGAATTAAAAACCAGAATTTTATTTCAAATCATCCTTTTGCCAACTATGTTAAAAATTGTAATGAAAATAATCAAAATATAAATTTTCACAGCCGTGAGTAGCGGTTTAAATTTTCTCTTTTCAAAAATCGTTTAATGTGACATGGCGTAAATAGAGTTTTCAATTTACGAAGAAAATATTTCCTAGAGTTATCGAGCGAAACGTCTACTTTCTTTTCTTCTTTTAATTCTGAAATTCTCATTCTGCTGTATCAAATTTTATTTATGTTTATCCAACTGCTTTTGTTTTTGATCGTAATCTTGTTTGCAAAGCAGAGATTTACCCCTCTAGTTTATTGAGCTTTTAACAGCGATTTGAAACTGCTGCTGCAATTTTCTAATTCATAGACTATGACGCAGTGACATAAGCTTTTATTCCCATGAATCAGTACAGTATAAGACAAGGTATTTAAATTATCAATTACCTGAGATAAGCCTGCTTTTTTATTGCGTACAATAACGTAGTTTTCAGAGCGATCGGTTTCTTATTCCAACAATCTTATCTTTCTTTACCGTGATAACAATCGTTTAGTCGCAGTAGAATCGATCATTGTAACAAGACTGAAAGATTTCATGTGACAATTTTTTTTTAAATCTGGAAAGGCATTATCATTTAAACAAAATAAATAAATACCTCCTCAAGCAGCTGCTTGCCACAGAGGTCTGACAGGAGCCTGTCAGTTTATATGCCACAGTAGAAGGTCTGAGAGGATGGCAGGACCTCAGCAGAAAAACGACACACCCATTCATGACTTACCCGGGGCTCGAACCCAGATCCCTTAGATCAGTTTAGGTAACTTTAAATAGGTAGGCCTAAGAGTTCGCTTCATGAATCTTACAAGTGATCGATCTTTACAGCCATCTCTATAAAATATTTACCAAACATATTATCATGTGCGCATCGAATTTATCTTCACGATGACAATGCAGCACCCACTTCATACTAATTTTTGCTTCTAATTCGAAAGCATGTGAAACATTGTTTATCTTATTCTTCGATGGATTTCTCACGTAGTTTGCTACTGCACAATTCTGCATGATGAAAAAGAAACAAAAATTACTTGAAAGACTTCACAGATAGAGAAATTCGGCAAGCGAGGAACAAAGAAAGACACGAAAGAACGGACGATTATTTATGTACAGTCGCTCAAAAAAGTATCCGAACACTATGGTTGATTACGGAATTGAGAAAAATTATCTGGCAACGATTTTTTTTTTTTGGAAATTAGTGATCTGGCAACCTTCGTGTCACGTGATTACAGAATTCAGGAAAAATATCTGGAGCGTGTACAGCAACTGTATACGCTCCAGTTACCGTTCACAGCAAACTGGAGCGTGTGCAGTTACTGCACACTCTCCAGTTTGTTGTGAACGGTAACTGCACACGCTCAATATTTCCGTGAGTGAGCCCACACGATCTAGTATCAAAATAATATGACCACCTACAGTCGCTCAAAAAAGTATCCGAACACTATGGTTGATTACAGAATTCAGAAAAATTATCTGGCAAAGATTTTTTTTTTGGAAATTAGTGATCTGGCAACCTTCGTATCACGTGACATGAAGACTGCCAGATCACTAATTTCCAAAAAAAAAAATTGTTGCCAGATAATTTTTCTGAATTCTGCAATCAACCATAGTGTTCGGATACTTTTTTTTTGAGCTACTGTACATTAGCTGAGCTCTCCCCACTGTGATGCCATCGAGTACGCCCTCTCAGCGACACACAAATGACCTTGGTAAAACAGATTTTTAGCGACACCCTATATATACACTCACCCTGTAAGAGACAAATTGGAAGCCTTCCATCAAGGCATCTAAAGTGTTCTTCAACATACACAAGGTATAGTTTTCTTGCACAAAGTGTTCAATGAGTTCGGTTGTTTTACCTCTAAGCGGTATTTTTTTGCACACAACGGACTTAATGGAAAGGCCACAAGGACTCCGACGGCTCAGAGAAGGTTGGACGAAGGGAACCCATTGGACAGCTGTTAGGAAACAGATGGTAGCCTCCCGTCAAGGTCATCCAGCGTGTTATTTAACGCACACAGAATAATATTTTCCTGCGTTGGGTTGTTTCACCTCTGAGCGGAACCTTTTTGCATACAATGTGTTAAATGGCCAGGTCACAGAGCTTCAAAGAAGGCTTAGGGAAGGATTCCACCAGACAGCTGTTCGGAGATAGATGATAGCGTCCCGTCAAAGACATCCAATGTGTTCTTTAACGTGCACAAGGTATGCTCCCACACACGGGATTTAACGTCTCGTCCGACGGGTGGCAGCCTTTTCCAAGCTCATTGGTGTCCCCTACTAGCCAAAGTCAAGGCATGGAGTTTTGTAGAAATAAATTTCAATACTGGACCAGCTGGGACTTGAAGCTGGGAACTGCAGATTACGAGCCTGATTCGCTACCGACTGAGCTATATAAAACCTCTGGTTTTCCTGCACATGGGACGACGGCTTAATGTCCCATCTTATGAACGGAGGTCTTTCCAAGCTTATCGGTGTCCCCTTTCTGATCGAGGACAAACAGGGTGGGGGTTTAGTGCACTTAAATCTCAAACCTGGCTCAGTTGGGGAACGAACCTGGGAACTGTAGATTACGAGCCTGGATCGCTATCAATAATTACAGCCATGTCGGCTACTGACGCGATAACGAGTATAGCTTGGACCCGTTTGATGCCACCGTTACCATCTATCATTTTTTGCATCTGCCAACAAAAAATATAAATTTCAAATTACCATTACCTCCCAGTACAAAAGAAGACATGAAATATCACAAAGAAATGGCACAGAACATTACAATCACACGATCTTATTAAAGAACATTATATTCCTTAATGTTATAGGTGGATTAAAATCATCAAAAAAAGATATTGTTTCTTAAAGGTGCCGAGTGGTTAGCGTGTTTGGCAAAGGGTTAAAGAGATGGGAGTTCGAGCCCCGGATAATGCACGATTATTTCAATATTTTTTTTTTGTGCTGAGTCCTTTTTTTCACAGATCTTTCTATAACGTATTATACTGACAGGCTCCGTTCAGATATCTGTGGCAAGCAGATACTACAGCATGTGAACAAATGGCGTTTCGCAAAATGATTAGAGCTCTCTTTCTGTATGTCTGCCAGAATGAATAATGTTACTTCTCTATTGAAATGGGCCGGGGGTGGCTCACTCGGTAGCTCGCTAGGCACGTAATCTACAGTTCCCAGGTTCTAGTCCCACCTGGGTCAGGGTTGAGATTTATGTCCAAAACCATCCCAGCCCCGTGAATATTAGAGAACACGCTGGATGGTTTTGACAGGAGGCTACTATCTGTCTTGTAACAGCTTCTGATCCCTTTTCCTAACCTTCTCTGAGTCTTCGGATTCCTTGAGATCTGGCCATTTTAGCCCATTATGTGCAAAAAAAGTGCCGCTCACAGGTTGGGTTGGGTTGTTTTACCTCTGAGCGGCACTTTTTTGCACACCATGGGCTAAATGGCCAGGCCACAAGGACCCCAAAGGCTCAGAGAAGGTTGGGAGAGGGGACCCACTGGAACAGCTGTTGGGAGACAGATGGTAGCCTCCCGTCAAGGCCATCCAGCGTGTTCTTTAACGTGCACAGGGTATGGCTCTCCCACACACGGGGCCACGGCTTAACGTCCCATAGACGGACGGCGGCCTTTCCAAGCCCATCGGTGTCCCCTACTGACCGTGAGCAGGGCGGGGATTTTTGCGGAGATAAATCTCAACGCTGACCCAGCTGGAACTCGAACCTGGGAACTACAGATTACGAGCCTGGCGCGCTACCGACTGAGTCACCCCCGCCCCCGCCGCTCACAGGTAAAACAACCCAACTAACACCCTGTTGAGCAATGCGCTGGTGCAGACGATTAAATTTTCTCAACATTGATCTGCGTAAATGATATCACTTTTTATTCAACAGTACATGTAAGAGTAGGGATATGTGAAAAAATAGGTAAATAAATTGTGTCCTTTAGAAAAACAAAAAGGTTTTTTTTTATGTATGTCTGTCCACGAATAAGGAATCGCTTATCTTCTCTGCACGGGAGCAGTTTCCTGAACAACGGACATTCAGCTATCTGCTGAACAATGGATACAGGAGCTGTGTGATGAACAACAGATGCAGGAGACATCTGCTGAACAATGGACACAAGAGTTGTCTGTTGGACAATAAACACATGAGCTGTTCTCCGAATAACAGACACAGGAGTTGTCTGCTGAACAATAGATACAGGAGCTGTCTGATGAACAACAGATGCAGGAGCCATCTGCTGAACAATGGACACAACAGTTGTCTGCTGGACAATAAACACATGAGCTGTTCTCCGAATAACAGACACAGGAGTTGTCTGCTGAACAATAGATACAAGAGCTGTCTGATGAACAACAGATGCAGGAGCCATCTGCTGAACAATGGACACAAGAGTTGTCTGTTGGACAATAAACACATGAGATGTTCTCCGAATAACAGACACAGGAGTTGTCTGCTGAACAATAGATACAGGAGCTGTCTGATGAACAACAGATGCTGGAGCCATCTGCTGAACAATGGGCACAACAGTTGTCTGCTGGACAATAAACACATGAGATGTTCTCCGAATAACAGACACAGGAGTTGTCTGCTGAACAATAGATACAAGAGCTGTCTGATGAACAACAGATGCAGGAGCCATCTGCTGAACAATGGACACAACTGTTGTCTGCTGGACAATAAACACATGAGCTGTTCTCCGAATAACAGACACAGGAGTTGTGTGCTGAACAATAGATACAGGAGCTGTCTGATGAACAACAGATGCTGGAGCCATCTGCTGAATAATGGACACAACAGTTGTCTGCTGGACATTAAACACATGAGCTGTTCTCCGAATAACAGACACAGGAGTTGTCTGCTGAACAATAGATACAGGAGCTGTCTGATGAACAACAGATGCAGGAGCCATCTGCTGAACAATGGACACAACAGTTGTCTGCTGGACAATAAACACATGAGATGTTCTCCGAATAACAGACACAGGAGTTGTCTGCTGAACAATAGATACAGGAGCTGTCTGATGAACAACAGATGCTGGAGCCATCTGCTGAACAATGAACACAACAGATGTCTGCTGGACAATAAACACATGAGCTGTTCTCCGAATAACAGACACAGGAGTTGTCTGCTGAACAATGGCTACAGGAGCTGTCTGATGAACAACAGATACAGGAGCCATCTGCTGAACAATGGACACAACAGTTGTCTGCTAGACAATAAACACATGAGCTTTTCTCCGAATAACAGACACAGGAGTTGTCTGCTGAACAATGGATACAGGAGCTGTCTGATGAACAACAGATGCTGGAGCCATCTGCTGAACAATGGACACAACAGTTGTCTGCTGGACAATAAACACATGAGCTGTTCTCCGAATAACAGACACAGGAGTTGTCTGCTGAACAATGGATACAGGAGCTGTCTGATGAACAACAGATACAGGAGCCATCTGCTGAACAATGGACACAACAGTTGTCTGCTAGACAATAAACACATGAGCTGTTCTCCGAATAACAGACACAGGAGTTGTCTGCTGAACAATAGATATAGGAGCTGTCTGATGAACAACAGATGCTGGAGCCATCTGCTGAACAATGGACACAAGAGTTTTCTGCTGAACAATGGACACAAGAGTTTTCTGCTGAACAATAAACACATGAGCTGTTCTCCGAATAACAGACACAGGAGTTGTCTGCTGAACAATAGACCAGGAGCTGAACAATACACACAGAAGCTTCCCTCTATTAAACAGCAAGAGAAAAACGATACACTTCAGAAAAAAATAATAAAATGCTTATTCTCTCTACCTGGCTGAATCAATGTGATGATTTTTCCTGCTGAACTTAAATCACTTTGACAAGACCGGAGCAAAATAATTACTATCAATTTTCATGTTTTATTAACAATTATGGAAAATGTGTTAAGAGTTACAAAATTCCAGATATTTATATTTAATCACTTGCCAAGAAATAATTTATCTCTAGAAGGTTACTTAAAGAGTTTCAAATCAGATCCTGCATAAAATGTTTTTCAAAAAGAAGATTTTTATATTCACATGTTCACAATACAACAAAAATATTCTTTATACAATAGAAATTGCTAAACTGTGATATTGAACAATTTTTAGATTTTCAGAACAAAAGAAACATGTTGTATGTATCCAGAACATCATAGAAAATCTTGAATTCAGATAGAACAATATAAACTGTGGTAATTGTCCTTAGTATACAGCAATTTCTCATTTTTCCATTTACAGTGATAGTGAAAATAAGTAAGAGACCCCTTTAGAGTGAAACCCCCTTAGAGTCCCCTTTAGAGTCCCCTTAGAGTCCCCTTTAGAGTGAAACACTCGCATTTAGAGGAAATTATGCAACTCAATAAAGAAATAAGTTACTTTGGCAGCAAATATAAATACATCATAAATATCAAAAAGATATGTAAGTATACAACATAACAATTTACTGTTGAAGGGGGAAAACCTCTTGTACATTATCAATAAATTTATGTTGTAAATATAAGAATATTAAAGCAAAATAATCCCGATTAACTGTCTTAAAACAAAACATGTACATTCTCCAGATTAAGTAGCCACTTCCTGCTTTTCCAATGAATTCTCTTTTATTATTTATTGTTTTGAGGTCTGTGGTTAAAGCATTGAAAAATTTACTAGATAAGTAAATAAAATGTCTCTGTACAAGTGTTTTATACGCTAGGGTATCAACCAATACTAAACCTTGTAGGGGTGGCTCAGTCGGTAGCGCGGCTGGCTCGTAATCTGTAGTTCCCAGGTTCGAGTCCCAGCTGGGTCAGCGTTGAGATTTATCTCCGCAAAATTTCCCCGCCCTGCCCACGGTCAGTAGGGGACACCGATGGGCTTGAAAAGGCCGCCGTCCGTCGGATGGGACGTTAAGCCGTGGCCCCGTGTGCGGGAGAACCATACCCTGTGCACGTTAAAGAACACGCTGGATGGCCTTGACAGGAGGCTACCATCTGTCTCCCAACAGCTGTTCCAGTGGGTCCCCTCCCCCAACCTTCTCTGAGCCTTCGGGGTCCTTGTGGCCTGGCCATTTAGCCCATGGTGTGCAAAAAAGTGCCGCTCAGAGGTAAAACAATCCAAACTAAACCTTGTAAAAAATGCGTTAGCTTTGGAAATGTTCGAAAATAAAATTGATTCCAATGGGTTTTAAAATATCTGAAAAACGTACAATTTCCTAATTTGTAAAATATTTTCTTTATTGTAGACGTTTCTTAGAGTATCATATTTTTCCATTTGCAATATACATCTAACAGTATGATTTTGAGCGTATTGGAGAGTTTTGATTGTGGTCCAACACGCACTTAAACTTATTTAAAAAGAGTCTTCTTTAAGCCCTTGGGGTCTTTGTGACCTGGCCATTGGCCTATTGTGTGCAAAAAAAAGCGCCGTTCAGAGATGTAAAACAACTTACTAATCAAGCAACAGGTGTGAAAATTATAATATTTTGCTGAAATATCCTTTCAAGAGATTTATTTTCATCGACAAACAAAATCTTTTATTTTGTGGTCTGTCTGAAACAGATTAAGTGAAAGATGCAGAGAAGTGGACACCGACGTCTTCATACAAAATAACAAAACAGTCTATTCACAAAGGTCTATTCACAAAGATTTCACAAGAGAAAGTTTAAGAAGAAAATGCATTCACCGCAACGAGGCGCAGTATCAGATTCTTGAGAAATACATCCTCAACATCTCCTCCGCCAGATTTGAAAACTGTATTTGTTTTTACCATTTCAAATCTATATATATCATTGTCTTTCAAAAAAAAAAAATCGATTAAAGTCGAAAAAGCTAGATTCTCTGGAGTACTCTTTGGAAACATCCCCTCCACTCACCAACGTACATCCACGTGAAAAGGAACAACCCTGCCAGTCCCATATCCAGTATGTCAACAGAGGGCGACGTGTTTGGGCACTCTAATGCCCCTCCTGACAGTTCTTTCTATTCTATGAAGAGGGAAGCCATGGGATATACGATGCAGCAATAAGAAATCTCAAGATTGCTTTTTCGCTCCTTCTTTTGGCTTTATGGAGGTTAAGGATATATTTTGAAAACAGAACAGTTGAAATCCACCTCTTTGTAGGTTTGCGTGTTTATTTCTGAGCATTTCGTGAGCGAGCTTTTCTGCTCAGAAAGTAATTTTTAAGCTTTTTTCGGATTAAAGCAGTGGTTCCTAACTTTTTTTTGCATTGAACGCCTCCCTTTTATCAAGTATTATTTTTCTAGACTTTTAATGGAAAAGTCCATTTCATGAAATTCAAATCAATTTTACTTTATGAAACTAATCGAAAAACATTTGCCCCACTCGTAACTTTATGAATATTCAATCCCTGAATTTCAAAAGGTTCTTCTGCGCAAAAAAAAATTACATATAGTGCCCGATGTAGGGGGGACCTATCCCCTCCCTTTTAAGAATGTAAGTAAGGGTAATAGAAAAAATTATTTTAAACTTTTTTACATTTCGTGCAGTTTTCAAGAATTTTTTTAAAGAGCTATAAAACGGAGCGGGGGGGGGGAGATAAAGGTTATTCTGCAATAAAATCTCCCCATTTTACAATCTTTCATATTTCGATTGAGTTTCTTGCGCCCCCCCCAAGCTGATTTTTTTTCAAGATCCTCTTCTGTATGAATAATTATATTAATCTAAGTATTCGATAAAATAGTCACTGATGGGCTTGGAAAGGAAACCGTCCGTCGGATGGGATATTAAGCTGTGGCTCCATGTGATGGAGAGCCATATCCTGTGCAGGTAAAAGAACACGCTGGATACCCTTGACGGGAGACAACCATCTGTTTCCTAACAGCTGTTCCAGTGGGTCCCCTTCCTCAACCTTCTCTGAGCCTTCGGGTTCCTCGTAACCTGACCACTTAACCCATTGCATGCGAAAACAGTGCCGCTCAGAGGGAAAACAACCCAACGATAAAATAGTAAATATTCAGAATTACTTGTTGACACAGAAGTTAATGAATCAATAGTATTGTGAAAAAAATATGTTTTTGCCGACAAACGCGTGGTATTGGATCCCATGTTTCTCCGGATTCATGCCAGAGTGTTCTAACCACTAAACTACCCTCGGCTTCTGTCATTTATCCACTAGGTTAACACTCTGGCATGAATCTGGATAGAAGTGGATTCTAGTAGTGGTTCTTAGTGCTGTGGAAAAACTCATGTTTTTACTCATGTTTCTCTAAGTATTCGATATTCTGTTTAAATTCTCGGAAAAAAATCAAGAAAAAATTGCTCATAGTGGGAGGGAGCGCCCCGATTTTTTGATTATACATTTTTAGCTCGTTCTAAGAAAAAAAATTCGTTTCGTCTGTAGACATTCAACTTTTTTTTTTGTTTTTACAGATTAATTTAAAATTCGTTTTGAGTTGGATAGGTATTCACGAAAGGTTACGATTGGCATTTTTTGCCCTAATCTCCTAATAACTTCAATAGCGCCTTCTAACGATGGAAAAAAGTTGGAAAATGTAAAATTATCAACTAATAGTGCCAAGCATCTCTTTATGATAGAAATTCTAAATTTTTCTGATGGAGTGTGAGAGGAAACAAGTTTACATTGGCAGAAATGATTTGCAGCCTTTTAACAAGGGAGGGGATGAAATACCACTTTTTTTTTCGAGAGAGAAAAAGTAAGCCCCTCCCCCACCTCACCTTAGCTGAAATTATAGTTTGGTTGTTTTATCTCTGGGCGGCACTGTTTTGCCCACCATGGACTAAATGTCCAGGTCACAAGGGCCCCGAGAAGGTTGGGAGATGGAAACACACTGGATGGGTCAGCGTTAAGATTTATCTCTGCAAAATTCCCTGCCCTACCCATGGTCAGTAGGGGACACCGATGGGCTTGGAAAGGCCGTCGGTGTCCTCTACTGGCCATGGATAGTCTACTGACCTGTCATGTCCCCCTAATTTATTTATTTTTATTTATTATTGTATTTTTTTGTTGTTATTTTTATTGTTGTAAATATATGTCTGTATTAAGTGTATAGCCGTCCCATGGCCGAGTGGTTAGCGTGCTTGGTTACTGATCTAAGGGACCTGGGTTCAAGTCCCGGGTAAGGCATGGATGTATGTGTCGTTTTTCTGCTGAGGTCCTGCCATCCTCACAGACCTTCTACTGTGGCATATAAACTGACAGGCTCCTGTCAGACCTCTGTTGCAAGCAGCTGCTTGAGCGGGTATTTATTTTTTTTTATTATTATTAAGTGTATTTGTGAAGTGCTGATGTGGGGATGTGACTCATGAGCTGTTGTTCGGGTCTGAGCTGCTACTTGCATATGCTCACCAGACAAAGGACTTTTACGACTATTTACGACTAGCCTCCAGTTCAAGTGCTAGCTCAGGAGACAAACGTGGCAATAATGAACAACAGTCCGAGTTCGCTGTGAAACTGGAAGGACGTTTGAACATGCGTCAAGGGACGCAGCTCTTGCTCAAAAACAAAACCTTTCGAGGAGAGGGTTCGGTTTTGTGTGAACCAGAGTTCAGTTCTGTGTGAACGAGGTTATAGGCAAGGATTGATTATTCTTTCACCGAGTTTGAGGGGGAGGGGGAGGGGTGGCTCAGTCGGTAGCGCGCCAGGCTCGTAATCTATAGTTCCCAGGTTCGAGGCCCAGCTGGGTCAGCGTTGAGATTTATTTCTGCAAAATTCCCTGCCCTACCCATGGTCAGTAGGGGACACTGATGGGCTTGGAAAGACCGTCGGTGTCCCCTACTGACCGTCGGATCTTTACCTGCTTTTGTCAATTAACGGATGGGACTTGTGTGGTACTCTGGGTTCCGCTGAATGCGATGTTTCGTCCTGTGGGTTCTGTTTAATGTCGAGTTTCATCCTTTGGGTTCTGTTTAATGTCGAGTTTCATCCTTTGGGTTTGAATTGGATTGTTTTACCTCTGAGCGGCACTTTTTTGCATACCATGGGCTAAATGGCCAGGTCACATGGACCCCGAAGGCTCAGAGAAGGTTGGGGGAGGGGACCCACTGGAACAGCTGTTGGGAGACAGATGGTAGCCTCCCGTCAAGGCCATCCAGCGTGTTCTTTAACGTGCACAGGGTGTGACTCTTCTGCACACGGGTCCACGGCTTAACGTCCCATCCGACGGACGGCGGCCTTTCCAAGCCCATCGGTGTCCCCTACTGACCGTGGGCAGGGCGGGGAAATCTCCTTTGGGTTCCACTTAAGGTCTAGGTCAGGGGTAGGGAACCCTTGGCACGCCAACGACTTTTTCCGGCATGCAACCCAGGGCTCACATTAAAAAATAAATAAATAAACACCCAATATCTTCGCTGAGTTGTATATTTTAACTTAGTAAAATACAATTTTATTAAGTAGAGCGATACCAAATAAAAATGCAATAAAGGGTTGGGTTGTTTTACCTCTGAGTGGCACTTTTTTGCACACCATGAGCTAAATGGCCAGGTCACATGGACCCCGAAGGCTCAGAGAAGGTTGGGGGAGGGGACCCACTGGAACAGCTGTTGGGAGACAGATGGTAGCCTCCCGTCAAGGCCATCCAGCGTGTTCTTTAACGTGCACAGGGTGTGACTCTTCTGCACACGGGTCCACGGCTTAATTTTGCGGAGATAAATCTCAACGCTGACCCATCTGGGACTCGAACCTGGGAACTACAGATTACGAGCCTGGCGCGCTACCGACTGAGCCACCCCCGCCCCATGCAATAAAGAAACAAACACTTTCAACTGTTTTAGTAATAATAAGTAATAAGAAAATGAAACAAATATCCATTTCCAAGCCATCTATCTCCACGATATACTGACGTGTAAGTTTTTTCCCCTTCAGTTGTTGCATCATTCGACCCTTTACCATCATTTTATATATTTTTTCGTGTTTCGTAAAGAATTTGTCAGTTTTCTAAAGTGAGTATATATGTGAATTTGGATTTAATTAAATCATAAGTCATTAAAATATGGATTGGAAGTATTTATTGTCAATTAATATGTTTAATTTATTAGATATAAATCCAATTTTTTTTTACATTGGCATAAACATAAGTTATTGTTAAAGCTATGTGAAATGTATTATCAATATTCAGGATTATGAAGTATTATCTGCACGTGATTAGATGGAATGCGTATATGTTCCCAAAATTTTGGCTGGCACGTGAGTGTAATTTTGCATCAAAGATTTGGCGATTTTGTCACGCACACTTAAAAAGGTTGCCCACCCCTGATTTAGGTTATCCCTCAGGGTTTAACTGAAGGGTTTCTTTGGTGCTCTGGGTTCCAGTGAAGATCAGGTTTCATCTTCTGGATTCCGTTGAAGTTCTAGTTTCATCCCTTGGATTCCATTGAAGATCTAGTTTCATCCTCCAGTTTCCATTGAAAATACCGTTTGTTCCTTTGGTTTCCTGGGCGGGGGTGGCTCAGTCGGTAGCGCGCAGGCTCGTAATCTGAAGTTCCCAGGTTCGAGTCCCAGCTGGGTCAGCGTTGAGATTTATCTCCGCAAAAATTCCCTCCCTTCCCACGGTCAGTAGGGGACACCGATGGGCTTGGAAAGGCCGCCGTCCGTCGGATGGAACGTTAAGCCGTGGCCCCGTGTGGGGGAGAGCCATACCCTGTGCACGTTAAAAAACACGCTGGATGGCCTTGAAGGAAGGCTACCATCTGTCTCCCAACAGCTGTTCCAGTGGGTCCCCTCCCCCAACCTTCTCTGAGCCTTCGGGGTCCATGTGACCTGGCCATTTAGCCCATGGTGTGCAAAAAAGTGCCGCTCAGAGGTAAAACAACCCAACAACCTTTGGTTTCCACTGGAAGTCGAGATGTTCTCCCATTTTCTACTAAAGGTCGCATTTGGTTCTCTTCCACTGAAAGTCGAGTTTCTTCCTCTGAGTCCCATCAAAGGTATTTTTGGTTCTCTGATGGGTTAGTTTGGTCCTCTAGGTTCTACTGAAGGTCAAGTTGATTCTTCCGGATTCCACTGAAGTTGCAGTTTCGTTCTTTGGGTTACACTGAAGGTCTGTTTATATTCGTCCTTAGAGTGCCATTGAAGATCTAGTTTGGCCTTCCATTTTCCACTGATGGAAACATTTGTTCTTCTGGGTTCTGTTGAATGTCGACTTCCGTTCTACGCCTTCCGTTGAAGGTTTAGTTTCTTCCTTGGGTTCCTCTGAAGATATAGTTTAGTCCTATGGGTTCGATTTAAAATCTAGTTTAGTCCTCTGGGTTCCATTAAAGTTTTTATTTATTCCTCTGGGTTTCACTAAAGGGTTCGTTTGATTCTCTGGGATGCACTGAAGGTCAAGTTTCGTCTGGATTTGGTTGAAGGTCTCGTTTCATCCTTTGGGTTATTATATTCATTATACATTCATATTATATTAATTAGAGGTCTAGTTTGTATCTGGGTTCTACTGAATTCCTATTTGATCCTCTGGGTTTAATTGAAGGTCGAGTTCGATCCATATTCATGCTTCATTTGCATACACTCTTGCGCTAATGGATTACAGGACTTTTCGATCATCTTAAACACGTGAAAGTTCATAACAAAAAATAAAGCGACATACAAATGAGTCTAACTTGTTAGTTTAAACCTTCTAAATCCGAAATCTATTATTTGGTTTACTGTTCTGTCCACCGATTTTGAAGCTCAGTACCTTCAATGACCAAATATTTTTGACCCACTTACAGATTCATACAAACAATTTTTAATAATCCTATACTTCTTTTTTTGCAAGCCCTAATAATAGTCCTTCTCATTCTTTCGTATTCCAGCATATCTTTACCTGCTTTTGTAAATTCAGAAGTTCTTTTTTTTTTCGATTTCAAACTCCGACTTAAAAACAGAATAATAAATTTTCTTTTAAACTCAACTTAAAATCCCATTCTGTCTCGAGCATTGGCGTATGAGAAGTATTCCCTTCCAAAATATGAGTAATAAAAACAACCTCATTCATTTTTCTTCTTCTTTGCAGTTTCATATTTTTTTGGCAACACTTCATAATTATATTCCATATATTTTTTTGGCTAATGTTTGGTAAACAGCTCGGTTTCTTTCCTTAAACATGTTTTGGAGTGTCGTATTCCACTTCAATGGCTTGCCAATTAGGAGAGAGAGTCGCTGCGTCCTTTTTTGACTATTTGTTGTTTTTTTAAAGGTTTTATCTTCAACACCATTTAAATATTTCTTTTTTTTTCCTTCCACCTCGGAAAACTTTTCAACAACATTCTTAATTCAAGCGGTCGTATTTTAATGCATTGTTGCCATTGAATTTTTTTTTTCTCTACCCTAATTTGCGAAACCATCTTTTTCTGCATTTTTTCTTATCTTTTCCGAAATAATCCTGCTCGACAATTTTAAGAAGTCTTGCATTTTGTTTTTTAAGGACGTTTAAACACGGTGAACGGGAAAAAAAATAAAATCTTTAAAAGTAATCTGTTGAAAGAAATGTTGTCTGAGGAATAATGATTTCACTGTCAGTGGAATTTAAAATCGAATCTTGTTGTTTAATTGGCTGCATAGTTAGCGTGCTTCACTACTGATCAAATCCACTGAAGGTGTTTGATCCTCTGAGAAACCTCAGAAGCTTCAGAGGGACTTGGATTCGAGCTTCTGATAAAATAATGGATGTTTCTTTCCGTGACTTGTTTCTCTGCTGAGGTCTTGTATTCCTCTCAGATCTTCTCTATGGAGTGTTAAATTGTCAGGATCCTGTCAGAGTTCTGTGGCAAGCATCAACTTTCAGGGTTAATTTATTTTCATTATTTCATGATTTATAGACAAGGAAAAACTAAGGGTCTTAATTCAAATTTACTTGCGTATGAACCCTATTCTCATTAACATAGTTGGGGTGGCTCAGTAGGTAGTGCGCCAGGCTTGTAATCTGCAGTTCCCAGGTTCGAGTCCCAGCTGGGTCAGCGTTGAGATTTATCTCCGCAAAATTCCCCGCCCTGCCCACGGTCACTAGGGGACACCGATGGGCTTGAAAAGGCCGCCGTCCGTCGGGTGGGACGTTAAGCCGTGGTCCCGTGTGCGGGAGAGCCATACCCTGTGCACGTTAAAGAACACGCTGGATAACCTTGACGGGAGGCTAATATCTGTCTCCCAACAGCTGTTCCAGTGGGTCCCCTCCCCCAACCTTCTCTGAGCCTTCGGGGTTCATGTGACCTGGCCATTTAGCCCATCATGTGCAAAAAAGTGCCGCTCAGAGGTAAAACAACCCAACCCAACTTGCGTATGAACCCTATTCTCATTAACATAGTTGGGGTGGCTCAGTAGGTAGTGCGCCAGGCTTGTAATCTGCAGTTCCCAGGTTCGAGTCCCAGCTGGGTCAGCGTTGAGATTTATCTCCGCAAAACTCCCCGCCCTGCCCACGGTCAGTAGGGGACACCGATGAGCTTGGAAAGGACGCCGTCCGTCAGATGGGACGTTAAGCCGTGGTCTAGTGTGCAAGAGAGTCACACCCTGTGCACGTTAAAGAACACGCTGGATGGCCTCGACGGGAGGCTACCGTCTCCCAACAGCTGTACCAGTGGGTCCCCTCACCCAACCTTCTCTGAGCCTTCGGGGTCCATGTGACCTGGCCATTTAGCCCATGGTGTGCAAAAAAGTGCCGCTCAGAGGTAAAACAACCCAACCCATTAACATAGTTGCATTTTTAAAACTTAGATCTCAGAAATTATGCGAGAGTTTGGATGCAGTGGGTCTTCGACGTCAAAGGTCAACATGTTGTCTTTCAGCTGAGATCTCGCTTTCCTCACAGATCTCATTTATGGTGTACTAAACTGACAGGCCTGTCAGACCTCTATGAAAATCAGCTATTTTTATAAGTACTGTAATTTTGCCGGTCTTGCAGAGCCATTGTTGCGTTACGAATCAAGGTATTCACATCATTTCGTGAAATTCATGACGAAAAGAAACATCTGCTGAGAAAACAATAGCTAAACACGCTAACCACTCGCTCACAAGCACATTTTAAGAAGTTTTCATTGTTATTTATTGGAATTGGGAGTCGCTTGGTCGCTTGTTTTTCCTGTTCCGTTATAATAAGATGAGTTAGTTAATCTACTAACTTAAGACATTCTTTAAGCGAATAATTTAGTTATCTATTATATAGAGGATTGTGAATGATTGACGGCTGATAAGGGATCACGCTAACTCTACGAGTTGGGTTGGGTTGTTTTACCTCTGAGCGTCACTTTTTTGCACACCAAGGGCTAAATGGTCAGGTCACAGAGACCCCGAAGGCTCAGAGAAGGTTGTGGGAGGGGACCCACTGGAACGGATGGTAGCCTCCCATCAAGGCCATCCAGCGTGTTCTTTAACGTGCACAGGGTATGAATCTCCCGCACACGGGGCCACGGCTTAACGTCCCATCCGACGGACGGCGGCCTTTCCAAGCCCATCGGTGTCCCCTACTGACCGTGGGCAGGGCGGGGAATTTTGCGGAGATAAATCTCAACGCTGACCCAGCTGGGACTTGAACCTGGGAACTACAGATTACGAGCCTGGCGCGCTACCGAATGAGCCATCCCCCCTCCCCATAGTAGAAGGTCTGAGAGGATGGCAGTTACATGTATATAAAACCACATTTTCTTTCTGTTTTATTTCTTCCTCTGATATAAAAGAACGCAACGCTAGAATATCCCTGAACACTAAACAACATCTCACGGACAAAACATCGTTAAGGATTTGTCACACAAAAGACAAAAAACCCGCTGTGCAATTATCGACACCAAATAAGCGTTGACCATCCCAGCGGGTGAGCAACGGCGGACAGAAGCGCGCAGCTGTGAAGGCATAAATGGCAGAACGTGTGCGACTAAGCACAACATGAGGAGCTGTACAGTCCCACGTGGCTGAGCTACTAAGTGACCCACGATAGACTAGGAGCAATTTGCCCGCTGGTCTGCTCTTTACCACTGCGGCAATTTCTTCCTTGTCACTCAGACCAAGTAATTGGCATCGAACCGTAAAAGCCTTCGACGTTTCGCGTCCTCTGATGGGCCCCGTTTCCCTCAGCTCCGCAAAGAGTGGTTCAGTTTGTGGAAGATGAAGGATGTTCGATCATAACAAGGAGAATAGCTGAACACGCTTCTCGTGTTTCCGTTATCAGTCTATGTTAAGGGTTCTCCACGTGGGGTACGCGGTAGAATTTTTTGGGGTACGCCGTGAGAGCTGAAATCTGATTTGCACTAGATCTGCGCTAGATCTAGTGCAAATCAAATGGTTGACCTCAACCATTGATGAACTGTGCAAGACTAAAGAAGTACAGCCATTTCACTAAACACCCAGTAAAATGTTTACAAATTTGTTAAATTGTTTATATCATTTTTTGTGTTTAGCAATATATGTAATTTATGAATACAAAATTTAATGTATATATATATATGTTTTATTTTATTCCCATTGTTATACTATAATTATAGTTTTATCTATCTATACAAGGAGTACGCCAGTTACATACACATTTCCAGGGGGTACGTGAAGCATAAAAGGTTGAGAACCACTGATTTATATGTTTTATTTTATTCCCATTGTTATACTATAACTATAGTTTTATCTATCTATACAAGGGGTATGCCAGTTACATACACATTTCCAGGAGGTACGTGAAGCATAAAAGGTTGAGAACCACTGATTTATATGTTTTATTTTATTCCCATTGTTATACTATAACTATAGTTTTATCTATCTATACAAGGGGTACGCCAGTTACATACACATTTCCAGGTGGTACGTGAAGCATAAAAGGTTGAGAACCACTAGTCTATGTGATCGCTGACTTTTTTTATTTCATATTGGCGTAGCGGAAGTACCATGAGAAACGGCGCAAGAAATTTTATGCTAGAGCTGTAGTGTTCAGTGAACAATTGCCTACGTCTAGTTCTCTTTTTATTTATGGTCGAGGTATTTTTTTTGTTATTAAGTAGTTCAAATTAGTTATTTCAACGTTTTGAATGTGGGCAACATTGGATCGTGAACCTGCAACGGACTCAGAGAATATAAATGTGAATTTAGTTTTATTGATAGAGTGTCACTTACTAATGAATAATTGAGAAAATGCAAATGTTAATACACTGCCCTATCAAAATATTAAGAATTTCAATATTATATCACTGGGAATATAACTTCGAAGCTCTATATCTTGTACAGCAGCGTTTTCCAACCTGCGAGTCGCGGGGGAGGGGTTGGCTCATTCGGTAGCGCGCCAGGCTCGTAATCTGTAGTTCCCAGGTTCGAGTCCCAGCTGAGTCAGCGTTGATATTTATCTCCGCAAAATTCCCCGCCCTGCCCACGGTCAGTAGGGGACACCGATGGGCTTGGAAAGGCCGCCGTCCGTCGGCTGGGACGTTAAGCCGTGGCCCCGTGTGCGGGAGAGACATACCCTGTGCACGTTAAAGAACACGCTGGATGGCCTTGACTGAAAGCTACCATCTGTCTCCCAACAGGTGTTCCAGTGGGTCCTCTCCCCCAACCTTCTCTGAGCCTTCGGGGTCCATGTGACCTGGCCATTTAGCCCATGGTGTGCAAAAAAGTGCCGCTAAGAGGTAAAACAACCCAACCCTGCGAGTCGCGACCCATTAGCAGGTCGTAAAATCAATTTTTTTTAATGAAATAGAATGGAAAATATCAGAGTGGATCTCACAGACTGGGTCGAGATGTAAAATGCATTTCTTATTGTGGGTCGCGATCAAAAAAGTTTGAAAAACACTGTTCTAGAGTATGCAATGAGGAGACCGTCAGTATAACTAGATCCCTTCGCGGTTGCGGATATCCGCGGTTTTATTCGCGGATATCAGAATTCAAAACCTCTCGGCAGATAAAAAATTAACCTTAACGCAGATGAACCCGGTGTCGACTTACCGAAAACTGAAATATATGTCAGATATTTACTTTGTACATTTTCAAAAAGTCAAATTTTAAGTGCAAGATGATAAATATTAAATGAAAAAAAAGGGGTCCCTGAGATATTTTTTGCCGTGAAATTTAATTAATTAAAAGTTTAAATTAATTTTAAACAATTTTAATTAAATCTCAGGCTCATAATCTGCAGTTCCCAGGTTCGAGTGCCAGCTGGGTCAGCGTTCAGATTTATCTCCGCAAAATTCTCTGACCTGCCCCCGGTCAATAGGGGACACTGATGGGCTTGGAAAAATCGTCGTCTGTCGTATGGAATGTTAAGCCGTGTCTCCGTGTGCGGGAGAGCCATACCCTGTGCACGTTAAAGAACACGCTGGATGGCCTTGACCTGAAACTGCCATCTGTCTCCCAACAGCTGTTGCAGTGGGTCCCCTCCCCAACCTTCTCTGAACCTTCGGGGTCCTTGTGACCTGGCCATTTCGCCCATTTTGTGCAAAAAAGTGACGTGGTTGGTCCATACCTTGCTGGCGGTTCGTGGGTTTTCCCACCTCGGACCACCTTTTGAAGATACTAATCACGGCTGACCGTGAGCACCCCACAAGCCATGTCTCGGAAATGCTCTGACCCAGTCGTCTGGCCATTTCAATTTGGCATCTTCAAACTCACTAAGTCCGCTGCCTTTCACATCTGAAGAACAAGAATAAAACTGATTAACAAAGCTCAGTTCAGGTGTTACTTATACCGTTTCACAATCTTCACATGCGCCGTCGTTTACCTTCAGTTGCTTCCATTTGCATAAAGACGCGCAGGTCATAATGTTTCAGCTCTTCGGTGTATAGTTGAACGACTTTTACATTTCCAGCTTTTTAGGAGGGAAGAATGCATGGTCGTGGTTTTTTTTTATGGACTCTGACACTCCTCGTGTCACAAGCTTTCATTTAACATATAAATCATCAAGCTTATCCATCGCGTTCGAAAGATATGGTGCAACAAAGTTTCGTCAGATCTACAAACCGGCAAACTGACAAACCGACAAATGTCAAAGCGAAAAGTAATAGGAAGACAGGAAAAAAATAGTCACCATACTTTTCAGAGTCGGGGCCGGGGGGGGGGGGCTCAGTCGGTAGCGCGCCAGGCTCGTAATCTGTAGTTCCCAGGTTCGAGTCCCAGCTGGGTCAGCGTTGAGATTTATCTCCGCAAAAATTCCCCGCGCTGCCCACGGTCAGTAGGGGACACCGATGGGCTTGAAAAGACCGCCGTCCGTCGGATGGAACGTAAAGCCGTAGCCCCGTGTGCGGGAGAGCCATACCCTGTGCACGTTAAAGAACACGCTGGATGGCCTTGACGGGAGGCTACCATCTGTTTCCCAACAGCTGTACCAGTGGGTCCCCTCCCCCAACCTTCTCTGAGCCTTCGGGGTCCATGTGACCTGGCCATTTAGCCCATGGTGTGCAAAAAGTGCCGCTCAGAGGTAAAACAACTTTTCAGAATGAGATGCGCATTAAGTTGAAATATCATGCAAAATTATAGATTATTTTTCTTTCTTGAACATTTCGATCCTTTGTCTCGTGGTTCTGCACATTCTGCCAAACATTGTACAGTAGTTACCTTTAGAACTTCTTTTTTTATCTTTTATTTTGTCCCCCCCCCCTTTTTTTTAACTTTGCTTAATCCTATGTTTGCATTTTAATCCTCTTACATTTGTCTTGGAGGATCTTTGATTCTGTAAAGTTTTCCTCTGCCTTCGAAAATTTATACGAGAAAAAAGAATCGGTGCAGATACGAGCGATGCCGGGGGAAACGATTCGACTTCTTCCCTCCAACCATCAGCTTCTTCCTTCCAACTGCATCATCTTCTTCCCTCCAACCATCAGCTAGGTTAATTGAGTTTGCGATACGACATTAGACAAAAACACAAGACACTGAGGGGAGCAGATAATGCCGTGAGCTTGCAGATGAGGAGGAATCGTGTGTGGTTTATTGGATACTCTGATGGTTAATCTCGTTTAATGAAGTTATCTCGTTTGTTTTAGGAAAAAGATAAACAAGAATAGAACGATCTGGTTGCTCGGAAAATTGGAAGATTCTGGATGTTTGGGAAATATGAGAATGATAACAGATTAACCTCTTTGGTTCGGCTATTGACTAGTCTTTAAGTAAATTTCCAGAATCTTAATTACTTGTGGGAATTATTAATAATGAGCAAAAACGCGTGTTTTTTTGTTTTACAATGGAGGGAAATAAAGAACCTTCAATCCACGTAGTTTTCTGGTTAACCGAGTGAATGTGTTAATGTTCTAATTGTGGGTGTTAAAATTTTAACGTTGTGAAGAATTGATATTCAGTTTAAAGCAATTTATGTTTGTTCTTTAAGAGAAATTGTAAGAAAGCTTCTGGAATAAATTGGCGCTTTGTAGGTTGTTTGGGTTGTTTTACCTCTGAGCGGCACTTTTTTTGCACACCATGGGCTAAATGGCCAGGTCACATGGACCCCGAAGGCTCAGAGAAGGTTGGGGGAGGGGACCCACTGGAACAGCTGTTGGGAGACATATGGTAGCCTACCGTCAAGGCCATCCAGCGTGTTCTTTAACGTGCACAGGGTATGGCTCTCTCACACACGGGGCCACGACTAACGTCCCATCCGACGGACGGCGGCCTTTCCAAGCCCATCGGTGTCTCCTACTGACCGTGGGCTGGGCGGGGAATTTTGCGGAGATAAATCTCAACGCTGACCCAGCTGGGACTCGAACCTGGGAACTACAGATTGCGGGCCTGGCGCGCTACCGACTGAGCCACCCCCGCCCTCGCTTTGTGGTGCACGTATATTTCCTCACGACTGAATTAAATTAGAGCTTTTTAGGTACAGGCATATTTGCTCACGATTCGTGACTCGGCGTGACTAGGTTTTAAAGAGGTATGCCTAAGTAGTTGTGCCGACCCATGGCCGAGTGGTTAGCGCGCTTCGCTACTGATCTAAGGTGCCTGGGTTCGAGCCCTAGGTTGGTATGTATGTGTCTTTTTTTTTGCTGAGGTCCTGCCACCCTCTCAGACTTTCTACTATGGCATATAAAATGACAGGCTCCTGTCAGACCTCTGTGGCAAGCAGCTGCTTGAGGGGACATTGATTTATTTATTTTTATTACCTAGGAGATGAATAATTTAGGAGAAGCGCATTGCAATCGAACTTGTTTGCATTTGTAAATATTTATTAATGAATAAGAGTGCTAATGGTTGCAAATGTAAATGACAGGTTGAATTTTTTGAGCGTAAACAAATGACAAGTCACAGCAAGTATGTTATTCAATGCTAATTTTAAAAGCATCTCTAGTAATCACTCGTTGGATTCACCAATTGGACTTCGCCCATTTGATTATAAAGAAGCAAGGGTGTAATTATGGGGGGAAGGCAGGGGAGGCTCCCCCCAAAGTAACTCTGAGGTGGCAAATTCGAAGCGACTTTGTAAAATCTAGGTGAATTGTGAAAATTTGTAAACTTTTTTTTTTGTAAAATTAAGGGGAGTTGTCAAAATCGAGGCAACTTGCCAAATCTAGGGCAGTTGGGAAAATGGAGACGGCTAAATCTGGAGCAGTAGGTGAAATTCGAAGCCATTTAGTAAAATAAAGGCGAGTTGTGAAAATCGGGACAACTTGACAAAATCTTGGAGAGTTGGCAAAATTCGGAGTGACTTGGTAAAATTTTGAGAAGTTGACAAAATTCGGAGTCACTTGGCAAAATCGTGGGGAGTCGGCAAAATTCAGGTTGAGGTTTAAAAATTGAGATTTTTGTTCTGTAAAATTATGGCGAGTTGGCAAAATTTTGAGTGGCTTTTCAAAAATCAGGTGAGATGTAAAAATTGGGGTTCTTTCTCTGCAAAAATATGGCGAGTTGGCAAAATTCGGAGTGACTTGTCAAAATCTTGGGGAGTTGACAAAATTCGGAGTGACTTGGGAATATCGTGGGGAGTTGGCAAAATTCAATTGAGATGTAAAAGTTGAAACCTTTTTTTCTGTAAAATTATGGCTTGTTGGCAAAATCTAGAGCAGTTAGCAAAATTCGAATCCACTTGATAAAATACGAGCGAGTTGTGAAAATTGGGATTGTTTTTGTAAAATTAAGGAGCGTTGGCCAAATTAAGGGGAGTTGGGAAAATTCACATTGACTTCGTACAGTTCAGGTGATATGTAAATATTAGGATTACTTCGGAGAAATTATGGCTAGTTGGCAAAATTGGAAGTTACATGGCAAAATGCAGGAAAGTTGTGAAAATAGTTCAACGCCTCTCTCCCTACTCTCTCACACACACACTGAGAGAAAATCTAGGGAGGAACCTGAGAGAGACACTATTTTTTCAGTTGGAAAAATTTGATTTTTGAGTTGGCAAATTTTCGATTCCCTCTCCCCCAGGGGCGGGGGTGGCTCAGTCGGTAGCTCACCAGGCTCGTAATCTGAAGTTCCCAGGTTCGAGTCCCAGCTGGGTGAGCGTTAAGATTTATCTCCGCAAAATTCCCCGCCCTGCCCACGGTCAGTAGGGGACACCGATGGGCTTGGAAAGGCCGCCGTCCGTCGGATGGGACTTTAAACCGTGGCCACGTGTGCGGGAGAGCCATACCCTGTGCACGTTAAAGAACACGCTGGATGGCCTTGACGGCAGGCTACCATCTGTCTCCCAACAGTTGTTCCGGTGGGTCCCCTCCCCCAACCTTCTCTGAGTCTTCGGGGTCCATGTGACCTGGCCATTTAGCCCATGGTGTGTAAAAAATTGCCGCTCAGAGGTAAAACAACCCAACCAACTCACCCCCCTCCCCCCATCCATAGCCCTTCACTACGCCTCTGGAAGCATTTTTGGTTCTCTGTAATTCCACGGATACTTCATAGATTGGTCTCAAAGTTAATGCTTTGGTTCTAGCCATGTTGGTCACTTAGTTCTAGCTCTATTGGATTAACAGATTGTGGTCCTAGCTGTCATCATGTCTTCGCCTATCGTTCTTTCTGTCCCTTTATATCATGTAACGTTGATGATAAGGTATTATATTCCTACATAAGTGTTTCCCTTTATTTCCACTTTCTTGCCTTATTATAATTTTCCATTTTTTATCTAAATTAGATTTAACATGCTTTTTTTTCTGCTCACGGTCAGTAAGGGACACCGATGGGCTTGGAAGCTCGCCGTCCGTCGGATGGGACGTTAAGCCGTGGTCCCGTGTGCGGGAGAGCCATACCCCGTGCACGTTAAAGAACTCGCTGGATGGCTTTGAAGGGAGGCTACCATCTGTCTCCCAACAAAGTTCCAGTGGGTCCCCTCCCCCAACCTTCTCTGAGCCTTCGGGGTCCATATGACCTGGCCATTTAGCCCATGGTGTGCAAAAAAGTGCCGCTCAGAGGTAAAACAACCCAACCCAACATGCTTTTTTAGCAGTCCGCTTTTTTCGTCGGGTCTTTACTCGCCGTAATTGAAGGATGGGGTAGAAATTTTACGATGTAAAAATAGCAGAACTGAGTATTTTTGATAACGGTCGAGAATAATTATTTACATCTGACAATGTTCAGTAGAAGTAAGAGTGGATAATTCTTAAAGACAAAAGAGTTGGTGCAGGCTTCATTTCTTAATATTTCCAGATTTTAAAATGATGGTTTTTTTTTGTAAAATGTGAAGGATTTTAAGGAATTTACTGTGATGGTATCTAAAGAAAGAGGTTGAGCTGTTGTTTCAAAACTTCGAGTCAACTTAATCAGTATATTGTGTTAACTTTCTGGCAAGCAAATTGCTTCCTTTATTAAATTGCATATACTTTTGAAAAACATTTCAGCAAGAGATGGACGTCTGTCATCAAGTCAGTGCATTTTTTATTGCTTAAGCGCATTTCAATGTATTCATTCAGTGGTTTCAAACAGTATCCCACAACAAATTGGAGCTTGTGAATACAACATAAGAGATTGGGTTGTTTTACCTCTGAGAGGCACTTTTTTGCACACCATGGGCTAAATGGCCAGGTCACAAGGACCCCGAAGGCTCAGAGAAGGTTGGGTGAGGGGACCCACTGGAACAGCTGTTGGGAGACAGATGGTAGCCTCCCGTCAAGGCCATCCAGAGTGTTCTTTAACGTGCACAGGGTATGGCTCTCCCGCACACGAGGCCATGGCTTAACGTCGCATTCGACGGACGGCGACCTTTCCAAGCCCATCGGTGTCCCCTACTGACCGTGGGCAGGGCGGGGAATTTTTGCGTAGATAAATCTCAACGCTGACCCAGCTGGGACTCGAACCTGGGAACTACAGATTACGAGCCTGGCACGCTACCGACTGAGCCACCCCCGGCCCAAAACATAAAGGGTCCCCGGGCATAAAAATTAATACCCATCTCCTGATTTCATTTAATTATAACAATAAAAAATAAGATATTTAATAACTCAATAAGTTTCTTAATTGTATTTTATTTAGAAATATAATTAATAACTCATTTAAGTTTTAAATAATTTTTTATTTAAAGATTTGAGCTTTTTAAAGTATTATTGTTATTTTTATTGTTTTTGAAGGGTCAATCTGAGTTAAATGAGACCATTTAATGTTCAGCTTACTGGAAGGTAGATAGGTACTCACCTAATATTAGAGGGGCGGGGGTGGCTCAGTCCGTAGCGCGCCAGGCTCGTAATCTGTAGTTTCAAGGTTAGAGTCCCAGCTGGGTCAGCGTTGAGCTTAATCTCCGCAAAATTCCCCGCCCTGCCCACCGTCAGTAGGGGACACCGATGGGCTTGGAAAGGCCGCCGTCCGTCGGATGGGACGTTAAGCCGTGGCCCCGTGTGCGGGAGAGCCATACCCTGTGCACGTTAAAGAACACGCTGGATGGCCTTGACGGGAGGCTACCATCTGTCTCCCAACAGCTGTTCCAGTGGGTCCCCTCCCCCAACCTTCTCTGAGCCTTCGGGGTCCATGTGACCTGGCCATTTAGCCCATTGTGTGCAAAAAAAGTGCCGCTCAGAGGTAAAACTACCCAACCCAACCTAATATTAGTTTCTTCTAATTTTTGTTTAGGCAAAACACAGCGAGGGAATTTTTTTTCTGGGGAGGGGGGGGGACGGAGGAATGTTAGTCGGTAGCGGCCAGGCTCGTAATCTGCAGTTCCCAGGTTCGAATCCCACTTGGACCAGCGTTGATATTTATCTCCACAAATTTTCCCGCTCTCCCCTTGATCAGCGGGAAACGCCAATGTGGCTTAAAAAGGCCGCAGTCCGTCGGACGGGATGTTGAGCCGTCGCTCCGTGTGCGAGTGAGCCATACCCTGTGCACGTTAAAGAACACGTTGAACGACCTTGACCAACTGTCTTTTAACACCTGTCCAATGGGTTCATTTTACCAATTTCTCTGAGCGATTGGGTCCTTGTGAGCTGGCCATTTAGCCCAATGTGGGCAAATCAAACACCACAGTTGGGCAGAGTGGGAGAGTCTATCGGATATAAATCTCAAAGCTGGCCAGTTAGTACTCGAAGCTGGGAATTATGCAATGCGCACGTGGCGCGCTACCAACTGACCCGGAGAGGGAAATACGATATGAAAAAAAAAAGCCGAACTTAAAATCTCCGAATATTTGCAACTCGGTAACTAAGCGGTATCTCGTTGGTTTGCGGTGATATTGCAACCACAGGAGTCCGGATTCGAATTCCGGAATAGCATGTCTGTTTTGTCATAGCCTGCAGATAAGTTAGTAGTTTTGCGAGTCTGATCACAAATCGAAATAAAAAAACTAAACCTAAAAAAATCCTTGAAATAAACGGAACACTAAAACAACGATTTCTCGGATTAATCCTCCAAGGTTTTCAATAAATAAATACCCCCTCAAGCAGCTACTTGCCACAGTGGTCTCATAGGAGCTGCCAGTTTATATGCCATAGTAGAAGGTCTGTGAGGATGGCAGGACATCAACAGAAAAACAACACATACATCCATGCCTTACCCGGGGCTCGAACCCAGATCCCTTAGATCAGTAGCCAAGCGCGCTAACCACTCGGCCATGGGACGACTAGAATAAATACCCCCTCAAGCAGCTGCTTGCTACAGAGGTCTGACAGGAGCCTGTCAGTTTATATGCCACAGTAGGAGGAGATCTGAGAGGATGACAGGACCTCAGCAGAAAAACGACACACACATCCATGCCTTACCCGGGGCTCGAACCCAGGTCCCTTAGATCAGTAGCCAAACGCGCTAACCACTCGGCCATGGGACGGCTAAAATAAATACCCCCTCAAGCAGCTGCTTGCCACAGAGGTTTGACAGGAGCCTGTCAGTTTATATGCCATATAAGATGGTCTGTGAGGATGGCAGGACCTCAACAGAAAAACAACATAAACATCCATGCCTTACTCGGGGCTCGAACCCAGGTCCCTTAGATCACTAGCCAAGCGCGCTAACCACTCGGCCATTCAACATAAACATAAAACTTCCATCAACTTCACAAAACCCTAAAACAACGAATTCCCAGCCTAACCCTAAAGAGCTTGAAATGCGAACCTAATACCCAACACTTGAAGAACAACTGCCACCAATTCAATTCCCTTATACGATTAAACAAGCAGAAGTTTTCTTTAAACATTCTTTAATTCTTCCGATGGATCAGATCCCCCAACTTTTCACCCCCAAATACGTCAGAGACGCAATTTCCAATTCGATTTTTCTGGCAAGACATTTAAGCGCTAACACAATCGGAGAAATATCGCTTATTTTAATCGAATAAACGATAGAGGATAAACTGCAAGATCCGATATATTATATAACGAAAGACATGTGTGTTCCTGGAATTAGTTTCTCTTCCCAATCGAAGCGGACTAGGGATCGGATCCTTTTTTGTTTCCTTTTTCCTCTCGCTGCAATCAGCCGGTTTCGTCTTAAGATTTCGTTTTTTCAGATAATCATCAGATCATTCGAGGAAGTGCGAAAAAAGCGCCATCTTAAATAATGTTTTATGACGAATAACAAGAAACTAGAAGAGTAACAGAATGTAGCAAACGGTTTGCTTGTTTTACGTCTCAGCTGCACTCTTTTGCACGCAATGAGGCTAAATGGCCAGGTCACAAGAGCCCCGAGGGTTCAGAGCCGGTTCCACCGGACAGCTGTTGGTAGATAGATGGTAGTCTCCAGGTAAAGGCCATCCAGCGTGTTCTTTAATGTGCACAGGATACAGTTCTCCAACACACGGGGCCACGACTTAACGTACTATCCGAAGGTCGACGACCTTTCGAATTTTGGTCGAGTTGTTTTACCTCTGAGCGGCATTTTTTGCACACCATCGGCTAAATGACCAGGTCACATTGACCGCGAAGGCTCAGAGAAGGTTGGGGGAGGGGACCCAATGGAACACCTGTTGGGAGACAGATGGTAGCCTACCGTAAAGGCCATCCAGCATGTTCTTTAACGAGCACAGGATACTGCTCTCAAACACACGGGGCCACGACTTAACATCCTATCCGAAGGACGGCGGCCTTTGGAATTTGGGTTGGGTTGTTTTGCCTCTGAACGGCACTTTTTTGCACACCAGCTAAATGACCAGGTCACATGGACCCCGAAGGCTCAGAGAAGGTTGGGGGAGGGGACCCACAGGAACAGCTATTGGGTGACAGATGGTAGCCTCCCGTCAAGGCCATCCAGCGTGTTCTTTAACGTGCACAGGGTATGGATCTCCCCCACACGTAGCCACGGCTTAACGTCCCATACGACGGACGGCGGTATTTCCAAGTCCATTGGTGTTCCCTACTGACCATGGTCATGGCGGGAATTTTGCGGAGATAAATCTCAATATTGTCCGAGTTGGGACTCGAACCTGGGAACTGCAGATTACGAGCATAGCGATCTACCGGCTGAACCACCCTCGCCCCGTTCTACCGAGGTCAAGGTACAGACTGGACAGCTGTTAGGAAACAAATTGAAGTGTCACGTCAAGGCCATCCATTGGGTTGTTTTACCTCTGAGCGGCACTTTTTTGCACACAATGGGCTAAATAGCCAGGTCACATGGACCCAGAAGGCTCAGAGAAGGTTGGGGGAGGGGACTCACTGGAACAGCTGTTGGGAGACAGATGGTAGCCTCCAGTCAAGGCCATTCAGCATGTTCTTTAACGTGGCACGGCTTAATGTCCCATCCGACGGACGACGGCCTTTCGAAGTCCATCGGTGTTCCCTACTGGCCGTGGGCAGGACGGAAAGTTTTGTGGAGATAAATCTCAACGCTGACCCAGCTGGGACTCGAACCTGGGAACTGAAGATTACGAGCCTGGCGCGCTACCAACTGAGCCCCACTATCAGTAGGCAACAAGCTGTAACTTTCGTTGTCATTAATAATTTGATGTATTATTTTCTTGAAAATCATTTGTGACTTTCCAGTCATATTTTAAGGTGAGCGTTTCAGGTTTTACACTAACAATCACGCCTTTTTCAAATTCTGATAAATCCCGCCGTATATTTATGTCACTCTTTTAATTCATACATCTCACAAACGACACCTCAAACTGAATGTTGACTCTCAAATTTTACTTCTATCGCACGGTTCATTATTTTTTACAGAGTGAGATGGTAATTGTAATGAACATAAATAATTCAATGGCCATTCAAAAAGTATATGCGTTTTCGCATTTTGGCAAACTCGTCCAGGATTTTGTATAATACGGTGCATAATCAGGTTAAAGGCCACGAATACATTGCTACGTATGAATTGTTGATGTCTTAATAAAAAAAAATTTTTTTCCCCCATGTAGCTTTGAGCGAAATTGTTTTGCAACCTGATTAGAGGCCGAAACGCGAACCTGGATTTCGCTCCAATTCCCCCGGAGGAAATCTCCACATAATTTCTATGAAGTGGATGAGCCAGAGAAGTGACAAGAATAATTTCCAAAATAAAAATTCGTTTACCATTTTGCGACTAGATAATGGACCGTCACCGAAGAAGTCTTTCAAAACGTAAAAAAGAGCATGTGTAAGATTAAAATATTTTGTTTCTTGGTATAAGTTTCCCTTTCTTTTACAAAAAACGAAAACACGAAAGTCTCCGTCCAAAATCCTCTGGGATTTCAGTTATGTTCTCTCCATCAGCAAGCTTTTTATAGCGTAATTACCTTAGCAACTGCCTGTCCGAGTCATCACGTGAACGATATTGAGGAGAATCAATTCTTTCTGGAAGATGAAGGAACGCTCTGGGAAATTTCTTTTGTTTTTGACGTCTTTTCGAGGTAGGGAGAATCTCCGTCGAAACGAAAAATAGAAAATGGTTCAGTTTAAAATTGCAATAAACCAGTAAATGAAGTGAAAAATTGACGATTACAGTTAATAACAGTACATAAATGAATATGTGCCCTGACTTCAAATGTGATGGGACGTAATGATGAATATTGATTGGAAAGCCGTAACTCACCAAACACACAGATCTTATCACAGAGATACAAGTCTTCTAACTTCATTGGGGGCGGGGGTGGCTCAGTCGGTAGCGCGCCAGGCTCGTAATCTGTAGTTCCCAGGTTCGAGTCCCAGCTGTATCAGCGTTGAGATTTATCTCCGCAAAATTCCCCGCCCTGCCCACGGTCAGTAGGGGACACCGATGGGCTTGGAAAGGCCGCCGTACGTCGGATGGGACGTTAAGCCGTGGCCCCGTGTGCGGGAGAACCATACCCTGTGCACGTTAAATAACACGCTGGATGGCCTTGACGGGAGGCTACCATCTGTCTCCCAACAGCTGTTCCAGTGGGTCCCCTCCCCCAACCTTCTCTGAGCCTTCGGGGTCCTTGTGACCTGGCCATTTAGCCCATGGTGTGCAAAAAAGTGCCGCTCAGAGGTAAAACAACCCAACTAACTTTATTGTTTTGTCACTTTCTTGAACGTAGCGTGAAGAGAAAACTTTGTGCTCGTAATAATCAATTGCGGAATTTTCGATTCTGAGTACGTTTTAGGTTTAAATCCTAAACGACGAGGGATCCTAAAGGACGAATTGTAATCCCATCTGATGGCAAAGCCATATTTAGCTGCGCGAGTCACCGATGCCTGAAAGGTTCAACCTACCGAACTTAAATTCCATCTAGAATGTTCTAGAGTTGGGTTTTACCTCTGAGCGGCACTTTTTTTGCACACAATGGGCTAAATGACCAGGTCACAAAGATCCTGAAGACTCAGAGAAGGTTGAGGGAGGGGAACCCACTGGACAACTGTTCGGAGACAGAGGGTAGCCTCCCGTCAATGCCATCCAGCGTGTTCTTTAACGTGAACAGAAAGTTGGGTTTTACCACTGAGCGGCACTTTTTTTGCACACAATGGGCTAAATGGCCAGATCACAAAGATCCTGAAGACTCAGAGAAGGTTGTGAGGGAGGAGACCCACTGGACAACTGTTCGGAGACAGAGGGTAGCCTCCCGTCAATGCCATCCAGCGTGTTCTTTAACGTGAACAGAAAGTTGGGTTTTACCTCTGAGCAGCACTTTTTTTGCACACAATGGGCTAAATGGCCAGGTCACAAAGATCCTGAAGACTCAGAGAAGGTTGAGGGAGGGGACCCACTGGACAACTGTTCGGAGACAGAGGGTAGCCTCCCGTCAATGCCATCCAGCGTGTTCTTTAACGTGAACAGAAAGTTGGGTTTTACCTCTGAGCAGCACTTTTTTTGCACACAATGGGCTAAATGGCCAGGTCACAAAGATCCTGAAGACTCAGAGAAGGTTGAGGGAGGGGAACCCACTGGACAACTGTTCGGAGACAGAGGGTAGCCTCCCGTCAATGCCATCCAGCGTGTTCTTTAACGTGAACAGAAAGTTGGGTTTTACCACTGAGCGGCACTTTTTTTGCACACAATGGGCTAAATGGCCAGATCACAAAGATCCTGAAGACTCAGAGAAGGTTGTGAGGGAGGAGACCCACTGGACAACTGTTCGGAGACAGAGGGTAGCCTCCCGTCAATGCCATCCAGCGTGTTCTTTAACGTGAACAGAAAGTTGGGTTTTACCTCTGAGCAGCACTTTTTTTGCACACAATGGGCTAAATGGCCAGGTCACAAAGATCCTGAAGACTCAGAGAAGGTTGAGGGAGGGGACCCACTGGACAACTGTTCGGAGACAGAGGGTAGCCTCCCGTCAATGCCATCCAGCGTGTTCTTTAACGTGAACAGAAAGTTGGGTTTTACCTCTGAGCGGCACTTTTTTTGCACACAATGGGCTAAATGGCCAGGTCACAAAGATCCTGAAGACTCAGAGAAGGTTGAGGGAGGGGACCCACTGGACAACTGTTCGGAGACAGAGGGTAGCCTCCCGTCAATGCCATCCAGCGTGTTCTTTAACGTGAACAGAAAGTTGGGTTTTACCTCTGAGCGGCACTTTTTTTGCACACAATGGGCTAAATGGCCAGGTCACAAAGATCCTGAAGACTCAGAGAAGGTTGAGGGAGGGGACCCACTGGACAACTGTTCGGAGACAGAGGGTAGCCTCCCGTCAATGCCATCCAGCGTGTTCTTTAACGTGCACAGGGTATGGCTCTTCCCGCACACGGAGCCACGGCTTAACGTAATACTCGTAGTATCTTAAAGTTTAGTAGGGGACACCGATGGCTTGGAAAAGCTATCGGTGTCCCCTACTGACCGTGGGCAGGGAGGGGGAGTTTTGTGGAGATATATCTCAACGCTGACTCAGTGGGACTCGAACCTGGGAACTGCAGATTACGAGCCTGGCGCCTTACCGAATGAGCCATCTCCGCCCAGAATGTTCTAGGAATATGAATTTTGTGACAATATAATTAGGTGTACTAGATTTAAAACTAATGCTAAAAACATGCAGTTTGTGTAAGATTAGCTCTAAGTGTTATGATTAAATTTTAACTTTCTAAAGGAGTTAATCCGCAAACATTACTGCTGGCCCAAACATTATTACTTACGTATGGTTAAAAAAATAAACCCTATACTAAATAAAAATAATTAATAAATACCCAATCAAGCAGCTGCTTGCCATAGAGGTCTGACAGGAGCTTGCCAGTTTATATGCCATAGCAGAAGGTCTGAGAGGATGGCAGGACCTCAGCAGAAAAACGACACATACATCCTGCCTTATCCGGGGCTCGAACCCCGGTCCCGTGGATCAGTAGTCAAGCGTGCTAACCACTCGGCCACGGGACGGCTACCCTATACTACATGCAAAAAAAAAAGTCTACTTCAACAATAATTGTTCAGTGGTCAGATCATCTGACATGTCATCAGGGTTGGGTTGTTTTACCTCTGAGCGGCACTTTTTTGCACACCATGGGCTAAATGGCCAGGTCACATGGACATCGAAGGCTCGGAGAAGGTTGGGTGAGAGGACCCAGTGGAACAGCTGTTGGGAGACAGATGGTAGCCTCCCGTCCAGCGTGTTCTTTAACGTGCATAGGGTATGGCTCTCCCGCACACGGGGCCAAGGCTTAACGTCCCATCCGACGGACGGCGGTCTTCCCTATTGACCGTGGGCAGGCCGGGGAATTTTGCGGAGATAAATCTCAACGCTGACCCAGCTGGAACTCGAACCTGGGAACTACAGATTACGAGCCTGGCGCGCTACCGACTGAGCCACCCCCGCCCCTCTCTAAGAAATAAGTGTCTTGGTAAACGCTCAATTATTTCAAATTGAAGGGTTACATTGACACAGTCTGTAATAGCCGATAACTTCAATATGACATAAAGAAAATTATTAGACGATTCAAAACGATGGACAGCAGCTAGAAGTTTGAAGGCTTGTTTAAAAAATATGAAATAAACGGCCGCATGTTTTCACGAAGAAGAAAATCCCAAAACACGTTGCAGAGTACAACAATTTAAATTTCATCTTCATTAAAATGAACTCGTTACGGAGATCAAAATCTCATCGTAAAAAAGGCAAAGCGAGCCACGTGGGTTGGGTTGTTTTACCTCTGAGCGGCACTTTTTTGCACACCATGAGCTAATTGGCCAGGTCACATGGACCCCGAAGACTCAGAGAAGGTTGGGGGAGGGGACCCACTGGAAAAGCTGTTGGGAGACAGATGGTAGCCTCCCGTCAAGGCCATCCAGCGTGTTCTTTAACGTGCACAGGGTATGGCTCTCCCGCACACGGGGCCACGGCTTTACGTCCCATCCGACGGACGGCGGCCTTTCCAAGCCCATCGGTGTCCCCTACTGACCGTGGGCAGGGCGGGGGAATTTTTGCGGAGATAAATCTCAAAGCTGACCCAGCTGGGATTCGAACCTGGGAACTTCAGATTACGAGCCTGGCGCGCTACCGACTGAGCCACCCCCGCCCCACGAGCCACGTGAATTACGTGGCAATTTCATTCAGTTTCTTTGACACTGAATGGAAAAGAATGTCATTTTTAATTCACTTCTTCTCTTAAGAAGAGAAAAATGAAGAAAGCTTTCAGTCATTGGATTGAAACGCAGAGTGAAGAAGGAGAAAATCTCGAAATATATTGCAGAGAGCAACTATTAAAATTTTGATCTTCATTATAATGATCTCATTATGAAGATTAAAATCCAATCGTACTGGAAGGTAGATAGGTACTCACCTAATATTAGTTTCTTCTAATTTTTGTTTAGGCAAAACACAGCGATAACGCAGGGAATTTTTTTTTTTTTTTGGGGGGGGGGACGGAGGAATGTTAGTCGGTAGCGGCCAGGCTCGTAATCTGCAGTTCCCAGGTTCGAATCCCACTTGGACCAGCGTTGATATTTATCTCCACAAATTTTCCCTCTCTGCCCTTAATCAGCGGGAAACGCCCAAAGGGGCTTAAAAAGGCCGCAGTCCGTCGGACGGAATGTTGAGCCGTCGCTCCGTGTGCGAGTGAGCCATACCCTGTGCACGTTAAAGAACACGTTGAACGACCTTGACTAACTGTCTTTTAACACCTGTCCAGTGGGTTCATTTTGCCAACTTTCTCTGAGGCACGTCAATGAATTCAGCCATTTCTTTCTGTTTCTAAGACTTCGGATTGTAAAGATTAAGATCCTAATCCACTTCTTTCGTCAAGAGGAGAAGAAGTAGAGGAAGCTTTCGGTTATTTGAATTGAATTGCAGGGTGAAGAAATCCCGAAATGCGTTGGAGAGAGAGAACCCATTAAAAGTTATCGAATCATCCATTAGAGTACGAATAGAAGGGGAATTTGGGTTGGGTTGTTTTACCTCTGAGCGGCACTTTTTTGCACACCATGGGCTAAATGGCCAGGTCACATGGACCCCGAAGGCTCAGAGAAGGTTGGGGGAGGGGACCCACTGGAACAGCTGTTGGGAGACAGATGGTAGCCTCCCGTCAAGGCCATCCAGCGTATTCGTTAACGTGCACAGGGTATGGCTCTCCCGCACACGGGGCCACGGCTTAACGTCCCATCCGACGGACGGCGACCTTTCCAAGCCCATAGGTGTACCCTACTGACCGTGGGCAGGGCGGGGAAATTTTGCGGAGATAAATCTCAACGCTGACCCAGCTGGGACTCGAACCTGGGAACTACAGATTACGAGCCTGGCGCGCTACCGACTGAGCCACCCCCGCCCCAAAGAAGGGGAATAGAAGGAGCGGAGAATAAATTAGTGGATAATAAATCCTCGAGAAAATGTGACACGAAAAGAAAATTTGCTATTCAGTTGTAAATAAATACGCACTTTGATTTTTCAAAAGCAAAAAAATTCCGATTTTTTTTCAATAACGCGTGTGAAATAGAAAGTTGAAGTTGCCAATCAATTTATGACACATAAGAGTGTTCGAAGAAAGATTTAAACATTTCTTAAGTCTTTCAAAATATGTGAGAGTTTTTCAAAATGTAACTATACAAGGTCGACAATTTCCAGTCAATGCATAGAGGTTGAAACTGGTCCAATGAGAGAAAGCAGATTGAAATTGATCCAGTCAGAGAAATCATATTAAATTGGTAGCATATAGATTGGAATTGATCCAGTCAGAGCATAGAGGTTGAAACTGGTCCAATCAGAGAAAGCAGATTGAAACTGGTCCAGTCAGAACAATCAGATTGAAATTGGTCCACTCAGAGAAATCATCTTTAAATTAGTAGCATAGAGGTTGAAACTGGTCCAGTCAGAGCAAACAGATAGAAACTGGTCCAGTCAGAGCAAACAGATAGAAACTGGTCCAGTCAGAGCAAGCAGATTGAAACTGGTTCAGTCAGAGCTTACTGGTTGGCAGTTAGGAGATACAGTCGGGCATGTGCAACACAGTGCTTATTAGTTTCCATCCCAGTTTCTATCGTATCTTTGAATAATTTCCTTGAAATTGGAGGCGTTGTTTAAATATCCCTTCAAGTTACAAATGGATGCAATTATTTGTTTTCTGCATGCGAAAAACACCAAACCTGCAGAGATTTATCGTGTGCTAGTGCAAGTTGATAAGTGATTACCCGATGAATAGACAAAGGCTACAAAATAGGATACGTCGATTAATAAACGAAAAGAATGAATCAAAGATGAACCAAAAAGCAGCAGGCCACAAACAGCGACCAAAAAACGCTACGCGCGTAAATAATATTATTATTCAAAACTGCTTTTTAAACTTCACACATTATTTCCAGATTGGGGCGGGGGTGGCTCAGTCGGTAGCGCGCCAGACTCGTAATCTGTAGTTCCCAGGTTCGAGTCCCAGCTGGGTCAGCGTTGAGATTTATCTGCGCAAAATTCCCCGCCCTGCCCACGGTCAGTAGGGGACACCGATGGGCTTGGAAAGGCCGCCGTCTGTCGGATGGGACGTTAAGCCGTGGCCCCGTATGCGGGAGAGACATACCCTGTGCACGTTAAAGAACACGCTGGATGGCCTTGACCATCATCTGTCTCCCAACAGCTGTTCCAGTGGGTCCCCTCTCCCAACCTTCTCTGAGCCTTCGGGGTCCATGTGACCTGGCCATTTAGCCCATGGTGTGCAAAAAAGTGCCGCTCAGAGGTAAAACAACCCAACCTTTCCAGATCTGTATCGTTGAACGCTTTATTAGGTTGTGCGCATGAATTAACGTTTCACAAGGTCTGCGTTCATTCGGTGACAAAAGAGGAAAACACAGTTGTCGGTGAATCGTACCGTTCTCAGCAAAAAGTACTCAGAAAAGTACTGTTCTGAATGAATTTACTGTTCTCAACGAAAAGTACTCAAAAAAATTCCGTCCTCAGTCGTTTGTACCGTTCTCAGCGAAAAGTACTAAGAAAAGTTCCGTTCTCAGCGAAAAGTACTCAGAAAGTACCGATCTCACTGAAAAGTACTCAAAAAAGTTAGTTTCTCGGTAAAAGTAACAAAACTCGGCAAATGTTTTTGGCAAAAATTACGAATTGTACCGTTCTCAGCCAAAAGCACTCAGAAAAGTTCCGTTCTCAGCGAAAAGTACTCAGAAAGTACCGATCTCACTGAAAAGTTCTCAGAAAAGTTAGCTTCTCGGCAAAAGTAACAAAACTAGGCAAAGGTTTTTGGCAAAAAGTACGAATTGTACCGTTCAGCGAAAGGTACTCAGAAAAGTTCCGTTCTCAGCCAAAAGCATTCAGAAAAGTTCCGTTCTCAGCCAAAAGCATTCAGAAAAGTTCCGTTCTCAGCCAAAAGCATTCAGAAAAGTTCCGTTCTCAGCCAAAAGCATTCAGAAAAGTTCCGTTCTCAGCCAAAAGCATTCAGAAAAGTTCCGTTCTCACTGAAAAGTACTCAGAAAAGCTAGTTTCTCGGCAAAAGTTCTTGGCAAAAAGTATTAATTGTACCGTTCTCACCCAAAAGCACTCAGAAAAATTCCTTTCTCAGTTACTTGTACCGTTCTCACTGAAAAGTGCTCAGAAAAGTACTGTTCTCAGCGAATTGTGCCGTTCTCAATGAAAAGTATTCATAAAAGTACCATTCTCGGTGAATTGTACCTTTCTCAACAAAAAGTACCAAGACAAGTACCACCTCTCTTGCATTGTTCCAACGCTACACCGAGGAAGGAGTTCCGATTCTCTTTCTCATTGTAACGGGAAATGGAACATGGGTTCACCATCACAAGCCAGAGAGAAAAAAATTTTTCACCATTTTCGATCTCTAAAAAAAACGTTTGAAGAACAACACTTCGCGAGATGAAAGGTGTTGTGAACGATTGGTTTCGTAATTTGCATAGAATCGTCCGGTGGCCGAGTGGTTAGCGTGCTTGGCTACTGATCAAAGGGATCTGGGTTCGAGGCCTGGATGTTTGTGTTGTTTTTCTGCTGAGGTCCCGCCATCCTCACAGACTTTCTATTATAGCATATTAAACTGACAGGCTCCTGTCAGACCTCTGTGGCAAGCAGCTGGTTGATAGGATGTTTATTTTTTTATTCTGCGAAGAGGGCATAAAAAAAACTAATCTCACGTTAGAAAAAAAAATCGGTCGATCGATTAGGCGATTATGAAAGAAAAAAAAATTCTAAACTTTTTTCTTGTTTTTTGCTTGCCTTGTATTCTTACTTTTAACAGCTCTCGTATACAGTTTGTCCAGGACAAAATCTCAATTGGTAGCTCTCTAGGCTCGAAATCTGCAGTTCCCAGGTTCGAATCTCAAAATCGAGATTTATCTCCACAAATCCACGTTTTTCCCTCTGTGAAAAAGGAGACATCGATGTGTTTGGATAAGTTCGCCGTCCGTCCGATCGGACTTTAATTCATGGTCCCTTCTGCAGGGGAGTACACCCTATGCACTTTAAAGAACACGCTTGATGACCTTGACCGGAAACGTCCTTCTCATCTCCAAACAACTTTTCTGTGGATACCTTTTCCCTACCCGAACCCTTCGAGTTCTCGTGACCTTGGAGTACACATAAGTGTCCCTCAGTGCACCCAAGAGAGAGGGGCGGGGGTGGCTCAGTCAGTAGCGCGCCAGGCTCGTGATCTGTAGTTCCCAGATTCGAGTCCCAGCTGGGTCTGCGTTGAGATTTATTTCCGCAAAATTCCCCGCCTTGCCCACGGTCAGTAGGGGACACCGATGAGCTTGGAAAGACCGCCGTCCGTCGGATGGGACGTTAAGCAGTAGCCCCGTGTGCGAGAGAGCCATACCCTGTGCACATTACAGAACACGCTGGATGGCCTTGACGGGAGGCTACCATCTGTCTCCCAACAGCTGTTCCAGTGGGTCCCCTCCCCCAACCTTCTCTGAGCCTTCGGGGTTCTTGTGACCTGGCCACCTTCGGGGTCCTTGTGACCTTGCCATTTAGCCCATGGTGTGCAAAAAAGTGCCGCTCAAAGGTAAAACAACCCAACCCACCCAAGAGACTACTGCAACCCAATCGCAAAGCCAGGTTAGGCGTATTTGCGTTTTGCACACAGTAGACTAAATGTCCAGGTCACAAGGACGCCAAGTGCTCAGAGAAGACTGGGGGAGGGGACCCGCTGGAATAGAAGTTGGGAGATAGATGTTAGCCTCCCGTCAAGACCATCCAGCGTGTTCTTTAACGTAGGCAGTGTACGGTCGTTCCACACACGGTGGCACGGCTTAACGTCCCATCCGACGGAAGACGGCGTTTTCAAGCCCATCGATTGTCCCTTGTAGAGATGGATCGTGACCTACCCTACTGACCATGGGCAGGGCGGAAGTTTGCTGACATAAATCTCAACGCTGACCCAGCTGGGACTCGAACCTAGGAACTGCAGATAACAACCCTAACGCGCTGCCGGTTGAGCCACACCGCTTCCAGGTATGGTGGAAATTGAACTTTGTTCAACGAAGAAGTTCTCTATTCGTAGAGCTGAATCGAATTTCTGACATTGTCAATAATATAACTTTATAATAAATGATTTGGTGTCGCCTGGTGTGCATGCATGTCATATAACTGGAGACTCTATATTGGTCTCATAGAAAAAAAAACAAATTTGACCCATTTCCTTCCCCCGTTATTTACTGTTCTGCTATCTGTTTATTTATTTTTTATACTCCTTTCCTTTCTGATTTGGGGCGGGGTTGGCTCAGTCGGTAGCGCGCCAGGCTCGCAATCTGTAGTTCCCAGGTTCGAGTCCCAGCTGGGTCAGCGTTAAGATTTATCTCCGCAAAATTCCCCGCCCTGCCCACGGTCAGTAGGAGACACCGATGGGCTTGGAAAGGCCGCCGTCCGTCGGATGGGACCTTAAGCCGTGGCCCCGTGTGCGGGAGAGCCATACCCTGTGCACGTTAAAGAACACGCGGGATGGCCTTGACCGGGAGACTAACATCTGTCTCCCAACAGCTGTTCCAGTGGGTCCCCTCCCCCAACCTTCTCTGAGCCTTCGGGGTCCATCTGACCTGGCCACTTAGCCCATCATCATCATCATCATCCTCAAGCAGCCATGGGCTACGGAGGTCCAACCAGACCGCGCAGTTTAATTCTCCAAGCATATCTGTCCTGAGCTACATCTGCTGCATCCGGTACTGTACACCAATTCTAACAATGTCCTGTTTGACATTATCTGCCCACCGCATCCTAGGTCTCCCCCTCCTTCTGAGGCCTCTAGGTACACTGTTCATAACCCTATTCGCCAATCTATAATTATCCATACGGGCAACATGGCCAAACCAGCGGAGTCTCTCTCTGCACAATATGCTGCTTAAAGGAGATTGCAGACTCCTTTGCCTAACCTCATCATTAGTTACAAAGTTAAACCACCTAATACCCAAGATACTGCGTAAGCATCTAGAATCAAAAGCATCTAGTTTCCTGTTATCTTGTTTACACAGCGTCCAAGTTTCACTACCATAACTAACCCTAGAAAGAACCAAACTATTATACAGTCTAATTTTAGTCTTTAGGTGTATAGGCCTATTTCTCCACAATCTCCATAGATTCTTAAAAGACCCGGCAGCAATACCTATTCGTCTGTTAATCTCATGCCGCACATCACCAGTATCAGTTACGTAGCTCCCAAGGAAATTAAACTGTGACACCTGCTCAAGACTGCAACCATTCAGATTAACTGAATCACAACCTGCCTGAACAATTTTCATCACTTTAGTTTTCTCTCTGTTTATAACCAAACCTACTGTACTACCAGTCTCATCAACAGCTCAAATGAAAGAGTTCATCTCATCAACATCATTTGCCAAAAGGGCTAAATCATCAGCATAATCTAAATCAGAAATTTTTATATCTCCAGTCCATTTAAGACCAAAATCTTTCCCTTGAAGTGAATTTCGCATAACATAAACAATAACCACAGTAAAGAGAAAAGGAGACAAAACGCACCCTTGTTGAACACCAAAAGTAATGCTAAACCAATTGCTACAAGACTTACCAACTCTCACACACGACTCAGTGTTATTATAGAGAGCTTTCATTATGTTAACTAACTTGTCTGGTATACCATATGATCTCACAATCAACCACAAATTATGACGATCAACAGAGTCGAAAACCTTTTTGAAATCAACAAAACTAGCAACCAAAGGTTTCTGAAACTCTAAACATTTCTCAAGAATCTGCCTAAGTGAAAATATCTGATCTACACATCCCCTACCACTTCTGAATCCACATTGCTCATCACGCAATTGCCTGTCAACCAGATTCTTAATTCTATTAAGCACAATGATGGAAAGAACTTTACCTGGAACAGAGAGTAGGCTGATACCCCTATGGTTATCACAAGAACTGCGATCACCTTTTTTGAAAATAGGGATAATAATAGCTCTGGTAAAATCTTTAGGAACCATGCCTTTATCATAAAAGTTATTCAAAATTTCAGTCATCCAAATGGTAACTGAAACATTCCCAGCTCTAAGCATTTCCGTAGTAATTTCATCCACCCCTGGGGATTTATGAATTTTAAGTTTAGAAATGGCCAAACTAACTTCAGATTGTGTTATAGGTCCAACATTAAAGCCAACAATGCATCTATCATCATTACAAACAATGGGAGTAGAATTAACCACATTATTTAGAACATCACTGAAATGCTCAGCCCACCTAGCCATGACAGAATCCTCACCTTCTATAACCTTACCTTGTTTATCCTTCAATCCCTGTATACCTGTTCGTTTTCTACCACACAAAACATTAACTATCTGGTACAGCTCTCTGCTGTTGTGCTGTATAACTGCTTCCTCGGCTTTGTCAGCCAAACCATCAAGCCAAAGATTCTTATCAGCAGCTAACTGATCCTTTACAAGTTTATTAAGGTCTCTGTAATGCTTTCTATTAGTACTAGTAGGCTACTGATTAAGGACATTCCTGCAGTTCCTTCTTTCTGAAATAAGCTCAAGTGCCTTATCACTTAAATAATTCTGCCTCCTCTGCTCCTTTTTCCCTAAAAGAGTACTGTTAGTGTCCAAAAAAGCCTGTTTAAAATGATCCCATTCTTCCTCAACTTCAGTGGTAAGCAAACCATGACTGTCATAATGACTAAGTAACCTATCATGGTAAGCTTTGGCTATAACTGGATCTTTCAGAGCTTCAGTATTAAAAGTAAATTTTTTAACCCTAGCACAACACTTTTTAAGTTTAAGTTGCAAGACACTTTTAACAAGGTAATGGATCTCCTACTGTGGCATATAAACTGACAGGCTCCTGTCAGACCTCTGTGGCAAGCAGCTGCTTGAGGGGGTATTTATTTATTTTTTTTTAATGGTCAGATCCAATTTCAGCTACCCTATATGCCCTGGTATTTCTAAGAGAACTAGCCCATTTGCTGTTAATTAATATATAATCAATCATATTCCTATGCAACCTATCAGGTGAAACCCATGTGTATTTATGTATGTCGCGGTGTTTGTAATATGTGTTAGTTATTCTGAAACCATTGAGTTTATTTACCTGTAGGAGACGTTGCCCATTGCCATTGCAGCTACCAATACCAAAAGGGCCTATTACTCCTCCCCAAAGGTCAGAGTCGGTACCAACTTTGGCATTGAAGTCACCAAGAACAAGCTATAACTGGGATTTTCAGAACTTCCTCTGAAATCTTCCTCTATAATAAATCTCCTTTCTTGACAGAATTCAAAATATCCTGAAGTTGTCCGTAAAACCTATCCTTCTCATCCTCATCGGCATTCTCAGTGGGGGCATAACAGCAGAAAACATTCAAGTCTTTAATGCTTGTCCGAAATTTTGCTGTAAGAAACCTTTCATTAATGCACTCATATCCTAGAAGAGCATCACTAGCATGTCTGCTGAGCAGCAGACCCACGCCTTGGTGATGCTTTCCATCCTCCCTCCCTGTAAAGAGAAATTTAAAGTTATTTTTAAGTATCTCACCTTTACCTGTCCATCTGGTCTCTTGCAAGCCTAGAATATCTAGGTTATAGTGCTGGAATTCGTGAGTGGGGACATCAAGAGAATAATCTCTATATAATGTCCTCACATTCCATGTTCCTGCAGAGAGAAAATGATTAGTAGGATTTTTAAAGAAATTAGGTTTATTGAGATTGGTAGGGCCAACAATATCAAACAGCCCCCTGATCGCAGGCATGGGGCAAAGACCTGTTCCTCCTCCGCTAAAGGCTGAAGTCACCGATGCTGGTAGTCAGGCACCACCTTTTCAAGTGGACTTTATCAAGAGCCATATGGCCTGCCTGAGACACATTACTCCAGTTTAGGCTTGACGATGCCCAACTAGCTAAGTAAGGTTCAGGTACCTGCGATGGCCTCTGATTAGGATTATCCACCAGCTGATGTGTAAAATAGTGCCGCTCAGAGGTAAAACAACCCAACCCAACCCTTTCTGATTTCTCCTTATTTGTAGCTGTTAAACATTGCTTTTCAGTGTTCGCGGCTTTTGTGTCGCTATCAGATCCTATAGGACCAAAAATAAAAAATGGACTAGGAAAGGCGAAAAACTCTGTTACCCTCAAAATTGTGACACGACAGCGACGGGATTGAACTCTCTAGAAAATCCGTTGCAATTTATAGCGGGAGAACACCAACAAAAGGTAAGAGCGGGACAGAATTACTTCGTAGCTGAGGAGGTTGCAATTGTGACAAGAAAATAAATAAATCGCCCAACTACCTTGCACCCTTGACGTCACACGGAATCGATATTTAAGAATGGATATCCGAAACGTGCCTCCTGAAGCAACCTTTCGGATGCCAACAACCACTTGAAGGCAGTTCGCCTTATAAATATTTCCCCCGTTCACTTCGGTTTTTCGTTTTCCGATTCAGTTTTTGAGTTTCTTGCTGAAGCGTATGATTGGCAGCAGATTCATCTGAAGCCGCGGGGGGGGGGGGGTTGAAAGACGACGTAAGGCAACATTTCGTTCTCTCGGTAATTGTCAATGCTAAGAAGCAAGAAAGAAATCTCGGGAACTCCACTGATAGGAAAAGAGCACCGTGTATATCTTTTTAAAAGGACTTCTTTACTCTTCTATATTCAATTACTTGAATATAGAAATATTTCACTCGTAAATATGTTTAACTGAAACTTCGATGTTGGATGGTATATTCAATTCTGAAAGGCCATGTTTCTGAGTGGGATGCGTTTCTCCGTTCTACCATGCTGGGGGCTAAGAGACAGACGTTTGAAATCAGGTTCATAAGGCAAACTGAAGAATAGACATTTCTGCGAAACCTTTAAATATCTTTAAAAAGTTGTGGAAGAATAGGATTTAGATTGGGCTTCTCGAAAGCTTTTTTTATAATGGATGTGGTCTGTTTTTTTGTATGCTTGAAGTTGTAAACTGTTTTAGTATCAAAGTTGGGTTGTTTCATCTCTAAGCAGAGTTTTTTTTGCACACAATGGGCTAAATGGCCAGGTCACGAGGACCCCGAAGGCTCAGAGATGGTTGGTCATTGGACAACTATTGGTAGACAGATGGTAGCCTCCCATAAAGGCCATCCAGCGTGTTATTTAACGTACATAGGGTATGGCTCTCCAGCACACGAATAGGATTTAGATTGGGTTTTTCGAAAGTTTTTTTATAATGGATTTGGTCTGTTTCTTTGTATGCTTGAAGGTGTAAACTGATTTAGTATCAGAGTTGGGTTGCTTTATCTATAAGCGGCGCTTTCTTTTGCACACAATGGGCTAAACGACCAGGTCACAAGGACCCCGAAGGCTCAGAGATGGTTGGGGGAGGGGACTCATTGGACAGCTGTTGGTAGACAGACAGATGGTAGCCTCCCGTAAAGACCATCCAGTGAGTTATTTAACTTGCATAGGATATGGTTCTCCAGCACACGGGGCCACGGCTTAACGTTATAGCTGACGAATTGCGGCCTTTCCGAGTTGTTTGGTGCGGCCTACTGACCGAGGGCAGGGCGGGAAATTTTGCGGAGATAAATCTCAACGCTGTCCCAGGTGTTACTCGAACCTAGGAACTGAAGATTACCAGTCTGGCGAGTCATCGACTGGGTCACTCCCGCTCGAACTTTATAATCATCTCGTATATGCACAACAGCCTTAACTGGCATAGTGGTTAGGCAGCTAGCGACTGTTCCAGCAATGCAAACTTTGTGTGTTGTGTTAGTTCTAACTAAGGCAGTGACTTCGGTCTTAGTAGGGCATGTCCTTGTATGAGAAGGCCTTATTAAGCTAGGATTCTTCTCTGTCCTATATGTCGCAAATAAAAAAAAAATGTCGCTATTAGATTTTCTCAGAACCTTTGCGTATTGAGAATTTTAGATGACTTTCGTTTGAAATATTTTACCTCCTAATTCATTTATCAAAATAAATATAATTTCAATGGGGAATTTAATCATAATTTGTTTATGAAGACACATTTTGTGAAGAATTTTTTTAGGGATTTAATACGCTCATTTTCTAAGAAGACATTATTTGGTCAAAATTGGAATGATAAGCATTGGAGAGGTATACAAAATCAATCGCCAAATGTACCTCTACTCAGCTAAAACGGTCGCACGCAGTATTGATCTGCTTCTGTATATCCAGATGCTCTGCTCATTTTTTTATTCTTCATTGAATAGTATCTTCACAGAAATGCAACTTTCATTGGAAGCTCTCATTTTTGTATTCGTCACTGAATAGTGTCTTCACAGAAATGTAACTTTCATTGGAAGCGTGCTAAAATTCAGGTTCCTTCCAATCGCGATAGAGTCTCCTACTACCATCACCGCCAGTTGAGCGGAGGTGGCTCAGTCGGTAGTGCACCAAGCTCGTAATCTGCAGTTACAAGTTTGAGGTTCCACCTGGGCCAGCATTGAGGTTTATCTCCGCAAAACCTCTGCCCTCGCTCAGTAGAGGTCACCGATGGACTTGGGAAAGTCGCCGTCTTCTCATGGGGCGTTAAGACGTGATGCCCTTGTAGAGGAGAGTCACACCTTGCAACCATTAACACGCTGGATGACCCTGACGAGACCTACCATCTGTCTCCTAACATCTGTTCAGTGAGTCTCATCCCCACAACTTTCTCTAAGCCCTTGGGAGTCCTTGGGAGTCCTTGGGGGTCCATTGAGCCCATTTTGGGTAAAAAGGTGCAGCTGAGGTAAAACAACCCAACACCTCCATTCCGTTTGTCATGTTAGTTTCATGAAGAAATCGAGGATGTTGTAGTTCTTTCCTAATAAACGAGATCAGCTGAAGACTTTCAGATCAATGATATCAGAAACTTTCTAAAGCGTCAGATGCCTGTGAATAGATGTCACCTCATTTTCCGTTGACTTTCAACTTAGGTAATTCAATCAATCAATTACAGCACGTACTTCCCTCATCCCCGATTACTTTTTTTATTTCATAGTAGAATGATTAATCGACTTTACTAAACAGCACCGACAATCAAATTAATCACCAGGTGATTAATCGCCATTTTCATCGCGTTTCTATATCAATGGCTCTGTTTGATCAATGAAGTTCGATATTAGATTCCTATAAGAAAGAAAAAAAAAATATTTTTGATAAATTTTTAAAATGTTCTACATTGAAGAACAGAGAGAGACTTACGTACTTAGTAACTTGTTCCTGTTCCACATGGGGCGAGGGTGGCTCAGTCGGTAGCGCGTCAGGCTCGTAATCTGTAGTTCCCAGGTTCGAGTCCCAGCTGGGTCAGCGTTGAGATTTATCTCCCAGCTCTGTCCACGGTCAGTAGGTCAGATGGTAGCCTCCCGTCAAGGCCATCTAGCGTGTTCTTTAGAGTGCACAGGGTATGGCTCTCCCGCACACGGAACCACGGCTTAACGTCCCATCCGACGGACGGCGGCCTTTCCAAGCCCATCGGTGTCCCCTACTGACCGTGGGCAAGGCGGAGAATTTTGCGGAGATAAATCTCAACGCTGACCCAGCTGTGACTCGAACCTGGGAACTACAGATTACGAGCCTGGCGCGCTACCGACTGTACCACCCCCGCCCGACCCCAAAAGGGCCACAAGGGCAAATTCTCGTAGGCCATTTGGCGGATGCAGTTTTATGGGTGTAATCGATTTCGATCAAAACTATCTTGAATCATATTTTTTTTTCAGATAACAAAACAGTATATAACAGGAACTCATCCTAATTCAGCTAACGCCCTCCCCTATTCACCGGATATCTCTGCTTCGGATTATCCCTTTTTCTGGCCCTTGATAATAATCTGCGTAGACAACAGTTTAAGAACGAAGGAAGAGGTACAGTCGCTCAAAAAAATATCTGAACACTGTGGTTGATTACAGAATTCAGAAAAAATATCTGGCAAAGATTCTTTTTAGAAATTTGTGTCACGTGACACGAAGGTGGCCAGATCACTAATTTCTAAAAAAATATCGTTGCCAGATTCTTTTCTGAATTCTGTAATCAACCCTAGTGTTCGGATATTTTTTTGAGCGACTGTAGGTGGTCATATTAATTTGATACTAGATCGTGTGGGCTCACTCACGGAAATATTGAGCGTGTGCAGTTACCGTTCACAGCAAACTGGAGCGTGTGCAGTTACCGTTCACAGCAAACTGGAGCGTGTGCAGTAACTGCACACGCTCCAGTTTGCTGTGAACGGTAACTGGAGCGTGTACAGTTGCTGTACACGCTCCAGATATTTTTCCTGAATTCTGTAATCACGTGACACGAAGGTTGCCAGATCACTAATTTCTAAAAAAATATCGTTGCCAGATTCTTTTCTGAACTCTGTAATCAACTATAGTGTTCGGATATTTTTTGGAGCGACTGTACAGTCCGCTATAGAAGCTTTCTTCTCTTCCGTAAACAGAGAGTTCGATAGAAAGGGAGTTTACAACAAGCTTGGAAAGGTGATAATGGAAACTATTTCGCTGAATAAAATTGTTTTTAATACGAATTGTGCTCTTTTTTTTTACGAGTTCCAAAAACGGCAAAAAGCTTCTGTGGTTACGTGATATACAAAGACAAAAGTGTTCTGGATTTCAAAGCAGGTAGACAAGTTTGATATTTTCTCTAATACGACAGGATTTTCGGGGGAGGAACCCTGTCTCCCTCTGTCTGCCCCCTCTTGGTACGTTCCTGAATGGGGGGGGGAAAGAAACTCTATGGAACCACCAGAAAAAAGTAAAAAAAATGAGGGTAGGGGACAAGGGACGGAATTTCCATTGCAGTATAAAATTTCCTCTTCTATTTTAGAAGTCTTTAAAAATTTCTTTAAAAATGTATGAAACATACGTATTTTTACAGAATTAGAGCAATAATTATTTGACTGGGTTCGAAATAGTCAATGGATGAAAAATAAAATTATTTAGTAGATAAAGCAATTTATTCATGAGAAATGGGTAAAACTTGAATAATTCACTTTATGACCCAACTAAACTAGTGGATAATTGCTACTGATTATCTTTTAGTGGCGAATTCCAATAGATATATAACTTCGAACTTTCCGTTGCAATGCATTCTACTTAACTAAATCAGAACTTGAATCTTACCAAATAACTATCTTACTTCATGACACAAATATGTTTATTAGGAATGATATTCCCTTAAAGAGTTGTTGGAAAGACCGCCGTCCGTGGGACGGGGGTTGGCTCAGTCAGTAGCGCGCCAGGCTCGTAATCTGTAGTTCCCAGGTTCGAGTCCCAGCTGGGTCAGCGTTGAGATTTATCTCCTCAAAATTTCCCGCCCTGCCCACGGTCAGTAGGGAACACCGATGGGCATGGAAAGGCCGCCGTCCATCGGATGGGACGTTAAGCCGTGGGCCCGTGTGTGGGAGAGTCATACCCTGTGCACGTTAAAGAACACGCTGGATGGCCTTGACGGGGGGCTACCATCTGTCTCCCAACAGCTGTTCCAGTGGGTCCCCTTCCCCAACCTTCTCTGAGCCTTCGGGGTCCACGTGACCTGGCCATTTAGCCCATGGTGTGCAAAAGAGTGCCGCTCAGAGGTAAAACAACCCAACCGCCGTCCGTCGGATGGGACGTTAAGCCGTGGCCCCGTGTGTGGGAGAGTCATACCCTGTGCACGTTAAAGAACACGCTGGATGACCTTGACGGGAGGCTACCATCTGTCTCCCAACAGCTGTTCCAGTGGGTCCCCTTCCCCAACCTTCTCTGAGCCTTCGGGGTCCACGTGACCTGGCCATTTAGCCCATGGTGTGCAAAAGAGTGCCGCTCAGAGCTAAAACAACCCAACCGCCGTCCGTCGGATGGGACGTTAAGCCGTGGTCCCGTGTGCGGGAGAGACATACCCTGTGCACGTTAAAGAACACGCTGGATGGCCTTGATGGTAGGCTACCATCTGTCTCCTAACAGCTGTTCCAGTGGGTCCCCTCCCCCAACCTTCTCTGAGCCTTCGGGGACCTTGTGACCTGGCCCTTTAGCCCATGGTGTGCAGAAAAGTGCCGCTCAGAGGTAAAACAATCCAATCTAGAAATGTGAAATTTTGGTGGTGAAATATGAAGGTCGCGAAGTTTTCATTGGGAACAATGAGTTGACTCCTTATATCCAGGGGACAGAGGTGGCTCAGTCGATAGCGCGCCAAGCTCGTAATCTGCAGTTCCCACTTTCGAGTCCCAGCTGAGCCAGCGTTGAGATTTATCTCCCAGCTCTGTCCACGGTCAGTAGGAGACACCAATGGGCTTGGAAGGATATCCGTCCGTCGGGTGGAACGTTAAACTGTGGTCCCGTGTGCGGAAGAGAGCTATACCCTGTGCACGTTAAAGAACACACTGGGGATGTCCTTGATGGGAGGTACACGTGAACACACCATTTCAATACGTTTAACAATTATTTTCCTATATTACCCTAGGGTGGGGTGGCTCAGTGGCTCAATCGGTAGCGCGCCAGGATCGTAATCTGTAGTTCCCAGGTTCGAGTCCCAGCTGGGTCAGCGTTGAGATTTATCTTCTCAAAATTCTCTGCCCCCGATCAATAGGGGACACCGATGGTTTTGGAAAGGCCGCCGTCCGTCGGATGGGACGTTAAGCCGTGGCTCCGTGTGCGGGAGAGCATTACCCTGTGCACGTTAAAGAACACGCTGGGGATGTCTTTGACGGGAGGCTACCATCTGTCTCCCAACAGCTGTTTCAGTGGATCCCTTTTCCCCACCCTCTCTGAGCCTTCGGGGTCCTTGTGACCTGGCCATTTAGCCCATAGTGTGCAAAAAAGTGCCACTCAGAGGTAAAACAACCCAACTATATTACCCCCGTGTGCGGGAGAGCATTACCCTGTGCACGTTAAAGAACACGCTGGGGATGTCCTTGACGGGAGGCTACCATCTGTCTCCCAACAGCTGTTTCAGTGGATCCCTTCGCCCCACCCTCTCTGAGCCTTTGGGGTCCTTGTGACCTGGCCATTTAGCCCATGGTTTGCAAAAAAGTGCCACTCAGAGGTAAAACAACCCAACTATATTACCCCCGTGTGCGGGAGAGCATTACCCTGTGCACGTTAAAGAACACGCTGGGGATGTCCTTGACGGGAGGCTACCATCTGTCTCCCAACAGCTGTTTCAGTGGATCCCTTCCCCCCACCCTCTCTGAGTCTTCGGGTTCCTTGTGACCTGGCCATTTAGCCCATGGTGTGCAAAAAAGTGCCACTCAGAGGTAAAACAACCCAACTATATTACCCCCGTGTGCGGGAGACCATTACCCTGTGCACGTTAAAGAACACGCTGGGGATGTCCTTGACGGGAGGCTACCATCTGTCTCCCAACAGCTGTTTCAGTGGATCCCTTCGCCCCACCCTCTCTGAGCCTTTGGGGTCCATGTGACCTGGCCATTTAGCCCATGGTGTGCAAAAATGCGCCACTCAGAGGTAAAACAACCCAACTATATTACCCCCCTTCTCTCCCCCTAAATAAATCCGACCCTGTACTACTGAAAACATTTATCTTTTTTTCGAAAAAGAGCTGAAGAAAACGAAGAAAGAACTACTAAAAATTCCGCGAAGCTGAATAAACTTAGAAAGATTCTTTGACTCCTTTATTTTACGAGAAGATCGTCTCAGTTGGGTGGAAATTCGAGACATCGAATCAGTCGCAGTTTCTTTCCTCGTTTTCTCTGCGTTAGACTCCAAGATGCGGTTTCCATGGAGACACGAAAAGGGTGGCTCCACACATAAGGTTACCGGGGATTTAACCTGTGATTTAAGCGCTTGCCATGTTCTTTCGAACGTTTTAATTAGAAGCGGGACGACTTCTTTCCACAGAATGGAATGCTTTGATTTTTACGTTCTGCGTCGTTCACGATATGGAATCGTTAAGCTTTTGCCTTTCTTACGAGCGCTTGTAATGCACTTCGCAAATTGCTAAGAGCTTATTAAAGGAAAATGCAGTAAATTCAATCCTTTTGAAGATCTGTTGCCCTATTTTGCCAAAGCTCGCGTATCGCGATAGTTTCAAATTCTACATTGCTCTAGGCGATATTTCAAGTCACGTTTTCATTATTTTAAGATAGCAAGGTCCGTTTTAGTTTCTTTGTCTGTTACTGAATAATTTAAGCAATTATCAAAGAGAGTCTGAGGAAGTATTTTCCGTCGTAGATAATGAGCATTTTAGTTATGCAAAGGTAACGAATAAAGTGGAAAATTCGCAACATCAGTCAAATAAAAATTGTACGTGATCTAGGCTAAGGTTTTTAATATTTGTTTTTTCTTTTGCGTCTGCCACCCCCCCCCCCAATACAATATTACCACCCCTAACAAATAAGAATAGCACACTCCGAAAAGCAACCTTGAAAAATCCAGAATGGTGATACATTAATATAAAACAATATAAAACATTAATATGAAACATCATTAATATGAAATTAATATAAAATAGACACATTAATATGAAACAAAATTTTAGTGATCATGTATTTTATTCAATTTCGACGAAGAATTCGCAATGATGAATGAATAGATCTTATGAAATAAAAATGATACAGATTTCAACGTTCGTAAACAACTTTTTTGGTTTTTTTAAACCTGGAAGGTTATTTTAATTCAAATAGCATTTGACATTTTGTTTATTTCTATAGCAAAGCACAAGAGTTGGGTTGTTTTACCTCTGAGAGGCACTTTTTTTGCACACCATGGGCTAAATGGCCAGGTTACAAGGACCCCGAAGGACTCAGAGAAGGTTGGGGGAGGGGACCCACTGGAACAGCTGTTGGGAGACAGATGGTAGCCTCCCGTCAAGGCCATCCAGCGTGTTCTTTAACGTGCACAGGGTATGGCTCTCACGCACACGGGGACACGGCTTAACGTCCCATCCGACGGACGGCGGCCTTTCCAAGCCCATCGGTGTCCCCTACTGACCGTGGGCAGGGCGAGGAATTTTTGCGGAGATAAATCTCAACGCTGACCCAGCTGGAACTCGAACCTGGGAACTACAGATTACGAGCCTGGCGCGCTACTGACTGAGCCACCCCCGCCCCAGTAAAGCACAAGAAAATTTCCCTTTCTGAACAGTGATTTCAACGTTCATTAAATCCAGTTCTTCGATTACGCTTTTTATTATAGTTCATTTATATCATGAACGCGTTTTAAAAACATACATTTTTATTCTTTTATTAACAGGACGAAAATTGAAATTAAAAATTTAATTCGTTATGTCCTTTTGAAAGACTTTGCAGGTCCATAGTGTGAAAAACTCTGATTTAGGCCAGTTGTTCTCAACCTTTCCTAAACCACGGATCACTTACTGCAATTCATGAGACTCTGAAGTTAGGGTTAACAGATGCCAAAAAACTAAAAGGAGGACAGAAAAGGTAGAAATGAAAGGTCGATTATTATTTATTCTTGAAAGCAATGGAGAGTTATTTGGCCTTAGGTGACATAGTGATTAATAACACTCCGATGTCTGCAGATTTTGTGTATTTCTGTTAACTATAACTGAGGTATTGGTCAGCAATGACTTTGGTCTTGCTAGGGTAATACTCTTGTATGAGAAGTCTTGTACAGTCGCTCAAAAAAGTATCCGAACGCAATGGTTGATTACAGAATTCAGAAAAAAATATCTGGCAAAGATTATTTTAAAAATTAGTAATCTGGCAACCTTCGTGTCACGTGACGAAGGTTGCCAGAACACTAATTTCTAAAAAAAATCGTTGCCAGATATTTTTTCTGAATTCTGTAATCAACCATTGCGTTCGGATACTTTTTAGAGCGTCTGTACAAGCCAGGAATAGTTCATTAATTCCTTCGCTGTCCTTTTATGTTGCAAATAAAAAAACCAAAACTGCTGTCAACATTGGTAGCTTCAACTATCGGTGGATAGCAGCATTCCCCACACTTTATTCAATCTCGCATGTAAATTTCAAATATTGAGATTACAGAAAATAGTAACTTTTACAATAAGAGAATTAATTTAGCATTCAAGACTTGCATTTGCAGTAACTTTTTTCCCGGTTAGGAGTAAATTATATTTTAGTCATGGGTTCAAGAAATTTGAAAAAGCAAAATACAAAAAAAATAGTGATTTTAATTTCGATTTAAAACATGTTATGAGTTTATAGAAAAAGGAGGACATTTCATGTTTTTTCAAAATTCCGAGAGGACACGAGATAAAAAGGCAGGACACGTCCTCCTTTCGGAGGACTTAAGTTAACCCTAGCTGAACTTTCATATTAGCCAAGAGAGTTTTAATAGATTAGAGACTTCATATTAGCCAAATGGATTTTTAATAGATGAAAAGTTTCTTATTACCTGATAGAGTTTTTAATAGGCGAGAGGTTTCATATACCCAATGGAGTTCTTAACAAATATAGATGTGAGGTTTCATAACATCCAATAGTGTTCTTAATAGATGAGAGGTTTTATATTAGCCATAGAGTTCTTAACAATAACAGATCACATGTTTCGCGTTAGTTAATTGAGGTTTTAACAATAATACATGTTGGCTTGTTTTACTTTCGGGTGGTAATTTTTTGCACACATTGGGGTAAATGGCCAGCTCACAAGAACTCCGAGAGCTCAGAGAAGCTTAGGAGAGGGGACCCACTGAACAGCTGTTAAGAGACAGATGGGAGTCTCCGGTCAAGCGTGTTTTTTAACGTGCACAGGGTAGGCCCTCCCGTAAACGGGACCATGGCTTAATATCCCATCCAACGGACAGTGACCTTTTTCAAGTCCATCGGGTTTCCTACTGACCGAGTGGAAGGTGGGGAGTTTTGAGGAGATAAATCTCAATGATAACTAACGGGAACTCGAACTTGGGAACTGCAGAATAAGAGCCCGGAGCGTTACCGACTGAGCCATCCCCGTCATAATAACAGATGAATGGTTTCACATTAGCCAATAGTGTTCTTAGCCAATAACAGACGGGAGGTTTCATATTAGCCAACAGTGTTCTTAGCCAATAACAGACGGGAGGTTTCATGTCAGCCAACAGTGTTCTTAGCCAATAACAGACGGGAGGTTTCATGTCAGCCAACAGTGTTCTTCGCCAATAACAGACGGGAGGTTTCATGTCAGCCAACAGTGTTCTTAGCCAATAACAGACGGGAGGTTTCATGTCAGCCAACAGTGTTCGCGCGCTTGGCTACTGATCTAAGGGACCTGGGTTCGAGCCCCGGGTAAGGCATGGATGTATGTGTCGTTTTTCTGCTGAGGTCCTGCCATCCTCTCAGACCTTCTACTATGGCATATAAACTGACAGGCTCCTGTCAGACCTCTGTGGCAAGCAGCTGCTTGAGGGGGTATTTTTTATTTTTTTTTTCTATTAGCCAAAAGTGGTCTTAATAGTAATTGAGGAGAGGTTTCATATTAGACAATAGAGTTCTGAAAAGTGAGCTTAAAGACTTTAGGTTCAGCTGGGTTGTTTTACCTCTGAGTTACACTTCTTTTCGAAGAATCAAATAAATGAAAATTTATAGGTCAAGAGATCAGAGATGATATACGAAAGGGACCCACTCTACAGCTGTTAGCAGATAGATGGTAGCTTACCGTCAAACCCATCCAGCATGTATACATGGTATGGTTCTGCTTCACACCGAGTCAAAGCTTAGCGTCCCATTCGAAGGACGGTGACCTTTCCAAGCCTACCGGTGTCCCCATTCTCATCAAGGGCAGGTTGGGGATTAGTGGAGATAAATATGAAACCCAGGCATAGTTGGGACCCGAATCTGGGAACCGGAGTTCCGTATTAGTAAAACGGCATTTATTTTTAGTACACCTGATATTATTCAATATAAATCAATTTTTTTATCAACTTTTCTAGAGGGGAGGGTAATTGCCAAACGGTTAACAGATATTGTCGCAGGTGATAAGACGTAGCTTTATTACTATACAATTCCCAGAAAGATAAACAACTATGCTTGCGTTGCAGAAGATGAACCACGTCCTTAAATCCTCTGACAAAACTTGCGCTCAAAGAAGAGGATGTTCACATTTTTTTTTTCAATTCCAGAAGAGTGGTAACCTTGGACATTTTACCTGAAAAAATTACTATAAATGGCCAATACAACACCAACATTGTTTAGTTCAAAATGTTAAGGTTGGGTTGGATTGTTTTACCTCTGAGCGGCATTTTTTGCACATCATTGGCTAAATGGCCAGGTCACAAGGACCCCGAAGGCTCAGAGAAGGTTGGGGAAGGAGACCCACTGGAACAGCTGTTGGGAGACAGATGGTAGCCTCCACGTCAAGGCCATTCAGCGTGTTCTTTAACGTGCACAGCGTATGACTCTCCATCAAATGGGACCACGGCTTAACGTCCCATCAGACGGCCACCGGCCTTTACAAGCCCTTCGTTGTCCCCTACTGACCATGGGCAAGGCAGGGAATTTTGCGGAGATAAATCTCAATGCTGACTCAGCTGGGACTCGAACCTGTGAACTGCAGATTACGAGCCTGGCGCGCTACCGACTGAGCCACTCCCGCCCCCCAAAATGTTAAGGAGATGAAGCAACATCCTCCAACAACAGCCGTGTTAAGGTTCTCCATGACAATGCGGGTGTTCATAAAATCCGGCAAGTTACGGCCTATCTGGAGGAGGAATAAATCAAACAGTTAAGCCATCCTGCATATTCAACCGATCTTGCACCATGCGATTTTTGGTTGTTTCCAAAATTTTAAAGGAACTTACTAAGAAGCCTTTTTAAAGGATGTAAGACAGTGTCTCGCAAACTGTGTGCCGCGGCACATTAGTGTGCTGCGAGAGATTTTCAAATTGCCTAACTAGATATTCCAAAGATTTCAGTTTGACTTGACTTGTGTTATCGACGTGCTTTAATAAAAATCTTTCAGATTTTATCAACTGGGATCTTGTAGGTATTTATCAAGCTTTTTCCAAATTTTGGTATTAATTTTTGATTATTTCAAGCCATAGAATGGACAAATATTTAAAACAGACACCGAGTTATGAATTAAAGAACGAGAGCAAATCTTCAAGTAAAACCAGGCTGATGACGTCAACAAAGCGCAAATATAATAACGATTACATAGAGTCTGCTTTTTATTCTTTTTTTAGGTGTGCCGCGGGAAAAAATTAGATTCAGTGTGCCGCGGAAAAAAAAATTAGATTCAGTGTGCCGCGGAAAAAATTAGATTCAGTGTGCCGCGGAAAAAAATTAGATTCAATGTGCCGCAGAGTAAAAAAGTTTGCGAGACACCGATGTAAGATATTGCAAAGTGCGTTGATTCAGAGTTGCGGAGTGTTCCCCAATAGGAGTACCACCAAGCGTTCCAGAATTGGCGTAGACGTCTGCAACTTTGCATAGATGATGGAGGGGAATACTTTGAATGAATGTAAAAGTTTTGTTGAGGTAAGTGCAATGGTTTTTGTTCTGCAGATGCATGTCATACATTTTGAATGGGGGGCGGGGGTGGCTCAGTCGGTAGCGCGCCAGTCTCGTAATCTGTAGTTCCCAGGTTCGAGTCCCAGCTGGGTCAGCGTTGAGATTTATCTCCGCAAAATTCCCCCCCTCCGCTGCCCACGGTCAGTAGGGGACACCGATGGGCTTGAAAAAGCTGCCGTCCGTCAGATGGGACGTTAAGCCGTGGCTCCGTGTGTGGGAGAGCCATACCCTGTGCACGTTAAACAACACGTTGGATGGTCTTGACGGGAGGCTACCATCTGTCTCCCAACAGCTGTTCCAGTGGGTCCCCTTCCCCAACCTTCTCTGAGCCTTCGGGGTCCATGTGACCTGGCCATTTAGCCCATGATGTGCAAAAAAAGTGCCGCTCAGATGTAAAACAACACAACAACCGAACATTTTGAATGCTCCTCGTATAAGTGGATAAAGTTTGCATACATTTTATTGGGACATTCTATACGTGCGGTTGCTAAAGTTTTGAGCACAGCGCCACCTTTATCCCCTTTAGCTTCTCCTCTCTTTACTCTTTTAAACACCATTAACTTAAAGGAATTTAAAATATTTTTCCCTGTATAAAACTATTTGAAATAATTTTTACCAGTCTTTTGATACTGTACTTATGAATTTCTAAGATTTTCCTGTCGAAATAAAACATGCATAACTATGTAAAGCAAAAAAATATTCTTTATTTAACCTATCTTTACCGAAAAACTCAAGAACGACCTTCAAAATTTCTAAAATGTCCCCGATGGAAACCACTGCTCTGTACATTAAGCATTCTAGCTGTTCCTCCGTAGACTTGAGGATTATGTAACCATGAAAAGCCCCGGATCTAGAGAAAAAATAAGGGGGTGGGGGGCAGAGGTGTTAAAATTCCACTACTTCATAACGTTTTTTCCTCTGTTTCAATGGTCTTTAAAAATTTCTTGAAAAATAAATGAATACACTGAGATGCCAGTTTATTAGATATAAATAATAAATAAAAAATAAATACCCCCTCAAGCAGCTGCTTGCCACAGAGGTCTGACAGGAGCCTGTCAGTTTATATGCCACAGTAGAAGGTCTGAGAGGATGGCAGGACCTCAGCAGAAAAATGACACAGACAGCCATGCCTTACCCGGGACTCGAACCCAGGTCCCTTAGATCAGTAGCCAAGTGCGATACCAACCTTAAATAATATATTCTGACCTCGGGCATGGAACTCTTAAGTTGCTAGATGCGTTGTGTAGGAATGTTGTAACATGTGGAAATGATTGTGGTGTGCAGTTGCTTCAAACTGGATGACTGCACAGTCTCGGTGCTTACCATCTTAATCACTCCACTTCTCAAAAAGAAATGTGCTTCAAAGAACTTTGAAAATTGGCTTCTCTTAGTCACGCCACTGCTCAAAAAGACATGTGCTTCAAAGAACTTTGAAAATTGGCTTCTCTTTAGTCACTCCACTGCTCAAAAAGACATGTGCTTCAAAGAACTTTGAAAATTGGCTTCTCTGAGTATTACCTCCTCAGCAATCTTCTTTCGTGTATTTCTCTATGTTTGTCGAAATCTTTCTTGCTTGCAAGGAAACTTAGAAAGTTCTTGCAGATTTATCTATCGTTTTTCGTTTCACTGACTGCGACAGATGTTGTAAAGAAGACATTTATTCTATTTTTTTTCATAAAAATATATTTTAGCATTATTTACTTTTCATACAAATATTTTCATACATTGGATTCAAAGAGAATTTGATCCAAAGCTGCTATTTTCATTTCAGAATTTCGATGACGGAAGGTTCCGTAAATAAGTACGACTTTCGAAAAAAGTATCCAGACTTCGCTGCATGAAAATAATGATCAATTCAAAACTTATTTAGCTCTAACATGGAAAATGAATGGCGAAATCGAATAGGTTGTTGTTGTTGTTTTACCTCTGAGCGGCACTTTTTTGCACACCATGGGCTAAATGGCCAGGTCACATGGACCCCGAAGGCTCAGAGAAGGTTGGGGGAGGGGACCCACTGGAACAGCTGTTGAGAGACAGATGGTAGCCTCCCGTCAAGGCCATCCAGCGTGTTCTTTAACGTGCACAGGGTATGGCTCTCCCGCATACGGGGCCACGGCTTAACGTACCATCCGACGGACGGCGGCCTTTCAAAGCCCATCGGTGTCCCCTACTGACCGTGGGCAAGGCGGGGAATTTTGCGGAGATAAATCTCAACGCTGACCCAGCTGGGACTCGAACCTGGGAACTGCAGATTACGAGCCTGGCGCGCTACCGACTGAGACACCCCGCCCCCGAAATCGAATAGGAATTGAGAAGCCGACTCAGATGCATGTGAATAGTTTAACTCCAAAATATTCATTTAGTATTTAAAAAAATTCCATTGCACGAGTAAAATTTAAAACCGGAAGTCATGATATTTTCTTACTTCTGACCGACACTTTTTTTCACACCATGGGCTATAATAGCCAGGTCACGTGGACCCCGAAGGCTCAGAGAAGGTTGGGAGAGGGAACCCACTGGAACAGCTGTTAGGAGACAGATGGTATCCTCCCGTCAAGGCCACCCAGTGTGTTTTTTTAACGTGCACAGGGTATGGCTCTCCTGCACACGTTAACGTCCCATCTGACGGACGGCCGCCTTTCCAAGCCCATCGGTGTCCCCTACTGACCGTGGGCAGGGCGGGGAATTTTGCGAAGATAAATCTCAATGCTGACCGAGCTGGGACTCGAACCTGGGAACTACAGATTACGAACCTGGCGCGCTACCGACTGATCCATCCCAGCCCCGTTGAAGAAGGGAACCCACATTAAAGATGTTAGGAGACAGTAGTCTCCCGCCAATGCCATCCAGTGTGTTCTTTAACGTGCACGTTTTAAACGGCATTGTGTGCGGAGAGCCTGCACATTGTACCACAGTTTAATATCCCATCCGAAGGACGGCAGCATTTCCAAGCCCATCAGTGTCATTTTTATGACTCTGGCAGAGGTGACTCTCGAATCTGGAAACTGTAAATTACGAGCTCTGGCTTCAAGTGTGGTAATGTGTCTCGAGATATGGGGGAACATTTTTTGAATTGTCGCATTTCTCCAAATTTGTAAAGTGAATTGTCTGCGGTTAATATAGGATTGGATTGTTTTACCTCTGAGCGGCACTTTTTTGCACACCATGGGCTAAATGGCCAGGTCACATGGGGGGCGGGGGTGGCTCAGTCGGTAGCGCGCCAGGCTCGTAATCTGTAGTTCCCAGGTTCGAGTCCCAGCTGGGTCAGCGTTGAGATTTATTCTCCGCAAAATTCCCCGCCCTGCCCACGGTCAGTAGGGGACACCGATGGGCTTGGAAAGGCCGCCGTCCGTCGGATGGGACGTTAAGCCGTGGCCCCGTGTGCGGGAGAGCCATACCCTGTGCACGTTAAAGAACACGCTGGATGGCCTTGACGGGAGGCTACCATCTGTCTCCCAACAGCTGTTCCAGTGGGTCCCCTCCCCCAACCTTCTCTGAGCCTTCGGGGTCCATGTGACCTGGCCATTTAGCCCATTGTGTGCAAAAAAGTGCCGCTCAGAGGTAAAACAACCCAACCCAGGTCACATGGACCCCGAAGGCTCAGAGAAGGTTGGGGGAGGGGACCCACTGGAAGAGCTGTTGGGAGACAGATGGTAGCCTCCCGTCAAGGCCATCCAGCGTGTTCTTTAACGTGCACAGGGTATGGCTCTCCCACACACGGGGCCACGGCTTAACGTCCCATCCGACGGACGGCCGCCTTTCCAAGCCCATCGGTGTCCCCTACTGACGGTGGGCAGGGCGGGGAATTTTGCGGAGATAAATCTCAACGCTGACCCAGCTGGGACTCGAACCTGGGAACTACAGATTACGAGCCTGGCGCGCTACCGAATGAGCCACCCCCGCCCCACGGTTAATATAGAAATAAGTTAGATGACTATCTTCACCTGCACTTCAATTGAGAGTGAGTTTGTGCAAAAAAAATGTAACTAGAAGATCTGAAATGTGTCATTTTACTAATGAAAAGGGTTGTAAAGTTATTGATTTATTTATATTTACTTAACACATAACTGAGTTAAAGTTGACTTAACTGAGTTTGTTGATTTAAAGAACTAAACAAATATGCTAATATTTGTATATGTACTCCTACTTCAATATTTATACGCCAGTGCATATACTCTAAAAAACAGGCAGTTTTTTCAGCAATTTAATCAAAGCAAATATGATGTTTGATTTAGCAATTTACATTTTTATTTTTGAGTCAATTAAGAATTGTTTGTAGCACCGAACTTTTTGCAGGCCCTATGCAATGTGCCTAAATGAGAATCTGGCCCTGCATAGCAGTGGTAGGTGCTTATTATTATTATTAAGTTATGGGCTTTGTGGGTTGACTAAGGTTATGCCAGAATGAAGGTTAATGATTCGGTATATGTTTTTTGAATCAGGAAACATTCATATTAAATTCTAGAAAAATAACTATCTTCTCTTTTTAAGATTTCTAATTTGTTTTTTTATGTTTTTGACAAATCAATCTCGGCTTATTTTTTGTTTCACTGTATTTTTTTGTTATGATTTCGTTGTTTGATCTCTGAGTGACACTTTTTTTTGCACACAATGGGCTCAATTATCGGGTCACAAGGACCCCAAAGGCTCAGAGAAGGTTGGGAGACAGATGGTAGCCTCCCGTCCAGACCATCCAGCGTGTTCTTTAACGTGCACATAATATGGCTCTCCTGCATATGTGGCTACGGCTTAACATCCCATCTGACGGACGGCGGACTTATCCAAGCCCATCTGTGTCCCCCTACTGGCCGTGGGGGGGGGGGAAGTTTTGCGGAGATAAATCTCAATCTTCTTGGTGACCCTGCTGGGACTCGAACTTGAAAACGGCAGATTTACGAGCCTGGCGCGCTACCTACTGAACCACCCCTGCCTCAATATGATCTCCTTACGAAACCGAAAATAAAGAAGGCATATCATGGAGAAAAATTACACAAAATAAAACAGATTTAAACAGATACTATTAGGATTAAATAAACGCCTAACAGTAATGAATATATAACAAGAAATATAATATATACTGGATTAAAAAAAAGGGGGGTTTTCTGATCAAAATAACAGATGGCACCAACATCGATAATTATTCTCCCTCAGCTTTGGACAACTCATGGGATTTGGGTTGTGTTAAAACAGAGCGACTCTTTTCTTGCACGCAATGGGTAGGTCACAAGGACCTGAGTCTCAGAGAAGGAGGGGCGGGGGTAGCTCAGTCGGTAGCGCCCCAGGCTCGTAATCTGTAGTTCCCAGGTTCGAGTCCCAGCTGGGTCAGCGTTGAGATTTATCTCTGCAAAATTCCCCGCCCTGCCCACAGTCAGTAGGGGACACCGATGGGCTTGGAAAGGCCGCCGTCCGTCGGATGGGACGTTAAGCCGTGGCCCCGTGTGCGGGAGAGCCATACCCTGTGCACGTTAAAGAACACATTGGATGGCCTTGACGGGAGGCTACTATCTGTCTCCCAACAGCTTGTTCCAGTGGGTCCCCTCCCCCAACCTTCTCTGAGCCTTCGGGGTCCATGCGACTTGGCCATTTAGCCCATGGTGTGCAAAAAAGTTCCGCTCAGAGGTAAAACAACCCAACCCAAGCTCTGACTCTGATCATCTAGATTCTAGTAGTGGAAGGATGGCGTTCTATCCATTAAACTAGAATAGGTCTTTCCACCCTCCATTGAAGTGTCATAAAGATATCAGTTTATGTGTAGCTCTTGGTACCATCTTGCATTTACTATTGATTGATTGTTTCATCGTTAATAAAGCTTTGAGTGACTTTCTTATTTGTGTCAACAGATGATCTGTGTATTTTCTAATGATTGATCAAGACTTTCTAGTTGGCGGTGATTAATTTTCAGAAGATCGATAACTATTATTAGGCGATGAACCATCTGGTTGACGAACGTTCACAACTCAACTTGGTTCGAGTTGGGTTGGGTTGTTTTACCTCTGAGCGGCACTTTTTTGCACACCATGGGCTAAATGGCCAGGTCACATGGACCCCGAAGGCTCAGAGAAGGTTGGGGGAGGGGACCCACTGGAACAGCTGTTGGGAGACAGATTGTTAGCCTCCCGTCAAGGCCATCCAGCGTGTTCTTTTACGTGCACAGGGTATGGCTCTCCCGCACACGGGGCCACGGCTTAACGTTCCATCCGACGGACGGCGGACTTTCCAAGCCCATCGGTGTCCCCTACTGACCGTGGGCAGAGCGGGGAATTTTGCGGAGATAAATCTCAACGCTAACCCAGCTGGGACTCGAACCTGGGAACTACAGATTACGAGTCTGGCGCGCTACCGACTGATCCATCCCCTCCCCATACTTGGGATGATGCCAGCTAATGTAAATGATGGATAAGAAATATTCTGCATGGTGTTTCTTCTCAATATTCTTCGTACTTTTTTATACGAAAGAAACATTGTGAACGAAGAAATAGGGTCGATTTAGGGTCATTCATTGCATAAATATCAAGATGCGAAATGTTCAGTTGATCTCAACTTTGATGCTGAAGGCGTTCGAAGTGAATATGAGCGTAGCGCAGATATTTAATAGAATAATTATTAGGAAAGGATATCAAAAAGAGAAATTTTAAATCAAAAAGATAATCACTCCTTGGTGATATTTTAAAAGTATTTTTGATTGCCCCAGGTCTTTCAGCACCACTCTTTAGATCCTACCGAATTCACTTATTGAATATATGCTTGTTATTGGTTCTACACAGATAGTTATATTCCTCTGCAAAGCCAAATTGTTCGTTCTAAGCAGTCGAATTATTCCCATCCTCTCTATCAAATTATATCATTTCCCTAATCAAATCATTATTTTCTCTTATGACAAATTATATAATTTCCCTGGGCCACATTATTCTCTTCTTCTTCCGCAAAATTCCCCGCCCTGCCCACGGTCAGTAGGGGACACCGATGGGCTTGGAAAGTCCGCCGTCCGTCGGATGGAACGTTAAGCCGTGGTCCCATGTGCGGGAGAGCCATACCCTGTGCACGTTAAAGAACACGCTGGATGGCCTTGACGGGAGGCTACCATCTGTCTCCCAACAGCCGTTCCAGTGGGTCCCCTCCCCCAATCTTCTCTGAGCCTTCGGGGTCCATGTGACCTGGCCATTTAGCCCTTGGTGTGCAAAAAAGTGCCGCTCAGAGGTAAAACAACCCAACCCTTCTCTTCTTCTACATCAAATTATTTGCTTTTCCTTATCTAAATTATATGCTTTTCTCCTATGTCAATGGGGTGGCTCAGTCGGTAGCGCACCAGGCTCGTAATCTGTACTTCCCAGATTCGAGTCTCAGCTGGTGTGAGTGTTGAGATTTATCACCGCAAAATTCAACGCCCTGCCCACGGTCAGTAAGGGACACTGATGGGCTTGGAATGGCCGCCGCCCGTCATCTGGGATGTTAAGCCATGGTTCCGTGTGCGGAAGAGCCATGCCCTGCGCAGGTTAAAGCATACGCTGGATGGCCTTGACGGGAGGCTACCATCTGTTTCCCAACAGCTGTTCCAGTGGGTCTCCTCCCCCAACCTTCTCTGAGCCTTCGGGGTCCTTGTAACTTGGCCATTTATCCCATGGTGTGCAAAAAAGTGCCGCTCAGAGGTAAAACAACCCAACCCTGAATATTGAGCTTTCCTCCTTGACCTTTTCCACTCTAGGTCGACTTTCGAATTTTTGCCTATTTCCATATAGCTGGGGGACGGGAGTGGCTCAGTCGGTAGAGCGTCAGGCTCGTAATCTGTAGTTCCCAGGTTCGAGTCCCAGCTGGGTCAGCGTTGAGATTTTTCTCCGCAAAATTCCCCGCCCTGCCCACGGTCAGTAGGGGACACCGATGGGCTTGGAAAGACCGCCGTCCGTCGGATGGGACGTTAAGCCGTGGTCCCGTGTGCGGGAAAGCCATACCCTGTGCATGTTAAGAACACGCTGGATGGCGTTGACGGGAGGTTACCATCTGTCTCCCAACAGCTGTTCCAGTGGGTCCCCTCCCCCAACCTTCTCTGAGCCTTCGGGGTCCACGTGACCTGGTCTTCAGCCCATGGTGTGCAAAAAAGTGTCGCTCAGAGGTAAAACAACCCAACCTGTATAGCTGGAGGAAACATTTCTGTTATGAAAATTCAGTAACAAAAGTCCACTGTTAAGGTAGTGATATAGATCGAGATCGATTGTAACAAATAAAATTAGGTTCGACTTTTTTTACCTCAGATAACTGAGATCATTACAATTAAAAAACTGGTTATGTTAACACCGTCATGATGGCAGCTAGCTTACTACCAATTTATGGTGAAAAGTAACCCTTATATTCTGCTGAAAGGTTAAAATCTAAAAAGTGAATTCTAACACTAGAAACAAATGTAAGGTAACACCATATTCTGGTGAAAGGATATAACAGGAAAGTGAAACGTAACAACACTTCAAAAAGAAACAAAATATCACTATATTATAACTATATTATAACCAATTTCGAAACTCTAACTTCTAAAATAAACCTTTTATGGTAAAATGTGACTGAAGATATATTAAAAATCTCAATCAAATCTATATAAATCTCGATTTTTTAACAGCAAGAGTTGGTAATATTTAACATCAGTAGTATTCATCGATTCATCTACATCATAGATTCCCAACGGGGGCGATACCGCCCCCCAGTGGGCGCTGGAGCCTTCCATTGGGGCGGTATTATGATTTTTAATAGATAAATAAACAGATAAATTAGGTACAGATAATATGCAACAATATTTTAATTCATATAAAATTAACTATTATGGACTAGGGGGGCGTTGGAATTTTTGTTCTCTTCTAAAGGGGGCAGTGGTCCAGAAAAGTTGGGAATCACTGATCTACATCAATACATCCAAAAATGAGAATAGAAAAAAGGAAAATATTTAATAAAAATTCATATACAATATTTTGCATAATTTTGTCACGTTATGCTTAGAATAATATTACAAAGGATATTTTTGAACGCTATATTATTCATACAGACTTAAAATATAACACATAGGGGAAAAAAGAAATAAAAGAAACCTTTATTACTGAGAGAAGCAAGGTTTTTCTCGCTCGTCTTGAAGTTATTTCCAGTGAAGAAGTAAAAAACCATACATAAACTTTTTCTAAACCGGCGATAGATGAAAGGGAATTCTCCCTAAGGAGTCGAGAATATTCGAGCACTTCGTTCATCTCTCCTCTGCAGTCTATTTCTGGAGAATGTAAAGCACTCCCTGGGCAACTGTGAAGAGTTGCACCGATCGCTTTTTCTGCCTCCAGATATACGCCATGTTTCTTTAGAGGAGTTGAAATGGAATCCTTCAATGAACCGAAGCCCTGCCACTTATCCAACAGCTTTCGCAGCTGCAACACTTCTCAAAGGAATAAATATAGAAAAAGGGAAACGAAGAGTACGGAAGCTTCGGAGGTACTTAAAAAAATTCGTCACCGTTTTCAGAAAGGAATAGGAAGTGTTGTTTAGTATTTGAGTGTTTTATCGTACCAGTGGCGTAGGGTGAGTGTTAAGGGAGACTCTGGGGAGACTACGAAACTGCGCACTCCGTGATTTGACGATTCTCAGATCTTATCTCAATTAAGAATATGTTACTGCAGTATCTACAGTAGTTGTTCCCAACCTTTTTGAGCCCAGTGTTCCCATTCACCTTTTCTATCAGCCACTTCAATCTTTCTAACATTCTTTTCATGGAATTCAAAATTTTGTTTTCCTATCCGTCCATGGCCGAGTGGTTAGCGCGCTTGGCTACTGATATAAGGGACCTGGGTTCGAGACCTGGGTAAGGCATGAACGTTTGTGTCGTTTTTTCTGCTGAGGTCCTGCCATCCTCTCAGACCTTCTACTATGGCATATAAACTACAGGCTCCTGTCAGACCTCTGTGGCAAGCAGCTGCTTGAGGGGGTATTTATTTTTTTATTCATTTATATAAAGCTAGCTAAAATAATATTTACGATGTAGAGTCGATCAAAAAAGTATCCGAACAATATGGTTGGTTACAGAATTCAGAAAAAATATCTGGCAACGATTTTTTTAGAAATTAGTGATCTGGAAACCTTCGTGTCACGTGATTACAGAATTCAGGAAAAATATATGGAGCGTATACAGCAACTGTACACGCTCCAGTTACCGTTCACAGCAACTGGAGCGTGCAAACTAGAGCGTGTGCAGTTACTACGTTCCAGTTTGCTGTGAACGGTAACTGCACACGCTCAATATTTCCGTGAGTGAGCCCACACGATCTAGTATCAAAATAATATGACCACCTGTAGTCGCTAAAAAAAGTATCCGAACACTATGGTTGATTACAGAATTCAGAAAAAATATCTGCCAACGATATTTTTTTTAGAAATTAGTGATCTGGCAACCTTCGTGTCACGTGACACGAAGTTGCCAGATCACTAATTTCTAAAAAAAAGCGTTGCCAGATACTTTTTCTGAATTCTGTAATCAATCACAGTGTTCGGATACTTTTTTGAGCGACTGTACACAGATTTACGAATATTTTGATACTGTATCCATGAATTTCTAAGTATTCTCCTCTCCAAACAAAACATGCTTAAATATGCTAATCTAACAATATTCAATTATCTACGAGATCTATCGGGACATCAACTGTGCGTCTGCCGAGCTGCCACTCCAATTATGTCACTTAATTAGATCATAACATGTCGCTTTGAAATCATCTCAGTGGAGCCATGCCTGCACTTGAGAATGCTAGTAACAGCAACGCAAGAGAAACATATATTAAATAATTATATATGAAACATATATTTAAAATTTTCTGAGGCAGGAGTTGACTCATTCGGTAGCGAGTCAGGCTTATAATCTGGAGTTACCAAATCAGTGTCCCACCTGTGGCGGGAGTTGACTCACTCGGTAGCGAGTCAGGCTTATAATCTGGAGTTCCCAGGTCAGTGTCCCACCTGTGGCGGGAGGTGACTCATTCGGTAGCGAGTCAGGCTTATAATCTGGAGTTACCAAATCAGTGTCCCACCTGTGGCGGGAGTTGACTCACTCGGTAGCGAGTCAGGCTTATAATCTGGAGTTCCCAGGTCAGTGTCCCACCTGTGGCGGGAGGTGACTCATTCGGTAGCGAGTCAGGCTTATAATCTGGAGTTCCCAGGTCAGTGTCCCACCTGTGGCGGGAGTTGACTCACTCGGTAGCGAGTCAGGCTTATAATCTGGAGTTCCCAGGTCAGTGTCCCACCTGTGGCGGGAGGTGACTCATTCGGTAGCGAGTCAGGCTTATAATCTGGAGTTCCCAGGTCAGTGTCCCACCTGTGGCGGGAGGTGACTCATTCGGTAGCGAGTCAGGCTTATAATCTGGAGTTCCCAGGTCAGTGTCCCACCTGTGGCGGGAGTTGACTCATTCGGTAGCGAGTCAGGCTTATAATCTGGAGTTCCCAGGTCAGTGTCCCACCTGTGGCGGGAGTTGACTCATTCGGTAGCGAGTCAGGCTTATAATCTGGAGTTCCCAGGTCAGTGTCCCACCTGTGGCGGGAGGTGACTCATTCGGTAGCGAGTCAGGCTTATAATCTGGAGTTCCCAGGTCAGTGTCCCACCTGTGGCGGGAGTTGACTCATTCGGTAGCGAGTCAGGCTTATAATCTGAAGTTCCCAGGTCAGTGTCCCACCTGTGGCGGGAGTTGACTCATTCGGTAGCGAGTCAGGCTTATAATCTCAAGTTCCCAGGTCAGTGTCCCACCTGTGGCGGGAGTTGACTTATTCGGTAGCGAGTCAGGCTTATAATCTGGAGTTCCCAGGTCAGTGTCCCACCTGTGGCGGGAGTTGACTCATTCGGTAGCGAGTCAGGCTTATAATCTGGAGTTCCCAGGTCAGTGTCCCACCTGTGGCGGGTGTTGACTCATTAGGTAGCGAGTCAGGCTTATAATCTGAAGTTCCCAGGTCAGTGTCCCACCTGTAACAACGTTGAGATTTACTCCGCTGGTCTACACCATACCCCCGGTGAGATAAGGGACACCTATGGGCTTGGAAAGCCACCGTCCGTCGGATGGGTCGTAAAAATGGCTCCTACAGTGGTCGTACCTTGGCGTCGGGTGCGGGAGAGCCATATACCCTGTGCACGTTAAAGAACAGGCTGCATGGCCTTGACGGGAGACTCCCATCTATCTTCTAATCCCGTCTATCTTCTAATCGCATCTATCTTCTAATAGCATCTATCTTCTAATCTCATCTATCTTCTAACAGCTGTCGGGTGTATCCCTTACCCCAACCTTCCGTGAGTCCTTGGAGTCCTTGTGACCTTGCGATTTAGCCCATTGTGCGTAAAAAACCGGCGGTCAGAGCTAAAACAACTCAAATAATTTATTTTTTTAAGCCACAATAAATCACAGGTAAGATTTTATGTCTGAACACCATTCCGGCAAGATGTTGGTCAGCTTTTTCTCTGGGATCATCCCCCACCCTCTGTCCTTTATTTTTTTTTCCCAGATCCGGACCCATTTTGCAAGTGTAAGATTTTGAAAACAGATACCTCTTTATATATGCATTTTATTAACATTCCTATGATATGTTGTATGCTTATAAGTATAATTAAAAAAATTGCTAAACTTGTATAACACTAAAAGAACAACATTTCGCTTCTGGCTAATATGGGATGCTCATTTTCAAAGAGAATCTTTTCATTTTCCGACTTTAGCACACTCTAACAGTGGAAATTTGAACTAACGGAAAATTTCTAAAGATGCGAGTAGTAATATTTAATTAGCACGTACCCAAATAAAAAGAATGTTTCATTCATTTCCATGTAAACAAAAAGTTGCATTTTTTTCTCTCATCCAACTCTCAGCTACGTGCACGTGCTCTTGACTACCACACGTCTGCCCCAAAAATTTCAACTTTCAGGTTTGAATAAATCGTTCTAAAGATGCGAGTAGTAATATTTAATTAGCACGTACCCAAATAAAAAGAATGTTTCATTCATTTCCATGTAAACAAAAAGTTGCATTTTTTTCTCTCATCCAACTCTCAGCTACGTGCACGTGCTCTTGACTCCCACACGTCTGCCCCAAAAATTTCAACTTTCAGGTTTGAATAAATCGTTCTAAAGATGCGAGTAGTAATATTTAATTAGCACGTACCCAAATAAAAAGAATGTTTCATTCATTTCCATGTAAACAAAAAGTTGCATTTTTTTCTCTCATCCAACTCTTAGCTACGTGCACGTGCTCTTGACTCCCACACGTCTGCCCCAAAAATTTCAACTTTCAGGTTTGAATAAATCGTTCTAAAGATGCGAGTAGTAATATTTAATTAGCACGTACCCAAATAAAAAGAATGTTTCATTCATTTCCATGTAAACAAAAAGTGCATTTTTTCTCTCATCCAACTCTCAGCTACGTGCACGTGCTCTTGACTACCACACGTCTGCCCCAAAAATTTCAACTTTCAGGTTTGAATAAATCGTTCTAAAGATGCGAGTAGTAATATTTAATTAGCACGTACCCAAATAAAAAGAATGTTTCATTCATTTCCATGTAAACAAAAAGTTGCATTTTTCTCTCTCATCCAACTCTTAGCTACGTGCACGTGCTCTTGACTACCATACGTCTGCCCCAAAAATTTCAACTTTCAGGTTTGAATAAATCGTTAAATACACATTCAATTTTTTTTCATCATTTTCCCAAATTTAGCGCTATCTAACGGTGAAATTTAAAATTATTGCAGGATTTTGCAAAGTGAATTATTTTATCAGTACCTATCCGACCTCAGAAAAGAATTCTTCACTTATCTCTAAAAAAAAAAATGAGTTGAATACAGTACTGTGCGAATTAGTTGGGTCAGCGAAGCCTGGAGAACTTCTTCGATCCGGCCACATCCAGCAATCCCCCAAACACCCACCCAAGGTCATGTTTTGGGGATGTTTCACAGCTTCCGGGTTGGGTTGTTTTTACCTCTGAGCGGCACTTTTTTGCACACCATGGGCTAATTGGCCAGGTCACATGGACCCCGAAGGCTCAGAGAAGGTTGGGGGAGGGGACCCACTGGAACGGCTGTTGGGAGACAGATGGTAGCCTCCCGTCAAGGCCATCCAGCGTGTTCTTTAACGTGCACAGGGTATGGCTCTGCCGCACACGGGGCCACGGCTTAACGTCCCATACGACGGACGGCGGGCTTTGCAATCCCATCGGTGTTCCCTACTGACCGTGGGCAGGGCGGGGAATTTTGCGGAGATAAATCTCAACGCTGACCCAGCTGGGACTCGAACCTGGGAACTACAGATTACGAGCCTGGCGCGCTACCGACTGAGCCCCCCCCCCCCCCAGATTCCGGGCCACAGACGCTTCACCCCATTGAAGGAATGATGGACAGCAGAAAGTACATAGGCGTTCTGGAGGCGAAAATGGTCCCAACACTGCAGAAGCTGTTTCCTAACGGCGATGGGGTATTTCAATAGGATCTGGCTCCATGCCACAATTCTAAGCTTGCTAAGAGCTTCTTTACCCAGCAACATTTGAAGGTATTGGAGTGGCCAGGAAATTCACCCGATCTAAACCCGATTGAAAATTTGTGGGCCATTATTAAAGCGCGCATATCTAAGATGGATTGCACGACGAAAACCAAAATGATAGAAAATGTCATGAAAGTGTGGTACCACGACCCTGAAGTGAAGGAGATGTGTGGAAAGCTAGTGGCATCAATGGTTGAGAGGGTGAAAGAAGTAATTAAAGCTAAGGGGGGTCACATTCACTATTAACTACACTATTAAACAAATAAATATTTTAGTTGTGTCTTTGTTACTGCATTTTCCTATTGTCCCAACTAATTTGCACAATACTGTATCTAGAGACATGAATAAGAAACTCATTCTAATTTCGAGCACAAACTAAGAAATATCTCGTGACCAACTGATATTCCACAATATGCATAAAAAAAGAAGAATATATATATAAACAGAGATGCATATTAGCAAAAAATAAAATATTTCCACCTCATACATTTTGCGTTTCTCCAGTCTAAGTGGGGCGGGGATGGCTCAGTCGGTAGCGCACCAGGCTCGTAATCTGTAGTTCCCAGGTTCCAGTCCCAGCTGGGTCAGCAATTGAGATTTATCTCCGCAAAATTCCCCCGCCCTGCCCACGGTCAGTAGGGGACACCGATGGGCTTGGAAAGGCCGCCGTCCATCGGATGGGACGTTAAGCCGTGGCTCCGTGTGCGTGAGACTCACTACCCTGTGCACGTTAAAGAAAACGCTGGATGGCCTTGACGGGAGGCTACCATCTGTCTCCCAACAGCTGTTCCAGTGGGTCCCCCCCAACCTTCTCTGATCCTTCGGGGGTCCATGTGACCTGGCCATTTAGCCCATGGTGCGCAAAAAAGTGCCGCTCAGAGGTAAAACAACCCAATCCAGTCTAAGTAAAGAACGGTTTTTGATAGTTTGAATGTTTTCGCTCCTGCTCAGTCGCAAAAGAGCTTTCACAACACTTTTATCGTGTCCAGTTTGTTTTTCTGAGATCCCGCTTTGTTTGAAGAGATGCTCTATAATTCCAGTTTACTTTCGGAAGTAAACATTTGCATTCATCGCAGCCATTCTTCAGTTACAATGATCGTGTTCGCATTGATGAACATGTAATCCACTTGAAAAAGGAAACTCCAAAGCAAAAAATATGAAAGCACCGTAACCTTAATATTTAATAAGTAGTGTTTTTTTTTTGTTTTCGTTTCTAACAATATCCAATTGTTTCCAGTAACAAGGCAATTTACCTACGAATGGTATGGTTGACATCTGGGTACATCTCAATTCAGAAACTGATCAATATTTCGTAACTTTTCTCTTTCGAAAAAAAAAATGTGTTTTATGGAGGGTAAATCATAAAAGAAAACTTTATATTTCACTTCATTGAACATTTTAGGGGGGGGGGGTAAGTCTGTAGCGCGCCAGGCTCGTAATCTGTAGTTCCGAGGTTCGAGTCCCAGCTGGGTCAGCGTTGAGATTTATCTCCCCAAAATTCCCCGTCCTGCCCACGGTCAGTAGGGGACACCGATGGGCTTGAAAAGGCCGCCGTCCGTCGGATGGGACGTTAACCGTGGCCCCGTGTGCGGGAGAGCCATACCCTCTGCACGTTAAAGAACACGCTGGATGGCCTTGACGGGGGGCTACCATCTGTCTCCCAACAGCTGTTCCAGTGGGTCCCCTCACCCAACCTTCTCTGAGCCTTCGGGGTCCTTGTGACCTGGCCATTTAGCCCATTGTGTGCAAAAAAGTGCCGCTCATTGGTAAAAAACCCCAACGTTAAAGAACACGCTGGATGGCCTTGACGGGAGGCTACCATCTGTCTCCCAACAGCTGTTACAGTGGGTCCCCTCCCCCCAACCTTCTCTGAGTCTTCGGGGTCCATGTGACCTGGCCATTTAGCCCACGGTGTGCAAAAAAGTGCCGCTCAGAGGTAAAACAACCCAACCCATGAACCAGTGTCATCAGCATTTTTTCCCAAGGAAGTGTGTGTTAGTTGTAGGGTGGGCGGGAGTTAAGAAGAATAAAGATAACAGAAGAAATATAATATAGTGTTATTATAAAAGAATACTAAGAGTAATTATGTGTTAAAATTTTCAAGAAACTTTCAAAATTTAACTTTGTGTTCAACTTCAATCTGGACGCCATTATTGATGGCCTGATATTCAATATCCTTCCATATTCGTGTTAAAATGTCTGGTGTAACACTTGTAACAGCTGCAGTGATTTTGTTCCTTTAAATATTGTAAATTGCGATTTTTTAAAATAATTGATGTTTTAAAGTATCGCCCAAAAGCAGAAGTCCTATGGTGCCAAAGCAAATGCAACAGAAAAGCAATTGTTTAAGAATATCTGGACAAGCCTCAAGATCGGTGTGCCTCTACCAATCCAGAGATTTGGAAATTCCGCATTTAAGGGGTTGTATTGGATTGTTTTACCTCTGAGCGGCACTTTTTTGCACACCATGGGCTAAATGGCCAGGTCACATGGACCCCGAAGGCTCAGAGAAGGTTGGGGGAGGGGACCCATTGGAACAGCTGTTGGGAGACAGATGGTAGCCTCCCGTCAAGGCCATCCAGCGTGTTCTTTTACGTGCACAGGGTATGGCTCTCCCGCACACGGGGCCATGGCTTAACGACGGACGGGTGCCTTTCCAAGCCCATCGGTGTCCCCTACTGACCGTGGGCAGGGCGGGGAATTTTGCGGAGATAAATCTTAACGCTGACCCAGCTGCGACTCGAACCTGGGAACTACAGATTACGAGCCTGGAGCGCTACTAACTGAGCCACCCCCGCCCCTCCGCATTTAAGACATTACGTGCGATTCTAACTCTATTCTGTCATAGCAAGGACTCTTTGAGAGTTCCCTCACATTTTGGAGAAATAATAAATCATGCTACTTTAATTATTTACTAAAATATAATATAAAACACTCTAAATAACAGTGGACCTTCGTTATAGCGCTGCTCGCTATACCGCGCACTCGGTTATAGCGCGGGCGATGTTCGCGATAAGTTCAAACATGTTTTTACAGGTCCGTGCGGCGTTAGTGAGTATCACATTTTATTTTATACTTATTAAGATGTATAACTATGTTATGTGAATTTTGATAAAACACTTAATAAATAAATTGTTTTTTTTATTAAAATACATAATATATATATAGTTGATGGGATGTTTCAGTATATAGCTCAAATCGTTCTGAGTAAATTTATTGTGTCGCCACCGCGCCGCTCGGAATAACGCGGTTCACCTGATAACGCGGGTGTTGTTTCCCGCCCGACATGCGCGTTATATCGGGGGTCCACTGTATATTTTTTCGATTTAATGACACTGTATGTAAAATTGATTTTGTCCAAGATAAGTCTGGCGGGAAGCAATTCTTCAAAAGAAACGTTTGTTTAAAAGAATGATGGAGGCAAGAGTTTAACGTAAGGATGAATTTTTTTTCGAGGGTCGGGGAAAAAAAATCTGCTCTAAGAGAAAATGCAAACACTTTGTCAAAGAGGGAGTAAGCAAATCGCAACTTCTTTCTAAGTAGATATGCACTTGTTTCGAAAGATCTAGAGAAGCAAGTTGTTAAACACGAGTATGCTGAAGATCTCTCGAACTATGTAAGCTAAAATATGTGAGTGCACACGGGACTGTTGGTCCTGGGCAATCTGCAAAGCATCTGCATTTTTGAATTACTTCTACTACCTAAAATGCAAAAGCTGAGTGCACACTGGACTATTGGTCCTGGGCAATCAACAAAACACGAGCATTTTCGGATTCCTTTTATTTCCTAAAATTCAAAAGCCTAGTGCACACGGGACTGTTGGTCCTAGGCAGTCTGCAAAACACATGTATTTTTGAATTACTTGTACTACCTAAAATGCAAAAGCTGAGTGCATTTGGGACTATTGGTCCTTGGCAATCAACAAAACAGGAGCATTTTCGGATTCCTTGTATTTCCTAAAATTCAAAAGCTTAGTGCACACGGGACTGTTGGTTCTGTGCAATCTGCAAAAGTGGAGTATTTTCCGATTGCTTGTACTACATGAAATATAAAAGCAGAGTACACACAGTACTGTTAGTCCTGGGAAATCTGCAAAAAACGACTATTTTCGGATTGCTTGTACGTAAAATACAAAAGCTGAGTGTACACGGGACTGCTGATCCTAGGCAATTTTGAAAACAGAAGTATTTTGGGATTGCTTGCACTATGTTCCTGTGATTAGTTCTCTTTCAACCTTGGCTGCAATTTCATCTGCTCTACGGGGCGGGGGCGGGGACGGGGGTGGCTCAGTCGGTAGCGCGCCAGGCTCGTAATCTGTAGTTCCCAGGTTCGAGTCCCAGCTGGGTCAGCATTGAGATTTATTCCGCAAAATTCCCCCTCCCTGCCCACGGTCAGTAGGGGACACCGATGGGATTGGAAAGGCCGCCGTCCGTCGGATGGGACGTTAAACCGTGGCCCCGTGTGCTGGGGAGAGCCATACCCTGTGTACGTTAAAGAACACGCTGGATGACCTTGACGGGAGGCTACCATCTGTCTCCCAACAGCTGTTCCAGTGGGTCCCCTCCCCCAATCTTCTCTGAGCCTTCGGGGTCCATGTGACCTGGCCATTTAGCCCATGGTGTGCAAAAAAGTGCCGCTCACTGGTAAAAAACCCCAACGTTAAAGAACACGCTGGATGGCCTTGACGGGAGGCTACCATCTGTCTCCCAACAGCTGTTCCAGTGGGTCCCCTCCCCCAATCTTCTCTGAGCCTTCGGGGTCCATGTGACCTGGCCATTTAGCCCATTGTGTGCAAAAAAGTGCCGCTCACTGGTAAAAAACCCCAACGTTAAAGAACACGCTGGATGGCCTTGACGGGAGGCTACCATCTGTCTCCCAACAGCTGTTCCAGTGGGTCCCCTCCCCCAATCTTCTCTGAGCCTTCGGGGTCCATGTGACCTGGCCATTTAGCCCATTGTGTGCAAAAAAGTGCCGCTCACTGGTAAAAAACCCCAACGTTAAAGAACACGCTGGATGTCCTTGACGGGAGGCTGCCATCTGTCTCCCAACAGCTGTTCCAGTGGGTCCCCTCCCCCAACCTTCTCTGAGCCTTCGGGGTCCATGTGACCTGGCCATTTAGCCCATGGTGTGCAAAAAAGTGCCGCTCAGAGATAAAACAACCCCATCTGCTCTACAACACGACCTTTTGTTAAATTAATCTTTTGTACCATAAAATCGTTGTCCGACTTCTACGAGACCTACTAACTAGATCCCCACAGGTGGAGTGGACCGCGCCGCTGCACTGCGCACGCTCACGTGCCACAGCTGCCATCGTCTCCTGGTGGGATTTGGCTCGATGAAGAGCAGAGTCCGAGACTTATTGAACCAGGTGCTGTTGGAAGAGTAGGAGTAGCAGAAATAAAGGAGCAGAGCAAAGGAAGAAGAGGAGGATGTCTGAATAGTTATTTCTCTGGCATCCAATGTGATTTGTGTTGTTTTTCAATTGTAACGCTGAACTCTTATGACAATAATTATCTTATTTCTTCGAGGAGAGTGAAATGCTCTCTCGGTGTCTGTGATAATCTGAGGAATTGATACGAGAAAGAATGGTGCTGATTGTAAGAGGATTTGAGACCTTGCCCGGCGTTGTTTCTTTGGTGTTTGGATTGATTGTGTCTTCTCGAGGGGCTGGCTCAGGTGCGAAACACATTCTCCGAGACAACAACGCTTTCGAGGCTGCATTTCAAGGTAAAATATTGATTCTGTTCTTCGCTTTTTTGGTTGCTCTTTCAGAAAGCAATGAATAGCGTGCCTTTCATTAAACAGGAAGAAAAATGAAATTTAAAGATCAGGAGTTTCAGGGCAATATGTGAAATTTTTAAAAAAGAGTTTTACTGTTGGTTTTGGTACTTGCTTGAGAGAGGTATTTTTGTTAGAAAAAAGTTGGGATCCCATTCCCTACGAATGGTAAAGAACACAATCAAGTTTTAATACCGAGAATATGATAATAGTAATACCAGAGATGAAAATATAAGAAAATGTTTTGCAAATTTTTTTTTTCAAAAATTCTATTTCAGAGGAAAAACAAATGTTAGAATCTTTTTAATTTTAATCTAGAATTATATTTGAAACTCTCTGTACACACACTCTTTGAAACACACACAAATTTCTAAAAAAAAAATTATATTTTTTTAGAACAGGGTCGCAAACTGGTGCGCATTTACAGTCGCTCAAAAAAATATCCGAACACTATGGTTGATTACAGAATTCAGAAAAAATATCTGGAAACGTTTTTTTTTAGAAATTAGTGATCTGACAAAATTCGTGTACTGTACGGGAAGGTTGCCAGATCACTAATTTCTAAAAAGAATCCTTGCCAGATATTTTTCCTGAATTCTGTAATCAACCATAGTGTTCGGATATTTTTTTGAGCGACTGTAGGTGGTCATATTATTTTGATACTAGATCGTGTGGGCTCACTCATGGAAATATTGAGCGTGTGTAGTTACCGTTCACAGCAAACTGGAGCGTGTGCAGTAACTGCACACGCTCCAGTTTGCTGTGAACGGTAACTGGAGCGTGTATAGTTGCTGTACACGCTCCAGATATTTTTCCTGAATTCTGTAATCACGTGACACGAAGGTTGCCAGATCACTAATTTCTAAAAAAACGTTGCCAGCTATTTTTTCTAAATTCTGTAATCAACCATAGTGTTCGATACTTTTTTGAGCGACTGTACCCCTTCTCCTGTGGTGTGTTAATGCATTAAAAGAGTGGTGCAAGGACGCAAAATTTTAATTATGAATTGAAATTAAAAATTTTAATTATGAATTGAATTTAAAAGGAAGGTAGGGAGACTTAAGGTTTTCCTCAAAAATAAAGAGAAGGGGTGATGACAAAATATTTTAAAACCTCTGGTTTAGAGCATTAAACGTTTCCGCCCAAAAATATGTTTAAATTAAAATCAAAAATAGGAAACAATCATATAACGATAAAAAAGAATCAATGAAAAGAAAAAAATTATTGGAAATTATGATCACAAACAAGTGTGATCCTACACATTTTATTGTGATGCATCCCACCAAAAATAATCACAAAGAATAATAAACGAATTTTAAATTTAGTATTCAGAATTTGTTATATCAAAATCAACAATATATCCAGTAATAAGAGCATCACAGGAAATAGTAGACAATAAACACTTGAAAAAAAACTGACTAGGATTCAAACCCAGGGGGGGCGGGGGGGACTCAGTCGGTAGCGCGCCAGGCTCGTAATCTGTAGTTCCCAGGTTCGAGTCCCAGCTGGGTCAGCGTTGAGATTTATCTCCGCAAAGTTCCCCGCCCTGCCCACGGTCAGTAGGGGACACCGATGGGCTTGGAAAGGCCGCCGTCCGTCGGATGGGACGTTAACCCGTGGCTCCGTGTTCGGGAGAGCCATACCCTGTGCACTTTAAAGAACACGCTGGATGGCCTTGACGGGAGGCTACCATCTGTCTCCCAACAGCTGTTCCAGTGGGTCCCCTCCCCCAACTTTCTCTGAGCCTTCGGGGTCCATGTGACTTGGCCATTTAGCCCATGGTGTGCAAAAAAGTGCCGCTCAGAGGTAAACCCAACTCAAACCCAGGGCTCCTAGAAAAAAAATGCAAAGAGGATTAAACCGCTAGACTATCAATAGCTAACAAGCTTTCCATCAAAATGACATATTAACATTTCTGGAATTTTTGTTGATTCGCCAGTGGCGCCATCTCCTTTCAACTAATTATTTCAAGTGTTTCTTGTATACAGAACTTTTACCAGTGATACTTTATTATTGAGTTATTCATATAACGTTGTGAGCTTGATTGACAAATATTACTACCATCAAATGTGGCGGCTAGACTGCCTAATTCCTGATAAGAGATGGTGCCACTGGTGAATCTTGGGTTGGGTTGTTTTATCTCTGAGAGGCACTTTTTTGCACACCATGGGCTAAATGGCCAGAACCTTCTCTGAGATTTCGGGGTCCATGTGACCTGGCCATGGTTGGGGGAGGGGACCCACTGGAACAGCTGTTGGGGGACAGATGGTAGCCTCCCGTCAAGGCCATCCAGCGTGTTCTTTAACGTGCACAGGGTATGGCTCTTCCGCACACGGGGCCACGGCTTAACGTACCATCCGACGGACGGTGTCCTTTCCAAGCCCATCGGTGTCCCCTACTGACCGTGGGCAGGGCGGGGAATTTTGCGGAGATAAATCTCAACGCTGACCCAGCTGGGACTCGAACCTGGGAACTACAGATTACGAGCCTGACGCGTTACCGACTAAGCCACCCCCGCCCCTACTGGTGAATCAACAGAAAATTTCAGGAATGCTTATATGTCACTTTTTGATAAAAATGGTTATCTACTGATAGTCCCGTGGTTAGGACACCTGGGTTTAAATCCCAGTAAAAAAAATCAATTTGTTTTTCAACATAATATCATTTTTGTATTCGTTCCACGATGATTATTTGTTGTGTTTTATGTATGTTACCGTAAAAGTCCGAATTTTGGTAAAATCTAGAATTTACGCAGTCGAACTTAGGTTTTACAAAATAATGCTGCGGAAAAGCCCAAAAAAAATCAATTTTCAAGTCTTATTTAGGGGTTTTACTATTCACTGTTGGTTAAAACCTCATATTCCGTAACGGTAAAAATAAGAAAATGCTTTTTTTTTACTGTTCAAAAGGGGTTTAAAATGTACAAAGTACAAAAATATATAGGCAAAATATAGAGAAGGGTACAAAATTGATTTGATAACTCACTATTTTAATCGAATAATTTTTCGGTTTTATAAATTGAATTTTCGAACATACATTCTTTTCATAAGTTGGAATTTAAGAAATGCTAATAGAACTGAAAAAAAAATAAAAATATACTAATAAATAATATACTATATTTTTTACTCCGTTCCAACTATAAATTTATATCTATTATTTAAACTGTATTACTAATAGTGAATTACCATAAAACTAATTATAAAAAAATTGGCTTCAGGAAAAAAAAATGAGAGTGGCTATTGTTCGTATCGAGTCGGAGATCTTCCAGTTTAATTTAAAAAAAAATGGTACTGAACTAAACATTGTTAACCAGAGGCCTCGTTAAAATATATTTCTAGTATTCGATTACAGACCAAATGCACAAGACGTAAAAATAAATAATCCCTGAAGAAGCTGCTTGGTAGAGAGGTCTGAGAGGAACGTCAATTTTATAAAGCCATGGTAGAAGAAATCTAAGGAAAGAGATCCGGCAGAAAGTCAAAATAAGCACCCATGACTTACCCGGGACTGGAACCCAGTCCCTTTGATTAATAGCCAAGCGCGTTACATATATAAAAATACACATATATATTCGTAACCAGAGCTGGATCTGCGGAGGTGAGAATGGGGGCCATGCTTTTGTAATACCTGTAAAGGTAATAAAGACCAAAAATTATTAAATTTCAACAGTTTTTTATTAAAAATGGAGGGGAGAAATTTTATTCTGGATTGGAAATCTACTCTTGCTCTCCCCCACCTCTTTCGTTTTTATTTTGTTTCTTTTCACCAGTCCACCTTTTCTTCTTTAGTTCCGGGCCTGTTCATATCTGATGCTATTAAACATATATACATATGTTCATATATATATATGTTTATAAACCTTCCTTGTCAAAAGAGTCGGGGGTAGCTCGGTCAGAAGGGTGCCAGGCTCGTAATCTGCAAGTCCCAGGCTCTAGTCCCAGTTGGGCCAGCATTGAGATTTATCTCCGCAACTCCCCGCCATGCCCACGGTTAGTAGAGGCCACCAATGGCTTGGAAAGGCAGCCGTCCGTCATATGGGACGTTAAACCGTGGGTCGCGTGCAGGAGAGCCATACTCTGTGCATGTTAAAGAACATGCTGGATGACGTTGACGGTAGGCTACCATCTGTCTCCTAACAGTTGTCCCGTGGGTCCCCTGTCCCAATCTTCTCCTGAGCCTTTGGGTCCTTGTGACCTGGCCATTTAGCCCATTGTGTGAAAAAAATATATAAATGCCGCTCAGAGGTAAAACAACGCAACCTTTTGAAAACAAAAAGTTGGCAATTCAAGTATAGTTCCAACATATCTTACCAGGAAAATTTAGGCCTGTTGAGTCAGGCAGAGCCAAATGATGCTTTTCGCTAAGTAGCCAGATCTTCGTCTATTGGTGGAATCAGCCAATCAAGGTTTAAGTCCACTCTGAATCAGTGATCCCAACTCCTGCAGCTCATCACTATTGTAATTTTGTGTATTTGCCTACTCGCTGTCATAAATAATGCCAAGATTACGGGCGGTGGCCGTAATGGGAAAAATTTGTTTTGTACAAGCTAAAGCAAATTGCATAGCACTGTTCACAAAGTAAATTCTGTGACTGTCTGTCATGTCCCTCTAATTTATTTATTTTTATTTATTATTGTATTTTATGGTATTTTTGTTTTTGTAGATATTTTTATGTATTGAGTGTGTTCTTGAAGTGCTGGTGGGGGGTATGCGTGACTCACTGATGTTATTTTCGGGTCTAAAGCTGGCTGCTTGCATTGAGATCAGTTCCAGAAGTCTTTTATGGCCATATACGACTAGCCTGAGCGCGAGGTCTGTGCAGGAGGCTAGAGAGGGAGATTGAAACAACAGTTCGTGGCTTGGCTGTCCAGCGAAAGGTCGTTTCGACAAGCGTCAGAAGGACGCCCATCTTACTCGAAGTAACCCTTGAAGGGAAGGTGCGATTCCAAGGGGAATCGAGATTCTTGGTGAAAATGATTACAGTCTGGTGGATTCAGAGTGAACCACGGTGTAGGCAAAGGTTAATTATCCTTTCGCAGAGTTTGAGGTCTGTAAAGTGAGAACTTGCAGAGTGAGTGGTTCTCCACCTCATTGTGTTACTGTTTGCAGCATCAAAGGCTCACGGAGTTGAACGCATTCCTAGCACTTGATTGTGTAAAATGTAAATAAACTGTGTCGTCCCTTTACAACTCTCGTGCAGTTAATTGATGGACTATTTTTATTCATCATTCAACAGATCGAACCTTAGGCGTACAGTGCTACGGACGTAAAAATCCGCGAACCTGTCTTTTCACCGAAGTGAGGGTGAAAATAAATCGAGTAATAATCGCATCGTCCTCAGGCTGCCACAACATTTGGCCCAGTCCCATCGCCTGGCTCGTAATCTGTAGTTCTCAGGTTCGAGTCCCAGCTGGGTCAGCATTGAGATTTATCTCCGCAAAACTCCCCGCCCTGCCCACGGTCAGTAGGGGACACCGATGGGCTTGGAAAGGCCGCCGTCCGTCGGATGGGACGTTAAGCCGTGGCCCCGTGTGTAGGAGAGCCATACCTTGTGCACGTTAAAGAACACGCTGGGTGGCCTTGACGGGAGGCTACCATCTGTCTCCCAACAGCTCTTCCAGTGGGTCCCCTCCCCCAACCTTCTCTGAGCCTTCGGGGTCCATGTGACCTGGCCATTTAGCCCATGATGTGCAAAAAAGTGCTGCTCAGAGGTAAAACAACCCAACCCAACAATCCAGTCCCATCGCATTCCAAAAGGGAGTACATCACATTTGGCTCAGTAGGAGAGGATTTGAGTAGGGAGGATATCACACTGTTTACATACATGTTACCGTAAAAGCTAGAATTTTGGTAAAACTTAGGATTTCTGCGTCAAAACTAGGTTTTACCAAACAGTGTTAGTAAAAGCCCGAAAAATCAAATATTATGTCTTATTTCGGGGTTTTACCAATGGATCTTGGTAAACCCCCTCTGTGCTCTGCTTGTCTCAGAGGTCTGACAGAAGCCTGTGTCTGTTTATTACGCCATAGTAGAATGTCTGAGTTGGGTTGTTTTACATCTGAGTGGCAGTTTTTTGCGCCTAAAGGGCTAAATAGACAGGTCACAAGGACCTTGAGTGCTCAGAGAAGGTTGAGGCTAGGAGACCCACCAGACAGGAGACAGATGGTAGCACCCCGTCAAACTAATCCAGAGTGTTATTTAACGTGCACACGGTATGACTCTCTTGCATAGTGGCCATGGCTTAATGTCCTATCCGACGGACGGCGGCCTTTCCACCCTGCTGACCGGGACAGGACGGAGAATTATGCATAGACAAATCTCAATGCTCTCCCGACTGGGACTAGAACCTGGGAACTGCATATTGCAAGCCTGTCGCACTATTCCCTCCCCATAAAAGGTCTGAGAGGAAGGATAAAGCAGAGATAGAAAACAACACAAACTGCCATGCCTTATATGGGGCTCGAACTCAGGTTCATTTGATCAGTAGTTCTTCTAGATAGTTTTGTTCATTTTCCTATAATTTATTTCTTTTGGGATCTAGAAGTGTGATCACCATTGGAAAGTGATCACTGCCTATTGTATCTGGGAGTACTTTGCATGTGAGATTGTGAAAATTTGGCAAGAATCAATCGGGAGAGGTCAATAGCAGAATCACTGCACGCAAACTTGTCTAAGGTTGGTGAGCAGTTATTCAGAACGGAAAAATTGTTATCGTTGATGATGGATTGCGTGAATTCGCACCCTGCTGTCAGTTTTATGTGATCCCCATGTAGTGTGGGCGTTGAAGTCCCCACAGACTATGAGGGATCTGGGACATTGGTTGATAAGATCCCGATATTGGATATCGGGATCTTATCAACCAATTGGGTTATTGGAATATTGTTTCCCGGATTGTAAATATTTAGTAAGGTGATTAATAATTAGCTCAACATAAATAATCCTCTTCGCCCAAATCTTTTCGAGCCCTTGGATTCTTGTTACACAGAATAGACTAAATAGTCCAGTGACCATTTAGTCTATTCTGTGTTAATAAGCACTCTGGATGAGTTTGACGGGATGCTACCATATGTCTCCTGTCCTGTGGGTTTCATAGCCCCAACGTTCTCTGAGCACTCGGGGTCCTTGTGACCTGTCTACTGAAGACTTCCATATCTCATTTAGCCTATTCTAAACAAGCTGATTGGAGGGTTCCTTTTTACATAGAATAGACTTAAGTAGAATAGAATAGTCTCTAGTCATAGAATAGAATAGTCTCCAGTAGGCTAAATGGTCCCATGACCATTTAGCCTACTGGAGGCTTCCATCTCATTTAGCCTATTTTAAACAAGCTGACTGGAGGATTCCCTTTTACATAGAATAGACTAAATGGTCCCGTGACCATTTAGCCTACTGGAGGCTTCCATACCTCATTTAGCCTATTTTAAACAAGCTGACTGGAGGATTCCTTTTTACATAGAATAGACTAAATGGTCCCGTGACCATTTAGCCTACTGGAGGCTTCCATATCTCATTTAGCCTATTTTAAACAAGCTGACTGGAGGATTCCTTTTTACATAGAATAGACTAAATGGTCCCGTGACCATTTAGCCTACTGGAGACTTCCATACCTCATTTAGCCTATTTTAAACAAGCTGACTGGAGGATTCCTTTTTACATAGAATAGACTAAATGGTCCCGTGACCATTTAGCCTACTGGAGGCTTCCATACCTCATTTAGCCTATTTTAAACAAGCTGACTGGAGGATTCCTTTTTACATAGAATAGACTAAATGGTCCCGTGACCATTTAGCCTACTGGAGGCTTCCATATCTCATTTAGCCTATTTTAAACAAGCTGACTGGAGGATTCCTTTTTACATAGAATAGACTAAATGGTCCCGTGACCATTTAGCCTACTGGAGGCTTCCATACCTCATTTAGCCTATTTTAAACAAGCTGACTGGAGGATTCCTTTTTACATAGAATAGACTAAATGGTCCCGTGACCATTTAGCCTACTGGAGGCTTCCATATCTCATTTAGCCTATTTTAAACAAGCTGACTGGAGGATTCCTTTTTACATAGAATAGACTAAATGGTCCCGTGACCATTTAGCCTACTGGAGGCTTCCATATCTCATTTAGCCTATTTTAAACAAGCTGACTGGAGGATTCCTTTTTACATAGAATAGACTAAATGGTCCCGTGACCATTTAGCCTACTGGAGACTTCCATATTTCATTTAGCCTATTCTAAACAAGTTGACTCCAGGATTCATTTTACATAGAATAGATTAAATGGCCCTATTTAGCCTATTCTGTGTAAAAGGAATCCTCCAGTCAGCTTGTTTAATGTGCACAAAATATGGCTCACCTGTACACTGGACCACGGTTGGGTTGGGTTGTTTTACCTCTGAGCGGCACTTTTTTGCACACCATGGGCTAAATGGCCAGGTCTCATGGACCCCGAAGGCTCAGAGAAGGTTGGGGGAGGGGACCCACTGGAACAGCTGTTGGGAGACAGATGGTAGCCTCCCGTCAAGGCCATCCAGCGTGTTCTTTAACGTGCACAGGGTATGGCTCTCCCGCACACGGGGCCACGGCTTAACGTCCCATCCGACGGACGGCGGCCTTTCCAAGCCCATCGGTGTCCCCTACTGACCGTGGGCAGGGCGGGGAATTTTGCGGAGATAAATCTCAACGCTGACCCAGCTGGGACTCGAACCTGGGAACTACAGATTACGAGCCTGGCGCGCTACCGACTGAGCCACCCCCGCCCCTCTGGACCACGGTCTTTCTGACCGAGAACAGAACAAAATTTAGCGGAGATAAATCTCAAAGCTAATACAGTTAGGACTCGAACCTGGGAACTGAAGATTACGAGCTTGGTGAACTACTGACTGAACCCCCACCCCCACGATTTGAAATCTCTGTATATAGGACTGCTGCACTGAATATTGAACGTGTAATATAACGATAAGTGATACTTTTCGTTTACAAACGTGTCATTTATTATTAAAAATTTATTCGATCTCCAGAGTTATTTGTAAACATTAAAATATTTTCACGCAATTTCTCGAAACCCAAATAACGAAATAATGCGAGAAAATTAATTTCCTTATTATCTTTAAAATTAAAAAAAAATTAAAAATTGCAACTTTGCAGAACAGAGAAACGTCGAGAAATAGGAACAGTAGATCTATTGGGGGGCGGGGGTGGCTCAGTCGGTAGCGCGCCAGGCTCGTAATCTGTAGTTCCCAGGTTCGAGTCCCAGCTTGGTCAGCGTTGAGATTTATCTCCGCAAAATTCCCCGCCCTGCCCACGGTCAGTAGGGGACACCGATGGGCTTGAAAAGGCCGCCGTCCGTCGGATGGGACGTTAACCCGTGGCCCCGTGTGTGGGAGAGCCATACCCTGTGCACGTTAAAGAACACGCTGGATGGCCTTGACGGGAGGCTACCATCTGTCTCCCAACAGCTGTTCCAGTGGGTCCCCTCACCCAACCTTCTCTGAGCCTTCGGGGTCCATGTGACCTGGCCATTTAGCCCATGGTGTGCAAAAAAGTTTCTCTCAGAGGTAAAACAACCCAACCCAACCCAAGTAGATCTATTGTTTTCCGATTTATCTGATCCAAAGATTATTGTTTAATCACCAGCTTCATTTTGCTCTTTGCATCTCCTCCGTTCCTTTACACGACACCTCGTGTTGGTGCTTCCTGGCTCACAGATTCTTCGCTGCAAAGTATTTAGAAGATCCACTTTTTTCCTTCTTCGTTTTAGTGTTCTTAGGAGCCTGAACAAATTTCTTCCTGGAATTCGTTTACTCCTCGACCAATTTCTTCATAACACCTCAGCTGCAAGTCGCAATCCCAGAAGGAATCATCAGGATTGGAAGGAAAGAGAAAAAAGAAATGCATTACAAAACTAAGGCCCTTCCATTAGGGAAGGAGTTGCTTTTTTATTCTGTCTTAACTCCCGGCAGCATTCTTGTTTTCTTTTCTTATTCTACGTTTTGGCGTAGAGAGAACTTCTCTCAAATCATTCAACTTAAAGATCGCATTCTTTTGTTATTAAGGGCACATTTTCTGCTATACAATGAATTGAAATGGCCAGTTGACGACCTCTAAGTTCCAGAAGAGTTTTGGGAAAGGATAGGAAAAGATAGATGGCTGAAGTAGATTGCCAGGTTATAAGGGCAGTTACCAGGCTACAAGGACAGTTACCAGGCTGCAAGAAGAGTTACCAGGCTGCAAGGACAGTTACCAGGCTACAAGGACAGTTACCAGGCTACAAGGACAGTTACCAGGCTGCAAGAAGAGTTACCAGGCTGCAAGAAGAGTTACCAGGTTACAAGGACAGTTACCATGCTACAAAACTGAAGTAGATTGCCAGGTACAATTAACCAGAACAGGATAGGTTCACTGAAGATTTATGAGGAGATGGACTAATGTTGGCTCAGTCGGTAGCGCGCTAGGCTCGTAATATGTAGTTTCCAGGTTCAACTCCCAACTTTTGCAGCGTTGATATTTTCCTCAGTGATAAAGAGGAACCGAGAGTTTGGAATGGCTGCGGTCCGTAAGATGAGACGTTAAGTCGTATCTTCTTGTGCTGGAGAGCCATACCCCGTGCTCGTTAAAGGAACGCTGGTTGACTTTGACGGGAGGCTACCATCTGTCTTCCAATTGCTGCAGAGTGGATCTTCTCCCCCAACTTTCTCTGAGCCATTGGGATCTTTGTGGCTTGGCCATTCAGCCCAATATGTGTAATAAAAGTGCCCTCAGGAGGTGAATTGTGTTACCAACGAACGACACTTTTCTGCACACAATGAACTAAATGGTCAGGTCGTAAAAACCGCAAGTGCTCAGAGAAGGTTGGACCCACTGGAAAGGGTACAGACGGAAGCTTCTTGTGAAGGTTATCCAACGTGTTCTTCAACGTGCAAAGAGTATAGCTCTCCAGGATACGGAACCATGGCTTAATGTCCCATCTGACGGAGGAAGCCTTGCCAAGCTAACCGGTGTCCCCTTTCTCCCCACGGCAGAACGAGGGTTAGTTGAGAAAATTCTGAACGCTGGCACAGTTTGGGAATCGAACTTGGTAATTTCAGATTATGAGCCTGGCGCAATACCGACTGGATCCGCCTCCGTGATCTCAGTGCAGGAGAGTTATACCTTGTACAGTCGCTCAAAAAAGTATCCAAACGCTATGGTTGATTACAGAATTCAGAAAAAATATCTGGCAAAGATTTTTTTAGAAATTAGTGATCTGGCAACCTTCGTGTCACGTGACACGTGACACGAAGACACGAAGGTTGCCAGATCACTAATTTCTAAAAAAATCTTTGCCAGATATTTTTTCTGAATTCTGTAATCAACCATAGCGTTCGGATACTTTTTTGAACGACTGTACATGTTAAAGGACACGAAGAATGGTCTGGATGGGGAAATTTTCTCCTAACAACTTTTCAGTAGATCCTCTTCCCCTACCATGTTACGAGTTTTGGGGTCTTTGTGACCTGGACATTTATCTCATTGTGTGTACAAAAGTGCCGCTAAGATGTAAAGCAATCCAACTCTTTGGGACTAATCATTTTCAGCATTTATTTTTCATACTATAGATCTCGATTATTAACTGCAATGGAAAAAAGGGGAAGCATACAAACCAACACATACCCGGAAGGTAATGAAAACATAGATTTCAATTTAAGGGCTTTCCTTTAAAAATCTCTGTCTCAGGGATGTTCCTTTTCTGTGGTTCACTGAAACTGTTGCTCTTCTCTCTCGTTTACTGAAACCATTCCTCTCTCTCTCTCCCTGTGAGACTATTCCTTTTCTGTCTGTCGCTCTCTGAGACTATTCTTCTTCTCTCGATCCCTGAAACTATTCCCCTTCTGTCTGTGGCTTCGTGAGACTATTCCTCTTCTCTCTGTCGCTACCTGAGACGATTCTCCTTTTCCCTTCTCTTTCACTCTCACTCCCTGAGCTATTCTTCTTCTCTTTCGCTCCCTGAGAGTATTCCTCTTCTTTCTGCCGCTTCCTGGGACTATTCTTCTTCTCTCTCTTGCTCCCTGAGGGTTTTTTCTCTCTCTCTCTCTTCCTGGGACTATTCTTCTTCTCTCTCTTGCTCCCTGAGGGTTTTCTCTCTCTCTCTTTTCCTGGGACTATTCTTCTTCTCTCTCTTGCTCCCTGAGGGTTTTCTCTCTCTCTCTCTTCCTGGGACTATTCTTCTTCTCTCTCTTGCTCCCTGAGGGTTTCTCTCTCTCTCTTCCTGGGACTATTTTTCTTCTCTCTCTCTCTTCCTGGGACTATTCTTCTTCTCTCTCTTGCTCCCTGAGGGTTTTCTCTCTCTCTCTTCCTGAGACTATTCCTCTTCTCTCTGTCGCTACCTGAGACGATTCTCCTTTTCCCTTCTCTTTCACTCTCACTCCCTGAGCTATTCTTCTTCTCTCTCGCTCCCTGAGAGTATTCCTCTTCTCTCTGCCGCTTCCTGGGACTATTCTTCTTCTCTCTCTTGCTCTCTGAGGGTTTTTTTTCTCTCTCTCTTCCTGAGACTATTCCTCTTCTCTCTGTCGCTACCTGATACGATTCTCCCTTTCCCTTCTCTTTCACTCTCACTCCCTGAGCTATTCTTCTTCTCTCTCGCTCCCTGAGAGTATTCCTCTTCTCTCTGCCGCTTCCTGGGACTATTCTTCTTCTCTCTCTTGCTCCCTGAGGGTTTTTTTCTCTCTCTCTCTTCCTGAGACTATTCCTCTTCTCTCTCTCTCTCTCGTTCCCTGTGACTATTCCTCTTTACTACACTCACAGTAAAATAGGATAGCTGACTCTTAATGCAGGGTGTCAAAAAGAAGTCACTTCATGCGCAAAACATTACAACAAAATCATATACAAAACATGTATCTTACCTTTTACAATACGGATGCAAATGGGCTGCACTTGCACGCAGACAAGCATCCGCACGATCTGCACGAGATTTCGCAATTAGCTCCCATAGAGTGTCACGATGTGGTATAGCATTGTCAGAAGTTTTTTTTTTCTGAACCATTCCTTTGTTTTATTCTGTAAATATATTCACTTGCACTACAAAATTCATGTTTAAAAACGTCTTAGAAGTGAAGTCAATTCCTTATCTCCAACGAACAGCTTGAGATGTTCAAAGGAGGAAAGGGGAGAGGATCTTATTATGTAGCGCGCCAGGCACGTAATCTGCAGTTCCTAGGTGCGACTCCCGCCTGGGTGGGATGGCTTGGAATGCCACCGTCCATCGGATGGGACGTTAGGTCGTCCGTGTACGGGACAGCCATACCTACCTATACGTTAAAGAACACGTCGAATGGCTTTGATGGGATCCATCTTTCTCCTAACAGATGAGGGGCGGGGGTGGCTTAGTCGGTAGAGCGCCAGGCTCGTAATCTGTAGTTCCCAGATTCGAGTCCCAGCTGGGTCAGCGTTGAGATTTTTCTCCGCAAAATTCCCCGCCCTGCCCACGGTCAGTAGGGGACACCGATGGGCTTGGAAAGGCCGCCGTCCGTCGGATGGGACGTTAAGCCGTGGCCCCCTATGCGGGAGAGACATACCCTGTGCACGTTAAAGAACACGCTGGATGGCCTTGACGGGAGGCTACCATCTGTCTCCCAACAGCTGTTCCAGTGGGTCCCCTCCCCCAACCTTCTCTGAGCCTTCGGGGTCCATGTGACCTGGCTATTTAGCCCATGGTGTGCAAAAAAGTGCCGCTCAGAGGTAAAACAACCCAACCCAAATCCTAACAGATATCCAGTGGGTCTCCATCCCAACCTTCTCTGAGCTGCCGGAGTCCTTGTGACCTGATCGTTTAGCCCCTTGTGTGCAAAAAATTTCCTGTGAGAGGTAAAACACTCCAACCCAACCTAGGTTCGTATCCCAACACTGTCAGCATTGAGATTTATCTACACTAGACGCTTTGTTGTCCTCAATGATAAAGAGGGATACTACTGGGTTTGGAAAGGCCGCCGTCCCTCAGATAGGACAATAAACCACGGTTCTATACGGAGGAGAGCAATGCTGACTGCATGTTAAAGAACACGCTGGATGGACTTGTCCGGAGGCTTCCATCTCTTTCTTAATAGTTGTCAGGTGGATCCCCTTGGCTGCTCCGAACACATGGAGTCCTTGTGACCTGGCTATTTAACCTGTTATGTGTACAAAACCGATGCTCAGAGTTAAAACAGTCCAAACCATAAATGGACATTATTATTAGACTATGCATTGCATCAACAGAAGTATAAATAGAAGATAAAAGTTTGTTTCAGAAAACATGATTAAAATTTAAACGCTCACCTACACCACCATGAGCAGAAGATCATGTGACGAAAATAGTTTCTCTGGTTCAGTCGTCGCATTATTTCAGATGCGCAGTTTTAAATATAAATAATAAAAAATAAATAAATACTCCCTCAAGCAGATGCTTGCCACAGAGGTCTGACAGGAGCCTGTCAGTTTATATGCCATAGTAGAAGATCTGAGAGGATAGCAGGACGTCAGCAGAAAAACGATACACACATCCATGCCTTATCCGGGGCTGGAACCCAGGTCCCTTAGATCAGTAGCTAAGCGCGCTAACCACTCGGCCATGGGACGGCTAGTGTACCCAAATAGTCGCCAAGGCAACTGGGTTAATTGGAGAAAACAACAAGTAAAACCGCACTTTGAGTCAAGTGTTCTATTCACAGTCAAAGTGTTGGGCGTGTCATAACTGAAAACGTTTTGGAAATTGCTGATAGCTTTGAATCGTGACTGTAATAATTCATAAAAAACAAGTGCGTGACCATATTTAATTTTTAAAGATCCTTAACTGCCTGTTACTTTCTTAGACTATTTCTTTTCTCCCTTGGACTATTCCTCTTCCTTCTCTCTGTTTCTCGGAAACTATTCTGATTTTCTCTCTGTTATTTCTCTCTCTTTTATGAGACCATTACCCTTTCCATGAGATCATAGATGATTCTTCTACCTTTCTATAAGACTTTTTCTGTTCTCACTCAGATATCTTCCTCCCTTTTTATCTGATATCATACATCATATTCCTTTCTCTGAGACGCTTTCTTCTCTATGGAAAGATTTCCCTTTTCTCTCCTCTCTTTCTCTGAAAATGTTTTCTCTCTCTCTCTGTTCCTCTTCTCTCTCTCTCGCTCCCTGAGACTGTTCATCTCTTCTCTCTCACTCCTTGAGAATGTATCTCTTCTTTCTCGCTCACTGAACTGTTCCTCTTCTCCCTCGCTCCCTGAACTGTTCATCTCCTCTCTCGCTCCTTGAGACTGTTTCTTTTCTCTCTAGCTCTCTTAGATTTTCATCTCCTCTCTCGCTCCCTGAGACTGTTCTTCTCTCTCTCTCCCTGAGACTGTTCAAACCCATTTTCTTCTCTTTCTGACACCAATTTTCTCATCTTTTTGACACCAATTTTCCTCTCTTTTTTATCAGATATTCATTTTGTTCTCTTTCTACCTGATATCCATTTTCCATTTTGTTCTCTTTCTTCCTGATATCCATTTTCCATTTTGTTCTCTTTCTACCTGATATCCATTTTTCATTTTGTTCTCTTTCTACCTGAATGTATTTTCCATTTTGTTCTCTTTCTACGTGAATCCATTTTCCGTTTTGTTCTCTTTCTACTTGAGTTTAATTTTTTTTCCTTTTCTAGAAAAAAACTTTATGCTCTATCTTATATCAGAACAATTTTCTCTTCTTTCTCATTAAGATCAATATACTTCTCTATCCTTCTGAAACCAATGCACTTTTCTTTCTATCTGAGGCCCATATTTTTTTTCTTTCTGAGAACAATTTTCTGCTCTTTCTATTTCAGACCAATTTTCTCTTCTTTCTATCTGAGACTAATATACTTCTCTATCTCTCTGAAACAATACACTTCTCTTTCTATCTGAGACTCTTTTCTTTCTTTTTCTGTCTGAGACCTATTTTTTTCTCTTTCTACCTGAAACCCGTTTTCTACTCTTTCTGAAACAATTTTTACCTCTTTCTGAGACCATTTGTCTCTTCTCTCTATCTGAGACCAATTTTTTTTCTATTTCCATTTGAAACCAACTTTCTCCTTCTCCTATCAGAGAACAAATGTTTTCTCTTTCTACGTATTTTAAACAAATTTTATTCTCATTCTATCTCACACCATTTTATTTGGCCATTAATTCTTCTCTGTCTTTTTGAGACCCCGTTTTTCTTTTTTTTTTTCCTGAAACCATTTCTCTTCTCTGAGTTATAGCTTCAGAAAACCTTACTCTCCTCTCCCATTGAGACCATTCTCTTTCAACATTGCTTTCTGTTATTTTATCATACCTCCTCTCACCCATTAAATTATTAAAATAGAAGGATAAGAGATCGCTAATTGACGGAAGTATTAACACTGAAGGAAGGGAGAAAAAATTGTTTCAAAATCAATTATAAATTTCTCTCCGTTTTCGCTAAAGAAAAATCCCCCCCAAACGATACGCCCGAAAATAATGCCTCCAGCGTTGTGTAAGTCTTTGGTTTTTTTGTTTCATCAAGTAACAACAGATATTCTGGAAAGCGCATGGAAAGAAGTGAAATATCGATTGGACATATGCAGGGTCACGAACGTCAAACATTATCTTCAAAACTATATGAAGTACGCTTCAATTAAAATAATACTTTCTTGAATATGTATATTATTTATATATACAATATATATATTATACAATAATTAAAAAATATCGTAAAATAAAACCATGGATTACTAAGGAATTGGTACAATTAATCAACTGCAGAAACAAACTATGTAAAGAAATGAAAAAAGATTACAAACGTATCCTTAAGAAATTATTTTTCTGAATATAGAAATTTTGTAACCGATAAAATTAGACTAACTAAAATGGAATATTACGAAAATAAAATTTTAAAAGCAAATGTTAACTTTAAAAAGCAGTGGGATGTAATAAATTAGATAAATAATAGATATCAAAGAAGGAAATTTTCCAACCTTAATTAAAAATAATAATGAAATGATTAGATATAATGATAAACCACATAAAGTTGTAGGTTTATTTAATGAGTACTTTGTAACTATTCCTAAAAAACTAATTGAAAATTTAATATCAGATTTTAATTGCGGAATTAAGATTAAAATTTGCAGTTTGAAAAATTCTTTTTTTCTGTCATCCATTACGATCTTTGAAATTAAAACTCAAATAAGTCTGTTACCTAAAAACAAATCTCCAGGTTTTGATAGGGCTATGGTGATTTATTACAATTATTAGATGAAAAATTCATTAAATTTCTACCAAGATTATTTAAGTTATCTATTGAACAAGGGATATTCCCAGATACATTAAAAGAAACAATAACTATTCCTATTTTTAAAGAAGGAAATGAAACGAACTTAGGAAATTATAGTTCAATTGCTTTATTTCCGTTACTCTCTAAAATATTTGAAAAAAATTGTAAAAATAAAATTATATGAATATTTAGAAACGAAATCTTTTTTTTTAGTGAAAATCAATTTGGTTTGAGAAAGAACCTAGCTACTGATGATGCATTATTCAATGTAGCAAATAAAATATATACATCTATAAATAACAGTCATCATGCATTAACAATATTTCTAGATATAAAGAAAGCTTTTGATACTGTAGATCATAAAAAACTAATAACAAAATTACAGGCTGATGGAGTTAGAGGATTACCATTAAAGTGGTTTATTAGTTACCTAACTAACAGAGTACAGTGCATTAAAATAGATGTATATAGCAATTGAAGACAATTTGAATATGGTGTACCCCAAGAATCGGTTTTAGGCCTTTATTGTTATAATATACATAAATGATATAAATTTTATTGGATTAAAGCCAAATTAACATTATTTGCAGTAGTATATGTTAAACAGGTACATATATTAATACATCTGTTTAACATATACTAGTAAGAACTATCCTGATTTGTTTCAGATGAAAATTCGTAACTGGTTTAATAGTAATTTATTAAATATTAATTTAAATAACACAAAAGCTATATTCTACTATTTGAAGAAAAATAACTTAATCTGAAGTATATTAAATAATAATAAATTAATTTTTCATGAATTATACTGTCAAAATAATTAAGAATGTAATTGTCCTGAAATACCCATAGTATCATCTGTCAGGTACAGTCGTTCAAAAAAGTATCCGAACGCTACGGTTGATTAAAGAATTCAGAAAAAAATATCTGGCAACGATTTTTTTAGAAATTAGTGATCTGGCAATCTTCGTGTCACGTGACACGAAGGTTGCCAGATCACTCATTTCTAAAACAACCGTTGCCAGATATTTTTCTGAATTTTGTAATCAACCGTAGCGTTCGGATACTTTTTTGAGCGACTGTACTTAGGTATTTGGTTTGATGATTGTCTAACTTGGAAAGAACATGTGGCATGGATAAAGAGAAAATGTTTTATTGTTAAGCTCAGTTATATTCAGTAAAAAATATAGTATCACCTAAATTTATGAATATATTATATTACACATTAATGCGTTTCCGATTAACCTATGGAATAAAATAATGGGGAAGTATGTATAATAAAAACTTTAAACAGTTATTCATTCTTCAGAAACGAATTATTCGTTTAATGACTAAAAAATACCCCCTCAAGCAGCTGCTTGCCACAGAGGTCTGACAGGAGCCTGTCAGTTTATATGCCAGAGTAGGAGATCTGAGAGGATAGCAGGACCTCAGCAGAAAAACGACACACACACACACATCCATGCCTAATCCTGGTGTCGAACCCAGGTCCCTTAGATCAGTAACCAAGCATGCTAACCACTCGGTCACGGGAGTTCATATATTCGACATATATTACCATTATTTCGACATATGCAAATTTTACCATTAAGACATGATTACATTTTCGAAATTGTCAAATACTTTTATTTTAGAAATGAAAATATACTTGCTTCTACAAATCAGTATGACTTAATGTCAAATGACAATATTAATTACAGAATACCGAAATAGAATAAAGAAATATTTAGACGTTATTTTTTATATTTAGCTACAAATTATCCCTCGTCTATCCCGCATGAGATCAAACGATTTAGAAATTGTCATTTATTCTTCAAAAAAATTAAAATTATATATATTCTAAACCTTGATGACATAGATACTTTTTTTACATTAATAAATTTAGTTTTTTAGTTACAATTGATCTAAATTCTTTCTGTGCATGTTATTCTTATTTTTTTTAAATATAATTGTATTTCGTGTATTTAATTTCCAATGTATTGTCTACATTTGCAAATATATTAATGTTCAATACTGAAGACTCACGCACGACATTATTCTTGTGAGCTTTTCCCTATAGTTATGTACTAATTATGCATAATTTATTATATGTATTTATGTATATATAAATATATATACTGAAATAAATAAAAATAAAATTTAAAAAATATAAATAAATTAACTAAATATTGGTTCTCGAAACCCAGCCAATATTTTTATGACGCCATGTATACAAATACATATATATTTAAGAATAAAATATTTTCTTTTACTAATCATAAAAGGGCTGCAGTTTCACATGGGAAAAGTGTTACAAGGGTATTTTAATCAATGTTTTTTTTTGCATTAATTACAAATATTTATTAACATCACATGGCGACGTAGGTACTCGAAGGGGGAAAATGCTAATCATCCCCATCACTACATAAAAACCATTATCATATCATCACTCGGACCTGAAAAGGTAGCAACTTTTCAAGAAGTGAAAAAAAAATGGCTGCTAAGCAAGAACTCTTGCAGAACTGTGAAGCAGAACTACATTAAGAAACAAGCATACTAGGAAAATCGGGGCATGGGATTGGTGGCTCAGTCGGTAGCACCAGGCTCGTAAGTAAGTCGGGCCCCAGGTTCAAGTTACACCTAGGCCACCGTTGAGATTTATCTCCGCTAAACCCTTCAACCCATCCATAGGTCAGAAAGGGGACACCCATGGGATTCTAGTAAAGACCGCAAATCCATCAGATAATACGTTAATCTGTGGTCCTGTGTTCAAGAGAAACTGTTCTTCTCTCTTGCTCGCTGAGATTATTCCACTTCTCTTGCTCACTGAAACTGTTCCTCTTGTCTCTCACTCCCTGAGACAGTTCATCTTCTCCCTCACTCTCTGAGATTGTGCATCTTATCTCTCGCTCCTTGAAGCTTTTCATCGTCTCTCTCGCTTTCGGAGACTTACTTTCTATCTCACTCATTGAAACTGTTCCTTTTCTCTCTTGATCCCTGAGACTGTTCCTCTTCTCTCTCGCTCTCGGAGACTATTACTCTTCTTTGTCACTCATTGAAACTGTTCCTTTTCTCTCTTGCTCCCTGAGACTGTTCCTCTTCTCTCTCGCTCCTTGATGCTTTTCATCTTCTCTCTCGCTCTCTGAGACTCTTCCTCTTGTCTCTCGATCCTTGAAGCTTTTCATCTTCTTGCTCGCTTTCGGAGACTATTACTTTCTATCTCACTCATTGAAACTGTTCCTTTTCTCTCTTGATCCCTGAGACTGTTCCTCTTCTCTCTCGCTCTCGGAGACTATTACTCTTCTACGTCACTCATTGAAACTGTTCCTTTTCTCTCTTGCTCCCTGAGCCTGTTCCTCTTCTCTCTTGCTCCCTGAGCCTGTTCCTCTTCTCTCTTGCTCCCTGAGACTGTTCCTCTTCTCTCTCGCTCCTTGATGCCTTTCATCTTCTCTCTCGCTCTCTGAGACTCTTCCTCTTCTCTCTCGCCCCTTGAAGCTTTCATCTTCTCTCTCGCTCTCGGAGACTATTACTTTCTATCTCACTCATTGAAACTTTCCTTTTCTCACTTGCTCCCTGAGACTGTTCCTCTTCTCTTTCGCTCTCGGAGACTATTACTCTTCTATGTCACTCATTGAAACTGTTCCTTTTCTCTCTTGCTCCCTGAGAGAGTTCCTCTTCTCTCTCTCTCTCTCAGAGACTATTACTCTTCTATGTCACTCACTGAAACTGTTCCTTTTCACTCTTGCTCCCTGAGAGAGTTCCTCTTCTCTCTCTCTCTCAGAGACTATTACTCTTCTATGTCACTCACTGAAACTGTTCCTTTTCTCTCTTGCTCCCTGAGACTGTTTCTCTTCTCTCTCGCTCCTTGAAGCCCTTCATTTTCTCTGTCGTTTTCGGAGACTATTTCTCTTTTACCTCACTCACTGAAACTGTTTCTTTTCTCTCTTGCTCCCTAAGACTGTTCCTCTTCTCTCTCTCTCACTGAAACTGTTCCTCTTCTATCTCGCTATCTGACGTGCACATTAAAACATTAAATAACACACGGGATAACCCTGACGGAAAGATTCCATCTGTGTCTCAACAGCTGTCGAACGGACCCTCTTCCCCCAACATCCTCTGAGACCGTGGAATACGTGTAATCTGGCCATTTGGACCATTGTTTGGAAAAAAGATCTCCCAGAAATAAAACAACTCAACAACAACCCAAGAAAGTAGCGTTTCATTTGATTGCATCGATGATCGAATCCACTCCATTTGCAAGTATGACGTCATAGCCATTCGAGCCACCATCTACCTATTCCGTAATCGTCTTGGCTTTAAGTGTTTTTGTTGCAGAGGAAATCTTCATTTATCAGACAACTAATGGCAAGAGGGATCAGCGATGCTGCAAGCGACATTCCCAAAGAGAAGAGGAGGACAAAAGCAAACGGATCTGTCGCCTTCCTTTAATAGGGCGCCTAATGAGTCTGGAATCTTGAAAGCGAAGTCTGAAGGGAATGCTTTTGCGCATCATTGCCTGGGGACAGGGCATATCGCTCGCAGTAATGATTTCAGCATTATCCCTTTCGATCAGGGGGCACTTTTCGTTGATACGGGGTATCATTAAATATAAATCGCTTCCAACAAAACTTGTTCCATTTTCTCGGAATCTCTCCGATTACGCGGTGAGAGATTACCTCCATCAATGTCGTAATAGCTTATGCAGATTTATGGTTCCCCATACTGTCGCACGTGGGAACTCTGAAGGCGAAAAGCATGTCGTTTGGAGGTTCAAAGTCGTACCGTGGTACAGAACCGGATGTAGAAAAAATATAAAGAGGAGAGTTCGGGAGGCTGACAAGATACCGGATTTCCATACTGCCATATTCCGGTGGCAGAGATTTAGTGCCCTGGCCTACTGATCAAACAAAGAGCCGCCGTCCGTCGGATGGGGGGCGGGGGCTCAGTCGGTAGCGCACCAGGCTCGTAATCTGTAGTTCCCAGGTTCGAGTCCCAGCTGGGTCAGCGTTGAGATTTATCTCCGCAAAATTCCCCGCCCTGCCCACGGTCAGTAGGGGACACCGATGGGCTTGGAAAGGTCGCCGTCCGTCGGATGGGACGTTAAGCCGTGGTCCCGTGTACGGGAGAATCATACCCTGTGCAAGTTAAAGAATACGCTGGATGGCCTTGACGGGAGGCTACCATCTGTCTCCCAACAGCTCTTCCAGTGGGTCCCCTTCCCCAACCTTCTCAGAGCCTTCGGGGCCCATGTGACCTGGCCATTTAGCCCATGGTGTGCAAAAAAGTGCCGCTCAGAGGTAAAACAACCCAATCCAACCGTCGGATAGGAGTTAACACGTGGCTAGGTGTGCGGGAGAGACATACCCTAAGCATGTTAAAGAACACGCTGGATGGCCTTGACAGGAGGCCACCATCTGTCTACCAACAGCTGTTCCAGTGGGTTCTCTCCCCTAACCTTCTATGAGCCTTCGTGGTCATTGTAACCTGGCCATTTAGCCCATGGTGTGCAAAAGAGTGCCGCTCAAAGGTAAAAAACCCAACTGGTCAAAGGGACCTAGATTCGAGTCTCTGTAAGGCATTAATGTGTTGTCTTTTTGCTGAGGTCTCGCCCCTTGTCAGACCTCTATAGCGATATATGTTGATAGGTATTTATTTTTACCTATATGCTTATCCTTACTATATAAAAATATATTTCCTTCGTTATAGAAATCTATAACAAATTCTTGAAAAGTGAATGAAATACGAACAATTTTAATACTTTTATTTTTTTTGAACGCATTCACCGAACTTATGTAAGGTAGGTAGTAAACGCGCCACCCCTTTCATACCTTACGTAAACAGCAAACTGGCATAAATGTTCGGAATTCTGTAATCAACCATAGTGTTCGGATATTTTTTTGAGCGACTATACGTATACGGGGCCATGGCTAAGAGGGCCATGCCTCATCCCACGAATGGACATATCCTCTATTGACCGTGGGCAAGACGGGGCATTTTGTGCAGATAAATCTGACGCTCGCCCAGGGGGACTCCATCCTGAGAAGATTAACGAGAGTTGCATGCTACCAATTGAGGCACCCCCCCCCCTCCCCGATGTTTGGATGTTGTTATATATTTTAGATAGTACGAAATTTTATTATTTGACACATTTATTTTTATATTTTAACTCTACAACTGGGGATTGTTCGAAATGCTGTGATAGAAAATTAATGAAACAAACAGGAAATATTACATTCAATTGACGAAATTGCTGTAATTATAGTCAACAAATCGCATTTTCGTTGTGTTATTTTTCATATAAAATTTTTTATGTCTAAAGCAAGTCTGCTATAGAATTAACAATGTCCTCTGATGAGCATAGATTGGATTATTTTTCACCGTTATGCGAAGCTTATTTAATATAACATCAAAGTCTAAAGTATGAACGTAAATCAGTACGTGGGGTGGCTCAGTCGGTAGCGCGCCAGGCTCGTAATCTGTAGTTCCCAGGTTCGAGTCCCAGCTGGGTCAGCGTTGAGATTTATCTCCGCAAAATTCCCCGCCCTGCCCACGGTCAGTAGGGGACACCGACGGGCTTGGAAAGGCCGCCGTCCGTCGGATAGGGCGTTAAGCCGTGGCCCCGTGTGCGGGAGAGCCATACCCTGTGCACGTTAAAGAACACGCTGGATGGCCTTGATGGGAGGCTACCATCTGTCTCCCAACAGCTGTTCCAGTGGGTCCCCTCCCCCAACCTTCTCTAAGCCTTCGGGGTCCATGTGACCTGGCCATTTAGCCCATGGTGTGCAAAAAAGTGCCACTCAGAGGCAAACAACTCAACCCATTTCAGTACGTATTTATCTTGTGTAGTTGTAATGCCCAGATATTGAAGAAGAGACTTCTTCGTGGTGGAGGATCTTTTGACATATGATCTTCCTCTCTCGAATGAACTCAGATGATGTTGAAGAAAGGAAAATTTCTGATGCAAGTCGAAGAACAAAAATAAATGCGATTTAGGAATGTAGTATTTAAAACTTTGAAGTTCTCTTGAGCGGACTTTGTTAATAGAGTTGTTTCGTCTGCGAAAGTCAAGGCGGGGGTGGCTTAGTCGGTAGCGCGCCAGGTTCATAATCTGCAGTTCCCAGGTTCGAGTCCCAGCTGAGTCAGCGTTGAAATTTATCTCCGCTAAATTCCCTGCCCACGGTCAGTAGGGGACACCGATGGACTTGGAAAGGCCGCCGTCCGTCGGATGGGACGTTAAGCCGTGGACCCATGTGCGGGAGAGCCATATCCTGTGCACGTTAAAGAACACACTGGATGGCCTTGATTAGAGGCTACCATATGTCTCCCGACAGCTGTTCCAGTGGGTCATAACCTTCTCTGAGCCAGTCCTTGTGACCTGGCCATTTAACCCACGATGTGCAAAAAAGTGCCGCTCAGAGGTAAAACAACCCAAAACGTTCTGAAAGTCTCTGCTTTGAGTCCATTGGGCTATATGGCCAGATTGCAAATCCCAGAGAAGGTTGGCGATCCGCTGTTAGGAGACAAATAGTACTCACCTCATTTTTTTGTAATTTTTTTTTAGGAAAAAAAAAAAACTTTTTTTTAGGAAAAAAAAAAAACTTTTTTTTAGGTGAATGCAGCACCCTGCCCTGACATAACCTTGCTATCCCGCTCAAGAGAACTTCAAAGTTTTAAATACTACATTCCTAAATCGCATTTATTTTTATTCTTCGACTTGCATCAGGAAGTTTCCTTTCTTCAACATCATCTGCGTCCATTCAGAGAGGAAGATCATATGCCAAAAGATCCTTTACTTCAATATCCGGGCATTACGACTACACGGGGATCAGAGAATCTTTCCCTGTCACCATTCCTTTTTGGTAATAGTCCGTTTGGGGTGAGGAACATCCCATTTATCTTCAGAGTGGTGTTGCCTGAGTGAGTGTGTGTGTTTGCGGGAGGGGAGGGAGGGTCTGGAGCACATTTGTCCTGACAAGGAAGGCCAATAGACGTCTGTTAGAAGAGGAATAGTGGATTAAACAAAGAAACGTTTATCTCCATTCCGCTGGTAGTATTCAGTTGCTTTTTTTCCTCTGAGCAGTATTTTTCCGTAAATAATGGGGCAAATGATTAGGTCACAAGGACTCAGAGTTTATTTAGGAAGTGAACCCATTGGACAACTGCTAAGAGATGATAGCATCACATCAAGGTTGGGTTGTTTTACCTCCGAGCAGCACTTTTCTTTGCATACAATGAGCTGAATGACCAGGTCATGCTAAAGGACTTGCTAAGGTTCAGAGACGGTTGGGGGAAGGGGCCCTCTAGACAGGAGACAGATGGAAGCATCCTGTCAAGGCCGTCCAGTCTGTTCTTTAACCTTAATCCAGTCCCTGCGCAGAGTACGGCCCTCCTGCACTTTGGACCACGTTTTCAAATCTCATCCGACGGATTGAGACCTTTTCAAATTCATTGTTGACCCCCTTCCTCTGCGAAGGTAGGGTGGAGGTTGGTGAAGATAAATCTCAACGCTGGCACAGTTGAGACTCAAACATGAAAACTGCAGATTGCCAGTTTGACTCGCTTCTCACCGAATCAACCCCGACAGTATTCAATGGCTCATTATATATTGCTTATGCAATCTGAGGCTTAAGAAACGTCTCTTCTCAGATTATACTGCATATGAGGTCGTTTTTGGAACTGAACAAATTATGACTCAGGTTGGGTTGTTTTACCTCTGAGCGGCACTTTTTTGCACACGATGGGCTAAATGGCTAGGTTCAGAGAAGGTTGGGGGAGGGGACCCACTGGAACAGCTGTTGGGAGACAGATGGTAGCCTCCCGTCAAGGCCATCCAGCGTGTTCTTTAACGTGCACAGGGTATGGCTCTCCCATACACGGGGCCACGGCTTAACGTCCCATCCGACGGACGGCGGCCTTTCCAATGCCATCGATGTCCCGTACTGACCGTGGGCAGGGCGGGGAATTTTGCGGAGATAAATCTCAACGCTGACCCAGCTGGGATTCGAACCTGGAAACTACAGATTACGAGCCTGGCCGCTACCGACTGAGCCACCCCCCGCCCCTATGACTCAGGCAAAGTCTTACAGCTGGGAGTTGGGTTTTAAAACTGATAATATCGCTTTGCTAGAATATAAAGTCCTAAATTTGTAGGACAGTGAGGGAAAATGACTTTAAAAGAGGCATAAAGATATATTGGAGAGATTTAAAGGTGTACTAGATTCTTCAATTATAAAACATGGTGGTAAGAAATGATTGAGAAATAAAACTAAAAAACTAAAGTGAAATTTCTTTAATTTTGAATCAGTAGAGATATATGAAAAAGATTTTGAATATACACTGGTTTCATAAATTAAGGGAAATCCCTATGTTAAGTCAATGGGAACCAAATGTCAGCGCTCTATAACTTCTTTTTTGCTTTGAAAAATGTGATTGCAGATAAAGATCTCAATCAAATAAATCAATATCTCGATTTTCAAAAATATTCATTCAGTATATTTTTTTTGAGTTAAAGAAGATTTAAAAACAACAATGCCAGTCTTGAGAATCTTATACAAAACTGAAGAATAATGAAAGAATTCTTTGCACAAAGTTCTAAAATACAAACTTATTTTATTAAACACTTTGATCCAATACTTATTACTAAATTTTAATTAACTTCTGAAGTCAATTTTTGTGGCTGGCAATCATTGTTAACGCGTAATGTTCAAACTTCCATAACTCGTTAAATACTGAACGAACATTGTTGAAAATCGAAACATTGATTTATTTGATTGAGATCTTTATCTGCAATCGCATTTTTCAAAAAAAAAAAAACTATTTTAGAAGTTATAGAGCTTTCACGTTAGCTTCCCATTGACTTAACATAGGGATTTTCCTTAATTTATGGAAACCAGTGTAATATTCTTCACCCCTTTTTTAATTATTTCATCCACTTATACCATCTGGCTGTTTCGTTAAAAGGATAATTCATGAACAGGTAGAAAAATTCTGTGCTTCAAAAGGTACATAGGTACCGATGTTGGATATTGTTCCGGTACTTGAGGTGGGGGTGGCTCAGTCGGCAGCTCGCCAGGTTAGTAATCTCCAGGTTCGAGTCCCACTTGTGCGAGTTGGGTTGGGTTGTTTTACCTCTGAGCGGCACTTTTTTGCACACCATGGGCTAAATGGCCAGGTCACATGGACCCCGAAGGCTCAGAGAAGGTTGGGGGAGGGGACCCATTGGAATAGCTGTTGGGAGACAGATGGTAGCCTACCGTCAAGGCCATCCAGCGTGTTCTTTAACGTGCACAGGGATGGCTCTCCCACACACGGGGCACGGCTTAACGTCCCATCCGACTGACGGCGGCCTTTCCAAGCCCATCGGTGTCCCCTACTGACCGTGGGCAGGGCGGGGAATTTTGCGGATATAAATCTCAACGCTGACCCAGTTGGGACTCGAACCTGTGAACTACAGATTACGAGCCTGACGCGCTACCGACTGAACCCCCCCCCCCGCCCCCCCCCCCACTTGTACGAGCGTTGAGAATTATCTCTGAAAACTCCCAGCCTTGACCTCAGTTAGGTTACACCGATGGTCTTGAAAATGCAGCCGTCCATCGGATAGGGCGTTGAGCCGTGGTCCGTGTGTTTGAGAAACATACCCTGTGCACTTTAAAGAACACGCTGGATGACCTTGACGGGAGGCTGCCATCTGTGTCTCTTAACAGTTATCCAATGGGTCTTCTTACCCCAACATTCTTTGAGGTTTGGGGTCCTTGTGACCTGGCCATTTGCCTGTTATGTGCAGAAAAACTTCCACTCATAGGCAAAGGAACCCACATATGTTTTATTTGATAGATATTTAGGTTAGCTGCAAATTTTGTGGATAATTGACGCGAGATTTTAATTTAAAAGTTTTAAATTTTTAATTTTAAAGTATTATTAAGCAAAATAATAATACTTTAAGGGTCTCAAAAAACAGGCTATTTGCATAAATAAATCAAACAGCAAAAGTCAAATTATTAGTTTTAGATTGGCCTATCTTTGCACAAGTGAAACGTTTGTAAAATGGACCACTGGTCAGGTCACAAGACGAAAACAAGCGCTATAGGGTTGTGTCAGAAGACTACAATGACGTCAAGATGCTGTTTGTTTTTTTAATGCGGACAGGTTATATCTCTTCTGCAAACGGATCCACGACCTAAAGTTAGAACATTAAAAGGCAGTATTTATTAAAAAATGTTAAATAACCACAGTCTTCCAAAAAGAATAAAATCCCTTGGTAGCGTAATGATATCGCATTTGCGCTGTTTAACGTGTAAACAGCTATGGTCCGGGATTCGAATGACTCTTAACGATATGAATGCTTGCATCGCTGATTGGACTGTTGGGTTGGGTTGTTTTACCTCTGAGCGGCACTTTTTTGCACGTCATGGGCTAAATGGCCAGGTCGCTTGGACCCCGAAGGCTCAGAGAAGGTTGCGGGAGGGGACCCACTGGAATAGCTGTTGGGAGACAGATGGTAGCCTCCCGTCAAGGCCATCCAGCGTGTTCTTTAACGTGCACAGGGTATGGCTCTCCCGCACACGGGGCCACGGCTTAACGTCCCATCCGACGGACGGCGGCCTTTCCAAGCCCATCGGTGTCCCCTACTGACCGTGGGCAGGGCGGGGAATTTGCGGAGATAAATCTCAACGCTGACCCAGCTGGGACTCGAACCTGGGAACTACAGATTACGAGCCTGGCGCCTACCGACTGAGCCACCCCCGTCCCAATTGGAGTGTTAAATTTCTAAATCCGTATAATGAGAAGTTTAATAAAATACTTTTCTTCCCGCTGTGGACAGATTAATGAATATGTTCTCGGTAATGAAAAGCTCAACTCAGGCACTTGGGATTCGAACTTAGGAACCTAAGTTTCTTTCAGTAAAGCATTCGAAACATTAGGATTTTGTCATATTCACAGAGATCCATTGGTTAATATTTAAACCACTATATTTGCTGTATTCTGCTAATACTTGGTAAATAACCCCCCCCCCCCCTCACACACACACACACACTTTTAAGAATGCTGAAAAGGGTAATGGAGGCAAATGATTATCAACTTGTGATATATTTTTTAGAATTTTTACAAAAAAAACCTCCAAAACGAAAAAGAAAATGTTATACTGCAACAGAAATCATGTGTAATAGATGCCCCACCTATTGCTTTTTCTGGCTCTATCGCTCCCCCCCCCCCCGGCCAGCCTATTTTTTTTTCTAGATTCGCGTCTGGATGGTATTATGGATTGATCATTACAAAAACAATCACAAATTTATTAACAATGGATGGTATTGTGGTAAGAGATGATAAAAAAAAAGAAACAGTTGATGGTAATGTGGTAAGAGATGATAAAAAGAAACTAACAGTTGATGGTAATGTGGTAAGAGATGATAAAAAGAAACTAACAGTTGATGGTAATGTGGTAAGAGATGATAAAAAGAAACTAACAGTTGATGGTAAGATGTGATAAAACTAACAGTTTGTGGTAACAGATGATAAAAGAAAAAAAAGAAGAAAAAAAAACTAACGGTGGATGGTATTTTGGTAACAGACGATAAAAGAAAAAAAAAACTAACGGTGGATGGTATTTTGGTAACAGACGATAAAAGAAAAAAAAAACCTAATGGTGGATGGTATTTTGGTAACAGACGATAAAAGAAAAAAAAATAACGGTGGATGGTATATTGGTAACAGATGATAAAAGAAAAAAAAAACTAACGGTGGCTGGCATTTTGGTAAGAGATGTTAAAAAAATGTTAACAGTTGATGGTAATGTGGTACGAGATAATAAAAATGACACTAACAGTTTGTGGTAAGAGATGATAAAAGAAAAAAAAACCAACGGTGGATGATATGTAGGGAAGAGATGATAAAAAACTAACCGTTGATGATATTGTGGAAAAAATACTAATAGTGGATGGCATTGTTGTAATTCAAACTACCAGTGGATGGTAATGTGATAAGAGAAAATAAAACTAACTATTTGTGGTAAGAGATGATAAATGAAAAAAACTAACGGTGGATGGCATTGTATTAAAAATACTAATAGTAGATGGCATTGTATTAAAAATACTAATAGTAGATGGCATTGTTGTAAGAGATGATAAAACAAACTACCAATGAATGGTAATGTGGTAAGATATAACAAAAGATAAAACTAACTATGGATGATAATGTGGTAAGAGATAACAAAAAAAGTTAACAGTGGAAGGTATTATTGCAATATATGATTAAATTAACCAAAGAACTGTCAGTAGAGGTTATTATGTCAAAATGAATTAACATACCTTCTAGGATGAGACGCCTAGTCATTTCCTACGTAATATAAATCCTTGACCGAAATACTTGTGTGTAATTACTTCTCTCCACGTCATTATAGTGGCAGCATTGGGCCCACTGCAGTAGAGAAGGAGAAACACTTCGAGACACAAAGCTCTTAATATTCATCGAGCAATGGTATAGGGACTAATGCAATAACGACGTTGGTGGCCGAGAAGCAAGTGGAGTGTCCGCAGCCTCTCATTTCTGTTTCGCTGAGTTTCTGTTTCCCATCTTGTTTGCCGCTATCTGTTACTTCCGCATTCTGAATCTCGGTTCTCGCCTTATCTTCGCTGCTCTGCCTCCTCCCGAAGGCTATCCTGCGACTGCCACGTGGGGCTTTTCTGCATCTCCGCTCCCAAGGAACGTGCTTAATAAAACTCGGCTTATTTCGTAACTCTCGCACTCTTTTGTTTCTGTTTTTCTTTCTCGTCCGCAGATGTTCGGTTCCGCTGTCTGATGGACTCGTTACGAACGATACACAGACCAAGTTGCGTAGTTTTGGGGATTCTTTTACCGGTAGGATCCTTCAGTCGGAAATGCTATTTTGTTGTATTTGTAAATGGGCAGGTGACAAGGGACCTCAAGGATTAGGATAAGGTTCAAGAAGATGACACACCTGATGGAATTGGGGGTGGGGAAAGACAAAGCAGATAGGGTTTGAGATCCATAAGCAGTGGCGATGTGTGGATTGAACGGAAGGAATTCAGAGAATGGGATTGCGCATTTGAGGAGTTGAAGATCTTCATAAATCATTAATTTAGTTCAAAGTAGTTTAGTTCCACGGGGGGTCCTTCGGGGCGGGGGTGGCTCAGTCGGTAGCGCGCCAGGCTCGTAATCTGCAGTTCCCAGTTTCGAGTCCCAGATGGGTCAGCGTTGAGATTTATCTCCGCAAAATTCCCCACCCTGCCCACGGTCAGTAGCGGACACCCAGCGGTGTCTCCTACTGACAGTGGAAGGCCGCCGTCCGTCGGATGGGACGTTAAATCGTGGCCCCGTGTGCGGGAGAGACATACCCTGTGCACGTTAAAGAACACACTGGAAAGCCTTGACGGGAGTCTCCATCTGTCTCCTAACAGCAGGGGCGGGGTGGCTCAGTCGGTAGTGCTCCAGACTCGTAATCTGCAGTTCCCAGGTTCGAGTCCCAGCTGGGTCAGTGTTGATATTTATCTCCCCGCCCTGCCCACGGTCAGTAAGGGGCACCGATGGGCTTGGAAAGGCCGCCGTCCGTTGGATGGACGTTAAGCCGTGGCCTCGTGTGCAGAAGAGCCATAACCTGTGCATGTTAAAGAACACGCTGGATGGCCTTGACGGGAGGCTACCATCTGTCTCCCAACAGCTGTTCCAGTGGGTCCCCTCTCCCAACCTTCTCTGAGCCTTCGGGGTTCATGTGACCTGGCCATTTAGCCCATGGTGTGCAAAAAAGTGCCGCTCAGAGGTAAAACAACCCAACCCAACCCATTCTCGAAAATGTAAGGGACTGATTCGCCAGCAACTTTTATGCGAAGGTTCACGACGATAATTTTTTTTTCACTTAAAACCTTTTGGAATATTCTTTAAATCTCCCCAAAGGATATATTTTTTCATTTTATAAAATTATTTATATTGCTATAAAATAATAATAAAGTTTTTGCCTTTATAACCCTTAATACCATTCTGAGGGGGAGGAGGTATGATCATCTTGCCTACCCCCCCCCTCACTCGTCGGCAAAAGCAAATGTTTCCACAAAATTATTTCTTGAATGTATTGTTTTTAGCCGTCCCGTGGCCGAGTGGTTAGCACGCTTGCCTACTGATCTAAGGGACCTGGGTTCGAACCCCGGGTAAGGCATGGCTGTGTGTGTCCTTTTCCTGCTGAGGTCCTGCCATCCTCTCAGATCTTCTACTATGGCATATAAACTGACAGGCTCCTGTCAGACCTCTGTGGCAAGCAGCTGCTTGAGGGGGTATTTATTTATTGTTTTCATTTCGAAACACCTGCATTTTTAACTACTCCAATTTTAAGAGCCTTTTATTAGTTATCATATATTATTATATTATTATAGTTATCATAGCCTATTAATTAATGTGAATTAAATGTAAACCAAAACTCCGCAAATAGTAAATGATATAGATTTCTGAGAAGAAATGATGGTCAAAGAGCAACAAAAAAAAAATAAAGAAATAAAACTAAAGAAAAATAAAGAAATTTCTCTTGAGCAAGTCAAAAATGGTTCTTCCAAACGGGAAAACGACGGAGAATTGCTTCCATTTTGTTTATTATCTCAGGTAGTAGTAATGGCGCGCTTCTTTGGGTTTGAAATAGTGTACACAAGAACGTGCGGGAGGAAAGACATTAAGTGAATCTCCTTCTAAGACTAGAAACAGTTTGGCGGTTACGTGGCTTATTACTAGTGCAGAGACTCCGAAGTTTCTTGCCATTAGAGAAGGAAAGGCCAAAAGTTTGCCGTTCAGTAGGAAGTGATTGGGAGAAGACGAGATTAAGTTGAAAGTGTCGGGAAAGAAGTTCAGAAATAATGTTTCCGGAGTTCAGAATACATGCATTAGGGGTGTAACTAGCAACTTTCTTAGGTTGTTGACATACAGTGTAACCTTGATTAACCGATCATCCATTATTGGGGCGGGGGTGGCTCAGTCGGTAGCGCGCCAGGCTCGTAATCTGTAGTTCCCAGTTTCGAGCCCCAGCTGGGTCAGCGTTGAGATTTATCTCCGCAAAATTCCCCGCCCTGCCCACAGTCAGTAGGGGACACCGATGGGCTTGGAAAGGCCGCCGTCCGTCGGATGGGACGTTAAGCCGTGGCCCGTGTGCGGAAGAGCCATACCCTGTGCACGTTAAAGAACACGCTGGATGGCCTTGACGGGAGGCTACCATCTGTCTCCCAACAGCTGTTCCAGTGGGTCCCCTCCCCCAACCTTCTCTGAGCCTTCGGGGTCCATGTGACCTGGCCATTTAGCCCATGGTGTGCAAAAAGTGCCGCTCGGAGGTAAAACAACCGTCAAAATCTGTTAATCATCGAATTTTGTACAGGTACCATTCAGTGATAGAATACACTACGTAACATCCCTCCTCAAGATAGTATTAGAAACTTCTCAGACGAAAAACAGTAGATTACTGACACTAAATTTCCAATTTTTGATAAATGTTTTTCAGTAAAATTTTAAATAACACATTTACTTGCGCAATGGTGTCATCGTCATTTTTACCCTGATTAATGTACCTTAAAATATTTTTTAAAAGCTTTCATCATGGAAAGAAATATTTCGTCCTCCCGCACTCTTTTGTTTCTGTTTTTCTTTCTCATCCGCAGATGTTCGGTTCCGCTGTCTGATGGACTCGTTACGAACGATACACAGACCAAGTTGCGTAGTTTTGGGGATTCTTTTACCGGTAGGATCCTTCAGTCGGAAATGCTATTTTGTTGTATTTGTAAATGGGCAGGTGACAAGGGACCTCAAGGATTACGAATACTTAAGCAGAAATTACGAATACTTAAGCAGAAATCACGGATTTTTAATACGAGAACATTTGTTTAAAATAAGTGTATTACATTACGTTTCCATGTAGCAGTTTCTTTACATTGTTAAGTGTTTGACAAACTATTAACTGTGTGGAATAATCATCTCGATATATTTTTATGTTTATCATTATACTTTACATGTTTTTTTTTTTTCATTTCCTTTATTGTTCCTAATTAACCTGTATTTTCATTTTTTTTTCAACCTTTCTTAATTACTCACAATTTTTCAGAAATATCCGACATTTCGATGCATCCGAGCCACCCGTATACAGGCAGATTAATCCAAGTTCTACTGTACTCAGAGGGGGTGGCTTAGTCGGTAGCGCGCCAGGTTCGGTTCGAGTCCCAGCTGAGTCAGCGTTGAGATTTATCTCCGCAAAAATTCCCCGCCCTGCCCACGGTCAGTAGGGGATACCGATTGGCTTGGAAAGGCCGTCGTCCGTCGGATGGGACGTTAAGCCGAGGTTCCGTGTGTGGGAGAGATACCCTGTGCACGTTAAAGAACACGCTGGATGGCTTTGATGGGAGGCTACCATCTGTCTCCCAACAGCTGTTACAGTGGGTTCCCTCCCCCAACCTTCTCTCAGCCTTCGGGGTCCTTGTGACATGGCCATTTAGCCCATGGTGTGCAAAAAAAGTGCCGCTCAGAGGTAACCCAACTGTACTCAGATACCCATATTATCAATAACCTGAGTAATTTCGTCTTCAGGCTACCTGGCAATGATGTCAAGAAGCTCTTTTTATTTCAGAATATTTTTTAGGGAAGAACGTTTTTAATCTATATGAATGAAAACATCTTAAAAGCGCCTATAAGATTTTCGTCCCTTGGGTATATAGTTTAACATCAGTTTCCCCCAAAATATTTTCTTGGGAGGGATGAACATTTTCGTTATACTCAGTAACAAACATTATCAGCAATAACTCGAGGCATTTTGACGTCTCGAGAAATCCGCTCGTAATCTGTAGTTCCCAGGTTCGAGTCCCAGCTAGGTCAGCGTTGAGATTTATCTCCGCAAAATTCCCCGCCCTGCCCACGGTCAGTAGGGGACACCGATGGGCTTGGAAAGTCCGCCGTCCGTCGGATGGGACGTTAAGCCGTGGCCCCGTGTGCGGGAGAGCCATACCCTGTGCACATTAAAGAACACGCTGGATGGCCTTGACGGGAGGCTACCATCTGTCTCCCAACAGCTGTTCCAGTGGGTCCCCTCCCCCAACCTTCTCTGAGCCTTCGGGGTCCTTGTGATCTGGCCATTTAGCCCATGGTGTGCAAAAAAGTGCCGCTCAGAGGTAAAACAACCTAACCCAACTTAGCAGTGTTTTTAAACTTTTAGAGAAAAAATATTGTAAAAAAATCTTTACGATTTTCTCAACAAGAGTAGTTGTCCTGTCCCAGGCAATCTGGAACGAAGCTACACATTAGATATTCAAAAACATTTATAAAATTTTGGAGGAATGCAACAATGATTTCTTTAAAAAAATTCTCAACGATGTTACAGTGCAATCCAGAAATGAAACAACGTTAACAAAACATGACATAAAATGAAGTTAAATCTTTCTAAATTAAATCACATCATCAGATTTGACGATTTGTAACAGAATTTTTTTCAGCCTTTCTTTAAATGAAAAGAATTAATATAGCAAACAACTTCTTTGAAAATTCAGCTACGTATTTTAAATTAGGCCGCATTTTCGTATCTGTCATTATAATACATCGTAGAGAAAGTCTGAAGAAAGTGAGTTAGGTTGTTTTACCTCTGAGCGGCACTCTTTTGCACACCATGGGCTAAATGGCCAGGTCACATGGACCCCGAAGGCTCAGAGAAGGTTGGGGGAGGGGACCCACTGGAACAGCTGTTGGGAGACAGATGGTAGCCTCCCGTCAAGGCCATCCAGCGTGTTCTTTAACGTGCACAGGGTATGGCTCTCCCGCACACGGGGCCACGGCTTAACGTCCCATCCGACGGACGGCGGTCTTTCCAAGCCCATCGGTGTCCCCTACTGACCGTGGGCAGGGCGGGGAATTTTGCGGAGATAAATCTCAACGCCTGACCCAGCTGGGACTCGAACCTGGGAACTACAGATTACGAGCCTGGCGCGCTACCGACTGAGCCATCCCCGCCCCGAAGAAAGTGAGACCACAACAGAAAGACAATATATGAATCGGGCTCGAATAAAAGTTTCTGTGATCCGTAACCAAGCATGCAATCCATGCATTTTATGGTTAATCAATTTTTTTAAAAACAATGGTGGGGACAGTCGGTAGCGCGCCAGGCTCGTAATCTGCAGTTCACAAGTTCGAGTCCCACCTGGGGCATCTTTGAGATATATCTCCATTAAACCACCCATGCTACCCTCGGTCACTAGGAGACACCGATAGGCATGGAAAGACCGCCGTCCATCGGATGAGACATAAAGGCGTGCGCCGTGTGCGGGAAAGCCATACCCTACGCCCGTTAAAGAACACACTGGATGGCCTTGATGGGAGGCTACCATCTGTTTCCTAACTATCCAGTGGGTCTCTTCCCCAAAACCTTCCCTGAGCCTTTGGGTATTTTTTGACCTGACCATTTCGCCCATTGTGTGTACAAAAAGTGTTGCTCAGAGGTAAAATAATCCAACAGTTAAAGTTATGAAAAACTATATGTAAACTGAAATCATGCACTAAAGGAATTTTAGAGAGAAAAAGACATACGTATATAGCTCAGTCTTTTATACTGTGGGGCGGGGGTGGCTCAGTCGGTAGCGCGCCAGGCTCGTAATCTGTAGTTTCCGGGTTCGAGTCCCAGCTGGGTCAGCGTTGAGATTTATCTCCGCAAAATTCCCCGCCCTGCCCACGGTCAGTAGGGGACACCGATGAGCTTGGAAAGGCCGCCGTCCGTCGGATGGGACGTTAAGCCGTGGCCCCGTGTATGAGATAGCCCTATGCACGATAAAGAACACGCTAGATGGCCTTGACGGGAGACTACCATCTGTCTCCCAACAGCTGTTCCCGTGGGTCCCCTCCCCCAACGTTCTCTGAGCCTTCGGGGTCCATGTGGCCTGGCCATTTAGCCCATGGTGTGCAAAAATGTGCCTTTCAGAGGTAAAACAACCCAACTTTTATACTGCTACACCTGTAAAGAAGCACCAATGTAAAGTACCTGCTAGAGAAACCTACTTCAAGGACATCACAAGGGCCACCTGGTTACTTCACTTTCCTAGTAATCCTTTACTCCAAAATATTACCAAATCCAGTTCATAATTCCCCAAAAATTTTTTATCCTGTTTGTTGACAGAATCGGTAACTTCCGTTAGGCCCTCTCAAGGTCCAGAGAGGCCCCGGGCCACTTCCAACTTTTGAGGCCACTAACCAGCGTATAAACTGATTGTCGTTAAAACTTACAAAAGTTTTTAGTTCTGATTTCACAAAAATCTATATAGAATTTACCCCCTCAAGAAAGCAGAGGTCCGACAGTAGCATGTTAGTTTAATAGGTAAGGATAGCCATATTCTGTGCACGTTAAAGACATGCTGGATGGCCTTGATGGGCGATTTCCATCTGTTTTTATAACAGCTGTCCAGTAAGTCCTCTTCCCCCAACCTTCTCTGAGTCTTTGGGGTACTTGTGACCTGTCCATTGTGTGGAAAAAGTGTCGTTCAGGGGCTCAGAGTTAACAACCTAACTCTAATATCAAATTGACAAATTTCCAAATTTATTTAAGACTATCTTTTCAGTCTGAGGCCCAGACCACCTTCTGGTCCCTCTATAATAAATACACAGATTACCTGTAGAAATATAATAAAAAAAAATAAATATCCCCTCAAGCAGCTGCTTGCCACAGAGATCTGACAGGAGCCTGTCAGTTTATATGCCACAGTAGGAGATCTGAGAGGATGGCAGAACCTCAGCAGAAAAACGACACACACATCCATGCCTAAAGACTTCCAACAATTATTAAACACTTCTGAAAAATATTATCGCGGACGCGACGGGAATCGAACCCGCAATTCTTCAGATACATGCCAGAGCGCTCTACCCTTAAATCACGCATCGAATGCTAAAATCTCAGTGAAAGATTTATAGGTCTTTTTTCTGTCGTTCGTCGTAAGGGACATTAAGACGTGGTTCCGTGTACATGAAATTCATAGACTGTGCACGTTAAAGAACGAACTTTATGGAAGTCCTCCACCTGTCTCCTAATAGTAGGTCCTCTTCCCCAATCTTTGCGGGGGAGGTGGGTTTGCCCTAAAAATAATGCAGTGGCGCACCAGGCTCGTTATCTATAATTCCCAGGTTCGAATCCCATCTGTTAACAGAATCACGTCAGGACCAACGTTGAAGTTTAATTTTGCTAAGCCCCCACCTACCCGCGGTCAGTAGGGTACACCGATGGCCTTAGAAAGGCCGTCGTCTGTCGGATGAGACGTTAAGTCGTGGTTCCGTATGCAGGAAAGCATACCCGGTTCACATTATAAAACACGCTGAATGGCCTTGACGAGAGGCTACCATTTGTCTCCTAACTGCTATCCAGTAGGCTCCCCTCCTCGCAACTTTCTCTGAACCCTTGGGGTCCTTGTGACCGGGTCATTTAGCCCATTGTGTGCAAAAAAGTGCCGCTCAGAGGTAAAACAACCTAACAGAACTCAGCTTCTATTCGCATCCCTTAGCAGCTGGAGATCAAGACGACGAAAAAGAGCAGTTTCTTCTTCTTCGTTGCCATTTAGAGAATGGTACTCCTCGGGGGACGTAAAAGTGTTCGCTGTAGCGTATGGAGATGGCGGACGAAAGAGGGGTTGCTATGGAGAAGGAACTTTCTTTCTTTGTTCCTTGAAATGACGGCTTTATCGGCTCTTGCCACACTGTCGAACTCGCCTCTGCATCTCTTCCCGGAATCTATAAATGATGGCGAATGCACTGGTCGAGGAGGAGATGCTTGAGGTGTGTGAAGCGTACTCTCTTTTATAGTTGGAAAGAAAAGAAAATGACACGTCGTTCAAACTATCAGCTACGAGATTTAAAGTTGACCAATTTTGGTTCCTTTTAGAGATATATATATATAGATGTTTGTGTAGACTTAGAAAAAAAAAAGCGCTGTAAAATATATTAGAGAAAGAGATGCAAAAATACGTTCTTATTGTTTTCTTTGATTTTTTTTAAATCATTTATTTATTGAGACAAATTCAAATAAATCATTCTTTATTTACAGATGTCCCGCAAAGCTAACAGCTTATCTGCAGGAGAGAATAATACATTGGCATAAAACATAATATCTTCTTTCCTTCTTAATCTGCTAATCTAAATATATTTATATCACATTGCATTTACTATGTGCTATCTTACTATTTCAGTTTAGAATTTCGACATTCAATAATATGCTCTCTTTACAAATTTTTTTACCTTTTTTTCGTTTAGAATATTTCAAAATAACAATCGGATTTTTATGTTTACATTCAGCACCACATAATTTGTCAGTAGGTATTAATATTAATTAGCTAATTTTTTTTAATAAAAATCTGTTTAATTCTTGTTTTATTTCTCTGAACGAATTTATGGCTAGCAAATTCCCTTGGTAATTGATTGAAAATGTATGGAATTTGGCAGCCGCTTGTGCATTTCCCATAGTTATTTGTAAAAATCGGTAGTTGAAATAATTTTTTTCTTTAAATCTTGTGTTTTTATCATGCTGGACTTTATTTTTATGTGTGTTGTCGGAAAAATTACGTATAACTATGTTATATTTATATAGGCTCTGGTAAGGTAAGATATCCAAGTAAATAAATCTATCTTGGGCTGTAATTAGATGTGTGCGGTCTTTAATTGGTATAATATTTTTAGCTATTGAGGATTGAATACATTCTATTTTTTCAATATTTGTTAAATTGGTTGTATCGTGTATCGTTATGGCATAATTTAAGAGGGACTCACAGATTGCTTTATGAAACATGATACATGTGTTGGTATCCGTAATATATCCATAATATGTAGTTATGGCATAATTTAAGAGAGACTCACAGATTGCTTTATGAAACATAATACATGTGTTGGTATCCGTAATATATCCATAATATGTAGTTATGGCATAATTTAAGAGAGACTCACAGATTGCTTTATGAAACATAATACATGTGTTGGTATCCATAATATATCCATAATATGTAGTTATGGCATAATTTAAGAGAGACTCACAGATTGCTTTATGAAACATAATACATGTGTTGGTATCCATAATATATCCATAATATATAGTTATGGCATAATTTAAGAGGGACTCACAGATTGCTTTATGAAACATAATACATGTGTTGGTATCCATAATATATCCATAATATATAGTTATGGCATAATTTAAGAGGGACTCACAGATTGCTTTATGAAACATAATACATGTGTTGGTATCCATAATATATCCATAATATATCCATAATCAGACCTTCTACTGTGGCATATAAACTGACAGGCTCCTGTCAGACCTCTGTGGCAAGCAGCTGCTTGAGGGGGTATTTATTTTTATTTTATTTATATAGTTATGGCATAATTTAAGAGGGACTCACAGATTGCTTTATGAAACATAATACATGTGTTGGAATCCCTAATATATCGTAATTTATTTAATTTCAAAGTACAAAGCCTTAATGTGCTACAGATTTTCTCAGTATCAAAGTTCCATCGGAAGGCGCTGTCAGATGTAATCCTAGATATTTTATTGTATGTACTCTGTCAATTTTTATGCAGCCACAGTTATCTAGCTCAGAAATGGTTCCCTTTTTTCTGCAGTTTAATTTGTGTGTTTTAATAATTACGTTATTGTTAATTTTGAAACCAGGTGAATGAAAAGTCATCCATTTGGTTTTATTGCTATTTCGATACAGTTTATTTGAGTTTAACCATCGTTTAATAATATTAAAGTCTTTTTGCAAGTGTTTAACATCATCTTCTTCCAATTTGTGTATATTAACTAAAACTATATCATCGGCATATAAAAACATGGTACAATTTAGTTTCAATTTTGTTAAGTCGTTTATGTAAATCAGAAATAAAAACGGGCCTAAAATGGATCCTTGAGGAACACCGAATTTAACTTCACACTTTTCGCTGTAGGTGTTGTTAATTTTAGTTAACGTAAATCTATTTGATAAGTAGCTTTGAAACCAGTGTAATGCAGTTCCTCTAATTCCATACTTTTCTAATTTCTGTAGAAGAATATCATGATCCAAAGTGTCAAAGGTTTTCTGTAAATCTAAAAACACTGCAACCGCCCTGTCACCTCTATTTAGTGCCATGTAGGCTAAATCAGTAAATTTCGTTAGTAAGTTCACGGTACTTTTCCCCTTTTGAAACTCATATTTATTTTCACTGAGAATGTTATGTTTATTAAGAAATTTATATAATGTATTTTAAACATATTTTTCCAATATTTTATGTACAGAAGATAAAATAGCAATGGGTCTGTAATTAGTTATAATTGACTTTGTTCCCCCTTTGAATATTGGTCGCAGAATTGCCGTTTTAAGCTCAGTTGGTATAGTTCCAGTTAAAATACTTTCGTTAACTATTTCTTTTATGACATCAGCAAATACATTTATAATAATATAATAATTTATAATAATATAAATATATAATCGACACAGTTTTTAATGTGTTTAATTTGTATATTGTCATATCCAGGGGATTTGTCCTCATTTAAAGTTTTGATTATATTCACAATATCTGTCCTATTTGCAGGAGGTATATAAATTGAGTTTTTGTTTGTAGTGTTATTGATTGTTTCAAATTCAACATCAGGTTCTTGGTTGATTTCTCTTATGTGTAAAATTAACGAGCAATATTCACTGTTAAATTTATTTGCAATTTGTAAAGGTGTTAAACTTTTAGGCATGTTCTTAATGACAGTTTCGTCAATAGATCTTATTTTTTATTCTCTAGTGCTTGATGGATTAATTCCCATGTTTTTTCTCATATCATTTCTTTTTATCTTTAATTGTTCTTTATAAAAATTTTGTTTTTGATTTCTGATTTTCGCTGTAACTAAATTGCGCAAATTTTTATACTCAGTTTCAAACCTACCACTTTTTGTGTTATTTTTATATTTAATCCAAGCCTTATCTCTATGCTCCATTAAATTGATGATATCCACTGGATCCATTATTTGGTAACATTACGGTTATTTAAATGTTCTAAATTTTTATGTGGTTTTTTAATTTTTTCTAAAATTTCATTGTATTTATTTTTAAAGAAATTATAAAAATTGGTATTTTTGTTTGTGTTCAATGAATTTTTGTTATACATATTTAGACCAGTTTCGTTAAGATTATTTTTATGCTCATAATACCAGTTAGTTTCCGTTGTTTTGATATCGGTTGAGACTTTTCCACATGGTTTCTCATCTTTTGATCCAAATATAGCTGTAATGAGATAATGATCAGCGATCTTACTTTGTGAAATCATAGTATTTGACATAATTTTTCCAGCCAATTGTACATTTATATGATCGATACTTGTGCGGCATAAATTGTTATTTACTACTTATTCATAAATTCAACGTAACTCATAAATATTTCTTCGTCCCCCATCGCTATAAAGCTGCTGCGACACATATGGGTTTGGGTTGAATTGGGTTGTTTTACCTCTGGGCGGCGCTTTTTCTTACACAATAGGCTAAATGGCCAGATCACAAAGACCCCGAGGACTCAGAGAAGGATGACACGGTGTGCGGGAGAGTCATACCCTCTGCACGTTAAAGAATACGCTGGATGGCCTTGACGGATGGCTACCATCTGTCTCCTATATAAAGTTGCTGCGACACATATGGGTTTGGGTTGAATTGGGTTGTTTTACCTCTGAGCGGCACTTTTTTGCACACAATAGGCTAAATGGCCAGATCACAAAGACCCCGAGGACTCAGAGAAGGATGACACGGTGTGCGGGAGAGTCATACCCTCTGCACGTTAAAGAATACGCTGGATGGCCTTGACGGATGGCTACCATTTGTCTCCTATATAAAGTTGCTGCGACACATATGGGCTTGGGTTGAATTGGATTGTTTTACCTCTGTTTTCCAGAATGAATTTTATCCCCTTCTTCTAGGGGAATTCTGAAACAATTTAAAGTATATAGTAGATGGCACTTCCCCCGTCTCAAGATGGGGCGGGCATGGAGTAGTCGGTAGCACACCACGCTCGTAAACTGTACGATTTCGTTGAGATTTTTATCTCCCAAACTGCTTGCCCTCGGTCAATAGGGTACCAAGATGTGTTTGGAAAGACTGCAGTCCGCCGGTTGCTACGTTAAGCCGTGACACGGTGTGCGGGATAGTCATACCCTCTGCACGTTAAAGAATACGCTGGATGGCCTTGACGGATGGCTACCATCTGTCTCCTAACAGCTGTAACCTTCTCGGGGTCCTTGTGACCTTGCCATTTAGCCCAATGTGTGCAAAAAAGTTCCTCTCAGAGGCAAATTGAAGTTTCATTTGACATGAAACTCATTATGATTGATTCGTTCCCACATTTTTTACCACAAATAAAATTTTCTCCCTTGGTAAAAATTTCATCCCTCTCTTCTAGGGAAATCTGAAACTTTCTAAAGTTGTAATAGATATCCCTCTCCACGCGGGGGGGGGGGGGGGGGGGGCTCAGTCGGTAGCGCGCCAGGCTCGTAATCTGTAGTTCCCAGGTTCGAGTCCCAGCTGGGTCAGCGTTGAGATTTATCTCCGCAAAATTCCCCGCCCTGCCCACGGTCAGTAGGGGACACCGATGAGCTTGGAAAGGCCGTCGGATGGGACGTTAAGCCCTGGCCCCGTGTGTGGGAGAGCCATACCCTGTTAAAGGTATGGCTCTCCACGTTAAAGAACACGCTGGATGGCCTTGACGGGAGGATACCATCTGTCTCCCAACAGCTGTTCCAGTGGGTCCCCTCCCCCAACCTTCTCTGAGCCTTCGGGGTCCATGTGACCTGGCAATTTAGCCCATGGTGTGCAAAAAAGTGCCGCTCAGAGGTAAAACAACCCAACCCACCCTCTCCACTCGATTTTGAATAACTGCCAATGCTATGAGAGACACCTGATTTTAACCGCTAATGTCAAGTCTATGGTGAACTCGATAAATTCAAACCCTCCCACCCCAATTTTGGTTGACCCCAGAGAGTTCGCACATACTCTATATTCTTCCCTTTGGTGAAGAGAACATTCATGCGAAGTTTGGTGCGCCTAGCTCTTCTGGGGGCCGAATGCATAAGCAGACAGAAAACAAACAAACAAACTTTTTTATGTGTTAGAGTATCGCAAATTATTAAAACTGCATAAGACCTATGTCTGTGCTTCTATATAGTACACAAAGATTTGAACTTATCTAATAGTATAACTCTTTTCAATGAGCAAAAAACACACAAAAACATTCCATCTAGAGCAAAACTTTTCCAACTACTCTAGCTAAAAAGACCGAAGCATTGAGGAGTATTTTTTGATAATGAAAGCTCTCCCAGACTTTCTCGCACATTTATTCTCTTTATTTGCCTTGGGAAACGTTCCGAGATGGTTGAAAAGTTCGCAAGAAGGAATATTATTCCCCGAATTTTAAATCAGAGTCATCCGATAAATTCCGAGTCGCGGGTCGAGAAATCCACTTAGAGATTCATGAAATTTTATTTGGCGTGCAGCCAACGTTTTTGCGCTTTCGGAAAAGAATGGAATAATCTTGCGAATGTCGTCAAACTTTCTAGAAAGTTTTTCTCAGCAAAGTCTACAAGTGTCGCGTTTGAAGATTATTAGATTTACAAACTGTGAAAATAAGAGACAAGCTGCATAAAGGAGGCGAAAAAAGAAAATGTGGTTCAGTTGAAAGTGTTTTTAAACTCCGGAAATATTTTTTTCTGTAGTTGTTCCTCTCGCTTGAATTATTTTTTTCTTATGCAAAAAACCTTTAATTTGACCTGTCCTTGAAGTAAGTTTAAGCAATTTTGGAACTAGATGCACATCGTAAAGATTTTGCGCAAAGAAAGAGATGGTTACTTTTTTAATCCTCAAAGTGTCAGAAGACACACTTAAGAACTTTTTTTATATTATTTGTAATACATTAAAACCTTTTTCTTTTTCTTTGGTACTTCTATTCTTTTACTGTGTAAAATTAAATGTTCTTAAGTATGAGATGGAACAGCCCTGAGTTTGGAATCTAAGAGGCAATTTCTAAACGACAACGCAGCACGCCATTCCTTTATTTTACCTGTAAGACGACTTTTTTTTTGCATATAGTGGACTAAATGGTCATACGGATCTCTAGGGCTCAGGGTTGGGTTGGGTTGTTTTACCTCTGAGCGGCACTTTTTTGCACACCATGGGCTAAATGGCCAGGTCACATGGACCCCAAAGGCTCAAAGAAGGTTGGGGGAGGGGACCCACTGGAACAGCTGTTGGGAGACAGATGGTAGCCTCCCGTCAAGGCCATCCAGCGTGTTCTTTAACGTGCACAGGGTATGGCTCTCCCACACACGGGCCACGTCTTAACGTCCCATCCAACGGACGGCGGCCTTTCCAAGCCCATCGGTATCCCCTACTGACCGTGGGCAGGGCGGGGAATTTTGCGGAGATAAATCTCAACGCTTACCCAGCTAGGACTCGAACCCAGGAACTACGAGCCTGGCGCGCTACCGACTGAGCCCCCCCCCCCCAAGCGAAGCTGTGATACAACACCTATTTCTGCCTAAGAGCGGTGCAATGACGAATAAGGATTTTTTAAGTGTATGCTGTCATTAGAGATGTAAAACAAAAGCCAGAATAAACTGAATAAACACATGACAGCAATCCGATTAATGATTGCTGCAATAAAAAAATTCAGCTGTTGTTAGTGGCAGAAATATATTTTTCTTTTCCTTAGTACCAAAGATACTTCATGCTTCACGATACAGTAGCAGTGTTGACGAAAACGTCACTTTAATCCATATAATACTGTAAAGGTTTTTTTTTGTACCTCTGAGCAACATTTTTTGCTCAATATGGACTAAATAGCCAGACCACAAGGACTTCGACCTCTCAGAGAAGGTTTGGGGGGGCTGGACCCACTGGAACAGCTGTTAGGAGACAGATGGTAGCCTGTCGTCAAGACCATCCAATGTGTTCTTTAACGTGCACAGGGTATGGCTCTCCGTACACAAGGCCACGGCTTAACGTCCCATCCGACGGATGGCAGCCTTTCCAAGTTCTGAATTGTTCGCTATTGACCGTGGGCGTTTGGGGAAGATAAATCTCCCCTCTAGCCAAGGGGGAACTCGAACCTGTAGATTACGAGCTTGGCACGCTACCGACTGAGTCACCCCCGCCCCACTACAAGGACCGGTTTGTAATTGTTTTGCAAAGTAGTGCCTCTCATTGTTTAGCAAAGGAGGGCTACTCATTATGTAGCAAAGGAGCAGATGGCAATTGTTTAGAAAAGTAGTGTCTCTCATTGTTTGGGGCGGGGGTGGCTCAGTCGGTAGCGCGCCAGGCTGGTAATCTGTAGTTCCCAGGTTCGAGTCCCAGCTGGGTCAGCGTTGAGATTTATCTCCGCAAAATTTCCCCGCCCTGCTCACGTCAGTAGGGGACACCGATGGGCTTGGAAAGGCCGCCGTCCGTCGGATAGGACGTTAAGCCGTGGCCCCGTGTGCGGGAGAGCCATACCCTGTGCACGTGAAAGAACACGCTGGATGGCCTTGACGGGAGACTACCATCTGTCTTCCAACAGCTGTTCCAGTGGGTCTCCTCCCCCAACCTTCTCTGAGCCTTCGGGGTCCTTGTGGCCTGGCCATTTAGCCCATGGTGTGCAAAAAAGTGCCGCTCAGAGGTAAAACAATCCAATCAATCTCTCATTGTTTAACAAAGGAGTGCTCACTGTTTAACAAGGGAGTCTTTCTCATTGTTTAATAAAGGATGGCCTCTCATTACATTTCAAAAGAGTGCTCTAATTTGCGCAGCAAAGGCAGTAGTTCACGCTATATAACCGAATAGTGCATTTCTTTGTTTAATCAGAAAATACTTCGCATTGTGCAGCAAATTGACTCTGTTAATTGGTAAACTATCCACTCAAAATATCATCTGTAAACCATCCTCTTAACTCAAACAGTGCAAAGTGAATATTTATGCTGCAAACAACACGACGAGAATAGAGCGAACGGTGTGAAATATTTCTCTTTTAAGAGCATACACTATTAATAAAATAATGAGAATGTTTGTCACAGATGGAAGCGAAATTTCAAAGCTTGATGATTTTTAAAACAAACTACTCAAGGGAAAATCAAACCAACGTATTTTCAAGAAATTCTTTATAAATCTTTAACTTCAACAATATTTGTTTAGTGTTTAAAGAACTTATTGACGTCAAATATCAAACATGTGGCGTCATTCTCTGTAGGGAATAGCCTTTAAAATTTGACGGAATTCAAGCGAAAGCCAAGAAGCTTTTCACTCTATAACGTTGTAATGCACAGTTAGGAGAAAAATAGGTAGTAAACAACAAAATTCGAAGCTTCGTAACTTTTTAGATGGATTTATTTGTCAGAAAATAAAAAAAAGACTGAAATTGGGGGGAAAAATGTTTCAGTGAAATATAACCGAATCTTAAATTTGAAGAGTATTATTTCACTGTATACAGGGTGATTCAAAACTTATCGTTCAAATTTCGTGGGGAGGTATGGAATACGTCAGGAAACCGATTTCACATAGGAAAGTATGTACGCATGCGTATGTAGAGGGGGCTGTGTGTACCCAACCAGTCTACAGCTCGCCCGACCACTCCCGACCTATTTATCGCCCATGGATTTTTTTTTGTGGGGGGCCATGAAATACCACGTGTACGAGACCCCCGTCGACAGTGAAATGGACCTTGTTGCATGAATAGTGGCCGCCGCAGGCATTGTCCGTGATATGCCAGGCGTTTTTGAAAATGTTCGGCGGTCAATGCAACGGCGCTGTGAATCCTGTGTCCGTGTAAATGGTCGCAATTTTGAGCACCTACTGTGAAACTGTACTTTACCTTGTTGGAATAAAAGTCACATTCGTTACCACTTAACTGTACTGTTTCCTTGTGTTCACTTTACTTGTCCATTTTGTTCATGTAGATGACGTTTGCGGACATACTTTCCTATGTGAAATCGGTTTCCTGACGTATTCCCTACCTCCCCACGAAATTTGAACGATAAGTTTTGAATCACCCTGTATATAAAATGTCATCGAATTTGATATACGCCAATTGCTATAATTGTTGTAGCACTTCCGTGTTATCTAAACGTAAAAAATAGATAAATAAATACCCCCTCAAGCAGCTGCTTGCCACAGAGGTCTGACAGGAGCCTGTCAGTTTATATGCCTTAGTAGAAGGTCTGAGAGGATGGCAGGACCTCAGCAGAAAAACGACACATACATCCATACCTTAGTAGAAGCTCTGAGAGGATGGCAGGACCTCAGCAGAAAAACGACACATACATCCATGCCTTATCCGGGGCTCGAACCCAGGTCCCTTAGATCAGTAGGTGAGCGTACTAACCACTCGGCCACTAAACGTAAATTATATTAAAAACTTTCCAATTTTGAAAATAAGATTTTTACGGGAAAAAAAAGGCTGCGAGAAACAAAATCGAAGGTTTTATTCAAAACTCTCTATATCTAAAATTGTCAAAATATTTGTTTAACGTTTAAAATGTTATTGAAACTGAAACATTTAATAACAGACCCTGATGTGGAGCTTTTTCTTAATAACTTCTTTAATATTTCAATTGACGAAAACTGAAAGAATAATTACACAAACTTCTAAAATTGCATTTATTTCGGCAAACGATTTGTCAGAACAGCTTGAAATTATTAAGAGGAATTCTTGAACAGCAGAAAATTCTTAAGAGACACACTGAAATTCTTAGGAGCCAAAAGGGAATTATTAAGAGCCACATGAAAATTCTTAGGAGCCAAAAGGGAATTATTAAGAGCCACATGAAAATTCTTAAGAGACACACTGAAATTCTTAGGAACTTAAAGGGAATATTTAAGATTCTTAGGATCACATGAAAATTCTTAAGAGACACACTGAAATTCTTAGGAGCCAAAAGGGAATTCTTAAGAGCCACAAGAAAATTCTTAAGAGACACACTGAAATTCTTAGGAGCCAAAAGGAAATTCTTAAGATCCACATGAAAATTCTTAAGAGACACAGTGAAATTCTTAGGAGCCAAATGGAAACTTTTAAAAGCCACAAGAAAATTCTTAGGATCACATGAAAATTCTTAAGATACACACTGAAATTCTTAGGAACCAAAAGGGAATTTTTAAGATTCTTAGGATCACATGAAAATTTTTAAGAGACACACTGAAATTCTTAGGAGCCAAAAGGGAATTCTTAAGAGCCACAGGAAAATTCTTAGGATCACATAAAATTTTTTAAGAAACACACTGAAATTCTTAGGAGCCAAAAGGGAATTCTTAAGAGCCACAGGAAAATTCTTAGGATCACATGAAAATTCTTAAGAGACACACTAAAATTCTTAGGAGCCAAAAGGGAATTCTTAAGAGCCACAGGAAAATTCTTAGGATCCACATGAAAATTCTTAAGAGAACACTGAAATTCTTAGGAGCCAAATGGAAATTCTTAAGATCCACATGAAAATTCTTAAGAGACACAGTGAAATTCTTAGGAGCCAAATGGAAACTTTTAAAAGCCACAAGAAAATTCTTAGGATCACATGAAAATTCTTAAGATACACACTGAAATTCTTAGGAACCAAAAGGGAATTTTTAAGATTCTTAGGATCACATGAAAATTTTTAAGAGACACACTGAAATTCTTAGGAGCCAAAAGGGAATTCTTAAGAGCCACAGGAAAATTCTTAGGATCACATAAAATTTTTTAAGAAACACACTGAAATTCTTAGGAGCCAAAAGAGAATTCTTAAGAGCCACATGAAAATTCTTAGGATCACATGAAAATTCTTAAGAGACACACTGAAATTCTTAGGAGCCAAAAGGGAATTCTTAAGAGCTGCAGGAAAATTCTTAGGAGTACAAAGAGAATTATTAGATGTCACAGCAAAATTCTTAGAGAGCCACAAAAAAATTCTACGAGACACAGGAAAATTATTAGTGTCGACATGAAAATTCTTAAGAGACACACGAAAATTATTAGGAGTCCCAACGGAATTCTTAAGAGGTTCAGTAAAAGAGCCATATGAAAATTTTTAGTATCCACATGAGAATTCTTAGGAGCAACATGGGAATTTTTAAGAACCACAGAAAAATTCTTAGGAACCACAAGAGAATTCTTAGAAGCTAGAGCAAAATTCTTAAGGGACACAAGAAAATTCTTAATTAGCCAAAGGAAAATATTAGTATCAACATGAAAATTCTTAGGAGCCCCAAGGGAATTCTTAAGAGCCACAGGAAAAGAGCCACATGAAAATTCTTAGTATCCACATGAAAATCCTTAGGAGAAACTAGGGAATTTTGAGAATCACAGGAAAATTTTTAAGAGCCACAGAAAAATTCTTAGGAACAAGAGATTTCTTAAAAGCTACAGCAAAATTTTTAGGAGCAGCAAAAACATTCTTAAAGGCCACAAACTTTCTTATCAATCTAATGCAAAAATTCTTATCTAATCCAAGCAAAACATGGCCAACTGACCTTCTACTTTCCAGAACTAAATAACATTTCTTAACGAATTTTAAATGTCAAAAGACAGGAGAAGCTCAAGATATTATTCTCAGCACAGACCTAAAAACAAATTTACAAAACTGAAGTTACACGAGAAACCAAAAGAGATACATCACATACAAAAATATACATATTCAGTAACATATAGATTTACTATAAAATACGAAAAGAGCCATTCGTTGCTCTGCAATAAACGAATATTGTTAAAATCAATACGTAAACAGATCTTCAACTTATTTCCAGACATATTTTTCCCTAATCCTAATACGCTCTTCTTGGAATTTGCAGAATTTGTGATTTCAAGTTTCTATCATTTTGCTCATTCTCTTTAAAAGAATTATTGCATAATTTTGAGTTTATCTCTGGAGATTAATCTCATAATCATCCCTCCCTCGCTTTCTCATACATGAATGCAAAAAAGTGAAAATTGGCCTTATCCCAGTATAAATTGATTAATTTCATAGAAAGATTCTTCAAAAATGGCCTCGTTCTAAACAAATTCCAATCAACTTTCACACTGAAAATATCTTGGATTCATCACACGTTTTAGTCAGTACAATATTTAAACGTACTTTAATATTTGAATTTCTGAAAATATACACGTTTTGAGACAATCAGAGAGAATGAACGAAACATACAAAATTTAGAGTTAGCTATTGATTCTGACGTGCTCATCCATCTTGTAACTGTCTGGCCAAATTATTATGACTTCGTTGTATGAATCATGGTATAGTTCGCAAATTTAAAAGTTTCAAGTCTGCGTAGTTCTCTTTGAATGGGTTTTTAACTACTTCTATAGTTCGCAAATTTAAAAGTTTCAAGTCTGCGTAGTTCTCTCTGAATGGGTTTTTAACTACTTCTATAGTTCGCAAATTTAAAAGTTTCAAGTCTGCGTAGTTCTCTTTGAATGGGTTTTTAACTACTTCTATAGTTCGCAAATTTAAAAGTTTCAAGTCTGCGTAGTTCTCTTTGAATGGGTTTTTAACTACTTCTATAGTTCGCAAATTTAAAAGCTTCAAGTCTGCGTAGTTCTCTTTGAATGGGTTTTTAACTACTTCTATAGTTCGCAAATTTAAAAGCTTCAAGTCTGCGTAGTTCTCTTTGAATGGGTTTTTAACTACTTCTATAGTTCGCAAATTTAAAAGTTTCAAGTCTGCGTAGTTCTCTTTGAATGGGTTTTTAACTACTTCTATAGTTCGCAAATTTAAAAGTTTCAAGTCTGCGTAGTTCTCTTTGAATGGGTTTTTAACTACTTCTATAGTTCGCAAATTTAAAAGTTTCAAGTCTGCGTAGTTCTCTTTGAATGAGTTTTTAACTACTTCTATTGTTCGCAAATTTAAAAGTTTCAAGTCTGCGTAGTTCTCTTTGAATGGGTTTTTAACTACTTCTATAGTTCGCAAATTAAAAAGTTTCAAGTCTGCGTAGTTCTCTTTGAATGGGTTTTTAACTACTTCTATAGTTCGCAAATTTAAAAGTTTCAAGTCTGCGTAGTTCTCTTTGAATGGGTTTTTAACTACTTCTGTAGTTCACAAATTTAAAAGTTTCAAGTCTGCGTAGTTCTCTTTGAATGGGTTTTTAACTACTTCTATTGTTCGCAAATTGACAAGTTTCAAGTCTGCGTAGTTCTCTTTGAATGGGTTTTTAACTACTTCTATAGTTCGCAAATTAAAAAGTTTCAAGTCTGCGTAGTTCTCTTTGAATGGGTTTTTAACTACTTCTATAGTTCGCAAATTTAAAAGTTTCAAGTCTGCGTAGTTCTCTCTGAATGGGTTTTTAACTACTTCTATAGTTCGCAAATTTAAAAGTTTCAAGTCTGCGTAGTTCTCTTTGAATGGGTTTTTAACTACTTCTATAGTTCGCAAATTTAAAAGTTTCAAGTCTGCGTAGTTCTCTTTGAATGGGTTTTTAACTACTTCTATAGTTCGCAAATTTAAAAGCTTCAAGTCTGCGTAGTTCTCTTTGAATGGGTTTTTAACTACTTCTATAGTTCGCAAATTTAAAAGCTTCAAGTCTGCGTAGTTCTCTTTGAATGGGTTTTTAACTACTTCTATAGTTCGCAAATTTAAAAGTTTCAAGTCTGCGTAGTTCTCTTTGAATGGGTTTTTAACTACTTCTATAGTTCGCAAATTTAAAAGTTTCAAGTCTGCGTAGTTCTCTTTGAATGGGTTTTTAACTACTTCTATAGTTCGCAAATTTAAAAGTTTCAAGTCTGCGTAGTTCTCTTTGAATGAGTTTTTAACTACTTCTATTGTTCGCAAATTTAAAAGTTTCAAGTCTGCGTAGTTCTCTTTGAATGGGTTTTTAACTACTTCTATAGTTCGCAAATTTAAAAGTTTCAAGTCTGCGTAGTTCTCTTTGAATGGGTTTTTAACTACTTCTATAGTTCGCAAATTTAAAAGTTTCAAGTCTGCGCAGTTCTCTTTGAATGGGTTTTTAACTACTTCTATTGTTCGCAAATTTAAAAGTTTCAAGTCTGCGTAGTTCTCTTTGAATGGGTTTTTAACTACTTTTGGTGGTCATGTTTAAACTCTGCTAGTCGTCATGTATAGTCGCTGAAAAAAGTATCCGATCTGGCAACCTTCGTGTCACGTGACACGAAGGTTGCCAGATCACTAATTTATAAAATAAATCGTTACCAGATATTTTTTCTGAATTCTGTAATCAACCATAGTGTTCGGATCCTTTTTTGAGTGACTGTACATGATGAAATGTAGCAGCTCTGTTTTGTCCAATAAAGTCGTCGTACAGACATTTTTTCATCTTACTCGACAAGACTTTACATTTCTTGATGAGTTTATTCGCAGATTTCATTCTGCGAACAAGCTCATCAAGAACTGTAATCTCTTTTTTACTATGTGCATAAACTCATCAAGGATTGTAAATCTCAATTTTATTCTGTACATAAACTCATCAAGAATTGTAATGCTCAATTTTATTCTGTACATAAACTCATCAAGAATTTGAATGATCAATTTTATTCTATACATAAACTCATCAAGAATTGTAATGCTCAATTTTATTCTGTACATAAACTCATCAAGAATTTTAATGCTCAATTTTATTTTATACATAAACTCATCAAGAATTGTAATGCTCAATTTTATTCTGTACATAAACTCATCAAGGACCCATAAACTCATCAAGGAATAATATCCTTGATGAATATCCTCCAGTTTACCATGTGCTTAAACTCATCAAGAACTGTAATCCTCCAATTTGCTATATGTATTTATACCAAGAACGGTAAGCCTCTATTTTATTATATGCATAAACGTAAGCACTATAATCCTCCATTTTTATAATGTCTCTTTCAAGACATTTTAAAAGTTAAAAACAATGCCTTTATTTAAAACTTTCAGAAAGATAGAGAGCAATAATTTACAGTTCTATCTGGAACACCAAAGCACACCAAGCATCCCTTCATAAACTCATCAAGGGATGATGCAAATCTGCCTCCATTTTCCCCACAGAATTATTTCTCTTGTTGCTATTCTCTTGCGTGACACTTGTGCCACACACGAGGACGACCCTGAAGGAGATGAGCTGCGTGCGCCCAAGAGGAGAGAAATCCATCCTTGTTCCTTGCAACATCTTCCGGTAAATTTAGTAGTGGAGGTGGGAAAAAGAAATAAATATGTATTTTTCTCGCTTTTTTTTTCTCTCTCTTACAAGAGGAATATCTTAAGAGGAACATAAATGCTGAACTGCTGCTGAATTGTTATATCCATTAAGGAAAAGAGTTTTAGAGATAATGAGGAAGAAAAAGAGTTGAGGAGGAAGAAAAAAAAGAGGAGATGAGACGAATGAATCGGTGCATCTAATGATGAACTAAATGGATCGTAACGCGGAGCATTAAAGAGATTTATCCGCGAAAAGAATAAAAAGACAAATGGGATTGAGTTTGAGTTTAAACTGTTTACGAAATGAAAACAGAAAAAAGAACATCGTCCGGTAATATTTATTCATTTTTATTACAGTTCGTGCAATGGTTTTTTAAAGGCGAAGTAAGTACCAAAATAGGGAATTAAGAAGATATATTGCCTCGTTTGTAACGATATATATATATGCATTTGCATTGATATTTAATGTAGAAAATGCTTTTTAAAATCTTCAAGAAAATATTTTCTTCGAGGAGTTAAAAAATAAGATTTATTAAAAAAAGATGCACTAAGACTGGTGAGAAAAATTATACTCCCATCCCAAGTGATTTTTGTTTTAATTTACTATTTATGGAGTACGTTCCTATTTCAGCGCAGCGATAAATTTTTTTTCTTAATGAGTTGGGTTGTTTTACCTCCTTAATGAGTGGCACTTTTTTGCACACAACGGGCTAAATGGTAAGGTCACAAGGACCCCGAGAGCTTAGAGAAGGTTGAGGGGACACACTGGACAACTGTTAGGAGACAGATTATAGCCTCCCGTCGAGGGCATTCAGATTGTTCTATAACATCCACAGGGGTGATATAGCTTTACGTCCCATCCGATGGACGGCGGTTTTTCCAAGTCCATTGGTGTTCTCTTTCTGACAGAGACCAGGATTCGGTTAACGGAGATAAATCTTAATTCTTGCTCAGACTGGATTCGAACCTGGGAATAGCAGATTACGAGCCTGGCGAGCTACCGAGTGAGCACTCCTCATCAGCCTCACTTTGAGATGAGGCAGGTGAGGATAGATATAAATATAACTTGTTGTAATATCAGATATACATCTTGTAACCAAGTGGTGTTTAACGGCGTCGTTACATAAGGAGAACGTACTGCTGCTGCTGACGCTGCGACAGTTACTCTAAGACCGGAAGGTTGGGTTGGGTTGTTTTACCTCTGAGCGGCACTTTTTTGCACACCATGGGCTAAATGGCCAGGTCACATGGACCCCGAAGGCTCAGAGAAAGTTGGGGGAGGGGACCCACTGGAACAGCTGTTGGGAGACAGATGGTAGCCTCCCGTCAAGGCCATCCAGCGTGTTCTTTAACGTGCACAGGGTATGGCTCTCCCGCACACGGGACCACGGCTTAACGTCCCATCCGACTGACGGCGGCCTTTCCAAGCCCATCGGTGTCCCCTACTGACCACGGGCAGGGCGGGGAAGACTGGAAGGATTCAATATCAGAATGGGGCAGATTCAATCTCAGATTGGAGGGATTCAACCCCAAATTGGATGGATTCAACCTGAGAATGAGGAGATTCGCTCTCAGACGGGAAGAGCCGATCTGAAGACAGGAGTGATTCAGTCTCAGACTGGAGGAATTCAATCTCTGACTGCATGGAATTCAGTCTCAGACTAGAGGAATTCAATATCAGAATGCGGCAGATTCAATCTCAGATTGGAGGAATTCAGCCTCAAACTAGATAGATTCAATCTCAGACAGGTTCATTTAAAAACAATGCAAAAAGTATAAGGAAAAACAAGAGAATATTTTAAATATTATACCTATCAAATATATAAGTTGTCATTATTTAATGAAGTGTCATAGTTATAAAATTTAATAGTTTTATATTTAATAGTTTATTAGTTTAATAATAAAATAAATATATAATAGTTTAAGGTTTGAAAATAAAGATTTCAGTAATAATGATGCATTTATTATGTGCATACATATTACTCGTATTTACTATCAAAGTCGCTGCTGGGGTGGCTCAGTCGGTAGCGCGCCAGGCTCGTAATCTGTAATTCCCAGGTTCGAGTCCCAGCTAAGTCAGCGTTGAGGTGAGAATATTACCTTCGCAATAATTCACCCCCCCCCCCCCCGCCCACGGTCAGTAGGGGACACCGATGGGCTTGGAAAGACCGTCGTCCGTCGGATGGGACGTTAAGCCGTGACCCCGTGTGCGAGACAGTCATACCCTGTGCACGTTAAAGAACACGCTGGATGGGCCTCCCTTGACGGGAGTCTACCATCTGTCTCCCAACTGCTGTTCCAGTGGGTCCTCTCCTCCAACCTCCTCTGAGCCTTCGGGGTGCATGTGACCTGGCCATTTAGCCCACGGTGTGCAAAAAAGTGTTCCTCAGAGGTAAAACAACCCAACGTTAAAGAACACACTGAATGACCTTGACGGGAGGCTACCATTTGTCTCCCAACAGCTGTTCCAGTTGGTACCCTCAGCCAAATCTTCTATGACCTTCGGGGTCCATGTGACCTGGCCATTCAACCCATTGTGTGCCGATGTGTACAACCCTGTGCACGTTAAAGAACACACTGGATGGCTTTGACGGAAGGTTACCATCTGTCTCCCAACAGCTGTTCCAGTGGGTCCCCTCCTCCAACTTGCTCTGAGCCTTCGGGGTGCATGTCACCTGGCCATTTAGCCCATGGTGTGCAAAAAAAGTGTCGCTCAGAGGTAAAACAACCCAACCTACTATCAAAGTCAGGATGTGAAGGAACAAATTTCCGTTACAACATTAAAGTAGAAAGATTGAATTTAATAAGTGTAACCATAGAGACTGAAATCTGATTGGTCGAGCTTTCGCATTGCTGCAGAAGAAATCCGGTTATATCCTGTTGAACAATGATGTCGCGAGTAGGAAGTTAATAAGAAATTGCAGCTTGCATTTCTGACGTCAACTACTGGAAAATTCAACATATTTTGTAAACTGATTTATTCCTAGTTGAGATAATTGCTGAAAATGAATTTTACGTTCTTTGTCATAATGTGAACAGTTCAATAAAATATGTGAAATAGTTTCTTCACAGTTACAAAAAATACAATTTTTGCTATCTGATTTCTTTATTTCTGATTACTTTGCAGTACCAGTTCTAAATCTTAATATTTTGCAAAAATTCTTTCTAGACACTTTAATTTTTAGCAATGAACGTATATTTTTTCCTTTGTTTAGTTTTTTTCTACTGACTTTATGCAACTTTTAAGTTTTATTCAACTCAGAATCTCTTGGTTAGTTTCTACATATATAACCACGAGGAATAAAATATTATATAGTTACAGTTATGAAGTGATGCACAGTGCATAGTCGAAATATATCAACGGTTATATTTTATGACACGTTATATACCAGGGCAGTGGCGCACCCAGAGGGGGGGGGCAAGGGGCCCTGGCACCCCCCAAAGAAAAAGGAATAAAAACACTAGAAAATTTTCCAAAAATCTTTTCCTAATTAAAATTTATTTTTTATATTTATATTTATATTTATATTTTATATTTATGAATCAGCGGTCACATAAGGTGGGAATACCCTAGAGCTCTCGGGAATCACGGCCGCTGTGTTTGGGTTGGGTTGTTTTACCTCTGAGCGGCACTATTTTGCACAACATGGGCTAAATGGCCAGGTCACATGGACCCCGAAGGCTTGGAGAAGGCTGGGGGAGGGGACCCACTGGAGCAGCTGTTGGAAGACAGATGGCAGCCTCCCGTCAAGGCCATCCAGTGTGTTCTTTAAAGTGCACAGGGTATGGCTCTTCGCACATGGGGCCACGGCTTAACGTCCCATCCGACGGACGGCGGCCTTTCCAAGCCCTTCGGTGTCCCCTACTGACCGTGAGCAGACGGGGAGTTTTGCGGAGGCAAATCTCAACGCTGGTCCAGGTGGGACTCGATCCTGGGAACTTCAAATTACGAGCTTGGTGCACTACCAACCGAGCACCCCCAATCATACCCAAGATGATATACAAGAAATGCCCTCACATTTGATTATTTTCCAGGTAGTTGCCGTGTTATTTATTCACAGAGTCACCAGACTTTTTGAGACACTTTTCCTGACACTGATCAGCTTATCAAAGCCCTGCTGATAGAAGGACTCATCGCACTCCTGAAACCACTGGGGCGGGGGTGGCTCAGTCGGTAGCGCGCCAGACTCTTAATCTGTAGTTCCCAGGTTCGAGTCCCAGCTGGGTCAGCGTTGAGATTTATCTCCGCAAAACTCCCCGCCCTGCCCACGGTCAGTAGGGGACACCGATCAGTAATGGACTTCTGATCGGTATTATTCAGATGCAGACTGCACCGGTCAGTAGGGGACTTCCGACGGACGGCGGCTTGGAAAGGCCGCCGTCCGTCGGAAGGGACGTTAAGCCGTGGCCCCGTGTGTGGGAGAGCCATACCCTGTGCACGTTAAAGAACACGCTGGATGGCCTTGACGGGAGGCTACCATCTGTCTCCCAACAGCTGTTCCAATGGGTCCCCTCCCCAACCTTCTCTGAGCCTTCGGGGTCCATGTGACCTGGCCATTTAGCCCATGGTGTGCAAAAAAGTGCCGCTCAGAGGTAAAAACAACCCAACCCAACCTGAAACCACTTTATGATTTCTTTGATGGACGGCATCGCCCTTAGAGATGCTTCTTCAGTTTGCCAAACAAATGGAAATTTCAATGGCGCCAAGTATGTAGCATATGATGGGTGGTAAACACTTGCCCATGGCCAGATGGGAAGAGGTTCATCGTTTTTCCTCAAGTTGTCGATAGATTTTCACTGATTGGGTCTTCTGTGCCCGTAGAAACCGAACTATGTGCCCATAGAAACCAGCTTCGTATACAGGTGCATACCTTCACCATGTTTGCTCCGATTATGCACAGCACGGTATGTACAGTGGTGATTGCTGACACTTATTAACATTATTTGGTACTAACATGTAGTGGTGGCAGCCATTTGTTAACTGTCAGGGCTTTACTTACTGGGAACCTTACTTTCAGACTTGCCTTCGTATATTTTGTTAACGTTTAGTTCTAGACTTTTCTTTTTTTCATTTCACAAAAATTTCGTTTGGATGAAAAATGACATCAATTTAATGTAATTGCACACTTCAATCATCATCATCAAAATAATAATAGACAATTTAAAATGGAAGTATTCAAAAACTAAAAGTCCGATCTTTAATTCCGATCATAATTCTTAATATTTTGAATGTTGGGCGTCATATCTTTACAGAGTTGTTGTTGGGTTGTTTTACCTCTGAGCGGCACTTTTTTGCACACCATGGGCTAAATGGCCAGGTCACATGAACCCCGAAGGCTCAGAGAAGGTTGGGGGAGGGGACCCACTGGAACAGCTGTTGGGAGACAGATGGTAGCCTCCCGAAAAGGCCATCCAACGTGTCCTTTAACGTGCACAGGGTATGGCTCTCCTGCACACGGGGGCACGGCTTAATGTCCCATCCGACGGACGGCGGCCTTTCCAAGCCCATCGGTGTCCCCTACTGACCGTGCGCAGGGCGGGGAAATTTTGCGGAGATAAATCTCAACGTTGACCCAGCTGGGACTCGAACCTGGGAACTACAGATTACGAGCCTGGCGCGCTACCGACTGAGCCACCCCCGCCCCTTCTCTTTACAGAGTTCTGAATGTGGCGTTTTCTTGTTTCAAGACTCCATCCTGCATCTCTCAATATTCGAATGTTTAGCAACGCCTGTTATTATATACTCTAAAATAGTGACGGATTTAGGAGGGGGCGAAAAAAGGAGCCATTCCCCCTCTTCCTTTTTAGAGTGCTAGTAAGTAAGGGTGATCGAATTTAAAAAAATTATTAAACTCTCGAAATTTTCAAGAAATATTTAAAGAGCTCCTAATTTAAAAATCTCTAAAACGTAGCGGGATATATATATATGCTGTAATGAAAATCCAGGTCTCTTCTTTTTTACCGACTCGACTGAGTTTTTAACCCCCCCCCCTCCCCCGTTATCTTAATTCTTTTCTAGATCCCGGCCCCTCTATCCAAAATTATTCGATTAGAATAAATAATAATCATTATATTTAAGTTGCATAATGTAAGAAATCATAATAGTACTATGACTTGCTGGTAGTTAAAAATTATGTTTTTTTCCATATTTTGTTTCGTCTTTTCTTAAGGGGAATGTCGAGAAGACGGTCCCTGTCAACAGTTGTGCTTCGATCTTCACGATGGCACATTTGAATGCGGCTGCAAAGATGGCTATACCTTACTCTCAGATGGATATAACTGTATCGGTAAGGTTAATTCCAAGCTTTTCTTTCCACCTATTTTTGTCATCTAATATATATAAACTACTTATACCCGCGCCAAACTCTTGTCGTGAAACGGATTGATAACTCTTCCCGTCGATAAGTTCGTTCACAGGTTTCCACCACTGCACTGATTAATGGAACCTGGGTTCGAGCCCCGGGTAAGGCATGGATGTGTGTGTTGTTTTTGTGCTGAGGTCCTGCCATCCTCTCAGACCTTCTACTATAGCATATAAACTGGCAGGCTCCTGTCAAACCTCTGTGGCAAGCAGCTGCTTGAGGGGGTATTTATTTTTATTTTTTTTAATCACAATTAAATCCCGCCAAAAGTTGGCGCCAAATAATGTTCCCGCCAGAAAATGTCGATCGATAACTTCATTCGCAGCTCTCCACACATACTGGGGCGAGGGTGGTTCAGTCGGTAGCGCCCCAGGCTCGTAATCTGTAGTTCCCAGGTTCGAGTCCTAGCTGGCTCAGCGTTGAGATTTATCTCCTCAAAACTTTCCGCCCTGCCGACGGTCAGTAGGGGACACCGATGGGCTTGGAAAGGCCGCCATCCGTCGGATGGGACGTTAAACCGTAGCCCAGAGTGCGGGAGAGCCATATCCCGTGTACGTTAAAGAACACGCTGGATGGTCTTGACGGGAGGCTACCATCTGTCTCCCAACAGCTGTTCCAGTGCGTCCCCTCCCCCAACCTTCTCTGAGCCTTCGGGGTCCTTGTGACCTGGCTATTTAGCCCATGGTGTGCAAAATAGTGCCGCTTAGAGGTAAAACAACCCAACCCAACTCCACATATACTACTCCATTCATAAGGTTGGTGGCGACAGTAACCCAGAAATCTCGGAGGCTTTTCGAGGGATCACTCCCGAACCACGGCAGCTAAGAATCCCATCTGTGACACCAAGACGGTCAGAACTAAGTGGGACCATCCCACCAAGTTTGGGACCGATCGCTCAAGTAGCCGCAGAACCACCGGGAAACTGCCAATTTCTGCCACCGACGTGTGACGTCTGCAATGACGTCACACGTGTCCTCCCTCCAGTTCGTCAGCCCTTTCGTCCCGGAATTACGCCTCTTATACGATGATCGTGAGGATGGTGACAGGGAATCACGTGATGATCGTGACAGGGGGTCACGCTAAATTCTAACGATGACGCAGATATGGTAGAACTCTGAAAAATTTGCACCTAGGGATAATCCGGGTCGTAGGTCTCGGGAAAAATTCGAAATTTGAACCCCGATGTATCCTTCAAGGTCAAATGAATTTCACGTAGAGGTCAAAACTTGATCTACAAGTGCTAGAAACGTGAAAATTGCTGTCCGGTGATAGATGTCGGAAACATTATGAAATTTCGGATCTGGAAGATCCTTCGAGTTCAAAGGTCAAATACAGATCTACCTGTGTTAGAGGGCAAAAAATTGGCACCTGGGGATATTTTGAATCGTATATCTCAGTATTATGTATAATTTTGGAATGAAATGGGTCCTTTGAGACCAAAGGTCAAATTTTGATAGTACTCCGCTGTAAAATTGAAAAATTGGTGAATAAGGGCTCTTTCAGAGAGTTGAACTCAGAAATAAGAGGAATTTTCAGATCTGGTGCCGCATTCAAGGTCAAATAGAAGTCAGAATCGGCACTTCTTGACCTCTAATATTTTTATTTGCCAATTCATGCGATAGTTCTGTTCTCCGGAGTGGTCACGTGAATCGTAATTTTCTTTCTCAATCATTTCTTCTTTTTTTTTCTTAATCATATACAATTTACAGTGTAGCAAAATATAATAATAAAAGAATAAATACCCCCTCAAGCAGCTGCTTTCCACAGAGGTCTGACAGGAGCCTGTCAGTTTATATGCCACAGTAGAAGGTCTGAGAGGATGGCAGGACCTCAGCAGAAAAACGACACATACATCTATGCCTTACCCGGGGCTCGAACCCAGGTCCCTTAGATCAATAGCCAAGCGTGCTAACCACTCGGCCACGGGACGGCTGTAAGTGAACACAAAACTCACGTGGGTTGTTTGGGTCACTAAAGCAAATCAAGACTAAAATCAATAAAGACAAAGATCATAAGTACAAAGATCACAATGCAATTTGGGTTAATTCCTGAAATAAATGATTATCACAGCTTATCACAGTTCGAATTAGGATTCGAACCTGTCAACCTTTCATATCATTCTTTATAAGAAAAGTATTGACATATCAGAAAAATTATTTTCTGATATGTACAATACTTTTCTGTTCCACACTAAGTTTTGCGACATATGTATGTGCAGGATCTTCCAAAGATGAGAAAAAAGTTCTTTAATTTTCTTTCAATTTCTTAAAATGTTGTTCTTTTCTTATTTCGAGAGGTAACTGATTGAAGATTTTTTTGTGTGCGATATATGAATAATGTTTATGAGCTACTTTTTTTTAGTCAAAGGAATTCTCTACTTTTGGTCTTTTCTTTCTCTAAAGTTATATAAATCCAACTGGATTTCAAAATTAAAAGTTCTGCTTGAAACGTATCATCACTCTAAAATTAAATAAATATTTATTACGTCGAGTAGTAACGACTGAAATTACTTACAATATCCATGATATTTTTTGTAATTAATTTAAAAATTTTGGTTGGAGACAAACAAGAAGTTTTAAAACCGAGACATAAGTTCCATTCCAACAGATAGAATTTAAAGTGTGCTAATCTCGTGTACAATTTCTCACATACTCGAATTAGGATTCGAACCCGTCAAACCTTTCATATCATTCTTGATATGCTCTAGTTTCTGCAATTCTATTTTCTGCAACAACAACAACAAAAAAACTCTTTGAAAATAGTTGTTCCACACGAATTAAATGAGCTAAAGTTTTCGCTTTGTCGTCTGTCGATATTCAGCCATTTTGTCTTTAGACATAATTAAAATTTCTTTTCAGGTTGTAAGGTTGTTTGGGTTTTGTTTTACCTCTGAGCGGCCTTTGTTGCACACCATGGGCTAAATGGCCAGGTCACATAGACCCTGAAGGCTCAGAAAAGGTTGGGGGGAGGAAACTCACTGGAACAGCTGTTGGGAGACAGATGGTAACCTCCCGTCAAGGCCATCCAGCGTGTTCTTTAACGTGCACAGGGTATGGCTCTCCCGCACACGGGGCCACGGCTTAACGTTCCATCGAACAGACGACGGCCTTTCCAAGCCCATCGGTGTCTCCTATTGACCGTGGTCAGTAGAAGACACCGATGGGCTTGGAGTTTTGCGGAAAGTTTTGCGGGGAAAGGGCGGGGAGTTTTGCGGAGATAAATCTCAACGTGACTCAACTGGGACTCGAATCTGGGAACTACAGATTACGAGCCTGACGGGCTACCAGATTGTAAGGTTTTGAACACCTAGTGCGATTTGAATTTTTTCCAATCTCTCGATTGCACCCTCTACCGATGAAAAATATTCGAAAATGCTAAAGTTTTGAACGAATATTACAATGATTCGATGAACGATGAATTTATGCTAGAAATTTAAAAATTTGGGCTGTAGAGTACATTGGTCAAGAGCAGTGTCTCGCAAACTTTTTTACTCTGCGGCACACTGAATCTAATTTTTTTCCGCGGCACACTGAATCTAATTTTTTTCCGCGGCACACTGAATCTAATTTTTTTTCCCGCGGCACACCTAAAAAAGAATAAAAGCAAACTCTATATTATCGTCATTACATTTGCGCTTTGTTGAAGTCATCAGCCTGGTTTTACTTGAAGATTTGCTCTCGTTTTTTAATTCATATCTCGGTGTTTGTTTTAAATATTTGTCCATTCTATGGCTTGAAATAATCAAAAATTAATACCCAAAATTGGAAAAAGCTTGATAAATACTTACAAGATCCCAGTTGATAAAATCTGAAAGATTTTTATTAAAGCACGTCGATAGCACGTCGATATTAAAGCACCTCGATAGCACGTCGATATTAAAGCACGTCGATAACACAAGTCAAGTCAAAATGAAATCTTTGGAATACTAGTGTCAATTTGAAAATCTCTCGCGGCACACAGTTTGCGAGACACTGGTCAAGAGGTTTACATTTCCGACAATGATTCTCTCTCTTACCACCAGGGTGCGTGGAAAACACAGCTTTTTTGTTTTGTTTTAAAAGCTAAATGATAGATTCGCTTGGTTTTTGCATTGTATAGGTATTAATGATAAACTATTACCAGTTGCATTTTGCCCTATCACCCATTATTTCCATTTCCATTGTTAGAGCGAAAAGTGGGAAATACGAAACTTCAATAGCTTTGGGTTGGGTAGTTTTACCTCTGAGCGGTACTTTTTAGCACACCATGGACTAAATGGCCAGGTCACAAGGACCCCGAAGGCTCAGAGAAGGTTGGGGAAAGGGACCCACTGGAACAGCCATTATTTCCATTTTCATTGTTAGAGCGAAAAGTGGGAAATACGAAACTTCAATAGCTTTGGGTTGGGTAGTTTTACCTCTGAGCGGCACTTTTTAGCACACCATGGACTAAATGGCCAGGTCACAAGGACCCCGAAGGCTCAGAGAAGGTTGGGGGAGGGGACCCACTGGAACAGCTGTTGGGAGACAGATTGTCTACTCCCGTCAAGGCCATCCAGCGTGTTCTTTAACGTGCACAGGGTATGGCTCTCCCACACACGGGGCCACGGCTTAACGTCCCATCCGACGGACAGCGGTCTTTCCAAGTCCATCGATGTCCCCTACTGACCGTGGGCAGGGCGAGGAATTTTGCGGAGATAAATATCAACGCTGACCCAGCTGGGACTCGAACCTGGGAACTACAGATTACGAGCCTGGCGCGCTACCGAGTGAGCCACCCCCGCCCCCAACTTCAATAGCACTCTATAATGGAGAAAAATGTTAACTTTTTATATACTTTTTCGGAGAACTATTTATGGCAGAAATGTGAAATTTTGGTAGTAAAGTGTGATGGTCAAAAGATGTACGTTGGCATCAATGATTTGTCCCCTAACCCCAAAAGGTAGGTGGGTGAGAAAACTGAACTTTTTTTGCTTTAAGAGATGAGTGAAAATTATTTCTCTGCTGAATAGGTAGTGTAAAACATTACTGTTTGCATTTTGTCAAATCACCGATTAGTTCTAGATTCCACTGTTAGAGGGCGCAAAGTCAGAAAATAAGAAACTTCGTTCTCCTTGAGAAAGTGTATCCAATATTCGCCAGAGGTGAGTTGGGTTGTTTTACTTCTGAGCTACACTTTTTGCATACAATGGGTTAAATGACCAAGTCACAAGGACCCAGAGAAGGTTGTGGAAGGGAACTCCCTGTACAGAAGACAGCCTCCCCTTCAAGCCATCCAGTCTGTTCTTTAACATCCACCGGGTATGACTCTCCGCACACAGAGTCCCATCCGAAGCTCAACGTCCCATCCGAAGAACGTCCATCCGAAGCTTGACGTCCCATCCGGAGAACGTCCATCCGAAGCTTAACGTCCCATCCGAAGAACGTCCATCCAAAGCTTAACGTCCCATCCGAATAAAGTCCATCCGAAGCAAGTCCATCCGAAGCTTAACGTCCCATCCGAAGAACGTCCATCCGAAGCTTAACGTCCCATCCGGAGAACGTCCATCCGAAGCTTAACGTCCCATCCGGAGAACGTCCATCCGAAGCTTAACGTCCCATCCGGAGAACGTCCATTTGAAGCTTAACGTCCCATCCGGAGAACTGTGGCCTTTCCAAGCCAATCGGTGTAGCCTACTGGTCGAGGGCATGGAGGGGAATTTTTCGGAGATAAATATCAACAGTGGCCCACGCTTAACTCGAGCCTGGGAACTGCAAATATGAGTCTAGCGCGCTATCGACTAAGCCACCCCCGTCCCTCACCAGAGGTATAACCTATTCTTCTAATCGCCTCTTGTTCCCACTCCCTGAGATATAAGTTGGAGATGGAGGAGGATGAAGAATAATCCTGCAATGAAGCGTTGAGCTCGAATTGAGATTCATATAAATAGAGAACTCTGAAATGAAAACAAAGTTTGCTACAACGATCCCTTGAGCAAATCCAACATAGCAAGCCCCTTTCTCTCTCTGGGTAGAGCAATGCATTGAATATACAGTCTTACTTTAAAGAGGAAAATAATGCAAGAGATATTGAATTCTTGGAAGGATGTTGAACGATATCCTCTGGGGAAATAAGAAGGAGAAGAAGGAGGAAGCTACGTCATCTCCGATAAGAAAGAAAGGTGTTAGGAAGGCAATCTTCGCTAGGAAGAGAAGGGGAGGAGGGGCGAAGAATAGATGAATTGTGATCGTGTAAGCAACGCGTAAAGCTGACAGAAATGAAATTTCCTGTATTTCGTGGACTCGCAAACGCATGGAACAGATAAGGAGGTTAAGTCTGAAAGGAATAGTGATGAAATGAAAGGTTTCTGAAAGGTGGAAATGGGAATTGGAAGATGCGCTGGAGCAAAAAGAATCACTTTAGAGTGGAAAGGTGTGAGAGAGAAAGAGAGAGTTAAGAAAAGGAAAAAAGAGACAGGGATAGAGGGATAGAGAATCTTAGAAGAAGATTTTTGAAATTCGATTGAATAAGTGGGACAAATCACTTTTGAGACAGCTTTTTCTGTTGAACTATTGATATCGAAGGATTGCAGTAGGTAGCAAACGAGGAACTGAATATGACGTTAGTGAGTTCGATTCCAAACTGGATGACAGGTGATGTTTTGTCTGTTTCCTCGCATCTTGTTCTCTATGAGGAGTGAGAGGATCGATCGGTTTCACAGAGCTTTGCCTAAGGAGAGAGTTTCCCCGGAGGGTGGTCCTCTGTCAAGTCTCCCATCAATTGTAGGAGGAGTTCTTATTGTTTTCTTATGGTCAGGGTTTCTTACCTGGTGGGCGGAATTGTTGTCAGCAGTTGGAACAGATGTTGCGAGTGTTCTGCGGAATTGCTGTTAGCGGTTCTGGGAGTTGTTCAGAGTGGTCTGCGGAATTGTTGTGGGGGAGGTGGAAAGCTGTTAAGTGCTCTGCAGAATTGCCGTGAGTGTTTTGGGAAGTTGTTCAAAGTGTTCTAGGGAATTGTTTTGAGCAGTTCGGATAGTTGTTGCGAGTGGGTTGCGAAATTGTGATTGATGTGAGAAGTTGTTGTGAGGGGTGTGTAGAATTGATGTGGGTGGTTTGAAAAGTTGTTCGGAGCTGTATCCGAAATATTTGTGAGTAGTTCGGAGAGTTGTTGCGAGTGGGTTGCGAAATTGCTATCAGAAATTTGGGAAGATATTAAGAGTGGTGTGCGGAATGGTGAAAAGTGATGGAAATTTTTGTGAATGATCTGAAGAATTGTTTCGAGTGGTTTGGGAAATTGTTGCGAGTGGGTTGCGAAATTGCTATCAGAAATTTGGGAAGATATTAAGAGTGGTGTGCGGAATGGTGAAAAGTGATGGAAATTTTTGTGAATGATGTGAAGAATTGTTTCGAGTGGTTTGGGAAATTGCTGCGAGTGGGTTGCGAAATTGCTATCAGAAATTTGGGAAGATATTAAGAGTGGTGTGCGGAATGGTGAAAAGTGATGGAAATTTTTGTGAATGATATGAAGAATTGTTTTGAGTGGTTTGGGAAACTGTTGCGAGTGGTTTGCGGATTTGTTATGGGTGGTTTAATTGTTGTGAGATAATATTTTGAATCCTGTTAGTAAATGAAAATAGTTAACCGGATTCATAATATGTCACCTACAGAACTATTAAAGTTCTTATTAGCGCTTTATTAGTTCTTATAACACGCTTACCATAGTTATTCCAAAATATTGGGGTGACTACTAGTAAAGATAAAAAAATATACAGGGTTTCACCTGATGGGTTGCTTAGGAATACAATGGATTTTTACATCAGTTAAGATTGGGTTGGGTTGTTTTACCTCTGACCGGTACTTTTTTGCACACCATGGGCTAAATGGCCAGGTCATATGGACCCCGAAGGCTCAGAGAAGGTTGGATGAGGGGACCCACTGGAACAGCTGTTGGGAGACAGATGGTAACCTCCCGTCAAGGCCATCCAGCGTGTTCTTTAACATGCACAGGGTATGGCTCTCCCACAAACGGGGCCACGGCTTAACGTCCCATCCGACGGACGGCGGCCTTTCCAAGCCCATCGGTGTCCCCTACTGACCGTGGGCAGGGCGGGGAATTTTGCGGAGATAAATGTCAACGCTGACCCAGCTGGGACTCGAACCTGGGAACTACAGATTACGAGCCTCGCGCGCTACCGACTGAGCCACCCCCGCCCCCCATCAGTTAAGAGTAAATGGTGTTAGGAACATCAGTCTTTATAGGGAGGCCGTAATTGAATCTGACCATTACCTTATTTTTAAAATTGTCTTATAACTGTTGATAAAGAACTGTTGTGCTAAAGTTCAGAGAATTATCTTTAAACAGTGATGTTCTGAAAGACCAAAAAGAATCAAAGCATGCTATGAGAGGTTACATTGTCATCGTGATAATCATGGTTTACTTATTACTGAATTTAGGAAGAATGGGACCATTTTAAACAGGTTTTTCATGAAATTAACAGTACTTGAGTGATAAGGCTATGGAATTTATTTCTGAAACAAGGGTTGGTTGTTTTACCTCTGAGCAGCATTTTGTTTGCGCACAATGGGCTAAATGGCCAGGTCAGAAGGACCCCGAAGTTCTTAGAGAAGGTAGCGGGTAGGGAGCCCACTGGACAACTGTTAGGAGACAGATGTTAGCCCCCGTACTCAAGGCCATGTTCTTCGACGTGCAGAGGGTATGTCTCTCACGCCTACGGGCCACGTCTAAATGTCCCATCCGACGGACGGTGGTCTTTCTTTGCTCATCTGTGTCCCCTGCTGACAGAGGGTAGGACAGGAAGATATGAGGATATAAATCTCAATGCTGGTTCAGCTTGGACTCGAACCTGGGAACTGCAGAATACTCGTCTGACGTGTTAACAACCTACTGAGCTAAAACAAGGAATTTCAGGAATAATCTGGATCAACATCCTACTAGTCCTAACAGAAAGCATTACAAAGAATTTAATAAATTTCAGAGCTCTGCCATTGCTGCATAATAGTTAGAATTAGTGTGATTCCCTGTCAGAGGCCCCGTGTGCGGGAGAGCCATACCCTGTGCACGTTAAAGAACACGTTGGACGGCCTTGACGGGAGGCTACCATCAGTTTCCCAACAGCTGTTCCAGTGGGTCCCCTCCCCCAACCTTCTCTGAGCCTTCGGGGTCCTTGTGACCTGGCCATTTAGCCCATGGTGTGCAAAAAAGTGCCGCTCAGAGGTAAAACAACCCAACCCTGTCAGAGGTCAATCATTCACAATCATCTATATATATATATATACCGGGTGATCCAAAAGTAATAGAAAAAGTAAAAATGCAATAATTCGAAAAGTATAGACGGTAGCACGATGCGGTTTTCATAGAAATGCACAGAAAGACATGGGATTTTTTTTAATAACGAAAATTTTTATTGCCAGAATAGTTATATTTGTTTCCGACAGGTGGCGCTGTAGCGGTGTACAGAGGTCGGCCGACGTCATTGGCCATGTTGAAGGAAGCTATTCGCCATCGTGTGACAGGAATTACAGCTGAAACCCTCTTCAATGCTGTGCAGAGTGTCGTGCCAGTCTGATGGCCATTCTCATGAATGAGGGCCGTCACAATGAACATTTTTAATCCTAGCTGTGTTGCGAATTGTGCTGCGCCACTGTACAAACTACTGATACAACTGAAGCGCCACCTGTCGTTGGCAAATGTAACTATTCTGGCAATAAAATTTTTTTTGTTATTAAAAAAAGAAAAATCCCATGTTCTGTGAAAACCGCATCGCGCTACTGTCTATACTTTTCGAATTATTGCATTTTTACTTTTTCTGTTACTTTTGGATCACCCGGTATATCAGAGAGGCTAGAAGTTATGAGTGAGTGATTGATTGATAGGGGATGACGTTAATTCTAACTTTCATGCAGACATGATAGAGCTCTGAAAATCTGCATCTAGGGGTTATCTGGGTCGTAGATGTTGGGGAAAACTCGAAATTTGATCTCCGACGTGTCATTCAACGTCAAATTGAGGTCACGTAGAGGACACACCTTAATCAATGACTTATAGAAAGGTGAAAATTGATGTCTGTGGGTTGGGTTGTTTTACCTCTGAGCGGCACTTTTTTGCACACCATGGGCTAAATGGCCAGGTCACATGGACCCCGAAGGCTCAGAGAAGGTTGGGGGAGGGGACCCACTGGAACAGCTGTTGGGAGACAGATGGTAGCCTCCCGTCAAGGCCATCCAGCGTGTTCTTTAACGTGCACAGGGTATGGCTCTCCCACACACGGGGCCAGGGCTTAACGTCCCATCCGACGGACGGCGGCCTTTCCAAGTCCATCGGTGTCCCCTACTGACCGTGGGCAGGGCGGGGAATTTTGCAGAGATAAATCTCAACGCTGACCCAGCTGGGACTCGAACCTGGGAACTACAGATTACGAGCCTGGCGCTCTACCGACTGAGCCACCCTCGCCCAAATCAGAGGGCAAAATCGAAGAAATCATCCCCAAACTTGAAAGCAACAAGCAACACTGATTATCATTTTCACTGATAGCAATTTTCTTTTTCATTCTTAATGTTATTTGCGGCTTCTTTCGGTTGTTTAATTAGAAGAACAACTTCTAAGCATCATTATTACGATGCAAGATTAGAGTTTTTTTTGGCAAATTTAGTACAGCCGTAATATCACAAAATTTGGACAGATCTCAGGCCTAAAAGAGAGCTCGTAGGCTAATATCATCCATCACCATCAGTTGCTAGCTTGGTCATCTATCTGCCTAATCATATGCCTATTTGAATTCATTTTTTCCACACACACACACCTAAAAAAATACTAAAAAACTGCAAAAATTTCAAGTGAAGGTTGGATTGTTTTACTTCTGAGCGGCACTTTTTTGCACACCATGGGCAGGTCTCTAGGACCCCAAAGACTCAGAGAAGGTTGGGGGAGGAGACCCACTGGAACAGCTGTTGGTAGACAGATGGTAGCCTCCCGTCATGGTCATCCAGCGTGTTCTTTAAGGTGCGCAGAGTATAGCTCTCCCGCACATGGGTCCACGGTTTAACGTCCCATCCGACGGACGGCGCCCTTTCCAAGCCCATCGGTATTCCCTACTGACCGTGATCAGGGCGAAGAGTTTTGCGGAGATAAATCTTAACGACTGATTCGTGAACTTTCCCTTAGAAAAATTGAAAGCGCCAAGAGCGCTTGTAAGGAAAGTTTATTGATAAAGTGTATTAAATAAATATATTTTTTATGTGGAAATGATTTTTGTTTAAAAGTATATTTATGTGTGCCGTTATTGTGTTTGCTCTGAAAGGCAGCCACCGGCAAACTGCAGGAGATGAAGTTGGCCACTAACGCCCTTCCCTTCAAATCTTATTGCGGCATCAGGCGCAATCTGGAGTAAACACTGGACCATGATGAAGACACAACGCAGCTATATCATATGTCCTATGTTTTGGTCAGTTCGTCCCTAAAGTTGTGCCGCATCCAAAATACACAGGGGGTGGTTACAACACTACCAGTATATCGAGATTTGACTATTGACTTGAAAGGGCCCCTCCAGACCCAAATTTCTGAAATCTACAACCTGAAACACCCACAGACAGGGGCGGGGGTGGCTCAGTCGGTAGCACGCCAGGCTCGTAATCTGTAGTTCCCAGGTTCGAGTTCCAGCTGGGTCAGCGTTGAGATTTATCTCCGCAAAATTCCCCGCCCTGCCCACGGTCAGTAGGGGACACCGATGGGCTTGGAAAGGCCGCCGTCCGTCGGATGGGACGTTAAGCCGTGGCCCCGTGTGCAGGAGAGCCACACCCTGTGCACGTTAAAGAACACGCTGGATGGCCTTGACGGGAGGCTACCATCTGTCTCCCAACAGCTGTTCCAGTGGGTTCCCTCCCCCAACCTTCTCTGAGCCTTCGGGGTCCATGTGACCCGGCCATTTAGCCCATGGTGTGTAAAAACGTGCCGCTCAGAGGTAAAACAACCCAACCCAGCCCTCTGATTTGATATGCCATCGATTTGATTCACCATTTATGACATACCATCTCGCACATTTCCAGTCGCGCGTGCGAATAAAAAAAAAACGAAACGCTCTCCTCAGCATAAAACCGAATGTTTATTGCCTTCGGCCCTCTTCGAAACATTCAGATAGGAAGTCAAGTGACACACTGTAGACTATTTGGCAGAGCACAGGAAGAGGGAGCGGATTCAAAAAATATGCCTGATGCTTGACGATTTATCACCGAAGGAAGGGAGAGAGAGAAGAAACAGGGCAAATAGAGAAATAGAGCGAAGGCGAGTAACAGAAAGTGGTAGCAGAGACGGTGGTAAAGGATTATTCGTCTCCGAGGATAGGCAGAAAGATATAGAGAGAGGAAGAGCGTTGCAGAGAATGCTGGCGAAGAGAGAAAGACTATAAGTCACTTCCTGACACCTGCTGGGATGATGTATCCCTCCGCCATTGACTACCAGATGAGGCTTACATCTGCCAAAGCCGAAGTGTCGAGCCCGACATTAAGACTAATGGCCAGCCACCTCTCTTGGGTTCCATTTCGTCTTGGCCTTGAGGAAAACACGCGCATTGATTTTTCATGAGGATTAGGCAGATTTACCACTTGCCAGAAACGTCGCTTCGTCTTCTTAGTGTGTATCACAGTCCACACAAGGAGGAAGGGGAAAAGGAGATTGGAACCCTCCTCCACCTTCTTCTTCTTTTGCCCCTGAGAAATCTAAAGGGATCGACTTTTCCATACTTTACTGGGTGATTCAAAGTCGTTCAGAGGAACCTCTCCGTGAGAATACAGCGGAAGAGCGGCAGATCTTCCATTGGTCGCTTGTCTGTTCTTTGTGAATGTATCGGAGGTGGAGAATTTTCTGGATTGGATTGGATTGTTTTACCTCTGAGCGGTACTTTTTTGCACACCATGGGCTAAATGGCCAGGCCACAAGGACCCCGAAGGCTCAGAGAAGGTTGGGGGAGGGGACCCACTGGAACAGCTGTTGGGAGACAGATGGTGGCCTCCCGTCAAGGACATCCAGCGTGTTCTTTAACGTGCACAGGGTATGGCTCTCCCGCACACGGTCCCACGGCTTAATGTCCCATTCGACGGATGGCGGCCTTTCCAAGCCCATCGGTGTCCCCTTCTGACCGTGGGCAGGGCGGGGAAATTTTCGGAGATAAATCTCAACGCTGACCCAGCTGGGACTTGAACCTGGGAACTACAGATTACGAGCCTGGCGGGCTACCGACTGAGCCACCCCCGCCCCCAGAGAGAGAATTTCTGTGTTTCGAGACAAGAAATAAATGAAAATATTTCGCCAAATGCATTTTATGTCGACAGGTTCAACGATGGGCTTGGAAAGGCAGCCGTCTGTTGGATGGGAGGTAAACTGTGTGCGGGAGAGCCATTAAAGAATAGGCTGGTGTTGTACCATCTGTCTTCTTCCACCAACCTATTCTTAGCTATCGGGGTCCTTGTGATTTGGCTATTTGGACCATTATGTGCAGAGAAGTGCTGCTCAGAGGTAAAACAACCCAACCCAACGAATCCGGTAGTTAGAGATAATATTCGTCTGGAAATGTTTGAGAAATTGTAATTTGCCTCTTCTTTAATGACAAATGGGAAAACGAAATATTTAAGTGATGATCACATAGAAGCGATTGTCGCTTAAATTAGTAGTGCCTAACTTCTGAGAGTAGCACACCAATCTTCAGTTTCTAGATTCGAGGCCTAACTGTGATTGTACTGAGATTTATCTCCGCTAATTTCAACTCTGCCTTGGTTAGACAGAGGATACCTAAGGGCTTTAAAGGATGATTTCTGCAGAATGGAACTTTAAGTCGAGGCGCCTTGAATAGGTTTTTTATCTATGAGAGGCAGTTTTTTGACATAAAAGGCTAAATGGCAAGGTCACAAGGACCCCAAGGGCTCAGGTAAGGTTGGAGGAAGGGGACCCACTATTGAGCTGTTAGGAGACAGTTGGTAGCCTCCTGTCTGGGGAATTGCAGGGTGTTCTTCAATGTGCATGAAGAATGGCTCTCCCTTACACGAAGCCACGGCTTAACGTCTCACCTACCGTCATTTTACGAAATCCATCTGTGTCCACTTTATGACCGAAGATGGGGATGACCGAGGGTATGGCGGCGAGTTTTGTGGAGATATACCTCAACGCTGTTCGAACTGGAATCTGGAAAATGCAGATTGGATTGTTTTCCCTCTGAGCGGCACTTTTTTGCACACCATGGGCTAAATGGTCAGGTCACATGGACCCCGAAGGCTCAGAGAAGGTTGTGGGAGGGGACCCACTGGAACAGCTGTTGGGAGACAGATGATCCGCTGATCGTGAACCTTCGTTCACGATCTGCGGTGTGTTCAGTGTTCAACACAGCGTGGACATGCAAAAAAAGACACACACACACACATTCTGATTCAAATATTGATTGGAAGTCGTCATCTGCCTTCTTAAGAGGTGAGGATTCTTCTTCTCAGGCTCTGAGAACAGCACGACAACGAATCGTCGTCAAGAAAGAGAGAGAAAAAAAAGGAGAAGCAGAACTCGGAATTGAAAACCATTAGGAGAAGAAGTCGAGAAGTTTGAGCTGGAATTGCTCGCATCAAAAGGCACAACAAAATCGATGAAGTGCGAAGAAGAAGAAGTCCCTTTTGCAGCTATCGTTTCATGGCTCGAAAGCGATAGCCACCCCTGGGGAAAGAATTTTCCCAGCCTGGCACAAGCAGCAAAAGTTAATTCGTTAACAGAGAGAGACGATGTGACTTGCGCAGAGGAAAAAGATTTGAAAATTCGCATTTCTTTTCTCAGCGAGAAGTGATGAAGAAAGGAATTTGGAGAGCTGGTGCTGAGGGTAGGTGCAAGTGATAAAAAAAAAAAAGGGAGAAACAGATGAGTTTAAATGAGAAGAAACACGTTTTTCACAGTTGTTTTCCATTTCAGAATCGGTAAAAAATTTACCGAGAGTTACAGTCGCTCAAAAAAATATCCCAACGCTATGGTTGATTACAGAATTCAGGAAAAATACCTGGCAACGACTTTTTTTAGAAATTAGTGATCTGGCAACCTTCGTGTCACGTGAGGCCTTCGTGTCTTCGTGCCACGTCTGGCAACCTTCGTGTCACGTGACACGAAGGTTGCCAGATCACTAATTTCTAAAATAAGTCGTTGCCAGATATTTTTTCTGAATTCTGCAATCAACCATAGTGTTCGGATATTTTTTTGAGCAACTGTAAACACGAAGGTTGCCAGATCACTAATTTCTAAAAAAAATCGTGGCCAGATATTTTTTCTGAATTCTGCAATCAACCATAGTGTTCGGATATTTTTTTGAACGACTGTAGTCGTTCATTGATTTTTGAAGGAAGCGCCGAGGTCACATGTTTTTATGCCTACAATGTAGAGTAGTTTCCCAACCTGAAGAAAATTCTACAAGGGGGTTCGTTTCACAGAATTATACAGAGAGCACAAGTTAAAAACGCAACAGAGAGAGCGGAGCTGTTTTAATAAAAACAAAAACAACAACGAGTAATCTTGCAACCAATCCTGAATCTATAAAACAGTCGACGGGGGTGGGGATGGGGGAAGAAACACAGTCGAGCCGAAAAGTGTAAAAGAGGAGGGGAAGTAAGAAAGGTGATTTAAAATGCAGCATAGCATTTCCAATCTAGTATCCAATCGATCATTTCCATTCTAAAGGGAGGGGGCATCCCCCCTGGATTTAACCCTGCTGGTAACTGCGAACACAACAACAGTTTTCTTGTAGGACTTCTTTGGCGAGTCAGGTGGACAGGTAGTGTGAGGTTTTAATAGCAATGGTGACAATAAAGTTGTGATGAAGAAAAAAAATTTTGTTCCACTCACTAGAACGTACTGAACTCGCAAGCTCCATAGACACAACTCAGAATCGCTTGGGTTGGATTGTTTTACCTCTGAGCGACACTTTTTTTGCCCACAATGTGCCAAAAGACCAGGTTACAAGGACCCCGAGGGCTCAGGAAGGTTCGGGGAGGGTATCCACTGGACAGCTGTTAGGAGATAGATAGTAGCCTCTCATTAAAGCCATCCAGCGTGTTCTTTGCTGTGCGAAGGGTAAATCTTTATTGCACACGGTGCCACGTCATAATGTATCATACGACGGACGGACGCCTTTTCAAGCCCAGTGTCCCTCTTCTGATCCCGCGGATTATGAAACGTCCTCTAATCCAAGAGTATACTTCGTGCACAAGTTTTCACCCCAAACCTATGGCTTCTCTCATCTTCAACCCATACAACAATAGAGTGGGATTGGCCCAGTCGTTAGCACACCAAGTCCGTATTCTGCATTTCCCAGATTCGAATTCCAACTGTGCCAGTATTACAATTTACTCTCCTTTAACCCCACCCAGCCCTTGATGAGAAAAGATACATCTATGGAAAGGACGCCGTCCGTCGGATGGGACATTAAGCCGTGTGCCCATGTGCAGGAGAGTTGTACCTTAGGTACATTAAAGAACAAGCTGGATGACCTTGACGGGAGACTACCATTTGTATCCGAATAGCTGTCCAGTGGGTTGTATTCTAGCAAATAACGCTGAGCTTTTGAGAGGTTCTTGTGACCTTGCTATTTATTCGATTGTCTGCACAAAAGGGCCATCCAGAAATGAAAGAATCCAATTCAATATTCCACTCAGTGCAGGATTGTGATCATTAGCATATTTCAGCTGTGTATTGCAATTATTTGCGAATCCACAAGGCGTGGTTTCATTTGCACTGCCTATCTCTTTCTCTTCGTGTGATTTGTACTGCCTATATCTTTCTCTTCGTGTGATTTCCACTGCCTATCTCTTTCTCTTTGTGTGATTTGCACTGCCTATCTCTCTCTTCGTGTGATTTGCACTGCCTATCTCTTTCTCTTCGTATGATTTGCACTGCCTATCTCTTTCTCTTCGTGTGATTTGCACTGCCTATCTCTTTCTCCTCGTGTGATTTGCACTGCCTCTCTCTTTCTCTTCGTGTGATTTGCACTGCCCATCTCTTTCTCCTCGTGTGATTTGCACTGCCTATCTCTTTCTCTTCGTGTGATTTGCACTGCCTATCCCTTTCTCCTCGTGATGAAATAATAAAATATATGAAAAATAAAGCCTTCTTTGACTATAGTTTTATACTTAGTGTTTTAAAACTACAGAAACTAAAGAAATAGGCCTCGAGCAGTATGCGAACGAAACACCTGCTCAGCGTTACCTAACACGGAGCGGAATTATAAAAACAGTTGTTATGATCTTTATACTACACGATACAAGAAACAAGCTAGTTGTTATCCGAGCTTGTGCTGTTGATAAATGCTAAACATTGAGAAATTTTAAATTTTAAGAAGCATTTCAGCTTGCGCAGAGTACATGCTTCTCTTTAGCATTGTTATTTTTTGCGTTGAGAGTTGTCGTTTTGATTTATTGTTGAACAAACAAAAGTGCAATTTTTTCATTCAGCAGTGGCGTCCTTTTGTAGCAATAAGAATCATTGTTATTCTCTGATAATTGTTGTTATAAATGATTGTTGCACACACTTGAGTCATTGGTGTAAACTGCTATTTCTTAAACTGATCTATTGGAGAATTCGGTTGTTTTACCTCTGAGTGGCCTTGTTTTTTGCATACAGTGGGCTAAATGGCCAGGCACAAGGACCACAAGGTCTCGGAGAAGGTTGGGGGAAGGGGACCAACGGAAAAGCTGTTACGAGACAGATGGAAGCTTCCTTGTCAAGACCATCAGAGCGTGTTCTTTAAGGTCTACAGGAAATGTCTCTTCTGTATACAAAGCCACGGCTTAACCTCCTATAAGAGGGACGGGGGCCTTTCCAAACCCATCTGTGACCCCTTTCTGATCGAGGAGAGTTGCAAGTGCAACTGTAAAAATTGACTTCAAGGATTTGTCGCGGCAGTGGAGTGGTGACCTGAACTTTATTTTTTGAATATTAACGATCTCTATCAATTACATTCACCTGTGGTTACAATTGCATAGCCACAGTTTCGCGAACTATTACACCTGTCGTTATAGTTGCTTAAATGCAATTTCGTGAACTGTTACAGTTGTATAAACGCAGTTTCGCGAATTCTTACACCCGTTGGGTTGGGTTGTTTTACCTCTGAGCGGCATTTTTTTTGCACACCATGGGCTAAATGGCCAGGTCACATGGGTTGGGTTGTTGGGTTGTTTTACCTCTGAGCGACACTTTTTTGCACACCATGGGCTAAATGGCCAGGTCACATGGACCCCGAAGGCTCAGAGAAGGTTGGGGGAGGGGACCCACTGGAACAGCTGTTGGGAGACAGATGGTAGCCTCCCGTCAAGGCCATCCAGCGTGTTCTTTAACGTGCACAGGGTATGGCTCTCCCGCACACGGGGCCACGGCTTAACGTCCCATCCGACGGACGGCGGCCTTTCCAAGCCCAACAGGTCACATGGACCCCGAAGGCTCAGAGAAGGTTGGGTGAGGGGACCCACTGGAACAGCTGTTGGGAGACAGATGGTAGCCTCCCGTCAAGGCCATCCAGCGTGTTCTTTAACGTGCACAGGGTATGGCTCTCCCGCACACGGGGCCACGGCTTAACGTCCCATCCGACGGACGGCGGCCTTTCCAAGCCCATCGGTGTCCCCTACTGACCGTGGGCAGGGCGGGGAATTTTGCGGAGATAAATCTCAACGCTGACCCAGCTGGGACTCGAACCTGGGAACTACAGATTACGAGCCCGGCGCGCTACCGACTGAGCCATCCCCGCCCCTCTTACACCCGTGCTTCGGTGTGAGTTAGAGGTGATGTGCTTTCTATATACAATGGTTTCCATAAATTAAGGAAAATCCCTAGGTTAAGTCAATGGGAAGCTAACGTCAAAGCTCTAACTTCTAAAATAAGTGTTTTTGTTATGTAAAACATGATTGCAGATAGACATCTCAATCAAATAAATCAATGTTTCGATTTTCAACAATATTCGTTCAGTATTTAATGAGTTATGGAAGTTTGAATATTTAACAACGCAATGCCATTCTTAAGAAACTTATAAAAAACTCAAGAATAGTGGAAGAAATCTTTACACAAAGTTCTAAAATAAAACTTATTTTATTAAACACTTTGATCCAATACCTATTACTAAGTTTTAATTAACTTCTGAAGTCAATTTTTGTGGCTGGCATTGTTATCGCTAAATGTTCAAACTTCCATAACTCATTAAATACTGGACGAATATTGTTGAAAATAAGAGATATTGATTTATTTGATTGAGATCTTTATCTGCAATCACATTTTTCAAATAAAAAAAACTTATAAGTTATAGAGCTTTGACGTTAACTTCCCATTGACTTAACATAGGGATTTTCCTTAATTTATGGAAACCAGTATAATATAACAAACGTCCACTGCTCTACATAGAGGACAACACGAACATTTCTATATACAGCTGCATAAACATACACTATGGGAAGGTGCTCTACTTTGTAGGTTTTATCTGTGCATTGGTTTCTTTTATTCTTTTTTTTATTCTTTTCATCTGTTTCATTTAGCTATTTCTTTGTCTCCCAAGTATGGAAAAATAAATAATCCCTGCCATACAGGGGGGGGGGGCATGTGTGTTTGTCATTTATATCGCCTAAATCCTTGTTCTCTCTGTAAGAAAGGGACGCGGGTGGCTCAGTCGGTAGCGCGCCAGGCTCGCAATCTGTAGTTCCCAGGTTCGAGTCCCAGCTGGGTCAGCGTTGAGATTTATCTCCGCAAAATTTCCCGCCCTGCCCACGGTCAGTAGGGGACACCGATGGGTTTGACACCGTCCGTCGGATGGGATGTTAAGCCGTGGCCCCGTGTGATGAGAGCCATACCCTGTGCACGTTAAAGAACACGCCAGATGGCCTTGACGGGAGGCTACCATCTGTCTCCCAACAGCTGTTCCAATGGGTCCCCTCCCCCAACCTTCTCTGAGCCTTCGGGGTCCATGTGACCTGGCCATTTAGCCCATGGTGTGCAAAAAAGTGCCGCTCAGAGGTAAAACAACTCAACCATGTAAGAAAGAGGAACACCAATGGGCTTGGGAAGTTCGCCTTCCATCGGATGGGACCTAAAGCCGTAGACGCGTATGCGTGAGAGGAGCCATACCCTGTACACGTAAACAACCCAACCATGTAAGAAAGAGGAACACCAATGGGCTTGGGAAGTTCGCCTTCCATCGGATGGGACCTAAAGCCGTAGACGCGTATGCGTGAGAGGAGCCATACCCTGTACACGTTAAAAAACACACTGAAGCTATAATCTGTCTCCTAACAGCTGTCCAGTGGGTCCCCTTTCCCAACTTTCTTTGATCTCTTGTGATTGGGGCGGGGGTTCTCAGTCGGTAGCGCGCCAGGCTCGCAATCTGCAGTACCCAGGTTCGAGTCCCAGTTGGCCAACGTTCAGATTTATCTCCGCAAAATCCCCGCCCTATTAGCAGTCAGTAGGGGACAACGATGGTATTGGAAAGACCGTAGTCCGTCGGATGGGACGTTAAGCTCTGGTCCCGTGTGATGGAAAGACTCACACCCTGTGCACGTTAAAGAACACACTGGATGGCCTTGACGGGAGGCTGCCATCTGTCTACACAACTGCTGTTCCAGTGGGACTCTCCTCCCAACCTTCTCTCAGCCTTCGGGGTCCTTGTGACCAGGTCATTTTGCTCATTGTATGCAGAACAAAGTGCGCTCAGAGGCAAAACAACCCAACTTATAATCTTCTATTGAGTCAACGACGAACCATTAATTGTTTGGTCGAGTTTCAAACCTTACAGCAACTTAACTATCATTTCCGAGGCCGAAATCCTACTCAGTCTGATGCTCAGTTTAATCCTGAATTTGCTATTTTCAGTTCTTTGAGATTTTCGCTTCTTCCGACATCTGAGTCCAGGTGCAGAGAATTTATTCCTTTGGTTTCCCGTATTTCCTGTTCCCTTTCTCCGTTATCAGCACTTTTACCAACCGCAACCGCATCCATATGGAAATAGGTTCTGTACTGAGTCGACATGGTCCTATTGCTCGGCCAAAAGCATTTCTTTGCATTCAATAGCGAGGAGGAAAAATACGATTCTTCTACGGAGAATCGGCCTTGAAACTGCATTTTCAGCATTCTTTGAGCTCTGATAGAGTAATGTTAGTGACAGTCAGATAAATGCCATTGCCTTAGCTCAACTGGTAGACCAATTAACACATAATTCCCTTTCCAAATTCCATCGCTTTATTCTGAATTCATCTGAGTTGGGTTGTTATACATCTGAGCGGCACTTCTGTGCACAAAACGTTATAAATGGCAAGGTTACACAGACCCCAAGCAGGCGAAAAGAGACCGACATTCAGTGGAGAGCTGTTAGCTGAAAACTTCCCGTCAAGGCCATCTAGCGTATTCTTGAACATACAAAAGGTATGGGTCTTCTTCTCACTGGTCCACGCTTTAATTTTCCATCCGAAGGACGGGGACGTTTGAAGCCCATCGGTATCTCTTTTCTCACCGAGAGCAGTGGGGTGAGGAAGAAGGGGGTAGCGGAGATAATTCTCAATGCAGACAAAATTGGTACTTGAACTGGGAACTTCAGATTACGAGTCTAGTGCGCTACCAACTGAGCCAACTGCGGTCCTCTGCGCAGTTTGTAGTTCCCAATTTCGAATCCCAGTAGTGCCAGTGTCGAGATTTATCTTTGTTAACCCCCCCCCCCTTTCCCTCGTGAGAAAGGGGACACCGATGAGTTTGGAAAGACCGCTCTCCGTCGCGTGTTATGCTAAGCCATGAACGACGTGCAAGAGAGCTCTGCACTATGCACGTTAAAGAACATCCTGGTTGGTCTAGACGGAGGGTACCATTTGTTTCCTAACACCTATCCAATAAGTTCCCTTCCCCTAGTGGGGGGAGGGCTCAGTCGGTAGCGCGCCAGGCTCATAATCTGCAGTCCTAAGACAAGTACTTCCTAAGTTCGAGTACCGCCTAGGCCAGCGTTGAGTTTTATCTCTGCAAAACTCCCCGCCCATCAATGGGTTTGGAAAGGGTTGGGTTGTTTTACCTCTGAGGAGCACTTTTTTGCACACCATGGGCTAAATGGCCAGGTCACATGGACCCCGAAGGCTCAGAGAAGGTTGGGGGAGGGGACCCACTGGAACAGCTGTTGGGAGACAGATGGTAGCCTCCCGTCAAGGCCATCCAGCGTGTTCTTTAACGTGCACAGGGTATGGCTCTCCCGCACACGGGGCCACGGCTTATCGTCCCATCCGACGGACGGCGGCCTTTCCAAGCCCATCGGTGTCCCCTACTGACCGTGGGCAGGGCGGGGAATTTTGCGGAAATAAATCTCAACGCTGACCCAGCTGGGACTCGAACCTGGGAACTACAGATTACGAGCTTGGCGCGCTACCGACTGAGCCACCCCCGCCCCAGGTTTGGAAAGGCCTCTGTCCGTCGTCCGTTTGGGAGAGGGTCATTTTAGCACGTTAAAGAACATGTTGGATGGCCTTGTCGTAAAGCTACCATCTGTCTCTCGACAGCTGTCCTTCCCGCAACCTTCTCTGAGCTGTCGGGGTCCTTGTGTCCTGTCCATTTAGCCCATTGTATGCAAAAAAAGTGCCGTTCAGGAAAAAAACAATCCACTCCAATCCTTCCTCCCAATCTTCTCTGAGCTCTTGGAGTCCTTATGATCTTATCAATCTGATCCATGCTTTAGTGTTCTATCCTACGGACGACGCTTTTTGAAACTCAGTTGTGTCTCCTTCAGCGGAGAAAAATCTTAATGTTGGCACAATTGGTACTGGAAGTGTGAACTGCAAATTACGAATCTGGTGCGCTACGGAGCGAGTCGCCGCCCCATTTGAAAAGGATTTTCCGTTGGGGAAAATCCTTTCAAATCTTTTTTCTTTTTTTCCGTGAAAAGGATTTTCTGACGGGTGGTGTACAGACGCTCAAAAAAGTATCCGAACACTATGGTTGATTACAGAATTCAGAGAAAATATCTGGCAACGATTTATTTAGAAATTAGCGATCTGGCAACCTTCGTTGTCACGTGACACGAAGGTTGCCAGATCACTAATTTCTAAGCAAATCGTTGCCAGATATTTTCTCTGAATTCTGTAATCAACCATAGTGTTCGGATACTTTTTTGAGCGACTGTAGGTGGTCATATTATTTTGATACTAGATCGTATGGGCTCACTCACGGAAATATTGAGCGTGTGCAGTTACCGTTCACAGCAAACTGGAGCGTGTGCAGTACACGCTCCAGTTTGCTGTGAACGGTAACTGGAGCGTGTACAGTTGCTGTACACGCTCCAGATATATTTCCTGAATTCTGTAATCACGTGACACGAAGGTTGCCAAATCACTAATTTCTTAAAAAAATCGTTGCCAGATATTTTCTCTGAATTCTGTAATCAACCATAGTGTTCGTATACTTTTTTAAGCGACTGTACGTGTCTTGCGAAGGTATTTTTCCCTGTTAAATTTCACCTCATTTGTCGTCAGTTCACCGTCTTCCGTTTTGTTCTTTGAATGTGTCCCTTCTGTCAAATTTTCGATGACGGCCATTTGCCAGATAACACTGCCTTCTGTTACCCAAGGGATTAAAGACATTGTTAATGGATCGAAAGGGGAGAAAATGGCAGCGGTCTTATCAGTAACGACGACCCGCTCGAGCTAGGGTAAACCGCATGCAATAATCCAATTCTTTCGCAGAGGCTCAGTGCTGGGGAACTTAGCAACAAGAGGATCACGTCACCTTCATTGAGTCTCAGATAATTGATATTGCCGTCCACTGCCAAAGCTCATTTTGTGTTTTGACATGAAAATTAAAGAGTTCCTTCTATTGTCGCTGTGACGATGTATATCGCCTAGACAAAAAAAAAAGCAAAACAGTATCATTAATGACAAAAGTAACCCGAATTTGTATCTTCGGAGTTTTTATGATAACTTTTTTATTAGAAAAGAAGATGACTTCTTTTTTATTAGAAATATTTTTTATTAGATTTATTGGAATAATTCTTTTTTATTAGAAAAGAAGACTTTTTTTTATTAGAAAAGAAGATTTAATTTAAAAAGTCAAAATCTACTTTATCTTTGTCCTGGGTTGTTTCATTGAATTGTTTTACCTCTGAGCGGCACTTTTGTTTTGCACACAATAGGCTAAGTGGCCAGGTCACAAGGACCCCGATGGTCCAACCTTCGTGTCACGTGACAAGAAGGTTGCCAGATCACTAATTTCTAAAAATATCGTTGCTAGACATTTTTTCTGAATTCTCTAATCAACCATAGTGGTCGGATACTTTTTTGAGCGACTGTATAATCATATTATAATAATAATAATAAGAAAATGAATCTTTATTTTCTCATAATAATTTGTTACAGAACGATTTACAGTTGTTCCACAAATCTACATGGCTTGTCTGCAGGAAACATAAAAGTTACGATATTTACTTAGATTAAATAATTTGATGGCAAAAAAATAAACAAATAAAAGTAAAATTTAACAAAAAGATAGTAATATCATTTGGTTACATAGTTCACAAAGCCAGAAAGCAAATAAATATATATGATATTAAACACATGTATCTATAGGCTCCTGTCAGACTTCTGTGGCAAGCAGCTGCTTGAGGGGGTATTTATTTTTATTTATTTATCTATAGGCAGAAATGAAACTATTAATTGACGAACTAAATAAATTGGACTTTTCGAGAGCGATTTAAAATCAACACTATTATGTAATGTCTTCCAAAAAAACAGCTTCAAATTTCTCTTCAAAATTGAAAATTCGCAGATGTATAGTAAATCTCTACGTAACGAATTTACACGAAAGGTATATTCACTTACAGATTTTTTCATAATTATTTTTGATATTTGGTAATTTAAAAAAAAGTTACCTTTTTTAATCAGATTTCTTTCTCATGGTTTAGTTTAGTCTTAAAAATATCGTCGAAGAAAGTTTTCAATGCAATATTATATTTATATAAATTTAAATAAGATCAGAAATTTAAAGATTTAAATCTCTCCCGTTTTGTCAATAAATGAGCATTTTCATTGTCACCAATTATAATTTTTGTTATTCCTGATTGCATTTTTTCAATTATATTTATATTTGTTATACTTGTAGTGCCGTGTATAGTGATTCCAAAGTTTATTATAGATTCACAAATTGCTTTTTAAAATAATAAACATATAACTCATTAAATAATTAGCTGAAAAAAATTGATTTTTTGCCATTAATAGGATACGAACCCACGTCTCCAGGAAACACGCCTGTTATGCTACCACTACACCAACAATGGCTAACCTTTTCTCATCTTGTGTGACCTTATAAACTTTCCGGATTTCATTTATTTGATTCGCACTGTGGTGCCATCTCTCTGGAAATTGGTTTTACCATGAGTGAGATTCATGGCAAAACCAATTGTTTTCAGCTTGCTATTTCATGAGTTCCATGTCTACAGGACATATCCTGAGATTCTTTACTACTAATAAACATGTTGTTTCGTCGACTGTATATCTCAGTTTATGTAGTTTTATTGCAGCCAATCTTAACTTATCACAAATATATTGTGAATGGCTATTCCATCTAAATATATCATCAAAAAATATACCCAAATATTTTATCCTTCGTACCTTTTCAATTTTATAACAATTTCAAATATCTTCAATAATTGTGTTTCCTTTATATAAACTGTCCAATCTGTGCGATTTAATAAATATATTTTCTACATCTCTATCATCTCCCGGGGAATGAAATATCATCCATTTTGTCTTGTTTCAATTTAAATATATTTTATTATGGTTAAGCCAGCGTAAAATGTGATTAAAATCTTCCTGTATTTCATTGCATATCACTTTAGTTTTTCTGTTGTTATTAATTATTATTATGTCATCTGAATATGAGTAAACTGAATGATGTAGTAAACTAAAGTTAATGTTACATAAATCATTTGTGTATAACAGAAATAAGAGTGGGCCTAGTATAGATCCCTGTGGCACCCTGTAATTGTTTGCTCCTTTGGCACTGTACACAGTGTTTGTTTTTGTAATAATATATCTGTTACTTAAATAATTTTTAAACCATCTCAACACTTCTTATCCCATAATTTTCAAGTTTTTGTAATAAGAGATTTGTTATATACTGTATCAAAGGGTTGGGTTGTTTTACCTCTGAGCGGCACTTTTTTGCACACCATGGGCTAAATGGCCAGGTTACATGGACCCCGAAGGCTCAGAGAAGGTTGGAGGAGGGGGACCCACTGGAACAGCTGTTGGGACACAGATGGTAGCCTCCCGTCAAGGCCATCCAGCGTGTTCTTTAACGTGCACAGGGTATGGCTCACCCATACACGGGGCCACTGCTTAACGTCCCATCCGACGGACAGCGGCCTTTACAAGCCCATCGGTGTCCCCTACTGACCGTGGGCTGGGCGGGCAATTTTGCGGAGATAAATCTCAACGCTGACCCAGCTGGGACTCGAACCTGGGAACTACAGATTACGAGCTTCTCACGCTACCGACTGAGCCACCCCCGCCCCACGGTATCAAAGGTTTTCTGCAAATCTAAAAACCTATTACTTTATTACCTCTATTTAACGAAGAGTTTCAGTTATCTGTAAGTTTTGTTAGTAGTTTTATATCATCTTTGTCTTTTTGAAATCCAAATTGATTATCTTTAAAATGTTATGTTTTTTTTAAGAATGAATATAATATATCATGTATATATGTTTCCATAATTTTAGCAATGGTCGGTAATATAACAATCGGTCAATAATTTGAAAAATCAGTTTTTTTTACCTCCCTTAAATAGAAGCCTGAATTTAGCTGTTTTTAGATCAGAGAGAATTTCTTTAGTTTCTAAACTCTGATTTATAATTTTTGTGATTAGATCAGACATAATTTGAATATTACTTTTTATATGTTGGATATGAACATTGTCATAACCCGGTGATTTATTAATATTTAGCGTATTAATTATCTCTATTCTTTGATGTGTATCAATCGGTGGGATAAAAATTGAAAGTGTGTTTCTGTATGTGTTAGGGGCGGGGGTGGCTTAGTCGGTAGCGCGCCAGGCTCGTAATCTGTAGTTCCCAGGTTCGAGTCCCAGCTGGGTCAGCGTTGAGATTTATCTCCGCAAAATTCCCCGCCCTGCCCACGGTCAGTAGGGGACACCAATGGGCTTGGAAAGGCCGTCGTCCGTCTGATAGGACGTTAAGCCGTGGCCCCGTGTGCGGGAGAGCCATACCCTGTGCACGTTAAAGAACACGCTGGATGGCCTTGACGAGGCTACCATCTGTCTCCCAACAGCTGTTCCAGTGGGTTCCCTCCCCCAACCTTCTCTGAGCCTTCGGGGTCCATGTGACCTGGCCATTTAGCCCATGGTGTGCAAAAAAGTGCCGCTCAGAGGTAAAACAACCGAACCCTGTATGTGTTAAAATTAATGCATTCATTGTCAAGCTGATAATTCCTTTCTTCAATTTGACTTATTAATGTACTTATTATAGATATTATTGGTTAGTTCTTCAAGAGACATATCTTTAGGCATATTTCCAACAATAGTTTCATCGACAGTTTTAACTTTTCTTATTTTCTAATACTTCATATTATTAAATTCCAAGTTTCCCTCATATCATTATTTTTTATTAAAAGTTGTCTCTCATAATATTTTTACTTTTGAGTTTCAATTCGTGATGTAACTAAATTACGTATTGTTTTATAATTCTTTTTTGCATTCCTCATTTTTTATATTGTTTTTGTAAGTTATCCTGGCTTTGTCCCTTTTTTCAATTAAATCAACCATTTATGTTATTATCCAAATTTTTCCTGTTTCTTTCCTTGTCTTTTTTATTATTTATAGGAATTTTATTTCTTTCTAAGACCTTAAGTTAATAATATCATATAAGTTTATTAATATCTTTTCCATTAACAGAATCAGATGTCAAAGCTAACCAATCAGTTGTTGAGATTTCTACATTTATTATTTTATGGTCGTATCGACATAATTTTTTTAATAAACTTTTTTCAGTGTTTCTAATATCATATTTCCCAATTTGAAAAATCACTAATATTTTCTGCAATTAAGTAGTGATCTGCAATTTTACCTCGTAATATTAATGAACGTGACATGAAATTTTTATCTAATTTGACATTAATGTGATCAACGCATGTTTTAGTTTAGTGGTTCTCAAAGTGGGGTACGCGATAAAATGTTTTCGGGTACGCCGTGAGAGCTCAAAAGTCGCTAGATCTGATTACCCAGTTAAATGTTCATAATTTTATAAGATTTCTTAAATTGTTTACGTCATTTTTTGTGTTTATCGATATATGTAATTTATGAATACAAAATTTAATGTGCATATATATATATGTTTTATTTTATTCCCATTGTTATACTATAACTATAGTTTTATCTATCTATACAAGGGGTACGCCAGTTACATACACATTTACAGGGTACGTGAAGCATAAAAGGTTGAGAACCACTGATATATATGTTTTATTTTATTCCCATTGTTGTACTATAACTATAGTTTCATCTATGTATACAAGGGGTACGCCAGTTGCATACACATTTCCAGAGGGTACGTGAAGCATAAAAGGTTGAGAACCACTGATATATATGTTTTACTTTATTCCCATTGTTATACTATAACTATAGTTTTATCTATCTATACAAGGGGTACGCCAGTTACATACACATTTACAGGGTACGTGAAGCATAAAAGGTTGAGAACCACTGATATATATGTTTTATTTTATTCCCATTGTTGTACTATAACTATAGTTTCATCTATGTATACAAGGGGTACGCCAGTTGGATACACATTTCCAGAGGGTACGTGAAGCATAAAAGGTTGAGAACCACGGATATATATGTTTTATTTTATTCCCATTGTTATACTATAACTATAGTTTTATCTATCTATACAAGGGGTACGCCAGTTACATACACATTTCCAGGGGGTACGTGAAGCATAAAAGGTTGAGAACCACTGATATATATGTTTTATTTTATTCCCATTGTTATACTATAACTATAGTTTTATCTATCTATACAAGGGGTACGCCAGTTACATACACATTTCCAGGGGGTACGTGAAGCATAAAAGGTTGAGAACCACTGATATATATGTTTTATTTTATTCCCATTGTTATACTATAACTATAGTTTTATCTATCTATACAAGGGGTACGCCAGTTACATACACATTTCCAGGGGGTACGTGAAGCATAAAAGGTTGAGAACCACTGATCTATATGTTTTATTTTATTCCCATTGTTATACTATACCTATAGTTTTATCTATCTATACAAGGGGTACGCCAGTTACATACACATTTACAGGGTACGTGAAGCATAAAAGGTTGAGAACCACTGATATATATGTTTTATTTTATTCCCATTGTTATACTATAACTATAGTTTTATCTATCTATACAAGGGGTACGCCAGTTACATACACATTTACAGGGTACGTGAAGCATAAAAGGTTGAGAACCACTGATATATATGTTTTATTTTATTCCCATTGTTATACCATAACTATAGTTTTATCCATCTATACAAGAGGTACGCCAGTTACATACACATTTCCAGGTGGTACGTGAAGCATAAAAGGTTGAGAACCACGGATATATATGTTTTATTTTATTCCCATTGTTATACTATAACTATAGTTTTATCTATCTATACAAGGGGTACGCCAGTTACATACACATTTACAGGGTACGTGAAGCATAAAAGGTTGAGAACCACTGATATATATGTTTTATTTTATTCCCATTGTTGTACTATAACTATAGTTTTATCTATCTATACAAGGGGTACGCCAGTTACATACACATTTCCAGGGGGTACGTGAAGCATAAAAGGTTGAGAACCACTGATATATATGCTTTATTTTATTCCCATTGTTATACCATAACTATAGTTTTATCCATCTATACAAGAGGTACGCCAGTTAAATACACATTTCCAGGTGGTACGTGAAGCATAAAAGGTTGAGAACCACGGATATATATGTTTTATTTTATTCCCATTGTTACACCATAACTATAGTTTTATCTATCTATACAAGGGGTACGCCAGTTACATACACATTTACAGGGTACGTGAAGCATAAAAGGTTGAGAACCACTGATATATATGTTTTATTTTATTCCCATTGTTATACTATAACTATAGTTTTATCTATCTATACAAGGGGTACGCCAGTTACATACACATTTACAGGGTACGTGAAGCATAAAAGGTTGAGAACCACGGATATATATGTTTTATTTTATTCCCATTGTTATACTATAACTATAGTTTTATCTATCTATACAAGGGGTACGCCAGTTACATACACATTTACAAAGTACGTGAAGCATAAAAGGTTGAGAACCACTGATATATATGTTTTATTTTATTCCCATTGTTATACTATAACTATAGTTTTATCTATCTATACAAGGGGTACGCTAGTTACATACACATTTCCAGGTGGTACGTGAAGCATAAAAGGTTGAGAACCACTGATATATATGTTTTATTTTATTCCCATTGTTATACTATAACTATAGTTTTATCTATCTATACAAGGGGTACGCCAGTTACATACACATTTACAGGGTACGTGAAGCATAAAAGGTTGAGAACCACTGATATATATGTTTTATTTTATTCCCATTGTTGTACTATAACTATAGTTTTATCTATCTATACGAGGGGTACGCTAGTTACATACACATTTCCAGGTGGTACGTGAAGCATAAAAGGTTGAGAACCACGGATATATATGTTTTATTTTATTCCCATTGTTATACTATAACTATAGTTTTATCTATCTATACAAGGGGTACGCCAGTTACATACACATTTACAGGGTACGTGAAGCATAAAAGGTTGAGAACCACTGATATATATGTTTTATTTTATTCCCATTGTTATACTATAACTATAGTTTTATCTATCTATACAAGGGGTACGCCAGTTACATACACATTTCCAGGGGGTACGTGAAGCATAAAAGGTTGAGAACCACTGATATATATGTTTTACTTCATTCCCATTGTTATACTATAACTATAGTTTTATCTATCTATACAAGGGGTACGCCAGTTACATACACATTTACAGGGTACGTGAAGCATAAAAGGTTGAGAACCACTGATATATATGTTTTATTTTATTCCCATTGTTATACTATAACTATAGTTTTATCTATCTATACAAGGGGTACGCCAGTTACATACACATTTACAGGGTACGTGAAGCATAAAAGGTTGAGAACCACTGATATATATGTTTTACTTTATTCCCATTGTTATACTATAACTATAGTTTTATCTATCTATACAAGGGGTACGCCAGTTACATACACATTTACAGGGTACGTGAAGCATAAAAGGTTGAGAACCACTGATATATATGTTTTACTTTATTCCCATTGTTGTACTATAACTATAGTTTTATCTATCTATACAAGGGGTACGCTAGTTACATACACATTTCCAGGTGGTACGTGAAGCATAAAAGGTTGAGAACCACGGATATATATGTTTTATTTTATTCCCATTGTTATACTATAACTATAGTTTTATCTATCTATACAAGGGGTACGCCAGTTACATACACATTTACAGGGTACGTGAAGCATAAAAGGTTGAGAACCACTGATATATATGTTTTATTTTATTCCCATTGTTATACTATAACTATAGTTTTATCTATCTATACAAGGGGTACGCCAGTTACATACACATTTCCAGGGGGTACGTGAAGCATAAAAGGTTGAGAACCACTGATATATATGCTTTATTTTATTCCCATTGTTATACCATAACTATAGTTTTATCCATCTATACAAGAGGTACGCCAGTTAAATACACATTTCCAGGTGGTACGTGAAGCATAAAAGGTTGAGAACCACGGATATATATGTTTTATTTTATTCCCATTGTTATACTATAACTATAGTTTTATCTATCTATACAAGGGGTACGCCAGTTACATACACATTTCCAGGGGGTACGTGAAGCATAAAAGGTTGAGAACCACTGATATATATGTTTTACTTTATTCCCATTGTTATACTATAACTATAGTTTTATCTATCTATACAAGGGGTACGCCAGTTACATACACATTTACAGGGTACGTGAAGCATAAAAGGTTGAGAACCACTGATATATATGTTTTATTTTATTCCCATTGTTATACTATAACTATAGTTTTATCTATCTATACAAGGGGTACGCCAGTTACATACACATTTACAGGGTACGTGAAGCATAAAAGGTTGAGAACCACTGATATATATGTTTTACTTTATTCCCATTGTTATACTATAACTATAGTTTTATCTATCTATACAAGGGGTACGCCAGTTACATACACATTTACAGGGTACGTGAAGCATAAAAGGTTGAGAACCACTGATATATATGTTTTATTTTATTCCCATTGTTGTACTATAACTATAGTTTTGTCTATCTATACAAGGGGTACGCTAGTTACATACACATTTCCAGGTGGTACGTGAAGCATAAAAGGTTGAGAACCACGGATATATATGTTTTATTTTATTCCCATTGTTATACTATAACTATAGTTTTATCTATCTATACAAGGGGTACGCCAGTTACATACACATTTACAGGGTACGTGAAGCATAAAAGGTTGAGAACCACTGATATATATGTTTTATTTTATTCCCATTGTTATACTATAACTATAGTTTTATCTATCTATACAAGGGGTACGCCAGTTACATACACATTTACAGGGTACGTGAAGCATAAAAGGTTGAGAACCACTGATATATATGTTTTACTTTATTCCCATTGTTATACTATAACTATAGTTTTATCTATCTATACAAGGGGTACGCCAGTTACATACACATTTACAGGGTACGTGAAGCATAAAAGGTTGAGAACCACTGATATATATGTTTTATTTTATTCCCATTGTTGTACTATAACTATAGTTTTGTCTATCTATACAAGGGGTACGCTAGTTACATACACATTTCCAGGTGGTACGTGAAGCATAAAAGGTTGAGAACCACGGATATATATGTTTTATTTTATTCCCATTGTTATACTATAACTATAGTTTTATCTATCTATACAAGGGGTACGCCAGTTACATACACATTTACAGGGTACGTGAAGCATAAAAGGTTGAGAACCACTGATATATATGTTTTATTTTATTCCCATTGTTATACTATAACTATAGTTTTATCTATCTATACAAGGGGTACGCCAGTTACATACACATTTCCAGGGGGTACGTGAAGCATAAAAGGTTGAGAACCACTGATATATATGTTTTACTTTATTCCCATTGTTATACTATAACTATAGTTTTATCTATCTATACAAGGGGTACGCCAGTTACATACACATTTACAGGGTACGTGAAGCATAAAAGGTTGAGAACCACTGATATATATGTTTTATTTTATTCCCATTGTTGTACTATAACTATAGTTTTATCTATCTATACAAGGGGTACGCCAGTTACATACACATTTACAGGGTACGTGAAGCATAAAAGGTTGAGAACCAATGATATATATGTTTTACTTTATTCCCATTGTTATACTATAACTATAGTTTTATCTATCTATACAAGGGGTACGCCAGTTACATACACATTTACAGGGTACGTGAAGCATAAAAGGTTGATAACCACTGATATATATGTTTTACTTTATTCCCATTGTTATACTATAACTATAGTTTTATCTATCTATACAAGGGGTACGCCAGTTACATACACATTTACAGGGTACGTGAAGCATAAAAGGTTGAGAACCACTGATATATATGTTTTATTTTATTCCCATTGTTATAATATAACTATAGTTTTATCTATCTATACAAGGGGTACGCCAGTTACATACACATTTCCAGGGGGTACGTGAAGCATAAAAGGTTGAGAACCACTGATATATATGTTTTACTTTATTCCCATTGTTATACTATAACTATAGTTTTATCTATCTATACAAGGGGTACGCCAGTTACATACACATTTACAGGGTACGTGAAGCATAAAAGGTTGAGAACCACTGATATATATGTTTTATTTTATTCCCATTGTTGTACTATAACTATAGTTTTATCTATCTATACAAGGGGTACGCTAGTTACATACACATTTCCAGGTGGTACGTGAAGCATAAAAGGTTGAGAACCACGGATATATATGTTTTATTTTATTCCCATTGTTATACTATAACTATAGTTTTATCTATCTATACAAGGGGTACGCTAGTTACATACACATTTCCAGGGGGTACGTGAAGCATAAAAGGTTGAGAACCACTGATATATAAGTTTTATTTTATTCCCATTGTTATACCATAACTATAGTTTTATCCATCTATACAAGAGGTACGCCAGTTACATACACATTTCCAGGTGGTACGTGAAGCATAAAAGGTTGAGAACCACGGATATATATGTTTTATTTTATTCCCATTGTTATACTATAACTATAGTTTTATCTATCTATACAAGGGGTACGCTAGTTACATACACATTTCCAGGTGGTACGTGAAGCATAAAAGGTTGAGAACCACGGATATATATGTTTTATTTTATTCCCATTGTTATACCATAACTATAGTTTTATCCATCTATACAAGGGGTACGCCAGTTACATACACATTTCCAGGTGGTACGTGAAGCATAAAAGGTTGAGAACCACGGATATATATGTTTTATTTTATTCCCATTGTTATACCATAACTATAGTTTTATCCATCTATACAAGGGGTACGCCAGTTACATACACATTTCCAGGTGGTACGTGAAGCGTAAAAGGTTGAGAACCAGTGATCCACATGTTTTATTTTATTCCCATTGTTATACCATAACTATAGTTTTATCCATCTATACAAGGGTTACGCCAGTTACATACACATTTCCAGGGGGTACGTGAAGCATAAAAGGTTGAGAACCACTGATCTATATGTTTTATTTTATTCCCATTGCTATACCATAACTATAGTTTTATCCATCTATACAAGGGGTACGCCAGTTACATACACATCTCCAGGTAGTAGGTGAAACATAAAAGGATTGGATTGTTTTACCTCTGAGCGGCACTTTTTTGCACACCATGGGCTAAATGACCAGGCCACAAGGACCCCGAAGACTCAGACAAGGTTGGGGGAGGGGACCCACTGGAACAGCTGTTGGGAGACAGATGGTAGCCTCCCGTCAAGGCCATCCAGTGTGTTCTTTAACGTGCACAGGGTATGGCTCTCCCGCACACGGGGCCACGGTTTAACGTCCCATCCGACGGACGGCGGCCTTTTCAACCCCATCGGTGTCCTCTACTGACCGTGGGCAGATTGGGGAAATTTTGCGGAGATAAATCTCAACGCTGACACAGCTGGGACTCGAACCTGGGAAACATAAAAGGTTGAGAACCACTGATCTATATGTTTTATTCCCATTGTTACACCATAACTATAGATTTATCCATCTATACAATGGTTACGCCAGTTACATACACATTTCCAGGGGGTACGTGAAGCATAAAAGGTTGAGAACCACTGATATATATGTTTTATTTTATTTCCATTGTTATACTATAACTATAGTTTTATCTATCTATACAAGGGTTACGCCAGTTACATACACATTTCCAGGGGGTACGTGAAGCATAAAAGGTTGAGAACCACTGATATATATGTTTTATTTTATTCCCATTGTTACACTATAACTGTAGTTTTATCTATCTATACAAGGGGTATGCCAGTTACATACACATTTCCAGGGGGTACGTGAAGCATAAAAGGTTGAGAACCACGGATATATATGTTTTATTTTATTCCCATTGTTATACTATAACTATAGTTTTATCTATCTATACAAGGGGTACGCCAGTTACATACACATTTCCAGGTTGTACGTGAAGCATAAAAGTTTGAGAACCACTGATATATATGTTTTATTTTATTCCCATTGTTATACTATAACTATAGTTTTATCTATCTATACAAGGGGTACGCCAGTTACATACACATTTCCAGGGGGTACGTAAAGCATAAAAATTTGAGAACCACTGATATATATGTTTTATTTTATTCCCATTGTAATATACTATGTACTATAACTATAGTTTTATCCATCTATACAAGGGGTACACCAGTTAAATACACATTTCCAGGTAGTACGTGAAGCATATAAGGTTGAGAACCACTGATATATATGTTTTATTTTATTCCCATTGTTATACTATAACTATAGTTTTATCTATCTATACAAGGGGTACGCCAGTTACATACACATTTCCAGGGGGTACGTGAAGCATAAAAGGTTGAGATTTCCAGGGGGTACGTGAAGCATAAAAGGTTCAGAACCACTGTATTAGTTAATTGTTCACTTAGAAGTTCTTGTCTTGTGCTTTGTGTTATTACCCTGTCAAAACCCCATTCCGATAATAAAGTTAAATATTTTTCTGTTCAGTGTTTTTCAGGTTTAGTGTATTTATTTTAAAATCGCCTATAAGAATTTGGTTATGCAATTTTTTTGTGTTCTCAAGCCAATTTCGGAAGTTTTCAAAAAAAAATATTTATATCAGAACTAGGTGAACTATATAAAGCCAAAATATAATTTTTTTTTGCTTCTAATAATTTTAATTCTTATTGTTTCTGCTGGTATAATTTTATCATTTGATTTTTCAATTTCGATAGTATTTCTCTAATATATAACAATACCTCTTCATTTCTTTTTCTTTTTTTTATGATAAATTACTTCAAATTCTTCTAAATTAAATAAACCTCTTTCAATAACAGAAATATTAATTTCTGTACAATATTTATATCTAAGAATTGTATTTATCAGTAATAATTTTAAAATCTCCGAATATTTCTTTTGACTTCCAATATTAAGATGCGCAATCCCTAAAGTAAAATGTATGATGTCATTTTCAGAAATAAACCCATTTTTCCATCACTAAATTATTATCCACATATACGTTTTCCACCATTAAAAACCTACTTTCAAAGATAGAATCTATCATTTAAAGGTAAAAATGTAATACAATGTTTAGAGTTTATCAAATTCAATAGACATATCCACATTTACTATATTTGCCATTTTTCTACCACACGTACTTGTACTGTTTTAGTTTAACTGCGATACGAGACTTCCAAAACACTTCTCGATTTATCTCGGTAAGGTTTTTTCATTGATGTAGATTGGTATGGAGATATCACTTATTCCTACACTGACAGTTTAAGTCTTTTTTTTTCTGTATCCAGTGTTCTCTTTCTGTTCTTCATTTGAACTGAGCTATTATTATTGAAACCTTTTTTTTTGCTTCTGGGTTGAATTCTGTGCACAATGTCGACTTGGCTGTTTTCAAAGTTGTCGATTCCAAGTGTTATAACCATTTTTTTTCCATAGCAGCTTTCAAATCATTTTCATTTTCTTCCATATTTCGACGATTCCATCTAGTATTTCAGTTTTTCAATTGCTTTGGGGTAAAAGTATACAACTAAATCCCCCAGTTGGGTTGGGTTGTTTTACCTCTGAGCGGCACTTTTTTGCACACCATGGGCAAAATGGCCAGGTCGCATGGACCCCGAAGGCTCAGAGAAGGTTGGGGGAGGGGACCCACTGGAACAGCTGTTGGGAGACAGATGGTAGCCTCCCGTCAAGGCCATCCAGCGTGTTCTTTAACGTGCACAGGGTATGGCTCTCCTGCACACTGGGCCATGGCTTAACGTCCCATCCGCCGGACAGCGGCCTTTCCAAGCCCATCGGTGTCCCCTACTGACCGAGGGCAGGGCGGGGAATTTTGCGGAGATAAATCTCAACGCTGACCCAGCTGGGACTCGAACCTGGGAACTACAGATTACGAGCCTGGCGCGCTACCGACTGAGCCACCCCCGCCCCTAAATCCCCCAGAAACATGCAATGTTAAATGAAATGGACCCCCCCCCTCCCGTCAACATCTTATGTTCCCATGTTCGAGTCCACCTTGTGCCAGCGTTGAGATTTATCTCCGCTAATCTTCGTTCCGCCTACGGTGAGAAAGTGGCTACTGTTGAGATTGTTAATGCCGCTGTCTGTCGGATGGGACTTTAAGCCGTGGCGCCATGTGCAGGAGAGCTATACCCTTTTTGACGTTAGAGAACACGCTGGATGGCCTTGACGCCAGGGTACCATCTGTCTCCCAAGCTGTTCAGTGGGGGTACTCTCTCCTGAACTTTCTCTGAGCTCTCGGGGTCTTTCTAATCTGGCCATTCAGCCCATTTATGTGCGAAAAAGTGCCGCTCAGAGGTAAAACAACCCAACTCACTACAGACCAATCCAACTTCAGCCTCCATCTGTCTAATAGGTGTTCGGGTTGCATTGGGTTGTTTTACCTCTGAGCGGCACGTTTTTGTACAAAATGGGCTAAATGGCCAGGTCACATGGACCCCGAAGGCTCAGAGAAGGTTGGGAGAGGGGATCCACGGGGAAAGCTGTTGGGAGACAGATAGTAGCCTCCCGTCAAGGCCATCCAGTGTGTTCTTTAACGTGCAGAGGGTATGTCTCTCCCGCACACGGGCCACGGCTTAACATCCCATCCGACGGACGGCGGCCTTTCCAAACCCATCGGTGTCCCCTACTGACCGTGGGCAAGACGGGGAATTTTGCGGAGATAAATCTCAACGCTGACCCAGCTGGGACTCGAACCTAGGAATTGCAGATTACGAGCCTAGCGCGCTACCGACTGAGCCATCCCCACCCCCTAATAGGTGTTCGATTGAAAAAGAACTGACCCATTGGGTAGAAAGTTACTTCTAACGATCAGTTTTCTTCTTTAATTTGAAATGAAGTGACGACTTGCTCGAATATTGCAACGTTTCTTTCCCAAGGCAAGAGTTATTCTTAGCTGGCTACAACAACCAGAAAATGAACAGTCTCATCGCTCTCTGATTACAGTTGAGGAGAAGAAAAAGCAAGTAACTAAGTTCATTGAGACACTGAGAGGAACCAAAAACCCATCTGCGAAGTGACAAGGGAACGGAAGCCGAACAAAAGGATCTTCATTTCTTTGGAGACAAGAAGAGAAAAAGGAGACGAATATCGCTCTTTGATCGACAAATCGCACTGCCGTCCAGTGAAATGAGGATCCGATTGTTCGCTTCAGGTAATGGAAGTTGGGATGAGTCGTTTTCGGGTATCGCCAAGTTAGGATCGTATCGTTATTCGAGTATTAGTATAGCAGTCATTACCTGGATGAGGTTCAGATTTTTCTCAAAGTAATGTTCCATACTTACAAACTGCACATTACTCTCTCGATTATCAAAAGGATTGATTTATATTTTTGGACATACTAGTCGGGATGTGGATCAGAATTTTTTTATTCAACTGTATTTATTTCAATCCAAAGGATTTAGTAAAATATAATATTTTGAACGTGGCGTGTACTTCTAATCACATTTTTATGCTAATTTCTGTTTGCGAAGTTGTGTTGGGTTGTTTTACCTCTGAGGGTCAATTTTTTGCACACCATGGGCTAAATGGCCAGGTCACATGGACCCCGAAGGCTCAGAGAAGGTTGGGGGAAGGGACCCACTGGAACAGCTGTTGGGAGACAGATGGTAGCCTCCCGTCAAGGCCATCCAGCGTGTTCTTTAACGTGCACAGGGTATGGCTCTTCCGCACACGGGGCCACGGCTTAACGTCCCATCCGACGGACGGCGGCCTTTCCAAGCCCATCGTTGTCCCCTACTGACCGTGGGCAGGGCGGGGAATTTTGCGGAGATAAATCTCAACGCTGACTCAGCTGGGACACGAACCTGGGAACTACAGATTACGAGCCTGGCGCGCTACCGACTGAGCCACCCCCGCCCCTTTGCGAAGTTGATTTTACCTTTCATAGTTATTATTGCATTTAGAAATGATCATAATTTCACCATTTGTGATTACTATTTCACTTTTTGTGATCAATATCTTTCATTATAATAACTATGCGTTTTATGATCACGTTACCTATAGTGATTACCGTTTGACCTTTAATTATCAGAGTTTTACCTTTGTGCTTACCGCTTTCCATTTATGATCCCTTATGTGATGATTATTTCACCCTTTGTGATAACTATTTTATCTTTCATTATCAGAAATCTACATTTGTGATCGTCATTTTTCCTTTCATGATCACCATTTTTAACTTTTCTATTCACCATCTTGTTTCTGTGAAAATTCCCTTCTGTGATTACCATCTAAACGTTTTAAAGGTTTTATTGTGATTACCAGGATTCTAGCTTGGGATAATGCATGATTGGCTACTTATAAAAAGGACTAGGGTTCTAGCCGGGGTTGGGTTGGGTTGTTTTACCTCTGAGCGGCACTTTTTTGCACACCATGGGCTAAATGGCCAGGTCACATGGACCCCGAAGGCTCAGAGAAGGTTGGGGGAGGGGACCCACTGGAACAGCTGTTGGGAGACAGATGGTAGCCTCCCGTCAAGGCCATCCAGCGTGTTCTTTAACGTGCACAGAGTATGTCTCTCCCACACACGGGGCTACGGCTTAACGTCCCATCCGACGGACGGCGGCCTTTCCAAGCCCATCGGTGTCCCCTACTGACCGTGGGCAGGGCGGGGAATTTTGCGGAGATAAATCTCAACGCTGACCCAGCTGGGACTCGAACCTGGGAACTACAGATTACGAGCCTGGCGCGCTACCGACTGAGCCACCCCGCCCCTTTTTTTATCTCTGTGTGGGATAAATTGTTTTACGTATTCAATTGTAACTCATAAATATTTAATTTGTCAGTTTTTACTTACGTTGAAGTTTTTGTTTTCAAAAAATTTTTACCGTTAGGATTGCGCAATACGCGTTCGATTCTAACGGTCAATCTTTAACTCTCAGTTTCGAATCTTTCGCTATTTACAACTTTATTCGCTTGACTTGTGGAATTGGTTTTGTATGTTTCAATGTGAAATTTAAACTGTATTGTAAATGATTTACAAGTGCAAATTTACCTTTTATTTATACTATATCCTGAAATTTGAAAAAAAAATAGCGAATTTCTTATTATTTAACATGATGTCACAAAACGAAGGAACTGCTATTTCTGTTGCAGACCACCGACAGGACCAATTCAACGATTCTCTTGAATCGGACCACCGAGAAGCTTCGGTTATGATAGAAGCTATATCGGACCACTGAGAAAGCTCCCATGTTAACTATGAGGAACAAGTCTGTGCTTTTGTAACTGAGAAAAACATTCTTTCATATGATGTTAATGAGATTTTAAATAATTTCCACAACATGAAAGATGTCCATGGACTTCTTCTCATGATATATGCTTTCATAAACAAAACACTTCTACAAAAGTTCTATCTGGAAAAAGAGATAAATGAACGTATATGTAATGATGAATGCCAAAGGATGAAAATGTCATTGAGGTTGCCAAGCTGGCAGGCTTTGGGTTGTTGGGTGTTTTACCTCTGAGCGTCACTTTTTTCCACACAATGGACTAAATGGCCAGGTCTCAAGGACCCCGAAGACTCAGAGAAGGTTGGGGGGAGGGGACCCACTGGAACAGCTGTTGGGAGACAGATGGTAGCCTCCCGTCAAGGCCATCAGTGTGTTCTTTAACGTGCACAGGGTATGGCTCTACCGCACACGGGGCCACGGCTTAACATCCCATCCGACGGACGGCGGCCTTTCCAAGCCCATCAGTGTCCCCTACTGACCGTGGGCAGGGCAGGGAGTTTTGTGGAGATAAATCTCAACACTGACCCAGCTGGGACTCGAACCTGGGAAGTACAGATTACGAGCCTGGCGCGCTACCGACTGAGCCACCCCCGCCCCAGTTGGCAGGCATCTCTACATCTGACCAATGTACTAGTAATCCAGTGAATGACGTAGATACTGTACCAAATAATGGTAATAACTCAAATATTTTACAAATTGTGTCTCACAAAGAATTTGACACAGTCAATGATGGTTTTAAAAAGTCAAGAAGGGACCTAAAAAAGCCCTCTCACCTTCTGTTGAGACTGATTATATCTCAAAAACCAGATTTTCTGTCTCAGATGAAGAAAATCTGAATCCAAATGAGTGTGAAATGGGCGAAAATGAAGATCTTGCTCAATCCCAAGCTAAGGGAAATAGGAGAGAAACTCCTCCCCCCCCCCAATATACTCCGGTCTTCTAAAACCTTGACATCGGGAATTAACCAGGATAGCAGAAGAAAGTTTCACTGTCAAGAATTCAGGAGACTCGATCCGCATTCAAACCAAATGTATTGATGACTATCGCGCATTTGTGAAAAATTTTTAAACAGCCAAACAACAGTTTTATACTTACAAATTAAAGGCTGAAAAAAAACCTGAAAGTAGTGTTGAAAAATCTACTTACTGATGTTGACTGTGAGGAAATTAAACGTGAACTAGTAGGCTTACAATTCTCAGTCATTAAGATATCTCAGCTGAAGCGTGTGAAAGAGAGAATATTGATACCAGTATTTCTTGTGGAGCTGCCCAAAAATGCAGCTAACAAGAAAATATACGACATCTCGGAACTCTTTCTCCTAAAGATTAAGGTAGAGAGCTACAGAGCCTAAAAAAAGCCCAACTCAGTGCCACAGATGCCAGAGGTATGGGCATGCTCAAAGTGGGTGTTGCAATCTCCTGAGATGCGTGAAATATGCGGTTGAGCATCTTAACTAAGGATTGCATTCGACATAAATCCGATACACCTCCTAAATGTACCAATTGAACCTTAGCCGTACGGCTAATTATAAAGGATGTACCCACTTTCCCATGTACCCATTGCTTCAAAGGAGACCATTCCTTTAAAGAAGACAAATAGTAAGCCTGTTACTCCACAGGTTTCTTATGCTAATGCAGTTGCAAATAAAGCACCTTTAGCAAATACAAATGAAAAAGGGAAATCTTTACCCGTAAATAAACCACCAACCCAAAAAAAACCTTCAAATGAAACACCTCCTACTAATGATCATTTTGATGCTAATATCTTAAATGATCTAAAGGAGATATTTCAGATTATTAACAGTTGAAATGTTTCTAAAATTCTGCTCACTTTTAAAACTCTCATTGCAGAGTATCAAAAAGCTAACGGCTTAATGGGAAGCTAACACTTGGCTTAAAGGCTCTCGACTATTAAATATCTGCTCTAAACTTTGATGGCTAATGCAATTCAGGAAAATTATCTTAAGATCTTTGAATGGAATAGTCACGGTATTCTTACGACCATACTGTTAACCATGCTTTTCCTGATATTTGGGGGGGCGGGGGGGGGGGGCTCAGTCGGTAGCGCGCCAGGCTCGTAATCTGTAGTTCCCAGGTTCGAGTCCCAGCTGGGTCAGCGTTGAGATTTATTTCCGCAAAATTCCCCGCCCTGCCCACGGTCAGTAGAGGACACCGATGGGCTTGGAAAGGCCGCCGTCCGTCGGATGGGACGTTAAGCCGTGTGCGGGAGAGCCATACCCTGTGCACGTTAAAGAACACGCGGGATGGCCTAGACGGGAGGCTACCATCTGTCTCCCAACAGCTGTTCCAGTGGGTCCCCTCCCCCAACCTTCTCTGAGCTTTCGGGGTCCATGTGACCTGGCCATTTAGCCCATGGTGTGCAAAAAGTGCCGCTCAGAGGTAAAACAACCCAACCCTGATATTTGGAAAAATGCCTTTGTTCCGTTTATCCACAACCCGGGAAAGAACCCAACATTTCCTCTGAGTTACCGCCCAATAAGCTTGCTCTCTTGTTTAGGCAAGCTGTTTGAGCGAATCATTCTGACCAGATTGGACGATTTTCTCTCCCTGTACCCTGTCTTGCTTGAAACCCAGTTTGGTTTCAGGCGAAACAGACCAACTGAGCATCAAATTCTCAGAGTGGTGGAGAAAATCACCGAATCTTTGAATAAGAAAGAAACAGTTGCTGCTGTCTTTCTAGACAAGGCCAAAACTTTTGACCTCGTCTAGACTGATAGTTTGATTTACAAGTTGTCAGGCTAGAGGAGTTTTAAATATTTTTTTTTTTGTTCGGGTTTTGTATATTATTTTGGATTTCACCAATAAGGCATATGCTACGTGGGAGGCCCTCTGTCCCAGCATCTGGAGAGTTAATTGAAGTAGCAGTGCCCGGAGGGGACGGAGGTCACCCCACTGCTGGCGGACTTCCCAGATGGTCAAGGCGGAGAGAGAAAGAGAAAGGGTTGGCAACAACGAGGAGGAGAGGAGAGCCAGCCGAGGGACGAGTGGAGAAAGACGCAGATTTGAAAGGCTGGTGAGTGCCGACTGGTATTAGCGGTACGTAGGCTCTCGGGAGAACAGCTGAATGGGGATAGTAAGCTGGTTTTGTAATTCATAGTAAATGAGTGACGAGTGTGTTTTTCCTCATCAGGCAATGTAGTTCATATCAATAAAGGATAGTTATTGTTTTACCAAGGACTAAGTTGAACCATTTATTTGGGAAGGAGCCTCAGTATCGAGTCCCTTCAATTGCAATAAGATCTTTGATTTTTGTTCTGAAAGACCCTTTCACCCGTCGCGTATTGCGATCGAACCGGAGGGACATTCCTAAGTGATCCCAATAGACACAACCGAAGAAGTAACATCACAAAGTGGTGCAGCCGACAGTACGCAACAGAGGTGAAAGTAGCGGCGAAGGTGACGGAAGAGTTCCGACATCCATTGTGAGCTGACCAGAACAAGGCTGTACTGCCAAGAGTGTCCTGCGGTGTGCTTCAGGCGATAGAATAGCTGTGAAGGTACCTGAAGAATCGTGCATCACGTTCGAACTGTGGAAAAAGCTGTGAAGGTGACGGAAAAGTTCAACATCCACTGGGAGCTGACCAACGCAAGGCTGATACTGCAAGAGTGCTCCAACTGTGTGGTTCAGGTGGCAGACTGACGAGGCGGTTCGTTCCTGTCGTCACATCGGAGGTAAGTATCCTCTTACTCTAGGGGCGAGTAGTTAGATACGGCAGAGGCCTGTACGAGCTAAAATGGAGCTTAGGAGCGGTCGCGATAGGGAAAGGGATGAGTTAAGGCAAGGCTACACAGAGACAGAAAGGGATAGCGCACAGGGTGGTGCTTCAGGGAGTGACTGGGGAAGCGAGGAGGTGACAATTGACAGAGAGTCTGATGCTGCGGAAGACATGAGAGGGTTGAGGGATTATGGCAATGACAACGATGCGGATATGCTGCGGAACAGGACCAGAAAGCAGAGAGCTAAAGAAAGAATTGGAGATGATTTTGAATTAGAAAGGATGAGGTTAGAGATGCAGCTGAGAAGGGAAGAGAGAGAGGCGGCAGAAAGGGAAAAGGAGAGAGAGGCGGCAGAAAGAGAAAGAGAAAAGGAGAGAGAGCATGAGTATAGAATGCTGGAACTGCAAATGAGGAATGCAAATGAGGAGAGGGGTGATGTGCGAACGGTGGCAGTTTCTAGTAATCCAGCAGATTCGCGTCTGGCTAATTATATAAAATTATTGGGAAATATGTTAGCTGGAAGCCCTAAAAACCCAGAAGAGGTGATAAATCTCTTTGAGACAGTGGAAAGGGGATTTAAGATGTATGAAGTACCAGAGGAGTTTCAAGGCAAATTCATCATTTCTTTTTTAGACGGTAAATATGCAAACCACGTTTTTCGAAATTTAAGTGCAGAGGATTTTGCTAATTATAAGAAAGTTAAAGAGGCCGTATTAAAAGAGTTTAAGCTCACTCCCTCTGCGTACAAGAGAAAGCTTGAAACTATCACGAAAGAACCGAATGAGTCATATAATCAGTTAGCCTCGAGACTCAGAAATAGCTGGGATTACTACGTCCGCAGTAGGAAGGTGACAAAATTTGAGGAGCTTATGCACCTGATAGTGTCGGATAAGTTACGTGATAGCCTTCCTCAAGACACTCATGCTTACGTAGTACAGAAAGAGGCGGAGTCATGGGCAAAAGCAGACGAAATAGCCACGTGGGCAGAAATCCATCTAGCCAGTGTAAACGAAACGGAAGAGGTCCTAACTTTTAAAGAGGTAAGGCATAGACAATATGCAGAACGTGTTGTTTCCCCCCAGCAGAGGATAGACTCAGAGAGAAATTATTCGAGCAGAAAGTATCGGTCGGCAGTTAATTTAGCTGAATATAGAAATGTCCCAAAAGTAAGGAGGTGCCATAAATGTAGATCTGACGAACATTTGATGAAATATTGCCCACTGAGAACTGTGGACCGTGAGAGCCGAACTCAGGTGTACCAAGTTAGCACCTTGGGTCAGAATTCTGAAGATGTTTGTGAGGCAACAATAGGAAGGGTTACGACACATTCAAAGCCAAGTCCAAGCAGTCCAGTAATGGGACAGGGAGAGATACGTATCCCAGTAGATTATGAAGAGGTTCGAATCAGATGTGGCGACCAGACAGCTAGAGCAGTCGTGGATTCGGGGCAGACCTGACAGTAATCAGAAAGGGGATGCTGAACGAAGAAAAACACCCGGAAAAAGACCATCTGTTGTTGCATGGACCGTTTGGTGATGCCAAAAATGAAGAGGTAAAAGAGCTGCCTTTAAGTTTGATTGATGGTACAGACAATAGCACTCTGAGTGGCGGAGAAATTAAAGTGCTATGCGCAGTAGTAGCAAACCTGCGGAAGGAGGTACTTCTGAGTGTGGAAGCTTATAGTAAGCTAATTAGAAAGATGAAGAGAAGGACTGTAACTGGTAACCCCAGGAGGAAAATCCACGAGCCGTGGGCCAATACAGGAAGCTGCTATGAAAGAGGTAGAGAAATTCCAGCTAGAAAAAGGGAAATGTATGCTCCATGGAGACCGTCAAATCAATGCCGTTCTATCTCCCGGCCCAAAACATGTGCAGCAATCTGTCAGACTCGATGTCTACGATGACCAAAAATTATGCAGGGGAGGGGGCGATCATGGCAATTGGAGGTAACAATGGGTCAGGACGACGCCAATGTTGACGACTTTCAGCGTTTGGGTTGTTTTGCCTCTGAGCGGCACTTTTTTTGCGCACCATGAGCTAAATGGCCAGGTCACATGGACCCCGAAGGCTCAGAGAAGGTTAGAGGGGACCCACTGGTACAGCTGTTGGGAGACAGATGGTAGACTCCCGTCAAGGCCATCCAGCGTGTTCTTTAACGTGCACAGGGTATGGCTCTCCTGCACACTGGGCCACAGCTTAACATCCCATCCGACGGACGGCGGCCTTTCCAAGCCCATCGGTGTCCCCTACTGACCATGGGCAGGGCGGGGAACGACTTTCAGCCTGTAGAGGCAGAGGGTACGTACGGGAAGGTGATATCTAGGTAGTCACGAAAGGTGTGCATAGCCTTTCACATGGGATGTCACCTGTGAACGAATGAACATCGCCAGTACGGCATACCTTCGTCAAAGACAGTTATTAGTGAGAGAATTCATTTATAAACTGTGTACTCTCGGACAACTACTTCAGTCACCAGGTTTTTTTTTGTTTGAAGCAAAAAGACAATATTTAGACTCAGTGCACCGGGATATACCTAGAAGTTCTTTTATATTTAAGTGTAGTGTACATAGATGTGTAAAAGATGTGCCAATTCGCAGAGAATTTATAGAATTCATAAAGCGACTTAGAACTCTGAATTTTATGGAATTGAACTCTAAGATTTACGCGAAAATGAACTCTGATTTTCAGCATTCAACTTGACTTTTTAGTCAGCAGTTAACAGGACTAACTACTGACTTCCGGCAGGGAGGTGTCAGGCTAGAGGCCTTTTGAAATATTTTTTTTGTTCGGGTTTTGTATATTATTTTGGATTTCACCAACAAGGCATATGCTACGTGGGAGGTCCTCTGTCCCAGCATCTGGAGAGTTAATTGAAGTAGCAGTGCCCGGAGGGGACGGAGGTCACCCCACTGCTGGCGGACTTCCCAGATGGTCAAGGCGGAGAGAGAAAGAGAAAGGGTTGGCAACAACGAGGAGGAGAGGAGAGCCAGCCGAGGGACGAGCGGAGAAAGACGCAGATTTGAAAAGCTGGTGAGTGCTGACTGGTATTAGCGGTACGTAGGCTCTCGGGAAAACAGCTGAATGGGGATAGTAAGCTGGTTTTGTAATTCATAGTAAATGAGTGACGAGTGTGTTTTTCCTCATCAGGTAATGTAGTTCATATCAATAAAGGATAGTTATTGTTTTACCAAGGACTAAGTTGAACCAATTTATTGGGAAGGAGCCTCAGTATCGAGACCCTTCAATTGCAATGAGATGTTTGATTTTTGTTCTGAAAGACCCTTTCACCCGTCGCGTATTGCGATCGAACCGGAGGGAATTCCTAAGTGATCCCAATAGACACAACCGAAGAAGCAACATCACACAAGTCAATTAAGATCGGTGTACCTTCGTGTCTTACCAGTGTTTTACATTCATATTTGTCAGAGAACTTTTCAAAATAAATAAAAAATAAATACCCCCTCAAGCAGCTGCTTGCCACAGAGGTCTGACAGGAGCTTTCAGTCAATACACCACAGTAGAAGGTCATTCGTTCTATTTTGTTGCGATCTTAAGCAACCAAGAGGATGGCGGGACCTCAGCAGAAAAACATCACAAACGTTCATGCCTTATCCGGGACTCGAACCCAGGTCCCTTAAATCAGTAGCCAAGCGCGCTGACCACTCAGCCACGGGACAGCTAAAACTTTTCAAGTGCAAATTAAAATCTTTATATCTACAAAGAGAGTAATGGCCGCTGGAGTACCCCAAGGCTCTCTCCTAGGCCCTTCTCCCTTTTCACTATACATTTATGATATGCTATCCTTTGATCGCATCCTATTAGCCCAATATGCTGATGATAAGCCCTCCTTTCTCCTCATTGGGTCCAGTGATGGCTATAGAGAGGCTGCAGAGATGCCTTGATGATGTGAAGATGTGGTACGATAAATGGAAGGTCAAAATAAACACTGAAAAGAGCACTGCCAGCCTCTTCAGTGAAAAACTTATTAAAAATCCAAAACGTTTAAACTTTTTAAACAAACCAATTGAATGGCAAAAGATCAAATATTTTGGTATAACTCTACATCAAAAGCTCAAATGGGAACCTCATATTCATGATATTATCACTAAAGTTAATGCAATGAGATATCAACTAGGACCTCTCCTTCGGAGAAATGCTGTATTGATGATTGACCATAAATTTTTATTGTACAACATGGTCATTCGTCCGATAATAACTTATGCTTCCCCTATATGGGCGAACACCACCTCCAAGAATTATACGCAAGATTCAGGTCTTGCAAATCAAAATATTGAGATCTGCGGTCGATGCCCCTTGGTTTGTTACTAACAGACAACTTCATAAAGACTTGGGCATCGACCACATGTATACTCATATCAAATGCATCTCAAAAAGGTTTTTTGAGGCTGTTAAAATAATACTAATGAGATTATTTCTTCTTTGCTTAATTACGATCATAATGTTCTTAATAAGTACAAGAGGCCTAAAATGATGGCTTTCTCTGAGGAAAGCTACTCGTTTTAGGTCTCTGGTGCATGATATATGCTGCTTTTAGTTTGGGTTTTACGTTAGCCTCTAGGGGCCCACCCACGGGGGCTTTACTTGTTATATGTTTTTACTTATGCCAACTGGGCATATTCTCAGATGGAGATGGTAATGGGCAATGTTTTATCTGGAACATCGCATATCTATACACGACCTACAATCTACGAAGGTAAAATTATTCTTCTTCAATGACTGCACAGTCACTGTGGAATTGCAGAAAATGATTTAGCAGATTCATATGCAAAAGAAACAATTAATTTAAATAATATCACTGATGTATCTATACAGGAAACGGATCTAGGGGGTATTGTGATGCCCCCCCCCTTCAGAATGCGACTGTGGGTAACAAAGGTAAAGAAATGTTTAAACTTAAACTTACTTATATTTTTTTCATGCTTTTTTTCAAAATTTTTTTAAAACCTGTAAAACGGAGGAGAAAATATTATACTGCATTGGAAATCAAGTCACCTCTATACGATATGCAAATATACAAATGAAGTCGTCAGAAAGATATCTTAAGTCATCAGAAAAAATAACTGAATTTTAAAATAATCATTTAGTTCTAAGTTCTATGAAATATAACTTCCGATACCAACTAGATTAGAATATACGCTGTTTACAAAAAAAATAAAATGTCTAGAAAGTATTTTTGTAAAATTTTAAGACTTCGAACTGATACTGCAATGTTAAATAGTTACTTGTTTAAGTTAGGGAAGGCAGATAGTAAGAACTGTTCGTTCTGCCAACCTGAAGAAACTGTTTCACATATTCTGCTTAATTGTACTCATCATGCTACTGAACGCGAAGTTTATTTCAAACATTTGTTCTCCGCTTGGAGTTCTAGATTTCACTTTATGAAGATTTACTGAATTTTCCAGTTGATGACGTCAGAAACACAAGCTACAATCTTCTGACAAGCTTTCTACTTCAGACTTCATTATTTCACAGGATTTAACCAGATTTCTTCCGTACCACGGAGAGAGAGACAAGCTTAATCAATCATATTTCAGTTTCTATGGTTACGGTCAATCATTTCAACCCTTATGTTTTATCAAAACTACTTTGTAACGTAATTTTTTTTATTTCTGACTCATATCTTGTATATCTTGTATTGTACACATCACGTCATATCCGCTACTTCATTTCGTAATTCATTGATTATTTACTTGAATCGAAGCCATTTAGCTTAATAAGGGCTTTATAACTTTAATTAATATTCTAAATTTTAAATTAAATATTATAAAGGTTATTATTTATTTATGTAACCCAGCTAAACTTCGACACTCTTTTGGATATTTTATAGGTTATTTTATGTATAAGTGCTCAGCGTTTTCTTAAGTTTTGTTATTATTTCTCATTATTTGAAATGTATTTAAATGAACCTGGTGTAGAAGAACTTGGCCCTAGCATCACCTTAGCAGTTAGATAGATAAATAAATAAAGGATGCTCTTGCACTCTTATCACTCATTGTCACAACTTAAAAAGCATAAAATAAATACCCCCTCAAGCAGCTGCTTGGCACAGAGGTCTGACAGGAACCTGTCAGTTTATATGCCACAGTAGAAGGTCTGAGAGGATGGCAGGACCTCAGCAGAAAAACGACATCATCGGACCGATCGTGTATCATCGGACCGATGTGTGTGTGTATTCCCTGGATTAGGCATGGATTTTGTCCGGGGTGTCGTTGATGATGATCAAGGACACCCCGGACAAAATCCATGCCTAATCCAGGGCTCGAACCCAGGTCCCTTAGATCAGTAGCCAAGCGTGCTAACCACTCGCCCACGGGACGGCATAAAAAGAAGCATACTAACAACTAATTAATTATGTTCGAGAAAAGCACTAATGTGCGAAGCAAAGGATGCCAGATGAGTTTTTACGAAATTAGAAGACTTTAGTTCGGATGCCAGATTCATAGCAATTATTATTTTATTAATATGTCGCAAGAGAGTTATAACCAGGGTGAATAAAGGAAGGGTGATATCCCGTCGCGAGGAAGCGTTTCTTAACGGTCATTGGCTAAGCATTTTGACGTCACAGTAGGGATACGAAGGTAAACAAAGCATATAAAAAGCGTAAGGTAATATCGATTTCCGTTGGCAGAAAAAGTGTAAAATTGCAATTTTTTTTTTTAAGTGTTCGAGGTCTATCTAGCTATCAGTGAAATATTTATTGTTATAGATACACACTCAACAGCCAATTTATTAGGTACAGTTCCGTGTTATGTCAATAATAAATGAGATACAGAACTCAAGAACATCTTAAATAATAATTTTTTGAAAAAGTGTGACTGAAGATCTAGATTTGTAACCTAGATTTTTTACATTTTTCGTTCGCTATTTAATGTTAAGGAAATTGTACTATTTAACACAAATAATTCCAATTTAAGTAATTACTCCTCAAAAGTTAATAAAAAAAAGTTAAAACTGAAGCAATAACTGTTATGCTAAACTTTACTAATTACGTTTAAGAGGGTTTTCAGCAGTTCATGTAGAAATTAGGTTAATTTTCGCTAATTCTGAATGATATTTTGCAAAAAGTTACCGTAGCAGTTACCGCGTGTGCAGCTCCTTAGTGAGTGAGGTTTGATACATTTTCAAGCGTCGCACCTTTGTTTTCATTTGTGTTTCTCACAGTGGCGTGTGAGAAACAAATAAAAACGCGAGAAAGTTTATAAGTCACACCAGCTGAGGAAAAAACGTTAGCCGATGATGGTGTAGTGGTTTACATAACTGGCATATTTCCAGGAGATGTGGGTTCGAATCCCACTCAATATTTTTCATTGTATTATTTCATGAGTTCCATGTCTACAGGACATATCCTGTGATTCTTTACTACTGAACTCTTTGAAGGAGACTTGTTGCTCCATTCTTTCTCTAAAATAGATCACCGATGGGTTTGGAAAGGCCGCCGTCCGTCGGATGGGACGTTAAGCCGTGGCCCCGTGTGCGGGAGAGCCATAACCTGTGCACGTTAAAGAACACGCTGGATGGCCTTGACGCTGATGGCCTACCATCTGTCTCCCAACAGCTGTTCCAGTGGGTCCCCTCTCCCAACCTTCTCTGAGCCTTCGGGGTCCATGTGACCTGGCCATTTAGCCCATGGTGTGCAAAAATAGTGCCGCTCAGAGGTAAAAAAACCCAACAACTCTAAAATAGATCAACGATTGCGCGATCTAAAAAAGAACCGGAAATGCGAAAGTAATGGCAAATGTTAATTTCGAGTTTCATTTAATAAGAAAATATCTCCCATCATCTTTCTAACATTCTTTTTCCATCTACAAATCTCAGAACACGAAATCATGAAGAAAAATCTGCAATTAAAACACTTTTGAAGCAAGAACGTACGTGCGCAGATGCCAGAAACGATTCCGAAAACACCTTCCTTTTGGACGAGAATGAATGAGTATGCTCGAATGGGCACTCGACTGATTACAGATGTCTAATTGCATATTCTCGAATGAAGGAGACCGGCTCTATAATTCGCTGGGCCGAGTTTTAATTAATTGCCGTAGCCCCTTATTTTAATAAGATCGCACAATCGATGCAACGGAGAGACGCGAAGATGGCGGGAACGGAAAAATTTCTCTCCCTTTCTCTTTCTGTGTTTCGGGTTCGTTCCATTGTTCCTTTAATTAATCTCTGATAAGAAATGAGAAGGAAATTAAAAAGTTGCGGGATCTGTTGCTTTAATGAATCGAGTTAACGCAGAGGCGAATTCTCTTTTGCACTATTCATCAGTGCTTTGTTCAAGAATTCTGGTAAGAGCAGAGGACTGAGTTTTCGTAATATTGCTGTAACATTACCTTTATGTGGAAAAAAAAATCATAATTATTCCTTCAATTAATTTCTTTCATCCATTGGGAAGCCTGTACAGGTTGATCGAAAAGTCACGAAACCGAAAAAGTCGCTGTTTTTTGTTAAAGCTTAAAAATGTGTAAGCGTGGTGTACTGTTAGCGAAGTGCTTAATGGAAATGGGCTGGTGCTCAAAATATCACTGATGACTACGATCTCAGAATAATTTAAATTTTAAATGTTTCTCGCAATTGTGAAGATAAGTAAGAATATGAATTTTTTTTTACAATTTCGACTTTTTAATCAATCTTTAGTAATTTAAAATAACACCATACGGCTTCTGATTGTTTTTTATGGGTTGGGTTGGATTAATTTACCTCTGAGCGGCATTTTTTTGCACACCATGGGTTAAATGGCCAGGTCACATGGACCTACTGGAACAGCTGTTGGGAGACAGATGGTAGCCTCCCGTCAAGGCCATCTAGGGTGTTCTTTAACGTGCACAGGGTATGGCTCTCTAGTACACGGTATCACGGCTTAACGTCCCACCCGACAGACGATGGCCTTTCTAAGCCCATCGGTGTCCCCTTCTGACCGTGGGCAGGGCGGGGAGTTTTGCGGAGATATATTTTTTATGTATTCTCTACCTTTAATAAATGTATGTTCCCCAAGAACTTCCAGCTTCTAGTATTTCTAATATTTTTCGTTCCAAGAAGTTTCAAATTTTGTCATAAAATGATTATAATTAATATTATAAGAATAAAATAAACGATTACCAATATGTATCTCTGTTTATATGCATCATGATGAGTCAGGGGGCGGGGATGGCTCAGTCGGTAGCGCACCAGGCTCGTAATCTGCAGTTCCCATATTTGACTCAACGTGCCTGGCGCGTTGAGTCAATGTTCTCAAGGCTCTTAGTGGGGCCAGTGAGTTCCTGGCCCCACTAAGAGCCTTGAGGTTTATCTCCGCAAAAATCCTCGCCCTTCTCTCGGTCAGAAGGGACGACACTGGGACTGGAAAGGCAGCAGTCTGTTAGGTGGTACAGTCGCTCAAAAAAGTATCCGAACACTATGGTTGATTACAGAATTCGGAAAAAATATCTGGCAACGATTTTTTTAGAAACTAGTGATCTGGCAACCTTCGTGTCACGTGACACGAAGGTTGCCAGATCACTAATTTATGACAGATTGGTAGTTCCCGTCAAGGTCATATCACGTGACACGAAGGTTGCCAGATCACTAATTTCTAAAAAAAATCGTTGCCAGATATTTTTTCTGAATTCTGTAATCAACCACAGTGTTCGGATACTTTTTTGACCGACTGTACGTAAAGCCATGGTTCCATGTGAGGGAGAGCCATAACCTGTTCACGTTAAAAAACATACTAGATGGCCTTAACAGGAGGGGTCATATCCAGTGGGGTTCCCTCCCCCAACCTTCTCTGAGCCCTCAGGATTTTTGTGACCTGGCCATTTAGCCCATTGTGTGCAAAAAAGTTCTGTTCCAGAGGTAAAGCAATCCAATCATGATGAGTCAGAGAAACATTCCTCCCAAATTAGGCTCGTACGAGTGCGGGCTCAAAATATCGAACCCGAACTCATCCCTAGTGCTTAATGCCAAGGACCAGGGTTGGGTTGTTTTACCTTTGAGCTGGGGGCGGGGGTGGCTCAGTCGGTAGCGCGCCAGGCTCGTGATCTGTAGTTCCCAGGTTCGAGTCCCAGCGCAAAAAGGTTCGAGTCCCAGCGCAATCATGATGAGTCAGAGAAACATTCCTCCCAAATTAGGCTCGTACGAGTGCGGGCTCAAAATATCGAACCCGAACTCATCCCTAGTGCTTAATGCCAAGGACCAGGGTTGGGTTGTTTTACCTTTGAGCTGGGGGCGGGGGTGGCTCAGTCGGTAGCGCGCCAGGCTCGTGATCTGTAGTTCCCAGGTTCGAGTCCCAGCGCAAAAAGTGCCGCTTAGAGGTAAAACAACCCAACCCAACCTTTGAGCTGCACTTTTTTGCACACCATGGGCTAAATGGCCAGGTCACAAGGACCCCGAAGGCTCAGAGAAGGTTGGGGGAGGGGACCCACTGGAACAGCTGTTGGGAGACAGATGGTAGCCTCCCGTCAAGGCCATCCAGCGTGTTCTTTAACGTGCACAGGGTATGTCTCTCCCGCACACGGAGCCACGGCTTAACGTCCCATCCGACGGACGGCGGCCTTTCCAAGCCCATCGGTGTCCCCTACTGACCGTGGGCAGGGCGGGGAATTTTTGCGGAGATACCCAAGGACCAGGAATCGAAATATTAGGATCATTTGTTTGCATGTAAATAAATATCCCTCGTAAGTTTATTCCACTGTGAAATTCCGAGGAAACCCTTGTTTATTGCAGAGCATTTCTTAATATCACCTTTCTTACTTAAAATGCATTTAAGCAATCATTTCGTTCACCGAATTTTCGAACATTCCTCGAGCAACTTTTTTCTGCGTTTGGTCGAAAAGTAGGAAAAAGTTTTTAAAACATGTTTCCTCGAAAGGGTAGTAGTTTCAAAATATTTTTTCTCAAATTTAATACCATTTAGTAGCTTTTCTTTGGGTTTGAGCGGCACTTTTTTTTTGCACAAAATTTGGGCTAAATAATGGCCAGGTCACAAGGACCCCAAAGCTCAAAGATGGTTGGAAGAGGGAACCCACTGGAACAATTGTCGGGAGACAGAATGTAGTTCCCGTCAAAGTCATGCAGCGTGTTCTTTAACGTGCATATGGTATGGCTGTCCCGCAGATGGGACCACGGCTTAACGTCTCATCCGACGGACGGCGGCATTTCCAAGTCCATCGGTGTCCCCTACTGACTGTGGGCAGGGCGGGGAGTTTTGCTGAGATAAATCTCAACGATGAGATAAATTCATTTGATGAGATAAATCTCATCGAATCTGGGGACTGCAGATTACGAGCCTGGCGCAGTACCGATTGAGCCACCCCCGCCTCCATTTCGTTTGTTTTTTATAATGAATATAACCAATTCCTTTAATGGTTTGTGCGACTATCAGATCATCTTATATTAATACTTATAATTTCAAATTTCTCTCAACGATACTAGACCGATAACTTATTTCCGTCTATCCGTCTATTTCTCCAAAATCTAAAAACCAAAAATACTAATAAAACAGCAACTAAAGTACAGGGGTGCCTTGGGTTCTTAAAAATTTACCGGGGGCTTCGTCCTTTTGCGTTGGGTTGTTTTACCTCTGAGCGGCACTTTTTTGCACACCATGGGCTAAATGGCCAGGTCACATGGACCCCGAAGGCTCAGAGAAGGTTGGGGGAGGGGACCCACTGGAACAGCTGTTGGGAGACAGATGGTAGTCTCCCGTCAAGGCCATCCAGCGTGTTCTTTAACGTGCACAGGGTACGTCTCTCCCTCACACGGGGCCACGGCTTAACATCCCATCCGACGGACGGCGGCCTTTCCAAGCCCATTGGTGTCCCCTACTGACCGTGGGTAAGGCGGGGAATTTTGCGGAGATAAATCTCAACGCTGACCCAGCTGGGACTCGAACCTGGTAACTACAGATTACGAGACTGGCGCGCTACCAACTGAGCCACCCCCGCCCCTTGTCCTTGTGGGACTATACTACTATCTCTAGTAGGTAGCAAAATCTTTCACAATACCCCTGCTTCATTTCGGTGCAGCAGAAATACATGATTCACATGAAACAAATTAAAATTATAGAAGTTAATTTTTAAATAGAGTCTGAAAACTTTGTCAACCCTCTCCACCACCACCACATCCTCGACCAAAAAAAGATCGCCGGATTTTTTTTTACGAAAAAGGAAAAAAAAAACTATGTTCCGTTTTTAGAAATCTGTACTCAACATTCCTTCTTAAAGGTACAGAAAATTGAAGGTTGCAAACCTTGTGCACTCTCCAGCATTCTAAGAAAACTATTTGTTTCCATTCAAGTACGACTTGTCGGTTAACTTAAATTCTTCCAAGATTCTCTCCTCGATTGAACTCTCTTTCTCGTACATCTAGTATTCTTCTATTTCGTTATTCTTTTCTTGCTCCATAGGTTGGGTTGTTTGACCTCTGAGCGGCACTTTTTTGCACACCATGGGGCTAAATGTCCAGGTCACATGGGCCCCGAAGGCTCAGAGAAGGTTGGGGGAGGGAACCCACTGGAACAGCTGTTGGGAGACAGATGGTAGTCTCCCGTCAAGGCCATTCAACGTGTTCTTTAACGTGCACGGGATATGGCTCTCCCACACACGGGGCCACGGCTTAACGTCCCATGCGACGGACGGCGGCCTTTCCAAGCCCATCGGTGTCCCCTACTGACCGTGGGCAGGGCGGGGAATTTTGCGGAGATAAATCTAAACGCTGACCCCGCTGGAACTCGAACCTGGGAATTACAGATTACGAGCCTGGCGCGCTACCGACTGAGCTACCCCCGCCCCTTCTTGCTCCATAGAAGCTCCTCTCCATCCTTCAGGAAATTAGGAGAAGAACAAACCAATAAAATATCTTCTACTGAGAAAACTCAAGAACAGGAATTGACAAGTGAATTTGAGAAACAGAAACATTTACCATCTGAGTTGGAAGAAAAGAACACCGAAGGGCTTGGAAAGCCCTCCCCCCCATCCGTCTGATGGGATATGAAGCCGTGGTTCCTTTTGTAGGACCCATGCTTGTCCTGTGCACGTTGGGGCGGGGGTGACTGAGTCGGTAGCGCGCCAGGCTCGTAATCTGAAGTTCCCAGGTTCGAGTCCCAGTTCGAGCCAGCGTTGAGACTTATCTCCGCAAAATTCCCCGCCTTACCCGTCAGTAGGGGACACCGATGGGCTTGTAAAGGCCGCCGTCTGTCGGATGGGACATTAAGCCGTGGCTCCGTGTGCGGGAGAGCCATAACCTTTACACGTTAAAGAACACGCTGGATGTCCTTGACGGGAGGCTACCATCTGTCTCCCAACAGCTGTTCCAGTGGGTCCCATCCCCTAACCTTCTCTGAGCCTTCGGGGTTCTTGTGACCTGGCCATTTAGCTCATGGTGTACAAAAAAGTGCCGCTCAGATGTAAAACAACCCAACCCTGTGCATGTTAAAGAACACACTGAATAGCCTTGACCAGAGGCTACCAACGGTCTCTTAACAGCTGTACGGTGGGTCACTCAGATATTGGGATCCATGTGACGTAGATATTTAGCCCATTGTGTGCAAAATATTACCGATCAGACATAAAACAACCCAAAGCCATGACGTTGCCGTTGTAAAATCAGATATATATATATTTTTCCCTGAAAATGATAAAACTTACTGGAGTTTTCGAAAAACGAAGGAAATTCTAGCTTTACACATTTGTTTGTAATTTATTTGTTCTATTTGTATATTTCTTTGAATTTGGGGTAGGAGGGGGGGGGGGAGAATACCCACGACCTTCCCATCCTCCGTGAGTTGTGTTAGTTTATTTTACCATTGAGTTCCACTTTTTTTCCACACGATATGCTAAGTGACCAGATCACAAGGACCCTGAAGGCTCAGAGAAGTTTGGGGGATGAGGACCCACTGGACAACTGTTAAGAGACAGATAGTAGCCTTCCGTCATGGTCATCCAGCTTGTTCTTTAACTTGCAGAAGATACGGCTCTGCCTAACAGAGTGCCACGGTTTAACGTCCCATCAGACGGACGGGGTCTTCCCAAGCGCATCGGTGTCCTAGGGGACTGATCGTGGCAGGGAGTTTTGCGAAGATAAATCTCAATGCTAGCCCAGCTGGGACTCGAACCTGGGAACTGCGGATTACTAGCCTGGAGTGCTACGACTGAGCCAACTAGTGGAGCCCCCTCCTCCATGGGACCGGGGGGGGGGCTCAGTCGGTAGCGCGCCAGGCTCGTAATCTGCAGTTCCCAGGTTCGAGTTCCACCTAGGCCAGCGTTGAGAATCATCGCAAAATTTCCCGCTCTCTCCTCGGTCAGTAGGGGACACTGATAGGCTTGGAAAGGCTGCCGTCTGTCGGATGAGACGTTAAGCCGTGGTACATTGTGCCAGAGAGCCATACCTTGTGCACATTAAAGAACACGCTGGATGACCATGACGGGAGGCTACCATCTATCTCCGAACAGCTGTTTCAGTGGGTCCCCTCCCCCCAACCTTTTCTGAGCCTTCGGAGTTCTTATGATCTGGCCATTTAACCCATTATGTGCAAAAAAAGCGCCGTTCAGAGGTAAAGCAACCCAACCCCTCCTCCATGGAACATGGCATAATACCACCTACGACTTCCCCCCTGTCATAGGGGCGGGGGTGGCTCAGTCGGTAGCGCGCCAGGCTCGTAATCTGTAGTTCCCAGGTTCGAGTCCCAGCTGGGTCAGCGTTGAGATTTATCTCCGCAAAATTCCCCGCCCTGCCCACGGTCAGTAGGGGACACCGACGGGCTTGGAAAGGCCGCCGTCCGTCTGATGGGACGTTAAGCCGTGGCCCCGTGTGCGGGAGAGACATACCCTGCACACGTTAAAGAACACGTTGGATGGCCTTGACGGGAGGCTACCATCTGTCTCCCAACAGCTGTTCCAGTGGGTCCCCTCCCCCAACCTTCTCTGAGCCTTCGGGGTCCATGTGACCTGGCCATTTAGCCCATGGTGTGCAAAAAAGTGCCGCTCAGAGGTAAAACAACCCAACAACCCAACCCTGCTTAAATAATTTACACACTTTACTAAGTGCATATTCTTTAAGACTGCTCTTGTTAAAACAACAAAGAAATCGACGTTAGGATGCTAAAGAATCTAGAGAACATAAATTATTGCTTCCTCTGGTGAGAAATGCAATGCTAATAAATAAGTCGTTACACTTTCTCTAGAAAGGCTGGGAAATAGAATTTCTCAGACTTGGTACGAAAGATATTTAGATGTAAGTAATGAATCTAAATATTAGAGAAAGAACTGCCGCTGTTGCCTAATACTGATGATCCCAATACTCCCGAAGCATTATGCAATTATACATACATTAGCAACAGAAGTATACGTTGATTATAGAAGACAATATTCCCGTGTTTGCTGAAGAACTTTTAGTAATTTTCAGGATTTCAATATAAATTATTTGAACGTTTGTCTTCTAGCACTGCGCTTCTTAGAATTTGCTCCTACAACCAACCCATTATCGCCGCTCACGATGTTACAAAGTCATCATTGTCAGAAGAACGTTTATTTGAATTTTAATGATCTTCTCCGAGAAGACGATGAGCTTTCCACAGTTCTCAGCCATTAAGAATTCTGCTGGTCATGAGTAATTTATCAAGCATTCATTGTCTCTATCTCGTGTAGTCAATGTACCACCCAAACTGCATGGAAATGACTTTATTAAGATTGAACAAGATGTTTTCATTCATCAACTGATAGCTTTAAAGAGGAGACTGTTGTAGCTCGCTAGTGGTAACATTTTAATGGCGTTGCTCACAGAAATGGAGCTATAAACTATCTAAGGTGATGATGTGAGTAATTTGCAAATTTCTGTATTGTTTCTCCGGTTATTTCTTCGTCATGTTTCAACTTTCAATTCTTTTAAGTCTTTTGTTAAAACTATCCATTTTCATCATTTTTTTCTCTAGCCATTTTCATCATTTTCTTCTCTAGCTATTTTCATAATTTTTTTTTCTCTCTAACCATTTTTATCATTTTTTTTTCTCTAGCTATTTTCATCATTTTCATCTCTAGACATTTTCATCATTTTCTTCTCTAGCCATTTTCGTCATTTTCTTCTCTAGCCGTTTTCATCATTTTCTTCTCTAGCCGTTTTCATCATTTTCTTCTCTGGCCATTTTCATCATTTTCTTCTCTAGCCATTTTCGTCATTTTCTTCTCGAGCCGTTTTCATCATTTTCTTCTCTAGCCGTTTTCATCATTTTCTTCTCTGGCCATTTTCATCATTTTCTTCTCTAGCCATTTTCGTCATTTTCTTCTCTAGCCGTTTTCATCATTTTCTTCTCTAGCCGTTTTCATCATTTTCTTCTCTAGCCGTTTTCATCATTTTCTTCTCTGGCCATTTTCATCATTTTCTTCTCTGGCCATTTTCATCATTTTCTTCTCTGGCCATTTTCGTCATTTTCTTCTCTAGCCGTTTTCGTCATTTTCTTCTCTGGCCATTTTCATCATTTTCTTCTCTGGCCATTTTCATCATTTTCCTCTCTAGCCATTTTCGTCATTTTCTTCTCTAGCCATTTTCGTCATTTTCTTCTCTGGCCATTTTCGTCATTTTCTTCTCTGGCCATTTTCATCATTTTCTTCTCTGGCAATTTTCATCATTTTCTTCTCTGGCAATTTTCATTATTTTCTTCTCTGGCCATTTTCATGAATAGAATTCCGTCGTTAATGGCAGAAGCATTCGGAGAATTGTTTTCAACTGTTCTAAAGCTGAGTGTTCGTCTAATTTCAAAACTTTTTTTAATATAGTGGAGAATTTTATTAATAATTCATAAGTAGAACTAATAGTAGCTTAACTCAGTTTATTATTGAGGGAGGGGGGTGCAAGGTGTTAAGAAGAGGAGACTTTTCTCCGAAAGTAAAAAACAAGCTAAATTTCACATTGGATTATACTTTCCAAATCGTTCAAAGAAATTTTGCATAAAGTCATACAAGGATATTAATGCATTGTTGGTTCAAGGATAATCCTCTATGTCAGTGGTTCCCAACCGGAGGTGGACAGATGTCAAGGGACATTTTAGAAATAAAGAAGGAGGGAAATGGGGGGGGGGATGGTGTTTGGTTCGCCAAACTGATAACTGAGAGATAACACCATTTAGTTTTCGAATAGTTTGAAAAAGAAAAAACTTTTCTTTACCTTTCCTTTAGGGAAGGGTGTTTGCTCAATCGATAGGGTGCCAGCTAGTAATCTGTAGTTCAAAGGCTCGAGTCCTACCTGGGTTAGCCTTGAGATTTATCTCCTCTACCTTCACTCTGTCCTCGGCCAGTAGAGGACACCTATGGGGTTGGAAAAGCCGTTTCAAAAAGCTGTCAGATGGGACGTTAAGCCATGTGACCCCCATGTGCGGTAGAGCCATACCCTGTGCACGTTAAAGAACACTCTGTCTTTTGGATGGCTTTGACGGCTTTGGATGGCTTTGACGGGAGGCTACCATCTGTCTCCTAACAGCTGTCCAGTGGGCCCTGTCCCCCAACCTTCTCTGAGCACTTAGGGGCTTGTGACCTGGTCATTTAGGGGCGGGGGTGGCTCAGTCGGGAGCGCGCCAGACTCGTAATCTGTAGTTCCCAGGTTCGAGTCCCAGCTGGGTCAGCGTTGAGATTTATCTCCGCAAAATTCCCCGTCCTGCCCACGGTCAGTAGGGGACACCGATGGGCTTGGAAAGGCCGCCGTCCGTCGGATGGGATGTTAAGCCGTGGCCCCGTGTGCGGGAGAGCCATACCCTGTGCACGTTAAAGAACACGCTGGATGGCCTTGACGGGAGGCTACCATCTGTCTCCCAACAGCTGTTCCAGTGGGTCCCCTCCCCCAACCTTCTCTGAGCCTTCGGGGTCCATGTGACCTGGCCATTTAGCCCATGGTGTGCAAAAAAGTGCCGCTCAGAGGTAAAACAATCCAAACAACAACCTTGGCCATTTAACCCGCTGTGTGCATAAAAAAATGCTGCTCAGAAGTAAAACAATCTAGCCCTTTCTTTACTAAGTCTATGGGGCTTTCTTACTTTGTGTTCTCTTTGTTTCACCCTTTCTAATCTTCCTTATCTTTCCTATACTAAGCTCATCGGTGTCCTCTTTCTGTTTTCTCACAAAGAGCAAAGTGGATATTAACGGAAAATTTTAACTTAGGTTCAGTGGGATTTAAATGGGATCTCGGGTCCTGTGAATGAGAAAAAAAATACAGATTGAGAACGGAACACTCATGTGCAGAGTACAGATGAAGAATGAAACATTTATGAAGATGCTAATGGAGAATTTGCATAAATGTAAATTAAATAAAAATATGGGGGAATTAAATAGTTCCTGAGAAAAAATGAAGATTGAAACATCTATGGCGAACACAACTGGAGAATAGAGCAGTTTGGACGAATACAGAAGGAGAATGAAACACACATGATGTTTTGTGTTGTGTTGTTTTACCTCTGAGCGGCACTTTTTTGCACACCATGGGCTAAATGGCCAGGTCACATGGACCCCGAAGGCTCAGAGAAGGTTGGGGGAGGGGACCCACTGGAACAGCTGTTGGGAGACAGATGGTAGCCTCCCGTCAAGGCCATCCAACGTGTTCTTTAACGTGCACAGGGTATGGCTCTCCCGCACACGGGGCCACGGCTTAACGTCCCATCCGACGGACGGCGGCCTTTCCAAGCCCATCGGTGTCCCCTACTGACCGTGGGCAGGGCGGGGAATTTTGCGGAGATAAATCTCAACGCTGACCCAGCTGGGACTCGAACGTGGGAACTACAGATTACGAGCCTGGCGCGCTACCGACTGAGCCACCCCCGCCCCACACACATGATGAATACAAAATGGGAAATCAAATATCAATGCTGACTTAAGTAGAGACAAACAGGACCTTGTTAGAATTGGTGTGCAGTGGCCAGATGCAGTAGATGTAGCTCAGGATAGACTTGCTTGGAGAACTAAATTGCACGGTCTGGTTGGGCCTCCGTAGCCCATGGCTGCTTGATGATGATGATGATGATGATGATGAGACATTTCTGCTGACTACAAGTGGAGAAATAAACATCTGTATCGATCACAAGCGGATAATGTATCATCTATGCCAGATGAAAGCGATACAGATGAAGAGGATGATACGGATGAGGTAGATGATACCGATAATGAAGAGGTTGGTGCTAACGATGAAAAAGATGATACTGGCGATTAAGACGATGATACTAACAAATAAGGTAATACAGATGATGAAGAAGACGATACAGATGAAGATGAAGAGAATACGATGAAGAAGGTGATACAGATGAATAGAAAATGTTACAGATAAAGAAGATGTTACGAATGAAGAGGATGATACTGATGAAGAAGATATTACAGATGAAGAGGATGATACTGATGAAGAAGAAGATGCTACAGGTGAAGAAGAAGAAAATGATGGAGTAAAGGCTAAAGATGAAGAAATGAAGGTGATATTGATGACGAAGATGATATAGATGATGATGAAGAGAATGAAGTAGATGATTCAGATGAAGAAGATACAGATGGTGATGAAGAGGATGAAGTAGAGGACACAGATGAAGAAGATGATACAGATGGGGAATGTAACATTTTAAGTAGAATACAAAAGAAAATTAAACATCTATGCCAAGTCAAAATGGGGAATGAAATAATGCACAGTCGTTTCAGAATTATATGACCACCTACCATAATATATCTATGGTAGGTGGTCATATTATTCTGATACGACTGTGTATATTCTAAGTATAAAATAGAGAACGAAACATTTTCGCTAAGTACGAAATTGGAGAATGAAACATATACGCCAAGTGCAAATGGAGAGTAAACATTTGTGCTAACTGCAAAATGGCGAATGAAACATCTATGCCAAATGCAAATGGGGAATGAAACATCTGTGCTAAGTACAAAATGTAGAATGAAACATCTATGCCAAGATGGAGAATAAACATCTATGTCGAGTAGTACAGATAAAGACTGAACATCAGTTAAAAGTGCAATACGAAAAGCGTAATAGTCTTGGGCGAGTTAAGCCTCCTGAAATGAGGAAGATAATTTTAAAAGGAGATTTTTCTCACTTAGAATAAACGCAGAAAGAAATCGATTTTTCTTTTCTTAATTACATTGAAGTTAAAAACAAGTTTTTTTTTTCCTCGAAGCATCAAGAAAATGCGCATTGATGCTAACAAGCGCAGAGTCACATGTCAGTCGCATAATAAGGAGATTAAAATGTCGCTTGAGGAGAAAAAAAATATTAAAAAAAAAAAACTAAAGGAAAAACTATGAAAATAAAATATAAAATCTCTCATTAGCTGTTTCCTCTTTTTCCTTTTTTTTTTTACAAAATTTGCCTTCATCCTATAAGACAATTTGCAAAAATTAATTCATTAAAGACAGCAGGTTGCTCAGAAATCGGCTTATTAGCATCTCATTACTTCCAAGGCACGAATTCCGTCGGGTAATCAGAAACCAAAGTTTATTTTTCCCCACTTGCATCGTTTTCAAAGTGGTAGCGATATCTTTTCTTGTATATTTAACGCCCTCTATCCATCACACCTTTCATTGAAAATCAGGGAAATATTGTTCAAGTTTGCTTTCTTCTCGTGACATATTAGGTTGCAATGTTAAATTTCTCTGAAGTTAAAAGTTGCAGTCACAAATGCAAAAATAAATAAATGTTCAGCAAGAAATATTTCAGTAAATGTTTTTTCTAAAGCTATTAATAGTTCTTTTCAATAATCTCTTTTCATAAATGTCTTTGCCGCTCCTGTGATGCCCTGCCTACGGTCAGTAAGGGACACCGATGGTTTGAAATAGGCCGCCGTCCGTCGGATGGGACGTAAAGTCGTGGCCCCGTGTGCGGCAGAGCCATACCCTGAACACGTTAAAGAACATGCTGGATGGCCTTGACGGGAGGCTACCATCTGTCTTCCAACAGCTGTTCAGTGGGTCTTCTTCCTCCAACTTCCTCCAAAGACCAGCGGGTTGGGTTGTTTTACCTCTGAGCGGCACTTTTTTGCACACCATGGGCTAAATGGCCAGGTCACATGGACCCCGAAGGCTCATAGAAGGTTGGGGAAGGGGACCCACTGGAACAGCTGTTGGGAGACAGATGGTAGCCTCCCGTCAAGGCCATCCAGCGTGTTCTTTAACGTGCACAGGGTATGGCTCTCCTGCACACGGGGCCACGGCTTAACGTCCCATCAGACGGACGGCGGCCTTTCCAAGCCCATCGGTGTCCCCTACTGACCGTGGCAGGGCGGGGAATTTCGCGGAGATAAATCTCAACGCTGACCCAGCTGGGACTCGAACCTGGGAACTACAGATTACGAGCCTGGCGCACTACCGACTGAGCAACCCCCGCCCCTAACACCAGCGGGGGTATGTCCTTGTGTAAGTGTTTGTATGCTGTATGAGAAACCAAGACAAACCTAATCTAGCTTCTAGGTTATCTCCGTCCTTTGTTTAGGGGGAAAAAAGGGGGAGGGCGATCAATAAAACCCAACTGCAATGAGAATTTAGAGTCTCCCCCCCCACTTTACTTTTTTTAGATTCCGGCCTTAATACCACTCAGTCATGTATACCAATGTCTCTTATCTATTTAAACAAATTAGATAACTATATTATATTCTGAAAAGCAGTTCGCATTCAAACAGAAAATTGGGATCTAAATCGCGATTTTTTTTATTCCTTTGCTTTAAACGGTAAAAGAAACTTAATTATAATATCTCATAATCCTCCAATGATTATTTGAGGGTTATTTTCACATAGGGTAGGAAAAAACTTATCTTTGGAATCAGAATTTTTAGCCTGGGTTTTCAATTATCAGAAGTAGATTTGCTCTTGAAAACAATATATATGTAGATAGATAAAAGAGATTGTCACTATTGAAAAGCCAATTTTCCTATCTCTGGCAGAACAATCTCATCCCTACGGATTTTTAATTATTATTCAGAAAAAAAATGCTTTCTTTTTCCTTTAAAATACTGTTCTCATGGCATGGCTTTTTTTCTGTAAAACAAAAATATTAATTAACTTACAATTTGAAAACCTTTTTCTTCAAGTAACTGAAGTTGACATTTTATTAATTTCTTTCTTTTTCAATTTTTTTTTTTTCAGTTCAGTTCAGTTTTATTAAAATAATAAGGTTACAAACAACAGATATTTGTAATACTCTTATTAACCCAAGAGCATCTAAGCTCATGTAGGTTAATTTACAAATTATTTAAATACATAATTTTGGCAACACTGACACTCAACTTTACATAAAGAAAAATATATATATATACAAAAACAACACAGAATTTATAAAAATGAATTATTTTTTTTTTACTTTAACACTGCAAACAGGCTGTCTGCATTTGTAATGGTCATTAGATAATTAGCAGTGAGAGATCTGAAATGCATAAAATTAGTTTCATTTCGAATTATAATCGGTAAAGAATTAAAAATTTTAGCCGCCAAATAATCAAAGTGTTTGTGCATAATTTCTTTATTTGCAAGTGGTAACAGAAACCTTTTCCCATTATCTCACATAGAATAATTTGTATAATGCAGCACTGCATTATTGTTTTTAAAGAAGTAATTTAATGTTCTATAAACAAATAAATGTCTCAGTGGAAATATACCTGGAATGGTATACTTACAAAAAATGGTAACAGTTTTATATTTATTTGGTAAAATTTGGAATATAAATTTATTTTGCATTGAGATTAGACTCCTTAATGATGAAATGTATGTTCCTCCCCAACTTGTAATACCATACTGTATAGCAGACTGGACCCAAGATTTGTATAACATTATTAACATTTTATTACTGAGGATTTTTTTTAAATAATAAAATTTATATAACATCTGTCTAAGTGTGTTTGTTAGTTTTCCAATATGCATTTTCCAACTTAGGGAGCTATCAATAAAAACGCCTAGGTAGAGTAGACTGTCTGTTTCAGGAAATCGGGAAACGAAAGAGAATACCTGTGTCTTGAATTCTCAGAAGTAGATTTCCCTTGAGTTAGAAGCTTTTGACTCTGAACGGCACTTTTCTTTTGCATACAATGGGCTAAATGACCAGCTCACAAAGACCAAGAAGGCTCAGAAAAGGTTGGGAGAGGGGACTCACTAGAACAGCTGTTGGGTAGACAGATGGTAGCCTCCCGTTTAAGCCATCCTCTCCCGTTAACGCGCACAGGGTATGACTCTCCCGCACACGGAGCCACGGCTTTACATCCCATTTGACTGATGGTGGCCTTTCCAAGCCCATCGATGTCCACTACTGACCGGGGCGGGGGTGGCTCAGTCGGTGGCGCGCCAGGCTCGTAATCTGTAGTTCCCAGGTTCGAGTCCCAGCTGGGTCAGCGTTGAGGTTTATCTCCACAAAATTCCACGCCCTGCCCACGGTCAGTAGGGGACACCGATGGGCTTGGAAAGGCCGCCGTCCGTCGGATGGGACGTTAAGCCGTGGCCCCGTGTGTGGAAGAGTCATACCCTGTGCACGTTAAAGAACACGCTGGATGGCCTTGACGGGAGGCTACCATCTGTCTCCCAACAGCTGTTCCAGTGGGTCCCCTCCCCCAACCTTCTCTGAGTCTTCGGGGTCCATGTGACCTGGCCATTTAGCCCACGGTGTGCAAAAAAGTGCCACTCAGAGGTAAAACAACCCAACCCACTACTGACCGTGGAAAGGGATTTTTGCGGGGATCAATCTCAATACTGGCCCTGCTGGGACTCGAATCTGGGAACTGCAGATTACGAGCCTGGTGCGCTGCATATTGAGCCACCTCCGCCCCGCTAAGTCACAAAGGCTTCAAGGACTCAGAGAAGATTAGGAGAAGGAAAGCTACTTGGCAGCTCTTAGGAGACAGATAAGAACCTCACACGAAGGCCAACCAGCGTGTTGTTATAGTACACATGAGTAGTATAGTCACATTATACCGTACCCCCACTAGTGTTTTCCCCCTATGACGTCACCGACCACGCCCCCCTATGACGTCACCGACCACGCCCCCTATGACGCAACATGGCGTAATCATTACATAATCATTACGTAACCGACCTTTATTAATAATTCCTCCCCCTTTCACCCCCCTTTCCCCTCAGTGGCGCCACCTGTTGACAGTGAGAAGTACTATTTTCCCAAAAAAAACCCTATTTTTATTCTAATTCTTCGATTTTTGATTTCCCCCTTTATAAAAAAAATTCCTCCCCCTTATGAAAAAACCCCTGGCGCCATCTGGTGCCTGTGAGGAACACTAATTCTCCAAAAACCCTTATTTTAATTCTTTGATTTCCCCCTCCTATTAAAAATTACTCCCCCCTATTAAAAATTTCTTCCCCTTATGAAAAAACCCTGATGCCTTCTGTTGACAATGAAGAGTACTATTTTCGGAAAAACCTCCTTATTTTAACTCTAATTCCCGATTTTTCTTTATTTTGTCCCAATGGTTGACCTATATTTTAAGCCCTCCCCCTTATGAAAAACTCTCTGGTTGACCATTTTAAGGCCCCACCCCTTCACTCGGCTGATGCAAGTCTCAGAATAATTGCATGGAACGATTGACTGGTCTTAGAATAATTGTACAGAAAGGAATGATACAAAATTCCTTAGTAATTAAACACTCATCAAAATTCCCTTACCTCTATTAAAAATCATCCTACAGTTGAAACTCATTTTACTCTTACTGCTTCCATAGAAAATACCATAGGGTGAAATTAATAATGGTTTAAATTATTCGTAGGGATGACATGTTAAATCTGCTTTTAGAACACACGTCTGCAGTGGAAAAATTTTCAAACTCCGTTAATCAACTCCCTAGTAATTAAACACTCGTCAAAATATTCCTCACCTTTATTAAAATCACTCCACGGTCGAAATAAAAATCAGTTTTTCTGTAGATGTGTTTCACCGGAAAAAAAAAAAATCGTCCCTCGCTCTGTGGATTCCGTCCGACTGTCTTGCTGTGATTTAGATGCGGGCCAAACATTTCAGATATTAACCTAGCATTCTTTATAACTAGCTTTTTCTATGTATTTCTTACATCAAAGCCAACACTAGCACTGAACTCTTTTGAATGCAGATCTCAAATTGTAAATCAACTCGCAGAGTTGTATTTATTCCTTAGTAATTAAAACTCTTTGCTATTCATTTAGCCAGGACGACTAAACGATTCCTTTATAATTAAAATTCCCTGCTATTAAACTCCCTAGTAATTAAACACTCATCAAAATTCCCTTACCTTTATTAAAAAAAAGCAGTTTTCTGTAGAGGCGTTTTATCGAAAAAAAAAAAAACTTCTCCTCGGCAACGAGAGTCGAACGCGCTACCCAAGCTTCACTCTGTGAACTCCTAACAAGAACCAACCTGCAATGGAAAAGGCATTCCTGAAGTCGTACGTGGAGTCATGCCCACACGTGTCCGTTTACCGGTCAGGTAGCAACGAAACATCTCCTGACACAATCGCCCTGGGAGGTTGAGTGTCCAGCGCTCAGCAGTGTGATGACTCATACGATGTTGTTCTCTGAGGGTAGGTGACGTCACAACAAGGGGAAAGTAACGTGGCGTGACCAGCGAGTGACACGTATCAGAAGACTGAGCACTGGGGATGTTTAACCTTCAGTATAATTTTACACAGTGTGTTAGGATTAACAACTCTTATAACATAGTTATTGCGGGTAGGCTCCCTCTCCCACTTTTAAAATTTAGATCTTACACCGACAGTCTTTTCATATACGTATTTTTATAACCATTTTAAAACCAACACTTATTTCTTTTATCCCTAGCGATTACTGGTTGTTGCATTTTTTACTAGAAGAAACCCTACCCCTGCAGCCCCCGCAGAAAATAAAAAATGCTATCGGGCGAAAAATTAATAAAATCTGATTTTATTCGTCGTGATGAAAAATATTGATGGGGTAATACGTTCGACTTAAAAGACTTCGTGTTCGGATCCTCACCACGGACAACCTCTCGCTGAAGGACGGTTAAACCCTACGAAATTATTCCAAACGGGGAATCACAAGGTTTTTATTGACGAATGAATCTTGGACCTGTACTGCTTCCGTACATCGTGAAAACCCACTCACAGCCTTGATCCGTGTTCCCAATTTCCTTTACTAAGTCACTTCAAAAAACATTGTGATTGCAAAAGTATGACTAACAGTTTTATTACGCCACGTTTTAAAAATACTTATTACTGCTGTATCCGCGGTACGGGAGAGTAACACTGTTCGAAGAAAAATCAGGTAAAACAGTTTTAAAAAAAAAATCGTTTCCTCCGTCGTTTGCGTATGTCTCATCACGCTGGTGAAACCGGGTGAAAAAATATTTTTTTTTTTGTACGAGGTAGAATGTTAAAACTACGTCGCGTGCAAAAACTTTAGTCCCTGCACGAATGCACATTAATGGAGTAGGGAGGTCGTAGTTTAATACTTCAGCTATAAAAAAATAATACAATGTCTCACGCACCCCTCTCAACTTGTCTACGCTAATCCGCTGAAATTTTATTTGCAACGGGTCCCTAGCGATTACTGGTTGTTGCATTTTTTACTAGAAGAAACCCTACCCCTGCAGCACCCGCAGAAAATAAAAAATGCTTTCGGGCGAAAAAATTAATAAAATCTGATTTTATTCGTCGTGATGAAAAATATTGATGGGGTAATAGGTTCGACTTAAAAGACTTCGTGTTCGGATCCTCACCACGGACAACCTCTCGCTGACGGACGGTTAAACCCTACGAAATTATTCAAACGGGGAATCACAAGGTTTTTATTGACGAATGAATCTTGGACCTGTACTGCTTCCGTACATCGTGAAAACCCACTCACAGCCTTGATCCGTGTTCCCAATTTCCTTTACTAAGTCACTTCAAAAAACATTGTGATTGCAAAAGTATGACTAACAGTTTTATTACGCCACGTTTTAAAAATACTTATTACTGCTGTATCCGCGGTACGGGAGAGTAACACTGTTCGAAGAAAATTCAGGTAAAACAGTTTAAAAAGAAAAATCGTTTCCTCCGTCGTTTGCGTATGTCTCATCACGCTGGTGAAACCGGGTGAAAAAAATTTTTTTTTGTACGAGGTAGAATGTTAAAAGTACGTCGCGTGCAAAAACTTTAGTTCCATCACGAATGCACATTAATGGAGTAGGGAGGTCGTAGTTTAATACTTCAGCTATAAAAAAAAATAATACAATGTCTCACACACACCTCTCCACTTGTCTACACTAATCCGCTGAAATTTCATTTGCAACGGAGGCTGATACTTCGAATCCGCTATATGTTCCGGAGCTGCAGTGGAATGCATGGCCCCTGCTGAATGCTACGCTATCAGAAGTCCATGTGGCTGTCACGTTCTCCAAGCGCTCAGAATATTACTATACTTATAACTGATCTAATATTACTTATAACTGATCTAAAGTCCGTTTTAATCAATACTTATTTCTTTCAACTCTGCGACTATTGGGCTGGCACATTTTCACTAGAAGGACCGCCTCACAGTGGCAATCCCACAGAAAAAATTAATAAAAGGAAAAAATCTGATTTTATTCCCCCTGATGAAAAATATTGAAGGTAATAGGGTCGACCTAAAAGGCCCGTGTTCGGATCCTTGCCCCGAATGGTTTTTAACAAAAGTCCTACGAAATTAAAAACTATCCCGTTACACGACGGCGTTGTTTAAAAATACTTATTACGGCTGTATCCACAGCAAACTCTTTCCTAGGAAGTAACGCTACTCGATGCAGCCCCAGTTACATGCTTTTACCGGGTAAAGACTGTGCGTCAGAATGGTAAAAGTAGAATTCATACGTTTCCGTAAAAAAAAAAAAACTTTAGTTCCTGCTTAAAGGAGTATGGTTCGATTCAGGAAGAATAGGATTTGACCTCGTGCATTAGAAAAAAGAACAAATCCGTCCCCGGTGCCCTTTGTTAGGTTGTAGTATTAGGATCCTTATACAAGCTCACTTCAAATATTCATGTGACATTCTGGGGTTGAGTTTCAACCTTTTTATTTTTTCCAACCGCGATAATGCGCAGTTTTCTGCGGAACGCGAGCGACCTCGACGCCAAGGACGACCCGCACTAAACGGTACGACCGTGCACTAGAAAACCGTGAACGGACTTGTGTGAAACGTAATGTACAGAGCTTGACAACAGTAATGTAGACTGGGATCCTCGCTCACTATACTATCATAACCCTCGAGAAATTATCAAATATGAATAGACCTCTGTAAAGTTCTGACCCCACAATCTTCTGAGTTCATTCCCCGGTCGATGCTGTCAGGATCACAAGGGATGTTTTACACATTCAACGACTTTTTCTGACATTCGCTAATCAAAGTGTCTATCTACACATCAGACTTGTCATTACATCGACAAACTACGTGTCCATAGGCTGAGTAAGCATTTAGAATGAAAAATTGAGTCTGCTTCACGACACACATTCGTAAAACGCTCATTAATTATTTTGTGAGAGAAAGCATGCATAAAGTTCAAACACTAATACATCTTCCCTTTCTAAAAAATCTGAAAAACTCACTGGAAAACAACAATATTTCCGTGAAAAATTAGGTCCCTGAATCGAGCCCTAGTTCGCGGCGTTCACTGACTTCAACCACCGATGAAACTTAACGTAAGCTCTCTCGCTGTTAGTTCAAGGTGCTTTCACACGCTCTTTTCAGAGTTCCTGGCCCACCTACTACGTTTCAATAAGCGCATAAGTGTGTGTGTGTGATGGTGGCTAGCTACAAACACAAGTTTCGCTACAATATAACACTGAGATGTTTGTTTAGTTATTTTTCTCTATTTCTATACTAGTGGTACAGTGCGAAAGTGGTTAGCACACGTTTTTTATATGTATCCTGTTTGTAAATAACACTGTCTATGGACCATTACTCCTGTACATACCATAAGCATAATACCTCGCGATTCTAAGAGTCCCCCGAACCGGTATTAATCTTATTTTTGTAGTTCAACGGAGTGCTTTGAGCTTGCTCGACCGCTGTCATGGGTTGGACCGGTAGCGGCCCACATATTTAATCCAGAATTAGTACATGCAAACATTTTCTTTTGTAATCGTATCAGGTGTAGAGCAGAACAGGATACTTCAATCATCAGGACAAACAATATTGCAGAAGTGAGAAAGAGAAGCGACAGGAAAGCACACTACCTGCAATCATCACCTCAAAACAACTAAGACAGAGGGCGCCACGTGCAGGGTTGAAAAGCAGTTCATAACAATGGTTTAACCATTCATTTTTTTTTAAGTGTTAGGATATTCATGTTACAATTTCTTACAACAGGTTCATAGCTAGTGAAGACACAAGTCAGCAACACTCACACCTCTGTGTAAGCACACGAATATTACATTTCAACAACGTACACTTTTCGTGTGAGTATGTGAATATTACATTTTAGCTGTATGTGCACTAGACGTTCAGTTGCGAAGAATATTTAAAAACATCAGTGCAAACTCACTGAAGCGTGTCTCTTTCTTGTGTCTCTCCATATCTATATACTATTCTTATGAGCATAAAAGATAGAACTTTCGAAGTAAGATGAAGCATGTATCGGTTAAAAAAAAAAGATTTTGAGCTTTTCACCAACGCCATCTAGGGACAACAATGTTGACTGTCTGATTCAAGCAATCTATGAATATGTAGGAGAATGTTTCTCTGATCTTATGCAAAGTATATTCTTGTGTGGTGTATGGCATTATTCAACGGATGTCTTTCTAAGTGTATGCACATATCCGTGCGATGGACTAAGTTTTTTCTCACATACTTGATTCGTCTCTGTAATTGTATGCTTTCATGTTTGTGAGTGTGTGCGTATGTTTCTGTGTGCGGGCGAGTGTGTGTGTGAGTGTGAGTATGTTTCTGTGTGCGGGCGAGTGTGTGTGTGAGTATGTTTCTGTGTGCGGGCGACTGTGTGCGTGAGTATGTTTTCATGTTTGTTTCGCTGAATCTGATATGTGTATACGTCTTCATGTCTCTCTCGGTGTGTCTGTATGTGTGTATATGTTACCGTAGGCAAGAATAAACATATTGTCTTACGGACACTTGCTCGCTACAGAAGAAGCTAACAATTTACAAACCTCGTCAGATCGGTATTATAGCTCTATTAGGAAATCTCATCGAAAAGTCACTAAACAGATAAGTTTACTAAAGATGCACGCTTGTATACAATTTTTCAGATTCTTTTACCTTTCTCGATTCTGTTAAGTAGAACAATGAAATAGCATTGCAGGAAAAAAATCTTTTATTCATACACTAAGAAATTACAAGGACGACCCATCAGATATAGAACAGAAATTAGTAACACTATTACATTTATTTAGTACATATTCAGAGGCTCGCACCAGTTCGTCATACACTTCGTTTAGTAATATAGAAAAGTGTAGCATGTAGGAATCTTCAACTCCTGCCTCTTCCACAAAAAGTTTAGCGATATCGCTTAAATGAATGTTTCTCACTGCCTCGGCGAAACGGGATATGGCCACACACGAATGGCGAAGCTGACTTGAATGATCTACTTCACACCCAATTCGTGTTCGTACGTAGAATCCGAAAAATGTCTTTTCTGACGAGTGTATTTAATGTTTTTCTGAAACTTAGCTTTGCTCTCTGAACGTGCAGTTCAGCATTAGACAGTCTTGGAGTAAGGGATGTCGAATTATCTACATTATTCTTAATTAATTCGACATCCCTTACTCCAAGACTGTCTAATGCTGAACTGCACGATCAGAGAGCAAAGCTAAGTTTCAGAAAAACATTAAATACACTCGTCAGAAAAGACATTTTTCGGATTCTACGTACGAACACGAATTGGGTATGAAGTAGATCATTCAAGTCAGCTTCGCCATTCGTGTGTGGCTATATCCCGTTTCGCCGAAGCAGTGAGAAACATTCATTTAAGCGATATCGCTAAACTTTTTGTGGAAGAGGCAGGAGTTGAAGATTCCTACATGCTACACTTTTCTATATTACTAAACGAAGTGTATGACGAACTGGTGCGAGCCTCTGAATATGTACTAAATAAATGTAATAGTGTTACTAATTTCTGTTCTATATCTGATGGGTCGTCCTTGTAATTTCTTAGTGTATGAATAAAAGATTTTTTTCCTGCAATGCTATTTCATTGTTCTACTTAACAGAATCGAGAAAGGTAAAAGAATCTGAAAAATTGTATACAAGCGTGCATCTTTAGTAAACTTATCTGTTTAGTGACTTTTCGATGAGATTTCCTAATAGAGCTATAATACCGATCTGACGAGGTTTGTAAATTGTTAGCTTCTTCTGTAGCGAGCAAGTGTCCGTAAGACAATATGTTTATTCTTGCCTACGGTAACATATACACACATACAGACACACCGAGAGAGACATGAAGACGTATACACATATCAGATTCAGCGAAACAAACATGAAAACATACTCACGCACACAGTCGCCAGCACACAGAAACATACTCACACACACACTCGCCCGCACACAGAAACATACTCACACTCACACACACACTCGCCCGCACACAGAAACATACGCACACACTCACAAACATGAAAGCATACAATTACAGAGACGAATCAAGTATGTGAGAAAAAACTTAGTCCATCGCACGGATATGTGCATACACTTAGAAAGACATCCGTTGAATAATACCATACACCACACAAGAATATACTTTGCATAAGATCAGAGAAACATTCTCCTACATATTCATAGATTGCTTGAATCAGACAGTCAACATTGTTGTCCCTAGATGGCGTTGGTGAAAAGCTCAAAATCTTTTTTTTTTAACCGATACATGCTTCATCTTACTTCGAAAGTTCTATCTTTTATGCTCATAAGAATAGTATATAGATATGGAGAGACACAAGAAAGAGACACGCTTCAGTGAGTTTGCACTGATGTTTTTAAATATTCTTCGCAACTGAACGTCTAGTGCACATACAGCTAAAATGTAATATTCACATACTCACACGAAAAGTGTACGTTGTTGAAATGTAATATTCGTGTGCTTACACAGAGGTGTGAGTGTTGCTGACTTGTGTCTTCACTAGCTATGAACCTGTTGTAAGAAATTGTAACATGAATATCCTAATACTTAAAAAAAAATGAATGGTTAAACCATTGTTATGAACTGCTTTTCAACCCTGCACGTGGCGCCCTCTGTCTTAGTTGTTTTGAGGTGATGATTGCAGGTAGTGTGCTTTCCTGTCGCTTCTCTTTCTCACTTCTGCAATATTGTTTGTCCTGATGATTGAAGTATCCTGTTCTGCTCTACACCTGATACGATTACAAAAGAAAATGTTTGCATGTACTAATTCTGGATTAAATATGTGGGCCGCTACCGGTCCAACCCATGACAGCGGTCGAGCAAGCTCAAAGCACTCCGTTGAACTACAAAAATAAGATTAATACCGGTTCGGGGGACTCTTAGAATCGCGAGGTATTATGCTTATGGTATGTACAGGAGTAATGGTCCATAGACAGTGTTATTTACAAACAGGATACATATAAAAAACGTGTGCTAACCACTTTCGCACTGTACCACTAGTATAGAAATAGAGAAAAATAACTAAACAAACATCTCAGTGTTATATTGTAGCGAAACTTGTGTTTGTAGCTAGCCACCATCACACACACACACACTTATGCGCTTATTGAAACGTAGTAGGTGGGCCAGGAACTCTGAAAAGAGCGTGTGAAAGCACCTTGAACTAACAGCGAGAGAGCTTACGTTAAGTTTCATCGGTGGTTGAAGTCAGTGAACGCCGCGAACTAGGGCTCGATTCAGGGACCTAATTTTTCACGGAAATATTGTTGTTTTCCAGTGAGTTTTTCAGATTTTTTAGAAAGGGAAGATGTATTAGTGTTTGAACTTTATGCATGCTTTCTCTCACAAAATAATTAATGAGCGTTTTACGAATGTGTGTCGTGAAGCAGACTCAATTTTTCATTCTAAATGCTTACTCAGCCTATGGACACGTAGTTTGTCGATGTAATGACAAGTCTGATGTGTAGATAGACACTTTGATTAGCGAATGTCAGAAAAAGTCGTTGAATGTGTAAAACATCCCTTGTGATCCTGACAGCATCGACCGGGGAATGAACTCAGAAGATTGTGGGGTCAGAACTTTACAGAGGTCTATTCATATTTGATAATTTCTCGAGGGTTATGATAGTATAGTGAGCGAGGATCCCAGTCTACATTACTGTTGTCAAGCTCTGTACATTACGTTTCACACAAGTCCGTTCACGGTTTTCTAGTGCACGGTCGTACCGTTTAGTGCGGGTCGTCCTTGGCGTCGAAGTCGCTCGCGTTCCGCAGAAAACTGCGCATTATCGCGGTTGGAAAAAATAAAAAGGTTGAAACTCAACCCCAGAATGTCACATGAAAATTTGAAGTGAGCTTGTATAAGGATACTAATACTACAACCTAACAAAGGGCACCGGGGACGGATTTGTTCTTTTTTCTAATGCACGAGGTCAAATCCTATTCTTCCTGAATCGAACCATACTCCTTTAAGCAGGAACTAAAGTTTTTTTTTTTTACGGAAACGTATGAATTCTACTTTTACCATTCTGACGCACAGTCTTTACCCGGTAAAAGCATGTAACTGGGGCTGCATCGAGTAGCGTTACTTCCTAGGAAAGAGTTTGCTGTGGATACAGCCGTAATAAGTATTTTTAAACAACGCCGTCGTGTAACGGGATAGTTTTTAATTTCGTAGGACTTTTGTTAAAAACCATTCGGGGCAAGGATCCGAACACGGGCCTTTTAGGTCGACCCTATTACCTTCAATATTTTTCATCAGGGGGAATAAAATCAGATTTTTTCCTTTTATTAATTTTTTCTGTGGGATTGCCACTGTGAGGCGGTCCTTCTAGTGAAAATGTGCCAGCCCAATAGTCGCAGAGTTGAAAGAAATAAGTATTGATTAAAACGGACTTTAGATCAGTTATAAGTAATATTAGATCAGTTATAAGTATAGTAATATTCTGAGCGCTTGGAGAACGTGACAGCCACATGGACTTCTGATAGCGTAGCATTCAGCAGGGGCCATGCATTCCACTGCAGCTCCGGAACATATAGCGGATTCGAAGTATCAGCCTCCGTTGCAAATGAAATTTCAGCGGATTAGTGTAGACAAGTGGAGAGGTGTGTGAGACATTGTATTATTTTTTTTTAAAGCTGAAGTATTAAACTACGACCTCCCTACTCCATTAATGTGCATTCGTGATGGAACTAAAGTTTTTGCACGCGACGTACTTTTAACATTCTACCTCGTACAAAAAAAAAATTTTTTCACCCGGTTTCACCAGCGTGATGAGACATACGCAAACGACGGAGGAAACGATTTTTTTTTTTAAACTGTTTTACCTGAATTTTCTTCGAACAGTGTTACTCTCCCGTACCGCGGATACAGCAGTAATAAGTATTTTTAAAACGTGGCGTAATAAAACTGTTAGTCATACTTTTGCAATCACAATGTTTTTTGAAGTGACTTAGTAAAGGAAATTGGGAACACGGATCAAGGCTGTGAGTGGGTTTTCACGATGTACGGAAGCAGTACAGGTCCAAGATTCATTCGTCAATAAAAACCTTGTGATTCCCCGTTTGAATAATTTCGTAGGGTTTAACCGTCCGTCAGCGAGAGGTTGTCCGTGGTGAGGATCCGAACACGAAGTCTTTTAAGTCGAACCTATTACCCCATCAATATTTTTCATCACGACGAATAAAATCAGATTTTATTAATTTTTTCGCCCGAAAGCATTTTTTATTTTCTGCGGGTGCTGCAGGGGTAGGGTTTCTTCTAGTAAAAAATGCAACAACCAGTAATCGCTAGGGACCCGTTGCAAATAAAATTTCAGCGGATTAGCGTAGACAAGTTGAGAGGGGTGCGTGAGACATTGTATTATTTTTTTATAGCTGAAGTATTAAACTACGACCTCCCTACTCCATTAATGTGCATTCGTGCAGGGACTAAAGTTTTTGCACGCGACGTAGTTTTAACATTCTACCTCGTACAAAAAAAAAAATATTTTTTCACCCGGTTTCACCAGCGTGATGAGACATACGCAAACGACGGAGGAAACGATTTTTTTTTTAAAACTGTTTTACCTGATTTTTCTTCGAACAGTGTTACTCTCCCGTACCGCGGATACAGCAGTAATAAGTATTTTTAAAACGTGGCGTAATAAAACTGTTAGTCATACTTTTGCAATCACAATGTTTTTTGAAGTGACTTAGTAAAGGAAATTGGGAACACGGATCAAGGCTGTGAGTGGGTTTTCACGATGTACGGAAGCAGTACAGGTCCAAGATTCATTCGTCAATAAAAACCTTGTGATTCCCCGTTTGGAATAATTTCGTAGGGTTTAACCGTCCTTCAGCGAGAGGTTGTCCGTGGTGAGGATCCGAACACGAAGTCTTTTAAGTCGAACGTATTACCCCATCAATATTTTTCATCACGACGAATAAAATCAAATTTTATTAATTTTTCGCCCGATAGCATTTTTTATTTTCTGCGGGGGCTGCAGGGGTAGGGTTTCTTCTAGTAAAAAATGCAACAACCAGTAATCGCTAGGGATAAAAGAAATAAGTGTTGGTTTTAAAATGGTTATAAAAATACGTATATGAAAAGACTGTCGGTGTAAGATCTAAATTTTAAAAGTGGGAGAGGGAGCCTACCCGCAATAACTATGTTATAAGAGTTGTTAATCCTAACACACTGTGTAAAATTATACTGAAGGTTAAACATCCCCAGTGCTCAGTCTTCTGATACGTGTCACTCGCTGGTCACGCCACGTTACTTTCCCCTTGTTGTGACGTCACCTACCCTCAGAGAACAACATCGTATGAGTCATCACACTGCTGAGCGCTGGACACTCAACCTCCCAGGGCGATTGTGTCAGGAGATGTTTCGTTGCTACCTGACCGGTAAACGGACACGTGTGGGCATGACTCCACGTACGACTTCAGGAATGCCTTTTCCATTGCAGGTTGGTTCTTGTTAGGAGTTCACAGAGTGAAGCTTGGGTAGCGCGTTCGACTCTCGTTGCCGAGGAGAAGTTTTTTTTTTTTTCGATAAAACGCCTCTACAGAAAACTGCTTTTTTTTAATAAAGGTAAGGGAATTTTGATGAGTGTTTAATTACTAGGGAGTTTAATAGCAGGGAATTTTAATTATAAAGGAATCGTTTAGTCGTCCTGGCTAAATGAATAGCAAAGAGTTTTAATTACTAAGGAATAAATACAACTCTGCGAGTTGATTTACAATTTGAGATCTGCATTCAAAAGAGTTCAGTGCTAGTGTTGGCTTTGATGTAAGAAATACATAGAAAAAGCTAGTTATAAAGAATGCTAGGTTAATATCTGAAATGTTTGGCCCGCATCTAAATCACAGCAAGACAGTCGGACGGAATCCACAGAGCGAGGGACGATTTTTTTTTTTTTCCGGTGAAACACATCTACAGAAAAACTGATTTTTATTTCGACCGTGGAGTGATTTTAATAAAGGTGAGGAATATTTTGACGAGTGTTTAATTACTAGGGAGTTGATTAACGGAGTTTGAAAATTTTTCCACTGCAGACGTGTGTTCTAAAAGCAGATTTAACATGTCATCCCTACGAATAATTTAAACCATTATTAATTTCACCCTATGGTATTTTCTATGGAAGCAGTAAGAGTAAAATGAGTTTCAACTGTAGGATGATTTTTAATAGAGGTAAGGGAATTTTGATGAGTGTTTAATTACTAAGGAATTTTGTATCATTCCTTTCTGTACAATTATTCTAAGACCAGTCAATCGTTCCATGCAATTATTCTGAGACTTGCATCAGCCGAGTGAAGGGGTGGGGCCTTAAAATGGTCAACCAGAGAGTTTTTCATAAGGGGGAGGGCTTAAAATATAGGTCAACCATTGGGACAAAATAAAGAAAAATCGGGAATTAGAGTTAAAATAAGGAGGTTTTTCCGAAAATAGTACTCTTCATTGTCAACAGAAGGCATCAGGGTTTTTTCATAAGGGGGAAGAAATTTTTAATAGGGGGGAGTAATTTTTAATAGGAGGGGGAAATCAAAGAATTAAAATAAGGGTTTTTGGAGAATTAGTGTTCCTCACAGGCACCAGATGGCGCCAGGGGTTTTTTCATAAGGGGGAGGAATTTTTTTTATAAAGGGGGAAATCAAAAATCGAAGAATTAGAATAAAAATAGGGTTTTTTTGGGAAAATAGTACTTCTCACTGTCAACAGGTGGCGCCACTGAGGGGAAAGGGGGGGTGAAAGGGGGAGGAATTATTAATAAAGGTCGGTTACGTAATGATTATGTAATGATTACGCCATGCTGCGTCATAGGGGGCGTGGTCGGTGACGTCATAGGGGGCGTGGTCGGTGACGTCATAGGGGGAAAGCACTAGTGGGGGTACGGTATAATATGACTATACTACTCACATGGTATGGCTCTCTTGCATATTACACTGCGCCATGGTTTAACGTTTCATCAGACGGACAATGGCCTTCCCAAGCTCATCGGTGTTCCCTGCTGACCGAAGACAAGAGTTTCGGCTTGGAGGAGATTAATCTCACGATGGCCCAGGCGGGGCTTCAATATGAGAACTACAGATTATGAGCCTGGTGCGCTATCCACCGAACCAATCGCCGTCTCCAGATCTGGTCTTGAAGATCTGGTCTTCGAGCTAATGTATGATGGAGAAGATGTATATAGTAGTATATACACTGACGGATATTTAAAAAAGAACACCCAGAAGGAATTCATTTAGGAACGTCATATTATAATACGTTAATAGCTAAGGGCAGCAGAAACCGTGATCCAAGATTGAAAGTCATTGGATAAAATAATGACGTCACTGAGGACGACAACATGCAGATGTACGCTGCGCGTATTTAAGGACTAGGACGTGAAGAAAGAAGTTATTCGTCTTGTGTCGTGTTGTTCAATGCTCTTTGAAGAAGCTATCATGCCTGGATGATGCAGGCACGCAACATTTGTTCAGTTAACGGAGTTTGAGTGAGGTCGTATAGTGGGTCTTCAGGAAACAGGCTGGTCCTTTCGTCAAATTGCACACCACTTTGGACGAGAGGTATAGGCAGTGGTACGATGGTGGCGTCGATAGTTAGAATATCATCGCACACTCGCAGATATGGTTCGGGCGAACACAGAGTTACGGATGCACGAGAGGATAGGCGTATCTGGTGGGCGGCGATGGCAGGTCGAATGGCTATGGCGTCACAAATTCGATCCTCTGTCGCATCAAGGGTGTCTACAAGAACGATATGCAATCGTCTTTTGGAAGCAGGACTACAGGCATGCGTGCCGCTGGAACAGTTACCACTGTCACCTCGTCACTGTCGAGCACGTTTACAGTGGTATCAAGAACGAGTTGATTGTAGGGAAGAATGGCAGTTTGTGGTCTTCAGTGATGAAAGCTGATTCTGCTTAGGAGCATCTGATGGTCGTTTACGCGTCCGAAGGTGAAAAGGTGAGCAGCTTCTTCCATCGTGCATTCACCAGCGACACGCAGGGCCCTTGCCGGTCATCATGGTGTGGGGAGCGATTAGATATCACTCTCGTGCGTGTCTGGTGTTTGTACAAGGTACACTGAATAGCAATACTTACATCAGCAATGTTGTACAGCCGGTCGTCCTGCCATATTTGAGTGTAATCCCAAATGCGATATTCCAGCAGGATAACGCCCACCCACACTCCGCTCCGGGCAGCTCAACATGCTCTTCAGGCAGTGCACCAACTCCCTTGGCCAGCACGCTCTCCGGACTTGTCTTCAATCGAGCATGTCTGGGAATGGATCGGACAAAGACTCTTCTGCAGACCGTGGCAGGCAACGACCATCGCTGAATTTCGCGTCCAATTTCAAAGCGCATGGAATGGTATCCCCCAGCGTGATATCCAGCATTTGTACGCCCGATTGCATGTCAGATTGGAAGCTTGTATTGCGGCTCGAGGAGGTTCAACTCCTTATTAAAATGTGCCTTCTGTAAAATGTAATGCTTGTTAAAAGGTAAAATAAACATTGAATCACTTCACACGTGGGATCACCGTCCTTTTTGAAAAAGTTGTTTCTAATAAATGAATCTCATAGATTACGCTTCAATTGTTAATATTGTTCGTTTTTTCAATTTACACCAGTGTACATATATATAACATGAAAAGTTTTTTGTATTTTATTCCTTATATTTAAAAAACGTTTCTTTTCTCACACCCCCTCCGAGAAAAAGGGGCAGATTGTTGCTGTCAGTGGAATAGTTTTTGATACTCTACCACCGAAATTTCTGCCAAAAACAGATCACTTGCAACGTTCGTTACAAGTTCCGCCGTTTCCATGTTTAGCAATATCTAACGATATTAATTAAAACTAACCAAGGATTTGATTACATTATCTCGTCTTTGTTTTTTTGCTATGTTGGGTTGCTTTACCTCTGAGCGGCATTTTTTTTCCACACAATGGGGTAAATGGCCAGGTCACAAGGACCTCAAGAGCTCAGAGAAGGTTGGGGGAGATTCATTGGATACCTGTTGAGAGACAGATGGTAGCTGCCCATCAAGGCCATACGTATTCTTTAAAGTGCACATGGTATGTTGGGTTGGGTTGTTTTACTTATGAGTGGCACTTTTTTGCACACCATGGGCTAAATGGCCAGGTCACAAGGACCCCGAAGGCTCAGAGAAGGTTGGGGGAGGGGACCCACAGAAACAGTTGTTGGCAGACAGATGGTAGCCTCCCATCAAGGCCATCCAATGTGTTCTTTAACGAACAGTCCATCCAGTGTGTTTCTTAACGTATGACTCTCCCCCAAACGGGGCCACCGGCTTTACGTCCCATCCGACGGACGGCGACCTTTCCAAACCCATTGGTATCCTCTACTAACCGTGAGGCAGGGCAAGAAGTTTTGCGGCGATAAATCTCAACACTGGCCCAGCTTGGATCCGAACCTGGGAACTGCAGATTACGAGCCTAGCTCGCTATCGACGAGCTGTCTCTCCCCCACCCCCACTTTTTCTTAAAAGTGAGGGGGCGGGGGTGGCTCAGTCGGTAGCGCGCCAGGCTCGTAATCTGTAGTTCCCAGGTTCGAGTCCCAGCTGGGTCAGCGTTGAGATTTATCTCCGCAAAATTCCCCACCTTGCCCACGGTCAGTAGGGGACACCAATGGGCTTGGAAAGGCCGCCGTCCGTCGGATGGGACGTTAAGCCGTGGCCCCGTGTGCGGGAGAGCCATACCCTGTGCACGTTAAAGAACACGCTGGTGGCCTTGACAGGAGGCTACCATCTGTCTCCCAACAGCTGTTCCAGTGGGTCCCCTTCCCCAACCTTCTCTGAGCCTTCGGGGTCCGTGTGACTTGGCCATTTAGCCCATGGTGTGCAAAAAAGTGCCGCTCAGAGGTAAAACAACCCAACCCAACCCAACTTAAAAGTGAGCAAAAGAAAAAAGAGTGCGATAAAATGTGAGCAAAAAAAAATATTTCTTTTTGAGGCATAAAAGTGAGCAAACTTTCAACAATATGCAATATGCACGAGTGAACTTGAAACATTTTGTAACAAACAAAAGCAAACTTGTAATGCAGATAACAAAAATAAATCTGCAAAGAAAAATAAAGAATATTGAAGCCAAAACAAAGAAACACCTTAAATAATATTTGCTGAATATCTAGCGAATTCAGGGCGCGTACAAGTGGCAAAAACTTCATGCTGATCAAATCGCAGATGGGACCCATTAATTCGACAAGAACATGCATTAACCTGTGTAGGGACTCGGCATCTAAGGCAGAACGAAGGAAAGCCGGAATCGCCATTTTGGCGGCAGCGCCTTCCCTCCTAGCCCCGGCGGCGGATCCAGTTTGGGGAGCCAGACGAAGATTAGCGACAAGAGTCAGCACTGCGACCATATCCGTTCCCTATTGGCCGAGACACCGTAACGTCCCCAAATGACATGTGACCTCATACGGCGGGGTGGTTCGAACTATGACTTGCGCGCAGACCACGAGACTGTTCGGATCTGTGAGCTTTGTTCTGTATCTAGCGGTGGGATCGCTGAAGCTCATTATAGCCTATGTTGCATTCGGCCAGTGACTGTACCGGGTGGGCAGTCACTGTATGTATATAGTTAAAGTATAAATAAATATGTATATATGTGAAATACATGAGCTTGTGTGTTCGGCCATCTGAGTTATTCATCCTGACGAGATAGGGACGGGACCCTTCTGCAAAAGTTCTCACATACATAGACAGAAAAAGAACCCAGCCCAGACAGGTAGAAAAGGAGTCTGTCTACAACCTGTAAGCTTTCATTTGGGTTGGGTTGTTTTACCTCTGAACCGGCACTTTTCTGCACACCATGGGCTAAATGGCCAGGTCACATGGACCCCGAAGGCTCAGAGAAGGTTGGGGGTGGGGACCCACTGGAACAGCTGTTGGGAGACAGATGGTAGCCTCCCGTCAAGGCCATCCAACGTGTTCTTTAACGTGCACAGGGTATGGCTCTCTCTCACATGGGGCCACGGCTTAACGTCCCATCCGACGGACGGCGGCCTTTCCAAGCCCATCGGTATCCCCTACTGACCGTGGGCAGGGCGGGGAATTTTGCGGAGATAAATCTCAACGCTGACCCAGCTGGGACTCGAACCTGGGAACTGCAGATTACGAGCCTGGCGCGCTACCGACTGAGCCACCCCCACCCCCTGCAAGCTTTCAAGTTATCATCCAACCAGCTAATTCTTGAACCTAATCATCAATTTTTATTAATTAGTGTACGCTATTAAAGAGCGCTAAGTACTCCCCACAGAATAGGAAACAAAATATCTAAGGGCACGTTTTGATTCGACCAAGTTGAAAGCAATTACGCTTTGTTCAACGTTGTAACCCCTCAAGTTTCTTGGAATTGTATGTGCTAACTAAAGAGAAGCAAGGAAATTAAATTAACTTCCCATGGAGTAATTAAAGCGGCAGAAACAACTTTGCTAATTCCCCTATGTAAAGAGAAAAAGTTTGGTAAGGACAGAGAGAAATTTATAAAGGTAATCAAGAGTGAAGTATTTACTTTGAGTGAGCAATCTCTGTCGTGATGAAAGTTTACATCAACAACAGTTATTTACAGAAAAAAAGAAAGCTTAGTTTAGGAGACGATGATTGAATTAAGCGAAAAGAAATGGAAATTTGCAAGAACTAAGAGTTGTTCTGGAGAGTACTTAATTTGTTGTAAATTTGAGGGATAAGATTATGAAAAATATTAGGTAAGAAGTACAGTCGTTCAAAAAAATATCCGAACAGTATGGTTGATTAGAGAATTCAGAAAAAATATCTGGCAACGATTTTTTTTAGAAATTTTTAACAAAACATTCCCATATTAAGTTAATGGAGAGTCAAATTCAAATATTCGTAATTTTTACAATAAGCACTTTACTGGAAAATGGGACTAGATAAATTCAAAATCTCATTCAAATCTATCTAAATCTCGATTTTCAACAGTATTCAGTTGGGTATTTAAAGGGTTATGGAAGCTTGAATATTTAACAGTATCAAAGTCAATCCTAAGAAACTTAGGCTTGGGTTGTTTTACCTCTGAGCGGCACTTTTTTGCACACCATGGGCTAAATGGCCAGGTCACATGGACCCCGAAGGCTCAGAGAAGGTTGGGGGAGGGGACCCACTGGAACAGCTGTTAGGAGACAGATGGTAGCCTCCCGTCAAGGCCATCCAGAGTGTTCTTTAACGTGCACAGGGTATGGCTCTCCCCACATGGGGCCACGGCTTAACGTCCCATCCGACGGACGGCGGCCTTTCCAAGCCCATCGGTGTCCCCTACTGACCGTGGACAGGGCGGGGAATTTTGCGGAGATAAATTTCAACGCTGACCCAGCTGGGACTCGAACTGGGAACTACAGATTACGAGCCTGGCGCGCTACCGACTGAGCCACCCCCGCCCCCAGAAACTTAGGCAAAACTGACAACTATTGAAAGAATTATTTGCAGAAAATTCAAAAACATATACTTGTGTTATTAAATAGTTTGAAATAACACTTCGTTAAAAAGTTTCGATTAACTAATAATTAAATAATATCATTAATAATTAATGTCAGGTAAATTCTTATGGCTGACATCTCTGTCGTTCAATACTTAAAATAAAAAAATATAATAAATACCCCCTCAAGCAGCTGCTTGCCACAGAGGTCTGACAGGAGCCTGTCAGTTTATATGCCATAGTAGAAGATCTGAGAGGATGGCAGGACCTCAGCAGAAAAACGACACAAACAGCCATGCCTTACCCGGGGCTCGAACCCAGGTCCCCTAGATCAGTAGCCAAGCGCGCTAACCACTCGGCCATGGGACGGCTACCGTTCAATACTTAGACTTCTATAATTCTTTATGTATGTACTGGGACTCGAACCTGGGAACTGCAGATCGGTACACACCAGTAGTCGATAGCGCGCCAAGCTCGTAATCAGTTGTTCCTAGATTGGAGTCCCAGCTGGGCCAGCGTCGAGATTTATCTCCGCAAAGCTTATGGTGGTGAGTAGGGGGCATCGATGGGCTTGGAAAGGCCGCTGTCCATCAGATGTGACGTTAAGCCGTGGCTCCGTGTGCAGGAGAGGCATACCCTGTGCACGTTAAAGAACACACTGGATGGCCTTTACAGGAGGTTGCTATCTGTCACCCAACAGCTGTTCCACTGGATCCCCTCCCCCAACCTTCTCTGAGCCTTCGGAATCCTTGTGACCTGGCCATTTAGCGCATTGTGTGTGAAAAAGTGCCTTTCAGAAGTAAAACAATCCAGCCTATCAAGGAAAAAAAATAAAAAAACGGATAATATAATAAAAGATGCATCCATATCTTATCCGGAGCTTTAACTTGGATATATTTTATTAGTAGCTAATCACTCAGCCACGGAAATGGTTAAACTTTTTCTAGCCCAACTATTTACAACATTAATTTTTCTTAATAATAATTTTAAAATACACTGAAGTGCCATTGAATTTATCCAAATTCAGTACCGCAAGTCCCGCATTTGTGCGCACGCGTGGCTGAAACTCTGGTCATATATAGCTGTCAGCTTTGGCTTCCCTAAGCATTCGTCGTGGGAAGAGTAATGGGAAAGAGGCGGGATTTAGATGCATTTGACAGAGGGCAGATCGTAGGTGCCCGACGGATGGGACAGTCGATTTCTGGAAATTGTCAATGAACTTGGATTTTCTCTTACGACAGTTTCAAGAGTGTTCCGGGAATATAAAAATTCCGGTAGAAAAGCAAACACCCCGGACAAACTGCAAAGGACAACCAGACTTGAATGATCGTGGACTTCGCCGTCTGACCCACATCGTATGGACCGATAGGGGTCAGACATTATCTGAAATCACCTCCCATCTGAACGCGGGATCCAGCTGGGAAGTCAGTGCACGGACCGTGCAATGCTCTCTTCATCGTCTCGGCTTCGGGAGCTACCGACCTACGAGAGTCCCCACTTCTTCTTCGGCACGACATCGGGCTTAACGCATTGCTTGGGCTAAAGAACATCGAAACCGGATCATCAAAAATTGGCAACGGATAGCCTGGAGTGATGAATCCCGATTTAATCTTTATCACGCCGATGGGAGACTGAGGGTATGGCGCCAACCCCATGAAGCCATGGATCCTGCATGTCAGGTGGTGGTGGCTCAGTGATGGCCTGGGGTGTCTCCCGTTGGATCTTTGGTACGTGTACTGACGACTCTCAATGCATCCAGGTACGTAGAACTAACGGCTGACCATTTACACCCATTTATGGCGATCATGCATCCAATTGGAGATGGCGTCTACCAGCAAGACAACCATTCATCTCAGAGGTCCAGATTGGCTACTGCATAGTTCAGGAGCATTCTGCTGACTTTGAAATAATGAATTGGCCACCTAGAAGCCCAGATTTAAATCCCATCGAAAATCTTTAGGATACCGTCTAGCAGAGTGTTCGGCCCATGTTCCATCAGCGACGACCTTGAGAGAATTGTGGACAGCTCTGGAGGATCCATGGGTCGCCATACCTGTAGAACATTTACACAAGCTTGTGGAGTCTTTGCCTCGTCGTGTGGAGGCGGTTATCAGGGCCAGAGGGGGTCCAACAAGTTACTAGGTTGCTATCCCTAATTCAATGGCACTTCAGTGTAAAATAATCGGTTAATATCTCCTATTAAATGATTTTATAAAAAACAAAATCTCATTTTCTTTTCATATCCATGGAATCAGACTGCCTCTGACTTTTATACCTGTCTCCCGAGTTCTTTGTCTGCTTCAAACTTACGACTTTTTTTTCGGGAAATTGTTAAAACAATTTTGTTGAAAAGAAATCTCAAATGCTTCAGTGAACAACGTTAAATGGTAGAAATGACCTTGTCCAATACAAAAAAAAAGAAAAAGGCGAAATAAAGAAGAAATTTACATAATGCATCTGAGAAAAATTACCTTTACGAAAGTAGGATCGTTTTAGATTTTTTTTTTAAATTCCTTTTAAGCGAATAATTAATAAAATACTTATGTTTAACACTTTTCTCTTGATACATGGGATCATGGAAAGTGATTTAAATAAAAACTCTTTCAAGCATTTTATGAAAACAGCATAAGAATTAATTCAGACGAAAACCTCCCGAGACCAATGCATGCAGAGAAACCGAGAAAAATAAATAAGATGGGAGAAAATATGTCTTTTTTTTTACGATTTTTAATTAGAAATATTAATTCATGGCTTTCAAATGTACGTCGTACACTGAACGTATATTTAACTAATCTGTTAAGACTTGAAATAGATAAAGAAAAATGATTAAAATTTAATCGTCTTCTAACTTTACCGCACTTTAAAGGGCGAAATTCAAACTAATGGATACTTCGAAAAAAGTGATTTTGTTAGTACAGTGGCTCAAAAAAATATCCGAACACTATGGTTGATTACAGAATTCAGAAAAAATATCTGGCAACGATGAACGAAGGTTGCCAGATCACTAATTTCTAAAAAAAAATCGTTGTCAGATATTTTTTCTGAATTCTGTAATCAACCATAGTGTTCGGATACTTTTTTGAGCGACTGTAGGTGGTCATATTATTTTGATACTAGATCGTGTGGGCTCACTCACGGAAATATTGAGCGTGTGCAGTAACTGCACACGCTCCAGTTTGCTGTGAACGGTAACTGGAGAGTGTACAGTTGCTGTACACGCTCCAGATATTTTTCCTGAATTCTGTAATCACGTGACACGAAGGTTGCCAGATCACTAATTTCTAAAAAATATCGTTGCCAGATATTTTTTCTGAATTCTGTAATCAACCATGGTGTTCGGATATTTTTTTGAGCGACTGTACTTCTTAAAATAACTTTTCTTCTTTCATTTATCGCTTTAAACATAAAAAAAAACAGTCGATGTCTGAGGACACCCTGATGAGACAAAGTGGGGACTTTGCGGAAGTCTGAAAATAGAAATAATTTATTTATGATTGTATGAATAAATAGATGAATAAAACAACTTTCATAGCCCTTTAATTTTTTTTTGGGGGGGACGAACTAAAAACAAAACAAAAAATTGTTATTTTAAGTATTGCTAACAACCAAGTACTGAAAATTTTGGTCAGGGTTGTCTGAGTTGATATCTTGCGAAATCCGTAATCTGAAGTTCCATGGTTCGAGTCCCCATTTTATCTGCTTTGAAAGTTCTACACTAATCTCTGCCATACCCTCTGCGAGAAAGGGTGTACCTATGGTTTGGAAAATGACTGGATGTTAATCTATGGGTCTGTGCCTGAGAGAGGGGACTGCGTAGCTCAGTCGGTAGCGCGTCAGTCTCCTATTCTGCAGTTCACAGGTTCGAGTTCCCATCTGCACCAGCGTTGAGATTTATCTCTACTAAACGCTCCCCTACCTTCTGTCAGAACAGGGATTGGGTTGTTTTACCTGTGAGTGGCACTTTTTCTGTTCACAATGGACTAAATGACCAGTCGTAAGGACTCCGAAGACTTAGAGAAGGTTGTGGGGGGGGGGGGGGGGATGGACCCACTAGAACAGCTGTTGGGAGCCAGATGGTAGCCTCCCGTCAAAGCCATCCAGTATGTTCTTCGCACGGGAAACAGGCTTAACGTTCCATCCAAAGGACGACGGTCTTTACAAGCCAATAGATATCTCCTATTGACCGTGGGCTTGGCGAGGAATTTTAGCACGCTGACCCAGCTGGGACTGGAACCTGGGGACTGGGTTGTTTTACCTCTGAGCGGCACTTTTTTGCACACTATGGGTTGGGTTGTTTTACCTCTGAGCGGCACTTTTTTGCACACCATGGGCTAAATGGCCAGGTCACATGGACCCCGAAGGCTCAGTGAAGGTTGGGGGAGGGGACCCACTGGAACAGCTGTTAGGAGACAGATGGTAGCCTCCCGTCAAGGCCATCCAGCGTGTTCTTTAACGTGCACAGGGTATGGGTCTCCCGCACACGGGACGACAGCTTAACGTCCCATCCGACGGACGGCGGCCTTTCCAAGCCCATCGGTGTCCCCTACTGACCGTGAGCAGGGCGGGAATTTTGCGGAGATAAATCTCAACGCTGACCCAGCTGGGACTCGAACCTGGGAACTACAGATTACGAGCCTGGCGCGCTACCGACTGAGCCCCCCCCCCCCTGGGGACTGCAGATTACAAGACTGGAGGCTACCAACTGAGCCACCCACGTCGCTCAGAACAGGGACATCGATGGATGGCCATCCGTCAGAATGGACGTGAAGCCCTGGTACCCTATGCACGTTGATAAACGTGCTGGGTGGTCTTGAAGGGAGACCCAGATGCATCCTAATAGCTGCCCAATGGATTCATTTCTAGGAACCCTTGCGATCCAGACCCTGTGCACACTTGTCTGTTGTGTGCATAAAAGTACCGTTTAGAGGTAAAACAATCCAACCCATGTCGAAGAATAACCCTGTGCACATTAAAGAATTCAAATTCAAATTTATTTTCAATAAGTATTATCTATAAATTGCCGTCCCGTGGCCGAGTGGTTAGCGCGCTTGATTTCTGATCTACGGAACCTGGGTTCGAGCCTCCGGGTAAGACATGGATGTGTGTGTTATTTTTCAGCTGAGGTCCTGCCATCCTCTCAGATCTTCTACTGTGGCATATAAACTGACAGACCTCTGTGGCAAGCAGCTGCTTGAGGGGGTATTTATTTATTTATTTATTTTATTATCTATAATTATTTTACATAAAAAATCCCACTAAGCCGAAGCTTATCAGCGGGAATGTACATATATGTTTTTACAGATATGATCTAGATTGCCTCAGTAGTACAAAAAATGAAGGAGAAAAAAAGGAATAAATGAGAAAGAAAACCGACAAAATGATGAAAGTTTCCAAATAAAAACATCACTTTTTCATCAACCACTGAAATAATTTTTCTTTAACATCACAAATTTTTTTAAGTTAACTATTTCTCTAGAAAGCAAGTTAAATAGGTAAGGAATTTGATATGCTTTGGAATTTCGTCCGTAATTATTATAAAATTTTGGTTGTTTCAAAAAACCCATAGCCTTTTTTTTAGTAAACTTATTGTGGCAAATATTTTGCTTATAGATATCATCAAAGAAGTTATTGATAACAGAAACAAACATATATAAACTTTCAATAGGTAAAAATTTGAACAAACTGAATATATCGTCTTTCGTTGTAAGGGAATATTTAACTTCTGTATTATACAATCCTTTTAGAAGACTAAATTGTATTCTTTTAATTTTATTTAATTCTGTCTTATAGACTGTTCCATAAACTGTTATCCCATACCTAATTATAGATTCAAAAAGTGCTTTATTTACTAAAATAGTTATCTGTGTATCAACAAACATGTTAAGTTTCTTATTTTAAATGCTACAAATCGTAGTCTTGAACATATCCAATCAATATGTTTATTCCATTTCATTTTCGAATTCATTTTCAAGCTTAGGTAAATTATTTCATTTACTTCTTCTATTTTAGGACAATTGCATGTACCAGGTGATAAACCATCCAGCCTAGTACAACTTATTCGATGCTTAGTAATTCTTCTATTAAGTGTAGGTTGTTGAGAACCAATACACATAAATTTAGTTTTTTTCTCGTTTACACTCAGTTTGTTAAGAGAAAACCATTTAACTGCTTTATTGAAATCACTCTGTAGATTGCAAATAGCATATTCTAAATCTGAGTGGAAGTTGATTAGCACTGTATCATCAGCATACATATATAGTTTACTATCGAAATTAATATTAGCCAAATAATTTATGTATATTTGAAATAGCATAGGGCCGAGAATAGATCCTTGTGGAACCCCAAAATTAATCTGAAATTTATCGCTAAAATTATCATTTATTTTCATAACTATTTCTCTATATAATAAGTAGCTTTTAAACCATTCAAAAATATTCCCTCTTATAGCAAGTAAATATAATTTCTGTAGCAAGATATCAATGTCAACTGAATCAAATGCTTTATTTAAGTCCATAAATACCGCAACGCATTTCTTTCCTATATTCAAATTAATATTTATATTATTAATAAGATCTTCCAAAAAGCTTTGCGTTCCCATACCTTTACGGAACCCAAATTGCTGACTTGACAGAAAATTCATTTTGTTCAAAACATTTTGCAAGCGATCTCCAACGTATTTTTCCATTATCTTATCAAAAATTGTTAATAGAGTGATTGGTCTATAATTATTAAGATTCTTTTTTGATCCACTTTTATATACCGGACGAATAATTCCAATTTTCATAGTTATTGGGATCTGAGAATTTTCAAAAATTTTATTTATAACAATTGTTTATTACATGAACAAAATTGCATTTACTTTCCTTTATGTATTTTGGTTTAATATTGTCAAATCCACAGAAGTGTTATATTTTAAGTGATAAAGGGTTGGGTTGTTTTACCTCTGAGCGGCACTTTTTTGCACACCATGGGTTAAATGGCCAGGTCACATGGACCCCGAAGGCTCAGAGAAGTTTGGGGAAGGGGACCCACTGGAACAGCTGTTGGGAGACAGATGGTAGCCTCCCGTCAAGGCCATCCAGCGTGTTCTTTAACGTGCACAGGGTATGGCTCTCCCGCACACGGGGCCACGGCTTAACGTCCCATCCGACGGACGGCAGCCTTTCCAAGCCCATCGGTGTCCTTTACTGACCGTGGGCAGTAAATTTTGCGGAGATAAATCTCAACGCTGACCCAGCTGGGACTCGAACCTGGGAACTACAGATTACGAGCCTGGCGCGCTACCGACTGAGCCACCCCCGCCCCAGTGATAAAGGGAAATTTCTAAGTGTTTCCAGTGTATCTGTGCTCAGAGAACTGAGCCTTTGTGGTTCTTGTAACATGACACATTTATCCCGTTGTGTTCAAAAATGAAGTTCTGCTCAGATGTTAAAATAAGAAGTGCAATTAATTTGCAGAAGTTTTGAATTCATCTTTTACAATTTTATTGCATTTTCCTTGATTATCAGATTTCCGAATTTCCAATTTCTTCACTGCCGGTCAATTCCACGTGACAGGAAAGATGGATGAGTTCGTCACTCAAAGAATCCTCCACCAATGAATCGTCGGATCGATGCTGAAGCTTAAGCGAAAAATCTTTAATTTTTGATTAAAGATCGAAAATATATATATATATCGTTCCCCTCCCCCCCACCCCAAAGATCGACAATATATATATATATATCGTTCCCCCCCCCCACCCGCCACTGTCAACTTTTGCAATCTCGCAACTCTCGTTCGAAGCCATAAATCAAAACCTTGCGTTGTGTAACCTGTTATTTCAGGAATATAAGTCGATTCTGAATCAGAAAGGGAAATTTCTTAAAAAAAAGGAGAAATTTTTGAGTTGCTAGATAGGGTTTTTAATTATATATATATTTAATGTTATTTTAATAAATTGACGATTGATTTTTGAGCGAATTGGCAACTTCCTAAGGGCACAAGTATTGTAAGAGAATTAGTCAAATCAATATTTCAGGGAGCATAACTTAATATTCTTTGGTTCGAATCCCAACTGTGCCACAGTTGACGTTTATCTCGCTAAATCTCCACCAAGTCTTCGGTGAGGAAAAAGATCCCTGGTCGGATTGAAATGGTCACAGATGGGCTCGGAAAGGGTCCCAGATGGGATTGAAGAGGGTCACAGATGGGCTCGAAAAGGGTCCCAGATGGGATTGAAGAGAGTCATAGATGGGCTCGAAAAGGAGTCCCATATGGGATTGAAAGGGTCACAGATGGGCTCGGAAAGGGTCCCAGGTGGGATTGAAGAGGGTCATAGATGGGCTCCAAAAGGGGTCCCAGATGGGCTCGGAAAGGGTCCCAGATGGGATTGAAGAGGGTCATAGATGGGCTCGAAAAGGGGTCCCATATGGGATTGAAAGGGTCCCAGATGGGCTCGGAAAGGGTCCCAGATGGGATTGAAGAGGGTCATAGATGGGCTCGAAAAGGGGTCCCATATGGGATTGAAGAGGGTCACAGATGGGCTAGAAAAGGGTCCCAGATGGGATTGAAGAGGGTCCCAGATGGGATTCAAGAGGGTCATAGATGGGCTCGAAAACGGGTCCCAGATGGGATTGAAAGGGTCCCAGGGACATATATGAGCTTGAAAAGGGTCACAGATAGGCTTCAAAAGGTTTCAAGATGGGCTTCAAAAGCGACATAGAGGGACTAAAAAGGGTCCCAGATAGGTTTGAAAAGGGATACAGATTTGCTCGAAAAGGGTCGCAGATGGAATTGAAGAGGAAAACAGATGGGACTGAAATTACAGATGAGCTTGAAAAGGGAGACAGATGAGCTTGAAAAGGTAACAGATAGGCTTGAAAAGGGTAGCAGATGTGCTTTGGAAGGCAGCCGTCCGTCGGATGAAGCGTTAAGGCTTCAGCCCTTGTGCAGGAGAACCATAGGAGGGGGGGGGGGGTTATATTACAATGAAAATCTAGTCTCTCTTTTCTGGTTTGATTGGGGACGAGGGCGGCTCAGTGTGTAGCGCAGGCTCATAATCTGCAGTTCCCAGGTTCGATCCCCGTCAGCCGTGTGCAGTAGAGCCATACCCTCTGGATGTTATTAATAGTGGACTTCCATCTGTCTTCTAACCGCTGTCCAGTGGATCCTCAGCCTTCTCTGGCCCTTAGGGTCCTTGTGATCTGGCCATTTAGCCCAATATGAAAACAAAAATGTCGCTCAAAGGGAAAACAACTAAGCCAACACACGCATCGCTTCTCTACGAGTGAAACTCAGTTCACCGCTACATATACACAAGCTCGCTGTCGCTCAGTTAATATTCACACTGTCTAGGAGCTTTCTCTTTTCTTGTTGCCTTTTTTTATCGTATCCACGAAGCGTAATTGCCAACAGGCTGCGCGAAGTACCAATCGATTCGGCCGAGTCTTTTTCAGCAATCTCGCTCTCTCTGCCCCAACTATTGCTGCTTTATAGATCGCTGGCCGAAGCCAAACTGGGAGGGGAGAAAAACTCCTCCCCCCCAAAAAAAAGAGAAGAGCGCATTAACGTGCTTCTTTCAGCAGCTAAAAATTTTGTCGACGTAGATGTAAGGAACGGCGAATAGGTTGACAGTTGCGTGTATTTCCGCAGATTTTTTAAATAGACTCCAATGGCCAAATATTGATCGATGTTTTCTGTTGAAGCAAACTCGCTGTGGTAATGTTGAAACAAAAATAAAGAGATAAATAAGAAAAAAGAATTAGAAGAATAACATATCGCCTCTGGCGACTATGGGATGCTCGTTGGCAAAGAGAATGAAGGTTTTTTTGGTTTATCTACTTTTACACCCTTTTAAGAGTGGTGATTCGAGATAATGGATGGTTGGGAAAATGAGAATGGTAATATTTTTATCAGAAGATTTTTCATTTGTTCCTTAAAATGAAAAAGTTGCGTTTATTCACCCACTTACCCCTGTATGAAAAAGGGAAATATGTCGGTGTAATATATTTTATCACCGAAATATCAATTTTCTATCTGAATAGGTCGCTTGCAAACAGGGTTCGATCTAAGGGGGAGGGAGGAGCAAGGGAGAGGGAGGAGCAAGGGAGGGGTTGGTCTCCGCCGTTGAGAATGCTCGAAAGGGTTGGGTTGTTTTACCTCTGAGCGGCACTTTTTTGCACACCATGGGCTAAATGGCCAGGTCACATGGACCCCGAAGGCTCAGAGAAGGTTGAGGGAGGGAACCCACTGGAACAGCTGTTGGGAGACAGATGGTAGCCTCCCGTCAAGGCCATCCAGCATGTTCTTTAACGTGCACAGGGTATGACTCTCCCGCACACGGGGCCACGGCTTAACGTCCCATCCGACGGACAGCGGCCTTTCCAAGCCCATCGGTGTCCCCTACTGACCGTGGGCAGGGCGGGGAATTTTGGGGAGATAAATCTCAACGCTGACCCAGCTGGGATTCGAACTTGGGAACTACAGATTACGAGCCTGGCGCGCTACCGACTGAGCCACCCCCGCCCCATAGGAGGAGCAAGGGGGAGGGAGGAGTAGGGGAGGGGTTGGTCTCCGCCGTTGAGAATGCTCGAAAGGATAATAAAGGTAAAAAAAATATTGACCTATGTATATTTCATGCATTTTTTTTAAGAAACGTTATAAACACCTATAAACGGAGGAGGGGCAGGATGGATGTTATACTGCAATGAAAATCCAGTTTTTTTGCTTTTTTTCTGGTGTATGGCCGAGTGGTTAGCGCGCTTGGCTACTGATCTAAGGGACCTGGGTTCGAGTCCCGGGTAAGGCATGGATGTATGTGTCGTTTTTCTGCTGAGGTCCTGCCATCCTCTCAGACCTTCTACTATGGCATATAAATTGACAGGCTCCTGTCAGACCTCTGTGGCAAGCAGCTGCTTGAGGGGGTATTTATTTTTTTTATCTGGGGGATGCAGACGGTAGCGCCCCAGGCTCGTAAGTCTCACACGGACCAGCGTTGAGATTTATCTCTGCAAAAACTCCTTACTCTACCCTCGGTTAGTACGAGATAGCGAAGAGCTTGGAAAGACCGTCATCCGTCGGATGGGACGTAAAACCGTCGTCCCCGTGTGGAGGATTAAGTTGGGTTGGTTTACCTCTGAGCGGGACATTTTTTTACACACCATGGGCTAAATGGTCAGGTCACAAGGAACCTGAAGACTTAGAATGCTGGGGGAGTGGGACCCACTGGACAGCTATTGGGAGACAGATGGTAGCTCCTGTCTAGGCCATCCAGTGTGTTCTTTAAGGTGCACAGGGTATGGCTCTCCCGCACACGGGGCCATGGCTTAACGTTTTATCCGACGGTCGGCGGCCTTTTCAAGCCCATCAATGTCCCCTATTCACCATGGACAGGGGGGGATTTTGCCGAGATAAATCTCAATGCTGACCCAGCCGGGACTCGAACCTAGGAACTGTAGATTACGACCCTGGTGCGCTATCGACCGAGCTACCCCCGTGTGATTGAGATAATTACCCAGTGTACGCTAAAGAACACCCTGGATTACCTTGCAGGGAGGCTACCATCTGTCTCCCAACAGCTGTTCCAGTGAGTCCCCTCCCCCCTGGGGCGGGGGTGGCCAGTCGGTAGCGCGCCAGGGTCGTAATCTGTAGTTCCCAGGTTCGAGTCCCAGCTAAGTCAGCGTTGAGATTTATCTCCGCAAAATTCCCCGCCCTGCCCACGGTCAGTAGGGGACACCGATGGGCTTGGAAAGGCCGCCGTCCGTCGGATGGGACGTTAAGCCGTGGCCCCGTGTGCGGGAGAGCCGTCCCCTGTGTACGTTAAAGAACACGCTGGATGGCCTTGACGGGAGGCTACCATCTGTCTCCCAACAGCTGTTCCAGTGGGTCCCCTCCCCCAACCTTCTCTGAGCCTTCGGGGTCCATGTGACCTGGCCATTTAGCCCATGGTGTGCAAAAAAGTACCGCTCAGAGGTAAAACAACCCAACCCAACCCCTCCCCCAAAATTTCTCTGAGCCCTCAGGTCTTTGTGACCTGGCCATTTAGCCATGGTGTGCAAAAAAAGTGCTCCTCAAAGGTAAAACAACCCAACTCAAAGCTTATTTAAGAAGTAACTAAGTTCTATATTTGAGTTACTATTGACATTACATGGAATTGGACCTAATAAAGTGACCCCTGAGTGTAAATACTTCTGGGTAAAAAAACAACACCAATCTTGACCTAAAATGAAAATATTTTAAAGCAGATCCGCCATTACCGAACTTTCCATTATCATTTTTTCAACGTAATTACTTACATTCAAAGAAAGAATTCTTTTCCGGTTCTTTCAGCCAAAGAATCCATTTATCATTTGCAAGTTAAGGAATTAGAAAATTAGTTCAGGATCCTCATGTTTAATTAATTTTTTTTTCTTTTGTTTCTAGCGCAGAAAAAAGAAACAACTTTTGTAATTTTTAGTAAGAGCAAGTATACAATGCTTAGAGAGAGCAGGTGTAAAATTCGTATAATGCAATGCAAAAACTAACTTCAACTTCCTAGTCCTTTTGAGATAAGTTTTTTCCACCATAGGATCCTCTGCTGAGCTAATTAGATATTGAAAGACTGAGCCTTTAATTGTGTTATCATGGGTTAATTAAAGGTTATCTTTAATTAAACATTTTCATTAAAGAACGGAATTGCGGCGAAAAAAAAAATATATATATATAAATCGATACATTCAAAGATAAATAAGGAAATATTCGTATTCTAAAGTGCTTCTTTTTTTAATTCGTTAATTAAAAAACGCAGTCAGAACTTTAGCAGAAAATATGTCGAATTTTGTTCTAGAAAGCAAGAAAAACCGTTAAACTGGATGATTTGAAAGAAATATTTATGAACTATATAGTAGAGTATAATAATAAATACCCTCTCAAGCAGCTGCTTGCCACAGAGGTCTGACAGGAGCCTGTCAGTTTATATGCCATAGTAGAAGATCTGAGAGGATGGCAGGCCCTCAGCAGAAAACAACACGAACATCCATGCCTTACCCGGGGATCGAATCCAGGTCCCGTAGATCAGTAGCCAAGCGCTCTAACCACTCGGCCACGGGACGGCCATATAGTAGAGTACTTGTTAGAAATAATCGTAGTTCCCAGGTTTGAGCCCCAGCTGGGTCAGCGTTGAGACTTATCTCCGCAAAATACCCCGCCCTGCCCACGGTCAGTAGGGGACACCGATGGACTTGGAAAGGCCGCCGTCCGTCGGATGGAACGTTAAGCCGTGGTCCTGTGTGCGGGAGAGTTCTGTGCACGTTAAAGAACACGCTGGATGGCCTTGACGGGAGGCTACCATCTGTCTACCAACAGTTGTTCCAGTGGGTCCCCTCCCCCAACCTTCTCTGAACCTTCGGGGACCTTGTGACCTGGCCATTTAGCCCATGGTGTACAAAAAAGTGCCGCTCAGAGGTAAAACAACCCAACTTGTTTGAAATAGAGTAATACCTTCCTTGAAATCTGTTCCGGACTTCTTGAATCTGTTTGAAATAGAGTAATACCTTCCTTGAAATCTGTTGTGTCTAAAAATATGCTTTTTATAAAGCACATTAAAAGAGCAGACTTTTAATAGTCTGCTGACTATTAATGATAATGAGTTAATATACACCGAAGAGCCAAAACATTGTGATCACATGCCTAATACGATGTTGGTCCTCCACGTGCCACCAAAACAGCTCTTACCCGGCGAGGCATGGAGGCTACAAGATTTCTAAAGGTGTCTTGTAGTATATGGTACCAACACGTTACCAGCAAATAGTTTAACTCTTGTAAGTCACGTGGTTGAGCCGCCGCAGTTCGGATATGCTGTTCCAACACAAACCACATTTGCTCAATTGAATTGATATCTGGAGAATTTGGAGGCCAGGACAATACCTGGAAGTCTTCCTCGTGTTCCGCGGACCATTCTCGAACAATCCGGGCAGTGTGGCATTGCGCATTATCCTGCTGAAAGAAGGCACTACTAGAAGGATATACCGTTGCCATGAAGATGATGTATCTGGTCTAAAATGATGTTTAGGTAGGTGGTAGACGTCATAGTTTCCTGCACATGATGACTGGACCCAGAATTTCCCAGCAGAATATTGTCCAAATCATTACACTTCCTCCACGAGCTTGTTTTTTTGTCCCATGGTACATCCTGGTGCCAACACTTCCCCAAGAAAACGACGCACACGTACCCGGCCGTTCACACGGTGCACCAGGAACCGACATTCATCGGAACAGACGACTTTCTTCCAATCATTCAAGGTCCAGATTTGATGCTCATTGTAGGCATTTTCGCCCCCCCCCCCGATAGGGGACCACCTTGTCGTGGTGGGGGGGCCTAGGGTCCAGCAACCCGGCTGAGGCTTTGCCGGTCGGAATGATCCCCAGCTGGAGCATGCCAAAGGCTTTGCCGGCTGTAGTGGGCAACAGCTGGAGCATTGCTAAGGTTTTGCCGGTTGGGATGGTCCCCGGCTGGAGCATTGCTGAAGCCAACCGAGGTTGAAGACGCTGCTGGCCGGCTTGATTGCCGGTCGGATGGTGACGGCGTTGGAGACCTCACCTATCAGGAGCTCAGTGGAGTTGTTCGAGGGATCGGCAGAACGGATTGATTCCTAGTAAGCCAGAGCCCTCACAAAAGTCTGGGTCTTACTAAGAGTCTCCACCCCGGACGCCGATCGAACTTGGATCTATATATCCTTGTTCATGGCTAACCGGGGAATAGATTAAAGCAAGGTTTCTTCCGGTGGTCAGCTTTCCTTCTATAGGACTGCTGCCATGTGAGGCTGGGGTTGAGGTGCGCCTATAGGGCGTATTCCTTGCCCCCGGCTCTAGATAAGCACGGCTCTTCATAACCAGGTAGTGCTGTACAAGCGGAACCGGGAATTGCCGTGGTTGCATAAGATCGGAACAAGAGATTCATTGTAGGCATTTTCGACAGTGAACCGAGGTTAGCATGGGCACTCAGAGTGGCTTACGGCTACGCAACCCCATTTTTAGCCGATTTTGATATATTATGTGTTGTGACACATTACTCCGTCACCAGCATTCAAATTACGGGCGAGTTGCGCCACAGTATCCCTTCTGTTGGCTTGCACCATACCGGATAGCCTTCGCTCACATCTGGCATCATGGGGCGGGGGTGACTCAGTCGGTAGCGCGCCAGGCTCGTAATCTGTAGTTCCCAGGTTCGAGTCCCAGCTGGGTCAGCGTTGAGATTTATCTCCGCAAAATTCCCCGCCCTGCCCACGGTCAGTAGGGGACACCGATGGGCTTGAGAAAGGTCGCCGTCCGTCGGATGGGACGTTAAGCCGCGGCCCTGTGTGCGGGAGAGCCATACCCTGTGCACGTTAAAGAACACGCTGGATGGCCTTGACGTTGGTGGTTACCATCTGTTCCAACAGCTATTCCAGTGGGTCCCCTCCCCCAACCTTCTCTGAGCCTTCGGGGTACATGTGACCTGGCCATTTAGCCCATGGTGTGCAAAAAAAGTGCCGCTCAGAGGTAAAACAACCTAACCCAACCCAGATTACAAGACTCAAGCTCTACCCCACAGATTATTCCCAACTCCGTACTTACATAGGTCTGTTCTAATTTCAATATTTTGATAATATCAGAACTCGTAACGAAATCCATGACTCAATAAATGCTCAAACGAAATTAATATAAAATTGATTTAATAGGAACCGAATATGCACTTACCACATGATCGTTCACAATGCAATCTGAACGGCAATGATAATAATTTCCCTTTCCAAATGTCAGCAACTGCCACTCTACTTGTTAATTAAAACTTAGGTGTCATAGCAACAGCTGTCAGAGACTTCGCACACCCACTGAGATTCGCTGTGAAAACTCTCGAAGCATTGCTTTAATCTCTATACCGTTAAACTTCAGAAGTAAAAGAATCTGAAGTGAAGCAGAAAGTTGGCACTCCTAACAACTCACTTCAAATGCGATTCGCTCAAAATGGCATCTGCAAAGTAGGACACATAGATCGATGGCATTTGTTTCCGTTGTTCTATGCCAACTGTGCTTGTAAGCGTCAGAGCTTTGGACTGTCTGTGCAAGTAATTGCAATTAGCCCTAATTGCCGCTTCGAAACAAAGTGCGGAATAAAATGGTTAGTGTTTCTACGTCAACATCCATTAAGTCAGGTTAATCGGAACGACCTCTGGTGAGCTATCGTTCTGCTTCTCGCGTGTCGAAGTCGTGAAATACCTGTCAGATATTTCTCTGTGCCATTGGAATCAAAATGGATCGCTTTGGAACATCAGTCTGCGTAAACTTTAAACTTTCGTGTTCATCTTTGAGAATTTCGGTTAGCAAAACTTTCAGAAGATTTGACTAATTAGATTGGAATTTTGTGAAAAAAAGCTTTGAATTGATGAGGGTTGGGTTGTTTTACCTCTGAGCGGCACTTTTTTTGCACACTATGGGCTAAATGACCATGTCACATGGACCCCTAAGGCTCAGAGAAGGTTGGAGGAGGGGGACCCACTGGAACAGCTGTTGAGAGACAGATAGTAGCCTCCCGTCAAGGCCATCCAGTGTGTTCTTTAACGAGCACAGGGTATCGTTCTCCGGCACACGGGAGCCACGGCTTAACGTCCCAACCGACGGACAGCGGCTTTTCCAAGCCCATCGGTGTCCCCCACTGACCGTGGGCAGGGAGGGGAGATTTGCGGAGATAGGTCTCAACGCTGACCCAGCTGGGACTCGAACCTGGGAACTACAGATTACGAGCCTGGCGCGCTACCGAGTGAGCCACCCCCGCCCCGAATAGATGAGGTCTTCTAATAATAGTGTGAAGCGTAGTGAATGTCGAATCACGGATTTCTTCCTCAGAAAGGCATTTGTTGTTGCCTTTTCCTTATATTCCCCGCCCTGCCCACGGTCAGTAGGGGACACCGATGGCTTGAAAAGGCCGCCGTCCGTCGGATGGGACGTTAAGCCGTGGCCCCGTGTGCGGGAGAGCCATACCCTGTGCACGTTAAAGAACACACTGGATGGCCTTGACGGGAGGCTACCATCTCTCTTCCAACAGCTGTTCCAGTGGGTCCCCTCCCCCAACCTTCTCTGAGCCTTCGGGGTCCATGTGACCTGGCCATTTAGCCCATTGTGTGCAAAAAAAGTACCGCTCAGAGGCAAAACAACCCAACCAACCTTTTTCTTCATTTTTTTTTTTGAAATAAGCCAGTATTGAATAAATACTTAAGTTTGGATTGGGTTCTTTCACCTCTGAGCTGCACCTTTTCGCCCACAAAGGGCTAAACGCCCACATTACAGTCTCTCAAAAAAAAGTATCCAAACACTATGGTTGATTACAGAATTCAGAAAAAATATCAGGCAACGATTTTTTTAGAAATTAGTGATCTGGCAACCTTCGTGTCACGTGACACGAAGGTTGCCAGATCACTAATTTCTAAAAACATCGTTGCCTGATATTTTTTCTGAATTCTGTAATCAACCATAGCGTTCGGATACTTTTTCGAGCGACTGTACAAGCACTGGCACCGAGTTTTTAAATTCTCAGGAGGGAGGGGGCTCACACACAATAACAGGATACCAGACATATTTATTTTGTGTGTTAAATATATAATCGAAAAAAAAATATTTTTTTTTGGGGGGGGGGGGGCAGAACCCATCAGCCCCACCGTAAACGGTGCCAATAGTCACAATTATCCTAAGGACACACAGAAAGTTGGCGATGGCAGTTGGCGTTCGTTAATATGCACAGGATATGGCTCTGCTGTACACGAGGCTACGGCTCTGCTGTACACGAGGCTACGGCTCTGCTCCCCATCTAACGGACGGCGGCTTTTCAAAGCCCTCACTGTCCCCTTTCTCATCGAGAGCAGGGTAAGGATTTAGCGGAGATAAATCTCAGTGGCAGCCCAACTGGGACTCCAACCTGCTCGTGACGATCCTGAGGTGCTACTGACGTAGCATCATAAAATGAAAAGTACTAAGATAATTTAATTAGATAATTAAAACAAGATTAAGTAAATAACCGAATAATTTAAACACATAATTTTAATTACTCTGATAATTACGAACCAACTCTCGCCCCCTCGTGGGTGGGCGTGGCTCAGTCGGTAACGCGCCAGGCTCGTTATCTGTAGTTCTCAGGTTCGAGTCCCAGCTGGGTCAGGTTGAGATTTATCTCCGCAAAATTTCCCGCCCTACCACGGTCAGTAGGGGACACTGATGGGCTTGGAAAAGCCGCCGTCCATCGGATGGAACGTTAAGCAGTAGCCCTTTGTGCGGGAGAGCCATACCCTGTGCACGTTAAAGTACACGCTGGATGGCCTTAACGGGAGGCTACCATCTGTCTCCTAACAGCTGTCCAGTCTGTCCCCTTCCCCCCAAACTTCTCTGAGCCCTTGAGGTTCTTGTGACCTGGACATTTAACCCATTGTTTGCAAAAAGTGACGCTCAGAGGTAAACCAACCCAACTTCTGACACAATTGGTATGCACTTTTCTTCTGCAACTCTTTCACCATTTGGATTCTCTCAGAAGTGAGACTGAGTCATTTCTCATATTTAAATTAACACAAAGGAAAGCTTACTTTTTGACGAAGTGCAGTTGAAAGACACTTCAAAATCTTTAGTTGAAATAAAAAAAAGAAAAGTCAATAGACTCTTTCCTGGAAAGTTACAAAAGGAAAAGATCCTTTAAAAAAATCTCCCATTTCATTGACCATCATTTGACTTTCTAAAGATTTCGATGGAAGCTGACAATGGAAATGAAGATTTCTGCGACGGTGTTTGGCGATACAAAAGAAAATTTCATCAAAGAAAACGTTTTTTATTACACCCAAGACCTTATTTATGCGGCATTGCTTGAATTGTGACAACGTAAAGTTTGGTGCATATTTAAATTCTTTTCATTTCCATTCAGAAATCAGTGAAGCATTCCCTCTTCAAAACCATATCGACCGTTCACAGCGACTTCACATCTGTGGTTAGTTTAAAACAGCGGTTCCCAAACTTTTGAAAGCGGAGGAACGCTGTTTTAATTTTAAAAATATGGCGGACCCCTGAGGAGGGATCTGCCGTATTTTAACCTCTTAACCACCTCAAAAATGTATTTCTTGCGGATCCCCTCAGATCTCAATGCTAGGTCCCCTGGGGGTCCGCGGACCACAGGTTGGGAACCTCTGGTCTAGAAAATACAGATGCAGGAGTCGCAGCAGCTGGGAAAAAAGGCATGATCACTTATTGCAAACTCTCTTTGTAACTGGGGCGGGAGTGGCTCAGTCGGTAGCACGCCAGGCTCGTAATCTGTAGTTCCCAGGTTCGAGTCCCAGCTGGGTCAGCGTTGAGATTTATCTCCGCAAAATTTCCCCGCCCTGCCCACGGTCAGTAGGGGACGCCGATGGCCTAGAAAAGGCCGCCGTACGTCGGATGGGACGTTAAGCCGTGTGCACCCGTGTGGGGGAGAGCCATAACCCTTTGCACTTTAAAGAACACTCTGGATGGCCTTGATGGGAGGCTACCATCTGTCTCCCAACAGCTGTTCCAGTGGGTCCCCTCCCCCAACCTTCTCTGAGCCTTCGGGGTCCTTGTGCCCTGGCCATTTAGCTCATGGTCTGCAAAAAAGTGCCGCTCAGAGGTAAAACATTCCAATCTCTTTGTCACTGGAGGTGCGTTATACGAAATTTCTCATCAGAGTTGATCATTCATAAACATAAAATGCAATATCATAGTTTATATTTTTAGTGAGCCGTTAGACTAGGGAACCTTTATTGTAGTCAGTCGTGTTGTTTGAATTATTTTTGCATGAGTGGTAGTAGTGTGAATATATTCGGGCTAAATGGTAGGTCACATGGACCCCAAGGGCTTGGAGAAATTTGGGGGGTAGGGAGGAGACCCACTGGGTATCAACCCCGTCGCAGGTAATTCCCGTCAAGGCCATCCAGCTGTTCTTTAGCGTGCATAGGATATCACTTTCTTTTGCACTCGGTGCCACGGCTCAACGTCCCATTTGATGGATGGCGTCTATTTCAAGCACATCGATGTCCCTAACTCCAAGAACAGGGCGGGGTTTTTACCGCAGATACATTTCGACGTCTATCTCAATAATCCACAGCAATTTTCAAGCATATCAGTGTCCATTACGCCAAGGACAGGGCTGGGTTTTTCCGCAGTAAAATTTCAACGGCTCTCTGAGTAATGCACAGTAATTTTCAAGCACATCGGTGTCCCTTACTCCAAGGATAGGGCGGGGGTTTATCAGAGATAAATTTCAACGTATATATCAGTAATCTACAGTAATTTTTAAGCACATCGGTCTCCCTTACGCCAAGGACAGGGCGGGGGTTTTACCGCAGACAAATTTCAACGGCTATCTCAGTAATTCACAGTAATTTTCAAGCACATCAGTGTCCCTTACTACAAAGACAGGGCTGGGGTGTTACAGCAAATAAATTTCAACGGCTATCTCAGTAATCCACAGTACTTTTCAAGCACATCGGTGTCCCTTACTCCAAGGACAGGGCGGGGTTTTACCGCAGATAAATTTCAACGGCTATCTCAGTAATCCACAGTAATTTTCAAGCACATCGGCGTCCCTTTCTCCAAGAACAGGGCGGGGTTTTACCGCAGATATATTTCAACAGCTATCTCAGCAATGCATAGTAATTTGGCACTCCAATCACTGTCCCATCAATTTTTTTTCGTCTGAAATTTTAAATATGAAGTAAAATCAAAAATCTTTAATATTCTAATAGTTTCAAATTTGTTTTACAAGTTTTATTTTTTACCATTCGCAGATACTTCCGAGTACGAATTAATCAAACACTTGAACCTTTCCTTCCCCACTGGTCATCTGGAGTATCTGAAGAAGCAGATTTTCCAATACATCAGCAGAACCGATCAACGGATACGGGATGCAAGCTACGAGAGCAAGGACTTTGATCCATTCAGCAGCATCCATGACCACTCGGATAGCTATATGTACTCTTCCGATTCGGATGCTGGAGACAACTTTGATTTCTCACCGGATCTCTTCAACCAAGCTCTCCTTGTAAAGCAAGAGCCTGACCGACGTCATCGGAAGAGACCCTCTACGTCATCGTCATGGCTTCAGATTGGTTCTCGGAACGAAGAAGCCAGCACGACTCCTCTCGTGGACACCGCCTCCGATCTCTTTCAGCCCATCAATACCGTCACTATGACTACGCTCCCGAGCGTCCCTCGACGGCATCCTTGTGAGAACTTGAGATGTGAGTTTGGTGGTTTCTGTGTCCCCAATGAGGAGAGTGGAGGTTTCCGATGCCGTTGTCCTATCGGGAGGAAAGGTAGAACGTGTGAGATAGGTAAGTCATTAAAATTAGTCATTTCTTACTAGGGTAAACAATTTTTTCGTTTTCAATCTGCCATTTTCCAGTTGTAGTTGGCATTTACATTTTTGATTCGATGAACCTGTTAGATTGGTGACGAGGGCTGGGTCATTCGGTAATGCTCCAGGATCGTAATCTGAATCTTCCAGGTTCGAGTCCCACGTTTGCCAGCATTTAGAATCATCTCCCCTAAACCTTTTTCCTACCCTCTGTCAGAAAGGGGTCACTAATAGGTTTGGAAAAGCCGCCGTCCGTTGAGTGGGATGCTAAACCCTAACATCATGTGTAGAAGTCCTGAGCTGTGCGGTAGCGCGCCAGGCTCGTAATCTGTAGTTCCCAGGTTCGAGTCCCAGCTGGGTCAGCGTTGAGATTTATCTCCGCAAAATTCCCCGCCCTGCCCACGGTCAGTAGGGGACACCGATGGGCTTGGAAAGGCCGCCGTCCGTCGGATGGGACGTTAAGCCGTGGTCCCGTTTGCGGGAGAGCCACACCCTGTGCACGTTAAAGAACACTCTGGATGGCCTTGACGGGAAGCTAACATCTGTCTCCCAACAACTGTTCCAGTGGGGTCCCTCCCCCAACCTTCTCTGAGCCTTCGGGGTCCATGTGACCTGGCCATTTAGCCCATGGTGTGAAAAAAAGTGCCGCTCAGAGGTAAAACAACCCAACCCAACCCTGGGCTGTGTTGTTTTACCTATCAGAGGCACTTTTTTGCACACAATGGGCTAAATGGACAGGTCACAAGGACTCGGAAGGTTCAGACAAGAATGGGAGGAGGGAGCTCACTGGACAGCTGTTGGGAGACAGATGGCAACCTCCCGTCAAGGCCACAAACCATGCCTTTCTGGTACTCGAACAGATTTCGGCAACTACAGGGTCACCACAAGCACCATCCACGGCACCACCGAAGAGGTATTGTATAGAACATAAGGATTGCAAAAAACATATTGCCTACTATTGGTCCCAATATCAGTTGAGCAATTTGCAGTAATACGTTTTGTGTATAACAAAGGAACTCTGAAATACCTCTAGAAACATTTTATTGGTCAAATGAGCTTCATTTTCTTGCACACAATGGTCTAAATGGTACACAATGGGCCAGGTCACAAGGACCCCAAGAGCTCGGAGAAGGTTAGGGGGAGGGGACCCACTGGAATAGCTGTTGGGAGACAAGATAACAGATATAGTCCAAATTCTTAAAAAACTTCTGTGACCCGGTGGCCGAGTGACTAGTGTACTTGGCTACTGATCTAAGGGTTAGTTGGTTGTTTTACCTCTCAGCGGCACTTTTTTTTGCACACAATGTTCTAAATGGCCAGATCACAAGAACCCCGAATGCTCAGAGAAGGTTGTGGGAGGGGACCCACTGGAGCAGCAGTTGGGAGACAGATGGTAACCTCCCGTCAAAGCCATCCAGTGTGTTCATTAATGCTCTTCCGCACACGGTGTCACGTCTTAACGTCCCATCCGACGGACGGCGGCCTTTCCAAGATCTTCGGTGTCCCCTACTGACCGTGGGCAGGGAGTTTCGTGGAGATATGATCTAAGGGACCCCGGATTCGAGCCATGGGTAAGGCATGGATGTTCGTATTGTTTTTCTGCTGAAGTCCTGCCATCTTCACAGACTTACTACGGCATATAAACTGACAGGCTCCTGTCAGACCTCTGTGGCAAGCAGCTGCTTGAGAGGGTATTTATTTGTTATCCCAATGGAAACCAAATAAGAAACAGTATCTTGAAGAATAACTTTTTTATGAAAGTCAGACTAAAACATTTAAAGCAAGTTATCAGATTTTTGAATTTCATCAGTTTGATTCAGTATTTAAATAGCTTCGAAAACTGGAATATTTAACATAAAAATTTGTCAGTTCTAAGAATTTATCTCGAAAGCAAATCATACATAAGAATTGTTATATCAAACTATTTACAAAAGAAAAGTTCAATACTACAGTTTTTCCAATTTGTTAGCTTTTGTCAATGTATCAGTACTGGAAAACACTTTGCTAAAAGTGAGGCTTCGAGGAAGGAATACTTATATTTTGCAGATTCGTCATGTTATTCCACACAATCATTTGCTTCTTAGTTTAAAATCAAGTTCAACCCTTAAAATCCTAATTTATTTTGAAGAGCTTTAAATACGAAAACTAAAAGAATCGTAGACTCTTATCTTGATTTAAGCAGCTAACAAAAATTGGTCATGTTTATACAAATGTTCAATGATTCTTATTACAGTTTTTTTACATTGGTTTTTGCCTTTAAGCAAAGTTATAAAAAACATTAAGCTTTTTTCAACATAAAGAATCAGTAGCAAAGTACATATTTTTGTGAGAGAGGTAATATAATTGAAGAAATAAGATTTTTCAAGGAAAGTATTTTTAAAGAGAAGGCTGATTTAACCCTTATTATTATTTAAGTATTTCCTCCCTGGCTACACCATTATATGGAATTAATAATAAATGACAGAAATAGAAACGCTCTATCAATAGTTTCAAAGTCTAATAATTATTTCCCTGTTATCTCGAAGTTTTATATTTTACTTTTCATACAATTTAATATTTCCACTCTTAGGTCGATTGAAAAAAAAAAGTTTCATCTTAAAAATAAGTTTTCCTTTAATTCAAATTTTCAAAAATGTATCTTTCAGAATATAAAACAACCATAATAATATTTTTTTGATATTCATAACCAGGATCGATTTAGGAGGGGCAGGTTGGAAGGACGAATATTATATTTTGCAGAATCGTCATGGTTTTCCACACAATCATTTGCTTCTTAGTTTAAAATCAAATTTAACCCTTAAAATCCTAATTAATTTTGAAGAGCTTTAAATCTGAAAAGTAAAAGAATCGCAGACTCTTATTTTGATTTAAGCAAGGGCAGCCCGTTCTTGAGAATGCTGTTAAAGATAATCGGGTTAAAGGATCTGGCAACCTTCGTGTCACGTGACACGAAGGTTGCCAGATCACTAATTTCTAAAAAAAACGTTGCCAGATATTTTTTCTGTATTCTGTAGTCAACAAGTAGTGTTCGGATATTTTTTTGAGCGACTGTAGGTGGTCATATTATTTTGATACTAGATCGTGTGGGCTCACTCACGGAAATATTGAGCGTGTGCAGTTACCGTTCACAGCAAACAGGAGCGTGTGCAGTAACTGCACACGCTCCTGTTTGCTGTGAACGGTAACTGGAGCGTGTACAGTTGCTGTACACGCTCCAGATATTTTTCCTGAATTCTGTAATCACGTGACACGAAGGTTGCCAGATCACTAATTTCTAAAAAAAAAATCGATGCCAGATATTTTTTCTGAATTCTGTAGTCAACCATAGTGTTCGGATATTTTTTTGAGCGACTGTAGGTGGTCATATTATTTTGATACTAGATCGTGTGGGCTCACTCACGGAAACATTGAGCGTGTGCAGTTACCGTTCACAGCAAAATGGAGCGTGTGCAGTAACTGCACACGCTCCAGTTTGAACGGTAACTGGAGCGTGTACAGTTGCTGTACACACTCCAGATATTTTTCCTGAATTCTGTAATCATGTGACACGAAGGTTGCCAGATCACTAATTTCTAAAAAAATCATTGCCAGATATTTTTTCTGAATTCTGTAATCAACCATAGCGTTCGGATACTTTTTTGAGCGACTGTACTACTAAAAATTCAATACTTAGACGAGCAAAGGTTCTTTATACTCAGACTAGCAAAGGCTTCCTCTACATTTGAACAACAAAAGACTTTATACTTATGCTAATAACGCTTTCTTCTACATTGGTTTCCGTAAATTAAGAAAAATCTCTATGTTAAGTCAATGGGAACTAACGTCAACGCTCTATAATTTCTAAAATAAATTTTTTTTGAGAAATGCAATTGCAGATAAAGAACTCAATCAAATAAATCAATATCTGGATTTCAACAATATTCGTTCAATATTTAGAGACTTATGGAAGTTTGAATATTTAGCGATAACAATGCCAGCCACAAAAATTGACTTCAGAAGTTAATTAAAACTAATAATAAGTATTGGATCAAAGTGTTTAATAAAATAAGTTTGTATTTTAGAACTTTGTGTAAAGAATTCTTTCACTATTCTTCAGTTTTGTAGAAGTTCATAAGACTGGCATTGCTGTTGTTAAATATTCAAACTTGCACAACTCATTAAATACTGAACGAATATTGCTGAAAACCGAGATATTGATTTATTTGATTGAGATCTTTATCTGCAATCACATTTTTCAAAACAAAAAATTATTTTAAAAGTTATAGAGCTTTGACGTTAGCTTCCCATTGACTTAACAATAGGGATTTTCCTTAATTTATGGAAACTAGTGTATATTCATACCAGCGAAGATATCCATTTAAATTTAGATTAACGAAGACTCGCTTTCTTTGTCTCCACATACTTAATGAACACCTTATGCATGTATAATTCAAATGTGTTCTCTTTCTATCAAATTGTCTCTTATAGAGGAAGAAATCCGCTACCCTCGTTTCCAAGGCCACTCTTATTTATCCCTGAGGACTTCCAACGATGCTTCCAAGTTTATGAGACTGCAAATAGAGTTTCGACCAGAACTCTACGAAGGACTTTTGCTGTACTCTGGCGACGGAAACGACAAGGATGGGATGTTCGTCGCGTTGCTATTGAGGAACGGAATTCTCGAATGCAGGTCAGTGCTTAATATTTCGCCATATGCATTTTAGTTATCAAGGATTATCATTGGATTGGATTGTTTTACCTCTGAGCGGCACTTTTTTGCACACCATGGGCTAAATGGTCAGGCCACAAGGACCCCGAGGCTCAGAGAAGGTTGGGTGAGGGGACCCACTGGAACATCTGTTGGGAGACAGATGGTAGCCTCCCTTCGAGGCCATCCAGCGTGTTCTTTAACGTGCACAGGGTATGACTCTCCCGCACACGGGGGCCACGGCTTAACGTCCCATCCGACGGACGGCAGCCTTTTCAAGCCCATCAGTGTCCCCTACTGACCGTGGGCAGGGCGGGGAAATTTCGCGGAGGTAAATCTCAACGCTGACCCAGCTGGGACTCGAACCTGGGAACTACAGATTACGAGCCTGGCGCGCTACCGACTGAGCCACCCCCGCCCCAAGGATTATCAAAGGATTATCAAAGTGCTGTAATGGTAAATATTAGACTTTACAAGTGAAACTTAAGTGTCATCAATTTTCTAACAGTTTGTACAGTCGCTCAAAAAAGTATCCGAACACTACGGTTGATTACAGAATTCAGAAAAAATATCTGGCAACGATTTTTTTAGAAATTAGTGATATGGCAACCTTCGTGTCACGTGACAGCCGCAGCGTAATCTTTTTTTCAGTGTCACGTGACACGAAGGTTGCCAGATCACTAATTTCTAAAAAAATCGTTGCCAGATATTTTTCTGAATTCTGTAATCAACAGTAGTGTTCGGATACTTTTTTGAGTGACTGTACCTTATATAACTTCAGTGGTCATTGATTTATAATTATTCATGTTATGAGTGCGACGCTGACTCCGAAGTTCCGTAATAGTTAAAATAAGCGTTTTATAGGAAAATGCGATTTAAAGGAAATTAAGGATCTCAATCAGTTCTATCTAAATATTGATTTTCAACAATATTCCTGCAGTCTTCAAACAGTTGTAAAGGTCTAAACATTTAACGTAAGTATTAGGAATAATTTCCATTTGTAGTTAATTGCAACTGGGTTGGGTTGTTTTACCTCTGAGCGGCACTTTTTTGCACACCATGGCTAAATGGCCAGGCCACAAGGACCCCGAAGGCTCAGAGAAGGATGGGGGAGGGGACCCACTGGAACAGCTGTTGGGAGACAGATGGTAACCTCCCGTCAAGGCCATCCAGCGTGTTCTTTAACGTGCACAGGGTATGGCTCTCCCGCACACGGGGGCCACGGCTTAACGTCCCATCCGACGGACGGCAGCCTTTTCAAGCCCATCGGTGTCCCCTACTGACCGTGGGCAGGGCGGGGAATTTTGTGGAGATAAATCTCAACGCTGACCCAGCTGGGACTCGAACCTGGGAACTAGAGTAATTGCAACTGAAATAAGAAGTATTATTTGAAACCATTTGATAAATTACTGCATATTTTGAAAGTGTACGTAAATAATTTATTCAATATTTCTTTAATTTTTTGATAAATTGCTTTAAACGTATTCATCATCATCCTAGGGACGGGGGTGGCTTAGTCGGTAGCGCGCCACACTCGTAATCTGTAGTTCCCAGGTTCGAGACCCAGCTGGGTCAGCGTTGAGATTTATCTCCACAAAATTCAACGCCCTGCCCACGGTCAGTAGGGGACGCCGATGGGCTTGGAAAGGCCGCCGCCCGTGGGATGGGACGTTAAGCCGTGGTTCCGTGTGCGGGAGAGCCATACCTGTGCACGTTAAAGAACACGCTGGATGGCCTTGATGGGAGGCTACCATCTGTCTCCCAACAGCTGTTCCAGTGGGTCCCCTCCCCCAACCTTCTCTGAGCCTTCGGGGTCCTTGTGGCCTGGCCATTTAGCCTATGGTGTGCAAAAAAGTGCCGCTCAGAGGTAAAACAACCCAACCCATCATCATCCTCAAGGACTCAATGAGGTGTTAAAAACACCGAGGTGATATTGCCGCCCATGAACCTGTCTAGAGCATCCACAGTTGCTGGTGGATATTGACGGGCTCGAACAGATCTTTCCAAATCGTCCCACAAATTCTCAATGGGGTTGAGATCAGGCGATCGGAAGATGGCGCCATGATGCGGAAAGAGAATCGTTACGAACGGGTGTAGAATGTCGGCGAGGATGTTCACATACCTTGTGCCGGTGACGGAGGTCTCGACGAGTACTAGGAGCTACAAGGAAGCCACTGTAAACGCACCTTAAACTGTTACACGCTTCCACCTGCCTCTGGGGCGGGGGTGGCTCAGTCGGTAGCGTGGCAGACTCGTAATCTGTAGTTCCCAGGTTCGAGTCCCATCTGGGACAGCGTTGAGATTTATCTCCACAAAATTCCCCGCCCTGCCCACGGTCAGTAGGGGACACCGATGGGCTTGGAAAGACGCCGTCCGTCGGATGGAACGTTAAGCCGTGGCCCCGTGTGCGGGTGAGCCATACCCTGTGCACGTTAAAGAACACGCTGGATGGCCTTGATGGGAGGTTACCATCTGTCTCCCAACAGCTGTTCCAGTGGGTCCCCTCCCCCAACCTTCTCTGAGCCTTCGGGGTCCTTGTGACCTGGCCAATTAGCCCATGGTGTGCAAAAAAGTGCCGCTCAGAGGTAAAAGAACCCAACCCCAAATAAATGCATCATGATTAATTTGAGTTTACTATTGTAAATGGGGCGGGGGTGGCTCAGTTGGTAGCGCGCCAGGCTCGTAATCTGTAGTTCGCAGGTTCGAGTCCCAGCTGGGTCAGCGTTGAGATTTATCTCCGAAAATTCCCCGCCCTGCCCACGGTCAGTAGGGGACACCGATGGACTTGGAAAGACCGCCGTCCGTCAGATGGGACGTTAAGCTGTGGCCCCGTGTGCGGGAGAGCCATACCATATGCACGTTAAAGAGTAAAAAACACACTGGATAGCCTTGACGGAGGCTACCATCTGTCTCCCATCTGTTAAAATGGGTACCCTCACGCAACCTTTTCTGAGCCTTCGGGGTCCACGTGACCTGGCCATTTAGCCCATGGTGTGCAAAAAAGTGCCGCTCAGAGGTAAAACAACCCAACTATTGTAAATATCATTACTGCGTGCATTAATATAAAATATTATAGGCCAATGTTATTGGTTTACTCTACCACAACTTATTTAATTTGACTTCATCGCATTTCTTATTAATGCAATATTTTACTTTGATTAGAAGAACCAATGGAAATGCAGTGTATTCGTTTTAATGTATTTAAAGGAATTGCAGCTTCATTTACTCTGGTCCTTTCTGCTTTCCAACAGTATTGCCGTGAAATTCACTTTAAACTCCCCGATATTTGTATTAATGCAGTTGGCTTTGCATTTCCTTTCAACAGCCATTGGGATGAAATGCAATTCATTCTCATGCCCAAAGTTACATTTCAATGCCGATGTTTCATTTCGGCTTACACGATTCCATTGTCATTATTAACGACGGAATAGTGTAAGCCAAAGCCTTTGACTAATCTTGCTGCTAAGCTTCTGAATAGAGAGCTATTGTTAAAAGATTTTTCTACAGCAATTTATACTTAGAATGAATCATTACTGAGGAATTTAGTAATGATGCTATTTATGAAGTTTTTATTTCCCATCTTTAGCACCTTCTGACAATGGAAATTGGAATGAATGATTGGTTGGAAAAACGCAAAAAATAATATTTTATCAGTACAGTCGCTCAAAAAAGTATCCAAACACTACGGTCGATTACAGAATTCGAAAAAAATATCGTTGGCAGATATTTTTTCTGAATTCTGTAATCAACCATAGTGTTCGGATACTTTTTTTAGCGACTATAGGTGGTCATATTATTTTGATACTAGATCGTGTGGGCTCACTCACGGAAATATTGAGCGTGTGCAGTTACCGTTCACAGCAAACTGGAGCGTGTGCATTAACTGCACACGCTGCAGTAACTGCACACGCTCCAGTTTGCTGTGAACGGTAACTGCACGCGTTGTTTCAAAAACTGGAGCGTGTACAGTTGCTGTACACGCTCCAGATATTTTTTCTGAATTCTGCAATCATGTGACACGAAGGTTGCCAGATCACTAATTTCTAAAAAAATCGTTGCCAGATATTTTTTCTGAATTCTGTAATCAACCGTAGTGTTCCGATACTTTTTTGAGCGACTGTACCTATAAAACAAAACAAATCATTATTTTATCTCCTGAAGCTAAAATATTAAATCCCTTTCCTTGGTGGTTGGGGGGGGGGGCTAAATCAGATGTCAGTGTAAACCTCTTAACCATTCACATTTTAGCAGCGAAATGTTAAATTTATAACATAAAAAGGTCGTTTGTAATATTCAGATAAAATTGTCCCGTTTTCAGTCACAGTTTTTTCAATAAATGCATATTTTAGAAGTTATAGAACTTCGAAAATTCCCCAATATTCTCTCAGCCTCCGGGACCTCATTGACATAAGAGGAAATTCTCTAATTTTTTGGTAGGAGAGTGTACCATGTTCATCTTTTGCAAATGATCTTTTTACCTTTTCTGGTCCATTTCAATATGTTACATGTCAGTGTATTATTCAGCAGAAGAAGAATTAAAATTTAATTACTCTTATTTAGAATAAATCTGCCCATTTTATATCAACAATTTAGATAAACGCATACCCCAGTTTGTGTAGTTTGGATAGCGTTGCTGGCTAGGAAACATTTTCCATTTGTGTCATAAAATTCGATACTTCGGAAGGACTAATTAGCGACGTGGATTTATACAATAGTGTACAGTTATTAGGTTCGTGATACGTTTTCCATTTTAACTGCATCCAGTAACTCTATCTTATCATTACATTTTTGGAATTGGAATGAATTCGAAAATGAAATGGAATAAACATATTGATTGGATGTGTTCATCCCTACGATTTGTAGCATTTAAAATTAGGAAACTTAACATGTTTGTTGATACACAGATAACTATTTTAGTATATAAAGCACTTTTTGAATCTATAATTAGGTATGGGATAACAGTTTATGGAACAGTCTATAAGACAGAATTAAATAAAATTAAAAGAATACAATTTAGTCTGCTAAAAGGATTGTGTAATACAGAAGTTAGATATTCCCTTACAACGAAAGATGATATATTCAGTTTGTTCAAAATTTTACCTATTGAAAATTTATATGTGTTTGTTTCTGTTATCAATAACTTCTTTGATGATACCTATAAGCAAAATATTTGCCACAATAAGTTTACTAGAAAAAAGGCTATGGGTTTTTTGAAACAACCAAAATTTTATAATAATTACGGACGAAATTCCAAAGAATATCAAATTCCCTACCTATTTAACTTGCTTCCTAGTGAAATAGTTAACTTAAAAAAAATTTGTGATGTTAAAGATAAATTATTTCAGGGGTTGATGAAAAAGTGATGTTTTTATTTGGAAACTTTCATCATTTTGTCGGTTTTTACTTTTTCATTTATTCTCTTTTTTTTCTCTCTTTCATTTTATGTACTACTGATGTAATCTAGATCATATCTGTAAAATCATATATGTACATTCCCGCTGATAAGCTTCGGCTTAGTGGGATTTTTTTATGTAATATAATTATAGATAATACTTATTGAAAATAAATTTGAATTTGAAACAGCAATGTATGACGAATGAATTAACAATGAGTAATATTTCACTTTTCTTTTCGGCTAGTTTCCAAAAACAAAACGGGGGTGGCTCAGTCGTTAGCGTGCCAGGCTGGTAATCTGCAGTTCCCAGGTTCGAGTCCCAGCTGGATCAACGTTGAGACTTATCTCTGCAAACTCCCCGCCCTGTCCACGGTCAGTAGGGGACACCGATGGACTTGGAAATGCCGCCGTCCCGCGGATGGGACGTTAAGCCGTGGTCCCGTGTGCGGGAGAGCCATATCCTGTGCACGTTACAGAACACGCTGGATGGCCTTGACGGGAGGCTACCATCTGTCTCCCAACAGTTGTTCCAGTGGGTCCCCTCCCCCAACCTTCTCTGAGCCTTCGGGGTCCATGTGACCTGGCCACTTAGCCATGGTGTGCAAAAAAGTGCCGCTCAGTGGTAAAACAACCCAACCCAAAAAGAAAACGTGGTATTGGTTTCACTACTGTCTGTTGACATTGCGCTTTTCTTTAGAGATGAACGAAAACTATTTTTAGAATCTCTCAGTTGCTTTAATAGCGTCCTCTAACGGTGGAAAAGTTTATCAAAATGCCCAAATATTTTGACGAATATTGCAAACGATCTATCCAGGCCCGATTTACAAAAAATTCGAAGGAGAGACTAAGGAACTTGATTTCCAGTTCAGTATAACATTTACTCCACCGTTTTACATGTCTTTAAAAAAAACTCTTTAAAAATACATGAAATATGTATAGATAAGCTTGGTAATTTTGCCTCTATCACGCTTACTAGCATTTTGAAAGAGCTGGTTTTGATAATGATGGCTGGTCCTTGCTATGTCAGCTTTGAAATTTATCTTCTAACCATCATCTGCCCTAGGTCAGAGATGGGCGGGTATGCTCAGTCGGTATCGCGCCAGGCTCGTAATTTGCAGTTCGAGCCACAGCAGGGCTAGCGTTGAGAATTATATCCCCAAACCTCCCTGCCCATGGTCAGTAGGGGACACCGATAGGCTTGGAACGGCCGTAGTATGGGACTTTAAGCCGTGGCGCCGTGTGCGGGAGAGCCATACCCGATGCACGTTAGAGAACACGCTGGATGGCTTTGACGGGACACAGCTGTTCCAGTGGGTCTCCTCCCCCAATCTTCTCTGAGCCTCCGGGGCCTCGTGACCTAGCCATTTAGCCCATTGTGTGCAAAAAAGTGCCGCTCAGGGGTAAAACAACCCAAACCTAGGTCATGTACTTTGAAAGGTCTCATCCGTCAAGCCGTAGTATGATATTCAGGAGAAAAAGTGAAGGTTAAAGAACACACTGAATGGCCTTGATGGAAGTCTTCCATCTTTCTTCTAAGAGCTCTGTAATGGGTCTCCCAATCTTCTCTGTGCGCTTGAGGTTCTTGTGACCTGGCCCGTGTGGGCATAAAAGAGCCGCTCAGAAAAAAAAACCCTAGCACCCCCTAGCTCACCCCCCCCCCCCCCCCCCCCCCCACACACACACACACCGGCCCAGGATCTATTCATTCCAGAAATTTGGTTTTTTGGTGGAGGAGTGTGAGAATCAAGAGCAGGCATGTCAAACACGCGGCCCGCCGGGAACTATTCTGCGGCCCGCCAAGATTGATAACCAATACGTTTATTTAACTTTTGACAACACTGGATTCTTTAATTAAAATTATAAGTACGTACACGGTACATGAATTAAATAAACGTATTTCAGAAAACATTTCCATTTATATATAAGGGAAACTATTGCGCATAAATGTATATGTCGGAGCCCGATCGTAGAATTGCTCATATCATGAAATGCCCGATCATTTCATGAAATAGTGGCATTTCATGATATGAGCAATTCTACGATCGGGCTCCGACATGTATACACATGTCTCGAGGTCATTCAAATGTACGTACTTTGCGCATGGCAATGAGTCACGAAATGCCAGTAGAGTCGGAAGCTATTCGTTAGCAGTCAGTGAACGAATACTGCGTTCTAGTCTAGTTTGCACAGAACAATTTTCATCTGGTTTTTTTTGTTTTGCGGCCCGCGATTTAATATCTAATACAGTTGACCTTCGTTATAGCGCTGCTCGCTATACCGCGCACTCGGTTATAGCGCGGGCGATGTTCGTGATAAGTTCAAACATGTTTATACAGGTCCGTGCGGCGTTAGTGAGGATCGCATTTTATTGTTACTGCGTATTGAGTAATTGTGTATGTATTGAGTTCCTGCATGTATTTTGAATAGTGTTTAATTATTGTATGCATGATGAGTAAAAGAAAAGCTTACAGTGTGAAATTTATTGTGTCGCCACCGCGCCGCTCGGTATAACGCGGTTCACCTTATAACGCGGGTGTTGTTTCCCGCCCGACATGCGCGTTATATCGGGGGTCCACTGTACTTAATATGGCCCTCGGTGGTTAACGAGTTTGACATGTCTGATCAAGATGTTTGCACTGACAACAAAGATTTGCTTTCTTCATCCGAGAGTAGGAAGGAACCAGAATTTGGTTTTGGGAGGGGGGAAGTGGGTAGGAGAGAGACAAAGACTTGAATAGGGTTTCACCAATTACTAAAATATTCCACCGGATAGGAAAGATGCAAAGAATATTCTGTATGCAATAAAATTGCTTAGTTATTCATTTTTTAAATCCATTTTTTATTTCTTCTATTTTTAGGCATGCAATATTAGACTAAAATTATTGCAAAGATAAGTGTTCTGGATTTCAAAGCAAGTTGACAAGTTCGAGAGTTCGTATAATATTTCAGTGGGTAAGGGGGGGTCATAACTCTAGCCTCCCCCAAGATACCTCGTTTGCTCGAGGAGGTTGGGGGCGGGGGTGGCTCAGTCGGAAGCGCGCCAGGCTCGTAATCTGTAGTTCCCATGTTCGAGTCCCAGCTGGGTCAGCGTTGAGATTTATCTCCGCAAAATTCCCCGCCCTGCCCACGGTCAGTAGGGGACACCGATGGGCTTGGAAAGGCCGCCGTCCGTCGGATGGGACGTTAAGCCGTGGCCCCGTGTGCGGGAGATCCATACCCTGTGCACGTTAAAGAACACGCTGGATGGCCTTGACGGGAGGCTACCATCTATCTCTCAACAGCTGTTCCAGTGGTCCCCTTCCCCAATCTTCTCTGAGCCTACGGGGTCCATGTGACCTGGCCATTTAGCCCATGGTGTACAAAAAAGTGCCGCTCAGAGGTAAAACAACCAACCCAACTCGAGGAGGTTGGTGCTAAAACGCAACTTTTTTAAATAATGAATAAAAAATTCCATTTCTTTCTGTATAGTTACTAATGAAATATCATTATTTTAATTTTTTCACTTTCCCATTAGTTGGAATTTCCACTATTAGAGAATGCAAGAACAGAAAATCGTAAGCACTTTATTGTCTTTGAAAACGATCATCCGACATTCGGCAGAAGCGATATGATAATTTTTCTTAAGAGTGTTTCGAGTCTTCTTCATCAACCTCATCTTGCAGCGATGTATTTCACTCTCACATTTCTATTTCTTTTCCTCAAGGTATTACGATGGAGAGGAAACGGAAGTTCTCCGAACTAATCAGCCAGTAACTCTAAATTCGTGGAACAGAGCAATCGTTTACATGGATGCATGGGACATCTGGATACAGCTTAACGGAGGGACTCATTCCGAAAGAAAATCAAAGGTGAAAAGATTTCTTTAATTTTTCGATACCATTGTCATTGAAATCTTAGCAGTAATTTGCAAAAAATATTTTTAGCGTGTTTGTTGTTAATTAGGTACTGCGGCGTTTCGTTGCAGTCTTTCAAACAAGCACAATAATTTTATTTTGGACTCTTCGAAATCATTCACAAATTCAAAAACACCTTTACATCTTTTGTCTCATTTCATTCCAGCTGATAGACATCCAGTCAAAGCGTATAATAAAATCAGCACTTTTTTTTTATTTTAGAACGGACTGAAATGGATGTCACAAGTATCCCAGTTCTTGGGAGAAAGTTAGGGTTATTGTGTTGTTTTTCTTCTGAGCTGTACTTTTATGCACACCCGGGTAAGGTCACAAGGACCTCAAAGGCCCAGAGAATGAGACTCACTAGAGAGCTCCTTTGATGAAAGCCTTCTATCACGGTCATTCAAGTATTTCAATGTTTGTCAGACTCCTTTCCTCCTAATTAACTTCACTCTAGAGCATTGTTTATCAGATTTTTCTCCTAGTTCAGCAGTAGTTTTCCAATGTTTTCCACTTATTTAATGTCAGTCTAGAGCAGATCACACATTTTTATTAATAGAGATTAATGAGCGTTTCTCACATTTCACACTTTTTTTCATTAATAGAGAATAAGGTGCGTTTCTCACACTTTTTCATTAAAATAAATAAATAAATAAATACCCCCTCAAGCAGCTGCTTGCCACAGAGGTCTGACAGGAGCTTGTCAGTTTATATGCCACAGTAGAAGATCTGAGAGGATGGCAGGACCTCAACAGAAAACAACACGAACATCCATGCCTTACCCAGCTCCCTTAGGTCAGTAGCCAAGCGCGCTAACCACTCGGCCATGGGACGGCTCTTTTTCATTCATCATCATCATCATCCTCCTCAAGCAGCCATGGGCTACGGAGGTCCAACCAGACCGTGCAATTTAGTTCTCCAAGCAAGTCTATCCTGAGCTACATCTACTGCATCTGGCCACTGCACACCAATTCTAACAAGGTCCTGTTTGACATTGTCTGCCCACCGCATCCTAGGTCTCCCCTTCTTTCTGAGGCCTTTAGGCACACTGTTCATAACCCTATTCGCCAATCTATAATTATTCATACGGGCAACATGGCCAAACCAACGGAGTCTCTCTCTGCACAATATACTGCTTAAAGGAGGTTGCAAACTCCTTTTCCTAATCTCATCATTAGTTACAAAGTTGAACCACCTAATGCCCAAGATACTGCGTAAGCATCTGGAATCAAAAGCATCTAGTTTCCTGTTATCTTGTTTACAAAGTGTCCAAGTTTCACTACCATAACTAACCCTAGAAAGAACCAAACTATTATACAGTCTAATTTTAGTCTTTAGGTGTATACGCCTATTTCTCCACACTCTCCATAGATTCTTAAAAGTCCCAGCAGCAATCCCTATTCGTCTGTTAATCTCATGCCGCACATCACCATTATCTGTTACATAGCTCCCAAGATAATTAAACTGTGACACCTGCTCAAGACTGCAACCATTCAGATTAACTGAATCACAGCCTGCCTGACCAATTTTCATCACTTTAGTTTTCTCTCTGTTTATAACCAAACCTACTCTACTACCAGTCTCATCAACGGCTCGAATGAAAGAGTTCATCTCATCAACATCATTTGCCAGAAGGGCTAAATCATCAGCATAATCTAAATCAGAAATTTTCCTATCTCCAGCCCATTTAAGGCCAAAATCTTTCCCTTGAAGTGAATTTCGCATAACATAATCAATAACCAAGCTAAAGAGAAAAGGAGACAAAATGCACCCTTGTCGAACACCAGAAGTAATGCTAAACCAATTGCTACAAGCCTTACCAACTCTCACACACGACTCAGTGTTATTATAGAGAGCTTTCATAATGTTAACTAACTTGTCTGGTATACCATATGATCTCACAATCAACCACAAATTATGACGATCAACAGAGTCGAAAGCCTTTTTGAAATCAACAAAGCTAGCAACCAAAGGTTTCTGAAACTCTAAACATTTCTCAAGAATCTGCCTAAGTGAAAATATCTGATCTACACATCCCCTACCACTTCTGAATCCACATTGCTCATCACGCAATTGCCTGTCAACCAGATTCTTAATTCTATTAAGCACAATCATGGAAAGAACTTTACCTGGAACAGAGAGTAGGCTGATACCCCTATAGTTATCACAAGAACTGCGATCACCTTTTTTGAAAATAGGGATAACAATAGCTCTGGTAAAATCCTTAGGAACCATGCCTTTATCATAAAAGAGATTCAGAATTTCAGTCATCCAAGTGGTAACCGAAACATTCCCAGCTCTAAGCATTTCCGTAGTAATTTCATCTACCCCTGGGGATTTATGAAGTTTAAGTTTAGAAACAGCCAAACTAACTTCAGATTGTGTTATAGGGCCAACATTAAAGCCACCAATGCATCTATCATCATTGCAAACAATGGGAGTAGAACTAACTACATTGTTTAGAACATCACTGAAATGCTCAGCCCACCTAGCCATGACAGAATCCTCCCCTTCTATAACCTTACCTTGTTTATCCTTCAATCCTTGTATGCCTGTCCGTTTTCTACCACACAAAACATTAACTATCTGGTACAGCTCTCTGCTGTTGTGCTGTCTAACTGCTTCCTCGGCTTTGTCAGCCAAACCATCAAGCCAAAAATTTTTATCAGCAGCTAACTGATCCTTTACAAGTTTATTAAGGTCTCTGTAATGCTTTCTATTAGGACTAGTAGGGTATTGATTAAGGGCATTCCTGCAGTTCTTTCTTTCCGAAATAAGCTCAAGTGCCTTATCACTCAGATAATTTTGCCTCTTCTGCTCCTTTTTTCCTAAAAGAGTACTGTTAGTGTCCAAAAAAGCCTGTTTAAAATGATCCCATTCTTCCTCAACTTCAGTAGTAAGCAAACCATGACTGTCATAATGACTAAGTAACCTATCATGGTAAGCTTTGGCTATAACTGGATCTTTCAGAGCTTCAGTATTAAAAGTAAATTTTTTAACCCTAGCACAACACTTTTTAAGTTTAAGTTGCAACACACTTTTAACAAGGTAATGGTCAGATCCAATTTCAGCTCCCCTATATGCCCTGGTATTCCTAACAGAACTAGTCCATTTGCTGTTAATTAATACGTAATCAATCATATTCTTATGCAGCCCATCAGGTGAAACCCATGTGTACTTATGTATGTCGCGGTGTTTGTAATAAGTGTTAGTTATTCTGAATCCATTGAGTTTACTTACCTGTAGGAGACGTTGCCCATTGCTATTGCAGCTACCAATACCAAAAGGGCCTATTACTCCTCCCCAAAGGTCAGAGTCAGTACCAACTTTGGCATTGAAGTCACCAAGAACAAGGGTAATATCTCCTTTCTTGACAGAATTCAAAATATCCTGAAGTTGTTCATAAAACCTATCCTTCTCATCCTCATCGGCATCCTCAGTGGGGGCATAACATCAGATAACATTCAAGTCTTTAACGCTTGTCTGAAATTTAGCTGTAAGAAACCTTTCATTAATGCACTCATATCCTAGAAGAGCATCACTAGCGTGTCTGCTGAGAAGCAGACCCACGCCTTGGTGATGCTTTTTGTCGTCCCTCCCTGAAAAGAGAAATTTAAGATTATTTTTAAGAATCTGACCTTTATCTGTCCATCTGGTCTCTTGCAAGCCGAGAATATCTAAATTATAACGGTGGAATTCTTGTGTGAGGACATCAAGAGAAAAAGCTCTGTGCAGAGTCCTCACATTCCAACTACCTATGGAGAGAAAATGGTTAGTGGGATGTTTAAAGAAACTATGTTTATTGAGAGAGGGAATGCCGACAATATCAAACAGCCCCCTAATCGCAGACATGGGGCAAAGACCCGTTCCCCCACTACTAAAGGCTGAAGCCATCTACACTGGAAGACTTACTCCAATGTAGAATTTGACGATGCCAATAGAAGCAAAGAGTTCAGGTGCCTGCGATGACTTCTGCTCAGGATTATCCACCAGCTGATAAACATATCCTGTGGATCTATTCACTTGGGGCTGTCAACCCACAAACAAAAAGAAAACACAGCGGAAGATTTTCCCTCCACAGAAGCCCACCAGTGCAGCAAAATCAGGATCCATAATCAAGCTCAGAGCCATATATCTGTCCAGTCCAGTAGGTTTATATGGTCAGCACCAGGACCCTGTGTGGTTGACCACTCCTCAGCAGGGTAGAAAAAAAAGAAAAGTAGCCATAGTTGTCCAGATCAGTAGGCCACACTAATCTGGCAGCCCTCCCCTTCCGTTCACTTCCACAAGAGAGTATCTCTTTTGAAAGTTACTAACGGTCCGCACCACGAGAAGGCGGGGTTGGACATTAGGTGCTAGGCCTGGCCGGTTCTATGCATCATCACAGGGGATTGGTGCATAGCTCTCCTTCCAGTGACTACCTAGCTACCATTTACGGTCTTTTTCATTAACATAGATTTAATGAGCGTTGTTTACACATTTTCCAACAATAGAGATTAATGAGCGTTACTCACACGTGTTTCTTGTTTTTGTTATCCCTGGTCTAGAGCAGCGTTTCTCAGAAGCTTTTCTCCTATTAATCTCTCTCTAGAGCAGAACGTTTTAGACTTCTTTTCATTTAACTTCACTCTAGACCAAGCGTCGGCAACCTATGACCCGCGGGTCACCAAGTGACCCATTTAATAATTTCAAGTGACCCACTTGAGTTCCGCAAATAAAGTATAAAGAACTCAAAGAACTCAAGTGGGTCACTTGAAATTATTAAATGGGTCACTTGGTGACCCGCCAAGTGACCCATTTAAGTGACCCCTATGACCCGCGGGTCACTTGGTGACCCGCGGGTCATAGGTTGCCGACGCCTGCTCTAGACGAATGTTTTTCTCGCTTTTTTGTTAATCAACTTCATAAAGGCTTCTTATGTTTTTCCTTTTCACTTATTGTTAAATTGTAAATTTTGCTGTAATGTTTATAATGATATTTAAGTGAATAAACTGATTCATTCATTCATTCATTCCTAGAGCAGTGTTCCTTAGATGTTTTTCTCCTATTGAACCTCACCTTAGAACAATGTTTCTCTCCTATTGAACCTCACCTTAGAACAATGTTTCTCTCCTATTGAACCTCACCTTAGAACAATGTTTCTCTCCTATTGAACCTCACCTTAGAACAATGTTTCTCTCCTATTGAACCTCACCTTAGAACAATGTTTCTCTCCTATTGAACCTCACCTTAGAACAATGTTTCTCTCCTATTGAACTTCACCTTAGAAGAATGTTTCTCTCCTATTGAACCTCACCTTAGAAGAATGTTTCTCTCCTATTGAACCTCACCTTAGAACAATGTTTCTCTCCTATTGAACCTCACCTTAGAACAATGTTTCTCTCCTATTGAACCTCACCTTAGAACAATGTTTCTCTCCTATTGAACCTCACCTTAGAACAATGTTTCTCTCCTATTGAACCTCACCTTAGAACAATGTTTCTCTCCTATTGAACCTCACCTTAGAACAATGTTTCTCTCCTATTGAACCTCACCTTAGAACAATGTTTCTCTCCTATTGAACCTCACCTTAGAACAATGTTTCTCTCCTATTGAACCTCACCTTAGAACAATGTTTCTCTCCTATTGAACCTCACCTTAGAACAATGTTTCTCTCCTATTGAACCTCACCTTAGAACAATGTTTCTCTCCTATTGAACCTCACCTTAGAACAATGTTTCTCTCCTATTGAACCTCACCTTAGAACAATGTTTCTCTCCTATTGAACCTCACCTTAGAACAATGTTTCTCTCCTATTGAACCTCACCTTAGAACAATGTTTCTCTCCTATTGAACCTCACCTTAGAACAATGTTTCTCTCCTATTGAACCTCACCTTAGAACAATGTTTCTCTCCTATTGAACCTCACCTTAGAACAATGTTTCTCTCCTATTGAACCTCACCTTAGAACAATGTTTCTCTCCTATTGAACCTCACCTTAGAACAATGTTTCTCTCCTATTGAACCTCACCTTAGAACAATGCTTCTCTCCTATTGAACCTCACCTTAGAACAATGCTTCTCTCCTATTGAACCTCACCTTAGAACAATGTTTCTCTCCTATTGAACCTCACCTTAGAACAATGTTTCTCTCCTATTGAACCTCACCTTAGAACAATGTTTCTCTCCTATTGAACCTCACCTTAGAACAATGTTTCTCTCCTATTGAACCTCACCTTAGAACAATGTTTCTCTCCTATTGAACCTCACCTTAGAACAATGTTTCTCTCCTATTGAACCTCACCTTAGAACAATGTTTCTCTCCTATTGAACCTCACCTTAGAACAATGTTTCTCTCCTATTGAACCTCACCTTAGAACAATGTTTCTCTCCTATTGAACCTCACCTTAGAACAATGTTTCTCTCCTATTGAACCTCACCTTAGAACAATGTTTCTCTCCTATTGAACCTCACCTTAGAACAATGTTTCTCTCCTATTGAACCTCACCTTAGAACAATGTTTCTCTCCTATTGAACCTCACCTTAGAACAATGTTTCTCTCCTATTGAACCTCACCTTAGAACAATGTTTCTCTCCTATTGAACCTCACCTTAGAACAATGTTTCTCTCCTATTGAACCTCACCTTAGAACAATGCTTCTCTCCTATTGAACCTCACCTTAGAACAATGCTTCTCTCCTATTGAACCTCACCTTAGAACAATGCTTCTCTCCTATTGAACCTCACCTTAGAACAATGTTTCTCTCCTATTGAACCTCACCTTAGAACAATGTTTCTCTCCTATTGAACCTCACCTTAGAACAATGTTTCTCTCCTATTGAACCTCACCTTAGAACAATGTTTCTCTCCTATTGAACCTCACCTTAGAACAATGTTTCTCTCCTATTGAACCTCACCTTAGAACAATGTTTCTCTCCTATTGAACCTCACCTTAGAACAATGTTTCTCTCCTATTGAACCTCACCTTAGAACAATGTTTCTCTCCTATTGAACCTCACCTTAGAACAATGTTTCTCTCCTATTGAACCTCACCTTAGAACAATGTTTCTCTCCTATTGAACCTCACCTTAGAACAATGTTTCTCTCCTATTGAACCTCACCTTAGAACAATGTTTCTCTCCTATTGAACCTCATCTTAGAACAATGTTTCTCTCCTATTGAACTCACCTTAGAACAATGTTTCTCGGCCTTTTTCTTTTCATTTCCATTTACCCACACTCTTTCCAATATATCTCAGACACTTATTTTTTCTTTTGAACCTCTTTCCTAGAGCACTGTTTACCACACATTTTTGTTCTGTTTAATTTCACTCCAAACCAGTGTTTCTCAAACGTTTTTCTTTCATTTCCGACTGAAGAAGACTTAACTTTACCAATTATTTTCCACGAAAGACCAAATACAACGATCCTAAATGAAACAAGATCAGTTTACAAATGCGTTAACCATTTTAATTTGGCTTAAAAGAAATCCGCATTTAAAACTAAATCAAAGCATCTTTTTTAAAAAATATAATTTAATCAGTCTCTCATAAATTCAAAGTTCAGCATTGAAACTGTGGAGAAGACTTACTAAAGTTTCTTGAAACTTTGTTGCAACAATAATTATTAATTATGTTATGCATTAAGGTAAGCTAAATATATTTCACGTTTATTAAATTATTTACTGAGTAAGAAATACAGTAGGAATTGGCATATTCTTAAATCCTATACAAAATTTATTAGTAAATTTTAAATGCGAAATTTCAACACAGTACATGAAAAAATGGCTCTGATAATAAAGCGTTTATACACAGTAGAAATGAGTGTTTTATATAAGGGGATTTTGATTATGCTCATGGATATCTTCTTTATATTTGCAGTACACCTTCATTACGATCACAGACTAACTTCAATATTAACGCAGACTACCTTCAAAGTCATCTCAGAGTATCTTCGTTATGCTTGCGGAGCACAATTATTAAGCTTCTGGTGCACTTGCCACTGCTTGTGTAGCACCATTATTAAGCATCTGCTTGAGGGGGGGAGCACTTGCCACTGCTTGTATAGCACCATTATTAAGCATCTGGAGCACTTGCCACTGCTTGTATAGCACCATTATTAAGCATCTAGAGCACTTGCCACTGCTTGTATAGCACCATTATTAAGCATCTGGAGCACTTGCCACTGCTTGTATTGCACCATTATTAAGCATCTGGAGCACTTGCCACTGCTTGTATTGCACCATTATTAAGCATCTGGAGCACTTGCCACTGCTTGTATTGCACCATTTTTAAGCATCTGGAGCACTTGCCACTGCTTGTATAGCACCATTATTAAGCATCTGGAGCACTTGCCACTGCTTGTATTGCACCATTATTAAGCATCTGGAGCACTTGCCACTACTTGTATAGCACCATTATTAAGCATCTAGAGCACTTGCGACTGCTTGTATTGCACCATTTTTAAGCTTCTGGAGCACTTGCCACTGCTTGTATAGCACCATTATTAAGCATCTGGAGCACTTGCCACTGCTTGTATTGCACCATTATTAAGCATCTGGAGCACTTGCCACTGCTTGTAATGCACCATTTTTAAGCATCTGGAGCACTTGCCACTGCTTGTATAACACTATTATTAAGCATCTGGAGCACTTGCCACTGCTTGTATTGCACCAATTTTAAGCTTCTGGAGCGCTTGCCAGTGCTTTAGGTGCACATTATTAAACTGAACCACTTGCCAATGGTATAACATTTTGTGTATGGAAAATAATGTTCATCTATATTTCATGCGCCGGTCAAATGTAAAAAATCTCTCTATATCTGTGTTTCGTGAGATGATGATGAATAAATATATCTACTACTGCTTTTGGGGGAAGATCATTATTAAGCTTCTGGAGCATTTGCCAGTGGAGACTGACTGAGAGTAGGGCGGGGAGTTTTGCAGAGCTAAATCCCAATGCTGGCACAGGTGGGACTCGAACCTGGGAACTGCTGATTACGAGCCTGGCTCGCTACCGACAAAAAAAAAGAGTATACGAAGAAAATGTTGAGATACTCTGTCCTAGTGTTCGACTAAATAAAAGAAAAACGTCTCGGAAACTCTCTAGAGTGAGGATTAGTAGAATATCTGAGAATGAGATCATATGGAAGAAAAAGGTCAATTCTACTTAATGACCAAAATTCCGCTAGTTATAAAAAAAATTATAAATATTTATTAAATGTAAAATATTAGCATATACATGTATATAAATATATCCGTATATATGTTATCCAATTTATTATTAACGTATGTTAATACATAAATATTTCGTACTAAAACATAAGTCTTTTCAAAACTAAAAGCAATATAATTATTACAGATTAGAAATATTGGTCTTTTTTCCTCGTGTAGAAACGGATAAAGCCGATATTATCTTCAAGTCTCTAGAGCTTGCTCTTGAACTTGAGCAATTCCTCCTCTTGCTCTTGAACTTGAGCAATTCCCCCCTCTTGCTCTTGAACTTGAGCAATGCCCCCCTCTTGCTCTTGAACTTGAGCAATGCCCCCTCTTGCTCTTGAACTTGAGCAATGCCTCCCTCTTGCTCTTGAACTTGAGCAATGCCCCCCTCTTGCTCTTGAACTTGAGCAATGCCCCCCTCTTGCTCTTGAACTTGAGCAATGCCCCCCTCTTGTTCTTGAACTTGAGCAATGCCCCCCTCTTTGCTCTTGAACTTGAGCAATGCCCCCCTCTCTTGCTCTTGAACTTGAGCAATGCCCCCTCTTGCTCTTGAACTTGAGCAATGCCCCCTCTTGCTCTTGAACTTGAGCAATGCCCCCCTCTTGCTCTTGAACTTGAGCAATGCCCCCCTCTTGCTCTTGAATTTGAGCAATGCCCCCCTCTTGCTCTTGAATTTGAGCAATGCCCCCCTCTTGCTCTTGAACTTGAGCAATGCCCCCCCCCCTCTTGCTCTTGAACTTGAGCAATGCCCCCCTCTTGCTCGTGAGACCGAGTTAATGCCGCATTTGATTGATGGCATCCTTTTTGTAAGATCGTGTTTTATGTCTTTTTCTCTTACGGCGTGGTGGTGGCGACTGAAGGAAGAAAATCCGAAGCGAGTATTCTAAGTTGCAAATCTCAAGTTTCCTTGAAGTCATTGAACAAATAGTTTTTGATCTGAAAAATAGGCAGAACTACAGTAAAATTAATGTCCAATATATGACGGAAAACTATTAATTTGGAATGAAACCGGATTTTATTTTCTCAATGCATTTGAAATTGATACATTTGTACGAACATTACTAGTAGCGAATGACTTGATAATAATGCGTCGGGTTGCTTTACTTCTGAGCGACACTTTTTCGGTACAAAATGGTCTAAATGGGCAGGTCACAAAGATGGTTGGGGAGACGGGACCTATTACACAGTTGTTAGGAGACAAATGGAGGCCTCGCGTCAAGGTCACCCAGCGTATTCTTTAACAAGAACAGTGTATGGGTCTCCTGCACATGGAGCCTCATCTTAACGTTTAATATGACGGACGGCGGGTTTTCCAAGCCATCGGTGTCCTCTGCTGACCGAGGGCAGGACGGGGAGTTTTTCGGAGATAAACCTCAAAGCTGGTCCAGCTGGGACTTGAACCTGGGAACTGCAGATTACGAGCCTGGCGCACTGTCGATTGAGCCCCCCTCCAATGATAACGATACTGCCTAGTAATCAAGATCGCATTGAAGTCTAGTATTTAAATGATTATTGATAGAAAACCTAAATTTGAGAAAAATGATAGCCTCTCGTCATGGCCATCCAGCGTGTTGTTCAAAGTGCACAGGGTATGACTCTCCTGCACACGGCGCCACGGCTTGAAGTCCCATCCGAGTGACCAGTGGTCTTTCCATCTCAATTGTTGGTCCCTTTCTACCGAGGTTAGGTTGTTTTACTTCTGAGCGGCACTTTTTTGCACACCATGGGCTAAATGGCCAGGTCACATGGACCCCGAAGGCTCAGAGAAGGTTGGGTGGAGCTGCTGTTGGAACTGGAAACAGCTGCCACTGGCTCCAACAGCTGCCACTGGAACACCTGTTGGGAGACAGATGGTAGCCTCCCGTCAAGGCCATCCAGCGTGTTCTTTAACGTGCACATGGTATGGCTCTCCCACATATGGGGCCACGGCTTAACGTCCCATCCAATGGACGGCGGCCTTTCCAAGCCCATCGGTGTCCCCTACTGACCGTGGGCAGGGCGGAGAATTTTGCGGAGATAAATCTCAACGCTGACCCAGCTGGGACTCGAACCTGGGAACTACAGATTACGAGCCTGGCGCGCTACCGACTGAGCCACCCCCGCTCCGTTCTACCGAGGTCAAGGTACAAATTGGCAGAGATAAATTAAATCGCAACGCTCCCAGCTGGGATTCGAACCTAGATACTGAAGATCACCAGCAAGGCTCAAACCTGCCCACTATTGCGACAAAATTAATAACTCAATTAGAAATTGTTCGATGTACATGAAATTTGACATAATAATTGCTTCTGCATGCGTCTACAATATGTTCAAAAATGGTGGGAATATACTGTATATTTCGCAAATAATTAACAATTGAATTTCGACTGCTATGCAATTCAATGGGAGGATGTAGAGAAGAATTTCTCTAACCGTCATAACTGAAATAGAAACAGCCAATCATTCAGAAATTTGGAATGTTAATATGCTAAAGCGCCGCTTATAAGTAAAGCAAGCTAACCGAACCTCATATATGTGCGGAAAAACTTTCCTACAAAACCGAAATTCTCCAATGCAGCGAAGGTTTCTTGAAAGGTTTTATCCTGTTGCTTTAATGATCCTTTAAAATATCTTCCTCTGGAAAAGAAAAAAACCTCAAAGAGTCAGAGACTTTATACATATTTATATACGCGACCACGCTGAACGTATTCCTTTGCTTTAAAGAATAAATATTTCTACAAAATATCAACCTGCTACTAGTTCTGCGAGATCTTTGAGGAGTCCATGGCTGCAATAAAATCATGGCTGCACAAAGTTCGGTTGTGCATTTTTAGGGTCTGCTTTTATTATCAATGTGTGGGTGTATCAAAGCATGGAATGTATTCAAAGTCAAGATACGGGAGATCGCCAAAGGTAGCTTGTCGTTCATATTGGAGGAGTTAAAAGAAAATCAGAATCATTTTAGGAAGAAGATTTTCTGAAGGGCGTTTTATCCTCTGATATTTGAGACCACGCATTTTTTTTATTCCTGATATCCGCTTTCAAGGGGTGGTTGAAAGATCAGGATATTTTTTATCCGATTTTCGTAAAGGAATGCAACTGGCTGGAAAAACGATTTTTTTTCTTTTGGTTTTACCAATCCTAAGATTGATTTCTGTTTTTTTTTACTCTTCTTTTTTTAGCGATGTGTCATATAAACTGACAGGCTCCTGTCAGACCTCTGTGGCAAGCAGCTGCTTGAGGGGGTATTTATTTTTATTAATTTTGTTTTAAGTAAGACATTTTTGAATCTTCGAGGTCAGAAAAAACTCGGGTCATAAACTCTCATTGTAGTTTTAGGAAATTCGAGTCTTTGGTTCGTTTTACCTTTGAGCGGTACTCTTCTGTACACAATGGGTTAAATGATCAGGTCACAAGGACCCTGAGGGCTCAGAGAATGCTGGAGGAAGGGGACCCACTGGATAGTTGTTAGGAGACAGATGGAAGCTTCCCTTTAAGTCCTTGTAGTGTGTGTTTTAACGTGCACAGGGTGTGGCTCTCCTGCACATGGGTTGGTTTTTTTTACCTCTGAGCAGCACTTTTTTGCACACCATGGGCTAAATGGCCAGGTCACATGGACCCCGAAGGCTCAGAGAAGGTTAGGAGAGGAGACCCATTGGAACAGCTGTTGGGACACAGATGGTAGCCTCCCGTCAAAGCCATCCAGCGTGTTCTTTAACGTGCACAGGGTATGGCTCTCCCACACACGGAGCCACGGCTTAACGTCCCATCCGACGGACGGCGGCCTTTCCAAGCCCATCGGTGTCCCCTACTGACCGTGGGCAGGGCGGGGAATTTTACGGAGATAAATCTCAACGCTGATCCAGCTGGGACTCGAACCTGGGAACTACAGATTACGAGTCTGACGCGCTACCGACTGAGCCACCCCCGCCTACGCCCCACCTGCACATGGAGTCGTGGCTTAATGTCCCATCTGACGGACTGCGACCTTTCCAAGCTCATTGGTGTCCCTTACTAATCGAGGACAGGGTGGGCGTTTTACGAAGATGAATCTCAATGCTAGTCGAGGTGGGGCTGTTAGGAAACAGATGGAAGCTTTCCGTCAAGGATATTCAGCATGTTTCCTTAATTTGAATAGGGTGTGGCTGCTGCACATGGGGACACGGATTTTACACCCCATCCAACGGATGGTGGCTTTGACAAGTCCATCGGTGTCTTCTTTCTGACCGACGGCAAGACTGTGAGTAGGAGAGATAAAATGTTGTGGAAGCGCATCCACTAAACAGTTAAGAGACGGAAGTCTGCGGACAAAGCTATCCAGTGTGTTCTTTAAGGAGCACAAGATGTGACTCTCCTTCGCATGGAAACACAGCTTAACGTCCCATCTGAAGGACTGCAGTCTTTCCAAGTCCATCGCAGACCCATTTTTGACCGAGGCAGAACAGGAGTTAATGGTGAAACTGGAACCTGGGAACTGCAGAAATACTGCCCTCACTCCTCGAGTATTTGGTAACTTGATTTTCTTAATTTGCTTTCGTAGAGAAAAGAAGCGACGATTTGAAAGGAAAGATGCTGTTTCATCGGATCAGACAAATGGATGGATAATTAAACTCTAATTTTTATATACGATTATTAATTTCGTTGCTGAATTTGCATTAATATAGCTAATAGGAAAGTATAGTGATGATACAAGACATCTTATTGCTTCCAACCGGATCTACTTTTGAGCTGGATGTGGCTCATTCGGTAGCGCTCCAGTCTTTGTAACCTGCAGTTACCAGGTTCGAGTCCCAGGTTTGTTTTATTTTCATTCACAAAATAATTTCAGCTGTTATGCTTTTTTCTGGCCATCTGCCTCGATTTTCCTATGAAGGAGAGATGTTTCCAGTTTTGATGATGATTAGCTCATCCGTAATGATGGTGTGATGTTGGATACCATGCTTCGGTTTGATCATGTCGTTGCTTCTTCCGCTAGTGAAGTGGGGCAGGGGTGGCTCAGTCGGTAGAGCGCCAGGCTCGTAATCTGTAGTTCCCAGGTTCGAGTCCCAGCTGGGTCAGTGTTGAGATTTATCTCAGCAAAATTTCCCGATCTGCCCATGGTCAGTAGGGTACACTGATGGGCTTGGAAAGGCTGCCGTCCGTCGGATGGAACGTTAAGCCTTGGCCCCATGTGTAGGAGAGCCATAACCTGTGCACGTTAAAGAACACGCTGGATAGCCTTTACGGGAGGCTACCATCTGTCTCCCAACAGCTATTCCAATGGGTCCCCTCACCCAACCTTCTCTGAACCTTCGGGGTCCATGTGACCTGGCCATTTAGCTTATGATATGCAAAAAAAGTGCCGCTCAGAGGTAAAACAACCCAACTCAATTCTGCTAGTGAAGTTTCCCAATACGAGACCCAAAAATCTTTCGCTAGTGTTGATATTTATCTCCGAAAAATTCTCTGCGCTGTCCTCGGTCATTATGGAAAACGAATGGGCTTGGAAAGACCGCTGTCCTTCGGATGGGACGTCAAGCCGTTGCACAGTGTGCAGGAGAGCCATAACCAGTGCACTTTAAAGAACATGCTGGATGGCCTTGACGGGAAACTACCATCTGTCTCCTATCAGCTGTTTAGTGGGTTTCCTTCCTCCAACCTTCTCTGAGCCTTTGGGGTCCTTATGACCTGACTATTTAGCCCATTATGTACGAAACAGTGCCGCTCAGAAGTAAAACAACCCAATTCGAACTTATTTTTTTTTCTTTTGTTAACCAAAGTAAATTTATAAATCATTGTACTCAGTATTTGGAAGTTTCCCTTGCAACATTAATTCCATTCATGTCGAAGACGGGGCGGGGGTGGCTCAGTCGGTAGCGCGCCAGGCTCGTAATCTATAGTTCCCAGGTTCGAGTCCCAGCTGGGTCAGCGTTGAGATTTATCTCCGCAAAAATTCCCCGCCTTGCCCACGGTCAGTAGGGGACACCGATGGGCTTGGAAAGGCCGCCGTCCGTCGGATGGGACGTTAAGCCGTGGCCCCGTGTGCGGGAGAGCCATACCCTGTGCACTTTAACGAACACGCTGGATGGCCTTGACGGGAGGCTACCATCTGTCTCCCAACAGCTGTTCCAGTGGGTTCCCTCCCCCAACCTTCTCTGAGCCTTCGGGGTCCATGTGACCTGGCCATTTAGCCCATGGTGTGCAAAAAAGTGCCGCTCAGAGGTAAAAGCAACCTAACCCAACCCATGTGGAAGACTTTAATATCGATGCTCTAAAGCATAATTCTGCGTATTCCAAGCTTGAAATCTACCTAAAAACATTCGAACATATACGTTTAAGAAAAATGCCCGTCTTGCATTACAGATCACAGGGAATCTGTCATTAATATGATTTTCTCCAATTGACCTTCACTTCAAAAGCATACACGTTACTCTCTTCGAAGACATTAGTAAACGTTTTATTTTTAGCAAATCTGTAATGTATTATACACCTCGTGCACCTAAAGTTTTAATTTCAAAAAGATCCTTTAAAAATTTCAATAATGATGTGTTTTTTGAGTTTGCAAAATATCGCCCTTTTCACAAGATAAATGTCACCCGAATGCACAATTCCTACCTCAAAAGCACATCATCTCTCTTGTTTAATCAATTCTGCACTTGATACCTATGCACCTTATGAAACTTTCAGAGTTCATCCTTCTCGAAAACCTTGGATTGCAAAAGAGCTTCTGAAAATGATCTCATTAAAAAATAAACGCTTTAGGAATGCTATTAACTCTAATCACCATACACATGGGAGAACTATAAAACTTTTCGTAATCTCGTGAATAGTAGTATTAAAAATGCCAAGCGTTTATATTTTCTTAATCGACTTTCCGTTATTAATCCAAATGGTAATGAAATATTTCGAATTTTTGATTCTATTACTGGTAACTTAAGAAACCAAACCGAAATTAATAAGATCGTTTACAATGACAATTCCTTCTATGATCCTAAAGACATTGCTAATGTTTGGAATAATGCATTCGGTAAATCCTGCACTTCTTCAGAAAATCATGCAAACGCAAATGAGTCATTGTCCTATTCCAATAAATCATTTAATGATCTGGATACCTTTAAGTTAAAATCTGTTACCGAAATCGAAGTTCATAACCTTACAAATTTGCTAAAAAACTCTCGCAGTGTCGGACCAGATGGAATCCCTGTCTTTATTCTAAAACTTCTTTCTCCATTAATTTCTGCACTCTTTTGTCATCGAATTAATTGTTCATTTAACTCTAATGAATTCCCAGTTCCATGGAAAGAAGCCATCATCTCACCTATACCTAATATTTCAAATACTTCGAACCCTCTGGACTATCGACCTATTTCAGTTACATGTGCTTTAAGCAAAATTTTAGAAAGAGCCGTCGAGAGACAATTATCGACTTTTGTTGAAAAATTAAATTTACCTTCATGCAGACAATTCAGATTTAGGAAAAATCGGTCAACTGAAACTCTCATGACACTTCACGACAATCAATGGAGATTGGCTTTAGACAGCAAAGTGAAAAGGATTGTGGGACTGGTTTCCCTTGACATCTCAAAGGCATTTCATTCAGTTGAACACAAACTTATCTTGCAAAAACTCGGCTATAATCTTAATCTATCGCCCTCAGCTCTTTCCTAGTTTAAAAATTATCTCAACGACCGTGTTATCCGAACTAAATTAAGCGTTAATGAGATCTCTATACCTCTTAAAATCAATCGGGGAGTACCTCAGGGAACCATTTTTAGCCCACTTCTCCTTAACCATTTGTTAATGATCTTCCAGAATCCTCCACCAACTGCAATATTTCTATGTATGCAGACGATTGTCTTCTTTCTTTTATCTCAAGTTCTTTCCCTTCTCCAAAACAAGAAAGAGAAAATAATACTCATAATGTGCTTCATTGGTATACTAAAATTCGATTCATTGTCAATATCGAGAGAACCAATATTGTTTTTCTTTCAACTTCAAATTCTCCCCAGCCTGACACAAACAACAAAATCAATAACACCCATGTTACAGTTTCCACTTCCATGAAGCACTTAGGTATGACGATAGATAATAATCTTGACTTTGGAATTCACATTAATAAAACCGTCGATTCAGCTTCTAAAAGAACTGCTATATTAAGATACATTCGAAACTATATATCCTCCTACGTCCCAATGTTCTATAAAATTTACATCCGACCGAAACTTGAATATTGTGCTCCCACTCTTTTTGGTATTAATAAAAAGATCTCTTATAACTTAGTAAAAATTCAAACTGAAGCTCAAAATCATCAGCAAAATCTATTTTAAGAAACAAAAATCTCTAATACTTACTTAATATTCGTTTCAACTACCAAATTCCCACTCTTGAATCTAGAAGAAAGCTGCGGTTTATCACCCTTATTCACGACACTATTTATAACAAGTCTCATCCCCTTCATTCGATTCTTACACCCTATATTCGATTACGACATCGCCACATCCTTCGCTCTGATAATAAAATGTCTTCTACTCCCAAGATTTCCAAAGCTAAGTATGGTGAAATTCCATTGGCCTTTCAAGCAACCTCAACTTGGAACTCTCTAACGAGCGATATCACTTCTTTAAATTCAAAAACTATATTACTCCACTTCTATTAGAATATTGAAACGTTTGACCACCAATGTCTCCTCACGCCTATTCCCACTCCCCATTTTTGCTCTTTCTCTCGATTATCCGCAATCTTTTCCTTATTCATTCATTTAATATTACTTATCTGTTGTCTTAAACCTTCTTTTTATTCCCCCTAAGTTTACTATGTTTCTTATCATACTTCATATTATATGTTTGTCTTCGTCTGTGCAACTTATCTTTTTGTTTATATGTATCAAATAATTATCAATTCCTGTAAATATGTTTGTATTTTTGTACAATACTTTCAATATTTCTTTTTAATTTCTCAAATGTACTGAGGCATCAAGCCATTGAAAGTTTAAATTAATATCCAAAATTACCTGTACCTTGACTTTACTGTAATCCCCTGCATGGTATAAATTATTATTATATTATTATTATTCTTTTATCTCCGGTCAGCTTACTCATTATCTCCCACACTTCGTTTCAGTCGTTAGGGAGGGGCACTTGTTTGCACACCATGGGCTAAATGGCCAGGTCACATGGACCCCGAAGGCTAAGAGAAGGTTGGGAGAGGGGACCCACTGGAACAGCTGTTGGGAGACAGATGGTAGCCTCCAGTCAAGGCCATCCAGCGTGTTCTTTAACGTGCACAGGGTATGGCTCTCCCACACACGGTGCCACGGCTTAACATCCCATCCGACGGACGGCGGCCTTTCCAAGCCCATCGGTGTCCCCTACTGACCATGAGCAGGGCGGGGAATTTTTGCGGAGATAAATCTCAACGTTGACCCAGCTGGGACTCGAACCTGGGAACTACAGATTACGAGCCTGGCGCGCTACCGACTGAGCCACCCCCGCCCCAGCTTTTCCAAGACCACGAGAATCCTCTATCTCGTCGGCACTTGAAAGTAAAAAAGACAGGAAGGAATTAGGAATATTAATTATATAGATTTTCGTCACAGGAATTTCCTTGGTGTGTAAAATATATTTCATAAAAAAGGAGGGTGTTTATTTTTTCATTTTTACAATTGCATTAATACTATTCTTAAAATGTATAAACTGAAATAATGAAGGATTCCGTTTTGTTTCCAGGTGAGGAGCGTTGCTTCCGAACAATCCATTTACTTGGGAGGATCGAAGAATCTTTCCGTTTTAGCATTGAGAGTTGAGACTCAAGTTGGTTTCCAAGGATGCGTAAGGCATCTGGCTATCAACGGCCACGTTTACAGTTTCAGATCGAGCAGTCAAAGCGACATCATAGATGGCGCTGATGTTGGTAAGTCTGATTTTCATTACAAGGAGATAAAAATACAAGTAACCAGCTAAAATTGTGCAATTTCGAATTCTAATTTACATTTTGCATGTAATTACGTTTCTAACGCAATTAATTGAAGAATAATTCAATTAGCAATTTCAATGATTGCTGAGCCTGGGTTCGACCGATTCCGAGCTATTTCGATATTTACTGCGCCTGAGTCGACGGATCCTGAACTATCATATTTCGATAATTACTGAACAGAAGTCCGACCGATCCCGAACTATTTCAATAATTATTGAGCATGATTCCGAACGATCCCGAACTATTACGATAATTGCTGAGCCTGAGTCCGAACGATTACGAACTATTTCTGTATTTTACTGAGCGTGAGTTCGACCGATTCCGAGCTATTTCGATAATTACTGAGCCTGAGTCCGACGGATCCCGAATTATTTCGATACTTACTGAGCCTGAGTCGACCGATCCTGAACTATCATATTTCGATAATTACTGAACAGAAGTCCGACCGATCCCGAACTATTTCGATAATTACTGAGAATGAATCCGACAGATCCCGAACTATTTCGATAATTGCTGAGCCTGAGTCCGACTGACCCCAGACTATGTCGATACTTACAACCTCGGTCCGACCGATCCCGAACTATTTCGATAATTACTGAGTCTGAATCCGACAAATCCCGAATTATTTCGACAATTATTGATCCTGAGTCCGAACGATCCAAACTATTTTGAAAATTGTTGAGCCTGAGTCCGGACGATTCCGAACTATTTCGATAATTGCTGAACCTGAGTTCGACCGATTCCGAGCAATTTCGATGATTACTGAGCCTGAGTTCGACCAATTCCGAGCTATTTCGATAATTTCTGAGTCTGAGTCCGACAGATCCCGAGCTATTTCGGTAATTACTAAACCGGAGTTCGACCGATTCCGAACTATTTCTGTAATTACTGAACCGGAGTTCGAACAATCCCGAACTATTTAGATAATTACTGATCCTGAGCCTGACCGATTCCGAGCTATTTCGATAATTACTTAGCCTGAGTCCGATAGATCCTGAACTCTGTCGATATTTACTTAGCTTCAGTCCAATCGATCCCGAACTTTTTCGATAATTACTGAGCCTGAGTCCGACCGATTCCGAATATTTTGAAAATTACTGAGCCTGAGTCCGACCGATACCGAACTACACTTTTAGACAAAAAAAAAAAGACGCACTTCAAAGCAAGCGTCCCATTGCAATGAAAGTATGGCCTCATCTAACGCCTCAGCATGTCCCAGACATGCTGGATAGGAGAAAGATCCGGGTTCTGGCTGGACAAGAGAGAATTACAACACTGTTGAACCACTCCTGGGAGAAGGAGACATGTGTGGCCGGCGTAAATGGCCCATAGCAGACATGACTCGAAAGGTAAGACGATTGGGTTGGGTTGTTTTACCTCTGAGCGGCACTTTTTTGCACACCATGGGCTAAATAGCCAGGTCACATGGACCCCGAAGGCTCAGAAAAGGTTGGGGGAGGGGACCCACTGGAACAGCTGTTGGGAGACAGATGGTAGCCTCCCGTCAAGGCCATCCAGTGTGTTCTTTAACGTGCACAGGGTATGGCTCTCCCACACACGGGGCCACGGCTTAACGTCCCATCCGACGGACGGCGGCCTTTCCAAGCTCATCGGTGTCCCCTACTGACCGTGGGCAGGGCGGGGGAATTTTGCGGAGATAAATCTCAACGCTGACCTAGCTGGGACTCGAACCTGGGAACTACAGATTACGAACCTGGCGCGCTACCGACTGAGCCACCCCCGCCCCAAGGTAAGACGAAGGGTCGCAGTATCTCTTGAACGTATCGCTGTGCTGTTAACGTCCCTGTTACCACTTCTAGGAACGATCGGCTGTCACAGGAGATGACGGTATGCCACGCCACAACTGAGTCCGAATGTGAACGCTGCCCAGTCCTCTTTAAATATGTGAATTCCGTGGTCATCTGCTCCTAGGCAGAAGGGAATTCGTCACAAAAAAAAACGCGCGATGGCAGTAAGAGGCCAGCCATGATTCCCGGGCATGACACCACTCCAGACGGAGCCGCCGATGTTGGGTGGTTAATCGAAGATGTCGGAAGGGGCAACGAGAATGGAGTACTGCTGTTGCAAGTCATCTTGCAATGGTATGCGATGATACAGGATGCCGTGTAGAGGCTGCTACATCTCGCTGGATGATGGACAGAGAAGTCATCGGAGAAGTTGGAGCTTGTCGGACTATAGGATGATCCTCCCTCCCAGTTGTCTGCCTGGGTTAAAAAGAACCTTTTTCGGGCGTGTATTCTGTCTCACTGCTGCATTACTACGACTTAGATGATGGGCATTTCGTCGACACAACCAGACTGCTTCTTTCAGTCCAGTGATGCGGCCAGTCTCAAATACGTTCAGCTGTTCGTAGGGACTTCTACGGCGTTGTCGAGACATGATTAGCGACAACTGAAGTGAACGCACCCAATAACGCAACCAGTATGTTCAGAGCGAGTGTCTGACAGACCTTATCTAGGCACTGGGTGCGCGATTCAAATGCGATATGGGAACGTCCAGGACGTTCATTTGCGGCGAAATTTCAGCAATTTTTATGCCTCGCCAATAGGTATTTGCATATCAGCTTTCATGATTCGCGGATTAATTTATCGGGTTGCGTCGTTTTTTTGTCGTAGTGTATTTCGATAATTACTGAGCCTAAATCCGAAGAGTGAGAAGAATATTCATTTATAAGCTGATTTTTATATCGGATTTTTTATATCGGAGTCACCATCATAAGGTGAGAAGAATATTCATTTATAAGCTGATTTTTTGCTCGGTTTATAGTATTTTTGGTTCCGAACTATTTCGGTAATACTAAGCCTGAGTCCGATTTCGATAATTACTGAGCCTGACAGTTAGATTATGGGTATCCCAGGAAATATCATAATCATGGAAAAAATGTTTTTTCATGTACTCAATCCGAACTCAAATTTCAATTTATAAGTATACTTCGCAAATACGATAAAACAATGTGTATGAAAGTTTGCAACTCTACTACTATATGTTTTACCATAAAGATATGTAATGTGACATATAGAACATTAATCTTCCTTTTTTTCAGAGGAATGTAGGCCTGGTGTATGCAACACCGTTTCTTGCCTGAATGGAGGTCAGTGTGCTGCAGTGAAGCCCAACTGGGGAGCCTGTCTCTGTCCTCTTGGGTTTGAAGGCGATCAATGTGGAAGTGGTAATTTATTAGAGATATATTTATATTCGTAATATTTTCGTAAACGTTTCGGTGATTTTTTTCCGGTGATTTGGTATATTTTAAAATTTTATGGACTTTTTTATGGAATTTAATGAACTTTCTTTGCTTTTGTTTTTTCAGAACGATAAAATTAAATATCAACTTGACTTATAGAATTTGGCATACATATCAGTCATTAAGTCTGTATGCGTTATCAATATAAGCTAATTATAGAAGTGGGTTATTTTACTTCTGAACTGTTCTTTTGTGCACACAATGGGCTCAGTGGCCAGGTCACAAGGACCCCAATTACTCAGAGAATATTCAGTAGGGGATCCACTAGACAGCTGTTAGTAGGCAGATGAAATCATTTTGTAGACATCCACCATGTTCTTTAACGTGAACAGGATATGGCTCTTCTGCATAGGGATCATGGCTTAACGTCCCATCAGAGGAGGGGCGGGGGTGGCTCAGTCGGTAGCGCGCCAGACTCGTAATCTGTAGTTCCCAGGTTCGAGTCCCAGCTGGGTCAGCGTTGAGATTTATATCCGCAAAATTCCCCGCCTTGCCCGCGGTCAGTAGGGGACACCGATGGGCTTGGAAAGGCCGCCGTCCGTCGGATGAGACGTTAAGACGTGGCCCGTGTGCGGGAGAGCCATACCTTGTGCACGTTAAAGAACACACTGGATGGCCTTGACGGGAGGTTACCATCTGTCTCCCAACAGCTGTTCCAGTGGGTCCCCTCCCCCAACCTTCTCTGAGCCTTCGGGGTCCTTGTGCCCTGGCCATTTAGCCCATAGTGTGCAAAAAAAGTGCCTCTCAGAGGTAAAACAACCCAACCCATCAGAGGAACGACGGCCTTTCCAAGCCCATCGGTATTCCTTTTCTGACCGACGGCCTATTAAGGGTTGTGCGCAGACAAATGTCAACGCTGGCGGCCAACTTTGAGATTCATATACATCATATTACAATACTGGCGCCTTACCACATACTATTATTGAGATAAAAAAAGCATTTTGGATATTTTATTTCTTATAAGAATGACGTTTATACCTCTGAAGAGTATATTTTCATGCTCTATATACTGACAAATATTGAAATAGGCACATGAAAGATTAAAAATGCAACTTATTTGGAACAATAGGTGACAGAGTTAATTTTTCAAAAAATCTAGCAAGATTCCTCAATTAATTTTAAAATCTTCCCCTTGTGTTCCTCCACGCTACTCTGAAATTCAAATGTTAAAGAGGAAAGGCATATTTCTTTTAAATAAGGTTTCTGTAGTGTGTTCTTAAATTGCGTGATTAAACGAACATTTCCTTTAAGTGCTACTCTCTGTGATATTTCCTTCGCTATTTTTTTTTTTGTTTAGTTTAATAAGTTTCCATTTTAAAGAAACTGAAAATATTATGTTTCGAGTGACTTGAAACATTTAAAATATTATGTTTCGAGTGCCTTGAAACATTTAAAATATTATGTTTCGAGTGCCTTGAAACATTTAAAATATTATGTTTCGAGTGCCTTGAAACATTTAAAATATTATGTTTCGAGGGACTTGAAACATTTAAAATATTATGTTTCGAGTGCCTTGAAACATTTAAAATATTATGTTTCGAGGGACTTGAAACATTTAAAATATTATGTTTCGAGGGACTTGAAACATTTAAAATATTATGTTTCGAGTGCCTTGAAACATTTAAAATATTATGTTTCGAGTGCCTTGAAACATTTAAAATATTATGTTTCGAGTGCCTTGAAACATTTAAAATATTATGTTTCGAGGGACTTGAAACATTTAAAATATTATGTTTCGAGGGACTTGAAACATTTAAAATATTATGTTTCGAGTGCTCTGACAAGTTTTAAAATATTCTTCGAATAATTTGGCACAATTTAAAGTATTATGATTTCAGTGACTTGAAGCATTTTAAAACGTTGGGGTTGGAGTGATTTTGCACATTTTAAGATATTACGTTTCGGCGATTTTTTTTTCCGGGGGATTTGGTATATTTTAAAATTTTATGTTTCCAATGAATTGACACATTTTGAAATATTCAATTCAAGTAATTTGGCTCATTTTAAAGTATTATATTTTGTTCATTTTAAAGTATTATATTTTGTTCATTTTAAAGTATTATATTTTGTTCATTTTAAAGTATTATGTTTTGAGTTCCTTGGTAAATTTTAAAGTATTATATCTTGAGTGATTTGGCATATTTTAAAATTTTATGTTTCGAGTGATTTGGCACGTTTAAAATATTACGTTTGGAGAGATTTGGAACATTTTAAATATTTTGTTTCGAATGATTTGGCCCATTTTCTCGGTTTATAGTATTTTAGCTGATTTTTGTAAAAGAAGTCAGAGAGAAAACTTTGTAGCATGGAATTATGATATATCCTATCCATAATGATGTTCAAATGCTTTCACTCTTTGTAGCCGTAGAGGTGACCGTCCCATCTTTCGATGGAACATCTCATCTCCAGTTCCCTGGCCTCGCCTCCACCAGCCTCACTTTTACAGAGATTCTTCTCGTCTTCCTTCCTCACTCAGCAGATGGAGTCTTGCTCTACAACGGATATCACATCAACGGATCCGGGGATTTTCTCTCTATCAATCTCGTGGGTGGATACGTGGAGATGAGATTCGATCTGGGCTCTGGAGTCACCATCATCAGGTGAGAAAAAAATCTTTTTATTTAATGAGAAAGTTTTCTATTGTCACTTAAATAGATCCGAAGATTTCTTTTCTATCAGTCACGTTGGTGGTTACGTGAGATGATGAGATTCGATCTGGGCCATCATCAAGTGAGAAGAACACTCATTTATAAAGAGAAAGTTTTCAATTATAATATAAATGGCTCCGGATGTTTCTACTCTATCAATCTCATTGAAGGATACGTGGAGATGAGATTCGATCTTGCCTCTGATTTCGCCGTCATCAGCTGTTGATGGTGACAGGTGAGAAGATTTCTATAAATAGAACTTTTTTTGACATTAACAGATTTGGGATATTTCCTCTCTCTGAGTTTCGTTAGTGAATATATGGCGATATAATCTGGACTTACTTCACCAATCTTCTCTGGGGTTGGGTTGTTTTACCTCTAAGCGGCACTTTTTTGCACACAATGGGCTAAATGGCCAGGTCACATGGACCCCGAAGGCTCAGAGAAGGTTGGGGGAGGGGACTCATTGGAACAGCTGTTGGGAGACATATGGTAGCCTTCCGTCAAGGCCATCCAGGGTGTTCTTTAATGTGCACAGGGAATGGCTCTCCCGCACACAGGGCCACGGCTTAACGTCCCATCCGAAAGACGGCGGCCTCGGTGTCCCCTACTAACCGTGGGCAGGGCGGGGAATTTTGCGGAGATAAATCTCAACGCTGACCCGGCTGGGACTCGAACCTGGGAACTACAGATTACGAACCTGGCGCGCTACTGATTGAGCCTCCCCCGCCCCTTTCTCTGGGTCCTAGTGATCAGGCGATTTAGTCCACTCTGTGTAAAAAAGAGCCTCTCAGAGTCAAAACACCCGATAAAATTGACATTATTTATTACGATAAAACTGACAATTATTTTAATATGATAATAATAATGATGATATTTTTTATATCATCATTATCATTACCATAATGATAATGATGATATTTAATATGATAATGATAATGATGATTTCACTTCAAATCGTACCAAACATGAAATGTTATAGAGCCGCTTTTTCATTGATAGCATACGTTTTCCATTTCAGAAGCAAAAGGCCCATTACACTTCATCAGTGGCACACCGTCTTCATCACAAGGACAGGAAGACTCGGGATCTTGAAGGTTGATCAGCAAACCCCAATCCAGGGACTTTCCCCTGGAGGCTACACTCAACTCTCTCTGCCTCTCAACCTCTACATTGGAGGTGTACCGATTCTTAAAGAAATAGCCTCCGGAGCAGAAGTGACAGACTCTTTCATTGGTTGCGTACAGAAGGTAAGTCTAAACACGTTTTCTAAGATTAATTTGGGAATTTTTATGAGCCAGAAATGGATTGAACTCTGTCTGTGGCACATTGTCTTCATCACAAAGACAGGTAGACTCAGGATATTGCAGACTGATCAGCAGCAATCTCCGTCCAGGTCTTTTCCCTGACGGCTGTACTTAGCTCTCTTTGCCTCTCAATCTCTACATTGGAAGTATACTGATACTGAAACAAATAGCCTCGGGGACTAAAGTGACGGACTCTTCCATTGACTGCGTAAAGATTTGGGTTGGGTTGTTTTACCTCTGAGAGGCACTTTTTTGCACACCATGGGCTAAATGGCCAGGTCACATGGACCCCGAAGGCTCAGAGAAGGTTGGGGGAGAGGACCCACTGGAACAGCTGTTGGGAGACAGATGGTAGCCTCCCGTCAAGGCCATCCAGTGTGTTCTTTAATGTGCATAGGGTATGGCTCTCCCGCACACGGGGCCACGGCTTAACGTCCCATCCGACGGACGGCGGCCTTTCCAAGCCCATCGGTGTCCCCTACTGACCGTGGGCAGGGCGGGGAGTTATGCGGAGATAAATCTCAACGCTGACCCAACTGGGACTCGAACCTGGGAACTGCAGATTACGAGCCTGGCGCGCTACCGACTGAGCCACCCCGCCCCCTGTGCGTAAAGAAGATATGTCTAAACGCTATTTATAAGGTAAAATTGGAATTTCTTTAGGAGCCACAGTTTGATACTCCATAAATGGCACACATTCTTCATCACAAGGTCAGGACGACTCAAGATGTTGCAAGTTGATCGACAATCCCCAACCCAAGTCTTTTTTCTGTAATCTACACTCAGCTCTCTCTCTGTCCCTCAATCTCTACATTGGAGGTGTATCGATCATTAAATAAATAACCTCGAGGGCTGAAGCTCTTTCATTGGCTTTGTACAGAAGGTATGCTACATAAAAAAAGGGTTGAAATGTGATTGTCTGGATCGGAAAGTTAGTCTGATGTGCTACAGCAGGGTTTTTCAAAATATCGCCGCAAAGTCTTGCAAAGGAACGCGATATGTTAAATTTTAAGTTTGAATTTTCGCTATATAACAATAAAAATATTAATAATAATTTTATTCATTCAATTTTACACTAGCAATACAATTTTAAGTCTTTAATCCACAATAGCTCGGAATTTTCGGGGACGAAAACTCGCCAGTGGAGTTTAATACAACGTTTTTGTTCATTTCATAATAAAAAAATAATAAATACCCCCTCAAGCAGCTGCTTGCCACAGAGGTCTGACAGGAGCCTGTCAGTTTATATGCCACAGTAGGAAATCTGAAAATCTGAGAGGATGGCAGGACCTCAGCAGAAAAACGACACATAAATCCATGCCTTACCCGGGGCTCGAACCCAGGTCCCTTAGATTTGCAGCCAAGCGTGCTAACCACTCGGCCACGGGACGGCTACTCATTTCATAAAATTGCAAAAAATTAGATACTAAAAATGATTTAAGTAAAAATATTAAAACACAATTTTCTAAATTAGAAATATTGAAAATATATGCCAAATTATTTCAACAATCATTTTTAACTTCGTTTTCGAATTTTGCATCGTCTACTATTTTACTCAGATAATTTGGTAAACAATTGTATTTTTTTTAAAGCTGAATAGAGAAATTGTTTATAAATTCATTCCTGCTATCAAGCTTCAGAAGCAATTTTTTTATCCCCCTAATTTGTGAGGCTGTTGTTTTGAAAAAATATACATAAAAGTATATATAGCCTAAGTCGAAAGAACTAATAGGAAAGAAAAGCTCATCATTCACATAAATATCAGAATTATTAAATACTTTGTAATTTACAACCGCTCGTATTTTGAGCGATTGTACAGTCGCTCAAAAAAGTATCCGAACACTATGGTTGATTACAGAATTCAGAAAAAATATCTGGCAACGATTTGTTTAGAAATTAGTGATCTGCAACCTTCGTGTCACGTGACTCGAAGGTTGCTAATTTCAAAATATTCTAATTTCAAAATATAATTATAATATTTAATAATTCATCACTAATTTCTAAAAAAATCGTTGCCAGATATTTTTTCTGAATTCTGTAATCAACCATAGTGTTCGGATACTTTTTTGAGCGACTGTACTAGAATATTAGCCCTAACTTTGATCGAATTACATTTCTTAAAAACCCGACTTCATTTAACGAAAGTTGAAAGGAACCAAAATGTTCTATAGGAATGTTGAAATCAATGTCATTTTTATTTCATGTGCATATTCACGCACATCATTGTGAATACCTCTTTGAAATGACATCTAACGATATTAGGTAAATTACTAAATTAAATTGAATGAATACTAAAATTTTATTTCATATGTAATGTACTACAGTACTGTGCGATTTATTTGGGACAAGCAAAGGCATGCTAAGTCCCTTCCGCTGCAGAGTCTAAACTGCAGCAAGTCTAAACTTGTTCGTAACCTTCTGCTGCAAATCTAAACTAATCTAACAGACGCTTCACCCCATTGAAGGAATGATGGACCTCAAAAAGTACATAGGCGTTCTGGAGGCTAAAATGGTCTCAACACTGCAGAAGCTGTTTCCTAACGGCGATGGGGTATCTCAACAGGATCTGGCTCCATGCCACAATTCTAAGCTAGCTAAGAGCTTCTTTACCCAGCAACATTTGAAGGTATTGAAGTGGCCAGGAAATTCACCCGATCTAAACCCCATTGAAAATTTATGGGCCATTATTAATGCGCGCTTATCTAAGATGGATTGCACGACGAAAACCAAAATGATAGAAAATGTCATGAAAGTGTGGTACCACGACCCTGAAGTGAAGGAGATGTGTGGAACGCTAGTGGCATCAATGGTTGAGAGGGTGAAAGTAGAAACTTTTACAGTAGAAACTGCTACCGGGGTTAAAACAATCCCACTTTCGGGCATAAAACTTTTATCTTTAAAAAACAATTTTATGAATTGAAAACCTTAGCTTGTTTTTAATTTTAAAATGCAATGAAAGTATGCAAAATCAAGCTGAAAAGCTCATAATTTGTTTTGTTGCAGACGAACCTTATTTTAAACCTTATTTACTTATTCTGGTGGAAAGTTCGCTGGAAGGTTCGTCTGCAAGTCTTTTTCGTCACTTTATATTACTCTACACCATTCTCAATTTCAAAATGTGTCGTATTTTGAAATTTTAACTTTTTTCTTGCCATTGATTTGAATTTTAATTGACTTGCCATTGATTACCATAACCTCTAATAACTCTACTACGCAGTTTTATTGTCTCAATTCCTTCCACTTACATTTTGCAACTCTATACCAAAAACTTAAACAGCATATTCACTTTTCTCCTAATTTTTCTGTTCACATTTTTCCATTTTCCTTCTCCCGAACATTTTGCTTTTCAAAATTCTTCATTCAAACTTAATTTCTTGCATTCTTTACTTAATTTTCCTGTCCTATATCCTATTCAATTATTACCTGATCATCTGCAAAAAAATAAGATGTGTTTCCTTACAGTTGATATACCCATTCTTCTCTTTTCTTATTCCATTCTTTTCAGTCTCTTCTATATCAATTTTAAATAAAGTCGGGGGACATACACCTTCCCTGTTTCCATCCTTCATACATTTTAAATTCTCTTGATAATCTATTTTCTCCTTTTAGATAATTGACGTTATCTTGATGTGATTATGGTAAATAGGTTATTGTTTGATCGATTCTAAAATTGTGTCATATTTGTAGATGGTAATCAATGGCAAGCCAGTGAAACTGGTCGAGCAAGCGTTATCAGGAGTGAATATCCGCAATTGCCATCACCCTTGTGTACAGAAGCCTTGTCTTCATGGAGGATTCTGCATGCCCACCTTCGATGCTTACAGCTGTCACTGTCCAGTCGGATACACAGGAATAGACTGCGAAAAAGGTAAATGTCTCGCTTTATTCACGAAACTAATTAATTAATTACCATTCAGAAATGCAGGATTGTGGAAACTGCTTGTAGCTTGAAGAAATACTTCTGATGGAAATAAATTAGATGTTGGAAACGAAAAATTGGGTTAGGTTGTTTTTACCTCTTAGCGGCACTTTTTTTGCATACAATGGGCTAAATGACCAGGTCACAAGGACCTCGAGAGCTATGAGAAGGTTGGTGGGATTGGAAGCACGTACATAAATTCGTGTTTTTCCTTACAGTTCGATATTTTCATCTCTTCGTTGGGGGTGGCTCAGTCGGTAGCGCGCCAGGCTTGTAATCTGTAATTCCCAGGTTCGAGTCCCAGCTGGGTCAGTGTTGAGATTTATCTCCGCAAAATTCCCCGCCCTGCCCACGGTCAGTAGGGGACACCGATGGGCTTGGAAAGGCCGCCGTCCGTCGGATGGGACGTTAAGCCGTGGTCCCCGTGTGCGGGAGAGCCATACCCTGTGCACGTTAAAGAACACGCTGGATGGCCTTGACGGGAGGCTACCATCTGTCTCCCAACAGCTGCTCCAGTGGGTCCCCTCCCCCAACCTTCTCTGAGCCTTCGGGGTCCTTGTGGCCTGACCATTTAGCCCATGGTGTGCAAAAAAAGTGCCGCTCAGAGGTAAAACAACCCAACCGAACCCTCGTCTAAGTGTTTGTATTGTGTATGAGAAATCAACAAAAGCTTACAGGCTATCTCCATTCTTTTTTAAAAATAAATTAAATTTCACATCATTAAAACTTAGAAAATATATTTCAACTGTTTTTTTTTGCAAAGTTCAAATGATTTTTTGATTCTTAAACTAACATTAAGTGAATTAAATATCTTAAATGAGAAAAGTAAATAGTTTCTATTTAACCTTGAATTTTGCAATAGGAAAATAATTTGATAGGTGTTATTGTTTATAATTTATTAGTTATGGACAAATCCAAATCTAATTCCTCAATCATTTCTTCCTTTTTAGAGCTTGTCGACATGGTAGCTGAACCAATGTTTATCGGTACCAGCTATCTCCACTACATGAATGAGAAAATAATTAAAAGGTCAGTGTACTGTTTAAAAAAAATTACACATATCAGATAAACCCACTCACAAAATTATTAAACGCTTTCAATGTTTTAACAAAACTGTAACTACTCATGTAGTCTAGCGCAAGTCTCGAAAACTGATTGGGTCGAAACACCAGGTCACAAGGACCCCGAAGGCTCAGAGAAGGTTGGGGGAGGGGACCCTCTGGAACAGCTGTTGGGAGACAGATGATAGCCTCCCGTCAAGGCCATCCAGCGTGTTCTTTAACGTGCACAGGGTATGGCTCTCCCGCACACGGGGCCACGGCTTAACGTTCCATCCGACGGACGGCGGCCTTTCCAAGCCCATCGGTGTCCCCTACTGACCGTGGGCAAGGCGGGGAATTTTGCGGAGATAAATCTCAACGCTGACCCAGCTGAGACTCGAATCTGGGAACTACAGATTACGAGCCTGGCGCGCTACCGACTGAGCCACCCCCGCCCCCTCGAAAACTGGAAAAGGATTCATTTCGTATAATGAATACTTTCCAAGAATGTATAATAATTGCTTAGTGAACGGTTAATTATAAGAATGATTACAATACTTACCTTTTTGCACCTTTCGTGATATTAGATTCCTCACTGTTGCAGAAATAATTAATGAGGCGAGTCGTACAGTGCTTGATGTGTGTCTGCTTTGCTTTATGAACTTGTTTTCGAAGAAACAGATGAAAATATATGGTGACTTGTTTTAAACGATTTCGCAAATTTCTTTACTGCTGCAGACCCAGTGGTAGATAAACAAAGTTAGCTGCAGTCAAGGTCGACAAAATGTTTTGATGTGTCAGACTTTGGTTGAAGAAAATAAAAATGAATCATTGGTGAATCCGGCCCAGCGAAACGTTTGAAAGAGAGCTTTTGTATAGTTTGCGTGAAGTGTGATGTTTATCACTACTCTTTTAGAATGGGCTAGAATGACATCATATGAATCACAAAAAAGCTTGCTGGCTTTTTCTAAAACACTAGATGTAAGTCTTATCGATGGCTTTTGAAGTATTGGCAATTATGCAGCTAAAACACAATGCTAGTTTTGGTAATTAATGCATTTTTACTAGAAATCCCGGGATCTGTTGTCTCAGTCTGCAGGAGGCGAGGCTCGTAATCTATAGTTCCCAGGTTCGAGTCCAACCTGGGCCTCCGAGAAACACTTTTTTTTTGCACACAATGAAATAAATGGCGAGGTCACAAGGACCTCAAGGTCTCAAAGAAGGTCGAGGGACACATGGACAGCTGTTAGGGGACAGATAGCCTTTCCAAGCCCATCGTCATCCCCTTTCAGATCAAGGGCAGGGTGGGGGTTAGTGGAGATAAATCTCAACGCTGGTCTGGAGATAAATCTCAACGCTGGTCCAGGTGAGACTCGAACCTGGGAGCTGCAGATTACGAGCTTGGCGCGCTACCTACTGAACTATTTCCCACCCCAGGGAGGCGGGACTGGCTAAGTCGGTAGCTCTCCAGGCTCATAATCTGAATTCGCCAAGTTCGAGTCCCGAACACACGGAGAATACTTCGCACCTTGCTCTCAGTCAATAGGGAACACCGATGGGCTTGGAAAGGCTGCCGACAGTCAGATGGGAAGATTAGCCATCGCACCGTGCGCGGGAGAGTCATACTCTACGCATGCTATAAAACATGCTGGATGGCTTTAACAAATAAAAATAATAAATACCCCCTCAAGCAGCTGCTTGTCACAGAGGTCTGACAGAGCCTGTCAGTTTATATGCCATAGTAGAAGGTCTGAGAGAATGGCTTTGACAGGAGGCTACTTTCTGTTTTCCAACAGGGGGCGGGGGTGGCTCAGTTGGTAGCGCGCCAGGCTCGTAATCTGTAGTTCCCAGGTTCGAATCCCAACTGGGTCAGCGTTGAGATTTATCTCCGCAAAATTCTCCGCCCTGCCCACGGTCAGTAGGGGACACCGATGGGCTTGGAAAGGCCGCCGTCCGTCGGATGGGATGTTAAGCCGTGGCCCCGTGTGTGGGAGAGCCATACCCTGTGCACGTTAAAGAACACACTGGATGGCCTTGACGGGAGGCTACCATTGTCTCCCAACAGCTGTTCCAGTGGGTCCCCTCCCCCAAACTTCTCTGAGCCTTCGGGTCCTTGTGACATGGCCATTTAGCCCATAGTGTGCAAAAAAGTGCCGCTCAGAGGTAAAACAACCCAACCCAACCGTGTTTTCCAACAGCTCTCCACGGATCCCATCCTCCCAACCTTCTCTGAGCCCTCGGGGTATCTTGTGGCCTGGACATTTAGCTCGTTGTATACAAAGCAAGTGCAGCTCAGAAGTAAAACAATCCAACCCAAATCCCCATCCCAGATGCGTTTAGCTGTTTAACGGCTGAGTGAATAATCGGAAAGAGAGAAAAATACAAACATTCCTCTTTATGTATTCGATTTCTAACGCTAAAAACTCTGGAATTAACGCGACCACTTTTCAAAAGGCAAATATCATGTAAATACGGGTGCACTTGTATTTTGTGCCAGTAATAATATCTCGTTAATTTTAAAGTTTATCTAACGATTAACAATTATTGAACATTAAAAGCCATAAAGGATGAGTTTTTCTTAAATATTCGTCCTCATATTGTTAATACAAATATTTATAGATAAAGAAAAAAAGTAGCTAAAACAGCAAAAAAAAAAAAAATAGAGTATCACAGTCGTATCAGAATAATATGACCACCCACGGAATCAGAGTGTACCCGCCCAGGCGCGTCACAGAGTGCACATGACAAGGTCGACCTCATGGAGATAGAAGTTGCCGACCAGGACAGATGAGCCATAGTGCTTAAAGTGAGCACAATGGGCAGAGGTATTGATTTGACGGACGTTCAAAACGGAATGATCATCGGCTCCACTCCAAGGGTGGGGGCGTGGGTGGCTGAGTTGGTAGCGCGCCAGGCTCGTAATCTGTAGTTCCCAGGTTCGAATCCCAGCTGGGTCAGCATTGAAATTTATCTCCGCAAAACTCTCCGCCCTGCCCATGGTCACTAGGGGACACCGACGGGCTTGGAAAGGCCGCCGTCCGTCGGACGGGACGTTAAGCAGTGGCGCCGTGTGCGGGAGAGCCATACCCTGTGCACGTTAAAGAACACGCTGGATGGCCTTGACGGGAGGCTACCATCTGTCTCCCAACAGCTGTTCCAGTGGGTTCCCTGCCCCAACCTTCTCTGAGCCTTCGGGATCCATGTGACCTGGCCATTTAGCCCATGGAGTCCAAAAAAGTGCCGCTCAGAGGTAAAACAACCCAACCCAACTCCAATGGTGGAAGCATCTCGGAAACAGCAGACTTTGTGTGCTGTTCGCGAGGTGCTGTAGTAAGGTGTGTACCAAGAATGGACCGCTGACACACCGAGTACCCCCAGACGTCATAACTATGGACACCCAAAGGCCATCGACCACAGAGGAGAAGGTCGCTTCCTTCGACTGGTAAAGGACAATAGATGCACAACAGTGCAGCAATTGACCACTCAAGTGAATGCTGGGGCACCCAGGTACATGTCCCCGATAACAGTAGAGCGAACCCTGTTAAAGATGGGTCTCCGGAGTTGACGCTGCATAAAGGCGACCATGTCAACCAAGGTCCATCGGTAATGACGCCTGCAGTTCGTACAGGACTACCGTCATTGAACAGTGGAAGAGTGGAAAAAGGTTGCCTTCTCCGACGAATCGAGGTTTCTACTACACAGAAGTGATGGGCGGTGGTGAATACTGCATCAAAACACACGAGAACCAACACCCAGACACACTTGTCAGTCAAGTACACGCTGGAAGTGGCAGTGTGTACGTCTGGGGGATGTTTTCTTGGTATGGCCTAGGACCGCTGGTACCATTGGATAGGTCTCTGAACGCCAATGGCTACCTGTCCATCCTCGCTGACCACATGCATCCCTTCATGTTGGACGTTTATCCTGATGGTGATGGTGTCTAACAACAGGACAATGAGCCTTGCCATGTCGCTAAGGTGGTACGTGACTGGTTCCAAGAACACGACAGCGATGTCTCTGCTCTCCCTTGGCCGGCGAAATCGTCCGACCTCAATCCCATAGAGCACTTGTGGGACCATTTAGATCGACAGGTTTGGCATGTGGACCCACAACCACGTCATCTCCAGAACCTCCGTGCTCTGCTGGAGTCCGAATGGGCACGTGTGCCTCTGGCAACCTTCCAGGGCCTCATTGCATCCATGCCACGCCGTCTTCCCGCTGTCATCTGGGCCAAGAATGGTTATTTCCATTATTAGGTAGGTGGTCATATTATTCTGATACGACTGTGTATATATAAAAATAAATATTACATTCGAAATAAAAAAACTAATATTTTTTTATGAGTTTGTATGTCTGATTCAATAAAATAACGATGTTTTTTTTTTTAATTTGATTTTCTTTTCAGACTTCGAGGCCAAATTCTTGACCTCCAATTGACCTTTCGTTCGTTGGCGCCCTTTGGCTTGATCCTTTGGGCAGGATCCAGAGAAGTTGCCACCTTTTCCGATTACCTTGCAGTGGGTCTCCATAACGGATACGTCCGTTTGGACTATAACTTGGGCTCTGGTCCTGTCACCTTACTTTACAACAGCACCAGAGTAGATGATGGTCTTTGGCATACTATGGAAATTAAAAGGTAACTACTTAATTTGAATTAATTTTGATTTACACTATTAAACTACTCACCAGTGGATAGCCTACCAGTCCTTCGCTTCCAACTGACATTTCATTCTCTGGAATCCTTTGAATGAGATTAAAAGAAGTTATCACCATTTCCGATTAACTTTTTTTTTGGGGGGGGGAGGAAGCACAACGGATGCTTGTTTGGAATATAACTTGGGCTCTGGTCCTGTCACCTTACTTTACAACAGCACCAGAGTAGATGATGGTCAGAGTTGTCATGGTCAGTTGTAAAGTAAGGTCCTGTCACCTTACTTTACAACAGCACCAGAGTAGATGATGGTCAGAGTTGTCATGGTCAGTTGTAAAGTAAGGTCCTGTCACCTTACTTTACAACAGCACCAGAGTAGATGATGGTCAGAGTTGTCATGGTCAGTTGTAAAGTAAGGTCCTGTCACCTTACTTTACAACAGCACCAGAGTAGATGATGGTCAGAGTTGTCATGGTCAGTTGTAAAGTAAGGTCCTGTCACCTTACTTTACAACAGCACCAGAGTAGATGATGGTCAGAGTTGTCATGGTCAGTTGTAAAGTAAGGTCCTGTCACCTTACTTTACAACAGCACCAGAGTAGATGAGGTCACAAATCTCATCCTCTCACACTATGTAAATTAAAAGGTAACTACTTAATTTGAATTAATTGTGTTTTGATTTACACTATTAAACTATTCATCAGTGGATAGCCTACCAGTCCTTGGCTTTCAACTGACATTTCATTCTCTGAAATCCTTTGAGTCATATTAAAAGAAGATATCACCATTTCCGATTACCTTTTTTTGGGGGGGAGGGGATCTCCACAACGGACGTTTGTTTGGACTATGACTTGGGCTCTGGCCCTGTCACCTTACTTTAAAACAGCACCAATGTAGATGATTGTCTTTGGCATATTATAGAAATCAAAAGGTAACTACCTGAAATAACTGTCCGCTTGAAAATTTGGAGAGAGTATTTTTTGACCATCCCGAAATTTTGGATTTGATTTTAACCTTTCAAATTATATCTAAAAAGAAATGATTTCCGTATTCTCTTTTTGCATCAGTTGACTATCAGAAGTGATTCAAGACTACACTCTTGAAATGCCATATGAAGTTACATATATGATTACTGGTAGGATCATAATATTCCCTTTAGATTGGAACCCCTCAGATGGAACCTGTGACGTCACGGGCATAACGTCTGTATTTTTTCTGCCCACCCTGGATTTTTCGACTTTCCACCTCACAATTGAAATATGAAGGAAGCACAATATTTTGGGAAGAAAAGCAGATTAAATAGTAGTGGACATAAAAAAAGTGAGGATCAAACGCAATTTCCCACTTCCCAATTCAATGCTATTCATTGTCCAAGTCGGGTTGTTTTGGGTTGGGTTGTTCTACCTCTGAGCGGCACTTTTTGCACACCATGGGCTAAATGGCCAGGTCACATGGACCCCGAAGGCTCAGAGAATGTTGGGGGAGGGGACCCACTGGAACAGCTGTTGGGAGACAGATGGTAGCCTCCCGTCAAGGCCATCCAGCGTGTTCTTTAACATGCACAGGGTACGGTTACCACGGCTTAACGTCCCATCCGACGGACGGCGGCCTTTCCAAGACCATCGGTGTCCCCTACTGACCGTGGGCAGGGCGGGGAATTTTGCGGAGATAAATCTCAACGCTGACCCAGCTGGGACTCGAACCTGGGAACTACAGATTACGAGCCTGGCACGCTACCGACTGAGCCACCCCCGCCCCATCCAAGTCGGGAGATCCCACAGTCCAACTTCCCAGGGACCCCCCCCCCCCCCCGCCCCTATAACACTAAGCCAGCCGTTCTTTAGTTCCGTTTTCCTTAACTAAAATTTTGAACAACAAGCACTATATTAAATAATTCAAGATTACGGTAGTAAAATCGAACTTCGATGCTGGACACAATTTATAGCGAATGTATCAGAGTATTTGTCACTTAAAAAATATTGCGAAATGCTAATAAATACCAGTTGTTTATAGCTCTGAAAACTTTATTTTTTGATTTTACGTGTTCTAAAATAATTAATGTATTTATGTATTTTAATTCATTTAATGATGATTTGTATTAAAATTATTAGTGTTATTTTTTTTAAATTTTGCCATGATTTTTGGATATATAATAATGGCAGAGATCGAGGAGACCGTGCAGATGGTTGTTACAGGTCATTGGTTGGTTGAGCTATCAATCAGTTAAAAATCAACCAATGGTTTGCGATATCATTTAATTATTGTGAGATAATTAGTTGATTGACAACTAATTAATAGAGCATTTAACCAATGACATGAAAAAACATCATTTGGTCAAGTATGCAGTCTCATTGTCTCAATTGCTGCTATATATTATATTATAATACATTAATATAATTTAATATACGTATAAAAAAGCAACCATTAGCCACGTCTTGATAGTATCTTTCACATACATGTTTAGCAGCGAGTGGATAGGAACAAGTTGTACAGTCGCTCAAAAAAGTATCAGAATACTATGGTTGATTGCAAAATTCAGAAAAAATATCTGGCATAGATTATTTTAGAAATTAGTGATCTGGCAACCTTCGTGTCACGTGACACGAAGGTTGCCAGATCACTAATTTCTAAAAAAATCTTTGCCAGATCACTAATTTCTAAAAAAATCTTTGCCAGATATTTTTTCTGAATTCTGTAATCAACCATAGTGTTTGGATACTTTTTTTGAGCGACTGTAGGTGGTCATATTATTTTGATACTAGATCGTGTGGGCTCACTCACGGAAATATTGAGCGTGTGCAGTTTGCTGTGAACGGTAACTGGAGCGTGTACAGTTGCTGTACACGCTCCAGATATTTTTCCTGAATTCTGTAATCACGTGACAGGAAGGTTGCCAGATGACTAATTTCTAAAAAAATTTTTCTGAGTTTTGCAATCAACCATAGTGTTCGGATACTTTTTTGAGCGACTGTACAAGACCTATTTTTGTTCTTAAATGATTTTAGAATTTGTCATCACTTTTGATTATTTTTGATTCATAATACTTCAATAAAACTAAAGTTAACGAAGTCTATTAAAATGTAGGAAAAATCGGTACTTTTATCGACGATATTAGAAATTCGGATATTAATGTTTAAGATTTTAAAGTTTTCACAAAGTATATCAAAACTTTTTTGTCTCAGGTTCAAGCAGCGTGGATCCTTAAGAATTGACAACAGTTTCTCTGTAACAGGAGTATCTCCAGGACCTTTGAAAGAGCTAAATATCAAGAGTGATCTCTACCTCGGTAAGTATTGGGTTGGGTTGTTTTACCTCTGAGCGGCACTTTTTTGTACACCATGGGCTAAATGGCCAGGTCACATGGACCACAAAGGCTCAGAGAAGGTTGGGGGAGAGGACCCACTGGAACAGCTGTTGGGAGACAGATGGTAGCCTCCCGTCAAGGCCATCCAGCGTGTTCTTTAACGTGCACAGGGTATGGCTCTCCCGCACACGTGGCCACGGCTTAACGTCCCATCCGACGGACGGCGGCCTTTCCAAGCCCATCGGTGTCCCCTACTGACCGTGGGCAAGGCGGGGAATTTTGCGGAGATAAATCTCAACGCTGACCCAGCTGGGACTCGAACCTGGGAACTACAGATTACGAGCCTGGCGCGCTACCGACTGAGCCACCCCCGCCCCCGGTAAGTATTGAGGCGTGCACAAAACTCTTCGCCAGCCACAAAAATCATCATAATGAAAGCAGTCTAAAGCTGGCAATGACCGCTGAAGAGAGCAGTCTAGTCGTTAGTGTTCACTCACAGCGTTTGTATGATATAATTTCGATTCTGATATAATTTGAATTGAGTTCTTTTTTACCTATGAGTCTACTGACCTCCACTTCTTATTTCTCTTTGATATTATCCGACGACTGTCTCAATGTTATTTCAAGCAGAGCAGTCACAGCCATCAACGCGATGATTACGTAGACTTATACCAGAGGTAGTCACCACGGCATCTCAAAATAAAATCTGTTTTGGATAGGCAGTAAAAACTGACTTTTCTAGAGTGATTTCTTTCAGGCTAGTAAAAACTACGTTTTTTTTTTCATTTTCTGCAGCAAGTTTTATTATGTAGACTATTATTAAGTCCTGAATAGAGCTGATTTCTAAGTACCCTTTTTCGTAAATATCATATAAATACTAATTTTAAGTAATAAACCAATAAGTTTTAGTTTAAATGCTTAATTTCTAATTTATATTCAATTCATAAATTTACTTCTTTCAAATTTCATCTCGAAATTCGATAGCGTACGTCTCCATTAACGAAGAATATTTTTCGTGACAAAAAAAGAAATGTATGAGAAATTATTCTAAGTTGATCTGAATTGGTGCAAATAAAGTATAAAATGACATTGCATTAATGTTTATTATTGCTGCTGCATTAATGTTTATTATTGCTGCTTTCGATGCGCGTTTTATTCATAATAAGGATTTTTTTTTTTTCGGAATCTATCCCCCCAATTTTCCTTAGTTATTGGTCTCGATTTTTGCAGGTTTCGATTTATACGGTGATTTTCCGGAACCTATAGGGTTGGGTTGGGTTGTTTTACCTCTGAGCGGCACTTTTTGCACACCATGGGCTAAATGGCCAGGTCACATGGACCCCGAAGGCTCAGAGAAGGTTGGGGGAGGGGACCCACTGGAACAGTTGTTGGGAGACAGATGGTAGCCTCCCGTCAAGGCCATCCAGGGTGTTCTTCAACGTGCACAGGGTATGGCTCTCCCGCACAATGGGCCACGGCTTAACGTCCCATCCGACGGACGGCGGCCTTTTCAAGACAATCGGTGTCCCCTACTGACCGTGGGCAGGGAGGGGAATTTTGCGGAGATAAATCTCAACGCTGACCCAGCTGGGACTCGAACCTGGGAACTACAGATTACGAGCCTGGCGCGCTACCGACTGAGCCACCCCCGCCCCTCCGGAACTTCTAGACCGTGTAAATCGAAGGATGAATCTATACACATTTTCATTAAATTATTTTGATTTTCTTTTGGTCATTTTTGTGTCCAAATACCAGCAAGTTAACACTTATTGATAGATTAAGAATCAATTTGCTCGTTTTTATGAACTACAACTTGAAATTGAATAACTATGTTCTATAATTCAGACCACCTCTTCTACCTATTAATACGAATTATGAAAGTTTTACTGTGTTTAGAAACAGATTGATTGAATTTCGTTTACTCTATTTAGAAATAGATTGAGTTTTTCCTTTTCACTTTATTTAGAAACACATTGAGTGAGGTTTTTTTTTACATTATTTAGAAGCAGACAAAATGAGGTTTTTTTACTGTATTTAGAAACAGAAGGAGTTCTGGCGAACTTCTTTTTTCATAATCTTTTTAATCAACTATTTAATTCAGTTTAGGAACTCATTTCTTTGTTAAAACCTGTTTTTTTTTATCATAATCCTAACTTTCCTTATATGTCAATAAAAATTCTTCTTTCTTCCCTTTACAGGTGGTATGTCAGACATAGCTCATCACAGTGCTGCGACTTATCACAACGGACTCGTAGGCTGTTTGTCCAATCTTATTTTTGACAGGAACTATCACGTGCAGCTGCTCACCATGGCAGTGACGGGGATCAACATCCAACCTTGCGTGTAGGGAGAGAGAGAGTTCTTTGCATTCAGAAAAAAAAAATTCTTCTTAAAGGCGCAGCTCCTTCGGATATCTCAAATGGGACCAATTTTGACACCGAACTCTCTAAGATGAAATCCTATTCAACCGTCAATCAGTAACAACTGGACCTTGGCGACGAAAAAGACCTTGATCACAATTAAAGTAGTATCAACGAAAATAATTCTTAGATGAGAATGAGAGAAGCTACGATTGAAATCAAAAAAGTACCCGATCACTTTGACTCTAGTAATGCTCAGCCTTAAACAACCATATGGAGACTTTTGAGATCATATATCTTCCATTTATGATTGGAAATACTTATAATCAACTCAGTCAGTTTAGAGGTCATAGCAGTTTAATGCGTTTACAACCAATACAATGTGGACTTTTCACAAATCCGTTAAAACGATTTCAAGCTAGATAATCACTAGAATGTTTTTAATTGTTATCATTAACAATGAAATGCCCTCTTATAGAGCTTGAAACATGTGTTAAAACAGTAGTTAAGAAATTTTGAAATGGGAACCGAATTTACGACCTGCTGATTACTGATTTTTTCATATTATACCATCTGATCGTATTTTAATCCTCCATCTTCCTAACGAATCCTTTATTTTTCTTATTGAACCAGCTTGATCATATTTAAATCCTCCCTCCTCCTAACGAATCATTTATTTTTCTTACTGAACCAGCCTGATCATATTCAAATCCTCCCCCTCCTAACGAATCCTTTGTTTTACCTACTGAATCATCTTGATCATATTCAAATCCTTCCTCCTTCTCTTAACGAATCCTTTGTTTTACCTACTGAATCATCTTGATCATATTCAAATCCTTCCTCCTTCTCCTAACGAATCCTTTGTTTTACCTACTGAATCATCTTGATCATATTCAAATCCTTCCTCCTTCTCCTAACGAATCCTTTGTTTTACCCTACTGAATCATCTTGATCATATTCAAATCCTTCCTCCTTCTCCTAACGAATCCTTTATTTTTCCTACTGAGCCAGCTTCATCATATTCAAATCCTCCTTATTGCTAACGAATCCTTTGTTTTTTCTATTGATCCAGCCTGATCAATATTCAGTTCCTTCCTCTTCCTAACGAATCCGGTGATTATCCTGTTGAACTGTCTCGCCACATTCAGATACTCATATAACAGTTACTACAGAGCATGTGTATGGCAACTTTGGAAGCAGTTGGGGTGTTGACAATTCTCTTTGGTTGATTGAGCTTCAATTGTTTGTCAATCAATCAATATTGTATGAGACTGATAGATCTGTAAGATCATTATCTGAGGAGCAAATGATTGACACATCAATGACTCAATGATCAATCGGAATTGTTGATGCATTAACTTCTTCCAAAGTTGTCACACAGACTTCTCCACTGTTGTAGAGCGATCTCTTCCACTATGAAATGATTTTAAGAAGAGTAGAATAGTCCAAAAACAGGACGATCACATGATATTTTATGAGGAGTTGTGGCTCTAGTCTCTAATTGCCAAAGCTAATTTCTTTCAACGAACTCTTCACGTGCCTCTAAGTTAACTTCATATTCATGAGCGCACATTGAACAGGTATGCACATTAGTGATACACATTGACATTACGGCACATAGACAGTGAAGAAGTTACAAACAAAAGTAGCTAGAGAATAATTAGAATTCTTTTATTGCGTAGTAAGTATACAGGAGTCCCAAACAGCGGCTCTCGAAGCCATTCTTGCGGCCTCCAAGAAATATTTTCCGTCATAATCATGGTAGGGAAGTGTGGCTAAAGACCTTGGTTCAACTTCGATGACCTCATGCGAGTATGGAGCATAGTTCAGTCGAAGATGAAAGAAATTTAGTTTTATAATTTAGTATTAAAAGGATTCAATGTTTAGGCACTAAATTCAAATTCAAATTCAATTTTTATTATAACATAGAGAAATACACGAGGACAATAAACACAATGCACAACACTTTGTCAAATACAGTATCAATACAACACTTTACAAAGAACAGAGAAACAGTAAAAGCACAAAACCAAGCAAAACTATCAATAGGTACATATGAACAACCAAGGAACTTTCGAGCTCTTCCAGGATATAAAAAAAAGTGATTAATTTTTGTTAAAGATAATAAAGTAAATAAAAAATAAAAAATATAAAAAAAACATTTAATTATCACGAGTGATGTGATGTAGTTTTACCAAATATCATTCCCTATATAAATGCTAAAAAATATTATTTAATTACAGTAGTGGTTAACACGCTTGGCTACTAATCTAAGGGACCTGGGTTCGAGCCCCGGGTAAGGCATGGTTGTGTGTGTTGTTTTTCTGCTGAGGTCCTGCCATCCTCACAGACCTACTACTTTGGCATATAAACTGACAGGCTCCTGTCAGACCTCTGTGGCAAGCAGCTGCTTGAGGGGGTATTTATTTTTTGTTTTTTAAACATACATTCAATGTTGTCTAACTTTCACAAATATGCACGCAAACAATTCTTAAAAGTTGTAAAACATTTTTCATTCTTATTGTATACTCCAGCGAATTAAAAAATTTAGGCACAATAAAATAAAAAAATTTTATGGAAAATTTCCTTTTTCGTTTTTTCTATATAAAACTGTAGACCCAAAACTCTGAAGTTAAAATTGGGATTTCTAACCGGAATTAAATCTTGATTTTTATACAAAAAAATAGTTGAAAAATATATATATAATTTCCTTAGTGGTAATATATTGTGTTTGTTGTATAATATTGTGTTCCCACTAAAATGGTTATAATTAACATTACGAACTATTTTATTTTGTACATAAATTAAAGGCAACAAATTTGATTTATATTCTCCTCCCCAACAACAAATCCCATAAATTAAGGTAAACAACCCACGTAAAATAAATTTCCCGTAGGAAATTATATTTAACATAATGTTTCAAGTAGTAAATTTTATATAATATTCTGTTTAGTTTTGAAGAAAGTGAGTAAATATGTTTTTTCCATTTTAAATTAGATTCTATTATTAAACCTAAATAATTGTAGCTATCAGTCCCTAGCCGTCCCATGGCCGAGTGGTTAGCGCGCTTGGCTACTGATCTAAGGGACCTGGGTTCAAGCCCCGCGTAAGGCATGGATGTCCGTGTTGTTTTCTGCTGAGGTCCTGCCATCCTCTCAGATCTTCTACTGGAGCATATAAACTGACACGCTCCTGTCAGACCTCTGTTGCAAGCAGCTGCTTGAGGGGGTATTTATTATTTATTTATTTATCAGTCCCTTCGATAGTCTCACAGTTACAGCAGTCTGTACTTAAACAGTTAAAAAAAAGTGAAATTCACGTGAAATTTGATGCTATTTCCAAATGTATGCAATGAAAGTAGTAGCATAAATGATAGTTCTGGCAGAGTAAAAGGGGCTCGAGAATTCTACGAAAACCCATGGGAAAAGTCACCACCGTTCTTCCTAATTTTCACACATATTTTCACAAAAAACTACAAGAAACATACTTTTTACCTTATCCCCCATAACTTTCCCCATGGATTTTCATAGAATTTTCGAGCCCCTTTTATTGTGCCAGAACTGTCATTTATGCTACTACTAATGAAGTTAATGTAAAGTATAGGGTGATCCAAAAGTAACAGAAAAAGTAAAAATTCAATAATTCGAAAAGTATAGACAATAGCACGATGCGGTTTTCACAGAAATGCACAGAAAGACATGGGATTTTTTGTAATAACGAACAATTTTTTTTGCCAGAATAGTTACATTTGTCACCGACAGGTGGCGCTGTAGCGGTCTCGTAGCTGCTGCCTGTGGCTATTTAAACAGATTCTATAGGCAGCAGCTCCGGGACCGCTACAGTGCCACGTGTCGGTGACAAAGGTAACTATTCTGGCAATAAAATTGTTCGTTATTACAAAAAATCCCATGTCTTTCTGTGCATTTCTGTGAAAACAGCATCGTGCTACTGTCTATACTTTTCGAATTATTGAATTTTTACTTTTTCTCTTACTTTTGGATCACCCTGTATATGCACCTGCCGTCCCATGGCCGAGTGGTTAGCGCGCTTGGCTACTGATCTAAGGGACCTGAGTTCGAGCCCCGGGTAAGGCATGGCTGTTTGTGTCGTTTTTCTGCTGAGGTCTCTGCCACCCTCTCAGACCTTCTACTATGGCATATAAACTGACAGGCTCCTGTCAGACCTCTGTGGCAAGCAGCTGCTTGAGGGGGTATTTATTTTATTTTATTATATGTACTTAGTTTTTTTACATTTAATTCTAGTTCATTATTAGTAAGTCATTTTTTAATAATTATTAAACTACTATTAATATTTCCAAGTAATGCTTCATTATCTTCTGCTTCAAAAAACTAAAACAACAATAGAAGTAATTATGTTTTGCTTATAATTAAAACTAGATGCGGTCTGCAATATATTGAGAAGTATGCAACTGATTTTCTCCCTATATGAATTAGCGTTTTAGATGCCTGGAGTAGTATTATTTTAAACGTGTTCAGATTTTATTGTTCACATCACACACGACTCAGTGTTATAGAGAGCCATAATTATATGAACTATCTTTTCAGGTATGCCATGTGATCTCACAATCAAATGCAAATTATGGTGGTGGTGAAAATCGAAAAACTTTTTTGAAATTTACAATGCAACTAGCTATTGTATTTTGAAACTATAAGCATTTCTAGAGAGTCTGTTTAATCACGTATTTAATGGAGAAAACGTTTTGTTTATTATGAAGGAGTTTCCTTCCCCAATGTATACATTTCAATATTATTTTTGGATTTTTATGCTTTTGAAATATTTATAACTCACAAGCATTGATTTAAAATATACCACTGGTTTTATTTACTTATTGGTTGCCTTTTTTAATATTTATTATTAGTTACATATTTTTAATCTTTAAAAAAATTCAACTCCCCCCCCCCTCAAAAAAAAACAAACAGATTTTAAAAAATATTCCGTCGTGTTCATGTGAAAAAATTTAGTTTATGCACTCCGTACAGTCGCTCAAAAAAGTATCCGAACGCTATGGTGATTACAGAATTCAGAAAAAATATCTGGCAACGATTTTTTTAGAAATTAGTGATCTGGTAACCTTCGTGACACGAAGTGGTGACACAGGTGGGGCGGGGGTGGCTCAGTCAGTAGTGCGCTAGGCTCGTAATCTGGAGTTCTCGGGTTCGAGGTCCTCCTGAGCTCAGTGTTGATAATATTCTCTGCGAAATGTTCAATCTTGCCATGGTCTATAGGGGGGACCGATGGAAAGGCTGTTGTCCGTCGGATGGGACGTAAAGCCGTGGCTCAGTGTATGGAAGAGAGCCATACCCTCTTCACGTTAAAGAACATACTGGGTGGCTTTGACGGGAAGCTATCTTCTCTATCCTAACAGCTGTCCAGTGAGTCCTCTCTGAGCCTTCAGGATTCTTATGATCTGGCCATTTGACCCATTGTGTGCAAAAAAATGCCACTCGGAGATAAAACACCCCACCTAACTGAACGACGGCCGAGTATTCAGGTGTGTGTGTGTGTGGGGGGGAGGGGGGGTTAAATGCATAGGGTACTAAAACATTCCCCTTAAATCTTTGAAAGCTCTAAATTGGAAAAGGATAAAACTTTAAAAAGAGGTAAAAAGGCAACTGCAGTCAGGGTGTATAAATTGGGAATTTCTTACCTCTTATTTGATTTGCAATAAGAAAGAATAAATATAAAATAAGACATCAATCAGTAAGCGACGAATTATCACTGAATTTGGGGTAAAAATATTCTGCTCCAGCAGCGAAGATAGCAACCGTCTTTTCTGGTTAAAAGAAGAGAGAAAGTCTCTTGTACATAAACTACTTCGAATACATAAATATATACAAGAAAGGTGCGCTCTCTCCCCTGACAACATAAATATATACAAGAAAGATGCACCCTTTCCCCGATAACATAAATATATACAAGAAAGGTGCGCCCTCTCCCCTGACAACATAAATATATACAAGAAAGATGCACCCTCTCCCCTGACAACACAAATATCTTGGCCTTACTACACAATGTGGTGCGCCACGATTTTTTCAAAGTTAATCAAACGCACCTGAGATTCAGCACTCTCTCCTCCCCTATATATAAAAAAAAAACTTAGATTCAGAATCCATCTGAAAAAATATCCCGGAGAGGCGCCTGCTAAACGGCTAAATTATTTTGAAAGCTCTATGTAGGTGAGGTACTTTTGAATGCACTATTACCAATCATTACATCTATATTTTAATCCTTCTAATAAATATTTGATCCATGCATACTCTCTTTCATAGAGTATTAAGTAATAGTATTAATACTTTTGCAAATATAGATATATTTCAAAATCTCATTCCATAAACTAGTAAATAATTTTGAGTATTATTTCTCATATGACAAATTGCAATGTACAGTTATAAATTGCAAATAAATTGCAATGTACATTGATAAATTACAATGTACAGCACTCGACCAAATTCTTTTGTTAACTATTATATATATTTACCATTTACAAGAGATTTTTACAAATATATATAGCAAGTGGTCATATGAGAAACAATATTCGAGTGATTATAACTCATAAGGGAAACAATATTCGAGTGATTATAACTCATAAGGGAAACAATATTCGATTTACTATAAATCATTTGAGAAACAATATTCTATTCAATATAACTCATATGAGAAACAATATTCGATTCCATATAAATGATATGAGAAAAAATATTCGATTCAATATAACTCAAATACTTTGTTGTTGTTGTTGGGTTGTTTTACCTATGAGCGGCACTTTTTTGCACACCATGGGCTAAATGGCCAGGTCACATGGACCCCGAAGGCTCAGAGAAGGTTGGGGAAGGGGACCCACTGGAACAGCTGTTGGGAGACAGATGGTAGCCTCCCGTCAAGGCCATCCAGCGTGTTCTTTAACGTGCACAGGGTATGTCTCTCCCGCACACGGGGCCACGGCTTAACGTCCCATCCGACGGACGGCGGCCTTTCCAAGCCCATCGGTGTCCCCTACTGACCGTGGGCAGGGCGGGGAATTTTGCGGAGATAAATCTCAACGCTGACCCAGCTGGGACTCGAACCTGGGAACTACAGATTACGAGCCTGGCGCGCTACCGACTGAGCCACCCCCGCCCCTTATAACTCAAATACAAACAATATTCAATTCAATATAACTCAAATACGAAACGATATTCGATTCAATATAACCAATACGAGGAACAATATTCCATTCAATAAAATACATAATTCAGTAATAACCATCGAAATATAACTTGACTCTCATGAGAAGCAATATTAGAAATCTTTTGCCGTATGAAAACTGTCGAAGTATAAACTACGCATCTGTAGTTCATCTCCTTAATTCCAACTCACGCTATGCCACTGCCAGACAGTACTCGAAGCAGCAGTGACTTTTAAATCCTAAAATGAATCTGGACAGCGAAAAAATTTAAACCAAGCAATCAAAAACATTTTAGACTTTGATGCAAAAACTCTATGAGAGTTTTCACGTGCACATCACAAATCTACAAAATCCTACCGAACGGAGTTGTACAGAATAAAGGCTGGACTCGATACAATCGAGTGTTTGATTCAAGAATCATCTTCATCCGAGTTTTCGACATCACAGCCAAGGTTTCTTGAACATATCATTCATAATTTTTATACTGGCCAAAGAGATGTGTGTGTTGAATCTACTGTTTGATAAATCTTGTGTGTCCCACGCGATAAAGTGTATAAAACTGTTATAATGTACAGTAAACTGCTCTACAACGTATTCGAGTACAGAAATGCTTATCATGTACAGCGAAACGACTCTGCAATACATTTCAGTAAAGAAATGCTTATCATGTACACCGAAACGACTCTGCAATACATTTCAGTAAAGAAATGCTTATCATGTACAGCGAAACGACTCTGCAATATATTTCAGTAAAGAAATGCTTATCATGTACAGCGAAACGACTATGTAATATGTTCGAGTACATATCAGTGAGGAATCTCAATCCTTGTATTTTAAACTGACGGGAGTTATATGAAATATTGAGCAATGTATATATTATATTTGGCTGCAAAGATATGCAGATTCAATCATGTATGCAATATATTAAAATATGAAATATTCACTATGTTGTTCCTTTCATGAGTGTGGGAATGTTTGTTTGAATCTCACAATCTAGTTTCGATCTCTTTTTTTCTTTTTACAGGTAAATGTAACAGGGCCGAATCTAGGTGGGGGGAAGCGCATGCTTCCCCCCACCTAATAAAATACCGAATAATAATAATAAGGGAATAAATAAACCGAATAATAATAAGGGTAATGAAGCAAAAATGATTAAACTTGTGCATATTTCATGCATTTTCCAAGAATTTTTTAAACACCTATAAAATGGAGGGAAAAATGTTGTTTTGCAATAAATCCACTCACCTTATTTTTTTTTCTAGGACAGAGCCTGAAATGTGGTATTACACTTCGAGTCTCGGATTATCAAGTAAACAAAAAGGAGAGGGGTTGGGTTGGGTTGTTTTACCTCTGAGCGGCACTTTTTTGCACACCATGGGCTAAATGGCCAGGTCACATGGACCCCGAAGGCTCAGAGAAGGTTGGGGGAGGGGACCCACTGGAACAGCTGTTGGGAGACAGATGGTAGCCTCCATCGTCAAGGCCATCCAGCGTGTTCTTTAACGTGCACAGGGTATGGCTCTCCCGCACACGGGGCCACGGCTTAACGTCCCATCCGACGGACGGCGGCCTTTCCAAGCCCATCGGTGTCCCCTACTGACCGTGGGCAGGGCGGGGAATTTTGCGGAGATAAATCTCAACGCTGACCCAGCTGGGACTCGAACCTGGGAACTACAGATTACGAGCCTGGCGCGCTACCGACTGAGCCACCCCCGCCCCAAAGGAGAGGGGAGGAATGCTTCGAAATGAATCGGAAACCCGTTCCGGTATACATGATTTACGTTCTTTTTAAGTGATCTTTAAAATATTTCGTGAAAAATACGGGTGATATTAATAAAACAAAGCCGTCTAGTGGCCGAGTGATTAGCACGCTTGGCTACTGATCTAAGGAACCTGGGTTCGAGTCCTGGGTAAGGCATGGATGTGTGTGTTGTTTTTCTGCTGAGGTCCTGCCATCCTCTCAGACCTTCTACTATGTCATATAAACTGACAGGCTCCTGTCAGACCTGTGTGGCAAGCAGCTGCTTGAGGATTTTTTATTTTTATTTTTTAAATAAATATACACTCAAGCAGCTACTTGTCACAGAGGTCTGACAGAAGTCTGTCAGTTTATATGCCATAATAGAAGTTCTGTGAGGATGATGAGATCTGAGCAGGAAAACAACAGAAAACTTCCATGTCTTACTCGGGTCTCGAACCCAGGTCACTTTGATCAGCAGCCAAAGCGCACTATCTTAATATCAACTTTACTCTCCGTTCTATTAACTAGTATTTTTAAGGGAGGGGGGGGGGTCATGACCAATTGCCTCCCCCCCTTCTTTTTGCAAATAGATGTTACTGGATAGAGAAATATCAATTTAATATCTACGAATTTTGAAAATTTTCTTTCTATTCAATACGTAAAGAACCAGTGTGATATCGGAGGGAATTGAGAGGGGGGAGTTGGGGTGGGAGGAGAGAGTTCATAATACGTTCCCTACTCTGAGCTCTTGAATAACGTATATCTTTTAAGGTCCCCCCTCAGGTACGGACTTATATACAGATTAGACAATGGAGACTGCGCAGTTGGCACTTCGAGTGTTGTCATCTATCACTGGCTGACTGATAGGTCATCTGATAGGTCTCTTGATTGATAGGTCATTGGCCAATGAATTGGACGATTCTAGCAGTACCTACTGTCCTTACTGTGAAGCCTCACAGTCTCCCCAGTTACCACCCAACATACATCACTACTATGCACATCCAAAAAAGTAACACCACTACTCCTACGAGTTAAGTTAACGAGAATCCAGTTTTGTAAATAGATGTTACTGGATAGAGAAATATCAATTTAATATCTACGAATTTTGAAATTTTTCTTTCTATTCAGTATGTAAAGAACCAGTGTGACGGAGGGAATTGAGAGGACGTTCCCTATTCTGAGCTCTTGAATAACGTATATCTTTTAAGGATTTGGGTTGTTTTACCTCTGAGCGGCAGTTTTTTGCACACAATGGGCTAAATGGCCAGGTCACATGGACCCCGAAGGCTCAGAGAAGGTTGGGGGGGACCCACTGGAACAGCTGTTGGGAGACAGATGGTAGCCTCCAATCAAGGCCATCCAGCGTGTTCTTTAACGTGCACAGGGTATGACTCTCCCGCACACGGGACCACGGCTTAACGTCCCATCCGACGGGCGGCGGCCTGTTCCAAGCCCATCGGTGTCCCCTACTGACCGTGGGCAGGGCGGGGAATTTTGCAGAGATAAATCTCAACGCTGACCCATCTGGGACTCGAACCTGGGAACTACAGATTACGAGCCTGGCGCGCTACCGACTGAGCCACCCCCGCCCCATCTTTTAAGGAAGTTGCCGAAAACTAGACACTAGAGATATCAACACCATGTCATACATCCCACTGGAAGTTTCTAGGAACGCCAGTGAATCTGAAATACCTTAACATCAGTGTTGCTAAGTTATTTGTAAGTATTTCTTTCAAAGCTAACAGAAATATAAATAATGATCCAATCTTTTGATACGAGGGGAGTTCAAAAAGTACTTCACATGCATCTTCAGAAGAAAAACCACTGCACTTACCTCAACAAAACTTTTAGTGTCTTCAAAGCACAGTCGCTCAAAAAATATCCGAACACTATGGTTGATTACAGAATTCAGAAAAAATATCTGGCAACGACTTTTTTTAGAAATTAGTGATCTGGCAACCTTCGTGTCACGTGAGTGAAATTAGTGATCTGACACGAAGGTTACCAGATCACTAATTTCTAAAAAAATCGTTGCCAGATATTATTTCTGAATTCTGTAATCAACCATAGTGTTCGGATACTTTTTTGAGCAACTGTAGGTGGTCATATTATTTTGATACTAGATCGTGTGGGCTCACTCACAGAAATATTGAACGTGTGCAGTTATCGTTCACAGCAAACTGGAGCGTGTGCAGTAACTGCACACGCTCCAGTTTGCTGTGAACGGTAACTGGAGCGTGTACAGTTGCTGTACACGCTCCAGATATTTTTCATGAATTCTGTAATCACGTGACACGAAGGCTGCCAGATCACAAATTTCTAAAAAAATCGTTGCCAGATATTTTTTCTGAATTCTGTAATCAACCATAGTGTTCGGATACTTTTTTGAGCGACTGTAGGTGGTCATATTATTTTGATACTAGATCGTGTGGGCTCACTCACGGAAATATTGAGCGTGTGCTGTTACCGTTCAGAGCAAACTGGAGCGTGTGCAGTAACTGCACACGCTCCAGTTTGCTGTGAACGGTAACTGGAGCGTGTACAGTTGCTGTACACGCTCCAGATATTTTTCCTGAATTCTGTAATCACGTGACACTAAGATTGCCAGATCACTAATTTCTAAAAAAATCGTTGCCAGATATTTTTCTGAATTCTGTAATCAACCATAGTGTTCGGATTCTTTTTTGAGCGACTGTAGGTGGTCATATTATTTTTTATGTAATCAACCATAGTGTTCGGATACTTTTTTGAGCGACTGTACCCCTATTGGGGAATACTCTGCAACTCTGGGTGCATTTTGCAAGGTCTTGCACCCTTGAAAAAGGCTTCTCAACAAGTTCCTTTTTAATTTTTGTAAACAATCAAAAATCGCATAGTGCAAGGTTGGGTGAATATGCAGCATGTGATAGTTATTTGATTTTTTTCCTGCTCCAGTCAGGCCGTAATATCAAGGGTTTTGTGAACACTGGCATTGCATGAAGAAGGAGAACACTTGGCATGTCTGTTGTTGGATGTTGCTCCTTCATCTGCTTAATCGTGGACAAAACAATGGCTGGTGCAATATTGGCCATTTAGAGGCATTTTTTTTGGGGGGGGGTAAGGTGTACAGGGCTACCACTTCTTGGGAATTGAAGAAAATTGCGAACACGCTCCCCCTTTTAGCTAAAGTCTTGGAGGATTTGGTGATGCGGTTCATCATCTGGAACCTAAACGTAGTTGCCGATCTTTCTCGAAGTTGGTAATAAAACCGTCTCATCACCTGTGGCAATGTCCGTTAACCGTTTGGGTCACTAGGTTGAAACATTGTCAGCATCCCTTGCACGAATCGACTCTAGCCCTTTTTTGCTGTTCTGCCAGTTTGTTGGGTACCCATTTGGCACAGATCTTTCAGAACTTTAATTGTTGATGAATAATTGTTTCGATATCGCCAATCGATACACTGATATCTAAAATTATTACCTGAACTTCCGTTAACCGTTTGGGGTCACTGTGTGGGATTTACTTAATGAGTTTACGAACAGCAGGCCTTTTCGATCTTCGTTCAAGGCCTTTTTCGATCTTCCTGTCATGGAAGTCTTCGAAGTTCTGCTGTTCCTGTGAATTTCCGTATCCATCCTTTAACAGCGCCGTATGAACAGTCATGATCCTCATTTACTTGTGACAAATCGTCAAAAATGTTTTTGCGCCGTTCCCAAGCTCCATCCTTATGAAAATGTAAACTCATTCCTCGTCTTTAGCTCCCCCCCCCCCCCTAGAGGGAACCACCTTGTCGTGGTGGGAGACTAGAGGGCCTTTGTGAAGTTGAGGGCTCCGCTGACTTATATTGGAGAGTATCTGACTTATCTGGTCAGACGGGGCCCCGATGGAACAACTAGGCCTTGGTGAAGTTGAGGGTTCCGCTGACTGGTATTGGGGGGGGGGGGACCTTAGTCGGACGGGGCCACGATGGAGAGGCCTGGGAAGGCCAGACTAAGAGTTCCCACCACCGGAACCGAGGCAACTTGGATTGTATATTCTTGTTTGTAGCTAACCGGGGCATAGATAAATTTAGGTTTTGACCGATGGATGAACTTGACTTCTATAGTACTGTTCACCGTAGGTAGTCGTGGGTTCTAAATTCACTAATTTCTAAAAAAAATCGTTGCCAATTTTTTTTTCTGAATTCTGTAATCAACCATAGTGTTCGGATACTTTTTTTGAGCGACTGTACATATGTTGGCGTCGTAATAAAGAAAAGCGATTAAATGCAGTGTTACCAATTACGAAGATGAAATCATGCTAAACTTCATAAGATAACATCATGGGTTCGATTCCCTGCCGGGGAGTGTTCTTGCCGTCCCATGGCCGAGTGGTTAGCACGCTTGACTACTGATTTAAGGGACCTGGGTTCGAGCCCCGGGTAAGGCATGGATGTATGTGTTGTTTTTCTGCTGAGGTCCTGCCATCCTCTCAGACCTTCTACTCTGGCATATAAACTGACAAGCTCCTGTCAGACCTCTGTGGCAAGCAGCTGCTTGAGGGGGTATTTATTATTATTTATTTACAGTGTCTCGTATGAATAGCATGTTAAATATTTTTGCTTCCAGACCCCCCCCCCCCCTCCCCACTTTGGAATTTCTACTTAAAAATGTTCATTGCAGCTTGGACGGCAACCAAAAATATTCTGTAAAATTTTCCAGCGTTTATCAGGAGTTCCCGATACGTTAATGGTTACCACAACCATATGAATACCTCGCTTTATTAATGTAGATTTCATTAAAAAAAGTCTATAAATACATTTTTAAATTTTTTTTGGGGGGGAGGGGGGGGCTGGCCGTTTTTGTGGTCTAAAGTGCACGTTATTGTGAATCACGCGAACTCAACGTTGTTTGTCAAGTCCTTTCTTTTAAAAGACCACAGCCACTACATGCTCAACTGAATGACCGATTCCTAGATTTCGAACTATGCATAAAGGAACTACTTTTTGCATTTACTTTGTTCACATATGAGGTATTTGACAACTTATTTGTCTCCAATGCAGCGGTAAGGCGGGGGTGATCAGTCGGTAGCACGCTGGGCTAGTAATCTACAGTTCCCAGGTTCGAGTCCCAGCTGGGGTACACGTTAAGATTTATCTCCACAACACTCCCCGCCTTGCCCACGGTCAGTAGATGAGGAAAGTCCGCCTTCCGACGGATGGGACATTAAGTAGTGGCCCCTTGTGAGGGAGAGTAATACCCTGTACAGGGTTAAAGAACATGCTGGATGGCCTTGACAGGAGGCTACCATCTGCTTCCCAATAGCCGTTCTAGTGGGTCCACTCAACACCTCCTATAGAAGAAAGTCACGGGACAAATTTATGACGTCAGCTAAGTAGTCCTACCATATAGACACTTCTTATATTTTTGATTCTAATATTATTACTGGAGGATTCTGTGCTAATCTTTATACAAATACTTGTCTATAAATATATTTTATTTTTTGGAGAAATTTTATTTGAATTAATTAGCATTATTATATTTGATAATAAATACGAATAATTTTCTTTCTAAATAAAAATCTCAGTCTTTGCCATGTTCGAAACTCATTGATTATTTTTAAGAAGAGTTTTTGTAGGTTGCGTAGTTTAAAAATAATATGTAAGCGAATTTTATAGCACCGTTTTGTAATCTTTTATGTTTCGTCACGTGACAAGGATCCCCCCCCCCCACCCCACGATGAAAAACCGCACCCTGCTCTGAAACGACAAACTTCACCCGAACTCATAAAACAATCAAAAAATGCTCCTGCTCCACCCTGGGGGTATTTGGTAGCCCGACCAAAGAAGTAAAAGTGCGCTTTTTTTTTTCCTTTCAGAGGTTGCGGCGACAGTTGGCTCAGTTGGTATGGCGCCAGGCTCGTAATCTACAGTTCCCCAGCTTCGAGTCGCAACAATGGCGGATTGGGTTGTTTTACCTCTGAGCGGAACTTTTTTGCACACCATGGGCTAAATGGCCAGGTCACATGGACCCCGAAGGCTCAGAGAAGGTTGGGGGAGGGGACCCACTGGAACAGCTGTTGGGAGACAGATGGTAGCCTCCCGTCAAGGCCATCCAGCGTGTTCTTTAACGTGCACAGGGTATGTCTCTCCCCCACACGAGGGCCACGGCTTAACGTCCCATCCGACGGACGGCGGCCTTTCCAAGACCATCGGTGTCCCCTACTGACCGTGGGCAGGGCGGGGAAATTTTGCGGAGATAAATCTCAACGCTGACCCAGCTGGGACTCGAACCTGGGAACTACAGATTATAAGCCTGGCGCGCTACCGACTGAGCCATCCCCGTCCCAACAATGACGGATTAAAGTGTCTAAAGGCCGTAGGGGCAATTATTCGAGAAGTCTTCAACTGTCGTAGAGTGTTCATGTTGGAGTGAGGAGGTAATCTTCCTACAAAAAATTTCGAAACTTTCACGTGGTAAAAAAAAACATCTAAATTGAATTGTTCTAAATTGAAATGCATGAATAGAAAATTTAATCGTGCACAAATTGAAAAATTAATTATTAACCAAAATAAATATCTGTTCATCTTAATGTATTTGAAAAAAAATATCACATCATTGTTGGTATTAAGTAAAAACATGAGATGTGTACATTAAAGATTATAAAAAATAAAAAAGAATAAATACCCCCTCAAGCAGCTGCTTGCCATAGAGGTCTGACAGGAGCCTGTCAGTTTATATGCCAGAGTAGAAGGTCTGAGAGGATGGCAGGACCTCGGCAGAAAAACGACACATACATATACACATACACATACATATACCTTTCCGGGGCTGATTGTGAAACATTTTATTCAATCATATGTTAGAAAAAATATTAGAAAAAAAAGCACAGGTTTGAGTCCCCCCCCCCTCCCACCAATGAATTCCGAAGCCCTAGGCGAGCTCCTATGCGGGTTGGATTGTTTTAATTCTGAGCGGCACTTTTTTGCACACAATGGACTAAATGGCCAGGTCACAAAGACCTCGAGGGCTCAGAGAAGGCGAGAGGGAGGGACCCACTGTAAAGATGTTATCCTCCCGTTAAACCATCAAGTGTGTTCTTTAACATGCACAGAGTATGGCTCACTCAAATACAGAGCCACGGCTTAACGTCCCATCCGATGGACTGCGACTTGTCAAGCCCATCGGTGTCCCCTACTGACAGAGGGGAGGGCGAGGAGTTTTATGGAGAAAACTCTCAACGCTCACCCATCCGTGACATGAACCTGGGAACTGCAGATTACAAGCCTGGCGTTCCATTATGCTGTAATCCACCATTAAGTCCCAACTATGCCAGCGTTAAGATTTATTTCCATTAAACTCCACCATGTTCTTGGGTGAAAAATTACACTGATTGGATTGGAAAAACTGCTTTCCATCGGATGGGACGTTAAACCGTGGTCCCAAGTGCAGAAAAGCCATACTCCGTGCACGTCAAAAAACACTAAATGACCTTGACTGGAAATTACCATCCGTCTCTTAGCAACTGTCCAGTGGATCTTCTTTCTCCAACCTTCTCTGAAGCCATGGGATTCTTGTAATCCGGTAATTTAGCCCCCTATATCTAAAAAAATTGTGCTGCTCAGAGGTAAAACAACCCAAACTTATACATACATCGATAAAGTTGGGTTGGGTTGTTTTACCACTGAACGGCACTTTTTTGCACACCATGGGCTAAATGGCCTGGTCACATGGATCCCGAAGGCTCAGAGAAGGTTGGGGAAGGGGACCCACTGGAACAGCTGTTGGGAGACAGATGGTAGCCTCCCGTCAAGGCCATCCAGGGTGTTCTTTAACGTGCACAGGATATGGCTCTCCCGCACACGGGGCCACGGCTTAACGTCCCATCCGACGGACGACGGACTTTCCAAGCCCATCGGTGTCCGCTACTGACCGTGGGCAGGGCGGGGAATTTTTGCGGAGATAAATCTCAACGCTGACCCAGCTGGGACTCGAACCTGGGAACTTATATAGATAAAACATTGTTGTAAAAACGCTCTTAAGATTCTGACTGTGGGGCACTATCGGCATTTGCCGGTTAGCCGATATTTCGAAGCAGCCTTCGACAAGATCATTTTTCAAATCTGAAAACGAAAGTAAAACTTGAACCCGAAATAGATCTTCTAATGAACTGCAAGATGCCGAACAAATCGTCTATTAACCGCTTGACGTCGACCACGTGTTCTACTGCCTGGACAAACACCGATAAGGATGACGTCAATACACTGCGCGCGCGGGGGTGGGGGGTTAGACTGAAAGCTTTTGATGAAAATCCATTGGAAGTCATTTGTCGCGTGGTGATAATTCTAAGCGAATGAGAGGAGAATCTTCTCTCTTGATTCTAGCCTCCTATTGGCTCATTTTTCTAAGAACAATTGCACCAACACTTAGGTGCCGTGGCCTGATTAAATGGAGAGAAAAAAACGCATTTCTCTTTTAAATTTCATTTTTTCCCCTTCCACGATTGTTCCAAATTACTGAGTAGGAGATATATGGTAGACCCTCGTCAAGGCCATCCAGTCTGTTCCTTAACGTCCCACGCACTACCACTGTTTAACGTTCCATCCGATGTACAGAGGTCCATCGGTATCCCCTAGTGACCGAGAGTAGGACTGGGAACTCCAGATTACGAGCCTACCGCGCTACCAACTGAGCCACTCCAGCCTTTTTGAACAAGACAGCCATACCTTGAACCCATGGGGGTCCTTATGACTTGGCCATTTTGCCCTTAAATTTCGTAAGCGCCCATATTAACGCAACTGCCTGGGAGCGGGGGTGGCTCAGTCGATAGCGCGCCAGGCTCGTAATCTGTAGTTCCCAGGTTCGAGTCCAAGCTGGGTCAGCGTTGAGATTTATCTCCGCAAAATTCCCCGCCCTGTCCACGGTCAGTAGGGGACACCGATGGGCTTGGAAGGCCCGCCGTCCGTCGGATGGGACGTTAAGCCGTGGCCCCATGTGCGGGAGAGCCATACCCTGTGCACGTTAAAGAACACGCTGGATGGCCTTGACGGGAGGCTACCATCTGTCTCCCAACAGCTCTTCCAGTGGGTCCCCTCCCCCAACCTTCTCTGAGCCTTCGGGGTCCATGTGACCTGGCCATTTAGCCCATTGTGTGCAAAAAAGTGCCGCTCAGAGGTAAAACAACCCAACGCAACTGCCCTTAAAAATAATCTTAAAAAAACTCACTATTCAGAAGACCACTTAACCATACATTCAAGCCCCATAGCCTTAATACGACTACATCCATTTCATTATCACCTAAATTAACACCTATCTCATTTCCCAATTTGTCAATGCTTATGTTAATGCCTTTATATCTCACGGAAAAGCTCCGCATCATATTGCTTTTCCACACTCCAGGAAACAACACATACAAAAGCGAACCTAAAGAGCTCTCATCCTTCGTCAGCCGTGCTCTTATAGAGATCTCAGCGAATATCAAGAATCACTGATTTTTTTTTTACTGCCTCTCTCCTTTGTGACTCTTTCCCAGCTCATCAATTTTAATGTCTGCATTCTCTATTCCTTTCGTTCAACAAACACCCGCTGGGGTTTTGTTGTACTGAACCACAAAAGTGTTCCGGTCTTTTTTTCCTCACACACCAAACTTCCGACGTAACACACGGACCAGGAGACTAGTCAGCAATTCTCGCTGGGTTTGGCTGCATAAGCCTCATTGTCAAACACCTCGCTGAAGCTTTAAAAAGCATTCAGCGCAAGAAAAGCCTCTTCGAAATCGAATATTCTGCTAAGCGGTTTCTTTTTTTTTCTCTTTCGTACAAATGATAAGATGGAAAGAGAAAAAAGATCAGGGTTGAGTAGTAGATGGTTTTTTTTTTCTCAGTCGGCGTTTCACGTCAGTAAAAGAAAAGTTATCCAGTACCCTTGAGAAATGTAGCGTTTGCATATCTTGTTTTGTGCATTCGACATGATTAAAAGACCAGGAATGTTTCTTTAAGTGCATTTTAAGAGCGTGAAATTTCACCATAAATTTGAAATCTTTTCACATCTGTTGAGATTTCAGTAAATCTTCATTTTGAATGTATGAAAGAGAGGACTTTTCTACGAAACTATGTGATGGATTATAGTAGAGGTTTTGATGAAGGTCGTCCCGTGGCCGAGTGGTTACCGCGCTTGGCTACTGATCTAAGGGACCTGGGTTCAAACCCCGGATAAGGCATGGATGTATGTGTCGTTTTCTGCTGAGGTCCTGCCATCCTCTCAGATCTTTTATGGGGCGAGGGTGTCTCAGTCGGTAGCGCGCCAGGCTCGTAATCTGTAGTTCCCAGGTTCGAGTCCCAGTTGGGTCAGCGTTGAGATTTATCTCCGCAAAATTCCCTGCCCTGCCCACGGTCAGTAGGGGACACCGATGGGCTTGGAAAGGCCGCCGTCCGTCGGATGGGACGTTAAGCCGTGGCCCCCGTGTGCGGGAGAGCCATACCCTGTGCACGTTAAAGAACACGCTGGAAGGCCTTGACGGGAGGCTACCATCTGTCTCCCAACAGCTGTTACAGTGGGTCCCCTCCCCCAACCTTCTCTGAGCCTTCGGGTCCATGTGACCTGGCCATTTAGCCCATGGTGTGCAAAAAAGTGCCGCTCAGAAGTAAAACAACCCAACCCAGATTTTTTACTTTGGCATATAAACTGACAGGCTCCTGTCAGACCTCTGTGGCAAGCAGCTGCTTGAGGGGGTATTTATTTTTTATTTCATTTTGATGAAGTTGTGTATTGTAAGAAGCAGAGGTTTTGATCAAACTGCGTGATGTAAAAGGCAGAAAGATTTACGAGGCAGTACAATGCAAGAAGTTTTGGATAATTTGCCTGATGTAAGAGTCTTTGATTAAATTGTGGGATGTAACAGGTAAAGGTTTCCGGAGAGGTGATTGGTTACAAGCAATACTACTTCATATAGAATGTAAACTTTTTAAGCTACGGTTGGGTTGGGTTGTTTTACCTCTGAGCGGCTCTTTTTTGCACACCATGTGCTAAATGTCCAGGTCACATGAACCCGAAGGCTCAGAGAAGGTTGGGGGAGGGGACCCACTGGAACAGCTGTTGGGAGACAGATGGTAGCCTCCCATCAAGGCCATCCAGTGTGTTCTTTAACGTGCACAGGGTATGGCTCTCCCGCACACGGGGCCACGGCTTAACGTGACATCCGACGGACGTCGGCCTTTCCAAGCCCATCGGTGTCCCCTACTGACCGTGGGCAGGGCGGGGAATTTTGCGGAGATGAATCTCAACGCTGACCCAGCTGGGACTCGAAACTGGGAACTACAGATTACGAGCCTGGCGCGCTACCGACTGAGCCACCCCCGCCCCGTTAAGCTACGGCAATGGCAAAGAGCCCTCATTCAAATACCAAATAAAACGTTTTTCTCCTTTAAAACGTATGTCCTTCACAGATGTACACTGTTATCCAAAAGTCGTTATAATCCCCATGCCAATGGAAAGCTGAGCCCAGAACACTATAATTTCTAAAATAAGCATTTTATTCAAAAATGTTATTGAATATCAATAAAAGATCTGAATCAAATTTATCTAAATTTCTATCTTTTTAGCAACACAGTTGTCTCTCGATTAACGATCGTAATTGGTTCCATAAAAATGATTCGAAACGTAATTACGGTTAATCGAATATATGAAATAGGTGTTAAAAGCCTAATCCGTCCAAGACCTTCGGAAGCTAAGAAACATACTTTTTAATACATTGGGTTGTTTTACCTCTGAACGGCACTTTTTTTCCACACCATGGGCTAAATGGCCAGGTCACAAGGACCCCGAAGGATCAGAGAAGGTTGGGGGAGGGGACCCAATGGAACAGCTGTTGGGAGATAGATGGTAGCCTCCCGTCAAGGCCATCCAGCGTGTTCTTTAATGTGCACAGGGTATGACTGTCCCACACACGGAACCACGGCTTAACGTCCCATCCCCAACGGACGGCGGCCTTTCAAAGCCTATCGGTGTCTCCTACTGACCGTGGGCAGGGCGGGGAATTTTGCGGAGATAAATCTCAACGATAACCCAGCTAGAACTGGAACCTGGGAATTACAGATTACGAGCCTGGCGCGCTACCGACTGAGCCACCCCGCCCGTGTTTTTTTTTTCTAATGTATAAACACTATTTTAGCATTTCATATTATTAAATAAATAGTGGCCTGTAAATAGTAGCTAGGCATAAACTGGAAGGAGAGCTGTGTACCAATCCCCAGTGATGATGCACAGAAACGGCCAGGTCTAGCACCTAATGTCCGACCCCGCCTTCTCGTGGTGCAGGCTGTTAGTACCTTTCAAAAGAGATATTCTCTTTTGGAAGGGAACTGAAGTGGAGGGCTGCAAAGTTCGTATGGCCTACTGATCTGGTCATCTACATTTTTTTCCCAACCCTGCTGAGGAGTGGTCAACTTCACAGGGTCCTGGTGCCGACCACTTACACCTACTAGACTGGACTTGTTTATAGATTTGAGCTTGATTATGGATCCTGGACTTGCTGCACTTGTGGGCCACTGTTAAGGGAGAATCTGCCGCTGTGTGTTTTTTTTGCTTCTGGGTTGCCAGCCCTAAATGAACAGAGGCATGGTATACCTTATATCAGCTGGTGGATAATCCTAATCAGAGGCCATCGCAGGTACTTTAACCTTACTTAGCTAGTTGGGCATCGTCAAGCCTAAACTGGAGTAATGTGTCTCAGGCAGGTCATGTGGCTCTTGAAAAAGCCCACTTGAAAAGGTGGTGCCTGAAGTTCCTACCAGCATCGGTGACTTCAGCCTTTAGCGGAGGAGGAACAGGTCTTTGCCCCATGCATGCGATCAGGGGGCTGTTTGATATTGTTGGCCCTACCAATCTCAATAAACCTAATTTCTTTAAAAATCCTACTAATCATTTTCTTTCTGCAGGAACGTGGAACGTGAGGACATTACATAGAGATTATTCTCTTGATGTCCTCATGCAGGAATTCCAGCGCTATAACCTAGATATTCTAAGCTTGCAAGAGACCAGGTGGACAGGTAAAGGTGAGAAACTTAAAAATAACTTTAAATTTCTCTTTACAGGGAAGGAGAATGGAAAGCATCATCAAGGCGTGGGTTTCCTGCTTATCAGACATGCTAGTGATGCTCTTCTAGGATATGAGTGCATTACTGAAAAGTTTCTTACAGCTAAATTTCAGACAAGCATTAAAGACTTGAATGTTATCTGCTGTTATGCCCCACTAAGGATGCCGATGAGAATGAGAAAGATATGTTTTACGGGCAACTTCAGGATATTTTGAATTCTGTCAAGAAAGGGGATATTACCCTTGTTCTAAGTGACTTCAATGCCAAAGTTGGTACTGACTCTGACCTTTGGGGAGGAGTGACAGGCCCTTTTAGTATTGGTAGCTCAATGGCAATGGGCAACGTTTCTTACAGGTAAGTAAACTCAATGGTTTCAGAATAATTAACACATATCACAAACACCGCGACATACATAAATACACATGGGTTTCACTTGATGGGCTGCATAAGAATATGATTGATGATATATTAATTAACAGCAAATGGGCTAGTTCTGTTATGAATACCAGGGCATATAGGGGAGCTGAAATTGGATCTGACCATTACCTTGTTAAAAGTGTCTTGCAACTTAAACTTAAAAAGTGTTGTGCTAGGGTTAAAAAATTTACCTTTAATACTGAAGCTCTGAAAGACCCAGTTATAGCTAAAGCTTACCATGATAGGTTACTTAGTCATTATGACAGTCATGGTTTGCTTACTACTGAAGTTGAGGAAAAATGGGGCCGTTTTAAACAGGCTTTTTTTGGAAATTAACAGTACTCTTTTAGGAAAAAAGGAGCAGAGGTGACAGAATTATTTAAGTGATAAGGCACTTGAGCTTATTTCAGAAAGAAGGAACTGCAGGAATGTCCTTAATCAATACCACACTAGTCCTAATAGAAAAGATTACAGAGAGCTTAATAAACGTGGAAAGGATCAGTTAGCTACTGATAAGAATCTTTGGCTTGATGACTTTACTGACAAAGCTGAGGAAGCAGTTAGGCAGCACAACAGCAGAGAGCTGTACCAGATAGTTAATATTTTGTGTGGTAGAAAACGGACAGGTATACAGGGATTGAAGGATAAACAAGGTAAGGATAACTATTTAGAAGGTGAGGATTCTGTCATGGCTAGGTGGGCTGAGCATTTCAGTGATATTCTGAACAATGCGGTTAGTTCTATTCCCATTGTTTGCAATGATGATAGATGCATTGGTGGCTTTAATGTTGGCCCTATAACACAATCTGAAGTTATTTTGGCTGTTTCTAAACTTAAACTTCATAAATCTCAGGGGTAGATGAAATTACTACTGAAATGCTTAGAGCTATAAATGTTTCGGTTACCACCTGGATGACTGAAATTCTGAATATCTTTTATGATAAAGGCATGGTTCCTAAGGATTTTACCAGAGCTATTGTTATCCCTATTTTCAAAAAAGGTGATCGCAGTTCATGTGATAACTATAGGGGTATCAGCCTACTCTCTGTTCCAGGTAAAGTTCTTTCCATGATTGTGCTTAATAGAATTAAGAATCTGGTTGACAGTCAATTGCGTGATGAGCAATGTGGATTCAGAAGTGGTAGGGGATGTGTGAAATGTTTAGAGTTTCAGAAACCTTTGGTTGCTAACTTTGTTGATTTCAAAAAGGCTTTCGACTCTGTTGATCGTCATAATTTGTGGTTGATTATGTGATCATATGGTATACCAGACAAGTTAGTTAACATAATGAAAGTTCTCTATAATAACACCGAGTCATGTGTGAGAGTTGGTAAGACTTGTAGCAATTGGTTTAGCATTATTTCTGGTGTTCGACAAGGGTGCATTTTGTCTCCTTTTCTCTTTTGTTTGGTTATTGATTATGTTATGCGAAATTCAATTCAAGGGAAAGATTTCGGCCTTAAATGGGCTGGAGATACGAAAATTTCTGATTTAGATTATGCTGATGATTTAGCCCTTTTGGCAAATGATGTTGATGAGATGAACTCTTTCATTCGAGCTGTTGATGAGACTAGTAGTAGAGTAGGTTTGGTTATAACCAGAGAGAAAAGTAAAGTGATGAAAATTGATCAGGCAGGCTGTGTTTCAGTTCATCTGAATGGTTGCAGTCTTGAGCAGGTGTCACAATTACCTTGGGAACTATGTAACAGATACTGGTGATGTGCGGCATGAGATTAACAGACGAATAGTGATTGCTGCCGGGACTTTTAAGAATCTATGGAGATTGTGAAGAAATAGGCGTATACACCTAAAGGCTAAAATTAGACTGTGTAATAGTTTGGTTCTTTCTAGGGTTAGTTATGGTAGTGAAACTTGGACGTTGTGTAAACAAGATAACAGGAAACTAGATGCTTTTGATTCTAGATGCTTGCGTAATATCTTGGGTATTAGGTGTTTAACTTTGTAACTAATGATGAGGTTAGGCAAAGGAGTTTGCAACCTCCTTTAAGTAGCATATTGTGCAGAGAGAGACTCCGTTGGTTTGGCCATGTTGCCCGTATGGATAATTATAGATTGGCGAAGAGGGTTATGAACAGTGTGCCTAAAAACCTCAGAAAGAAGGGGAGACCTAAGATGCGGTGGGCAGACAATGCCAAACAGGACCTTGTTAGAATTGGTGTTCAGTGGACGGATGCAGCAGATGTAGCTCACGACAGATATGCTTGGAGAATTAAACTGCATGGTCTGGTGGGACTTCGGTAGCCCATGGCTGCTTGTGGATGATGATGATGATACTATTCGTTAAGCAGTTGTTTCTTACCATGATCTACCAGGGGGTAGGCTCCCTGGTAGGGGATACCAGACGGTAGGCTCCCTGGTCAAGAGCATACAGACGTGTTCTTCAACGTGCAGGGTATGGCTCTCCCTCACACTCAGCCACGACTTAACTCCCCATCTGACGGACGGCGGCCTTTCTAAATCCATCGCTGTCCCCTACTGACCGAGAGCAGGGCGGGGAGTTTTGCGGGGATAAATCTAATCGCTGGCCCAGGCAAGACTCGAACCTGGAAACTGCAGATTACGAGCCTGGCGCGATACCGACTGAGTCACTTCCGCCCCAAACAAGGGTAGGCTGAACCTAGAAATACATAAGAGGAATGAGAGGCAAGAGAATTAATTTCTATTGCAGTTTCTCCGTTTTAGAGGTCTTTAAAATGTTGTTGAAAAATATATGAAATACACATAAGTTTAATAATTTTTTTTTTTGCCACTGTTACCTTTACTAGCATTTTCAAAGGGACGGGAGCATGGGATTATTGCCCTTCCCCCCATCTTTATCCTTCCTTGGATAGATTTCAGCATGTCATGTTCATTGGATTGGATTGTTTTACCTCTGAGCGGCACTTTTTTGCACACCATGGGCTAAATGGCCAGGTCACATGGACCCCGAAGGCTCAGAGAAGGTTGGGGGAGGGGACCCACTGGAACAGCTGTTGGGAGACAGATGGTAGCCTCCCGTCAAGGCCATCCAGCGTGTTCTTTAATGTGCACAGGGTATGGCACTCCCGCACACGGGGCCAAGGCTTAACGTCCCATCCGACGGACGGCGGCCTTTTCAAGCCCATCAGTGTCCCCTACTGACCGTGGGCAGGGCAGGGGAAATTTTGTGGAGAAAAATCTCAACGCTGACCCAGCTGGGACTCGAACCTGGGAACTACAGATTACGAGCCTGGCGATGTCATGTTCAAATTCCATTTAGAAGACCTCTGAAGAAAGCGAGACCTCATCAGAAGGACGAAACAATGAAAGTAACATTCCTCAGCCAAGTACGTTAAGCACTCGTCTACAAGGAAGATTGAGGATAAAATAGCCCTCAAGCAGATGCTTGCCACAGAGATATGTCAGGAAACTTTGACAGAACGATAGCACAAGAAAGGAAGTATCTTTGCTTTATCCAGGAGCTCGAACTAGGATCCCGTTGATCAGCAGACACGAACGCTGACTAGTGAGGTAAATTATAACCAGTGAGGTAAATCATGTGACTACAATTGTTTTTGCTGAATGATAACACTTTCTTAGGGGCGGGGGGGGGGGGTGGTGGCTCAGTCGGTAGTGCACCAGGCTCGTAATCTGTAGTTCCCAGGTTCGAGTCCCAGCTGGGTCAGCGTCGAGATTTATCTCCTCAAAATTCCCCGCCCTGCCCACGGTCAGTAGGGGACACCGATGGGCTTGGAAAGGCCGCCTTCCGTCGGATGGGACGTTAAGCCGTGGCACCGTGTGCGGGAGAGAGATACCCTGTGCACGTTAAAGAACACGCTGGATGGCCTTGACGGGAGTCTACCATCTGTCTCCCAACAGCTGTTCCAGTGGGTCCCCTTCCACCAACCTTCTCTGAGCCTTCGGGGTCCATGTGACCTGGCCATTTAGCCCATGGTGTGCAAAAAAGTGCCGCTCAGAGGTAAAACAACCCTACCCAACACTTTCTTCACTTTAAATATTGAGCAAGTGCTATTGAAAAGCGAGATTTAGATAGATATGACTCAGATCTTTAATTTGCCTTCACATTTTTTCATGAAAAGATTAGTTACAGTCCAGAAGTTTAGTTTTCGATTGTCACAACATTTAATGGTTAATTTTGAAAAGCACTATTCAAAGTAGTCGTTGTTCATTCTATAGCATACTAAGAAATTCCTGTCAAACCTTTATGACAATTAAGCTTTAGTGGAAATATTAGGCTGTTACGCAATGGAATAAATGGCCAGGTCACAATAACCCAGGGACGGGGATGGCTCAGTCGGTAGCGCGCCAATTTCGTAATCTGTAGTTCGCAGGTTCGAGTCCCAGCTGGGTCAGCGTTGAGATTTATCTCCGCAAAATTCCCCGCCCTGCCCACAGTCAGTAGGGGACACCGATGGGCTTGGAAAGGTCGCCGTCCGTCGGATGGGACGTTAAGCCGTGACCCCGTGTGCGGGAGAGCCATACCCTGTGCACGTTAAAGAACACGTTGGATGGCCTTGACGGCAGGCTACCATCTGTCTCCCAACAGCTGCTCCAGTGGGTTTCCTCCCCCAACCTTCTCTGAGCCTTCGGGGTCCATGTGACCTGGCCATTTAGCCCATTGTGTGCAAAAAAGTGCCGCTCAGAGGTAAAACAACCCAACAACAACACAATAACCCAAGGACTCTTTGAGAGGGATCAATTGGACAGATGTTAAGAGGCAGATGGAATCTTCCCACCAAGGCCACTTGGTCTTTCTTTAACGTTTTCGGGTTATAGCTCTCCTGTATGCGGGGCTGTTGGGTTGTTTAACCTCTAAATTTCACTTTTGGGCCTAAAATGGATTAAATATCCATGTCACAAGGACCCCAAGGGCTCAGAGAAAGGTTGGTCCCAGTGGACCTCTGTTAGGAGTCAGATGGTAACCTTCTTATTAGGCCATTCAGCATGTTCTTTAATGTGCACAGAGTATAGCTCTCCTTCACATTGGGTCACGGCCTAACGTCCCATTCGACGGAGGGCGTCCTTCTCAAGCCCATCGGTGTCCCTCACTGAGGACAGGGTGGTGATTATCACTGAGTGCAGAGTGGGGATTCTCACTGAGGGCAGGGTGGGAATTCTCACTGAGAGCAGAGTGGGGATTCTCACTGAGGGCAGGGTGGAGATTCTCACTGAGGGTAGAATGAGGATTCTCACTGAGGGCAGGGTGAGGATTCTCACTGAGGGCAGGGTGAGGATTCTCACTGAGGGCAGAGTGGGGATTCTCACTGAGTGCAGAGTGGGGATTCTCACTGAGGGAGGGTGGGAATTCTTATTAGACCATTCAGCATGTTCTTTAATGTGCACAGAGTATAGCTCTCCTTCACATCGGGTCAAGGCTTAATGTCCAATCCGACGGAGGGCGGCCTTCTCAAGCCCATCGGTGTCCCTCACTGAGGACAGGGTGGTGATTATCACTGAGTGCAGAGTGGGGATTCTCACTGAGGGCAGGGTGGGAATTCTCACTGAGAGCAGAGTGGGGATTCTCACTGAGGGCAGGGTGGAGATTCTCACTGAGGGTAGAGTGAGGATTCTCACTGAGGGCAGGGTGAGGATTCTCACTGAGGGCAGGGTGGAGATTCTCACTGAGGGTAGAGTGAGGATTCTCACTGAGGGAGGGTGGGAATTCTTATTAGACCATTCAGCATGTTCTTTAATGTGCACAGAGTATAGCTCTCCTTCACATCGGGTCACGGCTTAACGTCCAATCCGACGGAGGGCGGCCTTCTCAAGCCCATCGGTGTCCTTCACTGAGGACAGGGTGGTGATTATCACTGAGTGCAGAGTGGGGATTCTCACTAGGTGCAGAGTGGGGATTCTCACTGAGGGCAGGGTGGGAATTCTCACTGAGGGCAGAGTGGGGATTCTCACTGAGGGCCAGTTTGGGATTCTCATTGAGGGCAGAGTGGGGATTCTCACTGAGGGCAGGGTGAGGATTCTCACTGAGGGCAGAGTGGGGATTCTCACTGAGGGAGGGTGGGAATTCTCATTGAGGGCAGGTGGAGATTCTCACTGAGGGCCAGTTTGGGATTCTCATTGAGGGCAGAGTGGACATTCTTAGGGGATTCTCTTGCTGCAGGGTCTGGATATTTCGTGAAGGGTTTGGAATATCTTTTGGAGAAGAGAGTGTAGAATGCAAACATGGCCAGAAAAAAATTTGGGAAATGGGGGTAGGGAAGACAGATGCTCATATATTCAAACTCAGTAGTGGAAAAAAAACAATGCAAGTAAAATGTTTTTTTTTTACTGGTTAAAAGTTTAGAATTACTTTAGTAGTTGTTTGAAGTGTAATTTATTATCTTTTAAATAAAATTAACGGATTAAGAGAAAGGTTTTGGGTTGAGTTGGTTTATCTTTGATCCCAAGCTCAAAATGCATCACTTTTTTACCCACATTGGGCTAAATGATCACCTCAAAAATACCATAAGGGCTTAAAGAAGATTAGTGAAAGGAGAGAGATGAGGACTCTCTCCTTTCTGAACTGAGAGACAGATGAGGTCTCTCATCAAGGCTATCCAGCGTGTTTTTTACCCCGTGGGCAGGGTATAGTTCTCCTGCACACGGGATCAAGGCGTAACGCCCCATTCATGAATGGCGGCCATTTCGAATCCTATCGTTATCCACTTTCTGACCGACGGCAGAGTGGGAGTTTTGCGGAGATAAATCTCAACGCTGGCACGGGTGGAACTCGAACCTGGACTGCAGTTTACGATCCTGACTCGCTAACGATTGAGCAAATCTCCGTTTAATTAAGAACAAAGTAATACACAAAAGAAATTAACTTCTTACGTTTTAATTACATTTCATTTTTATTTTGTGGGGGGATGTTTCTTGAGAGATTCAGTGCATTCCAGAAGTTATGACTATGCTGCGATAAAGCAGCTCAAATAACAAACAATTAATGCAATTAATGTTTCCTAACTTTCAGTTCAAATTCTCGAAGGGTTGTTTGGGTTGTTTTACCTCTGAGCGGCACTTTTTTTGCACACCATGGGCTAAATGGCCAGGCCACAAGGACCCCGAAGGCTCAGAGAAGGTTGGGGGAGGGGACCCACTGGAACAGCTGTTGGGAGACAGATGGTAGCCTCCCGTCAAGGCCATCCAGCGTGTTCTTTAACGTGCACCGGGTATGGCTCTCCCACACAGGGGCCACGGCTTAACGTCCCATCCGACGGACGGCGGCCTTTCCAAGCCCATCGGTGTACCCTACTGACGGGAACAGGGCGGGGAATTTTGCGGAGATAAATCTCAACGCTGACCCAGCTGGGACTCAAACCTGGGAACTACAGATTACGAGCCTGGCGCGCTACCGACTGAACCACCCCATTCTCGAAGGAAATGCGCAACCGTAAATCTTATCACCTGCCAAGGTCGTCCGAGAAGCGAGCAGGAAATGCGTCACTGGTGCGTTGCAACACGTGCTTCAGAACAGGTGACCTTGTTTCCTCCGAAACCGTCTAATCGACAACGCTTATAATTGGCTGAAGAAGGTGTAACGTTCGTTTCATCATCCAATCAAAAGCCGATGCTTCTAGCCAAGTTCTGCACTCCACACCTAGAGAACGAGTGAAGGTTATATTGTTTTGCACTCAGCACCCTAAAGTGAGCCGTGCGCTGTTGCACACGGCACCCATATGTGCCCGGCCCCGCTTTGCACTGGGCACTTTTGGCATGGAATAAAAAGGGGCGGAGCTGACGGAAGAAAGACAGAAGCTTCAATTGCTCTACGGAACTCTCTGACGTCATCGTTCAAGTGGTAAGTATTGTATTTATTTTTCTGTTATTATTTTCTTTTATTTTCTAAATTTATTCTAAATGTGAAAACGTGATCTGATGTCTCCTTAGCTGTTAATATTTAAAACAAAAACTGGCACTCTCCGTATTTAAAAAGAATTTTTGATTTTGATTCGTTGATTCGCAAATATATTTTAAGATCTAAGCTGGTGACAAGTTCATTTTATCATGCAGAACCATTTTTTCGCAAATTCTTTGCATGCTCCTTTATTTTGTCTTTTGTCTCTTAAGGATAGTTTCTAAGTTTTGTTGTGGCTCCTTTATACATGCTGTTCATGTTCAGAGGCATGTTCATCTTCACGGCCAGTCCCCGCCCTGCCCACGGTCAGTAGGGGACACCGCTGGGCTTGGAAAGACCGCCGTCCGTCGGATGGGACGTTAAGCCGTGGCCCCGTGTGCGGGAGAGCCATACCCTGTGCACGTTAAAGAACACCCTGGATGGCCTTGACGGGAGGCTACCATCTGTCTCCCAACAGATGTTCCAGTGGGTCCCCTCCCCCAACCTTCTCTGAGCCTTCGGGGTCCATGTGACCTGGCCATTTAGCCCATGGTGTGCAAAAAAGTGCCGCTCAGAGGTAAAACAACCCAACCCTTCACGGCCAGTAAAAGCAATTAACGATAAAATTTCGGTGAATTCGTGTCCCAAACTCATTGTATATTGTTATAATTATAGTGATAAAAATTTATTTCCTGCTAGGGCAGTGGTTCTCAACCTTTTATGCTTCACGTACCCCCTGGAAATGTGTATGTAACTGGCGTATCCCTTGTATAGATAGATAAAACTATAGTTATAGCATAACAATGGGAATAAAATAAAACATATATATCAGTGGTTCTCAACCTTTATATGCTTCACGTACCCCCTGGAAATGTGTATGTAACTGGCGTACCCCTTGTATAGATAGATAAAACTATAGTTATAGTATAACAATGGGAATAAAATAAAACATATATATCAGTGGTTCTCAACCTTTTATGCTTCACGTACCCCCTGGAAATGTGTATGTAACTGGCGTATCCCTTGTATAGATAGATAAAACTATATAGTTATAGCATAACAATGGGAATAAAATAAAACATATATATATAACATTAAATTTTGAATTCATAAATTACATATGTGGATAAACACAAAAAAATAACATTATTGCACAGCAGTGTTACAAAAATAACATTATTGCACAGCACTTAGCGACTTTGTTACTAGATCTAGCGACTTTTGAGTTTCACGGCGCACCCCCAAAAATTTTCTTCCGCGTACCCCACGTTGAGAATTCTTGTGCTAAGGGTTTGCAGTAATAATGTGTTTTATAATTTTAAACGATAGTTAAAATGTTCAAGTAACTTGATAAAAAACAAAACAAAATACCCCTCAAGCAGCTTCTTCCCACAAATGTCTGACAGGAGCTTGTCAACTTAATACGCCATAGAGAAGATCTGTGTGGAAAGCGAGACCTCAGCAAAAAGAGAAACATTTATGTCTTACTCGGGATCGAACCCAGGTTCTTTTGGGCAGTAGCCGAGCGAGATAACCACTCAGCCGACGGCACGGCTACGAGGTACTTTGATGGCTCGTTTTTATCATGTGCTCCTTCTCATAAAGAATGAAGCGGTAGTTGTCCCCTCAAAGAGTTTCTTGCCCAATCATCGTTTAGTGCTCTTAAATACGAAAGCCAATGAAGAGTTCAATGTTACTCCTCAAAATGTATCAATCCTCAACTACTAAGGAAGCTTTTATGGCAAGTGTATTACATCGCCAATGTCTCTGTGAAATGGAAGTTATGCTTCATTGTTATTTACAATAATCCAAATTTAAAACTAAATTTCATAGGGGCGGGGCTGTCTCAGTCGGTAGCGCGCCAAGTTCAAGTCCAAACTGGATCAGCGTTGAGATTTATCCCGCAAAATTCCCCGCCCTGCCCACGGTCAGTAGGGGACATCGATGGGCTTGGAAAAGCCTCCGTCCGTCGGATAGGATGTTAAGCCGTGGCCCCGTGTATGGGAGAGCCATACCCTGTGCAGGTTAAAGAACACGCTGGATGGCCTTGACGGGAAACTACCATCTGTCTCCCAGCAGCTGTTCCAGTGGGTATCTGAGGCCAAATGGTCCTTGTGACCTGGCCATTTAACCCATTGCGTGCAAAAATAGTGCCGTTCAGAGGTAAAACAACCCAACTCACTTCCATAAACTCTACATGATAATTTATGCTAGAAAAGCGTGCTTTTTTTTCTTGCATGAAACATAGAACTATTTGCCTGGGGTGGAGTATTTATTACATCTGCGAGTTGTTTTTGCTAGAACTCGTGTGGATTCCTAATTTTGCGGCCCATTCTTTTGTGTCGTCATTCGTATCGTCGTTAGAAGTTTGTAATTCCTAATTTAGTTCCAAATAAAAAAGCGATTTCTGATCGTAGGGGCAAAAAAGAGGTGGATGAGAACGAAAAGCGTTGGAATACATTCATAATATACATAGTTACGTTTAAAGAAAATAAATTTTTCTCACAGTCTGAAAAGAATGAAAATTAGCACTCCATCGTTTAGCTTTTGGTATTTTCAGTAAAAATAAGTAAAAATAATAGGAAAGCTATTGAAAGTTATTTGCAAAAACCATCCATGTCGTCTAGGAGAAAAACAGAAGGGAGAAAAATACAGTGGACCCCCGATATAACGCGCATGTCGGGCGGGAAACAACACCCGCGTTATAAGGTGAACGGCGTTATACCGAGCGGCGCGGTGGCGACACAATAAATTTCACACTGTAAGCTTTTCTTTTACTAATCATGCATACAATAATTAAACACTATTCAAAATACATGCAGGAACTCAATACATACACAATTACTCAATACGCAGTAACAATAAAATGCGATACTCACTAACGCCGCACGGACCTGTATAAATATGTTTGAACTTATCGCGAACATCGCCCTCGCTATAACCGAGTGCGCGGTATAGCGAGCAGCGCTATAACGAAGGTCCACTGTATAAAGTTTTGTAGATTCTACCCCTGTACACCTGTGACTTTGAAACTGAGCATTTTGATACTTCGACATTATCTTAGATGGATTGTCAAATCAGTGAATTGTGCTCTATGAGAAGGATGTTCTTTGCGTGACAAAGATAACTAAAACAATATTTCATTGATTTTTTTTTTTTGCGTAATATAATTTTTATATAATTATTATATTTGCACCAATAGCTTTTTTTTTTCACATAAAAATACTTAAGCTGAGGATTTTGTATTTTTTTATACAATAGTTTATTTTACGTACAACTATAAAAGCGCCAGGTTCGTAATCTGTAGTTTCCAGGTTCGAGTCCCAGCTGGGTCAGCTTGAGATTTATTCCCGCAAAATTCCCCCCCCCCTGCCCACGGTCAATAGGGGACACTGATGGGCTTGGAAAGGCCGCCGTCCATCGGATGGGACATTTAGCATGGCCCAGTGTGTGGGAGAGCCATACCCTGTGCACGTTAAAGAACACGCTGTTCTTTGATGGGATGGCCTTAACGGGAGGCTGCCACCTGTCTCCCAACAGCTGTTCCAATGGGTCCCCTTCCCTAACCTTCTGAGCCTTCGGGTCCTTGTGACCTGGCCATTTAGCCCATGGTGTGCAAAAAAGTGCCGCTCAGAAGTAAAACAACCCAACAACTATAAAAAGTTTAAAATATTCTTTACAAATTTTGAAAATTGACTTTCATTTGGGTCATTGATGTTTTTAAGAGATCAGTTTTTTATAGCATACTATTAAGCATGCAATTTAGAAATAAAATTGTATCCTATTCATTTATTAATATTTATAAGATCAGAAAGAAGAAATATGTTTTTAATTAATATTCTCCGTGATATTTTTCTAACATACATTATTTGTTTTTTGACAATGTTTTTACAACAAGTTTTCTATTCAAGTTTCGCTCAGTAGATTTTAACTGGCTGAACGTTTGCGTCTACGAGTAATTTGAGTCGTATTATAACTCAACCAACTGCATTTCAAAAACGGTCAAAACCTTTTTAATTCTTTCGACATTGCATCGCGGTTTTTTCAAATTCCCCGATTTGCAAAACTATTAATGAAAACTGTTCTAAACCAGCAGCTCAGATATCTGAAAACTGTTTGTAAATTTGTTAATATCTAATTCTTCAAATACTTGGAAATCAGAAATATATTTTGCTGAATACACTTGCATGCCAAGCAAAACTGTCTCGCTAGCCACTTGGGCAAGAGTGCCAAAAGTTCGCAATCTCTGATCTACGAGTTCTTTTGAATACTGAACCACTGATCTATGAGAACTTTCGAAGCGTAAACCATTAATCTAATGAGATCTGTTTAAGCGTGTCATCATCATAATCATCATCCTCAAGCAGCCATGGGCTACGGAGGTCCAACCACACCGTGCAATTTAGTTCTCCAAGCAAGTCTATCCTGAGCTACATCTACTGCATCTGGCCACTGCACACCAATTCTAACAAGGTCCTCTTTGACCCATGCGGCCCACCGCATCCTAGGTCTCCCACTCTTTCTGAGGCCTTTAGGCATACTGTTCATAACCCTATTCGCCAATCTATAATTATTCATACGGGCAACATGGCCAAACCAACGGAGTCTCTCTCTGCACAATATGCTGCTTAAAGGAGGTTGCAAACTCCTTTGCCTAATCTCATCATTAGTTACAAAGTTGAACCACCTAATGCCCAAGATACTGCGTAAGCATCTGGAATCAAAAGCATCTAGTTTCCTGTTATCTTGTTTACAAAGTGTCCAAGTTTCACTACCATAACTAACCCTAGAAAGAACCAAACTATTATACAGCCTAATTTTAGTCTTTAGGTGTATACGCCTATTTCTCCACACTCTCCATAGATTCTTAAAAGTCCCGGCAGCAATCCCTATTCGTCTGTTAATCTCGTGCCGCACATCACCATTATCTGTTACATAGCTCCCAAGATAATTAAACTGTGACACCTGCTCAAGACTACAACAATTCAGATTAACTGAATCACAGCCTGCCTGACCAATTTTCATCAGTTTAGTTTTCTCTCTGTTTATAACCAAACCTACTCTACTACCAGTCTCATCATCAGCTCGAATGAAAGAGTTCATCTCATCATCATTTGCCAAAAGGGCTAAATCATCAGCATAATCTTAATCAGAAATTTTCGCATCTCCAGTCCATTTAAGGCCAAAATCTTTCCCTTGAAGTGAATTTCGCATAACATAATCAATAACCAAGCTAAAGAGAAAAGGAGACAAAATGCACCCTTGTCGAACACCAGAAGTAATGCTAAACCAATTGCTACAAGCCTTACCAACTCTCACACACGACTCAGTGTTATTATAGAGAGCTTTCATTACGTTAACTAACTTGTCAGGTATACCATATGATCTCACAATCAACCACAAATTATGACGATCAACAGAGTCGAAAGCCTTTTTGAAATCAACAAAACTAGCAACCAAGGGTTTCTGAAACTCTAAACATTTCTCAAGAATCTGCCTAAGTGAAAATATCTGATCCACATCTCCCCTACCACTTCTGAATCCACATTGCTCATCACGCAATTGACTGTCAACCAGATTCTTAATTCTATTAAGCACAATCATGGAAAGAACTTTACCTGGAACAGAGAGTAGGCTGATACCCCTATAGTTATCACAAGAACTGCGATCACCTTTTTTGAAAATAGGGATAATAATAGCTCTGGTAAAATCCTTAGGAACCATGCCTTTATCATAAAAGATATTCAGAATTTCAGTCATCCAAGTGGTAACCGAAACATTCCCAGCTCTAAGCATTTCGGTAGTAATTTCATCTACCCCTGGGGATTTATGTAGTTTAAGCTTAGAAACAGCCAAAATGACTTCAGATTGTGTTATAGGGCCAACATTAAAGCCACCAATGCATCTATCATCATTGCAAACAATGGGAGTAGAACTAACTGCATTGTTTAGAACATCACTGAAATGCTCAACCCACCTAGCCATGACAGAATCCTCCCCTTCTATAACCTTACCTTGTTTATCCTTCAATCCTTGTATACCTGTCCGTTTTCTACCACACAAAACCTTAACTATCTGGTACAGCTCTCTGCTGTTGTGCTGTCTAACTGCTTCCTCGGCTTTGTCAGTCAAACTATCAAGCCAAAGATTCTTATCAGCAGCTAACTGATCTTTTACACGTTTATTAAGTTCTCTGTAATGCTTTCTATTAGGACTAGTAGGGTATTGATTAAAGACATTCCTGCAGTTCTTTCTTTCCAAAATAAGCTCAAGTGCCTTATCACTCAGATAATTCTGTCTCTTCTGCTCCTTTTTTCCTAAAAGAGTAATGTTAGTGTCCAAAAAAGCCTGTTTAAAATGATCCCATTCATCCTCAACTTCAGTAGTAAGCAAACCATGACTTTCATAATGATTAAGTAACCTATCATGGTAAGCTTTGGCTATAACTGGATCTTTCAGAGCTTCAGTATTAAAAGTAAATTTTTTAACCCTAGCACAACACTTTTTAAGTTTAAGTTGCAAGACACTTTTAACAAGGTAATGGTCAGATCCAATTTCAGCTCTCCTATATGCCCTGGTATTCCTAACAGAACTAGCCCATTTGCTGTTAATTAATATGTAATCAATCATATTCTTATGCAGCCCATCAGGTGAAACCCATGTGTACTTATGTTTGTCGCGGTGTTTGTAATAAGTGTTAGTTATTCTGAATCCATTGAGTTTACTTACCTGTAGGAGACGTTGCCCATTGCCATTGCAGCTACGAATACCAAAAGGGCCTATTACTCCTCCCCAAAGGTCAGAGTCAGTACCAACTTTGGCATTGAAGTCACCAAGAACAAGGGTAATATCTCCTTTCTTGACAGAATTCAAAATATCCTGAATTTGTTCATAAAACCTATCCTTCTCATCCTCATCGGCATCCTCAGTGGGGGCATAACAGCAGATAACATTCAAGTCTTTAACGCTTGTCTGAAATTTTGCTGTAAGAAACCTTTCATTAATGCACTCATATCCTAGAAGAGCATCACTAGCGTGTCTGCTGAGAAGCAGACCCACGCCTTGGTGATGCTTATTGTCGTCCCTCCCTGAAAAGAGAAATTTAAGATTATTTTTAAGAATCTGACCTTTATCTGTCCATCTGGTCTCTTGCAAGCCGAGAATATCTAAATTATAATGGTGGAATTCTTGTGTGAGGACATCAAGAGAAAAAGCTCTGTGCAGAGTCCTCACAATCCAACTACCTATGGAGAGAAAATGGTTAGTGGGATGTTTAAAGAAACTATGTTTATTGAGAGAGGGAATGCCGACAATATCAAACAGTCCCCTAATCGCAGACATGGGGCAAAGACCCGTTCCCCCACCACTAAAGGCTGAAGCCATCTACACTGGAAGACTTACTCCAATGTAGAATTTGACGATGCCAATAGAAGCAAAGAGTTCAGGTGCCTGCGATGACTTCTGCTCAGGATTATCCACCAGCTGATAAACATATCCTGTGAATCTATTCACTTGGGGCTGTCAACCCACAAACAAACAGAAAACACAGCGGAAGATTTTCCCTCTACAGAAGCCCACCAGTGCAGCAAAATCAGGATCCATAATCAAGCTCAGAGCCATATATCTGTCCAGTCCAGTGGGTTTATATGGTCAGCACCAGGACCCTGTGTGGTTGACCACTCCTCAGCAGGGTAGAAAAAAAAAGAAAAGTAGCCATAGTTGTCCAGATCAGTAGGCCACACTAATCTGGCAGCCTTCCCCTTCCGTTCATTTCCACAAGAGAGTATCTCTTTTGAAAGGTACTAACGGTCCACACCACGAGAAGGCGGGGTCGGACATTAGGTGCTAGGCCTGGCCGGTTCTATGCATCATCACAGGGGATTGGTGCATAGCTCTCCATCCAGTGACTACCTGGAGGAGTATCTGGAGTATCTGTGACTATCTGGAGCGTGTACAGTTGCTGTACACGCTCCAGATATTTTTCCTGAATTCTGTAATCACGTGACACGAAGGTTGCCAGATCACTAATTTCTAAAAAAAAATCGTTGCCAGATATTTTTTCTGAATTCTGTAATCAACCATAGTGTTCGGATACTTTTTTGAGCGACTGTACCCCCTTATCGATGAGATCTGTTTAAGCATGAACCCCCTTATTGATGAGATCTGTTGAAGCGTGAACTCCTGACTACGAGATCTATTGAAGCGTGAACCACTGGTCAATCAGATTTACTGACGCGTGAACCCTTATCAATGAGATATATTGAAGCGTGAACCACTGGTGACTCAGATTTATTGAAGCGTGAACCCCTTATCATTAATATCTATTGAAGAGTGAACACCCTTATCGAAGAGATCTGTTGAATCGTGAACCACTGGTCAATCAAATTTATTGAATCGTGAACCCCCTATTAATGAGATGTGGTGAAATCCTGATCAATGAGGGGCGGGGGTGGCTCAGTCGGTAGCGCGCCAGGCTCGTAGTTTGCAGTTCCCAGGTTCGAGTCCCAGCTGGGTCGGCGTTGAGATTTATCTCCGCAAAATTTCCCGCCCTGCCCACGGTCAGTAGGGGACACCGATGGGCTTGGAAATGCCGCCGTCCGTCGGATGGGACGTAAGCCGTGGCCCCGTGTGCGGGAGAGCCATACCATGTGTACGTTAAAGAACACGCTGGATAGCCTTGACGGGAGGCTACCATCTGTCTCCCAACAGCTGTTCGAGTGGGTCCCCTCCCCCAATCTGCTCTGAGCCTTCGGGGTCCATGTGACCTGGCCATTTAGCCCATGGTGTGCAAAAAAGTGCCGCTCAGAGGTAAAACAACCAACCAACCAACCTGATCAATGAGATATGTTGAAGAGTGAACTTCACAGTCTTATAGTCCCTCCAGTTGCCACTCAAGCAAAATGTTCAATATTTAACAGAAAAATGATTGTTGATATCTCTGACTACCTTCAACGCGCAAAGCAATCCGCCTGCCTGTCACTATACGTTCAGTGATCACCGACGCTCCTACATACGACTAAGAAATTCTGTATTCATATATTCTTGTGCGCTCCTGAAGTCACATTGCTTTCCAGCTTCATTTATTACACATTGTAATAAAGCCTTCCAGTTGAATGTACTTACTACACAACGATATTTTCCCATTTCGCATTTTCCATTCATTTAGCAAAGCAATTTGGCGACTTTCCAGCTAGTTTTAAATACAACTGAGAGATCAGATTATTATTTTGCGTTGGCGGTGTTGCCTAGAGAAGTTACTTTTAGTTTTTAACCTTCACCATTTCGCTTTTATAAATCAAAAGTTATTGCAGTCCTACTTTATTTTTGAATTGTTAAGCAAATTTAGTGTAAGTATAACAAAAATTTTTAATTAAAAGTGTCTTGATATGCAAAAATAAAATTCAGAAAGTGACAAAAACCTGTGTTTAAATTTTATGGTTGTCAAAAGTCCTTGCTTCTCAGTGATATTTATACAAAGTAATACTTTCTCTCAAGTAATGAAAATTCCCCGCCCTGCCCACGGTCAGTAGGGGACACCGATGGGCTTGGAAAGGCCGCCGTCAGTCGGATGGGACGTTAAGCAGTGCCCCTTGTGTGGGAGAGCCATACCCTGTGCACGTTAAAGAACACGCTGGATGGCCTTGACGGGAGGCTACCATCTGTCTCCCAACAGCTGTTCCAGTGGGTCCCCTCATCCAACCTTATCTGAGCCTTCGGGGTCCATGTGACCTGGCCATTTAGCCCATGGTGTGCAAAAAAGTGCCGCTCAGAGGTAAAACAACCCAACCCAACTCTCAAGTAATGCACGTTGGGTTGCCTTACATCTGAGCGGCATTTTTTATGCACACAATGGGATAAATAGCCCGGTCGGAAGGACCCAAAAGCTCGGAGAAGTTTGGAGAAGAGGATTCACTAGACAGAGATGAGGGTGGCTCAGTCGATATTGCGAAAAGCTCGTAATCTGCAGTTCCCAGGTTCGAGTCCCAGTTGGGCAGCATTGAGATTTATCTCCGCAAAACTCCCGCTCCACATAGGGAAGTTGCGATGTTCCCGATAGGCTTGGAAAGGCCACCATCCGTCGGATGTTAAGCCGTGGCTCCGTGTGCAGGAGAGTCTGAACGTTAAAGAACACGCTGCATGGCTTAGACTGTTGAACAAAAAAAAGACTGGATGGCGCTGCTAACTGTCTCCCAACAGCTGTCCAGTTGTCCCCTCTCTAAGCCTTCTCTGAGCTTCGGGGTCCTTATGACCTGGCCATTTATCCCGTTTAGTGCAAAAAGTGCGGCTCAGAGGCGAAACAACCCAACCCACTGAGCAGCTGTTATGAAAAAGATGGAAGACTCCGGTCAAGGCCATTCAGCGTGTTCTTTAACATGTAGAGGATGGGGCTCTCCACACACTGAGGGGCGGGGGTGGCTCAGTCGGTAGCGCGCCAGGCTCGTAATCTGTAGTTCCCAGGTTCGAGTCCCAGCTGGGTCAGCGTTGAGATTTATCTCCGCAAAATTCCCCGCCTTGCCCACGGTCAGTAGGGGACACCAATGGGCTTGGAAAGGCCGCCGTCCGTCGGATGGGACGTTAAGCCGTGGCACCGCGTGCGGGAGAGCCATACCCTGTGCACGTTAAAGAACACGCTGGATGGCCTTGACGGGAGGCTACCATCTGTCTCCCAACAGCTGTTCCAGTGGGTCCCCTCCCCCAACCTTTTCTGAGCCTTCGGGGTCCATGTGATCTGGCCATTTAGCCCATGGTGTGCAAAAAAAGTGCCGCTCAGAGGTAAAACAACCCAACCTAACCCACACACTGAACACGACTTAACGTCCCAGACTGACGACGGGCTTTCCAAGACCCTTGGAGACTTCTTTCTCACCAAGGCAGAGTGGGAGGTTAGCTGAGATAAATCTGAATTCTGGCACAATTGGGACTCTAATCTGGGAACTGCAGATTACAAGCTTGGCACGTTACCGACTGCGATGACCTCCACTCCTTTTAAATTGGTAATAGGCTTATAGTAACAAGCAAACTTACTGCGTCTTGCGGCCTTCGTCAAACCACTAATCATGAAATGAGCCATGAAAAGATAACCAGAACTGATATTCATCACCTGATTGTCACGCTTAGGGGTAAAGTTCACTCACTCGTGAAACAGTTGTAGTGATAAGTCGCTGAACGTTGCGCATAAAACAAAAAAGGAAAAAAAAAACTTGAAATGCAAAATATGATTTTGAATTAAATGGTGAAGTATTTTGCATTTTCTTTTTATAATTCAACCTCCATACATTCATCTCATCTGTAAATATTTAAAGGTGATAAGTTTCATCATTAATGGTTGATAAAAACTATTATTTTCTGCAGAAGGTTAATATTTAGTAAACACTCTTTTGGTGCATAGAGTGTTAAGTGAATGATAACAGAGGATTATGGGAAAGACTGTGTAACTGCGAAAGTAATGCTTTGATTGTTGTCATAGATCATCAGGGGGCCACCAAGATAAATTAGGGCCAGAAGATGGCCATTAGCAAAAACAGGTTGAGAACTGCTGAGTTAGACCAATCTTGGGGTTAACAAGAGTGCCAGATAACCCCAAGTGCTTGTTAACCCCAAGATTGGTCTAACCATCTTGGGGTTAACAAGCACTTATCTTGGTGTTATCTGGCACTCTTGTTAGCCCCAAGATTGTGTGTCTTGTTAACCCCAAGATTGGTTTAACAATCTTGGGGTTAACAAAGAGTGCCATGGTCCTCGTTTTGGATAATTTTAACGCAGGAGCGGATGTAAAACTAAACAACAAAACAGTAAACCTATTCATGTGTTCTTTAAAAAAAATCCTTAAAAATCTCTAGAATGAGATGTGCGATGTTAATGGTTTTTAGAAATCGGATTTATTTTATTAGTTTAGTGAAGTGTATTTTCTGTTATCACTATTTCATGAAATTCTCATTTACGTATATTTTTTTTATATGCGTTAATAATACAGGTACCGGACAGAAAAGTAGGAACAGGTTCATGTTATCTCAATAGAAAATCCCATTCAGAGCTCAATAACTTCTTCGAAGTGATTTTTAACGAAAAATATGTCTAAAGAAAAATCAAAGATCTCAATCAGATATATCTAAATATCGATTTTATACAATATTTTTACAGTATTCAAAGAGCTATAAACTCTGGAATATTTAATAGGCTACAAAACAATTGACTCCAAAATTTATTTCAAACAGGTTAAGAGATCGGAGATCATGGCTGACTCTAGTAGAGTACCGGGTGCATTGCGTACGGTACTGATCTCTTGTTTTAATGATTGAATTTTGGAGTCAATTTTATGTGGCCTGTTAAATATTCCACAGTTTATAGCTCTTTTGATACTGAACAAATATTGTATAAAATCTGTATTTAGATAGATCGGATTGAGATCTTTAATTTATCTTTAGGCATATTTTAATAACTTCTCAAAAGGATTTAGAGATTTTTCATTGTGATTTTCTATTGAGATTACATGTAACTATTTTCATTTTTCTGCCCAATACCTGTAGTTCGACATATATATAAGCACGATATCATATGCATGAAAGAATATACATTTTTGCCTTCCTTACAGTTTGATCTCAGATTTCTCCAATCCAAACTCTAAGGGAAATGGCAGGCAAGTGCGGCCCCAACTGCAAGTGCGAGAAATGTCGTTGCTGTGATGCCTCGGGAAAAGCTCAAGCTGCGGGATGTTGCAGAGGCGAAAGCTGTACCTGTGAGAAGTGCCAGTGCTGCAGCTCTGCTGGTTGCGGCCCCAACTGCAAGTGCGAGAAATGTCGTTGCTGTGATGCCTCGGCAAAAGCTAAAGCTGCGGGATGTTGCAGAGGCGAAAGCTGTACCTGTGAGAAGTGCCAGTGCTGCAGCTCTGCGGGTTGCGGCCCCAACTGCAAGTGCGAGAAATGCCGTTGCTGTGATGCCTCGGCAAAAGCTAAAGCTGCAGGATGTTGCGGAGGCAAAAGCTGTACCTGTGAGAAGTGCCAGTGCTGCAGCTCTGCGGGTTGCGGCCCCAACTGCAAGTGCGAGAAGTGCCGTTGCTGTGATGCCTCGGCAAAAGCTAAAGCTGCGGGATGTTGCGGAGGCAAAAGCTGTACCTGTGAGAAGTGCCAGTGCTGCAGCTCTGCGGGTTGCGGCCCCAACTGCAAGTGCGAGAAGTGCCGTTGCTGTGATGCCTCGGCAAAAGCTAAAGCTGCAGGATGTTGTGGAGGCGAAAGCTGTACCTGTGAGAAGTGCCAGTGCTGCAGCTCTGCGGGTTGCGGCCCCAACTGCAAGTGCGAGAAATGTCGTTGCTGTGATGCCTCGGCAAAAGCTAAAGCTGTGGGATGTTGCAGAGGCGAAAGCTGTACCTGTGAAAAGTGCCAGTGCTGCAGCTCTGCGGGTTGCGGCCCCAACTGCAAGTGCGAGAAATGCCGTTGCTGTGATGCCTCGGCAAAAGCTCAAGCTGCAGGATGTTGCGGAGGCAAAAGCTGTACCTGTGACAAGTGCCAGTGCTGCAGTTCTGCAGGTTGCGGTGCCGCAACCAAAAACTGTGGACCCAATTGCACCTGCGACGACTGCCGTTGCTGCTCTGAAGCTCAATGCGCTCAAAAGTAAGTTTCGACCCTTTATATTCTGCAAAATGTTACTACGACTGCGGCTAATGTTTATTTCATCTTCAGATATAATGAGAAAAAAAGACAAGATGGAAATATATATAAAACCAGTTGCAAGGAAAAAAAAAACAAATAAAGGAGTTAAAAAAACTCATCATCAAGATGGGTGGGGTGGGGGACTAGGGACTGGATTTCCAGTGCAGTATAACATTTCTCCTTACGTTTTAGAGGACTTTTAAAAAACTCTTCATAAGTGCATTAATCATATATAAGTGTAATAATTTCTTGCTCTATTACCATTACTAGCATTTTCAGGAGAGGCATAGCCCCTTTGTTACCGCCCCTGCTGATGAATTTGGAAAATCCCGCCGTCCGTCGAATGGGACTTTACTTGCACACGGGCCACGGCTTTAAGTAAAACTCAAAAATTCAGTCGTTTCTGATCACGTACCCTGAGACTTCTCTTCCGTATCCATAAGGGTACGCGTACCACTGATTGAGATATAATAATCTAGTGTAGCCATTGAGTACAACAAACGATAACATAAAAATATCAAAAGCATATGTAATAGTTAAAATGCTAAAACTCGGTGTAACATAGTTTTACTTTGTATTATGTAAGAAATAAATCGCCAATTTTTGTTTAGGATTGATCTTATATAAAAAAAATAATGTATCATATAATAACGCAGTGGCGAAGCCTGATTTTTAAAATAAGTTGAGACAATTGACGAAGTAACGGTTTAGGTCATTGGTTGAATACGCTATCACTTTCCTGTTAATCAACCAATGATACCATAGATCACTGATTAATAAATGATTGAGAGCTCATTCAAACAAAGAACAATCGGAAACATTAATGTTTCCTCAATTGCTTCCCATCACATTTCGACATTTCAATAATACATGTCCATATAGAAGAATACCGATATTTTAAACTTTAATTTTATTAAATAAGTAAGTAACTAAAGCAATGGGCGGGGGTGGCTCAGTCGGTAGCGCGCCAGGCTCGTAATCTGTAGTTCCCAGGTTCGAGTTCCAGCTGGGTCAGCGTTGAGATTTATCTCCGCAAAAATTCCTCGCCCTGCCCACGGTCAGTAGGGGACACCGATGGGCTTGGAAAGGCCGCCGTCCGTCGGATGGGACGTTAAGCCGTGGCGCCATGTGCGGGAGAGCCATACCCTGTGTACGTTAAAGAACACGCTGGATGGCCTTGACGGGAGGCTACCATCTGTATCCCAACAGCTGTTCCAGTGGGTCCCCTCCCCCAACCTTCTCTGAGCCTTCGGGGTCCTTGTGGCCTGGCTATTTAGCCCATGGTGTGCAAAAAAGTGCCGCTCAGAGGTAAAACAACCCAACAACCAACTAAAGCAATCGTGTATTCAAAATGTCAATGAACTCTCAAAGCTTCCTTGTTGTCACGTGTAATGTCTTAAATGTGAATTTTCCAAATTACTGGATTGGTATAGGTGGATCGACTTTGTGATGCCCGAGAAATCCTGATTTCACATCATTGATTCTTCATTTGGTAGGTACATTCATAACGTCGATTATTACTAAATAAAATTCGAAACTTAAAGCCTTCGAAGGAAAAAATCCCTGCAGCTATTGCAAGCGTTACATCAGACATACTGAGCCGAGTACGGACAGAAATCGAATAATCACTTCACAAATGATGCACACTTTGAAGTCTGTTGAACACAAAACGAAACTTTGACAGTTTCTTGGCATTTTGTACATACAATTTTTGTTTAAATATATTTTTAAAAGAGAAAGTATTCCTCTGCACAAAGGACATGGATAATCTAAAGCAGGCATGTCAAAGATACGGCCCGCGGGGCATTTAGATGCGGCCCGCGACCTCAATTAATAATACTCGAATTTCATGAACAGTTTTTCTATACATTCATATTCGTGTGAACAGCTGTTTTCAACAATGCAAATTAATAAATCTCAATATCGTTCAAGACTTACAGATGAGCATCTTCAGTCAATTCTCAAAATCAGTACAGTCGCTCAAAAAAGTATCCGAACACCATGGTTGATTACAGAATTCAGAAAAAATATCTGGCAACGATTTTTTTTTTAGAAATTAGTGTTCTGGCAACTTCGTGTCATTACAGAATTCAGAAAAAAATATCTGGCAACGATTTTTTTAGAAATTAGTGATCTGGCAACTTCGTGTCACGTGACACGAAGTTGCCAGATCACTAATTTCTAAAAAAATCGCTGCCAGATATTTTTTCTGAATTCTGTAATCAACCGTGGTGTTCGGATACTTTTTTGAACGACTGTACAACCGCTTCGACGCCAAACATCGATGACATAATGAAGCAGAAAAGATGTCGAGTATCTGGATCTTCGAAATACTGCGCTATGACTTAATGCCATTTTAATTTTGATGTATACTTTAAATTTAAATAAAAGATTTTTTATATAAAATTAGTGTTTAATTGAATCCCGGCCCGCTGCTATACTTTGAAAGGCAAATTGGCACTTTACAAGATTGAGTTTGACACCCCTGATCTAGAGGCTCTATTGCGCTAGTCACTTTTGTTACTTACTTATTTAATAAAATATCAGTATTCTATAATAACCTTATTTATACAAGTTATTGGAAGAGACATTTTAAAGAATTTGCAAAACAGTTATTGCTTTTGATTTTAAAATTTAAAAACTTTTAAAGCTGCTAAGAGAGAAAATAAAAATATGCAGCGGGGGTTTAACTAGGATTATATCCGTGTTAGGAACAGAGTGTTTAGGGGTGAGTTTCCTATATTTTTGTGCCGAACAAATTATCATAATTTAAAATGTAAACATCAATTATATGTTAAAATAGAATTTTCGTATTCTCGTATGACGAGGGATGGGGAGGGGGAGACGGAGACAAGTTTCCAATATTTTCAGGGGAAGTCGAGTATTCTGCCTACCCTCAAAAATGGTGCAGAACTCCATCTTGTCGCTAGTTCTGTTTGAAAATTTCGAGTAAATATATCTTTTACTTCCCTTAAGTAGCTTTAACGTGTCGAAATGTGAGATTTTTCATCCCTTAAGTAGCTTTAATGTGTCGAAATGTGAGGTTGGGTTGTTTTACCTCTGAGCGGCACTTTTTTGCCCACCATGGGCTAAATGGCCAGGACACATGGACCCGTAGGCTCAGAGAAGGTTGGGGGAGGGGACCCACTGGAACAGCTGTTGGGAGACAGATGGTAGCCTCCCGTCAAGGCCATCCAGTGTGTTCTTTAACGTGCACAGGGTATGGATCTCCCGCACACGGGGCCACGACTTAACGTCCCATCCGACGGACGGCGGCCTTTCCAAGCCCATCGGTGTCCCCTACTGACCGTGGGCAGGGCGGGGAATTTTGCGGAGATAAATCTCAACGCTGACCCAGCTGGGACTCGAACCTGGGAACTACAGATTACGAGCCTAGCGCGCTACCGACTGAGCCACCCCCGCCCCAAAATGTGAGGTTTTTCATTCCTTAAGTAGCTTTAATGTGTCGAAATGTGAGGTTTTTTTTATCCCTTAAGCAGCTTTAATGTGTCGAAATGTGAGATTTTTCATCCCTTAAGTAGCTTTAATGTGTCGAAATGTGAGGTTTTTCATCCCTTAAGTTGCTTTAATGTGTCGAAATGCGAGGTTTTTTATCCCTTAAGCAGCTTTAATGTGTCGAAATGTGAGATTTTTCATCCCTTAAGTAGCTTTAATGTGTCGAAATGCGAGGTTTTTCATCCCTTAAGTTGCTTTAATGTGTCGAAATGCGAGGTTTTTTATCCCTTAAGCAGCTTTAATGTGTCGAAATGTGAGATTTTTCATCCCTTAAGTAGCTTTAATGTGTCGAAATGTGAGGTTTTTCATCCCTTAAGTTGCTTTAATGTGTCGAAATGCGAGGTTTTTATCCCTTAAGCAGCTTTAATGTGTCGAAATGGGAGATTTTTCATCCCTTAAGTAGCTTTAATGTGTCGAAATGTGAGGTGTTTCATCCCTTAAGTAGCTTTAATGTGTCGAAATGTGAGATTTTTCATCCCTTAAGTAGCTTTAATGTGTCGAAATGTGAGGTTTTTCATCCCTTAAGTTGCTTTAATGTGTCGAAATGCGATTTTTTTTTATCCCTTAAGCAGTTTTAATGTGTCGAAATGTGAGGTTTTTCATCCCTTAAGTTGCTTCAATGTGTCGAAATGCGAGGTTTTTTATCCCTTAAGCAGCTTTAATGTGTCGAAATGCGAGATTTTTCATCCCTTAAGTTCCTTTAATGTGTCGAAATGTGAGGTTTTTCATCCCTTAAGTAGCTTTAATGTGTCGAAATGTGAGGTTTTTTATCCCTTAAGCAGTTTTAATGTGTCGAAATGTGAGATTTTGTATCCCTTAAGCAGTTTTAATGTGTCGAAATGGGAGATTTTTCATCCCTTAAGTAGCTTTAATGTGTCGAAATGCGAGGTTTTTTTATCCCTTAAGCAGTTTTAATGTGTCGAAATGTGATATTTTTCATCCCTTAAGTAGCTTTAATGTGTCGAAATGTGAGGTTTTCCATCCCTTAAGTTGCTTTAATGTGTCGAAATGAGAGGTTTTTTATCCCTTAAGCAGCTTTAATGTGTCGAAATGGGAGATTTTTCATCCCTTAAGTAGCTTTAATGTGTCGAAATGTGAGGGAAAGCAATTGAGAAAGCTTAGTGTATATGTTTAAATGTATGCGCTGTAGGTAAGAGATGATTTCAAGTTTTCATCTTTTCTCAGATGTGGAGCCGGATGCACCTGTGATGTTTGCCGCTGCTGCTCAGCATCCAAGGGTCAAGGAAGGTGCAACTGTGGAGACTGCAGATGCTGCTCCTCAGCCTCCTGCTAGAGATCTCTCATCGCTAAGTAGTCCTCATCACTCCAGGTTCCTATTCGAGTCATTGTCGTTTTTCATTTAACGTATTTATCTTCATAATTCCAATCTTTTACACATTGAATAAAAGAAAATGTGCAAAAAAAATGTAAAGCGTTAAAATATGCCAAAATATCGACTTAGTAATTGGCAGTTGTTGTAATTTATAAACAAATTTGCAATAAATGTATTTCATCATATCTTTTGTTTTCCGGCTTCTATCCTGCTTAATTTTCATCGCTTAAGTCGCTTTAATGGTACGAAAGTTTAACATAATGTAGACATATTTTTTAAAATAAATTCTCCCCTCAAGCAGCTGCTTGCCACAGAGGTCTGATAGGCTCCTGCCAGAGAGTGTCTGGCAGGAGCCAATCAGACCTCTGTGGTAAGCAGCTTTTATATTTATTTATTATTTTTATGCTAATTGTCCATTGTGACTATAAATCTTGCAGTGGCAATCGAAACAAATGCAGTGGAATAACGGGAGGCGGAAGGGCCAGTTGCAAAACGAACTTCCATTTCTTTTGGGTTGGGTTGTTTTACCTCTGAGCGGCACTTTTTTGCACACCATGGGCTAAATGGCCAGGTCACATGGACCCCGAAGGCTCGGAGAAGGTTGGGGGAGGGGACCCACTGGAACAGCTGTTGGGAGACAGATGGTAGCCTCCCGTCAAGGCCATCCAGCGTGTTCTTTAACGTGCACAGGGTATGGCTCTCCCTCACACGGGGACACGGCTTAACGTCCCATCCGACGGACGGCGGCCTTTCCAAGCCCATCGGTGTCCCCTACTGACCGTGGGCAGGGCGGGGAATTTTGCGGAGATAAATCTCGACGCTGACCCACCTGGGAACTACAGATTACGAGCCTGGCGCGCTACCGACTGAGCCACCCCCGCCCCCATTTCTTTTGTATTGCAATACTTATGAGCTCGTACTTCCATTACTTTGTGGTTGATTTAGAGGCCTGAAACGTTTTTTAAGCAATTAAAGGCAAAGTTTTGATTTCACTGAAAAAAAATTGCTATAATGAAGTACAAATTTATTAAAATATGCAAACAAAATCAGTATTTCTGAATATAAATATAAAATTGGATTTATTAACATGATGCAAAAAAAAAACTATTTTAAAATATTTTTTCTTTGCTTTCGCGTTTTTAAACCCATCAATTATTTCATTCGAGTTCGCTGTAATTGACGACATCAAAAAGATGGAGATTGTCATAGTCGTGGTAAAAGATGCAAATTATCACAGTCGTGATAAAAGATGGAGTTTATCACAGAGGTGATAAAAAAATATGAAAATTTATCACAGTCGTGATAAAAGATGGAGTTTATCACAGAGGTGATAAAAAATATGAAAATTTATCACAGTCGTGATAAATTATCACAATCGTGGTAAAGATGGGGATTATTTACTATGATAAAATTTCCATCTTTCTGATTTTGAGTAGGTCTCTGAAAGCCCTAGGCACGTGGTATTTTGCCTCCTATTCCACCAATTTTTATGCCACTGAGCAAATAAGGGGGCGGGGTGGCTCAGTCGGTAGCGCGCCAGGCTCGTAATCTGTAGTTCCCAGGTTCGAGTCCCAGCTGGGTCAGCGTTGAGATTTATCTCCGCAAAATTCCCCGCCCTGCCCACGGTCAGTAGGGGACACCGATGGGCTTGGAAAGGCCGCCGTCCGTCGGATGGGACGTTAAGCCGTGTCCCCGTGTGAGGGAGAGCCATGCCCTGTGCACGTTAAAGAACACGCTGGATGGCCTTGACGGGAGGCTACCATCTGTCTCCCAACAGCTGTTCCAGTGGGTCCCCTCCTCCAACCTTCTCTGAGCCTTCGGGTCCATGTGACCTGGCCATTTAGCCCATGGTGTGCAAAAAAGTGCCACTCAGGGGTAGAACAACCCAACCCAACTGAGCAAATAATATCCCAAAATCATGATTGTTATTACTCTGTTTAGAGAGTTAGGGAACATGGAATCGAGTAATTTCATTCACTGGAATCATTTTTCTTCGAAAGTAATTAAATTTTAAATAATAATTCTGCAGAAAATGTTCAGTGCAACTGTTATTGCCAGCGTTCATGGAAATAATTGAGGCAAAGAAATATTTTTTCTCAGAGCGCTACTTTTGTGCACACGTGGGATAAAGCGCTAAGCCACAGTAAAAAGGCTCAGTGAAGGTTAGGATGTTTTATCTCCGAATGCCACTTTCTTGCACACACAATGGGTTAAATGGCCAGGTCACAAGGACCCAAAGGGCTCGGAGAAGGTCAGCGGAAGGGGGTCCATTCAGCGTGTTCCTTAGGTACACAAGGTATGGCTCTCCCGCACATGGGGCAATGGCTTTACGTCCCATCTGACAGGGGCGGGGGTGGCTCAGTCGGTAGCGCGCCAGGCTCGTAATCTGTAGTTCACAGGTTCGAGTCCCAGCTGGGTCAGCGTTGAGATTTATCTCCGTAAAATTCCTCGCCATGTCCACGGTCAGTAGGGGACACCGATGGGCTTGGAAAGGCCGCCGTCCGTCGGATGGGACGTTAAGCCGTGGCCCCGTGTGCAGGAGAGCCATACCCTGTGCACGTTAAAGAACACGCTGGATGGCCTTGACGGGAGGCTACCATCTGTCTCCCAACAGCTGTTCCAGTGGGTCCCCTCCCCCAACCTTCTCTGAGCCTTCGGGGTCCATGTGACCTGGCCATTTAGCCCATGGTGTGCAAAAAAGTGCCGCTCAGAGGTAAAACAACCCAACCCATCTGACAGACAGCAGTCTTTCTAAGCCATGGCTGTCCGAGGGCAGGGTGGGGAGTTTTGTAGAGATAAATCTCAAATCTGGCCCAGGTGAGACTGGAACCTGGAAACGATTACGAGATTCCGATTGCGAGCTTGACATGGTGCCGACTGAGCCCCCCCTCCCTCCCCACAGTAGAAAGGAAGTTGCAATTTTAAGCGGGGAATGAAACTGAAATTTTGTAATCTTTTAACCTCTGCAACACGCAACTCTAGAGTCCCGAATTCTCGTGCTTCGAATTTATATAGAAAAGCCACTCCATGGGACAGTGGGGCGGAGGTGGCTCAGTCGGTAGCGCGCCAGGCTCGCAATCTGTAGTTCCCAGTTTTGAGTCCCAGCTGTGTCAGCGTTGAGATTTATCTCCGCAAAATTCCCCGCCCTACCCATGGTCAGTAGGTGACACCGATGGGCTTGAAAAGGCAGCCGTCTGTCGGGTGGGATGTTAATCCGTGGTCCCGTGTGCGGGTGAGCGGATTCCCAACAGCTGTTCCAGTGGGTGCCATCTCCCAACCTTCTCTGAGCCTTTGGGGTCCATGTGATCTGGCCATTTAGCGCATGGTAAACAATGGCATGCCGCATAGGTTACCATATGAAACGGGCCACGGTATCAAACCACACGGCGCCACGGCTTAACGTCCCATCCTACGGACGGCGGCCTTTCCAAGCCCATCGGTGTCCCCTACTGACCGTGGGCAGGGCGGGGAATTTTGCGGAGATAAATCTCAACGCTGACCCAGCTGGAACTCGAACCTGGGAACTACAGATTACGAGCGTGGCGCGCTACCGACTGAGCCACCCCCGCCCCAGTCTTTGAAGATTCAATTACCTGCGAAATATTGGGCATAACAAGTGTCTGATACACTAGAGAGCAATATTCTTGTCATTGCCCAAACTAAAAAATGCTCTTTTCCATTTGATATCATTTTTTCCTGATAGTTGTGATACATGTTACACAAAAGGAACAAAAGGAAGTTGCTGTGTTCAACGCAAAGGATGGAAGACATTAAGAGTTTTATCTCAGCTGATCTTGGTTTCTCAAACAACATGCAAACACACGAAGAAAACTCCTTTGGACTAGTAGCCTGGTTCGTTCATCATTGTATCAAGTAGCGTTCGATTTATTTACCTCTGAGCAACACAGTATGAGTAGCAATAGGGGATCCAAGACTACTTTTAGTGTAGTAAAAAAGTATGAAACTCTGCCAATTTATTATTTCACACTTTTTATGTAATATAAATTTAATCTCATTAGTATTGACGTTTAAATATAAAGATCATTCAAATAAAAAGTGAAGAAGTGAGATTTCGGTTGTTTTACCTCTGAGCGACACTTTTTTTGCACACAATGGGTTAAATGGCGAAGTCACAAGAACCCCGAGAGCTCAGAGAATGTTGGAGGAAATGGACCCACTATATAGTTGTGAGGATCACACCATCGAGGCCACGTTCTTTAACGTGCTAAGCGTATGACTCTCCTTTACACAGGCCCACGTCTTATTATCCCATTTAAAGGATGGCGCCTTTCCAAGCCCATCAGTGTTCCCTACCGAGCGAGATGAGACCCCCCCCCCCCCATCAGTGTTCCCTACTGAGCGAGGGATGGGTTGGCAGTTTTTCTGAGATAAATCTCAACACTTGTCTAGATGGGATTCAAACATGTGACTTACAGATGACGAGTCTGCCGTGGTACCAACTGAGCAACCCCCCCCCCCGCTTCCCCTCCCTAAGTGTATATGTAAAGCCTTAATTGGGATGGCTCGCTCCGAACTAGCTCCTGTTCCAGCTAGCATAGTTTTGTTGTTACTCTGACTCTGGCCAGGCTCGTAATCTGTAGTTCCCAGGTTCGAGTCCCAGCTGGGTCAGCGTTGAGATTTATCTCCGCAAAATTCCCCGCCCTGCCCACGGTCAGTAGGGTACACCGATGGGCTTGGAAAGGCCGCCGTCCGTCGGACGGGACGTTAAGCCGTGGCCCCGTGTGCGGGAGAACCATACCCTGTGCAGGTTAAAGAACACGCTGGATGGCCTTGACGGGAGGCTACCATCTGTCTCCCAACAGCTGTTCCAGTGGGTCCCCTCCCCCAACTTTCTCTGAGCCTTTGGGGTCCATGTGACCTGGCCATTTAGCCCATGGTGTGCAAAAAAGTGTCGCTCAGAGGTAAAACAACCCAACCCGACTCTGAGATAATGGTATGAGAACCGGGCTGGACTGGAACTTTTTTTCAGGCTCTAGCGAGGGGCTGCGATAAAATATTCTAATTGTTTTTCCAAGATTTCAATATTTATTTTTTGAGAGTTCATACGTGAAGCTTAAATTATGTTTTTCCCCAATTTTATGGAGTTTCTGTAAAATAAGAATTATTATTATTAAAAACTCTTGCCCCAATGAGGTCCCAGGGGCCCCCAAACACTAAGGGCACGGGAAGCTAGAGCGTTCACAGCGTCTCTATGAGAACCTTACTCATTTCTTAGCTTGTTGCTGTGGTGAAGCCAACAGGGAAGCAACTGTGAATATAATATTAATCAGATGATTCATCAGCAGTTTTTATAGATCATTGGTTGATTACGTTATCAATTATTTGTCAACAATCAATGATCTCATTGATCAAATATCGTTGACCTAAAGACAAGGGATTGATAGCTCAATTGATCAGCGATCTATGAAACGCATCTATACGCCAACTGTCTCACTTTTCTCAAATCATTTAATCAACCAACTCCCAACTGGAATGGAAGCAATTGTCTCAATTGCTTCCATTCCAGCTGGGAGTTCCATCTCAATTGCTTCCATTCCAGCTGGGAGTTCCATCTCAATTGCTTCCATTCCAGCTGGGATTTCCATCTCAATTGCTTCCATGCAGTCTTGTCATAGTATGTCATATCCTTTTAAGAGGTCTTTTACAAGCTAAGAATAGATTCGAGGATTCTGCTCTGACCTCTGTAAAGGAAATGAGTAAGAAGAGCATAACATTTGCTAAATTTATAGATGCAAATATGAAAAGTTTTCATTTAATTTCTTGCTTGTAAGTTTTACATTTTTTACAAAAACAGACCTCATTTGTCTCGATTGTGGAGCGTTAATGGAAGCAGTTGACAAATTTATTTTTCTAAATTGATCAGCAGTTCCTAACCTGTGGTTCGTGGACCCCTAGGGTTCCACGGAATCAAGGATAATTCATCAAGGGGATCGCCGAGCTGTGTTTTAATATTTAGGAAAGCTTTAATGGAAGCAACACATTTGCCGCGATTATGAAACCTATGAAGTCTAACTCTTCCTGCAGGCCACTTACCACTATTAAAATCTTATTGCTTTTGCTGGAATTATGTTAGTTCAGTACAACAATACTATCTCCTGCTGATCATAAGATGTAATTGGCTGTTAATGACATTTAAATTTCTGGAGCATTGAATTTTTCCACTCAGATGTATAGAGGAAATTTACAAAATTGCCAATAATGAAATACAAATAAAGAGCTACAGATAGAATCCATTCTTGAGATTTTTAGGGAGTTCTCTTTATAAGGATCTAGATTTTAGTTAAAATACATCAGAATATGATGGAAAGAGGCTCTGCAGAAAGAGTTAAACTTCATAGGGGCCTGCCGAAAGAAGACTTTGTAGGTGGCCTGCAGAAAGACTTAGATTTCGTAGGTGGCCTGCAGAAAGAGTTAGACTTCGTAGGTAGCCTGCAGAAAGAGTTTGACTTCATAGGTGGCCTGCAGGAAGAGTTAGACTTCATAGTGGGCCTGCAGAAAGAATGAGACTTCGTAAGGGTCATGCAAGAAGAATGAGACTTTGTAGGAAATCCGTGATAATAAGTCATTGGTTGACTGAATTTACAATTACTTGTTAATCATTCAATGTTCTCATAGATCAACCAATGATATCGTAGCTCATTGGTTGAATTTTAGTGTTGATAGTTCAATAAACCAATGATCTTTGAGAGTCATTGATATCTTAACTGCGCAGTCTCATTATCCCAAATGTTTGCAATCACGTTTCTTTAGTGATTTTTCTATAATTCAAGAATACTTTTTCACCTGATATTATTCAAACGAAACTGTATTCATTCTTTTATTGGTTTGAAATTAATTCCAACTCCCGATGGAAAATCCTTTTCTTACGTTGAAAACCTGAACAATGAATAATAAAATCATGCTAAGCCTTACTAGGTATTCTTTCATAATGAACACTTCCTAATGAAGAAAAATAATGGAAGTGAAATAATTCCTGGAATTTATTTTGATAACCTTCTTTCTCAAAAATAAAAAATGCTTTCATTACAACGCTTCGCTGCTTTTTTAATTTATTTTTTGCAGGAAAGATATCTGAGCAGAGTTAACTGCAAAAAAAAAGGCAAGGCAAGGAAATTAAAGAAGCAATCTAGGATAGCAGCGTAAAGTAAAAAAAAATTTTCAAGTGAATTAATATCGTAAGAAAAGTTAAAAAAGTAATCATATTTCGTCCTTCGGAATTGATGAAGAAGACTGAAACCTTACAGACGTGGAATTAAATCATTTCTTTTACGTAATAATACTGTTAAAGAAGTACGTCAATGATGGGAAAGATAAAATTATGGAATTCAGTAAATGACAACAAAATTAGAAATGTTACAAAATATTTTTATATAAAAAAAGAACAATCTATATATTACAAATACATAATACTTTTCATATTTCGTACAGAGGTTTGTGAAGAATTACACAAGGAAACCTTTTTTAATGCAGATATTATGAGAAGAAATATTGTTGTTTTTCATCCTCTTGGGGAAGATTTGTATTATCAAATGTATGATCTTAGAAGGAGAATTTCACGTGTTATTCTATTGAACATCGTATTCGTAAATCGTTCAATAGAATACCACCCACGTGTTATTCTGTTGAACATCATATTCGTAATTCCGTAACCTTTGAAAGTAAGCTTTTATAGGGAAAAAAAGAAATAGATATTTGAGTTTGAAATCTCAGCTTGGTCTCTGTAACTGTGAGGCTCGAAACTCAAATCGTATGGAGGGGTCTAATCAGTAGCTTTTCAATATAAGGCGGGCCGCATTTTATTTTATGCATTTATATAAGTGCCAAATCAGTAGCTTTTCAATATAAGGCGGGCCGCATTTTATTTTATGCATTTATATAAGTGCCAAATCAGTAGCTTTTCAATATAAGGCGGGCCGCATTTTATTTTATGCATTTATATAAGTGCCAAATCAGTGGCTTTTCAATATAAGGCGGGCCGCATTTTATTTTATGCATTTATATAAGTGCCAAATCAGTAGCTTTTCAATATAAGGCGGGCCGCATTTTATTTTATGCATTTATATAAGTGCCAAATCAGTTCCCTGCCATTCTCACAGACCTTCTACTATGGCAAATAAACTGACAGGCTCCTGTCAGACCTCTGTGGCAAGCAGCTGCTTGAGGGGGTATAAGTGCTAAATCAGTTATTTTTCAATATAAGGCGGGCCGCATTTTATTTTATTCGTTTATATAAGTGCCAAATCAGTTACTTTTCAATATATGGTGGGTCGCATTTTATTTTTTGCATTCATAGAAGTGTCAAATCAGTTACTTTTCAATATATGGTGGGGCACATTTTATTCAATCGTATACGTGCTAAATCGGTTATTTTTCAATATAAGGCGTGCCGCATTTTATTTTATGCATTTATATAAGTGCCAAATCAGTTAATTTTCAATATATGGTGGGTCGCATTTTATTTTATGCATTCATAGAAGTGTCAAATCAGTGGCTTTTCAATATAAGGCGGGCCGCATTTTATTTTATGCATTTATATAAGTGCCAAATCAGTTAATTTTCAATATATGGTGGGTCGCTTTTATTTTATGCATTCATAGAAGTGTCAAATCAGTTACTTTTCAATATAAGGCGGGCCGCATTTTATTTTATGCATTCATAGAAGTGCCAAATCAGTTACTTTTCAATATATGGTGGGTCACATTTTATTCAATCATATAAGTGCTAAATCAGTTATTTTTCAATATAAGGCGGGCCGCATTTTATTTTATGCAGTCATATAAATGCCAAATCAGTTACTTTTCAATATATGGTGGGTCACAATTTATTCAATCGTATAAGTGCTAAATCAGTTATTTTTCAATATAAGGCGGGCCGCATTTTATTTTATGCAGTCATATAAGTGCCAAATCAGTTACTTTTCAATATATGGTGGGTCACATTTTATTCAATCGTGTAAGTGCTAAATCAGTTATTTTTAAATATAAGGCGGGCCGCATTTTATTTTATGCAGTCATATAAGTGCCAAATCAGTTACTTTTCAATATATGGTGGGTCACATTTTATTCAATCGTATAAGTGCTAAATCAGTTATTTTTCATATAAGGCGGGTCGCATTTTATTTTATGCATTCATATAAGTGCCAAATCAGTAGCTTTTCAATATAAGGCGGGCCGGATTTTATTTTATGCATTTATATAAGTGCCAAATCAGTTATTTTACAATATATATGGTGGGTCACATTTTATTTTATGCAATCGTATAAGTGCTAAAGCAGTTACTTTTCAATATCTGTTGGGTAGCATTTTATTTTATGCAATCTTATTTGCAAAATTAGTTGCTTTTCAATATATAGCGGCCGCAATTTATTTTACGCAATTGTATAAGTACCAAATCAGTTACTTTTCAATTTATAGTGGGTCACATTTTTATGCGATTAGTGATTTTTTTAGAAATTAGTGATCTGGCGACCTTCGTGTCACGTGACACGAAGGTTGCCAGATCACTAATTTCTAAAATAATCGTTGCCAGATATTTTTTCTGAATTTTGTAATCGACCATAGTGTTCGGATACTTTTTTGAGCGACTGTACCATATCAGTTACTTTTCAATGTATGGTGGGTAGCATACAATCGTATAAGTGCCAAATCAGTTACTTTTCAATATATGTTTGGCAGCATTTTATTTTATGAATAATAAGCAAAGCACAATGACTTTTGTAGTTTTATTATTTAAATGTTACACACTTTTCATATCGAAACATAAAATTTCATTTGTAACGAAAATCTCAAGTCTCGAATATGAAAATCTTAATGAGAATACGGTCTGAAAGTGACCATATTCTCCTTGAGATTTTCACAGTGGAGTCAAGCTAATAAATTGCAGTTCGCCAACAGGATTATGATTAAAAAACAAAACATGAATTATAATTGCTTGCGAGTAGTTAAAAATGACTCCTGCTGCGAGTGTGAGATCCCCGCTCTAAACATGGATTTACAAAAGTATTTTTTCTGTATTTAAAGAGTAACGAAAAGTAGAAAACACCTTATTTTCTTCCGCGATGAATTTTTTTCGAAATTCCATTTAAAAAATTACACATTTTTTTATTGCATTTTTTAAAACCATTGGTCTATCCAATAAATAACCTTTGCTTGATAAAAGAAATGGGATAATTTTTCTCGTGCAATTATTATTTTTTTGGCAGCGCTACTGACCTAAGGACCTGGGTTCCAGCCCCGAATTAGGCATGGATGTGTGTGTCGTTTTTCTGCTGAGGTCCTGCCATCCTCTCAGACCTTCTACTGTGGCATATAAACTGACAGGCTCCTGTCAGACCTCTGTGGCAAGCAGCTGCTTGAGGGGGTATTTTTTTTTATAATTGAGAATACAAATGGTTTCCGATATTTTTACGAAAACATATCATTAGAAAACAGGCCCTGATCTAGAAAAACATAAAGTGAGGGGAGAAGAAAGCAAAAAATTTAATCGAGTCAGAAAAAAATAAAACGAGGGGAGGGGGGAGGAAAAAGCAAAAGACTGAATTTTTAATTTTTTTATTTATTTTTGCAGTATTACATTACCCTCTTCACTTTAGTGGTGTTTGAAAGATAATTGAAAAATGTATAAAATATAAGGTTATGTATTTTTTTGCCTCTGTTACCATTTCTAACATTCTCAAATGGCGGATACATGGTCTCCTTCCCCCCTAGACGCGACGCTGTTGGAAAATATTCAAACTTACAAGTTGAACTTCTTCTAATATAAATTAATATGCATTGAAAATATGTCATACACAACTAGGTAAAAATGTTCAAAACTAAACGGGAAAAAAGATAAATAATATTTGCTAAGCTCCGCTTATTTCAAAATTTTCAACCGCATAAATAAATTCAATAAACCTGTAAAACTGTGAGATGGGTTTAGAAACGCCACGGTATGGTTTTGCCATAAACAACGTGTCTAAATTTGCCATTTCATAGCTTTTTGAAGAATGATCTTTTAAACAACAACGAAAAGGTTATCAGTACTTTCATAATTAAATAAAGCATAGTGGGTTTATAATCGTGCAGAGATAAAGTAGAAGCTCTATGAGGTTTGTTCTGGTATCTAATACGATCACTACCCCACCTAGGCGGTAACTGCTCAAGATGATCTCGTTCCCTGCAGTTTTGAACGAATCGTTGCACAAGATAATATTGGGCGAAACTCAGAAGTTATTAAAGTTATCCCTCCTGATTATAAATATGCATTTTGTATAGCGGCGAGCGAACGCGAATGGAATCAATTAAGACAATGCGACTGCGCAGTTGAAGAAACGATAGTCCTCATTGATCAGGAGCGGGGATGGCTCAGTCGGTAGCGCGCCAGGCTCGTAATCTGTAGTTCCCAGGTTCGAATCCCAGCTGGGTCAGCGTTGAGATTTATCTCCGCAAAATTTTCCAGCCCTGCCCACGGTCAGTAGGGGATACCGATGGGCTTGGAAAGGCCGCCGTCCGTCAGATGGGACGTTAAACCGTGGCCTCGTGTGGGGGAGAACCATACCCTGTGCACGTTAAAGAACACGCTGGATGGCCTTGACGGGAGGCTACCATTTGTCTCTCAACAGCTGTTCCAGTGGGTCCCCTCCCAACCTTCTCTGAGTCTTCGGGGTCCTTGTGGCCTGGCCATTTAGCCCATGGTGTGCAAAAAAGTGCCGCTCAGAGGTAATCCAATCCAATCCTCATAGATCATTGTTTGAGCTATTAATTACTTGCAATTAATATCACGTTTGTTGATTGGTAAGTTAATCAACCAATGATCTATGAAAATTACAGATGGCCTCAACTACGCAGTCGCATTGTCTCAAATAATTCCATCCACACTTCGTCACTGAAATATAATGAGAAGTAAACGATTACATTTAACACTTGTTAATCGTGAAAAATCTGCTATATCCAAATATTTATTAAACGGGTTTTATAAGTTTATATAGTGATGTTTCGTTAAAAAAAAATTTGAATGAACAATCAAACCCTTTAAACCCTCATACTAATTATCATTCAAAAATTAGTATTTAAAGAGATCAGACTTAGATGGCTAACAAGTCTCCAGTTACATTTTCTTCGCCAATAAAAGGCTTACTTTAAAAATTACGGAACTTAGAATATAACTTTTCTTTAGAATAATACGTGCATAACGCTTCCGAATAAGTGTATTAATAAGAACAACAGATAACACAATTTAGCTGGCGTTCCTTTTTTTTGCTCCGATCAAGATTTAAAAAAGAAAATAAATATATTTTATAAATGAAATAGATATAAAATTTATCTCTCTTTATTCGTAGCCACAGATCGCACAACTCAAGATTCTGGTTCATAATAAATATATATTTTCTTTAAACGCAGTAGCGTAGCGTGATTGGCAGCACGAGCTACTGAGACTGGGCATTAGCGCTCCGACAGTTTTCGTAGATCATAGTGATTAATATATCGTGATTAATATAATATGATTAATATACGTGATTAATATATCACTGACCTCGACATTGACTCGATGACCAATGAGAAGTGACAACTACGCAGTCTCCTTTTGGATGTGGGCTGTAAAGAAAATTCTGTACTTCCATTTGTTTCCTAACAATTGTCCAGTAGATTTCTTTCCCCCTGATAGGTGCATGGTTGTTTCAGTCGGTAGCGCGCCAGGCTCGTAATCTGCAGTTCCCAGGTTCGAGTCCCAGCTTGGTCAGCGTTGAGATTTATCTCCGCAAAATTCCCCGCCCTGTCCACGGTCAGTTGGGGACACCGATGGGCTTGGAAAGGCCGCCGTCCGTCGGATGGGACGTTAAGCCGTGGCCCCGTGTACGGGAAAGCCATACCCTGTGCGCGTTAAAGAACACGCTGGATGGCCTTGACGGGAGGCTACCATCTGTCTCCCAACAGCTGTTCCGGTGGGTCCCCTCGTCCAACCTTCTCTGAGCCTTCGGGGTCCATGTGACCTGGCCATTTAGCCCATGGTGTGCAAAAAAGTGCCGCTCAGATGTAAAACAACCCAACCCTTGGTGAGAAAGGGAACAGAGTAGGGCTTGTAAAGGATGCCGTCCATCAGATGAAACTTAACACCATAGCCCCATATGGAAGAGAGCTAAACTCTGTACGTATCAAAGAATACACTGGATGCCCTTTATGAGAGGCTTTCCTTTGTCTTTGAACAGCTATCTAGTAGGGTCCCCTCCCCAACGGGGTGGGAGTTGGCTATGTCGGTACCTCGCTAGGCCTGTAATATGCAGTTCCAAGTTCGTGTACCAATTGTGGAAATATTGAGTTTTATCTTCCACCCTTCTCTCAGTCAGAAAGGGTACACTGATGGGCTGGGAAAGGTCGCCCTCCGTCGGATAGTACGTTAAAGCCATGGTTCCATGTGCAGTAGAGCTATACTTTGTGCACGTTAAAGAACACACTTAATGGCCTTAATGGAAGGCTTCCAACTGGCTCCTAACAGCGCTCTAGTGGATAACCATCCCCTAGCTTTCTCTGAACCTTTGGGGTCCTTGTGATCTTGCCATTTTGCTCATTGCGTGCGTAAAAGTGTCTCTTAAAAGTAAAACAATCCAACACCCTTGAAAGCTGTGAGCCTTTTAGGTCTTGAATTTATCTCATAGCTCCAGGACCAGCTTAAAGTATCAGGGGGCCCTAGACACAACGTGATTACGGGGCCCCAGGAAGCCCGATGTTCTGTAACATTATTATGATTTCCAAATGTAGTTGTTACTCTTCGTTCTGTGGTATTACACAGTTCTTTTCCCATCTCTTAAAGAAATTTACCCCTCACTCTGGAGCAGGCGAAATTTAAGTCAAAATAATCTATAGAGTTTTCGAGACCCTAGAAATAAGGGGCCCAGACCCGGGCCCAATCAGTAATCAGGGCCTGCTATAGCACTCAGAAAAACACTACCCAGAAGCAACACAACGCAAACCAATAGTATTTAATGTGTCATCCACACTACGTCTGGGGCGGGGTGGCTCAGTCGGTAGCGTGCCAGGCTCGTAATCTGCAGTTCCTAGGTTCGAGTCCCAGCTGGGTCAGCATTGATATTTATCTCCGCAAAATTCCCCGCCCTGCCCACGGTCAGTAGGTGACACCGATGGGCTCGGAAAGGCCGCCGTCAGTCAGATGAGACGTTAAGCCGTGGCACTGTGTGCGGGAGAGACATACCATGTGCACGTTAAAGAACACGCTGGATGGCCATAATGGGAGACTACCATCTGTCTCCCAACAGCTATTACAGTGGGTCTCTCCCCCAACCTTATCTGAGCATTTGGGGTCCTTGAGACCTGGCCGTTTAGCCTATGGTGTGCAAAAAAAGTGCCGCTCAGAGGTAAAAACAACAACCAACCAACCACACTACGCCACTCAAGAAAAGGATTCTGATGATAGATTCAGATAACTCATGTGTTTTGTTTTCGTCTGATACATATTATTTTTTTTTTCGTTTTCTGATATGTTTTTCATTGCCTGTACATTAATTGATTATCCACCCTCATTTCTCAAGCTCACGATTTTGGCTGACGTAGTGTCCTATGCGAAAAGAGTTCATTTGAAGTTGGTCCCATTGGAGATAGCACGATGAAGCCTCCTGGTCTTCCAAAGATGAAATTCAACGATGAGGATTAGATGCAGGGTTGGATGTTGATCCCTGTCACAGCCATTGTGAGCAATTCCACCTGAAAGTCTCTGTCGACGATAAAACTCGATAAGCATCCTACAAGTCCATTGTGATACGACCCCACATTTTGATGTTCTATGTCTGACATGCCTCCTGTAAGAAAAGAAGTGTAACCAGGCAATAAAATAATTAGTATCATATTTTTTCTTACTTTAGAAAGGAATAGACGATTAAACATATAGCCTCTGCCGATATGTTTATTCTTCTATTGTTACTAATGATTAACAGTGGAAATTAGAAATAATATCTGATTGGCAATTCAGTTGAATTGTTTTAGCTCTGAGCTGCATTTTTTTTTTACACACAGCGGACTAAATGGCCAAGTCACAAGGACCCCAAGGGCTCAGGGAAGGGTGGAGGAAGAGGGTTGGGTTGTTTTACCTCTGAGCGGCACTTTTTTGCACACCATGGGCTAAATGGCCAGGTCACAGGGACCCCAAAGGTTCGGGGAGGGGATCCACTGGAACAGCTGTTGGGAGACAGATAGTAGCCTCCCGTCAAGGCCATCCAGCGTGTTCTTTAACGTGCACAGGGTATGGCTCTCCCGCACACGGGGCCACGGCTTAACGTCCCATCCGACGGACGGCGGCCTTTCCAAGCCCATCGGTGTCCCCTACTGACCGTGGGCAGGGCGGGGAATTTTGCGGAGATAAATCTCAACGCTGACCCAGCTGGGACTCGAACCTGGTAACTGCAGATTACGAGCCTGGCGCGCTACCGACTGAGCCATCCCCCCCCCCCCCCGAGGAAGAGGACCCACTGGTCAGTTTTAAGGAGACATATCGAAGCCTCCCGTTAAAACCGTCCAGGAAGTTCTTTAACGTGCACGGAGTATGGCTCTCCCGTGCACAGAGCCACGGCTTGACCTCCCATCCGACGGACCTGCCCACCGTTGTACCCTACTGACCATGGGCAGGGAGGGAGTTTTGCGGAGGAAAATCTCAAAGACTGTCCCAGGTGGGACTCGAACCTGCGAACTACAGATGATGAGCCTGGCACACTACCGACTGAAATAATCCCCGCCCCGTTCGGATTCGGAAAATGTAAATAATTATATTTTATTAGTGCCTAGTCAACATAAAAAAAAAACATTTCGTTAATCACTAAAAACCAAAAAAAGTCACGTTCTCCCACTTCCCTAGGGTAACCTTTTCCCATTGTAAACCTCTTGACCATTATTATATTCTACTAGAAAAAAAGGGGCGGGGGTGGCTCAGTCGGTAGCGCGCCAGGCTCGTAATCTGTAGTTCCCAGGTTCGAGTCCCAGCTGGGTCAGCGTTGAGATTTATCTCCGCAAAATTCCCCGCCCTGCCCACGGTCAGTAGGGGACACCGATGGGCTTGGAAAGGCCGCCGTCCGTCGGATGGGACGTTAAACCGTGGCCCCGTGTGCGGGAGAGCCATAACCTGTGCACGTTAAAGAACACGCTGGATGGCCTTGACGGGAGGCTACCATCTGTCTCCCAACAGCTGTTCCAGTGGGTCCCCTCCCCCAACTTTCTCTGAGCCTTCGGGGTCCATGTGACCTGTCCATTTAGCCCATGGTGTGCAAAAAAGTGCCGCTCAGAGGTAAAACAACAACAACTAGAAAAAAATTCAAATTTGTAATGCAATTCAAAATTGTTTGCAACATTGATTTAAAATTTTGACATTTTGCCCAATTTCCACCATTAGAGAGCCTATTAAAACCATTGGGAGATTTGGGAAATGACAATTGCAATATTTCATCTATATTTACCTAACACAAAATATAACTAATTTTTGATTTATTTCTAAAAGCAAATAAGTTGAATATCTACAGACGGATAGTCAGACGACAAAGTGAAAGCACTAGTGCCCCCCCCCCCCACACTTTTTTTTTATCTCGTTTTCAAAACGACAAGATAATCGTTTCCCTTTGTCGTCTGTCTGTCCATCTGTCCGTTCGTCTCTGACATCAAATTTTTTTTCTTTATAAAGATAAAAATTATTTTTGTGTTGGGTACGTATAGATGAAATATTACATTTTCGTACTTAAGGAACCTTCCTGTAGCTACAAATGCGCCCTCTAACGGTGGCAAAAGTTGAAAATTCCAAAATTACAAACGAATATTGCAAGCGATGTACACTGTCGGAAATTGAAAAAAGAACGCCCAGACGGAATTCCTTTAGGAACGTCATATAATATGTTAATTGCTAAGGGTAGCCAGAAACCGTGATCCAAGATTGAAAGTCATTGGATTGAACGTCACTAAGGATGACAACATGCACATGTGCACGGTGCGTATTTAAGACATGGGTTGGGTTGTTTTACCTCTGAGCGGTACTTTTTTGCACACCATGGGTTAAATGGACAGGTCACATGGACCCCGAAGGCTCAGAGAAGGTTGGGGGAGGGGACCCACTGGAACAGCTGTTGGGAGACAGATGGTAGCCTCCCGTCAAGGCCATCCAGCGTGTTCTTTAACGTGCACAGGGTATGGCTCTCCCGCACACGGGACCACGGCTTAACGTCCCATCCGACGGACGGCGGCCTTTCCAAGCCCAGCGGTGTCCCCTACTGACCGTGGGCAGGGCGGGGAATTTTGCGGAGATAAATCTCAACGCTGACCCACTGGGACTCGAACCTGGGAACTACAGATTACGAGTCTGGCGCGCATTTAAGACATGAAGAAGGAAGTTTTTTTATTTTGTGTCGTGTTGTTCAGCCGTCTTTGAAGAATCTACCATGCCTGGTCGACGCAGGCACACAACATTTGTTCAGTTAGCAGAGTTTGAGCGAGATCGTATAGTGGGTCTTCTGTAAGCTGGTCTTTTCGTCAAATTGCATACCATGTTGGGTTGGGTTGTTTTACCTCTGAGCGGCACTTTTTTGCACATCATGGGCTAAATGGCCAGGTCACATGGACCCCGAAGGCTCAGAGAAGGTTGGGGGAGGGGACCCACTGGAACAGCTGTTGGGAGACAGATGGTAGCCCCCCGTCAAGGCCATCCAGCGTGTTCTTTAACGTGCACGAGGTACGAGCTCTCCCGCACACGGCGTCACGGCTTAACGTCCCATCCGACGGACGGCGGCCTTTCCAAGCCCATCGGTGTCCCCTACTGACCGTGGGCAGGGCGGGGAATTTTGCGGAGATAAATCTCAACGCTGACCCAGCTGGGACGAACCTGGAACTACAGATTACGAGCCTGGCGCGCTACCGACTGAGCACCCCCGCCCCCTATCACTCTCGTGCATGTCTGGTGTTTGTACAGGGTACACTGAATAGCAATACTTAATCAGCAACGTTGTACAGCCGGTCGTCCTGCCATATTTGAGTGCAATCCCAAATGCAATATTCCAGCAGGATAACGCCCGCGCACACTCTGCCCGGGCTATCAACATGCTCTTTAGGCAGTGCACCAACTCCCTTGGCCAGCATGCTCTTCGGACTTGTTTTCAATCGAGTATGTCTGGGAATGGATCGGACAAAGACTCTTCTGCAGGCCGTGGCAGGCAACGACCATCGCTGAATTAGGCGTCCAATTTCAAAGCGCATGGAATGGTATCCCCCAGCGTGATATCCAGCATTTGTACGACCGATTGCATGCCAGATTGGAAGCTTGTATTGCGGCTCGAGGAGGTTCAACTCCTTATTAAAATGTGTCTTCTGCAAAATGTAATACTCATTAAAGGGTAAAATAAACATTGAATCACTTCACACGTGTGCTCACTGTCCTTTTTCAACAAGTTATTTCTAATAAATAAATCTCATAGATTATGTTTCAGTTGTTAATTGTGTTCTTTTTTAAATTTCCGCCAGTATTTTTTATGCCAGAGGTTGAAATTTTGGTGGAATGTGAAATTTGGTTTGAATGTGAAGGTCACAAAATTTCCATAGGCAATAATTGGTTGACCCTTTAGACCCTGAGGGGTGTGAAAATGCCTTTTTTTTTGCTTAAAAAGAAAATTGTTTGTTTATAGACATAAATTAAAAAATATTTTTCTGTTGAATAGATATCGATAAAATATTACGATGGGCACTTTACGAATCTCTCAAAAGCTATAAATGCGCCCTCTAACGATGGAAAAGTTGAAAATTCCAAAATTCAAAATGAATATTGCAAACGATAGATTTAAACGAGAAATCTGAAATATTCGTTTTGCATTGTGAACGTCATGAAGTTTTCATTGGCAACAATGCGTTGTCCTTTTATCCTTGGGGGGGGGGGGGTACTCAACGCTTGCATTTTAGGAGATATTTGTTTCGTTTCAGAGATAAATTTAAAAAAAATCTTTTTGTGTTGGATAGGTATTGATGAAATATTACTATTTGCACTTTCCAAATTCCCCAAAAGCTATAATTGCGCCCTCTACCGGTGGAATATCGAGAATTTTCATTGGCAACAGTGAGTTGACCCTTTAGACCCCCCAGGAGGAATGCAACTCTTTTGGTTTAAGAGATAATTGTGTGCTTTTAGAGATAAGAACTCTTTCTGTGTGGGGTAAGTATTGATGAACTATTACGATTTGCACTTTCCGAATTTGCTCTCTAATATTTGAAAAAAATCGTAAATTCCAAAATTTTTGAAGAATACTGCAAATAATGTATTTATGCCAAAAATGTTAATTTTTAATGGTAGGAAGTGATCATGAAGTTTCCATAGCAGCAATGAGTTGACCCTTTACCTCCAGAGTGGGTGGAGAACGCAACTGTGTTTTTTTAATACAATTGAAAAACTCTTTTTATTTGGATTAGTAGTAGCATAGCAAAATATTATAATTCCCATTTTTCAAACACTTTGGTAATTTTAACATATATCGTTAGAGATCACTAAATATGGAAACGGTAAAACACTAACAGCAGATCTGTCCTCTTTTTTCAGAGGGGTGTGAGAAAAACAACTTCTTAAATTTAAGAAATAATAAAAAAAAATAATAAATACCCCCTCAAGCAGCTGCTTGCCACAGTGGTCTGACAGTTTATATGTCACAGTAAAAGGTCTGAGAGCATGGCAGGACATCAGAAGAAAAACAACACGAACATCCATGCCTTACCCGGGATTCGAACCCAGGTCCCTAGCCAAGCGCGCTAACCAACTCGGCCACGGGATGGCATTTAAGAAATAAGAGACAAGTAATTTCAATTTTGTATAATTACTAATAAAATACTACTATTTTCATTCTCCTCCCCCGTCATCCATTAGTATGAATTAAAATTTTCCCCGCCCTGCCCACGGTCAGTAGGGGACACCGATGGGCTTGGAAAGGCCGCCGTCCGTCGGAAGGGACGTTAAGCCGTGACCCTGTGTGCGGGAGAGTCATACCCTGTGCACGTTAAAGAACACGCTGGATGGCATTGACGGGAGGCTACCATATGTCTCCCAACAGCTGTTCCAGTGGGTCCCCTCCCCCAATCTTCTCTGAGCCTTTGGGGTCCATGTGACCTGGCCATTTAGCCCATGGTGTGCAAAAAAGTGCCGCTCAGAGGTAAAACAACAACAACAACAAAAAAGTACGAATTAAAAAGTTTACGGAGTGGAAAAGGTAGTAAACGAAAAACTTAATTCTTTTTGAACACGAGATTTCCGTATATGCCCGAGGCGTATGCGTTCTTCTACGTAGTTTGAAAACGAATTAACACTTAAATGAATATGCATTTATAGCTACCTGAGAGATATTTTGATTTCAATTTTAATTCCTCTGTATGAATTTAGAGACGTAATATGTCTGGTCAGATGACTATAGATAATTGTAATTTCACACTTTCTTATATTTCTGCTTTAGTTATATATCAAATTAGTAATACATATAAACTTAAATACATACTACTGAGGATTTTTTTGACCTCAATACAGTTTATTTGTCATGTTTTTATACGTTTTAACTGGTCAAAATCGAAATGAATTTCTAGAGTCCGCTTTATAGCATTTTATATTTTAATTTTGAAGATTTAGAATAAAAACACTTTTTTTAAAAATGGACGAAGGACTACCCTACGCAAAGGAAGGAGATAACATAGAAGCTCTATCAGGTTTGTTCTGATTTTTCATACAACATACAAACACATATACCAACTTCACAGTGGCTCAGTCGGTAGCGCGCCAGGCTCGTAATCTGTAGTTCCCAGCTTCGAGTCCCAGCTGGGTCAGCGTTGAGATTATCTCCGCAAAATTCCCCGCCCTGCCCACGGTCAGTAGGGGACACCGATGGGCTTGGAAAGGCCGCCGTCCGTCAGATAGGACGTTAAGCTGTGGCTCCGTGTACGGAAGAGCACTACCCTGTGCACGTTAAAGAACACGCTGGATGGCATTGACGGGAGGCTACCATCTGTCTCCCAACAGCTGTTCCAGTGGGTCCCCTCCCCCAACCTTCTCTGAGCCTTCGGGGTCCATGTGACCTGGCCATTTAGCCCATTGAGTGCAAAAAAGTGCCGCTCAGAGATGAAACAACCCAACCAACTTCACAGCCGCATGCTTAGAGTATGACGCCATTCATACAGGACAAACGTTTATACTGATCATCACGACTTACCCAGATAAAGATCGCTCTTGATGTTCAGTTCTTTGAGAGGACCGGGAGAAACGCCAGTCACGAGCAGACTGTTATCGACTCTTATGGATCCTCGCTGCTGGAACCTGAAGCAAAATAATTCAACAGAAATGGTGTTTAATCATCCATGTATTTTGTCATTCTCTAGAAATTAAATAATTAAATAAAATTTTCTTCTTAATAATCATAAACTATATTCTGCTTGAATGCTGGATAAAGCAGTTTATTCACTTAAATATTATTATAAACATTACAGCAAAACTTTACAATTTAACAGTAAGTTTGTAAACAATATAACAGGAAACTAGATGCTTTTGATTCCAGATGCTTACGCAGTATCTTGGGCATTAGGTGGTTCAACTTTGTAGCTAATGATGAGGTTAGGCAAAGGAGTCGGCAACCTCCTTTAAGCAGCATATTGTGCAGAGAGAGACTCCATTGGTTTGGCCATGTTGCCCGTATGAATAATTATAGATTGGCGAATAGGGTTATGAACAGTGTGCCTAAAGGCCTCAGAAAGAAGGGGAGACCTAGGATGAGGTGGGCAGACAATGTCAAACAGGACCTTGTTAGAATTGGTATGCAGTGGCCAGATGCAGTAGATGTAGCTCAGGATAGACTTGCTTGGAGAATAAATTGCACGGTCTGGTGGGACCTCCGTAGCCCATGGCTGCTTGAGGAGGAGGAGGAGGATGAAAAGGGAAAACATAAGAAGCTTAAGCTTTTTCAAAATAATGTTTTCCAACATATATCGTTACATGTGCAAAGATAATATATTTTCAATGCGTCGATGGCAACCTTCCATTCTCAGATTCTTTTGTATAAAGAATCATTAACCTATAAAGAATGGAACGGAAGGTCTCCCTCAAAGAATTTTTTGGTCCAATTATAACTTACTATGCTTAACTATGAAAGTCAATGCAAAATAGGATAAGACGCCTGAAAACGTATCAGTCAAATCGTTAGGAAGCTTCTACGACAAGTGTGTTACGTTGCGAATGTAAGGTGTTAAAAAATTGTTATGCTTCATCGGGTATTTTACAATTAAAAGTGTGAATTAAAAGCAGCATTTTTATTGTCCACGTCCTTGAGCTATACATAATAACAATTTACTTTAGAAAAAGGTCGTATTTCGTGCATAAAACATAGAACTATTTGCTGTGGCGGAGTATTACATCTGCGAGTTATTCTTCTTAGAACTCGTATAAATGTTTCATCTTTTCATTGGTTGTTGCCATCTTTGATCTTTTAGATTTTTTTTTGGCTCCATTCTTTATGTGAAATAAATTAGTGTTTCACAAACTTTTCATCTTTGCGACACACTACTGAAATAATTCATTTACCGCAACACAGCTATAATAAAAAGTCAACTTTTTTTTTTGCTTTATTATATAATAACTGAAATTTCAATTTACATTGGTTTTCATAAATTAAGGAAAAATGAGAAAAATCGCGATAATTCACCAAAATATTGTGCGATCCTCATCAAACTTGTTCATGTAACCAGTAAAGTAATGCCTAGTGAGCATATCGTACGTAAATTAGTCTAGGTTGCGTCAATTTGCGTAATCGGATAGCGGCATAAATAGGAGTGTTTTGGAGTGGATTGTTATTTTGTGATTTTAAATGTGAGTAGAGTTCGGTTGCTTTACCTCTGAGCTGCACTTTTTTGCACACCATGGGCTAAATGGCCAGGTCACATGGACCCCGAAGGCTCAGAGAAGGTTGGGGGAGGGAACCCACTGGAACAGCTGTTGGGAGACAGATGGTAGCCTCCCGTCAAGGCCATCCAGCGTGTTCTTTAACGTGCACAGGGTATGGCTCTCCCGCACACGGGGCCACGGTTTAACGTCCCATCCGACAGACGGCGGCCTTTCCAAGCCCATCGGTGTCCCCTACTGACCATGGGCAGGGCGGGGAATTTTTGCGGAGATAAATCTCAACGCTGACCCAGCTGGGACTCGAACCTGGGAACTACAGATTACGAGCCTGGCGCGCTACCGACTGAGCCACCCCGGCGCCAATGTGAGTAGAGAAAAAAAATGAATGAAAGGAATGACCGCGAGACATCAATTGCCAAATGAACTGCGGTGGAGAGGTATTGGCCGGCTCTAAGCAGGCCAAAGTCAGTCAGACGTGGCACGATGGCCGAATAGACTGTGGAATCAATTTCTTAGTCTCGGAGGTTTAGCCGAGGAAGGGTTAGAGTTCCTCTGAGTTCCATCATCTCAGTAATAGATGTTCCTGCCTATCGCGCCCGAACGATGAGCCTCCTTTCAAAAAATTTCAAATTTTTTCTTTTTTGGAAAAATTGTACATAATAATTTGCCAGGCAATGTATGTTAATCATAATGTGTCATTAGAGAAAAAGGCACAAATAACTGCTATCAATGCAAATGACGTGATCCTCATAGTCCACCACCAAAATTTAAAAATTTTAGCATAAACACATCTTTTGAAATATTTTTTTTTAATTTTAAAAATTTTCAAACTTCAGTGAAACTGACCAAAAAAGAATTTTTCATTTATCTCTGAAAACAAAAAAAGGTTGAATATACCCAGACGGACAGACAGAAGACAAAATGAAATCATTAAATAAAAAAATATCTTGCTAAAAAAAACTGGCTTCGTTGGGAGTGGGATGTGAACCCCCAACTCAAGTTACACCCCAAGTAAAAAGTGTTACACCGCTAAACATACACGGATAATTCGTTCTATCACCTTATTGAGACGTTAAATCTTCCCCATCTTGTGACTCTATGATAGGGAAATGCAAATTGTCAAATATTGCCTTGAAGTGGACTAAATTGGATAATCACTCAGAGTGTTTTCACGAATTATTTCTTGAATTCTATATCAACAGTAATCTGTGTATTTACTATTCATTTATTCTTCCATTGGCAATTCTATAACGTGAGTGATTATCCAATTTATTCCATTCCTGAACGATATTTAAATGTTTGTGGTTCCCGATCACAGTTGGCGTCACGCGCGACAATGCCGGAAAGATTTATTGTCGCAATTAGCTGAGTAATGAAGTAGCCCTTGACAGTTTTGTGGTCAGAATATCCGGCATGTAACTAGTATATATGAGTTCGACTCTTACTCATGGATTTTTCGTTTTCAGCAAATATTTCTTTAATTCTATGTCAACAAGTAATCTGTTTTTTTACTATTGATTGATATACGAATGAATTTTTGGGATTAAAAAACAATTTCGTGCACCTTACAAGCTGCAAAGTAGACTTTAATATAATTTCATTTATGTAGCCTTAAGATAACAACACACTCTTATAATGCTTTTTTTTTATTCTGATATGGTTACTTTTTCCCCCAAAGAATGCTAAAGCCCATCGTCTTACTCTGGTACTGTTGTAAAGTAATGTGACAGGGCCACAGTCCAGGTTGTAGTCCAAACGGACGTATCCGTTATGGAGAACCACTGCAAGGTAATCGGAAAAGGTGGAAACCTCTTTTAATCTGATTCAAAGGATTCCAGAGAATGAAATATCAGTTGAAATAGGCTATCCACTGGTGAGTAGTTTAATAGTGTAAATCAAAACACAATTAATTCAAATTAAGTAGTTACCTTTTAATTTACATAGTGTGAGAGGATGAGATTTGTGACCTCATCTACTCTGGTGCTGTTGTAAAGTAAGGTGACAGGACCTTACTTTACAACTGACCATGACAACTCTGACCATCATCTACTCTGGTGCTGTTGTAAAGTAAGGTGACAGGACCTTACTTTACAACTGACCATGACAACTCTGACCATCATCTACTCTGGTGCTGTTGTAAAGTAAGGTGACAGGACCTTACTTTACAACTGACCATGACAACTCTGACCATCATCTACTCTGGTGCTGTTGTAAAGTAAGGTGACAGGACCTTACTTTACAACTGACCATGACAACTCTGACCATCATCTACTCTGGTGCTGTTGTAAAGTAAGGTGACAGGACCTTACTTTACAACTGACCATGACACCTCTGACCATCATCTACTCTGGTGCTGTTGTAAAGTAAGGTGACAGGACCTTACTTTACAACTGACCATGACAACTCTGACCATCATCTACTCTGGTGCTGTTGTAAAGTAAGGTGACAGGACCAGAGCCCAAGTTATATATATTCCTCCCCCCCACAAAAAAAAAGTTAATCGGAAATGGTGATAACTTCTTTTAATCTCATTCAAAGGATTCCAGATAATGAAACATCAGTTGGAAGCGAAGGACTGGTAGGCTACCCACTAGTGAGTAGTTTAATAGTGTAAATCAAAATTAATTCAAATTAAGTAGTTACCTTTTAATTTCCATAGTATGCCAAAGACCATCATCTACTCTGGTGCTGTTGTAAAGTAAGGTGACAGGACCAGAGCCCAAGTTATAGTCCAAACGGACGTATCCGTTATGGAGACCCACTGCAAGGTAATCGGAAAAGGTGGCAACTTCTCTGGATCCTGCCCAAAGGATCAAGCCAAAGGGCGCCAAGGAACGAAAGGTCAATTGGAGGTCAAGAATTTGGCCTCGAAGTCTGAAATGAAAATACATTTTTTTAAAAAATATTTTTACTGATATTGAATAATGCAAATGGAACCTTAGAAAACTCATTCTATTTTGAACAGAAATGTAGGATATGGCAATTATTAGTTATGTGTGGCCGAGTGGTTAGCGCGCTTGGCTACTGATCTACGGGACCTGGGTTCGAGCCCCGGGTAAGGCATGGCTGTTTGTGTCGTTTTTCTGCTGAGATCCTGCCATCCACTCAGACCTTCTATTGTGGCATATAAACTGACAGGCTCCTGTCAGACCTCTGTGACAAGCAGCTGCTTGAGGGGGTATTTATTTTTTTTATTATATTTGCTCTTAGCGAACAGTGTATTTTTCTCTCTGTGTATCTGCCTGCTCCATGATCGAGCATAATAGCCAAATGCATATTACCAGTGATGAAGAGAAAGCGATGGGAGGCAAGTGCTTCCCACAGATCATTGATTGATTGCTCTATCAATCATTTATCTGGCAACCAGTTATCTCATAGATAAGTGATCATTGTTTGAATGATAGCTCAGTCAACGAATGACTACGAGAACTATTGATTCGTCGATTTCTCTGTCTCGCTGTCTTAATAGCTTCCATGTTGCTTCACCAATGATGCTGAAATAAGAGTACAGGTTTCCACTATTTTTTTGCACTTTTTTTACAACATTAACCTCCATTTTTATTTTGCATTTACATGTAAATAGCTGGTCCATGGCCTAATGGTTAGCGTTCTTGGCTACTGTTCAAAGAGACCTAAGGTCGAGTCCAAGTGCATGGATGTTTGGTTGTCTTTCTGCTGAGATCTCGCCATTTTCACAAACCTTCTACTAATAATAAAAAAAATAAATACCCCCTCAAGCAGCTGCTTGCCACAGAGGTCTGACAGGAGCCTGTCAGTTTATATGCCAGAGTAGGTCTGAGAGGATGGCAGGACCTCGGCAGAAAAACAACATAAACATCCATGCCTTACCCGGGGCTCGAACCCAGGTCCCTTAGGTCAGTAGCTTAGCGTGCTAACCACTCGGCCACGGGCTGTCTGACCTGTGTGGCAAGCAGCTGCTTGAGGGGCTTTTTATTTATTATTTCTTACACATAAAGAGGTAAACATAAAAAGTTCTGAGAGCTTGACCATATACTACTTACAAATTGCACATATAATTAATTACACTGTTTACGCTTTTTCATAGTTGGGTCCTTATTCGTAAATGTCACTTGAAATGAGCAGCGAAATTACGATGACCGAAAAATATCAAAACAGAGTTTTAAGAGGTCCACTCTTAGCTTAGATGAGGATATATAGAGAATTATATGTGGTATAGATGGTGGAAATGTCACCTAGATGTCGTCTACTCAATAGAACTCTACAAAATATCTTTTCATAGCATCTGAAAAAACGCAAAAACATTTACAGTTCCAAATTGAAGTAATCCATTTGCTCTATAAGAATTAAAGATTTTTTTGTTTTGTTTTTGTTTTGTTTTACCTCTGAGCGGCACTTTTTTTTCACACCATGGGCTAAATGGCCAGGTCACATGGACCCCGAAGGCTCAGAGAAGGTTGGGGGAGGATACCCATTGGAAAAGCTGTTGAGAGACAGATGGTAGCCTCCTGTCAAGGCCATCCAGCGTGTTCTTTAACGTGCACAGGGTATGGCTCTCCCACACACGGGGCCACGGTTTAACTTCCCATCCGACAGACGGCGGCCTTTCCAAGCCCATCGGTGTCCCCTACTGACCGTGGGCAGGGCGGGGAGTTTTGCGGAGATAAATCTAAACGCTGACTCAGCTGGGACTCGAACCTGAGAACTACAGATCACGAGCCTGGCGCACTACCGACTGAGCAACCCCCGCCCCGAATTAAAGATTAGTTTGGACTCAATTTTTCGAGCGCAAGTCCACCCAAGCCGAAACCGTTTAGATAACAGTTGAGTCCGATTTGGAGGGAAACATTTCTCTGACGCATCAGAAATTCATGTTCTCTAGTCGTTTATTTTATTCTTATATTATTAATTATAATCATTTTATATTACAACATTAAAATGCAAATGTTCTTTCGAACGAAATAGAAATATTGGCAGAAACCGAACGTTTCTGTTAACACATCACTATTAGTGCATAAAGAATGCGCAAAAAATAATCAAAAGTCCCAAAGCCCTTATTTTCAGTTACTAAAGACAGATTAAAATATTCAAATTATAATAAAAAATTCGAGTTTTTAATTTTTGCTTTCACAATTACACGAATTATTTGAAATTTAAATTATTCTGAACCCAAGTCAGCTTAGACTCAACCAGACAAAGCCCGAGCCCGAATATAAAGAATGTGCTCCTTGAGTATAAAGGAGGTACCCACTGGAAAAGCTGAGCCAATATTTCCGTGAGCATAAAGGATGTGCTCCGCGAGCCTAAAGAATGTGCTCCGTGAGTATAAATGAGGTGTTCCGTGAGCATTAAGGATGTGCTCCGCAAGCATAAAGAATGTGTCCCTTGACCATAAAGAATGTGCTCCGTGAGTATAAAGGAGGTGTTACGTGAGCATGCAGGATGTGCTCCGCGAGCATAAAAAATGTGCTCCGTGTGTATAATGGAGGTGTTCCGTAAGTATAAAGGATGTGCTCCGCGAACATAAGGAATGTGCTCCTTGAGTATAAAGGATGTGTCCTTGAGCATAAAGAATATGCTCCGTGAGTATAAAGGAGATGTCTATGAGCAAAAAAAAGATGTGTTCCTTGAGTATAAAGGAGGTGTTCCATGAGCATAAAGGATGTGCTCCGCGAGCCTAAAGAATGTGCTCCGTGAGTATAAATGAGGTGTTCCGTGAGCATTAAGGATGTGCTCCGCAAGCATAAAGAATGTGTCCCTTGAGCATAAAGAATGTGTTCCGCGAGCATAAAGGAGGTGTTACGTGAGCATGCAGGATGTGCTCCGCGAGCATAAAAAATGTGCTCCGTGTGTATAATGGAGGTGTTCCGTAAGTATAAAGGATGTGCTCCGCGAGAATAAGGAATGTGTCCTTGAGCATAAAGAATATGTTCCGTGAGTATAAAGGAGATGTCTATGAGCAAAAAAAGATGTTTTCCTTGAGTTAAAAAAGTGCTTCATGAGTATAAAGGAGGTGTTCAGTGAACATAAAGAATGTGTTCGGTGAGCATAAAAATTTATTCCGTGAAAATAAAGAATGAACTTCGTGAGTATAATGAAAGCGTTTCACGATCACAATGAAACCTCATCTAAAACATAACGAAGTGTTCTGCAAGGTGTTTTTACTAATATGTATGTAAATCAACAGGAATATATAAATGGATAAATATTAGTTTGTTTAGTCATAATCCGAATGGTAGCTAAAGCGTTAAAGCATGAAGTGAGAGGATGAGATTTGTTTATCGTGCAGGAGTTTTATCAAAGAAATTCCACTTCTTAATAAATAAAAAGTTTAATAAAGAAAGGTTTGATTAACAGCATCCGTGGCTTAATAAACCCACCGACGAAAGATTGAGAAAAACTGATTATATGTACATCATTTACCCTGTTAACTAATCTGTCATTCTTTTAATTATCAGGATCATAAGAAAAGGCTGAAAATAAATCATACTTACCTTCTTATTATTAACTCGTTCACGTACTGCAGATAGCTGCTCCCTATAAACATCGGCTCCTGTATCATCTCAACGAGTTCTATAAAGTGAAATTAAAAAGAATTTACTCCTTGCGGACAGACACAGAGGACAGACTTGATAATCTTGTCAGTGCGATAAAGTTCCATAAAATAAAAAAGGGTTGGGTTGTTTTACCTCTGAGCGGCACTTTTTTGCACACCATGGGCTAAATGGCCAAGTCACATGGACCCGAAGGCTCAGAGAAGGTTGGGGGAGGGGACTCACTGGAACAGTTGTTGGGAGACAGATGGTAGCCTCCCGTCAAGGCCATCCAGCGTGTTCTTTAACCTGCACAGGGTATGTCTCTCCCGCACACGGGGCCACGGCTTAACGTCCCGTCCGACGGACGGCGGTCTTTCCAAGCCCATCGGTGTCCCCTACTGACCGTGGGCAGGGCGGGGAATTTTGCGGAGATAAATCTCAACGCTGACCCAGCTGGGACTCGAACCTGGGCTCCGACTCTCTTAGTTGTTTCGAAGTTTTATGTTCCTTTCAGAGCAAATTAAACATTCAATTTTTAAAAATCTGATTTCTTATTGCATATTTTATCTTATTTGAAATTACAAAAGCGACATTATATGACTGATGAACCAAACCTAAAGCGCTGATAATGTTGCGAACACCCTGGGATGGGGTCAGGGGAAGGGGGTAAGAGTGATAGCCCCCTCCCCCCACAAAAGCTAAGAGGAGTCAGAGAGAACTACAGCGCAGTTCCACTGAGGTTTGTTTTTGAGAGTTGCTCACTGCCGCATACTCCTCAAGTCCACACCAAAAAATGAATGAATAGAAAATAAATGTAGTTCTTTGTACCGACCCTTTGGTTGGGGTTAGTGTGAACGGGTGTTAACTGGACACAAATTGGTGTTGTGTACAGTCGCTCAAAAAAGTATTCGAACACTACGGTTGATTACAGAATTCAGAAAAAATATCTGGCAACGAATTTTTTAGAAATTAGTGATTTGGCAACCTTCGTGTCACGTGAATCGTTGCCAGATATTTTTTCTGAATTCTGTAATCAACCGTAGTGTTCGGATATTTTTTTAATATATATAATGCGTATGAATATATAATGCAATGAATATGGAGCGTGTGCAGTTACCGTTCACAGCAAACTGGAGCGGTTGCGGTTAATGTTCACAGCAAACTGGAGCGGTTGCGGTTAATGTTCACAGCACATTGGATCGTGTGAGCTCACAAAAACCTGGATCGTGTGGGCCCACTCATTGAAATATTAAGCGTGTGCAGTTACCGTTCACAGCAAACTGGAGCGGTTGGGGTTAATGTTCACGGCACATTGGATCGTGTGAGCTCACAAAGACCTGGATCGTGTGGGCTCACTCACGGAAATATTGAGCGTGTGCAGTTACCGTTCAGAGCAAACTGGAGCGGTTGCGGTTAATGTTCACAGCACATTGGATCGTGTGGGCTCACTCACGGAAATATTGAGGGTGTGCAGTTACCGTTCACAGCAAACTGGAGCGTGTGCAGTAACTGCACACGATCCAGTTTGCTGTGAACGGTAACTGGAGTGTGTACAGTTGCTGTACACGCTCCAGATATTTTTCCTGAATTCTGTAACCAATCATAGTGTTTACACGAAGGTTGCCAGATCACTAATTTCTAAAAAAATCGTTGCCAGATAATTTTTCTGAATTCTGTAATCAACCGTAGTGTTCGGATACTTTTTTGAGCGACTGTACCCGAGTACCTCAGTCCAAGTTTTTATGGCCACTACAATCAGGCCATGTGGAGAAAATAAATTAATAGCTGAACTTTAACACAGGAAAGTTTTCCATTTCCTTAAAAGTTGGGACGCGGGTAGCTCATCGGTAGTGCGACAGGCTCGTACTCTTCAGTTCCCAGGTTCCAGTCCCAGCTGGGTCAGCGTTGATATTTATCTTCACAAAACTCCCCGCCCTGCTCCTCGGTCAGCAGGGGGGACGCCGATGGGCTTAGAAAGGCCGCCGTCCGTTGGATGGGACATTAAGTCAATCTCCCCATGTGCTAGAGAGCTATACCCTCTGCATGTTAAAGAACACGCTGAATGGCTTTGACATAAGGCTGCCATCTGTCTCTCAACAGAAATCCAATTGTCACTCCCACCAACCTTCTCATAGCCCTCGAGGTCCTTGTGACCTGGTCATTTAGCCCATTATATGCAAAAAAGTCCCGCTAAGAGGTAAAAACAACCTAACCCAATTTTGCGTTTCCAACATCTAATTTATTTCCATCAGAAGTATTTCTTCAAGCTACAAGCAGTTTCCAGAGTCCTGCATTTCTGAATGGTAATTAATTAATTAGTTTCGTGAAAAAAACGAAACATTTACCTTTTTCGCAGTCTATTCCTGTATATCCGACTGGACAGTGACAGCTGTAAGTATCGAAGGTGGGCATGCAGAATCCTCCATGAAGACAAGGCTTCTGTACACAAGGGTGATGGCAATTGCGGATATTCACTCCTGATAACGCTTGCTCGACCAGTTTCACTGGCTTGCCATTGATTACCATCTACAAATAGGACACAATTTTAGAATCGATCAAACAATAACCTATTTACCATAATCACATCAAGATAACGTCAATTATCTGAAAGGAGAGAATAGATTATCAAGAGAATTTAAAATGTATGAAGGATGGAAACAGGGAAGGTGCATGTCCCCCGACTCTATTTAAAATTGATATAGAAGAGACTGAAAAGAATGGAATAAGAAAAGAGAAGAATGGGTATATCAACTGTAAGGAAACACATCTTTTTTTTTGCAGATGATCAAGTAATAATTGAATAGGATATATGATGGGAAAATTAAGTAAATAATGCACGAAATAGAATAAAAGATGCTGATGTGAATGAAAAAATTGCAAGAAAAGTGAACATGTTTAAGTATTTGGGATCCAGTTAAAAATTTGAGAGGAAGCAGTTGAGACAATGAGACTGCGCAGTTGAGGCCTTAATGGTTCTAATGGTTACTTAGTTAATTCAGCAAACACTTGTCTGTCTGTCATGTAAATAATTAGTTAATTATGAGATCACTGATAAACAACTGATAACTCAATCAACCAACGACCTGGGAAAAGCATAGTTTCGTCAACTGAACAGTCTCATTGTCTCAGTTGCTTACACTCAATTTCGTCACTTCGAACGACCAATCCGTGATGTCCACGATGACATACATCTCGTAATCAGTTGAATTCATTTTATCAAGCATTTTATCCAATGGCGAAGCAAGACCATAAGCAATTCTAACAATTACACTGCGCATGAGCACATCGAAGATTCTCATAAGGTATTGATTAATTTGATTATCAATCACTTGCCAGTCAACCAATGATCCTTGATATATGATATCATTGGTTGAAACTATACATATATAATATAATAGATATGAGGGTGGGGATATATAACTCATTATATGACCGAGCGATCAGATAATGAGTTATGGGTTGTTGGGTTGGGTTGTTTTACCTCTAAGCGGCACTTTTTTGCACACCATGGGCTAAATGGCCAGGTCACATGGACCCCGAAGGCTCAGAGAAGGTTGGGGGAGGGGGACCCACTGGAACAGCTGTTGGGAGACAGATGATAGCCTCCCGTGAAGGCCATCCAGCGTGTTCTTTAACGTGCACAGGGTATGACTCTCCCACACACGGGACCACGGCTTAACGTTCCATCCGACGGGCGGCGGCCTTTCCAAGCCCATCGGTGTCCCCTACTGACCGTGGGCAGAGCGGGGAATTTTTGCGGAGATAAATCTCAACGCTGACCCAGCTGGGACTCGAACTTGGGAACTACAGATTACGAGCCTGGCGCGCTACCGACTGAGCCACCCCCGCCCCTAATGAGTTATGAGTCTTGGTTGGGTCAATTGATTCCATACATACATTACACTGTTATACATATTTTGTATAATATGTATAACATAATCATGTACCATGATTACATTGAACTTCAAATAGGTTCAATAATAATTGATATCTACAATAAAACACAGGTTTTAAGGTTATGGCTATCGCGATGAAAGAGATAAGGAAGCAGTTAAAATTTAGATATAGCCAATTCAATCACAGATACAATTCGTTCTGAAATGTAGATAACACAGTTGAGAACGAATTGATACACAGGGATGGTACTAAACTGCTATGGATATATAGAATTCATACACAATACTATGTAGAATTGATACAATACTACATGGACTACTACGGATAACACAGTTCAGAACAGATTAAAAAATATTATTATCGAGAAATATTCCTGATAAGCATATTCAACTTCAAATTTACCTTCTGTACGAAGCCAATGAAAGAGTCCATCACTTCAGCCTCAATGCTATTTCTTAAATGATCGGTACACCTCTAATGAAGAGAGGGAGTAGCAGAGAAAGCTAAGGAAAATCTCTTGACTGGGGATTGCTGATCAACTTGCAAGATTCCGAATATTCCTGACCTTGTGATTAAAACTGTGGGCCACTTATGGAGCTCAATCCGATTCTAGCTCCCAAAGAAAACACAACCCAAGCTTAGAAAGTGCTTTTAGACTTACTATCTGAAAGCAGTTCAATGAAAGATTCCGTCACTTCAGCCGCCGATGCTCTTTCTTTAAGAATCAGTACACCTCCAATGTAGAGATAGAAAAAGCTCAGTCGAGCATCTAGGCCAAAGACTCTGACTGGAGGATTACTGATCAACCTGCAATATCTTGAGTATGGCTTTCCTTGTGATGAAACTACTGCGCGACTTATGGAATGCTTGTAGACTTACCTTCTGCATGCAGCCAATGAAAGAGTCCGTCACTTCAACCCCCGAGGCTATTTCTTTAAGAATCGGTACACCTCCAATGTAGAGATAGAAAAAGCTCAGTGGAGCATCTAGGTCAAAAAGACTCTGACTGGAGGATTACTGATCAACCTGCAATATCTTGAGTATGGCTATCCTTGTGATGAAAATACTGCCCGACTTATGGAATGCTTTTAGACTTACCTTCTGCATGCAGCCAATGAAAGAGTCCGTCACTGCAACCCCCCAGGCTATTTCTTTAAGAATCGGTACACCTCCAATGTAGAGATAGAAAAAGCTCAGTGGAGCATCTAGGTCAAAGACTCTGACTGGAGGATTACTGATCAACCTGCAATATCTTGAGTATGGCTATCCTTGTGATGAAAATACTGCGCGACTTATGGAATGCTTTTAGACTTACCTTCTGCATGCAGCCAATGAAAGAGTCCGTCACTTCAACCCCCGAGGCTATTTCTTTAAGAATCGGTACACCTCCAATGTAAAGGTTGAGAGGCAGAGAGAGCTGAGTGTAGCCTCCAGGGGAGAGACCCTGGATTAGGGATTGCTGATCCACCTGCAAACTCCCAAGTCTTCCTGTCCTTGTAATGAAGACTGTGTGCCATTTATGGAGTGCAATACGATTGTGGCTCCTAACAAAAAGAAAGGCCATGCTGAAACTTCATTTTTAGATGGGATTTTCAGTTTTTGTAGCACTTAAACATTTCATTGATTTCTAAAACAATTACATACGTAAATAAATAATTTAAAATTCAGAAAGGTAATCTTGTGCGTGTGTTAACAGTATTGAAATATTGTAAATTTTCCACTACAAGAAAAGGTAAATGAAGACTAAATATGAGAAGAAAGAGGAAATGTCCGAAAAGATAAGAGTAACAAAATACAGCAACCGCCCTCCCCCGTATTCGTTAAATCAGTGTGTATAAATTCGCTTATGTATGCTAAAATATTAGTAACTATTTATTCAGTATTCGCGAGTCGAAATTTGCTAATTCACGGTTACGATCGAGGAAGTTAAACTTTCGCCGTTATTAAGAATACTTGATAGCATGTGCAGCGAGCTTCTTGAATGGGATCCCATATGTTGTGGACAGAAACTTGAAATTTAAGAACGCCATTGATGTTGTAACCCCCTTTAATGTTACGCATTTGAAAGACTTTAGGAGGAAGGCTAAATATCTAATGTTGACTGAATTATTCAAGGCAACTGGCAATACCGATCCTAAACCCTCTACAAGTTCGGACATATTTGCTGAACCTCATACAAGCTCAAGCATAATTGCTAAACCCTCTACAACTTTAGGCATATTTACTCAACCCTCTACATTTAGGCATAGTTGTTCACCTACATTAGGCACATCAACTCCCTACAAGTTCATGCATAGTTGCCGAGTACTCTACAAGTTCAGGCATATTTCTGAACACTATACAAGCTCAAGCATAATTGCTAAACCCTCTACCACTTTAGGCATATTTACTCAACCCTCTACATTTAGGCATAGTTTTTCACCTACATTAGGCACATCAACTCCTTACAAGTTCATGCATAGTTGCCGAGTACTCTACAAGTTCAGGCATATTTCTGAACACTATACAAGCTCAAGCATAATTGCTAAACCCTCTACCACTTTAGGCATATTTACTCAACCCTCTACATTTAGGCATAGTTTTTCACCTACATTAGGCACATCAACTCCTTACAAGTTCATGCATAGTTGCCGAGTACTCTACAAATTCAGGCATATTTCTGAACGCTATACAAACCCAGGCATAATTGCTCAATTCTCCACGCTTTCAGTCATAGCTGCTCAACGATCCACAAGTTCAGACATAGTTGCTCAACCCTCTACAACTTCAGGCATATTTGTTCAACACTCTACAAATAAAGGCATAGTTGCTGAACCCTAATACAAGCTCAGGCAAAATTGCTCAATCTTCTACGAGTTCAGACATAGTTGCTCAACGTTCTATAAGTTTAGGCATAATTGTCCAACCCTCTACAAGTTCAGGAATAGTTGCTCAATCCTGTACATGTCACGAAGATTTAAATTGAAAAAGCTGAAGGAAAATGTTGAAGAAGAAAGCGTTGTGGACAACAGGCAGATGGATTGGTGGAGAAAATTGCAATGTAATGAATAGTTTTATCGTATATTATTATTCTGTTAATTGCGGTCTGTATCTTGGCTACTCAAACTAGAATTACAGTATCGATACACGATTTTTTCATGATAATTTATTAATTTGCATTACCAAACTATAATCCATATAAATAGTAACATAATGTCAGAAATATTGTATCATTTTAACCCAAAGCATTAGGAGAAAAGTAATAAGTTTGATGCCCAGGAACCAAACTCTATTTTCCCCATAAGTTATGAAGTTCAGTGTTCGTTAACTGAGTATTCAAGGTATTTTCCAGGAACGTAGCCCTCGCGAATACGGAGAGATTATTGCATATGCAAAACAAACATATTCACTAAAAATGTCGATATAACGGACGCCAGAATAACGAAATATTTAGTGTAACGATTTTTTGTTCTCGACCTCGGCAATTTACTATATGTATATATCGGTGTAAAAAAGATTTCATTTAAACGAATACCAGTTTAAAGAAATAAAATTTTATTCCTATACAAAAAAATGATGTGTATAATGAAATTTGAAAAAGTAAATCCGTAAACAATATCTACAACGTACATTTTTCCATCTTTACGTGTTTGGATTTTGGCATCTATCAACGCTGCAATGATTTAAAGAACTAGTTTAGACTAGAACTAGAAAGATAGACTAGACTAGAACTAGAACTAGAAAATATACATAGAGTAGAACTAGAAAATATTAAAATGCTTATTAAATCACAACGCTATGAATCCCATTGTTTGCATCCATGTTTTACAGCTGAGCAAAAGTCCATCTGTGTTTGCAGATACATTTCAAACTTCACGACAATGATTCCAGATCACGTGATCAAATATTTATACTAGTGAGATTGGTAAGAGAGGAAGTCTCTGAATCCACAGATGCAGTGGCGAAGCACACGTGGAGGGAACGACACTGCGCTGATGATGGTTTGATGATTCACTTAAAACATCAGTCGATTGAGTTTTCGATTACCCATCAGTCAACCAATTATCTCACAGATCATTGGTGATTGGCAAACACTTGTTAGCTCAATCAATCAGTGATGTTTGAGAATCTTCCATGCGTTCGCTATGCAGGTTCGTTCTTTCAATTTTCTATCTTCCATCTGATGATCGTGACTGAAGAGCCCAGATCAGATCTGATCTCTTCGTATCCACCAACGCTTTCGGTTATTACAGAGGAAATCTCCGAATACGCTGATGTGATAAAACGTTTTTTTAAAAGAGATTTCTTCTCACTTGATTATGGTAACTCCATGGCACCAGGCCAAATCTAATCTCCACGTATCCACCAGGGCTCAGTCGGTAGCGCTCAGTCAGTAGATGGCTCAGTCGGTAGCGCGCCAGGCTCGTAATCTGTAGTTCCCAGGTTTGAGTCCCAGCTGGGTCAGCGTTGAGATTTATCTCCGCAAAATTACCCGCCCTGCCCACGGTCAGTAGGGGACACCGATGGGCTTGGAAAGGCCGCCGTCCATCGGATGGGACGTTAAGCCGTGGCTCCGTGTGCGGGAGAGCCATACCCTGTGCACGTGAAAGAACACGCTGGATGGCCTTGACGGGAAGCTACCATCTGTCTCCCAACAGCTGTTCCAGTGGGTCCCCTCCCCCAACCTTCTATGAGCCTTCGGGATCCATGTGACCTGGCCATTTAGCCCATGGTGTGCAAAAAAGTGCCGCTCAGAGGTAAAACAACCCAACCCACGTATCCACCAACGAGATTGGTGGAAAGGAAATCTTTGTATCAATTGATGTGACAACACGTTTTCTTTACAAAGAGATATTCCTCTCACTCGATGATGGTGACTCTACTGCCCAGACAAAATTTTATTTCCACGTATCCACTAACGAGGCTGTTAGAGAAGAAATATCCCGATCCATTAATGTGAAAAGAGAAAACTTTCTGTTTATCAAAAGATTTCTTCTCACCTTATGATGGTGACTCCAGAGCCCAGATGAAATCTCACATCCACCTATCTTTCAATTAGATTGACAGAGAGGAAGTGTCTGGATCCCTTTATGTGAGAATAAAAACTTTCTCATTTTAGATAGATATTCTTCTCACTTGATGATGGTGACTCCAGAGTCCAAATAAAATGTAATATCCACGTATCCTCTAACTAGATTGATAGAGACGAATTGTCTGGATCCACGTATGTAATAATAGAAAACTTTCTCATTTTAGATAGATATAATTTTTGCCGTCCCGTGGCCGAGTGGTTAGCACGCTTGGCTACTGATCTAAGGGACCTGGGTTCGAGCCCCGGATTAGGCATGGATGTGTGTGTCGTTTTTCTGCTGAGGTCCTGCCATCCTCTCAGATCTCCTACTGTGGCATATAAACTGACAGGCTCCTGTCAGACCTCTGTGGCAAGCAGCTGCTTGAGGGGGTATTTATTTTTTTATTTATTTATTCTTCTCACCTAATGATGGGGACTCCAGGGCCCAGATCAAATCTCATCGCCACATATCACTCAACTATAGTGTTAGAAAGGAAGTGTCCAGATCCACGTACATGAGAATAGAAATATTTCTCATTGAGAATATATATTCTTTTCACCTGATGATGGTGACTCCACGGCACAGATCAAATGTCATCTGCACCGTAACCTTCAACTACACTAATACAGAGGAAGTGTCCGGATCCGCTAATGTTATAATAGAAGATTTTTCCATCATAAATGGATATTCTTCTCACCTGATGGTGGTGACTCCAGAGCCCAGATGAAATCTCATCTCCACGTATCCTTCACCTAGATTGACATTACAGATGAAATCTCACATTCACGTATCCTTCAACTAGATTGATAGAGAGGAAGTGTCTGGATCCACTTATGTGATAATAAAAAAACTTTCTTATTATAAGTATATATTTTCTTCTCACCTGATGATGGTGACTCCAGAGCCCAGATCGAATCTCATCATCTCACGTAACCACCAACGTGACTGATAGAAAAGAAATCTTCGGATCTATTTAAGTGACAATAGAAAACTTTCTCATTAAATAAAAAGATATTCTTCTCACCTGATGATGGTGACTCCAGAGCCCAGATCGAATCTCATCTCCACGTATCCACCCACGAGATTGATAGAGAGAAAATCCCCGGATCCGTTGATGTGATATCCGTTGTAGAGCAAGACTCCATCTGCTGAGTGAGGAAGGAAGACGAGAAGAATCTCTGTGAAAGTGAGGCTGGTGGAGGCGAGGCCAGGGAACTGGAGATGAGATGTTCCGTCGAAAGATGGGACGGTCACCTCTACAGCTGTAAAGTGTAAATATGGTGCACATCGTTCGGTAAGGAAAATTGGAAAATAAATCAACAAAACAAGCAAAATTTTTATTTTGATGCCTCAATGGAAATCTTATAAAATAACAAAAAATATATTTCTCCAAGCAGAGGAAAAAATTTTTCAAAGCATTAATTTGGTGTTTGTGCACAGAAAAAATAAATTTCACTGTTTCGCTTAGAGAAGTGTCTTGAATGATATCTGTTGTACATTCTTGCTTCAGAAATGAATCCTACAACACATTAAATTGAGTTATTGAAAAAGGAAATTATAATCTTATTAAAACTTTATTTAATTTGAGTACTTGATATTTTAACCTTGAAAATCCAGTAGGGAGTTTAGAAAAATATGTTGTCTACTTTTACAGTACATGGCACCGCAGTTTTTACGTCACATATTCGTGCAAATTTACAAACCGTTAAACACACGATGCCTGAATTTCACATTCCATTCAATACACAATTCTTCAACATCACATCCCATTCACCACAAGGCTTTTCAACTCACATATCATTCAACATAGCACCCTCCAACTTCGCATCTCATTCAACACAAGACTTTTTAACTTCACATTCCATTCAAAAACAATTCTTTAACTTCACATATCATTCAACACAAGACCCTTCAACTTTACATCCCATTCAACATAGCACTCTCCAACTTCACATCCCATTCAACACAGGACTTTTCAACTTCGCATCCCATTCAAACACAACTCTTTAATTTCCTATCTCATTTAACAGGCGACTTTTCACTTCACATCCCATTCAACAAACAATTTTCAAATCGGGTATAATCAAGTAGCCGTCCCGTGGTCGAGTGGTTAGCGCGCTTGGCTACTGATCTAAGAGATCTGGGCTCGAGCTCTGGGTATGGCATGGACGTTTGTGTTGTTTTTCTGCTGAGGTTCTGCCATCCTCACAGACCTTCTACTATGGCATATAAACTGACAGGCTCCTGTCAGACCTCTGTGGCAAGCAGCTACTTGAGGGGTATTATATTGTTTTATATATAATCAAGCACACGACTTTTCAACTTCACATTCCATTCAACATAAGACATATCAACTTCACATCCCCATTCAACATGTGAATTTTCAACTTCATATCCCATTCAACATACGACTTTTCAACTTCACATCCCCATTCAACATACGGCTTTTTAATTTCACATCCCCATTCAACATGGGAATTTTCAACTTCATATCCCATTCAACATGCGACTTTTCAACTTCACATCCCCATTCAACATACGGCTTTTCAACTTCACATCCCCATTCAACATATGAATTTTCAACTTCATATCCCATTCAACATATATCTTTTCAACTTCACATCCCCATTCAACATACGACTTTTCAACTTCACATCCCCATTCATAATTGCCATTCAACACATGACTTTCAACTTCGTTTCATTAAACACATGACTTTCAACTTCACATCACATTCAACACACGACTTTTCAATTTCACATTTCGTTCAATACGCAACTTCTCAATTTCACACCCCATAAAATACAAGACTTTTCGACTTCATACTCCATTCAAAACACGACACTTTAGCATCCCTTTCAACATACAATTTTTCAACCTCATATCCAATTTAACACAGGAAGCTTCACCATCACATTCCATTAAACACACGACTCTTCAACATCACATCCCTTTCATCACACAACTCCTCAACATCACAACCAATTCAACACAAGCTTCTTCAGCTTCACATCCTATTTAGCACAGAGGGCAACTAAGTCGATAGCGCGCCAGGTTCATAATCTGCAATTCCCAGGTTCGAGTCTGGCTTGGGCCACCGTTTTATCTCCGCTAAACCCACCACCCTGCCCTCGGTCAGTAGGGGACACGAATGGGCTTCTAAAGGCCTCTGTCCGTCAGATGGGACGTAAAACCGTGGTCCTATTTTCGGGAAAGCCTTAACTTCTGCAGATTAAAGAGCAAGTTGTCTGACCTTGACGGGAGGTTATCGTACCTCCTCCTAACATCTGTCCACTGGGTCTCCTCCCAACCTTCTCTGAGCCTTTGGGTCCTTGTGACCTGGCCATTTAACTCATTATGCGCAAAAAAAAGCCTCTCAATCCGTTCAATCTGAAAAAATCTAACAATAGAATCAAACACGAGAATCACATGCTATCAATCCTGGAAAATCCCCCTAGTTACAGTGTCTACACCACCGCTTCATAGAGATAACTCTGGGAAGACAAATCGCAGCAAAGCGCAGAACAATAAATTACTTCCTGAGAAGCAAAATATTCTTCCCGCTAAAATTTCAAGAAAACGTATTAACTCACAAAAATAAAACATAAAATTATAAATTGCTTCTTAATCTAAACCCTACTCAATCCATTCATTTATTTAGCTAGGATATAAATTACACTTTTTCCCCTCCGTTATCTTTCCCCTTCTTTTAATTGCATTAAATTCGAAATTTGATTGATGAGTTACAAGGAACAACCACGTTATTGCATCACTCTCCCTTAGAACACCTGACAAAGATAAATTGCCTTTCGAATGATTATCCACCGTAATTCAGATGAATAGCCACGAGTTATTTTATTAGATAAAGCTACTTACTAGCCTTACAGCTTCAGGAGAAAATCCCTCTCCAAATTCTTGTTGTACACACTTCATTAATTAAACATTGGCTCAACTCTTTTCCATATTCCAAGCAACGGAGAAAAAGGAAAATTATGGAAATAAAATGATTAATGTGGTGGTTCTATTCTAGGAAAGATGAGCATTATGAACAACCAAATATATTATTTATGTTTTAACTTTCTCTAACAGAAGGAAGTCTCTTAGTAAACGAGTAAATTAGAAGCTAGGTTTGGAAGCAGATGTTGAAGCAGTTGTTCGATGATGAATACCAAAGGACTTCGCCCTATGTGACCTGATAACATTTCTCATTTCGCACTAGTAATTATGATTGAAGTTTGCATAGATTTATCTGCTTAGTATGTTTACCATTAACGGTGATAGAAACGGTGATGGATGGAGGGAACGAGTTCTCGAAGGGTTATTTCTTTTCACAGAAAAAATATTGCTCTGCTTATCAAAACGAAAACTCATTTGTCTGTTCGAGTTTTGATTTAGGACTTCGTGCAGACTTTGGTAGATTTGCTTTAATTTATTGCAAATGAATAAGACATATTATATAGAGCTTTTTGATCACTTAAAGATTAATTTCGTGTACCGAAGAATGAACAAATCTGTTCATGAGTCAGTTTAATCATTATTTTCCTTCTCAGTCGAATAGTGGTATTAACTAAAGTCATTAAGGTGGTAATTTAAAAGACTAAGATATTACAACAGTCATACCTCTCTGAAAGTTAATTGGTTCAAGAAAACGCAATGTTAGGAGAAACGTTATGGAGAGTAATTATTTCCATCAGAACAATTTATAATTAGATAGATAGAGTCCTGGAGTGCCAAAATTTGAACCATAAAAGTTTTAAATATATCTTTAAAGAGCCTTGATGCTTATAGGTATATTTATATATGTACACCATAATCCTTTATTAGGTAATGAAAATTAAATTCGAGCAGTTTAGAAAAAAAAACATAAGAGTTTTAAACATGAAACTAAAAAATATCTCCTTTCAAAAATTTAAGTTTTGTTTATATGGATGGGCAATGATTTAATGTGAGGAATTCCATCAGCTTAGGGGGATTTTCAAGGGCCTTTGGAGGATATGGATAGACTACTCGGAGTGGTCTTTTAAGGGTCTTTTGGTACTGGATGCGTTTTCTTGGATTGAGTTATTTTATCTCTGAGAGGTAGTTTTCTGCATAAATAAATAAAAAAAATAAAAATAAATACCCCCTCAAGCAGCTGCTTGCCATAGAGGTCTGACAGGGGCCTGTCAGTTTATATGCCATAGTAGAAGGCAGTACCTCAGCAGTAAAACGACACAAACAGCCATGCCTTACTCTGCATACAATGGACTAAATGCCCAGGTTACAGGGACCCAAGGTCTCAGAGATTAAGGTTATAGATAAGGCTCAGAGATTAAGGATAGATTTATATTCACATATTTTTGTTTATAATATACAAATATATCACATATTTAGTTTTATAATATGCAAAAGTATTTGGACTCACCCGCTTTATATGAATGTAAAGACACATTAGCGATTCCGGGGCCGATGGTTAGCGCTCTTGGCTGCTGGTCAAAGGGACCTAGGTTCGAATCCCAGTTAAGGCATGGATGTTTGTGTTGTCTTTCTGCTGAGGTTTGTGTTGTCTCTCTTCTCTATAGTGCATTAAACTGGCAGGCTCCTGTAAGACCTCTGTGACAAGCAGCTGCTTGAGGTTTTTTTTAAAGACATATTTAATGCATTTAATTTGGAAATAAGCTTTTTAATTTTTGACCATTTACATATAACTGAAATATCCCAACACATGCTGAAGAGCAATGTATACAAATCTCTCTTTTGCATTTGCTCACTTTTTTTAAAGAGATATTGTCACTTTGTCGTTAGTCTGTCTGTAAACTTTTTTTTTTGTTTTTGAAGAAAATGTTTGTTTATTTTTTGGTTTGGATGAAATATTGATGAATATTGGCTCAGTCGGTAGCGCGCCAGGCTCGTAATCTGTAGTTCCCAGGTTCGAGTCCCAGCTGGGTCAGCGTTGAGATTTATCTCCGCAAAAATTCCCCGCCCTGCCCACGGTCAGTAGGGGACACCGATGGGCTTGGAAAGGCCGCCGTCCGTTGAATGGGACGTTAAGCCGTGACCCCGTTTGCTGGAGAGCCATATCCTGTGCACTTTCAAGAATACGCTGGATGGCCTTGACGGGAGGCTACCATCTGTGTCCCAACAGCTGTTCCAGTGGGTCCCCTCCGCCAACCTTCTCTGAGCCTTCGAGGTCCATGAGACTTGGCCATTTAGCCCACGGTGTGCAAAAAAGTGCCGCTCAGAGGTAAAACAACCCAACCCAAATACCATTTTCCGTCTCACCCATTATGTTTAACAGTGTCCTCTAACAGTGGAAAAAGGCGAAAATTTCAAACGAATCTTAGATGCTATCTGTTTATGCTAGTAATTTGAAATCTTCGTTGTACAATGTCGTGGTAAAGTATTTTTACGTCGGCTGCAATGATTTCTTCCTTTTTTTGCAAAAGTTGCTTTTTCCCAGGGAGTAGGAAAACACAACTTTTGCGTTTTGAGAAATAAATATTTAATTTTTTTGTAGGTGCTATATAGGTTCTAAAGCAAATTACTATTTACATTTTACCAATCATCCATTAGTACGAAATTTCCACTGCAAAACAGAAAATGAAAAACTTCATCCTCTTTGTAAACAAGCATCAAATATTTTTCAGACGCGACATGCTTTCCTTCAGGTTAATATGAAATTTTTCCAGAGATCAACTACAGGAGGATAGGGAATATAACGTCATTAACGATAAAGACGTTTCTGCACTTTTTAAGTCGAAACGAGAGCATTTCGACAACCAGTTTGTTTTTTAAAGCTGTGGATGATGGTAACATCTATGATATTGTTAGCCAACTGTTATTATACTTTTTCAGTGGTTATGAAGTACATAATAAACAACTCATAATTAAGAATAAAAAATGCGCATATAAGTGGTTTAAAATCTAAAAAAAGTTTAAAATTGCTGCTGAAATTCTACGTTTAATAACAAGAATCCTGTGCCAGATCTGGTGGGGGGAGGGGTAAGAGGACCATGTCCCCCCCTCCTTTCAGAATGCTAGTAAGGGTAATAGAGACAAAAACTATTAAACTTATTTATTTTTAATTATTTTTCAAGAAATATTTCAAAGACCTGTGTTGGGTTGGGTTGTTTTACCTCTGAGCGGCACTTTTTTTGCACACCATGGGCTAAATGGCAAGGTCACATGGACCCCGAAGGCTCAGAGAAGGTTGGGGGAGGAGACCCACTGGAACAGCTGTTGGGAGACAGATGGTATCCTCCCGTCAAGGCCATCCAGCGTGTTCTTTAACGTGCACAGGGTATGGCTCTCCCGCACACGGGGCCACGGCTTAACGTCCCATCCGACGGACGGCGGTCTTTACCAAGCCCATCGGTGTCCCCCTACTGACCGTGGGCAGGGCGGGGAATTTTGTGGAGATAAATCTCAACGCTGACCCAACTGGGACTCGAACCTGGGAACTACAGATTACGAGCCTGGTGCGCTACCGACTGAGCCACCCCGCCCCATCAAATACCTGTAAAACGGAGTGGAAAAAGGTTACATTGCTTTGGAAATCTAGTATCTTGACTCTCTTTTACATTTGTCCTGCTTGGCTGTGTTCCCCCCCCCCACCCCCAATATTTTTCAAAATCCGATCTTGAGTATCCCCATGGAATTTCAAATCGAGAAAGAAACTGTAAAACTCCAAAACGTTTTGAGTTTTGAGTGTTAGAAGCAGAAAATTTAGTTTAAAATAATGTTATGCATTATCCTTCTGCTAAAGGCTAGATTTACTGATATATTTTTTCTAGGTTGTATTAAACTAACAGCCTCCTGTGAGATCTATGTGGCAAGAAGCTTCTAGGGGAGGAAATTTTTAATTTTTTGGAGGGTTGTTAAACAAAAATTCCGCTTTATTAAAAATAAAGTATGATATACAGGGTGATTCAAAAACTCTTGGGCCAAACTTTAAGGGATGATAGAACACACCTACACAAGCACTTTTCGTTTATACAATGCATGGTCGTAAACTCAAAAGGTGAAGCACTAGAGGGCGCTTTCCAGTGAACACTTATAAACGCTGGTTTCCGCACTCGTCGTCATTTCTACCGTGATTGCAGAACGGATGGATTGTTTCACGAATCAGGAGAATGCAGAAATGCATTTCACGTACGGAGCTACGGACGGGAATGCGAGGGAAGCCCAAAGGCTCTACCGGGAGCGCTTTCCGACCAGACGCGTGCCTGATCGTAAAACCTTTCAGCGATTGCACCGGTATCTGTACGAAACGGACTCCTTTGTCAGCGGCTTGCAGGATACAGGGTATGCAAAAAGTGTGAGGACATCACATGTTACAGAGGAAATTCTACGTAGGGTTGTAGATCGTCCCGAATGTAGCATGTGAGCAATTTCCCATGCCATAAGTGTGCCCCAATCGACGGGGTGGCGAGTTCTACGAGACGAACGATTACACTCCTACCATGCACAGAGGGTGCACGCCTTGACACCTGCAGATTATCGGCCTCGTGTGGATTTTGTACAGTGGTTCTTGCAGCGCAACCGGACTTTGATGCACATGTCTTATTCACTGACGAATGCACCATTACACGTGAGAGCATTTTTAATACCCACAATTCACATGTGTGGGCCACCAGTAATCCGCACGCCATACATCCACATCCGTACCAGCGGCGTTTCTCCATAAACGTTTTTGGCTGGAATCCTCCATGACCATTTGATTGGCCCACACCTTCTGCCAGCCCGACTGAAAGGGAGAACTACCTCGTATTTTTACAAGAAGTCTTGCCAGAATTACTGAACCCTGTTCCAGTAAACATTCAAACACGTATATGGTTCCAACACAACGGAGCGCCACCCCATTTCAGCGTGGATGTGCATTTCCAGGACGATGGATTGGTCGGTGTGATCCCATCGCTTGGATACCACGATCGCCCGATCTCTCATGTCTGGACTTTTCCCTATGGGCCCTTATGAAAAGCCTCATCTGCGATAGCCCCATCGATTCCAATGAGGACCTTATTGCCAGGATTTCTATTGTCGCTGCCACTGTACGAGAAATGTCTGGTGTTTTCGCCCATGTACGCCGATCACTACGTCGAAGGTGTGAAGCCTGCATTAATGTTGGCGATCGCTCTTTTGAGCATTTCTGTAATTTGTTCAATAAAATTCTGCACTTTCTGTTCTGTAATTTCTGCAATTGTTTCAGACCTCTTCTGTCATTCTTGTGTTTCTTCAGTTCCTGACACAGTAACTGCTAACCCCTAGCGCTTCACCGTTTGAGTTCCGACCATGCATTGTAAGGGTTGGGTTGGGTTGTTTTACCTCTGAACGGCACTTTTTTGCACACCATGGGCTAAATGGCCAGGTCACATGGACCCCGAAGGCTCAGAGAAGGTTAGGGGAGGGGACCCACTGGAACAGCTGTTGGGACACAGATGGTAGCCTCCCGTCAAAGCCATCCAGCGTGTTCTTTAACGTGCACAGGGTATGGCTCTCCCGCACACGGAGCCACGGCTTAACGTCCCATCCGACGGACATCGGCCTTTCCAAGCCCATCGGTGTCCCCTACTGACCGTGGGCAGGGCGGGGAATTTTGCGGAGATGAATCTCAACGCTGACCCAGCTGGGACTCGAACCTGGGAACTACAGATTACGAGCCTGGCGCGCTACCGACTGAGCCACCCCCGCCCCATGCATTGTAAGACGAAACGTGCTTGTTTAGGTGTGTTCTATCACCCCTTAAAGTTTGGCCCAAGAGTTTTGAATCACCCTGTATATAGAGGTGAAATAAAAGGCATCATAAAAGATTAATTACTTATGAATTATATTGTTCACAATTATACAGTCAAGCTTTAAGAGCTTGACTGTAAGAATAAATGCTACAAATATACTTCTTACAAACAGCACATATACAGTTAATAGAGAAAATAGAAGAAACACTTAAATAGAATAACAATGTTAGTAGACGCTTAGTGTAGCTTATCCGCAGGAAAGGTTAATTATATGCAGTTACAGATAGTTAATATATCGGTTACATATTGACATTCATACATAAGAAGTTTAACCTTCCATTACCTTCTCCGTCAATTGTTGTAATCGTTCTTACGATGAGAGGCCTCCATTTCCTTCGTATTATCATCCCCATTTCTCCACCCTCCTCATCATTTTTTTTGCTGAAACACCCATTAAGTTTCTATTTCCCCCATCAGTTCTTCGATGAAGCCCCCCCCCACCTCTCCATTAAGCTTGCATTATCTTCTGCATCATCTTTCTGAGGGGCTTTAACTTTCTGTTATCTACCTGATCATTTTCCTGAAATAAAACTTCCTTAACTTCCATTACTTTCTCATCATTCCGATGGAGAACGCCCTATCAACCAGGCTCCTAATCTGCAGTTTCCAGACTCGAATCCCACTTGCACCAGCGTTGAGTTTTATTTTTGCCAAATCTCCATTCTTCCCTCGGCCACAAAGGGGACAGCATTAGGCTTGGAAATGCGCCAGTCCATGGATGAGACGTAAAGCAGTGGTCACATTCTCAAGAGAGCCGGGGCGGGGTGGCTCAGTCGGTAGCGCGCCAGGCTCGTAATCTGTAGTTACCAGGTTCGAGTCCCAGCTGGGTCAGCGTTGAGATTTATCTCCGCAAAAATCCCGCCCTGCCCACGGTCAGCAGGGGACACCGATGGGTTTGGAAAGGCCGCCGTCCGTCGGATGGGACGTTAAGCCGTGGCCCGTGTGCGGGAGAACCATACCCTGTGCAAGTTAAAGAACACGCTGGATGGCCTTGACGGGAAGCTACCATCTGTCTCCCAACAGCTGTTCCAGTGGGTCCCCTCCCCCAACCATCTCTGAGCCTTTGGGGTCCATGTGACCTGGCCATTTAGCCCGTGGTGTGCAAAAAAGTGCCGCTCAGAGGTAAAACAACCCAACTCAAGAGAGCCATATCCTGTGCACGTTAAAAAAACACGCTGGCCTTCACACTCCCATCTGTCTCCTAAGAGCTATCCAGTTGATATACTTCTTTGATCCCTCGGAGTTCTTATGACCTGGCCATTTAGAGCAGTGATTCTCAATCTTTTATGCTTCACGTATTCTCTGGAAATGTGCATGTAACTGACGTACTCCTTGTATAGGTTGGGTTGGGTTGTTTTACCTCTGAGCAGCACTTTTTTGCACACCATGGGCTAAATGGCCATGTCACAAGGACCCCGATGGCTCAGAGAAGGTTGGGGGAGGGGACCCACTGGACAGCTATTGGGAGACAGATGGTAGCCTCCCGTCAAGGCCATCCAGTGTGTTCTTTAACGTGCGCAGGGCATGGCTCTCCCGCACACGGGACCACGGCTTAACGTTCCATCCGATGAACGGCGGTCTTTCCAAGTCCATCGTTGTCCCCTATTGACAGTAGGCAGGGCGGGGAGTTTTCCGGAGATAAATCTCAACGCTGACCCAGGCGGGACTCGAACCTGGGAACCACAGATTATCCCCTTGTATAGATAGATAAAATTATAGTTCTAGTATAACAATGGTTATTTTTACTTTGTTACTAGATCTAGCGACGTTTGAGCTCTCACAGCGTACCCCAAAAAATTTTACCGCATACCCCACGTTGAAAACCCCTAATTTAGACCATTGTGTCAAAAAAGTGCCTCTCAGAAGTAATATAACTATACCTATTAACCAACTATTAACTGCTCCATTGTCTTACTGAGGGAGACCCTCATAATCTTCTAGTAGTTTCCCTATCATCCTTCCAAGAAAGACCTCCCACCACTGAGGGGCGGGGGTGGCTCAGTCGGTAGCGCGCCAGGCTCGTAATCTGTAGTTCCCAGGTTCGAGTCCCAGCTGGTCAGCGTTGAGATTTATCTCCGCAAAATTCCCCGCCCTGTCCATGGTCAGTAGGGGACACCGATAGGCTTTGAAAGGCCGCCGTCCGTCGGATGGGACGTTAAGCCGTGGCCCCGTGTGCGGGAGAGCCATACCCTGTGCACGTTAAAGAACAAGCTGGATGGCCTTGACGGGAGGCTACCATCTGTCTCCCAACAGCTGTTCCAGTGGGTCCCCTCCCCCAACCTCCTCTGAGCCTTCGGGGTCCATGTGACCTGGCCATTTAGCCCACGGTGTGCAAAAAAGTTCCGCTCAGAGGTAAAGGAACCCAACCCATGATGCATGCGTGGATGTCAGGAACAATTTTTTTTTCAGGCTGGTTGGGTTGTTTTACCTCTGAGCGGCACTTTTTTGCACACCATGGACTAAATGGCCGGGACACAAGGACCCCAAAGGCTCAGAGAAGGTTGGGGACCCACTGGAACAGCTGGTGGGAGTGGTTCTTTTTAGTGTTCGGATACTTTTTTGAGCGACTGTAGGTGGTCATGTTATTTTGATACTAGATCGTGTGGGCTCACTCACGGAAATATTGAGCGTGTGCAGTTACCGTTCACAGCAAACTGGAGCGTGTGCAGTAACTGCACACGCTCCAGTTTGCTGTGAACGGTAACTGGAGCGTGTACAGTTGCTGTACACGCTCCAGATATTTTTTTCTGAATGCTGTAATCACGTGACACGAAGGTTGCCAGATCACTAATTTCTAAAAAAATCGTTGCCAGAGATTTTTTCTCAATTCTGTAATCAACCATAGTGTTCGGATACTTTTTTGAGCGTCTGTACATCAACTAATGACGCCACAGATCATTGGTTGAGAATAAAGCGATTAATAACTTTATCAACCAATAACCTATGAGAACAACTGACGCCTCAATTACCACTTTCATTGTCCCTGGGGCGGGGATGGCTCAGTCAGTAGCGCGCCAAGCTCGTAATCTGTAGTTCCCAGGTTCGAGTCCCAGCTGGGTCAGCGTTGAGATTTATCTCCGCAAAATTCTCCGCCTTGCCCACGGTCAGTAGGGGACACCGATGGGCTTGGAAAGGTCGCCGTCCGTCGGATGGGACGTTAAACCGTGGTCCCGTGTGCGGGAGAGCCGTACCCTGTGCACGTTAAAGAACACGCTGGATGGCCTTGACGGGAGGCTACCATCTGTCTCCCAACAGCTGTTCCAGTGGGTCCCCTCCCCCAACCTTCTCTGAGCCTTCGGGGTCCTTGTGACCTGGCCATTTAGCCCATGGTGTGCAAAAAAGTGTCGCTCAGAGGTAAAACAACCCAACCCTTCATTGTCCCAATTGTTTCCATTAAGTCTTCGCCACTGATTAGTACACATAAAAAATGGCCTCTCAAACATTTATGCCTTATTTGAACCATTACCACAGGGCCTCGATGCGCCAAAAGCTATTCTGATCCGAAGTTTTTGATCAGAAATCAAAATTGTTCGGTTTTACTCAGAAATTCCCCATATTCATTGTTCTGCAATATTTACGTTATTCCACTAAAATTCCCAACCAAATACTTCACACTTTTCGTTTTAGAAGACGAAATCACTTCGCTTTTAGAAATGTAAACGGTAAATTAGAATTATTTATTAATTGTTTACATTGATTCAGCACTTGATCTCATTACTGATGCTCTTGCTACCGGTAACATTTTAGGAACATTAACGAACATTGAGATCTCACTAATTCTATCATCAACACTTCTGGGACAAATGATACAAGAGTAATTTACTCAATCTAAATCACTTTGAAGCTAGCACTCGCGGCTTGTATAATCACACCTTAAATGCCATACCGATCCTCACGCAGTTATCGTGCGGTCATTCGTCATTGTTAACATCCTCAACTGATGGAGACAATTTACACATTAATTATCACCATAATTGAATTTCCATCACGCGTTCAGTTTTGTCATCCATAGGAAGGAACGAAATGGTTATCCAAGTCCAATTCATTATGGTTTGATCAAATCTACACCTGTAGTGGAACTTCAGTTAAACTTTTGGGGGCCCCTTTTAGGCCTCTGATTTTTTAGGTTATTTGTAATGCTCATTCTGATGGGTTGGGTTGGGTTGTTTTACCTCTGAGCGGCACCTTTTTGCACACCATGGGCTAAATGGCCAGGTCACATGGACCCCGAAGGCTCAGAGAAGGTTGTTGGAGGGGACCCACTGGAACAGCTGTTAGGAGACAGATGGTAGCCTCCCGTCAAGGCCATCCAGCGTGTTCTTTAACGTGCACAGGGTATGGCTCTCCCTCACACGGGGCCACGGCTTAACGTCCCATCCGACGGAAGGCGGTCTTTCCAAGCCCATCGATGTCCCCTACTGACCGTGGGAAGGGCGCGGAATATTTGCGGAGATAAATCTCAACGCTGACCCAGCTGGGACTCCAACCTGGGAACTACAGATTACGAGCCTGGCGCGCTACCGACTGAGCCTGAGATAAACTACTAGCGGCACCCTTACGCTGTTAGTTATGCCGCTAGTAGTTTATGAGAGACATACAATTTAAAATCTTTTTTTTTTTGATACTGCTAATTCTTAGCTTCAGCCGTCGCGTGGCCAAGTGGTTATCATGCTTGGCTACTGATCAAAGGGACCTGGGTTCGAGCCCACCGTAAGGCATGGATGTTTGTATTGTCTTTCTGTTCAGGTCTCGCCTTCCTCAGAGATCTTTTCTATGGCGTATTAGACTGACAGGCTCCTGCCAGACCTCTATGCAAGCAGCTGCGTGATTAATTTTATTTTTAATTCTTAGCTTCATATCCGTCTGCAATTGGATTGGATTGTTTTACCTCTGAGCGGCACTTTTTTGCACACCATGGGCTAAATGGCCAGGCCACAAGGACCCAGAAGGCTCAGAGAAGGTTTGGGGAGGGGACCCACTGGAACAGCTGTTGGGAGACAGATGGTAGCCTCCCGTCAAGGCCATCCAGCGTGTTCTTTAACGTGCACAGGGTATGACTCTCCCACACACGGGACCACGGCTTAACGTCCCATCCGACGGGCGGCGGCCTTTTCAAGCCCATCGGTGTCCCCTACTGACCGTGGGCAAGGCATGGAATTTTACGGAGATAAATCTCAACGCTGACCCAGCTGGGACTCGAACCTGGGAACTACAGATTTCGAACCTGGCGCGCTACCGACTGAGCCACCCCCGCCCCATCCGTTTGCAAATTCAGTGTTTCTGAAAAATCGTGTCAACGTTGAACAAAAATTATTACGAAATCAAGAAATAGGGTCTTGGACCAAAAACGACCTTTAATAACACTTGAAAAAAAAGGATCTGACCAGCAATTCACTTTTCATAATAAACAAGCTATTTAAAATTCCATTAGGACTTTAATCAATTTTAAAATTCCATTAGGACTTTAATCAATTTTAAAATTTCAAAAACAAATTTTCTATGTAGTGACTTTTTAAAACCCACTTTATTCTAGGATTAGAACATAAAATCATAATTTTTAGCGACGTAACTTCCAAATAATTCAATAATAGTTTTCTTAAGAAATTGGGTTAAAAATTACCATTATCACATTGATCTCCGGCAAATCCAAGAGGGCAGAGACAGGCTCCCCAGTTAGGCTTCACTGCAGCACACTGACCTCCATTCATGCAAGAGACCGTGTTACACACTCCTGGACTGCACTCTTCTACAAGAGAGGAAAAAAAAACTTACAGTTTTATTTTAATATCATGGAATGAAATATAATATTTCATTACTTAAATGATTGCATTGATTGTTCATCGAGTTGCGACATTATTTAGCTTTGCGCCTCATCATGGCGGACTTGGCCAAAGGGAAAAAATACCCCCTCAAGCAGCTGCTTGCCACAGAGGTCTGACAGAAGCCTGTCAGTTTATATGCCACAGTAGAAGGTCTGTGAGGATGGCAGGACCTCAGCAGAAAAACAACACACACATCCATGCCTTACCCGGGGCTCGAACCCAGGTCCCTTAGATCAGTAGCCAAGCGCGCTAACCACTCGGCCAAGGGACGGCTAAATAAATATCCCCTCAAGCAGCTCCTTGCCACAGAGGTCTGACAGGAGCCTGTCAGTTTATATGCCATAGTAGAAGGTCTGTGAGGATGGTAGGACCTCAGCAGAAAAACAACACATACATCCATGCCTTACCCGGGGCTCGAACCCAGGTCCCTTAGATCAGTAGCCAAGCGCGCTAACCACTCGGCCAAGGGACGGCTAAATAAATACCCACTCAAGCAGCTGCTTGCCACAGAGGTCTGACAGGAGCCTGTCAGTTTATATGCCATAGTAGAAGGTCTGTGAGGATGGCAGGACCTCAGCAGAAAAACAACACATACATCCATGCCTTACCCGGGGCTCGAACCCAGGTCCCTTAGATCAGTAGCCAAGCGCGCTAACCACTCGGCCAAGGGACGGCTAAATAAATATCCCCTCAAGCAGCTCCTTGCCACAGAGGTCTGACAGGAGCCTGTCAGTTTATATGCCACAGTAGAAGGTCTGTGAGGATGGCAGGACCTCAGCAGAAAAACAACACACACATCCATGCCTTACCCGGGGCTCGAACCCAGGTCCCTTAGATCAGTAGCCAAGCGCGCTAACCACTCGGTCGGCCAAGGGACGGCTAAATAAATATCCCCTCAAGCAGCTCCTTGCCACAGAGGTCTGACAGGAGCCTGTCAGTTTATATGCCATAGTAGAAGGTCTGTGAGGATGGCAGGACCTCAGCAGAAAAACAACACATACATCCATGCCTTACCCGGGGCTCGAACCCAGGTCCCTTAGATCAGTAGCCAAGCGCGCTAACCACTCGGCCAAGGGACGGCTAAATAAATACCCACTCAAGCAGCTGCTTGCCACAGAGGTCTGACAGGAGCCTGTCAGTTTATATGCCATAGTAGAAGGTCTGTGAGGATGGCAGGACCTCAGCAGAAAAACAACACATACATCCATGCCTTACCCGGGGCTCGAACCCAGGTCCCTTAGATCAGTAGCCAAGCGCGCTAACCACTCGGCCAAGGGACGGCTAAATAAATACCCACTCAAGCAGCTGCTTGCCACAGAGGTCTGACAGGAGCCTGTCAGTTTATATGCCATAGTAGAAGGTCTGTGAGGATGGCAGGACATCAGCAGAAAAACAACACACACATCCATGCCTTACCCGGGGCTCGAACCCAGGTCCCTTAGATCAGTAGCCAAGCGCGCTAACCACTCGGCCATGGGACGGCTAAAATAAATACCCCCTCAAGCAGCTGCTTGCCACAGAGGTCTGACAGGAGCCTGTCAGTTTATGTGCCATAGTAGAAGGTCTATGAGGCTGGCAGGACCTCGGCAGAAAAACAACACACACATGCATGCCTTACCCGTACTCGAACCCAGATCCCTTAGATCAGTAGCCAGGCGCGCTAACCACTCGTCCAAGGGACGGCTAAATAAATACCCCCTCAAGCAGCTGCTTGCCACAGAGGTCTGACAGGAGCCTGTCAGTTTATATGCCATAGTAGAAGGTTTGTGAGGATGGCAGGACCTCAGCAGAAAAACAACACACACATCCATGCCTTACCCGGGGCTCGAACCCAGGTCCCTTAGGTCAGTAGCCAAGCGCGCTAACCACTCGGCCATGGGACGGCTAAAGAATACCCCGTCAAGCAGCTGCATGCCACAGAGGTCTGACAGGAGCCTGTCAGTTTATATGCCATAGTAGAAGGTCTGTGAGGATGGCAGGACCTCAGCAGAAAAACAACACACACACATCCATGCCTTACCCGGGGCTCGAACCCAGGTCCCTTAGATCACTAGCCAAGCGCGCTAACCACTCGGCCACGGGACGGCTAAAATAAATACCCCCTCAAGCAGCTGTTTGCCACAGAGGTCTGACAGGAGCCTGTCAGTTTATATGCCATAGTAGAAGGTCTGTGAGGATGGCAGGACCTCGCAGAAAAACAACACACACACATCCATGCCTTACCCGGGGCTCGAACCCAGGTCCCTTAGATCACTAGCCAAGCGCGCTAACCACTCGGCCATGGGAAGCAAAGCAGAAAAATGATTTTTTTCCCCCAAAAAAACATGAATTTATTCATTCATGAGAACATACATGCAATATAAAATACATAAGACCCACAAAGTTAAGTAGCTTATCTGTAGGTAATTGAATAATACATTCATAATATATATACACATGTTCTCTAATTTAACAGTTTACTTTAAAAAAATTAAAATTAAAATAAAACAAAATGTAAAATGCAAAGAAAACATTAAATATACAAAATTTCACATAGTTATATAAATTATTTAAGAAAACATTTTAAATTTTTTTTTAATTTATTATAGCTGTTAACATTTATAATTTCTCTTGGTATTTAATTAAAAGTGTGTGGTATTTTATACTCGCTTATACATCTTCCATAATTGTTTTTAAATTTAGGTAGTTTGTGATAATTTTTGCGTATAATCTTGTATTTTTAACATGATCAATTTTCTTTTTAAACGTATTATCAAAATAATGTTTTAAAATTATATTGTTTTGAATTTTTAAAATGGATAGGCACTGAGCGTGAGTATTAATAATTATATTTTCAAACCAATTACAATACAATACAAATTGTTACAAAAATATGGATGAAGTATTTTATAAACAAATTGACTACTATCATACATAAGTCATTATCCTTTTTTTACAGAGCATACAATATCAGCTCTGTCTGTTCTACTAAAATACTACCTCTTCACTTTGTTTACCATGTCACTTGAATACCTTCAGACGTAAACAATCTCTCGTCCTCTGCTAGTTCACTAAACTTTTGTTACTAACAACAGAAAACAAACACCCGCGCACACACTAATAAATATACTAATTATTTTCACTTAACGCGCACTGATTCATATTATCTGAACGTCCTTTCAGATCTCACAACTTTAACACACTGCTATCTTTTTCATTCTTCCGAATCGTTCTAAGTTCTAATTCGTTGGCTAAATTGAATCTCATGCAGAAGCACACATTAGCGTTCAAGTCACGTTATGTCATGAAATCACTGTCGTAAAAATATTATAAATATATAAGTTTCTGTATGATAACAAGTAATGTAATCTGTCTCTTAAAGGCGTATAATTTTGTTTAGTTTTATAGGTATTATTATGTTGGCTATTATAGATTGAAGATTTTCAATTTTCTTTCGGATAAATTGAGACAGATGAATATGTAGAGTGAGCATGCCATTGGCAATTTTATGGGTAATTGACTGAATTACCAAATATTGACTGAAAGATCAGTCAAACAATGACCTAAGAGATGAACGATCATTATTTTATCGGAAAGTGAGTGAAAACTTCAGCCAGCCAATGATTAAATAGATGAAGGAGCATTGATTTATTGAAAAGTGACTGAAAGTTCAGTCAACCAATGATCAATTAGATGGAAGATCATTGGTTTATTGGCAAGTGACTAAAAGCTCAGTCAACCAAGGATCTAATAGATGGAAGATCATTGGTTTATTGGCAAGTGACTAAAAGCTCAGTCAACCAAGGATCTAATAGATGGAAGATCATTGGTTTATTGACAAGTGACTAAAAACCCAGTCGTTTTAATTAAAATCTAATAGATGGAAGATCATTGGTTTATTGGCAAGTGACTAAAAGTTCAGTCGACCAATGATCTAATAGATGAAAGATCATTGGTTTACTGGTAAGTGGCTAAAAGTTCAGTCAACCAATGATCTAATAGATGAAAGATTATTGTTTTATTGGCAAATGACTAAAAGCTCAGTCAACCAATGATCTAATAGTAGAAAGATCATTGATTTATTGGCAAGTGACTAAAAATTCGGTTAACCAATGATAAAATAAATAAAAGATTATTGGTTTATCGGCAAATAACTGAAAGATCTGTCAACCAGTGATCAATGAGAACTATCGATGAGTCAACTAGGAAGTCTTATTTTGTCAGTTGCTTTCATCCACACATCGTCATTACATTCCTGCTATCTACAGTAGAACTTATGATAGAAATAGTATTTAATGACAATGAAAGCTGTGAGCTGTGAACAATCTTCATCTTAGAGGAAAACACTGTCTTGAGCTAGACGGAACGAGAATCGACGACCTCCTGAACACATGTCAGGTGTTCTGACTGCTAGGTTATCTTCCGCTGATAATAGCGCATTCGATTGATGGCGTAAAGCTTTTTATTATCGGTCATAGCACATGACATGGTATCAGGAGGAAATGCTTTCGTATTCCACTCCTATCAATACAATGTTTCCTATATACTGAATTGGAAATGAATATCAAAGGGATATCAGTTTTGAACGAAATATCCCTATGCTGAACTGATAAGAAAAATCAAAGGGAAATCGGTTTTGAACGAAATATCTCTATACTGCATTGAAAATGAAAAATCAAAGGGAAAGCGGTTTTTAATGAAATATCTCTATACTGAATTGAAAAATTAAAGGGAAATCAGTTTTGAACAAAATATATCTGTACTGCATTGAAAACGAAAAATCAAAGGGAAATCAATTTTGAACGAAATATCTCTATACTGATCTGAAAATGAAATCATAGGGCAATCAATTTTGAACGAAATATCTCTATACTGATCTGAAAATGAAAATCAAAGGGAAATCAGTTTTGAAGGAAATATCTCTATACGGAATTGAAAATGAAAAATCAAAGGGAAATCAGTTTTGAACGAAATATCTTTGTAGTCTCTTCAGTAGTAATATAGATTACAAAAGAAAGATCTTCGAGAAGTAATCCCTTCTTAGCAATTGTTGAGTTGGCTTTTTTTTTACCCCTGGGTGGCACTTTTATACACATAGTGGGTTAAATGGCCATTTCACAAGGACTCTGAGGGTTCAGAGAAGGTTGAGGAAAGGGGACCCACTAGACAGCTATTAGGAGATAGATGGTAGTCTCCCGTGAAGTCCATCTAGCGTGTTCTTTAACGTGTCATAGTAATTGTCAGTTGAGGGACTGAGTACAGAAAAATAACTCAATTGATAAGAGTATCTGACATGTTATCAAGATTTCCGCAATTCAGGTGATAAATATTAATTTAATAATTTTCTGTTTAATAATAGAAAGTACATACTTACCAACATCAACACCATCTAAGACGTCTCCCTGATTGGTCGACTTGAAACTGTAGATGTGACTGTTGATTGCTAAATGACGGACACAACCTTGGAAGCCGACTTCGGTCTCGACTCTAAGAGCCAAAAGAGACAGATTCGAGAATCCTCCCAAGTAGACGAATTGTTGGGAAGCAAGATTCAAAACGTCTTCCTGCAAAAATAAAGTAAAATAACCTTCTGTTCATGTTAGTCAGATATTTTAAAGTTGCACTTAACTCAATTTAACAACTTGATGTCAAGCATACAGTATAGTGTGTTAAAAGGTTAATTGAGACGTACAATATTCCTCATTTCGGGAGTATTTCGTTCAGTATTTAGTGAGTTATGGAAGTGTGAATATTTGACAACAGCAAAACCAAACATAAGAAACTTACATAGAACTGATATAGGAGGAAAGAATTCTTTTAATGAATTTTAAAATGTACTTATTAAACATTTTAGTACAATATTTATTAAGTTTTAATTAACTTCTGAAGTCAATTTTTGTGACTGGCATTGTTATTGTTAAATATTCAGACTCATTAAACACTAAATAAAAATTGTTCAAAATCGATATATTCGTATTATTAATTGAGATCCTAATCTCCTATCACATTTTTCAAAACAAAATATTTTGGAAGTTACAGAATTTCGACGTTAGCTTCACATTTACATAACATAGGGTTGTTCCTTAGTTTCTGGAAACCAGTGTACGATTTTCTGATGAAATTGGATATTTTAAATTGGTTTAGCCATTTTTGATCATTGGCAGATTATGAGCCTGTAGCGCTCAGGCGGTACAACTTCAGGCTCATAAATCTGCCCTTCCCCGATTCGAGTTCTAACTGTGACAGAGTTGAGATTTATCTCCGCCGGACGGCGTCATCGAACGGACGGCGGCTTGGGAAGGCCGCCGTCCGTTCGATGAGATGTTAAGACGTGGTTCCTTGTGCACCATTATGGTGATTCTTACGGGAGGCTACCATCTCTCTCCTGACGAGTGTCCAGTGGGTTGGGTTGTTTTACCTCTGAGCTGCACTTTTTTGCACACCATGGGCTAAATGGCCAGGTCACATGGACCCCGAAGGCTCAGAGAAGGTTGGGGGAGGGGACCCACTGGAACAGCTGTTGGGAGACAGATGGTAGCCTCCTGTCAAGGCCATCCAGTGTGTTCTTTAACGTGCACAGTTTATGGCTCTCCCGCACAAGGGAACACGGCTTAACGTCCCATCCGACGGACGGCGGCCTTTCCAAGCCCATCGGTGTCCCCTATTGACCGTTGGCAGGGAATTTTGCGGAGATAAATCTCAACGCTGACCCAGCTGGGACTCGAACCTGGGAACTACAGATTACGAACCTGGCGCGCTACCGACTGAGCCACCCCCGCCCCTGTCCAGTGGGCATATACGGCATTGTGTTTAAAAAATTAACACAATGCCGTATTATTATTGTGTTTAAAAAAGTTCCCCTTCACAGGCAAAGTAATCCAAGTCTTTTCGACCAATTACAACATAAGGAAATAAATGTAATTTGAATTTGGTAATTTGTATGCCATTCAGTCTTCAGGGATTCTATACAGGGTGAATCTGAAAAAGTGGGCAAAACTTTACGGGGTGGTAGAACGCAGCTATACCAGCAATATTCGTCATAGAAAGTATGGGCGGAACGCAAACGGCGAGCCGCTAGGTGGCGTTGGAAATGGTATAAAAGGGTCGGTCCCTATCCCGAAGGTGTGAAGCCTGCATTACAGCTGGCGGCAGCTCTTTTGAGCAATTTCTTTGAGCATGTACCTCAATTACATTCCTGTTAATAAAATATTTTCTGAAGTATCTCCTCTCCTTCTTGTGTTCATTCTTTAAATGTGACAGTGGAAAACTATCTTTTAACTTCTCACCGTTTGCGTTCCGACCATACATTCTATGACGAATATTGCTCGTATAGCTGCGTTCTACCACCCGGTAAAGTTTTGCCCACTTTTTCAGATTCACCCTGTATAGTTTTTTAGATTTGTTCGTCAATTTTGAAATCTGTGACAAAAAGATAATAACTTTATCTAAAATATTAACATATTTTTAAAATTTTCTCAAATATTAGCACGATATTAATTATTTTCTAAAATATTGTCATATTTTTGTATTGTTAACTTTCAAAAAATAAAAACTTTTTTATAAGTTGAGAAAAAACGGGGAGGGGAATAAAAAAGATTTCTTCTATTACAAAAGGCAAAAAAAAATTCAGATAGAAGATGTCCTATTTCCACCCTAGTTCTAAGGACAGACACTCTAGTGAAATGCAGCAAAGTCTTGCCGTTTATCCAGAAAAAATGATTCGATTTCTAGTGACTTACTCTGAAATGACCCGGAAACAAGATTTTCTCTCTCCAATACACACATAAATATCGCACGATATAATTTCTGAAGAGTTTTTCCCTGTCTTAAATTCGAGAATTTACGGCGATTCAGAACCAGTTAAGTCGAAAAAATCCAAAGTCAATAAGAGAAATACGTAAGCAAATGGCAAGCCTCTTTGGATTTGATTATACTAAAGGAGCCCTGACGCTGTCGCAGTAATCCGTTTTTATTCCGTATAAACTTATCCAGCGACGTTTATTCGGCACCGTCGGAGAGCCATTCCGTGAGATGAGACTGACATGAGAGACGAAATCGCTCGCTGATCTGTCTGCTCTTCATCTTCCCGCTGTTCCCATGGGATCAAATTATATGGAGGCTTTTTAAAGCCACTTGAAAGAGTAAAGAATGCATTTCAAAAGATTGAATTTTTATGGTTGGATTTTCAATAAAGCTTGAAATCAAAGGATAAATATTTCTAGAAAAGAATAAAAAAGTTTATAAAGTGTGGTTTTTGTTGTCTAATCAGTTGCTTTGCTTTCTTCTAAGTGTTTCGTATACTATGGACATTTTTTTTTCCAAGGGATAGGTGTGGGTCTTGAAATGGATCCATCGGATAGCTATTAAAATATAGATCTTCTCATAGCCTTCTGCCATGGTCATCTTGGGTTTGGTTGTTTTATAAAAATAAAAAATAAATACCCCCTCAAGCAGCTGCTTGCCACAGAGGTCTGACAGGAGCCTATCAGTTTATATGCCACAGTAGGAGATCTGAGAGGATGGCAGGACCTCATCAGAAAAACGACACACACACACATCCATGCCTAATCCGGGGCTCGAACCCAGATCCCTTAGATTAGTAGCCAAGCGTGCTAACCACTCGGCCACTTACCTTTCAGTATCCCTTTTTTGCATAAACGTGTTAAATGGTCAGTTCACAAAAGTTCCCAGGGCTCAAAGAAGATTGGGGAATGAGGACCCACTGGACAGCTGTTAAGAGACAGATGTTAGCCTACAGTCAAATCCATTCAGCGTGTTTTATGAAGTGCACAGGATATATGGATTTCATTCTGGAAATTTATACAAACTCTCCTACCACCGATCCATTCGGTGGTAGGAGAGTTTCGGTGGTAGGAAGTTGCGAAAACTTTCTTAGTGTCGATCTAATCTATTCTAGAAATTTATGCGACTCTCACAGCGTCGATCTTATTGATCCTGGAAATTACACAAACTGTCCGAGTGACGATCTAATCGACCCTGGAAATTTACGCATATTTTCTTAGTATCAATCTAATCGATCCTAGAAGTTTAGGCAAACTTTCTTAGTGTCAGTGTAATCGATTCCAGAAGTTTAGGCAAACTTTCTTAGGTCAGTGTAATCGATCCTAGAAGTTTAGGAAAACTTTCTTAGTGTCAGTGTAATCGATTCTGAAAATTACACAAATCATCCTAGTGTTATCTAAGTCATCCCTGAAATTTACACAAACTCTCCTACCATCGATCTAGATCGTTGAAATTTAAAGAAATTCACCTAAAGTCGATTTAACCGATCCTAGAAAGTGATCCTTCCTAGCGTCGATCTAATCGATACTGTAAATTTATGCAAACTCTCCCAGCATCGATCTAATTGATCCCGGAAATTTACGCAAATTTCCCTAGCGATGATCTAATCTACCCTGGTACTCTAAGGGATAAAATTTGTCCAGGGTCCCAAATCTGGATTTGATAGGAGTAGTTGAATTATTTTTCCAAGATACCACTCTTTGATAATAGCTAAATACAGTAGTGGACTTCTACTAAGAGTACCATTCGTGGAAGCTATGATTCTGAGGTGATGGAATTTTAAGAAATATTCTTACCTTTGACCTTCCTTCCGAACGAGGCCCCCCGTTGAGTTGCATCCAGATTCCCCACGCAAAGATGTAAGTGGTTGCTCTGTTCCAGGAATTAAGAATTACGGGCTGGTCATTTCGCAGAATTCTGATCTCCATTCCATCATAGTACCTAGAAGAAAGAAATTTCTACTGCAGTAAAACTTTCCCCCTTCGTTTTACAAAGCTTTAAAAATTGTTGAAAAATGCATAAAATATAACTTAAGTTATAAGTTTTTACCTCTATTATTCTTATTAGGTTTTTGAAAGGGGAGGGGGGCATGGCCCTTTTGACTCCTCCTCTAGATCCGTCTACAGATCATCTAGATCCGCACTAGACCTCTAATGAAATTCAAAGAATAAAAAAATTTTCTGTTGTTTTAAGTAGATATGTAATTACAGGGAGATGAGTGGCGGCTCACCAAAAGTTCAAGCAGAGGCCTCATAATGAAATTTCTATTTTAGCATTAAGATTTTGTGCTTGCACATTATGGCTAAGCACAAAATAAGGGTTGTGGGTTGTTTTACCTCTGAGCGGCACTTTTTTGCACACCATGGGCTAAATGGCCAGGTCACATGGACCCCGAAGGCTCAGAGAACGTCGGAGGAGGGGACCCACTGGAATAGCTGTTGGGAGACAGATGGTAGCCTCCCGTCAAGGCCATCCAGCGTGTTCTTTAACGTGCACAGGGTATGGCTCTCCCGCACACAGGGCCACGGCTTAACATCCCATCCGACGGACGGCGGCCTTTCCAAGCCCATCGGTGTTCCCTACTGACCGTGGGCAGTGCGGGGAATTTTACGGAGATAAATCTCAACGCTGACCCAGCTGGGACTCGAACCTGTGAACTACAAATTACGAGCCTAACGTTCTACCGACTGAGCCACACCCGCCCCACACAAAATAAGGACTCCCGTGCTATGCCAATGAAATATCAAATTACAAGCCCAAAAATGTCTAAAATACGATTTTTCTGGTATTAATATGATATTCAAAGAAAATTAAATATCTAAATCAAATCTATTTAAAACTAGAATTTTAACACTATTCTTCAATTACTTAATAGCCTAAGGAAGCTTCAGCACTTATCATTTTTCTGCCGATCATGAATATATGTCATAATCATTTGAAGGAAACAACTCTTATATCAAACTGTTTACTTAAATAATAATTCCTACGATTTTCTCTAATTTAGAAGAAACAGTTTGCAGAACGAAGCTTATGCTGAGTGAATATTGCGGAAATTCACGATTTTAGAAATGAGAGAAAATTCTAGATGTGGCTAAAATTGATTTTAACATTTATCTTCTCTAGTAGTTAAGAGTAAAAAGTTTCGTTTCCCGCTCGAGGGCGGTTGGTTGGGTTCGGTTGTTTTTACCTCTGAGCGGCACTTTTTCGCACACCATGGGCTAAATGGCCAGGTCACAAGGATCCCGAAGTCTCAGAGAAGGTTGAGAAAGGGAACCCACTGGAACAGCTGTTGGGAGACAGATGGTAGCCTCTCGTCAAAGCCATCCAGCGTGTTCTTTAACGTGCACAGGGTATGGGTCTCCCACACACGGGGCAACGGCTTAACGTCCCATCCGACGGACGCCCCCCCCCCCCACCTCCGACGGATCTTTCCAAGCCCATCGGTGTCCCCTACTGACCGTGGGCAGGGCGGGAAGTTTTGCGGAGATAAGTCTCAACGCTGACCCAGCTGGGACTCAAACCTGGGAACTGCAGATTACGAGCCTGGCACGCTACCGACTGAGCCACCCCCGCCCCCCACACATGGGGCAACGGCTTAATGTCCCATCCGACGAACGGCGATCTTTCCAAGCCCATCGGTGTCCCCTACTGACCGTGGGCAGGGCGGGAAGTTTTGCGGAGATAAGTCTCAACGCTGACCCAGCTGGGACTCGAACCTGGGAACTGTAGATTACGAGCCTGGCACGCTACCGACTGAGCCACCCCTGCCCCTCTCGAGTGAAGAGTAGCATTGCCTTGGTTCGTTATGATGCTAGAAAAACCGATGTCATGTTTTTGAACTCTAAATGGTTGCATAGGTGTTGACTAGGCTAAGAGTGAAAATTTTCCTTTGAGCTAATAAATTTTTGGACTAGTATAGGAGTGTAAATATTTTTAAGTCTAGGAAAATTTTGGAGTAGGACAGTAATCAAAATTATCATTTGGCTACGAACATTTGGAGTAGGGTAAGAGTGCGAACTTTGGTTTGAGGTAAAAAGTTTTCGGGCAAGGATAAAAATGGGAATTTTTGTTTGAGTTAGCAACTTTTTTTTACTTGGCTAAGAGGAAGAATTTTTCTTTCAGCTAGGAAATATTTCGACTAAATAAAAGATGTCAGTATTTTGGGGCTGGGAAAAGTTTCGATTAGGTTAATAATCCAAACTTTTAGTTCGCTAAGAATGTTTTGAACCAGGCTGCAGTGTGAGTGTTCGTTTCGGCTAAACACTTTTTTCTACTCTGCTAAGAATGTGAACTTTGGTTTGGGCTAGGAACTTTTGGGACTAGACTAAAAGTTAGAATTTTCCGTTCAGCTCGGAAATTTTTGGACTAGTCTAAGAGGGAGAATTTTCTTTTGAGCTAAGAAATATTTGGACTAGACTAAGAGGGAGAATTTTCTTTTGAGCTAGGAAATTTTTAGACTAGGCTAAGAGGGAGTATTTTGTTTTGAGCTAGAAAATATTTGGACTAGGCTAAGAAGGAGTATTTTGCTTTGAGCTAGGAAATATTTGGACTAAGCTAAGAAGGAGTATTTTGCTTTTTGCTAGGAAATATTTGGACTAGACTAAGAGGAAGAAATTTCTTTTGAGCTAGGAAATGTTTGGACTAGGCTAAGAGGGACAATTTTCTATTAAACTAAGAAATATTTGGGCTAGGCTAAGAGGTGGAATTTTCTTTTGAGTTAGGACATTTTTGGAGTAGGCTAAGAGGGAGTATTTTATTTTGAGCTAGGAAATATTTCGTCTAGGCTAATAGGGAGAGTTTTCTTTTGAGCAAACAAATATTTGGACTAGGCTAAGAGGGAAAAATTTCTTTTGAGCTAGCAAGTATTTAGACTAGGCTAAGAGAGACAATTTCACTTTGAGCTAGGATATTTTTGGACTAGACTAAAAGTCAGAATTGTCTTTTGAACTAGGAAATGTTTGGACTAGGCTAAGAGGCACAATTTTCTTTTTAGCTAGGAAATGTTTGGACAAGGCTAAAAGGGAGAATTTTCCTTTGAGCTAGGAAATTTTTGGACTAGACTAAGAGTGAGAATTTTCTTTTGAGCTAGGCAATTTTCAGACTAGTTTCAATGTAAATGTTTTGGGTCTTGGACATTTTTGTCCCAGGATAATAATCTAAATTTTCTTTCGGCTAATAAATTTTTTGGACGAGGCCAAAAGTTGGAATATTCCTTTGGAGTTGGGAATTTTGGACTATGACGAGTGTAACTTTTCCTTTGTACAAATTTCATCTTCCAATCTCCCTTGACACTAAGGCACTAATGAAGATTAAAAGTTTGAAACTACCAGGAAAATATGCACTAACCTAAATTCTAGAATTCCGTTTCTCAGTACAAGAGCGATGAATTTCTGATTCTTCTCGTTGGCATTACCGAAGTATAGCAAAAGTCCTTCATAGAGTTCTGGTCGAAATTCCACCTCTATTCTCAAATACTCAGATGTTTTTTTAAAGACTTTTAGAGACAAGTAGGAGTGGCCTTGAAAACGGGGATAATAGATTTCTTCGGCTGAAACGAAAGAAATAGAGTAAAAACCTACTTTTATAAATCGTATATGTGTTACCGCTAAAGTGCAGAAATCAGTTATTCTACAGATTATATAGGTATTGTGCAGATTAACTAGGGTGATCCGTTAACGTGCGGAAAATTGTTTCATTTCTCAAATTACCTAGGTAATCTACAAATTACCTGGATAATCTGCACATTACCTACTAGGCACTCGTTAAAGTGAAAATAAGATCTTTGCTGGAACAACAGGAACGTTTCTGTACGCTTAAATTAACATAATGTTATTTATCTAGTGTCCGAGAGTAGAGCTGAAACCAGGGTCATCCCTCTGTCAACATGAATCAGTCGTACGAATTATAAAAAACGCCCCCAAAATGAGCAGGCCAAGTGAGAACGAATCATTTTAGTGATTCGTTCTCCATTTTAGTGATTCGTTCTCACTTGGAGGGGGTTGGGCTGATAATGCACACAACCCCCGGAGGTATTGCATCATTGTCTGACGCAATGTAGTTGAGTCATGACATCGCGGCTTTACGATCGCGGACAAAAGATGATGCAATCGTTAGTTGTAAGTGACGTCTCGTAGGGTGTGCAAGTTTTTTGAGTGGCGACTTCCGTTTACCCCTGAGTCATAAGTACAACACAAGTGATCCTTGCAGTTTTAATCCAGCAGTAGTGAGGCATTGTAACTGTGTTAATAGTGCAGATACATTTTGCTACATTTGCGGGGAAGTGACGTTTGCAAGCCAGAAATGGCCATCACTCCAAGAGTGAAATTAGCGTATGAGTTTTATTTTTGGATGCAAGATCGGGGACCAGGACAAGGCCTGGGTTCCACACTTATGCTACAGTACGTGTGCAAGAAATCTTCCGAAGTGGCTAAAAAGCGAAAAAGTGGCGATGCCATTTGCTGTTCCTATGGTTTGAAGAGAGCCAAGCAATCACGCAAATGACTGCTACTTCTGCCTGGTTCCACCTGTTTCTGGAGGCATCACAAGGGAAAAGAAGTGGACAATAGCATACCAGAATATACAATCTGCTCTCTGACCAGTTCTGCACGACGAAGGCCTTCCCGTTCCCGAACCTCCAAAAGAATTTTCCATCGATTCAGACGATGAGGAGGGAGTCGAACCAACGTCGGGTCCTCCACAGCCTTCGGTGTCTAATGATGATCCATACGTCTGCCATGCTGCGTCAACTGTGCCACACATTCTCACCGAAGAAGAAATGAACGATCTTGTTCGCGATCTCGAGCTGTCCAAGGCCAAAATAGAGTTACTTCTTGGATAAAGACTTAAACAATGCAATCTTCTCAAGAAAAATGTCCGAGTGACTTCATTTCCAACTCGACATGAGCAGTTTGCGCCTTACTTCAGAAAGGAAGATGACCTTGTGTTCTGCTCCGATGTAGATGGCCTGATGAATGCCCTCGGAATCAAACATGATTTAAGAATTAAAGATCCACTTTCTCCATTCCCACTTAGATTTCTTCCCCGACAACTGCGGCATGGTTAGTGATCAGCACAGTGAACGTTAATGAACACGCTGGATGCAAAACTACGTGATTTCTTCCCCGACAACTGCGGCATGGTTAGTAGTGAGCAACGTTTTCACGAGGACATTGCAACGATGGAGAAACGATACCAGGGAAACTGGTCCACTTCAATGTTGGCTGACTACTGTTGGACGCTCGCCAGAGATGATCCTGAGAAGCTGTACAAGCGACGGGCAAATCGACGTCGGAAGTAGAAGCGGAGTTTTACAGATACCTGTCATATGTTCGTATTACTCTATTATACAAGAAACTATTGCGGATTTTTCAGAAATCGTAGTCAATTTTCTATTTTCATTGTCATATTCGTGTTCAGCACCTTGAAATTTTTAAGAAATAGTTACTTTTATCTTAGAGGCATTCTTTTATGAAAATTTGGAGCCCAGTATATTGGAAGTATATGGTAGTTTGAATATTTAACAGTAACAATGCCAGTCGCAAAAATTGATTTCAGAGTTAATTAAAACTTATTATTAAGTTTTATTTCAAAGTGTTCAATAAAAGTGTGTATTTTAGTACTTTGTGTAAAGAATTCTTCCTCTATTAATCAGTTTTGTATAAGTTTCTTAACACTGGCTTTATTGCTGTTAAAAATTCAAACTTTTATAACTAATTAAATACTGAACGAATATTGTTGAAAAATCAAGATATTGACATGTTTCATTGAGATCTTTATCTGCTATCCAATTTTTCAAAACAAATATATATATTTTAGAAGAATAATATCAGTTAGAACTTGAAGACAAATACAATCGCTTCGACGTAAGCTTCCCAGTGACCCAACATAGGATTGTTCTTTAATTAATTAATTAACCTTAAAATCTTTAAGAAATGCCTACTTTTATCTCAGAGGCATTACTTTTATGAAAATTTGTTGCCCAGTGTTATTAGTACCTATGCAACATAAGACGAGTTTTTTTTTTTATTCCTCCCTTGAAACAAAAGTAGTTGAGTTTCCTAACCACCCATCCTTGAGGTTAGGGGGTAAAATAATTGCTTTCAGTGAAATCTTTTGATCTTCACACTCTAATACCATAATTTCAAATTTCTAATAACAATTCACCATTTGCCATAAACGCGTAAATTTTGACATTTCCCAAATTTTTCCACAGTTAGAGGGCGCTATTAGAGCTTTTCAGAAACTGCGAATCGAATATTTTATCAATACCTATCTAACGAAAAAAAAATAGAGATTTTGAATTTATCTCTAAAGAAAAAAATTAAAATCTGCAGATGGACAGACAAATGACAAATGAAAATATTAGTTCGTTGTTTTCGAAAATAACTAAAATCTACACTCTCTTACCAAATATTAGAATATGTCAATGTTTTGGCAAATGGAATGTAGCTTGGAAGCTCTAAAATATGTTGGGGCGGGGGTGGCTCAGTCGGTAGCGCGCCAGGCTCGTAATCTGTAGTTCCCAGGTTCGAGTCCCAGCTGGGTCAGCGTTGAGATTTATCTCCGAAAAAACTCTCCGCCCTGCCCACGGTCAGTAGGAGACACCGATGGGCTTGGAAAGGCCGCCGTCCGTCGGATGGGACGTTAAGCCGTGGCCCCGTGTGCGGGAGAGCCATACCCTGTGCACGTTAAAGAACACGCTGGATGGCCTTGACGGGAGGCTACCATCTGTCTCCCAACAGCTGTTCCAGTGGGTCCCCTCCCCCAACCTTCTCTGAGCCTTCGGGGTCCATGTGACCTGGCCATTTAGCCCATGGTGTGCAAAAAAGTGCCGCTCAGAGGTAAAACAACCCAACCCAACTCTAAAATATGCGCAGGGTATCCATATTTCGATTGATAAAAACCGGGACATTTCAGTAAGTGCTCTGGTTTCAGTTTTCTGAAACCGGGACGTTCAGTATTGGTTCCGATTTCAGTTTACTGTCACCGGGACATTTCTTTTCTGAGGTGTAACGCCACAGGAGAAATGTATACCGAGGCAATTGTGCAACGGGGCAGTAGGATTTTCACAGTTACGTAGGGCAACGGAAATTCACAGTTAGGTGAGAGAAACAATATTTCGCCCAATCGAAGCCCGCGAAGTACAGTCGCTCAAAAAAGTATCCGAACACTATGGTTGATTACAGAATTCAGATAAGATATCTGGCAACGATTATTTTAGAAATTAGTGATCTGTCAACCTTCGTGTCACGTGTCACGTGACACGAAGGTTGCCAGATCACTAATTTCGTGTCACGTGACACGAAGGTTGCCAGATCACTAATTTCTAAAATAATCGTTGCCAGATATCTTATCTGAATTCTGTCAACCTTCGTGTCACGTGTCACGTGACACGAAGGTTGCCAGATCACTAATTTCGTGTCACGTGACACGAAGGTTGCCAGATCACTAATTTCTAAAATAATCGTTGCCAGATATCTTATCTGAATTCTGTAATCAACCATAGTGTTCGGATCCTTTTTTGAGCGACTGTACCTGGTGCATCATACCCTGCACTCATCTCTTAACTTTGTTTTTAACGTTTCAATTAAATTTTGGAATCAAATTTTTGTGTATCTCTTAAATATTCCAGCGTTCATAACTGTTTGAATACTGAACAAAAAATTTGTAAATCAAGAAACTGCTGTGATTGACTTCAAGACCACAATCGGATATTTATACTTTTCAAAATCGAGATTTAAATAGATTTGATATCTAATTTCTAAAAAAAATCGTTCCCAGATATTTTTTTCCGAATTCTGTAATCAACCTTAGTGTTCGGATATTTTTTTGAGCGACTGTGCAGATTCCGAAAATTCGGTCGTCTTATGCGAAAGCTCGAACTTGCCTACTTCCATTGAAATCCTCGGAACTAAATCCCGGGTATGGATTTAGTTTCAGGCAATATCAGGATTTATTTCCCGTAGCAAGGGTGGGGCGGGCGTGGCTCAGACGGTAGCGCTCCAGGCTCGTAATCTGCAGTTCCCAGGTTCGAGTCCCAGCTGGGTCAGCGTTGAGATTTATCTCCGCAAAATTCCCCGCCCTCCACGGTCAGTAGGGGACACCGATGGGCTTGGAAAGGCCGCAGTCCGTCGGATGGGACGTTAAGCCGTGTCCCCATGTGCGGGAGAGCCATACACTGTGCACGTTAAAGAACACGCTGGATGGCTTGACGGGAGGCTACCATCTGTCTCCCAACAGCTGTTGCAATGGGTCCCCTCCCCCAACCTTCTCTGAGCCTTCGGGGTCCATGTGACCTGGCCATTTAGCCCATGGTGTGCAAAAAAGTGCCGCTCAGAGGTAAAACAACCCAACCCATTAACGTGCACAGGACAGGGTATGGCTCTTCTGCACACGGAACCACGGTTTAACGTCCATACGACGGACGGCGAACTTTCCAAGTTCATCGGTGACCCCTTCCTCACCGAGTGCATGGAAAGGAGTTTGGCGGAGATAAATCTCAACGCTGGCTCAGATGTAACTCGAACCTGGGAACTGCAGATTACGAGTCTGGCGCGCTGCTGACTGAGCCTTCCTCGCCCCAGCATTTAAAGAGAAGCTTCAATATTTCGCAATAATACGTCATGGAATTTACCTTAGAAATCAACTGAAACTTAATAAATATTATTTCAAGCCATCTAATAAAAATATTGTGAGTTTTTTAAGTTTGAGTAAGGACATTTCAATATTAAACAATTATGAATGATTTTTATGAAGCAAGAGAACAAATTGTTCAATATTCCAGCTTCATAACTCTTTAAATAATGAATGAATATTATTGAAAAATCCAGATTTAAATAGATTTGATTCTGATCTTTATCTTCAGTCACACATATTTTCATTAAATGCATATTTTGGAAGTTATAGAGCTTCGAAATTAGATTCCCATTAATATTACATGGAAATTCTGTAATATATTGGCAGAGCAGTGTGTGTATTATTATGAAGCAGGGGCGGGGGTGGCTCAGTCGGTAGTGCGCCAGGCTTGTAATCTGTAGTTCCCAGGTTCGAGTCCCAGCTGGGTCAGCGTTGAGATTTATCTCCGCAAAATTCCCCGCCCTGCCCACGGTCAGTAGGGGACACCGATGGGCTTGGAAAGGCCGTCGTCCGTCGGATGGGACGTTAAGCCGTGGCCCCGTGTGCGGGAGAGCCATACCCTGTGCACGTTAAAGAACACGCTGGATGGCCTTGACGGGAGGCTACCATCTGTCTCCCAACAGCTGTTCCAGTGGGTCCCCTCTCCCAACCTTCTCTGAACCTTCGGGGTCCATGTGACCTGGCCATTTAGCCCATGGTGTGCAAAAAAGTGCCGCTCACAGGTAAAACAACCCAACTATGAAGCAGAATATGTGTTGAAATCTTCCTTCCGAAGACATCTTCACCTGACCTTCACACTGACAAATAAGACATCATTGAGAAGTGGCTGAAATGTCGTTGATCGATCTCTTCGCCTTCGATCTCACTTGTTCGTGGGAGAGAGAGAAAAAAAACTGGAAAACGGCGAGACGTAGATTAATGAAACTTATCCATCTAAGTGGAGAGCATTTATCTTAAGGTCAAGGTCTTGATTACTTCCATTAAGTCAGCTGCTCCAAGATCCAGTGATCGACTCTTGTGGCTATAAAATTCTTTCGATTTTTTTATTACGTCAGGTATTTCAATTCTCGATAAGAACCGCGAGACTTTGGGAAAGTATTAGACACAAGAAGAGCCATAATAGTTGGGAGGATTCTTTGACTTCTTTTCAGCATTTTTTGCTTCTTCGAAAGAATTCTGAGTTATCTGTGGTTGAAGCGGATATGTTGGTGAGGTCACCGAGCTACTGTAGATCAGTGCAAGGGTTTTTTTTTATCTTCAGACTGAGGATTCTGATCAGTTTATTTAATACATGGTGTAAAATGACGATTAATTTTCAGAGTAATAAACGAAACTTTTAATAAAACTAATTTAATAACCTAACAAATAACTATAATAATAAGAATACATTTCTAATAATGACCACTTTTGGTAACAATAATTTAATAAACGTAACTTTTGACAATAACAGGTGTGGATCTAAAAATCACGAGGGAGAGGATCAGGAACACAATCGGGTAGAAAAAATGGAAAAGGGTTGGGGGAAGAGACTTGATTTCCAATGCAGTATAATTCCATCTCCTCTTTTTATAAATAATAAATACCACCTCAAGCAGCTGCTTTCCACAGAGGTCTGAGAGGAGCCTGTCAGTTTATATGCCATAGTAGAAGATCTGAGAGGTTGGCAGGACCTCCTAGATCCGGCCATGGATAATAATAAGCATAACTTTTCATTTCTAATTTTTTTATACCTCTTAAATAGTAAAATGAATAAAGGTTCTGACCAGCGTGCTGCTTCCATTTTCAATTCTATATAATTATCGCTTCTGACGAATTTTGAATGCTTGTTTTCAAACAGAATGAAATTGTCATTTTTCTCACTTTTACAGTTCCTAACTCTGGAAATTCGAAGTAGCATATGATTTGAATAATGCATATAGTAGTATTTCAGTAGTATCTATCCAAAAAAAACTTATTACTGTAACTCTTAAAACAGAAAAATTGCCTTCCCCTCCCTGAAGGAAAGTAGCAGATCGATGCTGTACATGCAAAACATTTCATCATTACACTCTACCACTCAATAGGACTATCTCAGTCGGTAGTGCTCGTGAACTGAAATTGCCAGTTTTTAATCCAGCTGAGAATGTGTTCATAATTTTCTCCGTTAGTCCCTGGTCCTTCTTTGTCATCGGTGATCCTCTAACAGTTGTACAGAAGATCCCCTTTGTCAACCTTCTCTGAGCCCTTGAGGTCCTTGTGACCTTGGAGGAGGGGGGGGGGTTCAGTCGGTAGTGCGTCAGGCTCGTAATCTGCAGTTCCCAGGTTCGAGTCCCAGTTGGGTCAGCGTTGAGATTTATCTCCGCAAAATTCCCCGCCCTGTCCACGATCAGTAAAGGACACCGATGGGCTTGGAAAGGCCGCCGTCCGTCGGATGGGACGTTAAGCCGTGGCCCCGTGAGCGGGAGATCCATACCCTGTGCACGTTAAAGAACACGCTGGATGGCCTTGACGGGAGGCTACCATCTGTCTCCCAATAGTTGTTCCAGTGAGTCCCCTCCCCCAACCTTCTCTGAGCCTTCGGGGTCCTTGTGGCCTGGCCATTTAGCCCATGGTGTGCAAAAAAGTGCCGCTCAGAGGTAAAACAACCCAACGTTAAAGAACACGCTGGATGGCCTTGACGGGAGGCTACCATCTGTCTCCCAACAACTGTTCCAGTGGGTCCCCTCCCCCAACCTTCTCTGAGCCTTTGGGGTCCTTGTGACCTGCTTATTTAGCGTATTGTGCGCAAAAAAAGTGCCGCTCAGAGATAAAAACAACCCAACCCAACCATTGTGACCTGGCTATTTAAACCATGGTGTGAAAAAGAAAATTATTTCCAGAGGAAAAGCACTCTCTCTCTTAACAGTTGTCCAGTGGGTCCCCTTCTTCAGCATTCTCTGAGCCCTTGGGGATCCTTATGACTGGCTATTTAGCCCATGGTGTGCAAAAAATTTATTTCCAGAGGCAAAGTACTGCGTCCGAACATGTTGTACAGCGGATCCTCTTCGTCAATCTTCGCTGAGTCCTTGAGATCCTTGTGACCTGGCTATTTAGACCATGGTATGCAAATAAAAGTGATTCTCAGACGTCAGATTGAAAAGGTATCTCTGATTGTAATCGAAAGATAATTTTAATACTTCATGGAGGTAATATACTTTTCAATATTTTGTGTTGAACTTTTTGATTAGTGAAATTAAGATAAAAATAACACAATTTTCATTTTGTTCAAATTTAAATTCTGATTAAAAAATTAGAGTTCGATAACAAAAACAATCACCGAACCATAAAAACAAAGCATATGTGCATCTTTCTACTCATTTTATGTGAGAAAAAAAATTTGAATAAATATTCCAGTCCATACCAAACATATGTTGATTCGATAGTTTGGCTTTCAGCTAAAGAATCTTTAGCATAATTGAACACCATTGCATCTGACGTAAAATCTCTATGAATTAATTAGTTTTCTTAACTGTTTCTTAAATTTTAATTTCGCTCTTTTGTTAAATTTTTTTAATTAGTTTCGTTAATATGATGCACGTCTTTGCTCCCAATTTACATTTCATTTCAAAGCTCATGTAGTAGCTAAAAAAAAACACAACACCATAATGTTGTTAAATTGATGAAATTCACTATCCGAATTCATTTGCAATTACATAAAAATCACTCTTTTTTTGCTGTTACTCTATAAATGGATGCTCGGGCGTTTAGGAACCTGATTAAACCATTTCTGTATCTCTTTTGAGAAGCACATTAGACAAAACGACGCTAATTAAATCACGCAAATGCCATTTTACTTTACAAAAGAATATTCCGAACGTTAAGAAAAAAAAATTCAATTAAGTTCCTTCTTTGTCTTCTTTTCAGAAATCATAAACTGTCAGTTTTTTTTAATCTTTTCTAAATGATGAACAATGCCAGATATTTATTGTAGGAATGTTTTAATTTATTTTCAGGGGGAAAAAAAGTATTCTTAGTTTGATAATCACTCGAATCTCTAAAGGAATAATTTGGTGCTTTTAATTAGGAGAAATGTTCTGATAACACATACGTTTAGCGCAATTATGTTATGAGAAGAATCTTTCGAAGTTTCTCAAGTCGTTGATGGACCAAACATGTCTCGTGCGAGGGTAAAAGAAATTAAAATGTTGTAGCTTGACTGATAAGCGATTTTTTTTTTTTCTTGAAATCTCTGATGAGGGATTTACTGAAGAATGTTAGTGTTCGTTTATTTTGGCTGGAAATCGGAATCATTGAGAGACAAACCACAACAGGGTTGGCAAACATTTCTCCAGCTGATGACATTAACTGTAAATTGATAGGCCAGTTTCAAACAATGAGGGGGGCGGGAGTGGCTTAGTCGGTAGCGCGCCAGGCTCGTAATCTGTAGTTCCCAGGTTCGAGTCCCAGCTGGGTCAGCGTTGAGATTTATCTCCGCAAAATTCCCCGTCCTGCCCACGGTCAGTAAGGGACACCGATGGGCTTGGAAAGGCCGCCGTCCGTCGGATGGGACGTTAAGCCGTGGCTCCGTGTGCGGGAGAGACATACCCTGTGCACGTTAAAGAACACGCTGGATGGCCTTGACGGGAGGCTACCATCTATCTCCCAACAGCTGTTCCAGTGGGTCCCCTCCCCCAACCTTCTCTGAGCCTTCGGGGTCCATGTGACCTGGCCATTTAGCCCATGGTGTGCAAAAAAAAGTGCCGCTCAGAGGTAAAACAACCCAACCCAACTCAAACAGTGAGGAACAATTGTTTTATCTCTTTTTCAAAAAAAAAACTAGCTATTATTTTCACTTTGTCCAAGTGTCTGTATGTCCGATTGTGGATTATTTTTGTCTTTAGAGATAAATTGATATACACATACACTGCCTGGCCAAATTATTGCGAACACCTACCTAATACTTCATCGTATGTATCATGGTACAGTTCTAAAATTTCAGTTTTAAATTCTCTGAGCAGAGTTTTCATTGAAATGGGTTTTGAAGTGCTGTTCTACTGCCATCTCTCTCAGCTGGTAAACTGTAGCAGCTCTGTTTTGCATTGAACTCGTGCTAACAAACGCATGTCCCTGTCTGTCAGGGCCTTTTCCGCTCGCATTTGCCACTATTGGAGAATGTTTTTTCATTTTGAGACCGGTTTTTGAGGTCACAAGGACCCCTGAATGATCAGAGAAGGGTGGGGGAAGGAATCCACTGAACAGCTGTTAGGAGACAGATGGTAACCTTCCCTTCAAAGACATCTAACGTGTTCTTTAACATGCACAAGGTGTGTCTCTCCCGCACACGGAACCACGACTTTAGAGCCATCAGACGGACAGCAGCATTTCCAAGCCCCATCGGTGTCCCTTTTTCTAACCAAGGACAGAAAAGAGATTTAGCGGATATAAATCTCAACGCTGGCATAGGTGAGACTCGAACCTCAGAACTACAGATTACGAGTTGTTTGGGTTGGGTTGTTTTACCTCTGAGCGGCACTTCTTTGCACACCATGGGCTAAATGGCCAGGTCACATGGACCCCGAAGGCTCAGAGAAGGTTGGGGGAGGGGACCCACTGGAACAGCTGTTGGGAGACAGATGGTAGCCTCCCGTCAAGGCCATCCAGCGTGTTCTTTAACGTGCACAGGGTATGTCTCTCCCGCACACGGGGCCACGGCTTAACGTCCCATCCGACGGATGGCGGCCTTTCCAAGCCCATCGGTGTCCCCTACTGACGGGGGCGGAGAATTTTGCGGAGATAAATCTCAACGCTGACCCAGCTGGGACTCGAACCTGGGAACTACAGATTACGAGCCTGGCGCGCTACCGACTGAGCTACCCCCGCCCCTACAGATTACGAGCCTGGCCTGCTACTGACTGAGCAAGCCTCCCAATATTCAACGAATATTAGACCGCATACGAAATAACTTACCTATTTCACACGTTTTCCCTTTTCTCCCGATAGGACAACGGCATCGGAAACCTCCACTCTCCTCATTGGGGACACAGAGACCACCAAACTCGCACCTCAAGTTCTGACAAGGATGCCGTCGAGGGACGCTCGGGAGCGTAGTCATAGTGACGGTGTTGATGGGCTGAAAGAGATCGGAGGCGGTGTCCACGAGAGGAGTCGTGCTGGCTTCTTCGTTCCGAGAACCAATCTGAAGCCATGACGATGACGTAGAGGGTCTCTTCCGATGACGTCGGTCAGGCTCTTGCTTTACAAGGAGAGCTTGGTTGAAGAGATCCAGTGGGAAATCAAAGGTATCTGCAGCATCCGAATCGGAAGAGGATCTGTCCGATTGACTGAGAGTCCGAGCACGTGGATCTGGATCCCTGTTCTCGTGGCTACCATTCCGGCTGCGTTGATCGGTTCTGCTGATGAACTGGAAAATCTGCTTCTTCAGGTATTCCAGGTGCTCGGTGGGAAAAGAAAGATTCAAGTGCTTGATTAGTTCGTACTCCGAGTTTTCTGGGAAAGAGAAACAAAAGTTACACCTACTAGGTGTAGTCACAGAGTACGTACAGACTACTTCAGGTATGCCTTTTACCAGTTTCACCAATAAATTCCTTGTTCTCATTTAAACCAACATTAAACCCTTTAAAAACAAAAAAGTTTCTTCTTTATGAAGCCAACATTTAATACCTCTATTTTCTTTAAAGCCCAAATTTTCACATCTTTATACTTCTCTAAGAGTTAAAATTTCAATGCACTCTTTTAAAGTCAATATTAATTCCACTACACTCATATTTTGCTATTGAACTACCTTACACACAGCATTGAATATATCTGTACTGTTTTAAGAATGTTTTTTGCTACGTCACCACTTCAAGGACAAGGAATTTAAATTAAAAGTTCTCCATAAAAAGCAATAACATTTCAAGGCCGTTCCTGGCAGGCCCGGATCTAAAGAAATACCGAAGGGGGGGGGGAACAAAATTAAGGATCAATGCAGTATAATATTTCCTCCACCGTTTTACATGTTTTTTAAAAATTTGTTGGAAAAAAATGCATGAAATATAAATAAATTTAAAAATTTTTGCAACTGTTACCCTGATGATAATTGGGCAAGGTCCCCTTGGAACCCCCTCCCCATAGATCAGTCCCTGGTTTATAATGAGTAGTAAAGTCTCACTCCGGGCCATTTCTGGTCACGCCCCTATGACGTCACCAAACACGCCCCCTTAATAATATTCATAATTATTAATTCATAATTCATAATTAAGTAAGACCCTTGGTTGACATGTATTTTTTAATCCCTCCTCATTAAAAAAACACTTATCAAAGTTCCGCCCCTTTATTAAAAACCCGCAGCACAGTCTAGTATATATCACGTGTACTATACTTTAGTAACCACTCTATTTTAATCCAATTTTTTTACTCCCCTCATTAAAAACCCCTTATCAAAAGTTCCGCCCCCTCTATTAATATGCACCCCCCATTAAAAAACCCCTTATCAAAAGTTCTGCCTCCCCTTTATTAATAAGCACCCCTCATTTTAAAAAAACCCTTATCAAAAGTTCCGCCCCCTCTATTAAACTTCTGCTCACCGATCACAAACTCCCGAAAACATCCCTTAGTTTCTACCCTCATCTTAAATTTACCAAGTCCAACTGAACTTTCGGTGGCAACGTTCAGATCATCCCCTCTCAGAATGGCTGATGCAATTCTCAAAAATAATTACAAAGTCCCAATTTTTGACTCCCCCTCATTAAAAAACGCCCCTTATCAAAAATCCCTCCCTTTTGTTAAGAACCCTATCAAAATTGCCACACCCTCGTTAATTAATCCGTTAGCAAAAGTTCCGCCCCCTTTATTAAAAAACTCCTGTTGCGAATTTTTATTTCCTCGTAAATTAAATCCACTCACACTATTGATCGTAGTTTTCGGACACATCTCGAAATTTTTCTTCCAGAGATGTCACTCATTGACAGCCCTTCTGACTAAACCGCATTGATCCAATAAAACAAACTTTTTAAATTCCCGTATATCCATTACACGACTGGGTCACAAGTTTAAACTTTTTATTCCTAATACTTATTACCGCTGTATCCTCAGTACATGATTCACTTATGCAAAATAGTAATCTTTCCTAAGAAGTAACGTTACTCAGTAACAATCGATAACAAAATATTATTTCTTCCTCCGAAGAAAAATCAGCTAATTATTTGGAATCATTTAAAAAAAAAAACGCGTGTTCGTTACACTTTACAAGGTCAGTTGCTTCCATCAGGTAAAAAATAATTCTGTAAAGAGTTTTTGTATGCAGTTGAATGTTATAGAAAGTAAGCAATGCTAAAAGTAGAAAACAATTCAAACGTTGCAGGTACCTTTGCGTTTCTGCTTACAGTGCGTAAAACATCTAACTTTTGTTCTATATCCAAGTACAAACATGAATGTATGTTAATGGAGTAGGAGATATTAGTTTTAAAAAATACTATAAAATACACTAAGCTACTATAAAAAATAATACATTTAATAAGTCTCACTCGATCGATATACTGATAACAACTCTCAACTTACCGGAGCTAATCCACCGAAAATTTATTTGCAACTGGACTGATTGTGAAAATTTAGCAAACGCTTCAGCGATTATATCAATGGAACAAGCTACATGAGAAATCTTCGTTGATTCGCTACCGGCAACATAAAAATCCGACTAACTAAAAATTTTCAGGAATAATTTAAAAGTACAAACCTCAGCAATAAGTTTTGGATACTTATTACTGTTCAGTGAAACAGGTGAAAACGAATTTTTCCCCTGTGCAGATATACCTTTCATGCAAAAGAAATGTACTTGGTTAACGATCGCGACTGATGAATTTTTTTCCCTTTAAAGCGAATGGTTAGATCACCATTGAATGTAAGTGACAGACAAAAAAAATAATTATTTCACTTTGTCATTAGAGTTGAAAAGATCTTTAGGGGAAGGATAAAACTCACGGAGCAGGCTCTTCCCATAGGTAAAGGATTTAGATACACAGTAGCATATCTGTTTTCACATCGATGTGGTGTTCCATAGGTCAGTGCGTAAGTGCCCCATGACCTTTGAGTTTTCACCGGTTGGGCTGCCTGTTAGTGTGCGCGCTCGCCTCCCAGCCATTTCTCCAGATTAAGCGAAAAGGTAGTTTTAAATTTTAAGAAGTGGGAGAGTATATTGAGGGAATTTTCCTATTTTTTAAGAAGGGTATTTCTGGACTTGGGATGATTCACACAGAGTGTCTCTTAGTTTGTAAAGACATTATTTTTTGTCTGTCACTTACATTCAATGGTGATCTAACCATTCGCTTTAAAGGGAAAAAAATTCATCAGTCGCGATCGTTAACCAAGTACATTTCTTTGGCATGAAAGGTATATCTGCACAGGGGAAAAATTCGTTTTCACCTGTTTCACTGAACAGTAATAAGTATCCAAAACTGATTGCTGAGGTTTGTACTTTTAAATTATTCCTGAAAATTTTTAGTTAGTCGGATTTTTATGTTCCCGGTAGCGAATCAACAAAGATTTCTCGTGTACCTTGTTCCATTGATATAATCGTTGAAGTGTTTGCTAAATTTTTCACAATCAGTCCAGTTGCAAATAAAATTTCGGTGGATTAGCTCCGGTAAGTTGAGAGTTGTTATCAGTATATCGATCGAGTGAGACTTATTAAATGTATTATTTTTTATAGTAGCTTAGTGTATTTTATAGTATTTTTTAAAACTAATATCTCTTACTCCATTAACATACATTCATGTTTGTACTTGGATATAGAACAAAAGTTAGATGTTTTACGCACTGTAAGCAGAAACGCAAGGGTACCCGCAACGTTTGAATTGTTTTCTACTTTTAGCATTGCTTACTTTCTATAACATTCAACTGCATACAAAAACTCTTTACAGAATTATTTTTTACCTGATGAGAGCAACTGACCTTGTAAAGCGTAACGAACACGCGTTTTTTTTTTAAATGATATCTTATTCCAAATAATTAGCTGATTTTTCTTCAGAGGAAGAAATAATATTTTGTTATCGATTGTTACTGAGTAACGTTACTTCTTAGGAAAGATTACTATTTTGTGAATCAATCATTACTATAAGTGAATCATGTACTGAGGATACAGCGGTAATAAATATTAGGAATAAAAGTTTAAACTTGTGACCCAGTCGTGTAATGGATGTACGGGAATTTAAAAAGTTTGTTTTATTGGATCAATGCGGTTTACTCAGAAGGGCTGTCAATGAGTGACATCTCTGGAAGAAAAATTTCGAGATGTGTCCGAAAACTACGATCAGTAGTGTGAATGGATTTAATTTACGAGGAAATAAAAATTCGCGACAAGAGTTTTTTAATAAAGGGGGCGGAACTTTTGATAACGGATTAATTAACGAGGGTGTGGCAGTTTTGATAGGGTTCTTAACAAAGGAGAGGAATTTTTGATAAGGAGTGTTTTTTAATGAGGGGGAGTCAAAAATTGGGACTTTGTAATTATTTTTGAGGATTGCATCAGCCATTCTGAGAGGGGATGATCTGAACGTTGCCACCGAAAGTTCAGTTGGACTTGGTAAATTTCAGATGAGGGTAGAAACCAAGGGACTTATTCGGGAGTTTGTGATCGGTGAGGGGGAGTTTAATAGAGAGGAGCAGAACTTTTGATAAGGGTTTTTTTAAATGAGGGGAGTCAAAAAATTGGATTAAAATAGAGTAGTATAAATAATAAATAATATAAATAAGGGGGGCGGAACTTATGGTTTTTTAATGAGGGGAAATTAAAAAATACAGGTCAACAAGTGGTCTTTATTAATTATTAATTATGAATTATGAATATTAATAAGGGGGCGTGGTTTGTGGCGTCACAGGGGGCGTGACCGGAAGTGGCCTGGAGTGGGACTTTACTACTATAATGATTCATAAATCTTTAAGAATATCCAACACAACAACAAATTATTTAATACTAGTTAAACCGACGCCAAAAGTTTGGTGGGTAACCTATGTCCATTGAAAACTCTCACTTCATTTATAACTTTCCACACGTACTACTCACAACGTACTACTTCATTCACAAAACAGGCGACGGCAGCTAACCCAGAAATATTTGAAATCCGCAGGACACTTTTCGAGGAGTCACTCCAGACCCAGGGGGCTAGAAACCACATCTGTTACCACAACTAGGGTAGAACAAGGTAGGACCAACAATCCTGGGACCAAAAGGACCCTGTCAATCAAATCGCTCCCAAATTTGATGGGACACCAAATTTGGGACCCTCAAATTACCCGCAGAACCACAAGGAAACTGACAATTTCTCCCACCTATAACGTCGCACGTGTGCGCCGCCAGTTCTTTCGTTCGCTCTGAATTACGGCTGTTATTTGACTAGAAATCAAATGGTCCTTCGTCACCTCTTGATTTCTAGTCCTTCACTCCGACTTCTATTGTGGTGGGGGTGGCTCAGTCGGTAGTGCGCCAGGCTCGTAATCTGTAGTTCCCAGGTTCGAGTCCCAGCTGGGTCAGCGTTGAGATTTATCTCCGCAAAATTCCCTGCCCTTCCTACGGTCAGTAGGGGATACCGATGAGCTTGGTAAAGGCCGCCGTCCGTCGGATGGGACGTTAAGCCGTGGCACCGTGTGCGGGAGAGCCCTATTCTGTGCACGTTAAAGAACACGCTGGATGGCCTTGACGGGAGGCTACCATCTGTCTCCCAACAGCTGTTCCAGTGGGTCCCCTTCCTCAACCTTCTCTGAGCCTATGGAGTCCATGTGACCTGGCCATTTAGCCCATGGTGTGCAAAAAAGTGCCGCTCAGAGGTAAAAACAACCAACCCGACTTCTATTTGACCTCGAATGCGACACGGAATCTGAAAAATTCTTCTTATTTCTGAGTTCTATTGCCCGAACTTTTCTAAATGCTAAAAAATTCGCCAATTTTTTTAGCTCTCCAACAGTGGCATATAGAATTTTACCTCTGACCTCGAAAGATCCATCGCATCCAAAATTTGGCATAATTTCTGAGATCCATAGCTCAAAATATCCCCAGGCATCAATTTTTATCCTTTTAAACGCCGGGATATATATATATTATCTTTAACCTCAAAGAACCTTATTAGGTAACATTTCTTAGACCTATAATAATTACGACTCATAATACCCCTAGTAACCAATTTTTAGCTTTCTAGCACAGAGAGGTCTAAATTTCATCTTTTACCAAATTCAAAATTTTGTAACATTTCCGAGATCTAAAACCCGAAACACCCCAAGATAACATTTTTCACGTTTCTAGCACTTATAGGTCATGGTCTGACCTCTAGGTGACTTCTATATGACGTTTTAGGACACGTCAGAGGTCAAATTTCGTTTTTTGTCTTTGATCTACGACCCGGATTATCCCAGGAGAAAATTTCATAGTTCTACTATTTCTGCATCGTAATTGGAATTAGATTAATCGCTGTCAGCTGTCAGTCAGCCGTCATTCACTCACAATCGTCTATAATTTAGGGATTCTCAACGTGGGATACGCGGTAAAATTTTTTGGGGTACGCCGTGAGAGCTCAAAAGTCGCTAGATCTAGTAGCAAAGTTGGGGCGGGGGTGGCTCAGTGGGTAGCGCGCCAGGCTCGTAATGTGCAGTTCCCAGGTTCGAGTCCCAGTTGGGTCAGCGTTGAGACTTATTCCGCAAAACTTCCCGCCCTGTCCACGGTCAGTAGTGGGCATCGATGGCCTTAGAAAGGTCGCCGTCCGTCGAATGGGACGTTAAGCCGTGACCCCGTGTGCGGGAGAGCCATACCATGTGCACGTTAAAGAACACGCTGGATGGCCTTGACGGGAGGCTACCATCTGTCTCCCAACAGCTATTCCTGTTGGTGTCTTCCTCCAACCTTCTCTGAGCCTTCGGGGTCATTGTGACCTGGCCATTTAGCCCATGGTGTGCAAAAAAGTGGCGCTCAGAGGTTAAACAACCCAACACTGAATTTTTTCGGCATTCCATTAGGAACAATATTCAATATCTCTGTACTGCTTTGAGACCAATAGTAAAATCTCTCCTTACTCCTTCAAAAGTTCCCAGGTTCGAGTCCCAGCTGGGTCAGCGTTGAGATTTATCTCCGGAAAATCCCCGCCCTGCCCACGGTCAGTAGGGGACACCGATGGGCTTGGAAAGGCCACCGTCCGTCGGATGGGACGTTAAGCCGTGTTCTGTGTGCGGGAGAGCCATACCCTGTGCACGTTAAAGAACACGCTGGATGGCCTTGACGGGAGGCTACCATCTGTCTCCCAACAGCTGTTCCAGTGGGTCCCCTCCCCCAACCTTCTCTGAGCCTTCGGGGTCCATGCGACCTGGCCATTTAGCCCATGGTGTGCAAAAAAGTGCCGCTCAGAAGTAAAACAACCCAACTTCAAAGACTGACATTGGATTCTTATGTTGGCGCATCTTCTTCATTCGGGTTAACAATAACATGGAAAATTTAACGCTTTCGAAGCGTCGTAAACTTTTCCCAACTCATACTCCTAACTCGATTTCCAGGGATAATGCAAACTGCTGTCGTGTCGAGAAGCACGGCTCTTAGATTAGAAGTTTGATTGCATCGCTTGAGCCAGAGATAAAGCAATTGGAAGCAGACAGAAAAGACGAGAACTTTCCAGGGAGGCTGATGAATGCTGATTGTTTCCCTTTCAAAGGGAGCGTAATATGATCGGGTTCTGCCAGCTGCTGCTGTTCCCGCATTTGTATTTCCGGGGGACAGAAAGGGAGCCAAAGGTACATTAAATGCGTCGGTCGATAGGGGAGGCACAAGAGGATTGTTGGATTCGCTAACGAAACAGAACCACTCGCCTAAACAATACATTGCTGAAATGCGAGTCGCGCTGCGTAAATTGTGTAGAAAAGAAAAACAAAAATCTCTTTAATAACGGTAACATGGGATCGCTTCCTCTGTCAACAAATGCTGTCTAGCTTTTTTCTTATCATCCTTCTGTCGTTCCGTTTCTTTCACTTGATCTCTTCCAAGCAGCAAAATTGATTCAGAATGTCAAACGTTCAGACATCGAATGAAGAAAAGTCTTTTCTAAGAAAGGTTTTTTTTTTCACGTATCTCGGCTGATGTATCCCATTATTTTACAATGTTTTTCATAGTAATTTTCGAAAACCATTATACTGATGCTTTTATCATTTTCCATATCATTGCCATTTTATAATCAAAAGAATTCAGATCGAGATTGATAAGTGCTTTACATTTGAATCAACATAACAATGGGATACTCAAAAAGTTTTAATTAAGGGGGGGGGGGGCGCTATATGCTTAAATCTTCGTTCTATCCTACATTGGGGGGCTTATATACTAATTGTTGTTTTACCTCTGAGTGGCACTTTTTTTGCATAAAAAAATATAAAATACCCCTTCAAGCAGCTGCTTGACACAGAGGTCTGTGACAGGAGCCTGTCAGTTTATATGCCAAAGTAGAAGATCTGAGAGGATGGCAGGACCTCAGCAGAAAAACGACACATACATCCATGCCTTACCCGGGGCTCGAACCCAGGTCCCTTAGATTAGTAGTCAAGCGCGCTAACCACTCGGCCATGGGACGGCTACGGTGGACTAAATGGCCAGGTCACAAGAACCCCAAGAACGTTGAGGGAGGAAATACACTGGACAACTTTTGGAAGACAGATGGTAGTCCCCCGACAAGATCATCAAGCGTGTTCTTTAAAGTGCCCAGAGCATGGCTATTCCCACACTCGTGGCCACTGCTTTACGTACAATCGCTCAAAAAAATATCCGAACACTATGGTTGATTGCAGAATTCAGAAAAATATCTGACAACGTTTGTTTAGTAATTAGTGATCTGGAAACCTTCGTGTCACGTGGCACGCAGCGGCGAATGCTTGCTGCATTCGCTGCTGCAACAGTTAGGGGATTCGATGAGCTGGGAAAGGCCGCCGTCCTTCGAATGGGACGTTAAGCCGTGGCTCTGGTGCTGGAGAGTACGCACGTTAAAGAACACGTTGGATGGCCATGACGGGAAACTACCATTTGTTTCCTAACAAATGTCCAGTGTGTCCCCTTCGCCCAACTTTCTGAGCCCTCAGGAGCCTTATAACTTGGCCATTTAGCCCATTGTGCGCAAAAACGTACAGCTCACAAGTAAAACAACCCAAACTAAAACGCTCCCCCTATTCAATCTTGTGTTTCGACCATCATTTTAACCTTTCCTATACATTGCTTTTCCCACATCGAAGCATAATAACTCAAGAGCCGACTGTGGGGCGGGGGTGGCTCAGTCGGTAGCACGCCAGGCTTGTAATCTGTAGTTCCCAGGTTCGAGTCCCAGCTGGGTCAGCGTTGAGATTTATCTCCGCAAAATTCCCCGCCCTGCCCACAGTCAGTAGGGGACACCGATGGACTTGGAAAGGCCGCCGTCCGTCGGATGCGACGTTAAGCCGTGGCCCCGTGTGCGGGAGAGCCATACCCTGTGCACGTTAAAGAACACATTGGATGACCTTGACTGGAGGCTACCATCTGTCTCCCAACAGCTGTTCCAGTGGGTCCCCTTCCCCAACCTTCTCTGAGCCTTCGGAGTCCATGTGACCTGGCCATTTAGCCCATGGTGTGCAAAAAGGTGCCGCTCAGAGGTAAAACAACCCAACCTAGAGCCGACTGACATTTAAACATCGTTGAATTTTTAAATCCGTCACATCTTTGAAGACGAAAGTCAAAAGTTCAAAGTTCACATGGCCTTTCGCTGACGCAATCAACCTCTCTATATCTCTGTGACCAGTTTTAATTTCTCCCAGGTATTCGTGAGAGCTGAGGATCAACAAATTGCCCGTGATTCGCGATGTCATTATGATTAATCGAACATGGTAAATGCTGGCTTAGAATCACCAACCTTTCTATTCCTAGCTTCGTCTTTAAAGACAATTAGGGCTAATTGCAATTACCTTACCGAAGCCCTCGCCAACATTCCCTATTTACTGCTCCGTTGACAACTGCGGGGGTATTCTCTCACATACTCGATCTTTTGCCGTTGAGAGAGTTTGTGAACTGTTGCTAAAGAATTCTGGGAACTTCGACTCTCCAACTACGTTCTGTTCTCCGTAAATGAACCGTGAAATTTTCTCTCATTGTCTTAATGAAACTGAAATTACGACTAAGGCTGAGTAATTTTAGTTGCATAATAGACTAAACGGCCGTGTCACAACGGAGACCAAACTGCCGGGATAGGCTTAGATGCGCCTCCTCATTCCTGGTAAATAAACAGTAACCTTTCGGAAGGTTCACCATCAGAATAAAATTTCTATTGTAATAGGGGACGGAGCTTTGTTTTAATTCGTTGGCTTTGACAGTAACGGACCCATTTTTTAAACTGTAGTTCCCAGGTTCGAGTCCCAACTGTGCAAGGGCGGGGGTGGCTCAATCGGTAGCGCGCCAGGCTCGTAATCTGTAGTTTCCAGGTTCGAGTGCCAGCTGAGTCAGCGTTGAGATTTATATCCGCAAAACTCCTCGCCCTGCCCACGGTCAGTAGGGACACCGATGGGCTTGGAAAGGCCTCCGTCGGATGGGACTTAAACCGTGTGTGGTAGAGCCATACCCCGTGCACGTTAAAGAACAAGCTGGATGACCTTGACGGGAGGCTACCATCTGTCTCCCAGCAGCTGTTCTAGTGGGTCCCCTCCCCCAACCTTCTCTGAGCCTTCGGGATCCATGTGACCTGGTCATTTAGCCCATGGTGTGCAAAAAAGTGCCGCTCAGACGTGAAACAACCCAACAGTGCCATCGTTGAGATTTAATTTCGCTAAGGGCGGTGAGATTTAACTCACCGCCCTTAGCGACCGATTTAACTCACCGCCTCGGTCAGTAGGGGACACCAACAGGCTTGAACTGGACGTGGACCCCATATGCGGGAGAGACATACCTTGTCTATGTTAAAGAACACACTGGATGGCCTTGACGGGAGGCTACCATATGTCTCCTAACAGCTGTCCAGTGCGTTTCCTCCCCAAACCTTCTCTGAGTCCTCGCAGCCCTTGAGACCTGGCCATTTAGATTATCAAGTGCAAAAAGTGCACTCAAAGAGTGCACTTTTTGACTCAAAAGTGTCACTTTTGCGTCTCCTCATTCAATCAATTCAATCAATTCAATCTCCTCAAATGTGCCGCTCAGAGGTAAAACAACCCAACCTGCATATGAGGCTACGGCTTAATGCCCTTCTGACGGACGGCGCCACTCGCTGTCCCTCGATGTCCCCTCTCTCACCAAAGGTAGGTGGAATTTAGCGGAGATAAATCTCAACTCTGGCACAGTTGGGACTCGAACATGGGAACTGCATATTATGAGCCTGGCGTGTAACGACAGAACCAATCTCACCCCACAAGGAAATAAGCGTGTGCGAAATGTCAAAGAGGTGTATTTTACATAAAGTTATAAAAAAATAAATACCCTCTCAAGCAGCTGCTTGCCACAGAGGTCTGACAGGAGACTGTCAGTTTATATGCCACAGTAGAAGGTCTGGGAAGATGGCAGGCCCTCAGCAGAAAAACGACACAAACAGCCATGCCTTACTCTGGGCTCGAACCCAGGTCTCTTAGATCAGTAGCCAAGCGCGCTAACCACTCGGCCATGGGGCGTCTAAAATAAATACCCCCTCAAGCAGCTGCTTGCCACAGATCTGACAGGAGCCTGTCAGTTTATATGCCACAGTAGAAGGTCTGAGAGGATGGCAGGACCTCAGCAGAAAAACGACACAAACAGCCATGCCTTACCCGGGGCTCGGACCCAGGTCTCTTTAGATCAGTAGCCAAGCGTGCTAACCACTCGGCCATGGGACGGCTAAAATAAATAACCCCTCAAGCAGCTGCTTGCCACAGTAGAAGGTCTGAGAGGATGGCAGGCCCTCAGCAGAAAAACGACACAAACAGCCATGCCTTACCCGGGGCTTGAACCCAGGTCTCTTAGATCAGTAGCCAAGTGTGCTAACCACTCGACCATGGACGGCTTACATAAAGTTAGATAAGGTAAATTTTTTTTTTTCGAAATTCGAATTCACTGATTTTTTCGTGGTGGTATAAACATTCCATCTCGAATAATATCACAGCACTATTTTTACAAATGAACGCGATATATATATTTTTTCCCCATTATGTTTTCACCGGATCCTATAAAAAGTGCTCCTCAAGGTAAAAAAACAAGGCTAACGAGCGGACGCTAAAAATGAGAGAAATACATATGCTCGTACTTAAATTCGTGTTTTTCCTTACAGTTCGATATTTTCATCTCTTCGTTGTGTCAAACACCAACAGCATTTTCTGCAGACTATGTCTATTTGTCATGCTACTTACAAAGCTTACGTTCTTGAGTAGGGCTGAAACAAGAATAGAAAAACAGGGAGTATTAACTTACCTGCTTTCAATGACGAAATTCCGTGGGCTGGGACAGCGAAGAGATTGACAGTTCCGTGCATTGGAAAACAAGACAAAAGGAGCCTTCTAAACAGACTTGAATGGCCAAGTATCGATCGCTGCTTTCGGTTGAAACAAACTGACTATGGCATTGCCGAAATGAAAAAATAATATGCTCTGTTCTCTTAGCTTGTGATGGTTGTTGAGAGAGGCAGTAAATGAATAGCACGGACTTTAAAAGAAAAATGGGGCGGGGGTGGCTCAGTCGGTAGCGCGCCAGGCTGGTAATCTGTAGTTCCCAGGTTCGAGTCCCAGCTGTGTCAGCGTTGAGATTTATCTCCGCAAAATTCCCCGCCCTGCCCACGGTCAGTAGGGGACACCGATGGGCTTGGAAAGGCCGCCGTCCGTCGGATGGGACGTTAAGCCGTGGCCCCGTGTACGGGAGAGCCATACCCTGTGCACGTTAAAGAACACGCTGGATGGCCTTGATAGGAGGTTACCATCGTCTCCCAACAGCTATTCCAGTGTCCTCGTGATCTGGCCATTTAACCCATGGTGTGCAAAAAAGTGCCGCTCAGAGGTAAAATAACGCAACCTAAAAGAAAAATTAAATACTGGTTTTGGAACTGACGAAAAATTAGTTACACTTAGCTTGCAGTGTTTGTGCATTGGGTGGGTTGGGTTGTTTTACCTCTGAGCGGCACTTTTTTTGCACACCATGGGCTAAATGGCCAGGTCACAAGGACCCCGAAGGCACAGAGAAGGTTGGGGAGGGGACCCACTGGAAGACTTCCACTGGAACAGCTCTTGAGAGACAGATCGTAGCCTCCCGTCAAGGCCATCCAGCGTGTTCTTTAACGTGTACAGGGTATGGCTCTCCCGCACACGGGGCCACGGCTTAACGTCCCATCCGACGGACGGCGGCCTTTCCAAGCCCATCGGTGTCCCCTACTGACCGTGGGCAGGGCGGGGAGTTTTGCGGAATTTGTACATTGCGTTTGTAGCTGATATATGTCTGTTGAAGGTACTGTAGAATTGTTCATGAATGCATTAGAAAGGGAGAACTTTTAAGTGTAGGAAGTAAGATTTTCTGATGCATATGAAAAAAAATTTAGCGTTCCTGGGGTTGTAGTTTCCGCATTGGGATAACGATAGCAATGCGTGGCATTTACGATGGATTCTCCGGAAATATGTCAGACTTCTTTTCCACCCTGAGAACGTGAAACGGAAATTGCTTTCAACAGAAATAAAGATTTAGTTTGAAACAAAAGGAACGAAGGCTTCTCATTACTCTAATGAGTTAAAAACTCCAGTTTTTTGGAAAGATGGTAGTCTGTTCTTCCAACACGATTGTGAAGAGGAACTTCCTTTCAATAGGAATGGAGATTTAGTTTAAAATGAAAGAAGCGAAGGCTTCTCACTTCTCTAATAATTTCCAATCTAGTCTTTTTGGTAAATTTCTTGTAAATTTTAATCTGTTCTTACAACATGAGTGTGAAGAGAAACTTCCTTTCAAGAGAAATGAAGATTTAGTTTGAAATAAAAGAAACGAAAGCTTCTCACCTCTCTAATAAGCTAAAAATTAGTCTTTTGGATTGATTCCTCGGAAATTTAGTAGTATGCTCTTCTACCATGAGTGTGAAGTGGAACTTCCTTTCAACAAGAATGGAGATTTAGTTTGAAATGAAAGTAACAAAGACTGGTTTATGGGATTAAAACAATCTAGTCTGTAAAGTGGATTTTTTTTTTATAAATCTGGTATATTTCCGCTTGAAGCCGAATTTCCAATAAAAAGAAGTGTAGAAAAGCTTGAAATATATAAAATAAGAAGTGTTGTGTTGCTTTACCTCTAAGCGGCACTTTTTTGCACACTATGGGCTAAATGGCCAGGTCACATGGACCCCGAAGGCTCAGAGAAGGTTGGGGGAGGGGACCCACTGGAACAGCTGTTGGGAGCAGATGGTAGCCTCCCGTCAAGGCCATCCAGCGTGTTCTTTAACGTGCACAGGGTAAGGCTCTCCCGCACAATGGACTACGGCTTAACGTCCCATCCGATGGACGGCGGCCTTTCGAAGCCCATCGGTGTCCCCTACTGACCGCGGGCAGGACGGGGAATTTTGCGGAGATAAATCTCAACGCTGACTAAGCTGGGAACTACAGATTGCGAGCCTGGCGCGCTACCGACTGAGCCACCCCCGCCCTAGTAAAATAAGAAGTTGTTTACTGTCCTAATCGCAATCTTGCATCCTGTTCTATAAATTTTTGCCATATATGAGAAAGTAAAGATTTTCCTGCGAAGAGGAAATTTCTTCCCATTTTATCTTCTTTCACGTTTAAACTAAAATAAACAATTTTTTTGTGTTTACGTGCTGCTGCTGCTGCTTATCGCTTTCAGATCAAACAGGTTTAGGAGTTAAGCAAGTTTTGAGCAGTAGGAGAGCAAAAATAAGCCCCCTGTTTTGGAGATTCAGTCCGATATTAATGATTTTCGCTTAAGCTGGCATACAGTATGAAGGACGTCTTCGGAAAGGGGTCATTTATCATTCTGCGACACTTGTGATGGATAGAACCATGAAAGAGGATGGGAAGATGTGAACCGTAGAGACAAGGAATCAGTCGCAGAGTCACAGCGCGTCTTCCCAAAGGAGGAGAAGCGAATTATGGACACTTACGCACAGGTTTACAGCAAAAGAAAGTTTTTTCATCTCCTCAACGTTTCAAATATTTTCAGGCACCTCTTTTTATGTTAATTTCGCAGTTAATGTTACAAATCAGTTACATATTCGAACAGTATATTCATACAAATCGTAAGTCTCAAAATAGATTTGTCCCAGTTGGGTCAGCGTTGAGATTTATCTCCGCAAAATTCCCCGTCCTGCCCACGGTCAGTAGGGGACACCGATGGGCTTGGAAAGACCGCTGTCCGTCGGATGGGACGTTAAGCCGTGGCCCCGTGTGTGGGAGAGCCACACCTTGTGCACGTTAAAGAACACGCTGGATGGCCTTGACGGGAGGCTACCATCTGTCTCCCAACAGCTGTTCCAGTGGGTCCCCTTCCCCAACCTTCTCTGAGCCTTCGGGGTCCATGTAACCTGGCCATTTAGCCCATGGTGTGCAAAAAAGTGCCGCTCAGAGGTAAAACAACCCAACCCAAAATAGATTTTTCTGCTTCATTTTGTTACATTATCTGCTACCTAATCAACAAAAAAGTTTGATTTTAAAAAATAAATAAATATTTATTATTTATATGTAATTTGGTAGACTTTAATATTTTCTGAGCCAGGTAATTTAATTCTTAAAAAGTTAATTCTTTTTAGAAGTTACCGTATTTAAATGCATCGTTGTTGAAAGTTTGGTAATTTTTACAAAAGCCTTCATGTTTGAATCATTTCACTGTTTCATAACATCTCTTAATTAATCATAAATATACACTGTTCGTCGTAAATTAAAGAATAATCCTATGTTAGGTCACTGGGAAGCTTACGTCGAAGCGATTGTATTTGTCTTCAAGTTCTAACTGATATTACTCTTCTAAAATATATATATTTGTTTTGAAAAATTGGATTACAGATAAAGATCTCAATCAAATACGTCAATATCTTGATTTTTCAACAATATTCGCTCAGTATTTAATTAGTTATGGAAGTTTGAATTTTTAACAGCAAAAATGCCAGTGCTAAGAAATTTATACAAAACTGATTAATAGAGGAAGAATTCTTTACACAAAGTACTAAAATACACACTTTTATTGAACACTTTGAAATAAAACTTAGTACTAAGTTTTAATTAACTCTGAAATCAATTTTTGCCACTGGCATTGTTACTGTTAAATATTCAAACTACCATATACTTCCAATACACTGGGCTCCAAATTTTCATAAAAAAATGCCTCTGAGATAAAAGTAGCTATTTCTTAAAACTTTTAAGGTGCTGAACACGAATATGACAATAAAAATTCAAAATTGGCTACTCTTTCTGAGAAATTCGCAATAGTTTCTTATATAATAGAGTAATACGTACATATGACATGTATCTGTAAAACTCCGCTTCTACTTCTGACGTCGCTTTGTTCGTCGCTTGTACAGCTTCTCAGGATCATCTCTGGCGAGCGTCCAACAGTAGTCAGCCAACATTGAAGTGGACCAGTTTCCCTGGTATCGTTTCTCCATCGTTGCAATGTCCTCGTGAAAACGTTCACCGTGCTCATCACTAACCATGCCGCGGATGTCGGGGAAGAAATCTAAGTGGGAATGGAGAAAGTGGATCTTTAAGGACATATTGCAGACACGTTTGTGATACAGAGACAACATGTCCTAAATCAGTTTCTTGTAGTTGTCTGCCCTGATATTCCCGAGGAATTTAATTGACACCAGACGAAATGCGTCCCAAGACTTTCTCTCGTCACCCTGAAGCAGGTTGTCGAACATCTGGTCTCTGAACAGCTCGAGGATCTGAGGACCCACAAAATTTCCCTCTTTAATTTTCGCTTAGCTGAGTCGAGGGAATTTGTCAGCATAATACTTCAAAGCTGATGCAGTCCGGTCCAAAGCTTTTACCAAAGTTTTCATCACACAGAGTTTAATGTGTAGGGACGGTAGCAGGATTTTGTGCGTTTCTGCCAGTGTTGGGTGTTCCACATTCTTCTCTCCGACCTTCCGCAGAGAGGATGCTTGCATGCAAAACGTTGTACTGTATCTTTGCACAAGTTTTGTGCAAGTTTTCCACTTCAGAGATATCCTCTGAGGCCAGTTTCTCTTCACGTAGAGCAAAGTCTTTGCTCGGCTGCCCCATTCACATAAGAAAGAGCAGTACTTCGTATATCCCAGCTGCAGACCCATCAACAGAGACACTACCTTTAAGTCACAACAGGGATACCAGCCATACTTGCTGTATTGAAGACAGTTCAACAACTGTTTTAGGTTGTGATAGGTTTCTTTCATGCAGGCAGCGTGTCCGACCGGAATGGATGGAAGTCGATTTTCATTATGCAACAACACAGCCTTTATACTCAATTTCGAGATGTCTATGAATAGTCACTATTCTTGAGGGTCATGTTTGATTCCGAGGGCATTCATCAGGCCATCTACATCGGAGCAGAACACAAGGCCATCTTCCTTTCTGAAGTAAGGCGCAAACTGCTCATGTCGAGTTGGAAATGAAGTCACTCGGACATTTTTCTTGAGAAGATTGCATTGTTTAAGGCTTGATCCAAGAAGTAACTCTATTTTGGCCTTGGACAGCTCGAGATCGCGAACAAGATCGTTCATTTCTTCTTCGGTGAGAATGTGTGGCACAGTTGACGCAGCATGGCAGACGTATGGATCATCATTAGACACCGAAGGCTGTGGAGGACCAGACGTTGGTTCGACTCCCTCCTCATCGTCTGAATCGATGGAAAAATCTTTTGGAGGTTCGGGAACGGGTTTCGGAACAAATCCAGGCCTTGTCCTGGTCCCCGATCTTGCATCCAAAATAAAACTCATACGCATCTTTCACTCTTGTAGTGAAAAAAACTCTTTTCTGGCTTGCAAACATCACTTCCCCGCAAATGTAACAAAATGTATCTGCACTATTAACACAGTTACAATGCCTCACTACTGCTGGATTAAAACTGCAAGGATCACTTGTGTTGTGCTTATGACTCAGAGGTAAATGGTAGTCGCTCAAAAGACTTGCTCACCCTACTAGACGTCGCTTAGAACTAACGATTGCATCATCTTTTATCCGCGATCGTAAAGCCGCCATGCTATGACTCAACTACATTGCCTCAGACAATGATGCAATACCTCCGGGGGTTGTGTGTATGTCGGGCTGATGCAATACAGTGCAATATGTTACAATCTGGAGTTTAAAATACAGCGTTGCGAAATGGTTATCTATGTACTCAGTGCGGACGGAGTCGTTTATCCATGACCATCTCTGTCTCTCCTAAACAAGAGCCAATCGACAAATTTTATTGCCATTTTCGTGTTCAGCACCTCGAAATTAGTAAAAATTGGCTATTTTCATTTCAAATACTTTTGTATGTTGCGCAGTGATATTGAACGAATATTTTTAAAAATCGATATATTGGTGTATTTGATTCAGGTCTTTATCTGCTATCACATTTTTTCAAATAAAAAAAAAACCTTGTTTTAGAGGGAACTTCGACTAGAACTTCGACTAGCTTCCCATTGGCATAACATAGGGTTGTTCCTTAATTTATTTGAACCAATGTATAAATTCCTAAGTTATGGAGTTTGTAAAGGAACATAGTTATTGGGAATTCTATTAAATTTTCGTTATTTTAAGCATGAACGTTAACACACAACTTTTAAAGATTTTTAATAGGCTACAAATTTGTTTCAAAAAGGTTATCCCATGAAACAATATCATATGCTAATACGATTTTATCCAAGAATTGTAAATTATTTCCAATATTGATAAAAACTAACACAATATTATCTGTAAATACAATATTAATACAATTCAAGTGTAAATCACGTAGCTCATTGAAAAATATTTATCACATGTGTATAACACTTTGCCATATCGAAATCCAAGAACTGAATCCTCTGGTATTCCAAATTGATATCAGAAGCAGCACTAAACCAATTATTTATTTTAACTGTTTTCTTCTGTCTTTCAGTTAAATAGCTGGCTAAACGAAACTGCAGAATTCCTCTCACTTAAATCAATTCTAATGCTTTGAGTAAAACACCTTGAGGTTGTTGGGTTGGATTGTTTTACCTCTGAGCGGCACTTTTTTTGCACACCATGGGTTGAATGGCCAAGTCACAAGGACCCGAAAGCTCAGAGAAGGTTGGGGGAGGGGACACACTAGAATAGCTGTTGGGAGACAGATGGCAGCCTTTCGTCATGGCCAACCAGTGCGTTCTGTAACGTGCACAGGGTATGGCGCTCTAGCACACGGAGCCACGGCTTAACGTCCCATTCGACGGACGGCGGCCTTTCTAAGCCCATCGCTGTCCCCTACTGACCGTGGGCAGGGCTGGGACTTTTGCGGAGATAAATCTCAACGCTGACCCAGCTGGGACTCGATCCTGGAAATTGTAAATTATTAGTCTGGCATGGGTTGGGTTGTTTTACCTCTGAACGGCACTTTTTTGCACACCATGGGCTAAATGGCCAGGTCACAAGGACCCCGAAGGCTCAGAGAAGGTTGGGGGAGGGGACTCACTGGAACAGCTGTTGGGAGATAGATGGCAGCCTGCCGTCAAGACCATCCAGTGTGTTCTTTAACGTGCACAGGGTATGGCTTTCCCGCACACGGGGCCACGGATTAACATTCCATCCGACGGACGGCGGCCTTTCCAAGCCCATCGGTGTTCCCTACTGACCGTGGGCAGGGCGGGACATTTTGCGGAGAACACCTTGAAGAGAAGAAATGAAAGGTTTTTTTCGGCGTCTAGGAACGAAATAAAATAAAATTATCGTTTATTCCACAATAAATAATTAATACCAATTTTATAAGTTAATTTTGAAAATTGCATTTTGTCTCCCCTTGTTTTTCTGAAAATCATTATAATTATGTGAAAATATATATATATATTCGCCCAAAAAATTAAAAATATTTTTCTGAACTACTTTTTAAATATTTGGATGACACCAATGAAATAGAAATAGCTTTATAGTCAGACCTCTGTGGCAAGCAGCTGTTTGAGGAGGGGGGGGGGGAATTGACGCAACTACAGTAACCTTATGAGTGGTAAGAAACAACTGTTTTATTAAACAGAGAACACGAAATAACTTTTTACGATGTTATTTACACTATCATGCTGTATTTCTTCATATGATGAGAAAAGTATAAGGGAAAAATTGTCTTTAGCCAGGTGGGATATTATCAGGATGTCATGTCGTCGGATCCCATCCGCTAAAGATAATTTTTACTCTATACCTTTGTCATCATATGAATAAAGACAGTATAAGAGTGTCAAAATTATCTATTAAAATCTGATGAGCTTTTTCTATAATTAACAAAATACCTTTTCTTTCAGTTACTGTTTAATTTATGCTCTTTAAGACTGCATATAACCTATCCCTCGATTTACACGGTACTCAGTTAACACAATTTTGGCTTTGCACGGTCAAAAAATGCAACCAGTTTCGATTTACACGGTACTGACTGAGACGTACATAGAAAGGAAATCTCAGTCAGTACCGTGTAAATCGAAACTGGTTGCATTTTTTGACCGTGCAAAGCCAAAATTGTGTGAACTGAGTACCGTGAAAATCGAGGGATAGTTGTATATATATTTCATATAACCTATTTCTCGAACAAAGAAGGAATTGCATATTTCTTTAACTCAGAGTATTCTAACTTCATTTAAATTTGGAATAATTGGTTTTAATTTCTGTACTAAAACAGCATAAATTCAGTTATGAAACTTCATTCTCTGTCGGTGAAAATTTTATTTTTAAGTGACGCCTTGTCCAAATTATCCACCACTCCAACTCAATTTTCGAAATTTAGTCTTGCTTAGAAACGCATATCATTAGTGTCATAAACTCGGTAAATTTTGCCCACTTTTTTAAACTGCTGTGACACTTTTCTCTCATCAATTATTTTTTTTCCCCAACTACAGTTTGCCTAATTATACACATTGTTATTAAAACATAAAATTGTCATTAAAAGTTGACGTGAATTCTCAAATAGTTTCGAGAAAATCCTTCTTTCAGAAAAGGAACTTTTTCTTTCAAATATTTTAATTAGAAATGCGAAAGTATGATAAAGTTTCGAAATTAGAATTTAGAATAAGCCTTTATAAAAGTTTTATTGCAATTGTATTCAGAATAAATAAATATCGTGTGGGCTGCTTAATGAAAAGAGAGTTTCAATGAATTGTGGGACATTTCTAATGCCGGGGGAAAGGGAAAATATTGTTGTGCAGCACACAAACAATTTAATTATTCATTTGAGGATTTCGATATAACTACTGAACGAAATTCTGGCTACAATAACACAAATGCAACTAATTAAATTTATGTTTACTCAGAGATTGCATTCTGTGAACTGATCTCATTTTAACGACGGAACTGATTAATGGATTATTCAACGGAAAAATTAATTTTACTATCTTCCGGTTTGCTTCAAACGTTTGTTCTAATTCATTTACGCATTCGAATTCCAATATAAAAGTGTCTTGGAATTTTGTGAATGTCATTAAAAAAATTGCAACAAATTGCGCGAAACAGATGTGATGTTTAAGAGAGAAAATAAGACTTCGTGTGTGATATGTATAGAGTTCAGTGATTGAGCATCGTGGTGTATAGAACTAGACACGTTATCGACAAAGCCATCGCAAGGCGGCATAAGAAATGGTCAAATAGAGGATTGGGTTCAGTTGTTTTACTTCTGAGTGGCACTTTCTTGTACACAATGGACTAAATGGCCAGGTCATAAGGACCTCTATGGTTCAGAGAAAGTTGTTGGGGAGGGGACACACTGGACAGATGTTAGGAGACAGATCGTAGCCTCTCGCGAAGTCCATCAGCGTGTTCTTTAACGTGAACAGGATATGGCTCTCTCACACATGGAACCACTGCTTAACGTTCCATTTGATGAATGGCTGCCTTTCCAAGCTCATCAGTGTCCCCGACTGACCAAGGGCAAGGCGGGAAGTTTTGCAGAGATAAATCTCAATGCTGACTCAATTGGGACTTAAACCTGGGAACTTCAGATTTCCTGACAGGCTACCCAACTGAACCGACCCACCCCTCAAATCGAGGAACAAAGCGCACACAAATCACCCACAACTGGGTACCAGGTATATGTTTGTGTAAACCAGTAGTGGGGAAACTTTTTCTAGTGAGGGCCATTTGAAATACACTCTGTAATTGGGAGGATTAGGAGTCGTTGTTGTCATCTGCTGGTCGTGACGAGAAATTCCAATTAAACAACATCGTTTGAACTTGCAGCATTCGGCAGCTTACAACCAATCGCAATCAAGGCATGGTTTGCTGTTTGTAAAAATCCCCAAAAATAAAATACAACTTTAGTTCAGAAGCAATTTCTATGAAATCTTAGCCGATAAAATGTATCCGCAGACCATAGTTTCCGCATCACTGATGTAGGCTGTTTGTCCTCAACGATATCATGCTCTAACTGCACATTTTCTCAGCATACTTGCAATGAGATAATCCCACATAAAATCTCTTGATGTTCCCCATTTTGAAGTTGGGGAACATCAAGAGATTGGGGCGATACATCAAAGCGTAATGGTCAAGATGATTTTAGTTAATAATATTTATTTTAAAGAGGAAAATTCTTTGCATTATCAAGGATGCTTGCATGCAAAACGTTGTACTGTATCTTTGCACAAGTTTTGTGCAAGCTTTCCACCAAGCTTGTAACACTTTCCTTGAAAGCATGATATGATTTCGACATCCTTATTTTTTGCGCAGAGAATGTATTGCCATCTGGTGGGCAAATAAAAAGATCTTTACGTGTGGTGTCACTTTGAGGCATATTTTAGAATGATTTCGTTTTTTTCTGGTATCCATTTCTTTTTTGCCCTGGTTATTTTAATTAGTAGATTTTTATAGACTGAGCTGAAAGCATTAACATTCAAAACGTGTTCCCCGAAATGCATTAACATAACTTCAGGAAAAAATTTGGACAGCGTTCATAAATTCGAAAGCCAATGAATGGAATTTGTTCATGCAGTCTAGTCAGATCGCAGAAGCATTCAAAGAAAAGTAATTCATCTCTTACCTCCACTACTCGACAAAAATATTTAATTGACACAATAATTGAGGAGGTATTAACTGAAGTCAAATTTAAACTGAACTTGAATCAGACTTGCACAATCGATCCGGGTTGGGTTGGGTTGTTTTCCCTCTGAGCGGCACTTTTTTGCACACCATGGGCTAAATGGCCAGGTCACATGGACCCCGAAGGCTCAGAGAAGGTTATTTAAAGTTCTAAAAAATATTCTTGAATAATGCGTGCAATATGCACAAGTTTTAAAAATTTGGCCTTCATTACCCTTATTGGTATTTTCAAGGCGTGCTACGAGATGTTCTCCCCACTAGATCGGTGGCGGGGCTGACTCAGTCGGTAGCTCTCCAGGCTCGTAATCTGCAATTCCCAGGTTCGAGTCCCAGCTGGGTCAGCGTCGAGATTTATCTCCGCAAAATTCCCCGCCCTGCCCATGGTCAGTAGGGGACACCGATGGGCTTGGAAAGGCCGCCGCCCTTCGGATGGGACGTTAAGCCGTGGCACTGTGTGCGAGAGAGCCATACCCTGTGCACGTTAAAGAACACACGGAATGGCCTTGACGAGAGGCTGCCATCTGTCTCCCAACATCTGTTCCAGTTGGTGCCCTCCCCCAACCTTCTCTGAGCCTTCGGGGACCATGTGACCTGGCCATTTAGCCTTTGGTGTGGAAAAAAGTGCCGCTTAGAGGTAAAACAACCCAACCCAAACCCCACTAGATCCGGATTTGGGTAAACATACGGAAGAGAGGCATCTACTGATAAATTAATTACTAGGTGGTTTACTCAGTTTAAAGACACGAGGAGTGTTGAGAAGCAGAATTCAACAAGAAGACCTAAAACACCCCAAGAAATTGTGGAATGCATCAGTCATGTATAACGAAGCCAAAAAAAGTTCTCTTTCGATCGTTGCTGTTTTTAATTTCGTGTGCCTAAGACCACGATTCAGAATGGGCTGCATGAACACCAAGCTTATAAAATGCAGCTAATGAAATCAAAGGCACTGATCGTTCAGAACGTGTCGGATTTGTTCATTTCGTTTTAAGCGAAATTGATGATAATCAGGGCAGGATCTAGAAAAGGAAAATAATCGGTGGGGGTATGGCCTCCTTAAACCAAGTTGATGGGGGCGGGGGTGGCTCAGTCGGTAGCGCGGCAGGCCCCCCCCCACCTCCTAGATCCTGCCTTGATGACAAGGAAGTCTACTCAAAACAAGTAATGTTTACGGACGAAGATACAAGTACTGGCCACAAAAAGAGAAACAGTTCCATATTATATCAATAGAAAATCACATTCAAAGTTCAGTAACTTCTTCAATATGATTTTTAATCAAATATATGCCTAAAGATAAATTAAAGATTAAATCAAATATATGCCTAAAGATAAATTAAAGATTAAATCAAATCTATCTAAATCTCGATTTTAAACAATATTTGATCCCTATTCAAAGTGTTATGAAAGCTGAAATATTTAACAGGCTACAAAAACTGATCGCAAAATTTAATTAAAACATTAAAACAGGTTAAGAGATCAGTGATAAGAGTTGAATTTAGTACAGTACCGGTTGCAGTGCACTACAACTAGTACTCTATTAATGAAACAACTGAAGAATTGAGGATCACAACAACCAAATGATTGTTTGAGTACGTACGTGATAATCCAAACATGGACGTGTGATATGGGTTACAGAATGACGTGTGACCTTTCTGTTTCTGGAAAGAATCAGTATTAAAGAAGTTTACGTAGATCTGTTATAACAGATTGTTTACTCCCAAGTTGATGGGGGCGGGGGTGGCTCAGTCGGTAGCGCGGCAGGCTCGTAATCTGTAGTTCCCAGGTTCGAGTCCCAGCTGGGTCAGCGTTGAGATTTATCTCCGCAAAATTTCCCGCCATGCCCACGGTCAGTAGGGGACACCGATGGACTTGGAAATACCGCCGCCCGTCGGATGGGACGTTAAGCCGTGGTCCCGTGTGCGGGAGAGTCATAACCTGTGCACGTTAAAGAACACGCTGGATGGCCTTGACGGGAGGCTACCATCTGCCTCCCAACAGCTGTTCCAGTGGGTCCTCTCTCCCAAACTTCTCTGAGCCTTCGGGGTCCTTGTGACCTGGCCATTTAGCCCATGGTGTGCAAAAAAGTGCCGCTCAGAGGTAAAACAACACAACCGAACTCCCAAGTTGATGGCATTGAAAAAGTAAATGCTGTTGGTGTTTTCCAACAAGATGGCGCCCTGACTTCAGTCTACAGGTTCGCCTTGCTCTGAATGCTAAGTCTCTAAACTCGTGGACTGAAACAGGTGAATCAACAACCTAGACACCAAGAAGTCCCAATCGAGCACCACTTGGTTTCTTTTTTCATGGAAGGGTATTTGAACAACATTCTGTATACTGAAATAATTCGTGACTTAAGCCACCTGTGACAGAGTTGGGTTGTTTTACCTCTGAGCGGCACTTTTTTGAACACCATGAGCTAAATGGCCAGGTCACATGGACCCCGAAGGCTCAGAGAAGGTTGGGGGAGGGGACCCACTGGAGCAGCTGTTGGGAGACAGATGGTAGCCCCCCGTCAAGGCCATCCAGCGTGTTCTTTATCGTGCACAGTGTATGGCTCTCCCACACACGGGGCCACGTCTTAACGTCCCATCCGACGGACTGTGGCCTCCAAGCCCATCGGTGTCCCCTACTGACCGTGGGCAGGGCGGGGAGTTTTGCGGAGATAAATCTCAACGCTGACCCAGCTGGGACTCAAACCTTGGAACTACAGATTACGAGCCTGGCGCGCTACCGACTGAACCACCCCCGCCCCCCTGTGACAGAGAATCACTTCCAGAGAGTAACAACAATCATGCCGAATACTCTTCACCATAACTGGATCGAAACAGGGTACCTCTTGAATATTTGTATTCAAATGGTGCTCACATCGAAACTTATTGAGGTAGGACATTAAATTTTGAGAGTTTTCAAACGTTTTCTGAAAAAAAGATACTTGAGTTTTCTGTACTTAAAGAGATATTAAATTATGAAATCCCGGAAATATTTATCGATTACCCTATACAAGGATATGCAAGATATGTATTTATGTTTTAGATAATAGATATTTCTGCTCATCTTAAACCTCGGGTAAAACAGAAATTGATCCATGTGTGAATAATCTGATTTTGCTTGATCGAGAGTTGGCTCAGTCGATAGCGCGCCAGGCTCGTAATCTGCAGCTCCCTAGTTCGAATCCTAATTGCTTCGTCTTTGAGCATCTCTGCTAACGTCTACCTGATCTCGATAGCAAAGGGGAAGCCGATGGGACTTAAAAGTCTACTGTCCGTCAGATGGTACATTAAGCCGTGACCACGTGTGCAGGAGAGCCATGGAATTGACAGGAGACTTCTATGTCTATCTTCTTCCCCAACAGCTACCCTTTCATATCCTTCTCTGAGCCCGTGGGGTCCTTATGACCTGGCCATTTAGCCGATTGTGTGCAGAAACGTGTTGCTCAGGTAAAACAACCCAAACTTAATAATAATAGAAATCTATGGGGCGGGGGTGGCTCAGTCGGTAGCGCGCCAGGCTCGTAATCTGTAGTTCGCAGGATCGAGTCCCAGCTGGGTCAGCGTTGAGATTTACCTCCGCCCTGCCCACGGTCAGTAGGGGTCACCGATGGGCTTGGAAAGGCCGCCGTCCGTCGGATGGGACGTTAAGCCGTGGCCCCGTGTGCGGCCTGTGCATGTTAAAGAACACGCTGGATGGCCTTGACGGGAGGCACCATCTGTCTCCCAACAGCTGTTCCAGTGGGTCCCCTCCCCAACCTTCTCTGAGCCTTCGGGGTCCATGTGACCTGGCCATTTAGCCCATGGTGTGCAAAAAAGTGCCGCTCAGAGGTAAAACAACCAACCAAATAGAAATCTACAATTAAGTCAAACAACATTAACGATCCAAACCCAATTAAACTCTGATCGTGCTCATGACTTTCAAAAACGTCTCGAATTAAAATTCACTTTTTCTCGACTAAATTGGGGTAGTATGATTAAAATTCCCATTTCGTAAGGATAGATAAAATCTTTAAGATATGTCGTTTAAGAAAAATTGCACCTTAGGGTGGTAAACTGTCTATGCAAATTACGTTACAGGAATTAATTACGCATGCAAACAGTATCCAGCTTCATTCTTAATGATATTTATTTAAGTATGCCATGAAACTAATGCCCGGAATAGGGTGTTAAAAAAAATTAAGTCGTCTTATTTATGCGTTTAATAAACAATCGTGATCAGTACATTTTTCATCTAAGAGTAAACAGTGTAATATTTGTTGAACATTTTCAACAAATGTTATTAAATATGAATCACCATTATTTATTCTCCACATTAGAATACTTCATGCTTTAAATTAAGTATTTAAATAACTCTTGTACTGATAGAGCGAATCATTTTCATTTTGTTACTCACCCTTATTCGCAGAATGCCGGTGTGCCAAATAATACAAGTTGGGTTGGGTTGTTTTACCTCTGAGCGGCACTTTTTTGCACACCATGGGCTAAATGGCCATGTCACATGGACCCCGAAGGCTCAGAGAAGGTGGGGGAGGGGACCCACTGGAACAGCTGTTGGGAGACAGATGGTAGCCTCCCGTCAAGGCCATCCAGCGTGTTCTTTAACGTGCACAGGGTATGGCTCTCCCTCACACGGGACCACGGCTTAACGTCCCATCCGACGGTCGGCAGCCTTTCCAAGCCCATCGGTGTCCCCTACTGACCGTGGGCAGGGCGGGGAATTTTTGCGGAGATAAATCTCAACGCTCACCCAGCTGGGACTCGAACCTGGAAACTACAGATTACGAGCCTGGCGCGCTACCGACTGAGCCACCCTCGCCTCATAATACAAGTTGAAAGCCTGTTTTTAAATTTAAACAATTTCATTAAATTGTATCGTAAAATAATAAAAATAATTATATGCAATCTCCCAATACCTCCATTTTGTATATACATCATTCGTGCCCATTTAATTTATATTTCAGGCTTTTTATTGTTTTTACTTTTAGACCTCTTCCTGTAAGTGCCGAGGCACACTTGGCACAGGCTCACGGCACAGCGATTGAGAACCACTGCTTTAATCTTAGCTGTGCATGTAGTATATCTTAGTTGGGTAGCAGTATATAGAATAATTTTAATTTTTTTAGTGTATAGTCTAATTTTAGTACTTTTTGTTTAGTATATACGCCTATTGTTTCACTATCTCCATAGATTCTTAAAAGACCAACAACAATGCTTATTCTTCTGTTCACTTCATTCCACATATCACCAGTATCTGTTACACAATTACCAAGAAATTGCAGCTGGGTCAGCGTTGAGATTTATCTCCGCAAAATTCCCCGCCCTGCCCACGGTCAGTAGGGGACACCGATGGGCTTGGAAAGGCCACCGTCCGTCGGATGTGTTAAGCCGTGGCCCGTGTGTGGGAGAGCCATACCCTGTGCACGTTAAAGAACACGCTGGATGGCCTTGACGGGAGGTTACCATCTGTCTCCCAACAGCTGTTCCAGTGCGTCCCCTCCCCCAACCTTCTCTGAGCCTTCGGGGTCCACGTGACCTGGCGATTTAGCCCATGGTGTGCAAAAAAGTGCCGCTCAGAGGTAAAACAACCCAACCCAAGAAATTGAAAGGAGAAATTTGCTCAAGGCAGCAGCCATTCAAAAGAATTGAAGCACCAACTCCCTGACAAATTTTAACCCGTTTAATTTTATCCCTATTGATTATCAAACCTACTCTATAACCGGTCTAATCAATAGCCCTAACGAAATAATTCATCTCGTCAATATCGTTTGCCAAAGCGGCCAAATCATTAGTATAATCTAAAGCAGCAATTTTCAGATCTCTGGCTATCTAAGTTCCCAAGCTATTCCTTGCAGTGAGGGGAGAGGATGGATCAGTCGGTAGCGTGCCAGGCTCGTAATCCGCAGTTCCCAGGTTCGAGTTCCACCTGTTTCAGATTTGTCTCCGCAAAACTCACCCTCGGTCTGTAGAGGAAACAGATGGGCTTGGAAGGGCCACACCATTATCTTATGAGACGCTAGCAAAGCCATACCCTGTGCACATTAAAGAATACACTGGATGACCTTGACAGAAGTCTTCCACCTGTCTCCTGAAAGCCATCCAGTGGGTCTTATTCTCCCAACCTTCTCTGAGCTCTTAGGGTCCTTGCTACCTGGTGGTGTCGTCCAGTGTGTGCAAAAAAGTGACGCTCAGAGGTAAAACAGTAGTTTTCCTCTAACCTTACCAATAGACATCAGACCACTTCAAAATCTTACCAAGAGACAGCGAACTACTTCAAATCCTAACCAAGAGATGTTGAACCACTTGGAAATCTTACCAAGAGACAACGGACCACTTCAAATCCTAACCAAGAGATGTTGAACCACTTGGAAATCTTACCAAGAGACAGCGGACCACTTCAAATCCTAACCAAAAGATGTTGGACCACTTGGAAATCTTACCAAGAGACAGCGGACCACTTCAAATCCTAACCAAGAGATGTTGAACCACTTGGAAATCTTACCAAGAGACAGCGGACCACTTCAAATCCTAACCAAAAGATGTTGGACCACTTGGAAATCTTACCAAGAGACAGCGGACCACTTCAAATCCTAACCAAGAGATGTTGAACCACTTGGAAATCTTACCAAGAGACAGCGGACCACTTCAAATCCTAACCAAGAGATGTTGAACCACTTGGAAATCTTACCAAAAGACAGCGGACCACTTCAAATCCTAACCAAGAGATGTTTAACCACTTGGAAATCTTACCAAGAGACAGCGGACCACTTCAAATCCTAACCAAAAGATGTTGGACCACTTGGAAATATTACCAAGAGACAGCGGACCACTTCAAATCCTAACCAAAAGATGTTGGACCACTTGGAAATCTTACCAAGAGACAGCGGACCACTTCAAGTCCTAACCAAGAGATGTTGAACCACTTGGAAATCTTACCAAGAGTCAGCGGACCACTTCAAATCCTAACCAAGAGATGTTGAACCACTTGGAAATCTTACCAAGAGACAGTGGACCACTTCAAATCCTAACCAAAAGATGTTGGACCACTTGGAAATCTTACCAAGAGACAGCGGACCACTTCAAATCCTAACCAAGAGATGTTGAACCACTTGGAAATCTTACCAAGAGACAGCGGACCACTTCAAATCCTAACCAAGAGATGTTGAACCACTTGGAAATCTTACCAAGAGTCAGCGGACCACTTCAAATCCTAACCAAGAGATGTTTAACCACTTGGAAATCTTACCAAGAGACAGCGGACCACTTCAAATCCTAACCAAAAGATGTTGGACCACTTGGAAATCTTACCAAGAGACAGCGGACCACTTCAAATCCTAACCAAGAGATGTTGAACCACTTGGAAATCTTACCAAGAGACAGCGGACCACTTCAAATCCTAACCAAGAGATGTTGAACCACTTGGAAATCTTACCAAAAGACAGCGGACCACTTCAAATCCTAACCAAGAGATGTTTAACCACTTGGAAATCTTACCAAGAGACAGCGGACCACTTCAAATCCTAACCAAAAGATGTTGGACCACTTGGAAATCTTACCAAGAGACAGCGGACCACTTCAAATCCTAACCAAAAGATGTTGGACCACTTGGAAATATTACCAAGAGACAGCGGACCACTTCAAATCCTAACCAAAAGATGTTGGACCACTTGGAAATATTACCAAGAGACAGCGGACTACTTCAAATCCTAACCAAAAGATGTTGGACCACTTGGAAATCTTACCAAGAGACAGCGGACCACTTCAAGTCCTAACCAAGAGATGTTGAACCACTTGGAAATCTTACCAAGAGTCAGCAGACCACTTCAAATCCTAACCAAGAGATGTTGAACCACTTGGAAATCTTACCAAGAGACAGTGGACCACTTCAAATCCTAACCAAAAGATGTTGGACCACTTGGAAATCTTACCAAGAGACAGCGGACCACTTCAAATCCTAACCAAGAGATGTTGAACCACTTGGAAATCTTACCAAGAGACAGCGGACCACTTCAAATCCTAACCAAGAGATGTTGAACCACTTGGAAATCTTACCAAGAGTCAGCGGACCACTTCAAATCCTAACCAAGAGATGTTTAACCACTTGGAAATCTTACCAAGAGACAGCGGACCACTTCAAATCCTAACCAAAAGATGTTGGACCACTTGGAAATCTTACCAAGAGACAGCGGACCACTTCAAATCCTAACCAAGAGATGTTGAACCACTTGGAAATCTTACCAAGAGACAGCGGACCACTTCAAATCCTAACCAAGAGATGTTGAACCACTTGGAAATCTTACCAAAAGACAGCGGACCACTTCAAATCCTAACCAAGAGATGTTTAACCACTTGGAAATATTACCAAGAGACAGCGGACCACTTCAAATCCTAACCAAAAGATGTTGGACCACTTGGAAATATTACCAAGAGACAGCGGACTACTTCAAATCCTAACCAAAAGATGTTGGACCACTTGGAAATCTTACCAAGAGACAGCGGACCACTTCAAGTCCTAACCAAGAGATGTTGAACCACTTGGAAATCTTACCAAGAGTCAGCGGACCACTTCAAATCCTAACCAAGAGATGTTTAACCACTTGGAAATCTTACCAAGAGACAGCGGACCACTTCAAATCCTAACCAAAAGATGTTGGACCACTTGGAAATCTTACCAAGAGACATCGGACCATTTCAAATCCTAACCAAGAGATGTTGAACCACTTGAAAATCTTACCAAGAGACATCGGACCACTTCAAATCCTAACCAAGAGATGTTGAACCACTTGAAAATCTTACCAAGAGACACCGGACCACTTCAAATCCTAACCAAGAGATGGTGTACCATTTGAAAATGTGATCTGCGATCAGAGGACTCTTCTTGACTCTCAGAGGACTCTCTTGGTTCTGAACGCCATCTCTTAGTTCTGATCCGCCATCTCATGGTTCTAGACGGCGGACCGTTTGAAAATCTTGCCGAGGGATGGCTGACCTCTTCAAAATACTTCAAATTTTTATCAAGAGACGGCAAACCACTTCAAAATCTTACAACAGATGGCAGACCACTACAAAACCTAACCAAGAGATGGTGGACAACTCGATAATCTTAAGAGGGTTGTTAAAAAAAGTTCTTGACAAGCATCAGCATGTCAAGAACTTTTTCCATTGCACTTACCTTAACTTCCCATATTGCACTTTCCATAACTAAACTTTTACTGTTCTTCTAAATACTCCCCTCTTGCTAAGCATCTATTGAAAGTTGCAGACACCTACGCCAATTCTGGGCCGCATGGTAGGGAATATTCCATAACTCTGAATGGCGTATTTTGCAAGGCATTGCACCCTTGAAACAAAGCTTCTCGGCAAGTTCCTTTTCAATCTTTGTAAACAACCAAAAATCGCATGGTGCAAGATCAAGTGAATATGCAGGATGGGGTAGTTATCTGATTATTTTCCTCTCCAGATAAGCCGTAACTTTCCAAATTAATGTGAGCCATGGCATTATCATGAAAATGGATAACACTTGACACGCCCGTTTTTGGACGGAACCATTTTGGACAAAATAATATTGATGTAGTATTAGCCATTAATTTTTTCAGATAAGGTGGCTACGGTTACAACCGCTTGGGAGTTAAAAAATATTACGAACATCTTCTTCCTTGAACGAAAGTCTTGTCGAAGGATTTGGCGAAGCGGTTCATCTTCCCCAACTCAAACATAGTTGTCGATTTTTCTGAATGTTGCCGTCCCGTGGTCGAGTGTTAGCACGCTTGGCTACTGATCTACGGGACCTGGGTTCGAGCCCCGTGTAAGGCATGGATGTATGTGTCGTTTTTCTGCTGAGGTCCTGCCATCCTCTCAGACCTTCTACTATGGCATATAAACTGGCAGGCTCCTGTCAGACCTCTGTGGCAAGCAGCTGCTTGAGGGGGTATTTTTTTTTGTATAGTAATAAAACCCCGTCTCATCGCCTGTGACAATGTTCAAACTGTGACATTAGGTCCTGACATTATCAGCATCTCCTTGCACGAGTCGACTCTAACTCTTGTTTGATGTTCTGTCAATTTGAGGGTTTCCATTTGGCACAGATCTTTCGGAACTTTAAATGTTAACGAATAAATTGTCCTCACCCTGCCAATCGATGCAATGACATCCAAACCTCAACGGTGATATGTAGGTTTTCCTTCTGAAAGGTGATATGTGGGTTTTCCTTCTGAAATGTGTTATGTGGGTTTTCCTTCTGAAAGGTGATATGTGGGTTTTCCTTCTGAAAGGTGATATGTGGGTTTTCCTTCTGAAAGATGATATGTGGGTTTTCCTTCTGAAAGGTGTTATGTGGGTTTTCCTTCTGAAAGGTGATATGTGGGTTTTCCTTCTGAAAGGTGATATGTGGGTTTTCTTTCTGAAAGATGATATGTGGGTTTTCCTTCTGAAAGGTGATATGTGGGTTTTTCTTCTGAAAGGTGATATGTGGGTTTTCCTTCTGAAAGGTGTTATGTGGGTTTTCTTTCTGAAAGGTGATATGTGGGTTTTTCCTTCTGAAAGGTGATATGTGGGTTTTCCTTCTGAAAGGTGATATGTGGGTTTTCCTTCTGAAAGGTGATATGTGGGTTTTCCTTCTGAAAGGTGATATGTGGGTTTTTCCTTCTGAAAGGTGATATGTGGGTTTTCCTTCTGAAAGGTGATATGTGGGTTTTCCTTCTGAAAGGTGATATGTGGGTTTTCCTTCTGAAAGGTGATATGTGGGTTTTCCTTCTGAAAGGTGATATGTGGGTTTTCCTTCTGAAAAGTGATATGTGGGTTTTCCTTCTGAAAGGTGATATGTGGGTTTTCCTTCTGAAAGGTGATATGTGGGTTTTCCTTCTGAAAGGTGATATGTGGGTTTTCCTTCTGGAAAGTCATATGTGGGTGTTCCTTCTGAAAGGTGATATGTGGGTTTTCCTTCTGAAAGGTGATATGTGGGTTTTCCTTCTGAAAGGTAATATGTGGGAATGAGTTCATGAACAGCATTGATGGTTCTCTCGTTCACGGCCTCCTTAGATCTTCCTGCACGATGGAGGTCTTCGAAACTCTACCGTCTTCTTTGAATTTGTGCATCCATCCGTAACACTGTCATATGAACAGGCATGATCCCCATATACTTGACTTTTTTTTCTCATCATCCCCAAGCTGTATCCTTGTGAAAATATAAAATCTTTCCCCTTCTTTAGTAGGCTCCATAGCAACAACGCAGATATTTCTCAGACCGAAATTTACTCGCCGCCAGTAAAGAGAGAAATGATGATACGGTGTTTGATTTTAACACGTAATGACAAGTTTAGACAAACTTTAAAACATCGTAGCTCGGTAACTTCGGGGGAACGAGGTGACAAATCTACAGATACGTGTCAAGAAACTTTTGAACGCTCTCCGTGAAAAAAAAGGAAACTTACGAGTGAAAAAGGAAATCCTACGAGTAAAAAAAACCTCATATACAGTTAGGTAGTAGTGGCGTAGTGTGAGTTAGGTAGACTATGAGACTGCACAGTTGGGTTGGGTTGTTTTTCCTCTGAGTGGCACTTTTTTGCACACCATGAGCTAAATGGCCAGGTCACATGGACCCGAAGGCTCAGAGAAGGTTGGGGGAGGGCACCCACCGGAACAGCTGTTGGGAGACAGATGGTAGCTTCCCGTCAAGACCATCCAGCATATTCTTTAACGTGCACGGGGTATGGCTCTACCACACACGAATTAAGTCCCATCCGACGGACGGCGGTCTTTCCAAGCCCACCAGTGTCCCCTACTGACCGTGGGCAGGGTGGGGAGTTTTGCGGAGATAATCTCAACGCTGACCCAGCTGGGACTCGAACCTGGGAACTGCAGATTACGAGCCTGGCGCGCTACCGATTGGGCCACCTCTGCCCCACTGCGCAGTTGATACTTCGATATTTCCCATAGAAAGTTGTTTGATTTGACTAGTGGCTAATAAGTCATTGATCTGTGCTATGTGAAAACCATCAAAATAGTTCACACAATCTCCTAACTACTTCCCTAGTTTCAATTCACACTACCCCACTGGTAGAAAAGATTGGTTGGGTTGGTTTACTTCTGAGCGGCACTTTTTTGCACACCATGGGCTAAATGGCCAGGTCAAATGGACCCCGAAGGCTCAGAGAAGGTTGGGGGAGGGGACCCACTGGAACAGCTGTTGGGAGACAGATAGTAGCCTCCCGTCAAGGCCATCCAGCGTCTTCTTTAACGTGCACAGGGTATGGCTTTCCCACACACGGGGCCACGGCTTAACGTCCCATCCGACGAACGGCGGCCTTTCCAAGCCCATCGGTGTCCCCTACTGACCGTGGGCAGGGCGGGGAATTTTTCGGAGATATATCTCAACGCTGACCCAGCTGGGACTCGAACCTGGGAACTATAGATTACGAGCCTGGCGCGCTACCGACTGAGCCACCCCCGCCCCCGGTAGAAAAGATGGCATGCTCTCTATGTTCATTGAATTACGACCACTCCATGTTATACCAAGGAATTCAAATATCCATGCTCCGTAACCAGAAACTTCTAAATTAATGTTGTAGTTGTAAAATATCATTGATGATAAATTTTAAGACTCAGTTGCATACATCTAAAACTCGATTTTCAAAATTATTCATTCAGCATCTAAACGGTTACCGAAGTTTGAAAATTTACCAATAGCAATATTTATTTTAAAAGTCAGATTAAAAAAAAGATTTATTCTAAACCATTAAATAAGAATAGCGAATATCATGAAATCATAAGTAATTAATTATTTCAACGTTCATGAATTTTGCATGTTTCTTATGATTGTCATTAGTAATAGTAATTATTGTCGTTTCCATAACTCGTTATATACTGAGCGAATAATTTTTAAAAAAATCGAGATTTGGATAGATGTATTTGAGATCTGAAACATTTCGTTAGTGATATTTCACCTTAAAAAGCTCATTTAAGAAATTAAGAAACATCGAAATTAGTTTAACATTGACATAATAGGGAGTGGTCATAACATTGAGTGGGGCGGGGGCGGGGGTGGCTCAGTCGGTAGCGCGCCAGGCTCGTAATCTGTAGTTCCCAGGTTCGAGTCCCAGCTGGGTCAGCGTTGAGATTTATCTCCGCAAAATTCCCCGCCCTGGCCCACGGTCAGTAGGGGACACAGATGGGCTAGGAAAGGCCGCCGTCCGTCGGATGGGACGTTAAGCCGTGGCCCCGTGTGCGGGAGAGCCATACCCTGCGCACGTTAAAGAAGACGCTGGATGGCCTTGACGGGAGGCTACCATCTGTCTCCCAACAGCTGTTCCAGTGGGTCCCCTCCCCCAACCTTCTCTGAGCCTTCGGGGTCCATGTGACCTGGCCATTTAGCCCATGGTGTGCAAAAAAGTGCCGCTCATAGGTAAAACAACCCAACCCACAACACTGAGTGTACACAATCGTATCAGAATAATATGACCACCTACCATACATATACTGTGGTAGGTGGTCATACTATTCTGATACGACTGTGTATATTGATCCAAAAAAACAATTTCACTTTTACCCAGATAAGACATGCTCTAAAGACTCTTCTTCCTCAGTTCGAGTCCCAGCTGGGTCACCGTTGAGATTTATCTCCGCAAAATTCCCCGCCCTGCTCACGGTCAGTAGGGGACACCGATGGGCTTGGAAAGGCCGCCGTCCGTCGGATGGGACGTTAAGCCGTGGCCCCGTGTACGGGAGAGTCATACCCTGTGCACGTTAAAGAACACGCTGGATGGCTTTAACCGGAGGCTACCATCTGTCTCCCAACAGCTGTTCCAGTGGGTCCCCTCCCCCAACTTTCTCTAAGCCTTCGGGGTCCATGTGACCTGGCCATTTAGCCCATGGTGTGCAAAAAAGTGCCGCTCAGAGGTAAAACAACCCAACCCACCTCTTCTTCCTCAAAAATCTTTGTCTTATTGTACTAAAAGGCTCCTGTTTAGGTTTCATACCAAAAAAAAAGGAAATTGCCTGAAGAGAAATAAATATCGTCTTCATTAAAGAATATCTTTTAGCAATGAATTAAAGAAAAGCTATTCGTTTTCTTTTTATATCAATATTAGCAAATCTTCTCATATAACCATTACAATTTGGAAAATCTTGCCGGCAAGTGATTTATTTTTAAGCAGATAGCTAATCATCGTTTTCTTCGTTAAAATGAAAAACGAATATTCTTCGGGGGATCAAAGAAACAAAGACACAATTTTCAGATCGCAACAAGGTGTCATATTTGCGAAACTCGGTAAAAGTATCCAACTCTATTTGCATAAATTTGAAATTGCTTTCTGCGAAGTGACTTGAGAGAAGGATTCGCATGTCGGTTTTCATTTTCTTGTTTTTATTCCCTCTTAGAAAGCAAGTTAAATCCACTGCTGGCATTCTTTAAAGAAGGGAGAGCTGAAACAAAAACAAACATGCAAAATTTTTTAACGATATCGAGCTTAAATTTCAATTTGAAGATTACTTCAAAATGCATTTCTTTCACTTCCAAAACTTGAATTCGTATGAATTTTTGTGCACGCGATTGTCTTGTTCAATAACGTACTAAGCACTTATTTATTATTGAAACGAACCTAAAATTGTAAAAAATGTATAAGAGCGTGTAAATTACAAAAATTCGTAAAAGTATTAATATCTAATAGAGCCCAAGTTCTCAAACATTTTAACAGTGCGATTGGGGCGGGGGTGGCTCAGTCGGTAGCGCGCCAGGCTCGTAATCTGTAGTTCCCAGGTTCGAGTCCCAGCTGGGTCAGCATTGAGATTTATCTCCGCAAAATTCCCCGTCCTGCCCATGGTCAGTAGGGGACACCGATGGGCTTGGAAAGGCCGCCGTCCGTCGGATGGGATGTTAAGTCGTGGCCCCGTGTGTGGGAGAGCCATACCCTGTGCACGTTAAAGAACACGCTGGATGGCCTTGACGGGAGGCTACCATCTGTCTCCCAACAGCTTGTTCCAGTGGGTCCAGTTCCCCCAACCTTCTCTGAGCCTTCGGGGTCCATGTGACCTGGCCATTTAGCCCATGGTGTGCAAAAAAGTGCCGCTCAGAGATAAAACAACCCAACCCAAACAACAGTGCGATTCCTTAGAATTGTAATAAATTTATGCAATCCTTAGAATCATGGATAAAATTTATGCGTTCCCAAGAATCACGGATACAATTATGCTAATAAATTATGTTATTATCCCTGCGATATAGGTCCTATGCATTTGAGGAAAAAAGCTTTTGCTAAAAATACTAGTAAGTATAAAACTATTTTAATTTTGCGACCCCCTTCCAGCTGTGTTGGGTTGTTTTATTTTTGAGAAGGAATTTTTTTGCACACATTGGCCAGGTCACAAGAACCCCGAAGGCTCAGAGAAGGCTAAGAAAAGAGAACCCAGTGGGAAGCTGTCAGGAAGCAGCTGGAAGACTTGCGTTAAGGCCATCCAGCGTGTATTTTAACGTACACAGGGTATGGCTCTCCCGCATACGGGGCCACGGCTTAACGTTTTCTCAAATTATTGTTATTGTACACTGTTGTTTATTACATGTGCACCCTAATGCTACTGATGTTCCTACATATAAAGTAAATTATGATTTGCGTTGTGGGGAAAATACTTTAATTGTTCCTAAAACCAAATCGGAAATTTTTTTAAAAACCTTTTGAATATTGAGACGTTAATAACTCTAACAAATTTCAAAAGGACATAAAACAGATTGGATCATCACACATTTAAAACTGAAATTTAAGGAATTATAACAACCCAAATGAATAGGGTTGGGTTGTTTTACTTCTGAGCGGCACTTTTTTTGCCCACCATGGGCTAAATGGCCAGGTCACATGGACCCTGAAGGCTCAGAGAAGGTTGGGGGAGGGGACCCACTGGAACAGCTGTTAGGAGACAGATGGTAGCCTCCCGTCAAGGCCATCCAGCGTGTTCTTTAACGTGCACAGGGTATGACTCTCCCGCACACGGGGCCACGGCTTAACGTCCCATCCGACGGACGGCGGCCTTTCCAAGCCCATCGGTGTCCCCTACTGACCGTCGGCAGAGCGGGGAATTTTTGCGGAGATAAATCTCAACGCTGACCCAGCTGGGACTCTAACCTGGGAACTAGAGATTACGAGCCTGGCGCGCTACCGACTGAGCCACTACCGCCCCTCACACAAATGAATAGAGAACCCATTTAGAGTCATTGACATATACACTAAGTGGCGTTCTCTATTTTTTAGATAACTTACATTCAGATGCAGATCATTTCTTGAGAAAACTCCGGAAATATGCTGTTGACTTGATAATTAAATTACGTTACACTAGATTGTAATTTAATAACTTTTCGTTGAATGTGGATTTTTTTTTTCAGTAAGCATTCCGATGGCTCATATTTTTTAAATGTTCATAATTAAATTGAAGGTGTTTCGAAACCTGTTGCAGAGAATTTACACAGTAACAATATTACTTTTTAAAAATAAAAATGATGAAATTAAACATTGAAATTATTTCTTATCTATTATTTTTTTTTATTTTTATTCTTTGCGTGAATTTAAATCTAATCCCTTATGAATATTATTGCTCTTAATTGAATTAAATGTTAATGCTGTTGAAAGAGTTTTATTTTGTTATGAACTACATCTGTTTTTAAGTTTATTTATTAAACGACGGGGTTTAGCGAAGTAAACAGCGAGAGGTGATATAGTGAGCAAATCTACAATCACTGGGAATTTTTCATCTGTGTTTATCATTCGCGTTCCGAAAAACCACCATCAGAAAGGGAACATCTGGTTCAAGAGTCACTAGTCGGAAAATGAAGAGAGAAAGCTTGTATGCTCTACTTTTCAAATCCTGTATGCTTTCTTTTGTAAACAGTGAAAAAGGGATTGCAGATTTAAAGAAATTCCCGAGACTTTGGCAAACAATGATTATTAACACCATTTTGTACAATAGTTTTTAAGATTAGAGAGGATAACTTTACGCAATTGATTAATCATGCACGGAAGTTTGTTTGAATAACTGATACAAAAAGCTGGGGGGAATGCTTTGTAAGGGATAAAGTTAAACTGAAGAAAGAAGCTCCTTGCGAGTTAAAAAACCACCTAAATAAAAAAGTTGTTACAGTAATTTTAAAGCAACTGGGACAAATACTTGATTAATTTGATTAATTTATTCTTCGTGTGTTGACTGTATGGAAGAGTTTGATCAGGAAGAAATTTATGATTCGTTACAATTTCTCGAATTTAAAGGACTTTTAGACTGTAGAGTCATAATGTTTGATTTGGGTTGTTTTACAAACTGAGAAGCAATTTTCTGCACACGGTGGGCTGAATGGCCAGGTCACAGGAGATCCTAGTGCTTGGAGTTGGGTAGGGGATCTACTGGGTGGCGTTAAGGATATAGATGGAATTCTCCCAAGGGACTAGATCACTATTAAAAGATAGATGGAAACTTCCCATCTAAGCGACTAGATGACCATTAGGAAGTAGCAGATGGAAATATCCCATCAAGGGACTAAATAACTATTAAGAGACAGATGGAAACCTCCCATCAAGGAACTTCATAGTCAATAGGAAGTAGATGGAAACCTCTCTGTAATGGACTAGATGGCTGTTAAGAAATAGATGGAAACCTCCCATCAGGGGACTAGATGAATATTATATGCAAATCTTCCGTCGAGGACATTCAACGTATTCTTTAATGTGCACAGGATAGGGTTCTCCAGCACATGGGGCTATGTCTTGATATTCCATCTGATGGAGAGTGGTCTTCCGAAACCCTTCAGTGTCTCCTTCCTATTAGTGAGGATACTAATCGGAAATTTACCTTCCGGATTAGTGAGGATACTAATCGGAAATTTACCTTCCGGATTAGTGAGGATACTAATCGGAAATTTACCTTCCGGATTAGTGAGGATAGCGGAGATAGTTCTCAGAGCTCGTAGAGTTGTGGCTCGAACAACAGAAAGAGCCTGGCACACTACCGACTGAGCCATCCATAAACTAAATTATCGAACATTTATAATTGGGATCTGTCACTGAAGGTTAATCCGTAAAATGTCGCATCCCCCTTCAGAACGTGTATTTTTTTTTTCACTTCGTCAAAAAATTTCAAATTTATTCATTTACTTTTCGTAAGCTGAACATTCAGAGGAATCTTCACTAATGGATGTCTTGGATAGTACGACAATGATTCATAATCTGTCCGTTTTATCGTCTACTAGAGAAATGATTATTACAATATAAATAACGAACCTTACTCCGCGATCAACCTTTCTCTCGCATAGTCACTAGCAGGACTAGACAATATCCTCTGTGTATTGACATCCCATTTGCAAGAAGAAGAGATTCCAAATACCACCTCTTTGTCTGCAGAGTAGGATGTGTATGAACGATCTTCCAGACCACGTAATCATCTCTCCTACCACAGCCATATTTAAAAAGCATTTACGAAGCATGGACCTAAGAAAATATCTCAAATGCTATCAGTTTTAGATCATGTTGCCTTCATCTTAAGATTTCCAAAGGATTCATTTATCTCCAGTCCATTTTCTTATACGTATGTTGTGAGTTCATTTCATGTTTCTAATGCTATATACACCGAAGAACTAAAACGTTATGACTACCTGCCTAATATGATGTTGGTTCAGATGTTGGATTCGCGAGGAGTTTCTTGCAGACTTCGATACCATAGTTTGCTTGTTCAGTAGTCAGTTCATCTGGAATACTTCGGCACCTCCTGGCTACTTTACCTTTGCCTTGCAAATGTTACACTCTAACTGCTAGTGAGCAACCAATTTCGGACGAGTGCCTATGAGTGCTTGTCTATGGATCGGCTTCAACAGCGTGATCCAGAATGTTGCGATCTACCAATACTGACCTGATCGCGGCTTACTTTCGAGCCTCGTGTCAACAGTTCTGAGCTTCTTGAACCAAGTTTGAGTACACGAATGCAGACTGCTCCCTCACCTTCCACTTCGCATATTTCTCAGGCCATTTCTGAAGTTTTTAATCTTTTTCTCTTTGCAGCAATGACGTAAATGCAGGAATATCAATACTTCACCCACTCATTGTACAACGTTTTTAACGATGGAAGCCAACACTCTGAAACTTGTAATAGTTATGGACTGATTTATTGGACTTTACACTTTCCCATAGTACTACTGTCAGAGGAATACAAATGCAACACGGCGATGTGTACCTAACATATTTTGCATGCGAAGAACGCACAGACTTATGAATCACCTAGTATCTAGACAATAATCCGAAAAGTTTATTTTTTTCTCTACTAAAGTCTACAAGTATTTTGCTTTCCATTTCTAAAATCATTTCTCCTTAAAACCGTCACAGAATCTGGTAAAATAATTTCCCCACTCGTACTTTATTGAGAGCTAAGAAGAGGGCTCGCTAGTTCAGAAAATTACCAAGATCGTTAGCTGAAGGGCATGGAATAGAAAATGGGGCATGTAAAGCCACCATCTATCATATGGGACGTGAAACTGTGGCCACTTGTGCAGGAGAACCGTACTCCTGTGCACAATAAAGAACGTGATCACTTGTACAGGACAGCCGTAACCCTGTACATGTTAAAGAACATGGCCACTAGTGCAGGAGAGCCATACTCCTGTGCATGCTAAAGAACGTGACCACTTGCGCAGGAGAGCCGTATTCCTGTGCACAATAAAGAACGTGATCACTTGTACAGGACAGCCGTACCCCTGTACGTGTTAAAGAACATGGCCACTAGTGCAGGAGAGCCGTACTCCTGTGCATGTTAAAGAACGTGACCACTTGTGCAGGAGAGCAGTACTCTTGTGTATATTAAAGAACGTGGCTACCTGTGCAAGAGAGCCGTACTCCTGTACATGTTAAAGAACGTGACCATTTGTGCAGAAGAGCCGTACTCCTGTACATGGTTAAAGAACGTGACCACTTGTGCAGGAGAGCCTTACCCCTGTACATTGTTAAAGAACATAACCACTTGTGCAGGAGAGCCGTACCCCTTACATCGTTAAAGAACGTGACCACTTGTGCAGGAGAGTCGTACCCCTGTAAATTGTTACAGAACGTGACCACTTGTGCAAGAGAGCCGTACCCCTGTATATTGTTAGAGAACGTGACCGCTTGTGGAGGAGAGCCGTACCCCTGTACATGCTAAAGAAAATGACCACTTGTGCAGGAAAGTGGTAACTCTGCATACGTTAAAGAACGGGACCATTTGTGCAGGAGAGACGTACCCTTGTGCATTGTTAAAGAAAGGTGGCCACTTGTGCAGGGGAGCCATACTCCTGTACGTATTAAATGATAGGTCGCAGACCTATTGATTTTATTGATTTTATTGATTTTAATTTTTTTTATATACTGTATTTCATTTCTATCCTGATGCAACCACTTTGTGTCTGGAGATGTCTTCGGAGGTTAATGGGTGCAACATCTCCGTTGCGAATTTCATTCAGGGTTCCGTTTCATCTGTTTACATTGGTTGCCGAGAGGAAACTTGGCTGATGTACGGAGACGAGAGGTGTCTTGTGAAACAATTTCACCTCGCCCAGAAGCAGACATTGACCTTCGAGAGGAATGAGAGTGTTGGCTGGCAGCAGAGCTCCATCTCACTTGTGAAATATGGAAATGGAGTCGGGTTTTGCCCAGGGCTCGGTTCTGATTGGCCCTTTTTGGTCGAGAGTTCCCAGGGTTGCCAGAAAGATATTGTCACGCTCGACCCGGGAGAAACAGTTCGGTGTGGGTTGATCAGACTAACAGACCAGGGTTTGGTCTTTTTCTATCTTTCTTTTGCTCTCTTTGCTAAGTCCAACTTTAGTGAAATTCACTGGACTGACTTTTAGGCCATGATTTAGGGAGGGAAAGTGTTAAATTAGACATCTCTTAAATTAGTGAGATGATAAACTTTTACCTAAGTATGTTAGGCGAAATTTAAAGAAATTTGCTTTGCTTGGGAAAAACCACGATCAGAGAAATCTGGAGTGGGTGTTTCATGAAAATTTACGCCGTGTGCACATCACAATAACTTAACAGAATACAGTTCTCGTTCCGGAGAAACTTCAACATGGTAAAGTTATTTTAATTTAACTTACTCTGCTTGTTGTCACTTTCACTTTTAAGTTTTATTTTCATTATTTTGTTTGAATGTTGTTCGAACTTAAGCTTAACTGAATGGAGTGAGTACTTAGTCAATTAATTGTAATGTAAAATCACCCACCTTTATAAGCCAGTGGTGGAACTTTGTTAAGTGTTGAATTTAAATAAATTCAAAATTTTTGTTATTGTTCAAACAAAAATTGGGTCTTGGTCAATTATGTGAAATCTCTTACTCGTCGCAACTACAGTTAGAGAATACGGAACTGCGTATTGCTAGCTTGTAGATTGTTCCTGGTTCGAATCTAAAATCTTCTTTCGGCCACTCTTTCAAAAATATTTGTTTGAAGGCATTAAATTTCGAAGTCAGATCATCAAGCTATTGACATGCAGTTCTAGATAAGATAATTATTTTAGTAAACGCGGAACATTTTAAGTTCATACCGCATGTCTCGAAGAGGAAAAAGTTGCGGGTGACATAAATAACGTGTTTCGTGACCACTAGTGCAGGAGAGCCGTACTCCAGTAAATGTTAAAGAATGTGTCCACTTGTGCAGGAGAAACGTACCCTGTGCACATTAAAGAACATGATGGATGGCCTTGACGGGTGCTACCATCTGTCTTCTAACAGCTGCCCACTGGAAATCTGTCCGCAACCTACTCTAAACCCTTGGTGTCCCTTGTGACCTGGCAATTTAGCCCATTGTCTGTCAAAAAAGTTACGCTCAGAGGTTAAAACAATTCAACCCTGGATTTGAATTGATTTATAATAGCACACAACCCTCCAAATGTTTCGACGAATGGAAACGAATTTCTTCTCTGGAAGATTTCTCAACTGAGAACTTCTATGTTCACAATTTGTCGGGTCAGTGTAGTGCATGAGGTTCGTGATTTGAAGTTCCCAGATTCGAGTTCCAGCAGGGTTAGAATTGAAATTTATCTCCTGTGAAGAAGCCCTGTCAGAAAGGGGACATCGATAGACTTGGAAAGGCTTCCATTCGTCGGACGGGACGTAAAGACGTGACCCTGTCTTCAGAAAAGCTATACATTGGGCAAGTTTTAAGAACACGCTGGATAGCCTTGACAGGTGGCTTTCACCTGTCTCCCAAAGCAGTCCAGTGTGTCCCCTTCCCCAACCTTCTTTGATCCCTCGGGGTCTTTGTGACTTAGTCATTTAGGACATGAAAAAAAAAGTGCTGCTCAGAAAAAAAAAGAAAATGAAAAAAGTGCTGCTCAGAAGTAAAATATTCCAATACTTTTTCTTGAAATACTCGATACTTAGAAAGTAATCCTTGATTTCAAGAATAAAAGAAACTTCGAATGAACAACATATGCGTGCGCAAAAAAAAGGAATAAAGAGCACGATTCCGATTCTCATTAGGTTTAAATGAAGTCTTACCATGCATTAAGAATCTTACATTTATCTATTCATTACCTATTTTCCTTCTTATATGAATTTAGTCATGATCTCCAAAGCTCTTATTATCCCAAAACTGCCGAAATTTCGTCATCCTCGGTAACGTTAGAAGCTAGTTAAAATTTAAATAGATTCGATGGAGGAAGTGACGAGTACTCGGGGGGGGAGGGGGAAAGAGCTGCCACGTGCTCGTAATTGCAATTGACGAATAATATATGAGACTCTATCTCGCATGCCAGTTAGAAGTGATTTTTCATTCCGTAATTCTTCAGACCTTTTCGTATTTCAAGACGCAGCAAGAACCGAAGCTCACGCAGGCTGCGGTTTAGATGGCCCAACATGCCAAGGAACGATTTCCCTTTCCACAGAATCGTTGTATGCCCCTCGGGAACAGGCCACTCTGTAATCTTGGCAAAAGGAAAACGAAATGGCTGAAGTGCGTGGATGCTGCAGACGATCCAGAGTAGATAATTTCGTCCTCATGCATATTTGATTTGATGCAGTTCAACGTGAATCAACAAAACGGCTCTAGAAACGTATCGCTCTGTAACTGGAGGCGGGTGACGGTTTATTGCGCTTCCTGCTGCTGTACTCTGAGCTCTAAGCTCAGGTAGGTGTTGCTAAGGAGTTTCACAATCAGTAAGTGACAATTGCATAAGCTTGTTTTAGTCATGTATTTGCCACCTTCGTATTTAATTGAAGAGGCCCGTCTCATTGGCGATTTGGAAACAGAATGGCGAGATCTTTTACAGATTGGAAGTGTTAATTTTTTACGATGTGTTTTACTGGTTCGCTTTCGGTAATCCAGGAAAGACGAAAGAGGTAAGTTAAGTCAATAAATTAAACAATAATATACTGCCCTACCCAAATGGGAGAATTTCCGTGTTATGTCAATAGGAATTAGCATAAAAATAATTAAAACTCTAGCAGCTGCTTGCCACAGAGGTCAGCTTGCCACAGAGAGCTGCTTGCCACAGGTCTATTAAAGAACGTGACTACCTGTGCAAGAGAGCCGTACTCCTGTACATGTTAAAGAACGTGACCATTTGTGCAGAAGAGCCGTACCCCGTACATTGTTAAAGAACGTGACCACTTGTGCAGGAGAGCCTTAGCCCTGTACATTGTTAAAGAACATAACCACTTGTGCAGGAGAGCCGTACCCCTTACATCGTTAAAGGACGTGACCACTTGTGCAGGAGAGCCGTACCCCTGTATATTGTTAAAGAACGTGACCACTTGTGCAAAAGAGGTCTGGCGGGAGCCTGTTAGTTTAATGCGCCATAGAGAAGATCTGTGAGGAAGGCCAGACCTCAGCAGAAAGACAACACAAACATCCATGCCTTAACCGGGGTTCGAACCCAGGTCTCTTTGATCAGTACCCAAACGCACTAACCACTCGGTCACCGGAACGATATACTGTCACTAATTTCGAAGTTCTAAAACCACGTCCCATGGCCGAGTGGTTAGCGCTCTTGGCTACTGATCTAAGTGACCTGGGTTCGAGCTCCGGTTAAGGCATGGATGTTTGTGTCGTTTTTTCTGCTGAGGTCCTGCAATCCCTCTCAAATCTTCTACTATGGCATATAAACTGTCAGAGGGGGTATTCATTCAAAACTACTAAAATATGCATTGAATAGTTTTTTTTTTTATTCAATGCATATATTAGTTGAGCCGTCCCATGGCCGAGTGGTTAGCGCGCTTGGCTACTGATCTAAGGGACCTGGGTTCGAGCCCCGGGTAAGGCATGGATGTTGTGTCGTTTTTCTGCTGAGGGCCTGCCATCCTCACAGACCTTCTACTCTGGCATATAAACTGACAGGCTCCTGTCAGACCTCTGTGGCAAGCAGCTGCTTGAGGGGGTATTTATTTATTTTATATATTAGTTGATTAATCATCAGTCACTTTTTAATTAATTAATCTTTCATTTTAATTAATCTTCACACATAAAAATTAATTAAATATCATGAATTCGGTGTAAAGAAATAATCTTATGCGGTATTACAATCGGAGCTGAAATAGCAAACTTGATTAAATTTTAGAAAATTAGAAGCATTTTTTTTAAAAAGAATGCCATTGCTATTTTTTTAGATAATGGGCGCGTTTCTTAGAATGTGTTTAATTACATCTAGTTCATTTTTATTAATTACATTTGTTACGAAAAAAAGTGGCAATATTAGACAACATTTTCAGTTGTTACCGAGTAATTCTTAAATTTAAAAATAAAGGTTATTTCTTTGAGAAAAACCAAAAACCAATATGAAAATAATGAAGGAATTAAGACAAAAAAAAGTTTAACACAAAACAATTTTTTAAAATCACAATGTTTCTATTACTCTTTAAATACAATTAAAAAATTAAAAACAAAAAAATATACATCATCATATTATTGAATTAACCATACTAATAAGTCAATATCATAATTATATAACTAATAAGTAAATAAAATTATAATAATTATATACAATATATAAAATTATAATAATGATTAATACAAATAAAATAAAATTATAGAATTAATAAGTCAATTATGCGATGAAAAATTCAAACAAAGAAATGTTTTACCCCCAGCAAAATAAAATAATTTACATGTTGATAAAAATAATTTTTTTAAATTTAAAATAAAACTTCGTTAAAATTTTATGTTAAATATTTATCATTTAAATCTCCTAAAACAAATGGGGCGGGGGTGGCTCAGTCGGTAGCGCGCCAGGCTCGTAATCTGTAGTTCCCAGGTTCGAGTCCCAGCTGGGTCAGCGTTGAGATTTATCTCCGCGAAATTTCCCCGCCCTGCCCACGGTCAGTAGGGGACACCGATGGGCTTGGAAAGGCCGCCGTCCGTCGGATGGGACGTTAAACCGTGGCCCCGTGGGCGGGAGAGCCATACCCTGTGCACGTTAGAGAACACGCTGGATGGCCTTCACGGGAGGCTACCATCTGTCTCCCAACAGCTTGTTCCAGTGGGTCCCTCCCCCAACCTTCTCTGAGCCTTCGGGGTCCTTGTGACCTGGCCATTTAGCCCATGGTGTGCAAAAAAGTGCCGCTCAGAGGTAAAACAACCCAATCCTAAAACAAGTAATCCTCCAGTGTTCTTTTAATTTAAACTAGAAGGATGCATATCGCCTCTGGCGCATATGAGAATCTCGTTTTGAAAGTGAAATAAGTTTTTCTTTTATTTACTGTTTCATTCCTTAAAAGTTTTAATTTGAGCAAGCGGATGATGGGAAAAATGCAAATAGTATTTCATTAGTAATTATGCAACATGCAAATATTCGTCTTTTAATTGTTAAATCTGAAAACTTGATTTCCCACACCTCTCTCAGAAAAATGGGTAGATCATTGTTCCCAGTGGAATATCTCTTAATAATTACCACTTTTTTTCAAATTTCTCTTCTCAACATATTATTTGAAAAACTCGATAACAGCTCTGCTGTTTCATCATTTCACTAATTTGTAAAGATATATATTGTAGCGAATTTTAAAATGGATAAGCACTGAGCGTGAGTATTAATAACTATATTTCCAAACCAATTACAATACAATGCAAATTGTTACAAAAGTATGGATGAAATATTTTATAAACAAATTAACTACTATCATACATAAGTCATTAACCATTTTGCACAGAGCATACAATATCAGCTCTGTCTGTTGTACTAAAATACTACCTCTTCACTTTGTTTGCCATGTCACTTGAATACCTTCAGACGTAAACAATCTCTCGTCCTCTGCTAGTTCACTAAACTTTTATTACTAACAACAGAAAACAAACACCCGCGCACACACTAATAAATATACTTCTTATTTGCACTTATCGCGCACTGATTCAGACCATCTGAACGTCCTTTCAGATCTCACAACTTTTTTAACACACTGCACTTCATCTTTTTCATTCTTCCGAATCGTTCTATGTTCTAATTCGTTGGCTAAATTGAATCTCACTAGAAGCACACACGAGCGTTCAAGTCACGTTAAGTCATGAAGTCACTGTTGCTCGTTCATCTGTCGTAGCAATATATTAAAACTACTATTTGTAAAATACAAATTATGATATTTCATTAGTAGCAATGAAATTGAAAGAGTTTTCTAATTTTGATTTTCGTTGTTTCCAATGGAAACTTCTTGACTTTCACATACCACCACCAAAATTTCACATTTCTATCATTAATATATGCTGCAATTTTCGATTGAAATTTTTGAATTTTCAATATTTTTCGCCGTTAGAGGGCGCAATTATAGTGTTCGAAGGATTCCGAAAGTGCGAATCATATTATTTTATCAATTCCTATCTAACCCTGAAAAGAATTTTTCGTTTCTCTCCAAATACAAAGAATTATCTGCTAAAATAAAGTGTTTTCCCACCCACCCTGGGTCTAACAGGTCAATTCATTGTTGCAACGGAAACATCATGGTGTTCACATTCCACAACCAAAATTTAAAATTTCTACCTTAAATACGTCGTTTGCAATATTTGTTTAAACTATTGTAATTCGAAAATTTTCCACCGTTAGAGGGCGTAATTATAATTTTCGGAAGATTTAAAAAGCGTGAATCATAATATTTTATCAATTCCTATCTAACACAAAAATAATTTTTCATATATCTCTAAAAAAAAATGATCTGCTAAAACTAAAAAGGTGTGTTTTCCCACCCTCTCTGGGTCTAAGGGGTCAACTCATTGTTGGAAATGGAAACTTCGTGACCTTCGCATTCCACCACCAAAATTTCAACTTTCTAGCATAAATACATCGTTTTCAATATTCGTTTGAAATTTTGGAATTTTCAACTTTTTCCACCGCTAGAGGGCGTAATTATAGCTTTATATAGATTCCGAAAGTGCGTATCGTAATATTTCATCAATTCCTATCCAACACAAAAAGAATTTTTAATTTATCTCTGTAAACAAAAAAGTTCGATGTCTACAGACTGACGGACAGACGACAAAGCGAAACTATTATCTCATTTTCAAAGAAAACGAGATAAAGAACTCACGTTTCAGATTTCCACGGGTTGAGTTGGGTTGTTTTACCTCTGAGCGGCACTTTTTTGCACACCATGGGCTAAATGGCCAGGTCACATGGACCCCGAAGGCTCAGAGAAGGTTGGGGGAAGGGACCCACTGGAACAGCTGTTGGGAGACAGATGGTAGCCTCCCGTCAAGGCCATCCAGTGTGTTCTTTAACGTGCACAGGGTATGTCTCTCCCGCACACGGGCCACGGCTTAACGTCACATCCGACGGACGGCGGCCTTTCCAAGCCCATCGATGTCCCCTAATGACCGTGGGCAGGGCGGGGAATTTTGCGGAGATAAATCTCAACGCTGACCCAGCTGGGACTCGAACCTGGGAACTACAGATTACGAGCCTGGCGCGCTACCGACTGAGCCACCCCGCCCCTGATTTCCACGAAAGTAGTGTTCCCTCCCCCATTCGGACATTATATGCTATGCATCTGTGAAGAAGTTCAAATGCAATTAATCAGAATAATAAATACAGTTCTGTGCAAATTAGTTGCGACAGGCTAAGGAACGCTAAGTCCCTTCCGCTGCAAGTCTAAACTTGTTCGTAACCTTCTGCTGCAAGTCTAAACTTTCGCGTGTCCCTGCAATGGACACGCGCAAGTTTAGACTTGCAGCAGAGCAATATCTGCAAGTCTAGAACTGTCTGTTGTGTTACTCTGCTATTATTTACACTTCCACTTTAGTCGGAATTGATATTTCATAGGCTGAAGACGTGATGAGGACTCATAGGCTTGAGCCCACGGTCAGTAGGGAACACCGATGGGCTTCGAAAACCCGCCGTCCGCTGGATGGGACGTTAAGCCGTGGTCCCGTGTGCACGGTAAAGAATACACTGGATGGCCTTGACGAGAGGCTACCATCTGCCTCCCAACAGCTTTCCAGTGGGTCCCCTCCCACAACCTTCACCGAGCCTTCTGGGTCCTTGTGACCTGGCCATTTAGCCCATGGTGTACAAAAAAGTGCCGCTCAGAGTAAAACAACCCAAGCCAACCCAACCTAATTCGCAGCAACTGCGCGACACAATCAACCTTTCAGGAAGATCATCCTAAAGTGATTTGATCGTAATGCTGAACGAATCGTAAAGCCGAGGTCCCAGTACGATTACACAGTTTCGTATTTCCTTTTTCATCACAACAACAAACTCTCTAATCTTTCTTTCGTCTAGGTCAATGTTTCCCAAAGTGGGCGGCGCTGGAACGATCCAAGGGGTCGGTAGTAGCCTCGGGTGCAATTGGGGGGTGGTGGAAGCATAAAGAAAGAAGGGAAGATAAGAAAATTTTGAAAAACTGTTCGTACATGTTTCATCTGTTGTGTAACATAAGAGTTAAAGTCATAATGATTATTTTCCAAATAAACACATAAAATTATCCTTCGTTATCTTAATTTTCTGTTTTTAATGCGAATGTTACTATGGTTGATTTTAATAAATAATTTTATAATTTCAAGCTTCAAGATGTCTTATTTACAACAACATCTTTCTCTACTATGTTGTGGGGCGGGGGTGGCTCAGTCGGTAGCGCGCCAGGCTCGTAATCTGTAGTTCCCAGGTTCGAGTCCCAGCTGGGTCAGCGTTGAGATTTATCTCCGCAAAATTCCCCGCCTTACCCACGGTCAGTAGGGGACACCAATGGGCTTGGAAAGGCCGCCGTCCGTCGGATGGGACGTTAATCCGTGGCCCCGTATGCGGGAGAGCCATACCCTGTGCACGTTAAAGAACACGCTGGATGGCCTTGACGGGAGGCTACCATCTGTCTCCCAACAGCTGTTCCAGTGGGTCCCCTCCCCCAACCTTCTCTGAGCCTTCGGGGTCCATGTGACCTGGCCATTTTGCCCATGGTGTGCAAAAAAAGTGCCCTCAGAGGTAAAACAACCCAACCTTTACTATGTTGTAGGACGTAGGTAGAAATAGAGATACATAAAAGAACGCAAATTTTTCACTGAATCTTTCTGTTTGTTCGCTTAAAGATTTCCAGGGGGCGCTGAGTAATTTTTTTTTGAAAAGGGGGCGATAGGACAAATAAGTTTGGGAACCTTTAGTCTAGGCGGTATACATTATCCAATGCAACACACCCAACAAAAAAGACAGCTTTTCCTCGATGCACAAGATGCCCAACACTTGAGAGAATAACAATAGCTTCGGTTAGCTGAGACTCATTAATGACGACACAGTCTTCATCTTACCAGCAGCTAGCGTCGCAACAAGAAGCCTGGGACTGACGACACAGTAGGGTGTGTCGTCACTGATAAAGGCTTCCGCCATTTTCCCCTCTCTCGATCCATTAACAATATCTTTAATCCCATGGGTGGCAGAGGGGAGGTTATCTGGCAAATGGCTTGCATTGAAATGATGACAGGAAGGTAAGATACGAGGAACAACAGACACGAGACTAATGACGTCATCTGGAGTGGAAACGAGCTGCGATTGGAGACTTACCTTTTCTGATCGTGGCTTCATTAGGGCTACATCAGGGACCATCCTCATTAAAAAAGGATTATGTCCTTGTTATTTTTGATTACTGAAAAGATGAGGCAATAACCAGTGCTTTATCATTTCGAAATATCAAATTATCCGTTCTGGGGAAGCTTGATGGTAAAATCGATTTTTCTTCCCCCTCTCCTAGTTGAATATTTCGCAAATTTACCATAAGGATTTTTTTTTTACCGTTATGTCATTCGAATTTTACTCCACTCGACTCGGGTTTTTTCGCCATCTATTTGATTTTTGTTCCGTCATAGCTAAAAAAATAGGTGTTTGTGGGAAGAGGTTAGCTCAGTCTGTAGCGCACTAGGTTTGTAATCTGTTGTTCTAGGTTCGAGTCCCAGCTGGTAAGCGTTGAGATTTATTTTCGCAAAACAACCCGCCCTTCTCACAGTCAGTAGGGGACACCGATGAAGGACCCACTGGAACAGCTGTTAGGAGACAGATGGTAGCCTCCCGTCAAGGCCATCTAGCGTGTTCTTTAATGTATGTCTCTGCCGCACACGCTGGATGGCCACGGCTTAACGTCCCATTTGACGGACGGCAGTCTTTCCAAGCCCATCGGTGTCCACTACTGACCGTGGAGAGGACGGAGAATTTTGCGGAGATAAATCTCAACGCTGACCCAGCTGGGACTCGAACCTGGGAACTACAGATTACGAGCCTGGCGCGCTACCGACTGAGCCACCCTCGCCCAAATCAGAGGGCAAAATCGAAGAAATCATCCCCAAACTTGAAAGCAAGAAGCAACACGGATTATCATTTTCACTGATAGCAATTTTCTTTTTCATTCTTAATGTTATTTGCGGCTTCTTTCGGTTGTTTAATTAGAAGAACAACTTCTAAGCATCATTATTACGATGCAAGATTAGAGTTTTTTTTGGCAAATTTAGTACACCCGTAATATCACAAAATTTGGACAGATCTCAGGCCTAAAAGAGAGCTCGTAGGCTAATATCATCCATCACCATCAGTTGCTAGCTTGGTCATCTATCTGCCTAATCATATGTCTATTTGAATTCATTTCTTCTACACGAACACCTAAAAAAATACTAAAAAACTGCAAAAATTTCAAGTGAAGTTTGGGTTGTTTTACCTCTGAGCGGCACTTTTTTGCGCACCATGGGCAGGTCTCTTAGGACCCCAAAGACTCAGAGAAGGTTGGGGGAGGACACCCACTGGAACAGCTGTTGAGAGACAGATGGTAGCCTCCCGTCATGGTCATCCAGCGTGTTCCTTAAGGTGCGCAGAGTATAGCTCTCCACGCATATGGGTCCACGCACATGGGTCCAAGCCCATCGGTATTCCCTACTGACCGTGGTCAGAAGTGGTCAGAAGTCGTGGGCGAAGAGTTTTGCGGAGATAAATCTTAACGACTGATTCGTGAACTTTCCCTTAGAAAAAGGGAAAGCGCCAAGAGCGCTTGTAAGGAAAGTTTATTGATAAAGTGTATTAAATAAATGTATTTTATAAATGTATTTAATAAATGTATAAAATTATTAAATAAATGTATTTTTTATGTGGAAATGATTTTTGTTTAAAAGTATATTTATGTGTGCCGTTATTGTGTTTGCTCTGAAAGCCAGCCACCGGCAAACTGCAGGAGAGGAAGTTGGCCACTAACGCCCTTCCCTTCAAATCTTATTACGGCATCAGGCGCAATCTGGAGTAAACACTGGACCATGATGAAGACACAACGCAGCTGTATCATATCCCCTATGTTGTGGTCAGTTCGTCCCTAAAGTTGTGCCACATCCAAAATACACAGGGGGTGGTTACAACACTACCAGTATATCGAGATTTGACTATTGACTTGAAAGGGCCCCTCCAGACCCAAATGCTCGTAACATTTCTGAAATCTACAACCTGAAACACCCACAGACAGGGGCGGGGGTGGCTCAGTCGGTAGCGCGCCAGGCTCGTAATCTGTAGTTCCCAGGTTCGAGTCCCAGCTGGGTCACCGTTGAGATTTATCTCCGCAAAATTCCCCGCCCTGCCCACGGTCAGTAGGGGAACCGATGGGCTTGGAAAGGCCGCCGTCCGTCGGATGGGACGTTAAGCCGTGGCCCCGTGTGCGGGAGAGCCATACCCTGTGCACGTTAAAGAACACGCTGGATGGCCTTGACTGGTCTCCAACATTTGTCTCCCAACAGCTGTTCCAGTGGGTCCCCTACCCCAACCTTCTCTGAGCCTTCGGGGTCCATGTGACCTGGCCATTTTGCCCATGGTGTGCAAAAAAGTGCCGCTCAGAGGTAAAACAACCCAACCCAACTTATATCTCAACATTTTTTCCCCTTCTAATTAGCCTCTGGTCCACTCGACTGGACATTTTTTCGTCTTCTATTTGATTTCTGCTCATCCATAACAAAACACTTTCCGGCCTTCTTTTTCAGCCCCATCTCGAACTTTTTGCGTCTGAGTGCTCCACTGGGCTTCAGTTCTTTTTTTATCTTTCTTCCATTTGATCACTTCGAAACTGGAGCTCAACTTTATTTCGACTTTCTATTTGACTTTTCCTCTACTTTATTTCGTCTTCTCCCTTCATTCTAACCTCAACTGAGCTCGAATTCAACATTTTGCTCCCTACTCTTTGGATTCTTGATCAGCTCGAAATCATGGGGCGGGGGTGGCTCAGTCGGTAGCGCGCCAGGCTCGTAATCTGCAGTTCCCAGGTTCGAGTCCCAGCTGGGTCAGCGTTGAGATTTATCTCCGCAAAACTCCCCGCCCTGCCCACGGTCAGTAGTGGACACCGATGGGCTTGGAAAGGCCGCTGTCCGTCGGATGGGACGTTAAGCCGTGGCCCCGTGTGCGGGAGAGCCATACCCTGTGCACGTTAAAGAACACGCTGGATGGCCTTGACGGGAGACTACCATCTGTCTCCCAACAGCTGTTCCAGCGGGTCCCCTACCCAACCTTCTCTGAGCCTTCGGGGTCCATGTGACCTGGCCATTTAGCCCATGGTGTGCAAAAAAGTGCAGTTCAGAGGTAAAACAACCCAACCCAGCTCGAAATCAACTTTTTTCACCTTCTGTTGACTCCTGCTCAGCTCGAACTACTTTGGGTTTGACCACTGCTAAGGTCGACTTCGACTCTGTATTTTCCCGGGGGGGGGGGGCGCAAATGCTCCCATTGATTTCCTCCCCATCCAACCGACGTCCATTTCAGCTGTGAACCTGATGACCTGGAGATTAAGAATACGTCGCCCTCATAGATAGGATGACAGACTCTAGGTATCCTACCGGCCAGTGTTGAAGTGATGATGTGTTGAAGTGTTGAAGTGATGATGTGTTGAAGTGTTGAAGTGTTGAAGTGATGATGTGTTGAAGTGCTGAAGCCAGTGATGGATGTGTTCCATCATGTCTTCAGCACTTTACCACATCAAAAATATCTTAAACGATTTATGATCTATATCATTATGATTCTTTCTTCATGAAGAGTCATTGGTGGTCCTCATAGGTCATTGGTTGATTGTGCTATCAAATACTTGTCAATCAACCAATGATATTTTAGATCAAAACTCACTTGTTGATTCCTTAGTGCTTAACAAATGACGGATAGCTCAATCAACCAATGATCTTTCAGAACAATACTTCAACTGCGAAGTCTAATTATCTCAATTGTTTCTCCACTGATTAGCATCACTGACAACTAAGGAGCTTGGGGTGTTGGGTTGTTTTACCTCTGAGCTGCACTTTTTTTGCACACAATGGGCTAAATGGCCAGGTCACATGGACCCCGAAGGCTCAGAGAAGGTTGGGGGTGGGGACCCACTGGAACAGCTGTTGGGAGACAGATGGTAGCCTCCCGTCAAGGCCATCCAGTGTGTTCTTTAACGTGCACAGGGTATGGCTCTCCCGCACACGGGGCCACGGCTTAACGTCCCATCCGACGGACGGCGGCCTTTCCAAGCCCATCGGTGTCCCCTACTGACCGTGGGCAGGGCGGACAACTAAGGAGCCTATGAGACTTCGCGTTGACAGTTTCCATAAATCGTAAGTACCTTGCCTTCAGAACGAAAAGGGTCAACACTTCAACGACGCAATCTGATTGCCTCAATTGCTTCAATCCAACTTACCACTGTTAACAGAAGCCACTGACAACAACTATAAGACTGCTTGTTGATGATTCTCCAGATTTCATAGATCATAAATCGATTGATAAGATATTTTTCTATCTCATAGTCAACTAATCAATCCTCAATTACCCATAGTTACGCAGCAGCTTATCTAGATAAGTCAAATCCTACCTTCTTAAGAGTAAAACTAAAAAAATTGAAACTTCCATCCAAGTTATTTTATACCAAACTAATTAACATCACCTTCCTATTTATTTCAGTGAATATCACACCTAGCATTAACTACTTCGATGTGAACTTTCTAGGAACTCCCTCTCCATCACTCAGATGCCAAACCATGTGCAGTGCACAGTGACAGATAAATTACTCTTGATCCTCTTTGATCCGTCATCCACAAATTGCTTCCCAACAGAATCTCGCGTCTAGGAGCAGCAGATCCTTCCCAAGGGGGGTGGCACCTGACGACGCAGCGAAGCGGCTAATTAGGTGACATGCTAATGTCATACAGTGTGGAGACTGTGATGTAGCCGGGTAATATCCATATGCCTCGAAATTCCAACATTAAGTAGCTTTCGGTGTTTCCTGCAATCATTTTTCAATATCAACAGTTATTGATCCTTTCTTATTTATAAACTCTTGCAGGATGAGCTCTTGCTTAGATTGAGTTGCCAGATTCTTTTCCTCCCAATGGCTATTGCGGGAACTAGACTGCCATTTCCTTTTCATGTTTATAGAACTTGCGAGATGAGCTCTTACTCCAGTTGAGTTGCGAGAAAATCTTCTTTATGGCACTTGCAAAAATAGCTGTTACTCGGGTTGAGTTGCGAGAAAATTCTCTTCTTTATAGCGCTTCCAAAATGAGCTCTTACTCGGGATGAGTTGCGAGAAAATTTTCTTCTTTATGGCACTTGCAAAATGAGCTCTTACTCGGGCTGGGTTGCGAGAAAATTTTATTCTTTATGGCACTTGCAAAATGAGCTCTTACTCGGGTTGAGTTGCGAGAAAATTCTCTTCTTTATAGCGCTTGCAAAATGAGATCTTACTCGGGTTGAGATGCGAGAAAATTTTCTTCTTTATGGCACTTGCAAAATGAGCTCTTACTCGGGTTGAGTTGCGAGAAAATTTTCTTCTTTATGGCACTTGCAAAATGTGCTCTTACTCGGGTTGAGTTGCGAGAAAATTTTCTTCTTTATGGCACTTGCAAAATGTGCTCTTACTCGGGTTGAGTTGCGAGAAAATTTTCTTCTTTATGGCACTTGCAAAATGAGATCTTACTCGGGTTGAGATGCGAGAAAATTTTCTTCTTTATGGCACTTGCAAAGTGAGCTCTTACTCGGGTTGAGTTGCGAGAAAATTTTCTTCTTTATGGCACTTGCAAAATGTGCTCTTACTCGGGTTGAGATGCGAGAAAATTTTCTTCTTTATGGCACTTGCAAAATGAGCTCTTACTCGGGCTGGGTTGCGAGAAAATTTTCTTCTTTATGGCACTTGCAAAATGAGCTCTTACTCGGGTTGAGTTGCGAGAAAATTTTCTTCTTTATGGCACTTGCAAAATGTGCTCTTACTCGGGTTGAGTTGCGAGAAAATTTTCTTCTTTATGGCACTTGCAAAATGAGCTCTTACTCGGGCTGGGTTGCGAGAAAATTTTCTTCTTTATGGCACTTGAAAAATCAGCTCTTACTCGGGTTGAGTTGCGAGAAAATTCTCTTCTTTATAGCGCTTGCAAAATGAGATCTTACTCGGGTTGAGTTGCGAGAAAATTTTCTTCTTTATGGCACTTGCAAAATGAGCTCTTACTCGGGTTGAGATGCGAGAAAATTTTCTTCTTTATGGCACTTGCAAAATGAGCTCTTACTCGGGCTGGGTTGCGAGAAAATTTTCTCCTTTATGGCACTTGCAAAATCAGCTCTTACTCGGGTTGAGTTGCGAGAAAATTTTCTTCTTTATGGCACTTGCAAAATGTGCTCTTACTCGGGTTGAGTTGCGAGAAAATTTTCTTCTTTATGGCACTTGCAAAATGAGCTCTTACTCGGGCTGGGTTGCGAGAAAATTTTCTTCTTTATGGCACTTGAAAAATGAGCTCTTACTCGGGTTGAGTTGCGAGAAAATTCTCTTCTTTATAGCGCTTGCAAAATGAGATCTTACTCGGGTTGAGATGCGAGAAAATTTTCTTCTTTATGGCACTTGAAAAATGAGCTCTTACTCGGGTTGAGTTGCGAGAAAATTTTCTTCTTTATGGCACTTGCAAAATGTGCTCTTACTCGGGTTGAGTTGCGAGAAAATTTTCTTCTTTATGGCACTTGCAAAATGAGCTCTTACTCGGGTTGAGTTGCGAGAAAATTTTCTTCTTTATGGCACTTGCAAAATGAGCTCTTACTCGGGTTGAGTTGCGAGAAAATTTTCTTCTTTATGGCACTTGCAAAATGAGCTCTTACTCGGGTTGAGTTGCGAGAAAATTTTCTCCTTTATGGCACTTGCAAAATGAGCTCTTACTCGGGTTGAGTTGCGAGAAAATTTTCTCCTTAATGGCACTTGCAAAATGAGCTCTTACTCGGGCTGGGTTGCGAGAAAATTTTCTTCTTTATGGCACTTGCAAAATGAGCTGTTACTCGGGTTGAGTTGCGAGAAAATTCTCTTCTTTATAGCGCTTGCAAAATGAGCTCTTACTCGGGTTGGGTTGCGAGAAAATTTTCTTCTTTATGGCACTTGCAAAATGAGCTCTTACTCGGGTTGAGATGCGAGAAAATTTTCTCCTTTATGGCACTTGCAAAATCAGCTCTTACTCGGGTTGAGTTGCGAGAAAATTTTCTTCTTAATGGCACTTGCAAAATGAGCTCTTACTCGGGCTGGGTTGCGAGAAAATTTTCTTCTTTATGGCACTTGCAAAATGAGCTGTTACTCGGGTTGAGTTGCGAGAAAATTCTCTTCTTTATAGCGCTTGCAAAATGAGCTCTTACTCGGGATGAGTTGCGAGAAAATTTTCTTCTTTATGGCACTTGCAAAATGAGCTCTTACTCGGGCTGGGTTGCGAGAAAATTTTCTTCTTTATGGCACTTGAAAAATGAGCTGTTACTCGGGTTGAGTTGCGAGAAAATTCTCTTCTTTATAGCGCTTGCAAAATGAGCTCTTACTCGGGTTGAGATGCGAGAAAATTTTCTTCTTTATGGCACTTGCAAAATGAGCTCTTACTCGGGTTGAGTTGCGAGGAAATTTTCTTCTTTATGGCACTTGCAAAATGTGCTCTTACTCGGGTTGAGTTGCGAGAAAATTTTCTTCTTTATGGCACTTGCAAAATGAGCTCTTACTCGGGTTGAGTTGCGAGAAAATTTTCTTCTTTATGGCACTTGCAAAATGAGCTCTTACTCGGGTTGGGTTGCGAGAAAATTTTCTTCTTTATGGCACTTGCAAAATGAGCTCTTACTCGGGTTGAGATACGAGAAAATTTTCTCCTTTATGGCACTTGCAAAATCAGCTCTTACTCGGGTTGAGTTGCGAGAAAATTTTCTTCTTAATGGCACTTGCAAAATGAGCTCTTACTCGGGCTGGGTTGCGAGAAAATTTTCTTCTTTATGGCACTTGCAAAATGTGCTCTTACTCGGGTTGAGTTGCGAGAAAATTCTCTTCTTTATAGCGCTTGCAAAATGAGCTCTTACTCGGGTTGAGATGCGAGAAAATTTTCTTCTTTATGGCACTTGCAAAATGAGCTCTTACTCGGGTTGAGTTGCGAGAAAATTTTCTTCTTTATGGCACTTGCAAAATGTGCTCTTACTCGGGTTGAGTTGCGAGAAAATTTTCTTCTTTATGGCACTTGCAAAATGAGCTCTTACTCGGGTTGAGTTGCGAGAAAATTTTCTTCTTTATGGCACTTGCAAAATGAGCTCTTACTCGGGTTGAGTTGCGAGAAAATTTTCTTTTTTATGGCACTTGCAAAATGAGCTCTTACTCGGGTTGAGATGCGAGAAAATTTTCTTCTTTATGGCACTTGCAAAATGAGCTCTTACTCGGGTTGAGATGCGAGAAAATTTTCTTTTTTATGGCACTTGCAAAATGAGCTCTTACTCGGGTTGAGATGCGAGAAAATTTTCTTCTTTATGGCACTTGCAAAATGAGCTCTTACTCGGGTTGAGATACGAGAAAATTTTCTTCTTTATGGCATTTGCAAAATGAGCTCTTACTCGGGTTGAGATGCGAGAAAATTTTCTTCTTTATAGCGCTTGCAAAATGAGCTCTTACTCGGGTTGAGATGCGAGAAAATTTTCTTCTTAATGGCACTTGCAAAATGAGCTCTTACTCGGGCTGGGTTGAGAGAAAATTTTCTTCTTTATGGCACTTGCAAAATGTGCTCTTACTCGGGTTGAGTTGCGAGAAAATTCTCTTCTTTATAGCGCTTGCAAAATGAGCTCTTACTCGGGTTGAGATGCGAGAAAATTTTCTTCTTTATGGCACTTGCAAAATGAGCTCTTACTCGGGTTGAGTTGCGAGAAAATTTTCTTCTTTATGGCACTTGCAAAATGTGCTCTTACTCGGGTTGAGTTGCGAGAAAATTTTCTTCTTTATGGCACTTGCAAAATGAGCTCTTACTCGGGTTGAGTTGCGAGAAAATTTTCTTCTTTATGGCACTTGCAAAATGAGCTCTTACTCGGGTTGGGTTGCGAGAAAATTTTCTTCTTTATGGCACTTGCAAAATGAGCTCTTACTCGGGTTGAGATACGAGAAAATTTTCTCCTTTATGGCACTTGCAAAATCAGCTCATACTCGGGTTGAGTTGCGAGAAAATTTTCTTCTTAATGGCACTTGCAAAATGAGCTCTTACTCGGGCTGGGTTGCGAGAAAATTTTCTTCTTTATGGCACTTGCAAAATGAGCTGTTACTCGGGTTGAGTTGCGAGAAAATTCTCTTCTTTATAGCGCTTGCAAAATGAGCTCTTACTCGGGTTGAGTTGCGAGAAAATTTTCTTCTTTATGGCACTTGCAAAATGTGCTCTTACTCCAGTTGAGTTGCGAGAAAATTTTCTTCTTTATGGCACTTGCAAAATGAGCTCTTACTCGGGTTGAGTTGCGAGAAAATTTTCTTCTTAATGGCATTTGCAAAATGAGCTCTTACTCGGGTTGAGTTGCGAGAAAATTTTCTTCTTTATGGCACTTGCAAAATGAGCTCTTACTCGGGTTGAGTTACGAGAAAATTTTCTTCTTTATGGCATTTGCAAAATGAGCTCTTACTCGGGTTGAGTTGCGAGAAAATTTTCTTTTTTATGGCACTTGCAAAATGAGCTCTTACTCGGGTTGAGTTGCGAGAAAATTTTCTTCTTTATGGCACTTGCAAAATGAGCTCTTACTCTGGTTGAGTTGCGAGAACATTTTCTTCTTTATGGCACTTGCAAAATGAGCTCTTACTCGGGTTGGGTTGCGAGAAAATTTTCTTCTTTATGGCACTTGCAAAATGAGCTCTTACTCGGGTTGAGTTGCGAGAAAATTTTCTTCTTTATGGCACTTGCAAAATGTGCTCTTACTCCAGTTGAGTTGCGAGAAAATTTTCTTCTTTATGGCACTTGCAAAATGAGCTCTTACTCGGGTTGAGTTGCGAGAAAATTTTCTTCTTAATGGCATTTGCAAAATGAGCTCTTACTCGGGTTGAGATGCGAGAAAATTTTCTTCTTTATGGCACTTGCAAAATGAGCTCTTACTCTGGTTGAGTTGCGAGAACATTTTCTTCTTTATGGCACTTGCAAAATGAGCTCTTACTCGGGTTGGGTTGCGAGAAAATTTTCTTCTTTATGGCACTTGCAAAATGAGCTCTTACTCGGGTTGAGTTGCGAGAAAATTTTCTTCTTTATGGCACTTGCAAAATGTGCTCTTACTCCAGTTGAGTTGCGAGAAAATTTTCTTCTTTATGGCACTTGCAAAATGAGCTCTTACTCGGGTTGAGTTGCGAGAAAATTTTCTTCTTAATGGCATTTGCAAAATGAGCTCTTACTCGGGTTGAGATGCGAGAAAATTTTCTTCTTTATAGCGCTTGCAAAATGAGCTCTTACTCGGGTTGAGTTGCGAGAAAATTTTCTTCTTTATGGCACTTGCAAAATGTGCTCTTACTCCAGTTGAGTTGCGAGAAAATTTTCTTCTTTATGGCACTTGCAAAATGAGCTCTTACTCGGGTTGAGATACGAGAAAATTTTCTCCTTTATGGCACTTGCAAAATCAGCTCATACTCGGGTTGAGTTGCGAGAAAATTTTCTTCTTAATGGCACTTGCAAAATGAGCTCTTACTCGGGCTGGGTTGCGAGAAAATTTTCTTCTTTATGGCACTTGCAAAATGAGCTGTTACTCGGGTTGAGTTGCGAGAAAATTCTCTTCTTTATAGCGCTTGCAAAATGAGCTCTTACTCGGGTTGAGTTGCGAGAAAATTTTCTTCTTTATGGCACTTGCAAAATGTGCTCTTACTCCAGTTGAGTTGCGAGAAAATTTTCTTCTTTATGGCACTTGCAAAATGAGCTCTTACTCGGGTTGAGTTGCGAGAAAATTTTCTTCTTAATGGCATTTGCAAAATGAGCTCTTACTCGGGTTGAGTTGCGAGAAAATTTTCTTCTTTATGGCACTTGCAAAATGAGCTCTTACTCGGGTTGAGTTACGAGAAAATTTTCTTCTTTATGGCATTTGCAAAATGAGCTCTTACTCGGGTTGAGTTGCGAGAAAATTTTCTTTTTTATGGCACTTGCAAAATGAGCTCTTACTCGGGTTGAGTTGCGAGAAAATTTTCTTCTTTATGGCACTTGCAAAATGAGCTCTTACTCTGGTTGAGTTGCGAGAACATTTTCTTCTTTATGGCACTTGCAAAATGAGCTCTTACTTGGGTTGGGTTGCGAGAAAATTTTCTTCTTTATGGCACTTGCAAAATGAGCTCTTACTCGGGTTGAGTTGCGAGAAAATTTTCTTCTTTATGGCACTTGCAAAATGTGCTCTTACTCCAGTTGAGTTGCGAGAAAATTTTCTTCTTTATGGCACTTGCAAAATGAGCTCTTACTCGGGTTGAGTTGCGAGAAAATTTTCTTCTTAATGGCATTTGCAAAATGAGCTCTTACTCGGGTTGAGATGCGAGAAAATTTTCTTCTTTATGGCACTTGCAAAATGAGCTCTTACTCTGGTTGAGTTGCGAGAACATTTTCTTCTTTATGGCACTTGCAAAATGAGCTCTTACTCGGGTTGGGTTGCGAGAAAATTTTCTTCTTTATGGCACTTGCAAAATGAGCTCTTACTCGGGTTGAGTTGCGAGAAAATTTTCTTCTTTATGGCACTTGCAAAATGTGCTCTTACTCCAGTTGAGTTGCGAGAAAATTTTCTTCTTTATGGCACTTGCAAAATGAGCTCTTACTCGGGTTGAGTTGCGAGAAAATTTTCTTCTTAATGGCATTTGCAAAATGAGCTCTTACTCGGGTTGAGATGCGAGAAAATTTTCTTCTTTATAGCGCTTGCAAAATGAGCTCTTACTCGGGTTGAGTTGCGAGAAAATTTTCTTCTTTATGGCACTTGCAAAATGTGCTCTTACTCCAGTTGAGTTGCGAGAAAATTTTCTTCTTTATGGCACTTGCAAAATGAGCTCTTACTCGGGTTGAGATACGAGAAAATTTTCTCCTTTATGGCACTTGCAAAATCAGCTCATACTCGGGTTGAGTTGCGAGAAAATTTTCTTCTTAATGGCACTTGCAAAATGAGCTCTTACTCGGGCTGGGTTGCGAGAAAATTTTCTTCTTTATGGCACTTGCAAAATGAGCTGTTACTCGGGTTGAGTTGCGAGAAAATTCTCTTCTTTATAGCGCTTGCAAAATGAGCTCTTACTCGGGTTGAGTTGCGAGAAAATTTTCTTCTTTATGGCACTTGCAAAATGTGCTCTTACTCCAGTTGAGTTGCGAGAAAATTTTCTTCTTTATGGCACTTGCAAAATGAGCTCTTACTCGGGTTGAGTTGCGAGAAAATTTTCTTCTTAATGGCATTTGCAAAATGAGCTCTTACTCGGGTTGAGTTGCGAGAAAATTTTCTTCTTTATGGCACTTGCAAAATGAGCTCTTACTCGGGTTGAGTTACGAGAAAATTTTCTTCTTTATGGCATTTGCAAAATGAGCTCTTACTCGGGTTGAGTTGCGAGAAAATTTTCTTTTTTATGGCACTTGCAAAATGAGCTCTTACTCGGGTTGAGTTGCGAGAAAATTTTCTTCTTTATGGCACTTGCAAAATGAGCTCTTACTCTGGTTGAGTTGCGAGAACATTTTCTTCTTTATGGCACTTGCAAAATGAGCTCTTACTCGGGTTGGGTTGCGAGAAAATTTTCTTCTTTATGGCACTTGCAAAATGAGCTCTTACTCGGGTTGAGTTGCGAGAAAATTTTCTTCTTTATGGCACTTGCAAAATGTGCTCTTACTCCAGTTGAGTTGCGAGAAAATTTTCTTCTTTATGGCACTTGCAAAATGAGCTCTTACTCGGGTTGAGTTGCGAGAAAATTTTCTTCTTAATGGCATTTGCAAAATGAGCTCTTACTCGGGTTGAGATGCGAGAAAATTTTCTTCTTTATGGCACTTGCAAAATGAGCTCTTACTCTGGTTGAGTTGCGAGAACATTTTCTTCTTTATGGCACTTGCAAAATGAGCTCTTACTCGGGTTGGGTTGCGAGAAAATTTTCTTCTTTATGGCACTTGCAAAATGAGCTCTTACTCGGGTTGAGTTGCGAGAAAATTTTCTTCTTTATGGCACTTGCAAAATGTGCTCTTACTCCAGTTGAGTTGCGAGAAAATTTTCTTCTTTATGGCACTTGCAAAATGAGCTCTTACTCGGGTTGAGTTGCGAGAAAATTTTCTTCTTAATGGCATTTGCAAAATGAGCTCTTACTCGGGTTGAGATGCGAGAAAATTTTCTTCTTTATAGCGCTTGCAAAATGAGCTCTTACTCGGGTTGAGTTGCGAGAAAATTTTCTTCTTTATGGCACTTGCAAAATGTGCTCTTACTCCAGTTGAGTTGCGAGAAAATTTTCTTCTTTATGGCACTTGCAAAATGAGCTCTTACTCGGGTTGAGTTGCGAGAAAATTTTCTTCTTAATGGCATTTGCAAAATGAGCTCTTACTCGGGTTGAGATGCGAGAAAATTTTCTTCTTTATGGCACTTGCAAAATGAGCTCTTACTCGGGTTGAGTTACGAGAAAATTTTCTTCTTTATGGCATTTGCAAAATGAGCTCTTACTCGGGTTGAGTTGCGAGAAAATTTTCTTTTTTATGGCACTTGCAAAATGAGCTCTTACTCGGGTTGAGTTGCGAGAAAATTTTCTTCTTTATGGCACTTGCAAAATGAGCTCTTACTCTGGTTGAGTTGCGAGAACATTTTCTTCTTTATGGCACTTGCAAAATGAGCTCTTACTCGGGTTGAGTTACGAGAAAATTTTCTTCTTTATGGCACTTGCAAAATGAGCTCTTACTCGGGTTGAGTTACGAGAAAATTTTCTTCTTTATGGCACTTGCAAAATGAGCTCTTACTCGGGTTGAGTTACGAGAAAATTTTCTTTTTTATGGCACTTGCAAAATGAGCTCTTACTCGGGTTGAGTTGCGAGAAAATTTTCTTCTTTATGGCACTTGCAAAATGAGCTCTTACTCGGGTTGAGTTGCGAGAAAATTTTCTTCTTTATGGCACTTGCAAAATGAGCTCTTACTCGGGTTGGGTTGCGAGAAAATTTTCTTCTTTATGGCACTTGCAAAATGAGCTCTTACTCGGGTTGAGTTGCGAGAAAATTTTCTTCTTTATGGCACTTGCAAAATGTGCTCTTACTCCAGTTGAGTTGCGAGAAAATTTTCTTCTTTATGGCACTTGCAAAATGAGCTCTTACTCGGGTTGAGTTGCGAGAAAATTTTCTTCTTAATGGCATTTGCAAAATGAGCTCTTACTCGGGTTGAGATGCGAGAAAATTTTCTTCTTTATAGCGCTTGCAAAATGAGCTCTTACTCGGGTTGAGTTGCGAGAAAATTTTCTTCTTTATGGCACTTGCAAAATGTGCTCTTACTCCAGTTGAGTTGTGAGAAAATTTTCTTCTTTATGGCACTTGCAAAATGAGCTCTTACTCGGGTTGAGATACGAGAAAATTTTCTCCTTTATGGCACTTGCAAAATCAGCTCATACTCGGGTTGAGTTGCGAGAAAATTTTCTTCTTAATGGCACTTGCAAAATGAGCTCTTACTCGGGCTGGGTTGCGAGAAAATTTTCTTCTTTATGGCACTTGCAAAATGAGCTGTTACTCGGGTTGAGTTGCGAGAAAATTCTCTTCTTTATAGCGCTTGCAAAATGAGCTCTTACTCGGGTTGAGTTGCGAGAAAATTTTCTTCTTTATGGCACTTGCAAAATGTGCTCTTACTCCAGTTGAGTTGCGAGAAAATTTTCTTCTTTATGGCACTTGCAAAATGAGCTCTTACTCGGGTTGAGTTGCGAGAAAATTTTCTTCTTAATGGCATTTGCAAAATGAGCTCTTACTCGGGTTGAGTTGCGAGAAAATTTTCTTCTTTATGGCACTTGCAAAATGAGCTCTTACTCGGGTTGAGTTACGAGAAAATTTTCTTCTTTATGGCATTTGCAAAATGAGCTCTTACTCGGGTTGAGTTGCGAGAAAATTTTCTTTTTTATGGCACTTGCAAAATGAGCTCTTACTCGGGTTGAGTTGCGAGAAAATTTTCTTCTTTATGGCACTTGCAAAATGAGCTCTTACTCTGGTTGAGTTGCGAGAACATTTTCTTCTTTATGGCACTTGCAAAATGAGCTCTTACTCGGGTTGGGTTGCGAGAAAATTTTCTTCTTTATGGCACTTGCAAAATGAGCTCTTACTCGGGTTGAGTTGCGAGAAAATTTTCTTCTTTATGGCACTTGCAAAATGTGCTCTTACTCCAGTTGAGTTGCGAGAAAATTTTCTTCTTTATGGCACTTGCAAAATGAGCTCTTACTCGGGTTGAGTTGCGAGAAAATTTTCTTCTTAATGGCATTTGCAAAATGAGCTCTTACTCGGGTTGAGATGCGAGAAAATTTTCTTCTTTATGGCACTTGCAAAATGAGCTCTTACTCTGGTTGAGTTGCGAGAACATTTTCTTCTTTATGGCACTTGCAAAATGAGCTCTTACTCGGGTTGGGTTGCGAGAAAATTTTCTTCTTTATGGCACTTGCAAAATGAGCTCTTACTCGGGTTGAGTTGCGAGAAAATTTTCTTCTTTATGGCACTTGCAAAATGTGCTCTTACTCCAGTTGAGTTGCGAGAAAATTTTCTTCTTTATGGCACTTGCAAAATGAGCTCTTACTCGGGTTGAGTTGCGAGAAAATTTTCTTCTTAATGGCACTTGCAAAATGAGCTCTTACTCGGGTTGAGATGCGAGAAAATTTTCTTCTTTATAGCGCTTGCAAAATGAGCTCTTACTCGGGTTGAGATGCGAGAAAATTTTCTTCTTTATAGCGCTTGCAAAATGAGCTCTTACTCGGGTTGAGTTGCGAGAAAATTTTCTTCTTTATGGCACTTGCAAAATGTGCTCTTACTCCAGTTGAGTTGCGAGAAAATTTTCTTCTTTATGGCACTTGCAAAATGAGCTCTTACTCGGGTTGAGATACGAGAAAATTTTCTCCTTTATGGCACTTGCAAAATCAGCTCATACTCGGGTTGAGTTGCGAGAAAATTTTCTTCTTAATGGCACTTGCAAAATGAGCTCTTACTCGGGCTGGGTTGCGAGAAAATTTTCTTCTTTATGGCACTTGCAAAATGAGCTGTTACTCGGGTTGAGTTGCGAGAAAATTCTCTTCTTTATAGCGCTTGCAAAATGAGCTCTTACTCGGGTTGAGTTGCGAGAAAATTTTCTTCTTTATGGCACTTGCAAAATGTGCTCTTACTCCAGTTGAGTTGCGAGAAAATTTTCTTCTTTATGGCACTTGCAAAATGAGCTCTTACTCGGGTTGAGTTGCGAGAAAATTTTCTTCTTAATGGCATTTGCAAAATGAGCTCTTACTCGGGTTGAGTTGCGAGAAAATTTTCTTCTTTATGGCACTTGCAAAATGAGCTCTTACTCGGGTTGAGTTACGAGAAAATTTTCTTCTTTATGGCATTTGCAAAATGAGCTCTTACTCGGGTTGAGTTGCGAGAAAATTTTCTTTTTTATGGCACTTGCAAAATGAGCTCTTACTCGGGTTGAGTTGCGAGAAAATTTTCTTCTTTATGGCACTTGCAAAATGAGCTCTTACTCTGGTTGAGTTGCGAGAACATTTTCTTCTTTATGGCACTTGCAAAATGAGCTCTTACTCGGGTTGGGTTGCGAGAAAATTTTCTTCTTTATGGCACTTGCAAAATGAGCTCTTACTCGGGTTGAGTTGCGAGAAAATTTTCTTCTTTATGGCACTTGCAAAATGTGCTCTTACTCCAGTTGAGTTGCGAGAAAATTTTCTTCTTTATGGCACTTGCAAAATGAGCTCTTACTCGGGTTGAGTTGCGAGAAAATTTTCTTCTTAATGGCATTTGCAAAATGAGCTCTTACTCGGGTTGAGATGCGAGAAAATTTTCTTCTTTATGGCACTTGCAAAATGAGCTCTTACTCTGGTTGAGTTGCGAGAACATTTTCTTCTTTATGGCACTTGCAAAATGAGCTCTTACTCGGGTTGGGTTGCGAGAAAATTTTCTTCTTTATGGCACTTGCAAAATGAGCTCTTACTCGGGTTGAGTTGCGAGAAAATTTTCTTCTTTATGGCACTTGCAAAATGTGCTCTTACTCCAGTTGAGTTGCGAGAAAATTTTCTTCTTTATGGCACTTGCAAAATGAGCTCTTACTCGGGTTGAGTTGCGAGAAAATTTTCTTCTTAATGGCATTTGCAAAATGAGCTCTTACTCGGGTTGAGATGCGAGAAAATTTTCTTCTTTATAGCGCTTGCAAAATGAGCTCTTACTCGGGTTGAGTTGCGAGAAAATTTTCTTCTTTATGGCACTTGCAAAATGTGCTCTTACTCCAGTTGAGTTGCGAGAAAATTTTCTTCTTTATGGCACTTGCAAAATGAGCTCTTACTCGGGTTGAGTTGCGAGAAAATTTTCTTCTTAATGGCATTTGCAAAATGAGCTCTTACTCGGGTTGAGATGCGAGAAAATTTTCTTCTTTATGGCACTTGCAAAATGAGCTCTTACTCGGGTTGAGTTACGAGAAAATTTTCTTCTTTATGGCATTTGCAAAATGAGCTCTTACTCGGGTTGAGTTGCGAGAAAATTTTCTTTTTTATGGCACTTGCAAAATGAGCTCTTACTCGGGTTGAGTTGCGAGAAAATTTTCTTCTTTATGGCACTTGCAAAATGAGCTCTTACTCTGGTTGAGTTGCGAGAACATTTTCTTCTTTATGGCACTTGCAAAATGAGCTCTTACTCGGGTTGAGTTACGAGAAAATTTTCTTCTTTATGGCACTTGCAAAATGAGCTCTTACTCGGGTTGAGTTACGAGAAAATTTTCTTTTTTATGGCACTTGCAAAATGAGCTCTTACTCGGGTTGAGTTGCGAGAAAATTTTCTTCTTTATGGCACTTGCAAAATGAGCTCTTACTCGGGTTGAGTTGCGAGAAAATTTTCTTCTTTATGGCACTTGCAAAATGAGCTCTTACTCGGGTTGAGTTGCGAGAAAATTTTCTTTTTTATGGCACTTGCAAAATGAGCTCTTACTCGGGTTGAGATACGAGAAAATTTTCTTCTTTATGGCACTTGCAAAATGAGCTCTTACTCGGGTTGAGATGCGAGAAAATTTTCTTCTTTATGGCACTTGCAAAATGAGCTCTTACTCGGGTTGAGATGCGAGAAAATTTTCTTCTTTATGTCACTTGCAAAATGAGCTCTTACTCGGGTTGAGTTGCGAGAAAATTTTCTTCTTAATGGCACTTGCAAAATGAGCTCTTACTCGGGTTGAGATGCGAGAAAATTTTCTTCTTTATGGCACTTGCAAAATGAGCTCTTACTCGGGCTGGGTTGCGAGAAAATTTTCTTCTTTATGGCACTTGCAAAATGAGCTCTTACTCGGGTTGAGTTGCGAGAAAATTTTCTTTTTTATGGCACTTGCAAAATGAGCTCTTACTCGGGTTGAGTTGCGAGAAAATTTTCTTCTTTATGGCACTTGCAAAATGAGCTCTTACTCGGGTTGAGTTGCGAGAAAATTTTCTTTTTTATGGCACTTGCAAAATGAGCTCTTACTCGGGTTGAGATGCGAGAAAATTTTCTTCTTTATGGCACTTGCAAAATGAGCTCTTACTCGGGTTGAGATGCGAGAAAATTTTCTTCTTTATGTCACTTGCAAAATGAGCTCTTACTCGGGTTGAGTTGCGAGAAAATTTTCTTCTTAATGGCACTTGCAAAATGAGCTCTTACTCGGGTTGAGATGCGAGAAAATTTTCTTCTTTATGGCACTTGCAAAATGAGCTCTTACTCGGGCTGGGTTGCGAGAAAATTTTCTTCTTTATGGCACTTGCAAAATGAGCTCTTACTCGGGTTGAGTTGCGAGAAAATTTTCTTCTTTATGGCACTTGCAAAATGAGCTCTTACTCGGGTTGGGTTGCGAGAAAATTTTCTTCTTTATGGCACTTGCAAAATGAGCTCTTACTCGGGTTGAGATGCGACAAAATTTTCTCCTTTATGGCACTTGCAAAATCAGCTCTTACTCGGGTTGAGTTGCGAGAAAATTTTCTTCTTACTGGCACTTGCAAAATGAGCTCTTACTCGGGTTGAGTTGCGAGAAAATTTTCTTCTTTATGGCACTTGCAAAATGAGCTCTTACTCGGGTTGAGTTGCGAGAAAATTTTCTTCTTTATGGCACTTGCAAAATGAGCTCTTACTCGGGTTGAGTTGCGAGAAAATTTTCTTCTTTATGGCACTTGCAAAATGAGCTCTTACTCGGGTTGAGTTGCGAGAAAATTTTCTTCTTTATGGCACTTGCAAAATGAGCTCTTACTCGGGCTGCGTTGCGAGAAAATTTTCTTCTTTATGGCACTTGCAAAATGAGCTCTTACTCGGGTTGAGTTGCGAGAAAATTTTCTTCTTTATGGCACTTGCAAAATGAGCTCTTACTCGGGTTGAGTTGCGAGAAAATTTTCTTCTTTATGGCACTTGCAAAATGAGCTCTTACTCGGGTTGAGTTGCGAGAAAATTTTCTTCTTTATGGCACTTGCAAAATGAGCTCTTACTCGGGTTGAGTTGCGAGAAAATTTTCTTCTTTATGGCACTTGCAAAATGAGCTCTTACTCGGGCTGGGTTGCGAGAAAATTTTCTTTTTTATGGCACTTGCAAAATGAGCTCTTACTCGGGTTGAGTTGCGAGAAAATTTTCTTCTTTATGGCACTTGCAAAATGAGCTCTCACTCGGGTTGAGTTGCGAGAAAATTTTCTTCTTTATGGCACTTGCAAAATGAGCTCTTACTCGGGTTGAGTTGCGAGAAAATTTTCTTCTTTATGGCACTTGCAAAATGAGCTCTTACTCGGGCTGGGTTGCGAGAAAATTTTCTTCTTTATGGCACTTGCAAAATGAGCTCTTACTCGGGTTGAGTTGCGAGAAAATTTTCTTCTTTATGGCACTTGCAAAATGAGCTCTTACTCGGGTTGAGATGCGAGAAAATTTTCTTCTTTATGGCACTTGCAAAATGAGCTCTTACTCGGCTGGGTTGCGAGAAAATTTTCTTCTTTATGGCACTTGCAAAATGAGCTCTTACTCGGGTTGAGTTGCGAGAAAATTTTCTTCTTTATGGCACTTGCAAAATGAGCTCTTACTCGGGTTGAGCTGCAATAAAATTTTCTTCTTTATAGCGCTTGCAAAATGAGCTCTTACTCGTGTTGAGTTGCGAGAAATTTTCTTCATTTATGGCACTTGCAAAATGAGCTCTTACTCGGGTTGAGTTGCGAGAAAATTTTCTTTTTTATGGCACTTGCAAAATGAGCTCTTACTCGGGTTGAGTTGCGAGAAATTTCTTCATTTATGGCACTTGCAAAATGAGCTCTTACTCGGGTTGAATTGCCAGATACTTTTCATCTTCACGGCACCTACGGGATGAACTCTTACTATTGCCAGATCCTTTTCTTCTTGTGTGGCGCTTGCGGGATGACCTCTTACGTTGGGTAACCAGATACCTTTTTTTCCTTACGGCGCCTGCGAAACGAGGTCTTACCCAGGTGGTTGCCAGATCCCTTTTCCTTTTTATGCCTCTTTGCAAGATGGAAAAAAATTGGGGTGGTTGCGAGATCCGTTTTAATTTATGGCCCTTGCGGGACGAACTTTTACTCATATTATTTTTATTTTTACTCATAAAATTTTATTTCATATTATGCCAAATCGTTTTCTTCTTTATCGTTGGAATTAAATACTTTACAAATGAATATGAAATAAAGTTAAATGTCATTCTTTCACATTCAGATCAGAGAGGTTTTGGAACTACCATCCGATGGGCGTGGTGCATTTGCCAGCTTTTCAGAGTTTCAGCAGAAAATTCAAAGAAATGAACTTGTCACCATTTCTTGAATACTTTATATTCTAAACCTCATAGTGAACTTTCTTGCTACAAATGTTAAATATTGCTTTGTATTTCTCGTTTATGAGTCAACAGAGTTGGGTTGGGTTGTTTTACCTCTGAGCGGCACTTTTTTGCACACCATGGGCTAAATAGCCAGGTCACATGGACCCCGAAGGCTCAGAGAAGGTTGGGGGAGGGGACCCACTGGAACAGCTGTTGGGAGACAGATGGGAGCCTCCTGTCAAGGCCATCCAGCGTGTTCTTTAACGTGCACAGGGTATGGCTCTCCCGCACACGGGGCCACTAAGAGTCAACAGAGAACGAGTAAGACTGTTACGCACCATATCACCCTTCTGGGTTTTCAGTTATAAAATAAATGAATAAATATTCCCCTAAGTTTATTAGGTATATTCTATTTGACTTTTCCTCTACTTCGTCTTTCTTCTCCCTTCATTCAAACCTCAACTGAGCTCGAATTCAACATTTTTCTCACCGATGGACTTGGAAAGACCGCCGTCCGTCGGATGGGACATAAAGCCGTGGCCCCGTGTGCGGGTGAGCCATACCCTCTGCACGTTAAAGAACACGCTGGATGGCCTTGACGAGAGTCTACCATCTGTCTCCCAACAGCTGTTCCAGTGGGTCCCCTCTCCCAACCTTCTCTGAGTCTTCGGGGTCCTTGTGACCTGGCCATTTAGCCCATGGTGTGCAAAAAAGTGCCGCTCAGAGGTAAAACAACCCAACCCAGTGTAATAAACTGGTTATATACCACTACGTAATAAACTGGCATCTCAGTGTAGCTGTCAGCTTAATATGACATAGAGAAGATCTGTGAGGAAGGCAAGATCTCGACAGAAAGACAACTCAGAAGTCCATGCCTCATCCGGGACTCAAATCAGGTCCCTGTGATCAGTTACCAAACACACTAAGCACTCGGCCACGGATACAGAAAAATAAATTATTAATCTATTTCTATTCTAGCCTAAGTGAATAAATTAAGAAAATGTGCACTCAGTTTTGTTCCAAATAATCTGAACACTTTAACTGAAAGTCTTTATTCTGGTAATGGGATGAGGAACTGAGGATGAAGATCCTAAGTGGGAGAATCACGTTTCTGATTCCATGAGCTGAATTTGCCCTTGGGAAATCGTCCTAAGGACTGAATTAATAACTTCGCATTCCTCGTTGTCTTTGGAATGAACATCTCCCGCTGAACATCAAGGAAGAAGAAGAACTGTTTCCAAGGTTACATCATCCCGAAGTCTAAGCACCAATCAGAAGGGATGGAATGGAATCTAATTTATAAAGATTTGCACGAGAAACGAGTCGAATGTTTCCTTTACGCGGATGCCGAGTTAATGACCTTAGGCTATTAATTAAGGATGTTTGCTCAAGATAAAGGGATAAAGGGGATTAAATTAATTTCTAAAAGTAGATTGATCCCAAGCAATTTAAACTCATCTAATCTCGATACGAGAGCATTTAAATTAGCGTTCGAGAAAGCGATTTCTGCCGCTCGTGTAAGGAGAGACGAAGCCTAACCGAAATGGATTTTTCATGTTTATATCAATGGTAATATACTTTTGAATCTCTATAATTTTTAAAACATGCAGTTAATGGGAAAAGGTAACTGAAGATAATTTAAAGATTATGATCAAATCCATTTTAATCTCCATTTTTAACAATATTTGTTCCGTCCGAGTGGTTAGCGCGTTTAGGTACTGATTAAAGAGACCTGGGTTCGAGCCCGGGTAAGCCATGGATGTTCGTACTGTCTTCTGCTAAGCCCCGCCATCCTCACAGACTTCTTACTATGGCGTATAAACTGACAGGTTCTTGTCAGACCTCTGTAGCAAGCAGCTTCTTGAAGGTTTTTTTTTATTATTTAAAGACTTGTGGAAGCCGGAATATTTCATAAAACTTCAGTAATAAGTATTGTTTAAATCCATTCAAATAAACTAACTATACATTTAAACTAAGAAATAGAAAAAGCTAATCCATTGAAATAAACTAACTATACATTTTATAAGTTTCCCTTGTGATCATTTCAATATTGGATGATTACGAATGATTTTTCTAAAATAATAACAACCAGAAATGAAGGGGCGGGGGAGGCTCAGTCGGTAGCGCGCCAGGCTCGTAATCTGTAGTTCCCAGGTTCGAGTCCCAGCTGGGTCAGCGTTGAGGTTTATCTCCGCAAAATTCCCCCGCCCTGCCCACAGTCAGTAGGGGACACCGATGGGCTTGGAAAGGCCGCCGTCCGTCGGATGGGACGTTAAACCGTGGCCCCGTGTGCAGGAGAGCCATACCCTGTGCACGTTAAAGATCACGCTGGATGGCCTTGACGGGAGGCTACCATCTGTCTCCCAACAGCTGTTCCAGTGGTTTCCCTCCCCCAACCTTCTCTGAACCTTCGGGGTCCTTGTGACCTGGCCATTTAGCCCATGGTGTGCAAAAAAGTACCGCTCAGAGGTAAAACAACCCAACCCAACCGGAAATGAATATTTAGAATTTGTGTTTTAAATCCTTCGGAGCGAGTTGTAAGGGATAGAAATGTAGGTGTCTAGCATGTGACATGTGTTGTGTTAGTATCAAATCAAAAATTTGTGGAAAAGGTTAAGGATACAGATCTAGCAGACAACCAGATTTTCTCCAGTTGTTCACTGCCAGTTACAGCCCAAAAAGAGACACGTAATTCGCACTCTTCGTGTCAAACCATGAAAAAACTTGAAAAGACATTTCATAGACGTACCATGAAAAGACATTCCTATATCAACTGTTGTTCCCTTCCTTAATCCTGACCCCGCCCTGCCCACAGTCAGTAGGGGACACCGATGGGCTTGGAAAGGCCGCCGTCCGTCGGATGGGACGTTAAGCCGTGGCCTCGTGTGCAGGAGAGCCATACCCTGTGCACGTTAAAGGACACGTTGGATGGCCTTTTCGGGAGGCTACCATCTGTCTCCCAACAGCTGTTCCAGTGGGTCCCCTCCCCCAACCTTCTCTGAGTCTTCGGGGTCCATGTGACCTGGCTATTTAGCCCATGGTGTGCAAAAAAGTGCCGCTCAGAGATAAAACAACCCAACCCATACCCTGTGCACGTTAAAGGACACGTTGGATGGCCTTTTCGGGAGGCTACCATCTGTCTCCCAACAGTTGTTCCAGTGGGTCCCCTCCCCCAACCTTCTCTGAGTCTTCGGGGTCCATGTGACCTGACCATTTAGCCCATGGTGTGCAAAAAATGGCGCTCAGAAGTAAAACAACCCAACCTTAATTCTGATCTCAGCCCAGAGTGGCTTGCGAATAATTAAAAAAATAGTTTGGAGAAAGGTTCCCATATCCCTTTACTACGTGCCAAACCACGCCAAGCCTGTTATGAACTTTTTGGTTCCGTGTGAGCTCAAATAGCTTGAAGGATTGTTTGTCAAAGAGTGGACCTCTGTCCGATACCGGTCCCTACAATGTACGCAAATATTCGCACGATCCTGTTATTATCGCCCGACATTCATGAAACGGGCAATCTACAACCCCCCCCCCCCCATTTTCATTTAAATTTTCTTTTCTAAGTTATTAGTTAAAATATAATAAATGACATGCTATTACAAGATTAGGTAAAGAATGAAAAAGTTTTTTTATATGCGTATATATTTTTGGTCAGCAAAAAAAAATATATATTGTTTAAAATTAAATATTTTTTGTTTGCGTCTCCAAAAAACATTCTGAGCCGTTGGAATCATTGTGACCAGGAATGGTTATTTTACCACTGAGAGGTACGTTTTTTTCCATACAATGGGCTAATGGCAGGTCACGGGTACCCCGAGGGCTCAGAGACGTTTGGGGGAGAGGAACCACTGGACAGCTGTTAGGAGACAAATGGTAGCCTCCCGTCAAGGCCATCCAACGTGTTCTTTAACGTGCGCGGGGTACAGCTCTTCCACACACGAGTCCACGGCTTAACGTCCCATACGACGGACGGTACCTTACCTACCGTGGGCAGAGGGGGGAGTTTTGTGGCGATAAACCTCAAAGCTGGCGCAGCTGGAAGTCAAACTTGGGAACTATTGATTTCGAGTCTGGCGCGCTACCGACTGAGCAACCCCCCCCCCCACCTCTTTTGTGACCTGAACATTTACAACATTATATGAACAAAAGTGTCTCTCAGATGTAAAACAACCCAACAGTTTCTCAACTCTCAATACTGAGAAATGATTTAATGGCAGAGAACTCCAAATTTAGAGAGGATATTAAGAAGGGTTGGGTTGTTTTACCTCTGAGCGGCACTTTTTTGCACACCATGGGCTAAATGGCCAGGTCACATGGACCCCGAAGGCTCAGAGAAGGTTGGGGGAGGGGACCCACTGGAACAGCTGTTGGGAGACAGATGGTAGCCTCCCGTCAAGGCCATCCAGCGTGTTCTTTAACGTGCACAGGGTATGGCTCTCCCGCACACTGGGCCACGGCTTAACGTCCCATCCGACGGACGGCGGCCTTTCCAAGCCCATCGGTGTCCCCTACTGACCGTGGGCAGGGCTGGGAATTTTGCGGAGATAAATCTCAACGCTGACCCAGCTGGGACTCGAACCTGGAAACTACAGATTACGAGCCTGGCGCGCTACCGACTGAGCCACCCCCTCCCCCGGATATTAAGAAGGAGATGGATGGGTTTCGGAAGAGTGTAAATTTTTGCTCCAATAAATTGGATGAATACATAGCAATAATAAAGGAAATGTCGAAAAACGTTAAAGAAATTCAGACTCAAAATAAAAATTAAAATGAACAAAATCAATTTTTACAAACAGAGGTAAAAAGTCTAAAATGGAATCTAAATGAATTACAAGAATACACCAGAAATGCAAACATAGAAATAGTTGGTATTCCAGAAAGCAGACAAGAAAATATTTCAGTAATTATGGATGAATTGCCCAATGTGCTAAAACATAGACAAAGACGACAGGGATATTCAAGCAGCACACAGAATTCCCATAAGTAACAGAAATAGAATCAGACCAATAGTTGTCCAGTTTGGATCGAGAAAAATAAAGGGAACATGCTTTTAAAAATGGATCATCACAAAGGATTGAAGCACGACGGAAATAAATGAGGATTTTTGAGGAAGGTAAAATATACATTTCTGATCATCTAACATCAGAGAATAAACAGTTGCTATACGAAGTAAAAGCAAAAGGAAAAAGGGTTACAAATTTACGTGGGTTGGGTTGTTTTACCTCTGAGCGGCACTCTTTTTGCACACCATGGTCTAAATGGCCAGGTCACATGGACCCCGAAGGCTCCGAGAAGGTTGGGGGAGGGGACCCATTGGAACAACTGTTGGGAGACAGATGGTAGCCTCCCGTCAAGGCCATCAAGTTTGTTCTTTAACGTGCACAGGGTATGGCTCTCCCGCACACGGGGCCACGGCTTAACGTCCCATCCGACGGACGGCGGCATTTCCAAGCCCATTGGTGTCCCCTACTGACCGTGGGCAGGGCGGGGAATTTTGCGGAGATAAATCTCAACGCTGACCCAGCTGGGACTCGAACCTGGGAACTACAGATTACGAGCCTGGCGCGCTACCGACTGAGCCACCCCCGCCCCAGGAAGAGATAAAGAGAAATTATAATTTAGAATTATCAAATATTGAGCATCTAGCAAGTGAGAAAACTATATATTTTTAATGTAATCAAGCATGTAAAGAAAACTTGGAATAAACAAAACATCAGAGCCTTTGCGGTTAATACTAGATTATTCAAAAAAATATTATTGGAAGAGCTTTTTACAACAAAGAATATTATTACCAGGCATTACATTTATATATCCCCAAGATTATTTAATATGATTCGAAATTATATATAAGATGTAAGAAACGTAAATGAATTTGTTAATAAAAATAAAATAAATACCCCCTCAAGCAGCTGCTTGCCACAGAGGTCTGACAGGAGCCTGTCAGTTTATATGTCATAGTAGAAGGTCTGTGAGTATGTCGGGACCTCATCAGAAAAACAACACACACACACATCCATGCCTTATCCGGGGCTCGAACCCGGGTCCCTTAAAAAATGAATATTGGAGCTAAACTTGGAAAATTTCAAATTTTAATGAAAAAAAAGAACTATATGGAAACATTAAATGAAAAATTATTGTTTAAATATTGAAGACCATGCCAATGTATGAACATATTTTTCATTTATAAACCCCACAAACGAGTTTTACTCGTATGGAATGATCCTATTATATAAGGTGTATGGTAATGTTACTGTAATGGCAAAAATACAGGAGAAAAATGCACAATACCAAATAACTTTGATTGTAAGAAATGAAATGCATAGTTTAAAGTTATATATGCACGTAATATATATATTCAAGCTTATTGGTATTATAGAGCAAAGAGTTGTTATTTTAATTATTACTTTATGGCAATCATGCACTGTATGTGTACAGTCACTCAAAAAAATATCCGAACACTATGGTTGATTACAGAATTCAGAAAAAATACTGGCAACGATTTTTTTTAGAAATTAGTGATTTGACAACCTTCGTGTCACGCGATTACAGAATTCAAGAAAAATATCTGGAGCGTGTACAGCAACTGTACACGCTCCAGTTACCGTTCACAGCAAACTGGAGCGTGTGCAGTTGCTGCACAAGCTCCAGTTTGCTGTGAACGGTAACTGCACACGCTCAATATTTCCGTGAGTGAGCCCACACGATCCAGGTCTTTGTGAGCTCACACGATCCAATGTGCTATGAACATTAACCGCAACCGCTCCAGTTTGCTGTGAACGGTAACTGCACACGCTCCATATTCGCTGCATTATATATTCATACGCATTATATATATTAAAAAATATCCGAACACTATGGTTGATTACAAAATTCAGAAAAAATATCTTAGAACGATTTTTTTTTAGAAATTAGTGAACTGGCAACCTTCGTTGTCACGTGACAACGAAGGTTGCCAGATCACTAATTTCTAAAAAAATCATTGCCAGATATTTTTCCTGAATTCTGTAATCAACCATAGTGTTCGGATATTTTTTTGAGCGACTGTACATAAAACAGAAAATAAACTTACTTACTTACTTTCCTGGGGTCGTTGTAACCTTGCAATTTTGTCCATTGTGTGCAGAAAAATATCACTGACTAGAAATACAACTCAACTGATCTTAAAAGCGTAGTTAGAAACCTGAGCATTCCGAAACGAGAAACTTCCCGGATATTGAAAGAAGTCGCGAAGAACATCACCATTAATTATGGAAAAGCGATTTGTACACCAAAATGACGATCCGAAACTGCAAAGATTTATGCTCATCAAAAGAAGACTCCGCACAAATCGATGAAAGGAATCTGTTGCTGTCATCTTCTGTTGTCGTGAAAACGATAGTCGACCTTTCTGAAGATTTTTCTCCTCTCTGCCGTAAAAGTGAATCGAACAGCAAACGACGAAGTCGCACGCGGAGGATGAAATGAAAAATCGAATGTAACTGTCTCTCCATCTAGAGAGGAAGACAGAGATAAAGAGGAACACGCTCCGCGAAGCATGTGATGGTCAGTGCTGGAATATATATACGCGTGTGTCTGCGGAGGCTGCGGAAAAAGATGAGGCTCGCGGATGCAGTATAACGGGAAGGAAGACGGAAAACCCACACGAGGTTTACCGCAATCTTAAGTGGTGATATTTCTTTGTCTTTAATTGAACTGTCTTGCATAAGTTATGAGTTTGTTAGCCTTTTAATACTCTTGATTTATGCAGACCCTCTTTTTTCGATTTGGGTTTGGTTGTTTTACCTTTGAGCGGCTTTTTTTGCACACAATGGGATAAATGGCCAGGTTACAAGGACCCGGAAGACTCAGGAAAGGTTGGGGGGAGGGGACCCACTGGAACAGATGTTGGGAGACAGATGGTAGCTCCCTTCAAGGCCATCCAACGTGTTCTTTAACGTGCACAGAGTATGGCTCTCCCGTACACGGATGCACAGCTTGATTTCCCATACGATGGATGGCGGCCTTTCCAAGTCCATTGGTGCCTACCCTTTCTAGCCAAACGCAGGGTGAAAATTTATAGGATTAAATCTCAACGTTGGCATTATTGGGACTAGAACTTGAGAATTGCAGATTACGAGACTGGCGCGCTAATGACTGAGCCAACACCAGCCGCTGTGCATTTTAGGTGAAATCAAAGATACTGTCAGGAATGGAAAAACCGTGATTCTGGTGGCAACAGTAATAGAAGAAGGATGTAGTTACGATGGTTCTTATTTTATGCAAATCAATAGTATGATAAATCGTCGTTCCGTGAGTTTAAACCTTTATATTAATTATTTTAAAGATTTAATTCCTTAGATAACTTTCTTGCCCATCTCAAGAATTGTGTTTATTAAATCTCTGAAACTTTGAACTGGTCATTTAATTAAGCCTAACTCCGGTCAGCTCTCTGCGTGCCCTTTGTGTCACATTGACCTCTCAAGCGCATGCGCACAAGAAATTCCGAGAAGGAACAGCTTCAAGGCCACCAATGCCACAGATGGACTAGAGGCCCTGTATAGGTAGAGGTTGGCCATATCAAAATTGGACGCCATCTTTTGTCGTCGTCGCTCGGATTGTTTAGCGTGCATAGCTGAGTGGTATTTCACGGTACTTATGGATTCCGGAAAAGGGTACGGTAATATTTGATACAGAATTCAGTGTTCATGATTGGAAGCACTTTAGAAAACGGCTAAAAATCAAAAGTAAATTTTAGGGCTTTTTTTTATATGAAAAGATGTAGTTTCGCTTTGTTGTCTGTCCGTTTGTGACATGGAACTTTTTTTGCTTACACGGATAAATAAAAAATTCTTTTTGTGTTAGATAGGTTTTAATGATATATTACGATTTGCATTCTTCGAATCTCCCAAAAGTTATAACTGCGCCCTCTAACGGTGGAAAAAGTTGAAAATTCCAAAATATCAAATGAATATTCCAAACGATTTTATTTAGATTAGAAGTTTAAAATTTTGGTGTTGAAATGTGAAGGTTACGAAGTTACCATTGGCAACAATTACTTCACCTTTTAGACCCAGGGGGAGAGGTAATGCAACTTTTTTGTTTTCACAGAAAAGTGTATGTTTTTAGAGATAAATGAAAAGTTCTCTTTGGGTTTGACAGGTATTAATGAAATATTGCAATTTGCATTTTGCGAATTTCCCAAAAGCTATAATTGCGCCCTCTAACGGTAAAAAAAATCGAACTGTACTACCAAAATTTCGGATTTATAGTGTAAATGATTTGTTTGCAATATTCTTTTGAAATTTTAGCATTTTCCATCACTTTCCACCGCTAGAGGGCACTATTAAAACTATTGGAAGATTGTAAAATTGCAAATCGCAATATTTCTTCCAAATCTATCCAACCCAAAAAGAATTTTTCATTTATTTCTAAAAGTAAAAAAAAGTTGATTGTCTATAGACGACAGACAGGTGGAAAGACAGACGGACAGACAGACGAACAAATATTGGCATAAGCAGACAACAAAGTGGAAACATTAACTCGTTTTTCAAGCGAACCTTAAAAGAAATTATTTGTTAGTTTTCAGTTAGCTTATTTCACTTTTGCAGCCGATTGCTGTCTTCTGGAGGAGTTTCTTGGAAAAAATATTCCTTAATTTATTTCTGTGAGTGAAAGTATGGCTCAGTAAGGCACTGATAAAATATGGAAGCTTTTATAGACAAAAAAAGGCGGCAGAAATGTATAAAATTGTAATAACTGAGAAGTTTTAACTAGGTACAACACTAACTCATAGGCTTTCGTCTCACGGTACGACAAAACATGGCGCCCATAAACCATGTGACTCAATCAACCAATGATAGTTAATCACCGAGATGGCCAGCCTCTAACTATACAGGACCTCTAAGAAGGACGACGACGCTCTCTCCCTACCTAAGTTGCAGCTTTTCCGCTCTTATAGGGGCGGGAGTGGCTCAGTCGGTAGCGCGTCAGGCTCGTAATCTGTAGTTCCCAGGTTCGAGTCCCAGCTGGGTCAGCGTTGAGATTTATCTCCGCAAAATTCCCCGCCCTGCCCACGGTCAGTAGGGGACACCGATGGGCTTGGAAAGGCCGCCGTCCGTCAGATGGGACGTTAAGCCGTGGCCCCGTGTGCGGGAGAGCCATACCCTGTGCACGTTAAAGAACACGCTAGATGGCCTTGACAGGAGGCTACCATCTGTCTCCCAACAGCTGTTCCAGTGGGTCCCCTCCCCCAACCTTCTCTGAGCCTTCGGGGTCCTTGTGACCTGACCATTTAGCCCATGGTGTGCAAAAAAGTGCCGCTCAGAGGTAAAAAACTGTAGTTCCCAGGTTCGAGTCCCAGCTGGGTCAGCGTTGAGATTTACTCCGCAAAATTCCCCGCCCTGCCCACGGTCAGTAGGGGACACCGATGGGCTTGAAAAGGCCGCGGTCCGTCGGATTGGACGTTAAGCCGTGGCCCCGTGTGCGGGAGAGCCATACCCTGTGCACGTTAAAGAACACGCTGGATGGCCTTGACGGGAGGTTACCATCTGTCTTCCAACAGCTGTTCCAGTGGTCCCCTCCCCCAACCTTCTCTGAGTCTTCGGGGTCCATGTGACCTGGCCATTTAGCCCATTGTGTGCAAAAAAGTGCCGCTCAGAGGTAAAACAACCCAACCGCTCTTATATTTCTCGGCGTTGGAAGGCTTGTGTGCTCTCTGTTAGCATTGTCGTTTCTGTTGTTTCTGAAAGTAACCGTGTGAACGAAGCTCTAGAGCAGGCTTGTCCAACCCGCGGCTGGCATGCGGTCCTGAACAGCTAGTAGTGCGGCCCACAAAATCGTAAAGTTTACGTGTTTACGACATAACCTTTCAACATGATTATGTGATTTTCAGCGAGTTTTTGACATCCCACTAGTTTTATGTTGCCCTTTTTTTTAGTTTTATAATAAAAAACATAACAAAATAAATGAAATTTTATTACCCATATACATTAACTATATTATATATTTTATATGAGGCCCAAAACAATTCATCTTCACTCAATGTGGCCCAGGGAAGTCAAAAGGTTGGACACGCATGCTCTAGAGACTACTGACAAACGCTCAGATTCCATTCGATGCAAAGATGCCTGTAGAAGCCAATTTCATTAAAAAAAAATAAATACCTCCTCAAGCAGCTGCTTGCCACAGAGGTCTGACAGGAACCTGCCAGTTTATATGCCAAAGTAGAAGGTCTGAGAGGATGGCAGGACCTCAGCAGAAAAACGACACACACATCCATGCCTTACTCGGGGCTCGAACCCAGGTCCCTTAGATCAGTAGCCAAGCGTGCTAACCACTACTAGTGTGCAAATATTACAGAAGATAAATTCCGCAAATTTTCTGCCAAATACAAAAATAAATGGAAGTGTATGAAATACAAGTATTTATATGCTTCCCTTGCCAGGTCATACGACATTGAATATGTTACATCAGGTGCTTCTTCAATTTTCCCTGACTCCGTGGAGAAAGGTCATGGCTTCAGTTCCGAACAAATGACATCTATTAAATCTTTCATATACCATTCCATGAAGCAGGCAATGAATTAATGCATGGGTGCCCTGAGAAACAGCATCGAGGAACTTACCAAATCATTAGATTTTCTATCACGGAAATGTGATGAATTGCGAGATAAGGTTGGAAATGCGGCGCAGGACTTGGTTCTCTGCAGACATGAAAATAAGAACTTATCAGCAAAGAATCAGAAATCGGAAAACACGATAGAAAATTTATCAGAACGGGTAAATGATTTGAAACAGGAAAGAAACCTGTGCAATTTCGAAATTCAAGATATGCCTTAACTATTACCAGAATATGCAAAGAACATCGTAGGGAAAATTGTTAATTTCCGACAAGTTCAGGGGCGGGGGTAGCTCAGTCGGTAGCGCGCCAGGCTCGTAATCTGTAGTTCCCAGGTTCGAGTCCCAGCTGGGTCAGCGTTGAGATTTATCTCAGCAAAATTCCCTGCCCTGCCCACGGTCAGAAAGGGACACCGATGGGCTTGGAAAGGCCGCCGTCCGTCGGATGGGATGTTAAGCCGTGGCCCCGTGTGCGGGAGAAGCCATACCCTATGCACGTTAAAGAAAACGCTGGATGGCCTTGACGGGAGGCTACCATCTGTCTACCAACAGCTGTTCCAGTGGGTCCCCTCCCCCAACCTTCTCTGAGCCTTCGGAGTCCATGTGACCTGGCCATTTAGTCCATGGTGTGCAAAAAAGTGCCGCTCAGAGATAAAACAACCCACCCCAACCCACATGTTAACTTTACACCCCAACAGGTACTGGAATGTTTCGGAATTGGTAAAAAGGAAGAAACGGCAACACATCTACGAACAATCTTAACAAAGTTTAAAGACCGAGCCCTACGAGATGCGTTTCTTGACAAAGTAAAGATTTGAATACCAATAACGTAGTTATTGTTAGTGAAAAGCATGTAATCTACATCAACGACCATTTGTCAAGATTTTATAGAGATCTCTTCCACAAGGCAAGAAAAGCCAAAGTAGAAAAACAATACAAATAGATATGGGTAAAAAATGGGAAAATATTTCTAAGAAAGGAAAACGGAGCACAATGCCGCCTTGTTAAATCTGAACGAGATTTGTTCTCATTGTACAGTCGCTCAAAAAATATATCCGAACACTATGATTGATTACAGAATTCCCAAAAAATATCTGGCAACGATTTTGTTTAGAAATTAGTGATCTGGCAACCTTCGTATCACGTGATTACAGAATTCAGGAAAAATATCTGGAACGTGTACAGCAACTGTACACGCTCCAGTTACCGTTCACAGCAAACTGGAGCGTGTGCAGTAACTGCACACGCTCCAGTTTGCTGTGAACGGTAACTGCACACGCTCAATATTTCTGTGAGTGAGCCCATACGATCTAGTATCAAAATAATATGACCACCTACAGTCCTTCAAAAAATATATCCGAACACTATGGTTGATTACAGAATTCACAAAAAATATCTGACAACGATTGTTTTAGAAATTAGTGATCTGGCAACCTTCGTTTCAGAATTCTGTAATCAACCATAGTGTTCGGATATTTTTTGAGCGACTGTAAGTATTCTATCACAGTGAAATATCTTTTATCTTTTAATGGCTACAGCTAATTATCTTCAGTCTTAAAATCTCAGTCTGATTTATGGTAATTGTTTTAATGAATCCACTTTTTTTCTGTTTCCTCGCTTAACTGTAAAAGTTTGTATAAAACTTTGATGATATATTAGTAACTTTAGAAAGTAGTAGTTTTTATTTGATGATCTTGTATTTGTCACAAAGGGCAAAACGACAATATTTCACATATCAGTGGTTGGGTTGTTTTACCTCTGAGCGGCACTTTTTTTGCACACCATGGGCTAAATGGCCAGGTCACATGGACCCCGAAGGCTCAGAGAAGATTGGGGGAGGGGACCCACTGGAACAGTTGTTGGGAGACAGATGGTAGCTCCCGTCAAGGCCATCCAGCGTGTGCTTTAACGTGCACAGGGTATGGCTCTCCCGCACACGGGGCCACGGCTTAACGTCCCATCCGACGGACGGCGGCCTTTCCAAGCCCATTGGTGTCCCCTTCTGACCGTGGGCAGGGCAGGGAATTTTGCTGAGATAAATCTCAACGCTGACCCAGCTGGGACTCGAACCTGGGAACTACAGATTACGAGCCTGGCGCGCTACCGACTGAGCCACCCCCGCTCCTCATATCAGTGGTTATACTGGTGTAGGTTTGCGAAGAGAAGCTCATAAGAGTGAAGGATTAGCACTTTACTTCAGAGACTTTACTTCCCATCCCTAAAAATTTCAAAAATTAAAACGACCCTAAAAGTTCTAGACAACTAAAGCTATCTAAAATTGTAGGAAACTAAAACGATAATAAAAATTGCAAAAACTAAAAGCATCCCTAAAAATTGTGCAAAATTAAAGCTGCCCTAAAAGTTGAACAAAATTAAAGCGGCCCTAGATGTCTTTGATTCGAGATGCTTACGCAGTATCTTGGGCATTAGGTGGTTCAACTTTGTAACTAATGATGAGATTAGGCAAAGGAGTTTGCAACCTCCTTTAAGCAGCATATTGTGCAGAGAGAGACTCCGTTGGTTTGGCCATGTTGCCCGTATGAATAATTATAGATTGGCGAATAGGGTTATGAACAGTGTGCCTAGAGGCCTCAGAAAGAAGGGGAGACCTAGGATGCGGTGGGCAGACAATGTCAAACAGGACCTTATTAGAATTGATGTGCAGTGGCCAGATGCAGTAGATATAGCTCAGGATAGACTTGCTTGGAGAACTAAATTGCACGTTCTGGTTGGACCTCCGTAGCCTATGGTTGCTTGATGATGATGATGATAATGAATAATTGCAGAAAAATTAAAGAGAATTAAAATTGTAATAAACTAAAGCGGTCATAAAAATTGCAAAAAAAAATTAAGCATCCCTAAAAATTACAAAAAAATTAAAGTGATCCTAAAAACTTCTAGAAAATTAAAGCTAGCTAAAATTTTATAAAACTAAAACGATGATAAAAATTATAGAAACTAAAGCGACCCTAAAAACTACAAAGCAACCCAAAAGTGTAGAAAACTAAAAAAAAATACCCCTCAAGCAGCTGCTTTGCCACAGAGGTCTGACAGGAGTCTGTCAGTTTATATGCCATAGTAGAAGGTCTGTGAGGATGGCGGGACCTCAACAGAAAGACAACACAAACATCCAAGCCTTACCTGAGCTCGAACCCAGGTCCCGTTGATCAGTAGCCAAGGTCCCTAACCACTCGGCCAAAGCGACATAAAAATTCTAGAACTCTAAAGTGACCGAAAAATTATCTTAAAAATATTTTGAACAAATGAAGTCTTATCGCGGTTTACCTGAAATTCCTATTGTACATGGGTTGGGTTGTTTTACCTCTGAGCGGCACTTTTTTGCACACCATGGGCTAAATGGCCAGGTCACATGGACCCCGAAGGCTCAGAGAAGGTTGGGGGAGGGGACCCACTGGAACAGCTGTTGGGAGACAGATAGTAGCCTCCCGTCAAGGCCATCCAGCGTGTTCTTTAACGTGCACAGGGTATGGCTCTCCCGCACACGGGGCCACGACTTAACGTCCCATCCGACGGACGGCGGCCTTTCCAAGCCCATCGGTGTCCCCTACTGACCGTGGGCAGGGCAGAGAATTTTGCGGAGATAAATCTCAACGCTGACCCAGCTGGGACTCGAACCTGGTACTGCAGATTACGAGCCTGGAGCGCTACCGACTGAGCCACCCCCGCCCCTATTGTACATGAAAATTCGTGTTGAAACAATTTATAAATTTTTCTTCTGTTCGTATTTCGATCTAATAAGTATAGCAAAAATTGCAAAATATATGTGCATTGAAAATTATATAAAAAATGTGTGACAAAAATACTTATTACATCCATAATAGCTGTATTAAAGAAATAAAACATTTCAGATCCTACGAAAAAAAACAGCCTTTTCGTTCAGGAAATGATGACAGACATCATTTCCTGAACACGGTGGAACTGTTGTACGGTGGAATTTGAATTTCGTTCATATGAACAAGGAATTCGAGCGCCTCTAGGCAGAACAAATCGATAAAGAAACCGTCTGGGTCTGGAAAATAAACATTTATCTGCTTCGCTGACTACAAAGTAGTGACGAAAAAGCAACCACAGAATGCGTTTGGAGGTGGAAGTTGCAAGAAAATATTTCTTTATTCTCTTCGATGACTGGGCTCCTATGACTGCTATTAATAGGATGCGTATCCTTACCATTAGTTTGCAGCATCCATTAAATACCACAGCGAAGAAAACTTCCTTTCAAGGATACTGAGAACTCAGAGAGAGAGAAGAGTAATGGTAAAATAAAGGAAGAAAAAATGTGGTTTTAGAAATTCTCTGTTTGCATCTATATCCTAGAAAAATGAAAGATTTCTAGTAAAGAAGAAATAAAAATTTTAAAACAAAATGTGCAGTGGATGGGAAAATAAATGTTGAATTTGGTTTGCTATTGATTTGGATGCAAACTAAGTCCGAAAGAATCATTTTTGGAGCTTATGATACCTTTTTAACATTTGTTCTTGAGTTGGGTTACCTCTGAGTGGCACTTTTTTTCACACCATGGGCTAAATGGCCAGGTCACATGGACCCCGAAGGCTCATAGAAGGTTGGGGGAGGTGATCCACTGGAACAGCTGTTGGGAGACAGATGGTAGCCTCCCGTCAAGGCCATCCAGCGTGTTCTTTAACGTGCACAGGGTATGTCTCTCCCGCACACGGAGCAACGGCTTAACGTCCCATCCGACGGACGGCGGTCTTTCCAAGCCCATCGGTGTCCCCTACTGACCGTGAGCAGGGCGGGGATTTTTGCGGAGATAAATCTCAACGCTGACCCAGCTGGGACTCGAACCTGGGAACTACAGATTACGAGCCTGGCGCGCTACCGACTGAGCCACCCCCGCCCCATTTGTTCTTGAAACCAGTAGATCGATCCAATTGACAGTATCATTCCATGTCCAGTGTAAATGAAATGTAAATTTAAATTTTATATCTTTTTTTTTTGTCAAATCCAGTGCAATATTTATCTGAATTTTCAGTATTATTTTGCGTCAAGTCCAACTCCATATTGATTTTAATCTTCGTCATCATTCCAGTTCAGTGCAAAATCCAATATCAATCTCAATCTTCAACGTCAATTTATGTCCACTGCAACGCAACATCGAGGTGACGTTTAGTGTCAGTTTATGCCGAGGGCAATATAATGTCCATTGCTCTTTAAAGTATCAGTTTATGCGCATTGAAATTCGATATCGACACCGAAAATTCAGCATCATTTAACGCTGAGTTCGATTTAATGGCAGTTTGAATTTTTAACATCATTTCGTGTTCAGTGCAGTGCAATATTGATCTGATTTTTCAGCCTGAATTTGATATTCAGTGCAATGCGGCATTACTTTTCTTCAGCATCAATTCATATCAAGCTCAATATAATATTCCGATAGATATTAATCTAATATAAATTTTATAGAATTTGTCTATAAATCAGACTGACATTAATCTCTTTGTTTTTTTCGATAACTCCGAGATAGAAGACTCTATAAGCCTAAATTTCGGCATTGAATAGATAATAAAAATATTCTTCTAAAAGGTGACAGTTAGGACCACCAAATTTCATTTACAGATTCATCACATCGTAACTTATTGTAGTTTAGTGCATTGTAAGGGTTTTGACGCTATAAAATTACCTCTTCTCCACCCCCCCCCCCAAAAAAAAAAAAAATTTGCCGTAAAACTCTTTCCATTGATGGTTAAACAAGATTTCGGACTCTTGCGTCGAAGGTTTAACCTCGACCCACAGCAGCTAGGCACCCTATCTCTAAACCCTACAAAGAAATACTCAAGTGGGACAACCACACCAGATTTGGGACTAATTGGTCATATACCTGCGGAATTACAGGGAGCCGAAAATTTCCCCCACCAATGACGTCACAGGAGAGGTACAAGAAACACTTGTCCGCGCACCCGTTCGCAAAACGCTTATTAATAGATGGAAGCTTGGAACTTTGAATCATTTTTTATTTTTCAGTCATATATATTTATTAAGACCCTACCAACGCTGTGAAATTGTTCTAATAGATAAATAATAATCAAAATTAATAATCTTAGTAACAGTTATTCTAATATTAAGCATTGTTCCTTGTTATTAGGTGTAATACAATATCTATCTGAATTTCCAGAATTATTTCGTTAAGGCCAATGAAATATCCATCGAAATATTCAGCTTCGTTTAACGTAAAATCCAATGTACTATCTATCTGAATTTTAAGAATGAATTTACATCAAGTGCAATGCAACATCGATTCGGAATTCCATCCTGAGTATTTTCAAAGCAATTTTAATCTCCTAGTTTTCCAATAATCGACTTTGATTAAGCTGAGTTGTGCACCTAACCTGCTTTATCACAAGAAATGATGCACAGATGGGTCAGATGCATTTGAGTCATTATCGTACCAAATAGATAAATCTAAAGTTCCATCCCTGGCCTTTTGGGGCGGGGGTGGCTCAGTCGGTAGCGCGCCAGGCTCGTAATCTGCAGTTCCCAGGTTCGAGTCCCAGCTGGATCAGCGTTGAGATTTATCTCCGCAAAACTCCCCGCCCTGCCCACGGTCAGTAGAGGACACCGATGGGCTTGGTAAAAGGCCGCCTTCCGTCGGATGGGACGTTAAGCAGTGGCCTGGTGTGCAGGAGAGTCACACCCTGTGCAAGTTAAAGAACACACTGGATGGCCTTGACGGGAGGCTATCATCTGTCTCCCAACAGCTGTTCCAGTAGGTCCACTCCCCCAACCTTCTCTGAGCCTTTGGGGTCCATGTGACCTGGCCATTTAGCCCATCGTGCGCAAAAAAGGTAAAACAACCCAACTCTATTTAGAAACTCACAAGTCGCCACTGGATTTTAGTAACAAATTATTTTTGACAGTGAATTGTATACAGCAGTGTCTCGCAAACTGTGTGCCGCGAATTTTTTCAAATTGACACTAGATATTCCAAAGATTTCATTTTGACTTGACTTGTGTTATCGACGTGCTTTAATATCGACGTGCTTTAATCAAAATCTTTCAGATTTTATCAACTAGGATCTTGTAAGTAACTATCAAGCTTTTTCCAAATTTTGGTATTAATTTTTGATTATTTCAAGCCATAGAACGGACAAATATTGAAACAAACACCGAGTTATGAATTAAAGAATGAGAGCAAATCTTCAAGTAAAACCAGGCTGATGACTTCAACAAAGCGCAAATATAATGACGATTATATAGAGTTTGCTTTTATTCTTTTTTTAGGTGTGCCGCGGAAAAAAAAATAGATTCGGTGTGGCGCAGAGTAAAAAAGTTTGCGAGACACTGGTATAGAATACCATTTTTCTCTAACTATTTATGGTGTCTCTATGAATAAAAACCTCAGCGATTCAAAAATTTGCAAACAGAAAAATTCACTTTAAGTAAACAGTGCATATCACACCTTTTCTCTAGACATTATGACTTCACAGCAAATGTGCTATTTAAAAGTTTACCATTTCGTCGCATTTGTCGAAACGAACTGTCATTAGTTCGCCTGATCAAAAAAACCTTTCAGCGAAACTTCAGAGAAACGTCTTTTTTCTTTTTATCTCGTCGATCTGTCTCCGAGTTAGTTGTGTGAAAGCGCTTCAGCCATTTTCTTTCTCACGCACTGTTACCTTCGGCTTGGTTGCTAAGCAACCGTAACCCCTTCACGACGTAAAAAGTCTTCGAAACTTTGACTTGTGGTTTTCTTCAGCGTGATTGGTCGATTGTGTTGCTACGGGAACGGTTCGTTAACAAAGCTAATTCGTAACGTGAAATGTTTGCTGAGGTTGTTTTTTTTTCCGCGTTGCCTCATTTTCAGTATAATTACGCAGAATCAATATTTGCGTCCAGATGAGTTAAGAATTTTTTTTTTCTATTGTCGTTCTAGCCTTGGGTGATAAGGAAAATGTCTTGAAAACGAATCTCATTCAGTCGAAATAGAATGATAGAGCAGAACTTTATTAAATAAGATTTCTGTTTTTTTTTCGAAGCGAATTTTTTCATTTCAGTGCATTATTTATCAGTGTGATATTTTCAATATTTTTAAGCAAACTTCTATATTTTTACACCACGGTTACTGCAATAAGCATAAAAATTGCCATACTGTAAGTCACGTCTGTAAAGTAAGAGGTTTTCATCAATAATATTACTGGGGCGGGGGTGGCTCAGTTGGTAGCGCGCCAGGCATGTAATGTGCAGTTCCCAGGTTCGAGTCCCAGCTGGGTCAGCGTTGAGATTTATCTCCGCAAAACTCCCCGCCCTGTCCATGGCCACTAGGGGAAACCGATGGGCTTGGAAAGGCCGCCGTCCGTCGGATGGGACGTTAAGCCGTTGCCCCGTGTGCGGGAGAGCCATACCCTGTGCTCGTTAAAGAACACACTGGATGGTCTTGACGGGAGGCTACCATCTGCCTCCCAACAGCTGTTCAAGTGGGTCCTCTCCCCCAACCTTCTCCAAGCCTTTGGGTCCTTGTGACCTGGCCATTTAGCCCATGGTGTGCAAAAAAGTGCTGCTCAGAGGTAAAACAATCCAACCCAACCATTTGGCATTTAGATATACAGAGTTGATCATAGCAAGCTTGATTGCAAGAACAAATGCTGCATACTCCTTAAAAACAGTACCTAGAGTTAATAGAGAAAATAGATTGATAAATTCCCCTCGAAGCTTGGTGTAGCTTATCCACAGGAAAAGTTAAATATATACAGTTGGGTTGGGTTGTTTTACCCCTGGGCGGCACTTTTTTGCACACCATGGGCTAAATGGGCAGGTCACATGGACCCCGAAGGCTCAGAGAAGGTTGGGGGGGGGACCCACTGGAACAGCTGTTGGGAGACAGATGGTAGCCTCCCGTCAAGGCCATCCAGCATGTTCTTTAACGTGCACAGGGTATGGCTCTATCCTGAACACGGGGCAACGGTTTAGCGTCCCATCCGACGGACGGCGGCCTTTCCAAGGCCATTGGTGTCCCCTACTGACCGTGGTCAGGGCGGGGAGTTTTGCGGAGATAAATCTCAACGCTGACCCAGCTGGGACTCGAACCAGGGAACTACAGATTACGACCCTGGCGCGCTATCGACTGAGCCACCCCTGCCCCCTAAATATATACAGTTACAACTAGTTCATATACATCGATTAAATATAGGCATCAATGCATATGAAGTCCTGTTATATATATATATAAATAAAACTATAAATGATAGCTCTGATCTCAACTTTTGCGTTAGGTCACGTCCTGGGATCTCGCAAATTCAAGTTCTGAACTCGGAAACGGAGCACAGATTAATAGGCAAGTGTGAAAAATCCACCCACCAGCCTCCCAGGTTACGCCGTAAGTCCTCTACCATTTGAGCTAAGCAGGGAGCAATTCACACGTGCTTAAGAAAGGTTTTGATGGTTGTGCTATGAAGCTTTACCATGTGAGTCTAAGTGTCGCAGCTCTCATGTGTTGTTTACACCGACGAGAGCCAAGCATTTTATAGCCACATAAAAATAAATAAATACCCCCTCAAGCAGCTGTTTGCCACAGAGGTCTGACAGGAGCCTGTCAGATTTATATGCCAGAGTAGAAGGTCTGAGAGGATGGCAGGACCTCAGCAGAAAACGACACGAACATCCATGCCTTACCCGGGGCTCGAACCCAGGTCCCGTAGATCAGTCGCCAAGCGCGCTAACCACTCGGCCACGGGACGGCTATAGCCACATATCAAGTAATATATCTTGGGATATTTATGCACACAGCATCATCGAATTTTGGATACAAGAACAATTATCACTGTAATGACATTCATTTCTTCCTATCAGATTGACATTCTCACTGAAAATTTTCAAAATCAAATTTTACTCCAATGAACCGACAGAAATCTCCTCACCAGCAAGAGGGTCGGGGGTGGCTCAGTCGATAGCACTCCAGGTTCGTAATCTGTAGTTCTCAGGTTCGTTGAATCAGCGTTGAGATTTATCTCCACTAAATTCCCGCCCTGCCCACGGTCAGTAGGGGACACCGATGGGCTTGGAAAAGACGCCGTCCGTCGGATTGGACGTTAAGCCGTGTTTCCATGTGCGGGAGAGCCATACCCTATGCACGTTAAAAAACACATTGAATGGCTTTGACGGGAGGCTACCATCTGTCTCCTAACAGCTGTTCCAGTGGGTCTCCTCCCCCAACTTTCTCTGAACCTTCGGGGTCCTTGTGATCTGGCCATTTAGCCAATGGTGTGCAAAAAAGTACCGCTCAGAGGTAAAACAACCCAACCTCACCAGCAAGATCGAAATAGAACTGTTTTCACGCGCTGCACTTCCACACCAAATCAATACGTCTCTTTAGGAAGAAGTAAAGCGAGAAAAAGAGTTACAGAAAATAATCCCTCGTTTTCAAAAAAAAAAGTTTCGAACATTCCTCTCAGCCATCTGAAGAGTGATGTTGAAACGCAGTAGAAAGAAAAAAAAAGCACGATCCGACAAGTGGTAACTCTTCTTGATCCTCATGAAAAATCAATGCTCGTATATTTCTGATGGTAACTCAGACACGAACCGCACTCAGGCTGCTCTAGCTATTAGTCTTAACGTCGTCTTCGACACTTCCGTCGTTGCAATTGTAAACCTCATCTGGTAGTCAATGGCGGAGGGATACATCATTCCAGCGGATGCCACGAAGAGACTCCCACTCTTTCGCTCTCCCGTGTATCTTTTCCGCCCTTCTCTTCCATCTTTCTGTCTCTCTGCTTCCACGCGAATAATCCTTTACCACCGACGCTGCTACTTCTTTCTACTCTCTGTTCTCTTGTTTTCCCCTGATAAATGCTCGAACACCACGCATATATTTTTTGAATCTATTCCGCTCGTGCGCTCTGCCAAATGATCGGCTGTCCGTCACGTGGCTGTTCGTAACGGTGCGTAGGAGGAGAATAGAGGCGGTGTAAAAGATTTCGGAACGATGCCTCGGGGGATCTCGTTCTTCGTCAACGTGCGCCGAAATCACGGGAAAAAAATAAGTGAATGGGAAAAAGAGGGAAAATGGACATTAAGCGGTTGGGTTGGGTTGTTTTACCTCTGAGGGGCACTTTTTTGCACTCCATGGGCTAAATGGCCAGTCACAAGGACCCCGAAGGCACAGAGAAGGTTGGGGGAGGGGACCCACTGGAACAGCTGTTGGGAGACAGATGGTAGCATCCCGTCAAGGCCATCCAGCGTGTTCTTTAACGTGCACAGGGTATGGCTCTCTCGCACACTGGACAACGGTTTAGAGTCCCATACGACAGCGGTCTTTCCAAGCCCACCGGTGTCTCCTACTGACCGTGGGTAGGACGGGGAGTTTTGCGGAAATAAATCTCAACGCTGATCCAGCTGGGATTCGAACCTGGGAACTGCAGATTACTAGCCTGGCGCGCCACTGGACTGAGCCACCCCCGCCCCTAAATGCCAAAGGAAATAAAGAATTAAAGAATTATAACCTGAAAATCAAATAAAAATTTTACTCCAATGAACCGACAGAAATCTCCTCACCAGCAAGAGGGGCGGGGGTGGCTCAGTCGGTAGCGCTCCAGACTCGTAATCTCTACTTCCCAGGTTCGAGTCCCAGCTGGGTCAGCGTTGAGATTTATCTCCGCAAAATTTCCCGCCTGCCCACGGTCAGTAGGGGACACCGATGAGCTTGGAAAGGCCGCCGCCCGTCGGACGGGACGTTAAGCCGTCGCCCCGTGTGCGGGAGAGCCATACCCTCTGCACGTTAAAGAACAGCTGGATGGCCTTGACGGGAGACTACCATCTGCCTCCCAACAGCTGATCCAGTGGGTCCCCTCCCCAAACCTTCTCTGAGCCTTTGGGGTCCTTGTAACCTGGTCATTTACCCATAGTGTGCAAAATAGTGCCGCTCAGAGGTAAAACAAACCAACCCAAACTCTCCATTTCTTTCTCACGTGATTGCCATTTTGCCACTTTTTTTTCTTCATCGACTCCAGATATGATTTGTTTTGCTGCCTTTTCTCGTCATTTCGCCCCCCCCCCCAAAAAAAAAAGATTATCTTCAGCATCCTACCGAGAATTCAATATCTGCTGCCTTATTTCACTCTCTGATAGAAAATTGCATGTTCAATACATTACCTCTCTCAATCCAATGCCGAAGCATCCGTTAGCTGCATCTTCTTTCCTCATCTCGTTTCTAAGCATCCCTTTATATGCGGATTTTTGTCAGCATCGAAACCGAAAAAAAATATTTGACGAAACTGTTTCTTTTTCCTTTTATTATTTCTTTCTTCCCACGAAATACCTCCTTTCATGTGAAGTAACTGAATGCGAAACATATTCGCAGAGAGTTTGCATATTTCATGATTACATCGCACGAAATCTGCGTGTTTACATCTGCACGTGCGTCCGCAGATTGCGTCCGTAATTTCTCTGACGGAACCTCTGACGCTCTTTGTGATTTCAAATTCCGAGCCTAGGCGGAGCTGAAAATAAATTGTGATATTACTAGTTGACGATGTATTAGTTCAAAATTTGCCTTTCGTATAACTTTAAAAAAAATACCCCCTCAAGCAGCTGCTTTAGGGAAGTTTTTTTTTTTTATGAAGGCAACAAGAGTTGTTTTTTTTTGAAAGGGTTGAGATGATTTTCCATGCCTCTAAGCCGCCCTTTTGCTCCCACAATGAGCTAAATGTCCAGGTTACAAGGACCCTAAGTGTTCATAGCTGGATAGGAGGCACTTTCCTTTGCACATAGTGAGATAAAAGTGGGTTGGGTTGTTTTACCTCTGAGCGGCACTTTTTTGCACACCATGGGCTAAATGGTCAGGCCACATGGACCCCGAAGGCTCAGAGAAGGTTGGGGGAAGGGACCCACTGGAACAGCTGTTGGGAGACAGATGGTAGCCTCCCAGCGGCCATCCAGCGTGTTCTTTAACGTGCACAGGGTATGTCTCTCCCACACACGGGCCACGGCTTAACGTCCCATCCGACGGACGGCGGCCTTTCCAAGCCCATCGGTGTCCCCTACTGGCCGTGGGCAGGGCGGGGAATTTTGCGGAGATAAATCTCAACGCTGACCCAGCTGGGACTCGAACCTGGGAACTACAGATTACGAGTCTGGCGCGCTACCGACTGAGCCACCCCCGCCCCTGAGATAAAAGTCCAGGTTACAAAGACCCTAAGAATTAAAGCTGGATAGTATAAAGGTTCGGCTGTTTCATCTTTGAGTGGCACTTTCTTTTGCACAACAATGAGCTAAATGACCAGGTTGTAAAACCCCAAGGGTTTAGGGCTGGATCGGAGAACAGATAGGATATTTTACCTCTGAACGCCCTTTTTTGTACACAATGGTACTAAATGTCCAGGTACAAAGACTCCCAAGAATTCAGTGTATAGGAGAAGGATGGGTTGTTTCAACTCTGAGCGGAATTTTTCTACACACAATGGGCAAAATTGCAAGATTTCAAAGACCCTAAGTGTTTAGAGATAGCTAGAAAAAGGGCTAGGTTGGGTTGTTTCACCAGTGATCGCCACTTTTATGCACATAATGAGCTAAATGGGGAGGTTCACAAGGACCCCAAGAACTCAGAAATGGTTCCTGTTGGGTTGGGTTGTTTTACCTCTGAGCGGCACTTTTTTGCACACCATGGGCTAAATGGCCAGGTCACATGGACCCCGAAGGCTCAGAGAAGGTTGGGGGAGGGGACCCACTGGAATAGCTGTTGGGAGACAGATGGTAGCCTCCCGTCATGGCCACCCAGCGTGTTCTTTAACGTGCACAGGGTATGGCTCTCCCGCACACGGGGCCCCGTGTGCGGGAGAGCCGTACCCTGTGCACGTTAAAGAACACGCTGGACGTTAAAGACCACGTTAAAGAACGGCTTAACGTCCCATCCGACGGACGGCGGCCTTTCCAAGCCCATCGGTGTCCCCTACTGACCGTGGGCAGGGCGGGGAATTTTGCGGAGATAAATCTCAACGCTGACCCAGCTGGGACTCGAACCTGGGAACTACAGATTACGAGCCTGGCGCGCTACCGACTGAGCCACCCCCGCCCCAATGGTTCCAGTGGACAGCTATTAGGAAACAAATGGAAATCTCCCGTCAAGCCCATCCAGAGTGTTCTTTAACGTGCACATGGTATGGCTTATCCGCAGGGTGGGATTTAGCTGACATATTTGTTGTTGTTGTTTAACGTTACGTGGTATTGAGAGGTCCTTCTACAGGCTTTCTCAGAATGATGATTTTGGATGTATGTGGGTATTATGTTTTTTATTTTAAATTTAGGGTTCGCGTATATATTAATATTTTGGTTATCAAAATTATATTTGATATCATTCAAAGCAGTAAAAGATAGTCGCCCAGTAAAATTTGATATTTTAGGATTTTATGAGTGTTTTTGTTTGTATATGCTTTCAGGGAAGCATTCAGAGTTTGTTTGGAGAATTAATTTTTTTTTTAGTTTTTTTTAATGCTTTTTTTAGTTATTATTCTTTTAGTTTTTTTGTTTTATTTTTATTTTTTATTTTTTGTGCTTTTTTATATAATATATTTATTTTTTATCATTTTTAAATATTTTTTATATAATTTTTCTTTTTACTTTTTTTGTTAATTATGTATTATTTTATATATATATTATTATTATTTATTTTTATTTTATTTTTTTATTTCATTATTTAATATTTATTTTTTTTAATTATTATTATTGTGCATTTTTTTAATTATTATTATTGTGCATTTTTTTTTAATTATTATTCTTATATTTACAATTTAATAATTTTTCTTTATTTTTCCCTGAGTGGTTTTAATTTATTCTTGGGTTATGGAGATAGGTTGAAGACGATTGATCCCCTGTTTTGTGGTTATTTGGGCCAGTAAGACCTGAGTTAAAGGATTTGAGCCACTTTAGATATGTATATATTTGTTCCCTTATTTCTATAGTCCCTCCATTATTTTTCTTTTTTTTTATTTATATTTTATGGAATTTTTGGTGTGAGTCTGGATAGAGAACAGAATGAGGGGTCCCTTCGGGAACATGTATACGAGAGGTAAGTTGAGAATTGAAGAAAAATCTTCATGAAGGACATGAAGAGACGAAAGTAGAGGGTAAAGGAAAGGTAGACTAAATTCTGTTCCAAAGTGAGGTGGAAAGAAGGAAAGAAAAGAGAGATTCATAAATTTTGGTTTTGTTTAGAGGGGGGGAGGGGTCCAGAATTACATTCGTTTGAATATCCAAAATGTTTAGGTCAATGAGTGATTTGAAGAAAGTTTGTCTCTGTGAGGCAGTATTATCACAGTTAAGCAGGATGTGATGAACCGTCTCCGGAACTTTACAATGTCTACAGTTAGGAGAATGTGTGGGTTTGAATTTATGTAGAGTAGGATTAAGAATTGTGGAGTTGGTTCTTAATCTGTGTAGTAATTTGATGTGTTTTCTAGGGAAGGGAAGGTTATCAATTGTCGATATATTACGGTTAAGATTAAATCGAAAGTTGTTTTGGACAGAGGCCTGGACCTGAAAGTATTTATTGGTGAGATGTGCTTCAAGTTGTTTTATCTCCTGAGAAGTATTGATATGAAAGTGATAGGTAGGTGATACTATGTGGAGGTTGTGTGCCAGTTTAGCGAGATTATCAACAGTTTCATTATGGTGAATTCCAACGTGGCTGGGAATCCATTGTAAAATAATTGTATTATTTTTTGTATGGAGGTTATGTGTTGTAAGAGTGAGTATTTTATGTATGTAGTAGTTATATGAGGTGTATAGAAATTCCTGTGAGAGGGTTTGTATGGCTCCTTTGGAATCTATAAAAATGGTAATGTTTTTGTTGTGTACATATTTAAGGGTCCATTCCAAGGCCTCAATAATGGCAAAGATTTCAGTATGTAGTATGGTGCAGATTGGGGATAATTTGAAAGATAATGAAGTATCGTATTGTGGAATATGGATAGCAGCACTGGCTGATGGTGGGTTTTGAATGACAGAGCCATCAGTATAAATTTTAATATTTTCATTGTATTGTGTGTCAAAGTATGTTTCAGCGAGAGTTTTTACTGCATCATGTGGTAAGTTATGTTTATGTGTGAGAGTGGGTATGTGGGTGGAGAATGTAGGACTAATGAAGCTCCATTCTGCTATAAGTGGGGGAATATCCCCAAAGTTTTTTATCTGTAGGTGTTTCTTCATTAAAGTGTGGAGGTCAGGAGTGGATTTAATGTGCTTGTAGTAGGGGCTTCTTATAAAATGGGTGTGGAAAGGGTGATTTGGAAGTTTGTAGTGTAGTCTAATATAATATTTAATTAGAAGGATTTTTTGTCTAATTTGGAGGGGGGGTAGGGAAGTCTCTGCAATGATAGAGAGAGTGGGTGTGAAGGAGGGGAGACCAATTGCAATTTTGATGCATTTGTTTTCGATTATATTAAGTTTTTGTATTTTGGTATCTGATATGCCACATAAAAATTCCATACCATATTCTAGTTTTGCTCTAATGAGATTTGTATATAGTTTGATCATATGATATTGTGGTGTGCCATTATTAATAAATGTGAAGTATTTAAGTGTATTTGTTAGTTTAAGTCCCTGAGTGTGTAAATAATCCAGATTGGGAGTCCAGGTGAGTGTTGAGTCCAAGTTTATGCCTAGTATTTTGCATGTATTATGTTGTGGGATAGTCTCATTATTAATAGTGAAATGCAGTGTGGGTTTAGGGTTTCTGTTATGGTGGAAAGGAATGCAAAATGTCTTCTGAGGATTAATTTGTAAGTGCCATTTTTGACAGTAGGGTATAATTTATTTAGCTGTTTTTGCAATAAAATATGGAGATTGGGTATAGAGTTGTCAGTGGCCCAGAAAGTTATATCATCTGCATAACACGTGTAAGTAACCCTCCTATAGAAGATTTTGTGGATGTCATGAATGTAAATATTAAATAGGGTGGGAGATAGAATAGAGCCTTGTGATAGGCCTTGTATGAAAGGAAGTTGGTTAGAAGATGTATGGTTAATCCTGACTGGGCAGGTTCTGTGTAGGAGGAAGGAATGTAGAAAATGTAGGAGGTTTCCCTGTATATTTATGGATAAAAGTTTGTGTAGGAGGCCGTGTATCCAGACTGAGTCAAATGCCTGGGACAGGTCCACAGAAATGGCAATAGTGTATTTTTTCTTTTTATTGGCTTTGTGTATATCAGTGAGAAGATGTGAAATGCAGTCCTTTGAGGATCTGAATTTTCTGAAACCATAGAAATTATTGGGGAGAATTTTCCCAGATTCAAGAAACCAGTTCAATCTTTTGTGGAGGAGTCTTTCAAATAGTTTGAGTGGATTAGGTAAGAGTGATATGGGTCTGTATGAGTTTAATTCAAAAGGTGGTTTGCCATATTTTAACAAGAATGTTATTATTATGTGTAGCCAGCTGTCAGGAAGTTTGTGTGAGACCCAGATTGAATTAAATATTTTTAAAAGTCTATCCTTCCATTGATAGGGGAGATATTTGAAGAATTTATTTGATATCTGATCATGTCCAGGGGATGATTTTAGATTCAACTTATTGATTGCATTGTTTAATTCTTTCGTAGAGAAAGGTTGGTCCATAATAAAGGAAGCAGGTGGTATATTTTGCAATTTTTTGTTTATATTATCTATGAATTTAAGTTCAGAATTGGTGTGGGTTGTTGTTTGTGTATTTTTAAGATTGTTTAAAAAATTATTGGCAGTGTCAAGGAGGGTAATATTATTATTAATGGCAATTTCTGAGGCAGGGGTTGTTTGTGATTTTGGATTGTTAATGTGTTTGTATGTTTTCCAGAGACTTTTAGCTGTAGTAATTGTGCTGAGTTGATTGGTAAAAGTTTGCCAATTGTCCTTATAAAGTTCTTTTAATTTTTTTCTGATCTGTGCATTTTTTTTTTTTGTATCTATTGATGTCATCAAAATGTCTTGTCTGTTTGGCTTTATTTTCAGCTTTTTTTCTGAATGCAGATAGTTTGTTCATGTACCAGAAATTTTTTGTCAGTTTTGGAATTTTGTTGAGAATGGTTGTGAAGGCAGGATGAGTAATATCTATGATGTGATGAATGAAATGGTCATAATCAATTGTGTTATGTGGTGGGGATGATTGAGTGAGAATTTTGTTAAATAGTGGCCAATTATTGAGATGTATTAGTTTCCTGTATTTATATTGGAGATTGGCCTGCAAAAGGATAGGATGATGGTCACTACCTCTGGTGTCAGGTAAGATGGACCATTTAAATAGTTCAGTGAGTTGGGGAGATATGAAGGTAAGGTCAATGATTGATCGGTTATTATTAGGGTTTTCATGTGTGGTGGCTTTTGAGTTAAGTATTACCAGGTTGGAATTTGTAACGTATCCTGCAATCCAATTAATTTTAGCTCGTTTTCGAAAAAACATCAGCTGATATTTTCACTCTATCATCTGTTTGTTCGTCCGTATAAAAAATCAAACTTTTTTTGTTTCTAGAAATACATTAAAAATTCTTTTTTTCGTTGGATAAGTATTGATGAAATATGAAAATTCGCATTTTTCGAGGGCTGGGGTAGCGCGCCAGGCTCGTAATGTGCAGTTCCCAGGTTCGAGTCCCATTTGGGTCAGCGTTGAGATTTATCTCCGCAAAATTCCCCGCCCTGCCCACGGTCAGTAGTGGACACCGATGGGCTTGGAAAGGTCGCCGTCCGTCGGATGGGACGTTAAGACGTGGCCCCGTATGCGGAAGAGCCATACATACCCTGTGCACATTAAAGAACACGCTGGATGGCCTTGACGGGAGGCTACCATCTGTCTCCCAACAGCTGTTCCAGTGGGTCCCCTCCCCCAACCTTCTCTGAGCCTTCCGGGTCCTTGTGACCTGGCCATTTAGCCCACGGTGTGCAAAAAAAGTGCCGCTCAGAGGTAAAACAACCCAACCCTCATTTTTCTGAACTCCCAGTAATTGCGCCTGTAATGGTGAAAGCATTCGGTTTCATTGATGGTCCTGCTAGTCAAAGTGAAGAGAGGCGAATGAATTCAGAACTTGCAAAGGAAATACTGACGCTGAGGGAAAAAAGTACTTACCTATGCAGCTGTATCCATCTGAGAGTAAGGTATAGCCATCTTTGCAGCCGCATTCAAATGTGCCATCGTGAAGATCGAAGCACAACTGTTGACAGGGACCGTCTTCTCGGCATTCCCCTTAAGAAAGAAGCAAAGACACGAATCATAATGTAAAATTAATTTCAAGTAACGTAATGTATAAATAAGTTTAATATATATATACACCAAAGTGCCAAAACATTATGACCACAGCATCTTTATGCAAATCGAAGCAACTGCAGGTAAACGACGGTGCGTGTGATGCTCATGAAACGGTATAAATAACACCTGAGACTCAGCTCTGTTAATCAGTGTTATTCTTGTTCTTCAGATGGGAAAGACAGCGGACTTATGTGAGTTTGACAAAGGCTAAATTGTAATGGCCAGACGACTGGGTCAGAGCATTTCCGAGACTGGAAGGCTTGTGAGGTGCTCACGGTCAGCCGTGGTTTTAGTACCTTCAAAAAGTGTTCCGAGGAGGGAAATACCACGATCCGCCGGCAAGGTGTGAGCCGACCACGGATCATTGATGATAGAGGTGAGCGAAGGCTATCCTGCATGGTATGAGCCAACAGAGGGGATACTGTGGCGCAACTCACCATAATTTGAATGCTGGGGACGGGAGTAATGTGTCACAACACACAGTACATCGAAAAAAAAATAAATAAAAAAAATACCCCCTCAAGCAGCTGCTTGCCACAGAGGTCTGACAGGAGCCTGTCAGTTTATATGCCACAGTAGAAGGTCTGAGAGGATGGCAGGACCTCAGCAGAAAAACGACACAAACAGCCATGCCTTACCCGGGGCTCGAACCCAGGTCCCGTAGACCCTACTGAAAATAGGACTGCGTAGCTATAGGCCGCTCCGAGTGCCCATGTTAACCTTGGTTCACCGTCGAAAGCGCCTACAATGGGCGTGTGAACATCAAAACTGGACCTTGAATGATTGGAAGAACGCCGCCTAGTCCGATGAATCTCGTTTCCTGTTGCATCATGTGGACAGCCAGGTAAGTGTGAGTCGTTTACCTGGGGAAGTCTTGGCACCAGGATGCGCCGTGGGATGAAAACAAGCCAGTGGAGAAAGTTTAATGCTTTGGACAATGTTCTGCTGAGAAACCCTGGATTCAGTCATTCATGTGCAGGAAACTATGACGTCTACCACCTTCCTATACATCATTGCAAACCAGGTACATCCTTCCATGGCAACGGTATACCTCTCTAGCAGTGCCTTCTTTCAGCAGGATGATGTGCCATTGCCATACTGCCCGTTTTGTCCGAGAATGGTTCGCAGAACATGAGGTATTGCCTGGCCTCCAAATTCCCCAGACATCAATCCAATCGAACATCTGTGGTTTGTGTTGGAACAGCATATCCAATCTACGGCGGTTCAACCACGAAACTTTTACAAGAGTTAAACTATTTGCTGGTAACGTGTTGGTACCAGATACCACAAGACACCTTTAGAAATCTTGTAGCGTCCATGCTTCTCCGGGTAAAAGCTGTTTTGGCGGCACGTTGGGTTGTTTTACCTCTGAGCGGCACTTTTTTGCACACCATGGGCTAAATGGCCAGGTCACATGGACCCCGAAGGCTCAGAGAAGGTTGGGAAAGGGGACCCACTGGAACAGCTGTTGGGAGACAGATGGTAGCCTCCCGTCAAGGCCATCCAGCGTGTTCTTTAACGTGCACAGGGTATGTCTCTTCCGCACACGGGGCCACGGCTTAACGTCCCATCCGACGGACGGCGGCCTTTCCAAGCCCATCGGTGTCCCCTACTGACCGTGGGCAGGGCGGGGAATTTTTGCGGAGATAAATCTCAACGCTGAACCAGCTGGGATTCGAACCTGGGAATTACAGATTACGAGCCTTACAGATTACGCTACCGACTGAGCCACCCCCCGCCCCTATTGGCGGCACGTGGAGGACCAACATCACATTAGGCAGGTGGTCATAATGTTTTGGCTCTTCGGTGAACGAATGAGCTACAAACATAACTTAATTCTCTCTTGGATGACTCTCTTTTTCTATTCATGCATGGCACTATCAGATTCCGAAATTTTGGTCAATCTAACTTAGCCGAAACATGACAGCAGAGGTCATAGTTTATACGACTAGAGCACCTGTTATGTTATTAGAAGAATCATAACGAATCAAATTCAAAATTGAATTGAAATTTAAGTTTTTCTATTAACTCTTTACTTCGGGAGAGATTTGACTCAGTCAATATTGTTGCAAATTTTAAATGGATGACACTGAGCGTGAGTATAATAAGTATATTTTTACAATACAAATTACAATACAATACAAATTACAAAAATATGGATGAAATAACTTATAAACAAACTAACTGTTATCGTACATAAATTAATAACCCTTTTTCTACAGAGCATATAAGACCAGCTCGGTCTGTTCTACTAAATTACTAAGTCTTCATCTTGTTTGCCATATCACTTGGGGTGGGGGTGGCTCAGTCGGTAGCTCAGTCGGTAGCGCTCCAGGCTCGTAATCTGTAGTTCCCAGGTTCGAGTCCCAGCTGGGTCAGCGTTGAGATTTATCTCCGCACAATTCCCCGCCCTGCCCACGGTCAGTAGGGGACACCGATGAGCTTGGAAAGGCCGCCGTCCGTCGGATGGACGTTAAGCCGTGGCCCTTGTGCCGGAGAGCCATACCCTGTGCACGTTAAAGAACACACTGGATGGCCTTGACGGGAGGCTACCATCTGTCTCCCAACAGCTGTTCCAGTGGGTCCCCTCCCCCAACCTTCTCTGAGCCTTCGGGGTCCATGTGACCTGGCCATTTAGCCCATGGTGTGTAAAAAAAGTGCCCCTCAGAGGTAAAACAACCCATCCCATATCTCTTGAATGTCTTCATTTCAGGCGTAAACAATCCTTCGTCTTTGTTTAGCTCACTAGATTTATCTTACTAGCAAACACAAAACAATCGCCCGCGCACACACCACACAAAAATATTTCTTGTGTTTGATTTATCGTGCACTGACTCACACTATTTAAACCTCCTTTTTAGATCTCTTCAATTCCAGCACTCTGAAATTCTATTATTCTCTTTTTCAGGTCGGTTCTACATTCAAATTTGTTTGTGGTATAAATCTCACGCACAAGTATATGCGAGCGTTTGTGTCACGTTTTTCATGAAGTCACTGCAGCACGTTCATCTGTCGTAACAATATTATACCAGGATCGCATTTTTCAGTTTCCAGGCTCGAATCCCACTTTTTCCCGCGTTGAGATTTATTTGCGTTAAGCCCCCACCCTGCCCGGTATGCGAAAAGGGGACACCGATAAATTTGGAAAGGCCGTCGTCTGTCGACTGAGACCGAAACCCGTGGCCGCATGGGTTATTTTGGGTTGTTTTACCTCTGAGCGGCACTTTTTTGCACACCGTGGGCTAATTGGCCCGGTCACATGGACCCCGAAGGCTCCGAGAAGGTTGGGGAAGGGGACCCACAGGAAGAGCTGTTGAGAGACAGATGGTAGCCTCCCGTCAAGGCCATCCAGCGTGTTCTTTAACGTGCACAGGGTATGGCACTCCCGCACACGTGGCCACGACTTAACGTCCCATCCGACGGACGGCGGCCTTTCCAAGCCCATCGGTGTCCCCTACTGACCGTGGGCAGGGCGGGGAATTTTGCGGAGATAAATCTCAACGCTGACCAGCTGGGACTCGAACCTGGGAACTACAGATTACGAGCCTGGCGCGCTACCGACTGAGCCACCACCCGCCCCCGTGGCCGCATGTGCAGGAGCCCTGTGCACATTAAAGAACATGCTCTATGCCCTTAACGGTAGGCTACCACCTATTCCCTAAGAGCTCTCCAGTGGATCCCCTTTCCGATCATGGGCGGGGGTGGCCGAGACGGCAGCTTGCCAGGCTCGTAATCTATAGTTCCCAGATTCGAGTCCCAGTTGGGTCAGTGTTGCGATTTATTTTCGCAAAACTCCCCGCCTTGCCCACGATCAGTAGGGTGCTGATCTAAGGGACTGCCATCCTCTCAGATAGGGGACATCGATAGGTTTGGAAAGGGCGCCGTCCGTCGGATGGGCCGTTAAGATGTGACTCCATGTGCGGGAGAGCCATACCCTGTGCACTTTAAAGAACACGCTGGATGTCCTCGAGGGAGGCTACCATCTGTCTCTCAATAGATGTTCCAGTGGGTCCCCCCGCCCAACCTTCTCTGAGCCTTCGAGGTCCTTGTGACCTGGCCATTTAGCCCATGGTGTGCAAAAAAGTGTCCAATAGATGTTACAGTGGGTCCCCTCCCCCAACCTTCTCTGAGCCTTCGGGGTCCTTGTGACCTGGCCATTTAGCCCATGGTGTGCAAAAAAGTGCCCAATAGATGTTACAGTGGGTCCCCTCCCCCAACCTTCTCTGAGCCTTCGGGGTCCTTGTGACCTGGCCATTTAGCCCATGGTGTGCAAAAAAGTGCCGCTCAGAGGTAAAACAACCCAACGTTAAAGAACACGCTGGATGGTCTTGCGGGAGGCTACCATTTGTCTCCCAACAGCTGTTCCAGTGGGTCGCCTACCCCAACCTTCTCTGAGCCTTCGGGGTCCTTGTGACCTGGCCATTTAGCCCATGGTGTGCAAAAAAGTGCCGCTCAGAGGTAAAAATGCCAACCCTTCTCTATCTTCTCTGAGTCCTTGGAGTCACTGTGACCTGGCCGCTTAGCACACTGTGTTTACGAAAAGGCCTCTTGGAGTTAAAACAAGCCAACCTAACTCTTCATATATTCTAAGATCTACAAGAAAATAGAGCATGTTACTCTAAAGAAAATAAGATGTAATATATTTTTACCGTTTTTATGGGTTACGAATTGATTTTTTCAAAAAAAATCTAAGACTAATTAGTATTGAAACGGTTACTCAAAGGTCATTCAATTCAAATCTCTATTTAAGATTTTTGGAACTATTTCTATTACAGCAACATAACTCCAGGCAATTGTCGTCACGAAAAATTTCTACCAATCGCATTTTAATTACTGATATATCCCTAATGGAAGTTTGTGTTCCTAATAGAGAAGATTCAACTCTAATGAGGCGATGAATGTACATTTCAGTTTTATTTTATACTTCACTGAAATCAAGGAGTATATTCCTGTTCAGAAATTTAATGTGACTCTCTCCAAATGTCGTTACACGAGAGATTCCTGTTCAGAAGTTTAATGTGACTCTCTCCAAATGTCGTTACACGAGAGATTCCTGTTCAGAAGTTTAATGTGACTCTCTCCAAATGTCGTTACACGAGAGATTCCTGTTCAGCAGTTTACTGTGGCTCTCTCCAAATGTCGTTACACGAGAGATTCCTGCAATCCGATTGACCCTCTCGGATTTTCCATTTCTTTGTCGGTTTGTTTCGTTGGTTGATCTGCGATGATTCTTGAACCTATGGTTTTAGTTTATAAATAAATACCCACTCAAGCAGCTTGCTTGCCACAGAGGTCTGACAGGAGCCTAGTCAGTTTATATGCCAAAGTAGATCTGAGAGGATGGCAGGACCTCAGCAGAAAAACGACACACACATCCATGCCTTACCCGGGGCTCGAACCCAGGTCCCTTAGATCAGTAGTCAAGCGTGCTAACCACTCGGCCACGGGACGGCTTTAAAAAATGTGGAACGCTTCACGATTTTGCGTGTCATCCTTGCGCAGGGGCCATGCTAATCTTCTCTGTATCGTTCCAATTTTAGTATATGTACTGAAGGTACACGAATTCTTTGTGTGAAAGTGCTTGTCAAGATTCTAGATTAGGCCGATCTAACAATTGAGGAAAGAAATCGCTGTGATAGTAGAACAAGGGAATAAAAGAATCGAAATTCAGTTTGTTTGGTTTTAACTCGTAAGCAAAGAGAGTTCTTATGAAAACAGTTTGCGGTATTATATACTCACTCAATCGAGAATATCTTGGATAAGTTATACGGTTATAATGGGGGCCTTGATCTAAGCAAAAATATGAGGGGCAGGCGAATGGATAGAGTCAGGAAATAAAGGAGGGGCAAGCGATTGGATCGAGTCAGGAAATAAAGGAGGGGCAAGTGACTGGATCGGGTCAAGAAATAAAGGAGGGGGGCAAGTGACTGGATCGAGTCAGGAAATAAAGGAGGGGCAAGTGACTGAATCGAGTCAGGAAATAAAGGAGGGCAAGCGACTGGATCGAGTCAGGGAATAAAGGAGAGGCAAGAGACTGGATAGAGTCAGGAAATAAAGGAGGGCAAGCGACTGAATCGAGTCAGGAAATAAAGGAGGGGCAAGCGACTGAATCGAGTCAGGAAATAAAGGAGGGGCAAGTGACTGAATCGAGTCAGGAAATAAAGGAGGGGGAAGTGACTGGATCGAGTCAGGAAATAAAGGAGGGGGAAGTGACTGGATCGAGTCAGGAAATAAAGGAGGGGCAAGTGACTGAATCGAGTCAGGAAATAAAGGAGGGCAAGCGACTGGATCGAGTCAGGAAATAAAGGAGGGGCAAGTGACTGAATCGAGTCAGGAAATAAAGGAGGGCAAGCGACTGGATCGAGTCAGGAAATAAAGAAGGGGCAAGTGACTGGATCGGGTCAAGAAATAAAGGAGGGGCAAGTGACTGGATCGAGTCAGGAAATAAAGAAGGGGCAAGTGACTGAATCGAGTCAGGAAATAAGGAGGGCAAGCGACTGGATCGAGTCAGGAAATAAAGGAGAGGCAAGAGACTGGATAGAGTCAGGAAATAAAGGAGGGGCAAGCGACTGAATCGAGTCAAGAAATAAAGGAGAGGCAAGAGACTGGATAGAGTCAGGAAATAATAAGGGGAGGGGAAGGGAAGAGACTGAATACAGTCAGGAAATAATAGGGGGAAATGGCTAGATCCTCCGAGTCAGGAAATAATAAGAGAAGAGGCAAGTGACCGGAAACAGTCAGGAAATAATAAGAGGAGGGGTAAGTGACTATATCGAATAAGAAGTAATAAGGGAAGGAGAAGTATCTGGATTGATCACTTACCCCTATTATTTCATGACTCGATCCAGCCACTTCTCCTCCCCTTATTTCCTGACTGTATTCAGTCACTTGCACCCCTCCCGGCTCGCTACAGATACTTTCCTCCTAATATTTTTTAGCTCTATCCAGTCACTTGCCCCTCCTTTATTTCCTGGAAGTTGCGACGATAAATCTCAACACTGTCCCAGGTGGGACTCGAACCTGGGAACTGCAGATTACGAGCCTGGCTCGCTACCGACTGAGCCTTCCCACCCCATGGGGATAGGGGAACAACAAACAAGTGTTAGGAGACAGATGGCAGCCTCCCGTCAAGGCCATCCAATTTGTTCTTTAAGGTGCACAAAGTATAGCTCTCTCACACTCGGAACCACGGATTAACGTCTCATCTGATGGAGATCTGCCCTTAAATGTGTATGATGATCTTCACCTCAGCTGTGATGATGAATGGATTGACGAAACTTTTCACGAACCTTAGCTGATGATAATAACAACCCTTATTCAACCAGCGCTGAGGTACAAACAGTGCCAAGTCAATATTTATTGTTTGCGTGCGGAAACGTCTTTACGCCGCAAAACTAATCATAAATTCGTCTCTTATCACGTCCGCATATGAGGAGGTGGTTTTCACACACTCTCGCACCCTTGAAACGTGAATGACGTGTAAAACTTGGGAGGAGAAATAACGTACCTTATGTAATAGACATTCGTGACCCAAAAACAACGTTGTTGCTACTTGGCGCATTATTTATGCGAGGATTGCCTGTTACTTTCATCAGGCGAAAAAACGATGGAAACTTTGTTCTCTGAGAAGAAAAAAATGCTGCATTTCGAGAGCTGTTGTCTTTTTTTGTTGTTGTTGTTATTGTTGTCTATCCGTCTTTAGATTCATTAAAAATTCTTGCTCGTGCCATTTCTAAACTTCTTCGTGATGGGAAATGAAAATGGGATACTCTCTTGGACTTTTGGAGACGGCAAGATTTTATCTTGAAGCTTTTCGTGTTTCGAATTTTAGTCTGGATCTCTTTAAATGTTGTTTATTGGCCACGATTAAGCTATAATGTCTTATGCTATCGAGCCTTTAGACATTTCCGTTTGTTTGAGCGTTTCTTTGTTTTTTCTGAAGCAATTCTTGGAGCGTTCATTTTAGGTTTTAGTTACATAAATTCTTTAGATGTGAAGTAATATATCAAACCATTCGAAAAAGAAATAAGTTAGGTTGGGTTGTTTTATCTCTGAGCGGCACTTTTTCGCACACGATGGACTAAATGACCAGGTCACAAGGACCCCCAGAGCTCAGAGAAAATTTTGGGGGAGGGTTTGAGTTGTTTAGAGCCCCTTAGAGGCATTTTTTTGCACACAGTGGGCCAAATGATCAGGTCACAAGAATCCCTAGCGCTCAGAGAATTTTGGGGGAGGGGTTGGGTTCTTTTTCCTCTGAGCGGCACTTTTTTGCACACCATAGGCTAAATGGCCAGATCACATGAACCCCGAAGGCTCAGAGAAGGTTGGGGGAGGGGACCCACTGGAACAGCTGTTGGGAGACAGATCCTAGCCTCCCGTCAAGGCCATCAAGCGTGTTCTTTAACTGCCACAGGGTATGGCTCTACCGCACACGGGGACATGGCTTAACGTCCCATCCGACGGACTGCGGACTTTCCAAGCCCATCGGTGTCCCCTACTGACTGTGGGCAGGGGGGAGAATTTTCCGGAGATAAATCTCAACGCTGACCCAGCTGGGACTCGAACCTGGGAACTACAGATTACGAGCCGGTGCATAGTAAGCTGACGCTTATTTTTAGTTAATGCTCCCTATTTCCTTTAGTTCAATTATGACAACAGTAAAGTATACAATAACTCAAATAGTACAATAATTCAATAGTATAAAAGGTCAAATGGTTATGAGACATATTACACTGATACATAAAAGAAGGTTTCATTGCTTTGTAAGAAGAAACGTTCTACATTTGATTTTAAATAATTTTAAAGATTTTGCATTTTTAACATCATCTGGAAATTCAAACCAAATTTTTATTGCTTATATTTGATAGATCTCTACCCAATTGACAATCGACACATAGGTATACTCAGATCCTCTCTATGACGTGTTTCATAATTATGAAAATTCGAAAGACTCTGAAAATAGTCTTTAAATCTATCCAATTTAAACAATATCATTGTTATCGAATACACAAAGTTTCCTGATATCAGTTTGTAATTATTATAGACATTAAGAATTTTAACCTCAGAACATAAATGTGCCACTGGATCATATATCTTTTACCAACAATATATCTAACAATTCTTTTCTGAAGACGATATATAGCATTCAGATTATAGTCAAAAGTATTTCCCCAGACTAAAATTCTATATGTTATATAAGAATAAATGAAAGAGTAGTATAAATTTGTCAAAATTTGTTTGTTAACCAGGTGACGTATTTTACCAATCATACCAATATTCCTTGACAGAGTGATTCTCAGCTGATTTACGTGAAATGTCCAGTTCAGATTTTCATCGATCCACATTCCTAAGAATTTATATTCAGTGCATCTCTTTAGCTTAATTTCATTAATCTTCACATCGAAACATTTCTCATCGATATTTTGGTTTTTATTTTTATAAATCATATATTTGGATTTTTTGACATTTATTAATAAATTGTTATGTCTGCACCATTCAGATATAATATTTAGAGAGTAGTTAACACTGCTAATCAAGCTTGCAGAATCTTGGTTGAAATCGATAATACTGGTATCATCAGCATATAATAACATCTTTGAATTAATGTGTAACTTTGCTAAGTCGTTAATGTAAAGTAGGAAAAGAATCGGACCAAGAATCGAACCTTGAGGCACACCTCTGTAAATAAAATGTTCATCTGATATACTACCATTTACTTCTACAAGAGCTTTCCTCTGAAATAAGTAGCTTCTTAACCAGTTATTTATTTTACCTCTCAGGCGATAAAATTCAATTTTCTTTAACAAAATTTCGTGGTTAATACTGTCAAATGCTTTCGTAAAATCAAGATATACAGCTAATCCAATGTGACCTGCATCCAAATGATTGACAATATGCTCATATAAATCTGCAATGGCTGTCTGAGTAGATTTTTTATTTTGAAAACCATATTGTTGTTGTGTGATAATTTTCATATTATCTAGGAATTTAGTAATACGTGTACAAATTAGTTTTTCAAAGATTTTCGAGAAGATTGGCAAAATTGAAATAGGTCTGTAGTTTTCTATATTTTCTTTATCACCTGATTTATGTGTGGGAAGAATTCTGGCAATTTTCAGTTTATCCGAGAATACTTCGTTTATTATTGATAAATTAAATATATAGCACAAAGGTTCTTTTATTGTATGTATAACCTTTTTAATTACATTAATATTTATGTCATCTATACCTGGTGACTTATCAGCTCCTAGATCATTCACTATGTTGCAGATCTCTTGAGTAACAATTGGCACGACATAAAATGTCTAGTCTATGCAATCAATTTGATATTTATATTTGCCATGAAATTTTTCAATTTGGTTCAATATCAATTCGTTAACAGTATCATGAAAATAGTTATTGAAGGCATTGGACTTCGCATAGTCATCAGCAATAATTGCATCATCAGAAGAAATGGCTCCTACTATTGACTTACATTTATTTCTACCCAAAACATCGTTGAGATATTTCCATTTCTGTTTAGAATTTTTGCTAGAATCAAATCTACTGTCATAATAGGCGTTCTTTGTTTGTTTTATTTGGGCAGTAACGAAATTACGAAATTCTTTATATGCAGAACTGTCATCCTCTAAATGGGTTTCTTTTGCTTTTTTGTATAAATTATCTCTCTTAGTTATTAATTTTTTCAGATCTTTCGTCATCCAAGGAGCATATTTATTTGGTCTTTGGAACTTCTTAATACCCGTGGGCAAGTATTTATTATAGTGATTTATAAAAATATTTATGAAATAATTATATTCTTCATTTACATCGCTGATTAAGTAAAGGAATTGCCAATCAATACGATTTAATTTATATTGCAATTGCAGAATATTTTATCATTGATTTCTCTATATCTATAACTGCTAGGTAGCATTTGAAAATTTGTCCTTTGGACCAGAAAAAATGTGGGGAAATGATCTGTAATTTTTGACATCAGAACAATCATTTTGTCAATTTACATTCGAAATTCCATAATCAATTAGTGTAGAACTTTGATTTCCAACTCTAGTTGGTAATCCACTGTTTAAAACAAAACAATCATATGAATTAACTAGATCTATTAATTTTAATCCATTTTTATCTTGTTTCATAATATCAAGGTTATAGTCACCCATTAATATAAAGATCGATTTCAATTTAAGTAAGGAGTTTAAAATAAACTCTAGATGTGACAGAAATAATTGTACATCACCCTGAGATGGTCGATAAATACTGCCCACAATCAGATTTCCTGATTTAGCAAGCAAAATCTCGTAATCGTCAGTAATAACTGTCAAATGGTTTAATATTTTGAAAGAAAAGCTTTCTCAGAAATAAAGTGCTACTCCTCCACCTTTACGAGCCTCTCTTCCCAAACCTACACCAGTATAACCATTAATATGTGGAATATTGTTATTTTGCCATGTTTCCACAAATACAAGAGAATCAAATAGAAAACTACTACTTTCTAAAGTTACCAAGATCTCATCAAGGTTTTTGTACAGACTTCTACAGTTGAGTGAGAAAATAGAAAAAGTTGATTTATTAAAGCAATTACCATAAATCAGACTGAGATTTTCAGACTGAACATAATTAGGTGTAGCCATTAAATGATGAAAGATATTTCACTGTGAAAAAAAAATACAATGAGAACAAATCTCGTTCAGATCTAACAAAGCGGCATTGTGCTCCGTTTTCCTTTCTTAGAAATATTTTCCCGTTTTTACCCATTTATATTTGTATTGTTTTTCTACTTTGGATTTTCTTACCTTGTGGAAAAGATGTCTATAAAATCTTGACAAATGTTCGTTGATGTAGATTATATTCTTTTCATTAACAATACCTACATCTTTGGTATTCAAATCACGATGTTCTTTTACTTTGTCAAGAAAAGCATCTCGTAGGGCTCGGTCTTTAAACTTTGCTAAGATTGTACGTGGACGTGTTGCAGTCTCTTCCTTTTTACCAATTCTGAAACATTCCAGTAACTCTTGGGATTTAAAGTTAACATTTAGGAAATTAGCAATTTTCCCTACGATGTTCTTTGCATTTTCTTGTAATAATTCAGGTATACCTTAATTTCTAAGTTGCACACATTGCTTTCCTGTTCCAAATCATTTACCCTTTCTGATAAATTTTCGATCGTATTTACCAATTTCTGATTCTTAGCTAATAAATTCTTATTTTCATGTCTGCAGAGAACCAAGTCCTGAGTCACATTTTCAACCTTATCTCACAATTCATCATATTTTCCTGATAAAAAATCTAATGATTTGGTAAGTTCCACGATATTGTTCTTCAGATCACCATGCATTCAATCATTGCCTGTTTAACCGAGTGGTATATTAAAGATTTAATTGATGCCATTTATTCGGAACTGAAGCCTTGATCTCTCTCCAAGGATTCAGCGAACGTTGAAGAAGCACCTGACGCAGCATACTCAATATCGTGCGACCTGGCAGGGGAAGCATCAGAAGACTTGCATTTCATACACTTCCATTTGTTTTTACGTTCTGCAGAAATTTTTCGGAAGTTATCTTCTGTAATATTTGCACAATAGTAGTGAAATTGGCTTCTACAGGCCCCTTTACATCTGATGGAATCTGAGCGTTTGTCAGTAGTCTCTAGAACTTCATTCCCACAGATAGCACACAAGCCTTCCATTGCTGAGGAATTTAGAGTTGAAAACTTCAACGTACGGAGAGAGCGTCGTCGTCCTACAGCGGGGTGTCCTTGAAAAATAAAAAATAAATACCCGCTCAAGCAGCTGCTTGCCACAGAGGTCTGACAGGAGCCTGTCAGTTTATATGCCATAGTAGGAGATCTGAGAGGATGGCAGGACCTCAGCAGAAACACACACATCCATGCCTAATCCGGGGCTCGAACCCAGGTCCCTTAGATCAGTAACCAAGCGTGCTAACCACTCGGCCACGGGACGGCCTGGGGTGTCCTTGAGGCAGTCCCTTAACGGAATTTCTTATGCGCATGCGCGTGAAATGGTCAGTGTGAGACAAGGGGCACTCCGAGCTGACCAACGTTAGGCTTAACTAAATGACTAGTTCAAAGTTGCAAAGATTTAATGAGGTAGTTATCGAGATGGGCAAGAAAGATATCTAAGGAATTAAGCAAATCTTTAAAACATTAAATATAAAGGTTTAAACTCACAGAGCGACGAATTATCATGCTATTAAGTGATATAATATAAATAAAAAAGAGCTATCAAAACCACGTCCTTCTTCTATTACTGTTGACACCGAGCAAATCGTTGTAGAATCATCAAACTTTGACAGTGTGGTTTTGGTGCCGTCCAAGTTACAGTGGTCAATTTCAAGTCGAAATACCAAAATAGGGCTTTCTAGAAGCAAAAATATTTACCATGCTATTCCTACGGGGAAACGGTAATCACTGCCAAATTTATTGTTATCATTTTGTGGGAGGGGATCAGTCGTAATATCAGTCAGGTAGCTCGTAATCTGCAGTTCCCAGGTTCGAGTCCCAGCTGGGTCAGCTTGAACTTTATCTCTTCAAAACTCCCCACCCTACCCTCGGTCAGTAGAGGACACCGATGAGCTTGGAAAGACCGCCGTCCGTTGGATGGGACGTTAAGCGGTGGCCCTCTGTGCGGGACAGCCATACCCTTGCACGTTAAGAACAAGATGGATGGCCTTGACAGAAGGCTATCATCAGTCTCCTAACAGCTGTCCCGTTATCCCAACGTACACTGAGCCCTCGGGGTCCTTGTGATCTGGCCATTTAGTGGGGTGGGAGTGGCTAAGTCGGTAGCGCTCCAGGCTCGTAATCTGTACTTCCCAGGTTCGAGTCCCAGCTGGGTCAGCGTTGAGATTTATCTCCGCAAAATTCCCCGCCCTGCCCACGGTCAGTACAGGACACCGATGGGCTTGGAAAGGCCGCCGTCCGTCGGATGGGACGTTAAGCCGTGGCCCCGTGTGTGGGAGAGCCATATCCTGTGGACGTTAAAGAACACGCTGGATGGCCTTGACGTGAGGCTACCATCTGTCTCCCAACAGCTGTTCCAGTGGGTCCCCTCCCCCAACCTTCTCTGAGCCTTCGGGGTCCATGTGACCTGGTCATTTAGCCCATGGTGTGCAAAAAAGTGCCACTCAGAGGTAAAACAACTCAACGTTAAAGAACACGCTGGATGGACTTGACGGGAGGCTACCATCTGTCTCCCAACAGCTTGTTCCAGTGGGTCCCATCCCCCAACCTTCTCTGAGTCTTCAGGGTCCATGTGACCTGGCCATTTAGCCCATGGTGTGCACAAAAGTGCCGCTCAGAGGTAAAACAACCCAACCCAACCCTGGTCATTTAGTCCATTGTGTGCAAATAAAGTGCCTCTCAGAGGTAAAACAACCCAATTACAAGATAACTAACTAGTACGAAATAAAGATTATAAATTAGAAAAAAAATCCTGAAATGCAGTAATCGTTATCAGATAACTGCTATAATTGCATAGATGAAATTAAGAAAACAGCATCGCAAAAGATTATGGAATGTATTAAAGAATGAAATGTATGCAAATGAACCACGAGGATGAAAAAAGATCATCGGTATTTGGATGTCATCAACTGCAAAAATGCGAAGCTAAAAATTATCGATTTCCAAGTCTTCAATAGCGTTATTTATCTTAAGAGTTCTTTCACTTGCATTCCGTCTCTTTAGCCGCCTCATTAATCTTAGTGACCTCAGTTCACTTCCTCCGCTTCACTGTGGGGCGGGGGTGGCTCAGTCGGTAGCGCGCCAGGCTCGTAATCTGTAGTTCCCAGGTTCGAGTCCCAGCTGGGTCAGCGTTGAGATTTATTTATCTCCGCAAAATTCCCCGCCTTGCCCACGGTCAGTAGGGAACACCAATGGGCTTGGAAAGACCGCCGTCCGTCAGATGGGACGTTAAGCCTTGGCCCCGTGTGCGGGAGAGCCATACCCTGTGCACGTTAAAGAATACGCTGGATGGCCTTGACGGGAGGCTACCATCTGTCTCCCAACAGCTGTTCCAGTTGGTCCCCTCCCCCAACCTTCGGGGTCCATGTGACCTGGCCATTTAGCCCATGGTGTGCAAAAAAGTGCCACTCAGAGGTAAAACAACCCAACCCAACGCTGGATGGCCTTGACGGGAGACTACCATCTGTCTCCCAACAGTCGTTCCAGTGGGTCCCCTCCCCCAACATCCTCTGAGCCTTCGGGGTCCTTGTGACCTGGCCATTTAGCCCATGGTGTACATAAAAGTGCCGCTTAAGGTAAAACGACCCAACCTCTCTTAGTAATATTTTCAAAGGTAGTCCCTGTTGTGTAAACAGATAGTTAGTTCTGTTATGCACATGCGAGTTATAGTTATTCTTGTGAAAAAGATATCTCATTTTGTTAAGTGTAATTTTCTGCAGAAATCAATATTAATAACTTGTGTAGGTTTATAAAAAAAAAGTTTCTTTATGATAATATCTTTATTTAACTTGTCATTATCATTGCAGGTGAACTACGTTCATTTTCGAATTACCATTTTAGGGAAGGTAATATAAAATATAATTTGCCTGTTTGGCACTTTTTTGCACACCATGGGCTAAATGGCCAGGTCACATGGACCCCGAAGGCTCAGAGAAGGTTGGGGGAGGGGACCCACTGGAACAGCTGTTGGGAGACAGATGGCAGCCTCCCGTCAAGGCCATCCAGCGTGTTCTTTAACGTGCACAGGGTATGGCTCTCCCGCACACGGGGCCACGGCTTAACGTCCCATCCGACGGATGGCGGCCTTTCGAAGCCCATCGGTGTCCCCTACTGACCGTGGGCAGGGCGGGGAATTTTGCGGAGATAAATCTCAACGCTGACCCAGCTGGGACTCGAACCTGGGAACTACAGATTACGAGCCTGGCGCGCTACCGACTGAGCCACCCCCGCCCCCATTTTTCTCAGAAAAGTGTGGTAAATGTAACTTTTTAAACTTAAGAAATAAAAGACAAATTCATTTCCTGTTGTATAATTACTAATAAAATACTATTTGCATGTTCCCCACCATCCGTTAGTTCAAAATAAAACTTTTAAGGCGTGAAAAAGTAGGCAAAGGAAAAACTTCATTCTCTTTGAAAAGGAGATTCCCATATGCGCCAGAGGCGATATGCGCTCTTCCAGTTACTTCTGCCATAAATGTGAGTGTAACACGTTTTTAAACTTCATCCTCCATATAAAAAATGCAGCTTGCTACTATTGTTAAACATGAATGTGCTTCATGATCCTGATTTTATACATCTCCTGCTGGACGGGAATAATTTTTTTCATTTACAACTCTTTCGTGAAAAAATACTTCTTTAAGTTTCTTCGTGTTGATGTATGTGTTTAAGGACGGGCATTTAGAAAACATTTTCCAGGTACTAATCACAAAACAGTAATTTTTCTGAATTCAAGGGTGGATTGGGTTGGGTTGTTTTACCTCTGAGCGGCACTTTTTTTTGCATACAATGTGCTAAATGGCCAAGTCACATGGACTCCGAAGTCTCAGAGAAGGAGGGGACCCATTGGAACAGCTGTTGGGAGACATAATATCCTCCCAAGGCCATCCAGCGTGTTCTTTAACGTGCACAGGTTATGGCTCTCCCGCACACGGGGCCACGGCTTAACGTCCCATCCGACGGACGGCGGCTTTTCCAAGCCCGTCGGTGTCCCCTACTGACCGTGGGCAGGGCGGGGAATTTTGCGGAGAAAAATCTCAACGCTAACCCAGCTGGGACTCTAACATTGAAGGTTTGTGTATGTGTGTTGGGGGGGGGGAGTATTGAGCGGCACGTTTTTTTTAACGTACAATGAAATAAATGGCCTGATCAAGTATTTTTTTTTTTAATTCTATCATGTATGTATATATTGAGAGATACTTGAAAAGGACATTTTTAAAATGGTGGGATCCAAATGCTATTTTTTTTCTATCCTGGGTGCGAGGAGGGAGTTTGTTGGGTTAATAGCCACTTTATTTTTTTAGCATACAATGATCCAAATGGACAGATAAAGAAGACCCCACAGTTTTATTGCTGGACAGGAAAAAGGGACACACTGGACAATTGTTAAGAAACCGATTGTAACCTCCCGTGAAATCTCCATCCGGCATATTCTTTGAGGTGCACAGGATAGCAAAAAAAAAATCATTTCGATCCCAACACTATGAAAAGTTTTCCCCCAACTGTCCCTCAACACACATAAATATGAAAGAATTTCAAAACTGGTGGTTCTTTCTTGTATATGGGGCGGGGGTTGCTCAGTCGGTAGTGCGCCAGGCTCGTAATCTGTAGTTCCCAGGTTCGAGTCCCAGCTTCGTCAGCGTTGAGATTTATCTCCGCAAAATTCTCCGCCCTGCCCACGGTCAGTAGGGGACACCGATGAGCTTGGAAAGGCCGCCGTCCGACGGATGAGACGTTAAGCCGTGGCCCCGTGTGCGGGAGACCATACCCTGTGCACGTTAAAGAACGCGCTGGATGGCCTTGACGGGAGGCTACCATCTGTCTCCCAATAGCTGTTCCAGTGGGTCCCCTCCCCCAACCTTCTCTGAGCCTTCGGGGTCCATGTGACCTGGCCATTTAGCCCATGGTGCGCAAAAAAGTGCCGCTCAGAGGTAAAACAACCCAACCCAACTATCTTGTATACATATTATTAGAGGCATAACGTCTCACCCTATGAGTGGTCGCTTTTTTCAAGCCAAACCATATTTCTTTTCTCAAATAATTCAGAGTGGGAGTTAACAGAGGAATGGAACTGAAACCGAACCTTGGGAAATACCTAAAATTTCTGCAAATGTAATTCATTTTAATTGTAAGGCTTTCATTTTGATAGTTTTTAGAATTTGGACTCTTTCAGTCCGGAATAAATTTTATTATTCTAAAAAGGTTTAGAGCAAGATATTGTTATTTAGACCCAAATAAATATCCTTTGCCAAAAAAAAAAATTATAATAGTGATAATGAAAGAATAATGTAAGAAATAAAACTAAAGATATATGTAGAAAAAAATATTGTACTAATTGTAAATTTATTGCAAGTTCTCGCACTGGGAACAATTTCCCAGTATGCATATTATTTAACAATATTTTACTAATTAAAAATTGTTTCAAGGTTAGTGTTCTCATACGAGTACAGTCGTTCAAAAAAAATACCCGAATACTATTCTAGATTAGAGAATTCAGAAAAATATCTGGCAACGATTTTTTTTAGAAATTAGTGATCTGACAACCTTCGTGTCACGTGATTACAGAATTCAGGAAAAATATCTGGAGCGTGTACAGCAACTGTACACGCTCCAGTTACCGTTCACAGCAAACTGGAGCGTGTGCAGTTACTGCACACGCTCCAGTTTGCTGTGAACGGTAACTGCACAAGCTCAATATTTCCGTGAGTGAGCCCACACGATCTAGTATCAAAATAATATGACCACCTACAGTCGCTCAAAAAAGTATCCAAACACTATGGTTGATTACAGAATTCAGAAAAAATATCTGGCAACGATTTTTTTTAGAAATTAGTGATCTGGCAACCTTCGTGTCACGTGACACGAATTCAGTAGAGAAGAAACGCCACGAGCGTGAGTGACAAATATTAAATTCCATCTCTATGAGGCAACACAGTTGTCCACTTCCCGGATAGATGGCGCCACTGGGCGAATCAAATAAAAAGAAATCCGGAAAGTTTATATGTCACATCCGCTGACGAAAAAGTGTTAAACGAAAAAACGTTAGTTGATGGTGTGGTGGTTAGCATAACTGGAATGTTTCTCTAGGAGACGTGGGTTCGAATCCCACTCACGGCAAAACCAATTTTTTTCAGCTTATTATTTCATGAGTTCCATTATTTTTTTTCATCTGCAGCGATGGAAAGGAAAAATGAATTTAGTAAAATTAATAAAAATTTGTTTTGAAATTAATATAATTCTTAAGGGATATAACAGGACTAGACTATCCTAGCTTAAGCTGCTACATAAAATGGATTGTATTCTTTAACTCTAGTAATATGGAGGAAAGTTTATTAATTTAATAGCCACAATTTCAATAGGTTCTACGTGATCCATATTCCTAAAACGAAATTATCTGTGTCATATAGTTAGGAATAACAATTAAATCATTAATCATTTCGGGCGGGGGTGGCTCAGTCGGTAGCGCGCCACGCTCGTAATCTGTAGTTCCCAGGTTCGAGTCCCAGCTGGGTCAGCGTTGAGATTTATCTCCGCAAAATTCCCCGCCTTGCCCACGGTCAGTAGGGAACACCGATGGGCTTGGGAAGGCCGCCGTCCGTCGGATGGGACGTTAAGCCGTGGCCCCATGTGCGGGAGAGCCATAACCTGTGCACGTTAAAGAACACGCTTAATGGCCTTGACTGGAGGCTACCCTCTGTCTCCCAACAGCTGTTCCAGTGGGTCCCCTACCCCAACCTTCTCTGAGCCTTCGGGGTCCTTGTGACCTGGCCATTTAGCCCATGGTGTGCAAAAAAGTGCCGCTCAGAGGTAAAACAACCCAACCCAACCAGACACGGCTAGAAAATCCTTCTGGTTAAAGATAGATTTCTTAACCGTTGGGCCAATTCCTCGCTGCTACAAATTGTTAAAGATAGATTTGTTAATCATTGATCGAATTCCTCGCTGCTACAAATTCTTCTACTTAAAAGCCGATTTTGTAAATAACATGGGCTGGGGTGGCTCAGTCGATAGCGCACCACGCTCGCATTCTGCGATTCCTAAGTTCGAATCCCAAATAGGCCAGCATTAAGATTTATCTTCGCGAAACTCTTCGTCCTGCTGCCGATCAGTAGGGTACACCGATGGGCTTCGAAAGTCCGTAGCCATCCGTCGGATGGAATGTATGCAGGATAGCCATAACCTGTGCTCGTTAAAGAACACTCTGGATAGCCTTAAAAGGGTTGGGTTGGGTTGTTTTATCTCTGAGCGGCACTTTTTTGCACACCATGGGCTAATGGCCAGTCACATGGACCCCGAAGCTGAGAAGGTTGGGGGAGGGGACCCACTGGAACAGCTGTTGGGAGACAGATGGTAGCCTCCCGTCAAAGGCTATCCAGCGTGTTCTTTGACGTGCACAGGGTATGGCTCTCCCGTACACGGGGCCACGGCTTAACGTCCCATCCGACGGACTGCGGCCTTTCCAAGCCCATCGGTGTCCCCTACTGACCGTGAGCAGGGCGGAGAATTTTGCGGAGATAAATCTCAACGCTGACCCAGCTGAGACTCGAACCTAGGAACTACAGATTACGAGCCTGGCGCGCTACCGACTGAGCCACCCCCGCCCCAGCCTTAAAAAGAGGTTACCATCTATCTCCTTACAGCAGTCCAGTGGGTCCCCTCCCTCCACCCTTCTCTAAGCCGTCGGGGTTCTTGTGACCTGGCATTTAGCCAATTGTGGGCAAAAAAATGCGGTTTAGAGATAAAACAACCTTACCCAACCCATAACAAATGTATCAACCAGTACTTGCTACAAAATCCTTCTATTCGAAGGTCGACTTCTTAACCATTAACCAACCAGTCCCTGCTATAAATCCTTCTAGTTAAAGAATTCTTATCTATGAAACCAACCAGTCACTGCTTAAGAAATCTTTCTATTCAAACGCCTATTTCTTAACGTTAAACCAACCAGTACCTGCTAAAAAAACCTCTTCTACTTATAAACCCGTGTCTTAACCATCAGGCCAATCAACTGAGCCACGAAATACTTCAATTTTAAAGTCGATTCCTTAACCATTACGAAGGGCGTTCAAAAAGTTCTTGGGAAGGGCATTCAAAAAGTTCTTGGGAAGGGCATTCGAACGTGTGTCTAGATTTTCACTCATTCCTCTGAAGTTAACGAGCTACGAATTGTTTGAAAGCTTGTCTAAACTTGTCAATACGTGTTAAAAAAAAGACCGTATCATCATTTCTCTCTTCGCTCGCGGCGCGTAAAATTTAGTCTGCGAAATTTGTCCGTTGTTGCTTTGGAGCATACTAAAGGGAAAAGATTTTATATTTTCACAAGAATGCAGCTTAGGGACGATGGAAAAAAATTCATGCCGATTTATCACAAGTATATCGAGATTATTCCTGTTCCTATGGCACTGATACGGGAGGGATTCACAAATTCAGAGAAGATGTACAGCTTCGAAGACCTCCATCGTGCAGGAAAATCTAAGGAGGGCGTGAACGAGAGAACCATCGCTCGTTCATACCCTCCTCAGATTTTTATGAACTCATTCTCCGACACTTCACTGTTCAGATTGGGTTGGGTTGTTTTACCTCTGAGCGGCACTTTTTTGCACACCATGGGCTAAATGGCCAGGTCACATGGACCCCGAAGGTTCAGAGAAGGTTGGGGGAGGGGACCCACTGGAACAGCTGTTGGGAGACAGATGGTAGCTTCCCGTCAAGTCCATCCAGTGTGTTCTTTAACGTTGGATTGTTTTACCTCTGAGCGGCACTTTTTTGCACACCATGGGCTAAATGGCCAGGTCACATGGACCCCGAAGGTTCAGAGAAAGTTGGGGGAGGGGACCCACTGGAACAGCTGTTGGGAGACAGATGGTAGCCTCCCGTCAAGTCCATCCAGTGTGTTCTTTAACGTTGGATTGTTTTACCTCTGAGCGGCACTTTTTTGCACACCATGGGCTAAATGGCCAGGTCACATGGACCCCGAAGGCTCAGAGAAGGTTGGGGGAGTGGACCCACTGGAACAGCTGTTGGGAGACAGATGGCAGCCTCCCGTCAAGGCCATCCAGCGTGTTCTTTAACGTGCACAGGGTATGGCTCTCCCGCACACGGGGCCACGGCTTAACGTCCCCTCCGACGGACGGCGGCCTTTCCAAGCCCATCGGTGTCCCCTACTGACCGTGGGTAGGTCATGAAATTTTGCGGAGATAAATCTCAACGCTGACCCAGCTGGGACTCGAACCTGGGAACTACAGATTACGAGCCTGGCGCGCTACCGACTGAGCCACCCCCGCCCCGAAACCGTTCAGAAAATCTACACTTCACTCTTCAGGTAATAAGTTTAAATATCAATGTATCGATTGGCAGTGTGGAAACAATTATTCAGCAACATTTAAAGTTCCAAAAAATTTGTCCCAAACGGATACCCCATAAATTGATAGAACAGCAAAAAGGGCTGGAGTTGACTCGTACAAGGAGATGCTGGCAATGTTTGAACCTAGTAATCCCAAACGGTTAACGGACATTATCACAGATGATGAGACGTGGTTTTTATTACTATACAACTCTCATAAAGAGTGAAAACTATGATTGGGTTGCGGAATATGAACCGCATCCCCAAATATTTTGACAAGACTTTCTTTCAAGGAAGAGGATTTTCACAATTTTTTTCATTCTCAAGAAGTGGTAGTCATGAACACCTTACCTGAAAAAAATGGCTGTAAATGGCCAATACTACACCAATATTGTTTTTCCCAAAATAGTTAAGGAGATGAAGGAGCAGCGTCCAACAACAGGCATGTCAATGATTTTGCTTTTCTTTTTTCATGATAATGTTAATTATCACAAAACCAGGCAAGTTACGGGCCTCTCTGGAGCAGGAAAAAATCACACAGCTACCCCATCCTACATATTCATCCAATCTTGCAACATTTGAGGTTTGTTTGTTTCCAAAAATTAAAAAAGAATCTTCTGGGAAGTCTTTTGAAAAGTGCAAGACCTTGCAAAATGCGTTCATTCAGAGTTGCGGCTTATTCCCCATTAGGAACACCATAAAATGTTCCAGAATTGGCGAAGACGCAGACAACATTGCATAGATGCTGCAGGGGACTACTTTGAAGGACGTAAAAGTTTTTTGTGGTAAGGGCAATGGTTTTTGTTCTGCAGATACACGTCAAGAACTTTCGAACGCCCCTCGTATAATAAGCCAGTCCCTGCTACAAATCCTCCTCTTTAAAAGCCCATTAGTCGATCATTAGGCCATTCTTCCGAGAACCCCAATTTCTTCTGCTTAATGGCCTCTTTCTTAACCATTAGGCCAACCACTCACTGATACGAAAGAGCCATAAGATTAATGAGCGGAACGCTGCTCATTTTTTCGTTTAATTCATGGCCGTGATAACATAGGTTTTAAATGAAGCTAAATCCTTAATATTCTTGATTTCATCATTAACCAGAACTTCTTTCCTAAACGCAAACCATCAAATCTGCTGATACCTCGATTTCCATTTCGTGTTTGCAGAGTCCCTTAAAAACGAACCAAAAAATAATAACGAAACATTTATTCCCTTTGTTTTAAATATTGGTAATTATGATGGAAACTTCTTTAGACAGCTGTGATACAGTTTCCAGAACTACAGTCGCTCAAAAAAATATCCGAACACTCTGGTTCATTACAGAATTCAGAAAAAAAATATCTGGCAACGATTTTTTTTAGAAATTAGTGATCTGGCAACCTTCGTGTCACGTGACACGAAGGTTGGCAGATCACTAATTTCTAAAAAAAATCGTTGCCAGATTTTTTTTCTGAATTCTGTAATGAACCAGAGTGTTCGGATACTTTTTTGAGCGACTGTAGGTGGTCATATTATTTTGATACTAGATCGTGTGGGCTCACTCACGGAAATATCGAGCGTGTGCAGTTACCGTTCACAGCAAACTGGAGCGTGTGCAGTAACTGGACACGCTCCAGTTTGCTGTGAACGGTAACTGGAGCGTGTACAGTTGCTGTACATACTCCAGATATTTTTCCTGAATTCTGTAATCACGTGACACGAAGGTTGCCAGATCACTAATTTCTAAAACAATCGTTGTCAGATATTTTTTGTGAATTCTGTAATCAATCATAGCGTTCGGATACTTTTTTTGAGCGACTGTACCCCCTTATTAAAAAAAAAAATTCAAGAATTCGTCTAATAAAGTTTTATGTCATCCTTACTCAAGAATCTCAAGAGTAATTAAGTTAATAGTTTTTTTTTTTCACGGTTCGTAGATGCTTCGTTAACGCAATTGGCTTTAACGGAGCAAAGTTCATTTCTGGAGAATCGATTCCTTATAGAGGTCGCACTTTCATAAATAAACACGCATTATTGTTTTCTCCCTATCGACTCTTCTAATTGCTTTCTTAATGAGCCTGTTTAATGGTTGGTTCAGAATGATTTTTTTCCACAAGATAAATATAATAAACCTTGATTGACCTAACCTCTTCTACTTATGTTTGTTTACATAGGATGACTAGTGAATTGGAAACAGGATAGAGAAAAAACTGGAAGAACACGTATTGTCTCACGCGAATATGGGAACCTGGTTTTCAAAAAGGAATGAAACATTTTCTTTTACAGACTTTTCCACTCTTGAAATTTTTAATGCGAACTAATGGATGATTGGTAAATGCGAATAATAGTATTTCATTGGTACTTTTCCAACATTAAAAGTTTTTCTTTTCCTTAAAATTATAAAAGTTACCTTTTCTTTAGAAAAGAGAGCATATATTCCTGTCTCTTTTGCATCTACCACCGAAATTGCGAATTTCTACAACATACAGATCACTTGCAATATTCGCTAAAAGTTTCACCATTTCGATATTTAGTTCTTTCTAAAAGTGTAAATTAAGACTACCTAAATAAATAAAATAAATAAATACCCCCTCAAGCAGCTGCTTGCCACAGAGGTCTGACATGAGCCTGTCAGTTTATATGCCACAGTAGAAAGTCTGAGAGGATGGCAGGACCTCAGCAGAAAAACGACACAAACAGCCATGCCTTACCCGTGGCTCGAACCCAGGTCTCTTAGATCAGTCAGTACCCAAGCGCGCTAACCACTCGGACATGGGACGGCTAAAATAAATACCCCCCTCAAGCAGCTGCTTGCCACAGAGGTCTGACAGGAGCCTGTCAGTTTATATGCCACAGTAGAAGGTCTGAGAGGACGGCAGGCCCTCAGCAGAAAAACGACACATACATCCACGCCTTACCCGGGGCTCGAACCCAGGTCCCTTAGATCACTAGCCAAGCGCGCTAACCACTCGGCCACAGGACGGCTAAGACTACCTAACGATGTGAAAAATATGCATCGGGAAATTTCGTTAGTTGAATAAATATCGGAATAAAATTTTCATTAGCCGGGTTGGATCTGAACTTACGACCTCCTGATAATTGGATCCTGATTAGTGATCTGACAACCTTCGTGTACAGTACACGAAGGTTGCCAGATCACTAATTTCTAAAAGAATCGTTGGCAGATATTTTTCTGAATTATGTAATCAACCATAGTGTTCGGATATTTTTTAATATATATAATGCGTATGAATATGTAATGCAATGAATATGGAGCGTGTGCAGTTACCGTTCACAGCAAACTGGAGCGGTTGCGGTTAATGTTCACAGCACATTGGATCGTGTGAGCTCGCAAAGACCTGGATCGTGTGGGCGCACTCACGGAAATATTAAGCTTGTGCAGTTACCGTTCACAGCAAACTGGAGCGTGTGCAGTTACTGCACACGCTCCAGTTTGCTGTGAACGGTAACTGGAGCGTGTACAGTTGCTGTACATATATTCCTCGATATCCGCTCCAGATATTTTTCCTGAATTCTGTAATCACGTGACACGAAGGTTGCCAGATCACTAATTTCTAAAAAAATCGTTGCCAGATATTTTTCTGAATTATGTAATCAACCATAGTGTTCGGATTTTTTTTTTGAGCGACTCTACCTAAAAGAAAGAACTAAAAAATAATTTTTTTTCTAATTATCTCTTAAAACAAACAGCTGTATACCCCCCTCCCCTCTGTGTATAAGGGGTGCATTCATTGTTGCCAATGTGTAACTTCACGACCTTTTTACATTTCACCATCAAAAGTTTCATTTTCTACCATAACACATCGCTTATAATATTCGTTAAAAAATTTTAAAGTTTTCAACTATTTCCACCGTTAGAGGGCGCAATTTAAAATTTTGGGAGACTAGAAAAGTGCAGCTCTCCAAATAAGGTATTGATGAAATATTATTAATCATTTTACGTATCAAACACAAAAGAAATTTTTAATTTATCTCTAGAAACAAACAATTATTTCTTAAAACAAAATAATTGCATTTTCCCATTCAGCCTAAGAATAAGTGGGGGGGGGGGGAACTCATTGTTGCCAATAACAAACTTTTTATCCTATATGATCAGAGGAAAAGTTGGGTACAGGAAAAATTCCCACAGGAAAAGTTGGGTACAGGAAAAATTATCACAGGAAAAGTTGGGTACAGGAAAAATTATCACAGGAAAAGTTCGGTACAGGAAAAATTATAACAGGAAAAGTTGGGTACAGGAAAAATTATCACAGGAAAAGTTCGGTACAGGAAAAATTTTCACAGGAAAAGTTGGGTACAGGAAAAATTATCACAGGAAAAGTTCGGTACAGGAAAAATTATAACAGGAAAAGTTGGGTACAGGAAAAATTATCACAGGAAAAGTTCGGTACAGGAAAAATTATCACAGGAAAAGTTCGGTACAGGAAAAATTATCACAGGAAAATCTCCCACAGGAAAAGTTGGCCCCATATTCCAGTACCAAGAAAATTACAGTGATGATTTGATAGCAAGAGACATGAAAGTTCAAAGTAGAGGAGTCGTAACGGAAGTAGCGAATTTTAGGACGAATTCATTTCCGTTTACCATAATGGAGTGAATGTGTAATTTTTCCACATTCTTTAAGCTTTGGGAGGTTCCAGTTAGTCTGAGATTATTTCCTTTCTTCTTTCATTAGTTTATCAAGTTGCCTTGTGATTATAATAGTGAACACAAGGCAGTTTGATGACCCACTGTTGCTTCATTGCCACTGTTGCCTACATTCCAAAGGCCACAAACCTATCACTTGCAAAAGGATACTAACGCTACTTGCATCCCTGGTGGACAGGGACAGTTGAACTTTGAATCATCAGAAAAATAAAAGTTTTAAGAAGGAAAAAGAAACTAATAATAATAACAAAAACTAAATTAACCCCCCCGCCCAAAAGTATGGTTCCTGGAATTCTCCCCCTCCCAGATTATGGTTCCTGGAATTCTCTTCCCCACAAATTATGGTTCCTGGAATTCTCTTTCCCCCTCAAAGTATGGTTCCTGGAATTCTCCCCCCCCCAAGTATAGTTCCTGGAATCCTCTTCCCCCCAAAGTATGGTTCCTGGAATTCTCTTCCCCCCAAATTATGGTTCCTGGTATTCTCCCCCCCCCAGTATGGTTCCTGGTATCCCCCCCAAAGTATGGTTCCTGGTATTCTCTTCCCCCCAAAGTGTGGTTCATTGAATTCTATTCCCCCCCCCCAAAGTATGGTTCCTGGTATTCTCTGCCCCCAAAGTATGGTTCCTGGAATTCTCTTCCCCCCCCAAGTATGGTTCCTGGAATTCTCTTCCCCCCCCCAAGTATGGTTCCTGGAATTCTCTTCCCCCCACACAGTTAACTCCACTTTACACTATGTATATATAAAATAGAGAGTTTGTCAGTCTGTCCGCTCATTCTACATTTTCTATATGGTCAGACTTGGTGCCCCAAACTTCGTCTCACTGTAACTTAGCGCACTGTAAGGTTTTCGACTCCCACAAAAGTCCACTACAAAAATTTCGAATTTCTATCATATGCAACATTCGTTAAAAAATTTGCCATTTTCAACTTTTTCCACCGTTAGAGAGGATAAATTAAATTTTTGAGAGATTCGGAAAGTCCGAATTGCAATATTTCATTAACACTTATACAACTCAAAGAGAAATTTTGATTTTTCTCTAGAATCAAAAAAGTTGAATATCTACAGACGGACACACGACAAAGTAAACAAAAGAAAAAAGCATGTTCTCGTTTGTTTTTAAACGAGATAAAAATTTACTTTTGTTAGTTTCGAGAAACACAACATCTTCCTTCTTATCATTGGATATTTTCTCCAGTCTCATCTTGATGTTATAGAATGCCTGAGAAATAAAGGATTCCGTTAAATAGCTGCGATAAATAAACGTACATAAAAATGGAAATAGTTCCATGTTATCTCAATGAAGAACACATTCAGAGCTCAATAGCTTCCTTAGTACGATTTTTAATGAAAAATATGCCTAAAGATATAATAAAGATCGCAATCAAATCTATCTAATTCTCGATTTTAAACAATGTTTGTTGAGTATTCAGAGTTACGAACTCTGGAATTGACACCAAAATTTAATTGAAACATTAAAAACAGGTTAAGAGATGAGTGTAGGGTGTGATGCACCAGGTACTCTGCTAGAGTCGACTATGGATCTCTGATCTCTTAACCTGTTTTTAATCTTTTAATTGAATTTTGCGTCAAGATTTGTAGCCTATTAAATATTCCAACGTTTATAACACTTTGAATACTGAATATATAGGGGCGGGGGTGGCTGAGTCGGTAGCGCGCCAGGCTCGTAATCTGTACTTCCCAGGTTCGAGTCCCAGCTGGGTCAGCATTGAGATTTATCTCCGCAAAATTCCCCGCCCTGCCACGGTCAGTAGGGGACACCGATGGGCTTGGAAAGGCCGCCGTCAGTCGGATGGGACGTTAATTCAATTAACGTCCCAACGACTGACGCACAGGGTATGGCCCCGTGTGTGGGGGAGCCATACCCTGTGCACGTTAACGTGCCCCTTGACGGGAGCTACCATCTGTCTCCCAACAGCTGTTCTAGTGGGTCCCCTCCCCCAACTTTCTCTGAGCCTTCGGGGTCCGTGTGACCTGGCCATTTAGCCCATGGTGTGCAAAAAAGTGCCGCTCAGAGGTAAAACAACCCAAACAACCCAACTGAATATATATTGTATAAATCCAGATTTTCGTAGATTGGATTGAGATCATTAATTTATCTTCAAACATATCTTTGTTTAAAAATCGTATCGTGGAGTTATTGTACTCTAAATGTGATTTCCTATTCTGATAAACAGGGATTTGTTTCTATTTCATATTCACTATGTATGGATATTATAGTACAGAGTTTGCATGTCTCCTTCTAGGTGATCAGAGCTAGGATCACCAAACTTCGTCTACAATTTCACGTAACTTAGTGCACTGTAAGGTTTCCGACCACATAAAATTAGGCACTCCCCAAAATTGGCCGCCAAACATCTGTCCATTGACAATTATGCACTTCAGTAACGTGTCATTCTATTCATAACTTTCGGTTTTCCATTCATAAAATATGACGTCATTGCCACAATTAATTTCGGACGCTTGCGGCAGATTCAAACCGAACCACCGCAGCTAATACCGGATCCCTAAACCCTGCCTGGCCAAAACTATACTTATCCATCACACCAAATTCCTGACTCGTCGGTCCAGTATTTGAGGAATTACTGGGAGCCGAAAACTTCCTTCATCGGTGACGTCAACGAGTGTACGCCAACCCGTTACGAATATGTCTGCTACTCTGAGTAATTACTACACCGATGGGCTTGGAAAGGCCGCCGTCCGTCGGATGGGACGTTAAGCCGTGGCTCCGTGTGCGGGAGAGCCATACCCTGTGCACGTTAAAGAACACGCTGAATGGCCTTGAGGGAGGCTACCATCTGTCTCTCAACAGCTGTTCCAGTGGGTCCCCTACCCCAACCTTCTCTGAGCCTTCGGGGTCCATGTGACCTGGCCATTTAGCCCATGGTGTGCAAAAAAGTGCCGCTCAGAGGTAAAACAATCCAACGTTAATGAACACACTGGGTGGCCTTGACGGGAGGCTACCATCTGTCTCCCAACAGCTGTTCCAATGGGTCCCCTACCCCAACCGTCTCTGAGCCTTCGGGGTCCATGTGACCTGGCCATTTAGCCCATGGTGTGCAAAAAAGTGCCGCTCAGAGGTAAAACAACCGAACCCAACTGAGTAATTACTATATCGAAGTCCGCGAGACACCGAACAATTCTGGTAGCTTTGTAAATTAACGGCCTAATCCATAAGTCGAGATGTTAATTTTCTTAAATTCTATAATATTATTATCAAAAAGAAAAATAACTTCATATCTTTATCTTAATAACAAAACCGTCAGAAACGCCACAACCCAAACATGTTCTCTATATTGTTGCATGCAAATTTATATGGGTTTCGAACAGTGACTCTGTTTCGAGCCAATGGCAAATGCATCTCAGTCTGTCTTTGAAAAGCGTTTAATTTTCTTAACTTTCGTTCGAGAGACTACAATTTAATACTGAAAAAAATGCTAATATATGTATTAAAAAATATTTTTTAATTCCTTGTTCATGCATATTAAAAATTAAAATAATCTATTCAAAATTTTTAAAAATGCAAAATAAAAAAAAATTAAACTTTCAGAAAGAATTACGGAACTTAACATACACCAAAAAAAGGAGATGAACGAACTGTCGTATCTTCCCTTATTTTTTTATATGTATTATTCATGAGACTGGTAAGTTCAGGCATATTTATCAGACTGATAAGCTTATCAATTTATGTTTTTTCCTATATTTTTTTTTTATTTTCCGCAATAGCATCTTTGTTTCTATCCTTTCCCTTCCTTATTTTACAAGTGTTTTTTTTTCGTTTTGAAATTACTTTAGATTACACACATTGAGGCACTATTTTTTTTTCAATCTCATTTTTCCTTCAGATTTCATTTTATTCCCCAAGAAAAGAATTTCCGAACTCTTACCTGCGGTGGATCGGAATTGAACCCGCCGCAAATATCCGAAATTTCTGGGGGCGACGCCATCGCCAACCTTACGGATGGGGAGTTGAAATTTATGACTGGTGTTCTGCGTGAATTTTCATAATTCACGTAGAACGGTTTCGAGTTCCAGACTTCAGCTTCTTTTCTGTCAGAGCGGCGCCATGAAGAGGATTATCTTAGAAGACAAGTCCGCATCTTAGGCAGACAAGACCGTGTGAGGCACCGCAAAGCAGGGCGAAGTCACATACCTGTCGCTGGCAAGCTATAATCCGAGCAGCATATACAAAGGGAGGCGCCCTCTCGTCCGTAAAACGCCTCTGTCAGAGTGGCGCCTGGTGCCATGTCTGAGACTCAGCCTTATAACATCGGATGCCAGGAGAACTTCCCCTGAACCATGAAGGGACAGTCACGTGGTTTTGACAAAAGAGTTCTAAAACTGTCTAGTTTCATCCCTTACCACCACCACCCCTAGCAGAGAGTTGAGAGAACCAATCACTCTTAGGATGTCTTCTTTTTTGTTTTGTGTGTTCGAGAGAGCAAAGAATCTTTTCAACACTCGGACCTGTGCACTTGGACTTCACACTTGTGCTCCAGATTGTGGACATGACACTCGGGTCTCTGCACTTGGACTCCACACTTGTGCTCCAGACTGTGGACTCGAAACTTGGCCCTCTGCACTTGGACTCCACACTTGTGCTCCAGACTGTGGACTCGAAATTTGGCCCTCTGCACTTGGACTCCACACTTGTGCTCCAGACTGTGGACTCGAAACTTGGCAATCTGCACTTGGACTCCACACTTGTGCTTCAGACTGTGGACTCGAAATTTGGCCCTCTGCAATTGGACTCCACACTTGTGCTCCAGACTGTGGACTCGAAACTTGGCCCTCTGCACTTGGACTCCACACTTGTGCTTCAGACTGTGGACTCGAAACTTGGCCCTCTGCACTTGGACTCCTCACTTGTGCTCCAGACTGTGGACTCGAAACTTGGCCCTCTGCACTTGGACTCCACACTTGTGCTCCAGACTGTGGACTCGAAACTTGGCCCTCTGCACTTGGACTCTACACTTCTGCTCCAGACTGTGGACTCGAAACTTGGCCCTCTGCACTTGGACTCCACACTTGTGCTCCAGACTGTGGACACGAAACTTGTGCTCCAGACTGTGGACTCGAAACTTGGCCCTCTGCACTTGGACTCCACACTTGTGCTTCAGACTATGGACTCGAAATTTGGCCCTCTGCACTTGGACTCCACACTTGTGCTCCAGACTGCGGACTCGAAACTTGGCCCTCTGCACTTGGACTCCACACTTGTGCTCCAGACTGTGGACTCAAAACTTGGCCCTCTGCACTTGGACTCCACACTTGTGCTCCAGACTGTGGACTCGAAACTTGTGCTCCAGACTGTGTACTCGAAACTTGGCCCTCTGCACTTGGACTCCACACTTGTGCTCCAGACTGTGGACTCGAAACTTGGCCCTCTGCACTTGGACTCCACACTTGTGCTCCAGACTATGAACTAAAAACTTGGCCCTCTGCACTTGGACTCCACACTTGAGCTCCAGACTGTGGACTCGAAACTTGACCCTCTGCACTTGGACTCCACACTTGTGCTCCAGACTGTGGACTCGAAACTTGGCCCTCTGCACTTGGACTCCACACTTGTGCTCCAGACTGTGGACTCGAAACTTGGCCCTCTGCACTTGGACTCCACAATTGTGCTACAGACTGTGGACTCAAAACTTGGCCCTCTGCACTTGGACTCCACACTTGTGCTCCAGACTGTGGACTCGAAACTTGTGCTCCAGACTGTGGACTCGAAACTTGGCCCTCTGCACTTGGACTCCACACTTGTGCTCCAGACTATGGACTAAAAACTTGGCCCTCTGCACTTGGACTCCACACTTGAGCTCCAGACTGTGGACTCGAAACTTGGCCCTCTGCACTTGGACTCCACACTTGTGCTCCAGACTGCGGACTCGAAACTTGGCCCTCTGCACTTGGACTCCACAATTGTGCTACAGACTGTGGACTCAAAACTTGGCCCTCTGCATTTGGACTCCACACTTGTGCTCCAGACTGTGGACTCGAAACTTGATCCTCTGCACTTGGACTCCACACTTGTGCTCCAGACTGTGGACTCGAAACTTGGCCCTCTGCACTTGGACTCCACACTTGTGCTCCAGACTGTGGACTCGAAACTTGGCCCTCTGCACTTGGACTCCACACTTGTGCTCCAGACTGTGGACCCGACACTTGGCTCTCTGCATTAATACTCGACACAGAGCAGTTGGTTTTCAGTTATGTACTTCGGAGAGAGAAGTCTTATCTCTCAGTCGGAGAGAGGAGTCTTATCTCTCAGTCGGAGAGAGAAGTCTTATCTCTCAGTCGGAGAGAGAAGTCTTATCTCTCAGTCGGATCTCTGTCCACAGGTTGGAGCGACAGTAATACAACAATATAATGTAAGTTGACGTAAAAATGTAATGGAACTGTGTTAGTGTTGTAAATAAATGAGTTCATATTTGTAAGAAAGAAACCATTCCTGCCTTTAGTCACTCCTTTTAAGTGCGGGAGTCACTCCTTTTAAGTCAGGGAATAATTACCTGAGCGGGAGGATTAAAATATTAATAATAATGATCATCCTCTTTGTTTTCCCTTCCCCCTGGTAAAACACTGGAGTAGTACGTTACCAATGCGAAAAGTTATCAATGGACTGACGTTTGGTGCTCAACTTTTGTGGGAGACTCTAATTTTATAGAGTCGAAAGCCTTACAGTCTATTAAATTACGATGAGATGAAGCAGTAGAACGAAATGTGATGGTCGGAGCTCTCATCGTGGTGGAGGAGTTGTCGAAGATAAAGACAGACAGACAGACACACTCTTTAAAATATATCCTTGATATGGAGTGGGAGTGGCTCAGTCGATAGCACGCCAGGCACATTATATGCAGCTCCCAGGTTCGACACCCAGCTAGGCCAGCGTTGAGATTTATCTCCGCAAAACTCCACGCCCTGCCCAGGGTCAGTAGGGGACACTGATGGGTTTGGAAAGGCTGCTGTCCGTTGGATGGGACTTGGCTTTTTTTATTCCGTTGGATTGGACTGTAAAGCCATGGCACTGTGTGTGGGATAATCATACCCTGTGCACGTTAAAGAACACGCTGGATGGCTTTGATAGGAGGCTTTCATCTGTCTCCTGACAGCAACTCGGTGGGTCTCCACGCCCAACCTTTCTGAGCCCTCGGAATTCTTGTAACCTGTCAATTTAGCTCATTATGTGAAAAAAAAAAGTCCGCTCAAAACCAAAACAACCTAACCAGGTTGGATTATTTTACTTCTGAACTAAAGCATTTGTCTCCGTAATGGGATAAATTGGCAGGTCACGAAGATTCCCAAGGTTCAGGACTGGTAAGGGACTCACTAGATACCTATTGCAGGCAGATAAAAAGCTTACTGTGCACAGAGCATATGCTTTAAACAAACTGAATCACTGTTTAATATTCCATCTTATTGAAAGATTCCTTTCAAATCCATCGGGGCGGGGGTTGCTCAGTTGGTAGCGAGCCACGCTCGTAATCTGTAGTTCCCAGGTTCGAGTCCCAGCTGGGTCAGCGTTGAGATTTATCTCCGCAAAACTCCCCGCCCTGCCCACGGTCAGTAGGGGACACCGATGAGCTTCGAAAGGCCGCCGTCCGTCGGATGGGACGTTAAGCAGTGGCCCATGTGCGGGAGAGCCGTACCCTGTGCACATTAAAGAACACACTGGATTGCCTTGACGGGAGGCTACCATCTGTCTCCCAACAGCTGTTCCTGTGGGTCCCCTACCCCAAACTTTTCTGAGCCTTCGGGTCCAGGTGACCTGGCCATTTAGCCCATGGTGTGCAAAAAAGTGCCGCTCAGAAGTAAAACAATCCAACGTTAAAGAACACACTGGGTGGTCTTGACGGGAGACTACCATCTGTCTCCCAACAGCTGTTCCAGTGGGTCTCCTACCCCAACCGTCTCTGAGCCTTCGGGATCCATGTGACCTGGCCATTTAGCCCATGGTGTGCAAAAAAGTGCCGCTCAGAGGTAAAACAATCCAACGTTAAAGAACACACTGGGTGGTCTTGACGGGAGGCTACCATCTGTCTCCCAACAGCTGTTCCTGTGAGTCCCCTCCCCCAACCTTCTCTGAGCCTTCGGGGTCCATGTGACCTGGCCATTTAGCCCATGGTGTGCAAAAAAGTGCCGCTCAGAGGTAAAACAACCCAACCCAAACCCAATCCACCGCTGTATCCTTTCCCACTAAATCCAAGAAGATGTAGGGTAGGGGGGAAAAATACCAAATTTGGAATATTTTGTAATTAAACCAAGAAACTTTCTTAATGAATCTGGAACGTTGCAGCTTCGTAATATGCTCGTTAAGATATTTTTTTCCCAGAATTCAAAGTTTAGTTGCTTGTGCATGAAAGCCTGATGCTATATACGCTTAAGAATGTGCTGAATGAGATGACCATATCCTACTATTCATGGCCAGGAATACAATGAATGAGGGGGTTTCAAATTCATTACAAAGAATGTACTGAATGAGGGGAACATGTTCTCCTATTAACAACAAAGAATGCGCAGCATGTGAGAGACCTATCTTATACAAACTGAACAACAACTGGATACGACAACGTTATGCTCTACATCAGGCGTGTCCAATCCGCGGGCTGCATGCGACCCACAAAATCGTAAAGTTTACATGTTTACGACATAAGCTTTCAACATGATTATGTGATTTTCAGCGAGTTTTTGATATCCCACTAGTTTTATGTTGCCCTTTTTTAATTTTATAATAAAAAACATAAGACAATAAATGAAGTTTTATTATTTATATACATTAACCATGTTATATATTTTATGTGCGGCCCAAAACAATTCATCTTCACTCAATGTGGTCCAGGGAAGTCAAATCTTCACTCAGGTGGCACAGAGAAGTCAAATCTTCACTCAAGTGGCACAGGGAAGTCAAATCTTCACTCAAGTGGCACAGGGAAGTCAAATCTTCACTCAAGTGGCACAGAGAAGTCAAATCTTCACTCAAGTGGCACAGGGAAGTCAAATCTTCACTCAAGTGGCACAGGGAAGTCAAATCTTCACTCAATGTAGCCCAGAGAAGTCAAATCTTCACTCAATGTAGCCCAGAGAAGTCAAATCTTCACTCAATTGACACAGGGAAGTCAAATCTTCACTCAAGTGGCACAGGGAAGTCAAATCTTCGCTCAAGTGGCACAGGGAAGTCAAATCTTCACTCAAGTGGCACAGGGAAGTCAAATCTTCACTCAATGTAGCCCAGAGAAGTCAAATCTTCACTCAATGTAGCCCAGAGAAGTCAAATCTTCACTCAATTGGCACAGGGAAGTCAAATCTTCACTCAAGTGGCACAGGGAAGTCAAATCTTCGCTCAAGTGGCACAGGGAAGTCAAATCTTCACTCAAGTGGCACAGGGAAGTCAAATCTTCACTCAAGTGGCACAAGGAAGTCAAATCTTCACTCAATGTAGCCCAGAGAAGTCAAATCTTCACTCAAGTGGCACAGGGAAGTCAAATCTTCACTCAAGTGGCACAGGGAAGTCAAATCTTCACTCAATGTAGCCCAGAGAAGTCAAATCTTCACTCAATGTAGCCAGAGAAGTAAAATATTCACTCAATGTGGCCCAGAGAAGTCAAATCTTCACTCAATGTAGCCCAGAGAAGTCAAATCTTCACTCAAGTGGCACAGAGAAGTCAAATCTTCACTCAAGTGGCACAGGGAAGTCAAATCTTCACTCAAGTGGCACAGGGAAGTCAAATCTTCACTCAATGTAGCCCAGAGAAGTCAAATCTTCACTCAATGTAGCCCAGAGAAGTCAAATCTTCACTCAATTGACACAGGGAAGTCAAATCTTCACTCAAGTGGCACAGGGAAGTCAAATCTTCGCTCAAGTGGCACAGGGAAGTCAAATCTTCACTCAAGTGGCACAGGGAAGTCAAATCTTCACTCAATGTAGCCCAGAGAAGTCAAATCTTCACTCAATGTAGCCCAGAGAAGTCAAATCTTCACTCAATTGGCACAGGGAAGTCAAATCTTCACTCAAGTGGCACAGGGAAGTCAAATCTTCGCTCAAGTGGCACAGGGAAGTCAAATCTTCACTCAAGTGGCACAGGGAAGTCAAATCTTCACTCAAGTGGCACAGGGAAGTCAAATCTTCACTCAATGTAGCCCAGAGAAGTCAAATCTTCACTCAATGTAGCCCAGAGAAGTCAAATCTTCACTCAAGTGGCACAGGGAAGTCAAATCTTCACTCAAGTGGCACAGGGAAGTCAAATCTTCACTCAACGTAGCCCAGAGAAGTCAAATCTTCACTCAATGTAGCCAGAGAAGTAAAATATTCACTCAATGTGGCCCAGGGATGTCAAATCTTCACTCAATTGGCACAGGGAAGTCAAATCTTCACTCAAGTGGCACAGGGAAGTCAAATCTTCACTCAAGTGGCACAGGGAATTCAAAAGGTTGGACACCCTGCTCTGCATGATAAAGAATATAATTGATGGAAGAGATCTGACCTATACAGACTAAAGGAACGTCGGATGGATAACTCTGGCTAATGCACGCTGAATAACACATTTAATAGGAGATTCCTATCGTATCGATACCAAAGAGAACAGTGGTTGGCAAAGCTCTATCCTGTGGGAAACAAAATATACAGTGGTTCGCAAAGCTCTATCCTATAAATACCAAAAAACACAGTGATTGGCAAAACTCTATCCCACGAAGGAAAAAAAATGGTTAGCAGAGCTCTATCTTAAGGATGCGAAAAACACTCAATTGTTGACAGAGCTCTATCTTGTTCGTGTCAAAAAACATAGTGGTCGGCAGTGTTCTACCCTAATAAAAATAAATATTCCCTGCCGAGTGATTAGCGCGCTTGGCTACTGATCTACGGGACCTGGGTTCGAGCCCCGGGTAAGGCGTGGCTGTTTGTGTCGTTTTTCTGCTGAGGTCCTGCCATCCTCTCAGACCTTCTACTGTGGCATATAAACTGACAGGCTCCTGTCAGATCTTTGTGGCAAGCAGCTGCTTGAGGGGGTAGTTATTTATTTATTTATTTTATTTCAAGCAGCTGCTTGCCACAGAGGTTTGAAAGGAGCCTCTCAGTTTATACCCCATAGTAGAGAGTCTGTGAGGATGGCGGGACCTCAACAGAAAGACAACAACAAACATCTATATCTTACCCTGGGCGAACCCAGATTACTTTGATCCGTAGTCAAGCGTTCTAATCATTCGGCCACGGGACGGTCTCACATACCAAAAAATACAATGGTTGACAAACTCTATTCTATGGGCATCAAAAAACAGTGGTTTACAGACTTTATCCTTAGTGATTGGCAGAGCTATATCTTGTTTATGTCAAAAAACAGTGGTCGACAGAGTTCTGTGTTAGAAAATACAGTGGTTGGCAAACTCTCCTATGGGTACTAAAAAATGGAGTGTTGGACAGAGCTCTATTCTATGTATACCAAAAAACTACATTGGTTAGCAGAACTCTATCAAATGACCAGAAAATACATTGATTGGGTAGAGCTGTACTCTACACCTATTTAAAAATCACAGTGGCTAGCCAATCTAACCTACTCATACTAAAAGCATAATGCATATATGTGTATTTTTTCTCCTCAGTAGCATATGTAAAAAAGTTAAACTTAAACTTTCTATTTTAAATGATGATTGTCTATTATTTCGGCTCGTGATTAGGCAAGTTATGCCATATGGTCTGAACGCTTTCGTGCGCCTCTGATGTAACTAAACATCTTCAGAGACATTCCTTAGGCAATAATTTAGTGATTCTATAGTATCAACAATACATTTTGGTATATTTATATATGCAATCACATTTCACAGAATATAATATAACAGTTTTCACTCTGAAACTTGGGGGCGGGGGTGGCTCAGTCGGTAGCGCGCCAGGCTCATAATCTGTAGTTCCCAGGTTCGAGTCCCAGCTGGGTCAGCGTTGAGATTTATCTCCGCAAAATTACCCACCCTGCCCACGGTCAGTAGGGGACACCGATTATCTTGGAAAAACCACCGTCTGTCGGATGGGACGTTAAGCCGTGGCCCCGTGTGCGGGAGAGCCATATCCTGTGCACGTTGAAGAACACGCTGGGTGGCCTTGACGGGAGGCTACCATCTGTCTCCCAACAGCTGTTCCAGTGGGTCCCCTCCCCCAACCTTCTCTGAGCCTTCGGGGTCCATGTGACCTGGTCATTTAGCCCATGGTGTGCAAAAAAGTGCCGCCCAGAGGTAAAACAACCCAACAACTCTGAAACTTAAAATTTTCCACTTTTAATATTATGCCATTCCTAATTTAAATATTAATTGCGTCATTATTGTTAATTAAATGTAATTCCTCTAATGTTTTAATTAACTTAGTTAATTAATTCAATTCCTCTAATGGCTAATATTATTTAGCCATTAGAGGTCATTCCTCTAATGGTTAATATCGAAGTGAAGTCTATTAAAAGTAGAGCTCTGCAAGCCAATGTGTTTCCTGGTGTCCATTTGATAAAGCTCTGCTAACAGTGTATTTTTCGGCATGTGTAGGACATAGTTCTACCAAGTACTGTGATTTTGGCACCCACAGGGTGCCTAATCACCAACCGCATTAGTAAACAATCGTCGTTTAAAATAGAAAGTTGAAAATTCATTTTCTTACACAAAAAAAATTCAGTGGTTCACAGATTCTATTCTTTGGGTACCAAAAACCAGAGTGGTTGACAGACCTCTATTCTCTGCATACCCAAAATACAATGGTTGGCAGAGTTCTAACCTGTTCATACCAAAAAACATAGTAGTTGATAGATCTCTAACCTACGGATACCAAGAGCACAGTATTTGGAAGAGCATCCTACACATGCCAAAAATATAATGGTTGACAAAGCTCTATCATACAGATACCAGATAACCTACTGGTTGGGAGAGCTATATCCTACATCATCATCATCATTCTCAAGCAGCCATGGGCTACGGAGGTCCAACCAGACCATGCAATTTAGTTCTCCAAGCAAGTCTATCCTGAGCTACATTTACTGCATCAGGCCACTGCACACCAATCTAACAAGGTCCTGTTTGATACTGTCTGCCCACCACATCCTAGGTTTCCCCCTCTTTCTGAGGCCTTTAGGCACACTGTTCATAACCCTATTCGCCAACCTATAATTATTCATACGGGCAACATGGCCAAACCAACGGAGTCTCTCTCTGCACAATATGCTGCTTAGAGGAGGTTGCAAACTCCTTTGCCTAACCTTATCATTAGTTACAAAGTTAAACCACCTAAAACCCAAGATACTGCGTAAGCATCTAGAATCAAAAGCATCTAGTTTCCTGTTATCTTGTTTACACAGCGTCCAGGTTTCACTACCATAACTAACCCTAGAAAGAACCAAACTATTATACAGTCTAATTTTAGTCTTTAGGTGTATACGCCTATTTCTCCACACTCTCCATAGATTCTTAAAATTCCCGGCAGCAATCCCTATTCGTCTGTTAATCTCATGCCACACATCACAAGTATCTGTTACATAGCTCCCAAGATAATTAAACTGTGACACCTGCTCAAGACTGCAACCATTCAGATTAGCTGAATCACAACCTGCCTGAACAATTTTCATCACTTTAGTTTTCTCTCTGTTTATAACCAAACCTGCTCTACTACCAGTCTCATCAACAGCTCGAATGAAAGAGTTCATCTCATCAACATCATTTGCCAAAAGGGCTAAATCATCAGCATAATCTAAATCAGAAATTTTAGTATCTCCAGTTCATTTAAGGCCAAAATCTTTCCCTTGCAATGAATTTCGCATAACATAATCAATAACCAAGCTAAAGAGAAAAGGAGACAAAATACACCCTTGTCGAACACCAGAAGTAATGCTAAACCAATTGCTACAAGCCTTACCAACTCTCACACTCGACTCAGTGTTATTATTATAAAGAGCTTTCATTATGTTAACTAACTTGTCTGGTATACCATATGATCTCACAATCAACCACAAATTATGACGATCAACAGAGTCGAAAGCCTTTTTGAAATCAACAAAGCTAGCAACCAAAGGTTTCTGAAACTCTAAACATTTCTCAAGAATCTGCCAAAGTGAAAATATCTGATCCACACATCCCCTACCACTTCGGAATCCACATTACTCATCACACAATTGACTGTCAACCAAATTATTAATTCTATTAAGCACAATCAAGGAAAGAACTTTACCTGGAACAGAGAGTAGGCTGATACCCCTATAGTTATCACAAGAACTGCGATCACCTTTTTTGAAAATAGGGATAATAATAGCTCTGGTAAAATCTTTAGGAACCATGCCTTTATCATAAAATCTATTCAAAATTTCAGTCATCCAAGTGGTAACCGAAACATTCCCAGCTCTGAGCATTTCTGTACTAATTTCATCTACCCCTGGGGATTTATGAAGTTTAAGTTTAGAAATAGTCAAAATAACTTCAGATTGTGTTATAGGGCCAACATTAAAGCTGCCAATGCATCTATCATCATTACAAACAATGGGAGTAGAACTAACCACATTGTTTAGAACATCACTGAAATGCTCAGCCCAGCTAGCCATGACAGAATCCACCCCTTCTATAACCTTACCTTGTTTATCCTGCAAGCCTTGTATGCCTGTCCGTTTTCTACCACATAAAACATTAACTATCTGGTACAGCTCTCTGCTGTTGTGCTGCATAACTGCTTCCTCAGCTTTGTCAGCCAAGCCATCAAGCCAAAGATTCTTATCAGTAGCTAACTGATCCTTCACACGTTTATTAAGCTCTCTGTAATCCTTTCTATTAAGACTAGTAGGGTACTGATTAAGGACATTCCTGCAGTTCCTTCTTTCTGAAATAAGCTCTAGTGCCTTATCACTTAAATAATTCTGTCTCCTCTGCTCCTTTTTTCCTAAAAGAGTACTGTTAGTTTCCAGAAACGCCTGTTTAAAATGATCCCATTCTTCATCAACTTCAGTATTAAGCAAACCATGACTGTCATAATGACTAAGTAACCTATCATGGTAAGCTTTAGCTATAACTGGGTCTTTCAGAGCTTCAGTATTAAAGGTAAATTTTTTAACCCTAGCACAACACTTTTTAAGTTTAAGTTGCAAGACACTTTTAACAAGGTAATGGTCAGATCCAATTTCAGCTCCCCTATATGCCCTGGTATTTCTAACAGAACTAGCCCATTTGCTGTTAATTAATATATAATCAATCATATTCCTATGCAGCCCATCAGGTGAAACCCATGTGTATTTATGTATGTCGCGGTGTTTGTAATATGTGTTAGTTATTCTGAAACCATTTAGTTTACTTACCTGTAGGAGACGTTGCCCGTTGCCATTGCAGCTACCAATACCAAAAGGGCCTGTCACTCCTCCCCAAAGGTCAGAGTCAGTACCAACTTTGGCATTGAAGTCACCTAGAACAAGGGTAATATCTCCTTTCTTGACAGAATTCAAAATATCCTGAAGTTGTCCGTAAAACATATCCTTCTCATCCTCATCAGCATCCTCAGTGGGGGCATAACAGCAGATAACATTCAAGTCTTTAATGCTTGTCTGAAATTTTGCTGTGAGAAACCTTTCATTAATGCACTCATATCCTAGAAGAGCATCACTAGCATGTCTGCTGAGCAGCAGACCCATGCCTTGGTGATGCTTTCCATCCTCCCTCCCTGTAAAGAGAAATTTAAAGTTATTTTTAAGTATCTCACCTTTACCTGTCCATCTGGTCTCTTGCAAGCCTAGAATATCTAGGTTATAGCGCTGGAATTCCCAAATGAGGACATCAAGAGAATAATCTCTATGTAATGTCCTCACGTTCCACGTTCTTGCAGAGAAAATGATTAATAGGATTTTTAAAGAAATTAGGTTTATTGAGATAGGTAGCGCCAACAATATCAAACAGCCCCCTGATCGCAGGCATGGGGCAAAGACCTGTTCCTCCTCCGCTAAAGGCTGAAGTCACCGATGCTGGTAGGAACTTCAGGCACCACCTTTTCAAGTGGACTTTTTCAAGAGCCATATGGCCTTCCTGAGACACATTACTCCAGTTTAGGCTTGACGATGCCCAACTAGCTAAGTAAGGTTCAGGTACCTGCGATGGCCTCTGATTAGGATTATCCACCAGCTGATATAAGGTATCCCATGCCTCTGTTCACTTAGGGTTGGCAACCCAGAAGCAAACAGAAAACACAGCAGCAGATTCTCCCTCAACAGAGGCCCACCAGTGCAGCAAGTCCAGGATCCATAATCAAACTCAAATCCAAAAACAAGTCCAGTTTAGTAGGTGTAAATGGTCAGCACCAGGACCCTGTGAAGTTGACCACTCCTCAGCAGGGTTGAAAAAAAAAGAAAAAAGTGGCCATAGATGACCAGATCAGTAGGCCATACTGAACTGGCAGCCCTCCCCTTCCGTTCCCTTCCAAAAGAGAATATCTCTTTCGAAAGGTACTAACGGCCTGCACCACGAGAAGGCGGGGTCGGACATTAGGTGTTAGACCAGGCCGGTTCTGTGCATCATCACTAGGGATTGGTACACAGCTCTCCTTCCAATTTACGCCTAGCTACCATTTACATACCATATATCCTACACATATTACAATATTAAAATTGCTGACAGAGCTGTATCAGGTGAATAACAAAAATCACAGTTTTTTTTTTCAGATCTGTATCCTATGGAAGCTCACAACGAATGGGAGAGCATTATCTGTATGCCAAGGGACAAATTGATTATCAGGGTAATATTGCATGAAAACCAAGGAACACAACGACTGGGAGAGTTCTGTCCTATTCGCGCTACAATCATTTTTAAGAAATCGCAATGCTTACTGCTTTCTAAAAGAGCAGCCAAAAAAGCGAAGAACAGAATCAATATTTTACCTTGAAATGCAGCCTCGAAAGCGTTGTTGTCTCGGAGAATGTGTTTCGCACCTGAGCCAGCCCCTCGAGAAGACACAATCAATCCAAACACCAAAGAAACAACGCCGGGCAAGGTCTCAAATCCTCTTACAATCAGCACCATTCTTTCTCGTATCAATTCCTCAGATTATCACAGACACCGAGAGAGCATTTCACTCTCCTCGAAGAAATAAGATAATTATTGTCATAAGATGTTCAGCGTTACAATTGAAAAACAACACAAATCACATTGGATGCCAGAGAAATAACTATTCAGACATCCTCTTCTTCTTCCTTTGCTCTGCTCCTTTATTTCTGCTACTCCTACTCTTCCAACAGCACCTGGTTCAATAAGCTCGGACTCTACTCTTTTCTCTTCCTCCAGCTAAGCCACGAAGCGATCGCAGCAGCACTACGTGAGCCTGCGCACTGCATCGGTGTAGTCCACTTCACCTGAAGGGGATTTAGTCTCCTTCTTGATCTTTTAACCAAACAATACTTATTTTACTCTGTGGGCCAGGCAATGTCACCGTCATATTCAGGTTTTACACCGTAGAATGTGCGTGAGACATTCATCTAAAGCATTTCATTCAGGCTTCCAAATACTGGTCTCAATAAACATTGTTTTTAGGCAAATCTGTTCAATTTCATATTGCTCCTTCCAGACGAAGTGTTTAGTGAATGTCAGAAAATACCTAACACTTTCATTTTGCACTAACGACTTTTGGGTTGGGTTGTTTTACCTCTGAGCGGCACATTTTTGCACACCATGGGCTAAATGGCCAGGTCACATGGACCCCGAAGGCTCAGAGAAGGTTGGAGGAGGGGACCCACTGGAACAGCTGTTGGGAGACAGATGGTAGACTCCCGTCAAGACCATCCAGCGTGTTCTTTAACGTGCGCAGGGTATGGCTCTCCCGCACACGGGGCAACGGCTTAACGTCCCATCAGACGGACGGCGGCCTTTCCAAGCCCATCGGTGTCCCGTACTGACCGTGGGCAGGGCGGGGAGTTTTGCGAAGATAAATCTCAACGCTGACCCAGCTGGACTCGAACCTGGGAACTACAGATTACGAGCCTGGCGCGCTACCGACTGAGCCACCCCCGCCCCCTTGCACTAACGACAGTTGTGCAGGAAGGTGCTAGCTATTTTTCCACCCTGGAGCAAACTTCTGTCTCCTCTTTCTCTAAGTCTAATTTTAGATACTAATGATTAATTTATTTAGATTGAAGAGATTTTTTCGAAGTATTTATTCATATATTAACGAAGATATCACTTTGCATTTAAATTCGATCAATTTTAGAGGAAAAATTGTCTTGAGCCGGGTGGAATACGAACCCACGACTTCCTGATAACATGTCAGGTGCTCTGGACCACTGTGCTCTGGCCGCCGATCAAGATTTCCTCTAATTGATACTATGATCTAATTGATGCTATGAATCATAACATCAATTCGAAGCTATTTGCTTTAGAAGTATTATTTGTTTATCATAGTGCAACTTTTTTATTGGGGAGCGGGGGTGGGTCAGTCGTTAGCGCGCCAGGCTGGTAATCTGTAGTTCCCAGGTTCGAGTCCCAGCTGGGTCAGCGTTGAGATTTGTCTCCGCAAAACTCCCCGCCCTGCCCAAGGTCAATAGGGGACACCGATGGGCTTGGAAAGGCCGCCGTCCGTCGGATGGGACGTTAAGCCGTAGCCCCGTGTGCGGGAGAGCCATACCCTGTGCACGTTAAAGAACACGCTGGATGGCCTTGACGGGAGGCTACCATCTGTCTCCGAACAGCTGTTCCAGTGGGTCCCCTCCCCCAACCTTCTCTGAGCCTTCGGGGTCCATGTGACCCATGGTGTGCAAAAAAGTGCTGCTCAGAGGTAAAACAACCCAACCCAACTTTTTTATTTTTCACATTCAGTTTTGATTATGCATCATTATAAAGTGTAACGTTTTTCGAAGTAAATTATATATGCAAGAAATTTTGTATCTTTCGTATTTTCAAACCGAAACGTTATTTGATCTATAAATGGTTTACAAAAATTGCGTAAGAACTGATGTGGGAGGCACATCACTCGGTTAATTACAGCTCTAGAACATGCCCGGATCAAGAAAAAAAAAATAAAAGGAGGTGGAGGGCGGAAAGGAATTCCATCGAGCCGTAAGAAGAGTAAAAGAGGTGGGGGGGGGGGGAACTAAGAGACTGGATTTCCATTACAGTATAACATTTTACACCCCGTTTTACAGGTCTTTAATTTTTTTTTCGAAAAAATACATGAAATATTATTCATGTTTAATATTTTTCGTGCATTACCTTACTACCATTATCAAAGTGTGTGTGTTGGTGGGGGGGGGGGGGGTGCCGTATCTTCCCTGCTCTTGCTCTCAAATTATTATGATCGTCAATAAAACCAATCATCCCGTAGAAGTAAAATATGATCCAACCGTCTATCTTCATTCGAGCTTATAACAGAAGGTCTGATGCAGCGTCTTTCAAACTTTTTCTCTTGGAGACACTTCTGAAGTAATCCATTTATCGCGATACAACTGTAGCAAAATGTACTTTTCTTTCGTTATATATCGTAAAATTCAAATTAAACAGAAACGTATGTTAAGTTCAACATTTGACAAAGAACAAGAGTAAAAACCGCAAAGCAACACTAAAGTACAAAGTGTTATAGAGTGTTATTGTTGTTCCTAAATTTTTGCTACATATCACTGGAATTATCTGAGAATCATTGGATTGGGTTGGGTTGTTTTACCTCTGAGAGGCACTTTTTTGCACACCATGGCCTAAATGGCCAGGATACATGGACCCCGAAGGGTCAGAAAAGGTTGGAGGAGGGGACCCACTGGAACCGCTGTTGGGAGACAAATGGTAGCCTCCCATCAAGGCCATCCAGCGTGTTCTTTAACGTGCACAGGGTATGGCTCTCCGTACACGAGGCCACGGCTTAACGTCCCATTCGATGGACGGCGGCCTTTTTAAGCCCATCGGTGTCCGCTACTGATCGTGGGCAGGGCGGGGAGTTTTGGGGAGATAAATCTCAACGCTGACCCAGCTGGGACTCGAAACTAAATTCATCGCCGACACGGCGGGAAACTGGGTATCATTGATGTAACAACTGATAGAAAAGTAAATATATTTATTTATATTATTTTTCATACACATCACTCACCTTTGGTGCGTTTAGTAAAACACATCTGCCCCAAAGCTGGGGGCGGGGGTGGCTCAGTCGGTAGCGAGCCAGGCTAGTAATTTGTAGTTCCCAGGTTCGAGTCCCAGCTGGGTCAGCGTTGAGATTTATCTCCGCAAAATTCCCCGCCCTGCCCACGGTCAGTAGGGGACACCGATGGGCTTGGAAAGGCCGCCGTCCGTCGGATGGGACGTTAAGCCGTGGCCCCGTGTGCGGGAGAGCCATACCCTGTGCACGTTAAAGAACACGCTGGATGGCCTTGACGGGAGGCTACCCTCTGTCTCCCCACAGCTGTTCCAGTGGGTCCCCTCCCCCAACCTTCTCTGAGCCTTCGGGGTCCATGTGACCTGGCCATTTAGCCCATTGTGTGCAAAAAAGTGCCGCTCAGAGTTAAAACAACCCAACCCAACCCAGCCCCAAAGCTTCTAAGGCAGTAAAATTACAAACAAAAGTATAACAATAAAATTAAAGAATAAATTCAATATTTGAGCACATTTGACGAACTGAAGCATATATATGCTTCAGGTTTAATATTCCGATGAAAATTATGATTTGTTTACAGAGCAAAAATTAATAACTCTCTCAGTTGTAGTGGGAAATTGAAATCACAACTATATCAGAGGATAAAGTGATATTAACCAAAAAAATTAAGTACGAGTTTATAACACAAAGGGATTGTAGAAATAATTTAATACGGTTTGCAGTGTGATCTCGATTATTTTACGTTTTTTATTGAACTGCTTCAAAGCGCATCTGTCTTTCATCTGCGTATCGTGAGCAGTTCAATAATATATGAAGATTTGTCTCCTTTACAAATCGTTCAAAGTGCTGTGGCGATGTTTTTATTTTGAAAAGATAGTTATTTTTATAAACTGTTCCTGTGTGTAGCCTGGATATTTTTGTTATATTTTGCCTTGAGGAATCATATTGGTCCGAATAACTGATATGTTCTTCTAAAGAATACACAGTCATGTTAGAATAATATAACCACCTACCATAGTATATGTATGGTAGGTGGTCATATTATTTTGATACGACTGTGTATCTGAAGTTATTATCTATAGAGATATGTATGTACACACACCAGCCACTGAATTAGAAACCTTTATTCAATACCAAGTTGAATCTCCTTTAGCCCGAATTACAGCACGAATGCGGTTTGGCATAGATTCCACAAGGTGTTGGAGTGCCTTTACATCTCCAGCATATCAGGCGTTCACCAGAGAGTCCTTTAACTGGCTCAGGGTTTGACGGAAGAGGACTTTGCTCCCGGATCTGTTTTCCTAACAAGTCCCATAGATTATCAGTGAAGTTCAGATACGGGGCTTTGTGGCAGCCAGGGAAGATGGTGGAAGTCGCTGTCATGCTCGCTAAACCACTGCTGAACACATCTTGCGCGATGGACAGCAGCATTGTCGTCCATGAAACAGTCGTCACCTGCTGGATAAAAAGTCAACATTGCAGGATGGACTTGATCGGCAACAATGTTCAGATAATCATTGGAGGACACCCGACCTTCCAGCAATATCAGGGGACCCGTTCCGTAACAACAGACTGTGCCCCACACCACGACACCACCTCCAGAACCTTAAGTTGTGTTTACAAGGCAAGCTGGGTCCATTGCTTCATGGGGCTCCCACCAAACTCTCTGCCTACCGTCGGTACAGAACAAGGTGTACCGCGACTCTTCAGACCATAGGGGCGCGGGTAGCTCAGTCGGTAGCCCGCCAGGCTCGTAATCTGTAGTTCCCAGGTTCGAGTCCCAGCTGGGTCAGCGTTGAGATTTATCTCCGCAAAATTCCCCGCCCTGCCCACGGTCAGTAGGGGACACCGATGGGCTTGGAAAGGCCGCCATCCGTCGGATGGGACGTTAAGCCGTGGCCCGTGTGCGGGAGAGCCATACCCTGTGCACGTTAAAGAACACGCTGAATGTCCTTGACGGGAGGCTACCATCTGTCCCCCAACAGCTGTTCCAGTGGGTCCCCTCCCCCAACCTTCTCTGAGCCTTCGGGGTCCATGTGACCTGGCCATTTAGCCCATGGTGTGCAAAAAAGTGCCGCTCAGAGGTAAAACAACCCAACCCAACTCATTAGTGCCCATCAAATTAAAAAAGAGTTTTCCAATTATCATTTTAAATGTTTCCAATGGAAACTTCATGTCGTTCATATTCCACCACCAAAATTTCATATTTCTATCATTAATACATCGTTGCAATATTCGTTTGAAATTTTGGAATTTTCAAATTTTTTCAGCATTAATGGGCGCAATTATACGTGTTCAAAAGTTTCCAAAAGTGCGAATGATAATATTTTATCAATTCTTATCTAACCCTAAAAAGATTTTTTTTCATATTCATCTCTATATACAAACAATTATCTGCTAAAACAAAAAATTGTGTTTACCCATCCCACCCCACCCCGGGTCTAAGAGGTCAATTCATTGTGTTGCCAATGGAAAGGTCATAGCGTTCACATTCCACCAACAGAATTTAAAATCTCTAGTTTAAATACGTCGTTGACAATATTTGTTTGAAATTTTGGAATTTGTAAATTTTTCCACCGTTAGAGGGCGCAATTTTAGTTTTCAGAGGATTTAAAAAGTGTGAGTCATAATATTTTATCAAATCTTATCCAACCCATAAAAGAATTTTTCATTTATCTCTAAAAAGAAACAATTATCTGCTAAAACTAAAAAAGGTCTGTTTTCCCACCCCCTCGGGATTTAAGAGGTCAACTCATTGTTGATACGGAAACTTCGTGACCTTCGTATTCTACCACCAAAATTTAAAATTTCTAGCATAAATACATAGTTTAAACGTTCGTTCGAAATTTTGGAATTTTCAAAAATTTTCCGCTGCTAGAGGGCATAAGTATAGCTTTGGAGAGATTCGCAAAATGCATATTGTAATTTTTCATCAATATCTATCCAATACAAAATGAGTTTTAATTTATCTCTGTAAACAAAAAGGTTCGATGATACTTAGTTTTCAACTAAATTTAGATAAAACAAACTACTTGTAATTAAATTTAATTAGCATATTTTATGTTTCTCTTTCCTTAAAATGGCATGGATTAATTGTGCAGAAAGTGATTATTTCAAATGGTATCTAATATAAAAAAAATGGCTACGCTGCAGTATAGGGTCCTCAGCCGCTATGTACTTTTCCTCAGGAAAACCTGTAACGTTGAGTTGTAATACGATATCCATCCGCATGTTCCAATGTTTATGACTGATATATGCTGTTTAGAATAGGGGCGGGGGTGGCTCAGTCGGTAGCGCGCCAGGCTCGTAATCTGCAGTTCCCAGGTTCCAGCTGGGTCAGCGTTGAGATTTATCTCCGCAAAATTCCCCGCCCTGCCCACGGTCAGTAGGGGACACCGATGGGCTTGGTCCGTCGGATGGGACGTTAAGCCGTGGCCCCGTGTGCGGGAGAGCCATACCCTCTGCACGTTAAAGAACACGCTGGATGGCCTTGACGGGAGGCTACCATCTGTCTCCCAAATCTGTCTACCAATCTGTCTCCCATCTGTTCAGTGGGTCCCCTCCCCAAACCTTCTCTGAGCCTTCGGGGTCCATGCGACCTGGCCATTTAGCCCATGGTGTGCAAAAAAGTGCCGCTCAGAGGTAAAGCAACCAAACCTCAATATCTAAACGTAGATGCGGAACGGACTACTTTTACCATTCGAACTTTTTTTTCACCGCGGCGAAATATAACAAGATGGCGGCTGAGGACCCTATACTGCAGTTCTGCCAAAAAAAGACTGCAGTTAAATATTTTGATAAACAGATTGATAGCAATTTCAAATGGAAATCACATGTGACAATTCTGGTAAATGAATTAAGGTATGTGATAAACAAAATATTTTATGCAAAAAAATTAGCCTTTTTAAGATGATTTATTAAGTTTGATTATATTAAGATTGGTTTAATTCAACTCTTAAATATGGAATTACCACCTGAGGTGGAGACTATTATAATAATATGCTACCATTGATCAAAGTGCAAAATAGAGCATTTATGAAATATCTGCATCAGGTTCGTTTTCAGTTAGTTAATTGTACATATTATTTGATGTACTTCCTATTCTTTAATTATTATTATTATTGTATACTGTTGTTTATTACATGTGCACCCTAATGTTACTGATTTTCCAACATATAAAGTGGGGCGGGGATGGCTCAGTCGGTAGCGCGTCAGGCTTGTAATCTGCAGTTCCCAGGTTCGAGTCCCAGCTGGGTCAGCGTTGAGATTTATCTCCGCAAAATTCCTCGCCCTGCCCACGGTCAGTAGGGGACACTGATGGGCTTGGAAAGACCGCCGTCCGTCGGATGGGATGTTAAGCCGTGGCTCCGTGTGCGGGAGAGCCATACCCTGTGCACGTTAAAGAACACGCTGGATGGCCTTGACGGGAGGCTACCATCTGTCTCCCAACAGCTGTTCCAGTGGGTCCCCTCCCCCAACCTTCTCTGAACCTTCGGGGTCCATGTGACCTGGCCATTTAGCCCATTGTGTGCAAAAAAAGTGCCGCTCAGAGGTAAAACAACCCAACAACCCTACATATAAAGTAAATTATGATTTGCGTTGTGGTGAAAATATCTTAGTTGTTCCTAAAGCTAATCGGGAAATTTTTCGGAAACCTTTTGAATATTGAGACATTAGTAACTCTAAGAAATTGCAAAAGGATATAAAATAGATTGCATCATCACACATTTTAAAAAGAAATTTAAGGGATTATATTATGAATCTTAAAGTTATTAAATTGTGTTTTAAATATCTTAGATGATACGTTATCGGTACTCTAGTACATAAATAATGGAAACGATTTCATTTAACTGTATTATTATCTATACAATTTTAATTATTTTTATACGTCGCCTTTTGTAATTGTATTTATATAATGTTCGAATGTTGAACTTTTAAACTTTTATTTTATTTCCCTGTAAAGTATTGTAATTTTCTTCTAGTAACTAGTATGGCTATCTCCTTTGGTTACGCATAGTGAGATAAGTTTTATTCTGAGTTTTTTTTACTTTTCTTTGGCCTTTCTCCGACTTTTGTATTTATATATGATTTGTCTCTGTAAAGCTACTAATAGTGTAGTGTATATATTAAAAGCTGAACAATGGCTAATAAAATTCGAATTTCAAAATTAGTCAGGTTGGGTTGGGTTGTTTTACCTCTGAGCGGCACTTTTTTGCACACCATGGGCTAAATGGCCAGGTCAACTAGTCAGGTAGATGGTATTTTAGTTTTTTGGAATGACTTCTCTCTAGATCACGTTTTTCGGTTTAATTATCTAAAGCAGTGGTTCTCAACCGTTTTATGCCTTCACGTACCCCCTGGAAATGTGTATGTAACTGGCGTTCCTCTTGTTGGATAGATAAAACTATAGTTATAGTATAACAATTGTAATAAAATAAAACATATATATATATTCATATTAAATTTTGTATTCATAAATTACATATATCAATAAACGCAAAAAATTACATAAAAATTTAACAAATCTTATAAAATTCTAAACATTTTACTGGGTAATCAGTGAAATGGACTTGTTACTAGATTTAGCGACTTTTGAGCTCTCACGGCGTACCCCAAAAAATTTTACTGCGTACCCCACGTTGAGAACCCCTAATCTAAAGAATTGAGTGATATATTTTAATAATGTGCAACATGATATAAATAAGAGAATAGACGTTGCTTCTGGGACTTTTTTAATAAACAGAATAGACTTCCGAAAAGAAAACACCAATCAACCAACGATCTTTAACTTATGATTATACTAATCATTGGTTTATGGATCTAACCTTCCCGTGGTCGAGTAATTAGCGTCCTTGGCGACTGATCAGAGGGACCTGGGTTCGAGCCCCGGATTAAGGCATGGATGGTTGTGTTGTTTTCCTTTTCAGGTCCACCATCTTCACAAAGTTTCTACTACGACGTATAAATTAGATATATAAAATTTATATAAATATATTATATATATCATATAAATATTGGCTGATTGAAATGCGATTGATAGCTTAATCAAACAATGTCCTGTGTGAGAATTACCAATGCAATCATTGTCTCAATTGTTTCTCAATACATCCTTTAATGTTCCACAAATAAGAGTTTTAGGACTCATAGTTTCAGACAGGCAAACAAATGATTGTATATTATTATTCTCCCTTGTTTACGAAACTTAAAAGATGACATTGCCAACTCTTTACGAAACTTAAAAAATGGCCTTGCGAAACATAAACTGTCTCAATCGACCTACTGACATAAGCGTGATATGGATAGCCCATATGTTATGCACATTACGCGTAGATAATGCGTTTGTTTGCATCAACATCTTGAATATATTTTCGAAGTAATAAAGCAAGAGACTATTTATTAAACAAAATTGCGTTGCTTCGATATTTGTTGCTCCTCTTTTTATTCGGAGTTTTCTTTTTCAATTGGATTACGTGCTCAACGAAGCGAACACGATCATTATAACTGAATAACGACTGCGACGAATGCAAATATTTGTTTCCGAAAGTAAACTGGAATTATGGAACATCTTTTGACGCAAAACAGGACTTCAGGAAAAGAAAATGGGTGCAATAAAAATGTTTTGAAAGCTCTTTGAGACTGAACAGCTGCACAAAGCACTTCAGCCTTCGTAATGAAATTTTTCGAACAAAGCAAAATATTTAAGGCACATTCTTTTTAAGCTATTGTTCTTTTCCTGTGTTTCAAACTGCTTTGCAAGATGAGCTGTGTTCGCTACTTCTAACACTTAATTGCAGGAAATAGGAGACAATACGTTCAGAGGTGTCGGGAGTAAAGACCTGTTAAATTATTTTGTTTTTTCCGCTATTTAGCCTTCCAAATTTTCGCCGCTCAATTTTATTCTTTTCGTGAAGGATAATTCGCACCCACACGTAGTGTACAGTGTGATTCAATATGATTCATAATTTAATAAAGATATCCCCACGTTTTCTTCAGATACCTCGCTGCATTTGTAAAATCCAATGGTCTCGGTTAAAATTAGCTGCAATACTCTTGTAGACATACAATAGGCTAACATTTAATAAAAATAATACACTGAGGAATCAACATATGAAATGTCGAGAAGGTAACAAGTATTAACGTATTTGTAACGAAAATCTTATTATTATTCGTTGGAAGGAGGACATGTCAAAATATATTAAATTCCGAAACATATCAAAAAGGGAATCAACTGAATTTTTGCAACCTAAAAGTGGAAATATTAATAGTAGAAGTGAAAATCTTGGAGCGAAACGCGTTCCATAGTCTTTCAGTTGTAGGGATTACCGTATAATCTTACTGAATTCTTTTAATAAACCTCTTGGATTGGCTGTTTAACCTCTAAGCGGCGCTTTTTTTGCACACAATGATCTTAATGGCCAAGTCACAAGGACCCCTAGGGCTCAGAAAAGATTGGGGGAATGGGACCCACTGAACAGCTGTAGGAAACAGATGGTAGTCCCCTATCAAGTCCATCCAGTGTTTCCTTAACGTGAACTGGAATAGCTCTCCTGCACAAGGGGGACACTACTTAACGTCCCATCCAACGGAAGGTGGCCTTTCCGAGAACAGCGGTGTTCCCTACTGACCGAGGGTAGGGTGGGGATTTTGCGGAGATAAGTCTCAACGTTGTCCCACCTGGGACTGGAATCTGGAAACTGCAGATTATGAGCCCGATGACCTACCGACTGATTCACCCGCGCCCCATAAACCATTCAGTATTGTCATTTTAATCATACCACCCCTACAGAAACCTTTTTAACTTCATCCGTTTCCGAAATGGATCCAAAATTCCTGAATTTCAGCATAATCCCCTTAAAAATGGAACCCAACACAAGAATTAATATTTGAGAGTGAGGTACCCATGATATCAGCTCTTGACGAAAAGACTTCTGAAAGGGGTTAGGTTGGGTTGTTTTACCTCTGAGCGGCACTTTTTTGCACACCATGGGCTAAATGACCAGGTCACATGGACCCCGAAGGCTCAGAGAAGTTTGGGGGAGGGGACCCACTGGAACAGCTGTTGGGAGACAGATGATAGCCTCCCGTCAAGGCCATCCAGCGTGTTCTTTAAAGTGCACAGGGTATGGCTCTCCCGCACACGGACCCACGGCTTAACGTCCCATCCGACGGACGGCGGCCTTTCAAAGCCCATCGGTGTCCCCTACTGACCGTGGGCAGGGCGGGGGAATTTTGTGGAGATAAATCTCAACGCTGACCCAGCTGGGACTCGAACCTGGGAAGTACAGATTACGAGCCTGGCGCGCTACCGACTGAGCCACCCCCGCCCCGATCTGAAAGGGGTATAACAATGAAATGGCATTCGCAGTGTTACCTATGAAGTGATAAAATATGCATCGAAACCATTAAGACGATGAATCTGTCCAATCAATTCATCCATGATTCTAACAGATTATGAGTTAATTGAGCTCAATCATTTCCCAAATAACCAATTTTTTTGTCTATCCTATCATTGGTTGATTAGTGAATAGCTGCTAGCTCGATCAGCTAATGACCAATGAAGAAGCACCGATGCCTCAATTGATTACATGCATGCTACGCCACTGGTCAGTTATATAAGGAGAGTCTTTTGTCGTATTAATTATGATCTTCATCAATATTATAATGAATTATTTAAACGTTTGCGACATGCTCGTAATACAAACTATATTGGACCTGAACTATATAACAGTGTTCCAGAAATAATGAAGAAAATTACTTCCAAACATTTATTTAAGAAATGTCTTTGTGAATGGATCATAAACAACGAAAGACTGACTGTTTTATGAAAAACTAATTTTATGACTGTCCCGTGGCCGAGTGGTTAGCGCGCTCGTCTACTTGATCTACGGAACCTGGGTTCGAGCCCCGGGTAAGGCATGGATGTTCGTGTTGTTTTCTGCTGAGGTCCTGCCATCCTCTCAGATCTTCTACTGTGGCATATAAACTGACAGGCTCCTGTCAGACCTCTGTGGCAAGCAGCTGCTTGAGGGGGTATTTATTTTTTTATTCTACATCATAGATTGGTTCAATTACCAACTGTTGCCATCTTAATGATTTATATTTGTATTTTTATTTTAACTATACACCAGCACTCAAGTATTTAGTTACTTTAGCTGGATATATCTCATCGTAATTTTGTATAGATACATATCTAGGTTGAATAAAAATTGAATTGAACATTTTAATGTGTCTTATCCACTCCGATCTATATAAAGAGGGGATATATTTCGATCTTAATTACTATTTAATAATTAGAAAAATTGTCCAAATCTTTTTCAGAACTAGAAGAGGATGCGTTCCAACTCTTACATGTTTCATACTAGCTGTAATATATTCATAGAAGTGAAGGATATTCCAGAATAAATATTATGAAGTTAACTATAAAAAGATCGTTCTTCAAGATTGCTAATTGCAATGTGAGATCATCCTTCTGAAATACAAAACACTTGATTCGCGAAGAGATGAGGAAGTTCGTACTAAAAACTCCACCATGCTCATACGTGACCTCTTTCTGCGCATTCAGAAAGGGAGACACCGATGGGCTTCGAAAGGCCGCCGTTCTTCAGATGGGACGTAAAGCCGCGGCCGCGTGACAGGTGGAGCCACACCCTGTGCACGTTAAAGAACACGCTGGATGGCCTTGACGGGAAGCTTGCATTTGTCTTCTACCAGCCGTCCAGTGGGTCTCCATCCCCATTCTTCTCTGAGACCCGGGGCAGGGGTGGCTCAGTCGGTAGCGCGCCAGGCTTGTAATCTGTAGTTCCCAGGTTCGAGTCCCAGCTGGGTCAGCGTTGAGATTTATCTCTGCAAAATTCCCCGCCCTGCCCACGGTCAGTAGGGGACACCGATTTTCTTGGAAAAGCCACCCTCCGTCGGATGGGACGTTAAGCCGTCGCCCACGTGTGCGGGAGAGCCATACCCTGTGCACGTTAAAGAACACTCTGGATGGCCTTGACGGGAGGCTACCATCTGTCTCCCAACAGCTGTTCCAGTGGGTCCCCTCCCCCAACCTTCTCTGAGCCTTCGGGGTCCATGTGACCTGGCCATTTAGCCCATGGTGTGCAAAAAAGTGCCGCTCAGAGGTAAAACAACCCAACCCAAATCTCTGAGACCCCTTGGTCCTTGTGACCTGCCCATTTAGCCCATTTTGGGCAAAAGAAATGCTGCTCAGAGGTAAAATAATTGAACTTTTTTTAATCGTCTCCAGATCGTTGTAGTTTTGGATTTTCTCCCCCACATTTATGTATTTTATCTATAACACTGCATTTAGAAATGAAGTGGAGGATGTTTTATTCCAGCGAAGCACCAATTTCAACTTTTCTTCAGAAACAGGCTGAATGGCAAGCATATCGAGTAACAGAAAATATGGTCTGTGCACAACCCTTGTAACAGTACAGTCGCTCAAAAAAGTATCCGAACACTACGGTTGATTGCAGAATTCAGAAAAAATATCTGGCAACGATTTTTTTTAGAAATTAGTGATCTGGCAACCTTCGTGTCACGTGATTACCGAATTCAGGAAAAATATCTGGAGCAACTGTACACGCTCCAGTTACCGTTCACAGCAAACTGGAGCGTGTACAGTTACTGCACACGCTCCAGTTTGCTGTGAACGGTAACTGCACACGCTCAATATTTCCGTGAGTGAGCCCACACGATCTAGTATCAAAATTATATGACCACCTACAGTCGCTCAAAAAAGTATCCGAACACTACGGTTGATTACAGAATTCAGAAAAAATATCTGGCAACGATTTTTTTTAGAAATTAGCGATCTGATAACCTTCATGTCACGTGATTACAGAATTCAGGAAAAATATCTGGAGCGTGTACAGCAACTGTACACGCTCCAGTTACCGTTCACAGCAAACTGGAGCGTGTGCAGTAACTGCACATTCGGATACTTATTTGAGCGACTGTACCTACGGCAGACTCTGTAACCGTAAGTAATACTAAAAAATAAAGATGAAATATCTAGAATATTTTTCTCTTTTGCAGTAAAGCTCCTCTTACGCATCCCGTTTAGAAAATTTATGTATAATATAAATAAAAAACATTTTCCCTATTCTTTTCCATCGTTCTTCATAAGAGGGAGAAAGGTAATTCTTTGAAAGTAAATTTTACTTTCTCCTCTTGGATAATTCAAGTACTTTAAAAATGCGTTCCACACGTAAATAATGAGGTTTTGCATATGCACGTAACAATTTAATTTAATGCTTCGATGTTAGGAATAAAAGTTTCGACAAAATGACTATATAATATCGTATGCAAATTAACCGCTGCATAGCACAATACTCGAAGAAAAGTATTTTGCCGGTATAAAGTGAAAGCAATAATGTTAGTAAAAATCTAATTACCAAGTATTTTGCCTTTTTTTTTTTGGGGGGGGGGGGTTCCTAAAATATTCAATGCCTTGCTAAATGAAAGCAAGCAAAAAATCTTTGTTAAAGAAGTGAAAAGAATGGGTATTAAACTACAAGATTGTTGATGTATTGTTTAATAAATTTATTTTTAAATATCTAAAGAGAAATGGTAAATTTATCGCGCCTTTTAATACATATAGACCCTATTGTGGGTATGTATAATGAGTTCTGTTACTAATATTTATATGCGGGTCTTGTGGGTAAAAAAATGGATTTTTTAAATGTATCTCTATGTAGACATTACTACTAACTGCTGCTAGCTGTTGTAAAATGTTACTTTATGTTTCGAAATCTAATTTTTTATAAATATTGTGCATTAAGTGTTTGTTGTAACAATTGTGCATTGAAATGGTTATTATTGCAAATATACATTGAAATTTTTGTCCTAACAATTGTGCATTGAAATTTATTGTAAACATTGCACATTGAAATGTTTGTTAAGACAGTTGTGCATTAAAATGATTGTTGTAACAATTATACATTGAAATGTTTATTATTACACTGTACATTGAAATGTTTGTTCTAACAATTGTGTATTGAAACGTTTGCTATAAGAATTGTACATTGAAATGTTTGTTGTTACAAATATACTTTGAAAAGTTTGTTGCAAAAATTGTATATTGAAATGTTTCTTCTAACAATTGTGCATTGATATATTTGTTGTAACAACTGTAATATTTGTTGCATGAATTGCACATTGAAATGTTTGTTATAATAATTGCACATTGAGCGGTTTGTTGTATTAATTGTACGTAGAAATGTTTCTTCTAACAATTGTTCTTTAAAATGTTTGCTCTAAACCTTTTGTCTTGAAATGTCTGTTGCAACAATTGTGCAGTGAAATGTTTGTTGTAACAATTGTATATTAAAATGTTTGTTACACAGCACAAAATTGCACGATTTAGGCAAGGTAATATCAAAATTATCGAAAATTTATTTATTAAAATTTAATTTCTTTGTTACAGTCCTGTTCGTAAATCATGTACTGGTAAATTAAACAATAAGCTATGAATTTGGGGCATCAATGCTTCTGATAAGTCATTCGTAGGGTTGTCATTTTTTTATTGGGGCAGGGGTGGCTCAGTCGGTAGCACGTCAGGCTCGTAATCTGTAGTTCCCAGGTTCGAGTCCCAGCTGGGTCAGCGTTGAGATTTATCTCCGCAAAATTCCCCGCCCTGCCCACGATCAATAAGGGACCCCGATGGGCTTGGAAAGGCCGCCGTCCGTCGGGGGACGTAAAGCCGTGGCCCCGTGTGCGGGAGAGCCATACCCTGTGCACGTTAAAGAACACGCTGGATGGCCTTGACGGGAGGCTACCATCTGTCTCCCAACAGCTGTTCCAGTGGGTCCCCTCCCCCAACCTTCTCTGAGCCTTCGGGGTCCATGTGACCTGGCCTTTAGCCCATTGTGTGCAAAAAAGTGCCGCTCAGAGGTAAAATAACCCAACCCAATTTTTTTATTTGCCAAAAAAACATTTATAGGCTTTAGTATTTCATCATTAAAGGACATTAGGTACATTTTGCTTTTCTTTTTTTTATTTATCCACAACGCGTAAATATACATAAATATTCGATAAATTATAACTTGGCAAGCCTTTTTTTATAATTCATTCTGTTATAAAAAAAAGACAAAATAAATTTTATTGGATATTGAAAAATAGATTTGCATTTACATTGATTCAAATTTTGAGTCACTAACATATTCAATATCCCTCTCGAGCAAATTCTCTTCTGTGGAATAATAACACCTTTATTTTAATAGTTAAAGTGAGTCCATTCAAAAATTAAAATTTTAATTACTAAGTTTTAATTACCTAAATTTTAATTAGCTAAGTTTGAAACATTAATAATTATCTATTATACATTAATGTAACCTTCTAAGTGTTTGCTTCTAAGTAAACTGCGTATTTTAAGCTTAGTTCTACTTACTAAATGAGAATGATGGATAACTCTTCGGAAGTTTGAGCCCTGACAGAAAGAGGCGCTGTGATCGTTTCATTCTAACCAATTATATGAATTACCTATCTGTATTCTCTTTCGTCATAGCCGACCTCTATGTTGCCAAGCAATACTTTCTTCTCAAATTTGAAAGCGCGTTCGCACTTGAAGGAAATGAGTTAAACAGTTGCACAAAACAGACATGTTCCAAAAGGAAATTCTGAGTCAGTCTGCACGCGATCAACGAGGTGTCTTCAACGTCTTGTTGAGCAACACCGTTTCATGTGCTATAACTAAACCTCAGAACTTGTGAAGTTTCTACCTTCCGTGATTTTTCATGAAATTACCCTCGCTCAAAAAAGTATCCGAACACTGTGGGTGATTACAGAATTCAGAAAAAATATCTGGCAACGAGTTTTTTAGAAATTAGTGATCTGGCAACCTTCGTGTCACGTGACACGAAGGTTGCCAGATCACTAATTTCTAAAAAAAATCGTTGCCAGATATTTTTTCTGAATTCTGTAATCAACCATAGTGTTCGGATACTTTTTTTTAATATATATAATGCGTATGAATATATAATGCAATGAATATGGAGCGTGTGCAGTTACCGTTCACAGCAAACTGGAGCGGTTGCGGTTAATGTTCAGAGCACATTGGATCGTGTGAGCTCACAAAAACCTGGATCGTGTGGGCCCACTCACAGAGATATTGAGCGTGTGCAGTTACCGTTCACAGCAAACTGGAGCGTGTGCAGTAACTGCACACGCTCCAGTTTGCTATGAACGGTGACTGGAGCGTGTACAGTTGCTGTACACGCTCCAGATATTTTTTCTGAATTCTGTAATCAAACATAGCGTTCGGATACGTGTCGCGTGACACGAAGGTTGCCAGATCACTAATTTCTAAAAAAAATCGTTGCCAGATATTTTTTCTGAATTCTGTAATCACCCATAGTGTTCGGATACTTTTTTGAGCGACTGTACACCTTCACTGCGAGAAAGCAGGAAGGATATTATTTTAAAAAGACGTTTGGGGATCCAAATCGTTCGTATCAAAAAATGAATGAATTACATATTTGTTCGATCTATGCTATCATTGGTATAATTGACACGTAATCGCCACTCGCTTTAACTGATAACACTGGACAATAAATTGAAACTTTTTTATAACATTGGTTAAACAGGATGTTTTTTCCTAATTTTGGGCTGCTAAATTCAAATATGACTGTGAAAAATCTGCTTTACGTACAGTTTCTTTTAAAATTTCAGATTGGTGTATTTCAAATTTCAATGAATATAAATGTGACTATTTTATTAAATTGCAACTTAAAACTAAATCGTTAATTGCATGATTACAGTAAAAAAAATTAGAAACATCCTAGATATAGACCACTGAATATAAAGTAACAAATGAAATAATATGGAAACGCAAAATAAGAAAACATGGGTAAGGGTCTTTTATACTTACAAGAAGTTCATTTTTGTCTTTTATGTGCTGAGGTACCTCCTTCTGCAAGAACCAGCAGTAGTCACCCATCATTGCATTTCTGGGTCCCATCTGCCTTGGTATCTCTCCTCCATGGTTCGGATATCCTGGTGAAATCTTTCCCCTTGCTCATCACTGACAGCTCCTAACTAAGTAATGCCAAACTCAAAGAAGGGATCTTTGTTGGTCCTCAGATCAGCAAGCTACTGAATGATACTGTCTTCAAAGGAAAACTGAATATGAAGGAGCACACTGCATGGAAATCCTTCACGTGTGTGTTTTTGGGAAAGAAGACGAGATGTGAGTGCAAGAAATGGATCTTCAAAGATATTCGTTAGCCAAGATTTTCATAGTTTTGAGATCTTGAATGAGCTGATGGTAGTTTTCCTCTTTCTGATTCACCAGAAATCCCTGGACCACACACGTGAAGGATTTCCATGCAGTGTGCTCCTTCATATTCAGTTTTCCTTCGAAGACAGTATCATTCAGTAGCTTCCTGATCTGAGGACCAACAAAGATCCCTTCTTTGAGTTTGGCATTGCTTAGGTTGGGAAATTTTTCCTTCAAGTGAAAAAACCCTTTACCAGTTTTATCCATAACTTTTGCAAAGTTTTTCATACGCCCCAGTTTGATGTGTAGTGGTGGGAGCAGAACATCAGAGGGGTCAACTAGAGGCTTATACCTCACATTACTCTTTCCAGAAATAAAAACATTTCTTTTTGGCTAGTCTTTTGTTTCGTAGTGTTCCTTTTTGGCCCTACTGTCCCACGAACACAGAAAACAGCAACAATTTGTGAAGTCTCCTCTGAAGCCCGAGCAAGAGAGATATGACTTTTAGGTCACCACACATTGTCTGTCCATTTAAACTGGTCATATTTTATAGCAGTGAGTAGTTTTCCATGCTTCTATAGGTTTCCTTCATTCCCACAGCGTGTGTCACTGGAATGGAAGGTTTTTGGTTTCCTTTATGCAAAAGCAGAGCTTTTAAGCTGAATTTTGACGAATCTATAAATAGACGCCATTGCTTAGGGTCATGAGTTATTCCAATTTCTTCCATCAGCCCTGAAATATCTGTGCAGAAACATAAACCATCTTGCATCTCGTAATAAGCAGATAAAGCCAAATTTCTCTTCCTGAACAGAGAAACTCTGGTACCCTTGGCTAGAAGATTTCACTCTTGAAGTCTAGAACCTAAAACTTCAGCTTGTTGTTTGGAAAATCCTAGATCTCGAACAAGATCATTTAGTTCATTTTGCTGAATCAAATGATGCTCATCTAACTTTTTAGGGGTATATGTAGGATCAGGATCTGTATGTGCCTCAAAATCTTCCTCTGATGAATGTGAATCCATCTCCTCCCAGTTGGTTGGAGGTGTTGGTATAGGAAGAACTCCATGAGGAACTGGTCTTATGGCTGAAAGCATATTTGAACATTGTATTTTGCTTTTGTTCTTTTTTGAAAAGCTCAACACTTTAGTTAAACAAAAATAGCAATCATGAAAGTGACTAGTTGGCTCACACCAAACCATTGGAACTGCAAAGGGCATGGATTTTATCTTACCTTTCAACCATTCACTCAGCCCAACAAAGAACGAAATGCAGCAGACATGTGTAGCCCATGTTCTCCAACATGACATCCAAAACACAAGTTATAGGCTTTCTTCACAATCTTTATCAAAGAATGATCCCGGGATTTTAAAATATAATTTCCACACACATAACGAAACTTATCTGGCACATTAACACATTCGCAACGCTGCCATTGAACCATTTAAACGTCAAAATTCACTCTTTAACGAACAGCATCTGTTCTTCCTACAATGAAAACAACAAGAATGGCGGTCTGAGGTTAGGTTACTGTTACATGTTTTCTCTCACTTGACAATCAATGCTTCTAGCAACAAAAAGTAAAATATCTAGTATCCTCCCAATTGCCAGGAGGTTTTGTTATAGGAAGATCTAAATAGGAGTCGAAATGACCAATAGCATAAAAATGTGACGTGCTAGCCATTTTTAAGACCAGATCTGAAATCAGCACCTGAAAAATAGTTAAAGGCATTTATAATTGTTCATACTTGTATAGATCATGTATTTATACGAGATAAGAATAATGATTATACGTACAATACAGCTGTCTTCCAAAATGATATTACAGATCATTATCCAATACTTGTAAGCGTAAGTGGGAAAGAAATTTTTTTCTAACCCTAAACCTTTAGTGAAAAGCTGTATAGATTATAATTTATTCGAGAAATATATTAAAGAATATAAATGGAACAATGAAGACGATAAAACTGATGATGTAAATGCATTATATGATAAATTCATATACATGATAAATGAGGCCAAAACAGTAAGTACTAAAGTTACTAAAAACAATAATGTTCTGGGTCCTACTCAGAGGAGCAAAAACAAATGGATAACAAATGAAATTATAATTTTAGCAAAAGAAAAGCAAAAATTATACAACAAATATAAAAACGCCCTTTTGATAAATCGCTTGAAAAGCAATATAAATCATTAAGAACTCAACTAACAAATAAAACTAGGTATGCAAAAAAACTTCATTATTTAAGAGAGTTCCATAATTGTAATAGTGATGTGAAAAAGCAATGGGCAACAATAAATAGTATTTTAGAGATCGAAAAAAACCTGAGATATATCCTTCAAAAAATGTTGATGAAGATCTAGCAAATAAATTTAATGCACATTTCATAGAAGTTAACCAGGGGTATCAATATACTACAAATAATTTTAATACTGAAATTGACAAATATGTAAACAATAATGATAACTCAATGGTTCTGTTTGAAGCAGATAAAACGGAACTAAACAATATAATATCACAATTGAATAATAAGAAATCATGTGGTTATGATGAAATAAATGCCCATATGTTAAAAATTGTTTTTAAACATAAACCTCATATTTTTGTAAAAATTGTAAATTTATCTTTTTCTACTGGAATGTTCATAGATGCTTTAAAAATTGCTAAAGTAAAGCCAATTTACAAAAAAGGTAAAAACACGGATTTTAATAATTATAGACCAATTTCCATACTCCCAATCTTTTCAAAAATTATTGAAAAACTCATGAAAGAGAGATTAATGAAATTTCTATCGAAATATAATTTCTTATCAAATAAACAGTTTGGATTTAGAGATAAATTGGGTACAGAACATGCTATGTTACAACTTACCGGCAACATCTATAACAGTGTAAATGAACACAGGAAAACTTTAGCCATATTTATAGACATAAAAAAAGCTTTCGACACAATAAATCATGAAATTTTAATGCAAAAATTAAGTATAATAGGAATAAGGGGACTTGCTTCAATTGGTTTAAATCATATTTGGAAAACAGGAAACAATATGTGGCTATACAAAAACTGGAAAGTAATATGCTTGTTTTGAATGGTGGTGTACCGCAAGGTTCTATTCTTGGACCAGTATTGTTTTTAATATATATTAATGATTTTTGCAATTTAAATTTATTTGGCAAAATCACAGCTTATGCGGATGACACAGCGATAGTGTACTCGACTGAAACTAATAATGAGTTAATGTTCAAGATAAACAATGATTTAAAAAGCATAAGAAACTGGTTTAGTAGTAATAAACTGCAAATAAATGTGGAAAAAACTAATTTTATCTATTTCGGCTTATTGAATACAAGTAAAGAGGTTGTCATAAAATACCATAATTCTGGTTGTAATTTGGTAAATGGTTGTGTATGTAAAACTATCGAACAAGTTGAATGTGTTAAATATCTAGGCTTTTATGTTGAACAAAATCTAAAATGGAAGAAACAAGTAGATACAGTGTGTAAAAAATTAAGATTTATTTTGTACAAGTTATATTATCTTAAAGCATGTTCTCATAAGAAGTTGTTAATTTTAGTTTATTTCGCTTGGGTTCACTCAATTTTAAGCTATGGAATCACATGTTGGGGGGGAGATTATATATCAAACCTACTCCCTCTAGTGAAATTGCAAAATAAAATTGTAAAACTAGTTTCAAATAGCAATATTAGCAATGTAAATTATCATTACATAAGCAATAATATATTACCCTTGAGAAAGTTATATTTATATAGAAGTCTTTTGTATCTACATAAAAACAACAATTGTATCGAAAAACGGTTCATCCCATACGATACCAGATGTTCTACAAACATATTTCATGTTGTGAAATCAAAAAAAGAAATCATGCATAAGCATTTCAATTTTATTGCACCAAAATTATATAATTCTTTACCAAATAGTATAAAAGAAGAAAAAAGTGATTGTAATTTTAAGAAAAAAAACAAACTTTTTTTGGTAAATACTGAAGATATTGAAGACGCTTTTAATGTAATTTCTTAGTTTTTTTATCCATTGCCAAAGATTTTCGTTTACAGTAGAATTTTGTTTTTGTAAATCTGTAAGAGTTGTTTTGTAACTCCTAGATTACACAGAAATACTTGTAAAATGTATGTTTGTGTGTTTTTTATTTTTAATCGTTTTTTTTTTTAATTTTATTTTATATTATTTCCTTTTGCTATTTTCCATCCAAATTTGATGGTAAATTTTTTGTGTGTAATGTTTCTGTAAATGAGAATGGAAAATAAATATTATTATAAAAACCTTGTAAACCAGTGTAATCAGTGTAACAGCGTGAGTGGCAACAGGTGTCTCTGGAGGAGACTATGAAATTGCGCAGTTGTCACTTGACTAGTTCTCATCTATCATTGGTTGATTAATAAGATATATGGATTTGTCTGATCCGGAAGAGAACACCATTGGATTTGTATGATTCTATAGATAGAACACAAATTGATTTGTATGACTCTGGAGACGAACATAATCGGATTTTTATGATCCTAGAGAAAGAACACCATTGGATTTGTATGATTCTATAGATAGAATACCGTTGGATTTGTATGACTCTGGAGACGAACACAATCGGATTTTTATGACTCTGGAGACGAACACAATCGGATTTTTATGACTCTGGAGACGAACACAATCGGATTTTTATGATCCTAGACAGAGAACGGCATTGGATTTGTATGACCTGAAGAGAGAACGCCATTGGATACATATGATCCTAACAGAGATCGGCTGAATGGGCCAAATTCCCAGCCATAAGGACCCCAAGGGCTCAGAGAATGTTGGACTCAAAGGACCCACAGGGCAGTTGGTAGAAGGTAGACGGAAGCTTCTCGTGAAGGTCATCCAGTGTGTTTTTAGCGTGTACAGGAGATGGCTCTCCTGCTCTAAGGCCACGGCAGCTCATATGGCCCTTGCGGAAGGCATTTCTGATCCCTTTTCACACTGAGGTCACTGTGGGGGCTAGCGGAGATAAATCCTAAAACTGGAACAGATGGGACTCAAATCTGTGAGCTACAGATTACGAACCTGGCACGCTCTGGAGTGTACGAACTGCTGTGCCCCCAAGAAACCAAAGTGAACCGTCATTTCGTCAACTGCGCATCTCATTGTCACAATTACTTCCACTCACACATCCATGTCTAAGTCACACCATCTAAATGAGAGAATTCTGCGAAAGGTTCATCAGAAGAAGCTTCATGAGAAGAAAATTCTCCAAACCTAACTCAAAAATAATTGAAATAAACTATTGAGTGCAGTCCATTAGAGTAAGTCTAGTATTCGAATTAATCTACTCGTATTCTCTAGAACCATGATCCTGATGAAGCAGAAATGAGTTTCCAAGATAATGGTTCTGCTGTTAATCGGATAGCTGCCACGAAATCTGCCTTCAGTCGATTTCGTACTCATTAAAATTCTTCTCTTTTGTGAGGAGGGTTTATTGCAAAGGAGTCTGTCGGCGATCAGCCACTGTTTGTTCGTGAGCCCAACAACATCTTGCAAGGGAAACCGTCGGCTGAATTTCGACTCTCAGCAGCTGCTTGTTGAGAGTACCGTGATTGAACTAATTAATCCCTCAGCGCATTGATCGGATTAAAAGCGAGGTTAGCGAAAGCAGGCTTCCGATTTCCCTATGAGAATAATGAAGTTCCGGAAATGTTCACGATTATGGGTTTAGTGATTTTGGAAGAATAAATTTCTAAGGTCTGGAGGTTTAGGGAAAATAAACTGCCCTACCAAAATATTAGATAATTTCCCTATAATGTCAATGGGAATCTAACTTTGAGGCTCTGTAACTTCTAAAATATATATTTAATAGAAACATAGACTGAAGATAAATTAAAGATCATAATTAAAACTATTTAAAGTCGTTTTTTAACAATATCGTTCAGTATTTCAAGAGTTATGGAAGCTGGGGGGAGGGGGGGGGGCTCAGTCGGTAGCGCGCCAGGCTCGTAATCTGTAGTTCCCAGGTTCGAGTCCCAGCTGGGTCAGCGTTAAGATTTATCTCCGCAAAATTCCCCGCCTTGCCCAAGGTCAGTAGGGGACACCGATGGGCTTGGAAAGGCCGCCGTCCGTCGGATGGGACGTTAAGCCGTGGCCCCGTGTGCGGGAGAGCCATACCCTGTGCACGTTAAAGAACACGCTGGATAGCCTTGACGGGAGACTACCATCTGTCTCCCAACAGCTGTTCCAGTGGGTCCCCTCCCCCAACCTTCTCTGAGCCTTCGGGGTCCATGTGACCTGGCCATTTAGCCCATGGTGTGCAAAAAAGTGCCGCTCAGAGGTAAAACAACCCAACCCAAAAATGGAAGCTGGAATACTGAACAATTAATTGTCTTGTTTTCTAAAAAGTTATCAATAGACTGACGTTTGGCTGCCAACTTTGAGGGGAGGGCAAAATTTTGTGGGGTCAGAAATCTTACAATGTACTAAGTTACAATGAGATGAAGCTTAGAAGTTTGGTATTCCTTGCTGTGACCGTGTAGGACGAATGTCAAACAAACAGACAGGCACACAGAGAGACAAGCTTTATGAAATATGTAATAGATTTTAGTTGAAACCTTAACACTGAATCTTTCACTAATTTCATTAATATAAAATAATCAAGGAAGCGATGGGTAGACAATGTCAAACAGGATCTTACTAGAATTGGCCTAGAGTGGCCGAACGCAGTAGCAATAGCTCAGAATAGACACGTATAGAGAGGGTTGGGTTGGGTTGTTTTACCTCTGAGCAGCACTTTTTTGCACACCATGGGCTAAATGGCCAGGTCACATGGACCGCGAAGGCTCAGAGAAGGTTGGCGGAGGGGACCCACTGGAACAGCTGTTGGGAGACAGATGGTAGCCTCCCGTCAAGGTCGTCCAGCGTGTTCTTTAACGTGCACAGGGTATGGCTCTCCCGCACACGGGGCCACGGTTTAACGTCCCATCCGACGGACGGAGGCCTTTCCAAGCCCATCGGTGTCCCCTACTGACCGTGGCAGGGCGGGTAATTTTGCGGAGATAAATCTCAACGCTGACCTAGCTGGGACTCGAACCTGGGAACTACAGATTACGAGCCTGGCGCGCTACCGACTGAGCCACCCCCCGCCCCCTGGTCACAGGGGAAGACTCAGAGAAGGTTGGTAGAGGGGACTCACTGGACAGCTGTTGGGAGACAGACGGTAGCCTCCCGTCAAGGCCATCCAGCGTGTTCTTTAACGTGCACAAAATATCGTTTTCAGGAACACGGCTTAAAGTGCCATCCGAAGGACGGCGGCCTTACCAAATCCATCAGTGTCCCCTACTTACCAAGAGTCGGGGGGGGGGGGGAGTCGAGGAGATAATTCTCAACGCTGGCCCAGACAGGACTCGAACCTGAGAACTGAAGATTACGAGAGCAGCCTGCTACCGACTGAGCCACCCCCGCCCCTTATTATTTTTAGATTGGATTGTTTTACCTCTGAGCGGCACTTTTTTGCACACCATGGGCTAAATGGCCAGGCCACAAGCACCCCGAAGGCTCAGAGAAGGTTGGGGGAGGGGATCCACCCAGCTGGGGCGCGAACCTGGGAACTGCAGATTACGAGCCTGGCGCGCTACCGACTGAATGGTACACTGTTGGGAGACAGATGGTAGCCTCCCGTCAAGGCCATCCAGCGTGTTCTTTAATGTGCACAGGGTATGGCTCTCCCGCACACGGGGCCACGGCTTAACGTCCCATCCGACGGACTGCGGCCTTTCCAAGCCCATCGGTGTCCCCTACTGACCGTGGGCAAGGCGGGGAATTTTGCGGAGATAAATCTCAACGTTGACCCAGCTGGGACTCGAACCTGGGAAGTACAGATTACGAGCCTGGCGCGCTACCGACTGAGCCACCGCCGCCCCGGAGTCGAACCTGAGAACTGAAGATTACGAGAGTAGCCTGCTACCGACTGAGCCACCCCCGCCCCTTATTATTTTTAGATTCAGTCTTACCAGTGCATATTTTGTTAGTAGGTATTAATTTAAATCTTCTAAGTCGTTTCTAAAAGCATTTAAAATTCGTGTTTTAGTTACCTAAAAGATCTTACGACTAGCCGTTTCCTCCGCCAGAGATTGAAAATATGTAGAATTTCGAAATCAATTGTTCTCTCTCCATAGTCATTTTTATAAAGCCCGGTAATTTATTGAAATCAATAACAGAATTTTAAAAACTGGGTTGTTTATAAAGTTCGGATCAGAGATCATTGGTTAACTGACCAGTGATTATCACCTAAACCAGCCAATGATTGATGAGATCCATCACTGTCACAAATGCGCAGTCTCACTTTCTCAAATGCTTGCATCCCTGTTTCGACATTAATGTTTATAAACTTTTATAAATGACTTTGCTGAAAAAACGAGTTTCACCCTGAATGTAAATCGAGCTCGTGTCTCCTGAATACATGGGGCGGGGGTGGCTCAGTCGGTAGCGCGCCAGGCTCGTAATCTCCAGTTCCCAGGTTCGCGCCCCAGCTGGGTCAGCGTTGAGAATTATTTCCGTAAAACTCCCAGCCCTGCCACGGTCAGTAAGGGACACCGATGGGCTTGGAAAGGCCGCCGTCCGTCGGATGGGACGTTAAGCCGTGGCCCAGTGTGCGGGAGAGCCATACCCTGTGCACGTTAAAGAACACGCTGGATGGCCTTGACGGGAGGCTACCATCTGTCTCCCAACAGCTGTTCCAGTGGGTCCCCTCCCCCCAACCTTCTCTGAGCCTTCGGGGTCCATGTGACCTGGCCATTTAGCCCATGGTGTGCAAAAAAGTACCGCTCAGAGGTAAAACAACCCAACCTGAATACATGCCATATGTTCTAACCACTAAACTATCTACTGCTAGCCCATTCTTCAGCTAACTATAACTAGCGGTTGATAGTTTAGTAGCTAGAACACCTGGCGTGTATTCAGGAACCTGCGTTCGAGTCCCACTCAGGACAAAACTCCTTTTTTTTCTGAAAAATATTTCTTAAATTCTCTGTTTAGAATTAATCTGTGCGTCTACTAAAGATTGATTCTTAGGAAATATGTCGTACTTCAGGGACGTACCCAAGGGGGAGGAATGCGGTCTTCTTAAAAGAAGTGATCTGGCAACCTTTGTGTCACGTGACACGAAGGTTGCCAGATCACTCATTTCTAAAAAAAAATCTTTGCCAGATATTTTTTCTGAGTTCTGCAATCAACCATAGTGTAGTTTGCGCATTTGTGACAGTGATGGATCTCATCAATCATTGGCTGGTTTAGGTGACAATCACTGGTCAGTCAACCAATGATCTCTGATCCGAACTTTATAAACAACCCAGTTTTTAAAATTCGGTTATTGATTTCCATATTTACCTTTTTTTGAGCGACTGTACTTAATAAAGCCGTGGTCGCTGAGTGCATATAAATTGTTTTCCTCCTAATGTGTTTCGTTTTGTATGCCATCTAAAATGTTAGAAACGAAACAATGACCAAATATTACCTCACATAACGAAATCCTGTTAGTGCTGTCAGTCACTATGTGCTCATACATGGTCAATGGATGGATCAATCGGTGGCGCTGCAGGCTCTTCAATCTATTTTTCCCAGGTTCGAGTCGAACCGTGTCTAGTAAGATTTTCTTCCCTAACCCCCACCCACAGTCAGAAAAGGGAAACCGTCGGGCTTGCAAAGAGCGCCGTTCTTCGGATGACGGCTAAGACGTGGTCTAGTGCCCGCCTGGTCACTAGACCACGTCTTAGTCTTAGTGTGACGTTGAAGAATACTCTGGGAAACCTTGACGTTTTAGGTTGTTTTGCCTCTGAATGGCAGTTTTTTGTGCACAATGGGCTAAATCACCAGGTCACAAGGACATCGAGGGCTTATAGAAGGTTGAGAGCTGGAGTTGGATTGTTTTACCTCTGAGCAGCACTTTTTTTGCACACCATGGGCTAAATGGCCAGGTCACAAGGACCCCGAAGGCTCAGAGAAGGTTGGGGGAGGGGACCCACTGAAACAGCTGTTAGGAAACAGATGGTCGCCTCCCGTCAAGGCCTTCCAGCGTGTTCTTTAACGTGCACAGGGTATGGCTCTCCCACACACGGGGCCACGGCTTAACGTCCCATCCGACGGACGGCGGTCTTTCCAAGCCCATCGGTGTCCCCTACTGATCGTGGTAAGGGCGGAGAATTTTTCGGAAATAAATCTCAACGCTGACCCAGCTGGGACTCGAACCTACGCTGTGAAATGTACCTAATTGTATATAACCCAAAATGTTTTATGTTGTTACTATTGAGTCACCAAATTATTGACTAGCATGTGTTTAATATATAAAGATGTGCAGCTACATCAATGCTGCACGAAAATATCGCTTTCGTGTAGCTCTGATCAACTGCACATCCATATGCCAATATGATCCACATCCATATGCCAATCAATATGCCAGTATGATCCACATCCATATGCCAATCAATATGTCAGTATGATCCACATCCATATGCCAATCCATATGCCAGTATGATTCACATCCATATGCCAATCAATATGCCAGTATGATCCACATCCATATGCCAATCAATATGCCAGTATGATCCACATCCACATGTTGCAGCACATCCATATGCCAATATGATCCACATCCATATGCCAATCCATATGCCAGTATGATCCACATCCATATGCCAATCAATATGCCGGTATGATCCACATCCATATGCCAATCAATATGCCAGTATGATCCACATCCACATGTTGCAGCACATCCATATGCCAATATGATCCACATCCATATGCCAGTATGATCCACATCCATATGCCAATCATTATGCCAGTATGATCCACATCCATATGCTGCAGCACATCCATATGCCAATATGATCCACATCCATATGCTGCATATCCATATTCCATATGGCGTAACCTGCCTAATCACGAGAAGACTTAACAAGTATTCATCATTCGAAATAGCGCCTATAATTTTTGCGGAACCTACTCAGCTGAACACTGAGATAATTTCACTCTTAACCGCGCTTCTCCGTACAATCCTTTTTTTAAATCTCCACAGATTTCAAGAACACATTGTTCACAACGTACCAAAAAGAAAAAAGAAACCTCGAGAGTTACGCATCTAATTTGCAAACCTTGTTCAACTCTCTTCGTCTTTACGGAATCAATTACTACGGCCGCAAGTTGTCCTTAATAAGCTCTGCTAATAATACGAGAAATAAGTCGAAATTATTTGGCAGATCTTTCCTAAACCAATTAAACTTTTGCTTAAAAGAACATCGAGAGCAAACATCAAGAAGAAAAGGGAAAGGAGTGTGTATAAATGTAAACAACCAGATAATGGATTTCTTTCTATTTACGCGCAGTTGTAACTTTTCTGTTTAATAAACTCGCGGCAATCTTACCTCGCGGTACGAGCTACGGACAAAGGCGAAAAATAATTATTCCATTTGGGAACGATGTCGAACAATCGAAGTGCGATCCGTTTCTCCAAAAGAATCCGTCCTGTTTCTAATTAAAATTTTCCACGAGAAAAGGACGAGTTCTTAAATCACGGATTTTAGTCCCCGGAAATTGCAGCGATGGGGGCCACCCTTTTCATGTTTCCATGGAAACCGCTGCGCATCTTGGAGACTAATGCCACTTAGGAAAAAGGAGGAACCAAAATAAAAATTAAACAAACTTGATTTTACAGACTTTTATTTAGGTGGGATTATTCGTAGAAATTGAGGTTTGTTACATTTCGAGGCTCTCGCTCTGGCAGAAAATTATTTTCTTTTTTTTCATACAGATCTTATTATTTTTGTTTCTTAGGCGAGTAAGGATTTGGGTTGGGTTGTTTTACCTCTGAGCGGCAATTTTTTTGCCTACAATCGGATAAATGGCCAGGTGACAAGGACCCCGTAGACTCAGAGGAGGTTTGGGGAGGAGGCCCACTGGACCGCTGTTAGGAGGCAGATTGTAGTCTCCTGTCAAGGTCATCCAGCGTGTTCTTTGACGTGCACAGGGTTAACTCCCCACACGAAGCGACGGCTTAACGTCCCATCCGACGGGCGGTGGCTTTTCCAATCTCCTCGGTGTCCCCTATTGATCGAGAACGGGGCGGGCAGTTTGCGTTGATAAATCTCAAAGCTGGCCCAGGGGGACACGAACTGTGAACTGCTAATTACTAGCCTGGCGCACTACCGACTGAGCCACCCCCGCTCCAGGAGAGTAAGGAACTTAACTAAAACTTCCCACACACATACAGGATAAAACTCAGTACGATACAGCGGCTGGGGTTTGTTCAGTCGGTAGCGCGCCAAGATCGTAATCTGTAGTTCCCACGTTCGAGTCCCAACTGTGACAGCGTTAAAATTTTCTCAGCAAACCCCCATTCTTCTCTCGGTGAGAAAGAGAACACCTATTGGAAAGACCGCCATCCGTCCGATGGGACGTTAAGCCGTGGCCCCTGTGCACATTAATGAACATGCTGGATGGTTTTACCAGTGCCCTACCTTCTAACAAGTGTCCAGTCCTTTCTCCCGCTCCGTCTGAGCTCTTGGGGACCTTGTGACTGACGCTTCACCTATCGTGTGCATAAAAGGGTCGCCCAGAGGTAAAACAATCCAAATTAATTTGACATAAATTTCGAAACTTGATGAAAGTCATCTATCTTGCTGCCTGAACTGCATAAAGATTTTTAACACTTGATGACTCTCGTTACATATCAGATCGTGACTTGACACTTTCGCGTTAAGTACGTCAACTTTTCCAGTATTAACCTCTCTTTCCTCGCTAAGGTTCACTGCGCAAACAAGCCGAGGAAATCTAAACTCTGGCTCAGCTGGTAACTGATTAAAGGAGAAAACTAATTGCCCTGTGATGGATTAGCCTATAGAGGCTAATTATTTAAGTAAATTAATTGACTTAGGAGATAGAAATGGTGGCAAACGGCAATGGAGAAGTATTTTACCTCAGTGGAGACTTGTAAGTCAAATTAGACATTGATGTTTCCGGGCAATAAGCGGAGCATCAACAAATGCGGGAGAAGTTGGAGACATTTTCATCGTTAAAGTGAAAACGCACTTAGCCAGTTAATTAAACGTCGAGCCAGCCTGCTTCATTTAAGGAGGAAATTCCCTTCAGTGTTGTAGATTGATATGGTGCTGAGAGAACAGAGACAGATGATGTCATCAATGCCATTCACTGGCCGATTTCTAATCTAGGTCGGATGCTGGACGTTATATCTTTGATTTCCACTGAGCAAGGATAGTTTGAGATTGACTCTCTGTTTGAAAATGCACACTAGCTACTGTTCTGGAAAACAATTCTGTAATAACTGATGTTGTGTATATCCAAACTAATTTAATGGTATAGGGAGACGTCTGACATTAATGGCAAAATGCGACAAGTGCCTGATTTAATGGTAAGGTGAAACAACGCCTGACTTAATGGTACAGAGTGCTGATTTAATGGCAAAGTGAGAAAAGTGCTGATTTAATGGTAAAGACAAGGACTGATTTAATGGTAAAGACAATAGCTGATTTAATGACAAAGCGAGACAAGTGCCTGATTTAATGGTAAGGTGAAATAAATAGCTGACTTAATGCTAGAGAAAAGGGCTGATTTAATGGCAAAGTGATACAAATGCCTGATTTAATGGTAGATACAAGTGCTAATTTAATGACAAAGTGAGACAAGTGCTTATTTAATGGTAAAGACAAGGGCTGATATAACGACAATGCGAGACAAGTTCCTGATTTAATGGTAAGGTGAAACAAGTGCCTGATTTAAGGGTAAGGGTAAAGTGAAGCAAACGCCTGACTTAATAGTAGAGACAAGTGCTAATTTAATGACAAAATGAGACAAGTGCTGATTTAATGGTAAGGTGATACCTGGCAAAATGATAGAGAAATTTAATGGTAAGGTAATATCTGACTTAATGGTAGATACAAGTGATAGTTTAATGACAAAGTGAGACAAGTGCCTGATTTAATGGTAAATACAAGTGTTAGTTTAATGACAAAGTGAGACAAGTGCCTGATTTAATGATAGATACAAGTGTTAGTTTAATGACAAAGTGAGACAAGTGCCTGATTTAATGGTAAATACAAGTGTTAGTTTAATGACAAAGTGAGACAAGTGCCTGATTTAATGGTAAGGTGAAACAAGTGCCTGACTTAATGGTAGACACAGTACTAATTTAATTGCAAAGTGAGACAAGTGCCTAAATTAATGCCCAAAAGTACGTTTCTAAGGTAACCTCAAATATCGCGACACACGTACCTGATCTTTTTATCTGTAAGTGAGACTAATGCCTGATTTCATGATCAGGTGAAACAATTGCCTTGTTTAATGATAAGGTGACACAAATGCCTGATTTAATGATAAGATGAAACAAGTACTTGATTTATTGATAATGTGAGACAGGTACCTCGGATTTTGTTCATCTTTTGGGATTTCTTCTTTCAAAATAGCTCTTGAAGGTTGCCTTTTCTATGAATGAATTATTGAAGGAATGAGTGGTCTGATTAAATTGTTCTAATACATATAGTTTTTTCTTTTTAGAAAATCAGATATCTGCAACATTTTTATAAACAGTCGCCTTTAGTCTTTTTTGAATTTTACGTAAATTGAATTTTGCGAATTTTGGAAACTACTTAGGTATGGATGGATGGTTGTTATATTTACAACTTTGATGATACTACAGGCATTAAAATAATTTAAGGTCGTATGTACCTTAATTCGTAAATGGTGGGCGTTAAAAATGATTTCAATAAATAATTTTATTTAAAAAAACGAGCAAATAGTTTAAAATGATGTACAGTCGCTCAAAAAAGTATCCGAATACTATGGTTGATTACAGAATTCAAAAATAATATCTGGCAATGTTTTTTTTTAGAAATTATTGATCTGCAAACCTTTGTGTCACGTTGCCAAATCACTAATTTCTAAAAAACGTTGCCAGATATTTTTTTCTGAATTCTGTAATCAACCATAACGTTCGGATACTTTTTCGAGCGACTGTACAGTTCAACTTCGCTTGTCTTTGTCCCTCCTGTTGGTGGGGTGGGGGTGGCTCAGTCGGTAGCGCGCCAGGCTCGTAATCTGTAGTTTCCAGGTTCGAGTCCCAGCTGGGTCAGCGTTGAGATTTATCTCCGCAAAATTCCCCGCCCTGCCCACGGTCAGTAGGGGACACCGATGGGCTTGGAAAGGCCGCCGTCCGTTGGATGGGACGTTAAGCCGTGGCCTCGTGTGCGGGAGAGCCATACCCTGTGCACGTTAAAGAACACGCTGGATGGCCTTGACGGGAGGCTACCATCTGTCTCCCAACAGCTGTTCCAGTGGGTCCCCTCCCCCAACCTTCTCTGAGCCTTCGGGGTCCATGTGACCTGGCCATTTAGCCCATGGTGTGCAAAAAAGTGCCGCTCAGAGGTAAAACAACCAACCCAAAACTCCCTCCTGTTGGCTTGCGCATTTGAAGGGGGCGAAACTTGTGATGCTGGCTTTTAATCTGTTTCAATGAGCAGAAACGTAAATTCAATACGTTTACTGAATTCTACCCCAGTATTTCTCAAATATTTACCAATTGACTTGGAAAGGTCGCCGTCCTTCGGATGGGATGTAAAACTGTGGTCCCGTGTGCAAGAGAGCCATACTCTGTGCACGTTAAGGAACACGCTGGATGGCCTTGATTGGAGACTACCATCTGTCTCCTAACAGCTGTCCAGTGGGTCCTCTCCCACAACTTTCTTGAACCCTTGCAGTCCTGGTAATCTGTCCATTTAGTCCGTTCTGTGCAAAAACAAGAGCCCCTCAGAGGTAAAACAGCCGAACTGAACCCTCTAACCTTTAATGAACGATGAAGCACTTGGTTTCACTATTTTTCGTGTTCAGTATTAAATGTAAATTAATGCTTAGATGGTAATGGTAGTGATGATTTCTTAGATGATGATGAAGAGGAGAATGAGGTTGAGAAAGAATCTACAGTCTCTTATATTCGAGGTGCTCACGAAGTTGAAAGTTTTGGTTTCTGTTCACCTCCGTGAATTTCTTAAGTGTAATCAAGAATCCGTGAAGCGTGGAGTTGTCCATGTAAGTAGTCTACTTAGTTCTTCTCAGTTTCATAATAAATTTCCGCAACTCGGAATTTTCGAAAATTATTTTCCAATATTTTTACGTAAAGTCGAACTTGCTTAACCCAGTGAGTGTTTACACTTTGACTTCCGTCATCTGCAGTGAAGTGTTCTTGTTGGAATTAATTGGATTCTAATTAATTTAATTGGATCTAGAAAAAAATTAAGTGGGAGAAGGGTTAAGTGACTGGATTTATATGGAACAGAATGAAACACTCCCATCGGGTATGGGGCGGGGGTGGCTCAGTCGGTATCGCGCCAGGCTCGTAATCTGTAGTTCCCAGGTTCGAGTCCCTACTGGGTCAGCGTTGAGATTTATCTCCGCAAAATTCCCCGCCCTTCCCACGGTCAGTAGGGGACACCGAAGGGCTTGGAAAGGCCGCCGTCCGTCGGATGGGACGTTAAGCCGTGGCTCCGTGTGCGGGAGAGCCATACCCTGTGCACGTTAAAGAACACGCTGGATGGTCTTAACGGGAGGCTACCATCTGTCTCCCAACAGCTGTTCTAGTGGGTCCCCTCCCCCAACCTTCTCTGAGCCTTCGGGGTCCATATGACCTGGCCATTTAGCCCATGGTGTGCAAAAAAGTGTCGCTCAGAGGTAAAACAACCCAACCCATCGGGTATAAAATTGTTTTCCCCCGTTTTAGTGATCGTTATTTTTTTTCAAAATATGCATAGCTGATTGCATCCAGCGAAACATACGCCTATTTAGAAACTCTTAAATCTTCAGTAACATACTGTTACGTAGTTTTTCACTATAACGCTCAAATTTTAAAAACAGAACAATAATTTAAATATGTCTCTGTGGCGACTGTCACTTCACGTGAAACATGTTTCTAAACCTTAAGCATCATGACACGTTCCAAAGTATTTAATCTATATAAATTACCACATGACTTTAAACCAATTACAATGTTTTAGTATCACGGTTACTCCAATATAACATGAGAGTTATATCACATCAAATATGTTGATAAGGTAGACTGTAGCATCACAATTCAATTCAATTTTTATTCAACATAGATATGTATCAATACAAAAATTTATGAAATATACCCAGCTAAAGCAACTGAATACTTGAGCGCTGGTGTATAATTATGACAAAAATATAAATACAAAAAATTAACAAGGCAACAATTGATAATTGAAATAATCAATGATGTAGAAGTCAAAAAATTGGTTTTACATACAGCTATCATTCATTGTTTAGTATCCATTCAGAAAGAGATTTATTAAATAAATATTTAGAAGTAATTTTCTTCATTGTATCTGGAATACTGTTGTATAATTTAGGCCCAATATAGTTTATATTACGGTTAGTAGCTTGCTTTGATATGCGTGTTATTTGCAATTTAAATGATGAGTCTCTAAGTGGTATATATGTCTGTCGAACCTGAAATAGATGTAAATTGAAATGGACATATTCAATAATTTTTAAAATGTAAATTTGAGACAGAGTCAGTAACCCCAATTTCTTAAATATAGGACGAGATTCAGAGAAGCGACCTTTATGGTCAATAATTCTAACTATAAATTTTTGCAGAATCAACAGCCTGTTTAAGTTTGTTTTTGCAGCTCCTCCCCAGGCTTTTATTGCATATTGTAGCTGACTATATACACAAGCAGAATACAACATTTTTAAACTTGTTTTATCGAGTAAGAATCTTAGTGTATAAAATTTTGCTATGAATGGTTTTATTTTGTCCACAGTATAATCAGTGTGATACTTCCATGAAAGTCTTTTATCAATAATCACTCCTAGGTATTTAATTTGGTCAACCTTCGTAAGACGTTCGCAACTGCAATTTAGGATGTTGTAACAGTCCTTGTGATGAGAAACCACTCCAGAGTCACTGCTACCATCAGTTGATGCCTTCAACTGGAATTTTATATAGCATGTTTTAGCTTTATTTAAACTTAATTTATTCAACATTAGCCATTGATAGAAACGATGAATATCTCTGTTTGCCATTTGGTATAATTGCTCGTTGGTGTTACTTTTGTATAACAAAACAATATCATCAGCATAAGAAATAATTTCTGCCTCAAAATTTTTGTCAAATATATCGTTTACATATAATATAAATAGCAGAGGTCCCAGTACAGAACCTTGTGGTACACCTGTATTAATATTTTTCATAGAACTATATATATCATTTATCCTAACGATTTGTGAACGATTTTCCAAGTAGGATTTTAGCCATGTAAACTGGCTAAATCCTCTGATTCCAATTTTATAAAGTTTAGCCAGCAAATATTCATGATTTACCAAATCAAAAGCCTTTGATAAGTCCAAAAAAATGCGAGTGTTTTAAAATCTTTATCCAGATTATGTTTGCCATTTGGTATAATTGCTCGTTGGTGTTACTTTTGTATAACAAAACAATATCATCAGCATAAGAAATAATTTCTGCCTCAAAATTTTTGTCAAATATATCGTTTACATATAATATAAATAGCAGAGGTCCCAGTACAGAACCTTGTGGTACACCTGTATTAATATTTTTCATAGAACTATATATATCATTTATCCTAACGATTTGTGAACGATTTTCCAAGTAGGATTTTAGCCATGTAAACTGGCTAAATCCTCTGATTCCAATTTTATAAAGTTTAGCCAGCAAATATTCATGATTTACCAAATCAAAAGCCTTTGATAAGTCCAAAAAAATGCGAGTGTTTCCAGAGACCACGTTAGTGAATTTATTAAATGTAAAATAGCATCTTCTGTGCTTTTTTCCTGCTGAAATCCATATTGGTTTTTTGCTATTATATTAAACTTTAATAAAAAATTGTTCAACCTGACAGAAAATAACTTTTCCAATATTTTTGACATTATCGGAAGTAAAGCAATAGGTCGATAATTTTTTATATGAATTTTGCTTCCTTTTTTGTAAATAGGAACTATTATTGAACATTTTAAGGCATTTGGGAAAATACCAGAAGATAAAGACATATTAAACAAGTAGCACAATATTGTTCGTATCGATGGATATATTGCTTTAAAATTATCCACGTTTATGTCATCCCAGCCAATTGAATAAGTCCTTTTCAAATTTTTTACTATGCTGTCTAATTCTTCCAACGAAACTGCTATCAGACCCATTGAATTGCCCTGGGAAATGATTATTCTGTCTTTTAACTTAAGATCTTCAGGCACTACCAAATCTGATTCCGAATTACCAGTTTCATATTCAGTAGCTATATTTACAAAATAATCATTAAAAGCATTAACTATTTCAGTGGAACTATCTGTAAAATATACCATTTTATTATTTAAGCTCATTTCAAATAGACGATTTTGATTTTTTTTCTTACTATTTGTATTAATTACTTATTAATTACCCATTTCTTCTTTGTATTATTTCCAGCATATGCTAGTTTTTCTTGAAAATATGAATTTTTAGCTTTTGATATTATGCTATTTAAGGAGTTTCTGTAACTTTTATAATAGTTAGCATCAATTTTATTTTTTTTTTCCATAATTTATGTAAATGATTTCGGTACCGTATTGACTTAACAAGTTCTGTGGTTATCCACGGTTTTAAATTTTTTAATTTTTTATTCACATTTCTCAACAGAATCAATCAATTTCTCTGTTACAACAGCGGTGGAAGCCAGCTGAGCTGTTATGGATATCTTTAGCCTTTTACGTATAGATATCCTTAGCCTTTTACGTATAGATATCCTTAGTTTTTTACATATAGATATCTTTAGCCTATTACCTATAGATATCTGTAGCCTTTCTATATATAAATATCTTCAGCCTTTTATATACATAGATATCTGAAGCCTTATATGTATATGTACTTAACCTTTTATGTATAGATATCATTAGCCTTTTACACATAGATATTCGTAGACTCTTACAAATAGATATACTTAGCCTTTTACGTATAGATATCTTTAGTTTTTTTCATTAAGATATCTTTGGCCTATTACCTATAGATATCTGTAGGCGTTTTATGTATAAATATCCTTAGCCTTTTATATATCTGTAGCCTTATATGTATATGTACTTAACCTTTTACGTATAGATATCCTTAGTCTTTTACATACAGATATCCTTAGACTTTTACATACAGATATCCTTAGACTGTTACATACAGATATCCTTAGACTTTTACATACAGATATCCTTAGACTGTTACATACAGATATCCTTAGACTTTTACATACAGATATCCTTAGACTTTTACATACAGATATCCTTAGACTTTTACATACAGATATCCTTAGACTTTTACATACAGATATCCTTAGACTTTTACATACAGATATCCTTAGACTTTTACATAAACCCACTGGACTGGACAGATATATGGCTTTGAGCTTGATTATAGATCATGATTTAGCTGCACTGGTGGGCTTCTGTGGAGGGAAAATCTTCCGCTGTGTTTTCTGTTTGTTTGTGGGTTGACAGCCCCAAGTGAATAGATTCACAGGATATGTTTATCAGCTGGTGGATAATCCTGAGCAGAGGTCATTGCAGGCACCTGAACTCTTTGCTTCTACTGGCATCGTCAAATTCTACATTGGAGGAAGTCTTCCAGTGTAGATGGCTTCAGCCTTTAGTAGTGGGGGAACGGGTCTTTGCCCCATGTCTGCGATTAGGGGGCTGTTTGATATTGTCGGCATTCCCTCTCTCAATAACCATAGTTTCTTTAAACATCTCACTAACCATTTTCTCTCCATAGGTAGTTGGGATGTGAGGACTCTGCACAGAGCTTTTTCTCTTGATGTCCTCACACAAAAATTTCACTGTTATAATTTAGATATTCTCGGCTTGCAAGAGACCAGATGGAGAGATAAAGGTCAGATTCTTAAAAATAATCTTAAATTTCTCTTTTCAGGGAGGGACGACAATAAGCATCAACAAGGCGTGGATCTGCTTCTCAGCAGACACGCTAGTGATGCTCTTCTAGGATACGAGTGCATTAATGAAAGGTTTCTTACAGCAAAATTTCAGACAAGCGTTAAAGACTTGAATGTTATCTGTTGTTATGCCCCCAATGAGGATGCCGATGAGAATGAGAAGGATAGGTGTTACGGACAACTTCAGGATATTTTGAATTCTGTCAAGAAAGGAGATATTACCCTTGTTCTAGGTGACTTCAATGCCAAAGTTGGTACTGACTCTGACCTTTGGGGAGAAGTAATAGGCCCTTTTGGTATTGGTAGCTGCATGGCAATGGGCAACGTCTCCTACAGGTAAGTAAACTCAATGGTTTCAGAATAACTAACACATATTACAAACACCGCGACATACATAAATACACATGGGTTTCACCTGATGGGCTGCATAGGAATATGATTGATTATATATTAATTAACAGCAAATGGGCAAGTTCTGTTAGGAATACCAGGACATATAGGGGAGCTGAAATTGGATCTGACAATTACCGTGTTAAAAGTGTCTTGCAACTTAAACTTAAAAAGTTAAACTTAAAAAAGTTGAAAAATTTACCTTTAATACTGAAATTCTGAAAGACCCAGTTACAGCCAAAGCTTACCATGATAGGTTACTTAGCCATTATGACAGTAATGGTATGCTTACTACTGAAGTTGAGGAAGAATGGGATCATTTTAAACAGGCTTTTTTGGACACTAACAGTACTCTTTTAGGAAAAAAGGAGTAGAGGAGACAGAATTAGCTGAGTGATAAGGCACTTGAACTTATTTCGGAAAGAAAGAACTGCAGGAATGTCCTTAATCAATATCCTACTAGTCCTAATAGAAAGCATTACAGAGAACTTAATAAACGTGTAAAAGATCAGTTAGCTGCTGATAAGAATCTTTGGCTTGATGGCTTGGCTGACAAAGCCGAGGAAGCAGTTAGACAGCACAACAGCAGAGAGCTGTACCAGATAGTTAATGTTTTGTGTGGTAGAAAACGAACAGATATACAGGGATTAAATGATAAACAAGGTAAGGTTAAAAAAGGTGAGGATTCTGTCATGGCTAGGTGGGCTGAACATTTCAGTGATGTTCTAAACAATGTGAATAGTTCTACTCCCATTGTTGCAATGATGGTAGATGCATTGGTGGCTTTAATATTGGCCCTGTAACACAATCTAAAGTTATTTTGGCTATTTCTAAACTTAAACTTCATAAATCCCCAGGGGTAGATGAAATTACAACGGAAATGCTTAGAGCTGGGAATGTTTAGGTTACCAGTTGGATGACTGAAATTTTGAATATCTTTTATGATAAAGGCATGGTTCCTAAGGAATTTTCCAGAGCTATTGTTATCCAATTTTTCAAAAAAGGTGATCGCAATTCTTGTGATAACTATAGGGGTATCAGCCTACTCTCTGTTCCAGGTAAAGTTCTTTCCATGATTGTGCTTAATAGAATTAAGAATCTGGTTGACAGTCAATTGCGTGATGAGCAATGTGGATTCCGAAGTAGTAGAGGATGTGCAGATCAGATATTTTCACTCAGGCAGATTCTTGAGAAATGTTTAGAGTTTCAGAAACCTTTGGTTGCTAGCTTTGTTGATTTCAAAAAGGCTTTCAACTCTGTTGATCGTCATAATTTGTGGCTTATTGTGAAATCATATGGTATACCAGACAAGTTAGTTAACATAATGAAAGCTCTGTATAATAACACTGAGTCGTGTGTGAATAATTATAGATTGGCGAATAGGGTTATGAACAGTGTGCCTAAAGGCCTCAGAAAAAGGGAGAGACCTAGGATGCGGTGGGCAGACAATGTCAAACAGGACCTTGTTAGAATTGGTGTGCAGTGGCCAGATACAGTAGATTTAGCTCAGGACAGACTTGCTTGGAGAACTAAATTACACGGTCTGGTTGGACCTCCGTAGCCCATGACTGCTTGAGGATGATGATGATGATTCTTAGCCTTTTACATATAGATATCCTTAGACTTTTACATACAGGTATCCTTAGCCTTTTACATATAGATATCCTTAGACTTTTACATATAGATATCCTTAGACTTTTACATACAGATATCCTTAGCCTTTTACATATAATAGATATAGGAATTCTCAAAGAGTGGAGGAGGATTCTTGAATCCGTTGTTGCATAATGTGCCTTATTGTTGAGCGTTAAAAACTAGACAGATAGAAATAAGCATTGTAGATGACGGAAATGAAAGTGTTGTTTAACACGAGATATTCTGTTGCTATTAAAATTAATGTGAAAAGCAAAATTTTGATATTTCATTGCTCCAAATTAATTTTGATTGTTTGCTATTTTTACGACAAATATTTTTAATATGCAGTCGTAAGTGTCTATGGCCTTCTTTCCTCCCATCCCCACACCCCCTTCCACCTGATCGTACCCTGATTTAATACCACATACAAATGAGTGCAAATGGGTGACCAACAATATCTTAGCAATTCTTCTCAAGGATGCATAAAATCCGTCATTGAACAGCTTAAGCAATATTTTATGACTCAGCAAATATTTATATACTTACTTTTCGTTAATTACTATTATTATCCGATCTGTCCCCGAGCAATCCTTTCTCTCATTCGTCCCATGAGTAAGTCGATATCTTAATGGCTCCTGGAAGCGGCCAATTCCGATATTCCATGCATCAAGCCCACTTACTATATCCTTCCAATAATCGAAAGCGTTTACGCTAGGCATTCACTTCACCTTTGCAAATGAATCAAGTGGATTTGGATGACTTCATCTACATTTTCGCGTGTTCTAACAAAAGCTGATGGAAGGTTAAAGAGATTGCTCTTTAATTAGTAACGGTCTCGTTTCCATCCTCAGTGAAAGATGCGCATCGCGATCACCCTCAAAGATTGCAACAAATCATAAAGGATACAATGGTTGATAAAACGAACTCCTTAATTGTAAAATTTAATCTTTAATCACAGGATGTTTGAGTACCATCGTGCATGAATGTAAAAGAGATAGTAAATACACATCGAAATTATCCGTCTCTTTATATAAGTCTCGTCTTTACATAAATTATGTAGCACTCGACTGGTAAAGCAATTGACTCATAACCAAGCAGATCCCGACCGTTAGAGCAAATTGTGTTTAACTTATATGATCTCGAATGGTATTTGAAGTGTCTTTATATCAAGGAGATCCCGACTGTTTAGGCGCCAAATATTAGTCTGCAACATATTAACTAAATAATTTCGAACTGACATCAGCTTAGCTCAGCTGGTAGAGCAACTGGTGAGGGTTGGGTTGTTTCACCTCCGAGCGGCACTTTTTGCACACAATGGGCTAAATTTCCAGGTCAAGGACCCCGAAGGCTCAGAGAAGAGTGGGGGAGGGGTTGAGTTGTTTTGCCTCTGAGCGGCACTTTTTTGCATACCATGGGCTAAATGGCCAGGTCACATGGGCCCCGAAGGCTCAGAGAAGGTTTGGGGATGGGACCCACTGGAACAGCTGTTGGGAGACAGATGGTAGCCTCCCGTCAAGGCCATCCAGCGTGTTCTTTTAACGTGCACAGGGTATGGCTCTCCCGCACACGGGGCCACGGCTTAACGTCCCATCCGACGGACGGAGGCCTTTCCAAGCCCATCGGCGTCCCCTACTAACCGTGGGCAGGGCGGGGAATTTTGCGGAGATAAATCTCAACGCTGACCCAGCTGGGACTCGAAACTGGGAACTACAGATTACGAGCCTGGCACGCTACCGACTGACACCCCCCCCCCTCAACGTGAAAAGCAATAGAGAGTAGTAACTAGGGAGATCACGAGTGCTAGCACAATTTAGGCAACGAAGTAGATCATGAATACTAGAGCGACACTGACGTAATAAAAAAAAGATCATGTTTGCTAGAGAAGTAACTAAAGAAAGCCTGTGTTCTAGAAAAATTCACATGAATAAGGAAATCTAAATATTTGAGCCATTGAGTAAACCAATGGATGCGAATTAAGTAGAACAATTGCGGTAACTGAGGAGATCTTGAGTGTCAATTGATGTAATTGGGGAAATCCTGAGTGTTAAAGCGGTTGACCTAATTACGTGGCCCTGAGTGCTAAAGCAATTTATCTAGCTGATGAGATCCTAAGTACCAGAGCAATCGACTCAAATGATATCCTGAGTACTAGAGTGATTGATGTAACTGGTGAGACTTTGTGTACTAAGGCAATTAACGTAACTAGCGAGATCCTGAGCACTAGGCCAATTAACGCTATTAATGAGAACCTGAGTGCTAGAGCGATTGATGTAACTGATTAGATTCTGTTTGCTGAAGCAATTAATGTAACTAATTAAATTTTGAATGTTAGAGCTATTGGCATGACTAAGCAGAGTCTGAGTACTAGAGCAATTAATGAACTAAGGATATCCGAGTGTTAGAGTGACTAAAGTAACCAAGGAGATTCGGAGTGATAGATCAAGTTCTGTAACTGAGGAGATCCTGGGTATTATAGTAATTGACGCAATTGAGTAGATCCTAAGCACTACAGCAATTTATGTAACTGAGGAGATTCGGAGTGCTAAAGCAATTGACCTAACTGATGATATCTTAAGTGCTAGAGCAATTAATGTAACTAATGAGATCCTCAGTGCTAGAAATATTGATGTAGCTGATTAGATTCTGTTTGCTAAACAATTGATGTCACTATTGAGTACCGATGTGTTCGACCAATTACGGTAACTGAGGAGATCTTGAGTGTTAGAACAATTGACGTGACGAAGCATACTCTGAATATTAGAGCAATTGATGTAACTAAGGCGGTTCTGAGTTGTAAAGCAATTGCCCTGACTCAGGATATCCTAAATCACTTAGCATATTTTCATTAGTTACGAAAATCGATGTAACTAATGAGTTTCTGAGTGCTAGAGCGATTGAGGTAATTGATTAGATTCTGTTTGTTAAAACAATTGACGTCACTAGGATCCTGAGTGGTAGACCAATTGCGGTATGCAAAGATCTTGAGTGCTAGAGCAATTTATGCAATTCAGAAGATCTTGAGTGCTAGAGCAATTTATGCAATTCAGAAGATCTTGAGTGCTAGAGCAATTTATGCAATTCAGAAGATCTTGAGTGCTAGAGCAATTTATGCAATTCAGAAGATCTTGAGTGCTAGATCAATTTATGCAATTCAGAAGATCTTGAGTGCTAGAGCAATTTATTGCAATTCAGAAGATCTTGAGTGCTAGAGCAATTTATGCAATTCAGATCTTGAGTGCTAGAGCAATTTATGCAATTCAGAAGATCTTGAGTGCTAGAGCAATATATGCAATTCAGAAGATCTTGAGTGTTGAGCAATTTGTGTAATTCACGATAACCTGAGTGTTAGATCAAATGACGTCACTGCGGAAATCCTAAGTGCTAGAGCAATTGCGGTAACTAAGAAGATCTTGATTGATCGAAATAAAAGAAATGCTGTCTGGTAGAGAAACATGTAAATCCCCCTTTGCCGAGCAACTGGCCAAGATGATTCCGACTGTAAAAGTTGTTGAGTAACCAACGATATTTCGATTAGTAGAGCAACTGGCGTGTTGACACAGATCACTTAGAAAAGAGCAACTGAGTAAAGAGATCTCGTCTGATGAACTGAGATATAACCAAGGAAATCCGAATAAATAAAACAACTTCATCAATCATGGCCCTGTGAAGAAACTAGCTCATAACCAAGGTGAAATTGTATGGTACAACAGTAGATTCATAAACAGAAAGATACGGACTGGTAGAGCAATTGGCAGAAATTAGAGGCATTTGACCTGGTAGAACAACTGGCATGTGCCAAGAAAATATGAGAGAGCATTACCAAGGAAACGACTGTTTCAGCAAATTGTGTTCCAATTCGAACTCGACTGGAAGAACAAGTGGCTCGTAACCAAGGAGATCCCAACTGTTTGAGTAACATGTGTTTAACTAATTGGATCTCGACTGATAGAGGAAATGGCTCAAAGCCAAGGAGATCCCAACCATTTGTGCAGCGGTTTTTTAACTATTCGCAATTTGATCTCGACTGGAAGAACAAGTGGCTCATAACCGAGGAGATCCCAACTGTTTGAGTAACTTGTGTTTAAGTAATTGGATCTCGACTGATAGAGGAAATGGCTCAAAGCCAAGGAGATCCCAACCATTTGTGCAGCGGGTTTTTAACCACTCGCAATTTGATCTCGACTGGAAGAACAAGTGGCTCATAACCAAGGAGATTGTGTTTAATAAATTGGATCTCGACTGATAGAGGAAATTGCTCAAAGCCAAGGAGATCCCAACAATTTGTGCAGCGGGTTTTTAGCCACTCGCAATTTGATCTCGACTGGAAGAACAAGTGGCTCATAACCAAGGAGATTGTGTTTAATTAATTGGATCTCGACTGATAGAGGAAATGGCTCAAAGCCAAAGAGATCCCAACAATTTGTGCAGCGGTTTTTTAACCACTCGCAATTTGATCTCGACTGGAAGAACAAGTGGCTCATAACCAAGGAGATTGTGTTTAATTAATTGGATCTCGACTGATAGAGGAAATGGCTCAAAGCCAAGGAGATCCCAACAATTTGTGCAGCGGATTTTTAACCACTCGCAATTTGATCTCGACTGGAAGAACAAGTGGCTCATAACCAAGGAGATTGTGTTTAATCAATTGGATCTCGACTGATAGAGGAAATAGCTCAAATCCAAGGAGATCCCAACCATTTGTGCAGCGGTTTTTTAACTATTCGCAATTTGATCTCGACTGGAAGAACAAGTGGCTCATAACCAAGGAGATTGTGTTTAATTAATTGGATCTCGACTGATAGAGGAAATTGCTCAAAGCCAAGGAGATCCCAACAATTTGTGCAGCGGGTTTTTAACCACTCGCAATTTGATCTCGACTGGAAGAACAAGTGGCTCATAACCAAGGAGATTGTGTTTAATTAATTGGATCTCGACTGATAGAGGAAATTGCTCAAAGCCAAGGAGATCCCAACAATTTGTGCAGCGGGTTTTTAGCCACTCGCAATTTGATCTCGACTGGAAGAACAAGTGGCTCATAACCAAGGAGATTCCAAATGTTTGATCAACTTGTGTTTAACTAGAGTGATTTCGAATGGTGGTCGAAGTGTCTCGAAAATAATGAGTTCCCCTATTGGCCGTGCGGCTTGTGTTTAACTAATATGATCTCGACTGGTATACGAAGTAACTCATAATCAAGGAGATCCCGACTTTAGAGCATCTTCTGTGTGATCAAAGACATTCCGTTGTCGAAACTGGAGAGCTGTGAAACATTTTTACATTTCTTAGTGCTTGACTGAGCTAAAAAGATTTTTCCATAATTAAATAGTCCGTTTTTTTTCCTTCTTAACACAAAAACAGTAGGAACAAAATCGGTCAAAGAAATTATTTCCAGCTTCACTGATTGTAACAAGAGACAAAAGCTAAAGAGATTGCTTTGTGATTAATATCAACACTTTTTCTTAGCAAAGGTGGTTTTCTGCTTCTTTGGAAGGAACTAGGTTCAATGGTGCACACACGCTGATTAGTTAAACGAAGATGCTCATTAAAACCTACTAATGACGGAAAGCTCTTTTTTTTTACTTTGGAAAAGAGACTGAGCAGATATTGAGATTTATTTTTTTAAAACTAATGACATAAATTAAAATACAGCTGTATTTAATTAAGCATCAGGAATATAAGGAATAAAACACGTTGTTAAAACTTAAAGGTTTCCTCTCTCAGCTTGGTAATTATCTCTATCTAAATAAAAAAAAATACCCCCTCTAGCAGCTGCTTGCCACAGAGGTGTGACAGGAGCCTGCCAGTTTATTTGCCATAGTAGAAGGTCTGAGAGGATTGCAAACCTCAGCAGAAAAGTGACACATACATCCATGCCTTACCCGGGGCTCTAGTGAAGTTTTAAACATGTGACTTTTCCATTTAGTTGCGAATCGTTACCTATTTATTTATTTATTTATTGCACATTACAATCACTGAGAGCAGTCGATGCCAAGTACCTCTCGCTCAATAAATTAGAAAAAGTGAAACAAACCTTAAAAACAAGCAAAATAGGTAATTATAAAATACTATATCTATTGAATATCGTATAACAGAGCAAGTAAATACAGAAATATGAAACAAATTATAAACACAAAGAACGAAGTAGACTCAGTTTAAAGTCACTGATAAGATGGAAGGAGCTTTTCCTGATAACAAGGTTAGGGTGATTTAAAATATTTTCTAAAGTAAATTCTTGAATTCCAAATTCCCAATTCCAATATTGGAGAGATTTGTATAAAATATAGAACTTTAATTTTCATATTTTTTGCAAATAACAAGAAATGAAGTTTCTTGAATGTTACAAGAGGTACACAGAGGTGATTTAATTTTGCCCATTTTATGCAAATAGTTATTAAGACCTATGTTACCAATTCTTAGATGATGTATAATACATTGCAAGTTCCTAAGTAAGTCAATTTTAGGAATGCTCGATAAATTTACATCTAAGAAAAATCTGTGAAAAGCCTTGAAAGGACCTTGAAGTTTAAAAATGTTTTTAAAGCATTTTTTCATTTAGTTTAATATCCTTCTTGACCAGACGATGAAAACCCATGACTCATTAAGAGTATTTAGTTCAGCAGCCTGTTTAGCAAGAAGATCTGCATAATCGTTACATTTAATGCCGCAAAAGCAAGGAATCCATTGCAGTAAAAATTTGGTTACGTTTTTTAATATAATTTGCTGTGTGTAAATACCCTATATTTCCGCAGATAAGACGACCTTCAGATAAGACGAGGTACAAATTTTCGTCTAAGTTTTATAGTTTTAGCATATATCTGTCCCATAAGACGACCCCAAACTATCAACGGCCTATGAATTTAGTTTAGATCGGCGATTATCATCTGGGTAATAATACTGTATAGCGTATACGGAATTATGTCCTATTCGCAAACATTCGCACTGTATGATGCAATGACCTTGACTATTCACAAAAGCGTCGTATGGGCTATTCTATTTTGTGGACATACCCTACTTTGTACTAGTAAATAATTACGGTTTGTCCGTTTTTTCCTCAGTAGCTCAATAAACATAACTTTTAATATTTATTTTGTTTTAGTATTGTTTTACTATTACAATGTAATGTATTATTTACTATTACAATGTAATGTATTATCATATAGCGTATTTAAATAATATGATAGATTTTTCGAATAGTTGTAGTAATAATGGTTTCAATTTATATAAATTTCAATCTAATTTTTTTTGTATCTGTCCTATAAGACGACCCGGATTTTGGGGGCCTTTTTCTATGATTCAACTATCGTCTTATCTGCGGAAATATACGATAGTTAAAATTTTCAAGTATTACATTGAAGTGAGATGAGTTGGGATCTGATTTTAATTCCAAGAGAGCTGCTTTGCAATCAGAGTAAATTACTATGTTACTATTTGATGCATTTTTGTGACACGAATCAAGGGCAAATAAAATAATATAAAACTAAATAAAATAATATATAACTAAATAAAATAATATATAACTCAACATGTATGATGTTAGACGGAGATGCAAATTTATAAGAATTTGATACATTGAACAATGAGATGAAAAATGCAGCAGAAGCAATTTGAGAATCTGGATGGAAAGAACCATCCACATAAATATGTAAATAATTTTTATATTTATAGCTGCAGTATGAAAGAAAAATTACTTTCAAGACTAAGTTCGAAAGTTTAGATTTGGACTCTATTAGAGGAATCTGACAGTTTATGATGGGTTGAAGAAATGCCCAAAAAGGCAAAGGATTTATGTCCTTAAACAACATAAACATTTCCTGAAACCCTTTATTGAAGAGTTTATATAGAAAGGCCTTGAGGCCATTGGGAAGATCAATAAAAGTGGCAGCAATAGCAGAATTATTTTTGAAAGCTTGCTGGGTATCCAAAGCGAGAGAAAAAATGCAATACTTGGACGATCTTGCCTTCCTAAAGCCAGAAGTAGAAACAGAAAAAAATTTTGGAATTCGAAATACCAATTAAGTATGTTTAGTAATAATTTTTCAAAAAGTTCAAAATTATTGGACGTTAAGAAAATCGGTCTGTGATTTTTAGTAAAAGAAGGATTTATATGATATTTGAGTTGGGTTGTTTTACCTCTGAGCGGCACTTTTTTGCACACCATGGGTTAAATTGGCGAGGTCACAAGGACCCCGAAGGCTCAGAGAAAGTTGGGGGAAGGGACCAACTGGAACAGCTGTTGGGAGACAGATGGTAGTCTCCCGTCAAGGCCATCAAGCGTGTTCTTTAACGTGCACAGGGTATGGCTCTCCCGCACACGGAGCCACGGCTTAACGTTCCATACGACGAACGGCGACCTTTCCAAGCCCATCGGTGTCCCCTACTGACCGACGGCAGGGCGGGGAATTTAGCGGAAATAAATCTCAACGCTGACCCAGCTGGGACTCGAACCTGCGAACTACAGATTATGAGCCTGGCGCGCTACCGACTGAGCCACCCCATATGATATTTAAGAAGAAAAATAATATAAGAATGATTCCATGTTAAATGATAGTTACCTGTCCTCCAAATGTAATTGAAAATGTCTAGTAACTTAATTAACCAAGGTTTCGGCAGAGATTTTATAAATTTATTGGAGATCCTATCAGGACCTGAACAGTTTTAAGTTTTAATTTATGAAGTGCTTGTAATAATTCTTCTAGTGTAAAAGGAAGATCGAAAGCATATATCCCAGGTGAGTTTTAAAATCTTTAAGATATTGGCTTTTTTCTTATCAGATTTTTTTGTTTGAAGATTTTGGAGATTAATAATTTTTTTCCAAATAAATTGGCTGTTTCATTAATATTCAAAAAGTTATGTATCAAGATTTCATTCCAAGGAAATTTTTGTGCGGTAGGAGATGTACTATTCTTAAAAAGCCGACATAAATTTGAAGTCAGAGACTTACCATGAACGACTGGTAATGACCAGCTTCGGTCATATTTGCAAGGTTCAAGAGATTTCCTAAAATGGCAGAAGCCTTAAGAAAATGGTAAGCAGACTCTATATTTTTTTAAGACTGGGTGCAGTTCTCTTGTCCTCTTGTCATGTGGGTTGGGTTGTTTTACCTCTGAGCGGCACTTTTTTGCACACCATGGGCTAAATGGCCAGGTCACATGGACCCCGAAGGCTCAGAGAAGGTTGGGGGAGGGGACCCACTGGAACAGCTGTTGGGAGACAGATGGTAGCCTCCCGTCAAGGCCATCCAGCGTGTTCTTTAACGTGCACAGGGTATGGCTCTCCCTCACATGGGGCCACGGCTTAACGTCCCATCTGACGGACCGCGGCCTTTCCAAGCCCATCGGTGTCCCCTACTGACCGTGGGCAGGGCGTGGAATTTTGCGGAGATAAATCTCAACGCTGACCCAGCTGGGACTCGAACCTGGGAACTACAGATTACGAGCCTGGCGCGCTACCGACTGAGCCACCCCCGCCCTCTTGTCACGTGACAAAGCATAATAGGTTAGAAATTAAATCCGCCATAAGCTTGCAAAAATCTATTCTTAGGCAGGTATACGTTGCTAAACTTGAGGAAATATTCTATTTCTCTAACATTTCTCATTTAGATCTTTCACCAATACATCCTTCTTTTCAGTAGAGAATCCACCACTGAAAAATAATTAAATCTTAATCTTAATTGTTATGAATTAATATTTCAATCAGTGCATAACTTGAATTGAAAAATATCGCAATCAGTGTAAACGAATTCTCGATCTTAAGAAGGGAACGCCATGGGAATGAAAAAGTGCTTTTTTCTCCGAAAAGAAGCGGCAGATGACCCCCCAGGAGTGGCCACCATTCACCCCGCACGCCATAGGAACGAATGGCTCGTTTCCAGAGAAGCAATAAAATAAGCCGCAAAGCACTCTGAACATCCGTACTCCGGCCGTACATTCGTTCGAAAAGTAAATGTATTCCCTCAGTCACGGTTAGGAGAAGCCCCTAAATGCATTTGGTTAATTTGTGAAAGTTAACATGTACTCAACAACCTAAGAGAGGAAGGCATCTCCATTATTAAAGCCCTCTCCTCTGCATTGTAAGTGTATTTAATCGCCATTAAATATTCTTGTTAATGTTACGAAACTGAACCATATAAGAGATTTCATATAAGAGATGGTTCTCAGAGCACAAGCCCGCCACTCCCACTCCATAAAGTTGCATCTGCAGAAATGTCCCTAACTAGTGGATGGAGGACAGACATGAACCGTTCCTTTCTCTTTAATTGGACTGTTTATCATTAATTGGACTGTTGTATGTCACCTACAGATATTTGCTGAGAGCTGCAAAACATAAATCTCCGTTAAAAACTAGTGCCCAGAATTCTAATACCATGTGGTCCTATGCAGTGATTTGGGAGAACTTCATTAGCCTCAATGTATTTGATTGGACCAGGGAGGCTGACTGAACCGGGAGGTGACCAATCAGCAAAGCGGGGGAGGGGGGAGAAAGAACTTCAGGAACACGGCATCGAACTATAAATTCTCGCTCTAAGATATCCGATGTTCGTTTGGCGAAGTTTTGGCTCGAGGATTCTCGCTTCCTGATCTACGATGCGTCGGTTCGATTCTCGGTGTTTGCTTCCTGAACCTAAAACCTACCACTTAATTTTGTTCCGATGTGCGATGCTCCATGCTGTCGCCTCTAAGTGTCGCCATATATATCTAGGCACTGGGCATTGACAGTTCTGATGGGATTGGGGGCGGGGGTGGCTCAGTCGGTAGTGCGCCAGGCTCGTAATCTGTAGTTCCCAGGTTCGAGTCCCAGCTGGATCAGCGTTGAGATTTATCTCCGCAAAATTCCCCTCCCTGCCCATGGTCAGTAAGGGACACCGATGGGCTTGGAAAGGCCGCCGTCCGTCGGATGGGACGTTAAGCCGTGGCACCGTGTGCGGGAGAGACATACCCTGTGCACGTTAAAGAACACGCTGGATGGCGTTGACGGGAGGCTACCATCTGTCTCCCAACAGCTGTTCCAGTGGGTCCCCTCCCCCAACCTTCTCTGAGCCTTCGGGGTCCATGTGACCTGGCCACTTAGCCCACGGTGTGCAAAAAAGTGCCGCTCAGAGGTAAAACAACCTAACAACCCAATTCTTATGGCCTGTGCCGAATGCCAGCTTAGGAGCGATGCTCTCAGCCTCCCCCAATCCCTGCTGCCTGAATGTCAGATCGCCAAGGACAACGGGATAAGGGAAAGGTAAAAAACGCTTGTTCCTTTTCTCTCAATAATTAGAGACATTCCACTGACCGTTTAAGTTAACTCCTTACTTGGAAAAAAAATAACGTTTTGGTCCTCAGGACCCTCAGCAACGGTTAGGAGAAGCCCCTAAATGCATTTGATTAATTTGTGAAAGTTAGCATGCACTCAGCAATCCAAGAGAGGAAGACATCTCCCTTATTAAAGTCCTCTCCTCTGCATTTTAAGTGTATTTAATCGCATTAAATATTCTTGTTAATGTTACGAAACGGATTTGGGTTGTTTTACCTCTGAGCGGCACTTTTTTTGCACACCATGGGCTAAATGGCCAGGTCACATGGACCCCGTAGGCTCAGAGAAGGTTGGGGGAGGGGACCCACTGGAACAGCTGTTGGGAGACAGATGGTAGCCTCCCGTCAAGGCCATCCAGCGTGTTCTTTAACGTGCACAAGGTATGGCTCTTCCGCACACGGGGCCACGGCTTAACGTCCCATCCGACGGACGGCGGCCTTTCCAAGCCCATCGGTGTCCCCTACTGACCGTGGGCAGGGCGTTGAATTTTGCGGAGATAAATCTCAGCGCTGACCCAGCTGGGACTCGAACCTGGGAACTACAGATTACGAAACGGAACTATATTCATTTTTGCTACTGAGTGTTCTCTACATATTGAACAGAATGTAGATATTCTCGGCCAAAAATAATCCCAAGCTCATAATTTGCAATTCTCAGGTTAGAGTTCCAATTGTGCTTTCGTTGGCATGCATTTCCGCTGACGCCCCACCCACCTCGGAGACAGAGGCGTCCGTCGTATGGGACGTTAAGCCGTGGCTCTGTGTATAAGATAGCCATACCCTGTGCATATTAAAGAACACGCTGAGCGGCCTTGATGGGAAACTTCCACTACCATATATATCTGTCTCCTAACAGCTTCTTAGTATGTTCCCTTCTTCCAACTTGTTCTGAGCCCATGGGCTCCTTGTGACCTGGCCATTTTATCAAATGTGTACAAAAAAAAGTGCACCTCAGAGGTAAAACAACCGAACAACCATTTTCTTAATTCAGTCCTACTATCAACCTTATTGTTACGATCCAAAACGATTCTAAAAAAAATTTTTTTTTCAGTCAGGTGAAAAACTCACTAGTCAAATTTCTGACATTCAAGATCAGTTATACAGGACGGGATAAAAAATTTGCCTGCTTCACATAATTTATTCATGAAAAACCGTAACCAAACACCTCCGTTTGAAGCGGGAATTTAAAACTCACGCCCCCACCGTAAGAACTAAAAGCTCCAGCAACATTACTTCGTCCTTTACTAATAAGCTTCCCTTGTCTGGAATACCTTTCACATCATGAGTCGGAAATACAGTAGCCTATGTATTTCCTATGATTAAATTATGTGATAAAAGCCTTCTACTCTAGAAAGATGCCATATACATCGATTCCCAAAGGAAAAACATTCACCATTTTCCACGCCATCTCATCGTCATTTTTCATAACAAACGCAAAACATTTTAATCTTCTGAATGTCTCTTCTGTGGTACTTTAAAAGATTTCTCATGTGACAAGCCATTATCCTATGTCATTTACGGCTTTTTTTTTAAATGATCGGTCCTAGCTTTTAGCTGTCTCTGCATATGGGACAGATACATACAAATGTGCTACACAGACTTAGGTAAAAGATCGGATGCTAAATACGACTGACACATTACGTTCTTTTCTCCCAATCTGTTAGGAAGCTATTTGCTTGATGCAGCTATCAGAGTTTCAACATACATTGAAGCAAATCACTTCTGGGACTGCGAGTCACATTTCATTTTGTTATTCGGCAGAGTCTCGATGACTATTCGTCACTCCAGCAGCATACTCAAACGAGATAGATGTATTTCAGAGAAATGTAAACAATCATTAAACGTTATGGCCCAAGTTCTTACTGATCTGTTGATGCATCTGTAGCATTTCTATGAAGAAAATGACGCACTGGGACAATTACCATCTTTTTTTCTGAGACTTTTTTTTTTAAATTACGCAGTGGGACAATTACCATTTTTTTCGGTGACTTATTAAAAAAATTGACAGCTTATTAAATATGAAATAAATTCAACAGTCAGTAGCCTATTAATAGACTTATTTATGTTTGTTTGTTTGTTTTTTTTTACTTATTTGTGCAAACGTACTAATTTAAAAACCCTACAACGTTACCAGGGTCGATTCATCATTCTGCCGAGGCTGAGATTTCTCTGTTAACTTTCTCGGTGAAAAGAAGACACCGGATGGACTTGGAAAAACTATCGTCCGTCGGATGATACATTAAGCCGTGGTCATTTGTGAAGGAGAGCCTTACCTTGTGCATGTTAAAGAACAGATTGAATGGCCTTGAAGTGAGACTACCATCTATATCCTAACAGTTGTGTAATGGGTCTCTTTCCCCTAACTTTCTCTGAGCCCTTGGGGACCTTGTGACCTGGCCATTTAGCCCATTATGTGCAAAAAAGGGCCACTCAGAGATAAAACAATCCAACCTAGCCCTTTCTATAACTTTATCTGTTCTTTGGGTCCTTGTAACCTGCCCATTTAGCCCATTGTGTGCAAAAAAGTGCCACTCAGAGATGAAACAATCCAGCCAAGCCCTTCCCATAGGGGGCGGGGGTGGCTCAGTCGGTAGCGCGCCAGGCTCGTAATCTGCAGTTCCCAGGTTCGAGTCCCAACTGGGTCAGCGTTGAGATTTATCTCCGCAAAATTCCCCGCCCTGCCCACGGTCAGTAGGGGACACCGATGGGCTTGGAAAGGCCGCCGTCCGTCGTATGGGACGTTAAGCCGTGGTTCCGTGTGCGGGAGAGCCATACCCTGTGCACGTTAAAGAACACGCTGGATGGCCTTGACGGGAGGCTACCATCTGTCTCCCAACAGCTGTTCCAGTGGGTCCCCTCCCCCAACCTTCTCTGAGCCTTCGGGGTCCTTGTGACCTGGCCATTTAGCCCGTGGTGTGCAAAAAAGTGCCGCTCAGATAAAACAACCCAACCCAACCCTTCCCATAACTTTCTATGCTCTTTGGATCCTTGTAACCTGACATTTCGCCCACTGTGTGCAAAACAAATTCTCAATTGACAACCCAAACCCTACTAACTCTGATGACGTTTCCCCCACCACCATCAAATTAGAAAATAATATAACAATAATTCTCTTTTTCGTAGCTCGTTTTCATTTTTCTTCCATTAAGAATGTTTTTAATCTTAAATTTGCCGGTGCTACAAAATGGCAAGTTGTCAAGTCACACTGTAACTTATAAACCTTACTATAGCACACTCAAGCATGAACTTAACAAAATAACTTAAAAATTTCAGTGTGTTTTAAAAATTACGTTTCATGGACAAGAATGCAACACGGTTATCTACAGCAGCAAAGATTTGTTGCAAAGTATAATCACTGCAGACATTGTCACTGGAGAGCCAGAGAAGTAAATGCGGTCTATGCTTCTGGCCAGATGGTTCTGGCATTGGGCCAACCTATCCATTGACAAAGGACGATACGAGGCGATGTGTAACGGACCTGCCAACATTTGCAGCAGCTCCCAACGACATTCTAAACATACGCCGGCGGTGAACTGTATCGATCCTTTTCCATTAATCAACTCCAGCTGCAAGTGTTCTTTCTAGTAGACGTGCTTTGCCAATTACATTTGCACCTTTCTCAATATTTATTGCCTACTAATATTGATATACACCGTGAAACGATAGAGGTGAATGCGTCTGACTCGTATTCAAATTAGGTGCAGCTTCGTTAAAGGCACGAACCGCAAACAGAGAACAGGGCAAATAGCAAGAAAACCTCAATCAACTTAAAGGAATGTTTCATTCGGTTTATTGTGATTGAATTGGCATGCTTGTTTGTTCGTATTGTGATGAATCTGCCAGGTAATTTGATCAAAGGGGAGACCACATTTGTTCGAGAATGTTGCCTCATTACGTGGGAAAGATAATTGGGTTAAAGGGATGAATTCTATTCCGACATCAGCTTCAACACTATCTGGTAATAGAAAACAAATTCTAAAGTGCAGACATTGTCTTGAACTTCTATTCCCAGTGAATTATCATCTTTGGGTTGTTTTACCTCTGAGCGGCAATATTTTACACAAATTGGGCTAAATGGCCAGGTCACAAAGACCCTGATGGATCAGAGAAGTTTGGGGGGAAGGAATCCACTGGACAGTTGTTAGGAGACAGATGGTGACCTCTCGTCAAGGCCATCCAGCGTATTCTTCAACGTGCACATGGCATGGCTCTCTCTCACGCCAGGATATGGCTTAACGCACGATCTGACGGACCGCGACCTTTCCAAACCCTTCGGTGTCCCATACTGACAGAGGACAGGAGAGAGAGTATTGCGGAGATAAATCTCAACGCTGTCCCAGCTGGGACTCTAACTGGGAACTGCTGATTATGAGCCTGGCCCGTTACCAACTGAGCCACCCCGCCCCTGAATTACCGTAAATGCGATACTATTGTCTTACATCCATGAAGAAACCAAACCCCGAAAAATTCGTAAATTAAATTTATTTGGAGCATTATATCCAAGAAATTAAAAGACACATTACTTTGCCAAAAGCATTTATGCGGCCAGAGCCCTTACCTCATCCTTCAACTAGAACATTGCCACCTTGTTTGGGGCGGGGGTGGCTCAGTCGGTAGCGCGCCAGACTCGTAATCTGTAGTTTCCAGGTTCGAGTCCCAGCTGGGTCAGCGTTGAGATTTATCTCCGCAAAATTCCCCCCCCCCCTGCCCACGGTCAGTAGGGGACACCGATGGGCTTGGAAAGGCCGCCGTCCGTCGGATGGGACGTTAAGCCGTGGCCCCGTGTGCGGGAGAGCCATACCCTGTGCACGTTAAAGAACACTCTGGATGGCCTTGACGGGAGGCTACCATCTGTCTCCCAACAGCTGTTCCAGTGGGTCCCCTCCCCCAACCTTCTCTGAGCCTTCGGGGTTCATGTGACCTGGCCATTTAGCCCATGGTGTGCAAAAAAGTGCCGCTCAGAGGTAAAACAACCCAACCCAAGCCACCTTGTTTCATTCCACTTGATCGTGTTCAAAGGTAAATATAAGTTGAAAGAAAGGAAAGGGCATAGCTACCTTGCATCCTCTTTCTACTTGGCTCTACTTGAATTAAAATATGAATGGAAGGAGAACCAATGTCATGGCCACAATGTCAAATCCCACTTCTTAAAATTCACTAGGGACGGGAATTGTCTCAGTCGGTATTTTCCAGTTAGAGTCTCAATTGTGCCTGCTTTGGTAATTTTCTCTGCTAACTCCTATTCTGCCCTCGGATAGAAAGGGAACGCCGATGGGTTGGGTTGGGTTGTTTTACCTCTGAGCGGCACTTTTTTGCACACCATGGGCTAAATGGCCAGGTCACATGGACCCCGAAGTCTCAGAGAAGGTTGGTGGAGGGGACCCACTGGAACAGCTGTTGGGAGACAGATGGTAGCCTCCCGTCAAGGCCATCCAGCGTGTTCTTTAACGTGCACAGGGTATGGCTCTCCCGCACACGGGACCACGGCTTACCGTCCCATCCGACGGGCGGCGGCTTTTCCAAGCCCATCGGTGTCCCCTACTGACCGTGTGCAGGGCGGGGAATTTTGCGGAGATAAATCTCAACGCTAACCCAGCTGGAACTCGAACCTGGGAACTATAGATTACGAGCCTGGCGCGCTACCGACTGAGCCACCCCCGCCCCAACGCCGATGGACTTAGAAACACCAAGGTCAATCGGATGGGAGTTTAAGACGTGACTCCGTGTGCAGGATTGGTTGTTGGGTTGTTTTTACCTCTGAGCGGCATTCTTTTTTCACACAATGAGCCAGATCACAAGACCCCGAAAGCTCAGAGAAGGTTGAGGGAGAGATGTGGTGGGCTGTCGTAAGGGAACGACGCAGATTTTTATTTCGTCACGTGAACTTAGATATCCTGCCTGAACTGCGCCAAATGTCGTGGGCAGCGATAATGAATGATTAACCACTCTATAGGTAGAGGATGATCAATTAGTCCCTTGATTAGATTCACCATTGCTTAGATGAATAACAGGTTCGCGGATTCTTACACCCGTACAGACGTATGCGTCAGACTTGCTGCGTCAAGTGGCGTATAGAGATATGTCCAACAATTCACGCACGAGGGTTGCATAGAGACGACACAGTTTATTCACATTATATAGAATCACGTGCTGGGGATGCTCCAGACTCCGTAGGCCTATGCTGCTTTGCTGCTGCAAATAATTATGAATGAGGTGGAGAACCGCACTTCGATGATTCTCGCTTTATCGACCTAAAAAAACTCGGTGAAAGGATATCCAACCCTTGCCTGCAATGTGGTTCACACAGAACTCACTTCAGCTCCATAGAACTGTACTTGGTTCACTAAGAACTTTATTTTGGTTCTCACATAGAACCAAGCCCTCTCCTTAAGAGTTTTTTGTTTGAGTAAGAGCGGCCTCCCTTGACCCGTTTACTCTTGCTGCTGGACTCTCCAGCGCCCGCACTCGAGCCCGAGGCTAGTTGTAAATTGTCGCAAAAAGGGCTTTTCAACTCGTCAGCCCATGCAGGCAGCCAGCTTAGACCCAAACATAAAAGCTATGAGACACATCCCCACAATAGCACTTCCAAAAGCACACTTAATACATAAAATATTTACAACAAAAATACAATAAAAATGCAATGATAAATAAAAATACATAAATTAGAGGGACATCCCACTGGACAGCTGTTGGGAGACAGATGGTAACCTCCAGTCAAGGCCATCCATTGTGTTCTTTAACATGTACAGGGTATGGCTTTCCCGCACAGGGGGCCATGGCTTAATGTCTCAATCGAAAAATGGCGGTCTCTTCTGGCCCATAGGTGTCCTCTTCTGACTGAGAGCACAACGGGGAATTTTGCGAAGATAAATCTCAACTCTGTTCCAGGCACGACTCCAACCTGGGAACTGAAGATTACGAGACTGACCTTCTAACGAGTGAGTCACGCCAGTCCTTCCGTGTATAAGTGAGCCATTTGGTCATACACTAGTCATACACAAGTCTCAGAAAAAATGTTACGTTAAAGAACTCGCTGCATGCCCTTGACGAGAGGCTACCATCTGTCTCCTAACGCAACCTTCTCTGAGCGCTTGGGGTCCTTGTGACATGGCTATTTAGTCCATGGTGGGCAAAAAAGTGCTACTCAGAGGTAAAATAATTCATCAACCTACAGCGTAAAATTTACAACAGCTCACGGAAGCTATGGCCCTCTGCAAGAGACCTGAGTGTGTTTCTTCCATTCCAACAAGCAACCATTTTTGCATTCCTGAAAAGATTTTGTTTTTCCACGAAGGAAAACTCCTGATGCCCTGAGCACCCCAAAAGCCAAATAACATGCTGCTAAAATGGATCTCGATTCTAAATAATAAATAAGTAAAATTAAAGTAGGAGTTCTGGACTAACACAAGTCCCTAAATAGTTCTCTACAGACTTGAACCAGGCTCATAATCTGCATTCTTACGTTCAAGTCCCACCTAGGCCAGCTTTGAGATTTATCTCATAAATCCGCACCCTGCCCTCGTTAAGAAAGGAAACACCGACGGGATTGGAAAGGCTGTCATCCGCCAGATGGGACGTAAAGTCGTGGTTCCGTATGCAGGAGAGGAGAGGCCTACCCTGAGCCCAGTAAAGAATACGCTGTATGGCCTTAACGGGGAGGCGGGGGGGGGGGGGGGGGGGGGCTCAGTCGGTAGCGCGCCAGGCTCGTAATCTGTAGTTCCCAGGTTCGAGTCCCAGCTGGGTCAGCGTTGAGATTTATCTCCGCAAAATTCCCCGCCCTGCCCACGGTCAGTAGGGGACACCGATGGGCTTGGAAAGGCCACCGTCCGTCGGATGGAACGTTAAGCCGTGTCCCCGTGTGCGGGAGAGCCACACCCTGTGCACGTTAAAGAACACGTTGGATGGCCTTGACAGGAGGCTACCATCTGTCTCCCAACAGCTGTTCCAGTGGGTCCCCTCCCCCAACCTTCTCTGAGCCTTCGGGGTCCATGTGACCTGGCCATTAAGCCCATGGTGTGCAAAAAGTGTCGCTCAGAGGTAAAACAACCCAACCCAAAAGCCTTGACGGGAAGCTACCATTTGTCTCTAGAGCGGGTTGGCTCAGTTGGTAGCTCGCCAGGCTCGAAATCTGTAGTTCCCAGGTTCCAGTCCCACCTGGGTCAGCGTTGAGATTAATCTCCGCAAAACTCACCGCCCTGCTCTTGGTTAATATAGGACACCGATGGGCTGGAAAAGGACGCTGCCGTCGGATGAGATGTAAAGCCGTGGCCCCGTGTTCGAGAAAGAGCCATACCCTCTGCACGTTAAAGAACAAGCTGTATGCCCTTGACGGGAGGTTACCATCTGTCTCTTAACAGCTGTCCAATGGGTCCCTCCCCTAACCTTCTCTGAGCTATAGAAATCCTTGTGACCTGGTCATTTAGCCCATTGTGCGCAAAAAAGTGCCGCGGTGCCAGAGGTAAAACAATCCAACCATCCATTATTCGAATTTACGGCATTTTAGATTCTAAAGTCACATAATGATGAACTTCATTTTTTTTTAAAAAAAACGAGCTTTTCTTATTCCCTAGAGTCGATGTGTTCCTTTCCACGTAATTTCCTCATGAAGACATTTAAAAAGGATTTTTTAAGAATTTGTTAGGAATCTTCATAATTTAAACATTATTAAATAAAAGTATAAATGAAATAGATTGATTGATTGATTGATAGATAGATTTATTCTCAGAATATACAGTAACATTACATTTACATGTTTTTACCTTAGAACTGAAATTACAATGAAATATATACAAAATTGTATATCTTAGATACACAATTTTAAAGCATTACATTTTTTTAATATATATTCTTTTTTTATACATAGTTTCTCTAATAAAAATCATATATTCATTCGTACCAATATATATAAAATCTTGATATTATATTTCATTAGTGTTTTATATTTTTTTTTACCTACATTTTTCAGTAAAAGTCTGAGAAAAAATGTTGAGTCTTCCACGAGAGTAAAAACTCGTTTGTGGAAGAAATTTAATAATTGTGTTTTAATGAAAATGAAAAGGCAACATGCTTCCGTTTCATATTTCCTCACATTTTGCTAGCTTGATCATAAAAATCAAAATAAATATTCACCAATTTATAAGTTCGAAGATTACCATTAAAAATATATGAAATAAAAAGTTTACTGGGTAGAAAACAAAAAAAAAATATAAAATTCTATGTTGAAATTATTTGTTAATAAATAGTTCAGTTGAGCCCTTTAATAGCAACTTTGCATCTAATGAAATTATATTACATTTAATTCTCTTTTATTTCTAAAACATAGTCTCAATATTTTCCACATTTAAAATCCATTTTCTTAATTCTTAAAAGAAAAAGCTATCATTCTTTATTCCTTTAACGTACTCTGGTAAACAGTTAAAAAACTTTGGCGCCAAACAAACGTAATTTTTTCAACAATAGTTTTTTTTCGTTTTTAAATCAAGTATGAAAAGATTTTTTGACAGTCGGGTATTCCATTCAAATATCCGTCAGGTTTAAGCATTAAAATTCTTTCTTATATATTTTAGTACCTGAAATACATATAATTTCCTTATTTGTAAATTTCCTATTTCATTTGTATACATTTGCAGCGTTTTCAAATTTTCTCAGTTTCATCATGCATCTAATTTTGTGGTTCTGTACATTATATAAAGGTTTGATTGTTGTCAAATAGACCCCACCCCACGAAAATAAACCATATAGCAAATAAGATTCAATCCAAGAAAAGTATATAATTTTTATTAAAGATAAATTTAATAAATTTCCGGATGTAATAAATTTTAGGTATAATGCAGTTAATTTTTTTAACAACATCAGATATTTGTATTTTCCAGAACATCTTTCTATCAATAAAAGTACCCAAATATTTATAGCATCCAATTCCCCCAATTTTGCTACAATGGCAATTTTCTCCAGCACAAAACTCAGATTGCAAAACCACCCTGTCACGAAAAAAAATCAATCTGATTTTCTCTTGGTCTAATAAAAATATATTTCGTCTTCTTGGTATTTAAAAAGAGTTTATTGACTTTTAGCCACTTCTTATTTCTATCCGGTCACTATTTACATTCTAAAATTTGATTTCCGTCGCCAGAATACATTAGTGCAGCATCATCTGCAAATGAAATTATTTTATGATTCAAATCCAATATACAGAAGTCATTTATATAAATGGTTTTCGAAAGCAAAGACCTACAATTACGAATTAGGCATCAAATGAAAGCTCATACGATGTAGTAGAATGTTTCGAATTTTATCTTTCACCAATCTCTCACCCCCCCCCCCTCTTAGGGGAGGGGAGTTTTTCGCGGGGGTGGACCTTAATGAGATATATCTCAAATTAAAACTTGTCACGTCTCTAATACGCGACATACATTAAACACGACTAGAAAAACAGGGGAGGAAATGTGTGGTTGATGTCCATGTATCAAATCAAAGTTTCTGAAGGTAGGTGCTTTTAGTGACAAAGAAACTCTAAACAATTTTAAAAACTTTAAAAAGTAATCTTTCCATATGTGCCCTAAAACGTAGAAAATGAAGCTAAAGCATATCGAGGATGCAATCAGTCACTGAATTCGTTCACTTCAAAGGAAGATAGGGCGCCGATTTTCCTACTGGAAGATTAGCGGCGCCCTATTTCCCTTTGAAGTGAATACGAACTCAGTGACTGATTGCATCCTCGATATTATTTAGGTTTATTTTCTACTTTTTAAGGCGTATATAGAAAGATTGGTACATTTTAAAATTTTAAATTTATTTATATTTTCTTTATTTCAAATACTGGTACTAGTGTTATTAGAAAACAACTTACAGAGTTTGAAAAATATTGCAGTTTAAATTTTCGAACAACCCTTTCTAAAAGAAGTTGTATAATATATAAATAAATACCCCCTCAAGCAGCTGCTTGCCACAGAGGTCTGACAGGAGCCTGTCAGTTTATATGCCACAGTAGGAGATCTGAGAGGATGGCAGGACCTCAGCAGAAAAACGACACACACATCCATAGCCGAAATCCGGGGCTCGAATCCAGGTCCCTTAGATCAGTAGCCAAGCGTGCTAACCACTCGGCCACGGGACGGCTGACTGTAGCTTAATGTAATAGCGAACACTGCGAAGAAATAAATGGCGGCAAGTTTGACTCGAAAACAAGAAGGTTTTCACTCTACGCTTAAAAAAAAGATCTAAACCAAGATTAACCTTTTCAACTGCCATTCTTCTATTCCCACATCCCCCCCGCCTCCCCTTGCAGGCCTATAATGCCCTACGGGGAGCCGTCCCCTAGCGGCCTCTCAGTCTTTCGAACAAATTTCCTTTTCTAACAAATTTACGTTTAAAACAAATTTCGGTCGAACAAATTTACGTTTAAAACAAATTTCGGTCGAACAAATTTCCGTTTCGAACAAATTTCGGTCGAACAAATTTCCGTTTCGAACAAAATACCATTTGAAACAAAAATTTCGTCGAAGAAATTTCCGTTTCGAACAAAATACCATTTGAAACAAAAATTTCGTCGAAGAAATTTCCGTTTCGAACAAATTTCCGACATTACTAAATAAAAGAACTTATTGTCTGTTTGCTATTGCAGTTCCCAAAGCATGAGAGGCTGCGTGAATTGCTCAGTCATTCTATAACGAGGTGAAGACGAAAACAAACTTGCTCTTTCGAACTACTGTATCTGATTATCAACTCCAACAAGTTTCCTATTGTCTTGTAAATAAAGAGACGAAAGAATAAACGTATCAAACATAACAAAATTATTCATTAGAAAATAAATTATCGTCCATTATTTGGGAATACAGTAATATACAGTAAAATAAGTTTTCGTCGAACAAATTTCCGTTTCGAACAAATTTCCGTCGAACAAATTTCCGGATACCATGATGAGTGGGTTGACGAAACTCATTCACTCATCACTTAAGAGGCGGGGGTGGCTCAGTCGGTAGCGCGCCAGGCTCGTAATCTATAGTTCCCAGGTTCGAATCCCAGCTGGGTCAGCGTTGAGATTTATCTAAGCAAAATTCCCCGCCCTGCCCACGGTCAGTAGGGGACACCGATGGGCTTGGAAAGGCCGCCGTCCGTCGGATGGGACGTTAAGCCGTGGCCCCGTGTGCGGGAGAGCCATACCCTGTGCACGTTAAAGAACACACTGGATGGCCTTGACGAGAGACTACCATCTGTCTCCCAACAGCTGTTCCAGTGGGTCCCCTCCCCCAACCTTCTCTGAGACTTCGGGGTCCATGTGGCCTGACCATTTAGCCCATGGTGTGCAAAAAAGTGCCGCTCAGAGGTAAAACAACCCAACCCTCATCACTTAAAAAAAATGCCCCTTCAAGCAGCTGCTTGCCACAGAGGTCTCACAGGAGCCTGTCAGTTTATACGTATAAAGTCTGAGAGGATGACAGGACCACAGCAGAAAAACGACACAAGCAGCCATGACTTACCCGGGGTTCGAAACCAGGTCTCTTAGATCAGTTGCCAAACGCGCTAACCACTAGGACATGGGACTTTAGCTGATAATAATAATAGTTAACAAATGACTGAAGGATGCATGGCAACAAGTCAATTAGGTATGAGTCTGGACCTTGTCGGGCTCGGGCTCGGAATGATTCAATTTTCAAATATTTCTTCAAATTGTGAGAAAAATAAGTAAAAGCATTTTAAAAAATTAATGATTTCAACCTTTTAATTCTTTAGTAATTAAAATTAAGCATCATGCAGATTTTGATTTTTTTTTTACATATTTTTTATCTCTAATAAATGAATGGCCCTTTTTGCGTTTATTATAATGCTGATTACTCACGGATTCTCAGTTTCTACTAGCAATTTTAATATTTTCCGTTCTAAATAGCATTCACATTTTAATTTTCTGATGAAACGACTGTAATTAATAGTATAATAATAAAATGAACGATCATACTGATAGTTGGCCCGGATCAAGAAAAATAATAAGATGGGAGGGGGGAGGGGAAATGGGCAAGCGACGAAATCGAGTCGGGAAAAGGTTGGGTTGGGTTGGGTTGTTTTACCTCTGAGCGGCACTTTTTTGCACACCATGGGCTAAATGGCCAGGTCACATGGACCCCGAAGGCTCAGAGAAGGTTGGGGGAGGGGACCCACTGGAACAGCTGTTGGGAGACAGATGGTAGCCTCCCGTCAAGGCCATCTAGCGTGTTCTTTAACGTGCACAGGGTATGGCTCTCCCGCACACGAGGCCACGGCTTAATGTCCCATCCGACGGACGGCGGCCTTTCCAAGCCCATCGGTGTCCCTTACTGACCGTGGGCAGGGAGGGGAATTTTGCGGAGATAAATCTCAACGCTGACCCAGCTGGGACTCGAACCTGGGAACTACAGATTACGAGCCTGGCATCGGGAAAAGGTAAAGGGGGTGGGGAGGTGCGAAGAGACTGGATATCCACTGCTGCGTCACATTTTGCACTTCGTTTTAGAGTTTTAAAATTTTTCAGGGAAAATGCGTGAAATATCCACATGTTTACTTTTTGGTCTCCATTACTCTTATCAGCATCTCAAAGAGAGGGCATGGTCATCTTGCACCCCCCCCCCTCCCCAGATGCGGTTCAGGCGGCATGCATCATGCATTTGTGTACATAAATCTAAATGATGTGTAAGAGAAATTTTTTACACAAATCGAGATCTGGCTCAACAATTGCCACGGTTCGGGAGACGGCCTACTCCGGCTCAATAACTTCGGGTTCCGGCGGGTGGATTCCGGCTCAATAACTTCGGGTTCCGGCGGGTGGATTCCAGCTCAATAACTTCGGGTTCCGACGGGTGGATTCCGGCTCAATAACTTCGGGTTCCGACGGGTGGATTCCGGCTCAATAACTTCGGGTTCCGGCGGGTGGATTCCGTCTCAATAACTTCGGGTTCCGGCGGGTGGACACCGGCTCAATAACTTCGCGTTCCGGCGGGTGGACTCCGGCTCAATCATTTCGGGTTCCGGCGGGTGGACTCCGGCTCAATAACTTCGGGTTGCGGCGGGTGGATTCCGGCTCAATAACTTCGGGTTCCGGCGGGTGGATTCCGGCTCAATAACTTCGGGTTGCGGCGGGTGGATTCCGGCTCAATAACTTCGGGCTCTGGCGGGTGGACTCCGACTCAATAACTTCGGGTTCAGGCGGGTGGACTCTGGCTCAATAACTTCGAGTTCCGGCGGGTGGACTCTGGCTCAATAACTTCGAGTTCCGGCGGGTGGACTCTGGCTCAATAACTTCGGGTTCCGGCGGGTGGACCCTGGCTCAATAACTTCGGGTTCCGACGGGTGGATTCCGGCTCAATAACTTCGGGTTGCGGCGGGTGGATTCCGGCTCAATAACTTCGGGTTCCGGCGGGTGGATTCCGGCTCAATAACTTCGGGTTGCGGCGGGTGGATTCCGGCTCAATAACTTCGGGCTCTGGCGGGTGGACTCCGACTCAATAACTTCGGGTTCAGGCGGGTGGACTCTGGCTCAATAACTTCGAGTTCCGGCGGGTGGACTCTGGCTCAATAACTTCGAGTTCCGGTGGGTGGACTCTGGCTCAATAACTTCGGGTTCCGGCGGGTGGACCCTGGCTCAATAACTTCGGGTTCCGGCGGGTGGATTCCGGCTCAATAACTTCGGGTTCCGGCGGGTGGATTCCGGCTCAATAACTTCGGGTTCCGGCGGGTGGACTCCGACTCAATAACTTCGGGTTCCGGCTGGTGGACTCTGGCTCAATAACTTCGGGTTCCGGCGGGTCGACTCCGACTCAATAACTTCAGGTTCTGGCGGGTGGACTCTGGCTCAATAACTTCGGGTTCCGGCGGGTGGATTCCGGCCCAATAACTTCGGATTCAGGCGGGTGGACTCCGACTCAATAACTTCGGGTTCCGGCGGGTGGACTCCGACTCAATAACTTCGGGTTCCGGCTGGTGGACTCTGGCTCAATAACTTCGGGTTCCTGCGGGTGGATTCCGGCTCAATAACTTCGGGTTCCGGCGGGTGGACTCCGACTCAATAACTTCGGGTTCCGGCGGGTGGACTCTGGCTCAATAACTTCGGTTCCGGCGGACAACTTCGACTCAATAACTTCGGGCTCCAAAGGGCGGACACTGGCTCAATAACTTCGGGCTCCTGCAGACGTGGGCTCGAAAAACTGAAGCCGAACTCATCTCAGAAGTCACCAGTTGTTGTCTGCGCGTGGGACTTATATAATACACCAAATGATGACGACGACAACTGATTTTTTCACTTAAGAATCCAGAAATAAATTGCAATGGAAGAAATATCCTTAAGTCCTGAGGTGGGCAGAAAAAGTAGTTTTCAAACATCATCAATCGTTAACTCCTTCTCAATGTTGAAAACGACGTGAAGGATGTAGGCGTCGCGCCACCTTCCCACGTAAACAAATATGATACTCAGCAGAACGTTTAAACAAAGAAGAGAGTTGCAAGGAACAGTTGATGTAGGAGGCTGACTTCGGCATTTAGGGTTTGAAAGAAGTGTTTCAATTGTAATCGACATTGATAAATAAAAGAACTTATTGTCTGTTTGCTATTGCAGTTCCCAAAGCTTGAGAGGCTGCGTGAATTACTCAGTCATTCTGTAACGAGGTGAAGACTAAAACAAGCTTGCTCTTTTGAAATACTGTATCTGATTAACATCTTCAACAAGCTTCCTATTGTCTTGTAAACAAAGAGACGAAAGAATAAACGTATCAAACATAACAAAATTATTTGCTAGAAAATAAATTATCATTCATTATTTGTGAATGCAGTAATTCAGAATATTCCGCGTGGTTCACTATTGTATTGGGTTGGGTTGTTTTACCTCTGAGCGGCATTTTTTTGCATACAATAGGCCTCGAGGGCTCAGAGAACAGTGGGGGAAGGGGACCCACTGGACAGCTGTTAGGGGAGATATGGTAGTCTACAGCCAAGACCGTCCAACGTGTTCTTTAACATGCACAGGGTATGGCTCTCCCGCACACGGAAACACGACTTAACGTCTTATCCGACGGACGATGATCTTTACTAACCCACAGATGTCCCCTTTCTGACAGAGAGTACAGTGGGTTGAGGAGGGTTAACGATGATAAATCTCAACGCTGACCCAGGTTGGACCGAAACACCTGGGAACTACAGATTTCGAGCTCCCGACTGAGTCAGCGCCCCCCCCCCTCCCTCCCAACAGACACTTTTATATTGAAAATATCTCAAGTAATAATATGTAATTACTGTGAACCAGTTTTACCATCAAAACATATGTGTTGGTATTTGAAAACATTTAAGCACGGTAATATAAATATTAACGGTATAAGAGAATGGAAACAATTGAGACAATGAGACTGCACAGTTGACGTATGGGCGGTTTTCATAGATCATTGGCTGATTGAGAATGACTGATAGTTGAATGAGCCATTGATCTACGAAAACCGTCAATGCGCAGTCTCATTGTTTCAATTGTTTACTACCCTAAATTATCACTAATTATTAACGTTATGTTTCACCTAAAAAAAACTGTTCTTTTCATTAAATCATAAATAATTGTTGTTAATTTAATATCAGAGCATTGGTGCTAATAATGGAATAGGTTTTCAAACCCCTAAAATGCTTATCCGGTCATTTAGTCATTACCTCTGTACTGCACTGTATCTCAACCATTTCTAATTGGGGCGGGGGGGGGGCTCAGTCGGTAGCGCGCCAGGCTCGTAATCTGTAGTTCCCAGGTTCGGGTCCCAGCTGGGTCAGCGTTGAGATTTTTCTCCGCAAAAATTCCCCGCCCTGCCCACGTTCAGTAGAGGACACCGATGGGCTTGGAAAGGACGCCGTCCGTCCGATGGGACGTTAAGCCGTGGCCCCGTATGTGGGAGAGCCATACCCTGTGCACGTTAAAGAATACGCTGGATGGCCTTGACGGGAGGCTATCATCTGTCTCCCAACAACTGTTCCAGTGGGTCCCCTCCCCCAACCTTCTCTGAGCCTTCGGGGTCCATGTGACCTGGCCATTTAGCCCATGGTGTGCAAAAAAGTGCCGCTCAGAGGTAAAACAACCCAACCCATTTGTAATCCTATGGATTTCACATTTTGCATCTCTTTATGGTCCTTACGGAACGCATATATAAATTTGTGGTCCACTCACAGTAGAAGCCCTTATTATATAAGACTCCCTTTTTTTTTTATTTCCGAATATTTGTTTCATTCATTCATCTGACAATATTTGCTTGATGATAATGTGATATTAGATTTAGAAGATTACAGACTTTGAATAAGCCTATAATCTTCTAAATTGAATAAAGATTTTTTAAACAAAATAAATGAAAAGTAATTCAATTGATTTCCTTAAATAATGACTGATGAAAGATTGCTTTAGTTGAAAGATGAGTTGGTCTACTTTCTTTCCTACGCCAAATAATAAGACGATTGCCTATCCTTCCGGGGCGGGGGTGGCTCAGTCGGTAGCGCGCCAGGCTCGTAATCTGTAGTTCCCAGGTTCGAGTCCCAGCTGGGTCAGCGTTGAGATTTATTTCCGAAAAATTCTCCGTCCTTACCACGATCAGTAGGGAACACCGATGGGCTTGGAAAGACCACGTCCGTCGGATGGGACGTTAAGCCGTGGCCCCGTGTGCGGAAGAGCCATACCCTGTGCACATTAAAGAACACGCTGGATGGCCTTGACGGGAGGCTACCATCTGTCTCCCAACAGCTGTTCCAGTGGGTCCCCTCCCCCAACCTTCTCTGAGCCTTCGGGGTCCATGTGACCTGACCATTTAGCCCATGGTGTGCAAAAAAGTGCTGCTCAGAGGTAAAACAACCCAACCCAACCCTCTCTATACGTGTCTATTCTGAGCTATTGCTACTGCGTTTTGGGAGACAGACGGGAGGCTACCGTCTGTCTCCCAACAGCTGTCCAGTGAGTCCCCTCTCCCAACCTTCTCTGAGTCTTCCCCTGTGACCAGGGGGCGGGGGGTGGCTCAGTCGGTAGCGCGCCAGGCTCGTAATCTGTAGTTCCCAGGTTCGAGTCTCAACTAGGTCAGCGTTGAGATTTATCTCCGCAAAATTCCCCGCCCTGCCCACGGTCAGTAGGGGACACCGATGGGCTTGGAAAGACCACGTCCGTCGGATGTGACGTTAAGCTGTGGCACCGTGTGCGGAAGAGCTATACCCTGTGCACGTTAAAGAACACGCTGGATGGCCTTGACGGGAGGCTACCATCTGTCTCCCAACAGCTGTTCCAGTGGGTCCCCTCCCCCAACCTTCTCTGAGTCTTCGGGGTCCATGTGACCTGACCATTTAGCCCATGGTGTGCAAAAAAGTGCCGCTCAGAGGTAAAACAACCCAACCCTATCCTTCCGACTCCTAAAGACGAGACGGTCGCCTATATTTCCTACGCCTGAAGATGAGTTGCACGGCTGTCTTTCCTACACTAAAAGATGAGATTGTTGCCTATCTTTCCTATGCCTAACGATGATTTGGTCGCCTATCTTCCCTGCGCCTAAAGATGAAACGGTCGCCTATCTTTCATACATTTAAAATGAGTTGGTTGCCTTTCTTTTCTACGCCTAAAGATAAGTTTGTCGCCTAATTTCCTACATCTAAAGACGGTTTCATTTCCTTCTAATGTTTGAAGATGTGCCAGTCATCTCTATTTCCTACTATCAAAGATGGATTGGATTGTTTTACCTCTGAGCGGCACTTTTTTGCACACCATGGGCTAAATGGACAGGTCACATGGACCCCGAAGGCTCAGAGAAGGTTGGGGGAGGGGACACACTGGAACAGCTGTTGGGAGACAGATGGTAGCCTCCCGTCAAGGCCATCCAGCGTGTTCTTTAACGTACACAGGGTATGGCTCTCCCGCACACGGGGCCACGGCTTAACGTCCCATCCGACGGACGGCGGCTTTTCCAAGCCCATCGGTGTCCCCTTCTGACCGTGGGCAGGGCGGGGAGTTTTGCGGAGATAAATCTCAACGCTGACCCAGCTGGGACTCGAACCTGGGAACTACAGATTACAAGCCTGGCGCGCTACCGACTGAGTCACTCCCGTCCCACTATCAAAGATGGATCAGTCATTATTTCTCTACATCTAAAGATGAGTCGTTCGTCTACATTTCCTACGTTTAAACATCGGCAGTCTATATTTTCCGTCTCTAACCATCAGTGAGTCCCCTTCGTTGCCTAGAGATGAGGCGGTCTTCTATGGTATGTCTAAAGGTAAGTATTGTCACTTCCTTTGTGCTTTAGTCATTTAAACTTGTTTTGCAAGAAGGAAACTTCTCCTGAAAGACGATAGAACAGCAACATAGAGTGCGTAGATTTATTTACTCAACTGATTATCCTTGGCGAGTATGCATCTTTTTTCCGGACTCACAAAATAAGCAGAAGCTCATCAGAGCAATTAGCCTGCAAATTTTCCCAGCACCCTCGCACTCGTATGGCTCATCTTCTCGTAATCAGCTTTGCATGGAAATTTCTTTTTTTTTTGTACACTCGAGGGAAAAGTAAACTTAATTAAGTAAGATGGAAAGAAGAATAGGTTTCCTTAAGTGTTTCAAAATATTCTAAGTTTGCTTATGTTCTCCCCTTAATTCCCAAAAGAACATTTGCACTGTGAGGGTAGAGAAGGCTTCACACGATCGGCATTGTAACAGCAAGATAAAAGAAGAATTAATAAAGGAACAAAAGAATGACCTTTAAAAGTTACAGAGAATGCGAAAAGAAAGTCACGAGACGGTGCAGGAGATGGAAATCTCAGTCGTAAGACGATGGAGTAGATGGAAATTTGCAGCACAATATGATGAAGGAGATGGAAAACTGAGTCACAAGACGATGGAGGAGATGGAAATTTCCCGCACAGTGCAATGAAGGAGATGGAAATCTGACTCGTGAGACAGTGGATGAGAAGGAAACTTGTGGCACAATACAATGAAGGAGACGGAAATCTGATTCGTGAGACGGTGGATGAGAACGAAATATGCAGCAGAGTACAATGAAGGAGATGGAAATCTGAGTCACTATACGATAAAGGAGATGGAAATCTGAGTCACTATACGATGAAGGAGATGGAAACCTGAGTCACTATACGATAAAGGAGATGGAAATCTGAGTCACTATACGATGAAGGGGATGGAAACCTGAGTCACTATACGATAAAGGAGATGGAAATCTGAGTCACTATACGATAAAGGAGATGGAAATCTCTGTCACTATGCGATGAAGGAGATGGAAATCTGGGTCACTATATGATGAAGGAGATTAATATCTATATTGCAAGATGATTGATGAGTTGGAAATTTGCGGCACAGTACAATGAAGGAGATGGAAATCTGAGTCACTATACGATGAAGGAGATGGAAACCTGAGTCACTATACGATAAAGGAGATGGAAATCTGAGTCACTATACGGTGAAGGAGATGGAAATCTGGGTCACTATATGATGAAGGAGATTAATATCTATATTGCAAGATGATTGATGAGTTGGAAATTTGCGGCACAGTACAATGAAGGAGATGGAAATCTGAGTCACAAGATAATGGAAGAAATGAAAATATTAGTAATAAAGAGAAGCCGAACTGCGTGAGATTGTGTCTGAGTGGCGCTTTTTGCACACAGTAGGCTAAACGGTCAGGTCACAAGGATCCCAAGCCTCTAGAGTAGGGGTTTTCAACATGAGATACACGATAAACGTTTTGGAGTCGCTAGATCTAGTCGCTAGATCTAGTAACAAAGTCGCTAAGTTGGCAACACTGCTACTGATTTGTTAAATTATTGATATCATTTTGTGTGTTTATCGATATATATAATTTATGAATACAAAATTTAATGCGTGTATATATATATAAGTTTTATTTTATTCCCATTGTTATACTTAACTATAGCTTTATCTATCTATACAAGGGGTACGCCAGCTACATACACATTTCCAGGGGGTACGTGAAACATAAAAGGTTGAGAACCACTGATATATAAGTTTTATTTTATTCCCATTGTTATACTATAACTATAGTTTTACCTATCTATACAAGGGGTACGCCAGTTACATACACATTTCCAGGGGGTACGTGAAGCATAAAAGGTTGAGAACCACGGATATATATGTTTTATTTTATTCCCATTGTTATACTGTAACTATAGTTTTATCTATCTATACAAGGGGTACGCCAGTTACATACACATTTCCAGGGGGTACGTGAAGCATAAAAGGTTGAGAACCACTGATATATAAGTTTTATTTTATTCCCATTGTTATACTATAACTATAGTTTTATCTATCTATACAAGGGGTACGCCAGTTACATACACATTTCCAGGGGGTATGTGAAGCATAAAAGGTTGAGAACCACGGATATATATGTTTTATTTTATTCCCATTGTTATACTGTAACTATAGTTTTATCTATCTATACAAGGGGTACGCCAGTTACATACACATTTCCAGGGGGTACGTGAAGCATAAAAGGTTGAGAACCACTGATATATAAGTTTTATTTTATTCCCATTGTTATACTATAACTATAGTTTTATCTATCTATACAAAGGGTACGCCAGCTACATACACATTTCCAGGGGGTACGTGAAGCATAAAAGGTTGAGAACCACTGATATATAAGTTTTATTTTATTCCCATTGTTATACTATAACTATAGTTTTATCTATCTATACAAGGGGTACGCCAGTTACATAAACATTTCCAGGGGGTACGTGAAGCATAAAAGGTTGAGAACCACTGATATATATGTTTTATTTTATTCCCATTGTTATACTATAACTATAGTTTTATCTATCTATACAAGGGGTACGCCAGTTACATACACATTTCCAGGGGGTACGTGAAGCATAAAAGGTTGAGAACCACTGATATATAAGTTTTATTTTATTCCCATTGTTATACTATAACTATAGTTTTATCTATCTATACAAGGGGTACGCCAGCTACATACACATTTCCAGGGGGTACGTGAAGCATAAAAGGTTGAGAACCACTGATATATAAGTTTTATTTTATTCCCATTGTTATACTATAACTATAGTTTTATCTATCTATACAAGGGGTACGCCAGTTACATACACATTTCCAGGGGGTACGTGAAGCATAAAAGGTTGAGAACCACGGATATATATGTTTTATTTTATTCCCATTGTTATACTATAACAATAATTTTATCTATCTATACAAGGGGTACGCCAGTTACATACACATTTCCAGGGGGTACGTGAAGCATAAAAGATTGAGAACCACTGATATATATGTTTTATTTTATTCCCATTGTTATACTATAACAATAATTTTATCTATCTATACAGGGGGTACGCCAGTTACATACACATTTCCAGGGGGTACGTGAAGCATAAAAGGTTGAGAACCACGGATATACATGTTTTATTTTATTCCCATTGTTATACTATAACTATAGTTTTATCTATCTATACAGGGGGTACGCCAGTTACATACACATTTCCAGGGGGTACGTGAAGCATAAAAGGTTGAGAACCACGGATATACATGTTTTATTTTATTCCCATTGTTATACTATAACTATAGTTTTATCTATCTATACAGGGGGTACGCCAGTTACATACACATTTCCAGGGGGTACGTGAAGCATAAAAGGTTGAGAACCACGGATATACATGTTTTATTTTATTCCCATTGTTATACTATAACTATAGTTTTATCTATCTATACAGGGGGTACGCCAGTTACATACACATTTCCAGGGGGTACGTGAAGCATAAAATGTTGAGAACCACTGATATATATGTTTTATTTTATTCCCATTGTTATACTATAACTATAGTTTTATCTATCTATACAAGGGGTACGCCAGTTACATACACATTTCCAGGGGGTACGTGAAGCATAAATGGTTGAGAACCACTGCTCTAGAGAAAGTTGGGAGGGGACTCACCAGACAGGAGACTGATGGAAACCTCCCATAAAAGCCATCCACCGTGTTCTTTATCTTCCATAGGGTACCACTACTTAACGTCCCATCAGACTGACGACTGCCTTTTTTCTGAAGAGATGGAAATCTCAGTCGCAAGACGATGGAAGAGATAGAAATCTCCGCGGTATCGGAAATGGATCTCCGTTAAATTTCCGTGGTATCGGACCATCCGTCTAAACGGATCTCCATTTAGTCTCCGGGGTACAACCACGGAGATTTACCATTTTAGTCCATCGGTATCTCTTTCTCACCAAGGACAAAGCACTAGAGGAAAGTTTCTCCAGCACAGTTGTAATTCGAATCCCAACTGTGCTTGCATAGCTGCCACTCACAAAACGGTACAACTACAAATTATGAGCCTGGCACGATACTGATTTGGACACTCATCCCACCCCTGGGTCGGGGGTGGCTCAGTCAGTAGCGCGGCAGGCTCGTAATCTGCAGTTCCCAGGTTCGCAAACCACCCTGCCCTGTCATCGGTCAGTAAGGAACATCGATGGGCTTTGGAAAGGCCGCCGTCCGCCGGATGGAACGTTAAGCCGTGGCCACGTGTGCGGGAGAGCCCATACCCTATGCACATTAAAGAACACACTGAATGGCCTTGACGGGAGGCTACCATGTGTCTCCTTACAGCTACTCAATGGGGCCACTTCTCCCAACTCTTTCATGAGCGGGGGCTGGGGTGGCTCAGTCGGTAGCGCGCCAGGCTCGTAATCTGTAGTTTCCAGGTTCGAGTCCTAGCTGGGTCAGCGTTGAGATTTATCTCCGCAAAAATTCCCCGTCCCTGCCCACGGTCAGTAGGGGACACCGATGGGCTTGGAAAGGCCGCCGTCCGTCGGATGGGACGTTAAGCCGTGGCGCCGTGTGCGGAAGAGCCATACCCTGTGCACGTTAAAGAACACGCTGGATGACCTTGACGGGAGGCTACCATCTGTCTCCCAACAGCTATTCCAGTGGGTCCCCTCCCCCAACCTTCTCTGAGCCTTCGGGGTCCTTGTGGCCTGGTCATTTAGCCCATGGTGTGCAAAAAAAGTGCCGCTCAGAGGTAAAACAACCCAACCCAACCCTTTCATGAGCCCTCGAGGTCCTTGTGATATGGCCATTTAGCCCATTGTGTGCAAAAAGTGCCGCTCAGAAGTAAAACCCTTTGAGCTACACTTTTTTGCACATAGTAAGCTAAATGACAGAGGAGATATATTTTATTGTTTTTCTAGCTCGATTGCATCCCCACCATCACCATCACCCTTATTTTTTCTTTTTTTTCTAGATTCGAACCTGGCAGGAACTATTTTAACATACAGCTCTAATATATCTGGCCAGTTCTAAAAGTCAAATGTGTAGTAGCTAGAAATTTTATTTTCTGCACTTGTTATTTTAGACATCCATCTCATAACTGAGTGGTTAGCGCACTTGGCTACTGATCTAAGAGACCTGGGTTCGAGTCCTGGGTAAGGCATGGATGTGTGTGTTGTTTTTCTGCTGATGTCCTGCCATCCTCTCAGACCTTCTACTATGGCATATAAACCGACAGGCTCCTGTCAGACCTCTGTGGCAAACAAATGCTTGAGGGGGTATTTATCTTGCAAATTAAAATCACAATAGCAGATTAGTGCCCTAGCAATATTACAATAAAGACAGCTTTTCAGAATCTGCTGAATTACAAAACCAAAAAGGAAAAGAAATTCTTTTGAGAGAATATTTTTTTAATTTATATAATTCCATTCATTATTGAATTTTTTGTGTATATCAGTCCATCCGCGTGGCGGAGGTGACTCAGTCGGTAGCGCGCCAGGCTCGTAATCTGTAGTTCCCAGGTTCGAGTCCCAGCTGGGTCAGCGTTGAGATTTATCTCCGCAAAATTCCCCGCCCTGCCCACGGTCAGTAGGGGACACCGATGGGCTTGGGAAAGGCCGCCGTCCGTCGGATGGGACGTTAAGCCGTGGCCCCGTGTGCGGGAGAGCCATACCCTGTGCACGTTAAAGAACACGCTGGATGGCCTTGACGGGAGGCTATCATCTGTCTCCCAACAGCTGTTCCAGTGGGTCCCCTCCCCCAACCTTCTCTGAGCCTTCGGGGTCCATGTGACCTGGCCATTTAGCCCATGGTGTGCAAAAAAAGTGCCGCTCAGTTGTTTTACCACTGAGCGGCACTTTTTTTGCAAACAACCCAACCCAACAGGTGTTCCAGTGGGTCCCCTCCCCTAACCTTCTCTGAGCCTTCGAGGTCTTTGTGACCTGGCCATTTAGCCCATGGTATGCAAAATAAGTGCCTCTCAGAGGTAAAACAACCCAACCCAGTCCATCCGTTATGTAATTTACAGTATAATATTTCTGTGTAATCGAAACAATAATCCACAGTACCTGATAATTTTGTATTTTATTTTCCATTGTACTTTTTTTATAGGGAAAATATTTATTTTTCTATTATAAATGCAGCATGTTCACTTTCCCTAATATGTACTTGTGTTTTTGCTGCTCTGATATTTCTTAAAATAGGTCCTGAAATATTTATATTCATTAATAATACACTAGACAGACCCAGAAGCTATTAAAAACAAGTGCAAACAGAGTAAGAAAACTTGGTTTGGCGTTAAAGAATATTATGGGTCTGCTTGACGAGATATATAGAGTCTCTATAAAACGAAATCCAATCTTGGTTAATTAACCATGTTAGCTAATTAGAAACTAACAGAGGAATTAGTTAAGTCAGCTGTAATATGGGATGATGAGAATGTTCGTGTTTTGAATAGCTAATGAGTCTTTAATACAAGTAACTGATGAGGCTGAACGTTAATTTTCCATACTAATTCAGAATTGCTTAAGATTTTCTCGTGGATGTATTATCAGTAATCATTTCATCATTCTTCTATAAGTGCTGGTGATCAACTGGAGCATTTTGACGATGAAAAGATTTTTCTGATGGGTTGTTCATCTGTGATCGATACTTCACAGTTGGGCGATTGGCCAAAAGTGGCCAGATCCCGACCATCCCCAGAGATTAGGATGATAGAGCGCCTTCTCCGAAGGCTATCATCCACTTCGCTCAGAAATGCAGGGCACCGCAGCCCGCGAGGACAAGAGGTTCCACATTACCGGAAAAGTTTTTACACTTTTTATCCAGTTATGCCCAGGATTCGGATTTTCCATAAGGCATTTTAGGATCTTGCCTAGGGTCGCCTACATGACTGAATTTAGGGGTGGGTGGGAGGGAAAAGGGACCATGCCTATATTTTATTTAATCTAAAAAAGAAATCATGCAATTAAAATTTGATTAAATTAAATTGCATACCTTTTCATGCGATAATTTCTCAGCTTCTTGCTGTGAAGAAATTGAACAGGTTCAAAGTCTACTTATACCTAGGCTTTATCGATTGCTCCCTAAGTTGCAAAATGCACATTGGAAAACTAACAAATACACTTAGACAGATGTTATGTAAATTTTATTATGTAAAAACATTATCAGTAATAAAAAAATTAATCATGTTATAAAAACTTTGGGTCCAATCTGATGTACAACATGGTATTACAAGTAGGGGAATGATATACATTTCATCAATAATAAAAAAATAAATACCCCCTCAAAAAAAGAGGTCTAAATTTCAATACAAAAATAAATTTAAATGTCATATAAACAAAAAACTGTTACTATCTTTTATAAATATGCCATTTTAGGTGTATTTCCATTTATTTGTTAAACCCCTCAAGCAGCTGCTTGCCACAGATACCTGACAGGGGCTTGTCAGTTTATATGCCATAGTAGAAGGTCTGAGAGGATAGCAGGACCTCAGCAGAAACACAAATAGCCATGCATTACCCGGGGCTCGAACCCAGATCCCTTAGTTATGTAGCCAAGTGTGCTAACCACTCGATCATGGGACGGCTTTTTTTGTTTTATAGGATATGAAATTGCTTCTTTAAAAACAACAACAACATGGTGCTGCATTATAGTAGTTACTCTATGCGAGATGATGGGAAAGGGGTTATGTTGCAACTTGCAAAGAAAAAAAGAAATTATGAACGAACTTTTTGATTATTTGGCCCCTAAAATATTTAATTCTTTACTGACTGTAATTAGAAATGAACAAATTTTTTGGATTTCAGATCACTCACTACTAATTATCTAATGAATTATCAAATTATCTAATTATCTAATGAATTATCAAATTATCTAATTATCTAATGAATTATCAAATTATCTAATTATTTAATGAATTATCAAATTATCTAATTATCTAATGAATTATCAAATTATCTAATTATCTAATGAATTATCTAATTATCCAATTATCTAATAAATTATCAAATTATCTAATTATCTAATGAATTATCAAATCATCTAATTATCTAATGAATTATCAAATTATCTAATTATCTAATGAATTATCAAATTATCTAATTATGTAATGAATTATCAAATTATCTAATGAATTATCAAATTTTCTAATGAATTATCAAATTATCTAATTATCTAATGAATTATCAAGTTATCTAATGAATTATCAAATTAACTAATTATCTAATGAATTAGCAAATTATCTAATTATCTAATGAATTATCTAATTATCTAATTATCTAATAAATTATCTAATTATCTAATTATCTAATGAATTATCAAATTATCTAATTATCTAATTATCTAATGAATTATCAAATTATCTAATGAATTATCTAATTATCTAATTATCTAATGAATTACCAAATTATCTACTTATTTAATTATGTAATGAATTATCAAATTATCTAATTATCTGATTATTTAATGAATTATCAAATTATCTAATTATCTAATGAATTATCAAATTATCTAATTATCTAATCTAATTGTCAAATGCTGACAGTCTGTTTTTAGTGTTAAAATAAAAAAACCTTTTCTTTTGTATATCGTTCTTTTTTTTCCTCATTATGTAAAATTGTGTATCAGTGTTGCCAAAATTATGTACTTAATAATTTGTATGTTAACCTACATGAACTTAGATGCTCTTGAGTTAATAACACTATTGCAAATATATGCTGTATATAATAATATTAGTATTTTAATATATTGATGGCGTTGATACTACATACCAACCAAAGAGAGAAAGAAATTCGAAGTTTTCGTTTCCTTCTCTTGTCGATTTCGCATTTCCTCCTCCTTAAAGTCAAAGTACATCCAGTTCTGTTTTTACACGATTTTGATTTAAAATGGTTTACAAAAAAATTCCAATTCTCTTTTTGCGCGATTTATTTTGATCTAGAACGGTTCAAACGGCTCCTTTTTAAAATCTCCATTTGAATTTAATTCTGAAAAAATATTCCAAGTAAAGAAAAAATTCTTAGAATTTACATTTATAACAAAGACTCCGATTTTATAGTCTTATTTTTCGAAATAGTTTTAACTTTGAAAATGTACTATAGATACACATTTTGTGCACTAAAATCCCCAAAATGAAAACTACACTAACATAACTACACAACAAGTTTTCTCTATTTATGGAAAATTTGTACAAAACCTACTTCATTCGGAATAAAGTGGCAAAATTGAGTTACGGGAATTTCTCTCAATTTTATCTTCAATACATACGTTAGTCTTGGTCTCTCATTTCGCATTTAAAAGTTAGAAGTGTTTAGGATGTTTAACAGAAGAAATCGAAAAAAAAAAAAGTTTTTGTTTTGTTTTTTGAAGTTTTGTGTGCGTGATATAAATTTATTAAATTTTGCTGATAGCTAATTTACAATTTTTCATCATCTGATTTATTAACTGCAATTCAAATATTTTTCTTAACCCTTTCACGACCAAGGGAAACATTTTTCGCATTTTAAAATTGGTGATTGTCGTATTTAATTATAACCTTATCTGCATTTTTTATACAGAATGTCAAAATAGAACGTATGCCGAACGCAATTACGTAAAGGGGAACGTTTAGAAAACAAAAACAGAACCGTCAGGACGCATAATATATGTACTATGTGCAATGTCCATCTTTGCCTCACTACCAAAAGAAATTGCTTCGCAGAATATCATAATTAGCACATCATTTTGTATAGAAATTTTATTTCATAATTTTGTATTATTTTAGTTAACATTTTGTTCTAATAAACCAATAAATAAAAGACATTGCATAATAAGCCTAACTATAATTTGTGTTACCTTTATAGTCCATTGGGAAAAATATTTCCCATAAAATTCCAAAAAAACTACACAATGTTATGTATTTTTCTTATGATTTTTATTTATTTTACGTCTAAACAAACTAAAATAAACAGTTACATACTAATATTTACTCTTAGAAACCTTATGGTCCTGAAAGGGTTAAGCCTTACCACGATGTCGGATAATTCAACTATACAAAAGCAGAAAAGGAAAGCTATCTCTTTGGATACTAAGATCCAACTTTTAGATCTTCTTGCAACTGGAGAAGGTTCAACATCCCATAGGTAAATATTTTCGTTTGAACGAAGCTACCGTAAGAACCAGCAAGAAAAATGAAGATGCTATTAGAAAATCTGTGCTTTCTGGAACAAAATTGAGCACTAAGTCGTCACCGTACTCGAGAGATATTGTAAAAGTAAAGATGGAAAAGGCACTAGTAATGTGGATAGAAGATAACTCGCAAAAAAGAATACTTCTAGACGGAAATACCATCAAACAGATGGCATTACGAATATAAAAACAGATGCAAGAAATAGAACCAACCATATCGGCTCGGTTAAACAAAAATTATGAATTTTCTGCAAGTACAGGTTGGTTTGCAGGATTTCTTCAAAGACACGCGTTTTACATGTAAAGATAAAAGGTGAAGTTGCATCTGCAAATGAGCCGGCTGCTAAAGAATTTTGCCCAAAATTGGCCCAAATCATTGAAGATGGAGGATACACTCCTGATCAAGTTTGGAATGCAAATGAAACTGGTCTTTTTTGGGAAAAAAAGGCCGAGTAGAACCTACGTAGCAAGTAACTGTTGGTGGTTTTAAGGCAGCTAAGGATCTGTAATCTTTCTATTTTGCAGCAACGCTTCAGGAGATCGTATGTTAAAACCGCTGCTCATCAATCGATCCCTAAGACCACGGTTAATAAAAGGTGTAGATTTGAACAAATTGCCAGTGTATTGGATGACAAACAAAAAAGCCTGGGCTACAAAAGAAATTTTTAATGAATGGTTCCATAAATGTTTTGTTCCAGAAGTTAAACGCTATTTGAAAGGAAAAAAATCTCGATTTTAAAGTTCTATTGCTTATAGACTATTCGCCTGCCCATCCTGTTTTGGAACACCCAAATGTGCAATTATGTTTTCTGCCGCCTAATAAAATACCCCCTCAAGCAGCTGCTTGCCACAGAGGTCTGACAGGAGCCTGTCAGTTTATATGCCATAGTAGAAGGTCTGTGAGGATGGCAGGACCTCAGCAGAAAAACAACACACACATCCATGCCTTACCCGGGGCTCGAACCCAGGTCCCTTAGATCAGTAGCCAAGCGTGCTAACCACTACGACATCCTTAATACAACCACTAAAATAAATAATAAAATATAAATACCCCCTCAAGCAGCTGCTTGCCACAGAGGTCTGACAGGAGCCTGTCAGTTTATATGCCATAGTAGGAGATCTGAGAGGATGGCAGGACCTCAGCAGAAAAACGACACATACATCCATGCCTAATCCGGGGCTCGAACCCAGGTCCCTTCGATCAGTAGTCAAGCGTGCTAACCACTCGGCCACGGGACGGCTAGACAAGGGCAAAATTGCCACATTTAAAACTTACTACGTAAGACGAACATTCCAATATATTTCGGATAAACTAAATAAGGATAAAACACTAACAGTTATTGGTGTGTGGAAGAAATTTTCTATTTTAGATTGTATCAGACAAGCTGGATTGACGTTATTAGAATTAAAACCATCAATTTTAAACGCATGCTGGAAAGCTCTTTGGCCAGAATGTGTAAAAAACAAAGATCCTGTACCCCCAAATACGACTGAATATCCTAATATCATCACTTTAGCACATTCAGTTGGTGGAGAAGGATTCGATGATTTATCGTTTGCAGATATTGATGATTTGCTGGTTGACAAAGCTCTTAGCAAAGATGAAATAATAGAAGTTGTCCTTGAGACTCCCGATGAAAAAGTAAAAAGTGATGGTGATGAAGAGGTTCCACTCACTGCAGGTTTAATTAAAGAAGGGCTTCAAATGGCTAGTAAATTGTGGAAAGTCGTTTTCTTACACATGATCCCATTGTCGAACGAACTGAGCAGTTTAAACGTGAACTGAAGTCATGTATGGCGCGTTATCAAGAATTATACAAAGATCTACAGTACTGTGCAAATTAGTTGGGACAAGCGAAGCCTGGAGAACCTCTTTGATTTGGCCACATCCAGCAATCCCGCAAACACCCACCCAAGGTCATGTTTTGGGGATGTTTCACAGCTTCCGGGCCACAGACGCTTCACCCCATTGAAGGAATGATGGACAGCAAGAAGTACATAGGCGTTCTGGAGATGAAAATGGTCCCAACACTGCAGAAATTGTTTCCTAATGGCGATGGGGTATTTCAACAGGATCTGGCTCCATGCCACAATTCTAAGCTTGCTAAGAGCTTCTTTACCCAGCAATATTTGAAGGTATTAGAGTGGCCAGGAAATTCACCCGATCTAAACCCCATCGAAAATTTGTGGGCCATTATTAAAGCGCGCATATCTAAGATGGATTGCACGACGAAAACCAAAATGATAGAAAATGTCATGAAAGTGTGGTACACGACTCTGAAGTGAAGGAGATGTGTGGAAAGCTAGTGGCATCAATGAGAGGGTGAAAGAAGTAATTAAAGCTAAGGGGGGTCACATTCACTATTAACTACACTATTAAACAAATAAATATTTCAGTTGTGTCTTTGTTACTGCATTTTCCTATTGTCCCAACTAATTTGCACAGTACTGTAGTCAAACTCAACGATTGATTACAGAGTTCGTTGTCAAAACTAATCAAACTTCAGAATTACTGGAAACAAGTGATAATTGGTTCCCCATGCCACAGAGAGCATTTCACCATTGGAGTATGAACACGATGGCCAAAATGATTCAAGTGATGAAAGTGATTTAATTCCAGTCTTATGCAAACGAATGCGTCTCTTGTCAGAAAGTGACAACGAATAAAATCTAGTTAATGAACATATGCAAGTCATATTTTTTTGCACTTTTGTATTTTTTAATTAGTGACATATTATTTTCTTTATAAAGGATAATTTACTTTATATATATATACATATAATTATCTTTATAAGTTTACAAAATAAAAAAAATGTGTTTAAATGAATAAAAATAAAATGAAGATTTAATTAAAGATTTTGATATGATATGTTTGAAAACAACTTATTATTTGTATTACGTTTTCACGTCAGGAACCAATCTTCTATTTTTTCATATGCACTGTATTTTTTTACACCTATCTACCGTGTAAAAACAGAATTGGGTTTACTCTCCCAGCAGACTCAGTCATCAGCCCAACTGTTGGCCTCAGTTCACGTAACGGATATTGCACTGGCAGTTGCACGTGATTCTACTGTTGATGCATCCGTTGCCTTCCCAACTGTTACGTATCTACCTTTGTAGTTTGGTCTCACAAATAAGCGACATTTCATTGAGTTTAATATGTGCTGAGAATCGTCACCTTTCCTCACTGAACAAAGCTCGGTACTTACGTATTAACGCCACCGCAGCGTGTAATAAATTAATAATTCCACACTTTAACTAGTTATTCTATGAAATAACTAGGTATTCTATGAAATAACTAATGATAGACAATTAAAGTGTAAAATAAACAATCTGACTGAATTATACAGCATACAAAATGTTATTTATATAGACGCAATAAAATCATTTGTTACAACAGGGATTACTAAAATGGCATTTGGAATTGCCCTAATGTGCGAAGGCCAAGTAAGAACGAATCCGTAAAGTGGTGAATCTCTTGAATATGAATCTTCGTGTCACGTGATTCACTCGTCCGCATTATAAAAAACGCCCCGGATGAGCGGAGGGCAAGTGAGAACGAATCAGTAAAGTGATTCGTTCTCACTTGGCCTGCTCATTTTGGGGGCGTTTTTTATAATTCGGACGACTGATTCATGTTGACAGAGGGATGACCTGGTTTCAACTCTACTCTCGGACACTAGAAATAGTCTTTTTTTTTACTTTTGAACTTTAACGATACGGAAGCCGTTAATGTGCACATTACCTAGGTAAAATGCAGAAAACTTCTGATTCCGCACTTTAGCGGAGCAAATCAGTTAATCTGCAGATTAGCTAGGTAATGTGCACATTAACGGCTTTCGAGCTTTAGCGGTAACATATATATACAGTAGATATCTCAAATTTCAGTTCAGCAGTACAAATGAACATTAATGTAACATTATTTTGTAATAGATTTGGGTACTTACGTATTAACGCCAGCGGTGGCGTTAATACGTAAGTACCCAAAGCTCTCTCTGTGCTCAGCCGATGGCTTGGAAAGGCCGCCGTCCGTCGGATGGGACGTTAAGCCGTGGCGCCGTGTGCGGAAGAGCCATACCCTGTGCACGTTAAAGAACACGCTGGATGACCTTGACGGGAGGCTACCATCTGTCTCCCAACAGCTGTTCCAGTGGGTCCCCTCCCCCAACCTTCTCTGAGCCTTCGGGGTCCTTGTGGCCTGGTCATTTAGCCCATGGTGTGCAAAAAAAGTGCCGCTCAGAGGTAAAACAACCCAACACAACCCAACTCTGTGCTCAGGCGTTCGATTCAGTAATCATTATATTAAGTTTCTGCATTAATTATTTTCTTTCTAAAATATAACTGTCGAGAAGTATTCAAACACAGATCAATTTAAACTACGCTGGTTTCCAAAATTAAGGAACAAACCTATGTTATATAAATGGGAAGCTAAAGTCGAAGCTCTATAACATCTAAAATAATTTTTATTTTATTTTTTAAATGATCACAAATAAGGATCTCAATTAAATATATCAATATCTTGATTTTCAACAATATCCTTTCATTATTTAATGAGTTATTGGAGTTTGAATATTTAAACATTAACAAAAATGACTTCAGTAGTTATTTAAAATTTAGTAATAAGTATTCTATCAAAGTGTTTAATAATATAAGTGTGTATTTTAGAAGTTTGTGTGAAGAATTCTTTCACTATTCATCAGTTTTGTATAAGTTCCTAAAGCCTGACATTGCTGTTGTTAAATATTCCAACTTCCGTAACTTATTAAATGCTGAATGAATAATGTTGAAAAACGAGATATTGATATTTTTGATTGAGATATTTACATTCTAGCACATTTTTCAAAACAAAAACTTATTTTAGAAGTTTTAGATCTTCGACATTAGTTTTCTAGTTACATAACACAAGGCTGCTCCTTATATGGAAACCATGTACTACGGAAATTTCTGATTAAAATGCAATCTATCATATCCCTAGCCTAATTTATTTTTTTTGGGAATATGTTTGATTATTTATAGATCAATGTATATTTGTGTGTTATACGTTTTCTTTGCGATTGTTTTAAATAATATTTTGTTTTAAATTTATAACTAATCCTTCGAGCATCTGCTTGCCACAGAGGTTTGATAGGAGCCTGCCAGTTTAATACGCCATAGTTGGGTTGGGTTGTTTTACCTCTGAGCGGCACTTTTTTGCACACCATGGGCTAAATGGCCAGGTCACATGGACCCCGAAGGCTCAAAGAAGGTTGGGGGAGGGGACCCACTGGAACAGCTGTTGGGAGACAGATGGTAACCTCCCTTCAAAGCCATCCAGCGTGTTCCTTAACGTGCACAGGGTATGGCTCTTCCGCACACGTGGCCACGGCTTAACGTCCCATCCGACGGACGGCGGCCTTTCCAAGCCCATCGGTGTCTCCTACTGACCGTGGGCAGGGCGGGAAATTTATACGCCATAGTAGAAGCTCTGTGAGCATAGAGGGACCTCATCGGAAAGACGGCGCAAATATCTTACCCGGGGCTCGAACCCAGGTCCCTTTGATCAGTAGCCAAGCACACTAACCACTCGGCCACTGAGACTGCAAATAATTAATTAAAATTTTAAAAAAATTTAAAAATTAAATCATTAAAAATGATAAATATAAATATTTTTATGCTTCGTAAAATATCTCATTTTCTATCATTTTTTGTGCACTGGGAACGTTTAGTAAATTATATTCAGACTTGCAGATCACTTCCATTGTACAGTCGCTCAAAAAAGTATCCGAACGCTACGGTTAATTGCAGAATGCAGAAAAAATATCTGACAACGATTTTTTTTAGAAATTAGTGATCTGGCAACCTTCGTGTCATGTGGTCATGACACGAAGGTTGTCATGTTCGACAAGGTGACATGTTGACATGTTCGACGACAAGGTGACATGTTCGAGGTCATGTGACACGAAGGTTGCCAGATCACTAATTTCTAAAAAAAATCGTTGCCAGATATTTTTTCTGCATTCTGCAATTAACCGTAGCGTTCGGATACTTTTTTGAGCGACTGTATTGAACCATGATATTTTGGTTTGATAAAGCTTGGAGTTTATGAAATTCTAAAAATCAATTGGTGCCTTTGGCACTCAGTCGGTAGCGCGCCAGGCTTGTAATCTGCAGTTTCCAGGTTCGAGTCCCAGCTGGACTAGCGTTGAGATTTATCTCCTCAAAACTCCCCTCCCCTCCCTCAGTCAGTAGGGAACACCGATGGGCTTGAAAAAGTTAAGCCTTGGTACCGTGTGTATAAGAATCATACCCTATGCACATTAAAGAACATGCTAGATGGTCTTGAAGGGAGTCTACCATCTGTCTCTCAATAGCTGATCAATGGATCCCCTCCCCCAACCTTCTCTAACACTTCGGAGTCCTTGTGACCTGACCATTAGTATCTGTAGCATGCCATGCTTGTATTCTTCAGTTCCCAGGTTCGATTTCCACTTGTGCTAATGTTATTTCATAGGTCATATGCTGTGCAACCTGATTTAAATTTTAAAAAAGTTTATGCCAAAATACAGTAAATATCTCCTTAAGCAGCTGATTTACCACAGCGGTCTGACAGGAGCCTGTCAGTTTAATGCGCCATGGAGATCTGTGAAAAAAGCGAGACCTCAGCAGAAGGACAACACAAACATCCATGCCTTACCCAGGGCTAGAACCCAGGTCCTCTTGATCTAAACATTTCGAAAATAACCAAATTTTATATTCCAAGCATTTATGAATCATAGTCGAAACTTTGTAAAACCCAAAATGAGTCTTGTTTTACATTACTGCTGCTAGGGGCCAGATGTGGGTTGGGTTGTTTTACCTCTGAGCGGCACTTTTTTTGCACACCATGGGCTAAATGGCCAGGTCACATGGACCCCGAAGGCTCAGAGAAGGTTGGGGGAGGGGACCCACTGGAACAGCTGTTGGGAGACAGATGGTAGCCTCCCGTCAAGGCCATCCAGCGTGTTCTTTAACGTACACAGGGTATGGCTCTCCCGCACACGGGGCCACGGCTTAACGTCCCATCCGACGGACGGCGGCCTTTCCAAGCGCATCGGTGTCCCCTACTGACTGTGGGCAGGGCGGGGAGTTTTGCGGAGATAAATCTCAACGCTGACCCAGCTGGGACTCGAACCTGGGAACTACAGATTACGAGCCTGACGCGCTACCGACTGAGCCACCCCCGCACGGCCAGATGTGGAGCCAAAAATTGTTAACCTTGTGCATATTTAACACATTTTTCAAGAATTTTTAAAACTTCTTAAATGAAGGGGAAAATGTTACACTGCAACGGAAATCCTGTTTTTTTAGGTCTTTTTATTGGCATGATTGAGTCACTTGTCTCCTTTTTTTTTTCTAGAGGTAAACCTAGTACTGCTTCTACATTTGTCACCGTATTCTAAAGTAAGCTTCTTTTTAGACATTCGCTTCATATCTCTCCATCTGCTTGCCTTCGTTTCTGCTCCAAAGTCAGTGACATTTTTTGTTCTTTGCAGTCTTCAATCTCGACGTTTCCTAGGGATTTATTCCAAGGCACCAGGAACCGTTGAACGTGACAGCGCGTCTTGTTGATCACGCCGTCTTTTTTCTTTGCTTGCATGAATTGTACGAGATTTTTTATCCCTTGTTTTTTGCTTTCTCTTTCAGATTCGCTCATACGAGAAAGTAAAGATTGGAACATTGATCGTAAACAGCGAGTATTTTCCCAGAAAGCTTTCTGAAACGTGACTTGAACAAAAATATTTTCTTATTAAAATGACCAGATTTTTTTTAGAATATTCCAAACTGATTTATTTTAAGTTCGTTTACATATTAAACCGACAACAACAACAACGAGGTATTCTTTTCATTTTGTCGTCAGACTTTTTCTATCTTCTGAGAGTCATTTTCTTCTTTGTTTGTTTGCTTGTTTTTAAAGATAAATGAAAATTTATTTTTGGGTCAGATACAGAGACTAGACAAAAATGGAAACTGTTCCGTGTTATCTCAGTATAAAATCACATTCAGAACTTAATAACTTCTTCAAATGATTTTTAATGAAAAATATGTCTGAAGATAAATTAAAGATCTCAATCAAATCTATCTAAATCTCGATTTCAAACAATATTTATTCAGTATTCAAAGAGTTTTGAACACTGGGATATTTAACAGACTGCAAAAAATTGTCCCAAATATTAAAACACGTTAAGGGTTGGGTTGCTTTACCTCTGAGCGGCACTTTTTTTGCACACCATGGGCTAAATGGCCAGGTCACATGGACCCCGAAGGCTCAGAGAAGGTTGGGGGAAGGGACTCACTGGAACAGCTGTTGGGAGACAGATGGTAGCCTCCCGTCAAGGCCATCCAGCGTGTTCTTTAACGTGCACAGGGTATGACTATCCCGCACACGGGGCCACGGCTTAACATCCCATCCGATGGACGGCGGCCTTTCCAAGTCCATCGGTGTCCCCTACTAACCGTAGGCAGGGCGGGGAATTTTGCGGAGATAAACCTCAACGCTGACCCAGCTGGGACTCAAACCTGGGAACTACAGATTACGAGCCTGGCGCGCTACCGACTGAGCCACCCAAGTCCCTCACGTTAAGAGATCATAGTTAACTCTAGTAGAATGTTTGTTTTAATTGAATTTTAGGGTCATTTTTTTATAGCTTCTTAAGCATTCCAGCGTTCATTACTCTTTGAATACTGAATAAATATTGCTTGAAATAGAGATTTAGATAGATTTTATTGAGATCTTTATCTTGAGACATATTTTTCATTAAAAATCATATTGAAGAAGTTAAGGTCTGAATGTGATTTTTTCTTCAGTTAGCATGCAACTGTTTCCATTTCTCTGCCCAATACGTGTATGTACAGTCACGTGACACGAAGGTTGCGAGATCACTAATTTCTAAAAAAAATCGTTGCCAGATATTTGTTCTGAATTCTGTAATCAACCATAGCTTTCGGATACTTTTTTGAGCGACTGTACTGCTGAAATGTTAGGAATCCCACTTTCCTAATCTTACAAAGGTTTTAATTTCCAATGTTAGAGGGTTCTAATGATGGAAAGCATAAGACTTTAAACGAATGTAATAAACAAGACCCTTAACAACCCGCAGCTCATAAAATAAATAATCAATAAACTGATCCTGGCTCAGTTCTTCATTTTTTTTTACCAAACATTTTTTAGATCCATAATGAAATGATTTTACTCACTAGGAGTACTCATTAAAAATGCATATTTTTGTTACCTAATCAAGACTTTTTTTTTGATTCCCTAAAAATACTTTTTTTTCAAATTCATTAAAAGTATATGATTTATTTGTAATTAGAGAATTTTTCCTGCATTATTTAAGAATATAGATTTCAAGCTAGTGGCCCCTTAAGAATATAGTTTTCTAGCTAGTGGCTCTGTAAGAATATAGTTTTCTAGCTAGTGGCTCTGTAAGAATATAGTTTTCTAGCTAGTGGCTCTGTGAGAATATAGTTTTCTAGCTAGTGGCTCTGTAAGAATATAGTTTTCTAGCTAGTGGCTCTGTGAGAATACAGTTTTCTAGCTGGTGGCTCTGTAAGAATATAGTTTTCCAGCCAGTGGCTCTTTAAGAATATAGTTTTCTAGCTAGTGGCTCCGTAAGAATATAGTTTTCCAGCCAGTGGCTCTGTAAGAATATAGTTTTCTAGCTAGTGGCTCTGTAAGAATATAGTTTTCTAGCTAGTGGCTCTGTAAGAATATAGTTTTCTAGCTAGTGGCTCCGTAAGAATATAGTTTTCCAGCCAGTGGCTCTTTAAGAATATAGTTTTCTAGCTAGTGGCTCTGTAAGAATATAGTTTTCTAGCTAGTGGCTCTGTAAGAATATAGTTTTCTAGCTAGTGGCTCCGTAAGAATATAGTTTTCCAGCCAGTGGCTCTTTAAGAATATAGTTTTCTAGCTAGTGGCTCTGTAAGAATATAGTTTTCTAGCTAGTGGCTCTGTAAGAATATAGTTTTCTAGCTAGTGGCTTTGTAAGAATATAGTTTTCTAGCTAGTGGCTCTGTAAGAATATAGTTTTCTAGCTAGTGGCTCTGTAAGAATATAGTTTTCTAGCTAGTGGCTCTGTAAGAATATAGTTTTCTAGCTAGTGGCTCTGTAAGAATATAGTTTTCTAGCTAGTGGCTCTGTAAGAATATAGTTTTCTAGCTAGTGGCTCTGTAAGAATATAGTTTTCTAGCTAGTGGCTCTGTAAGAATATAGTTTTCTAGCTAGTGGCTCTGTAAGAATATAGTTTTCTAGCTAGTGGCTCCGTAAGAATATAGTTTTCCAGCCAATGGCTCTTTAAGAATATAGTTTTCTAGCTAGTGGCTCTGTAAGAATATAGTTTTCTAGCTAGTGGCTCTGTAAGAATATAGTTTTCTAGCTAGTGGCTTTGTAAGAATATAGTTTTCTAGCTAGTGGCTCTGTAAGAATATAGTTTTCTAGCTAGTGGCTCTGTAAGAATATAGTTTTCTAGCTAGTGGCTCTGTAAGAATATAGTTTTCTAGCTAGTGGCTCTGTAAGAATATAGTTTTCTAGCTAGTGGCTCTGTAAGAATATAGTTTTCTAGCTAGTGGCTCTGTAAGAATATAGTTTTCTAGCTAGTGGCTCTGTAAGAATATAGTTTTCTAGCTAGTGGCTCTGTAAGAATATAGTTTTCTAGCTAGTGGCTCCGTAAGAATATAGTTTTCTAGCTAGTGACTCCGTAAGAATATAGTTTTCTAGCTAGTGGCTCTGTAAGAATATAGTTTTCTAGCTAGTGGCTCTGTACGAATATAGTTTTCTAGCTAGTGGCTCTGTAAGAATATAGTTTTCTAGCTAGTGGCTCTGTAAGAATATAGTTTTCTAGCTAGTGGCTCTGTAAGAATATAGTTTTCTAGCTAGTGGCTCTGTAAGAATATAGTTTTCTAGCTAGTGGCTCTGTAAGAATATAGTTTTCTAGCTAGTGGCTCTGTAAGAATACAGTTTTCTAGCTAGTGGCTCTGTAAGAATATAGTTTTCTAGCTAGTGGCTCTGTAAGAATATAGATTTCTAGCTAGTGGCCCCTTAAGAATACAGTTTTCTAGCTAGTGACTCCGTAAGAATATAGTTTTCTAGCTAGTGGCTCTGTAAGAATATAGTTTTCTAGCTAGTGGCTCTGTAAGAATATAGTTTTCTAGCTAGTGGCTCTGTAAGAATACAGTTTTCTAGCTAGTGGCTCTGTAAGAATATAGTTTTCCAGCCAGTGGCTCTTTAAGAATATAGTTTTCTAGCTAGTGGCTCCGTAAGAATATAGTTTTCCAGCCAGTGGCTCTGTAAGAATATAGTTTTCTAGCTAGTGGCTCTGTAAGAATATAGTTTTCTAGCTAGTGGCTCTGTAAGAATATAGTTTTCTAGCTAGTGGCTCCGTAAGAATATAGTTTTCCAGCCAGTGGCTCTTTAAGAATATAGTTTTCTAGCTAGTGGCTCTGTAAGAATATAGTTTTCTAGCTAGTGGCTCTGTAAGAATATAGTTTTCTAGCTAGTGGCTCCGTAAGAATATAGTTTTCCAGCCAGTGGCTCTTTAAGAATATAGTTTTCTAGCTAGTGGCTCTGTAAGAATATAGTTTTCTAGCTAGTGGCTCTGTAAGAATATAGTTTTCTAGCTAGTGGCTTTGTAAGAATATAGTTTTCTAGCTAGTGGCTCTGTAAGAATATAGTTTTCTAGCTAGTGGCTCTGTAAGAATATAGTTTTCTAGCTAGTGGCTCTGTAAGAATATAGTTTTCTAGCTAGTGGCTCTGTAAGAATATAGTTTTCTAGCTAGTGGCTCTGTAAGAATATAGTTTTCTAGCTAGTGGCTCTGTAAGAATATAGTTTTCTAGCTAGTGGCTCTGTAAGAATATAGTTTTCTAGCTAGTGGCTCTGTAAGAATATAGTTTTCTAGCTAGTGGCTCCGTAAGAATATAGTTTTCTAGCTAGTGACTCCGTAAGAATATAGTTTTCTAGCTAGTGGCTCTGTAAGAATATAGTTTTCTAGCTAGTGGCTCTGTACGAATATAGTTTTCTAGCTAGTGGCTCTGTAAGAATATAGTTTTCTAGCTAGTGGCTCTGTAAGAATATAGTTTTCTAGCTAGTGGCTCTGTAAGAATATAGTTTTCTAGCTAGTGGCTCTGTAAGAATATAGTTTTCTAGCTAGTGGCTCTGTAAGAATATAGTTTTCTAGCTAGTGGCTCTGTAAGAATACAGTTTTCTAGCTAGTGGCTCTGTAAGAATATAGTTTTCTAGCTAGTGGCTCTGTAAGAATATAGATTTCTAGCTAGTGGCCCCTTAAGAATACAGTTTTCTAGCTAGTGACTCCGTAAGAATATAGTTTTCTAGCTAGTGGCTCTGTAAGAATATAGTTTTCTAGCTAGTGGCTCTGTAAGAATATAGTTTTCTAGCTAGTGGCTCTGTAAGAATACAGTTTTCTAGCTAGTGGCTCTGTAAGAATATAGTTTTCCAGCCAGTGGCTCTTTAAGAATATAGTTTTCTAGCTAGTGGCTCCGTAAGAATATAGTTTTCCAGCCAGTGGCTCTTTAAGAATATAGTTTTCTAGCTAGTGGCTCTGTAAGAATATAGTTTTCTAGGTAGTGGCTCTGTAAGAATATAGTTTTCTAGCTAGTGGCTCTGTAAGAATATAGTTTTCTAGCTAGTGGCTCCGTAAGAATATAGTTTTCCAGCCAGTGGCTCTTTAAGAATATAGTTTTCTAGCTAGTGGCTCTGTAAGAATATAGTTTTCTAGCTAGTGGCTCTGTAAGAATATAGTTTTCTAGCTAGTGGCTCTTTAAGAATATAGTTTTCTAGCTAGTGGCTCTGTAAGAATATAGTTTTCTAGCTAGTGGCTCTGTAAGAATATAGTTTTCTAGGTAGTGGCTCTGTAAGAATATAGTTTTCTAGCTAGTGGCTCCGTAAGAATATAGTTTTCCAGCCAGTGGCTCTTTAAGAATATAGTTTTCTAGCTAGTGGCTCTGTAAGAATATAGTTTTCTAGCTAGTGGCTCTGTAAGAATATAGTTTTCTAGCTAGTGGCTCTGTAAGAATATAGTTTTCTAGCTAGTGGCTCTTTAAGAATATAGTTTTCTAGCTAGTGGCTCTGTAAGAATATAGTTTTCTAGCTAGTGGCTCTGTAAGAATATAGTTTTCTAGCTAGTGGCTCTGTAATAATATAGTTTTCTAGCTAGTGGCTCTGTAAGAATATAGTTTTCTAGCTAGTGACTCCGTAAGAATATAGTTTTCTAGCTAGTGGCTCTGTAAGAATATAGTTTTCTAGCTAGTGGCTCTGTACGAATATAGTTTTCTAGCTAGTGGCTCTGTAAGAATATAGTTTTCTAGCTAGTGGCTCTTTAAGAATATAGTTTTCTAGCTAGTGGCTCTGTACGAATATAGTTTTCTAGCTAGTGGCTCTTTAAGAATATAGTTTTCTAGCTAGTGGCTCTTTAAGAATATAGTTTTCTAGCTAGTGGCTCTGTAAGAATATAGTTTTCTAGCTAGTGGCTCTGTAAGAATATAGTTTTCTAGCTAGTGGCTCTGTAAGAATATAGTTTTCTAGCTAGTGGCTCTGTAAGAATATAGTTTTCTAGCTAGTGGCTCTGTAAGAATATAGTTTTCTAGCTAGTGGCTCTGTAAGAATATAGTTTTCTAGCTAGTGGCTCCGTAAGAATATAGTTTTCTAGCTAGTGGCTCTGTAAGAATATAGTTTTCTAGCTAGTGGCTCTGTAAGAATATAGTTTTCTAGCTAGTGGCTCTGTAAGAATATAGTTTTCTAGCTAGTGGCTCTGTAAGAATATAGTTTTCTAGCTAGTGGCTCTGTAAGAATATAGTTTTCTAGCTAGTGGCTCTGTAAGAATATAGTTTTCTAGCTAGTGGCTCTGTAAGAATATAGTTTTCTAGCTAGTGGCTCTGTAAGAATATAGTTTTCTAGCTAGTGGCTCTGTAAGAATATAGTTTTCTAGCTAGTGACTCCGTAAGAATATAGTTTTCTAGCTAGTGGCTCTGTAAGAATATAGTTTTCTAGCTAGTGGCTCTGTAAGAATATAGTTTTCTAGCTAGTGGCTCTGTAAGAATATAGTTTTCTAGCTAGTGGCTCTGTAAGAATATAGTTTTCTAGCTAGTGGCTCTGTAAGAATATAGTTTTCTAGCTAGTGGCTCCGTAAGAATATAGTTTTCTAGCTAGTGACTCCGTAAGAATATAGTTTTCTAGCTAGTGGCTCTGTAAGAATATAGTTTTCTAGCTAGTGGCTCTGTACGAATATAGTTTTCTAGCTAGTGGCTCCATAAGAATATAGTTTTCTAGCTAGTGGCTCTGTAAGAATATAGTTTTCCAGCCAGTGGCTCTTTAAGAATATAGTTTTCTAGCTAGTGGCTCTTTAAGAATATAGTTTTCTAGCTAGTGGCTCTGTACGAATGTAGTTTTCTAGCTAGTGGCTCTGTAAGAATATAGTTTTCTAGCTAGTGGCTCTGTAAGAATATAGTTTTCCAGCCAGTGGCTCTGTAAGAATATAGTTTTCTAGGTAGTGGCTCTGTAAGAATATAGTTTTCTAGCTAGTGGCTCCGTAAGAATATAGTTTTCCAGCCAGTGGCTCTTTAAGAATATAGTTTTCTAACTAGTGGCTCTGTAAGAATATAGTTTTCTAGCTAGTGGCTCTGTAAGAATATAGTTTTCTAGCTAGTGGCTCTGTAAGAATATAGTTTTCTAGCTAGTGGCTCTGTAAGAATATAGTTTTCTAGCTAGTGGCTCTGTAAGAATATAGTTTTCTAGCTAGTGGCTCCGTAAGAATATAGTTTTCTAGCTAGTGACTCCGTAAGAATATAGTTTTCTAGCTAGTGGCTCTGTAAGAATATAGTTTTCTAGCTAGTGGCTCTGTACGAATATAGTTTTCTAGCTAGTGGCTCTGTAAGAATATAGTTTTCTAGCTAGTGGCTCTTTAAGAATATAGTTTTCTAGCTAGTGGCTCTGTAAGAATATAGTTTTCTAGCTAGTGGCTCTGTAAGAATATAGTTTTCTTGCTAGTGGCTCTGAAAGAATATAGTTTTCTAGCTAGTGGCTCTGTAAGAATATAGTTTTCTAGCTAGTGACTCCGTAAGAATATAGTTTTCTAGCTAGTGGCTCTGTAAGAATATAGTTTTCTAGCTAGTGGCTCTGTACGAATATAGTTTTCTAGCTAGTGGCTCTGTAAGAATATAGTTTTCTAGCTAGTGGCTCTTTAAGAATATAGTTTTCTAGCTAGTGGCTCTGTACGAATATAGTTTTCTAGCTAGTGGCTCTTTAAGAATATAGTTTTCTAGCTAGTGGCTCTTTAAGAATATAGTTTTCTAGCTAGTGGCTATGTAAGAATATAGTTTTCTAGCTAGTGGCTCTGTAAGAATATAGTTTTCTAGCTAGTGGCTCTGTAAGAATATAGTTTTCTAGCTAGTGGCTCTGTAAGAATATAGTTTTCTAGCTAGTGGCTCTGTAAGAATATAGTTTTCTAGCTAGTGGCTCTGTAAGAATATAGTTTTCTAGCTAGTGGCTCCGTAAGAATATAGTTTTCTAGCTAGTGACTCCGTAAGAATATAGTTTTCTAGCTAGTGGCTCTGTAAGAATATAGTTTTCTAGCTAGTGGCTCTGTACGAATATAGTTTTCTAGCTAGTGGCTCCGTAAGAATATAGTTTTCTAGCTAGTGGCTCTGTAAGAATATAGTTTTCCAGCCAGTGGCTCTTTAAGAATATAGTTTTCTAGCTAGTGGCTCGTTAAGAATATAGTTTTCTAGCTAGTGGCTCTGTACGAATGTAGTTTTCTAGCAGTGGCTCTTTAAGAATATAGTTTTCCAGCCAGTGGCTCTTTAAGAATATAGTTTTCTAGCTAGTGGCTCTGTAAAAATATAGTTTTCTAGCTAGTGGCTCTGTAAGAATATAGTTTTCTAGCTAGTGGCTCCGTAAGAATATAGTTTTCTAGCCAGTGGCTCCGTAAGAATATAGTTTCCTAGCTAGTGGCTCCGTAAGAATATAGTTTTCTAGCTAGTGACTCCGTAAGAATATAGTTTTCTAGCTAGTGGCTCTGTAAGAATATAGTTTTCTAGCTAGTGGCTCTGTACGAATATAGTTTTCTAGCTAGTGGCTCTGTAAGAATATAGTTTTCTAGCTAGTGGCTCTTTAAGAATATAATTTTCTAGCTAGTGGCTCTGTAAGAATATAGTTTTCTAGCTAGTGGCTCTGTAAGAATATAGTTTTCTAGCTAGTGGCTCTTTAAGAATATAGTTTTCTAGCTAGTGGCTCTGTAAGAATATAGTTTTCTAGCTAGTGGCTCTGTAAGAATATAGTTTTCTAGCTAGTGGCTCTGTAAGAATATAGTTTTCTAGCTAGTGGCTCTGTAAGAATATAGTTTTCTAGCTAGTGACTCCGTAAGAATATAGTTTTCTAGCTAGTGGCTCTGTAAGAATATAGTTTTCTAGCTAGTGGCTCTGTACGAATATAGTTTTCTAGCTAGTGGCTCTGTAAGAATATAGTTTTCTAGCTAGTGGCTCTTTAAGAATATAGTTTTCTAGCTAGTGGCTCTGTACGAATATAGTTTTCTAGCTAGTGGCTCTTTAAGAATATAGTTTTCTAGCTAGTGGCTCTTTAAGAATATAGTTTTCTAGCTAGTGGCTCTGTAAGAATATAGTTTTCTAGCTAGTGGCTCTGTAAGAATATAGTTTTCTAGCTAGTGGCTCTGTAAGAATATAGTTTTCTAGCTAGTGGCTCTGTAAGAATATAGTTTTCTAGCTAGTGGCTCTGTAAGAATATAGTTTTCTAGCTAGTGGCTCTGTAAGAATATAGTTTTCTAGCTAGTGGCTCTGTAAGAATATAGTTTTCTAGCTAGTGACTCCGTAAGAATATAGTTTTCTAGCTAGTGGCTCTGTAAGAATATAGTTTTCTAGCTAGTGGCTCTGTACGAATATAGTTTTCTAGCTAGTGGCTCCATAAGAATATAGTTTTCTAGCTAGTGGCTCTGTAAGAATATAGTTTTCCAGCCAGTGGCTCTTTAAGAATATAGTTTTCTAGCTAGTGGCTCTTTAAGAATATAGTTTTCTAGCTAGTGGCTCTGTACGAATGTAGTTTTCTAGCTAGTGGCTCTGTAAGAATATAGTTTTCTAGCTAGTGGCTCTGTAAGAATATAGTTTTCCAGCCAGTGGCTCTGTAAGAATATAGTTTTCTAGGTAGTGGCTCTGTAAGAATATAGTTTTCTAGCTAGTGGCTCCGTAAGAATATAGTTTTCCAGCCAGTGGCTCTTTAAGAATATAGTTTTCTAGCTAGTGGCTCTGTAAGAATATAGTTTTCTAGCTAGTGGCTCTGTAAGAATATAGTTTTCTAGCTAGTGGCTCCGTAAGAATATAGTTTTCTAGCCAGTGGCTCCGTAAGAATATAGTTTCCTAGCCATTGGCTCTGTAGGAATATAGTTTTCCAGCCAGTGGCTCTGTAAGAATAGTTTTCTGACCAGTGGCTCTTTAAGAATATAGTTTTCTAGCTAGTGGCTCTGTAAGAATATAGTTTTCTAGCTATTGGCTCTTAAAGAATACAGTTTTCCAGTCGGTGGCTCTTTAAGCATATAGTTTTTTTCTAGTAGCTGCTAAAGAATATAGTTTTCCAGCAGGAGGCTTTTTAAGGACACATTTTTTCTAGTGGCTCTTCAAGGACACAGTTTTTTCTATTGGCTCTTTAAGGACACAGTTTTTTCTAGTGGCTCTTTAAAAATATAATTTTCTAGCTAATGGCTTTTTAAAAACATGGTTTTCTAGCTGGTTCCTTTTAAGAATTCAGTTTTACGGATTGTGGCTCTTTAAGAATATGGTTTCCAGTTGGTGGTTCTTTAGGAATATAGTTTTACAGTTGGTAGCTCTTTAAGAATACAGTTTTGAGGATGGTGGCCCTTTAAGAATATAGTTTCCAGTTGGTGGTTCTTTAAGAATATAGTTTCCAGTTGGTGGTTCTTTAAGAATATAGTTTCCAGTTGGTGGTTCTTTAAGAATATAGTTTTACAGTTGGTAGCTCTTTAAGAATACAGTTTTAAGGATGGTGGCCCTTTAAGAATATAGTTTCCAGTTGGTGGTTCTTTAAGAATATAGTTTCCAGTTGGTGGTTCTTTAAGAATATAGTTTTACAGTTGGTAGCTCTTTAAGAATACAGTTTTAAGGATGGTGGCCCTTTAAGAATATAATTTCCAGTTGGTGGTTCTTTAAGAATATATTTTCCAGTTGGTGGCTCTTTAAGAATATAGTTTTGCAGTTGGTAGCTCTTTAAGGATATAATTTTTTCTAGTGGCTCTTTAAGTATATAGTTCTTCACCTGGTGGTCTTCTTTAACCTGGTGGCACACATTTTTTAGTGGCTCTTTAAAATATAGTTTTCTACCTATTGGCTCTTTAAGAATATGATTTTCCAGCACGTGGATCTTTGTTGATACAGTTTTTTCTTGTGGTTCTTTAAGAATATAGTTTTCCACCTGGTGGCTCTTCCAAGGATAGTTTTTAGTGGCTCTTTAAGAATATAGTTTTCTACCTATTGGCTCTTTAAGAATATGATTTTCCAGCACGTGGATCTTTGTTGATACACTTTTATATTGTGGTTCTTTAAGAATATAGTTTTCTAGCTAGTGTCTCTTTAATAATATAGTTTTCCAGCTGGTGGCTCTTTAGGAATCTAATTTTCTAGATAGTGACTCTTTAAGAATATAGTTTTCCAGCTGGTGGTTACTTAAGAATATAGTTTTCCAGCTTGTAGCTCTTTAAGGATACAGTTTTTTCCGGTGGCTCTTTAAGAATATAGTTTTCTAGTTAGTGCCCTTTAAGAATATAGTTTTCTAGTTCATGGCCGTTTACTAAGTTTGGGTTGGATGGGCCTGTTATAAACGATAGATTCGAGAAAAAGATTTTGATTTTTGTTCGCAAAATGTGGAGATGTGTCGGTTTACAGTGACAAAATATTTGCTCCCTTATCCCCAGGAAAAAGATAAAAATAGAACAAAAAAAAAGAATAAAAGTAAAAAAAGTAACAATTTTTTTTTTTGAGATGAATAAAAATTATTTTTCGGTTGCTTAGGTACTCATAGTATTCTCATTTTTCGAATTTCCCAAAGGTTTTCATTTAAAAAATATCCTTTAAGTTGTAAAATGCAAAACTTTAAACGTATATTGTAAACGATCTCTTTATGCCATGCCCGACCAACCCAAACTTAGTAAAGAGCCACTAGAAAAATAACTATATTTTTAAAGAGCCACAGGGAAAAAAATCACTTAGAAGGGAAACATGCATTTCTAATGTGTAAGCAATTGGGCGAAAATATTATATATTTCAGGAATCAATAAAAAAGTTCATTAATAAATAAAAATATACATTTCTAATGAATACTACTAATTGGAATAATCCTTTAGTCATGCATCTTAAGATGTTGCGAAGTGGTGAATAGACGTTGGTAGAGATTTCAACAAGGACAGAGTTCATGCAGATCAATGTTTCCCAAAGTGGGCGATACCTCCCCCTTGGGCGGCACTGGAACAATCCAGGGGGTCGGTAGTAGCCTCGGGTGCAATTGGGGGGCGGTGAAGCATAAAGGAAGAAGGGAAGATAAGAAATTTTTGAAAAAACCCTTCGTACATGTTTCATTTGTTGTGTAACACAGAGTTAAAGTGGAATGTTGCTATGGTTGATTTTAATAAATAATTTTATAATTTCAAGCTTTAAGGTGTCTTATTTACAACAACATCTTTCTGTACTATAATGTAGGACGTAGGTAGAAATAGAGATACATAAAAGAACGCAAATTTGTCACTGCATCTTTCTGTTTGCTCGCTTAAAGAAGGTAGATTTCCAGAAGGGCGCTGAGTAATATTTTTTTCTGAAAAGGGGGCGGTAGGACAAATAAATTTGGGAACCTCTGATGTAGATGAATCGAGGACAGAGTGCATATAAATGATTCAGTAGTGAACGACGACAGACCACAACCCCAAGGGAAGACTTCAGTCTGGTGTTATGCATTCGAAGAGAAGGATGTCAACACCATGTCAGCTGTGATTGGACCTTGCAATAGCGATATCGCTAACACTTACTCCGAAGACTTCGTAGTTGTGTCTCTACGCTAGGGGGGCGGAGGTGGCTCAGTCGGTAGCGCGCCAGACTCGTAATCTGCAGTTCCCAGGTTCGAGTCCCAGCTGGTTTGAGATTTATCTCCGCAAAATTCCCCGCCCTGCCACACGGTCAGTAGGGGACACCGATGGGCTGAAAATCCGCCGTCCGTCGGATGGGACGTTAAGTCGTGGCCCCGTGTGCGGGAGAGACATACCCTGTGCACGTTAAAAAACACGCTGAATGGCCTCGACGGGAGCTACCATCTGTCTCCCAACAGCTGTTTCAGTGGGTCCCCCCCCCAACCTTCTCTGAGCCTTCGGGGTCCATGTGACCTGGCCACTTAGCCCACGGAAAGGCCGCCGTCCGTCGGATGGGACGTTAAGTCGTGGCTCCGTGTGCGGGAGAGACATACCCTGTGTACGTTAAAGTACACGCTGGATGGCCTCGACGGGAGCTACCATCTGTCTCCCAACAGCTGTTTCAGTGTGTCCCCTCCCCCAACCTTCTCTGAGCCTTCGTGACCTGGCCATTTAGCCCATGGTGTACAAAAAAGTGCCATTCAGAGGTAAAACAACCCAACCCAACGCTAGGAGGGTGCCCCGACCTAACGCCACAGGAGTGACCGTCTAAACTGGTACCGACATCATGTCAACTGAACCCAAGAGCAATGGCGGTCTGTGCTCTTTACAGATGAATCGAAATATGCCTTTCACAAATGATTCGCGGTGTCAGTTCATGTGGAGAGAACCAGGAACACGCTATCGTACCACAAATATCTGTGAATGGGACTTATATGGTGGGAGTAGTATCGTGATTTTGCGAAGGGATATCTTTGGATGCCCATACAGATCAAAATCTGCTTCCAACAGACTACGCACCGGTTTTGGGTTGGGTTGTTTTACCTCTGAGCGGCACTTTTTTGCACACCATGGGCTAAATGGCCAGATCACATGGACCCCGAAGGCTCAGAGAAGGTTGGGGGAGGGGACCCACTGGAACAGCTGTTGGGAGACAGATGGTAGCCTCTCGTCAAGGCCATCCAGCGTGTTCTTTAACGTGCACAGGGTATGGCTCTTCCGCACACGGGGCCACGTCTTAACGTCCCATCCGACGGACGGCGGCCTTTCCAAGCCCATCGGTGTCCCCTACTGACCGTGGGCAGGACGGGGAATTTTGCGGAGATAAATCTCAACGCTGACCCAGCTGGGACTCGAACCTGGGAACTACAGATTAAGAGCCCGGCGCGCTACCGACTCAGTCACCCCCGCCCCTATTACGCACCGGTCGCAGCTATCTGGAGAATATTACTATTAACTGTTTGAGGTTGCAAGCCTTGTCTTCCGACTTTAATCCGATGGAACATGCATGGGATACTTTCTGGAGAAGAGCTGATCCCTTGAATCTCTCTCCTGCGAGCCTCCTCGACGTGTTTTGGAGGAGCAGTGGAGATTACTACCCACAGAGCTGACGGACAGTCTTATCAACAGCATGAGACATTACTGAGAAGTCTGCCCAGCGTAACAGACTCCATATCGAACAACTTGCACCATATAAGTTGCACTTCTTCTTTCACCATGTATTTTATTTATATATAACTTCGGGAATAAAAGTGTTATTCCATTTGTCAACTGTTATTCTAATGCACAGTTTTTTTCGTACACGTATCTTCCAATTCACTTACAGTAGATCCAATGGGTTTACAGGTTGTTATTTATCTTCGCAAATTTCCCTGCCCTGCCCACGGTCAGTAGGGGACACCGATGGGCTTGGAAAGGCCGCCGTCCGTCGGATGGGACATTAAGCCGTGGCCCCGTGTGCGGGAGAGCCATACCCTGTGCACGTTAAAGAACACTGGATGGCCTTGACGGGAGGCTACCATCTGTCTCCCAACAGCTGTTCCAGTGGGTCCCCTCCCCCAACCTTCTCTGAGCCTACGGAGTCCATGTGACCTGGCCATTTAGCCCATGGTGTGCAAAAAAGTGCCGCTCAGAGGTAAAACAACCCAACCCAAACTTACAGGTTCTTTAATTTATGGAAACCAGTGTATGTAAGAAACTGAAAGTCAATTAGAATGGGAAAATATGAGGCAAAAGTAGTCCAACAAAATACATTATCTGAATACATGGATGCCGCAGAGTGTCATCACTCATTATTAAGTTTGTTGTGAACAGGAGCAGGCATCAGTACGCTTGACGGAGCATAACATTCCTCCTACTGCTGCGGAGCATCATGTAATTCTGACACACCCAAAGATAGGAGGAGCTGCTGATAGCGATGACACGTGATGAGAATGACGCGTTTCTTTTTCATGTTGATGAAAATGCACTTTATTAATGCTGTAGTTGTTTTCGGCACGTCAGCCTCGTACGCCATCTATGGGGCAGAATAAATACACTTTTGACCCAGGCTTCCTATCGACAGTAGGGGCGAGGGTGGTCAGTCGGTAGCGCATCAGGCTCGTAATCTGTAGTTCCCACGTTTGAGTTCCAGCTGGGTCAGCGTTGAGATTTATCTCCGCAAAACTCCTCGCCCTGCCCACAGTCAGTAGGAGACACCGGTGGGTTTGGAAAGACCGCCGTCCGTCGGATTGGATTGTTAAGCAGTGGTCCGTGTGCTGGAGAGCCATACCCTGTGCAAGTTAAAAAACACGCTGGATGTCCTTTGTGGGAGGTTACCATCTGCCTCCCACTAGCTGTTCCAGTGGGTCCCCTCCTAGAACCTTCTCTGAGCCTTCGGGGTCCTTGTGGCCTGGCCATTTAGCCCACTGTGTGCAAAAAAGCGCCGTTCAGAGGTAAAACAAGCAAAACTACCGGCAGTTGGATTATGTGGCCTCCAATCTACAGTCGCTCAAAAAAGTATCCGAACAATATGGTTGATTACAGAAGTCAGAAAAAAATATCTGGCAAAGATTTTTTTTAAAATCAGTGATCTGGCAACCTTCGTGTCACGTGACACGATGTGCTAAATGGCCAGGTCACATGGACCCCGAAGGCTCAGAGAAGGTTGGGGGAGGGGACCCACTGGAACAGCTGTTGGGAGACAGATGGTAGCTTCCCGTCAAGGCCATCCAGCGTGTTCTTTAACCTGCACAGGATTATGGCTCTCCCGCATACGGAGCCACGGCTTAACGTCCCATCCGACGGACGGCGGCCTTTCCAAGCCCATCGGTGTCCCCTATTGACCGTGGGCAGGGCGGGGAATTTTGCGGAGATTATGAGCCTGGCGCGCTACCGACTGAGCCAACCCCGCCCCCAGTTCCCAGGTTCGAGTCCCGTCTGGATCAGCGTTGAGATTTATCTGTCTCCCAACAGCTGTTCCAGTGGGTCCCCTGTCTGTCACCATCTATCTCCCAACAGCTGTTCCAGTGGGTCCCCTCCCCCAACCTTCTCTGAGCCTTCGGGGTCCATGTGACCTGGCCATTTAGCCCGTGGTGTGCAAAAACGTGCCGCTCAGGGGTAAAACAACCAACCAACCTGCAGATGATAAGCCTTGAGAGTTACTTCTGGCATGCTTCAAATGTAAAATTCTTCCAATTCATTTATAAAGTACATTAAGTGTGATTGTGCATTCCATATTTTCTCTCTTCAGGTTCAGTTCAATTCTTTTAATTTCCAATTATTTCCAGATAACTGGGGACGGGGGTGGCTCAGTCGGTAGCGCGCCAGGCTCGTAATCTGTAGTTCCCAGGTTCGAGTCCCAGCTGGGTCAGCGTTCAGGTTTATCTCCGCAAAAATTCCCCGCCCTGTCCACGGTCAGCAGGGGACACCGATGGGCTTGGAAAGGCCGCCGTCCGTCGGATGGGACGTTAAGCCGTGGCCCCGTGTGCGGGAGAGACATACCCTGTGCATGTTAAAGAACACGCTGGATGGCCTTGACGGGAGGCTACCATCTGTCTCCCAACAGCTGTTCAAAGCCAACCCTGAGCCCCCAGTTCCCAGGTTCGAGTCCCATCTGGGTCAGCGTTGAGATTTATCTGTCTCCCAACAGCTGTTCCACTGGGTCCCCTGTCTGTCACCATCTGTCTCCCAACAGCTGTTCCAGTGGGTCCCCTCCCCCAACCTTCTCTGAGCCTTCGGGGTCCATGTGACCTGGCCATTTAGCCCGTGGTGTGCAAAAAAGTGCCGCTTAGAGGTAAAACAACCCAACCCATTTCCAGATAACTGAACTAACAAAGATTATTCTGAAAGAATTAACTTGAACAAAAAAAATGTAGCTCTCTTTCCAGAGTAAAATACTTAAAGTAAAAAAAAAGGTTTTTGTTTTATTCTCATAGGATGCTTAAAATAGAGTTTTTATTTCACTGCACCGGTTGCAATTTCAAGAAGAGCGAAAAAAAAAACGTTCAGCGAGAAACGTAAGCCTGCTGATACGAGAAAGCATTTCGGAATGCGTTTCTGCGGCGTGGACAGATGTTGAATTGCTGCCATGGTGATATTTCATCTGGTTATGGATTTTTTTTATGACTTCACAAGATGCAATTTTTTCGCATTGTTTTTTCTTCCGAAGATCCAGTTTCTACGCGAAGGAGTTTTTTATTTTCTTTCTTTTTTCCTGCTCTGTTTAATGTGTGCAGAGCATTAAACAAGAACAGTTGTTTCTTTTTTTTTCTTCAGTAAAAGTGGGATCTTTAAAAGGATTTTTTTTCGCCACTGCTGTCGGACATTGTTTTTAGTTTTGATTGTGGAGAACATGATACGAATGATATAAACTGCTCTCTAAATCAAAGTTTTATTCGACAGTTTAACGTACTATGTATCTCTAATGCAGTGTATATTCATTATCAGCTGAGATTATGAAAGTGGTCAGGTTTTTCAAACCATTGTCAACAAATAAATACAATGAAGTCTTTATTACAAGGGTATTTCAAACTTTTTTGTCAAATAGAAATTATTATGTCTGCTGTGTGCCGAATAGAAAACATTATGTTCGATGTTGGCCGAATAGAAAATATTATGTTCGCTGTGATCCAAATAGAAAATATTACGTTCGATGTTGGCCGAATAGAAAATATTATGTTCGCTGTGATCCAAATAGAAAACATTATGTTCGATGTTGGCCGAATAGAAAATATTATGTTCGCTGTGATCCAAATAGAAAACATTATGTTCGATGTTGGCCGAATAGAAAATATTATGTTCGCTGTGATTCAAATAGAAAACATTATGTTCGATGTTGGCCGAATAGAAAATATTATGCTCGCTGTGATCCAAATGGAAAATATTACGTTCGATGTTGGCCGAATAGAAAATATTATGTTCGCTGTGATCCAAATAGAAAACATTATGTTCGATGTTGGCCGAATAGAAAATATTATGTTCGCTGTGATCCAAATAGAAAATATTATGTTCGATGTTGGCCGAATAGAAAATATTATGTTCGCTGTGATCCAAATAGAAAACATTATGTTCGATGTTGGCCGAATAGAAAATATTATGTTCGCTGTGATCCAAATAGAAAACATTATGTTCGATGTTGGCCGAATAGAAAATATTATGTTCGCTGTGATCCAAATAGAAAACATTATGTTCGATGTTGGCCAAATAGAAAATATTATGTTCGCTGTGATCCAAATAGAAAATATTACGTTCGATGTTGGCCGAATAGAAAATATTATGTTCGCTGTGATCCAAATAGAAAACGTTATGTTCGATGTTGGCCGAATAGAAAATATTATGTTCGCTGTTGGCCGAATGGAAAATATTATGTTCGCTGTGATCCAAATAGAAAACGTTATATTCGATGTTGGCCGAATAGAAAATATTATGTTCGATATTGGCCGAATAGAAATATTATGTTCGCTGTGATCCAATTAGAAAACGTTATGTTCGATGTTGGCCGAATAGAAAATATTATGTTCGCTGTGATCCAAATAGAAAACATTATGTTCGATGTTGGCCGAATAGAAAATATTATGTTCGCTGTGATCCAAATAGAAAATATTATGTTCGATGTTGGCCGAATAGAAAATATTATGTTCGCTGTGATCCAAATACAAAACATTATGTTCGATGTTGGCCGAATAGAAAATATTATGTTCGCTGTGATCCAAATAGAAAATATTATGTTCGATGTTGGCCGAATAGAAAATATTATGTTCGCTGTGATCCAAATAGAAAACATTATGTTCGATGTTGGCCGAATAGAAAATATTATGTTCGCTGTGATCCAAATAGAAAACATTATGTTCGATGTTGGCCGAATAGAAAATATTATGTAAGCTGTGATCCAAATAGAAAACGTTATGTTCGATGTTGGCCGAATAGAAAATATTATGTTCGCTGTGATCCAAATAGAAAACGTTATGTTCGATGTTGGCCGAATAGAAAATATTATGTTCTATTATGTTCACTGTGATCCAAATAGAAAACATTATGTTCGATGTTGGCCGAATAGAAAATATTATGTTCGCTGTGATCCAAATAGAAAACATTATGTTCGATGTTGGCCGAATAGAAAATATTATGTTCGCTGTGATCCAAATAGAAAACATTATGTTCGATGTTGGCCGAATATAAAATATTTTGTTCGCTGTGATCCAAATAGAAAACATTATGTTCGATGTTGGCCGAATAGAAAATATTATGTTTGCTGTGATCCAAATAGAAAACATTATGTTCGATGTTGGCCGAATAGAAAATATTATGTTCGCTGTGATCCAAATAGAAAACGTTATGTTCGATGTTGGCCGAATAGAAAATATTTTGTTCGCTGTGATCCAAATAGAAAACATTATGTTCGATGTTGGCCGAATAGAAAATATTATGTTTGCTGTGATCCAAATAGAAAACATTATGTTCGATGTCGGCCGAATAGAAAATATTATGTTCACTGTGAGCCAAATAGAAAATATTATGTTCGCTGTGATCCAAATAGAAAACATTATGTTCGATGTTGGCCGAATAGAAAATATTATGTTCGCTGTGATCCAAATAGAAAACATTATGTTCGATATTGGCCAAATAGAAAATATTATGTTCGCTGTGATCCAAATAGAAAACGTTATGTTCGATGTTGGCCGAATAGAAAATATTATGTTCGCTGTGATCCAAATAGAAAACGTTATGTTCGATGTTGGCCGAATAGAAAATATTATGTTCGCTGTGATCCAAATAGAAAACATTATGTTCGATGTTGGCCGAATAGAAAATATTATGTTTGCTGTGATCCAAATAGAAAACATTATGTTCGATGTCGGCCGAATAGAAAATATTATGTTCACTGTGAGCCAAATAGAAAATATTATGTTCGCTGTGATCCAAATAGAAAACATTATGTTCGATGTTGGCCGAATAGAAAATATTATGTTCGCTGTGATCCAAATAGAAAACATTATGTTCGATGTTGGCCGAATAGAAAATATTATGTTCGCTGTGATCCAAATAGAAAATGTTATGTTCGATGTTGGCCGAATAGAAAATATTATGTTCGCTGTGATCCAAATAGAAAACATTATGTTCGATGTTGGCCGAATAGAAAATATTATGTTCGCTGTGATCCAAATAGAAAACATTATGTTCGATGTTGGCCGAATAGAAAATATTATGTTCGCTGTGAGCCAAATAGAAAATATTATGTTCGCTGTGATCCAAATAGAAAACATTATGTTCGATGTTGGCCGAATAGAAAATATTATGTTCGCTGTGATCCAAATAGAAAACGTTATGTTCGATGCTGGCCGAATAGAAAATATTATGTTCGCTGTGATCCAAATAGAAAACATTATGTTCGATGTTGGCCGAATAGAAAATATTATGTTCGATGTTGGCCGAATAGAAAATATTATGTTCGCTGTGATCCAAATAGAAAACATTATGTTCGATGTTGGCCGAATAGAAAATATTATGTTCGCTGTGATTCAAATAGAAAACGTTATGTTCGATGCTGGCCGAATAGAAAATATTATGTTCGCTGTGATCCAAATAGAAAACATTATGTTCGATGTTGGCCGAATAGAAAATATTATGTTCGATGTTGGCCGAATAGAAAATATTATGTTCGCTGTGATTCAAATAGAAAACATTATGTTCGATGTTGGCCGAATAGAAAATATTATGCTCGCTGTGATCCAAATGGAAAATATTACGTTCGATGTTGGCCGAATAGAAAATATTATGTTCGCTGTGATCCAAATAGAAAACATTATGTTCGATGTTGGCCGAATAGAAAATATTATGTTCGCTGTGATCCAAATAGAAAATATTATGTTCGATGTTGGCCGAATAGAAAATATTATGTTCGCTGTGATCCAAATAGAAAACATTATGTTCGATGTTGGCCGAATAGAAAATATTATGTTCGCTGTGATCCAAATAGAAAACATTATGTTCGATGTTGGCCGAATAGAAAATATTATGTTCGCTGTGATCCAAATAGAAAACATTATGTTCGATGTTGGCCAAATAGAAAATATTATGTTCGCTGTGATCCAAATAGAAAATATTACGTTCGATGTTGGCCGAATAGAAAATATTATGTTCGCTGTTGGCCGAATAGAAAATATTATGTTCGCTGTGATCCAAATAGAAAACGTTATGTTCGATGTTGGCCGAATAGAAAATATTATGTTCGCTGTGATCGAAATAGAAAACATTATGTTCGATGTTGGCCGAATAGAAAATATTATGTTCACTGTGATCCAAATAGAAAATATTATTATCGCTGTGAGCCAAATAGAAAATATTATGTTCGCTGTGATCCAAATAGAAAACATTATGTTCGATGTTGGCCGAATAGAAAATATTATGTTCGCTGTGATCCAAATAGAAAATATTATGTTCGATGTTGGCCGAATAGAAAATATTATGTTCGCTGTGATCCAAATAGAAAACATTATGCTCGATGTTGGCCGAATAGAAAATATTATGTTCGCTGTGATCCAAATAGAAAACATTATGTTCGATGTTGGCCGAATAGAAAATATTATGTAAGCTGTGATCCAAATAGAAAACGTTATGTTCGATGTTGGCCGAATAGAAAATATTATGTTCGCTGTGATCCAAATAGAAAACGTTATGTTCGATGTTGGCCGAATAGAAAATATTATGTTCACTGTGATCCAAATAGAAAACATTATGTTCGATGTTGGCCGAATACAAAATATTATGTTCGCTGTGATCCAAATAGAAAACATTATGTTCGATGTTGGCCGAATAGAAAATATTATGTTCGCTGTGATCCAAATAGAAAACATTATGTTCGATGTTGGCCGAATAGAAAATATTATGTTCGCTGTGATCCAAATAGAAAACGTTATGTTCGATGTTGGCCGAATAGAAAATATTATGTTCGTTGTGATCCAAATAGAAAACGTTATGTTCGATGTTGGCCGAATAGAAAATATTATGTTCGCTGTGATCCAAATAGAAAACATTATGTTCGATGTTGGCCGAATAGAAAATATTATGTTTGCTGTGATCCAAATAGAAAACATTATGTTCGATGTCGGCCGAATAGAAAATATTATGTTCACTGTGAGCCAAATAGAAAATATTATGTTCGCTGTGATCCAAATAGAAAACATTATGTTCGATGTTGGCCGAATAGAAAATATTATGTTCGCTGTGATCCAAATAGAAAACGTTATGTTCGATGTTGGCCGAATAGAAAATATTATGTTCGCTGTGATCCAAATAGAAAACATTATGTTCGATGTTGGCCGAATAGAAAATATTATGTTCGCTGTGATCCAAATAGAAAACATTATGTTCGATGTTGGCCGAATAGAAAATATTATGTTCGCTGTGATCCAAATAGAAAACGTTATGTTCGATGTTGGCCGAATAGAAAATATTATGTTCGCTGTGATCGAAATAGAAAACATTATGTTCGATGTTGGCCGAATAGAAAATATTATGTTCACTGTGATCCAAATAGAAAATATTATTATCGCTGTGAGCCAAATAGAAAATATTATGTTCGCTGTGATCCAAATAGAAAACATTATGTTCGATGTTGGCCGAATAGAAAATATTATGTTCGCTGTGATCCAAATAGAAAATATTATGTTCGATGTTGGCCGAATAGAAAATATTATGTTCGCTGTGATCCAAATAGAAAACATTATGTTCGATGTTGGCCGAATAGAAAATATTATGTTCGCTGTGATCCAAATAGAAAACATTATGTTCGATGTTGGCCGAATAGAAAATATTATGTAAGCTGTGATCCAAATAGAAAACGTTATGTTCGATGTTGGCCGAATAGAAAATATTATGTTCGCTGTGATCCAAATAGAAAACGTTATGTTCGATGTTGGCCGAATAGAAAATATTATGTTCACTGTGATCCAAATAGAAAACATTATGTTCGATGTTGGCCGAATACAAAATATTATGTTCGCTGTGATCCAAATAGAAAACATTATGTTCGATGTTGGCCGAATAGAAAATATTATGTTCGCTGTGATCCAAATAGAAAACATTATGTTCGATGTTGGCCGAATAGAAAATATTATGTTCGCTGTGATCCAAATAGAAAACGTTATGTTCGATGTTGGCCGAATAGAAAATATTATGTTCGCTGTGATCCAAATAGAAAACGTTATGTTCGATGTTGGCCGAATAGAAAATATTATGTTCGCTGTGATCCAAATAGAAAACATTATGTTTGATGTTGGCCGAATAGAAAATATTATGTTTGCTGTGATCCAAATAGAAAACATTATGTTCCATGTCGGCCGAATAGAAAATATTATGTTCACTGTGAGCCAAATAGAAAATATTATGTTCGCTGTGATCCAAATAGAAAACATTATGTTCGATGTTGGCCGAATAGAAAATATTATGTTCGCTGTGATCCAAATAGAAAACATTATGTTCGATGTTGGCCGAATAGAAAATATTATGTTCGCTGTGATCCAAATAGAAAACGTTATGTTCGATGTTGGCCGAATAGAAAATATTATGTTCGCTGTGATCCAAATAGAAAATATTATGTTCGCTGTGATCCAAATAGAAAACATTATGTTCGATGTTGGCCGAATAGAAAATATTATGTTCGCTGTGATCCAAATAGAAAACATTATGTTCGATGTTGGCCGAATAGAAAATATTATGTTCGCTGTGATCCAAATAGAAAATGTTATGTTCGATGTTGGCCGAATAGAAAATATTATGTTCGCTGTGATCCAAATAGAAAACATTATGTTCGATGTTGGCCGAATAGAAAATATTATGTTCACTGTGAGCCAAATAGAAAATATTATGTTCGCTGTGATCCAAATAGAAAACATTATGTTCGATGTTGGCCGAATAGAAAATATTATGTTCGCTGTGATCCAAATAGAAAACATTATGTTCGATGTTGGCCGAATAGAAAATATTATGTTCGCTGTGATCCAAATAGAAAATGTTATGTTCGATGTTGGCCGAATAGAAAATATTATGTTCGCTGTGATCCAAATAGAAAACATTATGTTCGATGTTGGCCGAATAGAAAATATTATGTTCGCTGTGATCCAAATAGAAAACATTATGTTCGATGTTGGCCGAATAGAAAATATTATGTTCGCTGTGAGCCAAATAGAAAATATTATGTTCGCTGTGATCCAAATAGAAAACATTATGTTCGATGTTGGCCGAATAGAAAATATTATGTTCGCTGTGATCCAAATAGAAAACGTTATGTTCGATGCTGGCCGAATAGAAAATATTATGTTCGCTGTGATCCAAATAGAAAACATTATGTTCGATGTTGGCCGAATAGAAAATATTATGTTCGATGTTGGCCGAATAGAAAATATTATGTTCGCTGTGATCCAAATAGAAAACATTATGTTCGATGTTGGCCGAATAGAAAATATTATGTTCGCTGTGATTCAAATAGAAAACGTTATGTTCGATGCTGGCCGAATAGAAAATATTATGTTCGCTGTGATCCAAATAGAAAACATTATGTTCGATGTTGGCCGAATAGAAAATATTATGTTCGATGTTGGCCGAATAGAAAATATTATGTTCGCTGTGATTCAAATAGAAAACATTATGTTCGATGTTGGCCGAATAGAAAATATTATGCTCGCTGTGATCCAAATGGAAAATATTACGTTCGATGTTGGCCGAATAGAAAATATTATGTTCGCTGTGATCCAAATAGAAAACATTATGTTCGATGTTGGCCGAATAGAAAATATTATGTTCGCTGTGATCCAAATAGAAAATATTATGTTCGATGTTGGCCGAATAGAAAATATTATGTTCGCTGTGATCCAAATAGAAAACATTATGTTCGATGTTGGCCGCATAGAAAATATTATGTTCGCTGTGATCCAAATAGAAAACATTATGTTCGATGTTGGCCGAATAGAAAATATTATGTTCGCTGTGATCCAAATAGAAAACATTATGTTCGATGTTGGCCAAATAGAAAATATTATGTTCGCTGTGATCCAAATAGAAAATATTACGTTCGATGTTGGCCGAATAGAAAATATTATGTTCGCTGTTGGCCGAATAGAAAATATTATGTTCGCTGTGATCCAAATAGAAAACGTTATGTTCGATGTTGGCCGAATAGAAAATATTATGTTCGCTGTGATCGAAATAGAAAACATTATGTTCGATGTTGGCCGAATAGAAAATATTATGTTCACTGTGATCCAAATAGAAAATATTATTATCGCTGTGAGCCAAATAGAAAATATTATGTTCGCTGTGATCCAAATAGAAAACATTATGTTCGATGTTGGCCGAATAGAAAATATTATGTTCGCTGTGATCCAAATAGAAAATATTATGTTCGATGTTGGCCGAATAGAAAATATTATGTTCGCTGTGATCCAAATAGAAAACATTATGTTCGATGTTGGCCGAATAGAAAATATTATGTTCGCTGTGATCCAAATAGAAAACATTATGTTCGATGTTGGCCGAATAGAAAATATTATGTAAGCTGTGATCCAAATAGAAAACGTTATGTTCGATGTTGGCCGAATAGAAAATATTATGTTCGCTGTGATCCAAATAGAAAACGTTATGTTCGATGTTGGCCGAATAGAAAATATTATGTTCACTGTGATCCAAATAGAAAACATTATGTTCGATGTTGGCCGAATACAAAATATTATGTTCGCTGTGATCCAAATAGAAAACATTATGTTCGATGTTGGCCGAATAGAAAATATTATGTTCGCTGTGATCCAAATAGAAAACATTATGTTCGATGTTGGCCGAATAGAAAATATTATGTTCGCTGTGATCCAAATAGAAAACGTTATGTTCGATGTTGGCCGAATAGAAAATATTATGTTCGCTGTGATCCAAATAGAAAACGTTATGTTCGATGTTGGCCGAATAGAAAATATTATGTTCGCTGTGATCCAAATAGAAAACATTATGTTCGATGTTGGCCGAATAGAAAATATTATGTTTGCTGTGATCCAAATGGAAAACATTATGTTCGATGTCGGCCGAATAGAAAATATTATGTTCACTGTGAGCCAAATAGAAAATATTATGTTCGCTGTGATCCAAATAGAAAACATTATGTTCGATGTTGGCCGAATAGAAAATATTATGTTCGCTGTGATCCAAATAGAAAACGTTATGTTCGATGTTGGCCGAATAGAAAATATTATGTTCGCTGTGATCCAAATAGAAAACATTATGTTCGATGTTGGCCGAATAGAAAATATTATGTTCGCTGTGATCCAAATAGAAAACATTATGTTCGATGTTGGCCGAATAGAAAATATTATGTTCGCTGTGATCCAAATAGAAAACGTTATGTTCGATGTTGGCCGAATAGAAAATATTATGTTCGCTGTGATCGAAATAGAAAACATTATGTTCGATGTTGGCCGAATAGAAAATATTATGTTCACTGTGATCCAAATAGAAAATATTATTATCGCTGTGAGCCAAATAGAAAATATTATGTTCGCTGTGATCCAAATAGAAAACATTATGTTCGATGTTGGCCGAATAGAAAATATTATGTTCGCTGTGATCCAAATAGAAAATATTATGTTCGATGTTGGCCGAATAGAAAATATTATGTTCGCTGTGATCCAAATAGAAAACATTATGTTCGATGTTGGCCGAATAGAAAATATTATGTTCGCTGTGATCCAAATAGAAAACATTATGTTCGATGTTGGCCGAATAGAAAATATTATGTAAGCTGTGATCCAAATAGAAAACGTTATGTTCGATGTTGGCCGAATAGAAAATATTATGTTCGCTGTGATCCAAATAGAAAACGTTATGTTCGATGTTGGCCGAATAGAAAATATTATGTTCACTGTGATCCAAATAGAAAACATTATGTTCGATGTTGGCCGAATACAAAATATTATGTTCGCTGTGATCCAAATAGAAAACATTATGTTCGATGTTGGCCGAATAGAAAATATTATGTTCGCTGTGATCCAAATAGAAAACATTATGTTCGATGTTGGCCGAATAGAAAATATTATGTTCGCTGTGATCCAAATAGAAAACGTTATGTTCGATGTTGGCCGAATAGAAAATATTATGTTCGCTGTGATCCAAATAGAAAACGTTATGTTCGATGTTGGCCGAATAGAAAATATTATGTTCGCTGTGATCCAAATAGAAAACATTATGTTCGATGTTGGCCGAATAGAAAATATTATGTTTGCTGTGATCCAAATAGAAAACATTATGTTCGATGTCGGCCGAATAGAAAATATTATGTTCACTGTGAGCCAAATAGAAAATATTATGTTCGCTGTGATCCAAATAGAAAACATTATGTTCGATGTTGGCCGAATAGAAAATATTATGTTCGCTGTGATCCAAATAGAAAACATTATGTTCGATGTTGGCCGAATAGAAAATATTATGTTCGCTGTGATCCAAATAGAAAACGTTATGTTCGATGTTGGCCGAATAGAAAATATTATGTTCGCTGTGATCCAAATAGAAAACATTATGTTCGATGTTGGCCGAATAGAAAATATTATGTTCGCTGTGATCCAAATAGAAAACATTATGTTCGATGTTGGCCGAATAGAAAATATTATGTTCGCTGTGATCCAAATAGAAAACATTATGTTCGATGTTGGCCGAATAGAAAATATTATGTTCGCTGTGATCCAAATAGAAAACGTTATGTTCGATGCTGGCCGAATAGAAAATATTATGTTCGCTGTGATCCAAATAGAAAACATTATGTTCGATGTTGGCTGAATAGAAAATATTATGTTCGATGTTGGCCGAATAGAAAATATTATGTTCGCTGTGATCCAAATAGAAAACATTATGTTCGATGTTGGCCGAATAGAAAATATTATGTTCGCTGTGATCCAAATAGAAAACGTTATGTTCGATGCTGGCCGAATAGAAAATATTATGTTCGCTGTGATCCAAATAGAAAACATTATGTTCGATGTTGGCCGAATAGAAAATATTATGTTCGATGTTGGCCGAATAGAAAATATTATGTTCGCTGTGATCCAAATAGAAAACATTATGTTCGATGTTGGCCGAATAGAAAATATTATGTTCGATGTTGGCCGAATAGAAAATATTATGTTCGCTGTGATCCAAATAGAAAACATTATGTTCGATGTTGGCCGAATAGAAAATATTATGTTCGCTGTGATCCAAATAGAAACATTATGTTCGATGTTGGCCGAATAGAAAATATTATGTTCGCTGTGATCCAAATAGAAAACATTATGTTCGATGTTGGCCGAATAGAAAATATTATGTTCGCTGTGATCCAAATAGAAAACGTTATGTTCGATGTTGGCCGAATAGAAAATATTATGTTCGCTGTGATCCAAATAGAAAACATTATGTTCGATGTTGGCCGAATAGAAAATATTATGTTCGCTGTGATCCAAATAGAAAACATTATGTTCGATGTTGGCCGAATAGAAAATATTATGTTCGCTGTGAGCCAAATAGAAAATATTATGTTCGCTGTGAGCCAAATAGAAAATATTATGTTCGCTGTGATCCAAATAGAAAACATTATGTTCGATGTTGGCCGAATAGAAAATATTATGTTCGCTGTGATCGAAATAGAAAACATTATGTTCGATGTTGGCCGAATAGAAAATATTATGTTCGCTGTGATCCAAATAGAAAATATTATTATCGCTGTGAGCCAAATAGAAAATATTATGTTCGCTGTGATCCAAATAGAAAACATTATGTTCGATGTTGGCCGAATAGAAAATATTATGTTCGCTGTGATCCAAATAGAAAATATTATGTTCGATGTTGGCCGAATAGAAAATATTATGTTCGCTGTGATCCAAATAGAAAACATTATGTTCGATGTTGGCCGAATAGAAAATATTATGTTCACTGTGATCCAAATAGAAAATATTATTATCGCTGTGAGCCAAATAGAAAATATTATGTTCGCTGTGGGCCGAATAGAAAATATTATGTTCGATGTTGGCCGAATAGAAAATATTATGTTCACTGTGATCCAAATAGAAAATATTATTATCGCTGTGATCCAAATAGAAAATATTATGTTCGCTGTAGCCCGAATTCATCCATCTCCTGACAGCTCTCCAGTGGATTTCCTTTCTCCAACCTTTTCTGAATTCTTGGTGTCCTTGTGACTTGGCCATTTAACTCATAATTTAAAACAAAAGTGTCTTCAGGGGTAAAAAACAATCATTTTTTTCCATGTTCCATCATAATCATCATCACTATCAGTACAATATCTTTATATCGATTTCAGTCGTTTCATCACCGTAATCCGAAAAAAAATCAGTCTTCTATTCGCAAATTCGACTTCGTCTTTTCTTTTACATAGTGTCAGTTTTTTTTCACCTCCATCATCCCAGAGAGCTTTTCTCTCTACTGAAAGAGGAGATCGAGGCAAAATCCGATATATTCTTGAAATCTGTTATTTCCAACGATCGAAAAACGTTAAAAGCTTCTTCTCTCACAGTCAGCATTTTGCGAACCACCAAATCGTTACATCCGCACTTCCTCTCTTTGTGGGAGAAAGCTCTATAAGTTTTGTAAATTTTAAGTTAAATGTTGGGTTGTTTTACCTTTGAGTGGGGAGCGGGGGTGACTCGTAATCTGTAGTTCCCAAGTTCGAGTCCCAGCTGGGTCAGCGCGTTGAGATTTATCTCCGCAAAACTTCCGCCCTGCCGATGGTCAGTAGGGGACACAGATGAGCTTGGAAAGGCCGCCGTCCGTCGGATGGGACGTTAATCCGTGGCCCCGTATGCGGGAGAGCCATACCCTGTGCACGTTAAAGAACACGCTGGATGGCCTTGACGGGAGGCTACCATCTGTCTCCCAACAGCTATGGGTCCCCTACTCCAACCTTTTCTGAGCCTTCGGGGTCCATGTGACCTGGCCATTTAGCCCATTGTGTGCAAAAAAACTGTCGCTCAGAGGTAAAACAACCCAACCCAATTACTTTGAGTGGCACTTTTTTTCTTTTTTGTATATGTTTTAAGCCATATGTTGAATTGTTTTACCTAGCGACACTTTTTTTTGCGAACATTGGGTTAAATGCACAGGTCATAAGGCCTCAAAGAAGGTTGGTGAAGAGGATCCACTGGACTTGCTGTTAGGAACCTGGGAATTGCAGATTCCTAGCCTGTCGCACTGCCAGCTCCATGAAATAAAGACAGAACGAAACTCGTCAAAGCCATCCAGCGTGTTCTTCAAAGTTAATAGAGTGCGGCTCTTCCACACATGGGGCTACGGCTTTACGGTCCTGGCAGGATGAGGTTTAGCGAAGATAAATCTCAACAATGGCACATATGGGACTCGAACCTGGGAACTTCAGATTACGAACCAGGCGTGCTACCGACTGAGCCAGTACTGCCAAAGTCCTTGAGATCCTTGTGACCTGGCCATTTTGATCCATGTGAGCCCAAAAGATGTGCCGCTCAGAGGTTAAAAAAAATCCTAACCTCCCGAAGTCTAAATACGTTGGAGAATTCGGTGTAAATCAAGAAACTGCTGTGATTGACTTCAATACCATAACCTCGTAACGCTGGAATTCGTTTTCCCTTCCCGAAATCATTTCGTCAACAACGTCATCTTCGAAGAGAAAAAAGATGGGAAAGAAGGGCAACTACAGCGACATCTGTAATGTCAAGTGGTACTTCGCTTTGGCTTTACTGAATCCACGCCTCGAGGGATTTTCCGTTGTTTATCAAGACAAATAGCTTTGCTATCTGTTCATCTAGTCGAATGCAATGCTGTCAACGCCTAACAACCAAATAAGAAGAAAAACTTTATCTTGGAATCCTTTTTTTTCTTTTTTACACTTCTGACTGCATGGAACCGATTCTTGGAATTTAATAATATAGGACATTTCCGCTGAGAATAAATTAAAATGTATCGTTAGAGTGTTTTCGAAAGAGAAAAAAATAAAAAAATACATAACATTTTGGAGATTTTTTTTCTTTAATGAGAAATATCGTGTTTGTCAATTTATCCTGCGGGTACTAGATATAAAAATGGAAAACGTTCCACGTTATCTGAATAGAAAATCACATTCAGAGTTCAATAAATTCTTTAATATGATTTTCAAAATGAAAAATATGTCTAAAGGTAAATTAAAGATCTCCATCAAATCTATTTAAATCTCGATTTTGAAAAGTATAAATGTCCGATTATGGTCTTGAAGTCAATCACAGCAGTTTCTTGATTTACAAATTTTTTGTTTAGTATTCAAACAGTTATGAACGCTGGAATATTTAACAGATACACAAAAATTTGATTCCAAAATTTAATTGAAACGTTAAAAACAAAGTTAAGAGATGAGTGCAGGGTATGATGCACCAGGTACAGTCGCTCAAAAAAGTATCCGAACACTATGGTTGATTACAGAATTCAGATAAGATATCTGGCAACGATTATTTTAGAAATTAGTGATCTGGAAACCTTCATGTCACGTGACACGAAGGTTGACAGATCACTAATTTCAAAAAAATCGTTGCCAGATATTTTTTCTGAATTCTGTAATCAACCATAGTGTTCGGATACTTTTTTTGAGCGACTGTACTCTACTAGAGTCAGCTATGATCTCTGAGCTCTTAACCGGTTTTAACGTTTTAATTAAATTTTGGGGTCAATTATTCTTCTAGCTGTTAAATATTCCAAAGTTCATTACTCGAATACTGAATAATTACGGTTTAAAATCGAGATTTAGATAGATTTGATTCAGATTGTTAACTTATCTTTAGATATATTTTATATTTAGAAATCATATTGAAAACTTTGAGCTCCGAATGGGATTTTCTATTGAGATTACATGGAACTATTTCCATTTTTTTTTACGTAATAATAATATTTATTTCCATACTCATTTACAGAAACATTACACACAAAAATTTGCAATCTAATTTGGATGGAAATTGCAAAACGAAATAATATAAAATAAAATAAAAAAACGATTAAAAATACAAAACTGACACAAACTCACATTTTACAAGTATTTCTGTGTAATCTAAGAGTTACAAAACAACTCTTACAGATTACAAAAACAAAATTCTACTGTAAACGAAAATCTTTGGCAATGGATAAAAAACTAAGAAATTACATTAAAAGCGTCTTCAATATCTTCAGTATTTACCAAAAAAAATTTGATTTTTTTTCTTAAAATTACAATCACTTTTTCTTCTTTAATACTATTAGGTAAAGAATTATATAATTTCGGTGCAATAAAATTGAAATGCTTATGCATGATTTCTTTTTTGATTTCGCAACATGAAACATGTTTGTAGAACATCTGGTATCGTATGGGACGAACCGTTTTTCGATCCAATTGTTGTTTTTATGCAGAAACAAAAGATTTCTATATAAATATAACTTTCTCAAGAGTAATAATTATTGCTTATGTAATGGTAATTTACATTGCTAATATTGCTATTTGAAACTAGTTTTACAATTTTATTTTGCAATTTCACTAGAGGGAGAAAGTATGATATATAAGCTCCCCCCCCCCCAACAAGTGATTCCATAGCTTAAAATTGAGTGAACCCAAGCGAAATAAACTAAAATTAACAATTTCTTATGAGAACATGATTTAAGATAATATAACTAATACAAAATAAATATTAATTTTTTTTACACACTGTATCTACTTGCTTCTTCCATTTTAGATTTTGTTCAACATAAATGCCTAGATATTTAACATATTCAACTTGTTCAATAGTTTACATACACAACCATTTACCAAATTACAGCCAGAATTATGGTATTTTATGACAACCTCTTTACTTGTATTCAATAAGCCGAAATCGATAAAATTATTTTTATCCACATTTATTTGCAGTTTATTACTACTAAACCAGTTTCTTATGCTTTTTTAGTCATTGTTTATCTTGAACAATAATTCATTATTAGTTTCAGTCGAGTACACTATTGCTGTGTCATCCGCATAAGTTGTGATTTTGCCGAATAAATTTAAATCGCAAAAATCATTAATATATATTAAAAACAATACTGGCCCAAGAATAGAACCTTGCGGTACACCACCATTCAAAACAAGCATATTACTTTCTAATTTATTTATAGCCACATATTGTTTCCTGTTTTGCAAATATAATTTAAACCAATTGAATGCAAGTCCTCTTATTCCTATTATACTTAATTTCTGCATTAAAACTTCATGATTTATTGTTCTGAAAGCTTTTTTTATGTCAATAAATAAGGCTAAAGTTTTCCTGTGTTCATTTACACTGTTATAGATGTTGCCGGTAAGTTGTAACATAACATGTTCTGTACCCAATTTATCTCTAAATCCAAACTGTTTATTTGATAAGAAATTATATTTCGATAGAAATTTTATTAATCTCTCTTTCATAAGTTTTTCAATTATTTTTAAAAAGATAGGGAGTATGGAAATTGGGCTATAATTATTAAAATCCGTATTTTTACCTTTTTTTGAAAATTGGCTTTACTTAAACAATTTTTAAAGCATCAATGAATATTCCAGTAGAAAAAGATAAATTTACAATTTTTACAAAAATATGAGGTTTATATTTAAAAACGATTTTTAACCTATGGGTATTTATTTCATCATAACCACATGATTTTTTATTATTCAATTGTGATATTATATTTTTAGTTCCGTTTGATCTGCTTCAAACAGAACCATTGAGTTGTCATTATGATTTATATATTTGTTAATTTCAGTATTAAAATTATTTTTAGTATATTGATACCCCTGGTTAACTTCTATGAAATGTGCATTAAATTTATTTGCTAGATCTTCGTCAACATTTTTTGAAGGATATATTTCAGGTTTTTTTTATCCCTAAAATACTATTTATTGTTGCCCATTGCTTTTTCACATCACTATTACAATTATAGAACTCTTTTAAGTAATGAATTTTTTTGGCATACCTAGTTTTATTTGTTATTTGAGTTCTTATTAATTTATATTGCTTTTCAAGGGATTTATCAAAAGGGCGTTTTTTATATTTGTTGTATAATTTTTGCTTTTCTTTTGCTAAAATTATAATTTCATTTGTTATCCATTTGTTTTTGCTCCTCTGAGTATGTCCAGTACAGTCGCTCAAAAAAGTATCCGAACACTAAGGTTGATTACAGAATTCAGAAAAAATATCTGGCAACGATTTTTTTAGAAATTAGTGATCTGGCAACCTTCGTGTCACGTGACACGAAGGTTGGAGTAGTTAGTTAGGGACGGTAGTTAGTTTAGTCAGTAACACGCCAAGCTCGTACATAATCTGCAATACTCTGTTTCGAGTCTCACCTGGGCCAGCGTTGAGATTATCTCCGCTACCCAGCCTTCTGCCCGGGTAACAAAGAAGATAGTGGTGAGCTGGGACAGGCCGTCGGATAGAACATCAAGCCGCGGCCTCGTGCGCAGAAGAGCCATGCTCTGTGCACGTTAAAGAATACTGGATGGCCTTGATGGGAGATTTTTTTTTTATTACTAACGGTCGTCCAGTGGATCTCCTTCCCCTAACTTCAATGAGATTTTGGGGTTTTGTGACCTGGCCAGTTAGCACAGAATGTGCAAAAAAAATTGCTCAGAGGTAAAACAACAATCACACAGGTACGTGTATAGTGAGTGATGCATCGATAAGAATACCTCAGAATAATAGCGTAAATTAAACGTAACCGTAACGAAGCACCGATATCGTAAAATACATCATTGATAATCAGTTTTGGATTGGATTGTTTTACCTCTGAGCGGCACTTTTTTGCACACCATGGGCTAAATGGCCAGGTCACATGGACCCCGAAGGCTCAGAGAAGATTGGGGGAGGGGACCCACTGGAACAGCTGTTAGGAGACAGCTGGTAGCCTCCCGTCAAGGCCATCCAGCGTATTCTTTAACGTGCGCAGGGTATGGCTCTCCCGCACACGGGGCCACGGCTTAACGTCCCATCCGACGGGCGGCGGCCTTTCCAAGCCCATCGGTGTCCCCTACTGACCGTGGGCAGGGCGGGGAGTTTTGCGGAGATAAATCTCAACGCTGACCCAGCTGGGACTCGAACCTGGGAACTACAGATTACGAGCCTGGCGCGCTACCGACTGAGTCACCCTGCCCCCTTGATAATCAGTAGTACAGATTTAGGTACCTGAAGGACTTAGCCGCAAGAGATTTGAGACGACTCCAACTGTCTCGGAGTGCGTGTGAGATTCACTCTAGGAAACATTGTACGTACTGAAAAAAATATAAAAAGCTTGATTGGAACCAAAATTAAAGATCTGCCAACTTTACTGCATTTAACAAAAATCGCATCCTATTTTGAAATAAACTAAGCAAAAAACAGTCCATGTGTACGTAAAAGTACATTATACTGATTGTGAAATATTTTACTCAATAAAATGATCAAAAAAAAAAACGATTTTCGACTGCTTTAAAGCCCTCGTGAGTATAGAAGTCCTAGGGGAGCAGAGAGAGAAAAGTGGCAGTCAGTAGCGCGCCAAGCTCGAGTCCCACCTGGACCAGCATTGAGAGTTATCTCCGCAAAACTCTCCGTCCTGCCCTCAGTCAGTAAGGGACACTGATGGGCTTGGAAAAGACGTCGTCCGTCGGATGGGACGTTAAGACGTGGCACCGTGTTCGGAAGAATCATAATCTGTGCGCTTTAAAGAAGACGCTGGATGGCCTTGATAGGAGGCTACCATCTGTGCCTGTCCAGACATCCCCTTTCCCCGACCTTCCCCGAGCCCTATGGATCCTTGTGACCTGGCCATTTAGCCCATTGTGTGAAAAAATAGCCGCTCAGAGGAATAACAACTCAACAACCTTAGTCTAGGCTGTTACGTCATGTCCAATGAGGTAGTCAGCCACTGATAATCAGTATATTTAAAAATCATAGGTTTTTTGGGTTGTTTTACCTCTGAGCGGTACTCAGAGCGGCACTGTTTTACACACAATGGGCTAAATGGCCAGGTCACAAGGACCCGAGGGCTCAGATAACGTTGGGGGGAGGGGACTAAAAATCATAGAAGTATCCAATTACAACTCAATAACGATAAAGTTTCCTTATTGTTGTCTGCATGAAATAATAAACAAGCTTCACCAACGAATTCTCCATCACATAAGATTTTTCCAGAGCCATTTACTTCGCCTGTCTGAGGAAATACATAAAATCATTCTATCGAGTACAATATGCACTTGCTCTCCGTCACTTTGTCAGCTACACGAGCCTTTCGAGCACTGCACGGGTATGGGAGCACGACTATTCCCCTCTCGTGTATGCTGCGCGTGATCCCTAACACGGAATCTGTCAACGATATCCACCATTCTTCCAATTACAATGCGTCTGCGAAGGAGCAATTCCCCGTTAGCTGTCACTAAGGTTGAGGCTATCTCCGTCTTAACATTTTTACTCTCTTACTATATGAGGAAAGGCACGTTGGATTTGGGTCCCAGGCGACCGCCGGAAGGAACGTTGAGCCTTGCTTCTGTGTGACGGAAAGCAAAAAACGAGTGACAATGGGCTTCGTATGTGATTGATACCTTCTGCATGATCGTATTGTCTATATAGAGTATTTACCTTCAACGGTCATTTCAAGAGTAAGGTATCACTCCAGGCTCATAATCTTCAGTTCCCAGGTACGAGTCCCAACTTCATAGAGTTGAGATTTATCGCAACAAAACTGTGGCCACGGTTAGTAGGGGACACCGATGGACTTGGAAAGGCCGCCGTCTTGAGCGGTGGTCCGTGTGCGGGAGAGCCATACTTTGCATACGTTAAAGAACACGCTGGATGGCTTTGACGGGAGGCTATCATCTGTCACCCAACAGCTGTTTTAGTGGGTACTTTCCCCCAACTTTTCCTTAGTCCTCGGGGTCCTTTTGACCTGGCGATTTAGCCCATTGTGTGCAAAATAAGTGCCGCTCAGAGGTAAAACAACCCATCTCAACCCATTGTGTGCAAAAAAAAAGGCCTCATATATAAAACAACCCAACTCACCTTCTAGGAAAAAGAGGAAAAAGAATCTACCACCAGAGGAATTAATAAAAATAAAATTCTCCTCACTTGGATTTCACGAACAGTTGTATTGTTCCAAATCACGAAAATCTGATAAAGCAAATGATGTTTTTAAATCGAGAAATCATAGTTTCAAGTCGAGAAAGATTGGCTACAAATATCAAGTCCTCTGTTTCCATTCCCAATAGCTTCGTGAGATAGAGAAATTTTACAGCAAGCAAGCAACATTGGATTGTAACTCAAACCACTGTAACTTGTACGACAAAAAAAAAAAGTTCTTTTGAGAACTTCAAGCAAATTTAACCAACTTCAGCATGGCCCCAAACTACAAGCCCGGGACCAAAATAGCTGTTTTATGACTCTGGCTGAGTTTGCCCCAAGTGTGTCGTTTCCTTTAAATCAATATCAAATAGCCATAAAAGCTCGAGATTGTGGCGAGGTCGTTTCAAGACCACATTCGCATGAATGCGTGAGTTAAAATCTGATAAAAAATTCCGTGCATTCACTTTGGAAGAAAAATACCATTGTACTACAGAAAAATCATTAAGTATTTCTTTGAAAACATTTACAACTCTCTTACAATAGTTACCATATAAACTAATGCCACGTAAACTTTTCGCAAAATAATTTGAATAATCTTGTGGGTGATTATAAAGGAATACCCATATTTCAATGTGCATTTAAAACAAATAATTATGTAACAAAGATAATTGTGTGTATGAAATGTTAAGAAACTGTCAAAGTTTCGTTTCATGTTCAAAAGACTTCTATGTGGTTGTCATTAGTGGCGTTTTGGATTGGTTGGGTTGTTTTACCTCTGAGCGGCACTTTTTTGCACACCATGGGCTAAATGGCCAGGTCACATGGACCCCGAAGGCTCAGAGAAGGTTGGGGGAGGGGACCCACTGGAACAGCTGTTGGGAGACAGATGGTAGCCTCCCGTCAAGGCCATCCAGCGTGTTCTTTAACGTGCACAGGATATGTCTCTCCCGCACACGGGGCCACGGCTTAACGTCCCATCCGACGGACGGTGGCCTTTCCAAGCCCATCGGTGTCCCCTACTGACCGTGGGCAGGGCGGGGAATTTTGCGGAGATAAATCTCAACGCTGACCCAGCTGGGACTCGAACCTGGGAACTACAGATTACGAGCCTGGCGCGCTACCGACTGAGCCACCCCCGCCCCATTAGTGGCGTGAAAGTTAATTTCTTCCATAGGCGTCTCAGCATGTTTGGTATAACACGTGGAACAGCTGCAGTAAATCCTTCCTATATATATATAGTGAATTATGACTTTTTCTCCCGGTGTTTTCTGATGTTTACAATGTATCACTTCCAAAAAAAAATAAGTCCAATGGTATCACTTAGTGACATCTCAGGGGGAGGGGTCAAAAGATCTGCCCTTCTACCTATCCAGTGATTTGCAAATTTCCCATTTAGGGCATTATATATAATACTAACGCCACCATGTCATACTAACCTCACGAAGTCGTCACCTGAAGAGGCCAGGTGGCTTCAGCAGGTAGCGCCCCAGGCTCGTAATCTGCAGTTTCCAGGTTCGAGTCCCTTCTGGTCAACATTGCGATTTATCTCCGCAAAACTCCCCTCCTTCTTCCAAGCCCTCATCTTTCTTCAAGCTCCCACTTTCCCCAAGCGTCCTCTTTCTCCAAGCTCTCCTCTTTCCAAGAAACTCCTGCAAAGGAGCAATTCCTCTCTGGCCCAGGTTTTACGTCCCATCGAACGGATGGCGGCTTGAAAAGGCCGCCGTCCGTTCGATGGGACGTTAAACCTGGGCCATGTGTGCCCACCATACCCTGTGCACCACCATACCCTGTGGGCCCCCCACCATACTCTGTGCACCACCATACCCTGTGGGCCCCCCACCATACCCTGTGGGCCAACCATACCCTGTGCACGTTAAAGAACACGCTGAAAGGTTTGACAGGAAGCTACCATCTGTCTCCTAACAGTTATCCAATGTGTCTCCTTCCACCAACCGTCTCTGAGCCCTCTGGATCCTTTTGACCTGGTCATTTAGTCCATTGTGTGCAAAAAAAGTGCCGCTCAGAGGTAAACAACCCAACCCATAACAAAGAAACTGAAATTTTTTGACATTTTGGACAGACAATTACTCTTGCTACTTAATTATTTAATAAAATAAAACACTTTAAAAAAGGGTAATCTTTTTTAATGATCATTTTATACTATTAAGAATAAATAGGATTTAGAATATACATATATATCGTATATTCCTGTTTTTATGTAACTTATTTGATTTAACTGAACGGTTTATTAAGCCACTTGGTAATATTTGGCAGATACCAAAATTAATTTTCTTTTTATCGTTTAAATTTTTATTACTCTTCTTGTTGTTTTATTCATAATGTATTGTAAACGTGATCAAATTTTCCATTTCGACAATTATTAAACTCGCCCCGATTAGGGAAAAACATTTCCGTGGCACATCGTAATACATCAATACAGAAATTCTTGCAACTAAACCATTATTTATTTCCTATTATATAGATCGAGAGTGAGCAAACCTTTTAGCGGAAGGCATCATAGGAAACTGAAATGGAAGGGCGAACTGCGTAGACTAGAGGTTCTCAACGTGGAGTACACGGTAAAATTTTTTGGGGTACGCCGTGAAAGCCCAAAGGTTGCTAAATCTAGTAACAAAGTCAGTGTTTTATTTTATTCCCATTGTTATACTATAACTATAGTTTTATCTATCTATACAAGGGGTACGCCAGTTACATACACATTTCCAGGGGGTACATGAAGCATAAAAGATTGAGAACCACGGATATATATGTTTTATTTTATTCCCATTGTTATACTATAACTATAGTTTTATCTATCTATACTAGGGATACGCCAGTTACATACACATTTCCAAGGGGTGCGTGAAGCATAAAAGGTTGAGAACCACTGATATATATGTTTATTTTATTCCCATTGTTATACTATAACTATAGTTTTATCTATCTATACTAGGGATACGCCAGTTACATACACATTTCCAAGGGGTGCGTGAAGCATAAAAGGTTGAGAACCACTGATATATATGTTTTATTTTATTCCCATTGTTATACTATAACTATAGTTTTATCTATCTATACTAGGGATACGCCAGTTACATACACATTTCCAAGGGGTGCGTGAAGCATAAAAGGTTGAGAACCACTGATATATATGTTTTATTTTATTCCCATTGTTATACTATAACTATAGTTTTATCTATCTATACAAGGGTTACGCCAGTTACATACACATTTCCAGGGGGTACGTGAAGCAAAAAAGATTGAGAACCACGGATATATATATGTTTTATTTTATTCCCATTGTTATACTATAACTATAGTTTTATCTATCTATACATGGAGTACGCCAGTTACATACACATTTACAGGGGGTACGTGAACGGAAAGGAATGTTTCTATGCACAACAATGGAAAGAATCAGGAAAGGAAGGTTTCTATGCACACCGAGGGAAAGAATCAGGAAAGGAAGGTTTCTATGCACACCGAGGGAAGGAATCAGAAACGGAAGGTTTCTATGCACACCGAGGGAAAGAATCAGGAAAGGATGGTTTCTACGCACACCGATGGAAAGAATCAGGAAAGGAAGGTTTCTACGCACACCGACGGAAAGAATCAGGAAAGGAAGGTTTCTATGCACACCGATGGAAAGAATCAGGAAAGGAAGGTTTCTATGCACACTGATGGAAAGAATCAGGAAAGGAAAGTTTCTATGCACACCGATGGAAAGAATCAGGAAAGGAAGGTTATGAAAAACAAGGTTTTTTACCTAATGAAGGAAAGAATCGGAAAAGGAAGGCTGTCGAAAGAAATGTTTCAATACCTATGATGGAAATAATCAGGAAATAAAGGTTGAGATAAACAAGGTTCTCTGTTCAATAATAAATTATCACAGGAAAACGTCTTGTAGACAAGAAACACTTGAAATAATGAGTTGGGAAAAAAATGGTTTTCCTATAATATGTGATTCGAACCCAGAAGAATACGGGCGCCATGACCACCGAGGAACTGATCGTTGTTTCAACAAAGTGACATATAAGCCTTCCTGTTGATTCACCAGTGTCGCCATCTATTATCAGGAGTTGGGCAGCCCTGCTGCCACATTTTGATGGTAGTAATAGTTGTCACTTATGATATGTATTACACCTACACTATGATGTACAGATCAGCTAAAGTTTGTTAAAAACCAGAGTTTCTATACCGACAGTGGGTGGGGCGGGGGTGCTCAGTCGGTAGCGCGCCAGGCTCGTAATCTGTAGTTCCCAGGTTCGAGTCCCAGCTGGGTCAGCGTTGAGATTTATCTCCGCAAAACTCCCCGCCCTGCCCACGGTCAGTAGGGGAGACCGATGGGCTTGGAAAGGCCGCCGTCTGTCGGATGGGACGTTAAGCCGTGGCCCCGTGTGCGGGAGAGCCATAGTTAAAAGAACACGCTGATTAAAGAAAACGCTGGTTAAAGAACACGCAGAGCCATAGTTAAAGAACACGCTGGATGGCCTTGACGGAAGGCTACCATCTGTCTCCCAACAGCTATTCCAGTATGTCCCCTCCCCCAACCTTCTCTGAGCCTTCGGGGTCCATGTGACCTGTCCATTTAGCCCATGGTGTGCAAAAAAGTGCCGCTCAGAGATAAAACAACCCAACCCAACCCGACAGTGGGAAAGAAGAGTCCGCTATGATACACCTACGCTATGATGTGCAGATCAGCTTCGTACTGGAGAAAATATTTTTATCTCTTGCTTGAAACGGAAATAGTCTATAAAATAATCATCAAAATCAAGTTAATACTGTCAATGAAAAAATCATCTATGTTTCGCAAGATTCCGGAGCACCTTCTCGTCCTTACCTTCAGCTGGTTTAAGCATCACAGTGAAGTGGGACATTGCGTTGATACTTCTATTAAGCATGACGGTAAGTGCACGAGGGAAAGAATCGAGCTGTGCGTATGAGAGACAAGCAAAAACGAAGAGGGAAGCGGTCACTATCGAGTCATGTCTTCACGAGGAATGGAATATCGAACAGCTCATCAAGGATACCATGACGCTCCGAGTGGTTCGGCATGTGTACACAGCTGGCGTAGTTCGGCTGCGTGCTCGGCAAGATAAAAGATAAAGCTTAGCGATGAGGAAGGTCTTGGTGGTAACTTAATTATATGCGATGATATGTATTGACTGCCATAGACACTAACGAAGTTCAACAGAGTGAGAAGTACGCGTGTTTGCCGAAAATATTCTGATTGGACTCCCTCCATTGCAGGAAAGGAAATCATAAGATAATTTTTTTCCATTGCAATTTGGGTAATTAAACAAAAATATTAAATATTTTCATAAGGATTTAGAATTTAAACCTATTAGATAAAAGTCGAGGTATTTTCCCAATTAATTGGTATCCGAAAGGTTGGGTTGGGTTGTTTTACCTCTGAGCGGCACTTTTTTGCACACCATGGGCTAAATGGCCAGGTCACATGGACCCGAAGGCTCAGAGAAGGTTGGGGGAGGGGACCCACTGGAACAGCTGTTGGGAGACAGATGGTAGTCTCCCGTCAAGGCCATCCAGCGTGTTCTTTAACGTGCACAGGGTATGGCTCTCCCGCACACGGGGCCACGGCTTAACGTCCCATCCGACGGACGGCGGTCTTTCCAAGCCCATCGGTGTTCCCTACTGACCGTGGGCAAGGCGGGGAATTTTGCGGAGATAAATCTCAACGCTGACCCAGCTGAGACTCGAACCTGGGAACTACAGATTACGAGCCTGGCGCGCTACCGACTGAGCCACCCCCGCCCCTTATCAGAAAGGTTGTTGTGTTGGGTTGTTTTTTCTCTGAGCAGTACTATTTTTCTCATAACGAGCTAAATAGCCAGGTTACAAGGTCTCCGAAGGCTCCAGCATCCAGTATGTTCTTTAACACGCTGGATGGCTTGACGGGAGGTTTGAAATAATGTATGGCTCTTCTGCACACGGACCCAAGGCTTAACTTCCCATCCGACGGACGGCGGTCTTTTCAAACTCATCAGTGTCCTACTGACCGTGGGCAGGGTGGAAAATTTTGCGAGATAAATCTCAATGCTGGCCCTGCTGGGACTTGAACCTGGGAACTGCAGATTACGAGCCTGGCTGGCTACCGACTGAGCCATCCTAGCATGGGAATGGTGTTCTGGTTCATTATATGCTAGGGGCGGTAGTGGCTCAGTCGGTAGCGCGCCAGGCTCGTAATCTGTAGTTCCCAGGTTCGAGTCCCAGCTGGGTCAGCGTTGAGATTTATCTCCGCAAAATTCCCTGCCCTGCCTACGGTCAGTAGGGGACACCGATGGGCTTGGAAAGACCGCCGTCCGTCAGATGGGACGTTAAGCCGTGGCACCGGGTATGGGAGAGCCATACCCTGTGCACGTTAAAGAACACGCTGGATGGCCTTGACGTGCACGTTAAAGAACACGCTGGATGGCCTTGACGGGAGGCTACCATCTGTCTCCCAACAGCTGTTCCAGTGGGTCCCCTCCCCCAACCTTCTCTGAGCCTTCGGGGTCCATGTGACCTGGTCATTTAGCCCATGGTGTGCAAAAAAGTGTCGCTCAGAGGTAAAACAACCCAACCCAACCCATTATATGCTATGGTTTTAGGATGTTTCAACTTTCGCATGTTAAACTATATCACCGAACTGTGTTTTGTATAAAACAATTGTTCTAAATTTTCGCTGACTTCACATATCTCAATAACTAATTAAAAGATTGATTGGTTGGTTCGGGTTTTATGGCGCAAAACTAATTAAAGGGAACGAAACCTATCTTAATAGCCCATTAAAGAAGCCAAGTCTCATCTTTGTAATCATTTCAAAGATAGCAACAACTCATAATAGAAAGAGCCAATAGAAAAACAAAAACGATCTTAATAACCACTTACAAGTGTAACAATGGATCTTGAAACCATTTACAAATGTAGTAACCGATCTTGATAACCAATTACAAATGTAGCAATCGATCTACAGGGTTGGTATGGGTTGTTTTACCTCTGAGCGGCACTTTTTTGCACATCATGGGCTAAATGGCCAGGTCACAAGGACCCCGAAGGCTCAGAGAAGGTTGGGGGAGGGGACCCACTGGAACAGCTGTTGGGAGACAGATGGTAGCCTCCCGTCAAGGCCATGCAGCGTGTTCTTTAAGGTTGGGTTGTTTTACCTCTGAGCGGCACTTTTTTTGCACACCATGGGCTAAATGGCCAGGTCACATGGACCCCGAAGTCTCAGAGAAGGATTGGGGGAGGGGACCCACTGGAACAGCTGTTGGGAGACAGATGGTAGCCTCCCGTCAAGGCCATCCAGTGTGTTCTTTTACGTGCACAGGGTATGGCTCTCCCGCACACGGGGCCACGGCTTAACGTCCCATCCGACGGACGGCGGCCTTTCCAAGCCCATCGGTGTCGATCTACAGTATAAACCTTCTCCAAATGCAACAACCCATCTTGACAATTACTTACAAATGTAGCAACTGATCTTGAAACAACTTTCAAATATTAGAATTGATCTTGAATCCATTTGCAGATACAGCAACCTATCTTAATAACGACTTGCAAATGCAGCAACCGATCTTGAAACTGCTTCCAAATGCATTGGTCGATTTCGAAAGTCACTTACAAATACAGAAATTCATCTAAAAACCACTAACAAGTACAGGCGCTCAAAAAGTATCCGAACATTATGGTTGATTACAGAATTCAGAAAAAATATCTGGCAACGATTTTTTTTAAAAAATTAGTGACCTGGCAACCTTCGTGAACAGTACACGAATGTTTCCAAATCACTAATTTCTAAAAAAAAATCGTTCCCAGATATTTTTTCTGAATTCTGTAATCAACCATAGTGTTCGGATATTTTTTGAGCGACTGTACAGCAACCGATCTTGACACTGCTTCCAAATGCATCGGTCGATTTCGAAAGTAACTTATAATATAAAATAATAACTTATTTATTTATACCTTACTTAACATAACTTATTTATTAAATTTTCATTCTGTATTTTTATTGTTAAATCCCCCTGCACCCCACGACTTCAATTCCCCTCCCTCCCCTTTTACACGAGTAGAATCAAATCCCTACACCTGGCAACACTGGCTAAATTGGAGCTTAAGCGACAGATAATGTAGACCAGTGGTTATCAAGAGATATTTTATGGTGGTCGCTTTAAGAAAATTCAAATAAAATGAACTTTTCAGCATTTATGTACAGTCGCTCAAAAAAATATCCGAACACTATGGTTGATTACAGAATTCAGAAAAAATATCTGGCAACGATTTTTTAGAAATTAGTGATCTGGCAACCTTCGTGTCACGTAACACGAAGGTTGCCAGATCACTAATTTCTAAAAAAATCGTTGCCAGATATTTTTTCCGAATTCTATAATCAACCATAGTGTTCGGATACCTTTTTGACCGACTGTACATATTTGTAGCTTCAGTTTATAGAAACGTTTTTTTTTTTTGAAAATATAAAAACTTTCAGTTTTGATTCTCATGAAAAAATAATCAATCAATGTGAAATATGAATATATTGTATACAGACACTACATTTTGCACAGCTTTGGATCAAGAAATACAATGCATTGTCGGAACTCAAGCGTTGAAGCGCTAGGGGTTAGCAGTTACTGTTTCAGGAACTGAAGAAACACAAGAATGACAGAAGAGGTTTGAAACTATTGCAGAAATTAGAGAACAGAAAGTACAAAATTTTATTAAATAAATTATAGAAATGCTCAAAAGAGCGATCGCCAACATTAATGCAGACTTCTCACCTTTGACGTAGTGATCGGCGTTCATGGGCGAAAACACCAGGCATTTCTCGTACAATGGAAGCGGCAATAGAAATCCTGGCAAGAAGGTCCTCATTGAAATCGATGGGGCTATCGTAGATGAGGCTTTTCATAAGGCCCCATAGGAAAAAGTCCAGACATGAGAGATCGGGCGATCGTGGTGGCCAAGAGATGGGACCACCCCGACCAATCCATCGTCCTGGAAATGCACATCCACGCTGAAATGGGGTGGCGCTCCGTCGTGTTGGAACCACATACGTGTTTGAATGTTTACTGGAACAGGGTTCAGTAATTCTGGCAAGACTTCTTGTAAAAATACGAGGTGCGTTCTCCCTTTCAGTCGGGCTGGCAGAAGGTATGGGCCAATCAAATGGTCATGGAGGATTCCAGCAGAAAACATTTATGGAGAATCTGGTACGAATGTGGATGTATGGCGTGCGGATTACTGATGGCCCACACATGTGAATTGTGGGTATTAAAAATGCCCTCACGTGTAAAGGTGCATTCGTCAGTGAATAAGACATGTGCATCAAAGTCCGGTTGCGCTGCAGGAACCACTATGCAAAATCCACACGAGGCCGATAATCTGCAGTTGTCAAGGCGTGCACCCTCTGTTCATGGTAGGGGTGTAATCGTTTGTCTCGTAGAACTCGCCAAACCGTCGATTGGGGCACACTTATGGCATGTTAAATTGCTCGCGTGCTACATTCGGGACGATCTCCAACCCTATCTAGAATTTCCTCTGTAACACGTGGCGTCCTCACCCTCCCTGTACGTCCTGTATCCTGCAAGCCACTGACAAAGGAGCCCGTTTTGTACAGATACCGGTGCAATCGCTGAAAGGTTTTACGATCAGGCACACGTCTGGTCAGAAAGCACTCCCGGTATAGTCTTTGGGCTTCCCTCGCATTCCCGTCCGCAGCTCCGTACATAAAATGCATGTCCACCTTCTCCTGATTCGTGAAACAATCCATCCATTCTGCAATCCACGGTAGAAATGACGACGAGTGCGAAAACCTGCGCTTATAAGTGTTCACTGGAAAGCGCCCTCTAGCGCTTCATCCCTTGAGTTACGACCATGCATTATGACGAAAAGTGCTTGTTCAGGTGTGTTCTATCACCCCTTAAAATTTGGCCCAAGAGTTTTCAATCACCCTGTATAATAAAGCATAATGAATCTTCACACTGATATTTCTTTTAAGATTTTAAAACATTCTGTTGCCATAGCACGCCTTAGAATATCTTGTTTATGTTGACATGCCTGGAGATATTTCACACACTTTTTACTTCTTTCAATATGCCTGAAAATATTTTAAGATTTTTTACTCATTTAATCATTACTGATAATATTCTACCGTGTACTTGTTCGGTCGAAACTGGACTACGAATCCCAGGTTCTTCATTATGTACATCACTTAACACAGCTCCATATGCTTCACCACCGAATCTCAGGACTCCGGGATTTGGTGATGAAGGTGCTGGACCCTCTTGCACGGCAGCTTTCCGCACTTCACCGTCCATAGTCTTTACGTTGAGACCAACAAAACATCTTTATCTATTCGCCGTCAGTTAGCTGTAGTACGCAGCAAAATTGCGATCTCTGCCAAGCCATTCCACTTGGAACAGCGTTTTCAGAGTCACTACCACCGTGGCTCGCTGTTTCTCCTTCCTGCGACTTTTCTCTTTGTAGGAAGGGGAAGGCTTTTACACCTGACTGTGCGTATCAGCAACTCTTTGCCAGCCATCGTGCTGAGCAATCAGACTTCTTGCCTTTCTTCACAGATGGCTCGAAGTTCGGCACTTCAGTGGGATCGCCATTGTCTGCTGTGATGAAATCATTGCAGATCAGATACCATGGAAGTGTTCCATCTTCGCTGCAGAGCTGCATGCTATCAGCATTGCCTTGGACCACATCGTGGCTAAGCGTCATCGTTGGTGTGTCCTGTACACCGACTCACTTAGCTAACTATAGGTTTTAATCTCGGTGAGGCATCGGTCTCACCCTGTTCTCTCCAAGATCTGATATCATCTCCATCGTCTGGCAGCCACAACCACCATCCTTTTCTGTTGGGTGCCCGGTCACGTGGGGATCAATGGAAATGACTTCGCGGATGCTGCTGTCATGTCGGCCACGCCCCTGTCCAGCTCCCCACTGCTGTGGTTCCTTCCCTAGACTTCCGGCAGTGTTTTACCATCGAGCTCCGGGTACATTGGCAGAGATCTTGGTCTGAACAGGCTGGTAACAAACTCTTCGAGATCAAGCTCATTGTCAATCCATGGCAGACTTGTTTTCGCAGGAATCGCAAGAAGGAAGTTGCACTTGCGCAGTTTCGCTTAGGTCATTCCTACATTACACATTCATTTCTTCTTCGAGCGGACGACGAATCTAAGTTCAAGTTTTGTGACACCATTTTAACTCTAAAGCATATTTTAGTTCACTGTCCCTGTTTTAAATTCGAACGTCGTACGTTTTTTAGCTTTCACGATTTTATGTCCGAGCCCCTTCACTCGAACATCTTTTATCCGAATACTCTGTTTTAACCGTTGTTTTTGCCTTTTTACCTTTTTCTGGATATTTTAACCGTCTCTGATTTTTTACCTTTCTGTGTAGTTTTTTACATGGGTCCTAGATTTTGATGACACACACACATGTGTCCTAGTTTTATGGACACACACATTTTTTTTCACATCTCTGTTATTATTGGTTTAACCAGTTAACCAGTTGGAAGAAACCAGTTTAACCAGTTAACCAGTTGTGTCGTTTTTCTGCTGAGGTCCTGCCGTCCTCTCAGATCTCCTACTATTGACATATAAACTGACAGGCTCCTGTCAGACCTCTGTGGCAAGCAGCTGCTTGAGGGGGTATATTTTTTTTTATTTGACTTTTAAATCTTCCTTTTCATTTTTTACATCTCGTTTGGCGCATCATTCCCTTTGGAAATATTTTACAACTTTTACTCTTTTTGGGGGGGAGCACGCCTGAAAATATTTCACCGACTTTATACTCATTTTGGCACTCCTGAAAATATTTTACAGACTTTTTACATTTTGGAACGCCTGACAATATTTCACAGACGTTTCACTCCTTTTAATATACCTGGAAATATTTCATATATTTTACTCATTTTGTCTTGCCTCAAAACAGTTTACAGCCTTTTTGTTAATTTTTGGCACGTCTGTTGAAATCCACTTGCCATCCCTGCCATATAAAATGGGTGCAGTCTCTTCGCAATTTTGCATCTAATATCACTGATAGATCCTAGTGTTACCTAACAGAGAGAATAAAATTCTAATCAATACATCTTTAAAAGAAACAAATAAATTAATGCGAGATAATCAGGGAGATTTAAAATCTCATTTTGTAGACAACAGAAATAATCTAATAAACAACTTCCCTCATCTAGAGTTAATGATTTGAAAATATAAGAGCGAAAAATAATCTCTTGGCGTGAAGAAGCGTATGCCTTTAATGAAAGGAATCTAGCAGTTGGATTAACTGAAGCCACGCTTTTGCACTGCGAAGCACTCTCGTTCATATACTTGATCCATTTACCAACTCGTTTACCGCCTCATGACTCGCTACACGGCCAACGACGAACAGCTAATCAATGAATGCCGCTGCAGCATCAGAAGCAAAGGATGCGAAGGAGCAACAGCGAAGACCCTCTCTCCTCTAAGAGGCGTTATCTCCTCCGCTTTGCTCTTTCTGTTGTTATCCTCATCTTCAATCCAACAGCTTCTCATCCACCCCATCAAGCAGAAGGCTCTTTTGCTTTCTAGGAAAAATCAATACTCTTGTGAATGGGAGGCGATTCTGTCCGAAACTTTTGTAAGGTTCACTTTAAAAGTTTACTCACTTTTAAAGTTTACGGCTCTCTAAAATAATGAGCGCGTTCCAGATGGCTTGAATCACTTGAACTAAGAAGAGAACGATTGCTCTGTTGAGTGTCAACTATTAAAAGGTGAACTTGAAATTGATAAAAGTTATTTTAACATCAATAACCAATATGAGACCTTTTCTCGTCTTAAAATTTATATTTTAACTTAAAACTCCTTATCAATAACTTAAAGGAAATTTAACTTAAAATCATTTGCCGCTAGATCAGTTTTAGCAAATGCATAGCCAAGAAAATATCATCATATTAAATAAAAGCGGCAATTCCGGACGGACGGACACGTCTGATGTCTTCGGTGACAGAAAATGGGATTTTTTCCCCGTGGTTCCGCAGCTATCGGTCTCGAATTTGGTGGGATGGTCCCACTTAGTTTTGACCATCTTGGAGTGACGAATGGGGTTCCTAGCTGCAGAGAGTAGGGAGTGATCCCTCGAAAGACTCACGAGATTTCTGGGGCGCTGCAGTCGCCTGCCTTATGATTGGGTTGGGTTGTTTTACCTCTGAGCGGCACTTTTTTGCACACCATGGGCTAAATGGCCAGGTCACATGGACCCCGAAGGCTCAGAGAAGGTTGGGGGAGGGGACCCACTGGAACAGCTGTTGGGAGACAGATGGTAGCCTCCCGTCAAGGCCATCCAGCGTGTTCTTTAACGTTCATAGGGTATGGCTCTCCCACACACGGGGCCACGGCTTAACGTCCCATCCGACGGACGGCGGACTTTCCAAGCCCATCGGTGTCCCCTACTGACCGTGGGCAGGGCAGGGAAATTTTGCGGAGATAAATCTCAACGCTGACCCAGCTGGGACTCGAACCTGGGAACTACAGATTACGAGCCTGGCGCGCTACCGACTGACCCACCCCCGCCCCCCTGCCTTGTGAATGAAGTTATAGATCGGCATGCGATTGTGTGGAAACCTGCAAATGAACTATAGTTTCCGTTTGGCGTGGCTATTACTAGTACAAAATATTGCTTGATAATTTTTTTTTTCTTTTAAAGAGCGTATTTCATTAAGAAATATATTTAAAAAATATGAATATTTAAGTCATGTTTTCACAAAAGGGTTAAAATAGTAAGCAAGTATAGAAATCATTTTCAGTTGAAACCATTTTTAAGACTCGCGTAGACCTGGAAAGATCGCCGTCCGTCTGATGAAACGTTAAGCAGTGGATCTGTGTGTGGAAGACACTCTGTCCAGTTTAAAGAACACGCTGGATGGCCTTGATGGGAGGCTATTATCTGTCTCCTAATAGCTGTGCAATGGATCCTCTCTCCCCAATCTTCTCTGAGCTCTCGGGGTCCTTGTGACCTTCCCAATTAACCCATTGTGTGCAAAAAAAGTGCCACTCAGTGGTAAACAACCCAACTCAACCTAAGGCCCATAAACGAAAATATAACTAAGCAATTATATGACTTTTTGAGCATCATTTTTTTTGTTAAGCTAGAAGCAAATAAATATCGGAAAAGGTCAAAATGTTTTGGTTTTTCTTCAGAAGTAAAACACCTACACTGTTTTTTAAACATTTTGTAATGTTTGTCATTCAAAAATATTGGTTTATTACTGTAGGACCAGTAATATTTTGGAAAATTTGTTTTCATGAACGAAATTTGCTTCACAGTTCAAATGACATTTTTCTTTTCAACCATCATAAATACCTTCAAAATTAAAATATATTCATGAACGTTTTCAATATAAAAACTTTTTTTTAATATTCTAATAAATGTAATATTGATAAGATTTGATTAAAAAAATTATAATTATTTCTGTTTCCCATTAATTTCTCTAGCTTGGCTTCCACAGTATTCTATGAATTATTTGATTCCTCCGAATTTATTCTTTCTGCATTATTATTCTAATAGATATTATTATTCTGAAGAATTATTCTAATATAGAACATTCACTACTCCATTTCGATGTTTCCAAAACGCATTGCAAGTGATTTTCCCAATTACGAGAATCCCCAGGGCATTTGAAGCAATCTAATGGATTACATTAATTTGTTTAAACAATTCACATTTAATTGCTGCATACTCTTAACACAAATGCTTGAATGTTAATGCACAGATCTTGCAGAAATTAATTGCAAAGATAACGAAACATAACCTGGCATATGGCCACCTATACATATGCTGTTATGAAGACCCCAAAGAATGGTCTGTCCTAAAGATGCTGATATGAAAACTCCAAAGAACGGTCTATTTTAAATATGCTATTATAACAACTCCAAAGAAAGGTCTATCCTCAAGATGCTCTTATGAAGTCTCCAAAGAATGGTCTATTCTAAAGATGCTGTTATGAAGACTGCAAAGAATGGTCTATCCTAAAGATGCTCTTATGAAGTCTCCAAAGAATGGTCTATCCTAAAGATGCTCTTATGAAGACTGCAAAGAATGGTCTATCCTAAAGATGCTCTTATGAAGTCTCCAAAGAATGGTTTATCCTAAAGATGCTGTTATGAAGACTGTAAAGAAAGGTCTATCCTAAAGATGCTCTTATGAAGTCTCCAAAGAATGGTCTATCCTAAAGATGCTGTTATGAAGACCCTCAAGCAGTGTTCCAATTTACGGATGCTGCTACGAAGACACCACGCGATTTTTTACTTAAGGCCTTCAGTAGTATGGGACATGGCAGTTCTGGGCCAATGTTAATTCGACGAAATCCCATGTTCACCTGTGAGAGAAGTTTTAGAAGATGAGAGTAATTTTGTGCAAATATGGTGGTTTTTTGATAGTTTTTGTAGCGATATTTCTGAATGTATAAATCTTCTTTGGTCCAATGAGAGTTAGTGGGTTGAAGGTGAGAAATGTCAACCAATTTAAGAAAACATACTCGAAAGTAATGAAGGAAATCGTGCGAAAAAGAATATTTTTGTTAAAAGACGTGCTCGGTTCCATATTGTTGTTTGCAGCTTTCACTGAACATAATGTGTTTTATATGACATGCCGAACGGTGAAAATCCGAAGGAAGTTGACTTTTCGTAAGAGGAACATATATAAAGTAACATTTCTAAATAAAATATTTGGAAATTTGCTTCTAACTCTTGATGTAATTACACTCCAGAATTCATTTTTGCAATGACCAATAGCATTAACCATGCACTATAGTTTACTGTGATTAGAAGCGGGCTCGGACGGGTTATCTAGTGCTGAAAGTGAGCCGAATCCTCTTACATTTCGAGTTTTATAACTTGTGTTCTAATTGAGCTACGGATGTCAAATTAATGTCCTCGGATTACAGTCGGCCAAAATTACACGTTGAATGCCGGAAGCAGTCTCGACCCATTATTTTTGGTTTTACAGGTTCGAAACCTCTTGCATACTGGACTAGTCTGTTTAATATCAAATGTTTTCGAAAAATTAATCTTTTAGCCAACAGAACTTTTACCACCGATTTTCATTCTGTTAATTTAACCACAGAAGGTATCGAACCCGTTACGTAGCCGAGAAAGTGGGTCGAGCCGTCTTAAATTTGGAGTTTTATATTTTGGGTTATTTTACCTCTGAGCGGCACTTTTTTGCACACAATGGGCTAAATGGCTCAGAGAAAGTTGGGAGGAAACACACTAGAACAGCTGTTGGGAGACAGATGGTAACCTCCCGTCAAAGCCATCCAGAGTGTTCTTTAACGTGCACAGTGTATAGTGTGTAAGAATGGCTCTCCCGCACAAGGGGCCACGGCTTAACGTCCCATCCAACGGACGGCGGACTTTTCAAGCCCATCGGTGTCCCCTACTGATTGCGGTCAGGACGGGGAGTTTTGCGGAGATAAGTGTCAACGCTGACCCAGCTGGGACTCGAACCTGGGAACTGCACATTACGAGCCTGACGCGCTACCAACTGAGCCACCCCCGCTCCCATGAAGCTTTATAATTTGTGTCCTGATTCAGCCTTTATCTCAAACTAAAGTCTTAGATTATGTTCCGTGAGAACTATACGTTAAATGCATCGGAAGCGGCCTCGAACCTTTATTTTCTGTTTTACGTGTTCGATCTTTTTAATATTTAAAGTTCAATAACGTTTTTTCCAAATGAGCTATAGACTCGGTTTCAACGTTCAGGTGTTTAAACTAATCGAGATCTGTAATGTGGCGAAACGAAAACCGGTTTCAGATCCGTTACCTAGTAGAGAAAACGGGAAACTTAGTAGAGATGACATTCTTCGGAAAGAATATGATTCGCGAATTAAAAAAATTTGAAATGAAAAACTGCATTAAGGAAATTATGTTGAGAATCACAGACAAATTCATAAAAACATTTGAATATTTCACATATCAATAAAATACCTTCAAACTGTTTTTAATTTCTTTAATCTTTGCTCTATTATCAGAATTTTCTACTATTTAAAATAATCCACCTTTCACCATATCTGATTCAAACGTTAAATTCACCTTTCCAATAGTTCCATGAGCAGCGGGGCGGGGGTGGCTCAGTCGGTAGCGCGTCAGGCTCGTAATCTGTAGTTCCCAGGTTCGAGTCCCAGCTGGGTCAGCGTTGAGATTTATCTCCGCAAAATTCCCCGCCCTGCCCACGGTCAGTAAGTGACACCGATGGGCTTATAAAGGCCGCCGTCCGTCGGATGGGACGTTAAGCCGTGGCCCCGTGTGTGGGAGAGCTATACCCTGTGTACGTTAAAGAACACGCTGGATGGCCTTGACGGGAGGCTACCATCTGTCTCCCAACAGCTGTTCCAGTGGGTCCCCTCCCCCAACCTTCTCTTAGCCTTCGGGGTCCTTGTGACCTGGCCATTTAGCCCATGGTGTGCAAAAAAGTGCCGCTCAGAGGTAAAACAACCCAATCCATGTGCAGCGATCACTTTCAATAAATTTTACTTTGTAGTCGACTTTAAATAAGAGACACAAAATCAACAACCTTTAAAACGAAACATGCTGTTTCTTTGCAATCGAGAAATATTCGTTTATTTTACACTCTTCTACATTTCTTTAATCTCATTCATCATCACACCGTCTTTCTGGTTGGAAAGGCCGCCGTCCGTCGGATGGGACGTTAAGCCGTGACCCCGTGTGCGTGAGAGCCATACCCTGTGCACGTTAAAGAACACGCTGGATGGCCTTGCGGGAGGCTACCATCTGTCTCCCAACAGCTGTTCCAGTGGGTCCCCTCCCCCAACCTTCTCTGAGCCTTCGGGGTCCTTGTGACCTGGCCATTTAGCCCATGGTGTGCAAAAAAGTGCCGCTCAGAGGTAAAACAACCCAACCCAACCCGTCTTTCTGGTAAGAACCAGATCGAAATTCCCGACCATTGATCACAAGGTCATAGAAGATATTGAGATCACAGCAGGTATTTTCAAGAAAATGTATAGGTCACTTTTAACCTATTTTTCCTCATCAAAGCTTTCGATAAGCTGCAAAGAAAAAGATAACCCGGGAAACTTCACGGAAAAGACTCTCTGATAGATAGGATAAAGTTTGGAAGACTCAGGGAGGATGAGGAGATAGATGGAGAACAGAGGAGAGAATGACAGATATGTGAAATATGCGTTAGAAATAAACCGAAAATAGGTCCCCCGTGCATCAAGCCAAGGGACTTATCGATCTTCATTCTCTCGGCGCTCTCTGTTAGTGTCTGGAAGAGGGAAATATTCCCTACCCAAAGCACTTCTTCAGCTTTATTTGTGTTGTGAGAACGGGAATTTTTGTCAGAGAAAAATCTTTTTTTATTCCTTTTTGGCAGAGAGTAAGATTTATTTACTTAATCAATATATAACCCTTTGATTGAATTTTATCTCTGTATTTTTTTCAGCCAAACCTTTTGATTTTTTGCACAAATTTCCATATGACGATTAAAGGGATTTTTTTTTAAATGTCAGATTGAAACTTTTGACGAAATTTTTAATAATTGGAAAGAAATTTTTCCAGTGTAACACAGAGTCGTTGTATTAATAATATTAATATTTTAGAGTATATATTTTATTAAATGATTAAGTAAGAAATGTTATTAGATTAAAAGATGTGAGGAAATTCTTAAAGTTTCTTAGTTGTGTCGGTGTATCATATGTAAAGTGTTAAATGTCAAATTTCCATATAGTTGAATTGATCGGGGTGGAACAATCTTGTGAACATTAAAATTATGGTATATTCCGAAACATTTGGTAATTTATAGCATTTAAAGGAATCACTGCACCTTTCTGTTGTTTTACCGCTGAACGGCACTTTTTCCTCGCACACAGGGGCGGTGTGGCTCAGTCGGTAGCGCGCCAGGCTCGTAATCTATAGTTCCCAGGTTCTTGTCCCAGCTGGGTCAGCGTTGAGATTTATCTCCCCAAAATTCCCCGCCCTGCCCACGGTCAGTAGGGGACACCGATGGGCTTGGAAAGACCGCCGTCCGTCGGATGGGACGTTAAGCGGTGGCCCCGTGTGCGGGAGAGACATACCCTGTGCACGTTAAAGAACACGCTGGATGGCCTTGACGGGAGGCTACCATCTGTATCCCAACAGCTGTTCCAGTGGGTCCCCTCCCCCAACTTTCTCTGAGCCTTCGGGGTCCATGTGACCTGGCCATTTAGCCCATGGTGTGCAAAAAAAAGTGCCGCTCAGAGGTAAAACAACCCAACCCTTTCCTCGCAAACAATGGGCTAAATGGCAAGGTCCATGGACGTTGAGGGCTCAGAGAAGTTTAGGAGAGGGAACCCACTGGACAGCTGTTAGGCTCCCATCAAGATCATACAGCATGTTCTTTAACGTGCGCTGGATACGGCTCTCCCGCGACCACGGCTCCCATCCCACAGGGGGCGCCCTTTCTAAGACCATCTGTGTCTCCTACTGGCCGAAGGCAGGGTGAAAAATCTCAACCCCCAGACAGGTGGAACTCGAACCTGGAGCTGCAAATTACTCCCGGTCCAAACACTGCAACTATTACAAGTGTTACATAAATATACCGAGTAGCGTATGGACAGAAGGTGACTATCACTCCACCAATGACATCCACATTGAAGTCGGTTGAGCACAACCGACTTCAATGTAGTACCCTTATATTATTACCAAACGGTTGGGTTGGGTTGTTTTACCTCTGAGCGGCACTTTTTTGCACACCATGGGCTAAATGGCCAGGTCACATGGACCCCGAAGGCTCAGAGAAGGTTGGGGGAGGGGACCCACTGGAACAGCTGTTGGGAGACAGATGGTAGCCTCCCGTCAAGGCCATCCAGCGTGTTCTTTAACGTGCACAGGGTATGGCTCTCCCGCACACAGGGCCACGGCTTAACGTCCCATCCGACGGACGGCGGCCTTTCCAAGCCCATCGGCGTCCCCTACTGACCGTGGGCAGGGCAGGGAATTTTGCGGAGATAAATCTCAACGCTGACCCAGCTGGGACTCGAACCTGGGAACTACAGATTACGAGCCTGGCGCGCTACCAACTGAGCCACCCCCGCCCCACGTCGGATGGGAACGTTAAGCTCTGGTCCCGTGTGCACCCACACACGGGACCAGAGCTTAACGTACCTATCCGACGAAGGCTGTCCTTTAAAGACCCATGCTGTCCCCCTACTGACAGACAGAAGGGTGCGGGAGTTTTGAGGAGATAAATCTCAACACTGGCACAACTAGATTCGAACTTGTTAACTGTAGATTAAAAGCCTGGTGCGCTACAGAATGAGCCACCTACTTAATAAAACAATTAATTGACTGCTCAATTCACCAATGCTTATGTGACTCTTGGTTTTGTCAACTGTACAGATTCACATTTTCAATTGCCTCTATCCACGCTTCACCGCTGGCCTGAACAGACTACGAAGGAAACGTTCTAATTAATAAGATCGCTATCTCATCATGTATCATTTCCAATCTTTTAACCACGTCGCTGAGGTTCACAAATAAGATTTATTAATGCGCTCATAAGATTAACGTATTCCAGACATTATTGTTTAACCATCCCTCTGGCATTTAAAGAACGATGCAATGAGATGGATTTATCAACAAGACGAGAGTAAATGCTTGGAAGATTTCCATCTGGATGCTGTCGGCTCTTTTGCTTCACTTTATTCCTCCCGTGACTTGCCCATTTATGTGCCCTAAAGCTGGAATGATTGAATGGCCTTTCCAGAGGTAACAAATCATCCGGCAGACCTATGTTTTTAATCCTCAGGGTGTCGTCATTGCAATGTTTTCCTGAGCGGTGATCTGTTTTGCCAAATCTTGAATTCGCAGGAGCGTCATTTACATGATCCGGAGACCAAACAGCGGATTACTGCAAACAGCGGATTCCCTGCGTGGAAGTTTAGATGCCTCATTGCTCCTCGTATGAAGTGTGTAAAGGTTTTCTTTCGCTCAAAAAGCTGTAAACAGAGATAAAAGAGAAAAAGAGTTTCCCTTCAAACGATAAAGGATCTGCTCACTTAAATCTAAGAGAAATGTCACTTCCAGTTTAATCTCTTAATTAATGTGAATCACCTTAATTTATATTGATTAGGGTTTCCACACTACGACTTTACATTGAAATAGGGAAACGGTTTTTATATGCGAAACACATTGATTTAAATAATTGCTTTTCAAAGAAACCATCGGCAAAATGTTTAAGTGTGGGTTGGGTTGTTTTCCTTCTGAGCGGCACTTTTTTGCACACCATGGGCTAAATGGCCAGGTCACATGGACCCCGAAGGCTCAGAGAAGGTTGGGGGAGGGGACCCACTGGAACAGCTGTTGGGAGACAGATGGTAGCCTCCCGTCAAGGCCATCCAGCGTGTTCTTTAACGTGCACAGGGTATATCTCTCCCGCACACGGCTTAACGTCCCATCCGACGGACGGCGGCCTTTCCAAGCTTATCGGTGTCCCCTACTGATCGTGGGCAGGGCAGGAAATTTTGCGGAGATAAAATCTCAACGCTGACCCAGCTGGGACTCGAACCTGGGAACTGCAGATTACGAGCCTGGCGCGCTACCGACTGAGCCCCCCCTCCCCCCCTTTAAGTGTGTATTGCTGCAGAGTAGAGGAATTTGAATTTGAGTACTGGATAAATTTTGGAAGTTTTTTAAGCTTGTTGCCTTTGTCATGAGTGTTTCTTGTCCTCATAGCTGTGTGTTTGCCTGTTGAAATGTTTTTACGCTAATTTTAACCACTGCTCTAGGTGAATAGGATCAACATCAACAAGCTTTGAAAGGTCCCAGTCGTAAAAAGATAAGCATATCCTGTGCATGTTAGAGAACACCTCATGGTGTTGATGGGAAAGTTCCATCTTTTTTCTTTAGAATTATGAATAGCAGTCTGTATTTTCCTTTGAAAGTGCGGAAGCTGGCTATATTTTCCTGTGAAATTGTGGACAGCAGTCTGTATTTTCCTTTAAGAACGGAAACTATTTTCCTTTGAAAGTGTGGAAGCTGGCTTTACTTTCCTGTGAAATTGTGGACAGCAGTCTGTATTTTCCTTTAAGAACGGAAACTATTTTCCTTTGAAAGTGTGGAAGCTGGCTATATTTTCCTGTGAAATTGTGGACAGCAGTCTGTATTTTCCTTTAAGAACGGAAACTATTTTCCTTTGAAAGTGTGGAAGCTGGCTTTACTTTCCTGTGAAATTGTGGACAGCAGTCTGTATTTTCCTTTAAGAACGGAAACTATTTTCCTTTGAAAGTGTGGAAGCTGGCTATATTTTCCTGTGAAATTCTGGACAGCAGTCTGTATTTTCCTTTAAGAACGGAAACTATTTTCCTTTGAAAGTGCGGAAGCTGGCTATATTTTCCTGTGAAATTGTGGACAGCAGTCTGTATTTTCCTTTAAGAACGGAAACAGAAGTCTGCATTTTCCTTTGAGAGTGTGGAAGCTGGCTATATTTTCCTGTGAAATTGTGGACAGCAGTCTGTATTTTCCTTTAAGAACGGAAACAGAAGTCTGTATTTTCCTTTGAAAGTGTGGAAGCTGGCTTTATTTTCCTGTGAAATTGTGGACAGCAGTCTGTATTTTCCTTTAAGAACGGAAACAGAAGTCTGCATTTTCCTTTGAAAGTGTGGAAGCTGGCTTTATTTTCCTGTGAAATTGTGGACAGCAGTCTGTATTTTCCTTTAAGAACGGAAACAGAAGTCTGTATTTTCCTTTGAAAGTGTGGAAGCTGGCTTTATTTTCCTGTGAAATTGTGGACAGCAGTCTGTATTTTCCTTTAAGAACGGAAACAGAAGTCTGTATTTTCCTTTGAAAGTGTGGAAGCTGGCTTTATTTTCCTGTGAAATTGTGGACAGCAGTCTGTATTTTCCTTTAAGAACGGAAACAGAAGTCTGTATTTTCCTTTGAAAGTGTGGAAGCTGGCTTTATTTTCCTGTGAAATTGTGGACAGCAGTCTGTATTTTCCTTTAAGAACGGAAACAGAAGTCTGTATTTTCCTTTGAAAGTGTGGAAGCTGGCTTTATTTTCCTGTGAAATTGTGGACAGCAGTCTGTATTTTCCTTTAACAACGGAAACAGAAGTCTGTATTTTCCTTTGAAAGTGTGGAAGCTGGCTTTATTTTCCTGTGAAATTGTGGACAGCAGTCTGTATTTTCCTTTCAGAACGGAAACAGAAGTCTGTATTTTCCTTTGAAAGTGTGGAAGCTGGCTTTATTTTCCTGTGAAATTGTGGACAGCAGTCTGTATTTTCCTTTAAGAACGGAAACAGAAGTCTGTATTTTCCTTTGAAATTGTGGAAGCTGGCTTTTTTTTCCTGTGAAATTGTGGACAGCAGTCTGTATTTTCCTTTAAGAACGGAAACAGAAGTCTGTATTTTCCTTTGAAAGTGTGGAAGCTGGCTTTATTTTCCTGTGAAATTGTGGACAGCAGTCTGTATTTTCCTTTAAGAACGGAAACAGAAGTCTGTATTTTCCTTTGAAAGTGTGGAAGCTGGCTTTATTTTCCTGTGAAATTGTGGACAGCAGTCTGTATTTTCCTTTAAGAACGGAAACTATTTTCCTTTGAAAGTGTGGAAGCTGGCTTTATTTTCCTGTGAAATTGTGGACAGCAGTCTGTATTTTCCTTTAAGAACGGAAACAGAAGTCTGTATTTTCCTTTGAAATTGTGGAAGCTGGTTTTTTTTCCTGTGAAATTGTGGACAGCAGTCTGTATTTTCCTTTAAGAACGGAAACAGAAGTCTGTATTTTCCTTTGAAAGTGTGGAAGCTGGCTTTATTTTCCTGTGAAATTGTGGACAGCAGTCTGTATTTTCCTTTAAGAACGGAAACTATTTTCCTTTGAAAGTGCGGAAGCTGGCTATATTTTCCTGTGAAATTGTGGACAGCAGTCTGTATTTTCCTTTAAGAACGGAAACAGAAGTCTGCATTTTCCTTTGAGAGTGTGGAAGCTGGCTATATTTTCCTGTAAAATTGTGGACAGCAGTCTGTATTTTCCTTTAAGAACGGAAACAGAAGTCTGTATTTTCCTTTGAAAGTGTGGAAGCTGGCTTTATTTTCCTGTGAAATTGTGGACAGCAGTCTGTATTTTCCTTTAAGAACGGAAACAGAAGTCTGCATTTTCCTTTGAAAGTGTGGAAGCTGGCTTTATTTTCCTGTGAAATTGTGGACAGCAGTCTGTATTTTCCTTTAAGAACGGAAACAGAAGTCTGTATTTTCCTTTGAAAGTGTGGAAGCTGGCTTTATTTTCCTGTGAAATTGTGGACAGCAGTCTGTATTTTCCTTTAAGAACGGAAACAGAAGTCTGTATTTTCCTTTGAAAGTGTGGAAGCTGGCTTTATTTTCCTGTGAAATTGTGGACAGCAGTCTGTATTTTCCTTTAAGAACGGAAACAGAAGTCTGTATTTTCCTTTGAAAGTGTGGAAGCTGGCTTTATTTTCCTGTGAAATTGTGGACAGCAGTCTGTATTTTCCTTTAAGAACGGAAACAGAAGTCTGTATTTTCCTTTGAAAGTGTGGAAGCTGGCTTTATTTTCCTGTGAAATTGTGGACAGCAGTCTGTATTTTCCTTTAACAACGGAAACAGAAGTCTGTATTTTCCTTTGAAAGTGTGGAAGCTGGCTTTATTTTCCTGTGAAATTGTGGACAGCAGTCTGTATTTTCCTTTCAGAACGGAAACAGAAGTCTGTATTTTCCTTTGAAAGTGTGGAAGCTGGCTTTATTTTCCTGTGAAATTGTGGACAGCAGTCTGTATTTTCCTTTAAGAACGGAAACAGAAGTCTGTATTTTCCTTTGAAATTGTGGAAGCTGGCTTTTTTTTCCTGTGAAATTGTGGACAGCAGTCTGTATTTTCCTTTAAGAACGGAAACAGAAGTCTGTATTTTCCTTTGAAAGTGTGGAAGCTGGCTTTATTTTCCTGTGAAATTGTGGACAGCAGTCTGTATTTTCCTTTAAGAACGGAAACAGAAGTCTGTATTTTCCTTTGAAAGTGTGGAAGCTGGCTTTATTTTCCTGTGAAATTGTGGACAGCAGTCTGTATTTTCCTTTAAGAACGGAAACAGAAGTCTGTATTTTCCTTTGAAAGTGTGGAAGCTGGCTTTATTTTCCTGTGAAATTGTGGACAGCAGTCTGTATTTTCCTTTAACAACGGAAACAGAAGTCTGTATTTTCCTTTGAAAGTGTGGAAGCTGGCTTTATTTTCCTGTGAAATTGTGGACAGCAGTCTGTATTTTCCTTTCAGAACGGAAACAGAAGTCTGTATTTTCCTTTGAAAGTGTGGAAGCTGGCTTTATTTTCCTGTGAAATTGTGGACAGCAGTCTGTATTTTCCTTTAAGAACGGAAACAGAAGTCTGTATTTTCCTTTGAAATTGTGGAAGCTGGCTTTTTTTTCCTGTGAAATTGTGGACAGCAGTCTGTATTTTCCTTTCAGAACGGAAACAGAAGTCTGTATTTTCCTTTGAAAGTGTGGAAGCTGGCTTTATTTTCCTGTGAAATTGTGGACAGCAGTCTGTATTTTCCTTTAAGAACGGAAACAGAAGTCTGTATTTTCCTTTGAAATTGTGGAAGCTGGCTTTTTTTTCCTGTGAAATTGTGGACAGCAGTCTGTATTTTCCTTTAAGAACGGAAACAGAAGTCTGTATTTTCCTTTGAAAGTGTGGAAGCTGGCTTTATTTTCCTGTGAAATTGTGGACAGCAGTCTGTATTTTCCTTTAAGAACGGAAACTATTTTCCTTTGAAAGTGTGGAAGCTGGCTATATTTTCCTGTGAAATTGTGGACAGCAGTCTGTATTTTCCTTTAAGAACGGAAACTATTTTCCTTTGAAAGTGTGGAAGCTGGCTTTACTTTCCTGTGAAATTGTGGACAGCAGTCTGTATTTTCCTTTAAGAACGGAAACTATTTTCCTTTGAAAGTGTGGAAGCTGGCTATATTTTCCTGTGAAATTGTGGACAGCAGTCTGTATTTTCCTTTAAGAACGGAAACTATTTTCCTTTGAAAGTGCGGAAGCTGGCTATATTTTCCTGTGAAATTGTGGACAGCAGTCTGTATTTTCCTTTAAGAACGGAAACAGAAGTCTGCATTTTCCTTTGAGAGTGTGGAAGCTGGCTATATTTTCCTGTGAAATTGTGGACAGCAGTCTGTATTTTCCTTTAAGAACGGAAACAGAAGTCTGCATTTTCCTTTGAAAGTGTGGAAACTGGCTTTATTTTCCTGTGAAATTGTGGACAGCAGTCTGTATTTTCCTTTAAGAACGGAAATTATTTTCCTTTAAGAACGGAAACTATTTTCCTTTGAAAGTGTGGAAGCTGGCTATATTTTTCTGTGAAATTGTGGACAGCAGTCTGTATTTTCCTTTAAGAACGGAAACAGAAATCTGCATTTTCCTTTGAGAGTGTGGAAGCTGGCTTTATTTTCCTGTGAAATTGTGGACAGAAGTCTGTATTTTCCTTTAAGAACGGAAACAGAAGTCTGTATTTTCCTTTGAAAGTGTGGAAGCTGGCTTTATTTTCCTGTGAAATTGTGGACAGCAGTCTGTATTTTCCTTTAAGAACGGAAAGAGAAGTCTGCATTTTCCTTTGAAAGTGTGGAAGCTGGCTATATTTTCCTGTGAAATTGTGGACAGCAGTCTGTATTTTCCTTGAACGGAAACAGAAGTCTGTATTTTCCTTTGAAAGTGTGGAAGCTGGCTTTATTTTCCTGTGAAATTGTGGACAGCAGTCTGTATTTTCCTTTAAGAACGGAAACAGAAGTCTGTATTTTCCTTTGAAAGTGTGGAAGCTGGCTTTATTTTCCTGTGAAATTGTGGACAGCAGTCTGTATTTTCCTTTAAGAACGGAAACAGAAGTCTGCATTTTCCTCTGAAAGTGTGGAAGCTGGCTTTATTTTCCTGTGAAATTGTGGACAGCAGTCTGTATTTTCCTTTAAGAACGGAAACAGAAGTCTGTATTTTCCTTTGAAAGTGTGGAAGCTGACTTTATTTTCCTGTGAAATTGTGGACAGCAGTCTGTATTTTCCTTTAAGAACGGAAACTATTTTCCTTTAAGAACGGAAACTATTTTCCTTTGAAAGTGTGGAAGCTGGCTATATTTTCCTGTGAAATTGTGGACAGCAGTCTGTATTTTCTTTTAAGAACGGAAACTATTTTCCTTTGAAAGTGCGGAAGCTGGCTATATTTTCCTGTGAAATTGTGGACAGCAGTCTGTATTTTCCTTTAAGAACGGAAACTATTTTCCTTTGAAAGTGTGGAAGCTGGCTTTTATTTCCTGTGAAATTGTGGACAGCATCTGTATTTTCCTTTAAGAACGGAAACTATTTTCCTTAGAAAGTGTGGAAGCTGGCTATATTTTCCTGTGAAATTGTGAACAACGGTCTGCATTTTCTTTTAAGAACGGAAACAGAAGTCTGCATTTTCCTTTGGAAGTTGGACAATAGTCTGTTTTTCGCTTATAACTGTCTGTCTTTCGCTTATAACTGTCTGTCTTTCCCTTTATAACTGTATACAATAGTCTTCCTTTTCGTCTTTTTATAATTGTAGACCACTCCTATTGGCAACGCCAGCTTGTCTACCCCTCATATAAAATGCTAACAGTAAAACCACGTCTCCTCTCATATTATAAGACCTCTCCTCCCCAAGAATTCCCCTGAGCACGTTAAAGAACACATTAGATGGCCTTGACGGGAGCCTACCATCTGTCTCCTAACCAGTGGGTCACCTCCCCCAACCTTCTCTGAGCCTTCGAGGTCCTTGTGACCTGGCCATTTAGCCCATTGTGTGCAAAAAAGTGCCGCTCAGAGGTAAAACAACCAACCAACCCCAAGAATTCAAATTATTTTACTAATAAATAATACGAAGAAAGAGTGATAAGATTCGATAAAACAATTTTGATTTAACTCTGTCAAACGCATTATAAAACAAAATACAACTCTTCAAATTCTATACCAATGCAGATAAGTATCAACTCTAACCAATTCAATGAAAGCAATTTCAATTTTTCGAATAGTTGATTCGATGGACACCCATTTTTCTCAATCTTAACCGCAGTTTTAATATTTTAACCTACACGTACGTATATTTCCATACTCTTCTGCTATAAACGACAGCATAATGGCACTTGATGTATCTACATCATCGATTTTGTTCCCACGTAGAGATATTGATGATCCCTTTCGGAGTCATCGCCCTGAGAAGTAATGACAGACACCGCATCGTTTCTGGCAAGTGACTCTGATGAATGATACCAGAGGTTTCGGTTCGATCACCTCCAACGTCTGGCGAAGGGTTACAGTCATCGTTCCGTCATTAGTGTTGGCTGTGGTTGATATGGATTGGTTTTGTTTTTATGGTTAATAGTCAAGAAAAAGAAAAAAAAGGGGTCATCATTCCTGACAACATTTGATGATGACTCTAAACCTCGGAAAATTAACGAAAGGAAATTTTCTTTAATAAATTTTGTTGGGTTGTTTTACCTCTGAGCGGCAGTTTTTTGCACACCATGGGCTAAATGGCCAGGCCACAAGGACCACGAAGGCTCAGGGAAGGTTGGGGAGGGGACCCACTGAAACAGCTGTTTGGACACAAATGGTAGCCTTCCGTCAAGGCTATCCAGCGTATTCTTCAACGTGCAGAGGGTATGGCTCTCCCGCACACGGAGCCACGGCTTAATGTCCCATTCGACAGACGGCGGCATTTCCAAGCCCATCGGTGTCCCCTACTGACCGTGGGCAGGGCGGGGGAGTTTTACGGAGATAAATCTCAACGATGACTCAGTTGGGACTCGAACCTGGGAACTACATATTCGAGCCTGACGCGCTACCGACTGAGCCACCCACGCCCCTTCAATAAATACATGGGTTTGTTTTCGTTGTAGTTCCCAGGTTCGAGTCCCAGCTGGGTCAGCATTGAGATTTATCTCCGCAAAACTATCCGCCCTGCCCACGGTCAGTAGGGGACACCGATGGGCTTGGAAAGGCCGCCGTCCGTCGGATGGGATGTTAAGCCAGTGTGCGGGAGAAAGCCATACCCTGTGCACATTAAAGAACACGCTGGATGGCCTTGACGGGAGGTTACCATCTGTCTCCCAACAGCTGTTCCAGTGGGTCCCCTCCTCCAACCTTCTCTGAGCCCTCGGAGGCTTCATGACCTTGCCATTTAACCCATTATGTGCAAAACGAAATTCCCTTCAGAGAGGGCCGGGGGTGGCTCAGTCGGTAGCGCGCCAGGCTCGTAATCTGTAGTTCACAGGTTCGAGTCCCAGCTGGATTAGCGTTGATATTTTTCTCCGCAAAATTCTCCGCCCTGCCCACGGTCAGTAGGGGACACCGACGGGCTTGGAAAGGCCGCCGTTCGTCGGATGGGATGTTAAGCATATTTTTTAGTTTGGCCCTGTGTGCGGGAGAGCCACACCCTGTGCACGTTAAAGAACTCACTGGATGGCTTTGACGGGAAGCTACATCTGTCTCCCAACAGCTGTTCCAGTGGGTCCCCTCCCCCAACCTTCTCTGAGCCTTCGGGGTCCTTGGGACCTGGCCATTTACCTCATTGTATGCAAAAAAAGTGCCGTTCAGAGGTAAAACAACCAAACCAAACTTTTCAGAGATGAAACAATTCAATCCGATAGTTGCTTAAGACGATGTCGTAGTGGAAACCCAAAAGGAATTTTCTGTTTGTACACTTATGGTTGGGTTTGTTTTATCTCTGAGCGGCACTTTTTTGCACACCATGGGCTAAATGGCCAGGTCGCATGGACCCCGAAGGCTCAGAGAAGGTTGGGGGAGGGGACCCACTGGAACAGCTGTTGGGAGACAGATGGTAGCCTCCCGTCAAGGCCATCCAGCGTGTTCTTTAACGTGCACAGGGTATGGCTCTCTCGCACACGGAGCCACGGCTTAACGTCCCATCCGACGGACGGCGGCCTTTCCAAGCCCATCGGTGTCCCCTACTGACCGTGGGCAGGGCGGAGAGTTTTGCGGAGATAAATCTCAACGCTGACCCAGCTGGGACTCGAACCTGGGAACTACAGATTACGAGCCTGGCTCGCTACCCACTGAGCCACCCCCGCCCCTTATACACTTAAACAATACAGTTATATGTCTACATACTAACAGAGCGACAACAAAATAAACTAATATTTAAACGTTTCACGACGAATACAGCTTTTAATTCCTATAGATTCTGAAGAAAGCGTCCACGTGAAGCACATGCCCCAAATCCAGCCCACTGACAGACGAGTTTCCTAACTTCCGCGGAAATGGCGGACGAGTGTTACCGCTGCTTTGATCAAATGCAAAGTGCACGCATTGGAAGTAGCACGTGCTGCTCTGGCTAATGGGAAAACTGCTCTGGTGGGAGTCACGTGCTGACGTAACGACGTCCGGGATTGTTTCCTCCACCAATGGGAACAACGGAAACAAATGGAGAGGAAGTGGAGGAAGCTGTGCTGAGTAGAAGCGATGTTGATGGTCACTGGATTCTTCTTCAACTCAATCAAATTTATGTTGATGAGCCCGCAGCTCTCTCCCTCCGATGAAAAACAAAAAAATGAAAAATAATTTGTTGTCACTTCTTTGTATCAGGAACCAAAGAAAACTCAGTTTCTCGTAAAAATTTCGTTGCGATAAGTGAGTAATGCGAGTACTTATTTTTGTTTACTCTTCGAGTCTTCTTTTTTGCAAGTCTTGTTTGTTCTCTCCATGACCACTCGGAAGGAGGGGGGGCGGGGGGCTCAGTCGGTAGCGCGCCAGGCTCGTAATCTGTAGTTCCCAGGTTGGAGTCCCAGCTGGGTCAGCGTTGAGATTTATCTCAAACGCTGACCCAGCAGCAAAAATTCCCCGCTTTGCCCACGGCCAGTAAGGGACACCGATGGGCTTGGAAAGGCCGCCGTCCGTCGGATGGGACGTTAAGCCGTGGCGGTATGCGGTCCGTATGCGGGTGAGCCGTACCCTGTGCACGTTAAAGAACACGCTGGATGGCCTTGACGGGAAGCTATCATCTGTCTACCAACAGCTGTTCCAGTGGGTCCCCTCCCCCAACCTTCTCTGAGCCTTCGGGGTCGTTGTGACCAGGCCATTTAGCTCATGATGTGCAAAAAAAGTGCCGCTCAGAGGTAAAACAACCCAACTCAAAGGAAGGAGTGGGAAGGAAAAGAGAGGAGGAAAAAAATTTCCCCTGGAAAAATTGATCGAAAACTATTATTTTTGTTGAATAATACAATTGTACCAAGAAATAATTTTTTTTATTACTGAAATGCAATCTTGAATTTTTAAGCTTTCTTTTGCATTCAGAAGGATTTATTAATAGTATAAAAGGTTTCGTTACGTGTATTTTCTATAATTTTTTTCCGAATATTCTTTGTTGTTTATGGTATATAACATATGCATGATTTCTGTATTCGCAAGGAGTAAGAAGTGGCCTAGTCTGTAACGTGCCACGCTCGTAATTTGCAATTACCAAATTAGAATCCAGATTGTCATTTTTGCATTTAAAGCCATGTTTGCCCCAGCGCGGGTGATTTATTCTTGCATTTCGGGCCGTGAGAGGGACTCACTTCTGCATTTCGGGCCGTGCGAGGGACTCACTGCTGCATTTCTTGTCGTGAGAGCGAGTCACTTCTGCATTTCGGGTCGTGAGAGCGAGTCACTTCTGCATTTCGTATCGTGAGAGGGACTCACTTTTGCATTTCATATCGTGAGAGGGACTCACTTCTGCATTTCGGATCGTGAGAGCGAGTCACTTCTGCATTTCGGATCGTGAGAGCGAGTCACTTCTGCATTTCGGGCTGTGAGAGAACTACTTATGCATTTCGGGTAATGAGAGAGAGTCACTTCTGTATTTTGGGGTCGTGAGATGAAAAGCAAACTGCTTATAAGATAATGAAAAATATCATGCCTGAAAGATGAAGAAAGGTATCGTGCACGAAAGTTAACGAAAGGTATTGTGCATGAAAGTTAACGAAAAGTATCGTGCATGAAAGTTAATGAAAAAGTATCGTGCGTGAGACCTAATGAAATATAGTACGTGAGACGTAATGAAATGCAGAGTGAGAGGTAATGAAAAATAGCATGAGAGAGAGGTGATCGAAAGTATCGTGCGACAGAGATAATGAAAAGTATCTTGCCTGAAAGATAGTGAAACATAGCGCGCCTGAAAGGTAATGAAAAGTATTGTGCCTAAGACGTATGAAAAGTATCATGATTCAGACGTAATGGGAAGTATCTTGCCTTAAAGGTCTTGCCATTTGAAGGAAGTATCTTGCCATTTGAAGCAATGACGTAATCGTGGACGAGACGCAATGCAAAGTATCGTGTGTATGAAGTAATGAAAAGTATCTTGCCTCAAAGATAACGTAACAAAGCGTGCCTGAAAGGTAATGAAGAGTATCGTGGATGAGATGTAATGGGAAGTGTCGTTCATGTGATGTAATGAAATAGTGTGCGTGAGACTTAATCAAATGTAGGGTTACTGAAAGATACAGTCGCTCAAAAAAATATCCGAACACTATGGTTGATTACAGAATTCAGAAAAAATATCTGGCAACGATTTTTTTAGAAATTAGTGATCTGGCAACCTTGACACGAAGGTTGCCAGATCACTAATTTCTAAAAAAACCGTTGCCAGATATTTTTTTCTGAATTCTGTAATCAACCATAGTGTTCGGATATTTTTTTTCAGCGACTGTAACGAAAAGTATCGTGTATGGGACGTAATGGAATAGCGTGAGAGAGACGTAATTAAACGTAACGTATGTGAGAGGTAATGAAAAGCATCGTGAGCGATATTTTGGTTCGTCTCTTACTAACTCTAGTTCAACGGATGTTGTAAGTATATAAAAAATATTGCTGTTGTCTAATAATGTTATCTAAGAATATAATTTTTTCCTTTTCATATCTTCCGGTCTCGATATTATATTCTAACCTCCTTCAACAACAAGCAAAGATTTCTTTCCAAGTGAATATCGCACAGTCGCTCAAAAAAGTCTCCGAACGCTACGGTTGATTGCAGAATTCAGAAAAAATATCTGGCAACGATTTTTTTTAGAAATGAGTGATCTGGCAACCTTCGTGTCACGTGATTACAGAATTCAGGAAAAATATCTGGAGCGTGTACAGCAACTGTACACGCTCCAGTTACCGTTCACAGCAAACTGGAGCGTGTGCAGTTACTGCACACGCTCCAGTTTGCTGTGAACGGTAACTGCACACGCTCAATATTTCCGTGAGTGAGCCCACACAATAGTGACTTCGTGTCACGTGACACCAAGGTTGCTAGACCACTAATTTCTAAAAAAATCGTTGCCAGATATTTTTTCTCAATTCTGTAATCAACCATAGTGTTCGGATATTTTTTGAGCGACTGTAGGTGGTCATATTATTTTGATACTAGATCGTGTGCGCTCACTCACGGAAATAGTGAGCGTGTGCAGTTACCGTTCACAGCAAACTGGAGCGTGTGCAGTAACTACACACACCTCAGTTTGCTGTGAACGGTAACTGGAGCGTGTACAGTTGCTGTACACCGTCCAGATATTTTTCCTGAATTCTGTAATCACGTGACACGAAGGTTGCCAGATCACTAATTTCTAAAAAAATCTTTGCCACATATTTTTTCTGAATTCTGTAATCAACCGTAGTGTTCGGATACTTTTTTGAACGACTGTAGGTGGTCATATTATTTAGATACTAGATCGTGTGGGCTCACTCACGGAAATATTGAGCGTGTGCAGTTACCGTTCACAGCAAACTGGAGCGGTTGCGGTTAATGTTCACAGCAAATTGGATCGTGTCAACTCACAAAGACCTGGATCGTGTGGGCTCACTCACGGAAATATTGAGCGTGTGCAGTTACCGTTCACAGCGCACTGGAGCGTGTGCAGTTACCGTTCACAGCGCACTGGAGCGTGTGCAGTAACTGCACGGTTTTATACAAACTGGAGCGTGTGCAGTAACTGCACGGTTTTATACAAACTGGAGCGTGTGCAGTAACTGCACACGCTCCAGTTTGCTGTGAACGGTAACTGGAGCGTGTACAGTTGCAGTACACGCGCCAGATATTTTTTCTGAATTGTGCAATCAACCGTAGCGTTCGGATACTTTTTTTCCTCCACGCAAATGTTCGCTAAGGAAACTATGGCCGTCTACAGAATCTGTTGCACAGCAGATAAAGGACAAAAGAATAAACTCCTTTTATAAAATAATAATGAAAAAAAAGTAGAGCGTCCTTAGAAATAGAGTCCCGATCCATGATGACGATGTTCAGGAGAGTTGCGCAGGATTTCCTTCAGAAATGATCCTTTGAGCTGCAGGGGTTTGTTTATAAAAAAAACTAGCATAAGTTAAGAAATAAATCTTAGGCAAAAAAAAGCAATTTCATATTTTTTGTAAAGAATGTCTGGCAGCTGGTAGAAAATTTCCGTATCTGGAGAGACTGAAATCGAGTTCAAGTATAGACTTAAAAGTAAGATCATATTTTGAGAATTCTACTGATACTTTGGAATTCTTTTCAGGTATCTGTCGTTAAAAGAACTTCGTTTCTAGGTTTGAGGAAATTCATGGAAAATAACGTACCCTCTCCCACCCTTAAAATGCTGTAAGGGTAATAAAGGTAAATATTTAATATACTTATATATTTTCAAGAAATTTTTTAAAAATATGCAAACAGGAGGGATGAAATTTTATACTACAATAGAAATATTTGTCCCTTTTATTTGTTTTTCTACATCCGGGCCTGAATAAGAGAATTTCAAAATATTTTTCCTATTCACCTAATACATAGAGTTGTTTAACCTCTGAGCGGCATTTTTGCACACAATGGGCTAAATGGCCAGGTCACAAGGACCCCGAAGGCTCAGAGAAGGTTGGGGGAGGGGACCCACTGGAACAGCTGTTGGGAGACAGATGGTAGTCTCCCGTCAAGGCTATCCAGCGTGTTCTTTAACGTGCACAGGGTATGGCTCTCCCACACACGGGCCACGGCTTAACGTCCCATCCGACGGACGGCGGCCTTCCAAGCCCATCGGTGTCCCTTACTGACCGTCGGCAGGGCGAGGAATTTTGCGGAGATAAATCTCAACGCTGACCCAGAAGGGACTCGAACCTGGGAACTGCAGAGTTGGGTTGGGTTGTTTTACCTCTGAGCGGCACTTTTTTGCACACCATGGGCTAAATGGCCAGGTCACATGGACCCCGAAGGCTCAGAGAAGGTTGGGGGAGGGACCCACTGGAACAGCTGTTGGGAGACAGATCGTAGCCTCCCGTCAAGGCCATCCAGCGTGTTCTTTAACGTGCGCAGGGTATGGCTCTCCCGCACACGGAGCCACGGCTTAACGTCCCATCCGACGGACGGCTGCCTTTCCAAGCCCATCGGTTTCCCTACTGACCGTGGGCAGGGCAGGGAATAGGGAACTGCAGATTACGAGCCTGGCGCGCTACCGACTGAACCACGTCCGACCTACTACATGAGTGGTGCGTAATGAAATTTTGTGTATGTGTGTATATATGTTACCGCTAAAGCTCGAAAGCCGTTAATGTGCACATTATCTAGCTAATCTGCAGATTAACTGATTTGCTCCGTTAACGTGAGGAATCAAGAGTTTTCCGCATTTTACCTAGGTAATGTGCACATTAACGGCTTCCGTATCGTTAAAGTTCAAAAGTTTGTTTCTCTCATAGTGGTGAATCTCTTGAATACGAATCTTCGTGTCACGTGATTCACTCGTCCGCATTATAAAAAACGCCCCGGATGAGCGGAGGCCAAGTGAGAACGAATCGGTAAAGTGATTCATTCTTGATAACGAATCACTAAAATGATTCCTTCTCACTTGGCCTGCTCATTTTGGGGACGTTTTTTATAATTCGGACGACTGATTCATGTTGACAGAGGGATGACCCTGATTTCAACTCTACTCTCGGACACTAGATAAATAACATTATGTTAATTTAAGCGTACAGAAACGTTCCTGTTGTTCCAGCAAAGATCTTATTTTCACTTTAACGAGTACCTAGTAGGTAATGTGCAGATTATCCGGGTAATTTTCAGATTACCTAGGTAATTTGAGAAATGAAACAATTTTCCGCACGTTAACGGATCACCCTAGTTAATCTGCACAATACCTAGATAATCTGTAGAATAACTGATTTCTGCACTTTAGCGGTAACATATACACAATCTGTGTTCACTTTGTTATGTGCAATACCATGTTACGTAAATAGCAACTGAAGATAATTCAAAAATCTCAATTAAATCTTTTTAAATTTCGATTTCCAACACTATGCATTAAGTATTTAAAGAATTGTGGAAGCTGAAACATTTATAAAATTCGCTCGTTTTGCAAAAAACATTGTTCAAAAACTGGCGAAAATCAACATAATTTTTACGCGGATTATTAAAAATACTCTTACATGCCTTAGTAAAGTTTAATATAACTGTTATTGCTTTCCTCAACTTATTTTTATTAACTTTTCAGAGCAATTGCAAATTCGAGTCCCAGCTGGGTCAGCGTTGAGATTTACCTCCGCAAAAATTCCCCGCCCTGCCCACGGTCAGTAGGGGACACCGATGGGCTTGGAAAGGCCGCCGTCCGTCGGATGGGACGTTAAGCCGTGACCCCGTGTGCGGGAGAGCCATACCCTGTGCACGTTAAAGAACACGTTGGATGGCCTTGACGGGAGGCTACCATCTGTCTCCCAACAGCTGTTCCAGTGGGTCCCCTCCCCCCAACCTTCTCTGAGCCTTCGGGGTCCATGTGACCTGGCCATTTAGCCCATGGTGTGCAAAAAAGTGCCGCTCAGAGGTAAAGCAACCCAACCCAACTCAGAGCAATTATTTAAACTATTATTATTGCTGTTAAATATTTCAATTTCAGCAATTCTCTAAATGCAGAACAATATAATTGAAAATCGAGATTGAAAGAGATTTGATTCAGATCTTAAAACTATCTTCAGTCAATTTTTTTCATAAGAAAGCTTATTTAATAAGTTATTTCACACTGTATCTGAGTTACTATTAGCATAACATGGTACTGGACCTAATAAAATAAATATACACACAAACATACATACACACCCTTAAAAACGAAGACTTCGAATATCAAACTGAAAGCTTCTCCAAGTCAGCCATTATTAAGGTAACTCCTTCGGATGACTCTTTTTCAGAAAAGCAAATATTCCTAAAGGAGTGTTTTCAAATGAAATTATTTCAAGTAATAACCTTCCTAAAAGCTTTGTCCTTTTGTAATTAGTAAGATTAAAGTGAAGGGCCTTCAACGAATGTGGCACACTTTTCGCCATGGAGTCTAATTTTATGAGAGATCCAATTATGTAGTTGCATTACTAAAGAGAAATTAAAAATATTATGCAGTCCATTGTTGACGTTCGTTCATTAATAGTGATTAAATGAATGTCGATTCGTTCTCAGACTGAAGGCTTTTGAAATCTCCGCGAGCAACAGAAAGCATCAAAGGGGTTTAATGTCCATCTTTTATTAACTAATTAATTAGCAAAGAGAGAGGAACTCGTAATTACCATCTTTTCTCTGTTTGTGTGGCAGAGAGATCTCGACTTGATTCTGGTGTTCCTTGAAAGGGGAAGATGCTTCATCGCCAATTAAGTTTTAGTTTTTATTCCAAAAGGGATTTTCTTGCAGCTAGGCTTGCAGAAGTTCTTAACCTGGGGTGCGGGAAAGGGGTCCACGGGGTGAGAAAGGGATTCACAGGGTGCAAGAAGGTAGTTCATGAGGTGCAAGAAGGTGGTTCATGAGGTGCAAGAAGGTGGTTCATGAGGTGCAAGAAGGTGGTTCATGAGGTGCAAGAAGAGGGGGTCCATGGGCTGTTGGATTGGGTTGGGTTGTTTTACCTCTGAGCGGCACTTTTTGCACTTCATGGGCTAAATGGCCAGTTCACATGGACCCCGAAGGCTCAGAGAAGGTTGGGGGAAGGGACCCACTGGAACAGCTGTTGGGAGACAGATGGTAGTCTCCCGTCAAGGCCATCCAACGTGTTCTTTAACGTGCACAGGGTATGGCTCTCCCGCACACGGGGCCACGGCTTAACGTACGATCCGACGGACGGCGGCCTTTCCAACCCCTTCGGTGTCCCCTACTGACCGTGGGCTGGGCGGGGAATTTTGCGGAGATAAATCTCAACGCTGACTCAGCTGGGACTCGAACCTGGGAACTACAGATTACGAGCCTGGCGCGCTACCGACTGAGCCACCCCGCCCCTTTCTCTTCTTACTTCAGAAAATTAAACTTTCACCAGAATGATCTGACATATGCTTGTCAAGACTCATCATTAGCAGGGCTGTTGGAATTGAGTCTACAGGGTGTGGGAAGGGGTCCACTGTGTGGGAAGGGGGTCCTTGAGGTGTGGGAAGGGGGTCCTTGAGGTGTGTGAAGGGGATCCATGTCGAATAAGGATGAGTTCCATGTGGGGCGAGAAAGGAATACATGTGGAGCAAGAAGGGATTACATGTGAAGCGGAAAGGGGATCCATGCGGGGCAAGAAGGGGTTCCGTCTATAGTGGGAAGGGTGAGTCTATGAGGTTCATTAAGAGAATCCACAAAGTGCGGTAAACAAGGGCCACAGGTTGCGAGGAGGCAGTCCACGGGGTACAAGAAGGAAATTTTCTTTTAACGTACTTGTAAAGTAATTCTTAGATAAATATAGAGGAAAAATTGTCATTAGCCGGGTGGGATCTGAACCCACGATCTCCTGATAACAAGAACATAATACAGGATGATTGTTCGGCGGCCGGTAGCTCAGTGGCCAGAACACCTGACATGTTTTTAAGTCGTGGGGTTCAGATCCCACCGGCTAATGACAATTTTTTCCTCTATATATATATCTAACAAATCACTACCAGATGTATCTCAGAAATTCTACTATTTCAACGTAATTCTTTTAAACTATTTGTAACGTAACTACTTTACAAGTAGGTTAAGAAAATTATGGTATTAGCACGTTTTGATTATTTCACGATTAATTTCATATGATATGTGAATAGTAAGCTGGCGTAACTGGAAGGAGAGCTGTGCAGTGTTCCTATATGATGATGTATAGATTCGGTCAAGCATAGCACCTAGTGTCATCCCATGGTGAAGGCAGTTAGTATCTTTCAGGGAGATATTCTTTCACCTGAAAAAGAACTTAAAAACGTTAGGATGACTTCTGTTGGTAAAGAAGTTGGGTTGTTTTACCTCTGAGCGGCACTTTTTTGCACACCATGCGCTAAATGGCCAAGTCACATGGACTCCGAAGGCTCAGAGAAGGTTGGGGGAGGGGACCCACTGGAACAGCTGTTGGAAGACAGATGGTAGCCTCCCTTCAAGGCCATCCAGCGTGTTCTTTAGCGTGCACAGGGTATGGCTCTAACGCACACGGGACCATGGCTTAACGTCCCATCCGACGGACTGCGGCCTTTCCACGCCCATCGGTGTCCCCTACTGACCGTGGGCAGGGCCGGGAATTTTGCGGAAATAAATCTCAACGCTGACCCAGCTGGGACTCGAATCTGGGAAGTACAGATTACGAGCCTGTCGCCCTACCGACTGAGCCACCCACGCCACGGTTGTAAAGAACTCCATTACTTTTCTGAGTTTTACCAGCATGGTGACTTCGTCTCGTAGTAAATAGGGAACGGTCTTTACCCTATGCCTGCGGTTAGGATGGCTGTTTGATATTGGCCAAACCTCTTTCAATAAACCTAGTTTCTTTTAAAAAAAATCAATTTACCATTTTATATCCACAGCAGCTTGGAACAGGAGGACTCTTCTAAAGATGTTGTCACCCAGGAATTCCAGCCATATAACTTGAACACTTTAGGATTGCAAGAGATCAGGTGGACAGGTAAAGATCAGATAGTTAAAAATAACCTTATATTCTGTTTTTAGGATGTGAAGATAGCAAACACCTATAAAGTGTAGTTGTGCTTCTTGGCAAGAATGACAGCGATGTTCTTTTGGGATACGTATGCATTGATGAAAGATTTCTTACAAATAAATTTAAACACATGTTTTTAAGACTTGAATGTTATCTTTTGCTATGCTCCGACTGAAGACTTAGATGAAACTGGAAAATATTGGTTTTACGGACAACTATTTCCGAAAGTAACGTGAGAGACCTGTTACGGTAGTTATTTTTTCCCATCAATTTATTTAAATGCACAAAACCGAGTTTTCCCTAATGATGACACATTAAGCAATCCCAATGTCACAACAGCAAAAACATTTTGATTGCTTTTAAGTCCATTTCATAATCACCAGCTGACAAACATTGAATGATCTTTCCGATAACAACTGCAGCTTGTGTTCTTGTTGTTTCGGTAGAGAAACCTACGCAGCTCAACGGATGATTCCTGAAGGAAATCCCGCATAACTCTCCTCAACATCCTCGTTATCGATCGGAACTTGATCCCTAAGAACGATCCTATATTTTTTTTGTAAAAGGCTTTATACGTAGTACAGTGGCTCAAAAAAGTATCCGAACACTATGGTTGATTACAGAATTCAGAAAAAAATATCTGGCAACGTTTTTTTTAGAAATTAGTGATCTGGCAACCTTCGTGTCACGTGACACGAAGGTTGCCAATTTCAACTCCCTTTTTGCAGGTACAGTCGCTCAATTTTTCCTTCAAAAAATATCCGAACACTACGGTTGATTACAGAATTCAGAAAAAATATCTGGCAACGTGGGTTTTTTTTAGAAATTAGTGATCTGGCAACCTTCGTGTCACGTGACACGAAGGTTGCAGATCATAATCACGTGACACGAAGGAGGGATTTTTATTATAAAATTAAAAACAGGGCAACATAAAACTAGTGGGATATCAAAAACTCGCTGAAAATCACATAATCATTTTGAAAGTTTATGTCGTAAACATGAAAACTTTACGATTTTGTGGGCCGCTGGTTGGACACGCCTGAATTAGAACAATGACGTACCGAACTCCTGATGATCCGAAAAGAATTAATAGGTCAGAGATGATCAAACTGGGGAGATGCTACTCAAGAGTTCTTACGAAAAATACTGTTTGCCGCCGAAAATTTTAATTAATATTTATGCATTCAAAATTTTTAATTCTTTCATTTCAAAATAATTATCCTTATTACATGAACACAACATAAATACACGTAAAAATTTTCAGGGGTTGTATTAAGTTAATAATTAAAAAAGGGTTGGGTTGTTTTACTTCTCAGCGGCACTTTTTTGCACACAATGGGCTAAATGGGTAGGTCGCAAGAACCCCGAAGGCTCAAAGATTTGGATTGTTTTAGCTTTGAGCGACAGTTTTTTGCACACCATGGGCTAAATGGCCAGGTCACATGGACCCCGAAGGCTCAGAGAAGGTTGGGGGAGGGGACCCACTGGAACAGCTGTTGGGAGACAGATGGTAGCCTCCCGTCAAGGCCATACAGCGTGTTCTTTAACGTGCACAGGGTATGGCTCTCTCCCACACACGGGGCCACGGCTTAACGTCCCATCCGACGGACGGCGGCCTTTCCAAGCTCATCGGTGTCCCCTACTGACGGTGGTCATGGCGAAGAGTTTTGAGGAGATAAATCTGAACGCTGACCCAGCTGGGACTCGAACCTGGGAACTGCAGATTACGATCCTGGCACGCTACTTACTGAGTCACCCCCAGCCCAGGCTCAGAGAAGGTTGGGGAGGGGACCCACTGGAAGAGCTATTAAGATACAGATGATAACCTCCCGTCAAGACCATTCGGCGCGTTCTTTAATACGCACATGGTATTGCTCTCCACGTACACGGGGCACGACTAAACGTCCCATCAGACGGACGGCGGCCTTTCCAAGCCCATCGGTGTCCCCTACTGACCGTGGTCAGGGCGAAGAGTTTTGAGGAGATAAATCTGAACGCTGACCCAGCTGGGACTCGAACCTGGGAACTTCAAGATTACGAGCCTTGAGCACCAAGGCCCCAGTCAAAAAAAGGAGTATGCTGTTTATCAAAAGTCTGCATCCCATTATGATTGATAAACTCCCTTCGTCCTTTGACGGTTTAAAAATATGTTTTCTATGGCAGTACCCGAAAATAAGAGGGCAGAGGTTGGCAGTCAGTAGAGCACCGGGCTCATACTCTGCAATTCCCAGATTCGAATTCCCTCCTCTCGGTTTCGACTCGTGAGTTTCTAAATATGTAGGATCAGCCGACACCTTCTATAACTGAATGCCGGTGGATCAACCTATGATGTCACCATAATTAGTCCTGTAATGTAGATAATTCTTATACAATTATTTTTATTATTATTAGTGGTGTAGTTTTACACTCGTCTTTTTATTAGTGTTTATTTATAAATATATCTTATTTAGAAGAAAAATTATTTAGATTGATTAGCAGTTATCTTAATGCTAATAAATGCGAATAATGTTTTTTTCTAAATAAGGTACAGTCGCTCAAAACAATATCCGAAAACTATGTTTTTTTAGAAATTTATGATCGTGTCATGTGACACGAAGGTTGCCAGATCATCTATTTCTAAAAAAAATCATGCCAGATATTTTTTCTGAGTTCTGTAATCAACCATAGTGTTTGGATATTTTTTTGAGCATTGTATATTTATAAATAACCATTAGTGTAAAAGCACACCACTGAACAATAGAAAGAAATATAGAAGAATTATCTATGTTATAGGATTAATTTTACTGAAGTCATAACTTAATCCACAGGCTTCTTGTAGGAGGTGTTGGGTTGTTTTACCTCTGAGCGGCACTTTTTTTGCACAACATGGGCTAAATGGCCAGGTCACATGGACCCCGAAGGCTCAGAGAAGGTTGGGGACCGACTGGAACAAGCTGTTGGGAGACAGATGGTAGTCTCCCGTCAAGGCCATCCAACGTGTTCTCTAACGTGCACAGAGTATGGCTCTCCCACACACGGGGCCACGGCTTAACGTCCCATCCGACGGACGGCGGCCTTTCCAAGCCCATCGGTGTCCCCTACTGACCGTGGGCAGGGCGGGGAAATTTTGCGGAGATAAATCTCAACGCTGACCCAGCTGGGACTCGAACCTGGGAACTACAAATCACGAGCCTGGCGCGCTACCGACTGAGCCACCCCCGCCCTAGGAAGTGTTGTGCCAGCATAATAATGTATAGAGAGCTAATGTAACGTCGGCGATGTAAGACAGTTTCGAGTGTTAATTATTCACTAAATGTTTATCGAAATGAAATAAAACGGGCAAGATATTTTAGAGAGCAAATATCATGTAAAATATTATCCTTGTTATTTATTCCAATTCGGAATTTAATGTTTTAGTATAGATATTACGGAAATGTTGGTGGAGCCGGCCCCTCTGACCCCTAATAACGAACCTCTAAACCTCCCACCTTGCCCTCAGTCAGAAAGGGAACACCGATCGGCTTGGAAGAGGCGCCCCATTCAGTCTGCGCCCCATGTGTTGGAGAGCCATCTCCTGTTTACATTAAAGAACACGCTGGATGGCCTTGACTGGAAGCTACCATTCCTCTCCTACCAGCCATTCAGTGGGTTCACCTGGTAATTTAGCCCATTGTGTGCAAAAAAGCCCCATTCAGAAATAAAACAACACGACCCGAAAATAACATATTGAAATAATTTTTGCACACAATGTGCCAGGTCCCAAGGACCCCGAAGGCTCAGAGAAGATTGGGGGAGGGGATCCACTGAATAGCTGTTAAGAGACAGATGGTATCCTCCCGTCAAAGCCATCCAGCGTGTTCTACCCCCTTCCCTTCCCCCTACGCTAGGATTTTCTGGATACGTCACTGAACTGAAACATGAAATCTGCAACTATCCAACCCTATTTAAATTTATTTAGATACATTCAAGATGTTTCAAGCAACAATAGGCTGCAGAAATCTAATTAGAATGTACAATTCCGTCAGTCAAACATACGTTTTCCAACATCTCTACCTCCCTGCATTCTGCTATTGGAGCACTGTCGTAACAAGGGTTATTTGATATGGTCGTCAAACATCACTACATCACTTTCGGGAGAATGCTTTCCTTAACGCTTCAGGAACACTTTTCATTATTCTAGTTCCTTAAGTCTGTCGTTCCATATGCGGGTTACATAATAAGCCAAAACAATGCCTACTCGCCTCCACAAGATGCTGATGAAACATGGTAATGACTACTTCACCGCACCCATCAACTTCTGCGATGTTTCCGTAATAAGCTTATATGAGAAGTGTTTCAAAATGATCCTATGAAGCAGCATTTTCCTAATTCGTAACAACTCATATTTGTTCCTTGAATAAATAGTTTCCAGTCATTAAACTGTAATAAGTAAATTTTTCTCTTGACAAGATTTTACTTCGGGCTATGTATATTATTAACAATTATGTCCGTTGCTGCTTATGCTTGTGTGTCAATTAAACAAAGGTTGTTGGGCTGTTTCATCTCTGGGCGGCACTTTTTGCACACAATTGGATAAATGGCCAGGTCACAAAGACCCCGAGGGCTCAGATAAAGTTGCGGGGAGATGACCCACTGGAACAGCTGTTGGGAGACAGATGGTAGCCTTCTGTCAAGGTCATCCAGCGTGTTCTTTAGTGTGCACAAGTTATGGCTCTCTCTCGCACAAGGAACCACTGTTTAACGTCCCATCCGATGGACGGGGACCTTTCCAAGCTCATCGGTGGCCCCTACTTACCACGGATAGTTTTTGAAGGGCTAAATCTCAACGCTGTTCCAGGATGAATTCAAACAGTTTCTGGGTTGGGTTGTTTTACCTCTGAGCGGCACTTTTTTGCACACCATGGGCTAAATGGCCAGGTCACATGGACCCCGAAGGCTCAGAGAAGGTTGGGGGAGGGGACCCACTGGAACAGCTGTTGGGAGACAGATGGTAGCCTCCCGTCAAGGCCATCCAGCGTGTTCTTTAACGTGCACAGGGTATGGCTCTCCCGCACACGGGCCACGGCTTAACGTCCCATCCGACGGACGGCGGCCTTTCCAAGCCCATCGGTGTCCCCTATTGACCGTGGGCAGGGCGGGGAATTTTGCGGAGATAAATCTCAACGCTGACCCAGCTGGGACTCGAACCTGGGAGCTACAGATTACGAGCCTGGCGCGCTACCGACTGAGCCACCCCCACCCCAAGAGTTTCTGTTACAATCTAAAGTTTTCTATATGAAACCTAAGTTAGAGTTTGTAAAATAACTGTCATGAAAAAATTACATTAGCGGGTTCTCAAATTAACCACTAGATTAAAAGTTTGTGAGAATAAATGATTATTCAAACTGCATTTCTAAAAAATGCCTCCATCGAAACTTAATTATAAGATCCCAAAGTTATTTTTTTTCTTGAAAAATGAAGGACATAAAAGTGAATTAAAACGACATTTATTTGTATAACAGAATTAAAATTAGTTTCAGCAACTGCAGAGTTAGAGAGAAATATGAATTTCCACTAACCACATTTGTTGCCTGTATGAAGACTACGAATAACTTTTATAAAGCAAAAAAAACAAACTTTTTTTATCTCTCCTTTTAATGAGCCTTATGTTTTCGTTGTTTTAAGAGTGAGTCTTCGTTAGGAAAGATTCTCTCCTGCTGTCTGACTTCCTGAGAAGAAAAATTTCCATTTTTTTTTTCTGTGTTTCGTCGTCATAGGTATCCCATTTTTTTTTCCTGTAATAAGGGAAGGAATCCCATCTCTTAATTAAGTCCTCGCTCATTTCTTTCCACTAATTTCATCTCTCAATTGCATGTCTAAAAGATATCGCAGAAAAGTTTGATGAGGAAAGGATTTTTTTTTAAATTATTTCTGTAACAGAAGTGTTGCCAAAATGATTTTCGGTTTCTTTGATTATGCAATCTGTACATTTCATTTGAAGAATTCTTCAGGATGGTTGGGTTGTTTTACCTCTGAACGTCAATTTTTGCACACAATGGGTCAAATGGCCAGGTCCTAAGGATCCCGAAGGTTCGGAAAAGATTGGGAGAGGGGATTCACTGTAACAGCTGTTGGGAGACAGATGATAGCCTCCCGTCAAGGCCATCCAACGTGTTCTTTAACGTGCACAGAGTATGGCTCTCCCGCACGTGGGAGGGGCGGGGGTGGCTCAGTCGGTAGCGCGCCAGGCTCGTAATTTGTAGTTCCCAGGTTCGAGTCCCAGCTGGATCAGCGTTGAGATTTATCTCCGCAAAACTCTCCGCTTTGCCCATGTTTAGTAGGAGACACCGGTGGGCTTGGAAAGGCTGCCGTCCGTCGGATGGAACGTTGAGCCGTGGTCCGTATGCGGGAGAGCCGTACCCTGTGCCCGTTAAAGAACACGCTGGATGGCCTTGATGGCAGGCTACCATCTGTCTCCCAACAGCTGTGGGTCCCCTCCCCCAACCTTCTCTGAGCCTTCGGGGTCCATGTGACCTGGCCATTTAGCCCATGGTGTGCAAAAAAGTGCCGCTCATAGGCAAAACAACCCAAACAACAACCCGCACGTGGGCCCACGGCTTAGCGTCCCATCCGACGGACGGCGTCTTTTCCAAGCCCATCGGTGTCCCCTATTAACAGAAGGCAGGGAGTTTTGCAGAGATAAATCTCAATTTTGACTCAGCTGGGACTCGAACCTGGGAACTGCATATTACAAGCTTTGTACGCCACCTTCTTTAGGAAGAAAAAGAGCTGTTGCTGTGGGTTTGCTCCAATGGCGTGGCAAAAACTTCCTATGGGTGGAGGGGTTGAGGTGTTTCAGTGTAATATCTTTTATTTTTTTATCTCTTGTTTCTCAGATGTTCTAGGACAAAAAATTTACGTTAGTCAAACCCTCGAAAGTGGGCTATATAACTGATATATCACTGATACATTGAGCGGTATACCCAATGACGGTTGGGTTATATCACCTCTGTGCAGCACCTTTTTGCAGAAAAGGGCTAAATGGGCAGGTCACAAGGACCCCAAGGTCACAAAGAAGATTGAATAAGGGTATCTATAGGACAGTTGTTAGGAGATAGATGGAAGCTTCCCGTCTAGCTGGGCGGGGGTGGCTCAGTCGGTAGCGCACCAGGCTCGTAATCTGTAGTTCCCAGGTTCGAGTCCCAGCTGGGTCAGCGTTGAGATTTATCTCCGCAAAACTCCCCGCCCTGCCCACGGTCAGTAGGGGACACCGATGGGCTTGGTAAGGCCGCCGTCCGTCGGATGGGACGTTAAGCCGTGGCCCCGTGTGCGGGAGAGCCATACCCTGTGCACGTCAAAGAACATGTTGGATGGCCTTGACGGGAGGCTACCATCTGTCTCCCAATAGCTGTTCCAGTGGGTCCCCTGCCCCAACCTTCTCTGAGCCTTCCGGGTCCATGTGACCTGGCCATTTAGCCCATGGTGTGCAAAAAAGTGCCGCTCAGAGGTAAAACAACCCAACCCGTCTAGCTATTCAGCTTTTTTTTTAACTTGCGAAGGGTAGGCCACTTCTGCGGCCTACCCTTACAGCGGTCCTACGGCGGTCTTTGAAGCCAAGCAGTGCCTCCTTACTCACGAGGACAGAACGGGAGCTATCGGAGAAAATTTCCAAAGCAGGCATAATTGAGAGTCGAATCCGGGGAACTGATTACGAGCCTGATGCGCTACCGACCTCCAGCATATCGAATTAGGTTTATATCTGATTTCATTGGTCGAAAGACGCTGCAATGGTAATACTCTTTAGTTATCGATTCTGGGTCGTCTTAGCAGCACAGTGATAGTCGCACAGTGATGATGTTAGCAGCACAGTGATAGATTCTGGATCTTCTTAGCAGCACAGTTCTGCAGCTGGGTTCGAATCATGTGAGTGATGAGTCCCAGTGACTGGGCCTTTTAGCCCATTTTGTGAAAATAATCCCGTCCAGAAAGAAAAAACAGCCCGACAGAAATGCAGTTAACCATCGCTTCCTTCTATCATAGTCCTCAAGTTTCCACTGCCTGTTCCGCAAAATTCCCCGCCCTGTCCACGGTCAGTAGGGGACACCAATGGGTTTGAAAAGACCACCGTCCGTCGGATGAGACGTTAAGCCGTGGCTCCGTGTGCGGGAGAGACATACGCTGTGCACGTTAAAGAACACGCTGAATGGCCTTGACGGGAGGATACCATCTGTCTCCCAACAGTTGTTCCAGTGGGTCCCCTCCCCCAACCTTCTCTGAGCCTTCGGGGTCCTTGTGACCTGGCCTATTAGCCCATGGTGCACAAAAAAGTGCAGCTCAGAGGGTAAACAGCACAACCCAAATCCACTGCCTGTAAAATATGGTTCCCAACTATTAAATTGAAAAAACAAACACCGGGAGAAACCGACACATGTCCTCATGCATTAGAAGCTCTAATCCATTACGGCAAAATCGAAATTGGTCTCCTCCGTTAAGACCGGGGGGGGGGGGCTCAGTCGGTAGTACGCCAGGCTAATAATTTGTGGTTTCCAGTCGCCGTCCGTCGGATGGGACGTTAAGCGTGGTCTGTGTGCAGGAGAACCATCCACCTGTGCGAGTTTGAGAACGCGCTGGATGGTCTTAACGGGAATCTTCCATCTATTTCCTAATAGCTGTCTAGTGGGTCCTTGTGTATACCAGGTCCTTGTGACATGGCCATTTTACCCATTGTGTGCAAAAAAGTTCTGCTCAGAGGTAAAATAGTAGTAGTCTTCCTTGTTATTTGATAAAAGTTAATTGAAATTATTTCAACTGATATCGTGAAAAGATTAACACTAAAAATACATTCATTTCAATTGAAATGGGAAGGCTGATTCCGATTTTCCCGTGATAGTTTACAGAGAGCAAAGCGGTTAGGAACTTCAATGGAAGTGGTGTGTTACTTCAATGGAAGCGGTGTGGAACTTCAATGGAAACGGTGAGGAACTTCAATGGAAGAGGTGAGGAACTTCAATGGAAGCGGTGAGGAAATTCAATGTAAGCGGTGAGGAACTTCAATGGAAGAGGTGAGGAACTTCAATGGAAGAGGTGGAGAACTTCAATGGAAGCGGTGAGGAACTTCAATGGAAGCGGTGAGGAACTTCAATGGAAGAGGTGAGGAACTTCAATGGAAGAGGTTGGGAACTTCAATGGAAGCGGTGAGGAACTTCAATGGAAGAGGTGAGGAACTTCAATGGAAGCGGTGAGGAACTTCAATGGAAGTGATGAGGAACTTCAATGGAAGAGGTGGGGAACTTCAATGGAAGCGGTGAGGAACTTCAATGGAAGCGGTGAGGAACTTCAATGGAAGCTGTGAGGAACTTCAATGGAAGCGGTGAGGAACTTCAAAGGAAGAGGGGAGGAACTTCAATGAAATCGGTAAGCCAAGAATTCGGGCGTTGAATCACTTTCTCACACAGACAGGCTTCCTTGAGTCGCTCTTCGTATGCGGAAATGAAGCTCAAAAGCTTATGAGAGATAGAATTTTAACTTTGTACAGAACTTTGAAACACTTGTTAAACTGGAAATCGATAATCAAATGGCGACAGAAAAGTCATGAATCGATGACATACGCTATCTTAGTTCCTTGTTCACACAACGGCGGCGCTAGTAGAATCCAGGAGTTTACGCTCTCTATTACTCGCTCTCCTTCGTTTTCTGTCATCTGAAGACTTCTTAATAGAGCACGTCAGCATCAGATGCCTCATCTTTGTCTCTCTCTGATCCTTTCTCCTTAGCTCATCAATTTTAATGCCCGGATTCTTCTCCCCGTGCATCCCTCTCCCCCTGGATCCCACTTCCGAAAGCCAACCGTCCACTGTGGTTTGCGTTGTCCGGCGGCAGCATCCCATCAGTGAGCCAATCCCTTTCTCTCGCGGCATCTTCCCGTCCCGTCACCATCTGGCGGCATAAGCTCCTTTCACAAACACCTCGCTAAAGCTTCGCAAAGTATTCTTTAGTCAAGTGGGAGAAGGCCTCTTGAAATCCAATAACCTGCTAAGCGGGTTCTTTCATACATAAAACAAAATCAACGAGAACATCTTGCACTTCCGTGTAGTTTTTCGGTTTAGAGCTTCTTGCTTCTTCTTTTCGTTCCTTCTCACCTCCGGGCTCACGTGACTGATCTCCAACGGCAGCGATGCGTTCGAAATTCTGATGCCAACTTCGCGAATGAAAAAGCATTTCTATTTGAAACGTGTCAATGGAGAGAGATTTAATTTTTGGAATTTTAATTCATTTGCAAAAGTTTTTCGTGGATCTCTCAGATATTTATAATTTTTTTGTGGATCTCTCTCTCTCTCTTATTTTTAGACGTTTTCTTTGAATTTCTAAAGTTTTTTTGAAAATCTAGAAAGAAATTATCAGAAATCTGAAAGAAGTTTTGGAAAATCTTAGGGGATCTGAAAGAGGGTCCATGGAACTATTTATATAGTAGACGAAACATTTTTTGAAATTCTGAAAATTCCAAAAATATCTGATCATCACGGACGTACGAAAATATATACAAATCTAAAAAAGTTCTGCAAAGATATCAAAAAAAATTCTGAAACTCTCCTCTGATTTTTGGAAGTTTTTCATGAATATCTCTCTGTTTCTGGAAATTTTCCGTGAATCTCCCAGATTTTTGGAAATTTTTTGTAGACCTCTCTCTGATTTTTAGAATTTTTCCGTCAAATTTTTAAATTTTAGTAGTTTTTCGGAAATATTATTTTTAAATGTTTTCAGGATCTCGTTCAGATTTTTACACGTTTTTTCTGGATCTCTTTCATATTTTTGCTAGTTTTTCCTGGATCTCTTCATATTTTTAAACAATATTCGTGGATCTCTTTCAGATTTTTAGACGTTTTTCGTAGCTCTCTTCAGACATATAGATGTTATCACGGATCTCCTTCAGCTCTTTAGGTTTCCGTGGATCTCTCTCTCTCTCTGATTGTTAGAAGTTTTTAATGGATCTCTTTTAGATTTTTAGAAGTATTTCGTGGATCTCTTTTAGATTTTTTAGACATTTTTCATGGATCTCGTTCAGATCTTTAGTCTGAACATGGGAACTGAATCTAGACTTGAACCTAGGAACTGAACCTAGACTCGAATCTAGGAACTGCAGATTTACGAACCTAACAGATCGTTCAACACCCGCCACACTTTTCATGAGAACTATTGCCGAACAAACACACAAATAAATACGATGACATGGTCAGACAAAACAAGAAATCTTCCCATTTTCTCGCTCAGTAATCAATCTTGAAATGTAGAAGGAATTTATTTCGTTAACGGTGCAAACGCCGCAAAATATTTCCTTTATCTTTCCTTTTTCTGTGAGATCTCTCATTCTACGTATTTCGATCTGAAAACTGAAAGCTTCCAATTCAGACTGGATCTGGTTGCCAAATAAATTGCCTCTGCCACCTGAGAATACAAACAAAGCACTTTAATTTGGGTCTCAACAAAACCGGTGGCATGGGCATTCTTTCTCCGGCAGCCGCGGGATAAATATCTAGAGGCGAAAGGCATCTAACCGTAACCGCGAATTCTCTTCATCTCCGTAAGAAACGGTCTCTGCCTTCTTAGCAAATTAATCAATTCAAAGATTGAGGAATCTAAGATTGGAATTGCTTTCCACGCTCTATTATATGAAAGGGAGACACAGAAAGTGGTTGAAGTGATCCCCACTCCAATTCGCCGAGTTGTTATTCAACGTCGTAATGTAAATAATTAATATCAGAAAAACTGATAATAATGATAGGTGGAAATACGATTTATTTCCTGAAAACTGCAAAAAATATATCTTAAAACTTAAAGTTTTGTGAAAGTGTCAGAAGCAGTGTCCGTCTCAAGGGGGTGGGAGTACAGGAGGTTCCCCTCCCCCAAAGACTAAGAGAAGGAGTTAGAGAATACAATGCACAATTCCAATGAACTCCGTTTCCGAGAGATCTCAGTGCCCCGCTCTCCCACCCTCCTGGGGGTAGTATAGTTGGTAGCGCGCTAGACTTGCAATCTACAGTTCCAGGTTCGAGTCCCACCTAGGCAAGCGTTGAGATTTATCTCTGCAAAAAACCTCATCCTACCCTCAGTCAGTAGGGCACACCGATGGGCTTGGTAAAGATGCCGTCCGTCGGATTGAAAGTTTAGCCGTGGTTCCGTGTGCGGAAGAGCCATACCATGTCTCCCCCTATTTTTCACCGACTCGATTATGCCACCCTCCCTCCCTTAATTTTTTCCGGCTCGATTGAGTCACTCTCCGCCCTATTTTCCTCCGACTCGATTATGCCACCACTCCCCTTATTTTTTTTCAGTCTCGATTGAGTCACTCCTCCACCCCTATCTTTTTCCCCCGACTCGATTATGTCACTCCCACCCGCCCTTAATTTTTTTCCCGGCTCGATTGTGTTTCTTTCACTACCACCATTACTTCCTAGATCCCGACCCAGTTTTGAACATTTGCGCTTCTTTCAAACGGCTAGGGGCGGGGGTGGCTCAGTCGGTAGCGCGCCAGGCTCGTAATCTGTAGTTCCCAGGTTCGAGTCCCAGCTGGGTCAGCGTTGAGATTTATCTCCGCAAAATTTCCCCGCCCTGCCCACGGTCAGTAGGGGACACCGATGGGCTTGAAAAGGCCGCCGTCCGTCGAATGGGACGTTAAGCCGTGGCTCCGTGTGCGGGAGAGTCATACCCTGTGCACGTTAAAGAACACGCTGGATGGCCTTGATGGGAGGCTACCATCTGTCTCCCAACAGCTGTTCCAGTGGGTCCCCTCCCCCAACCTTCTCTGAGCCTTCGGGGTCCATGTGACCTGGCCATTTAGCCCATGGTGTGCAAAAAGTGCCGCTCTGAGGTAAAACAATTCAATCCAATTCAAACGGCTAGAGTAGATATCATATCCGTTAAATAATTTCACAAGTCTCGAATGCCATAATTTCAAACCAAGTCATATATCCCTTTAAATAATTTTCTTAATATTAGTGAACATTTTGCCAAATCAAGCACGAAAGAAAGTTAGAATAAAACTCAGTGTTGCGACAGGCTGTGTGACTCAGATTATTCCCATTCCAGAAAACACGATATGGTTACGATACGTCACAAGAGACCACGTTATCACTTATCCAAGGTCACATGATAACAAAGTTCCGTTGTCAAGTGAACACGATGACGTGCTTTCATCCAACTTCCCTAATCAACAAGGATTCTTATTGGACGCATAAAGCAGAGGGCTTATTGTTCCAGCCAATCGCGTGCTGTGACTCTTCCAAAGCTTTGCACTCTTTACTCATAAAACGGGTGAATTATTAATTATTTTGCACTGGACATCCTTTAGTGGGTCGTGTGTTATCCCACACGACACCCTTTTAGGCACAGCACCTTTTGCACCAGGCCCCTCAACCTTTGTCTAACTTTGAATATAAAGGGATGTTTTCTGCTGGCAAGAGTTACAAGCTCCATCGTTGTGAAGACAGACCTCCGTGAACTCGTTATCTTCGAAGTGGTAAGCATTGTCTCCTTTTACATTCTACTTCTTTAGTTTAATAGTCGATTTAGTTTTTACTCTCAACCTTATCCGAACATTTAATTTATTCTCTGTGGTGAAATATGTTTTAGTTTAGAATGCTTAACTGCGTTTCGTAGAACCTGGGTTCGAATCCCAGAAACGCAGTTAAGCATCGTGTAGCTGATGAAACCTTTTTACACTATCCGACACCTATGGGGATTGGGGGATGCCGGATAAATGTCCGGTTGCTTGGGATTTATTCTTAGAAATACCCTATAAAGTGTTGTAACTAGAGCCCAATCTATAGGGGGGAAAGAGGGTTATACCCCCTCTCCCCCTCCCTTTGAGAATACTAGTAAGGCTAATGGTTACCCCTCCCCTTAACTTTGCCCCCCCCCCCTTCTTTTATTTTTAGCTAGATCCGGGCCTGATTATAATCTACGAGTAATTTTTAATACACGCTGCTAAAACTTATTTCATGCCTGTGAAAGAAACTACAGCACACAAAATCAATAGAATTATTAACATATACAATAAAATAAGGAAAAAATTACTTATGTACTTACCTCACACGAAGATCTTCAGAGCATGGATTCCCTAATAACTATCGATCCTTGAAATTTAACTCCCCTAATACACTGCTACAATTAACTTAAAACAAGCTTACTTAAAACTAAATATTGCTTTCTATTTTTTGGTAGAAATTTTATTTTTTGATACTTTAATGTATTATTTTTTTTTCATTAATCCAGATGAACGGGAGGTTACTCTATAATATACTCTCGAGAACTAGTAGCACTAGCAATTTTTTATTTTTTATTTTCCGCTTAGGCATGGTTTGACTTTATTTTTTAAATTCTGTTAATTTTTTTATTCCAAACAACTCGCACCAGAAGACTTAACTCTTCAGTTATCCTGTTTACTAAACATAATTTACGGATCATTTATTTTCACCACGCTTTCAAAGGTTTTTGTTCCACTTGAAATGTTATAGACTGTTTTTTTTTTCTTTAAAAATTTTCTAGGGAGAGTTTAATCAATACACCACTGCTCATTAGGTTTCTAGGTCTGATTGCAGCTATTCCACCGACTTGTACATAGTAATAGGTAAAAGTTTGAGCTATGCTGAAAGCACTGAATTTCCACTAATCGTAGCATAGCTCTGGTTGCATGTTTTGTGCTATTTAATACATTTTTACATATAATAATAAATAATAAATACCCCCTCAAGCACTCCGCAAAACTCCCCACCCTGCCCACGGTCAGTAGGGGACACCGATGGGCTAGGAAAGGCCGCCGTCCGTCGAATGGGACGTTAAGCCGTGGCCTCGTGTGGAGGAGAGCCATACCCTGTGCACGTTAAAGAACACACTGGATGACCTTGACGGGAATCTTCCATCTGTCTCCTAACAGCTGTTCCAGTGAGTCCCCTTCCCCAACCTTCTCTGAGCCTTCGGGGTCCTTGTGACCTGGCCTTTAGACCATTGTGTGCAAAAAAAGTGCCGCTCAGAGGTAAAACAACCCAACCCTCTCAAGCAGCTGCTTGCCACAGAAGCCTGACAGGAACCTGTTAGTTTATACGCCACAGCAGAAGGTCTGTGACGATGGCGGGACCTCCAGAGAAACGCAACACATTCATGCCTTACGGGGATTCGAACCTAGGTCCCTTTGATCAGTAGCCAAGGGTACTAACCACTCGGCTACGGGAACGGCTAAATTCATCATCATCCTCAAGCAGCCATGGGCTACGGAGGTCCAACCAGACCGCGCAGTTTAATTCTCCAAGCATATCTGTCCTGAGCTACATCTGCTGCATCCGGCCACTGCACACTAATTCTAACAAGGTCCTGTTTGACATTGTCTGCCCACCGCATCCTAGGTCTCCCCCTCCTTCTGAGGCCTCTAGGCACACTGTTCATAACCCTATTCGCCAATCTATAATTATCCATTCGGGCAACATGGCCAAACCAGCGGAGTCTCTCTCTGCACAATATGCTGCTTAAAGGAGGTTGCAGACTCCTTTGCCTAACCTCATCATTAGTTACAAAGTTAAACCACCTAATACCCAAGATACTGCGTAAACATCTCGAATCAAAAGCATCTAGTTTCTTGTTATCTAGTTTACACAGCGTCCAAGTTTCACTACCATAACTAATCCTAGAAAGAACCAAACTATTATACAGTCTAATTTTAGTCCTTAGGTGTATACGCCTATTTCTCCACAATCTCCATAGATTCTTAAAAGTCCCGGCAGCAATAACGGCTAAATTATATATATTATATGCAATATTTAGAAACTAACGCTTTAGAATGAATTTATTTATTTCTATATATATATTTGCGTTAAGAAGAAATGTTAACGGGTATTAATTTCTTTTAATACGTTATTCTATTAAATACAATATCTACCTTTATCAGATGTAAAAAAACTGTTTTCTCATGGGCGCTCTCAGGGGATGGGGGATGTAAATTGGGAATTGCCCCCCTTCCCCCTCCCCGAAAATTTGATTTTTTTAAGTTATAAGAAAACTGGAGAATTGCTTGTTTTTATGGCGTATATTATAAGGGCTTCATATGATAAAATTTTGCTATCAAAGTTGATTTAAATTTAAAAAAACTATTATTGGAAACGTAAATTATCCTATTTTGATGAAGGTAGACATTTCTGTGTTTGAATTTTTCACTCAATTTGGTCGCGCCAGGCTCGTAATCTGTAGTTTCCAGGTTCGAGTCCCAGCTGGGTCAGCGTTGAGATTTATCTCCGCAAAAATTGCCCGCCCTGCCCACGGTCAGTAGGGGACACCGATGGGCTTGGAAAGGCCGCCGTCCGTCGGATGGGACGTTAAGCAGTGGCCTCGTGTGAGGGAGATCCATACCCTGTGCACGTTAAAGAACACGTTGGATGGTCTTGACGGGAGGCTACCATCTGTCTCCCAACAGCTGTTCCAGTGGGTCTCCTCCCCCCAACTTTCTCTGAGCCTTCGGGGTACATGTGACCTGGCCATTTAGCCATTTTATTTACTTTGTAATAAATGCTGTTATTACAAAGATTTTAGATACGATCAAATATATTCTAAGAAACAGTGTATTATCTAAAAAAAATAGCACTGGCACTTTTTTAAAGATTCTTACTCCCTCCATCCTCCCCCCCCTACCCCCGAAAAATTTGTGCGGTCAATTATTTTTCTTTAATTCTTAATATCTTAAACGTTTCCCGAGAAAAGTATTTTATACCTGATTAACTGAAACTCGTTTAAGATTACATAGCGGAAAAAACTATTTGCAATTTTAAACTGGACCGAATTATTCATCCAGATTTTTTTTTATACTCATAAATCGAAATTCTATTGTTTCTGTAACGTCTTTCTCTTATATATATATAATACGAAAATATTATTGTACACTCGTATGGTTCCTTGTTTATACGGGTAATGCTCCATTTTAAACCAAAAAAAAAGGACCAAAACTTAAAATTTTATTCTCTAATATACATATACCAAATACGTGTATTCCTTTCGGTATACTAGTCCTAAGTTTTACCTCAATGAAATTGAATTTTTTTGATCTCATAACACCACGATTACCAAAAACATTTAAAAATATATTTTCCAACATATCTGATGGTTTCCGCGATTCTCGAATAGCTATCTCCTGAAATGTCATCCACTAGGCCACCTTTGGTTTTAATATTACAAACGTTGAAACATTGCGATATTGAGAAACAAAATCTGGCAACTGAAATGATTATGTTAACGTTTCCTGTTACAAAGAGTATGCTTTGTTCCTTTAGGAGAATGTCTCCATAATGAACAGCGTTTTATACCTGCTTTAAATATGCACGGACTTCAGTCTATACGGTAGTTCAATCTTTGTGCTTTGGATAGAACTTATCTTAAAGATAAGATAAAGGAGAACAGTATACAGATTCTGCTACTGCTCATGACGTTGATTAAAGTATCCGGCGAAAATTAACTGAAGAAAACATAGTTGCTTATTCATTTATAGATAATGAACGTCTGTAAGCTTAAACAGCAAATGTAACATATTTAATTTAATTTTTGTATAAAGCCTGTTGCAGGGCGAACTCTGTTATTGTAGAAATCTGTAAAAGAATATTTCTTTTCTTTACGGAGTTCTTGCAAGACGTGGATGAGATTTAAATTTTTAATAGTATTTAGAAATTTCTGCTCATGTTTTACAGGTTAAAGGCGAGATAAAAGAATATTTTTCTAACTTAAAAATCAGCATTTTGATGAATAATAAAACGAATATCAGAAATGTAAAACTGCTGATGTTTTATGTAGGAGCAAATGTAGGAGCTTTGCACAACAGCAGAAAGGAAAAACATTCGGCGTAAGATTTTCTTTCACTTTTCTATCGATTTCTGACAGATTTTAACAAATTTTAAAGTTATAAATTTCTCACTTTATTTAGAATATGAACTAATTTATTGACTGAATGATAATGAATAAATAAATACCCCCTCAAGCAGGTGCTTGCCACAGAGGTCTGACAGGAGCCTGTCAGTTTATATGCCACAGTAGGAGATCTGAGAGGATCGGCACACTAATCCATACCTAATCCGGGGCTCGAACCCAGGTCCCTTAGATCAATAGCCAAGCGTGCTAACCACTCGGCCACGGGACGGTGATTATTATAGCAAATATAAAATTAATTGTTCGAATTGAAAATAATATTGATTGGACAATTTTACTCTTGAATATTTTTTTCTGTACGGCGGGCTAAATAGTAAGATCAGAAAAGAAACAGGACAGGACTGAGATACAGACACTTACTGGGCTGTTAGTATGGGATACACCTGTCCAATATGCTTCAATATGATAAGGAACCACGGTTTAACGTTCCACCAAATGGATAGCAGCCTTTCCAAACCCAATGCTATCTCCTTTCCCACTTACGAAAACGACGTGGACAGTTGCAGGTCTAAATCTCGTGATCAAAAGAAGATCATTACGGTTACTTGATGTCCGGGTGGTACTTTTATGCAGTCGATGGGATAAATTGCCATGTTACAAGAACCCCAAAGAGTTGAGAGTTGTGTAGAGGAAAGGAAAGCATTATATAGATATCTGTAGGCAGATAAGCCTCCTGTGAAAAGTGTATTCTTTTAACCCCACAAAGTTATATAGATATCTGTAGGCAGATAAACCTCCTGTGAAGAGTGTATTCTTTTAAGCCCACAAAGTCTCCTATGTGGTGGGGTGGAACGGGGGTGGCTCAGTCGGTAGCGCGCCAGGCTCGTAATCTGTAGTTCCCAGGTTCGAGTCCCAGCTGGGTCAGCGTTGAGATTTATTTCCGCAAAATTCCCCGCCCTGCCTCACGGTCAGTAGGGGACACCGATGGGCTTGGAAAGGCAGCCGTCAGTCGGATGGGACGTTAAGCCGTGGCCCCGTGTGTGGGACAGCCATACCCTGTGCACGTTAAAGAACACGCCGGATGGCCTTGACGGGAGGCTACCATCTGTCTCCCAACAGCTGTTGCAGTGGGTCCCCAACCTTCTCTGAGCCTTCGAGGTCCATGTGACCTGGCCATTTAGCCCATGGTGTGCAAAAAAAGTGCCCCTCAGAGGTAAAACAACCCAACTCTCCTATGTGAGAGGAACGTATTAAAATTTCATCTGACGGACGGTGGCCTTTTCAAGTCCATTGGTATCTCCTAGGGTTGCCGCCTTCAAGTCCTCAAAAGCTCGGGAGGTTTTTCCCAGAAATATCGAAAAATTCAGGATATTTTTCAAATAACCTTTTCTAAGCTCTCTGGGTCCTTGTGACCTGGCCATTAGCTATTGTATGCAAAAAATGTGCGGTCAGAACTTACCCCACCTTATTTTAAGGTGTGAATTCTGCACGCTTCTGATTCTCCACCAAAAAAATTTTTTTCTCACTTTATGTCCGTTCAGAATACCGCCTTTTCGGCAAGAACTCAAACAGCTTAATAGCGAAAAGTCAGCTTTAAACAGGATATTACTTTATTTCCAATTTTTCTGATTTAGAAATGGAAAAGTACAACATTAGGGAGTTTTTGAGTGCCAAAAAGTTGTCTGGGCAGGATGCGGGTCAAAAGATGAAAATATCGAGACGGGTGGCATCCTGGGTTGTTTTATCTCTAAGCGACATCTTTTTGCACACAATGGGTTAAATGTGTAAATCATAAGAATCGCAAGGGTTGGGTTGGGTTGTTTAACCTCTGAACGGCACTTTTTTGCCCACCATGGGCTAAATGGTCAGGTCACAAGAACCCCGCAGGCTCAGAGAAGGTTCGGGGAGTGGGACCTACTGGAACAGCTGTTGGGAGACAGATGGTAGCCTCCCGTCAAGGCCATCCAGCGTGTTCTTTAACGCGCACAGGGTATGGCTCTCCCGCACACGGGGCCACGGCATAACATCCCATCCGACGGCCGGTGACCTTTCCAAGCCCATCGGTGTCCCCTACTGACCGTCGGCAGGGCGGGAATTTTGCGGAGATAAATCTCAACGTTGACCCAGCAGGGACTCGAATCTGGGAACTGCGGATTACGAGCCTGGCGCGCTACCGACTGAGCCACCCCCGCCCCCAAGAATCGCAAGGACTCGGAGAAGGTTGGGAAGGGGACTCAGAGGACTGGTGGGAGGCAGATGGTAGCCATCCAGCGTGTTCTTTAACATGAATAGGGTTTGGCTCTCCCGCACACGGCGCCACGGTTTTACGTCCCATCCGACGGACGACGGCCTTTTCAAGCCATCGGTGTTCCCTTTCTCATCGTGGGTTGGACGGAAATAAAGCTCAAACCTAGCACAGATGGGGACTCGAATTGGCAATTGCAGATTACGAACCTGACACGCTACCGACTGAGGTAACTCCCCCCCCCCCAGGCACCCCTACTCTTTTCTCACCGAGAGCAGAGTTAGAAGAAGAAATCTCAAAGTAGGAGAAGGTAGGATTGGGACCAGGGAACATCAGGGCGTCAAATAATGGCATGGTAACAACTGAGCCGACCCCCTTCACATTTATCTAGAATAAAAAGGTATAAATTCTGATCTTCTCTCTGAATGAAAGTTTCCTAGTTTTGACCTGACGAAACCGTTATCAATCCCTGAAGCGCGACTTGCTGTTTCGTGGTATTAAAGATCTCTTGTAATGTTAACAACAGGTGTTGGAGCGGAACTCGGGAAACGTCTTAGTACTCTTTGAAGAAACCAGAGCATTTGGGTTGTTTTACCTCTGAGCGGCACTTTTTTGCACACCATAGGTTAAACGGCCAGGTCACAAGAACCACGAAGACTCAGAGAAGGTTGGGGGAGTAGACCCACTGGAACAGCTGTTTGGACACAGATTGTAGCCTCCAGTCAAGGCCATCCAGCGTGTTCTTTAACGTTCACAGGGTATGGCTCTCCCGCACACGGGGCCACGGCTTAACGTCCCATCCGACGGCATTTCCAATGTCATTGGTATCCGCTACTGATCGTGGGCAGTGCAGGGAATTTTGCGGAGATAAATCTCAACGCTGACCCAGCTGAGACTCGAACCTGGGAACTACATATTACGAGCCTGGCGCGCTACCGACTGAGCTACCTCCTCTCCAAAAAACCAGAGCAATCCCAGTTCTTTAAGTGCTTTGAGATTTTGGAGTTATAGAAGGACAGATGGATTTGGGTTGGGTTGTTTTACCTCTGAGCGGCACTTTTTTGCACACAATGGGCTAAATGGCCAGGTCACATGGACCCCGAAGGCTCAGAGAAAGTTGGGGGGAGGGGACCCACTGGAACAGCTGTTGGGAGACAGATGGTAGCCTCCCGTCAAGGCCATCCAACGTGTTCTTTAACGTGCATAGGGTATGGCCCTCCCGCACACGGGGCCACGGCTTAACGTCTCATCCGACGGACAGTGGAGGACAGATGGAAATGAGTTATTAGTGTACTTAGGTTCAAGGATGCCTAAAACTGCATTTTCCTTAAAATATGTAAGCGTTCATAAAAAAAATATATATAGTTCTGATGGGGGGCGGGGGTGGCTCAGTCGGTAGCGCGCCAGGCTCGTAATCTGTAGTTCCCAGGTTCGAGTCCCAGCTGGGTCAGCGTTGAGATTTATCTCCGCAAAATTCCCCGCCCTGCCCACGGTCAGTAGGGGACACCGATGGGCTTGAAAAGGCCGCCGTCCGTCGGATGGGACGTTAAGCCGTGGCCCCGTGTGCGGGAGAGCCATACCCTGTGCACGTTAAAGAACATGCTGGATGGCCTTGACGGGAGGCTACCATATGTCTCCCAACAGCTGTTCCAGTAGGTCCCCTCCCCCAACCTTCTCTGAACCTTCGGGGTCCATGTGACCTGCCATTTAGCCCATAGTGTGCAAAAAAGTGCCGCTTAGAGGTAAAACAACCCAACCCAAATAGAGTTCTGATGAAAAATTTAAGAAGCACCCCGGTACTACATATTTGCACTGGTAATTGAGTCCGCCCTCGCCCTCCCCCAATTTTAGAATTAAACATGATATCTTCCATTTTAAATAGAGTAAAAACTCTTCGACTAATATTAATAGTCTTATTATTTATTGTTCGATATTATTTGTTTCGCTAAAAGATGAAATTTTAAATCCATCTCTTTTTAGCTCATTTTCAGAAAATACGAGCTAATGTTCTCACTCTGTCGTCTGTAGACTTTCAACGTTTTTGTTTTTTAGAGATAAATACCTATCGAAACCAAAAAGAATTTTTTTAACTGTAACTTTGACTACTCGGAAAAATTTACATTAAAAGGTAAAGATGACTGTTATAACAAATCTCTATTAAAATATAAATCTATTATTTGAACTTTTTGTAACGATTTTTTCAGCTTTTATCATTTTTTTTTCTAGGGGAAATGTTAAGAGGAGTTTGGCAGCGGAATCTGTTGTTAAATTTACCGGATCCAATAACTCCTTAAATATTAAACAAATGTTCTTGAAGAACAAAATTTAGATAGGTATTAATCATAATTCAATTTATGTCTAGTGACATATGGCTACAAAAAGCGGGGCGGGGCGTGGGTGGCTCAGTCGGTAGCGCGCCAGGCTCGTAATCTGTAGTTCCCAGGTTCAAGTCCCAGCTGGGTCAGCGTTCAGATTTATCTCCGCAAAATTCCCCGCCCTGCCCTCGGTCAGTAGGGGACACCGATGGGCTTGAAAAGGCCGCCATCCTTTGGATGGGACGTTAAGCCGTGGCCCCGTGTGCGGGAGAGCCATACCCTGTGCACGTTAAAAAACACGCTGGATGGCCTTGACGGGAGGCTACCATCTGCCTCCCAACAGCTGTTCCAATGGGTCCCCCCCAACCTTCTCTGAGCCATCGGGGTCCTTGTGGCCTGGTGCTGTGCAAAAAAGTGCCGCTCAGAGGTAAAACAATCCAAGCCACAAAAAGCTTATTTTCCACGTTATGGAGTTTTGAATGTGGCTTTTCATTCACCTAAGATGAAACTATCGGGTTGCTTTTTGCAATATAGTATAGATTATTTATATTTCTTTCACTTATTTGAATAAACTTTACAATTTAAAGGGGCGGGGTGGCTCAGTCGGTTTCGCGCTAGGCTCGTAATCTGCAATTCTCAGGTTCGAGACCCGCCTGGCCCAGCATTGAGATTTATCTCCGCAAAACCCATCCTGCCCTTGGTCAGTAAGAGACACCGATGGCTTGAATCGGCCACCATCGGTCGGATGGGACTTTTAGCCGTGGCCCCGTGAGCGGGAGAACCATACCCTGTGCACTTTAAAGAACGCGCTGCAAGACTTGACAGGAGAATATCATCTGTCTCCCAAGAGCTGCCCAGTGGGTCCCCTTCCCTCAACCTTCTCTGAGCCTTCGGGGTCCTTATGACCTGTTTTTATCATTCAAATTTTAATATCGGCATAAAAAATTTTCGTATTGCTATCGTATTTCCACGAACTAATAAGAATATTGTATCAATTTTACATTCCCCAAAAGTGCCCTCGAAATAGAAATAAACCGATGTACTGTATAGGTGGGAGACCATAAAATAATTATTTCAAGTTATGAATATTATTAATACGGATTGCAACCTAGAAATTTTCCCACGAAAGTCCACACAAAAAAATCCTTTTTATAACTTTCAGTTTGAGTAGGGGAAACTTCTCACACTTGCTTACTCCAGCTACAAAAGAAAACACCTCACACCATCTTAACCAGCAATAAAGGAAAATTCGTCACACCTACTTTTCCCAGCTACAAAAGAAAATTCCTCACACATTTTTAGTCCAGCTGCAAAAGAAAACTCCTCACACCTTCTTATCCCAACTACAAATGTGATTGTTCAGAATAATGTCGAAAGATGTGGGGAAAAAATACTTCGATGAACTTTATGATTTTAAATAATGTTCAAGATTTCACACGTTCCACATTCTTAAGTCGGACTCAGTCTGTCTTTTTGTTTGTTAAATAATAAAAACTGGACTTTAAAGGGTTAGAATTATTCAGCATTTGATCCATAAAGGAATTGTGGTTATTTACAATTACGGAATCAAATAATTGCAATTATTCAGTTTCACAGGTACCAACTGACTCGTATGTGTAAGAGTGACTAAGTCAGTAACATACCAGGTTCGTAATCTGCAGTTTCAAGGTTCGAGTACCAGCTCTGTTAGGGGGCGGGGTGGCTCAGTCGGTTGCGCGCCAGGCTCCTAATCTACAGTTCCCAGGTTCGAGTCCCAGATAGGTCAGCGTTGAGACTTATCTCCGCAAAACTCCCTGCCCTACTCATGGTCAGTAGGGGACACCGATGAGCTTGGAAAGTCCGTCGGATAGGACGTTAAGCCGTGGTCCGTGTGCGGGAGAACAATACCCTCTGCACGTTAAAGAACACACTGGATGGCCTTGACGGGAGACTACCATCTGTCTCTTAAACAGCTCTTCCAGTGGGTCACCTCCCCAAACCTTCTCTGAGCCTTCGGGGTCATTGTGACCTAGCCCTTTAGCCCATTGTGTGCAAAAAAGTGCCGCTCAGAGGTAAAACAACCCAACCAGCTCTGTGACCGTTGAGAAACGCTGACAGATCTTAAAGAAACGCTTCTTATCTTGGTGTGAAACGATACCAATGAGCTTGGAAAGGCCCCCGTCTGTTGGATGAGATGTTAAGCCATGTGCATGTTGAAGAACACACTGGATGGCCTTGACAGTCTCCAAATACCTGTCCAGTGAGTCCTTTTCCCCCAAATCATTCTCTGAGCTCTTGGGGCCTTTCTGATATTAATTTTCATTAATCCATTGGGAATACAAAAGTTCGGCTCGGAAGTGCAACAACCAAATATCTTTCGCAACCAGGAGTATCGAAGGTTCAGATCGAAATTTTGCCGCAACTCAAAATTTCTCGACTTATCTTTCATTTGGTAATAAGGGATACAACGTTGAACTCGGAAATATGCAGGCATCCACAACCGCTTCTCCAAGAGGCTCATAATCTGTGCATTGATGCAAAATTCTGTGCTTCTCTTAGCATTTAATCCGATTTCATCGTGGGGGTATCTCCTGGAAAAATGTTCCACTGAAAAGGAAAACGAACAGAATATTATTTTTGTAGTTAATAATTTTTTAACACTTGTTTGATTTAACTTTCTTTATTTGCTTGAATTAAAATTTTTTTTCTTATTTTTCAGATTGATATTCAGCCGTAAAGAAATGGCAAGCAAGTGTGGATCTAACTGCCAGTCTGATATATGTCATTCTTCTGATGCTACATCAGTTACAGCAATGACCCAGATTGCAGGTTGCAAATGTGGTCCCAACTGTCAGTGTGAAAAATGCCAATGTAGTGAAGCATCATCAAAGAGCCTAGCTGCAGGTTGCAAATGTGGTCCCAACTGTCAGTGTGAAAAATGGCAATGTAGTGAAGCATCATCAAAGAGCCTAGCTGCAGGTTGCAAATGTGGTCCCAACTGTCAGTGTGAAAAATGCCAATGTAGTGAAGCATCATCAAAGAGCCTAGCTGCAGGTTGCAAATGTGGTCCCAACTGTCAGTGTGAAAAATGCCAATGTAGTGAAGCATCATCAAAGAGCCTAGCTGCAGGTTGCAAATGTGGTCCCAACTGTCAGTGTGAAAAATGCCAATGTAGTGAAGCATCATCAAAGAGCCTAGCTGCAGGTTGCAAATGTGGTTCCAACTGTCAGTGTGAAAAATGCCAATGTAGTGAAGCATCATCAAAGAGCCTAGCTGCAGATTGCAAATGTGGTCCCAACTGTCAGTGTGAAAAATGCCAATGTAGTGAAGCATCATCAAAGAGCTTAGCTGCTGGTTGCAAATGTGGTCCCAACTGTCAGTGTGAAAAATGCCAATGTAGTGAAGCATCATCAAAGAGCCTAGCTGCAGATTGCAAATGTGGTCCCAACTGTCAGTGTGAAAAATGCCAATGTAGTGAAGCATCATCAAAGAGCCTAGCTGCAGGTTGCAAATGTGGTCCCAACTGTCAGTGTGAAAAATGCCAATGTAGTGAAGCATCATCAAAGAGCCTAGCTGCAGGTTGCAAATGTGGTTCCAACTGTCAGTGTGAAAAATGCCAATGTAGTGAAGCATCATCAAAGAGCCTAGCTGCAGATTGCAAATGTGGTCCCAACTGTCAGTGTGAAAAATGCCAATGTAGTGAAGCATCATCAAAGAGCTTAGCTGCTGGTTGCAAATGTGGTCCCAACTGTCAGTGTGAAAAATGCCAATGTAGTGAAGAATCATCAAAGAGCCTAGCTGCTGATTGCAAATGTGGTTCCAACTGTCAGTGTGAAAAATGCCAATGTAGTGAAGCATCATCAAAGAGCTTAGCTGCTGGTTGCAAATGTGGTCCCAACTGTCAGTGTGAAAAATGCCAATGTAGTGAAGCATCATCAAAGAGCTTAGCTGCTGGTTGCAAATGTGGTCCCAACTGTCAGTGTGAAAAATGCCAATGTAGTGAAGAATCATCAAAGAGCCTAGCTGCTGATTGCAAATGTGGTCCCAACTGTCAATGTGAAAAATGCCAATGTGGTGAAGCATCATCAAAGATCCTAGCTGCAGGTTGCAAATGTGGTTCCAACTGTCAGTGTGAAAAATGCCAATGTAGTGAAGCATCATCAAAGAGCCTAGCTGCAGATTGCAAATGTGGTCCCAACTGTCAGTGTGAAAAATGCCAATGTAGTGAAGCATCATCAAAGAGCTTAGCTGCTGGTTGCAAATGTGGTCCCAACTGTCAGTGTGAAAAATGCCAATGTAGTGAAGCATCATCAAAGAGCTTAGCTGCTGGTTGCAAATGTGGTCCCAACTGTCAGTGTGAAAAATGCCAATGTAGTGAAGAATCATCAAAGAGCCTAGCTGCTGATTGCAAATGTGGTCCCAACTGTCAGTGTGAAAAATGTCAATGTAGTGAAGCATCATCAAAGATCCTAGCTGCAGGTTGCAAATGTGGTTCCAACTATCAGTGTGAAAAATGCCAATGTAGTGAAGCATCATCAAAGAGCCTAGCTGCAGATTGCAAATGTAGTCCCAACTGTCAGTGTGAAAAATGCCAATGTAGTGAAGCATCATCAAAGTGCCTAGCTGCTGGTTGCAAATGTGGTCCCAACTGTCAGTGTGAAAAATGCCAATGTAGTGAAGCATCATCAAAGAGCCTAGCTGCAGATTGCAAATGTAGTCCCAATTGTCAGTGTGAAAAATGCCAATATAGTGAAGCATCATCAAAGAGCCTAGCTGCAGATTGCAAATGTGGTCCCAACTGTCAGTGTGAAAAATGCCAATGTAGTGAAGCATCATCAAAGAGCCTAGCTGCTGGTTGCAAATGTGGTCCCAACTGTCAGTGTGAAAAATGCCAATATAGTGAAGCATCATCAAAGAGCCTAGCTGCAGATTGCAAATGTAGTCCCAACTGTCAGTGTGAAAAATGCCAATGTAGTGAAGCATCATCAAAGAGCCTAGCTGCTGGTTGCAAATGTGGTCCCAACTGTCAGTGTGAAAAATGCCAATGTAGTGAAGCATCATCAAAGAGCCTAGCTGCAGATTGCAAATGTGGTCCCAATTGTCAGTGTGAAAAATGCCAATATAGTGAAGCATCATCAAAGAGCCTAGCTGCAGATTGCAAATGTGGTCCCAACTGTCAGTGTGAAAAATGTCAATGTAGTGAAGCATCATCAAAGAGCCTAGCTGCAGATTGCAAATGTGGTCCCAACTGTCAGTGTGAAAAATGCCAATGTAGTGAAGCATCATCAAAGAGCCTAGTTGCAGGCTGCAAATGTGGTCCCAACTGTCAGTGTGAAAAATGCCAATGTAATGAAGCATCATCAAAGATCCTAGCTGCAGGTTGCAAATGTGGTCCCAACTGTCAGTGTGAAAAATGCCAATGTAGTGAAGCATCATCAAAGTGCCTAGCTGCAGGTTGCAAATGTGGTCCCAACTGTCAGTGTGAAAAATGCCAATTTGTCGTAACTGAATTGCTGGTGTGATGATTACGTGTTTTGTTCATCGTCACAAGGTACATCGAAGTAAGTTCTCGTTTAATCTTCCTTTATAATCATAATTCTAATACGATCTGTTATTCAAACATTCTCTCCATACCGAAAAATTAATCATTTTTCGTTAATGATTTTTCGCAAATTTTTTTTCGTTTAATGATATATAAGTTTCTACGATAATTTTATATCTTAGATTGGTGGGTTTAAATCTTTTTCCACTGATAAAACATTTGATGTGTAATGAAACATTTTGTGGAACATTGAGGATGACATATTTTGCTATAATATAAACAAAGAAGTTATAACGTAGTCTCATTATCATAAGAAATATATTTTGTTTTAAAACAGCTTTTATATTTTATTCTATCAAACATTTACAAAATTTATAGCTTCTTTGGGTAAGAAAACAAATATTTATCGGAAAATGTCTTATATCTATGCATTTCTGAACTGGGATATTTAGTTGGGTTGCTTTTCCTCCGAACGGCACTTTTTGCACAGAGTGAGCAGGTCACAAGGACTCCGAAGGCTCAGAGAAGGTTGGGAACCTAGTGGAATAGCAGTTGGGAGACAAACGGTAGCCTCCCGTCAAGGCCATCCAGCGTGTTCTTTAACGTGCACATGGTATGGGTCTCCCGCACACGGGTCACGTCGTAACGCCCCATCCGACGGACGGCGGCCTTTCCAAGCCCATCGGCGTCCTCTACTGACCTTGGGCAGGGTGGGGGTTGCGGAGATAAATCTCAACGCTGACCCAGCTGGGACTCGAACCTGGGAACTGCAGATAGTTTTAGTACAATGCATATGATGCGAGGAGGAGTCTCAGTCTTCAGCGCGCCAGGATCATAATCTGCAGTTCTCAGGTTCGAGTCCCAACTATTCCAGCGTTAAGATTTTTCTCTTAACTCTCAACCTGATCTTGGTCAGAAAGGAGACACCGATAGGCTTGGAAAGGCCGCCGTCCATAGGATAGGACGTAAAGTCGCGACTCCCTGTGGTGGAGAAATATGACCTGTGAAAGTTAAATAACACGCCGGATGGCACTTTATGAAAGGCTACCATCTATCCCCTAACAACAGTCCACGGGTCCCCTTTCCCAATCTTATCTGAGCTCTTGGGGTGGTTGTGACCTATCCATTTAGCCCATAGTGTTGAAAAAGCGTCGTTCAGAAATAAACAAGTCTAGCGTGCTACCAACTGAGCCACCCCCGCCCCATATTGCCCCAAGCGACCGCTTGGAATGCTTATGCTGTTGATCGACACTGTACTCATTTCAATGATTATAAATATGTTTGTAGATATTTCAATTCAATGATCATAAATTTGTTTATAGATATTTCAATGAGTAAGGATTTGCTTACAGATATCTTAATGCTATATCTAAATTGAAAAAAAAACACCTGATACATCTGTGAGAGTTCCGTATTTTTATCAACCTCATTACATTTCATTGTATGTAAGCTTATATAGCAAAGGATTTGAAACTATTATCTTTCCTCAGATGGCAACAAGATGCGCCTGTGATATTTGCCCTATTACTCAACATCCCTACGGCAAAGAAGATGCCAATGTGAAGATTGCAGATGCTGCTCCTCGGCCTCCAGTTACAGATCTCTCTGTCATCTTCTATCGCTCATTCTTCAATGTGTCGTGAAAACTCATACGTCTTTAACTTATTTTTTTTATATAGAAGTTTTAACCATTTGGCGAAAATTAAAGAAAACAGCAAATATTAAAGATAACTAAAATGTACTTTTAATTATTTAATAAATACTGATTTTTTAATTATTGTATTTTTCATTTCATTAATGTTGAATTCGAGCTGTTCAAAACTTTTCGAAACTTCGAGTATTGAGCTACTTTAATAGAGGATGAAAAATTCCTATAAATTTGAACAGTTTTAAGCTACTTTTTTTGCGCTACGATGATATTTCGTCCAACTCCCTTTTCATTTCCCGCCCTGCCCACGGTCAGTAGGGGACACCGATGGGCTTGGAAAGACCGCCGTCCGTCGGATGGGACGTTAAGCCGTGGCCCCGTGTGCGGGAGAGCCATACCCTGTGCACGTTAAAGAACACGCTGGATGGCCTTGACGGGAGGCTACCATCTGTCTCCCAACAGCTGTTCCAGTGGGTCCCCTCCCCAAACCTTCTCTGAGCCTTCGGGGTCCATGTGACCTGGCCATTTAGCCCATGGTGTGCAAAAAAATGCCGCTCAGAGGTAAAACAACCCAACCCAACCCTTTTCATTTAGTAGTGTCCATACAATCCTTGGTAAAAAGAATTAACCAATTTTCGTATTCATCGTTACTCTTTTTGCAAGCTCTTGATCACCAAGCCATATCACGTAAATTTCTACTACGAATAGATCGTCTGACTTTTTGATCTGATTTCTACTTCATAGACAGTTAGTCAACATATTTTAAAATCCGGAAGCCAGAACAAAGACTGGTCATTAGGCCAGGTCTTTGTTCTGGCTTCTGGATTTTTAATTTCTGGATTTTAAAAATCAGAAGCCAGAACAAAGACAATGGCCTAATTTTCAATCCAGAAGGCAGAACAATTTGGATTGAAAATTATGCCTTGTCTTTGTTCTGGCTTCTGATTCTGAGGGGCAAAAACATTTTCGTGGTTTTTACGTGCATTTAAAAAAGATATTAATGATGATGCATTGAGAGGTAAAAAAAAGTTAATGTTCTTTCCCTGAAAATATTTTAATGTTTTCAGCTTCAAAACTTGACGAATCGGCGGGTGGGTTTCTCCACGTCCTGGCTATGAAACGCTTTCCCCACTTTCTGTTGCAACCAATGCAATAACGATTCTGAAAATAAATGAAGCCCCGAGGTGGTAACATACTAAGAAGGTTGGGTTGTTTTACCTCTGAGTGGCACACAATGGTTTAAATGGCCAGGTCACAACGGCTCCGAGAACGTTGGAAGGAGGGGAAATTCACTGGACAGCTGTTAGGAGGCAGATGATAGCCTCCGGTCATTGCCAACCAACGTGTTCTTTAACGTGCACAGCGTATGGGTCTCCCATACACGGCCCCATGGTTTTACCTCCCATCCGACGGACGGCGGTCTTTGCATGCCATCGGTGTTCCCTACTGACCGAGGGCAGGGTAGGAGTTTAGCGGGTTGGGTTGGGTTGTTTTACCTCTGAGCGGCACTTTTTTGCACACCGTGGGCTAAATGGCCAGGTCACATGGACCCCGAAGGCTCAGAGAAGGTTGGGGGTAGGGGACCCACTGGAACAGCTGTTGGGAGACAGATGGTAGCCTCCCGTCAAGGCCATCCAGCGTGTTCTTTAACGTGCACAGGGGGCTCCTGCACACGGGGCCACGGCTTAACGTCCCATCCGACGGACGGCGGCCTTTCCAAGCCCATCGGTGTCCCCTACTGACCGTGGGCAGGGCGGGGAATTTTTCGGAGATAAATCTCAACGCTGACCCAGCTGGGACTCGAACCTGGGAACTACAGATTACGAGCCTGGCGCGCTACCGACTGAGCCACCCCCGCCCAGGAGTTTAGCGGAGATAAATCTCGAACCTGGGAACTGCACATACTAAGAGGAAGACATCGAACAATTTAAGTAGCTTTTCATTATTGCTGTGCTTGAATGGTGGTGCAAATAGAATAATTATTATTGTCAACTTGAAATTTTCCCAGTTCAAACCGTATGTTCATTTCATAGTCCAATTGTGTGTTTCTGTCATTTAATAATGCTCCTGTCATGTTTGAAAAGAAAAAATTAGCCACTAAATTCTAAAGATAGGCTACAAAATTCTAAGGGATGAACAGATGTATTTTAGAACTACCATTTTATTTACAAATTTAATTTAATTTCGTTATTTATTACAATTTACAGCAATGTTATTCAACGCAAGGGACCAAATTCTCACTTTGCTTAATGGGAAGAGGAAGTTCTTCGCAAAATTTTATGATCGTTAGGAGTTTCCGATTTTTGTTTGGAGTTGGGGGGGGGTGAAATGTTGATGGGCTAAATCCTCATTTTGTTTTATGATAAGAGAAAACTGCTAAACCGATTTTCGTTGTCCTATCTCTTACCGTTTAAGAGTAGTTCTAAATAGAAGAAGGGAGCTCAGTCGATAACGCACCAGGCTCGTAATCTGCAGTTCCCAGGTTCGCGTCCCAGCTGGACCAGCTTTGAGATTTATTTCCGCAAATCTCCCCGCCTCGGTCAGTAGAGAACACCGATGGGCTTGGAAAGGTTGCCGTCCGTCGGATGGGACGTTAAGCAGTGGCCCGTGTACGGGAGAGCTATTACCGTGCACGTTAAAGAACACGCTGAATGGCCTTGACGGAAGGCTGGCTCCCAATGGCTATCCAGTGGGTCCATCCCCCCAATCTTCTCTGAGCCTCGGGGTCCTTGTGACCTGACCATTTAACCGATTATGAGCAAAAAAGTACCGCTCAGAGGTAAACAATCCAACCTTTCTAAATATCACCAACATTTTAATCTTGCCAAAAAAAAATAATATAATTAAGGATATAAAATAAAATGAATGATCAGAGACATCTATTTCTGTATATATGTCTTATGATGTATCGGAGAATGTTTTCCCCCAAATTGGGCTCGGGCTTCGACAACTATTGAAATGGTTCGAGGTCGGGCGGGAACGGCTGAAAAAATTAATCTCGAACTCATAAAGTAAGGTCATAAGGACACCATAGGCTCAGAACTGGGCAGGAAAAGGAGTCTCACTGAAAAGCTGTTAGTAAGCAGAGGGAAGCCTCTCGTCAAGTCATCCAGAAGGTTCCTTAAGGCGCATGAGGTATGGTTTTCCTGCACATAAAGCACGATCCATCCTATGGATGGCTGCCTTCTAAGCCCTCTGCTTTCCAAGCCTTTCGGTGCCCTTTCTGCCAAAGGAACGATTAGCAGAAACTCGAGCCTGGAAATTGCAGATTACGAGCCTGGCGCACTACCGACTGAGACACCTCCAGCCCCCATAGAATAGGGATCCGCTTGGAAGGCTGTTTGAAGCAAATGAGCGCATTAAGGTTAAAATGTTTTAGCATCGATTCATAAAGAATCAAGGCTTAACATTCCATCTGAAGGACGATTACCTTTCCAAACTCAGCGGTGTTCCTTTTCTCAACGAGGCAGATCACTGGCAAGTTATGCTAACTAAGCTTTGAACTTATGCTGCGTGAAGTTCATTCAGACAGGTTCGATCATGATAAATTAAAAAGGCCCTAAGAACAGCATCGATAATTGCCTAACTCACAACATAATCGCATAGTATTCATTTGATCTAGCATAATCAGAGAGTATTCTTTTGAGCTAACAATAATCGTATCTAACATAATCAGAGAGTATTCTTTTGAGCTAACAATAATCGTGTCTAGCATAATCAGAGAGTGTTTGAGCTAGCAATAATCGTATCTAACATAATCAGAGAGTATTCTTTTGAGCTAACAATAATCGCATCTAACATAATTACATTATTCTTTTGAGCTAACAATAATCGTATCTAACATAATCAGAGAGTATTCTTTTGAGCTAACAATAATCGTGCCTAACATAATCCTATAGTATTCTTTTTGAGCTAACAATAATCGTGTCTAACATAATCGGAGAGTATTCTTTTTGAGCTAACAATAATCGTATTTAACATAATCAGAGAGTATTCTTTTGAGCTAACAATAATCGTATCTAACATAATCGCAGTAATCTTTTGAGCTAACAATAATCGTATCTAACATAATCGCAGTAATCTTTTGAGCTAACAATAATCGTATCTAACATAATCAGAGTATTCTTTTGAGCTAACAATAATCGTATCTAACATAATTACGGTATTCTTTTGAGCTAACAATAATCGTATCTAACATAATCAGGGTATTCTTTTGGGCTAACAATAATCGTATCTAACATAGTCAGAGTGTATTCTTTTGGGCTAACAATAATCGTATCTAACATAATCGCAGTATTCTTTTGAGCTAACAATAATCGTATCTAACATAATCAGAGAATATTCTTTTGAGCTAACAATAATCGTATCTAACATAATCACAGTATTTTTGAGCTAACAATAATCATATCTAACATAATCAGAGTATTCTTTTGGGCTAACAATAATCGTATCTAACATAATCACAGTATTTTTGAGCTAACAATAATCATATCTAACATAATCGGAGAGTATTCTTTTGAGCTAACAATAATCGTATTTAACATAATCACAGAGAATTCTTTTGAGCTAACAATAATCGTATTTAACATAATCACAGAGAATTCTTTTGAGCTAACAATAATCGTATCTAATCAGAGAGTATTCTTTTGAGCTAACAATAATCGTATCTAACATAATCACAGAGTATTCTTTTGAGCTAACAATAATCGTATCTAACATAATCCCAATTTTTTTTATCTAACATAATCACAGAATATTCTTTTGAGCTAACAGTAATCACGGAGTATTCTTTTGATATAACATAAGCACAGGATATTCTTTTGATCGAAAAAGAACTGAAACAATACAGACAAAGAGATAGTTCAATAGATGATTCCTCAGATTAAATCCAGGCGAAGATATTTGTGAACTGAGAAAAAAAAGTAATGTTAAATGTTCACAGAGAAACGATCAGAAAATTATCTTCGTTTAATAGATTAAATCTAACCATTTGCGATTGAATAAAGGCTCTAAAGTAACTAAGAACAGGTATTGTGAATTTTTAAAGAGCAGAAACTTTGACTTTAAGTTCAGTTTGCATCTCCAGCTTTTGGTTTCTTTAGGAACAATCTTAAACGCTTCACTCTTAAATAGTTCCACATTTGCGATTTCTAGCATCTTAGATTCCCAAGTAGATTGGATTGTTTTACCTCTGAGCGGCACTTTTTTGCACACCATGGGCTAAATGGCCAGGCCACAAGGACCCCGAAGGCTCAGAGAAGGTTGGGGGAGGGGACCCACTGGAACAGCTGTTGGGAGACAGATGGTAGCCTCCCTTCAAGGCCATCCAGCGTGTTCTTTAACGTGCTCAGGGTATGGCTCTCCCGCACACGAGGCCACGGCTTAACGTCCCATCCGACGGACGGCGACCTTTCCAAGCCCATCGATGTCCCCTACTGACCGTGGACAGGGCAGGGAAATTTTGCGGAGATAAATCTCGACACTGACCCAGCTGGGACTCGAACCTGGGAACTACGGACCCATTGGAACAGCTGTTAGGAGACAAATGGTAGTCTCCCTTCAAGGCCATCCGGTGTGGTCTTTAATGTGCACATGGTATGCTCTCTCTCTCTCTGACGCACACGGAACCACGGCTTAACGTCCCATCCGATGGACGATGGCTTTTCCAAGCCCCCTATTGACAATGGGCAGGGGGGAATGTTACGCAGATAAATGTCAACTCTGACCCAGCTGGGACTCGAACCTGGGAATTGCAGATTAAGAGCCTGGCGCGCTACCGACTGAGCCACCCCCGCCCCTCCCAAGTAGAACTTTATATTCAATTTTCATTATCTTATTACAAGCTTCTAGCTTCGCTAATACTATTCTTAAAAGGGATTGCGTGTTAATATGTAATTTACACAGCAACACGCAAATTCCAAATTAATTCGAAATTTAGTTACCTAGTTGTGTGGAGAAAACGTAGGCCATAACAAGACTTGTAAATTACTATAATTTATCATCTGAATCTCAAAATCCAGTCTTACTCTACTTAAAGCTAAGAAGGGAACGAGGAAGATTAATCAGGAAAATTAGGCTCTTTGTGACGACATGATTTATTCAACTGTATTCCATTATGATATAACCGAATTGAAAATAGGCATCATCATTGACAATTTATTGAATTCAGCGAATTGTTTTATTCCTTAAGGTTTTGCTTCAAAAACGATATATATGATCAGGTTGCCAGGACCCCAAGACTCAGAAACAAAGAACAGAATTGATAAAGACCCATTGAGTAGCTGATACGAGGCAGATGAAAACATTTTCTTAAGTATCGGACTGTTGTTGGAGGCAGCCAAGATTGACATATGTAGTACCCCAGACATGTTGGGGGCGGGGGTGGCTCAGTCGGTAGCGCGCCAGGCTCTTAATCTGCAATTCCCAGGTTCGAGTCCCAGCTGGGTCAGAGTTGACATTTATCTGCGTAACATTCCCCCCTGCCCATTGTCAATAGGGGGCTTGGAAAAGCCATCGTCCATCGGATGGGACGTTAAGCCGTGGTTCCGTGTGCGTCAGAGAGAGAGAGCATACCATGTGCACATTAAAGACCACACCGGATGGCCTTGAAGGGAGACTACCATTTGTCTCCTAACAGCTGTTCCAATGGGTCCCCTCCCCCAACCTTCTCTGAGCCTTTGGGATCCATGTGACCTGGCCATTTAGCCAATTGTGTGAAAAAAAGTGCCGCTCAGAGGTAAAAAAAAAACCAACCCAGACATAGACAAACAGAATGGTAATTTGATGTCCCAGGTTCGCATCTAAACTACGCTTCTGTTAAGAACTTTGTCTAGAAACTCCTGTTCTGTCCACTGTGAACAAAGGTATGCCAAAGGACTTTAAAAGACCATAGTCCATCAGATGGGCGTTAAGCAGTGGTCATGTGTGAAGAAAGGCCCGACTCTGTGCTTGTTAAAAAATACACTGGATGTCTTTCGCCCACTATAGGGCTTCTGCAAATGAAGTTGGATGGGGATTATCTGAACGACTGTTTGTTTTTTACCACAATGTCTAAATGGCCAGGGGCGCGGGGGAGGGGGTGGGCTCAGTCGGTAACGCGCCAGGTTCGTAATCTGCAGTTCCCAGGTTCAAGTCCCAGTTGGGTCAGCGTTGAGATTTATCTCTGCAAAACTCCCCGCCGTGCCCACGGTCTAAGTAGGGGACACCGATGGGCTGAAAGACCGCCGTCCTCGGATGGGACGTTAAGCCGTGGCCCCGTGTGCGAGAGAGCCATACCCTGTGCACGTTAAAGAACACGCTGGATGGCCTTGACGGGAGGCTACCGTCTGTCTCCAAACAGCTGTTCCAGTGGGTCCCCTCCCGCAAACTTCTCTGAGCCTTTGGGGTCCATGTGACCTGGCCATTTAGCCCATGGTGTGCAAAAAAAGTGCCGCTCAGAGGTAAAACCACCAACCAACTAAATGGCTAGGTCACAAGGACCTCAAGGTCGAGGTGAAAGAGCCTCACTGGAGAGCTGTTAGGAGACCAGAAGGTAAGCCTCCCTTCAAGGCTATCCAGAGTGTTATTTAACATGAACAGGATGTGGTTCTCTTGCCCACGTCGAATCCGCCTTCGCGTTCTCTTGCCACGTCGAATCCGAATTGCCACGTCGAATTCACTTTGCTACGTCGAATCCGAAGAACGGCGTCTTTCCAAACCAATCGGTGTCCTCTTTTGTGACCGAGGCAGGGTGAGGGCTTAGAAGAGGTAAACGAAGATTAGGAGCTTGGGACGCTAACGACTGAGACCCTCCTTGAGTTCGATGTCGTGGCTTAATATGCCATCCGATGAACGAAGTCTACGAGGAGCACCACAAATGAGATGTGGGGCGGGGGTGGCTCAGTCGGTAGCGCGCCAGGCTCGTATAATCTGCAGTTCCCAGGTTCGAGTCCCAGCTGGGTCAGCGTTGAGATTTATCTCCGCAAAATTCCCCGCCATGACCACGGTCACTAGGGGACACCGATGAGCTTGGAAAGGCCGCCGTCCGTCGGATGGGACGTTAAGCCGTGGCCCCGTGTGCAGAAGAGCCATACCCTGTGCACGTTAAAGAACACGCTGTATGGCCTTGACGGGTGGCTACCATCTGTCTCCCAACAGCTGTTCCAGTGGGTCCCCTCCCCCAACCTTCTCTGAGCCTTCGGGGTCCATGTGACCTGGCCATTTAGCCCATGGTGTGCAAAAAAGTGCCGCTCAAAGGTAAAACAACCCAACTGGAATAAATCTCGCTAATTCTTAATTCAATAATGGGCTTACGTCTGCTCTCTGTAATCCGACATTTCACTACAACGGTTTTTTCTTCTTTTCTTTTTTCATTTTGAGTACATCCGTTCTCACTAAATCAAACGGAAATGAAAGAAGGAAACAAAATTGTATAGAACAATGTTTCCCGAAGTGGGCGATACCGCCCCTTGGGGGGACGCTGGATCGATCCAGGGGGTCGGTAGTAGCCTCGGGTGCAATTGGAGGGCGGTGGAAGCATAAAGAAAGAAGGGAAGATATGAAAATTTTGAAAAAACGTTCGTACATGTTTCATCTGTTGTGTAACATAGAGTTAAAATTATAGTGATTATTTTCCAAAAAAACACATAAAATTATCCTTCGTTATCTTAATTTTCTGTTTTTAATGCGAATGTTACTATGGTTGATTTTAATAAATAATTTTATAATTTCAAGCTTCAAGTGTTTCTTATTTACAACAACATCTTTCTTTACTATGTTGTAGGACGTAGGTAGAAATAGAGATACATAAAAGAACGCAAATTTGTCACTGAATCTTTCTGTTTTTTCGCTTAAAGAAGATAGATTTCCAGGGGGCGCTGAGTAATTTTTTTTTCTGAAAAGGGGGCGGTAGGACAAATAAGTTTGGGAAACTCTGGTATAGAGCTCTCTGTAATCAATAAAGTATCAATGGTGATGTGATGTCCATTCAAAACTATACTGCTCACAAAAATTAGGGGATATTTCTTCGTTTCTTATTCATTTTGAAATATCCCCTAATTTTTGTGAGCAGTATATATTAGAGCCATCTGTATTCTCCCTAATCCCAATTTCAATAAAAAGTATTTTCTAAAAGTCCTTTATTCTAAACAAACAATGGGAAATCAAACGAATCCCACACGACACTGAAACAGCCGATATTTTTGTCCATTTTCGTTAATCCGACTTTGGTTAAAATAGATTTTTATATATTAATTCCTTTCTGTTCCTTCTGAATGAGGCAAACGGAAATCAAAAAAACGTGGTGCAGAAAACCAAACCGAATAAAAATATCGAGATTCTCATTAATCCGATATTCAATAAAGCGAATTTTTTTTTAAACGTCCTTTGCTTGCAAGCGAAACAATTGGAAGTTATAGAAGAAACTGAAACATATCATATTCATAATCTGTCTTCGATAATCTGACTCTGGTTACAGGGGATTTTTATATTTCTAATATAAAACAAACGGAAATCAATGGAATTCATACAGGAAAATGGTACAGCCGATATTTCCATCTCGATAATTCGAATCTTGTTAAAACGGATATTTTTATTCATTTCGTCTCCATCTGAAAGAAACAATCGGAAATCGAAGGAATTCATATAGGAAATTGAAACAGCTTGTATTTATATCTGTTATCGATAATCCGACTCTGGTTAAAACGGATTTTCATATTTTTATTCATTTCTGTTTTTCCTAAAGGATGCAAACTGAAACCAATAGGACTTATTCAGGGTGATGAAACAGCTCATATTTAAATCTGTTCTCGATAATCCGACTCTGGTTAAAACGGATTTTCATATTTTTATTCATTTCTGCAAACCAAAGGATGCAAGCAGAAATCAAAGGATCTCATACAGGAAACTGAAGCAATCAGTATTTACATCTGTTTTCGATATTCCGATTTTTATATTTATATTTATTTAGTCTCCTTCTGAACAAATCAACTAAAAATCAATGCAACTCCTTCAAGGAAATGAAAATGTTCATATTTATAACTGTTCTCAGTAATCCTACTCCGATCAGATGTAATTTTATATTTCTATTCATTTCTGATTTTTTCTAAATGAGAGAGTTGGAAATCAAAGGAATTCATACAGGAAATTGAAACAATCCATATTAGCATCTGTTCTCAAGAATCTGATTCTGGTTAAAACGGACTTCATATACATATATTCATTTCTGCTCCTCCTAAAGGATGTAAACGGAAATAAAAAACACACAAAACATACAGGAACCTGAAACAACCCATATTTTCATATATCCTCGATAATCGGATTCTTGTTAAAACGGAATTTTATATTTCCATTTATGATTACTCCTCCTACAGGATAAAAAAAAACACTGTCACCTTGTGCATGCTAAAGAACACGTTGGATGATATTGAAGGGAAGCTGCCATCAGTCTCCTAATCATTGCCCAGGGCATCCCCTTCCGCAAACCGCTCTGAGCTTTTGGGGTCCTTGTGACTTGGTCTTTGTCCATTTTATGCACAAAAAGGCCGCTCAGAAGTAAAACAACCAGGCCTATTGATTGTTTTACTTCTGAGCGGACCCTTCTACCCCATCAGCGGACTCCCCCTCTAAGCGGACTCTTCTACCCCATCAGCGGACTCCCCTTCTGAGCGGACTCTTCCACCCCATCAGCGGACTCCCCTTCTGAGCGGACTCTTCCACCCCATCAAAAGGTCTATTACAATTTACAAGTGGTCAATACCTTCCTTAAAGCAGCAACTCCTGATGAATGCTGTTTGTACATTCTTAATAGTCATTTCCCTGCAATTTGGATGGTGCGTTTCACGTGTGGGATGAAGACGAATCTTTTGATCTCAAACATGAATTAATCATGAACTCCGGAGTTCTTAATGGCCAAGGATTTCTCCTTTAATGATCAGTAATGTCAGAACACCGTTAAAATTTAAATAAACCTACTAACTTCAGACAATAACGACGACCGCTTAGCGCTAATGACACTCTGTCCTTTTTAACAAGTACCGAACTTGACAGTGGTCAATCACATCATTTCAAACTGAAAACCGTAAGAATGATTTTTGAGCACCATCTCGTTCAGCATTAAATGGAGATTTTCATAGAATTCGTTAAACTTTTCCATTTTCAAAAGGCCGGAGGTGACTCAATCGGTAGCGTGCTAGGCGTAATCTGCAATTCCCAGGTTCGAGTCCCAGCTAGGTCAGCTTTGAGAACCAAAACTCCCCGCCCTGCTCCCGGTCAATAAAGGACACCTATAGGCTTGGAAAGGCCGCCGTCCGTCGGATGGGACGTTAAGCCGTTGCCCCGTATGCGGAAGAGTCATTCCCTGTTCACGTTAAACAATAGGCTGAATAGCCTTGACGTTGTCTCCCAACAGCTGTTCCAGTGGGTCCCTTCCCCCAACTTTCTCTGAGCCTTCGGTGTCCTTCTGACCTGGCCATTTAGCCCATGTTGTGCAAAAAAAGTGCCGCTCAGAGGTAAAACAATCCAACGTTAAAGAACACACTGGATGGCCTTGACGGGAGGCTACCATCTGTCTCCCAACAGCTGTTCCAGTGGGTCCCTTACCCCAACCGTCTCTCAGCCTTCGGGGTCCACGTGACCTGGCATTTAGCCCATGGTGTGCAAAAAAGTGCCGCTCAGAGCTAAAACAATCCAACGTTAAAGAACACACTAGATGGCCTTGACGGGAGGCTACCATCTATCTCCCAACAGCTGTTCCAGTGGGTCCCCTACCCCAACCGACTCCGAGCCTTCGGGGTCCATGTGACCTGGCATTTAGCCCATGGTGTGCAAAAAAGTGCCGCTCAGAGCTAAAACAATCCAACGTTTAAGAACACGCTAGATGGCCTTGACGGGAGGCTACCATCTATCTCCCAACAGCTGTTCCAGTGGGTCCCCTACCCCAACCGTCTCTGAGCCTTCGGGGTCCATGTGACCTGGCATTTAGCCCATGGTGTGCAAAAAAGTGCCGCTCAGAGCTAAAACAATCCAACGTTAAAGAACACACTAGATGGCCTTGACGGGAGGCTACCATCTATCTCCCAACAGCTGTTCCAATGGGTCCCCTACCCCAACCGTCTCTGAGCCTTCAGGGTCCATGTGACCTGGCATTTAGCCCATGGTGTGCAAAAAAGTGCCGCTCAGAGCTAAAACAATCCAACGTTAAAGAACACACTAGATGGCCTTGACGGGAGGCTACCATCTATCTCCCAACAGCTGTTCCAGTGGGTCCCCTACCCCAACCGTCTCTGAGCCTTCGGGGTCCTTGTGACCTGGCCATTTATCCCATGGTGTGCAAAAAAAGAGCCGCTCACAGGTAAAAAACCTAACTCATTTGCAAACACCGAATAAGGTGCGTGCGTGCATGCAAGTATTGAGAGAGAAAAGGCGACAGAAGAGATCAAGAACGGCTTTGGGAAATGAAACTTCAAAACGTATCTGGAATATATCAGAGTAATATTTGCTAAGGAAAAAATTTTTATGCGAAAAAAAAACTTCATAAAAATAGACTATGTCGCCATTTCCTTGTCTAGTATACAAGGGTGTTCGGACAAACACTAGCAATAAAAAAGTAACACATTCACTGTTTAATATAGCGACAACATGCAGCTTGTAGTTAAAGACAAGATAAACTTACCGAGTACAGTCGCTCAAAAAAATATCCGAACACTATGGTTGGTTACAGAATTCAGAAAAAATATCTGACAACGATTTTTTTTAGAAATTAGTGATCTGGCAACCTTCGTGTCACGTGATTACAGAATTCAGGAAAAATATCTGGAACGTGTACAGCAACTGTACACGCTCCAGTTACCGTTCACAACAAACTGGAGCGTGTGCAGTTACTGCACAGTTACTGCACACGCTCCAGTTTGCTGCAGTTTGCTGCAGTTACTGCACACGCTCCAGTTTGCTGTAAACGGTAACTGCACACGCTCAATATTTCCGTGAATGAGCCCACACGATCTAGTATCAAAATAATATGACCACCTACAGTCTCTCAAGAAAGTATCCGAACACTAAAAAGAACCACTCCCACCAGCTGTTCCAGTGGGTCCCCAACCTCCTCTGAGCCTTTGGGGTCCTTGTGTCCCGGCCATTTAGTCCATGGTGTGCAAAAAAGTGCCGCTCAGAGGTAAAACAACCCAACCAGCCTGAAAAAAAAATTGTTCCTGACATCCACGCATGCATCATGGGTTGGGTTGTTTTACCTCTGAGCGGCACTTTTTTGCACACCATGGGCTAAATGGCCAGGTCACATGGACCCAGAAGGCTCAGAGAAGGTTGGGGGAGGTGACCTACTGGAACAACTGTTGGGAGACAGATGGTAGCCTCCCGTCAAGGCCATCCAGCGTGATCTTTAACGTGCACAGGGTATGGCTCTCCCACACAAGGGGCCACGGCTTAACGTCCCATCCAACGGACGGCGGCCTTTCAAAGCCTATCGGTGTCCCCTACTGACCATGGACAGGGCGTGGAATTTTGCGGAGATAAATCTCAACGCTGACCCAGCTGGGAACTACAGATTACAAGCCTGGCGCGCTACCGACTGAGCCACACCCGCCCCACATGCATCATGCTTTAATCATTTATCGTTGAACTCGCTTCCCGGATGCAACTGGAAATCCTCCTTGCTTCCTACATTTTTGCTTTAGAGAAAATCTGCTCGGAGAAGATAACCGGGACGAGCAGATTGAATCTCAGCAGTGTGTAAGTCGAAGTTAGGAAATAGAATATATATTTCAAAATTTATTTCCTGAATTCCATCTCCTGGGCATTCTGCAAAGTGATGCAATATTAATGGCAATGGGATGCTCGCATAACTCAAATCCCCAAAAGGAATGACTATACTCTTACTTCTCTATACTCCGAATATCTTTTGATGACGAGAGTTTCTGCACTGGAAGATTGAGATTCGAGTATTAACTATGGATGTAAAATAATTGAATAACACACTCGACAAAGAAAGCATTGCAATAGCGTTATACAAATATCGGATGTGTCACGTGACACGAAGGTTGCCAGATCACTAATTTCTAAAATAAAATCGTTTCCAGATATTTTTTTCTGAATTCTGTAATCAACCATAGCGTTCGGATACTTTTTTGGGCGACTGTAAGAGAGATATGAAATCGTTTCTTCCATTCCTTTAGCTGTTCCCTTATTCGATTACTTTCGAGGGAGTCAAAAAGTCCAGCGAAAGTGTGAGCTCAAAGGACTCTTCATGCGAATGGAAACAAATAAAAACAGAGAGGAGAGAATGGATTAAGCCAGGTCTCATTAAGTTTGTTCGTGTAGGGTGAGCCATGCAAAGGCCTTCCATCTTCCTCTTGGCAGCATCACGATGAAAAGACAGAGCAATCAGCGACGGAAGAGAATCTCCCAAGAAGACGAACGATATCCAGAAAGTGGAAATAACGTAGCGGAAAATACAATTGGGTGAATCCGGCGAATGACAGTCAGGTAGGGAGAAGACTTCCACTTCTTTCCCTTTGAAACAAGGCAGAAAATGTTGCAGCGTTTTTTGCCTAGGTGTCAGGAGGGATATTAACGATTGTGTGTTAGGATTCTTCCAATTGTAACACTACGGTTCATTTGTTGCTTTCATTGGGAAAGAAATTGCAATTCTATATTTGTAATTCAAACCATTACTTTGCTTCTTTTTGAGCTGAAACAATTTTAACCTTTTGTTTACGATACGTTAACATTTTACATCCTTTGTTCGTTTGTTAAATTATAACATTGTATATTCTTTGCTTTTTATTAAATCGTAACATTGTACATTCTTTGTTTCTTTATTAAATTATAACATTGTACTCTTTGTTAAATTGTAACATTGTACTCTTTGTTTCTTTGTTCAATGGTAACATTGTACTCTTTGTTAAATTGTAACATTGTACTCTTTGTTTCTTTGTTCAATGGTAACATTGTACCCTTTTTTATTTGTTAAAATGTAACATTGTACTTTTTCTTATTAAATTGTAACGTTATCCATCGTTTCGTTATGAAATTGCAATGTTATAGATTCTTTGTTTCTTAAATTGTAACATTGTACATCCTTTGTTTCTTTATTAAATTATAACATTGTACTTTTTAAAGAATTCTAATATTGCATTCCTTTCTTTATTAAATTGTAACATTGTACTCTTTGTTTCTTTGTTAAATTGTAACATTGTACTCTTTTTTCTTTGTTAAATTGTAACATTGTATTTCTTCTTTATTAAAATGTAACATTGTACTCTTTTTTTTCTTTGTTAAATTGAAACATTGTATTTCTTCTTTATTAAAATGTAACATTGTACTCTATTTTTCTTTGTTAAATTGAAACATTGTATTTCTTCTTTATTAAAATGTAACATTGTACTCTTTTTTTTTCTTTGTTAAATTGCAACATTGTACTCTTTTTTCTTTGTTAAATTGTAACATTGTATTTCTTCTTTATTAAAATGTAACATTGTACTCTTTTTTTCTTTGTTAAATTGTAACATTGTATTTCTTCTTTATTAAAATGTAACATTGTACTCTTTTTTCTTTGTTAAATTGTAACATTGTATTTCTTCTTTTTTAAAATGTAACATTGTACTCTTTTTTCTTTGTTAAATTGAAACATTGTATTTCTTCTTTATTAAAATGTAACATTGTACTCTCTTTTTTCTTTGTTAAATTGTAACATTGTATTTCTTCTTTATTAAAATGCAACATTGTACTCTTTTTTTCTTTGTTAAATTGTAACATTGTATTTCTTCTTTATTAAAATATAACATTGTACTCTTTTTTTCTTTGTTAAATTGTAACATTGTATTTCTTCTTTATTAAAATGTAACATTGTACTCTTTTTTTCTTTGTTAAATTGTAACATTATATTTCTTCTTTATTAAAATGTAACATTGTACTCTTTTTTCTTTGTTAAATTGTAACATTGTATTTCTTCTTTTTTAAAATGTAACATTGTACTCTTTTTTCTTTGTTAAATTGAAACATTGTATTTCTTCTTTATTAAAATGTAACATTGTACTCTTTTTTTTCTTTGTTAAATTGTAACATTGTATTTCTTCTTTATTAAAATGCAACATTGTACTCTTTTTTCTTTGTTAAATTGTAACATTGTATTTCTTCTTTATTAAAATGTAACATTGTACTCTTTTTTTCTTTGTTAAATTGTAACATTATATTTCTTCTTTATTAAAATGTAACATTGTACTCTTTTTTCTTTGTTAAATTGTAACATTGTATTTCTTCTTTTTTAAAATGTAACATTGTACTCTTTTTTCTTTGTTAAATTGAAACATTGTATTTCTTCTTTATTAAAATGTAACATTGTACTCTTTTTTTTCTTTGTTAAATTGTAACATTGTATTTCTTCTTTATTAAAATGCAACATTGTACTCTTTTTTCTTTGTTAAATTGTAACATTGTATTTCTTCTTTATTAAAATGTAACATTGTACTCTTTTTTTCTTTGTTAAATTGTAACATTGTATTTCTTCTTTATTAAAATGTAACATTGTACTCTTTTTTTTCTTTGTTAAATTGTAACATTGTATTTCTTCTTTATTAAAATGCAACATTGTACTCTTTTTTCTTTGTTAAATTGTAACATTGCATTTCTTCTTTATTAAAATGTAACATTGTACTCTTTTTTCTTTGTTAAATTGTAACATTGTATTTCTTCTTTATTAAAATGTAACATTGTACTCTTTTTTCTTTGTTAAATTGTAACATTGTATTTCTTCTTTATTAAAATGTAACATTGTACTCTTTTTTCTTTGTTAAATTGTAACATTGTATTTCTTCTTTATTAAAATGTAACATTGTATTCTTTTTTCTTTGTTAAATTGTAACATTGTATTTCTTCTTTATTAAAATGTAACATTGTACTCTTTTTTCTTTGTTAAATTGTAACATTGTATTTCTTCTTTATTAAAATGTAACATTGTACTCTTTTTTCTTTTTTAAATTGTAACATTGCATTTCTTCTTTATTAAAATGTAACATTGTACTCTTTTTTCTTTGTTAAATTGTAACATTGTATTTCTTCTTTGTTAAAACGTAACATTGTACTCTTTTTTTTCTTTGTTAAATGAAACATTGTATTCCTTCTTTATTAAACTGTAACATTTTCTAGCGTTTCGTTATGAAATTGTAATATTATACATTCTTTGTTTCTTAAATTGTAGCATCGTACCGTTTTAAATTGTAATATTTTGCATCCTTTTCTTTTATTAAATTGTAACATTCTAGATCCTTTGTTTCTTTAATTAATTGTAACATTCTACGTCCTTTGCTGTTTTCACGATTGATGTAATGTGTAATTGAAAAAAAAAAGACAATCGTTTCTAAATTCTTGCTTTAAAACATTCGTATACCATTAGGTCATAAGCCATAGCATTAAAGGGCTAACCGAAGGTACAGTCGCTGAAAAAAGTATCCGAACACCATGGTTGATTACAGAATTCAGAAAAAATATATGGCAACGATTTTTTTCAGAAATTAGTGATCTGGCAACCTTCGTGTCACGTGACACGAAGGTTGCCAGATCACTAATTTCTGAAAAAAATCGTTGCCATATATTTTTTCTGAATTCTGTAATCAACCATGGTGTTCGAATACTTTTTTCAGCGACTGTACTCTGCCCAATGCTATCTGTTGAAAAACATTTTTACCAGCCAGCAAAAGATATGTATAGCCAATATATAGGTTTATAGACTATATAGAGAGTTTATGATTTTCTGGCGAATAGATAATTTTAGCTTCGAACAGTGATCCTCAACCTTTTCAGCACCAGAGACTCCCTAAGTGTTATTTTTTCTATGGACCAAGTCTTTCTGCAGACCACCAGGGTTGAGATTTATCTCCGCTTCACCCATCACCCTGACCCTGTGAGAAAGAGGATAATGATAGATTTGAAAAGGCCATCTTCCTTCTGATGCGACGTAAAGTCGTGGCACCGTGTGCAGGAAAGCCATACCCTGTGCACGTGAAAAACACGCTGGATAGCCTTGACAGGAGACTTCCTCCTGTTTCCTAATGTCTCCTAACAGCTGTCCAGTGCGGCCCCTTCCCCCAACCTTCTCTGAGATCTTGGTAGCCTTGTGACCTGGACGTTTAACAATATTATTTATGGGGTTTTTTTGCGACATATAGGACAGAGAAGAATCCTAGAAGCTACTCCTATCTTTTTTACATGCCTTCTCATACAAGGACATGCCCTACTACGACCGAAGTCACTGCTGACCACTGCCTTAGTTAGAGCTAACACAACACACAAAGTTTGACCTGCTGGAACAGTCGCTAGCTGCCTAACCACTATGCCAGTTAAGGCTATATTGTGTGGAAGAATGTGTTACTCAGAGGTAAAAATCCAACCAAATCCCCATTTCTGGAGGCGGTGGGATAAAAACCGGCGCACATAATTTGAGGTAGTAAACGACATTCATGAGCTTTCAGTGAAAATATATTGCCCCGTCAAAACATTAGAGAATTTCTATGTTTCTTCAATCAGAATCTAACTTTGAAGTTTTTACAATATTTTTTCGGAATTTAAAGAGTTAGGCAGCCTGGAATGTTTTACCCGGATTTTACTCACAATAAAACAAACTTTGCGAATTACAGTATTTAAAGAATGTTTTAGCTGGATTTTTTTCCACAATAAATTGGTGTACTACTTTGAAATTAATATCAGATTTCTGCTGCTCCTACTTGGCTACTGATCTAAGGGATCTGGGTTCGAGCACCGGGTAAGGCATGGATGGATGTATATGTGGGGCGGGGGTGGCTCAGTCGATAGCGCGCCAGGCTCGTAATCTGTAGTTCCCAGGTTCGAGTCCCAGCTGGGTCAGTGTTGAGAGTTATCTCCGCAAAATTTCCCCGCCCTGCCCACGGTCAGTAGGGGACGCCGATGGGCTTGAAAAGGCCGCCGTCCGTCGGATGGGACGTTAAGCCGTGGCCCCGTGTGCGGGAGAGCCATACCCTGTGCACGTTAAAGAACACACTGGATGGCTTTAACGGGAGGCTACCATCTGTCTCCCAACAGCTGTTCCAGTGGGTCCCCTCCCCCAACCTTCTCTGAGCCTTCGGGGTCCTTGTGGCCTGGCCAATTAGCCCATGGTGTGCAAAACAGTGCCGCTCAGAGGTAAAACAATCCAATCCAATCTGCTGCTCCTAATGTCATAAAATTTAATAAGAACAGAACATAAATCTCTTTTTTTTTCCTAAGTGAAGAAAATAACACCGATACTCATTTAACTGCTATCCTTTTAAATACCCTTGGTCGTAAATCATTTTCTTCTGATTTAAACGCAACCATTCCTTCTGCACAAAGGAACGCTAAGCTGGATATTCTTTCGTATTAGAGATTTTCCTCAGTAATTAACTCATTAATTTATTGTATATTTTGAATGAGCGCAGTTCGCATTTTAAATCTCTTTTTTCCCCTTTAACGATCAACATTGATTCGAGTATGTTCTTTAAAGCACAAAACCACGCATCGATTATCATTAATTACACCTTAACTGGTTTCATTAATTACCCTTTTAAGATCAATTTACCGTATCCTAAAAAGTTTTTTAACATAGTTTTTAGCGTCTTATACTTTTAAGTAGGATTTAAGAGAAAACACAGCGAAAGTTAGCAAATGATTTCTTTTTTCATTACTTCAGTCATTTTCCCCAAAAAAGTTTCGAATTTCAAGTGATCTCTCTCTCTCTACACAGTGCAGTAAGAAAGTAATGCTATTTATTCATTTATTTAACATTACACACCTCTGTGATATTTGGGGCGGGGGTGGCTCAGTCGGTAGCGCGCCAGGCTCGTAATCTGTAGTTCCCAGGTTCGAGTCCCAGCTGGTCAGCGTTGAGATTTATCTCCACAAAACACACCTCCCTGCCCACAGTCAGTAGGGGACACCGATGGGCTTGGAAAGGCCGCCGTCCGTCGGATGGAACGTTAAGCCGTTGTCCCGTGTGCGGGAGAGCTATACCCTGTGCACGTTAAAGAACACGCTGGATGGCCTTGACGGGAGGCTACCACCTGTCTCCCAACAGCTGTTCCAGTGAGTCCGCTCCCCCAACCTTCATTGAGCCTTCGGGGTCCATGTGACCTGGTCATTCCATCCGTCGGATGGGACGTTAAGCCGTGGCTCCGTGTGCGGGAGAGCTATACCCTGTGCACGTTAAAGAACACGCTGGATGGCCTTGACGGGAGGCTACCATCTGTCTCCCAACAGCTGTTCCAGTGAGTCCAGTGAGTCCCCCAACCTTCTCTGAGCCTTCGGGGTCCATGTGACCTGGCCATTTAGCCCATTGCGTGCAAAAAAGTGCAGCTCAGAGGTAACAACCCAACGTGCTAGTCCTAGTATCCTTCTCAGTCATGCCCAGCACCTGTTCCTCTAAAGCAGCTGCTCGGACACATCAGTCACCAATCTGCAAAAATAGGCGAAAAGGATCCTTCTTGTCTCTCGAAGAGCCAATGGATGCTTGTAAAATTATCCATGGTTGGGCATCCATGCTGATTGATGAACGTGCATTCAATGATGAGTTGCTTTGGGTTGTTTTACCTCTGAGCGGCACTTTTTTGCACACCATGGGCTAAATGGCCAGGTCACAAGGACCCCGAAGGCTCAGAGAAGGTTGGGGGAGGGGACCCACTGGAACAGCTGTTGGGAGACAGATGGTAGCCTCCCGTCAAGGCCATTCAGCGTGTTCTTTAGCGTGCACAGGGTATGGCTCTCCCGCACACGGAGCCACGGCTTAACGTCCCATCCGACGGACGGCAGCCTTTCCAAGCCCATTGATGTCCCCTACTGACTGTGGACAGGGCGGGGAAATTTTGCGGAGATAAATCTCGACGCTGACCCAGCTGGGACTCGAACCTGGGAACTACAGATTACGAGCCTGGCGCGCTACCGACTGAGACCCCCCCCCCCCCGTGTTCTGAATACGGGGCCAAGGCTGCACTGTTTTGCACACAATGGTGTACTTTAAAAAGCTACACTGGATACTGTAGTGTTTCTTTAAAAGCTACACTGGATACCTGGAGTGGGTCTCCTTCCCTAAACCTTCTCTGAACCCTCGGATCCTTGTGACCTTGTCATTTACCTATGGTGTACAAAACAGCGCAGCTCAGAGGTAAAAACGACCCCAACACATATAAGATTGTGCAAAAACAATCAAATAACATAATACTCTTATTAAATAATCAAACATTTTCTTATTAGATTCGGGGCGGGGGTGGCTCAGTCAGTAGCGCGCCAGGCTCGTAATCTGTAGTTCCCAGGTTCGAGTCCCAGCTGGGTCAGCTTTGAGATTTATCTCCGCAAATATTCCCCGCCCTGCCCACGGTCAGTAGGGGACACCGATGGACTTGGAAAGGCCGCCGTCCGTCGGATGGGACGTTAAGCCGTGGCCCCGTGTGCGGGAGAGCCATACCCTGTGCACGTTAAAGAACACGCTGGATGGCCTTGACGGGAGGCTACCATCTGTCTCCCAACAGCTGTTCCAGTGGGTCCCCTCCTCCAACCGTCTCTGAGCCTTCGGGGTCCATGTGACCTAGCCATTCAGCCCATGGTGTGCAAAAAAGTGCCGCTCAGAAGTAAAACAACAACCCAACTCTTATTAGATTCAAATAAAACCTAAATTGTCAGCCATAGGACACCGCCTGGGTCACCCATAATTAAGACAGGCCCTGCTGTTTAAGAGAAGTAAGCAAGGAATGCAATAGGAGAATTAAAGTTTCCAGCACATAAAGCTGTCAGCAGAAATAAAGCAATGAAATCAAAGGGACTGATGGGAGAGAAAATAAAAATAAAAATGTCTCAAAGAAGACAGTTAAGTGTTCTTTAATTGCATAAGACATAATAGGAAAATTAAGGAAGAAAGAGATCGAGGAAGAAATAAAACTGCTGTAATAATTATTTCCTGGGAAAACAGAATGCAAAGATAAAAAAAAATATTAAAAAAAAACTCCTTGAGTATTGACTCAACAAAGTAGGATGAAAAGAGAAAAATTACAGATGACGAGACTGTGAAAATTCTTTTCTTTCTTTTAATAGAATCTGAGATAAATGGCAATGCCAGCTAAATTTTTTTTCAGCTGACAAACAGAAGATTAAAAAGAGCGCGAAAACACACAGCTACAGTTGATGTCCAAAGAGTGACTCGATAAATAAAGCTGCTCATTTTTTTTCTTTCTTCTTCCTGTGATCTTTTTGCTTCTCTTATTTCATTAACCAGCTCCGTGCTTTTCGCGAATGACAGCTGGAAAGGAATTGTTTTACCAATATCAATAAAAGAATTGTTTTTTTTCCATAAAATGTTTTTGTTATTTTTTCCTTTCTTCGCAGAATTCTGCATTGGTTTCTATCGGGTTTTTTTTTTTCGAAACACTATAATTGGTTTCGGTTTGGTTACTTTTCTTTTTAATCTCTCAGATATTTAACCATGAAAAGCGCCCGCAAAAGATGACTTTTTATTATTGTTAGCCCGTCGAAACTAAAAATTCGCGGATCGTAGGTGGCTCAGTCGGTAGCGCGCCAGGATCGTAATCTGCAGTTCCCAGGTTCAAGTCCCAGCTGGGCCAGCGTTGAGATTTATCTCCGCAAAACTCTCCGCCCTGCCCACGGTCAGTAAGGGACACCGATGGGCCTGGAAAGTCCGCCGTCCGTCGGATGGGACGTTAAGTCGGGGCCCCGTGTGCGGGAGAGCCATACCCTGTGCACGTTAAAGAACACGCTGGATGGCCTTGACGGGAGGCTACCATCTGTCTCCCAACAGCTGTTCCAGTGGGTCCCCTCCCCCAACCTTCTCTGAGCCTTCTGGGTCCATGTGACCTGGCCATTTAGCCCATGGTGTGCAAAAAAGTGCCGCTCAGAGGTAAAACAACTAAAAATTCGAAATAGTGATTTGAAGAGAATAAAGGAAAAAAGAAGTGGCAACAAATTAACGCAATAAATTTCCTTAAATTTCGACGAGTGGTGTGAGCCCCCCCCCCCCCCCCTCCCTTCCGGCCCACTAATAGAGAAAAACAAAAATGGTTTTAATCTCGACCTCCTGACCAGCGTCATGGGAGACATGCTCAGGGCATTCCATGCCCATCAGTGTCCCCTACTGACCGTGGGCAGGGGCAGGGAATCTCAATGCCGATCAAAACACACAGGTTGAGGCTTGAATTTTTTACACAATATGGGAGAACCGGAACCAATTAGGAGAAATTTCGGAGCAGCCATCATTTATTTCCGAAGTTACCTGAAGGGGAATGGGAGAGGGAATCGAAATACTTTAAATTAAAATTCCTAATGATTAACTACTATGAAAAAGTGGGTGGGGATACGGTTCCAGGTTATAAATCGCGTTATTTTGTAAATAGAGACTTGGACTTTTAAGACAACAAGAGATGTCAAGGAAGACTCCCATAGAAGTAATTTCAGACCAGTATTGGAGAAGTGCCGGGAAGGTTTTCGGTTTGGTTTGCTTTACCTCTGAGCGGAACTTTTTTGCACACTATGGGCTAAATGAGCAGGTCATAAGGACCCCAAAGGCTCAGAGAAGGTTGGGGGAGGAGACCCACTGGAAAAGCTGATGGGAGACAGATGGTACCTTCCTGTCATGGCCATCCAGCGTGTTCTTTAACGTGCACAGGATATGGCTCTCCGCCACACGTGGCCACGGCTTAACGTCCCATCTGACGGACGGCGGCCTTTCCAAGCCCATCGGTGTCCCCTACTGACCGTGGGCAGGGCGGAGAATTTTGCGGAAATAAACCTCAACGCTGACCCAGCTGGGACTCGAACCTGGGAACTACAGATTACGAGCCTGGCGCGCTACCGACTGAGCCACCCCCGCCCCTCCGACGAATGGGACGTTAAGCCGTAGCCCCATCTCTTATTTATTATTATAGATTTAAATTTTTAGTTCTATAGATTTCTGTAGCATTCGGGGGGGCAATAGTTTTATTAATATACCGAATCAGGTCTGTATTACTAAGTTTTTTCTGCCGAGGCGGAATCTTTATGAGTATGACGAGACGGAATGGCGTTCCAATGTGTTCCAATACATAACTAGCTTGATGCCACCCGTTTGTGAATATCTTAGTTAATATTTTAAAAACTAAATATTCACTCAAACAGCTGCTTGCCACAGAGGTCTGACAGGAGCCTGTCATTTTATACGCCATAGTAGAAAATCTGTGAGGATGGCGGGACCTCAGCAGAAAAACAACCGGGGCTCGAACGAAGGTCCCTTTGATCAGTAGCGATACACGCTAACCACTCGGCCACAGTAAAAAACTTAAGGTTGGGTTGTTTTACCTCTGAGGCACTTTTTTGCACACAGTGGGCTAAATGGTCAGGTCAAATGGACCCGGAAGGCTCAGAGAAGGTTGGGGGTTTGGATTGGATTGTTTTACCTCTGAGCGGCACTTTTTTGCACACCATGGGCTAAATGGCCAGGTCACAAGGACCCCGAAGGCTCAGAGAAGGTTGGGGAAGGGGACCCACTGGAACAGCAGTTGGGAGACAGATGGTAGCCTCCCGTCAAGGCCATCCATCGTGTTCTTTAACGTGCACAGGGTATGGCTCTCCCGCACAAGGGGCTTCGGATAAACGTCCCATCCGACGGACGGCGGCCTTTCCAAGCCCATCGGTGTCCCCTACTGACCGTGGGCAGGACGGGGAATTTTTGCGGAGATAAATCTCAACGCTGACCCAACTGGGACTCGAACTTTGGAACTACAGATTTCGAACCTGGCGCGCTACCAACTGAGCCACTCCCGCCCAGGCAATTAAAACTTTATGCTAAGTTTAATAAAACTACGATGAGTAATATGGAATGGCAGTGATAGGTGCAAGATGCCATAAGAGTATCAAACTGTGTAGGGGTGGAGGTTGTCTCAGGCGGTAGCGCGCCAGGCTCGTAATCTGCAATTCCCAGATTCGAATCCCACCTGTTCCAGCGTCTAGATTTATCTCCGCTGAACATCTTCTCTGCCTTTGCTCACAAATGGGTACCGATGGTCTTGAAAAAGCCGCCTCCTTCGAATGGAACGTTAAGCAGTGGCCTCATTTTCAGAAGAACCATACCATGTACACGTTAAAGAACACGGTGAATGACCTTGACGAGAGACTACCATCTGTCTCCCAACAGCTGTCCAGTGGCTCCCTTTCCCCAACTTTCTCTGAGCCTTTAGGATCCTTGTGACCTGAACATTGTGTGAAAAACATGACAGTTAATAGGTACACATACCGAACTCAGCCCTGCAAAAATGTACACTGATCTCTCCTAAAGCATGCAACTCAAAATGTACATTAATATTTTTATACGTATAATGTGTGTGCCGTCCCGTGGCCGAGTGGTTAGAGCGCCTGGCTACTGATCTACGGGACCTGGGTTCGAGCCCCGGGTAAGGCATGGATGTTCGTGTTATTTTCTGCTGAGGTCCTGCCATCCTCTCAGATCTTCTACTATGGCATGTAAACTGACAGGCTCCTGTCAGACCTCTGTGGCAAGCAGCTGCTTGAGGGGGTATTTATTTTTAATGTGTGTATGAAACTGTGTGCTAGGTGTGGATTCCACCCCCATCCTACCCATCCCTCAAAAGAAGTTCTGAGTAGGCTAATAATTATGAAGAATTTTTAAAAAATGATGTCGGATTCGGAGAAAGTTTTCCTTATCAATGACGACAGGCTGTTAGTACTGGTGCAGCCATCTAGTGCACTTTGGAAGGAGTTACTTTATTACTTACTTCGGAACAACCGACAAACGTATAGCAAATAAAAATGCCTTTGACTTTCCGAAAAGAATCTTTGATATGTTTAAAATGGAATATGCACTGTCCAGAAAACAACACGACAACTGAATTCAGGAAAAAATACGAAGAGAGATTATAAAACCAACAGGAAATAATATTCAAGAAAACATATGAAATAATTAACAACAACGTGAAAAAGAACCATATAAAATAACATGAAAAAAGAATTCAGAAAACAACACGAAAAAAAAAGTTGTAAACGACGTGAAAAAAGAATTCAGAAAACAACAGAAAAAGATGTTATAAAACAACACAGGAAAAACGACGTTAAAAAATAACATGAAATAAAAATTCAGAAACCACACGAAAAAGAGAATGCAAAAACCACATCAAATAATAATTCAGAAAAAAACAGGGAAAAAAATCAGAAAACAACATGAAAAAGAAGTTAGAAAACAACGCGGGGAAAAAAAAGAATTCAGAAAAAGAGATTATAAAAACCACACCAAATAATAATTCAGAAAAAAACAGGGGAAAAATTCAGAAAACAACATGAAAAACAAGTTAGAAAACAACGCGGAAAAAAAAAGAATTAAGAAAAGGAGATTATAAAAAAACACACAAAATAATGATTCGGAAAACAACAAGAAAATTTTTTCGAAAACAATGCGAAAAAGAGGTTGTGAAACAACACACGATAAAAGAAGTTAGTAAACTACACGAAATAGAAATTCAGGAAACAACACGAAAGAGAGAAATTACAAAAACTACACGAATTATGAATTCAGAAAACACGGAAAATTGGCTATAAAACAATATGTGAAAAATGAATTCAGAAAATAACATGAAAAAAGTTAGGAAACAGCACACGAAAAGAATATAAAACAAATCATGAAAAAGAGGTCATAAAAACAACACGCGAAAAAGAAGCTGAAAACCAACAAGAAAAAGAATTCAAAAAAACAACATGAGAAAGAAATTATAAGATTTATACGAAATAACAATCCAGAAAACAACGCGAAAGAAAGAATTGTTGTACAACACAATTCTACACTATAATAAAAGTTACACTGTTGGGCAAATTAAACTATATAGTTGGTTCATAGCTTTTAACAGTCGCAGCAACCTTACCTTAATTTAAAATGTTAAACCATATAGAAGTCGGATGCTAAACCCACAACTTTGCAGAAGTCACCTATTAAACAACGCATATGAATCTCACGGAAGCCAAACATTCTGAACTCTGCCAGAATTAAAATCCACTTATGAAAATTAAAAGAGGACCCTAATTATATATGACATTCAAAAATCTATAAATTTGCATGGTTTTTCATAACTTCAGTTTCCATATTTCGTTTCCTCATCTTGAAGTAAAGTCTAATGTTTCCTGCTCCTGATCTGGTAGTTAAGGCGAATCCGTCTTCAGCCAGTTCTAAACTCATTAAAATATTCCCCTTTTGGGAAATGATCTCATCGCACAACGAATATCTAAAATTTCCTTCCTTGAATGTCGTCGCACAGTGACCTGAACATCTCCCAACTACGGCAGCTGTTTGGAGCAATTTCTTGATAAGTCTCGTTAAAGCCATTGTACATTAGAAGTGCAGGCAATGTACTAGCAAATGCGGAAACGGAGATTAGGGATAATGCGGGAGATAAACATCTTCCTCATCTCGAGCAGCATTTATTAATCTCGTGAGAATAAAGGAAGTCTTTCGTCCTCTTATTTGTAAATAGATAATGCTACTATAGTGATTATATCGAAAATATGGATGCTAAATACAATATAAGTATGATAATACTAGAAATTACCTCTTGATTTGTAAAACGTTACTCCGACCCCTTTTTGACCTTGAATGCGGCTCCGGATCTGACAACTCCTCTTATTTCTGAGTTCTACTGTCTGAAATATCCCTATTCATCAATTTTTTGCTCCCCAACACCAGTATACAGGGTGAATCTGAAAAAGTGGGCAAAACTTTACGAGGTGGTAGAACGCAGCTATACGAGCAATATTCGTCATAGAATATATGGTCGGAACGCAAACGACGAGCCGCTAGGTGGCGTTGGAAATGGTATAAAAGGGTCGGTCCTCGCACCCAACGGCATAAAAATAACGTACACAAAGTGCATATCCACCATTTCGTGGTTAGTATAACCAGCCATCCTCTCGGCAATCCACGGTAGAAATGCCGTTGGGTGCGAGGACCGACCCTTTTATACCATTTCCAACGCCACCTAGCGGCTCGCCGTTTGCGTTCCGACCATACATTCTATGACGAATATTGCTCGTATAGCTGCGTTCTACCACCCCGTAAAGTTTTGCCCACTTTTTCAGATTCACCATGTATATATTTCTTTCTCTTTTACCTCGAAGACTCAATTGCAATCAAAATTTCACATTTCTGAGATGATCATTTCCAAGCCCATCGGCACCACTTTTTCACCGACGGTAGGTCAGGGTTTATCGAAAATAAATATTCACACTAGGCGCGTTGGGACTCGAACCTAGGAACTGCAGGTTACGATCCTGGCGCGCTACTGAGGTCATCAACACCCTTATCGACGTCACCATCCAAGTATGATAATGAGATGAGTCAAGAATGATAGGTTATTCTTCTATTTCGGAAATTTTTCTTGCCAAATTGTGCAATATGGGTCTTTTGCACCTCATTCTAATTGTTTTTTTCATATTGTTACGACAGATGAACGTGCTTCATTGAACTCATGTTAGACGTATCGTTGACGTTAGCGTATGCTTCAGTGTGACAATTACTCATCAACTGATTGGAACGGAGAGAGACTTTGAATAATAAGGGTTGGGTTGTTTTACCTCTGAACGGCACTTTTTTGCACACCATGGGCTAAATGGCCAGGTCACATGGACCCCGAAGGCTCAGAGAAGGTTGGGGGAGGGGACCGACTGGAACAAGCTGTTGGGAGACAGATGGTAGCCTCCCGTCAAGGCCATCCAGCGTGTTCTTTAACGTGCACAGGGTATGGCTCTCCCGCACACGGGGCCACGGCTTAACGTCTCATCCGACGGACGTGGTCTTTCCAAGACCATCGGTGTCCCCTACTGACCGTGGGCAGGGCTGGGAATTTTGCGGAGATAAATCTCAACGCTGACCCAGCTGGGACTCGAACCTGGGAACTACAGATTACGAGCCTGGCGCGCTACCGACTGAGCCACCCCCGCCCCTTGAATAATAAGAATTGAGAAGGAAAACGGAGAAATTTTTGTTTAGTAGTAGAAAGGACGTATTGTGTTGGTGTTGTTAGGTTAGTGTTATGTAATTCTGAGTGAAAAGTTTGCTTATATTCTGTTGAAATTGAAGCCTAGTTCCACTGGTAAAAAGAAGCCAACAGGAAAAATTTTTTTCAGGCCATCTTTAAAGAGAGATCATCGTCTGATGTCTCGCATAAATAAGGTGTAAAGAATTGTTATATCACAAAGGTTGGTTGTGTTGTTTTACCCCTGAGCGGCACTTTTTTGCACACCATGGGCTAAATGGCCAGGTCACATGGACCCCGAAGGCTCAGAGAAGGTTGTGGGGAAGGGGACCCACTGGAACAGCTGTTGGGAGACAGATGGTAGCCTCCCGTCAAGGCCATCCAACGTGTTCTTTAACGTGCACAGGGTATGGCTCTCCCGCACACGGCGCCACGGTTTAACGTCCCATCCGCCGTCCGTCGGATGGGAGGGCAGGCGGGGAGTTTTGCGGAGATAAATCTCAACGCTAACCCCGCTGGGACTCGAGCCTGGTATCACAAAGGAATTTTAACAGAAATTTGCGTTGTTTGTTAAATGTTATGAAATAAAAAGTTCTATTTTGTACTAGGAGTAAATATTGAAAACATTGCAGTGTAAACATTAATAAATTAGTTACGCATAATAAATCATTCTTATTACATTTTAACTTCATACTGATGAAGACAAAAACTTGTGTTTCGATAAAATTGTTTTATTTGTATGGTTTTATATCTTTGTCATAAATTACTTCACTTATATTTATGCTTGTTAAGCATATTTTTGAACTTACGCTCAGTTTTCATCTATTAAATTTCTAACAATAACCTTTCAAAATATGCATACTAATATGATTATTTTTCCTCTCTGTACTGTTATTAAAATCCGACCCTTCTCAGAAACCATCGCAAAATAATCATTAATTTCAAATTCCGAGTTTAATTTTATTAACTGCTCAAGCAATTGTTTGAACTGCAAAATAGGTTTGCTTCTGCTGTAGCCTACATAATGAATCGTTTTTTTTTTGTCGTCACTTGTTATCATCTGTATCTGAAGTCAATTGCATAACACAGGCACGTGACTTATTAATTAAGAAAATGATTAATTACAATCACTAACAATAATTAATTGTCCAAGTAAATTAATTTAATCGAGCGATGGAAAATGTGACATAGGACAGTAGGGAAGCATTTCATGAACGAAATTATTATGTGACAGTTTCAAGAAGTGGTCAATGCATTTTTTAACAAAAGTAGCTGAGAGATTTTCACAGTTCTGATTTGATTGAAATCAAGTAACCTCTGAGCGGCACTTTTTTTGCACACCATGGGCCAAATGGCCAGGTCACATGGACCCCGAAGGCATATCTCCTCATAATTCTCTTTTGCACACGAAATAAACTATTCAAATTGACTAAACTAGTATTTCATCAAACACTAATTCCATATATTAAATGTGTCTACACTAATTCGTAATATAAATCTATCAACTTTTTTTATTTACGTAATTTTTTATCCTTCCAATCGATCCAATATTTTTTGAAATAGTAGCTCTTAGCCGGTTAATATGATAATTATCTATAATTAATCATTAATATGATATTGAAACCTGCAAATTATCTATTTTGCATACAGAAGAACGATCGGACTGATCTTTGCAGATTACACGTAGACATGTTCACCAGATACGCTGAATCCCTCTCCAATAGAGAAAATCTATTTCAAACGGGTATTTCTGATTGCGAATCACCGTAACAACTTAGCCACTTGAGTCACAACTCCGCTGCGGTAAAATATTTTTAAGGTTGGGTTGTTTTGCCTCTGAGCGGCACTTTTTTTTTGCGCACCATGGGCTAAATGACCAGGTCACATGGACCCCGAAGGCTCAGAGAAGGTTGGGGGAGGGGACCCACTGGAACAGCTGTTGGGATACAGATGGTAGCCTCCCGTCAAGGCCATCCAGCGTGTTCTTTAACGTTCATAGAGTATGGCTCTCTCCCACACACGGGGCCACGGCTTAACTTCCCATCCGACGGACGGCGTCCTTTCCAAGCCCATCGGTGTCCCCTACTGACCGTGGGCAGGGCGGGGAATTTTGCGGAGATAAATCTCAAAGCTGACCCAGCTGGGACTCGAACCTGGGAACTACAGATTACGAGCCTGGCGCGCTACCGACTGAGCCACCCCTGCCCCATTTTCAAGAGGTCAGAGGGGATGTGGAAGATGGCTTTCGCAGTAAGGGAATAAAAACGACCTCTAACTCAGAATCTGTGAACGAAGTGCGTAACTTACATTTATTTTTTTAATAAGTATTATCTATAATTATTTTACATAAAAAATCCCATAAGCAAAAGACCTTCTACTGGTTTTGGTTTGGTTTGTTTTACCTCTGAATGGCTTAACGTCCCATCCGACGGATGGCGGCCTTTCCAAGCCCATCGGTGTCCCCTACTGACCGTGGGCAGGGCGGGGAATTTTGCGGAGATAAATCTCAACGCTGACCCAGCTGGGACTCGAACCTGGGAACTACAGATTACGAGCCTGGCGCGCTACCGACTGAGCCACCCCCGCCCCATTTTCAAGAGGTCAGAGGGGGTGTGGAAGATGGCTTTCGCAGTAGGGGAATAAAAACGACCTCTAACTCAATATCTGTGGACGAAGTGCGTAACTTACATTTATTTCTTTTCAATAAGTATTATCTATAATTATTTTACATAAAAAATCCCATAAGCAAAAGACCGTCTACTGACACTCGAAATAATGGCAAATTAACTTAATATGAATGTGGAATCTATAAGGTCCATAATTACCACAGAATGGGTAAGAGAAAAAATTGTACGAAATTTGTGCTACACTCTTTTCCAGTGTGTGGGGAGTTGACTCAGTTGGTAGCGCACCAGGCTCGTAATCAGCAGTTCCCAGATTTGAATCCGAGCAATACTAACGTCGCGATTTATTGCTGCTGACCACCACCCTGCTCTAGGCCAGTAGGGGACACCAATCGGCTTGGAAAGGTCACCATCCGTTTTGAATGGATGTTAAACTCTTATCCCGAGTACATGAGAGCCATACCTTGCACACATTAAAGAACACGCTGCATGGCCTTGAAGGGAAGCTAACCTCTGTCTTCTAACAGCTCTTCTAACTTTCTCTAAAGTCTGTGCTGCTCAGAAGTAAAACCACCGTCCACTCCCAAATTTCATACATGGGTTTCTAGTGTGCTACTACGTGTTGGGGTAAAATTAAAATCCTCACGTATAATAGAATCCAACTGCGAAACACATACCACGTTTTCCTCCAATTTTTATGGGGTGGGAGTGGCTCAGTCGGTAGCTTACCGTCCTCGTAATCTGCAGTTACCAGGTTCGAGTACCGTTTGGGCCAGCTTTGAGATTTATCTCTGCCAAACTCCTCGCCCAGCCCTCGGTCTATAGGGATACCGATGGGGTTAGAAAGGTCGCCGTTCGTATGATGAGACTTTAATCCGTGGTCCTTGTGCGGGACATCCATACGCTGTGCCCGTTAAAGAGCAAACTGGGTGATCTCGACGGGAGGTTACTCTCTGTCTCCCAACAACTGTCCAGTGGGTGCCTTCCCCCAACCTTCTCTGTGCCCTCGGGGTCCGTGTGACCTGGACATTAAGTCCATTGTGTGGAAAAATGTGCCGATCAGAGGTTAAACAACCCAGCCCAATAGATTTGCAAATGTGAACCAATTTCTTCTGACTCTAGGAGGTGGGGGGATCGCTCCGATCCCTCTCTCCCCTCCTGGATCCGGTCTGGGTGCAGAATAAGTGCATTTTTATTATACTTAGAATAGTTCCAATGAGTTGGGTTGTTTTACCTCTGAGCGGCACTTTTTTGCACACCATGGGCTAAATGGCAGGTCACATGGACCCCGAAGGCTCAGAGAAGGTTGGGGGAGGGGACCCACTGGAACAGCTGTTGGGAGATAGATGGTAGCCTCCCGTCAAAGCCATCCAACGTGTTCTTTAACGTGCACAGGGTATGGGTCTCCCACACACAGGGCCACGGCTTAACGTCCCATCCGACGGACGGCGGCCTTATCCAAGCCCATCGGTGTCCCCTAATGACCGTGGGCAGGGCGGGGAATTTTGCGGAGATAAATCTCAACGCTGACCCAGCTAGGACTCGAACCTGGGAACTACAGATTACGAGCCTGGCGCGCTACCGACTGAGCCACCCCCCGCCCCATAGTTCCAATGAGTTTCTGAAACTTTTTGAAACTATTAGTAAAGACCTTAGCTCTAACATGAAATAATAATTTTCATATTACAACTAACCATCTTTTTCATTTCTCCTTCCGTTTCGCCAATTTGTTTTCTCCTGTTGAAGAGTCGCAAATGATATCCTTATTCATTGATTTCTTTCGACTTTATTCTGCACAAGATGCATTTAAAAGATCCTTATAACAAACGAAGCTTCCGCAGTTCGAATTCTTGATTTCTTTTATTTAATTTGTGCTTCTTCAGATCCTCAACTCTTTATTTTCCCTTTAAACACAACGGTGTTTTTCACTTTGCAATATCTTAAGTTCTCCCTTTGTTTGCAATTTTTTTTTTAATTTTCCCCTAAATCCCAATAACAGTTTTCCAATAAGAGTTTTCTAAGCCCCACACCAGAAAAGAAAAATCTATGCTCACTGTTACTTTTATTTAGCAGAAACATTTCTTCACGAAATTTAAGCTTTGGAATTTCTTGTATCAGTTTCTTTCAAAATAGTTACTGATATCGTTTCGCAGTTCTGATTGTTGTTTTTTTTGCAATGTTTCCAGAATTTCAGCTTGTTTCAGAACTCGTTCCGATTTCCTTATTTCTTTCACTTTTATTTCTCTATTTAAAAAATATATTATTCGTATTCTTTCATTTTGCATGTCTTTAAGCTTTTATTTTACAGTACTGTTCCGTTTTTTTACTATTGCGAATTTCCTTCAATCAGTTCCTTTCAGTTTTTTTTTTTCAATACATTACTTTTTCCAATTCTAATTTTCAAATTTAAATCTAACCAGTAAGTTTTTGCAACGGAACAAGCTTAAAAGGTTTCAGAATTGCTACCTGCAACAAAACGAAAACTCACAACGTTGTGTAAAAAAATAAGAAATAAGCATAACAGAAAATATGTCCTAAAGGCAAGCCCGTCCAACCAGTGGCTCATAAAAATAAGCTGTAATGCTTATTCTGGTTCTCATTTCTTCCTATTTTTTGACTGGGGCGGGGGTGGCTCAGTCGGTAGCGCGCCAGGCTCGTAATCTGTAGTTCCCAGGTTCGAGTCCCAGCTGGGTCAGCGTTGAGATTTATCTCCGCAAAATTCCCCGCCCTGCCCACGGTCAGTAGGGGACACCGATGGGCTTGGAAAGGCCGCCGTCCATCGGATGGGACGTTAAGCCGTGGCCCCGTGTGCGGGAGAGCCATACTCTGTGCACGTTAAAGAACACGCTGGATGGCCTTGACGGGAGGCTACCATCTGTCTCCCAACAGCTGTTCCAGTAGGTCCCCTCCCCCAACCTTCTCTGAGCCTTCGGGGTCCATGTGACCTGGCCATTTAGCCCATGGTGTGCAAAAAAGTGCTGCTCAGAGGTAAAACAACCGAACCAACCAACAACCTATTTTTTGACCAGATATCTTAGGTGCATAAATAAACGATTCTGCCAATTTATAGTATCCATCAAAAATATATATTTCCGTTTTTTAACCAAGATATTTTCTTGATTCTTTAAATAGTTTGTTTTCTTCAATTCATTACTCATTAGAAATGTACAGTCGCTCAAAAAAGTATCCGAACATTATGGTTGATTACAGAATTCAGAAAAAATATCTGGCAACGATTTTTTTAGAAATTAGTGATCTGGCAACCTTCGTGTCACGTGATTACAGAATTCAGGAAAAATATCTGGAGCGTGGACAGCAACTGTACACGCTCCAGTTACCGTTCACAGCAAACTGGAGCGTGTGCAGTTACTGCACACGCTCCAGTTTGCTGTGAACGGTAACTGCACACGCTCAATATTTCCGTGAGTGAGCCCACACGATCTAGTATCAAAATAATATGACCACCTATAGTCGCTCAAAAAAGTATCCGAACGCTATGGTTGATTACAGAATTCAGAAAAAATATCTGGCAACGATTTTTTTAGAAATTAGTGATCTGGAAACCTTCTTACGTAACACGAAGTTTGCCAGATCACTAATTTCTAAAAAAACCGTTGTCAGATATTTTTTCTGAATTCTGTAATCAACCATAGCGTTTGTATATTTTTTTCAGCTATTGTAAGTTTTCGTTTTTAAGAAGAAAACAACTGAGTTGGACAAGCCTGCTTAACGGATGTAAAACTGATCATATAGAAACTTCTGTTGCTTTAAATTTGACTGATAAAAGCTTCTTATGGTTCGTTTATATTTACAACTTTATATTTCTAGTTTATATCTTCTCTTCTTTACATTTACACAATTTTTAGTTTTGATGAAAGGCTTTTATAACTTTGAATTTGTTTAGTAATGGATTTTACACCTTTAAATTCATTGTTAAAACTTTATACACTTTTGAAATTTGTTGATCAAAAGTTTTTATGCCTTTAAATTTTCGTTGCTTCTTTTTAAATGTTTAAATTTGGTCGTTTAAAATTCTGTATATTTAACTTCTGTCAATAAAGATGGTAAGATATCTGTAAATATTTTAGATGTCAAACTATTTATAACTTTAAATTAAGTTGATTCTTTTAGTATCTTGCAACATTCTTAATGTTTCATAACGGAGGAAATCGCCAAAATGAAAGATTACACTACTTAAAATGGAGTTCGGAAAAACATCTTGGTTTCACAATTGAATATCGCTTTTGTGCAGCAGTGACCAAAAGGTATTAAATAATTATTGACGCCTATTATCTTTACTAGCATTCTCAAAGGAGGCCATGAACCCCTTGCCCCCCCCCCCCCCACCTAATTGATTGATCCGGCCCTGGGGGCAATTGACAGCATAGAGTCTGAACGGGCCCGAACACCATTCCGGTATGTAATTCCCTCTGTTTTAGAAATCTTTAAATTATTTCTTTGAAAAACGTATGTAATATATATTTTTGATATTTTTGGCCTCCATTCCGATTATTAATATGCTCAAAATGGGATAGGATGATTCCGTTGCCTTCCCATCCTATATCCGGCCTTGCGGCCAACATAAATTTAACTTTTCTTAGCGAAAAATCAACTGAACAGTAGATCTTATCCTATATTACTTAATAAAACAACATAGATTACATCACATACCAAATGAAAGAGCATTTAATTGCAAACAATAAAATAACTTAAATTAAAATTAAAATGAAGACCACTTTGGTTAAAATTTTTAAAAATTTAACTGACTTTTTAAAGTGTCAAAGAAAATTCTTTATGAATAAATTATTAAAGCATTAGACGAATTATTTTCCTATTCTCTTTCTTTCTTTGAAGATTTTATCCGATTAAAATTTTCGAACAAATGTATTTGTCAATTTTTATTGCTACCAAATGTTTCTTTTTCTGTCAGTTATGTGTCCTGTTTTCCCTTTTTATCAATATCTTTTTGTCTTATTTGTTTCCCTGATTAAAAGCAGCTGAAACGAAGGCGGAATATAAGTTTAAAAATAAAAGTACATATCACATAGCACGTATTTAAATCTTTTCTTTGCTGCACGTTTATCCAATTTTTTTACCGAAAGAAGTCGGAAGCATTGTTCATAGTATTCTCGTCATTCAAAAGTAATATCCGGAAATGAAGAAGAAAAAAAAAAATCCACACGACGTGATTTCAACTTTAAACTGACCACTTTTCACAAAATTCGTTCGGGAATTTCTTTACGGTCAGAGAAAGAAATATTAAAGCTTCCTCTGTCTTTTGGATCCAATATTTCGTCGCCTTATAAATGTTATAAGTTCCATGAGACGCATTAATGAGTCCCAAAGGCGTTGTCTTCTGTTGACATAATGGATATTGGATTGACCAGATTGTTCTCTTCTGTACAGTTGCTCAAAAGAGTATCCGAACACTCTGGTTGATTGCAGAATTCAGAAAGCATATCTGGCAACGAATTTTTTAGAAATTAGTAATCTGGCAACCTTCGTGTCACGTAACACGAAGGTAACTGGAGCGTGTACAGTTGCTGTACACGCTCCAGATATTTTTCCTGAATTCTGTAATCACGTGACACGAAGGTTGCCAGATCACTAATTTAAAAAAATCGTTGCCAGATATTTTTTATGAATTCTGCAATCAACCGTAGTGTTCGGATACTTCTTTTGAGTGACTGTACGTGCTGTTTAGATACTACCAGAGATTGTTTCGAAACTCTCCTGCAGAGAATCTGGCATCATGCATATTTACAAGTCTTTAATCGATTTTTCATGGAATTTGATATTCGTTAGATCAGTTTAGGCTAAAATTTCCCAATCCGAGCCTAATTGTTTCGATAACTACCGAACACGAGCCAGGTTAGAGAAAAACATTCCTCTCATACATCGGAAAACAAGCATATACAGGAATACCGCTAAAATGTTGTTGAATTTAATTTAATTATTGTTAAATTATATTATAGGCTATTGAAAACTTTAAAGCGATATAAATAGCTGAAAACAAATTAAATATCACAATGTAGTTTCGAACTAAAAATACCAGAAATAGTTCGTAAGAAATTAAAAAAATTTTCTTCTCTCGTTTTCAAAAAACAAAAAGCAAGAAATAATCTGTTCACTTTCTCATCTGCACATAACGATTTTTTTGTTTTCGGAGAAAAATTAAAAATTATTTCTGTGTGGGATAGGTATCGACGACATATTTTGATTCGTACTTTCAGAATCTCCCAAAAGCAATAATTGCGCACTCTAACGATGAAAGTTTTGGAAATTTCAAAACTTCAAACAACTATTCGTGCTAGATTCCTGAAATTTTGGTGGTGGAATATAACTGTCATCTTTGATCCCTAACGCTCGGGGTTTGTGAGAAACAAAAGTGTTTTGTTTTAATTATAATTATAATTAATTTAATTAATTATAATTCACTTATAAAACAAATGTTGAATACATTGTTTCAATTTCTAACTGTCTATCCTAAACTACTCATACTAAATGTCCTTCCTAGCCAAAATAAAAAGCAATCCCATTAAATAAAAATAATAAAATAAATACCCCCTCAAGCAGCTGCTTGCCACAGAGGTCTGACAGGAGCCTGTCAGTTTATATGCCATAGTAGAAGGTCTGAGAGGATGGCAGGACCTCAGCAGAAAAACGACACAAACAGCCATGCCTTACCCGGGGCTCGAACCCAGGTCCCTTAAATCAGTAGCCAAGCGCGCTAACCACTCGGCCATTTGCAAGAGTCAAATAAAAAATTTTGCTAACTAGCAAGATTTTGAACAATTTGTCGCATTGAATCAATCAATCAAGTGTAACGGCCAATCTGAACAACGGGAATCGACCAATCAAGTGTCACGAACCGCTGGAATTGGAGACCTATCTAATGCAGTTCATCGTTATTATATTTTAATGCATGCGATGTATGTAATCGCTATAATAGATAATGCTAAGATTCCGGAAGTGGCTGTAATGAATGAATACAATTGTATAAACCAAAGCAGATGATGTAGCACTACTCGTAAAGTGAATGCTGTGATTATAAACACTTCAAATAAGGATTTAAAAACAAATATAAAAATAATATTTTTTTTTTAGATATGACAAATGATGAATATCAAATTTGTAATTCGTTTATTATTTCTTCTAATTATTTTTGGTGGGGCAAGTGCCCCAGGTGACCTAAAGGACGAGACGCCCCTGCTAATAAAAACAGAGAGCATCTGATTTATTTCAAGCGTGTAATCTTTTTTCTCCCAGCCTTAGAGACATTCCTGACAGTATAACTGAATAGTTGGTAAAAGAAAAGTAGCAAAACTAAGTTTAAAGAAAACGGAAAACAGCAGAAATAGAAATATACAAAAAAAATTGCCTCAAATTTATGGCTTTTATTAGCAAAACCCGTATGTCCTTAGCCAGTGGCATACCCAAGAAGGAGAGAGAGTAATCCCTCTCCTTGAGAGCTTGAATACAAAATAATTTCTAAGACAGTCATCGAAAATCAAACACTCAATCGCGCCAAAGCTCTCAATATCAGACACAAACATATCAAAAACTCCAATATCAGACTCAAGCATTTCAAAACATTTCTTGGGTAAGCCACTCAACTTGTGGTCAACTTGTCGGAACTGTATTATACAGCGTTATTTCTTGACTGCTGCTAAAAATCAAGGAGAATTTGGCGCACTATGATATCACTGATGCCTTCTGAAACCAGTGCTTTGTTTTGTTTAACCTATCTAGTGTTCTGTTCCAGAAGGCAAGTTACAAATTCATTCACATAATTATTTATTCCTTTGTCCCAATACCCCCCCCCCCCCTCTCTGTTACATTACTGAAATCAAGTAGATTGTCCAATTCATGGAGGGTTTTCTGGGGGGAGAAGGGAGCTTCTGTCATGTCCCCCGAATTTTATGTTTATTTATTTATTGATATATTTCTATTGTACATTTATTATTGTATATATTTTTATGTATTAAGTGTGTTTTTGCGCTGGGATGTGACTCACTGTTGTTGTTTTCGGGTCAGAAGTGGTCTGCTTGCATCATGATCGATTCCAGAAGTTGTTTATGGCCATAAATGACTAGACTAGGGCGTTAGTGCAGCGAGGAGGTTAGGCGGGATTTTTGAGACAACAGTTTGGTGTGAGCTTTCGAACGAGGGAGTCGGAGGGAGTCGTTTCGATACGCGTCAGAAGGATGCCGCGCCTTACTCGAAGTAACCCTTGAAGGGACGGTATGATTCCAAGAGGGAATCGAGATTCTTGGAGAATCTGATAATAGTTTTGTGGATTCAGAGTGAACCACAGTGTAGGCAAAGGTTGATTATCCTTTCGCCAAGTTTGAGGTCTATAAAGTGAGAACTTGCAGAGTGTGCGATTCTCCACCTCATTATTAATGTTTGCAGCAGCAAGGCAGCAAAGGCCCACGGAGTTCAGCGCATCCCCAGCACTTGAGTGTATAAAATGTAAATAAACTGTGTCGTCCCTATCTAACACTCGTGCAGTAAATTGAAGGACTATTGTTATTCATCATTCAACGCAGCGAACATCAGGCATACCGTGCCATGGGCCTAAGAACCTGCGAACCAGTCTTTTCACCGAAGTGAGGGTGAAGTTCTCTAAGTACTAATCGCATCGTCCTCCGACGGCCACGACATTTGGCCCAGTCCCATCGCATTCCGAAAGAGCGTACATTACATCTGGCTCAGTCTCCATAGATCGAATACAGAGTAGGACATCACATCTGGCCCAGTCGGACTGGATCCAAGAAGAGAGAACATTACAACTTCGGAAACGGATTATTCTGTATAGCAGAGGTGGCCACACAGTCGATATGTTTGATTGATCGAATAGCTGGTTATCAGATTACACTAATATGAGTGCACTGGTCACTACCACTACTGTGTCACAAGTTTTAGTGTTTGTGAGCGAATTTGCAGCTAGATTTAACGGGTTTTTTAAATAAAGTGTATAAATTTAGTATAATCGTGAAATTGTAGTATAATCATATAATTCTTGATTTATCACCATGCCATTATTCGCATTATGTTTCATAAACACGAATTGGAAAAAGTTTTAGAGTACAAGTCTTTCGTTAAACGTTAAAGGATTCATATTTATTTATTTCCTCTATTAAATTATTACTTCGAAAAATGTAGCCAAATTTACTTATGTTAAATTATTATATTAAAAAATACTTATGTACTATGGTCGATAGTAAAAGATTTTCTATCTTAAAAGTCGATCGCAGAGTCCAAACGTTTGGCCCTCCCTGCTGTATAGTTTCATAATGATGAAAGTATCATAAAACAAAACTCAATAAATTCCAAGCCTACTTGAAAAAAAATGTAAAAGGTACTTTGTAATTTCAAAGAAACTTTTGTTTTTGTTTCAAAAATGAAATTGTGGTGTATCGGTAAAAGTAAGAAATATTCAAATTTTGAATCTGGCCACGTTACAGATATTTTTCTTATGGAGGTAGGAAGATAACAGGAGGAGCCATGGAGGTAGGAAGATAAGGAGACGCCCTAACGCGCTTTCCCTGTGGAAGGAAATGATGCTTACGCAGCATTGCGGTAGCCATGTTGTTGCATTCAAAACAAACCGTCTGCCGCTGCAATCAAGCCTACTTACACTCAGTTTTACTGTGCGATTCGTGCAGCCGTAAGCTGAACAGGCTGCCAAAATACAAATGTCGACAAAAACTAGTATAGGTGAGTAACTACTGATCAATGTTTTGAATAGAACAACATGGCTGCCGTAGCATCATTTTCAAGTGCTTAGGGCTCCTCCTCTTATCTTTCTACCTCCATGGGAGGAGCCCTAAGCACTTGAAAATGATGCTTCGGCGACTGCGCGGCACCCATGTTGTTCTATTCAAAACATTGATCAGTAGTATAGGTGAGTAACGAAGTGTTGCGCTATAAAAATTTAATTTTTTTCGATATTTGTATTATGGCAGCCTGTTCAGCTTACGGCTGAACGAATCGCCCTTCAAAAAAGATACCAGGAATTACCTTTCATCGGTAAGTTTGTCAGTTTTATAAAAGTTTAAATAATTATATAATGATACAAGCAACTTCGTGTTGAAATTACGCCGCTATGAAATCGGTTTTATTTCGAGTTACAAACCTCGATTCTTCACCAGATTTTTTTTTTATTTTCTTCGGATTGTACTCAGTGATAAATGTGAAGATGTATTTCTTATATTGATTGATTGATTGATTGATTGATTTTACGTTACACTTATTTGAGAATTCCTTCTGCAAGCTTTTCTGAATCTTACAAATGTGATTTTTTTTTGCAGTTTAAATGCTGCTATTGCATATAATGTTTAGTGTTTTATCCATAAAATGTTTTCTGCTATTATCAGCGCAGTATAAATAAACTTTCAAAATCTGGTAATTGTTTGTTATTGTCGTATTCAACGAAATACATAAATAGTTCTGCTATACAGTAATTCTGTATGGAAATATTCATTGCATTAAAAAAAGCAATATAAATTCCAAATAGCTTAAATGGGCTTTCTCTTAAAATAAAAAAAAATCTTCCCGTGTATAACGCACAGTAAACCTGAGTATAGCACGTGAAAAGTAGGCTTGATTGCAGCGGCAGACGGTTTGTTTTGAATGCAACAATATGGCTACCGCCCTGCTGCGTCAGCATCATTTTCTTTGGACAGGGAAAGCGCGTTAGGGCGTCTCCTGTCATTCAAACATCCGTGATTTTTCTTGTTAATGGTGGTTGTGTTAAAGTTGGTATAATTTTTTAGATGGGTCAGCGTTGAGATTTATCCGCAAAATTCCCTGCCCTGCCCACGGTCAATAGGGGACACCGATGGGCTTGGAAAGAACGCCATCCGTCGGATGGGACGTTAAGACGTGAGTCCGTGTACGGGAGAGCCATACCCTGTGCACGTTAAAGAACACGCTGGATGGCCTTGATGGGAGGCTACCATCTGTCTCCCAACTATATGTATCCCACTGTTCCAGTGGGTCCCCTCCCCCAACCTTCTCTGAGCCTTCGGGTTCCATGTGACCTGGCCATTTAGCTCATGGTGTGCAAAAAAGTGCCGCTCAGAGGTAAAATAACCCAACCAAAAATATATTGAAATAAATTTAATCTGAGTTCAGCATCTTAATGTAATTTGGATTACGGTGAAATCTTTATAGAATATAACCTATGGCATGGAAACCCTTAAATGTTCATGCAGGGTGTTCACAACAACCTAAGTCTGTAAAAGTGTTTTCTTAATAAACTTTGCTAGCTGTTGGTATTTTCCGTTGCAGTCTCGAAAATTGAAAAAACTTTTCTAGGGAGAGGGACCCAAGTAACAGGAAAGTATTCCCCCCCCCCCCGAGATTGTTATCGCCAAAAACTGCGCCAATTGAAGCCTCTTTCAAGGACGTAACCAGTGGAGGACTCCACCCCACCTCGGAATCCTGTCGTGTCATACAAAATCTCAAATTTGTGTATCTGCTTTGAAATCCGAACTAGATGTCTACGTAAAATTTTATTTTAGCCTCATATTGTATGTCCGACACTAAAATTGGATTTAAAAAAACAGCTGTAAAATCTTATTCCATATAGAACATCATTTTAACCTTTCCTATTTGGCGGAGTATTTTAGTAACTGGGAACCCCTACTCAAGTCTTATTCTCAGCATGCCCCCGAAACTAAATCCTGAGTAAGTGCTTGCCTCTTTCAGTCTTTTGAAGGTGCCTTGGAATAAAGCCTATAGTGTAGTGAAACGATGGATGATACAAAAAATCACGGAACAAAATAAAAGTTTGTAAACAGAAAAAAGTACAAAAATGATCAAAAACGAATGATGAAAATATTCATTTTCAAGAAATATTTTATAGGTTTCACTAGTTTTTTTGAAGTTTAAGAGGGTACACTGACAGCAACGATTCGCTCCCTTAATCTCTAAAGTAGTGGGAAAACAGAACTTTTCGTTTTTAGAGGAAAAATATCACATGAATCTAAAAAGATGTGGGTTCGAGTCTCGCACGTCATCAAAACTCAATTTTTTCCACAAATTATTTATTAATCTGATACAGGCGCATATTCTAATATTGGCCAACAATATTAAAAAAGCATGAACAAAGGTGATTTACGTCACAGTTTGCCTAGCATTCTATCAATAAAAAATATTCATCATCCGCAAGCAGCCATGGGCTACGGAGGTCCAACCAGACCGTGAAATTTTGTTCTCCAAACAAGTCTATCCTGAGCTACATCTACTGCATCTGGCCACTCCACACCAATTCTAATAAGGTTTTGTTTGACATTTTCTGCCCACCACATCCTTGGTCTCACCCTCTTTCTGAAGCCTTTAGGCACACTGTTCATAACCCTATTTGCCAATTATAATTATCCATAAGGGCAACATGGCCAAACCAACGGAGTCTCTCTCTGCACAATATGCTGCTTAAAGGAGGTTGCAAACTCCTTTGCCTAACCTCATAATTAGTTACAAAGTTAACCACCTAATACCCAAGATACTGCGTAAGCATCTGGAATCAAAAGCATATAGTTTCCTGTTATCTTGTTCACACAGCTTCCACGTTTCACTACCATAACTAACCCTAGAAAGAACCAAACTATTATACAGCCTAATTTTAGTCTTTAGGTGTATACGCCTATTTCTCCACACTCTCCATAGATTCTTAAAAGTCCCAGCAGCAATCCCTATTCGTCTGTTAATCTCATGCCGCACATCACCATTATCTGTTACATAGCTCCCAAGATAATTAAACTGGGACACCAGTTCCAGATTGCAACCATTCAGATTAATTGAATCACAACCTGCCCGAACAATTTTCATCACTTTAGTTTTCTCTCTGTTTATAACCAAACCTACTCTACTACCAGTCTCATCAACAGCTCGAATGAAAGAGTTCATCTCATCAACATCATTTGCCAAAAGGTCTGAATCATCAGCATAATCTAAATCAGAAATTTTGGTATCTCCAGCCTATTTAAGGCCAAAATCTTTCCCTTGAAGTGAATTTCGCATAACATAATCAATAACCAAATTAAATAGAAAAGGAGACCAAATGCACCCTTGTCGAACACCAGAAGTAATGCTAAACCAATTTCTACAAGTCTTACCAACTCTCACACACGACTCAGTGTTTATATAGAGAGCTTTCATTATGTTAACTAACTTGTCTGTTATACCATATGATCTCACAATCAGCGACAAATTATGACGATCAACAGAGTCGAAAGCCTTTTTGAAATCAACAAAGCTAGCAACCAAAGGTTTCTGAAACTAAACATTTCTCAAGAATCTGCCTAAGTGAAAATATCTGATCCACACATCCCCTACCACTTCTGAATCCACGTTGCTCATCACGCAATTGACTGTCAACGATTCTTAATTCTATTAAGCACAATCATGGAAAGAACTTTACCTGGAACAGAGAGTAGGCTGATACCTCTATAGTTATCACAAGAACTACGATCACCTTTTTTGAAAATAAGGATAACAATAGCTCTGGTAAAATCCTTCGGAACCATGCCTTTATCATAAAAGATATTCAGAATTTCAGTCATCCAAGTGGTAACCGAAACATTCCCAGCTCTAAGCATTTTCGTAGTAATTTCATCTACACCTGGCGATTTACGAATTTTAAGTTTAGAAATTGCCAAAATAACTTCAGATTGTGTTATAGGGCCAATATTAAAGCCACCAATGCATCTATCATCATTGCAAACAATGGGAGTAGAACTAACCACATTGTTTAGAACATCACTGAAATGCTCAGCCCACCTAGCCATGACAGAATCCTCACCTTCTATTACCTTACCTTGTTTATCCTTCAATCCCTGTATACATATCCGTTTTCTACCACATGAAACGTTAACTATCTGGTACAGCTCTCTGCTGTTGTGCTGCCTAACTGCTTCCTCAGCTTTCTCAGCCAAGCCATCAAGCCAAAGATTCTTATCAGCAGCTAACTGATCTTTTATACGTTTAGTAAGTTCTCTGTAATGCTTTCTATTAGAACTTGTAGGGTATTGATTAAGGACATTCCTGCAGTTCTTTCTTTCTGAAATAAGCTCAAGTGCCTTATCACTCAAATAATTCTGTCTCCTCTTCTCCTTGTTTTTGCTAGCTTGTTTCCAAAAAAGCCTGTTTAAAATGGCCCCATTCTTCCTCAACTTCAGTATTAAGCAAACCATGACTGTCATAATGACTAAGTAACCTATCATGGTAAACTTTAGCTATAACTGGGTCTTTCAGAGCTTCAGTATTAAAGGTAAATTTTTTAACCCTAGCACAACACTTTTTAAGTTTAAGTTGCAAGACACTTTTAACAAGGTAATGGTCAGATCCAATTTCAGCTCCCCTATATGCCCTGGTATTTCTAACAGAACTAGCCCATTTGCTGTTAATTAATATATAATCAATCATATTCCTATGCAGCCCATCAGGTGAAACCCATATGTATTTATGTATGTCGCGGTGTTTATAATATGTGTTAGTTATTCTGAAACCATTGAGTTTACTTATCTGTAGGAGACGTTGCCCATTGCCATTGCAGCTACCAATACCAAAAGGGCCTATCACCCCTCCTCAAAAGTCAGAGTCAGTACCAACTTTGGCATCGAAGTCACCTAGAACAAGGGTAATATCTCCTTTCTTGGTTGAATTCAAAATATCCTGAAGTTGTCCGTAAAACCTATCCTTCTCATCCTCATCGGCATCCTCAGTTGGTACATAGCAACAGATAACATTCAAGTCTTTAACGCTTCTCTGAAATTTTGCTGTAAAGAAACCTTTCATTAATGCACTCATATCCTAGGAGAGCATCACTAGCGTGTCTGCTGAGAAGCAGACCCACGCCTTGGTGATGCTTATTGTCGTCGCTTCCTGAAAAGAGAAATTTAAGATTATTTTTAAGAATCTGACCTTTATCTGTCCATCTGGTCTCTTGCAAGCCGAGAATATCTAAATTATAACGGTGGAATTCTTGTGTGAGGACATCAAGAGAAAAAGCTCTGTGCAGAGTCCTCACATTCCAACTACCTATGGAGAGAAAATGGTTAGTGGGAACTATGTTTATTGACTAAAAATTTGATTTGACTTTGAAAAAAGATTTGAATTGACTCTAAAGAAACTATGTTTATTGAGAGACGGAATGCCGACAATATCAAACACCCCCCCTAATCGCAGACATGGGGCAAAGACTCGTTCCCCACCTCTAAAGGCTGAAGACATCTACACTGGAAGACTTCCTCCAATGTAGAATTTGACGATGCCAATAGAAGCAAAGCGTTCAGGTGCCTGCGATGACCTCTGCTCAGGATTATTCACCAGCTGATAAACATATCCTGTGAATCTATTCACTTTGGGCTGTCAACCCACAAACAAACAGAAAACACAGCGGAAGATTTTCCCTCCACAGAAGTTCACCAGTGCAGCAAAACAGGATCCATAATCAGCTCAGAGCCATATAATCTGTCCAGTCTAGTGGGTTTATGTGGTCAGCACCAGGACCCTGTGTGGTTGACCACTTCTCAGCAGGGTAGAAAAAAAAAGAAAAGTAGCCATAGTTGTCCAGATCGCATTAATCTAGCAGCTCTCTTAATCTGGCCACATTAATAATATTATTAGGCCACACTAATCTGGCAGCCCTCCCCTTCCGTTCACTTCCACAAGAGAGTATCACTTTTGAAAGGTACTAACGGTCTGCACCACGAGAAGGCGGGGTCGGACATTAGGTGTTAGGCCTGGCCGGTTCTATGCATCATCACAGGGGATTGGTGCATAGCTCTCCTTCCAGTGACTACCTAGCTACCATTTACAGTGCAAAAAATAACATGAGACAGTAGTTATTTTTTAATGATGTTTAAAATCAAAGGCATCACCAGAGAAAGAGTAGATGAAATTAATTTAAAATAAATTCTGATAGGCATTAATTGCAATTGTGAGACTGGAAGCCAATATAAACCCACTTCCATGGTAGTAAACGTTCTTTAGTGTGGACAATTAAGAAAAAACTCATTTCAAGTTGAAAAAGTCATTGTTGTGACAAAGATGATAAACATAAACTCTCCTGTTATTTAACGGTACACAGTGATATGAACCAGAACTCAGAGATGACTAGAATCTTAACAGATCTGTTATGCAGCATCATTTATATTTTATTGAACTCAACCTTATATTAAATCAGATAAACATTACAACTATGCTATCTCATAAACAAAGTATTGGTAAGTGCATCTTTTAACTACCTTTTCCTTCTCACTAATCTTTTTCTTTCTTTTTTCTTGCTGCATAGGAAATTTTTATTATCATTGTCATTCTCTCTGACAGTCAAATAATGTGATTAATTCAGAACTTCTTAAGTCAAGAAACCTTACATTACCTATCAATTCCTTTGAATCCTACTCAGCAAAATATTTGCTTCCTATCATGTCATGTTCTACATTTGCTTACTTCATGTGAATATGCCACATTTCAGATGTTTGGGAATCTGTTTGAACTTGCATCATCTATTAAATATATGTGTAATTTACTAAGGATAAGTAATTCTATGTGCTGAATCAAAAGTACCAACCTTACCTATATCAACTTTGACAACCATAACAGATCTTCTTCTCTCCCATGAATCTACTTCCTTTTCACTGGACAGATTCATGGCAATTCAAATTTGGAATATATTGTGTTACATCACACCCCGCAACAAAAATTAGTTTTGAGCTTATCTATATCTCTAGGCATATTTCATTGGAACAAATGGCAACCATTGCATGGTTACAGTGGTAAATCGTTTTAACTCTTATTTATCTTGGTTACGGTTCTCAGCCCTCTGAACTTCATTATCCTCACATTCTACCTTCAAAATTTCAGATTTATGGCACAAATACAAAACTTGCAATATTCGTTCTAATTTTTGCATTTTCAGCTTTTCCCACCGTTAGAGGGTAATTTAAACTTTTTTCGAGATTTGGAAAGTAATATAATACATAAAAAGAATTTTTATCTCTGAAAACAATCATTTCTTAAAACTAAAAGCTTATTTTTCGCCCGCTTTACCTTCAGGGCGGCCGAAAACTCTTACCTTCATGAACAGATTGTTGCCAATGCAAACTACATAATTTTCACATTCCATCAATAAAATTTCGCATTTCTGGCATAAATATCTTGTAACTTTCGTTTAAAATGTTGCAATTTCCAACATTTTGCACTCTTAGAAGACGCAATTATAGCTTTTATGAGATTCAGAAAATGTGAATTTTTAATATTTCATCAATACCTATCCCACCCAAAATTAATTTTTAATTAATCTCTAAAGAGAAATAATTGCCTCTTAATATCTGAAAGTTACATTTTCCCACCCACTATAGAGTAAGGAGGCAACTCATTGTTACCAACTGAAACCTCGTGACCTTCACATTCACCAGTAAAATTCTACCATAAATGCATAGCTTGCGATATTCGGTTAAACTTGGGGGTGGCTCAGTCGGTAGCGCGCCAGGCTCGTAATCTGTAGTTCCCAGGTTCGAGTCCCAGCTGGGTCAGCGTTGAGATTTATCTCCGCAAAACTCCCAGCCCTGCCCACGGTCAGCAGGGGACACCGATGGGCTTGGCAAAGGCCGCCGTCCGTCGGATGGGACGTTAAGCCGTGGCCCCGTGTGCGGGAGAGCCATACCCTGTGCACGTTAAAGAACACGCTGGATGGCCTTGACGGGAGGCTACCATCTGTCTCCCAACAGCTGTTCCAGTGGGTCCCCTCCCCCAACCTTCTCTGAGCCATCGGGATCCATGTGACCTGGCCATTTAGCCCATGGTGTGCAAAAAAGTGCCGCTCAGAGGTAAAACAACCCAACCCAACCCTGTGAGTAGCTTTCTCTGTATGATGTACTGGCCCCACCAATTTAGAAGCTCACGAACCGCCACTGACGGACTGAATAAATTCAAACCGGGGTTGTTCCGGCGAATGCTGTGTCGAGATTCGCGTCTCTAATTAGTTAGCCCTGATCTCGCTCCTCATTTCGCTGCACAGCCCCATAAATTTGGCAAATCACGGGGATTTCTGGAATCTTTACCAAGGAAAGGAGGTATTTATTGGTCATTATTTGTATATTTGGATGTACTTTATTTAGCTTGTAAGAATTACTTAACGAACTGTTAAGAGTTTGGAGAGTTAAGAGTTCGTTAGTACATAGCATCGGCAGGAAAGGAGCTGCCCTTGCTCTCCATTTGCGACTTCAATAAAGCGTCCATACAATTGGCTCTGCTAAATTGAAGAATCCTCTCCACAATTTCGGCACCAAATTCGCTAAGTTGGCATTTACTGCATCGACTCCGAATAGGAGTGCGCAATAATATATACAATAAGATAGACCGAAAGTCAATAGTGGAATGTATGTATACATTTCATTGCCATCTCGAAAATATTTTATTTAAACAAGCTGAATATTTTTAACTTAAATAATATTAGTGGGTCAAATTCATTCACATATTTTGGTAATGCACTGATATATAAAAGCTTACGTTAAATCGATCATTTTCACTTTTCTACAGAAAGTATTTTTTCATTTCATTCAGACATAAGCATTCAACTATTCTAAATGCAATATTTGCTCAGCAATTGCAGCAGAGATAAAATGCAATATAATCTCCAACAGACGTTCTAAACTATATTTATCTTCATGATTTAGTAGATATCTTTCCGAATACTGCAATTGCGTTGTGAATAATTAACACTACCAATAACTGTCGCGAGTGGTAAAAGAAGATTTTCAAAACTGAAACTTAAAAAAAATTATTTAAGAACTACCACGAGTCCAGACAGACTAGCAGATTTAGCAATGTTGACAACTGAAAGTGATATCAGAAATTTCTTTAGCTTATTAAGATGCTATCGTGTAGAAATAGGAAGTTTATTCGCCCAGTTAACAGCCCGCTGAGTGTCATTAAAATTACGAATTAATTATTATATGCTTTAATACATAATTTTTTTATCTTTTTTGTACCTAAGTGTTTTTTGTACGTGATTTATTGCTGAATATGAATATGATAGATAAAACCAAACATTTTTGTATATATATTTTTTTCTGTTCCTCATTGAGAGTGTACATGCCAAATGATTTGTGATGTATTAAAATTATGTGATTTAAAAGCATCTTAATTCTTTATGTTGCTCTAATCTAAGTATATTGGGTTATGGGAGGAAACGTATAAAAGGGGGCGTCATTATCTTGCCTCAGGCACCAAAACGTCTCGGCCCTGCACCTACTATTCATGAATACTGTTTGCATTTTCGCAATCATCCATGAGTTCGAATTTACATTCTTGGACGGTACAGGAGACGAAAAATGAAAAAACTCTGTTCTCTTTGAAAACGAGCATCTCATGATCGCTCGCAGCGATATGTTATTCTTCCAGTTTTGAAACTGAATGATCCATTTCCACTCTTTCGGCTATAAATACCTTCCTGTGAAACTTTCCAGTCCGATTTTCAATTTCATTCACTACTCATACATAGGACAGCCTCTTGTTATTGGGCTAGTTTGCGAGATAGAATAAAAAACAGGAAGAAAATAACAGAAGTGGAAGGGAAAAAAAAGTCGATACTCACTGGATCTTCTTTTCATTTGTAGTAAGAACCAGGTGGAAAGGACTTCTTAAAAGTTTGTTCACGTACGGAACAAATTCGAGTGCCTTCAGGAAAACGAATCGATGCAGAACTTCTAGCACTGGCAAATAAACATTTACGTATTTCACTGACTCTGAGCTGCAGGAGAAAAATATCTAAAGAACGCATTTAGTGGAATGTTCCTGGCAGCAGAAGATGGGTAGACACACTCGTGTTTTCTGCTCTACAATTCTCCAATAATTGGATGCCTGCAAATACTCCTATGAATGCATCCATAAGAGCTGTTCTGTCTGCGCATTTTCGCATCAGTTTAAGACGGGCATTTCGAGCTCCAGAGAGAGAAAGATTTTTTATTTCGCGTATGACGATGACGCAAAAAGAGTGGAAATTGAGCAAAATAAAATCGAAGTGCGGTTTTGTGTTCTCTATTCCACCATAAGACTATTATATCCTGAGAGAGTTTGAACTGGAAGCTTTCTAGAAATATATACACACACACAATGCACCAAGCTTGTTTCATTGAAGTGCTCTTCATAGTAGGAATGATGGCGTAAATGTAGCATCTTGCTGCATATGGGGATTTTCGATGTTAATCTTCTGATATAGGTAGAATGATTACCTTACATCTACACTGCATAAGGATTTGATTAGATGTTGCATTCCACCTAAAGAAGTCTTCCAAAGTTTTCCCAATACCAATCACTATCTGATATAGTTTCGTTCCCTTTTACAATATTTCAGTTGCATATTATTTATTGGATGAAAATAAACAAATAATCTTCTTCTTCTGCTGCTATCAGTAGAGATTGCGCGTATACCAAAAGTTCTATTCGCAAATGTAAGGTCTTATCGACATCCGCAAAACTTGACCCATGAAACCCATGAAGGTAGGAAGAGATGGAGATGCCCTATCGTTTGAAAACTGTAACAGACTTCGCCATATTGTTCCTATTCGTAAGCGTGTTGGGTTGGGTTGTTTTACCTCTGAGCGGCACTATTTTGCACAACATGGGCTAAATGGCCAGGTCACATGGACCCCGAAGGCTCAGAGAAAGTTGGGGAAGCTCCAACAGCTGTTGGGAGACAGATGGTAGCCTCCCGTCAAGGCCATCCAGCGTGTTCTTTAACGTGCACAGGGTATGGCTCTCCCACACACGGAGCCACGGCTTAACGTCCCATCCGACGGACGGTGGCCTTTCCAAGCCCATCGGCGTCCCCTACTGACCGTGGGCAGGGGGGGGATTTTGTTCGTAAGCGTGAGTTGACTATGTTAACGAACGAGGATGTGCAAAAATATTGGCACCTGTATAGCATATTGCTGCAGAAATTAACCTGAGAAATAGATAAAAGGAATAGCATTTCGTTTGTAAGAAGTTAAAATAAAGTTTTTCTTCCGGAATTTTTAAACTTTTTGTTACTTTAATCATACTGAAAAGTAGCGTAAATCACTGCTGCAACTGCTATATATATATATTACTAAAATTACTATTGGTTTGAAATGTCCCCTCATCCCCTTTTTTTTTACCAAGAGACGACTTGATATATAATTTATTACGACAGACGTCTATTATCGACCTCAGCAACAGTTTTTAAAAACGAGAAGAAAACCCAATCGAAGAGAAAAAGTAATAAAAACATTTTTTAATAATATACTGAAATGGAATTTTTTTTTAATTTCGATTTTATTCGACAGTATTCGTAGATATAATTCACAAATATGATCGTGGTATTCAACTAGAGTTTTTGCAACACATTCAAACATAAAAAAAGGAATTAAAAAAAATAAACTCCCGTGTACCTAAAAATACTACTGCTATTAGGGAATTTAATTGCAGCAACTCGGCGTCCACGCAAGGCTCTAGTTATCAGTTATGCATTTCATTAGTTCCTCATTTGTGCTACTTGATGATACTTAAAGGAGTTTGGGAGAGACTAAAATGCTTCAATCCCCCCCCCATTGGACTTAAACATGTCAAAGAAAATCCATTGGAAGTTTCTGGATACGCTAATGTCGGGCACGTACCCAAGATATTGTTTCGAGGGAGGGACAGAATAAGACTTGAGTAAGGTTTCCCAATTATTAAAATATCCACCGTGCAGGAAAGTTTAAAATGATATTCTGTATAGAATAAAATTATATAGATGTTTTTATCGCTATTTTTAGTATCAGGCATAAACTATGGTGCTAAAATTATACAAAGTAACCTGTTTCAGATTTCAAAGTTCGAGTCCCGCCTGCGCAAAAGTTGAGATTTATCTCCGCAAAACTCCCCACTCCTCACTGCCCTCGGTTAGTATGGTGACACTGATGAGCTTCGAAAAGCCGCCGTCCATCGGATGGGACATTAAGCCGTGGCACCGTGTGCGGGAGAGCCATACTCTGGGCACGTTAAAGAACAAGCTGGCTGGCTGGCCTTGACGGGAGGCTAAGGTCTGTCTCCTAACAGCTGTCCAGTCGGTCCCCCCAAACTTCTCTGAGCCCCGGGGTCTTTGTGACATGCCCATTTAGCCCACTGTGTGCAAAAAAGTGCATCTCAGAGTGCAACCCAAACCCAACAATGTGTACAAAAATGTGCAACTCAACCCAACAAATTTCAAAGCAGATAGACAAGTTTGAGATTTTGTATAACGACCGGATTTTCAGGCGAGGTGCGATCCGCCCTCCTAATACCACCCCCACCCCCACCACATCCCTAACCAGTGTCCATATGATAGACGCATATCAGATGCAGCTTATAAATTAAAAATGTGTTTGATATCAAAATTTACAATAAAAAAAAATAAAATAAATATATTAATTATTATACTTAACACCTCATATAACCACATCAAACCTCTGGAAAATTTATAAAAAATTATAAAGTAATACACCCCAAACAATCCAGTTCAAACATATGCAATTAAGAATAATAAAACATTAAAAGAAACAACAGAAGACTTAGCACAATTTTACATTAATTCACACTTCAAATATGACAATAAAATAGATAAAAATTTTGAAAATTCAAATATCTTTCACAAATTTTTTTTATTGTAACTCAACTAATTATATAAACCTTCCCTTTACATTTCATGAATTGAAAACTGCTATAAAAACTCTCAAACAAAATACCACACCAGGCCCTGACGAAATTACTAATAAACTGCTTAAGAATTTAACATATAAATGGTTAATTAAACTTTTAGAAATCTTCAATACATTTTGGTCTCAAAAATGCTACCCTGAATCATGGCTAGGCAATTTTATGATATTCATAAAAAAAAGAACATAAACAAGCTGATGATCTTAAAATCCTATCGACCCATTTGTCTTAGCTCAAACATGCTCAAACTGTTTAAAAAGTTAGTCTTTAATAGACTTAACTGGCATTTTGAAAATCATAACTTATTAGATTCTAACTTTTTTGGTTTTAGACCAGGACGCTCCACTAAGGATCTATTATTGAATCTTATCTCAGACGCTGAATTTGCAATTAAAAATGGTTTTTTCCTTGTTGAAGCTGTAATAGATTTAGAAAAGGCTTTTGATACAATCTCACACCAAGGATTATTAGCTAAAATTAGAAAATTTAAAATTCATGGCAATATGTATCACTTTTTCTCTCATATAATGCAAAATAAAAAACTTTAGAGTTAAAATTGCAAATAACTTCTCAAATAAATATGAATTTAAAAATAGAATAATTCATGGAGACATACTTTCTCCAATATTCTTTAATATATATCTTAATCACATCTCAGAAATTTTTTCCTCAGATATTTCATATAGTACATATGCAGATGACCTTATCTTCTGGACCATTCACACAGATCTTAATATAATAAACACAAGAATACAAAATACTCTTAATAAACTAGTAAATTATTGTAAAAAATGGAATTAAAAAATATCATCAGAAAAATCAATAATCACATATTTTCACAAAAGACAGAAAATCACAAATGAAATAAAAATAACTTTAAATAACACAGAATTAAAAATTATAGATAATATAAAATTTCTTGGACTTCATCTGGACTCGAAATTATTATGAAATCATTTTCTTAAAAATGCAAAAGAAAAAGCTACTAAATTATTTAATTTCTTAAGATTCCTTGGAAGCTTTAAATGGGGCTGCTCCACAAAAAACCTTTTATTAATATTTAATTCTATAATCCTACCAAAATGTGTATATGGAATTGAGCTCATAAATAACATTTCTGAAACAAAAATAAAAAATCTAGAAACAATTCAAACAAAAATTTTAAAATTTTGCTTCGGACTTTTGCAATCAACAAACAGCTTAAATATATACGCTGAAACTTCATTTCCCACAATTGAAATAAAAAAAATATTTACTATCGAATTTAATATTTCGAATAATCACTAAAAATCAACAACACCCTATAATAAATAAATTTAATAATAACTTTCAAGGTATAACTTTGAAGTGTTTTTCAGAAAAAGAAAAGATATTAGAACTAATAAATAATAAACTTAACGGAAATTATCTTCCAAACTTTCCCTGCTGGATTTCAACATTACCCATTATTTCTGATAAAATACCAGGAATAGAATCTAAAAATGAATATGATAAATCAATTATAAAATCATTAACTGACACATTTATCAGTGATAATTATAAAAATTATATACATATATTCACAGATGGATCTCTTAACTCTGACTCCACTATCACATCTGGAGTCTTCTATTGCCCAAATGAAAACTATGAACACCAATTTGAATTTAATATAACTAAACCAGTAATTATAGCTGAGATGTTTGCTATTATTATAACAATCAACTGGGCCTTAAAATATAAAAATAAAAAAATTGTCATATTTACAGACTGTAAATCATCACTAGACATTTTTCAACATAACCCTTTCAAAAATAATTTTTCAATATTTATTAATGATATATTTACTTTAACTTACAAACACATAGATCAGAATAACATTATAACTATACAATGGATACCTTCACATGTTAATATAACATATAATGAACATGTAGACACTTTAGCCAAAAAGACAAAAGATCTAAACCACACTACAAATTCTCCTTACCATTTTGTTATACATAAAAAAATAAATAAAATAAAATTATTGGCAGAATTACAGAATTGGTACATGACAAAAGCTAGGAACACAAATAGATTTCAAATCTCTAATAACATTGGTAAATTTAATAATTTTGGATTAAAGAAAAAAGAAATCGCTATGATTTTAAGAATAAAGTCTAATCTAGCTCTTACGAATTCCATACTATTTAAATTTAGAAAAATAAACTCACCAAATTGTTTTTTCTGCAATAACATACAAACACTAGAGCATGTAATATTCAGTTGTAACAAATATGAAGAGGAGAGAAAAATTTATTTTAATAAATTGCAAAAATATAATGAAAACACATTTAATTTTAAAAACATATTAGAAATAACATCAAAAAAAATAAAACTAATTTTTTATAAATTATTAATTAATTATCTCAAAAACATCAATCTCTTAGATAAACTATAAAAAAAGATAAATGAATAATAATTAAAAAAAATTTTAAAAACTGAATGAATATAAAATGAATAATAATTAAAAAAACAATTATATGTATATATCTTTAAGGATCCGCAAAAATTATGCCTGAATGAGTCTGCATTATTTTAATTCTTTGCAGGAATATTCAAAGTTTGATGCGTATTGATGATGATGATGCAAAGCTAGCAAGGTAGCTTTGAAGGAGACTAAGAGGAAGACAAAATTGTCGAAGGTAAACAAAGAATCGCTTAGTCGTTTTATCTCTAAAGTTATGAAGGACATTGTCTAAAAATTATTAAGAGGTAAGTGCTCATCAATTGAGTATACAAAGCTAGTTTTAACTGTTATATAAGAAAAGATTATTACTTATGTACGATAATATTTAATATCTTTATAAGTAATTTCATCCATGCTTTTGTAACAAATTGCATTGTTTTGTAAATTGCATTGTAAAAATACTTAATTATACCCACGCTCAGTACTCATCTATTATAAATTTATAACAATATTTTTAGTTAAGTACCTCATTAATTAGATCGGCCCTACATCATTGTACATATGACTTGGGGTCATGCCTCAAGTTAAGTGATAAGTTATAAACAAATTTAGAACGCCGCCAAATAAAATAAAAATGTCTCTAAATATAACATTTTTTTAACGTTACATCTTTTATAATATTAATCACTTACTTTCTTAGGAAATAGAACTCACTCAAGTTGGTTGGTTTTGCCCCTGAGCGGCACTTTATTGCATATGATAGACTAATTGGCCAAGTCATAAGGACCATTAGATATCGAAGAAGGTTGTGGGAAAGAGACCCATTGGACAGCTGTGAGAATAACAGATGATAGCCTCCCGTCAAGGCCATCCTGAGTATTCATAACGTGCACAGGTTATGGCCCCCTCCTTCACACGGGGCCACGGCTTTACGTCCCTTCCGACGGAAGCGGCCTATTCCAAGCCTATCCACTAAACCCCTATAGTGCCCTACTGACCGAGGGCACTATAGGGGTTTAGTGGAGATAAATCTCAACGCTTACTCAGGTGGGATTCGAACCTGGGAGCTGCAGATTACGAGCCTGCCACGCTACCGACCGCACCAGCACTCCTGTCCCTTAAAAAGGCAAGTGTTTCACTTTGCTTACCACCGAGGTGGTGATTAAGATCACAATATTCGTTGCTGGTGCATTAGAATAATCTGAAGTGTATTAATATTTGATACATGATTATTTCAGCCTGGGGGCGGGTGTGGCTCAGTCGGTAGCGTGCCAGACTCGTAATCTGTTGTTCCCAGGTTCGAGTCCCAGCTGGGTCAGCGTTGAGATTTATCTCCGCAAAACTCCCCGCCCTGCCCACGGTCAGTAGGGGACACGTAAGGGCTTGGAAAGACCGCCGTCCGTCGGATGGGACATTAAGCCATGGCCCGTATGCCGGAGAGCCATACCCTGTGCACGTTAAAGAACACGCTGGATGGCCTTGACGGGAGTCTACCATCTGTCTCCCAACAGCTGTTTCAGTGGGTCCCCTCCCCCAACCTTCTCTGAGCCTTCGGGTCCTTGTGACCTGGTCATTTAGCCCATGGTGTGCAAAAAGTGCCGCTCAGAGGTAAAACAATCCAACGTTAAAGAACACGCTGGATGGCCTTGACGGGAGGCTACCATCTGTCTCCGAACAGCTGTTTCAGTGGGTCCCCTCCCCCAACCTTCTCTGAGCCTTCGGGGTCCTTGTGACCTGGTCATTTAGCCCATGGTGTCCAAAAAGTGCCGCTCAGAGGTAAAACAATCCAACGTTAAAGAACACGCTGGATGGCCTTGACGGGAGGCTACCATCTGTCTCCCAACAGCTGTTTCAGTGGGTCCCCTCCCCCAACCTTCTCTGAGCCTTCGGGGTCCTTGTGACCTGGTCATTTAGCCCATGGTGTGCAAAAAAGTGCCGCTCAGAGGTAAAACAATCCAACGTTAAAGAACACGCTGGATGGCCTTGACGGGAGGCTACCATCTGTCTCCCAACAGCTGTTTCAGTGGGTCCCCTCCCTCAACCTTCTCTGAGCCTTCGGGGTCCTTGTGACCTGGTCATTTAGCCCATGGTGTGCAAAAAAGTGCCGCTCAGAGGTAAAACAATCCAACGTTAAAGAACACGCTGGATGGCCTTGACAGGAGGCTACCATCTGTCTCCCAACAGCTGTTTCAGTGGGTCCCCTCCCCCAACCTTCTCTGAGCCTTCGGGGTCCTTGTGACCTGGTCATTTAGCCCATGGTGTGCAAAAAAGTGCCGCTCAGAGGTAAAACAACCCAACCCAATTTCAGCCTGTGGTTCGATCCACATCTTGATTACATGGTATGCTCCTTCCTATCATCATAACCTCATTTTGGCAGGTCTGATTTTTCGCTCAACTGTTAATACAGCAGCTGGCGCGAAAGCAGTAGGTTTTGAGTCCGTGAGTCGGATTGGCCTTTTTTCACACTTATTTTCTTATCAATTAATCAGGTGTACTTTAAGTGATATTCCATATCAACGATACATGTTTATTATTAATTCGCAGGTGATGTGTGAAATCCCTTCGATATTCTTTAAAACTGCATTGGTTTCCAAAAATTATGGAACAACCCTATGCTATGTAAATTGGGAACCTAACGTCGAACATCTATAACTTCTAAAACATTTTTTTATTCTTAAAAATGTGATAGCCGTTTAAGATCGCAATGAAATATATTAATATCTCGATTTTCAACAATATTCGGTCAGTATTTAATGAGTTATGGAAGTTTGAATATTTAACAATAACAATACCAGCCACAAAAATTGACTTCAGACGTTAATTAAAACTTAGTAATAAGTATTATATCATAGTGTTCAATAAAATAAATATGTATTTTATAAGTTTGTGTAAAGAATTATTTCACTATTCATCAGTTCTCTATAAGTTTCTTATATTTGGTTTTGCTATTGTCAAATATTCAAACTTCCATAACTCTTTAAATACTGAACGAATGATGTTGAAAAATCTAGATATTGATTCATTTGATTGGGATCTTTATCTGTTATCATATTTTTCAAAACAAATAAACTCATTTTCGAAGTTATAGAGCTTCCACTTTCGATTTCCTTTGACATAGGGGGCGGGGGTGGCTCAGTCGGAGCACGCCAGGCTCGTAATCTGTAGTTCCCAGGTTCGAGTCCCAGCTGGGTCAGCGTTGAGATTTATCTCCGCAAAATTCCCCGCCCTGCCCACGGTCAGTATGGGAAACCGATGGGCTTGGAAAGGCCGCCGTCCGTCGGATGGGACGTTAAGCCGTGGCCCCCGTGTGCGGGAGAAGCCATACCCTGTGCACGTTAAAGAACACGCTAGATGGCCTTGACGGGAGGCTACCATCTGTCTCCCAACAGCTGTTCCAGTGGGTCCCCTCCCCCAACCTTCTCTGAGCCTTCGGGGTCCATGTGACCTGGCCATTTAGCCCATGGTGTGCAAAAAAGTGCCGCTCAGAGGTAAAACAACCCAACCCAACCCATCATGAAGAATCTCCAGGTCGTTGTAGACGTCAGAGAGAGCTCTTCATAGCCCTTGGCTTCGTCGTAAACTATCAAGATTATTATTTCAACAGATTTTGGTATCTTGTGATTGCCGAGATATTCGACCTAATGGTCCCAAATTTTCTACACTGATTCCCCCTGCGTGACCCCATGAACTTCCTACTTGCAATAAGACACATTTATATATTAATATCTTTGGGAATATGGAAGATCTGGCAACGGCAGCAGATTTAAATGTTATGGCTCTCTGGTTCACAGCAGGCATGTCAAACACGCGGCCCGCCGGGAACTGTTCTGCGGCCCGCCAAGATTTGATAACCAATACGTTTATTTAACTTTTGACAACACTGGATTCTTCAATTAAAATTATAAGTACGTACACGGTACATGAATTAAATAAACGTATTTCAGAAAACATTTCCATTTATATATAAGGGAAACTATTGCGCATAAATGTATATGTCGGAGCCCGATCGTAGAATTGCTCATATCATGAAATGCCCGATCATTTCATGAAATAGTGGCATTTCATGATATGAGCAATTCTACGATCGGGCTCCGACATGTATATGTTACCGCTAAAGCTCGAAAGTCGTTAATGTGCACATTACCTAGCTAATATGCAGATTAACTGATTTGCTCCGTTAACGTGCGGAATCAAGAGTTTTCCGCATTTTACCTAGGTAATGTGCACATTAACGGCTTCCGTATCGTTAAAGTTCAAAAGTTTGTTTCTCTCATAGTGGTGAATCTCTTGAATACGAATCTTCGTGTCACGTGATTCACTCGTCCGCATTATAAAAAACGCCCCGGATGAGCGGAGGCCAAGTGAGAACGAATCGGTAAAGTGATTCATTCTTGATAACGAATCACTAAAATGATTCGTTCTCACTTGGCCTGCTCATTTTGGGGGCGTTTTTTATAATTCGGACGACTGATTCATGTTGACAGAGGGATGACCCTAATTTAAGCGTACAGAAACGTTCCTGTTGTTCCAGCAAAGATCTTATTTTCACTTTAACGAGTGCCTAGTAGGTAATGTGCAGATTATCCAGGTAATTTGCAGATTACTTAGGTAATTTGAGAAATGAAACAATTTTCCGCACGTTAACGGCACCCTAGTTAATCTGCACAATACCTAGATAATCTTTAGCGGAACATATACACATGTCTCGAGGTCATTCAAATGTACGTACTTTGCGCATGGCAATGAGTCACGAAATGCCAGTAGAGTCGGAAGCTATTCGTTAGCAGTCAGTGAACGAATACTGCGTTCTAGTCTAGTTTGCACATAATAATTTTCATCCGGTTTTTTTTTTTTGTTTTGCGGCCCGCGAGTTAATATATAATACTTAATATGGCCCTCGGTGGTTAACGAGCTTGACATGCCTGGTTTACTGTTAAAGAGCAGCAAAATGGCAACAGTGGATTTGACAGCGACTTCTCTTTCCCCTATTAATAGCATGGTAAATATCTTTGTAGCAAGCCCTTTGAGATTTTGATTTGAAATTCCTCACTCAACTCAGACGACAACCATAAACACTCCGTGAAATTTTAAAGTTACCATTATTTCCTGATGAGTTACGGCTGCCACAGACAAACTCACAGACATCTTTTACTATTATAGACATACGTTATCTAAAAACTATTATCTTCTGTATTTTTTGGTCAAACACTTTGAAAAAAAAATTCCATTTAAGCCTCCTATGAAGTCATGGTTGGACATCTACCTCTTAAATCAATGAATAAACCGTATGTAGAAAATATCATCTCATTTTTCACAATACATTTGTTTAAATCGAATTTTTTAACCGTTATGATCCGTGAAATATCCCTGTGCTCTCTAGTGCTTCCGAATCCAGTGGCTTAAAGAGCAACTACTATAAAACTTTCAGTTCTTCGTTTTACAGCCGTAGAATCGGAATAATAAAACTAGAACTCTTCGAGTTTTTATTTGAAAGGTGTGAAACAAGAAAAATTCGCTTTCTATCAAATTGCGAAGCCCGAATTGATATTACAAAGATAGGAAGCATTCACTGCTTTCTAGTTTACTATAAAACAGCATGCTGTTGTGTTGGTGAAAACTGGAGACGGAGATCCAATTGAATTCCACTTTCTCTAAAGAGAAATATTTCCTGCCCTCCTGCTACCTTTTGCCGTAAACAACTTGGCCCAATATGTCCTCCTCAAATCCCCACTGTCAGATTTGAAACTTTTTCATTTCATTGCTCGTTCTGTGAATTCGGGATTCCATCTGTCTCTCTCCCGGCGCATCAAAGAAACGCACGATATTTCATCAATTTTACTCGTTTTTTGAATGGCCCCAATTCATCTGTTCTTCATTCTGTAGCGAAGGTTGCCTTTCTGAAACGCTTCCTTGGGGTTCTCCCACATAGACACCGGTTTAAGCCGTTTGTGAACAAGTCGAATTTTTTTGGTGTCTCCAGAGCTCGAAGCGAGACGCTTGTCAGGTTAATGTAACAGATGGTAGTGAACGCGAAATTTATATTACAGTAAGTTTTTGGCTTATACGATATGCACAAATAATATCTGTCTCTCGATTTACGAGCAAATTTTCACTTATACAAGCTCTTTCCTCTGAGAAACTGATGATTTGCGAGATGAAGGAGATCCTATAAGCGAAAATTTTAGTTTTACTTGGTAAAAAAAGTTAGCAATGATGCACGAATTTATTATTTTAATATGTGACAAGCATTTGTTTCAGTTGCATTCATGTTTATAAGGATATATTGTTTATGCGCCTCTGTGGCCGATTGGTTAGCGCACCTGGCCATTGATCTAAGGTTCGAGCCCCAGATAAGGCATGGTTGTTCGTGTTGTTTTCCTGCTGAGGTCCCGCCATCCTCACAGACCTTCTATGATGTATATAAACTGGCAGCCTCCTATCAAGTCTCTTTATTCCATTTTAAAGATTGATCATAAACTTTTACTCTATGATATGATCACCAGACCGGCGATTCTCTATGCTTCACCCATATGGGCGAATACTACACTTACCAATATTGATTCAGGTCTTACAGAACAAGATTTTGAGAACTGCGGTCGATGCCCCCTGGTTTGTCACTAACAGACAACTCCATGAAGACCTGGGCATCGACCATATATATATACACATATAAAACGCACCTCAAAAAGATTTTTTGAGGCTGTAAGCAATAATCCCAATGAGATTATTTCTTCTCTGATTCTTTACGATCATACTGTTTTGAACAAGTACAAGAGGCCTAAAACGGTAGCGTTCTCTGAGGAGACCTACCCGTTTTAGGTTTCTTAAACAATTTTACTGCTATTTTTAGCTTTTCTTATGTTTGCACTTAGGGGTCCACCTAAGGGTGGTTTACTTATATATTTTGTTCTTACTCATGCCAAATAGGCATATCTTTTTGATGAAGATGGTTAGGGGTAAAATTATTACCCGGTACATCGAATATGATTATACGATCTACGATCAGGTCTCTTTCTCACTCTGTAACAAGCAGCTGCTTGAGGGGATATTTGTTTATTATTATTTTATTGTTTAAGCATAAGCTAATGACTAAGAAAGTCATTTAAATACAGTAATTGGCTATATAGTATCACTTTTATATATATATATATACCACACCAAAACTTTTTCCTGTTTTGTGTTAAGGTGAACTAATTAAAATTTATAACATGGGAAATAATGAGAAATTAATTTTTGCTTTAAGAGTTTTTGCCTTACTAGCAACCTTGGAGGGACTTATTGATTTTTTAGTGATTACTGTATTTTTTTTAGATCGTGTCGTGACTAGGTTCCCAGCGGCTCTCGGGTGGCGCTCTCGGGTCTCGTGCGGCAGTAAAGGTAAACTGTCCCGGTTGACTGCAAAAAACAAAACGACCTGGATTCGAACTCCGGATAAGGCATGTCCTTCTGCTGAGGTCTCAACTTCATCACAGATCTCCTATATCGCATATTATAACTAATATGTTCCTATATATATTGAGGCTATGATGTAGAAAAAAAATAGGGGTCGGTCCGAAAAAATGTAAAGGGGGAAGGGCAAGAGACTGGAATTTCATTGCCATATAACATTTTTCCCTCCGTTCTACAGATCGTTAAAAATTCTTCAAAAATGCATCAAACAGAATAATAACATAAATTTAATAATTTTTGGCACCATTACCCTTATTAGCATTTTAAATGGGGGAACGCTCCTGTTTTTAGATATGGAATTAAGCAGTTCAAACTTCTTGGGTTTGGTTGTTTTACCTCTGAGCGGCACTTTTTTGCACACCATGGGCTAAATGGCCAGGTCACATGGACCCCGAAGGCTCAGAGAAGGTTGGGGACCCACTGGAACAGCTGTTACGAGACAAGGCCATCCAGCGTGTTCTTTAACGTGCACAGGGTATGGCTCTCCCGCACACGGGCCACTGCTTAACGTCCCATCCGACGGACGGCGGCCTTTCCAAGCCCATCGGTGTCCCCTACTGACCGTGGGCAGGGCGGGGAATTTTGCGGGGAAAAATCTCAACGCTGACCCAGCTGAGACTCGAACCTGGGAACTACAGATTACGAGCCTGGCGCGCTACCGACTGAGCCACTACCGACTGAGCCACCCCCGCCCCTCAAACTTCTTGAGGTCTGCGGAACACTTGTTTGTTTCTATGAACTTCGTGGACCCTATAGGATTCCTCGGAATAGCATTAGTTATTATTAGTTAGAATGTATACTAGAAGTTCATTTCTCACGCAAATTTCACCACAAAATACGACGAGAATGCTTCAGCATAGATTCCAAAATTAAGTTAATTAAATATTAAACCCGTGTAATCTTTTGAGGAATCCTTGAAAACACTTGATGGAACCCTGGACCTGTCTATTAGGAATATATCATATCTCGATTCCTATATAGATCTATAGCAGTTGTTCTTAACCTTTATAACCCTTTGATTCCCAAATTACGTTCTCGCATCCCTTACTAAAAATCTCCGTTTTACGTCTCTGTATTTGATTATTGATCTTAACATTATCTGACAAGTTGTTGTTTGACCTGTCAGAGTGGGACCTCTGCACACAATGAGCTAAATGGTCAGGTCACAAGGACCCCGAAAGTCAGAGAAGGTTTGGGGGAAGGGACCCATTAGACAGCTGTTAGGAGACAGATGGTATAAGGATATATGTCAGCCTCCTGTCAAAGCCATCCAGCATGTTCTTTAACTGCAAAGGGTACGGCTGTCCCGCACAAGAGTGGAAATGCCGCCGTCCGTTGGATGGGACGTTAAGCCGTGGCCCCGTGTGCGGGAGAGCTATACCCTGTGCACGTTAAAGAACACGCTGGATGGCCTTGACGGGAGGCTACCATCTGTCTCCCAATAGCTGTTCCAGTGGGTCCCCTCCCCCAACCTTCTCTGAGACTTCGGGGTCCATGTGACCTGGCCATTTAGCCCATGGTGTGCAAAAAAGTGCCGCTCAGAGGTAAAACAACCCAACCCAACCCGCACAAGAGAACCATGGTTTTACATCCCACCCGACGGACGGCGGCTTTTCCAAGCCCATCGGTGTCCCCTGCTAACTGAGCGCAGGACCACTCAGTATAATACGCCAAAGAGATATGATAAAGACTCAGCAGAAATACAATGCATGAAAACTACATACCATAATCCGCGGAACGAACCCAAGTCCCTTTGATCAATAACCAAGCGCGCTAACCACTAGGCGTCTCTATAGGAACCGGTTTTCTCTCTTAAATCAATATTTATTTCGTTTTGAAGCGCTGATCAAGACACATAAAAATGAAATCGCAATTGATGGCATTTCATTTGACAGTTCATACTTTGACTAATCTGACCTCTCACTTGAAGAGGAGTTAAAAATAATAAAGTCTTTTCCTCGGTTACCTTCTCGATTCAGTGATAGCGAGTCATTCGTCATCATTTACAGACTAAAGAGGAAGAGACTGAGCCGGTGGTTATAGCAACCAGCCTCTAATGTCTCCATTTGGGAAGAGAAAGAAAAAAACCATCCTTCTCCTTGGCAGCCCATTCTTCTTTATCAACAGCTGCTTTACGGGGAGAAGGACGTTTTAGAGCCGGTGGCCTTCTCTAAATGAGGAATGGAAAAAGAGCTTCTTCTATTTGCTCTTTGGGAGGCCCTGGCGCCTAGAGGCCCAGTACACCCTCAAAAGAACCAATGGAGGAATCTCCTCCCTTTTTAAAGGTGCTATAAGTCAACAACCTTGAAACTTTTCTTTCCATCGAACTGTTAGAATAAAACGAAAGAGAAGTGTCACTTTATCTTAGCTAACTACTCGATCGATGCTATACGTAACTAAATGCCATTCACGTTGGGATTTACCTAAAGGATAGAAACCTACAAAAGTTACATGAAGTCGTCTATTGCTTTAGGAAAATCATTGTATCTATCAGTAATAGAAGCTGTACTAAATAATTTTCGCATTTTAACGAATAATCCCAAGTTATTTCGGATCAAATCACACCTGTGCACAGGGGTGGACTCAGGTTAAAGAATACCCTGGATGGCTTTGACGGGAGGTCACCATCTGCCTCCAAATAGCTGTCCAGTGAGTCTCTACCTTGTCTGAGCTTTTGGGGGTCCTTGTGACCTGATCATTTATCCCATTCTGTGCACATAAAAATGCCGCTCAGCGTTAAAACAACCCAACTCTCATAATCCATACAAGAAAGGGGTTATGATACTTTCCTGTTTAATCCAGTCACCCCCCCCCCCACTTATCTTCTAATATTTTTCCATAATTGTCCTAATCAATGGAAACTACTTGAAAAATTAAATTTGTTTTTATTTTTGATACAAAAAATGAGAACGTTGAAAGATAGGGAAGCAAACGTTTAATTTGGTCTCTGGCGCTGACACCAATTTTGACCTTTTGTGGGATTGCGCTTTTCAAAAGAATCTTAGCAGAAGCGTACAAGAAGGAGGCGGGGGGGGGAGGGAGATTATAACTCCACCCCAGATATAATACACTCAGTGCTCACTAAATTATGACCACCTTCCTCCATGTTATATAAGTGGAAACTAACTCCGAAGCTCTATAACTTCTAAACTAAGCGTTTTATTAGAAAATATAACGGATGATAAATTAAAGGTCTTAATCCAATCTATCTAAATCTCGATTTACACAATAATGTTCGCTTTTCACTTAAAGAGTTATTGACTTTGAGTATTTAACAGAAATAATTGAAATCTTGGGAAAATTTAAAAGCATCGAGAAATTATTTACATTAACTTTTTAAATATACATCTGTTGTATTAAATGGTGTGAAATAATAATTCTTATTAAAATTATAATTAACTTCTGAGTTAAATAATAACGTTAGGCATTGCTGTTGTTAAACGTTGAAATTTAATTAACTCTTTAAATACTAAGTAAATATTCTTGAAAATCGAGATTAAGATAGATTTGATTGAGCTCTTTAATTTTCCTTCAATCCCATTCTGTCACAAAACTCTTGTTTAACCCTTTCACGACTAAGGGAAACATTTTTCCCATTTTAAAATTGGTAATTGTAGTATTTAATTATAACCTTATCTGCATTTTTTATACAGAATGTCAAAATAGAACGTATGCCGAACGCAATTACGTAAACGGGAACGTTTAGAAAACAAAAACAGAACTGTCAGGACGCATAATATATGTACTATGTGCAATGTCCATCTTTGCCTCACTACCAAAAGAAATTGCTTCGCAGAATATCATAATTAGCACATCATTTTGTATAGTAATTTTATTTCATAATTTTATATTATTTTAGTTAACATTTTGTTCTAATAAACTAATAAATAAAAGACATTGCATAATAAGCCTAACTATAATTTGTGTTACCTTTATAGTCCATTGGGAAAAATATTTCCCATAAAATTCCAAAAAAACTACACATTGTTATGTATTTTTCTTATGATTTTTATTTATTTTACGTCTAAACAAACTAAAATAAACAGTTACATACTAATATTTACTCTTAGAAACCTTATGGTCCTGAAAGGGTTAAAAGTTAGAAAGCTTCGAAGTTAACTTCCACTGAGGTAACAATGGACGAGGGAATCATAATTTAGTGAGCACTGAGTGTATATTTTCAAAGAAATCCATTTAAGAAACCAAGGAGAGACGGGTCAACACAGAGTGGCTAGCAGTCCACAAAATGCGAGATGAGGGAAGCCAGCTAATTGAGGGTCGTAAAGGTTCGAGGTCGAGATTCTGCAGGAAGAGCGGAAGTAACGACTTCGATGACGTCCACAAGTAGAGAGAGAGAATGGTGGACAGGAGAACCGTGTCTCTGTGGTCCTTCCTGAAATCCTGTTACGTCCAGGACGAGGAGGGCTTCTTCGGCTCAGACCGACGAGAAGCCCTGTTCTTCTTTGCACTCTTTACTTTCTTGGCCAACTGCTTGACCAGAATGGGACAGGAATCTGCTGCAGAGGTTGCAGCAGAATCCTGCACCATGGAGGTACCTGCAGCACAGGGAGCCTCAGGAGCAGAGGGCGTCACTCAGGATGGGTAACAACAGGGACCAGAGGAGCATGGGAAGCAATAGGTCCTGTGCTTCAAGCAGAGGCATCTCTGCTGGTACTACTTCCATGGCAGCAGCAAGAATCACATGACCCCTCATGGCAGCAGCAAAGCTGACCGAGGGGTCAAAGAGATGCTTGCTTCACACTGCTTTCACAGGCGAAGGGGGTGACGGGGGTGTCACCACCGAGCTCGGAAGAGGGATCCTCCCAATCTTACTGCTGGCCATAGAGCGGACAGGACCAAAGGCTTCCTTCTCTGGGTGCCACGCCTGGAGCTTCGTGGCGCGGCACCAAGGGAAGGTAGCAGCATGAGGCCCACCACAGTTGGCACAGATAAGGCCCAGTGTGCTTGCACTGCTTGTGGGAGTGAGGCCCACTGCAGTGCTTACACTGCACCGTTCCTCTGAAGTTCTTAGCAATGTGCCTGAAGTGTTCGCACTTCAGACACTAAGGAGGGGCCTTGGTGTATGATTTCACCGGGATCCTGTAGAAGCTGCGGACAACATTCCCAGGTAAGGGAACTCACTGAAGGTAAGGACTACCTTCTTAAGTGGAATCCTGTTGACCCCAGAATCTGAGGGAAGATAGCTGTACATACGGCGGACTTCTGTCACTCTCTGATCCGAGAGGATCGCCTCATCAGTCAGGGAGGTATCAATACCTTCAATGAGACCCTGTGGAGTAAGAGGCTGGTTAATCCACGGTTATGGGTATACCCAAAATGGAGATGGTATATGGGAACTTTTCGGCAAGGTCGGGAGAGCTGACCTTGACGAGTAAGCTTCTCGTCTCTAAGTAATGAGACTCCATAATCCATGGCCCGAGATTCTTCAAAATCTCAGCAGAGATGGAGTTCGGATTATAGGAGATCAGGAGTCATGAGGAGGCCGAGGTCACTATTAAAGGAATAGGCTTGACACTCTTTCTCTTACGGCTGACAACGACGAAGCCATCATCAGCGATCTCAGGCAACTTGAGAACGACGTCCATGATGTTGGACAGGTCGATGAACGGCTGCTCAACCTCAGTTGTATCTGTCGGGGGAGGGCCAGTGGAGGAATGATCAGTTGCAAAACTGTCAGGAACAGCTGACCGTGAAGCACCAGAGCAACAGCCACTGGGGCCTCATCAGAAACGGCAGGCCGTGGACTGGGGCCTCATCAGAAACGGCAGGCCGTGGACTGGGGCCTCATCAGAAACGGCAGGCCGTGGACTGGGGCCTCATCAGAAACGGCAGGCCGTGGACTGGGGCCTCATCAGAAACGGCAGGCCGTGGACTGGGGCCTCATCAGAAACGGCAGGCCGTGGACTGGGGCCTCATCAGAAACGGCAGGCCGTGGACTGGGGCCTCATCAGAAACGACAGGCCGTGGACTGGGGCCTCAACAGAAACGACAGGCCGTGGACTGGGGCCTCATCAGAAACGACAGGCCGTGGACTGGGGCCTCATCAGAAACGACAGGCCGTGGACTGGGCCTCATCAGAAACGACAGGCCGTGGACTGGGGTCTCATCAGAAACGACAGGCCGTGGACTGGGGCCTCATCAGAAACGAAGGCCGTGGACTACAATAAGTTTTATTTCATAGGAAAGTTGGACGATAAATTTAAATCTCATTCCAATCTATCTAAATCTCAATTTTCACATATTTGTTTTGTATTTCGAGAGCTGTGGAAGCTCTAATACTTAACAGCAGCAAAGTCAGGCCTGAGAAACTTGTGTAACACTGACAATTATTGAAAGAACTATTTACACAATAAACTGACAAATATTGAACTAAAAAAAATACCCCCTCAAGCAGCTGCTTGCCACAGAGGACAGGAGCCTATGGCATATAAACTGACAGGAGCCTGTCAGTTTATATGCCATAGTAGAAGGTCTGAGAGGATGTCAGGACCTCAGCAGAAAAACAACACACACATCCATGCCTTACCCGGGGCTCGAACCCAGGTCAGAAGCCAAGCGTGCTAACCACTAAAGCGTACATATTTTATTAACTTTCTTGAAATAATGCTTATTATTTTAAATTATTTTTAAATTAACTTCTGAGGTGAATTCTCATGATTGACATCCCCGTTTTTCAATATTCAAACTTCTATAACTCTTTAGATACTGAATGAATATTGTTCAAAATCGAAATTTATAAAGTTGAAATTATTTTTATTTTTTATTAACAAAATTGGAACATGAAAATGAACCTTACATTGCCTTATCAAGAATGGCAGTCACATACAGCATCATTTCACTGTACATGTTGCAACAACGGTACAATTAGTGTAATAAATTACATCATAATACTGGCATAGTCGTAACTTTTTCAACGCTAAATATGCAATACTAATGCCTACATACATATACATTTATCGAGTCCAATTTTTCTTTTCCACAAGAGTAACTATGACTTGCATGTGGATATTATTTAACAAAACCAAATTCATGTATATGTTACCGCTAAAGCTCGAAAGCCGTTAATGTGCACATTACCTAGCTAATCTGCAGATTAACTGATTTGCTCCAATAACGTGCGGAATCAAGAGTTTTCCGCATTTTACCAGGTAATGTGCACATTAACGGCTTCCGTATCGTTAAAGTTCAAAAGTTTGTTTCTCTCATAGTGGTGAATCTCTTGAATATGAATCTTCGTGTCACGTGATTCACTCGTCCGCATTATAAAAAACGCCCTGGATGAGCGGAGGCCAAGTGAGAACGAATCGGTAAAGTGATTCATTCTTGATAACGAATCACTAAAATGATTCGTTCTCACTTGGCCTGCTCATTTTGAGGGCGTTTTTTATAATTCGGACGACTGATTCATGTTGACAGAGGGATGACCCTGGTTTCAACTCTACTCTCGGACACTAGATAAATAACGTTATGTTAATTTAAGCGTACAGAAACGTTCCTGTTGTTTCAGCAAAGATCTTATTTTCACTTTAACGAGTGCCTAGTAGGTAATGTGCAGATTATCCAGGTAATGTGCAGATTATCCAGGTAATTTGCAGATTACCTAGGTAATTTGAGAAATGAAACAATTTTCCGCACGTTAACGGATCACCCTAGTTAATCTGCACAATACCTAGATAATCTGTAGAATAACTGATTTCTGCACTATAGCGGTAACATATACACAACAAACTAGATACGTAAACAAACGTAAATTACAGCATAGTAAAATAGTTTTGATATTGAAATCAATTGAATCACATGGTTTCGATTAACTCAAAGTTGTTTGATCAGAACAATACATCAATATTCTCATTATTTAATATCCAATTCTTCACTTCCTTTACATATGTTTTGATATTAATTATTTCCTTAACATCTTATACTTATTCTCAGTCATAAGTTTTCATAAAAATTTATTTAACCAGCCTCAAATTTTTTCTCTGTTGACATAAGTTGAGAGTGGGCGGGGGTGGCTCAGTCGGTAGTGCGCCAGGCTCGTAATCTGTAGTTTCCAGGTTCGAGTCCTAGCTGGGTCAGAGTTGAGATATATCTCCGCAAAATTCCCCGCTCATGCCGACGGTCAGTAATAGGACACCGATGGCCTTGAAATAGGCCGCCGTCCGTCGGATGGGACGTTAAGCCTCGTGTGCGGGAGAAAAGAACACGTTAAAGAACCTTTGTTTGATGGCCTTGACGAGAGTCTACCATCTGTCTCCCAACAGCTGTTCCAGTGGGTCCCCTCCCCCAACCTTCTCTGAGCCTTCGGGGTCCTTGTGTCCTGGCCATTTAGCCCACGGTGTGCATAAAGGTGCCGCTCAGAGGTAAAACAACCCAACATAAGATGAGAGAATGTTTTCATTTTTCTGTCCATTGCCTATAGAATTAAATTTTTTTTAAATTTAAGATTTTTTCCAGAGTTGTGAGGTAGCAAAAAACTTTTTGTCATATTCTAGGGGGCATGACCAATGCCTTGCATATAACACGAGTGCTTAACCTGTTTAGAAATAACTTATATCTGTCCCGAAAGTATCATGGCCGATAGATGGCAGCACGAGATGATGTATTTCTCATCAGGATTTGATTGTGACAGCCGTGAGATTTGCTGATTTCCTCGGTTTCTTTATGTATTGACCTTTAGATCTCAGCTCAGGTCTTCACACGAAACGAAATCTCCTTTCTTCTCCTACATTCGTTTTTGTGACCGTGTTTCTCTCCTCTGCCGCTAGGTGATGCTACCATTACAAAATTCACACTAATACGTACAGTATGAACAGGGTTAGGTTATTTTGCCTCTGAACTGCACTCTTTTTTGCACACAATATGCTAAACGGTCAGGTCACAAAGACTCCAAAGGCTTAGTGAAGGTTGAGGGAAGGGTTCCTGGACAGTTGTTAGGAGACAGATGGTAGGCTTCCGTCAAGGCCGTCCAGTGTACTCTTTAACCTGCATAGGGTATGCCTCTCTTCCACACGGTACCACGGTTTACGTCCCACACTATGGATGGCGGTTTTTCCAAGCCCATCGGTGTTCCCTTTCTCACCGAGGGTAGAGTGGGTTTTAGCGGCGATAAATCTAAACACAAGTATAAGTGAGAATCGGACCTGGGATTTGGGTTATTTTATTTTACCTGTGAGCGTCACTTTTTTTGCACACCATGGGCTAAATGGCCAGTTCACATGGACCCCGAAGGCTCAAAGAAGGTTGGGGGTGGAGACCCACTGGATGTTGGGAGACAGATGGTAGCCTCCCGTCAAGGCCATCCGGCGTGTTCTTTAACGTGCATAGGATATGGCTCTACCGCACACGGACCACGGCTTAACGTCCCATCCGACGGACGGCTTAACGTCCCCTACTGACCGTGGGCAGAGTGGGGAATTTTGCGGAGATAAATCTCAACGCTGACACAGCTGGGACTCGAACCTGGGAACTACAGATTACGAGCCTGGCGCTCTTTGGACCTGGGAACTGAAGCATGCTAGCCCGGTGCTCTACCGGTGCTCCCCACACAACACACACACATTATAAATAGAAGGGAAATGTGGTTGCATTATATGATTGCTACCATTAATAACAAAATATTGAATATATTTTTTATGTAATGGATTAGTTTACATTATATTTAATCATGTCCATCGCTCTAAAAAGAGACTTGATATTATTTAAAATCAATTTATCTCTAATCTAACAATCTACCTTCTCGTCTTTTAAGTTTCCTGATGCAACATAACGTTAAAACAACAGGAATAAACATGTAACGAGATTGCTTCTGAAAAAATTTTGTAGTCATAAGAAAGCATATATTTGGTTATCAGAACATTTTATGTGAAATCTGAAACAATGCTAGCCTAGAGTCGTTCCATCCAAGGAGAAATCGAAATTTTGATTTTTTTTTTTTGTCATTTCTCAAAGCAGTTATTCCACCGTACCTCCAAATTCTAATTGGAGCTCCAAGGTAGGCTTTTGGGTCTCATTTACATTACAGTTAAATACATTTACTGTATTTAACTCTGAGGAACTTTGTACAGTCGCTCAAAAACGTATCCAAACACTATGGTTGATTACAGAATTCAGAAAAAATATCTGGCAACCATTTTTTTAGAAATTAGTGATTTGACAACCTTCGTGTCACGTGATTACAGAATTCAGGAAAAATATCTGGAGCGTGTACAGCAACTGTACACGCTCCAGTTACCGTTCACAGCAAACTGGAGCGTGTGCAGTTACTGCACACGCTCCAGTTTGCTGTGAACGGTAACTGCACACGCTCAATATTTCCGTGAGTGAGCCCACACGATCCAGGTCTTTGTGAGCTCACACGATCCAATGTGCTGTGAACATTAACCACAACCGCTCCAGTTTGCTGTGAACGGTAACTGCACACGCTCCATATTCATTGCATTATATATTCATACGCATTATATATATTAAAAAAGTATATATATATATAAATATAATATAGTTAAATACAGTAAATGGTAGCACGCCAGCCTCATAATCTTGATATTCGAGTTCCAACTGGATCAGCATAGAGAGTAATCTCAACAAAATCCCCACCTGGCATCAGTCAGTACACAAAATCTTAAAAATATTTAAAAAAAAATAATGAAAATAAATAGAATCAAACCTATTTTTAAAATTACAGTAACGGTGTGTGTTCCATAATCGTCTAGTACTTGTAAATTTATTTCTTTAATATTAGGGACGGGGGTGCTCAGTCGGTAGCGCGCCAGGCTCGTAATCTGTAGTTCCCAGGTTCGAGTCCCAGCTGGGTCCAGCGTTGAGATTTATCTCCGCGAAATTCCCCGCCCTGCCCACGGTCAGTTAGGGGACACCGATGGGCTTGGAAAGGTCGCCGTCCGTCGGATGGGACGTTAAGCCGTGGCCCCATGTACGAGAGAGTCACCCTGTGCACGTTAAAGAACACGCTGGATGGCCTTGTCGGTAGGCTACCATCTGTCTCCCAACAGCTGTTCCAGTGGGTCCCCTCCCCCAACCTTCTCTGAGCCTTCGGGGTCCATGTGACCTGGCCATTTAGCCCATGGTGTGCAAAAAAGTGCCTCTCAGAGGTAAAACAATCCAACGTTAAAGAACAAGCTGGATGGCCTTGTCGGGAGGCTACCATCTGTCTCCCAACAGCTGTTCCAGTGGGTCCCCTCCCTCAACCTTCTCTGAGCCTTCGGGGTCCATGTGACCTGGCCATTTAGCCCATAGTGTCCAAAAAAGTGCCGCTCAGAGGCAAAACAACCCAACCCAATCTTTTACATTATCCAATGTGTCTCCATGTTTCACTTCTTTCCAAAGATCACAAGTATTTTTACCAGACAGCCACTCTATGCGTAAGCTCTATCAGGCTTGCCTTCACTTCCTTCCCCCCAACTTCCCACCGAACCTTGGCATGCAGTCTCCACAGACAAGGTCGGATGATGCCTGTCGGGGATCACCTCGACTTATTGCCATTCTCTACGTGACTCTCGTCCCAAGGACGCAGCGCGCAATCTCCGATATGCCACAACTAGCGGAGCGCAAAGGCGTCCGTCTCTCATCTCAGTTTGGCGTGGTTCAATGTTCTTGGCTGTACCAATCCACGTCGAGACGTATTTTGTGAACGCTTTTAGCTGCTTCTATCCCCCATTTCTCCCCCCTCCCTTTACTTATTATTTTTTTATCATTATTATCTTATCATTTTATTCTGCCTCATTACTACTTACTCACCTATTTTTTTTTTGTCACCATTTCTCTTTTCCTTTTCCCTCCTTTCTACTTTTATTATTCTCTTTTTTTTACGGGGACAGAGGAGGCTCAGTTGGTAGCGTGCCAGGCTCGTAACCTGCAATAAATCGTTATTTCGATTATTGCAGGATCGGGTTCCAACTGGACAAGTGTAGAGATTTTTCTCTGCCAAACTCCCCCGCCCTGCCTACAGTGAATAGGGGTCACTGTTGGGCTTCAAAAGGCCGCCGCCCGTCGGATGGGATGTTAAGCCGTGGTCCCGTGTATGGGAGAGACACACCCACACACGTTAAAGAACACGCTGGATGGCCTTGACGGAAGGCTGACACCCTTTTTCCAACAGCTGTCCAGTGGGTCCCCTCACCCAACCATCCATGAAACCACGACAGCTTCGAACTTAGACATCTGTCCCAAATAACTGATATTTAAGTAGCGAATATCATGATTCAAAATTAAAAGAGCTCTAATTTACCCCTTAAATAACGGTAGACTTTAGGCACAATTGATGCACAGAGTGGCAGTAAAAATTAGACCATAATGCTACCTAACCATATTGGCAATAAATCATCGGCACGGTTTAAAATTCGAAAGTTCGATAATTAGAGATATGAATGAACTGACTGATTCGATAATAGTAAGTTAATTTAGACGGAAGGTCCTCTCCCAGTTGCTCCGCAGCCTTAATGTCAGCGAACTGATAGGCATCACAACCAGAGCACAGGGCTCAAAATTCCAAAGTTTCAAAATTGCAGAATTCAACGAATCAAAGATTTCGATAATACAAAAGTAATGTAAATGACAGGTACTCACTCCGCTTCTTCTCAGCTTCAATGTAAGAGTTTTGATAGGCCTCAACCAGCACACGAAAGTGGCTTCTGGTGCCATCCATAAGATGTAGTACTGTCCTGTATAGTGGAACGTCGGATGGCATCATTCAATCATATTCAAACACTGATAGGCTAGGACAAGTCGTCAGTCGGATGGAGCATTAATCTGTGGTCCCTTGCGCAGGATAGACGTACCCTGCGTACGGTAAAGAACATGCTGGATGGCCTTGACGGGAAGTTTCCATCTGTCTCCTATCATCTGTCCAGTGGGTCCCTTCCGTCCAACCTCCTCTGAGCTCTTGGAATCCTTGTGAGCGTGTTATTTAGCCCATTGTGGTAAAAAGTGCTATTCGGAGGTAAAACAACCCAAATTCTGTTACAGGGTTTTCAAACTTTTTTTGTTTGTTTATTTATTTGTTTCGGAGATCTGAAAAAATAAAGGACTATATCCCGAGACCTTTAGACCCTAGAGAATCCAAAAAGGCAACGTAGAGATACTAAATATGAAACAAAATTTCAGTATTCATATACATTGCTCGACGTTGAAAGTGCCCCACCCAGAAGGACATGTACAAACATGCAAATAGAAGGGTGGGTGTGCGCAGTTGAGATATGCAAATGATGATAATCCAGAACCAATGACGTGTGTGGCTCAAGAGATAAAAGGTGCAAGAAGGAACAGGGATGGTATTGTGTTTATGCAGGTGGAAGTCGTGCGAACAGTTGAGATTAGGTGGTTCCGCTTGAAAATTGTTCAGTGAAGGCCGAAAATGTCTGGTACACGCTGTCGGTAGGTTTATTGTCATTTGGATGGTTTAGAAAGAGGAAGAATTATAGGCCTATGTGAAGCTGAATGGACTACACGACGATGGACTACTCCCCATGTTCATCGGGATGCATGAACTGTTGGCAACAGCGGCGAAATGAAGGTTCTACCATGCGTCGCAGAGGGAGTGGTGCAGTCCGACAGATGTCAGAACAGCTTGATAGGCGCATTGTTCGACATGCTCGTTCATCCCCACAGAGCACTGCAGGTGATATTCGACGGGCTATGTCAACAGCCATGGACGTCCCCATAACGACCTGAACAGTAAATCGAAGGTTGCATGAGGCACACCTGCACTCTAGGCAACCGTTACATTGACTGCAAACCATCGCAGCACTCGTCTGGCTTGGTGCCGAAGTCATGCGAACTGGGGTCACGAATGGAACACTGTTGTGTTTAGTAATGAATCCCGTGACGCTTGATGACGATTGTTGCTCGTTGACGATTGATGGGTCCGTGTATGACGACAACCTGGCGAGAGGACGGATCCAGTTTTTTTTCACAACTGGCACACTGTTCGTCAGTCAGGCACAATGGTATGGGGTGCTATTGGATATGACAGCAGGTCCACATCACGGGAACACTGATAACTGCACAATACGTTAGCGTGGTTCTGCAGCCCATTTTGTTACCGTTCCTGGGAGGTATGCAGCAGCCCTTTTTCAGCATGACAACGCCCGTGTACACACTACTAAGGTTTCCAGACAATGTTTGCAACACGTTCAAATATTGCCATGGCCAGCACGATCTCCAGATTTATCCCCAATAGAAAATCTGTGGGACCACATTGGACGATGTGTGCAATCCTCTCACCGGCTGTCACAGAATCTCGATGAATTATGGGAGCAAGTCAACACTGCTGGTGTGCAATTCCTCATGACCATATCCGTTGACTGTATGACTGCATGCCACGGCATATTTCTGCCTGTTCACGGCGGTGCAACCACCTACTGAGGCAATCACATTGTATATCAGTGTATCACTATAGATAGCACATCTGACGCGCTACCGTAGGAGCCAACTCTCAACCAGCATTGACGCGAGGCTTCCAACTATCATATAACAGCTGTATTACTTCAACCTTCTCTGAACCCTTGGGGGTCCTTGTGACTTGGCCATTTAGTCAATTGTGCGCACAAAAACACCGCTCAAGGATAAAACAATCCAACTCGTAATCCTATATTGTATTCACACAACGCAAATGATGATGACTTTAGCTTATCTTTAGAGCTGTTATATTCTTTTTCTCAATCTTCCTGACCTCACATGTCAATCTCAATTCACTGAAAGCACGAACAACTTCTTTTCTAATTGTAAATTTCCTTTTGTTACGCTCTTCATAACAAAAAGCAGCACTTGGTCCATTGAATGTTCCGAGAAAGGACTCCTAAAACCTTAATGCATCCAGTAATCCATTAAATCGCCAATAAGCAGCTTACAGGAAAGCTGAAAAGCTTTCACAAGAATTCTGTCCGTTAGGGAAGATTTATTAACGTCTCCAATCATTAATAACCTCGGTACTGTGATTAGCAGCAAGAGAATTAATCATTCACTCTGTCTCTGTAGTAAGGGATCGTCTCACGTCGAAAGTTTGTTTTGAGAATTTTTTTGCTACCCGTTCATGTAAGAGTAAGGCAGCAAACCTCGAATTTCAAAAAATAGTCACTCTATAAACAAAAGGTTTCCGGACAGTTTCATGTCATGTCGATATGTCGATGGGAAGTCATATTCAAAGCTATCTGATTTTGAAAATAAACTTTATGCGGAAAAATGTCAGTAGAGATCAATTGAAAATCTCACTGAGATCTTTCTAATTCCTAATTTTCAGGGGCTCAGTCGGTAGTGCGCCAGGCTCGTAATCTGCAGTTCCCAGGTTCGAGTCCCAGCTGGGTCAGCGTTGAGATTTATCTCCGCAAAACTCACCGCCCTGCCCACGGTCAGCAGGGGACACCGATGGGCTTGGAAAGGCCGCCGTCCGTCGGATGGTACGTTAAGCCGTGACTCCGTGTGCGGGAGAGCCATACCCTCTTCACGTTAAAGAACACGCTGGATGGCCTTGACGGGAGGTGCCATCTCTCCCAACAGCCGTTCCAGTGGGTCCCCTCCCCCAACTTTCTCTGAGCCTTCGGGGTCCTTGTGACCTGGCCATTTAGCCCATTGTGTGCAAAAAAGTGCTGCTCAGACGTAAAACAACTAACCAACCTAATTTTCAACAATATTCTTTCAATATTTAGAGTTAAAAAGCTGAAGCATTCAACTGCAACTTTTGTCCGCCACGAAAAATTTACCTCAAAAGTTAAAACTGTTATAACATAAATGTAATATTTAATGTTTTGAATTATTTACTTAGTACTGGTACAAAAACAAATTGCTAGGTATTTGGTGATACGCGGATAAAAAGAAATTTGTAAATTACTATGTTAGAGAAACGAACAGAGATGTCGAACAGAATAAAAGATTTTGGCTGTGCTCGGTCAGTTAGGTTTTATCAATGGAATCGAATGCATCTCTTCCTAAGGGACGTGACACGACATGATGGTGTGCTTCTTTTCATTCTTACTTTCCAGTCCTGCGGATTACCTCTTGGGATTGCTTCTCTTGTGTTAGAGGGGAATTCGCTGAAGCAAAGCACCGTGCAACTGAAAGTTGGCTGAAACTCTAGTGGCGACACAAAGGGAGATCTAATACTTCGCAGCAGGAATCGTTCAGCTGTGAAAGCATCAAAGGGGCATGTTGCAAATGGCGTGAATGGGGCCTTCAAAGATGGGAATCAAAGCATTCTTTCTAAAACACTTACGACCGTTAATTACACCATTGGATAGTGATGAGGAAAGAAAGACGAGGGTATGTTTTTTTCTTAGCCTTTTGTAATTAAAGAAAAGTATGCTGACATAGCTCCGATTTGGGGGGCAGGAGGTTCAATTGGTATTGCGCCACGTTCTTAATCTGCAGTTGGCAGATGTGCCAAGTTGATACTTATCTCAGATGTGCTGACGATATCTCAGATGTTCCTCGGTGAGAAAAAAAGACATCGTTTGGCTTTAAAAGACCGCCGTTCGTCAGATTGAACGTTAAGTTTGGGCTCCGGTGTGCAGGGAGAGCCATATCCTGAGCACGTTAAAGAACACGCAGGATGGCCTTGGTGAGAGGCTTCCATCTGTCTCCTAACAGCTATCCAGTGCTTGGGTCCTTGTGACCTGGCCATTTAACTCAGCCTCAATGTGCGCACAAAAGTGCCGCTCAGAGGTAAAACATCTCAACAACGCATTACCGACTGAAATAGCATCCACGCCATCCCACCCGTCACCAACTGAAATGGATTCTCTTCTAAGAGAATAATTTGAGATATATTCTCTTCTAAGTTTCGTCATTTGAGGAACAAGTTTGCTATTTGATTGGGTTGTTTGGTTGGGTTGTATTACCTCTGAGCGGCACTTTTTTGCACACAATGGGCTAAATGGCCAGGTCACATGGACCCCGAAGGCTAAGAGAAGGTTGGAGGTGGGGACCCACTGAAACAGGTAGCCTCTGGGCAAGGCCATCCAATGTGTTCTTTAACGTGCACAGGGTATGGCTCTCCCGCACATGGTACCACGGGTTAATGTCCCATCAGACGGACGGCGGCCTTTGCAATCCCATCGGGGTCCCCTACTGACCTTGGGCAGGGAATTTTGCTGAGATAAATCTCAACGCTAGCCCAACTGGGACTCGAACCTGGGAACTGCAGATTACGAGCCTGGCGCGCTACCGTAATGGATTTCCCATTACATGTGAATAAGCCAAGATAAGAAAAGAATTTACGAAAAGCGTCTTCGGAAAGGGAAGGTCTTCCCAGGCATGGATCTGTTCAAAAATCCTTCGATAAGCTCCAGTACTCCCATTTCATTTGCGATCACTTCTGAAAAATTCACCAAACGTCTTCCTCAAGGGAAAGCTTTGATTTGGTTTCTCATTTTTATCTCGTTTTCGAAAAATACGTGATAATAATTTCACTTTCTCGTCTCTCGGCCTGTACATATTGAAATATTCTGTTTTTAGAGCTAAATTAAAAATATCTTTTTTGGTTTGAGATAGTTATTGATGCAATATTACGATTTGTCCTTTCCGAATCTCCCAAAAGCTATAATTCCACCTTCTAATAGCGAAAAAATTCAAAAATTGTAAAATTTTAAAAGAATATTACAAACAATGTATTTACGCTAGAAATTCAAACTTTTGGTGATGGAATGTGAAGGTAATGGAATTTCTATTGACAACAGTGAGTTGGCCCCTTACTCCTATTCAGGACCTGTGGCGGGGGTGGCTTAGTCGGTAGCGCACCAGGATCATAATCTGCAGTTCTCAGGTTCGAGTCCCAGCTACGTCAGCGTTGAGATTTATCTCCGCAAAATTCCCCGCCCTGCCCACGGTGAGTAGGGGACACCGATGGGCTTGGAAAGGTCGCTGTCCATCTGATGGGACTTTAAGCCGTGGCCCCGTGTGTGGGAGAGCCATACCCTGTGCACGTTAAAAAACACGCTGGATGGCCTTGACGGGAGGCTACCATCTGTCTCCCAACAGCTGTTCCAGTGGGTCCCCTCCCCCAACCTTCTCTGAGCCTTCGGGGTCCATGTGACCTAGCCATTTAGCCCATGGTGTGCAAAAAAGTGCCGCTCAGAGGTAAAACAACCCAACCTAGTCAGGACCGGATCGGGAGCATGCGCCCCTCCCCCCCCCCCCCCCTTCAGAATGCAAGTAAGGGTAAAAGAGGCAAAAAATTATTAAACTTATTTATATTTCGTACATTTTTCAAGATTTTTTTTAAAAACCCGTAAAATGGAAGGGAATATGCTATACTGCATTGGAAATCCACGTGTCTTCCTCCCCTCCTTTACATTTTTTCTGCTCAATTGTTTTCCTTGCCGCTTCCCCTCCCCTCGATTTCTTTCCAGATCCTGATCTTCTCTTAGAGCAGGTGTGCATTGATAACAATGAATTGACCTCTTACCCCAGAGTGGGTGGAAAAATGCAACTATTTCATTTTAAGAAATATTGTTTGTTTTTAGAGGTAAATTTAAAAATTGTTTTTGTGTCAGATAGGTATTGTAAAAATATTAATACCTATCTGATTATAGAGCTTCAGGAAATTTCCGAATCTCCCAAAGGTTTAAACTGTGTCCTCTCTTTGCTTAAAACCATCACTAACAACGGAGGTGTCCTCAGAATAAACTGGAGCGTGTGCATATCTTGAAACCGTTGCCAAGATTATGGTTGGGTTGTTTTATCTCTGAGCGGAACTTCTTTTGCACACAACAGGCTAAATGGCCAGGTCATAAGAACCCCGAGGGTTCAGAGATGGCTGGGGGGAGAGAACCCACCAGACAGCTGTTACAAGTCTCCCCTTAAAGACCAACCAGCATTTTCTTTAACGTGCAAAAGGTGTGACTCTCCACACTAAGGAGGATTTATATCATGTCACGTGACACGAAATTTGCCAGATCACTAATTTCTAAAAAAACGTTGCCAGATATTTTTTCTGAATTCTGTAATCGACCATAGTGTTCGGATACTTTTTTGAGCGACTGTAGATGGTCATATTATTTTGATACTAGATCGTGTGGACTCACTCACGGAAATATTGAGCGTGTGCAGTTACCGTTCACAGCAAACTGGAGCGTGTGCAGTAACTGCACACGCTCCAGTTTGCTGTGAACGGTAACTGGAGCGTGTACAGTTGCTGTACACGCTCCAGATATTTTTCCTGAATTCTGTAATCACGTGACACGAAGATTGCCAGATCACTAATTTCTAAAAAAATCGTTGCCAGATATTTTTTCTGAATTCTGTAATCAACCATAGTGTTCGGATATTTTTTTTGAGTGACTGTACATTAAATAATTAAATTTGAGCGTGCACTGTACACGCTCTATTTTGCTGTTTGGCCATCATCGTTGTTGGTGGCGGTTTTAATAAGCCAGAAACTTTGCTAAAGTTGAAAAAGCTCAAACCACTGAAACTGCTTCCTTTATGACCGTATCCTTAGAATCTCGAAAAACAGGCGACAAAAGAAGAAAAGCAATATTTTTTAATTCTAACGAAAAATAATTCTATTCTCTGTTTATAAAAGACTACTTACGATACTTCAGAATCTAATTCTCTGTCCTTCCGTGAGATGGAAAGAAAAAGACCTACAGAAGACTTTTAAGAGAGAAAAAAAGACTGACGTTGTGAAAAGAAGATTGTTTTTCAATACCGGAGATATTTCAAAGTGCCATTTACAGGTTTCGTTTTTTTAACACAATGTATAGAAAAGTGCGTTGCGATCACCACAGAAAAGGAAATCGGGCTCCTACTATTTTTTTCCCCATTTGAAGTATTTTTCAGTGCCTCGTAAACAAGAAGCCTAACACATTGTCTCTGACTATTATGTAATGCTCCTTTTTCAAAGTGTATGATGTTTTTTTTTTTGCCTTTAGTCCGCTCTTAACGGTAGAAATCCGAAATAATGAAAGATTGGTAAAATGCAAATAGAAATCGTTTATTAGTGCTTATAAAACACAAAAGGTTTTTTTTAAGCAGGCAACACGTTGTTGTCAGAGTAAAACACATTGTTGATCTTCCCATTCCACCATAAAAATTTCAAATTTCTAGCATTCTACCTTTAGAGGGCGCTTTTAACACTATTGGGTTGTTGTTGTTTTACCTCTGAGCGGCACTTTTTTGCACACCATGGACTAAATGGTCAGGTTATATGGACCCCGAAGACTCAGAGATGGTTGGTGGAGGGGATCCACTGGAACAGCTGTTGGGAGACAGATGGTAACAAGGCCATCCAGCGTGTTCTTTAACGTGCACAGGGTATGGCTCTCCCGCACACGGCGCCACGGTTTATTAACGTCCCATCCGATGGACGGCCGCCTTTCTAAGTCCATCGGTGTCCCCTACTGACCGTGGGCAGGGCGGGGAATTTTTGCGAAGATAAATCTCAACGCTGACCCAGCTGGGACTCGAATCTGGGAATTACAGATTACGAGCCTAGCGCGCTACCGACTGGGCCAACCTCGCCCCAACGCTATTGGGAGATTCTAGTTGAGTTGTTTTACTTCTTAGCGACACATTTTTCCACACAGTGCGCTAAATGGCCAGGCCACAAGAACCCAAAGGGAAGGTTGGGAAAAAGGAATCCACTTAACGTCAAAGCCATCAAGCGTGTTCTCTTTAATGCACAGAGTATGGCTCTCCTGCGGACGGGGCCATGCCTTAAAGACCCATCCGGCGGACGGAGACTTTTCCAAACTAACAAAGTCCCCTTTCTCACCGGGAGCAGAGGTTGGAGTTAGCGGCACTCTCGAAGGAAGATTCTGGAAATAGGAATACTAATATTTCATCATATATGTCGAACCAAAACGATTTATTCATCTATCTAAAAAACAAAAAAAAATGGAAAATTTTAATGTTTACAGCTACAAAGTGAAAAACAAAGTTTTTTTTAACTACTTAAAGATATTATTTCGCAAACCTAGAACTTCTAGAAACTCTCTGGGGACTTCTAGTGCCTGAGTGAATTAAGTTTTTGAGATGAAATTTTATAGTTAAGTTTGGTTGTTTGGGTTGTTTTACCTCTGAGCGGCACTTTTTTTTTTGCACATAATGGGTTAAATTGGCCAGGTCACAAGGACCCCGAGGGCTCAGAGAAGATTGGGGGAGGGGACCCACTGGAACAGCTGTTGGGAGACAGATGGTAGCCTCCCGTCAAGGCCATCCAGCGTGTTCTTTAACGTGCACAGGGTTATGGCTCTTCCGCACACGGAGCCACGTTTTATTAACGTCCCATCCGATGGACGGCGTCCTTTCCAAGCCCATCGGTGTCCCCTATTGACCGTGGGCAGGGCGAGGAATTTTTGCGGAGATAAATCTCAACGTTGACCCAGCTGGGACTCGAACCTGGGAACTACAGATTACGAGCCTAGCGCGCTACCGACTGAGCACTCCCGCCCCTTTTATAGTTAGGTAGCTTACTTCTACCAGCACTAGTGGTTTCGTGGAATATGAGCCTTGTGACACAATAATTGTATTTGTTGTATAACGCTTTTCAAAACTTCGAGCGTTCCAAAAATAGATCAAACGATTTTGGTTAAATTTAAATTAAACGGAGATCACGAAGAGGTCAAAGCTTGATCTACGACTACTAGAAACGGGTAAATTAGGGTCTGGGGTGTTTCGGATTGTAGATGTCGGAACGTTACGAAATTTTAGATCCGGAAGGTCCTTCAAAGTCAAAGGTTAAATTTAGATCTATCAGTGTTAGAGGGCTAAATATTGATGCCTGGGGGGGGGGGTGCCTTTTGAGCTATAGATCTCAGAAATTATGCCACGTTTTGGGTGCTATGTGTATTTCGAGGGCAAAGTTCAATTTCAATATATCTGTGCTGGATAGCTAAAGATTGGTGAATAGGACTATTTCATGCAGTTGAGCTCAGAAATAAGAGGAATGTTTCAGATTCGGTGTCGCATTCAAGGTCAAATAGAAGTCAGAGTGACGACCTAGGAATCAAGAGGTGCCGAAGGGATCGATGGATTTCTAGGGTTGGGTTGTTTTACCTCTGAGCGGCACTTTTTTTGCACACCATGGGCTAAATGGCCAGGTCACAAGGACCCCGAAGGCTCAGAGAAGGTTGGGGGAGGGGACCCACTGGAACAGCTGTTGGGAGACAGATGGTAGCCTCCCGTCAAGGCCATCCAGCGTGTTCTTTAACGTGCACAGGGTATGGCTCTCCCGCACACGGGACCACGGCTTAACGTCCCATCCGACGGGCGGCGGCCTTTCCAAGCCCATACTGACTGTGGGCAGGGCGGGGAATTTTGCGAAGATAAATCTCAACGCTGCCCCAGCTGGGACTCGAACCTGGGAACTACAGATTACGAGCCTGGCGCGCTACCGACTGAGCCACCCCCGCCCCCAATGGATTTCTAGTAGGTTTACAGATGTTAATTTAGCACCACTGGTAATGTGGGAGATATATGCTCACAACATTCAATTTCCTCCTTTCGAAATAATTAGCTGAAAAATATTCCAGGTAATTTCGTTTTCTCAGCTATTTCATGAGCTCCGTGTCTACAGGCATCTCCTCTGATACTTTACTACTTCCCCTCCCTCTTTCTTTTTTTTACTTTCATATGTAAAGCTGTGAATATACTTTTCAAAGGAGGCTGGCGTTGCTCAGTAGGCAGTGCGCCAAGCTTGTAATGTGAAATTCCCAGGTTCAAGTTCCAACTGTGCTAGCATTGAGATTTCTCTCCGATAACCCCCTGCCCACGATGAGAAGAGAGGCAATGATATGCTTGGAAATGTCACCATCCGTCGGATGGGACGTTAAGCCATGGTTCCGTTAAACCATATTCTGTACACGTTAAAGAATACGCTAGATGGCCTTCAAGGAAGACTCCCACCTGTCTCCTGACAGCTAACCGGTGGATCCATTTATCGTCAACCGGACCGGTCACATGGACCCTTGAGGTCCTTGTGACCTGCTATTAGCTAACTGTGTGCTTAAAAGTGCCGCCTAGAGACAAAACAGCCCAATCTTGGTTCTATTCTCCATTGTGTCTATATTGAATTTGGAAACCGATTAGTTCGGAAAAGCAGTCGCCCATCTAATGGGACGTTAAACCGTGCTTCGTTTAACAGCATACCAAAAGGCTTTGACGAGATAATTCCATATATCCCGTAACAGCTGGCTAATGGATTCTCTTCCTCTACTTAGCTCTGAGCCCTTGGGGTTCTTGTGACCTCGCTATTTTACCCATTTTGTGCAAATGCTGCTCAGAGGTAAAGCAACCAAACAGAACAAATCAAATATCTTGGTCAAATTTCGATGAAAATCTTTTTATCCGCAAACAAATCGATAAAATAAAAATATCGTAAAGCTTAGCAAACGATTTTGTTATTCTTTTGAGTGGCAGCACGTTTCAAACAGCATAGATGCCTCGTTAAATCTGGCATCCGAAATTTCTCTTGATGCAATTATCGTTTTCTCGCCTTAACAACAAATTCAAAACTGCTTCGAAGGGAGAAAAGGCGCATTTAAAGAAGAAAATATCAATGAGGAAATCTTGGAAAATTCTTTTTCAATAAGCTGTTGAATCCCAGAGACGCTTCAACAATAATAAAAGAAATACATCTACAAAGTCTGCATTTTTAGTCAGGAACGAGAAATCGTAATTTAAATCGTTTATTTTGTTGTCATGCCCAAGAGACAATTTCAATGCTCATTGCTGCGAAATAAGTAAGTCATTCTTTTTTTGATTTATTGCTAAAATCGAAGATGGCGTACAGTGCATTTCCTTTCGAGCATTCTATCTATCGAGTGAAATTTAATGCCTGTCTGATGTTTTATATACAGTCGCTCAAAAAAGTATCCGAACACTAAGGTTGATTACAGAATTCAGGAAAAAATACCTGGCAACGATTTTTTTTTAGAAATTAGTGATCTGACAACCTTCGTGTCACGTGACACGAAGGTTGCCAGATCAGAGTAAAAAGGGGCTTTTGGACTAGTCAGCCCGTGTAGGCAGCCAGTTCAGACCCGAAAACAACAGCTGTGAGTCACATTCCCACAATAGCACTTCCAAAAGCACACTTGATACATAAAAATATTTACAACAGCAAAAATACAATAAAAATGCAACAATAGATAAAAATAAATAAATTAGAGGGACATGACAAGCAGATAAATACTTAAGACAATAAAACTATCGCAGAATGCGTTATCTGTGCAAATGGATGTAAAAAAATTTCATAAAACAACTTCATGTTAAATTTTTATCATTGAATTAATTTTGTTTTAGAACAGATTGAAAAGCAATCGAGGCTTGGAAAAAGAATAGATTAATAGATGCAGAGCAAAAATCGGAAGGACATGCATTGTCCTTAAATATGGATTGTAATAAAATACAAGGTCGGTTGGTTGTTTTAACTCTGAGCGGCACTTTTTTGCACACCATGGGCTAAATGGCCAGGTCACATGGACCCCGAAGGCTCAGAGAAGGTTGGGGGAGGGGACCCACTGGAACAGCTGTTGGGAGACAAATGGTAGCCTCCCGTTAAGGCCATCCAGCGTGTTCTTTAACGTGCACAGGGTATGACTCTCCCGCACACGGGACCACGGCTTAACGTCCCATCCGACGGACGGCGGCCTTTCCAAGCCCATCGGTGTCCCCTATTGACCGTGGGCAGGGCGGGGAATTTTTTCGGAGATAAATCTCAACGCTGACCCAGCTGGGACTCGAACCTGGGACCTACAGATTACGAGCCTGGCGCGCTACCGACTGAGCCATCCTCGCCCCCAATAAAATCCAAGAATCCCTCTCTTAACACTGTTAATTTGTTCCAGCAAAACAGAGTGCTGTATTTCCATAAAAATAGGTGTTAATTCCTTAAGTACCGGTCATTGCTAGAGGCTATTTCGATACTTGCATTGTTAGGAGTATGGCTAAAAACTTGTTCAGTTTAACGTTCCTTTTGTGAAATTTTCGGCTCTTTATTGATCTGCAATTGCGTCTTCTCATTGGTTTGATATATCGTGGAGGTTAGAGGGTGTTTTAAATCTATCGATCCACCCCATAGTAGCAGTAAATGGTTTCACAAGTTTTTCAGGCTGAGCTTTTTCCTGATCTTCATATAGGTCTTTTCTTCGATAATAGGTGAACTTAACGGAATTTTACGTTGGATATTTATCATCAATATTTAGAAGTCTCTCCATTTCAATCTAATAGCCTGCTTGGCCCTAATTAATTTTGTTGCCTGCAGTGGAACAGTTAGCTTTCCTGCTGCTAAAATTGATTCTTTTTTATTTAGGCCCGATAGTGGACCACCTTGACGTGGTGTGGGGGGGGGGGGGGGGGCTGAATGGTGCCTCTGAGAAGTTGGGTTCGGCTCGCTGGTTCTCCGGGGTTCACGAGATCTTGTAACCTCTGGTGGAGGGGCCTGTTGAGGGTCTGCGGACTGGTTTGGGTGGGCCAGTCTAGTGAGCTTATTGACTTGTCCCCTGAGAATCTCCGGGTTGCAGCCCCGGTTGAGGGGCCGTACTTGAGGGTTCTGCGGACTGGGAGTGGCTAACCCGGTCCAGTAGGCTCATCGATGCGGTCTCAGTGATATCGTGGGTTGTAAGAGTGTTTACTGGAGTGGCTTCGGCCCGCTCACAATGGAGAGGACGAAGTTGAAGGCTCGCGGCTGGGAGTGGGATCCCCGGTCGACGGGCTTATCGATGGAAAAGCCAGACTAAGAGTCTCCACCCCTGGAGCAGAATCAATTTGTTTCTATATATCATCTTTGTGGCTAACCTGGGAACAGACTAAATTTTGGTTTTGACCGATGGATGAACCTTCCTTCTATAGGATTGTTTGTCATAGGTAGCCGTGGATGAGCTATGCCCATGTGGCACTGTCTTGCCCCGGCGTAGGTAGTGGTGTTTCAGGCATTCTCCCTATAGATGTAGTGCAGCCATATGTTGCGGAGCATCTGGGACTTGCCTTTAAATAATGTAAATGTTGAACTTGCCAGTCCCAAATTACTGCAAACATCTACTTGCCGTTCACAAGAATCGTCTCTTTTCAAAACATCTGATTTAGGTTCTAAATTCAGACCATTTCTAGAATGCGAAAGGATGGTCCTTACCGACGCTAGAAGTTGATGCTCTTGCACTCTTATCACCCATTGTCACAACATAAAAAAAAATATTAATTAATTATGTTCAGGGAAAAAGCGCTAAAAACAAACCCTACCCTGCCGCCTGTCAGATAGGGGACACCGATGGGCTTGTAAAGGCCGCCGTCAGTTGTATGGGATGTAAAACCATGTGCAGAAAAGCCGTACACTGTGTACACTAAAGAACACGGCGGATGACTTAGACGGGAGGCTATGAATGTCTCCTAACAGCTGTCCAGTGGATCTCCTTCTCTCAGCCTTCTCTAAGCTCTTGGGTCCTTGTGACTTGGTCATTTAGCCCATTGTGTGCAAAAAAGTACCACTCAGAGGTAAAACACCAACTCAAAAGCATCCTAAAAGCTTGTCGTAATGCATCCTAAATGTCTTTTTCTCTTCTTACATCCTAAATGTTTTTCTCTTCTTGCATCCTAAGAACTTTCCATCCTTTCGCACTTTTATAGCTTTTCTTCTTCTCACATCCTAATAACTTTTCCTCCTTTCGCATTCTTAAAGCTTTCCATCCTCTCTAACCTTAAAGGCGTTTCTTCTCTCAATCCTAATTGTTTTTCATTTTTTCTTATGCTAAGAGCTTCTTTTCTCTCGCATCATAAGAGTCTCCATTCTCTCGCATAATAATCGCCTTTCACCCTCTCACATCATAATCTCTTTTCATCTTCTCATATATTCTGAGACACTTTTTCTTCTCATTCAATTTTTCAAATTTTCGATGAATATAGATCATCAGTCTGATCAGATATTTACTTTATTACATCATTTTTAAGGTAAGAAAACAAATAAGATGTAGTTTGCAAAGATCCATAGATGCACTGCCCAGAATAATTTCGAGGATCAAAGTTTTCCAACAGTACAGCGATTAAGATACCACGAAAAAAGGTAATCGATTTTCTTTATCTGACACTTCATTACAGATATAATAACTAAAGAAATTGCCTTAATAACTAAAGAAATTGCCTTAAACTTAAAAGTAAATTGATTAAAATAAATGTAGTTCTCTTCAACAAACAAAACGGACACGCTACAAGCAATTTAGGTAGTGCAGTGAGAAAACTCTATACTCTTAGAGTCAAGAATAAGGATGGAAATCGCAACTTTCCGATAATGCACAGGATTCTGAGATGCTGGATTCGTGAAGGAAAGTTTGTCGCTTTGTCTTGATATTTGTTTCTCAGATGCAATTATTGAAGACAGTCTGTCGATCTGATGTAAACAAGAGAGACAGAGAATGATTCCCGTTAACACTAAAGTGAATGGATTCTATGTTCCTGTCCAGATGGTTCTGGCATCACGCCAACCTATTGCATTAAACAAGGGCCAAACGATGTGTAACGGACCTGCCAACATTTGCTGCAGCTCCAGACAACATTGTAAACACTCGTTGGCGGTGATCGTATCGATCGTTTTCCATTAATCAACAACGGCTGGAGGGATTCTCTTCTAGTAGACGTGCTTCCCCAATTACATTTGCACCTTGCACAACATTTATTGCTGTCTTATATTGATATATCGTGAAAGCCTGACTCGTATTCAAATTAGGTCACAAATTAGAGGCACGAACAACAAGCAAAGACGAAAACGAGAAACTGGAATAAGGTGGAATCTTCCTGTTAGAGCTAGATTAGAGTGGATTGGTAAAATTATGCACAGAAATTCAATGGGGTTTAAATAAGAAGATTGATACAGAACTATGCTGGAAATATTCGATGGTGCATTGTCAACAAAATGATATCATTTGTTTATTTCACAATTCCTAAGAAACTGCTGCTGAAACTTTTTAAGAATCGGTGATGGGTGAGAAAAATGGCAAATACATCTAACTTAGCCTTTATCAGTTTGGTCCCAAATTGCTATACAATGCAATTCAGGTGGTGAGGGTGGTCAGGACCATACCACCAGAATTGCATTGGATCTGGTGGTTAAGACCAAAACTGGCCCCGAAAAGTCAGTTGCCTTATACAAAATCTGAAATTTGTCTACCTTCTTTTAAAATCCAAAACAGTGGTGTTTGTATAATTTTATTTTAGTCCCATAGTACATGTCCGGCATGTAATTAAAATGGTTTAAAAAACAACTATAAACTATTATTCCATATAGAATATTATTTAACCTTTCCCGCCCAGTGGAATATTTTAGTAATTGAGAATCCTACTCGTCTTATTCTCAGACCTCCACCCCACCCCCACTCTCGAAGGGGCGGGGATGGCTCAGTCGGTAGCGTGCTAGGCGTAATCTGCAGTTCCCAGGTTCGAGTCCCAGCTGAGCCAGTGTTAAGATTTATCTCCGCAAAACTCCTCGCTCTGCCCACAGTCAGTAGGAGAAGTTGGGTGGTCTTGACGGAAGGCTTCCATCTGTCTCCCAACAGCTGTCCAGTGAGTCCCCTCCCCCAACCTTCTCTGAGCCTTCGGGGTCCTTGTGGGCTGGCTGTTTAGCCCATTGTGTGCAAAAAAAAAGTGCCGCTCAGATGTAAAACAACCAACCTCCATCCCCGAAACTAGATTCTCGATTCCTTCTCGGAACTAATTTCTCGAATCACCCGAAATTACATTCTTGAACATCACACATACCACCACCACTAACCACCCACACACATACATCCCATCCCAACCCCAAAACTAAATCCTGGGTCATGCCTGGATGCGAGAAAATGTAAGTTAAAATACTATGCGACAGTGAAAGGTTTCACGCAGAGAAGTAATCACCGAAAGGGGGAATGAAGGGATAATTTTTATTTTCGTGAACATTTTAAGATTTCAGCAAAAATAAACGTTTTAGGCATCCCTGAATTTTCCTATTTCCTTTCGTCCTTCTATTCTTCCAAAATCTCGGACGCTATCGGGGGGGGGGGATAGAGACGAAGTACTTCCTTTAAAAAATTGCCTGGGTTGAGTACAGTATTGAGGACATAGCAACCCCTTCACCGCAAATGCACAACTGAACACTTTGGGCTCGCCGCTATTCGCAAACCCATCATTGTTTTCTCTTAGACGTTCCAAGTTCGTATTATAGTTCCAGGAAAATATTTTGAAGTTGGAAATCCTTGGTTCTGAACAGTAGGATCTAATTCTGGCCATAGTGGATTTGGCATATCGTGTCCAGTGGAGCAGATAAGTCTAAAATTCTGGAAGGAGATTCTTAAGACCAAAAAGTGTTTTTTTTTTGCAGCAATTTTGGGTTATTGGAAATTTTCTCTTACATAACTGCTCAAATTCATTTTCAATAGAACTTCGATATCAATTTCACTCGATTTATGCATCAAACATAATTTCAAAATAAAATCACGATTAGAAAGGCGTATTTAAAATTTTTCGCTCACCCCAAAGAGTTTTTTCCAGATAAATATTTTCCATCGAACCCACTGAAACTTAAATGTGTCTTCACAGAGAATATTTTCACAAAGTAAACGGCCAGACGTACAGCCAGAGAAAGAAAGATAAACCACAGTGAATGATTAAATGAACACATCAAATAAAACCGATTGTCATTTATAATTAATCTCCAACAGGAGAGAGATGAAACAATTAATCACTTGACTGTCTAAAGCTGCTTTCATTTATACTTAAAACGGGACATTAATCACATTTGCCAGTCGTTCCAGATCTTGCTGCCAAATCAACAATACCCGAAACGTAAACGTTTCAAGAGAGAATCTGGCAATACGAATAAAGTTTGGTTCTAATTCTTTCAGAACTGGCAGCGCTCCTAGCGGAAAAGAATCGAAAAATGAATTCAACGTTCTCTGAATTGTTTGTTTGCGATTTCTTCGTTTGATGAATGAACTAAAAGTTAGTACACACGTCCTGACTTTCTAAACATTGGGCATTTTCTTGCACAGCTTAGCAATACTCATTTGTAATATTTGTGCCTAAGATATGTTCGGATATTCACATCATTCAGCAGCCACTTGCAGCGCTTATTCACTGAAACATATTTCGTTGTTTTAAATGCCGTGAGATGAAGTATGAGGCCTAATGGTCTTGTCTTCCAAGGTGAAGCAAAATAGTGCCTCTCAGAAGTAACAACTTCGTCTTATGAGAAACAATATTTCAGCAAGGATTAAACTTCCTTTTCAAGGGCAACAATTCCCATAGAAATTAGCAGTGGCGAAGCGTGATTTTTTGAGTAGGGAAAGCAATTAACAAAAGCACTACTGCAACAAAATTGAACACGGTTTCGCTACTCGATGTTTCCGAATCATTGAAACGGAACATCGCTCCAATACTCGATGTTTCCGAATCGTTGAGTGAAAGTCGTTCTATTACTTTTTAAACGAAATATTATTAATATATAAGTCTAGTAACGAAGGAAGAGTGTGGATTGAGAATGCAGTCTTCCCGTCATTGAGGAAAGTTATTTTTGACAAATTATTTGTTCATCCGGCGGCCGAGTACTTAGCATACTTGGTTACTAATCTTAAAAAGCCCCGGATAAAAGGCACGAATTTTCTCTTTCTGCTGGGGTCTTTCTCACAAATCTTCTCTATGGCGTATTATACTGACATGCTTCCATCAGATTTCTGTGGGCAAGCAGCTGTTTGAGGGGGAATTTGTTCGTTAACTGGTGTTAATAAAACGTTTGAAGAACACCCATACTTCCTAGTATTTGGACCAATATTCGCTACGTCACTGATTGTATACGAATAATTCCTAAATTGTATTTTTTTTATTTTTTGTCTAATTGTCATTCTCTGTGCGCTTTAACAAAAGTTTTGTATTTTCTCAATGAAATGCTCGACAAAATCGAGCTTTGACTGTTTTGAGTTCGCGATGTATGTATGATACAGTATAGGCACACGCACAGGCCCTCGAGACCCATCGGTCTCGAGGACCTGTGCGTGTGTCTATATTGTAATCCACCATTGCTAATGCAGCTAATGGATGAGCAGGGGCCGTCCCAGGAATCACAAGTTGGGGAGGACGTGGGATGTGAGCAACTCTCGTAAACGGATCTCAGTGAAACTGCTCAAAAGGTCTCTCTGACTCTTTCTCCTAGCTTATGGGGACGATGGTAACTCAGTAGGGGGAGAGCATCAGGCTCTTAATCTACAGTTCCCAGGTTCTAATCCCCCTGGGCCAGAGTTGAGATTTAACTCTGCAAAACCCTCACCCTGCCCTCGGTTAAAAAGGGACAATGATGGGCTTCGATTGATCGCCGTCCATTGGACGAGATGTAAAGCCATACCCAGTGCACGTTGGACTGACTTGACGGGAGGCTGCCATCTATCTCCTAACAGCTGTCCACTAGGTCCCCTTCCCCAACTTTCTCTGAGAGCTTGGGGTTTTTGTGACTTGCCATTTAACGCATTGTGTGCAAAAAAACTGCCTCTCAGAGCTCCCAACCTAGCCTTAGGGAGGCGATTGTTCCCACCCCCCTTTTTTTTTTCTAGGACCGCCACTGAGGGCAAGGGACCAAAAATTTCAAAATATGTTGACGTGGGTCAAGAAACTTCTCTTTGCAGGCAAGAAAACTCTGACATTTGTTCGACATCGTACAGCGAAAACTCCTTATCATTTCTAGACAACATTACTTCCTTGACTTTCATTTAGCCCCAGACAGTACGGAGGAGTGAACCTTCTGAAGGTCACCGGTGGCAACACAGGGATAAATGCCATAAGCCGCTACTCCATGACCGAAATAAGGACTACGATAAAAAAAAAATCCTTCACTGCTTGAATATCCCATCGTATAAAAACGAACAGTAATTGCGTTTGGAAGTTACGACGGATGCAAAGTTTAAGAAAAAAGATTCGGTCCTTCTTAGTGTTGATAACATGGAAAGTAGATCTTCCTCCATAAACTCCAATCTGTTGGACGCGAGTCATTCAACTTTATGAGCTCGAGGAACAAATACAATCATCCATGAAAAAGATATAAGAAGATGGGTGAGAAGAAAAGTAGCATATCGTATTGTATTCCTTCGCTGTTGGATAGCGTACTAAGAGATAAGACTAGATACTGAAATACTATTTAGACTGAGGATGGCTTTTAAACAGAACCCGTCGAAGAGTTTGTAAGGAAGATGGAGAAATTCCCGGGAGGAATCTGGTCCTCTCAACACATTCAGGATACGAACAGTAAATGCGGCATCTGCTAAGAGCTTTCCACTATCTCTTGTTAATGGGCATATCTTCGATCATCAAAGCACCTACTTTCGAAACGCGACTGGTGAAATGCTTTTCTTCGTAAAACACTTTACACATTCGATGCTTCGGTAGGAGAGGCATTAATAATTTCCCGAAACGTAATCATTGGCGATATTGCGACTCATAAAAACAAACGCTGCTTTATTTTCATTCTCCAAAAATCTTTTAAGGTTTTTAACCGAAGGCTGGTGCAATTCCGTGAGATGAAGTCATGGCTTTGTTTTCTTCATTTATCATTAACCCGGAAACGGAAGTAATAATAAGTGCGATGCACGTAAACATCGCAAGAAAGAAGTACTGGTAAATGAGACGAACATGCTAAGACTTAGGCATAAAAATTGATATTTGTCATTCTGACACGGTTATGGAGTTATTCGTGTACATTTTAAAGCTGTGTTCTAGGGATTTATTTTTGTTTTTAAATCTCTGAGTGATTTTATATGTTTTTTCCTCCTTATCATAAAGACCGTTTCGAAAATGATAACACCTGACAACATAAAGATTGCTTTCCTGGACATAAACAAGGAGCGGCATCTTTAGCTCATTTTCAAAAAAATCGAGTTAATGTTATCACTCTGTCATCTCACTGCAGACATTCAACATCTTTATTTTCAGAGATGAATCAACAATTCTTTTAGGGTTGGAGAGCTATTGATCAAATATTGAGATTTCCATTTACAGAATCTTCCGAAAGCTTTAATAGCGCCCTCTAATGGTGAGAGAAGTTAGAAAATGCCCCAATTTTAAATGAATATTGCAAAAGATACATTTTACTTAAGATTGTGAGGATCAACGTGAAGAGCGTGTAGATCAGTAGCTTTAAGGACAGCTACTTTTTTTTGCTTTAAAAAATTATTTTTGCGTTTTATAGATACTAAATAAAATTTTCGTTTTTAATTTTCCTAATCAACCATTGGTTTGAATTTCGCGTTAGATAACATTAATATTAGAGGTTAAAGGTTAATAAAGGCCAAATAAAAAGCTACATTCTCTTTGAAAACGAACAGCCCATATTCACCACAGGCAATATCTTATTCTTCTAGTTTTATATGCAATGTAAAACTATCAGGTTTACTAGCAGAATTTTGGGGCGGGGGTGGTTCAGTCGGTAGCGCGCCAGGCTCGTAATCTGTAGTTCCCAGGTTCGAGTCCCAGCTGGGTCAGCGTTGAGATTTATCTCCGCAAAATTCCCCGCCCTGCCCACGGTCAGTAGGGGACACCGATGGGTTTGGAAAGGCCGCCGTCCGTCGGATGGGATGTTAAGCCGTGGTCCCGTGTGCGAGAGAGCCATACCCTGTGCACGTTAAAGAACACGCTGAATGGCCTTGACGGGAGGCTACCATCTGTCTCCCAACAGCTGTTCCAGTGGGTCCCCTCCCCCAACCTTCTCTGAGCCTTCGGGGTCCATGTGACCTGGCCATTTAGCCCATGGTGTGCAAAAAAGTGCCGCTCAGAGGTAAAACAACCCAACCCTAGCAGAATTTCCCGGCGTCGCTCGGGCCTCAGTAATTATAATTTGACTCAGAATAGCAGGCGTTTTCATAACGGGTGCGCAGACAATCGGTCACGTCCTGGAACGGGGGGCGGGGGTGGCTCAGTCGGTAGCGCGCCAGGCTCGTAATGTGTACTTCCCAGGTTCGAGTCCCAGCTGGGTCAGCGTTGAGATTTATCTCCGCAAAACTCCCCGCCCTGCCCACGGTCAGTAGGGGACACCGATGGGCTTGGAAAGGCCGCCGTCCGTCGGATGGGACATTAAGCCGTGGCCCGTGTATGGGAGAGTCATACACTGTGCACGTTAAAGAACACGCTGGATGGCCTTGACGGGAGGCTACCATCTGTCTCCCAACAGCTGTCCCAGTGGGTCCCATCCCCCAACCTTCTCTGAGCCTTCGGGGTCCATGTGACCTGACCATTTAGCCCATGGTGTGCAAAAAAGTGATCCTCAGAGGTAAAACAACCCAACCCAGCTGGATCAGCGTTGAGATTTATGTCCACAAAACTCCCCGCCCTGCCCATGGTCAGTAGGGAACACCGATGGGCTTGGAAAGGCCACCGTCCGTCGGATGGGACATTAAGCCGTGGCTACGTGTGTAGGAGAGAGCCATACCCTGTGCACGTTAAAGAACACGCTAGATGGCCTTGACGGGAGGCTACCATCTGTCTCCCAACAGCTGTCCCAGTGGGTCCCATCCCCCAACCTTCTCTGAGCCTTCGGGGTCCATGTGACCTGGCCATTTAGCCCATACTGTGCAAAAAAGTGCCGCTCAGAGGTAAAACAACCCAACCCAACCCTGGATGACATTACTGGTGGCAGATGATTTCGACTTCCAGTAATTCCGCATATACTCGGCTGATCGCTCCCGAATTTGGTGTGGTAGTCCCACTTAGTTCTCGTTACATAAAATGTGGAGTTCGAATTTCTAGCTGCGATGGGTCGGGATTGAACCCGCCACAAGTACCCGAAAGCTCTGGGGGCGCTACCGTTGCCTACCTTATGAATGAAGAATCGAAAGTTATGAATGGAAGAGTATGTTATTGATGCGCCAAGTTATGAAAGGACAGCCGTTTCGCGGACAACTTTTGAGGGAGAGCCTAATTTTCTGGTGTAAAAATCCTGACAGTGCACTAAGCTACGGTGAGAGGAAGCTGTAGACGAAGTTTGGTAATCCTAGCTCTAGCTCTGAATCTAGGAGGAGATAACGAACAAACAGACAGACACACAAACTTTCTCTATTATACAGGGTGAATCTGAAAAAGTGGGCAATACTTTACGGGGTGGTAGAACGCAGCTATACGAGCAATATTCGTCATAGAATGTATGGTCGGAACGCAAACGGCGAGAAGTTAAAAGGTAGTTTTCCACTGTCACATTTAAAGAATGAACACAAGAAGGAGAGGAGATACTTCAGAAAACATTTTATTAACAGGAATGTAATTGAGGTACATGCTCAAAGAAATTGCTCAAAAGAGCTGCCGCCAGCTGTAATGCAGGCTTCACACCTGCGGGATAGGGACCGACGCACATTTGCGAAGACACCAGGCATTTCCCGAATATCGCCGGCAAACGGCGATCCTGGCGACTAGATCCATATCGGTTTCAGTGGGGCACTCGTAGATTAGGCTTTTCATATGGCCCCACCGTACACAAAGTGCATATCCGTCATTTCGTGGTTAGTATAACCAGCCATCCTCTCGGCAATCCACGGTAGAAATGCCGTTGGGTGCGAAGACCGACCCTTTTATACCATTTCCAACGCCACCTAGCTGCTCGCCGTTTGCGTTCCGACCATACATTCTATGACGAATATTGCTCGTATAGCTGCGTTCTACCACCCCGTAAAGTTTTGCCCACTTTTTCAGATTCACCCTGTATATATTCTAGTGAACAGAAGTTAAATTGCAAACAATGAGAGACTTTTGTGAAATTCAGATGAGAGGTGCATCAGACCATGACAAAGAACGCATACACACAAGAGAATTATAGGAATAATGCTCATGCATAAAAAAAATCCTTCGCTGGTGGTAGCAGAAATTAGTTGTTCTAATGATCAATAGAGAATATTAAGTCTCTTGACTGTCAGGCATGCTGGTGACGGATGGGATGAGGTCGAATGGCGATAAACCCCATTATTCCATTAGGGCATATCGCAGCTATAAGAGGTTTCTGAGTGGAAGCCGAAGAGTGCCAATGCATCTCCCCAGAGCATCCTAGACATACTTAATACGATTAAGATCCAGAGACATGGTTGGCCACTCCATCCTATGGATATCCTTACTCCCGAGGTAATCGTTGACCAACCGAGCCCTATGAGGAAGAGCATTAACGTCTATAAAAATGAACTCGGGGCCAACAGCACTCCTGAAAAGTCTTACGAAGGGCTCAAGAATCTCCTATAAGTGCCCTTAAACATTCACGGTGTGACCCTCAAACACATGGAATGGTGTAAGCCATCCAGCATTTGGCCTCCCCACACCAAAAGGCTTCCTCCTCCATAGCACTATTCGTTACCGGATGTTGTGGGGATGGTTGTATGTTCCATGTTATCTCCAGATGAACACGCGTTGGTAATCTGTAGTCAGACTCAAACGGGACTCATCCGTAAAGAACACATGTGGTCACTGTTGTTCAGTCCAGATGTTAGTCTGCTTCTAGCAAGTCCTTCGAGCTCTTCTTTGAGATGGGTTGCTGAGGGGGAGGCAAACCGTTGGTCTTCTAACAGACAGTCCGTTCTCATGAAGTCTTCTGCACACAGTTCTCCTTGACATCATCATGCTTGAAACATAGGCGAGCTCAACAGCAAATTTGGCTGCCATCTCCCTATGCCTTATTGGGGCGGGGGTGGCTCAGTCGGTAGCGCGCCAGGCTCGCAATCTGTAGTTCCCAGGTTCGAGTCCCAGCTGGGTCAGCGTTGAGATTTATCTCCGCAAAATTCCCCGCCCTGCCCACGGTCAGTAGGGGACACCGATGGGCTTGGAAAGGCCGCCGTCCGTCGGATGGGACGTTAAGCTGTGGCCCCGTGTGCGGGAGAGCCATACCCTGTGCACGTTAAAGAACACGCTGGATGGCTTTGACGGGAGGCTACCATCTGTCTTCCAACAGCTGTTCCAGTGGGTCCCCTCCCCCAACCTTCTCTGAGCCTTTGGGGTCCATGTGACCTGGCCATTTAGCCCATGGTGTGCAAAAAAGTGCCGCTCAGAGGTAAAACAACCCAACCCTATGCCTTATCGCCGTTAAGGCCAGATATCAGTCCTCCTGGGATGTGTGACCTTTGACTGACCCAGAACTAGCCAACGAGACGCATTTCCGTATTCCTGATACTGTCGCCATAGCCTGGATATGACCATCCGAAAGAAATCATGCACCCTGGCTACAGCAGCTTGGGTCTGTCCTGCTAACATCCTACCAATGGTTACCCATCTCTCCGAATCCCCCAAAAGACTCTGGGTGTTCGTCTGCATGTTCTCCAACACCTATTGCAAGCTGACAGGCTTTGGAGAGTGCGAAGTACGAACTCTGTATCTGCGCTCTCTTTTTTTATATCGTGCCTTTTGTGCGTGGCATTTTACATGCGCCTAAGTAAGCACTGGTCACGTGGCACTTCTTTCCGCATATGTTCTTTGTCATAGTCTAATGTACCTCTCTACAGGGTTCATCAATTTCCAGCAGTTCAGCCTATGTTAATAATTAAATAATCCAAATAACCAGTCAGCCTATGTTAATAATATAATTTCCAGCCAGCCTATGTTGATATATCAACTTTTATGTTTGTAACTTAGCTTTTGCCCGGCAGCGTAAATTATCTAGATATTTCTGTTTCAGAAACAGTTTGCATTGAAAACTTTTTCCTTTCTCATGATTCGAAAACACATTTCTAATGATCGTTCTTTTATCATGATATTTTCACTTCCTTGGAGGATGGCAGGGGTGGCTCAGTCAGTAGCGCGCCAGGCTTTTAATCTACAGTTCCCAGGTTCGAGTCCCAACTGGCCAGCGTTGAGATTTATCTACAAACTCCCTGCCCCGCCCACGATCAGTAGGGGACACTGTATGGCTTGGATCTCCATCGGATGCAATGCGATGTTAAGTCGTGGTTCCGTGTGCGGGAGAGCCTTACCATGTGCAAATTAAAGAACACGCTGGATGACCTTGACGGGGAGCTACCATCGGTCTGCTAACAGCTGTTCTAGTGGATTCCCAGCCCCAATCTTCTCTGGGCCTTCGGGGTCCTTGTGACCTGGCCATTTAGCCCATTGTGTGAAAAAAAAGTGCCGCTCACAGGTAAAACAATCCAACTTCCTCGGAATAGTAACAGAGTAATAAGGATTATAAAAAGATGGAAGGCCATACTTCAGCAGAAAAACAACACAAGAAACACCCATGCCCTACTCAGGACTTAAAATCAGGTCCCTTGATCCATAGCCAAACTCTTCGGCACCTGCATCTTTCAAACATCCCAGAAATTTACATAAAATTCCATCGTTTATAATGTACTTATCGAGAAGCTTAAAAATTTCGACACTTATAGTTTGTTGATGCAACATCTAAAAAAGCTTACAAGTCTTTTTCTTCCTTTCCTCTTTCTCTAAGTAGAGCGAAGTCAATAAAGTAGGTTAAGAAAACTCTGATTGACCTCAAGAAACATAATGCGATTACTTGTTTTCGATCAAAGAGAGCTTTCTTCTTTCTTTTCCAGCTCGTAAATCCATTTTGTGAGCATCATATACTTTGACGAAGTAGTGGAAAAAAGAGAAGCAGAAATGATGATGCCAAGTGCCACTCTCTGCTTTTGCCATATTGAATCTAAACCCCTGGAGAACTTCACTTGTTTGTCAAATGGCTCAAGACAAATCGAATTGCCTTTTTATGTTGCTGTTTTTTTTCTGGTGGAAAGCTCTGAGTGCTATGATATCGACTTGAGCACACGAGTAGAAAAATGAAAAGTAATAAAACAGATTGGAGTCGATCTGTCGTTGTTTTTGCTTCCGAGAAATTTTCTTTCAAAAATAAAAAAAAAAATCGCTAAGGTTAACAACGTAAAACATTGAATATTAATTTTAGAGAAGATAGCTTTTCCATTTCTTTTGCATTAAGATTCAGAGAAACTAGAAGTGCATCATACATTCTTCTGCACATGCGTGTATTGTAAAATCAATGTAAAATGTAATCATTTTTAGCTTTAATTTAATTCTTTTATTAATCCTTAAACATTACTAAGAGTCCCAGTTTCTTTATTGATAAAATGGAACAATCATTTCGACCTACGTGTTTTCCATTTTTAACGTGTTTTTTTTAATTGTGTGATTAATATGCAATAAAAAACATAACGACATTTTAATCTCGTTTTCAATAAAAAAAATGAGATAATGTTTTCGCTTTGCCGTTTGTAGATATTCAACTTATTGTTTTTTTCTTCTAGAGATTAATTAAAAATTCTTTACCGGTTGAATAGGCAATGGTAAAATATTGCGATTCGCACTCTGCGAATCTCTCAAACAGTTTAAATTTCGCCTTCTGACGGTGGAGAAATGCGAAAATTTAAAAATTTCGCCTTCTGACGGTGGAGAAATGCGAAAATTTAAACATTTCGCCTTCTGACGTTGGAAAAATGCGAAAATTTAAAAATTTCGCCTTCTGACGATGGAAAAATGCGAAAATTTAAAAATTTCGCCTTCTGACGACGGAAAAATGCGAAAATTTAAAAATTTCGCCTTCTGACGATAGAAAAATGCGAAAATTTAAACATTTCGCCTTCTGGCGATGGAAAAATGCGAAAATTTAAAAATTTCGCCTTTCGATGATGAAAAAATGCGAAAATTTAGAAATTTCGCCTTCTGACAATGGAAAAATGCAAAAATAAAAAATTTCGCCTTCTGACGATGGAAAAATGCGAAAATTTAAACATTTCGCCTTCTGACGATGGAAAAATTCGAAAATTTCAAAATTTCGCCTTCTGACGATAGAAAAATGCGAAAATTTAAAAATTTCGCCTTTCGATGATGAAAAAATGCGAAAATTTAGAAATTTCGCCTTCTGACGATGGAAAAATGCGAAAATTTAAACATTTGGCCTTCTGACGATGGAAAAATGCGAAAATTTAAAAATTTCGCCTTCTGACGATAGAAAAATGCAAAAATGAAAAAATTTCGCCTTCTGACGATGGAAAAATGCGAAAATTTAAACATTTCGCCTTCTGACGATGGAAAAATGCGAAAATTTAAAAATTTCGCCTTCTGACGATAGAAAAATGCGAAAATTTAAACATTTCGCCTTCTGACGATGGAAAAGTGCGAAAATTTAAAAATTTCGCCTTCTGACGATAGAAAAATGCGAAAATTTAAACATTTCGCCTTCTGACGATGGAAACATGCGAAAATTTAAAAATTTCAGACGAATATTGCAAGCGATGTATTTAGGCTACAAATTTGAAAATTCGCTGATTTCCATCAGCGGATTTTCAAGGTCATGAAGTTTACATTGACAATAAGGAGTCGACACCTTACCCCCAGAGTGGTTGGAAAAACTCAACTCTTTTGTTTTAAGAGAAAATTGGAAAATTCTGTTTTGGTGAATTTGTGCTAATAAAATATTATAATTCTGATGTTTCAAATCCTTAGATAGTTTTTATTTACATCGTTGGAGAGACTAAATACGGAAAATGTGAACACTTTTAACGAATATTGCAAGTCGTCTGTGTAGAGTAGAAAATTTAAATTTCTGTGTTAGAGTGTCAGGAGATATTCCATTTAGAGCGATAATCTGTCCATTCAGAGTGGTGTGAGAAAAGCTAGTTTTCATTTTAAGGAATGGAGAAAGAAATACTCTTTAGATTATACAGTCGGTCAAAAAAGTATCCAAACACTATGATTGATTACAGAATTCAGAAAAAATATCTGGCAACGATTTTTTTTTATGAATTAGTGATCTGGCAACCGTCGTGTCAAGTGACACGAAGGTTCCAGATCACTAATTCATAAAAAAAATCGTTGCCAAATATTTTTTCTGAATTCTGTAATCAACCATAGTGTTCGGATACTTTTTTGAGCGACTGTATTACTAATAAAATATTGCTAATTGCATTTTTTCTAATCATCCATTAGAATTAAAACTTTTAAAGAACGCACGAGTCAGTAAAATCAAAAACTTTGAATGAGATTCCCATATTTTAGAGAGGAGATATTCGTTCTTTACATAAGAGATATTCATCTGTTTCCTCATAACGGATGTTTTACGGTGGACAGTTTTCGAGCTACATTGGGTTGTTTTGTTTTACCTCTGAATGGCACTTTTTTACGCAATGGGCTAAATGACCAGGTCTCAAGGACCCGAAAGGCTCAGAGAAGGTTAGTGAAAGGAAATCCACTAGACAGCTGGTAGGAAGCAGATAGCCGTCAAAGGCATCCAGAGTGTTCTTTAACGTGCACATGGTATGGCTCTCCCCTGCACGGATGCGGGTGGCTCAGCCAATAGTACGCCAAGCTCCTAATCTGCAGCATTCAAGTTCGATCCCTACCTCAACCAGAGTTGAGATTTATCTCCGCAAAATCTCCACCTTGCCCTTGATCAGTAGAAAACATCGATGGGCTTGGAAACCCCACAGGCCATCGAATGGAACGCAAAGTCGTGGCCCCATGTGCGGGAGAGCCATACCTAGGAATACCAGACACCAGTGTTATAAAAGGAGACAAAAAGACTAGAAATGGAGGACAAAAGAGGACAATAAAGCTAGAAATAGAGGACAAAGGACGGCAAGCTTTCAATTTGTGAAATAAGTTTTTTCCTACTAAGTTTTATTTCAAGTGCAAACGCATAATGCTTATTAAATATATTTTAAAATCTATGATGTGCTAATTTTTATTCCTATTTTATAAGCAAAACAAGAGCTATTTTGCTTTAAGTGGCATAATGGTTTGCAATTGTCTGCTGTTGCAGAAAACAAACTTTGTGTGTTTCTATCAACTCTGACGAAATTAGGGTCAGCATTGACTTCGGTCTTGCTAGGGTATGGCGCTTGTATGAAAAGGCTCCTACAAACTAGGAGTAGTTCTTAATTCCTTCATTGTCTTTTATGTCGCAAAAAAATTCCTCTCAACTTTAATAGCTCTGTCTATTCTTGGGTTGAAGCAAAATTTTTCGCAATTTTCTAAAGCGCAAGTAGCTATAACTCTTTTTTAGAAGGGGAGCGAAAAAGTTGCTTCCCCCTTCCCCTGCATGTTCGCTGGATGCTTTCTGTTGCTAGGTTTCCTACTTTTTAGAAGGGGCGTGTCCGAAATGACGTCATCGCTGGATGCTTTCTGTTACTAGGTTGCCCTCCAGTGACGTCCTAACTTGGATTCCATCGTCGGTGAAGAGTCCGACATCCTAGGATTGGGTTACGAATTTTATGGGTTGAACCCCCCCCCCAGCACTGTCGCTGGAGAGATGGGATTCCCACGAATGCTTCACAAGTGTTCTCTAAGCGCGATAGCAGCAGTGAAAATGTCATAACTCATGTCAGTATTGAAAGGTAGGCTAACGCTGCAGGTTCTATCGCTCTCATTGTTTCTTGAGTGTCATTCCTATTCTGGGAGGTCCCCTCTTTCAAGAGCGAGGTGCTTTGAGAAGCATTGGAAAGCAGCATTGTACTTAAGAAACGTAACAACTCCCTATGACAATGCTCTTGAAGGAAGCGTGTCTCTGAATACTCACTGTGGACAAATTGCTTCGAGGGTGGTTCTGTAGGGAAAATAATTATAGTCGACGCGTTGTCTGCTACTTAGACAGATAAGTCGAAGACTAATAATAGGGAGGGTGACAATGTCCTTCGGGGTCCCTGCTACCTGCAGTAAGGGATGCATTGTTCAAGTCGCAAACGCGACAATAAGTGTGAATGTAACAGACAAGGAGGTGTGTCTCTGAACAGTTCCCATCCCTGTCGTCTAGTATCTGATTGTTGACGAAAAAGTCACGTCACTTTTATTAAAGGAGAGGGAGACAGTGTTCGTTGGAGGTCGGGTGCAGTAGATAATACAAGTGAATGTACAATAAACCAGGACGCTGAATGCCATAATATGAGAGGGCTAAAGGAGGTGTGTCAGAAAGACTGTTCTGTCGAGAAATAATTATAGGGGACTGCCATTAGCCAGGTATGTGCACTGATAACAATGTCCTTTTGGGAGGCTTCTTAGTCGGGGGTTCTTCAAGGGAGTGTAACATCCGCTCGGAAGGGCCATTACTTATTACCGAATCTTACCCAACGACACGTACCATTTAACTGACAATGAATGCGAGCCTTGGGTTGGCAATAAGAAAGCCCCAAGGGTAGGTCTTCCCATCTGTTCATTGGTCCATTATAGCAGAAGTGGGGGGAGATAATGAAAAACCCATAACTCACGTCAGCATTGAAAGGCCACACTAAGACGATCCGTGCCAGGTATTCTCTAAATGCGTCGAGAAATGTCGTAATTCATGACAGTATACAATAGAAGCAAGGGGAGATGGACGCTCCAGGTGTGGGATTTAAGCAGCCTTGTGATGCAACCTCCTATCCAAAGAAAAAACCAGTACGGTCACAGGGAGAAGGAATTTAAAACATCCCATTGGAGGGTGGTGAAGATGGGTGGACTCGCACATGTGTATGAAGTGGTTTATAAACTCCTGCACAGCGTGGAACAAGTCATTAAGCAATGGATCTCTCCTACCCAGAGAAATTGGCCATCTTAGCCAGCATTCAGCGTGAACTAGATGCTATTTTAGATAGGGTGGAACGTCCACCAAAAACTTCACCACTTAGCCTCAAGAGATGGAGAAAGAGCGACCAGGCACCGAAGTGAGCGAGGGTAGAGGTCCCATCTACCAGTGCTGGTCCGTCAAGCATGCTGCACACCGACGAAGGAGACACCGCAGTATCTCCCGCACCTACCGTACCTGCTTTGAGATCATGCCTTAGCCTTAAGAGATGCCGTGGTCAATAGTAGCTTCTCATAGAATGCTCCCTTGTAAGCGATGACAGAAGCAAAAGGCTTGCGACACTTTTCGTGGATGTGACGTACAGGCACCCGTACTCCCACACCACCTCACCGAAACGAGGGTAAAAGGGTAGGCCCGTAACGTGTTTAGACATGTAACGAATTGTTTTCCAGTCCTTCTGAGGAATGTCCATCACAAAGGAAAGGTCGAATCTGTAGACATCCGTCAGACCCCTACAGTCCGAATAACCTAGTTCATGGGTCAGGAATTTACACTTCATGGTGAAACCGTCTAAATCTAAGACACAACAGACGTTACATATTTCACACTGATCTGGAACACTGCTAATATCTAGCATACCTGAGTTCACGCTGATGAGGCTGTTGATCACTGGGAGAGGACACTGGCCGCCTTCACTGTCTCAACTAAGTCTTCAAAGTCGGTACGTTCAAGTCCTTCAAGTACAGGATAACCATATTTGTGGGCTTTCAACTTTCTGTAGAGAAAGTGGCACTGACACTTTCTCTACAAAAGGCTTGGTCAGTCGTCTAATTATGCTGTCGCACACTAGCTGCTCCAGGAGTCCGGGAAACACAGGTACTAATTGCTCATCAGGCTGACCACACCAATACTACTGAACAGATTCGAAGACAACGTCTGCAAAAGCCATGACTGTGACTCCCGAACCGCTGCAGCACCTTTTCATTCGAAACCTCCACCAATGAGCAACACGTTCAATCACATTGCAGAAAAATGAGGTCATCCAATTAAAAATTGAGGGTCGAAGGGATTAATGATCAATCAAACCTAGAGACTAAAGGGGTAACAACCAATGAAACCTAGAAACTAAAGGGTTACAGTGGGGGTCGAAGGGGTTACACCCCTTAACCTAGCAACATAAAGCATCCAGCGAACACGCAGCGATGACGTCAATTCGGACACGCCCCTCCTAAAAAGTAGGAAACCTAGCAACAGAAAGCATCCAGCGAACACGCAGGGGAAGGGGGAAGGAACTTTTCCTTCCCCCTCCTAAAAAAGAGTTATGACTACTAGCGCATACCTTTTTCAATCTAGAAATTGCTAATATTGAGATTATAGAAAATAGTGACTTTTACATTAACAGAGTTAATTTAGCATTCACGATTTGCATTTACAGTAAATTATATTATATTCATGGGTTCAAGAAATTTAAAAAGGATATTAAAAACAGGGGCTTTAATTTTAGTTTGAAACATGAGAGTATACCAAAAGGAGGATATTTCATGTTTTTTCAAAATTCTGGGAGGACATGAGGAGGACATATAACCGAACCATACCCTATGCACATTAAAAAACACGCTGGATGGCCTTGTTGGGAGGTTTGCATCTGTCTCATAACAACTATCCAGTGGATCTCCTTCCCCAATCCTTCTCTGAGCCCTTGAGGTCCTTGTGACCTGTCCATTTAGATCATTGTGTGCAAAAACGTGCCGCTCAGAGATTAAACAACCCTACCGATCTGTATCACCTTTCTGACTGAGAGTCGGGTGTGAAATATTGGAAGTAAATTTCAACGCAGGAATAGTTGGGACTCGAACATGGAAACTGCAAATTACGTGCCTGGATGCGCTTATCGACTGAGCCGCTGCTACCCATTACCATCACTCCCAACATATTTCGTGATGCCGAAAACAACTAAAATAACCGTAACTGAAATTAAAGACTAAAGCAACTATACGTATAATTATTTGTGGGAAAAAAATGTATTTTATTCCTTTTATCCTCAGATCTATGGTTTCTTAAAATAACTAGGCGTTTTTCAGTTCCCGTTGACATAACATGGAAATTCTCTAGCATTTTGGTAAGGCAGTGAAATGTTAGGAGAACGAAAGGCTTGCGAGTTTAGGTTGCAAACTATATTTTCCCGCCTTCAACAGCATGTGCTGCCAACTGAGAAGAGCAAAATTTACTTTTTCTTATTTGCAGCCACCTCGTCTGAAAGCTGTAGCTGAATATCTCCCACTTCGTTCGATAACAAGCACCAAAATTCCACGCGTTGAGAGTGCTCGTGTTTCGCAGGTAATTGTCCCCGTGGGAACGATCCGAGCTCCACTTACTTCACGCATCGAATAAAATACCGTAACGAGGGGAAAATGTTCTGAGAGTCCTTCTTTTAGCTACTTTACTAATCGATAAGGAAATAGAAACTGAGAAAGGTTAGCATACTTAAACATGGATATTAAAACTTTAAATATGGTAGTCGTTTTAAAATTTATGATCTGATTATCAAATTGTTTTTAAAAAATATTTTTCGACAGTGAGACTCGAGGTTGTTTCACGATGAAATCTTCTGACCCAGGCAGACGTAGAGTAACGAAATGCCTGCCGTTTTCATATGTTTCATATTGAAAACTTTGAAACGTTTATAATTATTTTATGGCAAATTTTTAATATTTGGAATGAAAATAGCAATTTATTTCAATGATTACAATTAGTAATAGCAGTACTTATTTCCTGACAACAATTATACAGATTACAGAATTACGACAAAGAATTTTATCAGTCTCACACGAAATATGTGTATAGTAATCATTTACTAGAGTAAGCACTCGCTTGTGGAAGAAATAATAAAATATATACATATACTTACATTTTTATGTAGTAATTCACATAATATACTAACGAAAATTAATACAATGGCAGAATTTTCCGGATTTTAAAACTAGTTTTTTTTTTTTATAATATAATTTTTATTCATAACAGTAAAGAATACAAATACATTTACACTTTGACCCGCAAAGCTAAATAGCTTATCTGCAGGAAAATGAATAAATAATATTAAACATAGGTCATTATTCAGCCACAAAAATGGTGTACATCAAATAAATCCACAAAACACAACACATAAAAATCAGCTAACTAGAAAGTACCAAATAATTTTTTAATTCCATTTTAAGTGTTCTAAAAGAATCTATATTTAGTAATTCTATTGGATTGCATTAAATATAAGTGGTACTTGATATTCGGAGGTATGTTTCCCGTAATTATTTCGAAAATTTGGCAATTTGTAATAACCTTGGTTTTGAAGTCTTGTATTTTTATTATGTTGAATTTTTAGTTTGTAAGTTTCGTCAAAAAATTTTTTAATTATTACATTATATTTATATAAATTGCTGTAGGATAAAAGATTTAAAAATTTTAATCTATCGGTAGAAGTTTTATGAATTTTTTGCAAATGAGACGGAATAATATTTTTAGCTGTGCAATTTTTTTATTATATTTATGTTAGTTAAGTTAGTTGTTCCATGCACAATTATTCCATAATTTAAAATAGATTCGCATATTGCTTTATAAAATAGTACACATATTTCCATATTTAATACGTATTTCAATTTTTGAATTTTTATCGCCGATATTCTCAGGCTTTCACATATGTGGGATATATGGGCATTCCACCTAAAATATTCATCAAAAATTATTCCTAAGTAATTTATTTTATTTACTTGCTCAACAAGTGGGCAACTGCATAATGATTCATAATTTGAAGCATCCTTTTTTCTGCAATTTATTTTGAGTTTTGATAAAGAGGTTTTGATGAATATGAAATCCTGGTGAATGAATAATCATCAGTTTTGTTTTTTTCTCATTTAAATAGATTTTATTATGATTTAACCATCTAATAATATTATTGCAATCTGTTTGAACCTCTGAAATGCTATCATTTAAATATTTCTGACTGTTTATTAAAACAATGTCGTCAGCATATAGATAAATAGCACTATTTAATTTTGTATTGAACAAATCATTTATGTATACTAAGAACAATAAAGGACCTAAAATTGAGCCTTGGGGAATTCCACATCGTGTAATTACTTTTCTGCTGTAGCAGTTTTTTATTTTAGTAATTGTGTATCTGTCTGATAAATAATTTCTAAACCAATCTAACAATATACCGCGAATACCGTAATTTTCCAATTTATTTAGTAAAATGCTATGATCTATTGTATCGAAGGCTTTCTTTAAATCTAAGAACATAGTTACAATTTTTTCCCTATTATTCAATGATTTATTAATATTATTTGCAATTTTGGAAATTAGTTGAATTGTGTTTTTAACTTTTTGAAAGCCAAACTGATTTTCATTAATTATGTTGTGTTTAAGTAAAAAGTTAAAAACAGTATTATAAATATATTTTTCCATTATTTTCGAAAAAATAGGCAGAATTGTTATTGGTCGATAGTTAGAAAAATCCTCCTTAATACCACCTTTAAAAATAGGTCTTAAAATACCTGTTTTGAGTTCAGTAGGTATGTTCCCAGTAAATATAATCTGATTTATAATTTTTGATATAATATTTAGTAGTGTCTCTTTATTAAATTTTTATGTTTAATGCAAACATTATCGCAACCAGGTGATTTATTGGTGTCTAATGAAGTAATTATTTCATCAGTTTGTTTTTCAGTGATTTCATGTATATAGATAGATTTCAAAACTCTTTGTATCATGGTTGGAATATAATTTATATCGTCTTGGTGATTTGTATTTCTTATCTGTAAAATTAGTGTATTATAAATGTCATTGTAATTATTTTCTATTTCTTCCACAGATAATTTCTTTTTGGCCATATTGTCAATTATTACATCGTCCGATGATTTTTTCTGTTTTCCTTCTAATATTTCATATATTAATTGCCAGGTAGCCTTCATATCATTTTTTTTCATTATAAGTTTATTTCTATAATAAAGTTGTTTCTGATTTCTAATCTGAATATTAACCTTATTCCTTAATTTTTTATAGTTATTTTTATAAGCATCACTTTTATCATTGTTTTTAAATTTAATCCAAGCTTTATCTCTTTCTTCAATTAATTCTATCAAGTTCGGTGTTATTCAATTTTTGCTATGATTTATTTTTACCTTTCCAACTCTCCTCACATATATTCTATTTTTTCCTAAAATTCCATCATAAATGTCTTTAAATACTTTATATAGGTTTAATTCATCCATTGGGTTGTCTCCATAATTTTCTAAAGTCCAATTCATTTCAGAAATAGTTTTGTTTATATTGTTATGGTCAAATGACCAATTCTTATTTTCCTGGTCTGTTTCACTATAATTAGTATTATTCAAATTGTTACTGGTGTTGCTAATCAGTGTTAAAATCATATAGTGATCTGCTATTTTGCTTGTTTGAATTATTGAATTTGCTGGCATATTTTTAATCAGTTTAATATTAATATGGTCTATACAGGTTTTGGTAATTTTATTTTTTACTATTTCTTCTCTTGTAACTTCCCTTATTAATCTTTCAAAATTCATTTCAGCCAATAGTGTGATATATTTTTCTGTGCCATGTTTTTTAGTATTCATTGTATCGATATTAAAATCACCTATTAAAATCTGATTTTGATCTTTTTCTGTATTTTCCATCCAGTTTCGGAAATTCAACAGAAAAGAGTTCACATCTGTACTAGGCGATCTGTATAATGCTAAAACATGATATATTATATTATTTTTTTTACTTTTATATATATAGTTTCCGCTGGAAGTGTTTGTTGTGAAATAATTTCAACATCTAGATTTTCTTTATAGTATACTGAAATCCCCCTAATATTTTTATTTATATTATCATTTGTGATTTTATTAAATTTATCAATATTATATAAATAATTTTCATATTTATTTACATTTGTTTCAGTTAAAACAAGCAAATCAATGTGTTCCATGTAATTGTTAATACTTAATTTTAATGAATCCCAATATTTTCTTTGACTTCTTATATTAACATGAGCAATTCCTAATTTATTTTTGTGAATAAATTTACTATAATTATTTTCGAACCAAGCCTCCACTTCTAAACCTGTAGTTACATAAGCAACATCATAGTTGCTATCAAGACCTTCAAAATTCAAATCAGACATAGCTAACAAGAATATTCATTAAAAAAAAGCAAAAGAAAAGAGCAAAAAAAAAGGAAAAAAAAGCAAGGTTTATCGGACATATCTAAAAGTTCAAAAATCATCAAAATTAGTGAACATATCCACATTGATAATTCTTTCACCATTTGATTTCCTCATTAGAACTTTTCCATTTTTGAACCAAACATACTTATAATTTTTTTCTTTTGCACACATCTTAGCTCTCCAGAAAAGTTCTCTGTTAATTATAGTCATGTTTTCATTAATATATATTGGTGTTCCTTTATCATTAAGGTCTGCAATAGTGGTTGTAATTTTTTTTTCCTGTTTTGTATCCAAACGTCTCTATCTTTCCATGTAACGAATTGGACAATTATCTTTGGGATTTTGCTTTTATTTCTTTCTGGAAGTCTGTGAACTTTTTCAATCATATTGTCTGTGTAGTTGACTATTTTTAATGACTGGGAAATTTTATACAGCTTTATTTTAAGCTCTGTTTCATCCTCCCCTTCAATTATGGGAACACCATGAATTTCTATATTTTATTGCGTCCATATTGTTCCACGTCATTAAGATTTTGTTTCAGTTCCTTAATCTCTTCTCTCATTTCTGTGTTTAAATTTTCGACTTCATAGATTTTTGTAGTTAAATCCTTTTGATTTTTTTCGTAATTTATTATTTGTTCCATTAGTTTGTCATACTTGCTAGAAAAAAATTCTACACTTCGTTTTAGTTCTCTCACTTCTGTCTTTAAATCACGGATCTCTACTATCAATAGATTGATGTCACGTGTCGAACTGTCTCTGCTTCCCATGTCCAAGGTCTTCCGTATTACTATGATTCAACTGAAATTCTGAAATGCAATGGTCACATTTTCAATCGATTCTATGTCGTCTGGCAGAGAATTATACAGATTTTTCCTGACAAAAAGAAACAACAACAAAATGTTTCTGAACTGCAGATTTTCCAGTAAAGAACGAGACCATTTTTAAGTGTCTAGATCAGTCATGGTCAACTAGCGGCCGCGGATACTTTGCAAGTGGCCAGCGAATATTGCCGAGAAAAATCATTAAATTTTTTTCTCTTATTCTTTAAGTCCTTTGTTGAATATCATTTGGGGCGGGGGTGGCAGTCGGTAGCGAGCCAGGCTCGTAATCTGTAGTTCCCAGGTTCGAGTCCCAGCTGAGTCAGCGTTGAGATTTATCTTCGCAAAATTCCCCGCCCTGCGCACGGTCAGTAGGGGACACCGATGGGTTTGGAAAGGCCGCCGCCCGTCGGATGGGACGTTAAGCCGTGGCCCCGTGTGCGGGAGAGCCATACTCTGTGCACGTTAAAGAACACGCTGGATGGCCTTGACGGGAGGCTACCATCTGTCTCCTAACAGCTGTTCCAGTGGGTCCCCTCCCCCAACTTTCTCTGAGACTTCGGGGTCCATGTGACCTGGCCATTTAGCCCATGGTGTGCAAAAAAGTGCCGCTCAGAGGTAAAACAACCCAACCCTTGAATATCATTTTCCCTTCTTTCCCAATTTACCTTTACATTGTTTTTGAAAGTGTTCTTTAGAAGCCTAAATCAATTTATGATCACATCAATCTACATGACAGACTTTGCACATAGGGGGAGAACAGGTTCAGTACCCGATTAAAATGCTCATCTCTCACTCAAATAAACACTACATCAGTAAATATTCTAATTATGAAGTTATCAAGGCTAACATAGAAAAGAAACATTTGAGAAACTTGTGGCTGCATTAATCATGCAAAACATTTATTTGCCCAAATGTCTCAAGACTCCTTTCTTTTCCATTCACAAAATATAATGCGTGCAAGTTTTGTTATTATCGAGAAAATTGCAAAACATTACAAAAATTATTCTGATGGCGAATTTGTAAAGGAGTGTCAGCAAACAGTTTTAAGTATATTTTGCAGCTATCGACACTGAGGTAGCGAGATCAAATCATGCTGTCGGAGAGAATTTTTTTTGCAGTCCCGTGGTCGAGTGATTAGCACGCTTGGCTACTGATCTGAGGGACCTGGGTTCGAGCCCCGGATTAAGGCATGGGTGGGTGGGTTGTTTTTTTGCTGAGGTACAGCCATCCTCACAGACCTTCTACTATGGCAGGCTCCTGTTAGACCTCTGTAGCAAGCAGCTGCTTGAGGGGGTATTTATTTATTTTATTTTTATTTGTCCAGAGAAAACATGATAACATAAGTTTACCCACATCATCATAATCAGGTGTATCGATGAACTTGCTCCCAATATAGAAAACTTTTGAATTTTTTTTTTTGGCTCTTGATGAAAGTACCGAAGTTTCTAACGCAGTTTAATTAATTAATTAACAAATATTAATTAATTAACAATTATCACAGACTTTCTACTATGGCGTATAAACTGACAGGCTCTTGTCAGACCTCTGTGACAAGCAGCTGCTTGAGAGGGTATTTATTTTTATTTTTTATTATTTAAATTTCTATTATTTAATTAATTAACAAATAAATTAATTCATTATTTTTTAATTTATTATTTAATTAATAAACAAATTAATCAGTTAATAATTAAACAGTATATGTGTGTGGAGTCGATGTTAATTTCCATTAAAATGCGTTTCGTTTTTATCTAATAATGATGTTTACTATCAATTTCTTGTATAATTAATCCTAATTTAATTAGAAATAATAGTCTTTTGATTAAAATTGAAAAATTCTGCATGTTCCCTTTTGAAAAAAAAATAGGTAGATATGAAAATTTAACTGTTTACGCATATTGTCTACTTAAGGCATTTTACGTTGGGGGGGGGGGGGAGTAGCAGAGGTTAGTTAAGCGTGTCCAATGCAATAAGTGAGGATCTGGTCTGCGGCATTCTCAAATATCCTCATCTAACCCGCCGATCAGAAAAGGTTGCTCATTCGTGGTCGGGGCGGGGGTGGCTCAGTCGGTAGCGCGCCAGGCTCGTAATCTGTAGTTCCCAGGTTCGAGTCCCAGCAGGGTCAGCGTTGAGATTTATCTCCGCAAAATTCCCCGCTCTGCCCACGGTCAGTAGGGGACACCGATGGGCTTGGAATGGCCGCCGTCCGTCGGATGGGACGTTAAGCCGTGGCCCCGTGTGCGGGAGAGCCATACCCTGTGCACGTTAAAGAACACGCTGGACGGCCTTGACGGGAGGCTACCATCTGTCTCCCAACAGCTGTTCCAGTGGGTCCCCTCCCCCAACCTTCTCTGAGCCTTCGGGGTCCATGTGACCTGGCCATTTAGCCCATGGTGTGCAAAAAAGTGCCGCTCAGAGGTAAAACAATCCAATCCATTCCTGGTCTGGAAGTTCGAGGGGTTTTTTTTTATAGAGATAGGAGGAAAGTGAGAGAGATAGTAGGAGGAGATAGGAAGGAATGTGGGGTATGCGCCCTTCTTCCCTCTCTTAAGAATGCCAGTAAGGATAAAAGAGGCAAAAAAAACTCGTGCATATTTCTCGCGTTTTCCAAGAAATTATTTAAAGTCCTCTAAAACGGAGAGTAAAATGTTATATTCCAGTGGAAATCCAGAAATTCATATTCCTAAATAGCAATTTTTCTGTTTCTTTTTGTCAGAAAAAATCTGTATAATTCTCTGCCAGAAGACGTAGAATCGATTGAAAATGTCACCATTGCGTTTCAGAACGACTGAGCCAACATCCTCCTCAAAGAAAAGAACAGTATAGGCCTAAGTTCAAACTCTTTTAAACTTTAATACGTTCCTAACACCTGAAACAAATTGACCATGGGCTCAATGTCGTCTATCTAACCATTATACGATTGTCTTTTCGTACTTCTAACTCCCCGTCTCCTTGAAGTGTACTTGTTTGTAACTTGAGAAACATTTAGCTCGCAGTAGATAAGATTGCATCAGAACGTAGGAGAAGAATCCTATACTTCACCACTAACATGGATAAAAGTCTTGTTCCCACATTGAAATTAACTGTCTCTGGCAGACACTACAACATCTGAAGGATAATCAACAAAGGATAAAAGAATGAGGTCATTAGTTGTCCAATGACAAAGGGGTTAATGACAAGTTAAAGTCTTTGGCATCCCCGCTTCAATTCAGAATACCTCAGATGCAGTAACGGATGTGTGTGTGATACGTACAGATAACGATCACATCCACTGAGACTTAAAAGGATTGGTTCTATTTTTGGCGACGTTGGCGGCGTAATTCATTCCAAATTGGCAAAAGTCGTTGAAGAAGATTTCGAAGGCAAAACTTTGCATGCTTTTCTTAATGACCGTCTTATAGGATGTAAGATTCTAAAGTGTTCAATAGGAATACTCTATATTTTGATTCAATTGTGGGTTACATAAAATAAAATGTGTATATTTACTTCCGGAAATAAAATACTATTTTTGAGGGATATTTATTTATTACTGGAGAATAAATTTATTCCTTTATATTGATATAAAATGTTATCATATTATCGGTTTATGTATATACACTCCCTACCAAAATATTGTTCTTCCACTTTTTTCTTCTTGGACATTTTGGTTGTTTGGTTGTTTTACCTATGAGCGGCCCTTTTTTGCACACCATGGGCTAAATGACCAGGTCACAAGGACCGCGAAGGCTCAGAGAAAGTTGGGGAGGGGACACACTGGATCAGCTGTTGAAAGACAGATGGTAGCCTCCTGTCAAGGCCATTCAGTGTGTTCTTTAACGTTTAACGTGCGGGAGAGCCATACCTTTAACGTGCACATGGTATGGCTCTCCCGCACACGGGGACACAGCTTAACGTCCCATCCGACGGACGGCGGCCTTTCCAAGCCCATCGGTGTCGCCTACTGACCGTGAGCAGGGCGAGGAATAGGACATTTTGGGCTATGTGACCAAGGCATAAGAACTCATAATGGGGGAATGGAACCCACTGAATAGCTTATAGGAGACAGATGGAAGTCTTCGGCCAAGTCCACCTATTGTGTCTTTTAATGTGCACAGGGTATCGGCTTAACGCCCTATCCGAGGGACGAAAACCTTTCCAAGTCCATCGGTGTCCCCTATTGACCGAAGGTATGGTGGAAGTTTAGCGGACATAAATATCGATGCTGACACATATCAATACTGACTCAAACCTAATAAAATAAAATCTACCGACTGAACCAGCTCTCAAAATAGAAAATTTCAATATCATCTAACTTCAAAGTTCTATAATTTCTAAAATATACATTTAATGTAAAAATGTGAATGAAGAAAAATTAAAGATCATAATCAAATCTCTTTCAATCTCGATTTTTAATAATATCTGTTCAATATTTAAAGAGTTAAGAAAGCTAGAATATTCAACAAAAATTTCTTGTTTTATAAAAATCAATCATAATTATATAATATTAAAATAATCGTTACTAAAACTTATGTTCATTGTATCAAATGGTTTGAAACAATACTTATCATTCAAGTTTTAATTAATTTCTGAGGCAGTGTTGTGGCTTATTACAGTTCTGAAATATTCTAGCTTCCATAACTCTTTATATACTAGACGAATATTGATGAAAATAGAGAATTAAATCGCTTTGATTATGATCTTTAATTTATGTTCATTCCCATTTTTCCATTAAATGCATATTTCAGAAGTTATAGAGCTCCGAAGTTAGATTCACATTGACATACTCGGATATTCAAAAATATTTTGTTTGCAGCGTATTATATATTTCACATCGATACAGAATTTTTTTTATTGACAAATTCATTGCGGACTCATATCATTAAGAACTATTGAGAGCATCACACCGACACAAATGATGGCTAAAATCTTTTTTTCTAGATCAGGGCACGTTCCCTCTTCACTCCCCCCCCCCCCCCACACACACACACCTCCTAACTCCCGTCTTTTTCGTCAAGACATTTAGGATTATTTCGACAGAGCTTCTCTTTATGATTTCGTTGAAACTAGACAACATGGATTTACCTCCCTAAAAAAATTACCGGTTGTTATCGTGAAACATTCTTTAATCATTTATCGTTCAAGAGCCCAAAATCAGGATTTCTCTGGAATTGGACGATAGATGGCACCACTCCATAGGATGCACTTAGTAATATATTTCAGATACACAAACAAAATGAACAATGGAATTTATACATATGCAAATTTGTATGCTAGAGCAGAGATCCGTAAACGCATTAGGTAAATCTATATTATAAGAATTGTTTCTTTCAAATGCGTTACATACGTACATGGGCAGGTATGTGCATCGATCAGAATTACCAACAGTTCATAAAAATTACCGAAATTTGACGTGTCCTTAAAACATTTTAGAGGTAAAAATGTTAGAAATTTTACATGGAAAATGTTTGGTAATTTTTCACGAACACAGTATTTTTGCTCTCATAGCTAATTACCTAAATTAAAAAATAATAATACCCCCTCAAGGTCTGACAGGAGCCTGTCAGTTTATACGCCATAGTAGGGGATTTGTGGGAATGGTGGGACTTCAGCAGAAAAACAACACATAGGTCCATGCCTTATCCGAGTCCCTTTGATCAGTAGCCAACTCAAATTTGTTCAGCCCCCTTACCATTGATAGCATTTCACCCCCACCCCACCCCTTTCACTATTACTGCCATGATGATAAAAACGTTACTCTATCTGAATCACAATAAATAGCTAAATTTCGCTCGTCTTATATGTGAAAAGAATTTGGATTTTGTTTAATCATTTTTTTTGGCAAATTTCGTCATTTAGACAAAGTTCAAAAAGAGCAATAAAAAATCCTTAAAAATGAAAGTGAAAGTATATATTTTGTTCCACTATTATCAACTATTAGATATATTTCATTTTAATACCGATTTAATATTTAAACTATTTCAATAAATAGAAATTGATTAAGAAAATTTTCCTGCCACCAAAACGGCGGTCACTAGCAAGGTATATACATACGTACCTATTGAAATTGGGGTTCCACAAGGTTCAGTATTGGGTCCTCTATTATTTCTAGAATTTGTTAACGACATATGCAACTGACTTTAAAGGGAAAGTAATTGCATTTGCAGATGACATGACGTTAACTTATTCAGGTAGTGAAAATTTACGAAAAAAAAATTCTGATATACTAAATTTGAGACATTGGTTTAATAGAAACAAAATGTTTCTAAGACAAATTATGTAAATTTTAGATTAAGAATAAGTAAAGACTTTTTCCCCCGAATGAAAATTATATATTACAAGTTCAATTGTAATAAAAAAGTTTCCCATTGTGACAGAATTGGAGGAGTTGATATTATAAAATATCTGGGAATAATCATAGCTATCTTGGAAACCACAAGTAGCTCAAGTTTTGGGAAGGAAAAATGCAATTATTCCAAAATTTTATTTTATTAGGAATTTTGTTGATATTTCAAATCTGTTAATAATTTACAATGCGTTGGTTAAGTCTTATCTTTCATATGGTATTCTATCGTGTGAAGGAAAGTTTTCGTCTACTATAAACCATTGCAGTATACCTAAAACAATATACTTCAGTGTATGAGTAAATTAAACAAGTGTGCGCAAATAACAAGAATATACAAAGTCGTATCAGAATGTGAATTATATTTTGAAAATTAGAAAATTATACATTTTTTTACGCTAAAGCATCTGAAAATAATTAGAATCCACAATGGTTAGAATATTTGCGAGATACACTTGGCAATCTAAGATTTCTTCCTAAAAATATTACTTTTAGAAAAACTAATTACCAAGTATTATGTTTCTTTGGCTCCTAAATTTTTTAATGCTTTACCAAATGAAATAAAGGAAAAAATTAATATTAAAACTTGTGTTAAGGAAATAAAAAATTAGATATTAAATGAGAATATTGATATATTGTATACTTAATCAAATAACCTAGAGTTAAATAAAACCATGTGATTGAATTGATTTCAATATCAAAACTCTTTTACTATGCTGTAATTTACGTTTGTTTACATATCTAGACTGTTGTGTATACATGAATTTAGTTTGTTAAATAATATTCATAATGCATATCATAGTTACTCTTCTGGGTAAGAAAATTGGACTCGATAAATGTATATATATGTGAGCATCAGTATTGTAGCCATCCCATGGCCGAGTGGTTAAAGCGCTTGGCTTTTGATCTAATGGGACCTGGGTTCGAACCTCGGATAAGGCATGGATGTATGTGTCGTTTTTCTGCTGAGGTCCTTCCATTCTCTCAGACCTTCTACTTTGGCATATAAACTGACAGGCTCCTGTCAGACCTCTGTGGCAAGCAGCTGCTTGAGGGGGTATTTATTATTTATTATTTATATTTAGCGTTGAAAAAGTTACGTCTATGCCAGTATTATGATGTAATTTATTTCAATAATTGTACTGTTCTTGTACATGTACAGTGAAATGGTGCTTTATGTGACTGCCATTCTTGATAAGGCAATGTAAGGTCCATTTTCATGTTCCAATCTGGTTAATAAATAATATATGTAGAGATATTGTTGGAGTCAGTTTTGTGACCAATACACCATCTAGTTCCCCTTTATTTACACTGAAGTGCATTGAATCAGGGATAGACGTTATCTAAATTCAGTACTACAAGTCCCACATTTGCGCGCATGCGTGGCTGAAACTCTGGTCATATATATCTGTCAGCTTTGGCTTCCCCAAGCATTCGTCGTGAGAAACGTAATGGGAAAGGAACGTGATTTAGATGCATTTGACAGAGGGCAAGTCGTAGGTGCCCGCCAGATGGAACACTCGATCTCCGAAATTGTCAATGAACTTGGATTTCTCATACAACAGTTTCAAGTGTTCGGGAATGTGAAATTTCTGTCAGAAAAACAAGCACCCGGACAAACTGCAAAAGACAACCAGCCTTGAATGACCGTGGGCTTCGCCATCTGAGCAACACCGTACAGACCAATAGGGGCAGAAATTATCTGAAATCAGCTCCCATCTGAACGTGGGTTCCAGCTAGGATGTCAGTGCACAGAACATGCAACGCTCACTTAACTGTCTCGACTTCGGGAGCCGCCAACCTACAAGAGTCCCACTTCTAACGGCACGATACTGGGCTCAACTCCTTGCCTGGGCTAAAGAACATCGAAACTGGACCATCGATAATTGACAATGGATAGCCTGGAGTGATGAATCCCGATTTAAACTTCATCACGCCGATAGAAGACTGAGGGTATGGCACCAACCCCATGAATCCTGCATGTCAGGTCGGAACAGTACAAACTGGTGGTGGCTCAGTGATAGCCTGGGGTGTCTTCAGTTGGACGTCTGTGGGATCTTTGGTATGTGTACCGATGGCTCTCAATGCAACTCGGTACGTAGAACTCATGGCTGACCATTTACAATGATTTATGGCCATCATGCATCCTAATGGAGATGGCACCTACCAGCAGGACAACTATTCATCTCACAAGTCCAGGTTGGCTACTGCATGGTTGCAAGACATTCTGCTGACTTTGAAATAATGAATTGGCAACCTAGAAGCCCAGATTTAAATCCCATCGAAAATCTTTGGGATACCATCGAACAGTGTTCGGGCCCGTGTCCCATCAGCGACGACCTTGAGAGAATTGTGAACAGCTCTGGAGGATGCATGAGTTGCCATACCTGTAAAACATGACAGTAGTGTCATCCCATTACACTGTTTCCCCCTTTGCACAGTGCTTTCCCCCTATGACGTCACCACCTGGACTTTGACCCCTATGTCGCAACTGTCCGGACTTTGACCCCTATGTCGCAACCGCCCTGGACTTTGACCCCTATGTCGCAATCGTCCACGTTGCCTTCTAAGATTGAACTTTGACCCCTATGTCGCAACTGTCATGGGATATGGCACCCGGTCGCGCATCTTATTAATATTCATAATTCATATTTGACTCCCCCTTATTAAAATCCCCCCTTTAACCCGTGGCGCCATCTGGTGTATATAATGAATACTATTTTTAGAAAAACCCTCGATTTTAGTCGCAATTTTCCAAAGACCTTGAAAAACCCAAGGTCACGGTCATGCGCACAAGCGGTGTTGACATGTCTTTCACAAGTGTTTATCAGTTAGCGGATGTGTAAAGGTCACGGTTCTGGCCGTATATAACGGATGGAAAAGGTCTAGCATTTATTCTGAGCTACGTGTTATAGTTGTCACCATGGATTTTGGATGAGTGACGAGGACTCCAGCTACGAGAGCGACCCTCAACACTTTAGGACGCGTATCCGACGGTTGTCACGTCGACCTGTGGCTGTACCGCCTCTGCCACCACCACCAGCGCTAACTGTTAGAATGGAGCTACGTCCTGGACCTAGTGGTCCTATGCTTCAAGCCGTTCTTGTGGATGATGACATGCCACCACCACCTACAAGACTACGACGCCCTTTGGTGTAGAAACCGCCTGAAACCTGGCCTCCTGGTCTACCGCAGAACGTCGTTCAGGCCCTGAGACGTCTCTAGTCGTGCCTGTGTGAAGTCGTCAAGCGTTTGCTTTCCACCAACAGTTTTCGAATTAGGGTGAGTTTCAGAGTGGTTGTGAAACATGCAAAATATATGTATGGTTCTAGATCTCGACGGGTTTCATGTAAACGACCATTTCCTAGTGCGTGAACTTGGATATGCAACTCGGAATGGGAAATGTGGTGTCTATCGGTTCAATCTTCGACATTACCAAGCTTTGTCGATAAAAGATAGGAAGACAGTCAACTACGTGTCTAAATATGTGTTAGACCTACCCTTTCATCCTCTACCTAGCGAAAAGGTGTGGACGTTAGATCACGTTCCTAACATCGTGAAATAAGCTTACAAACTTGCACGTACTGAAGAAGCTACTGTGGTGGGTTACAAAGGAGGCAACGTGGAAAGAATTCTCTTGGAGCAATTAAATCTTTCCAGCGTTAATCTTGAACTTTTCGGTTGTCCCAAATATTGTGAGCTCCCAAAAGTTTGATTTCGAGTGTGGATATCACGCAGGACAGGGAGTCCACTGCTCTTTAGTCGAAACAGCTGCTTTTTTGGATGGATTGATCGACGTCTCAAGTATTGAGAACATGTTACAACAAGTGTTCCATCACCAGGTGTTCGCTTATTGGACAATCACGTTATCGGCATAATTATCGTTCCTACTTCCAGAGGGCTTTGCTTTCCAACGTTAAATAGGCGGTGACCGTCGAGTGCATCATTGTTCACGATGCAGCCTAGCAATCCAGATGCGTGGTGTCTCGGTGAAGATGTTTACGTCGTGCCTTCGCTATTCAAAAATAAGTTTTCTGTGTACGTACATCGCTACAAGAAATATGAAAATGGTGAATTCATTTACCCTACACCTGTGGGGGTTACCTTCTCCATACCTGAATGGGAGATTTTGTGTGCTACGGTGCCCCACATCGAGGACAAAGTGAAAATCGACCCGGATCAGCAGACGTGGCACCTGATGCCCGGTGTACGTGTATTCATGTTCCGCAACGAGGGTGGCAAACGCTGTGTCGACTTCATCAAAGAATCAGCCGACCAAAGAACTCAACAGTTTCGCGTTGTGAGTCGCAGTATAACTCTGAATGCGTCGCAATGGCTTACACTGACTATCCACGTAGACGAAGTGATGCGTGTCATGCGAAACGTGTGTGGAACTCCCAAAGATCACCATCTCCGCAGGGCCATTATATAACATTGTGAATCAGTTCGACCTTTCCTGTTGGGATCTGTTTTCGGCGGCCCCGTGTACATCAGCAGCTGGTGAATATTTTTCAGCAAGAACTAATGTCTGATCCCGTTAGATGGACTACAACCCGATGAAAAAATACCGGCCATCATTGAATGGTCTTATTCTTCTCTGTTAAAGCTGTTTGGTTTTCTGTTTCAATTCTCTTCAGCAAGTCTTCGATGATTTACTTTGTACGATGTGTTACTGGAAATGATGTAGATTTATTATAGCCTGTTTATATGGGCGAAGATTTATAATTTCGTTGCAGTATACAGCTTCCTTTCAAGTGGTAATAGCTTAAGTCTGTCTATTATATTAAATATGTAAGTTGTCATCCAAAGGACTCCTAGTCATATTGTCCAGAAGGCCAATATAACTAAGAGTCATTGGATGAAAATTTTATTATTTCTGTTATTTTTCTCTGTGTTTTTCCCTCAGCTTTCATGTTCAGTTTAACTTCAGAAGATGGCAAGACAATTTCAAAAGACACGTCGCTCCAGCCTTTCTTTAACTGACCAGTTAGGCGTTTCGATTCTTTTCTGTGATTGGGATGGGTTCAGAAATATAGTTTTGAAAATCGTTTAGAGTAGGATAACTTAGCAGTTTTCTTTCGTTCTTTTCGGAATTTTATCAGATAGTTTCAGTCCTTCCCACGTGGTAGAAAACAACTATTAGAAGAGACTGATTTTCAGAGGTCAGACTTACTTTGTTTTCAATCTTTTACAAACCCAGTTCCCTTGATCCTCTTTTTCTTTTGTTTCGTTTCTTCTATAAATGAAGATGGGTTTAAAGCTAAAATATGACAATCAACAAAAAAAAAACATATCGGAGAACGAAAATGGATTGATAACACAATTGCAAAACGAAATAATCGTAAAAGAAACGCAAGAAAATGAATCAATTTTCAACAAAAATACGATCTTTGGAGAAATTACAAAATTCTCGCAGATTTGAAAATGAAAACGAAATAATTCCAGAAACAATTTTAGCAACAAACCCTGATCATGGATGGGGCAATAACCCTGCATCAAAAGAAACTGACAATAATACAAGACAACTAAAATATAACAAAACACATCAAGCACGACAAATCAACATAAAATCTATATCGGAGAACGAAAGTAAAATGACAAGTGGAAAAACGAAAAAATCATTGAAGAAATGTAAGTTTCAAATCCCGATAAAAAATAACCGTCAAGAAAAAACATGCCCATGAATAATTACCAAATTCTTGCAGAAAATTTAAAAATGGAAACCTCAGAGATGAAATTGTTCCAGAAACAATTATAGAAACAAACCCTAACCATGAGAAATAACCTCCATTAAAAGATTTTTGAAAATAATACAAGACAACTAAGTAATAAAAAAAAACATCAAATTATAAACACGACAAATCAAAACATGAACAGGTTACAGCACATCTAGAAAAATTTAATCATTCTGGAACAGGAAAAAAATTAACAGATATAAAATCAAATATACTTAACACATGGACGGATTATTGAAAGACTACACCGGAAATTTGATCGCAAACGGGAATCTATTAATACAATCAAGACTTCCTTCACACGTGAAAATTCTCCAAGAAACTTACATTCTGGGGACAGATGTTTCACATAAAATTCTTAATGATATCCAAAAATCATACACAATGATCAGAGGGTGGATCCTTCCAAATCAAATGAACAATCATCCTAAAATTAATAAATGTATACGAATAACCAATTGCACTCCTTCAGAGATCACCAAAAGTATCACAAAGCCATAATTAGCTGTAACTCTAAATAATCCCCCTCGCACATTCTCCTGGGATAAAGATACGAAGTCTTCGAATATATTCTTCCCATATTGTGTTACAATTGTAAGATTTGGGCATCCGCATAATACATACCGTAACAAGTGTACGAGATGTGGCGGCAGTCACATTCATAAAAATTGTTCCTCGACGATAATCAGTTGTCCAGATCGCTCCTTGATTATAATCAGTTGCCCAAATTGTTTCTAGATAATAATCAGTTACCCAATTTTTCCTAGATGATCAGTTGCCCAAATTGTTCTGGGAATCACCCAGCAAATGGGCAGTGTCCAGAAAGAATAGTATGAAGCATTGTTTGTCTGGCAAACTGAAATTGATAGATGGTGATTCCTACTGTACATGAACTCCCTCTATAGTGTTGTGCAGACAAAGCACGAGATTTTCTCCAGGAGGATGTGGATTCCTTGGTGACCCGTCCCCCACCCCAACAGTTGGGTTGTTTTACCTCGCATTTTTTGGCACACATGGGCTAAATGACCAGGTCACAAAGACCCCGAAGGCTCAGAGAAATTTTGGGGGAGGGGACCAACTAGAACAACTGTTGGGAACAGATAAGCCTCCCATCGAGGCCTTCCAATATTCTTCAACATACATAGGGTATGGCTCTCCCAAACACAGGGCCAAAGCTTAATATCCTATCTAATGGACAGTGGCCTTTCCAAGCCCATCAGTGTCCCCTACTGACTGAGGACACAGCAGTTACGTAAAGATAAATTTTAATGCTGGCTCAAGTGGGACTCGAACCTGAGAACTGCAGATTACGAGCATGGGACACTATCAAATGAACCATTCCCCACCCTTTACTTTGGAAAATTAATGAGAAATTCTCCAAGTGGCAAATGTTTGCAGGTTTCTTTGTTGATGACATTTCTGTAGTTTAATTTTCTGATATTTATTTTAGAATTTACTTATAAAAAGATGGGGAAATTTATATTTCCACATATATTAAATTCTATTAAGTTACAAGTTAGTTCATCAAAGTTTAGTGTGTATAAATTTATGCATTTCCAATTAATATGCCTTGCCTTGTGTTAATCATTGATTAAAATACTCAATAAAACTTTTCTTGCTTAATATTTTTTTTTTCAGTAAAAAATGAATTTTTACTTTATATATGGTATCCCATGGCCAAGTGATTAATGCGCTTGGCTACTGATCTAATGGGCCTTGGTTCAAGCCCCGGGTAAGGTATGGATGTATGTGTCGTTTTTCTGCTGAGGTCCTGTCATCTTCTCAGACTTTCTACTCTGGCAATAAAACTGACAGGCTCCTGTCAGACCTCTGTGGCAAGCAGCTGCTGCACCCAACTTTTATAATAAAAAAAAACTAGATTTATCTGAAATGTGAATGCTAGCAACCAGTAAAGTTGAGAAGCATCCCAAGTTACCTAAATTGACAGTACATAACTAGTTATGATTAGTCACTGAGTCGTGAAGATATGGTGGAACAACTATTTTGAGAAATAACCAAACAGTCATCAACAAATGTCAAGTGAAAAGCAATAGGGAGGTAATAATAGTAATTGTCACTACACAAAATTCTGTTTGGAAGCTTAAGAGGAAAATACATAAATACAAAATAATTTCAACACTAATAGTTTATTTTTTGCATTTGCACCATTTTTAACACTGCTGTATCAAAAAATTAAGCAATAAATAACAAACAAACAATAAAAGTGCCATTTTTAAGTTTAAAAACTAATTTTTATAATATTTTGGTCAAAATGCTTACATCTTCACAGAAATTCGTATATTTTTATTCATACCATAGAAAGTAAATACATTAATTATAACACTATTTTCATGGGAAAAAAGGATCATAATGTCATGATTAAACCTCGGTCAGGGCTTAGTTAAAATTTGCAGACATCATTTATTAACCAGAATTTAAGACCTATGTAAGCTCAAGTATTAATAGAATATGTTACTGAGCTAGAATAAACAGCTGCCTTAGGAAATGTTAATCCTCAATAATACATACATATATACATATGAAGTGTCATTTAATACATTAGCTTTTAAAACAGAAATTAGATATTAATGTCAAAAACTTATATATGGCCCATTACACGAAGCAATGATTTCAGTTCGGAATAAATAGAACTATATTTATCAAACAAAATCATGTAAAGGATTACAAATGCTTAGTTTCAACTTATAGTTCATACCATTTATCATAATACGTTTATCTGATATTGACCCAACTTTAATGGGAAACTGGAACATCCACTAGAAGCTGGCTGAAATTTGAACAAATATTCTGTGCCAAAAGTAAATGAGTACAATACTCATATTGTATATACTGTGTAATACATTATGGAGTTATACAATTAAATTCCAAATTTTCAAATAAAACCAATATGATAAACTTAAAAAATTCTTAAAACTTATCTCATATAAAAATTGTAATGTTGTATAAACATCTAAAATGTGGTACATAGTACAACACAACAATCCCTTGATTTACGTGGTTTCAATCCGTGAGGTTTCTCAATAATGTAGCTTTCATTTTAGTAGCAAAAACTCGGAAGCACCAGAATGGGGTTTCAAAATAGCATAGTCGATTCATAAAAAAAAATCTGTTTAGCTGTTGAAGTATGTTTCCTTTCCTTTTTCCATGTTGAGATTTTTTAAAAAAAAACACATCATGTGACATGATTAAACATTCTACACATACTTAGAAAACTATTAGCATGAGCTCAGTGTTGACAGATTAGGGTACTTTTTTAGGGGGGGGGGGGAGTTTTAGCAAAATTTACAATTTGTCAGTGATAATATGAGGTGGAGTCATAGCAGGGTGTTTGCCCAGATCTTGTAGCAAATAAGACAAATGTGGGGCCAAAAACTTTGAATCCTAGGCTGAAGAGGACAGGCAACTAGATGCTGGAGGGCTGAGCAGCTGAAACTAAAAGAAAACTGTCAAAGTTCCACCTACTCTATTGATAGTGAAGGCAACTTGGCATTCTACAAAATATACTAAAAAAATTCAATGAGCTCTACAGGAGTTGGCTGTACATAAAAGCAAGTATGAATCTGCTGCAAACTAAATTTAGGCTTACGTTTTGATATTAATAGTATGTAACAATTCATAACATGTAAGTAATTATGTTTTGCTTACTATTGCTTAAAATATGGCCCACTATATACTGAAAAGTAACTGATTTGGTCTCAATGTGATTTGATTTTGAAACCCCTGATATATACTATGATTTAAAGTGTAGTTTGAAATCCAACAGTGCTTTGTAACTTGTTTCAGCTATAGTGAGAAAGCAGCATCAAAAAAGGTTTTATCATCATCAAATTCAACAGAAAAAAATAAGTTTTTTGGATTAAAACAAATATTATTTTTGTGCTGAATTCTTATTTCAATTTCTTATGTGGCATGAAATGTTAATTTTTTTCTCTCTTTTTAAAATTTAAACTTTTAAATACTCTCTTTATTTGTAAGCTGATTACTTAACCACCACCCCTCTTTTTTTATACAATTGTTCATTGCTTTGTGCACAGTTTATAAGTGTAAAACAAAAGATTACGGCATTTAAAAAACCTAAAGATGATATAATACTAAATAACTACATATTGACTTGTCTGGGTAGTACATAAGAAAACAATAAATATAAGATGTTATGTGAACCTTAAATGCTAGAGAAATCCCAAATGTATTTTGAATAAGGTTGTCAGAGGCTACCCAAAAATCAGAGACATGAGCATATTTTACACACACGCACACACACACACACATAAATACATAGTACAATTTTTCATCTAAAATTTGAATCGACTTCAAAGTGATGATTTATTAGTAGATATTGAATATGTTGAGTTTATTTCATTATTTATAGTACTTTTATGTGAGTACCCTGTAGAGGTCATAACCAATTGCTATCAATTACAGAAAAAAAAATTAGACATATTGATGAACATTAACATTACCTAAGGCAATATTCTACTGCAGTCAATAATATTATGATGCCAATTTTTTGTCACATATATCACACTCTAGAATATAAAATCATTTCTCTAAAATTACTGGTGTCACCAATTTCCATAGCCTTTGATGTCCAAAAGATTTGTTGTAGACAAAACATCGTGGCTTTTGATGTTATTTAATACGCTTTTATAAGATGACATTTTCATTGCTCTTTTTTGACTTATTACCCAACTTTCATTGTTGTTACCTAAGTTGTTTTTTTTGGTTGGGCTAACATAATGAGTAAGGCGATTTTCAGGGGCAGGCACATTTTCTTCTTCATCAAGAATTACAGGTGACAACCTATCTTGTGCTTCACTTTCTGATGTAAGTGAACTACTACTAAGCTCTGAACTACTTTCATGTTTAATCCTTTTGTCCTTTTTCTTTTTCTTTAACTTAGGGAAGCCACATCCAGAAAATTTACTACTTACACATTCTTTTTCTTCATTTCCAGCAAAACTGGCTTCAATAGTTTTATTTTCTCCATCACTACAAGTTTCTTCAGATAAAATTATTGGTTCTTCACTAAACGTAACTTTCTTTTTAAATTTTAATGTAATACCGGATACATCGACATCTGTTCTATGCTTTTTAAGACATTTAGTGGGCGAGTCTGTCACATAAGGAACCGTCCAGTCATGCATTTTGCAGTGTTTCTTCTTAAATTTTAATACCTGGTCTTCGTCTGGATGGTGTCGTTTTCTTGGTGACCCATTTCTTACATCTAAACAATGGTTTTTGTCAGAAATGCCATTCTGCACACATGGTTTCCTCAATTTTAAGTCACTGGTATTGTTGCAACCATTCCTTAAATTATCAGCATTAAATGATGAATTGTATTGCTCTACAAAACTTTCTGAGTCTTGCTTTTCTAACTTTTTTTCCTTCTTATGCTTTTTCTTCCTTTTAGTTTTTTCTTGGTCATTTATCATTACCGAACTCTCAATTATTTCCACTTCTGAGGTACTTCCATCATGCAAAGGCTGATCATTAAAGTGATTATCTGTAAAATCAAAATACGATATATGATTTAAAGCTTAGAACAAATAACATTATAAAATATGCTTTCTTTGATTATATTAATATTATAAATATTAGTTGATTTTACTAAATTCTTAAAAAGCTGCATTTGACAGATTAGTGCACTCTCATTTTACCACATCTCATATCTCATTTGCACTTAATAAGATAGCTCATTAAATGCTGTACATCATGAAAATGAGATACAGTACTGAATTTTGTGTATGCAAACATGACTGAAATCTGTGCCATAATAAATTGCTCAGTAGTAAAGAGTTCAGCAAAACATACCTTGTTATATCTGAATCAAGTAAAATGGATAAGGATACCTTAGAGTGGAGAAGTAATCTAAATCAATGAAGATACAGTGTCAAATCATGGCTGATAAATTCATTTCATGTAATATCCAAAGGAGGAATTAAGACAGGTAAGTGTCCATTGATGTAAAGTGAATTCAATGTACTGAACTGATCACATTTAGTACCAGTCTTTTCATTCTTTGATTTGACAGTCTTTTTATAAACATCATGATGGTCTATCATGGCATTGAGGAATGAGTTCTGTGGGGACCACTGCTGTTGATTGCCATGTTGTACGAATGACATGTAATTACTATCAGTGAAGGAAACTATAAGAGCACACACAACATGGGTTGTGTTGTTTTACCTCAGAGTGGCACTTTTTTGTACACCATGGGATAAATTGGCCAGGTCACATGGACCCCACCCCGAAGGCTCGGAGAAGGTTGGAGGGGACCCACTGGAACAGCTGTTCGGAGACAGATGGTAGCCTCCTGTCAAGGCCATCCAGCGTGTTCAACATGCACAGGGTATGGCTCTCCTGCACACGGGGCACGGCTTAACGTCCCATTCGACGGATGGCGGCCTTTCCAAGCTCATCGGTATCCCCTACTGACCATGAACAGGATGGGGAATTTTGTGGAGATAAATCTCAACGCTGACCCAGCTGGGACTCGAACCTGGGAACTACAAATTACAAGCCTGGCAGGCTACCGACTGACCATAGTTATCCAGATCAGCAGGCCACACTAATCTGGCAGCCCTCCTCTTCCATCCGCTTCCACAAGAGATTTTCTCTTTTGAAAGGTACTAATGGCCTGCACCACAAAAAGGCAAAAGCAGACATTAGGTGCTCAGAATAATCTAAATATCTTTTCAAACTTATAAACCAGGGTTTTCAAATTTTTCTGAAGCCACAGAACCTTTACATTAAATGCCTCTGTTCCTTAAACTTCTGCTTAAAAAACTTCTCTCACTTCAGAAACTTTACAAGTAACTTATCCTGGAATCTTAATATTTAATCTAGCTCTTTCCCACAACTCTTACTTTAAATCCCACCCCCCCCCCCCCACCCTGTGAATCCTTACATTTATTTCCTTGAATCTTAATTAAGTTACGATAAGTGAAAAGATAACAAAAAAATGTAATTGCATAATTTTAAATTAATGTGACATTTTTGCTTCTTTTATATTTCCAGAATGCAATCAAATGGTTTTGAACCAATATAAGGTTCCTAGGAAATATTCTCTAACTGTACATAAGTCAGACATGTTGAATGAACAGCAGGTCACAAATCAGGCATGTGAAATAAACACCAAATAAGGTATGTTTGAGCCTGTTTTTTTCCCAGTCCCTCTCACTCTTTCATGAAACCCTTGGATTCTGCAGAATAGTTTGAAAACCCCTATATTAGACCATCTAAGGTGCCAATCTAGCTCCTTCAGTGAATTCTTTGTAACGTAATCAATAAAATTTGCAATAAACTTCATTTTTGCCAATTTTCCCAAGAAAAATTTCAAATTTCATGATTTAAGTGAGATTCTGAGAGAAAATGATGAAAACCAATTAACCAATTTTTGCATGACTTAGTGCTATTATACAAAACCATTATTATGTTGATTAACTTACTCCAAATGTCATACAATCTCACGATCAACAGAACCAAATTATTTTTTGCAATCTATGAAATTAGTAACCAGGAGTTTCTGAAAGTCTAAACACTGCTCAACAATCTGTCTAAATGTAAAAATTTGATCTAGACAGCACCTGCCACTTTTGAACCTACACTGTTCATCTCAACATTGTCTATCAACCAAATGCTTAATTCTATTAAGCATAATAATGCAAAGAACTTTACCTGGAAATGAAAGTAGATTAATGTCTCTGTAATTATCACAAGAAATAGCAGCTCAACAGCAGCAACATCCATCTTCTTATGCTGCACAGAACATTAAATAGTATGGTGTTTAAAACACTCAGAATGAGTTTGTACGACACATCAAAATATTAAATTGATGTTTGAACCTAAAACACTTTCTTTACAGTCTCAGCAACAGATATTCTTAAAATGATGGTTTTAGTGTAGGCAAGAATCATTAGATTTTTCATGATAATTTTTGTTATGGACAGGAATAAGTCTTGGTTGTGACAATACTAGTAGTATTGTATATGCAGACGTTAGCAACTCATAATTCCTAACTAGCTACTTTTTAAATACAGTAAAATCTGTTTTACCCATTGGGCCAAACAAATGTGTTCACCATATGCAAGTTAAATGAGAAAAGACTTCAGGATATTTCACCTAATGTCTTTAAATTAATTTCAAAAGTGATTGTCAATTTAATATATTTGTAATAACACTAAATGCAAAATTTATAGACCAAAAGCTGTTTTTTCTAAGGTATACTGAAACATATACCCTATGAAATGTTGTAAATAGAGTAAAGCATCTGTTATATATATTATGACTAGAAAGTAGTACATATTCCTTTAATTTTCTAAATTTAATTGCACAGTATGCAACAGCTAGAAATATGTAATTTTTATTTTTGCAATGTTTATTGAAACAAATTCAAAGTGCAATTTAATTAGATATAAAACCACAAATCAAAAGATCTAGAGAAAATCCTTGTGATCACTTGTAAGCCTTCCTGTTTAGACTTATTGATTTAACATATTACGATAGTTTAATAATGCACATTCCCCAATTTTGTAAACACACTTAGAATTTCCTACTCTAAGGGAAACACTGGGCTATGTGATTATTGAATTCAAAATTTTACCAGAAATGATTTCATTAAAGTGGCTCAAGCCTTAATACAAGAAAATAAAACTTAAAACATTGATGAAATAATATTGTCAAAAAAACCTTTTAACAGACAAAATTGCTGTTGAATTTTGTAGTCAAGTGATTCATGAAACCTGTGTGCATGCATACATACATACATACATGTATTATGGTAACCTGTGTGATACATCACACAGGTTACCATAATACTGATCACTTTTTACATGATACATGAAAAATTATATAGTGTATAAGGTTGAATCATCCTTATACACTACATCATTATAAACATTCATCCTTATACACTATTTTGGACTCGCATGTTGTCCGTAGTGTTCAATGGATACTATGGACAACATGGAGTCCAAAATGTTAGCATTTTTCATGTTTTTCTGAATTTGCAAATTTTTTCTGGTCAATTTATATAATTAATATATAATTATTCTATTTGTATTTAGTAAAATCATCTTTAAATTTTCCTCACCATTGTATTCAAGATTCAGCAATTTAGCATATAAGTTGAAACAGATGAATAGGGATTGCTACCTGGGATTTTTAAAAATCTTTGGAGAGTGTGGAGAAACAGCCATATACACCTAAAAACTAAAATTAGACTGTATAATAGTTTGGCTATTTCTAGAGTTAGCTACGGTAGTAAAATGTGAACCCTTTATAAAGAAGATAACAGGAAACTTGATACTTTTGATTCTAGATGCTTACACAGTATCTTGGACATTAGATGGTTTGACTTCGTAAGCAATGATGAGGTCAGGGAAAGGAGTCAGAAAATACCTTTGAACAGCATATTGTACAGAAATTCCATTGGTTTGCCCATGTTGCTCATATTCATAACTACAGATTAGCGAACAGGCACACTGTTCATAACCTAGGATGCAGTGGGCAGACAATGTCAAACAGGATCTTGTTAGAATTGGGCTACAGTGGCAGGTTGGTTGGTTGGTTGTTTTACCTCTGAGCAGCACTTTTTTGCACACAATGGACTAAATGGCCAGGTTACAAGGACCCCAAAGGCTCAGAGAAGGTTGGGGTAGGGGACCCACAGGAATGGCTGTTGGGAGACAGATGGTAGCCTCCCGTCAAGGCCATCCAGCGTGTTCTTTAACGTGCACTTTAACACACTCTCCCGCACATGGGGCCATGGCTTAACGTCCAATCCGATGGACAGCAGCCTTTCCAAGCCCATCGGTGTCCCCTACTGACCGTGGGTAGGGCGTAGAGTTTTGCGGAGATAAATCTCAACGCTGACCCAGCTGGGACTCGAACCTGGAAACCAGATTACAAGCCTGGCACGCTACCGACTGAGCCACCCCCGCCCCACTACAGTGGCAGGTGCAGCAGATGTAGTTCAGGATAGACATGTTTGGAAAACTAAATTGCACAATCTGGTTGGACCTCCATAGCCCATGGCTGCTTAAAGATGATGCTGATCATATTCTTTACCATATTTGTTTTAATTTATAAATTTGCAATTAACAGCTCAATGCTATCATTTTAATATATTCAGTACAAAATCAATCTTCCAACACATCAAAAAAAAATGTTACTCCATTTAATGCAATATACTACCTCAATTTCTTTATACTAGCAAATTCCTGTTGAAATTCAAAGGGCCTCTTGAACACCCTCTGCATTAATCAAGTGAATAGGCAGAGACTTGAATATTTCATACAATATAGAACAAAACAAAACATTACAAAGTCATCAAGAAAAAAAACTTGCAAGGGGCAAACATAAATAAGAAATTCGTATAGGCAGTTAGAAAAGTATCAGGTTTAGAAAGTATCAGGTGATTGAAAATGTTAAATTAAAATTCCAAATGATAAGTCCCATGGCCGAGTGGTTAGCGTGCTAGGCTATTGATTAAAGGGATCTGGGTTCAAACCCCCGAGCAAGGCATGGATGTTTGCCATTTTTCTGCTGCAGTCCTGCCATCCTCAGACCTTCTGCTATGGCATATAAACTAACAACCTCCTGTCAGACCTCTATGGCAAGCAGTTGCTTGAAGGTTTAACTATAAAAATGGGAGGAAAAGTGGTCTGAAGTTAAAAATTTGGTTTTACAATAGATAGGCACATGAATTCACACAGTATTATGTGGTGGAAATTGTTTAAACAAACTATTTATTTAAGCGAAATATTTTCACAACTTTTCACTTAATATTTACACAAGTTTAGCAATAATGCAATATTAAAGCTGTAGGGCAGTTTAAAAGGTAAACACCTACATTGGCTAAATACAAGGATACCTTTAGGCAGTGTTTTAGAATAATACTAAAATCCATCTTTTTAGTTCTTTGATTCATGTGTAATATAAGTTCAATATTTCACAGAAAGTCCAGTTGTGTGACTGGAGCTTCCTACTGTTTTTATTGTTATTAAATGTCTGAGGACTATGATGTTTTGTTGTGCACCATGCAGTTTTTTATTTTCACTATTACATAAAGATTAGATAGCTTAAAGTTTACTGTAGGAGTTCACAGTAGCTCTTCTTCACTGGTGTTTTTTTTTTATTCTTCTTTTTTTTTCAATTTGTGAATAAAAAAAATCTGTTAAGAGTTATTGTGAACTCCAGCAGCAAATTTTAAGCTATCTAAACTTTTATATAATAGTGAAAATAAAAACTGCTGTGCACTTTCCAAAAAAAAAAATTCACAGGGGCACAACAAAACATCATAGTCCTCAGACATTAATAACAAAAAAAAAACATAAGGGAACTCCAATCACACAACTGAATTTCTGTGAAATAGTGAACTTATACTAAACGTGAATCAAAGGATTACGAAATGCTGTGATAAACTGAAAAACAAGGAACCTCCAACTCCACATCTGGAAACAGCTCTGCTCTGAAGAACTGGATCTTGGCAACAGTCTAAAACAGTGTCTAAAGATATTTATAACTCTGTATTTAGCCAATGCAGGTGTTTACCTTTAAACTGCCCTATAGCTTTAATAGTGCATTATCATTAAACTTGCCTAAATATTATGTGGCGGAATGGGGAAAATTTCTGTGCAAGATTTGGGGCCAATAATTAACTAATCCCAAATTCTGGCTATCAAGTATTTGATAAATTATGATGGGGTTGGTGGGGGGTAGGGGATACAAATCTGTTTAAAACACAGCAATAACATTTTTCCCATTCAAGCAGTGTGCTTCTAACAGACTTGTCCTGTGTGAAAACTGTCAAGTATTATATCATAATGCACTGTCCCATCAGAAGCCATCTGCCTGCTTGTCAGAAATGAATTACAGTTAGCATTTATATTTGATTTCACCAGCTGTTATTAAATAAAATACACTGTGAGGAGCGATAAGGAAGCATGATTGATCATAATACATATTCAATTTCCTGCACAGTTCAACTGTAAATCACCTGGTGGTGAATGCATTCAAACTATTATATACACTATTGAATATTATTCAACTGAACTTGCATTTTACAAAAAGTTATATCAGTCAATTTCATTTACCTGGCTTCTTAAACTTTTTCATCTTTTCTGCAAAATAGTCTGAAATACTTGTAGTGCTACAATATGTTTTAACACCATTAAAATCTGAATAATCATTGTTTACTATCACTTCCTTATCCCTGTCTCCAAATTCCTGAAATTTATAAAAATATTTATTATACTTAGATATTTATTACTAAGTAGTAACAATGTACATAAGCAAAAAAGTCCACATACATTACAGTCTCAAATACGATAACCTTAGGACTTCAGGATTGCAGGTTTTTGAAAAATACCTATAGATACACACATACAGGGGTTTATCAAAATAATGGAAGCACTTGCTGTTTGTGGAGAACACTTTATTAATAAGTTGTAGGCCCACCTCGGGCATTCAGAACAGACGCAATTCGGCATGGAATAGACTTATACAAGTCATGCACATATGGTAATGGAATGTGGGACCATTCTTCCTATAAAATATGGCCCAACTGTGCCCATGATGCTGGAGGTGGAAAGTGTGATCTGACCTTGGGCTCCATATATTCCCACAAATGTTCAATAATATTGAGGTCTGGAGATTAAAATGGTCAGGGTAGCTGCTGTACCTCATCCTTTGAAAACTACAACTTGACACGTTTTACACAATGCACTGGTGCATTATCCACATGAAACCAGAGATAGTCATTAGGGAACAATGTCTGCAATATTGGGTGCAGGTGGTCCCCGAGAATGGATTCGTACGTTGCAAACGTGACAAGACTCTGCAGAATAACTAGTGGCCCTAAGGAATGAAATGATATGGCACCCAACAGCATCAAGGATCTACCTATATGCTTCACAGTGGAACCAAACAGTCAGGGTGGTAAGCTTCTGCAGGTTTTTGCCAGATGTACTCTACCAGCGGTTGGAAATAATGTGTAGCACGATTTATCAGACCAGATGATACATTGCCAGTCTAGCATCCCAGTTTTTATGTGCTTTGTACCACTTTACATGTTTTGTTGCATTGATGTTGGCAATCAGAGGTATGTGGATTGCAACACAGCCCGACAAACTGTTATGAAAGAAATGGATCATTCCAACGGGTGTTCAACTCTGCTGCTATTTGCAGTGCCATGGTCTTGTGCTTCCATTGTACAATCCATGCCAATGTTCACCTATTCCAATCTAACAATTTCATATGCCATCTACAATTTGCACATTTGGAGGCAACACCCTGTCCTTTTTGATAGGTAGTCATAATCTTCAATAATTCCTCGTGTTACACCTACTATTTCTGTTGTTCTGGTTATTGAAGCTCCTGCAAGAAGCACATCAATGATCATGCCTTTTTGGAGGTCACTGAGATCTGACATTGTCGACAATTACACCACAACAGCTGTTTTCACACTGCAGCTGTGGCATTGCTATGTGATAGCTGACATCATACTTCTCTCCTTTATTATTACAAGGAACACTGCAAATATTGGCATGGATTGCACAATGAAAGAACAAGACCACTTCACATGACGGTTGTCCCTGTGATATGCATATGGCACATTGCATGTACTCCAGTTGCTGTCAGTGTTTACATTATTTTGATAAATCCCTGTATATTCAGTGGTCATTGAATTATGATTATTCCCATCCATAGTAAAAAATGAACTGAGTGGGAATCTACAAGTTGAAGTATGCCAACTGTAACAACATTCAGTTCATGGTAACATTTGTGAAATAAATCAATTAAAATGCAGCAAAATAATGGGTGAACAGCAGAATTTATAAGAAATTTAAATAGGCATGACTACTGGTGCCTCTTCTCAGAAACAGCACATCTCACTGATTAATCGAGAGCAACTGTATAAGTATGCATGAACTAGAGCACTAAAGGAAAAACAAATGATAAGTACAAGAATTGTGGTGCAAAACACAAGGTGAGCAAACAAGGTAAAATACAAGAACATCTTCTGTGTGTCAAAATGCAAGGAATAGTTGACACTCACCTCTGAATACAACACTGAAAAGTCCCACAGATTTAGAATAAGACAATATGTCAAACTCCCATTATTTGGGATAGAAGAATAGATGCCCACAGCAGTGTCCATGCCTAATGCCATAACATTAAAAACTACATGGTGCTAGGAACATCAAACATGGACTGTGAATTATCAAAAAAAAATGTCTGGTGATATAATGAATTGCATTTCCTTTTGCACAATGCATATAGATGCCTACATATGTGGTGAAAGCAACATAAGGCAATAGATATGCTCATGGTAAAAACAGTGATGGCTAATAGTGGTGGTATCATGGTGTAGGAGATGTTCCTTTGGGAAAATAATGGATCCTCTCATACAGTTACATCAATACATGATGGGTGTGAATTACTTGAACATTTTGAAGATTAATTGCAGCCTTCAACACTGTTCCCCAGTGGTGATGGCATCTTCAACAAAACAATTTAAAGATCATAGTGTACAAGAATAGTTTGCAGAACATTCAGGTAACTTTATATTTCTCACATGGCCAGCCAACTTCTCAGATCTCAACACCATGAACCATCACTTGTGTGATGTTGTGGAACAGGAATCATAATGGCTGATATACAAACTGACAGTTACTCACTCAACTGTGGAGTAATTTAGAGTTAGCTTGACTAAATGTATCTCCAGAAATGTATTGTAATCTACCACCAACCATTCACATCCATGTTCAGACAGTTATTAAAATTTGATTTAGCCCTACATGGTGTTAAAATAGTGGTCATAATTCAGTGGCCCTTGAGGGTATATATAAATTATATATTACTTATTTACAACATAACAATAATACCTTATAGTCTACGAACAGTATAAAAAATATGAAAATATATAATGAAGTACTTTTATTTACTTATTAAAACGTAAAACAAGAAACCACAAGAGTGTCTTAGAATCCCTAAAGCACAGTTATGATGTAGCTCATTCAAGACATCTTCAAGATATCCAATCCAGCATGAGAGTTCTGCATTTGGACCTTTTTGTGCCATTTGGACAATTTTCCATGTTTAGTGATATGCAATATCTGTCATAGGCCCATTTAGTGGCTGTGAGCAATCAAGATCATATATTTATCAATATGCCCTTGTCTAAAAGAATCATTTTTATATATTAATTTAGAAACAAAAACTAAAAATGTCAGCCAGTAACATTCCTGAAGAAACAAACTTTATTTGGTAGCTTTAAAGGTGTGAATAAAAGTTGTGTTAATGTTCAACATTTGCCAATGTTTTAAAATGTTTGGACTTACAAATTTCTGTGCCTTTAGATCAAGGGTCAGGAACCGACAGCTCTGAGCACTGGAAAAAATGATTCTTGATGCTTTTGGTTCAACACCAACTCTGAATTTTTTTTAATGATTTCAATAAAAATGAACACTGGAGCAGATTGGCAGACAATAGCTTGAAAGCACTTATGCTATTCAAATGCTCTAAATACACTCTAAATTTGATTATGCTGGTCTAGAAAACTCAAAAGTCACACTGATGAATGGAATATTTTTAATAATTATTTTCAATATTTTTTGTATAAACATAAATACACCTATTTTAAAATTATAGGATTGTTTTTATTTTTGTTAATATAAATTGCTGTTTCTTTTTTCCTCTTATGGCTCTTGACATAATAAAGATAATCTGCTGCTTTCAAAATCTGTTACTGTTTCATTGCCCCCCCCCCCCCCCCCTCCTTTCTTTTTCCCTTACCTTTTTTTGCTGCTTCACCCAAAAAAGGTTCCTGACCCCTGCTCTAGATAGTGCCCAGTGTAAAAAAAAAAGAATGTAAGTAAATAATAAAAACACAACAAATATATCAAAATGTAAAGAATGCAGAACTGACATCATGTGCTGAAAGACTGCCATTACTTATGACAACTACAGTGGCATATACCCAACTTCTCCAGCAAACTCATTGTAAGACTGGTGGTCTCTGTGTTGAACTTTGGATCATGCAACATAACTTCAACCAATAACATCAAGGAGGGTAATATAATATTTTGAACTTTTTGCATCATGTAACATGAAATTATGATAATATTTTTGCTAGACAAAAATATAATGTGCATCTATAGGGTAGCAAATCAATTATAGATATATTAGAGCTGCATTAGCACTAACCCATATAATTGAATTGAGTCAAAGACTGACAGATTGAAGCATTGTTTTTCAACAATAGTATCATGTATATATTAAACTTTAATAATATAATAATTAAAAATAAACACCATGCAGCATTTGAATATTTTTGCATATTCTCTATCTTTAATAAATGAATGGCTCTTCAAGTTTAAAATGATGTTAATCCCAAATTTTCAGCTTCTACCAAGAATTTCTAATATTTTTCATTCCAAATACAGTAACATTTTAATTGTCATACAATGATTACAATTAAAAATATAAAAATAAAATAAATGATTACTGATATGCATTTCTGCATACATGTCCCACAATGCATAAGAAAATTTTTCCCCAAAATCAGACTCTCATGTTCAACAATTATTGAAATGGTTTGGCTTCCATAACTTCAGACTCAGGCAGAAGTTGGCTCAAAAAATTGAGCCCAAACTCATCTCTAATTCAAACTGTAACTGAATAATAAATGAATAACTCAATTTAACAAAAGTTTAATGGAACTAAAATTTTTATGAATGTTGATATCTATGTCCTTTTTATTTCATACACCAATTCACTCATCATTAAATCTATTTATATTAAATAACAAGTGTATTAAATAAAATTTCTGAATACTAAAATTTTGCTTTGTATTTAGTGTGATCCTTGAACAACCACTGGAGAACTTGCCAAAAAGCTTCAAACTTCTCATATAAATGTACCCAAGAATCTATTGAGGCTTGTGAAGGTTATAAAACTAGAAGTATGAATCTTCCATGGGTTGTATGAAGAAAATCCAATGCAATGAGTAACAATTTGTTCATTCCTGTATAGTTGCCAGTTTCCTGAACCATTTTTAGAATGGATAGTTATGAGGGATGAAAAAAGGGTTTCCTCTGTAGCAATGCTAGCCAAAAAAGGAGTTGGTGGACAAATCAGAACTTGGACAAGTTATGCCAACAAAAATGTTATCAATTTGATGAAATGTTAAAGAAGTCATCCATTTTGAATTATTTGTACCTATCTATTACTTGAGCACTGTATTGCAATTATTTTGAAAAATTATACGAAAAGTGGCAAGCAAAATGAGTATCTCTGAAGACACAAAAGAGATATTCATCAGCATAATACCTAATCACATGGCAAGAGTAACCTTACACAGGAACATCTTCTGCATGCCAACAAATATATTGGAGATGAAGTAGGATGTTTTACTGCATTCACCATACTCACCAGATATTACTCTACATCAGATTATAATCTTTTTGATCTCTTCAGAAGTTTTCAGATGGAAAATGCTTTAATATTATGGATGATGTGAGACAAGCAATACAGATTTCTGGCTCAAAGCCTATGAAATTTTGCAAACAAGAAATCAGGAAATTAACAAACAGAATGGAAAGTATGAGATTTATTAAAAATGTTGGTCTTCTTAATTCAAAATCCAAATTTACTAGAAAAAAACAAACACTTAATTTACAACCAAACATATAACTTATCAAATGAGCATTTTAGGATAAAATGGGATGAAAAAATAAAGATCTCTATTACAATCTTGTTTTTAACAATTTTCAACCAGCCTTTATATAAGTGCAGAAAATAGAATACTTAAACAGCACACTGTTGACTGTCATCGGAATCTCTTTCAAAAGTGAGTTAAAACATAAATAATAACTCCAATACCATTCCGTTTAAAAATAACATGTTTCTTTTCATTTTCACAAATTTTGATGAAATCTTTTAGAATAAGTGCTACTAGTGTTAGCTGAACTTTGCATCATATAACATCAAATTATGTATATAGTTATATGAGCTGGACCTGTTAAATTCCAGTTCCAGCTCACATAACTTTAAAGCTAAATGATCACTAGAAAATCACAATTTTCAAATAAAAAAGATTTCATTTAATATTTAATTCTACAAAAATTTTATTTCAGATGAATTTGGCTTTCTACTTGTATAACAGGAAGTTCTTTTATAATTTGGCATGAATATAAACAGATCAAATTTCAATATATGCATAATCTACTAAAAATGTCTTGGATGTCATTATTGTTGCCAGTAATACATCTGCATTATTAACTACAGCTCATATTTGGAAACAGATATATATAATTTACTGAGGTCCCAAATATATATATACAACTTATAATTTTGACTTGTACAAAGCCATTTTACTTTGTATATTGAACTTAAGGTATTTCTTTTGTACACTTGATAAAATTAATATGTTTGAAATTTAGGAAACATTTTTTTAAATACACTACATGGAAGGATGAGAAATTTAGAAGCTACTACTAGCTCATACAAATTTTCTCATATAAGGATATGCCTCACTAAGACAGAGAAGTCAAGTTTTCTGTCTAACCACTGCATCAGTTGCAGCTAACAGCACACAAGGGTGTAACACTGGAACAGTAGATAGCTCCTTAACCACTATTATAGTTAATGCTGTTAAATTTTAGAACTGTATATTTTTTTCTTTATCTTTTTTTGCAACATTTGATTACAATAACTTTGCAGTAAAAGTTAGCTATTACACTTACTTGATGTTCATTTGCAGAATGTTTAATCTTAGTGCCCAAAATGCAGTCCATATCTTCTTTACTATATTGGCTGGTATCTTTTCCACGCACAAATTTATGATAACTATATAAAAAAAATTAAGATTTTAAAAATATCAATTTTAATCTGTTAACTATTGTTTATCACATTTTAATTCACAGGATACATGATATTCACTCATAATAGTATGAATGGCATATATGTAGATATGAGGAAGTAAAAAGTCATTTAGTTTTTAAAAATTTGCCATTACAAATTAAAACTTTACCAAATCAATATATTTTAATCCAACAAAGAAATATATTTATACCAATGGCATAGCATAAGGGGAGGCTAACTAAGCTTCCTCAGAGGAAATGTTCATTGGCTACAAAAATTATATTTATATTCTTTAGTTAAAACTGTATTATTAACACTAAAGTTTTCTGTCCCATGATACGTTAATAACATCAATTATGTATCTGAAAGCTGATGCTAAAGCATTCTGAGTTCATAAGAAATTGTGTATAACATTAACTATGCATCACATCTCTTAATGTTACAGCACATGAATATGAAAAGGAATCTTTTGTCCCTAATAGATGCAAATGATTGTATTATTAAAATCCTGAAAAAAAATTAACTGGAAGAGTGAGCATTTCAATTTCATTTGCATGTTTATAAAACATCCATTCAAAATATTTTGAATTTTATCAAGTGTTGCTGGTGGGAAAAAAAAGTTAGTAATCAGCACTATATTTCTTATAAATCCAAACTTAATTTTTAGAACATTTGTTACACACAATCTGCAAGCAGCTGCCAACACAGTTAAAATATTTCATTTAGGGGTTAGTAAGTATGTCACATGTGGTCAGGCATTGTCCTGTTGGTAAATATCACCAGAGAGCCCCTGAAGATAAGGTACAACCACAGGCTCCAACACCTCAATGATGTAACGCTGGCTGTTCAAAGTACCCATAATGCATACGATGCATGTGCATGAGTGGAGTCCAATGGCACCCCATACCATAACACCAGGGACCGGACATGTATGGTGCCTCATCAAGCATGTCTCACTGAGCCTGTCGCCGCAGTACCACCAGATACGGATTCGGCCATCATGGTGCTACATACTGAAGCGGGATTTGTCTGAAAAGACGATGCGATGTCATTCGCACATCCATGAGCAACGTTTTTGGCACCATTGCAGTTGCATATGCCTGTGTTGTAGAGTCAATGGCAGCATCGGGGCAAAGATGCCCCGATGCTGCAGATGACGTCGAACCGTATGTGTGGACACTGATTGATGTGCAACACACTCTAACTATTGAGCTAAGGTGTTTGATGTGGCTGCACAATCATTCACAGCCATGTGCACGAGATGTCTGTTCTCTCATTCGTTTGTGTGACAGGGCCATTGAGATACCTCGTGTCGGTGAGTTCATTCCTCCTCTACCCATTGATGCCATATTCTCATCACTGTGGCAGCATTCCATCCAACATGAGCACCGATGTCTTGGTATGATAATCCACCTTCCTGTAATCCCACAATTCACCATTGATCAAAGTTGGAAACCTGATCATATGGATGCCATGTTCTTCAACAGGGCATATTTGATCCTTTAGTATGCAAGAACGGTGAGCAAACACAATTCTAGTGCTTTACACAGACTCTTTGTAATCTCCTCTTATACCATTTCAGGGGGCATTACTGTCACACATGATGTGCATATGTGCTGCACTTTGAATCATTTACATGTTCTCCCATGGACCACCCATCTTGCATATTTCCGGATAATCTGATGAGTTCTTCCTAGTGTTGCACTTTTAATGACCAGCAGTGTGCATTTAAATGCTGCAAACTATTATCACAGTCAATTATATAAAGCAGATATTTCATAGCTTTATTGTGTTTATGCTGTACAAATATGATCCCCCCAATAGGGGACCACCTTAATGTGGTGGGGGGGGGGGGCTGAATGGTGCCTCTGTGAATTAGGGTCACGGCTCATTGGTTCTTGGTTTCCATGATATCTTGTAACCTCTGGTGGAGGGGCCTGTTGAGGGCCTGCGGACTGGTAAGAGAGCCTACAGACTTGTGGGCTTATCGACTTGTCCCCTTAGAAGCACCAGGTTGCAGCCCCAGTGGAGGGGCTGTGGCGGAGGGTCTGCGGACTGGACTTGGGGAACCCGGTCCAGTGGGCTCATCGGTGCAGCCTTGGTGAAATTGTGGGTTGGAAGACTGCGGTTGGGGGGCCTTCGTCCCGTGGAACTATGGAGAGGACGAAGTTGAAGGCTTGCGGCTGGGAGTGGGATCCCCGGTCAATGGGCTTATTGATGGAAAAGCCAGACTAAGAGTCTCCACCCCAGGAGCCGAGTCAACTTGGTTCTATATACCATTTTTGTGGCTAACCAGGGAACAGATTAAATTTTGGTTTTGACCGATGGATGAACCTTCCTTCTATAGGATTGTCTGCCATAGGTAGCCATGGATGAGCTGTGTCTTTGTGGCACTGTTTTGCCCCGGCATAGGTAGTGGTGTTCATGGCATTCTCCCTATAGATGTTGTGCAGCCTTATGTTGCGGAGCATCTGGGACTGCCTTTATATAATGTAATGTATAAATATGATGACAGTTGGGAACAATATTGTGCAACATACTTGTGAAGCCACGAACTGATTTTCAGTGTCATTCAGATCATAGCATCTTGATTCCTAATCATGCTTCCAAAGTGATAAACATTAGTATCTGTGGTAGACATACTTGATCCAGAATGCTGCTCATTTTGAATGACTGTCCTACCTATTCCTCATTTAGACATTGTAGCTTATCTGCATGACATTCTATAGTTTCTGTGGTATTCTTCACATCCAATAACTAGATCACACTATGCACCTTCATATTTGACCATATTAGCTCACACCAAGTTATCTTACAATTAATGTTGAGGCACATATATACAGGTGGTACTATCTCATTATCTTATGAGAAAGCAGAGAAAGCACTAGTGCTACATCTGTTCAAACCTATCCAAGGATTTTGAATTCTTACAAACAAGGTCTTTTTACTTTATTTATTGAGATTCCTATTAATTATAATATCTACTCACTGTTCAAAAACCTAATATTTAAAGCCACAAAAAACATTAAAAAAAGAAAGAACAATTCCAATTTGATTGCAATCAAAAAAAAGAGAGGGGGAAAAAAGCTACATTCTACTTACTTTTGAAAGTTTTTGATCTTTAAAACAAAAAATGAATAATTACATTTTGATTGCAATCTAAAAAAGAGGGAAAACAAAAAAAAAATGCTAAATTCTACTTACTGCACTCTACTTTTGAAAGTTTTTGATCTTTTCTCTAAACTATGGTTGTCATTTGAAATTCCAAAATCCTCATTGTGAGCTTCCTTTTGTACTTTGTCAGTGGTTTCAGAATGGTACTGATTAAGGCGTGTCAAAATACTATTGAAGTCTTCTTGATGAACTACCCAATTAGAATCATTATCTTGACAACCAATCCCTGCAAAAATATTTTACATTAATGTTTTGCCACTTATAAAAGCAAGCACCCTTTAAAAATATATATAATGTTTTTGTGAAATAAAAATTATTTAAAATAGAGCATATTTTATTCATGTAAAAAAAATCCGAATTTGAAATAGAGTTGGAAACTAATATGGTTTATTATACTGCTGATTTAGATGTACCACATACCAAGACAATGTTTCCTGAAATAAATACTAACATGATAAGCACATTATTTAACTATTTCTATTCTATTTTAATCTATTTCAAGATATGACCAAGAGTACAGCTGCAGGCATGCAGAAGAAAAATGCAACCACTTTGTAAATAATCAGATACATTTTTTCATTATAATATAAGTACTATTATTCATTATAACATACCTGTGTTACAAGGTATTGGAGAGCAATACTACAACTGACATCAATAAATTTTAGATCATCACATATTTTTTACTTTTTTATTTTCAAACGCGATACTATACTGCCTCGGTGGTGTGGCAGTATGGTGTTGGCTTGCAGTGACAAAGATTTGCCAGGGGCTAGGTTCAAGTCCTGGGATGGCATGGGTGTGTGTTTGTATGTTGTATGAGAAATCTGAACACGCCTTATTGAGTTTCTAGGTTATCTTCAGTCTTTTTTTAAAACATATACACTGAAATGCCATTGAATTAGGAATAACAACCTAGTAATGTGTTTGACCCCCTCTGGCCCTGATATTGGCTACCACACAATGAGGCAAGGACTCCACAAGGTTGTGTAAATGTTCCACAGGTATGGCAGCCCATGCATTCTCCAGAGCTGTCCACAATTATCTCAAAATCGTCGCTGATGAGACATGAGCCCGAACGCTGCTCAATGGTATCCCAAAGATTTTCGATGGGATTTAAATCTGGGCTTCTAGGTGGCTAATTCATTATTTCAAAGTCAGCAGAAATGCTCCTGCAACCATGCAGTAGCCAACCTGGACCAGTGAGATGAACAATTGTCTTACTGGTAGACGCCATCTCCATTGGGATGCATGATGGCATAAATGGGTGTAAATGGTCAACCATGAGTTCTAAGTACCGAGATGCATTGAGAGTCATCGGTACACGTACCAAAGGTCCCACAGACATCCAACTGAAGACACCCCAGGCCATCACTGAACCACCACCAGCTTGTGCTGTTTCAACCTCACATGCAGGATCCATGGCTTGGGGTTGGCACTATACCCTCAGTCTCCCATTGGCATAATGAAGTTTAAATCGGGATTCATCACTCGAGGCTATTTGTTGCCAATTTTTTATGATCCACTTTCGATGTTCTTTAGCCCATGCAAGGCATTGAGCCTGGTGTCATGCTGTTAGAAGTGGGACTCTAGTAGGTCAGCAGCTCCTGGAAGCCAAGACGAAGTTGCACGTCTGTGCGTAGCACGTCTGTGCACTGACTTCCCAGCTGGAAACCGCATTCAGATGGGAGGTGATTTCAGATAATGTCTGGTCTCTATCGGTCCACATGATGTGGATCAGACTGCGAAGTCCACGATCATTCAAGGCTGGTTGTCCTTTGCAGTTTGTCCAGGTGCTTTTTTTTGCCGGAATTTTCATATTCCCAGAACACTCTTGAAACTGTCATACAAGAAAATTCAAGTTCGTTGACAATTTCAGAGATCAAGTGTCCCATCCATCAGGTACCTATGATCTGCCCTCTGTCAAATGCATCTAAATCCTGCGCCTTTCCCATTACGCTTCACATGACAAATGCTTGGGGAAGCCAAAGTTGACAGCTATCTATGACCATAGTTTCAGCTACACATGCGGTACTGAATTTGGATAACATCTCCTATCCCTAATTCAATGACACTTCAGTGTATATATATTTAATAAAAAATATTTACTTTTCATAATATAAATATACCTGGGTTATTTTCTAAAAAGATGGGCACTTCAGAATAGATTTTCTTGAAATGCATGTATCTCTGATTTAAATCATCCTGTTCACAGTACGATTGTTACAAAAATGGAGACAACCCTGACAAAGTGTATTTGCTTTTATAACAGAAATTATAGGAAAAATAAAACTGCTGCACCTCCAAATCTATTTTTTGCAAATTCTATAATATTATACAGTATAAGAGGCATTTAATAAATAAGTGGACAATATAAGTTTACTGAATGTTTCTTACATAAATATCTGTTTACAGCTATGCATTTTTCTTTCCTTTAAGTCAGTATAGCATTTTACAACAGGATTTTTAAGACTATATTTTGAACATGATCACTGAATTGAAAAGCTTCCCATCCATTTCCAAAATCTTTCACAGTGCTACATTGCTAAAAACAGAGTGGAAATTATAACTACTTGCTCAGCAAAACTGTATAAAGGATGGTTTGTTTTACCTCTTAGTGGCAATTTTTGGCATACAAAATGGGTTAAATCACCAGATCGCAAGAACCCCAAAGGCTCAGAAAAGACCTGGGAAAGGAGGTCTACTAGAGAGCTGTTAGGAAACAAACAGAAACCTAGAGCATGTTCTTTAATGGACACAGGATATGGCTCTCCTGTATATTGCACCACAACTTGACATCACATCTGATGAATGGAAACCTACAGACTATATAAAGTAGGTCATAATATTTATATGGCAATATTTCAAAATTATAAATTTTTGCTTTGTGATATCTTTGCTAAGGGTTAATAGATAAAAAGTCACTGAAAAAACATTTATGTATCTTAATATAATAGAATCCATGATGATATAATAAATCTAAGATCAATAAGCATGTTAACATGTACTATGGTATGAAAAAAAGTCAATAGAGAGAAGTGATTTGTGGCAGTTATTTTAATTCTATAAGATGGTAAGATGGTAGAATAGCACTTACAGTTCACAACTGTAGAGCACTATAAGGACAAGTTATCAGCTTCAATGAGAAGTTCCAAAGTTCACATCAAATTATTTAGGTCATTGTAATGCCTTACAAGACTTGTACAAAAATGCTATAAAGATGGTAATACATAATGCGCACAATATCTTAATATCTAGATTTTGGATGTACAGTCGGCTCTCCACATTCGTGGGGGTTACGGGCACAGAACCACCGTGAATATCTCTAGGCCTCCAAAACCTTAACTCTTAATACTGTTGACCATATTTAACACACAAAAAAAGGAAAACAATACACTGTACTACAACAGTATGTTTCATAAATTCAAAATTACAGTATCAACAACGTAGGCTAACACACAGAGAGAGGCAATACAGTACACGTATAGTATGTGATGCAATACATGTACAGTATTCAGATAGCAGTAAAATTATTAAAGTTTACAAAACACAGTTGTGTACAGTACAATACTGTTTTATAAACTTTAATAATTTTACTGCTTTCTAAATATATGTATTATTGCATTACATACTGTACATGCACTGGATTGCTTCTCTCTCTTTCTGTGTGTGTGTGTGTGTGGGTGTTAACCTACATTGTTGATACTTACATCTACCAGTTAATTGAAAAACATTTTTAATTTTAAAAATACCACTCACCTTATGCCTATGTGAGGATAGGTTAATATCCACTTCCAAACGATGTCTTTCACTCGATGACTAGGTTAACAATGACTATGTACTAATGATGATGAAACAAACACTTGACACACAGTTCTTGCCGTACAGTTATGAGACACAGTACACGCAAAGACACACACATTCAACCAATATTTATTGTGACTGTACGGCATTATTGTCATTTATTCGAACAGTGGATCATCAGGGTCTTCATCTCGTCACCTTCTACGTATTCCATATGAGGTGGAAGAGGAGCCTCAGGGGAGGCAGGAATACTCAGTGTTATCTTCTTGAAATACGTTGTGATTTCAGTTTGACTTTTTTTCCTCTTCATTTCTCTACAAATGGTGTATGTAGACAATGCCTCTTCTACCAATTCCTTCAACTTCAAGGAACATATCATAGAGAAGTCGATGTCATAAAAATAGTCCATCACAGCCCTGAACTTACACAGACCCTCTGCAATATTGTCCATGGTAAACTTGTCTTCTTACATTTCTTCTTCATCTGGTATTGACCCTGCTTAGGGAACAGTCAACTCCATTAGGTCATCCTCTGTTAACTCATCAGGGCTGGTGTCGATTAACTCTAGAATTTCCCAAAGATCCATATCCTTAAACCCTTCCCCACCCACTTTCTTTTCCAACTCCACAATGTCTTTCATTATCTCTGATTAGCTATGTAGTAAAGTCAGTAGTGAACTCATTCACACATTCTGGCCAAAGATTCTTCCAGCACAAGTTTACTGTCTTTGGCTTGATATCTTGATTTCTTAATTTTGCTTTTTAGTTTACCAAACAAATTTTAAAGTTTTTTCCTGCTAAAATTAAATTGAATAAAATATTAAATTTCATCTTTTCTAGAAAAAAATTTTAAAACATCATTTTCTTTGAATTTCTATTATTTTATTATTCACAATTAACTCTTCATTCTTTTGGTTCAAATGACATATTTCTGCTTATTAATTCGCATATATTTATATCACTATGTTTGAGACTGAAACTGATTAAGCAGTGCTGCCACAAGCAAACTTACTTTTGACACTAAGAAATTTATTTCTATGCCGCCTTCCCAAATGAAGCCATCAAATATTATATCAATCATCATCAAATACCATCAATATCAAATTTACTTTTGCTGCTCTAACTTATTTTAATTTTGCACTGGGAGGGAAGTTTGGTTGTTTTACCTCTGAACGACACTTTTTTGCACACAATGGGCAAAATGGCCAGTCACAAGGACCCTGAAAGCTCAAAGAAGGTTGGGAGGGTGGGTATGGCTCTCCCACCCACCCACAGCTTAACATCCCATCTGATGAAGAGTGGCTTTCCAAGCCCATTGGTGTCCCCTACTGATTGTGGACAGGGAAGAGTTTTGCAGAGATATATCTCAACTGCTGTTGACTCACAAAATAAATTTTATTTTTGCCCTTCCAACTGATTTTACAAACCAATTTAAGTTTACTGATACAAGGGAACTCTCCCTGCAGTATCACTTAGATGATCAATGGGATACAGGTTTAAAGATATCAGTTGCTACTCCGTTTGGGAAATATACTCATCATCATCATCCTCAAGCAGCCATGGGCTACGGAGGTCCAACCAGACTGCGCAGTTTAATTCTCCAAGCATATCTGTCCTGAGCTACATCTGCTGCATACAGCCACTGTACACCAATTCTAACAAGGTCCTGTTTGACATTGTCTGCCCACCGCATCCTAGGTCTCCCCCTCCTTCTGAGGCCTCTAGGCACACTGTTCATAACCCTATTCGCCAATCTATAATTATCCATACGGGCAACATGGCCAAACCAGCGGAGTCTAACTCTGCACAATATGCTGCTTAAAGGAGGTTGCAGACTCCTTTGCCTAACCTCATCATTAGTTACAAAGTTAAACCACCTAATACCCAAGATACTGCGTAAGCATCTAGTTTTCTGTTATCTTGTTTACACAGCGTCCAAGTTTCACTACCATAACTAACCCTAGAAAGAACCAAACTATTATACAGTCTAATTTTAGTCTTCAGGCGTATACGCCTATTTCTCCACAATCTCCATAGATTCTTAAAAGTCCCGGCAGCAATACCTATTCGTCTGTTAATCTCATGCCGCACGTCACCAGTATCCGTTACGTAGCTCCCAAGGTAATTAAACTGTGACACCTGCTCAAGACTGCAACCATTCAGATTAACTGAATCACAGCCAGCCTGACCAATTTTCATCACTTTAGTTTTCTCTCTGTTTATAACCAAACCTACTCTACTATCAGTCTCATCAACAGCTCGAATGAAAGAGTTCATCTCATCTACATCATTTGCCAAAAGGGCTAAATCATCAGCATAATCTAAATCAGAAATTTTCATATCTCCAGCCCATTTAAGGCCAAAATCTTTCCCTTGAAGTGAATTTCGCATAACATAATCAACAACCAAACTAAAGAGAAAAGGAGACAAGATGCACCCTTGTCGAACACCAGAAGTAATGCTAAACCAATTGCTACAAGACTTACCAACTCTCACACATGACTCAGTGTTATTATAGAGAGCTTTCATTATGTTAACTAACTTGTCTGGTATACCATATGATCTCACAATCAACCACAAATTATGACGATCAACAGAGTCGAAAGCCTTTTTGAAATCAACAAAGCTAGCAACCAAAGGTTTCTGAAACTCGAAACATTTCTCAAGAATCTGCCTAAGTGAAAATATCTGATCTACACATCCCCTACCACTTCTGAATCCACATTGCTCATCACGCAATTGCCTGTCAACCAGATTCTTAATTCTATTAAGCACAATCATGGAAAGAACTTTACCTGGAACAGAGAGTAGGCTGATACCCCTATAGTTATCACAAGAACTGCGATCACCTTTTTTGAAAATAGGGATAATAATAGCTCTGGTAAAATCTTTAGGAACCATGCTTTTATCATAAAAGTTATTCAAAATTTCAGTCATCCAAGTGGTAACTGAAACATTCCCAGCTCTAAGCATTTCCGTAGTAATTTCATCCACCCCTGGGGATTTATGAAGTTTAAATTTAGAAATAGCCAAACTAACTTCAGATTGTGTTATAGGGCCAACATTAAAGCCAACAATGCATCTATCATCATTGCAAACAATGGGAGTAGAATTAACCACATTGTTTAGAACATCACTGAAATGCTCAGCCCACCTAGCCATGACAGAATCCTCACCTTCTATAACCTTACCTTGTTTATCCTTCAATCCCTGTATACCTGTTCGTTTTCTACCACACAAAACATTAACTATCTGGTACAGCTCTTTGCTGTTGTGCTGTCTAACTGCTTCCTCAGCTTTGTCAGCCAGGCCATCAAGCCAAAGATTCTTATCAGTAGCTAACTGATCCTTTACACGTTTATTAAGTTCTTTGTAATGCTTTCTATTAGGACTAGTAGGGTACTGATTAAGGACATTCCTGCAGTTCCTTCTTTCTGAAATAAGCTCAAGTGCCTTATCACTTAAATAATTCTGCCTCCTCTGCTCCTTTTTCCCTAAAAGAGTACTGTTAGTTTCCAAAAAAGCCTGTTTAAAATGGCCCCATTCTTCCTCAACTTCAGAATTAAGCAAACCATGACTGTCATAATGACTAAGTAACTTATCATGGTAAGCTTTAGCTATAACTGGGTCTTTCAGAGCTTCAGTATTAAAGGTAAATTTTTTAACCTTAGCACAACACTTTTTAAGTTGCAAGACACTTTTAACAAGGTAATGGTCAGATCCAATTTCAGCTCCCCTATATGCCCTGGTATTTCTAACAGAACTAGCCCATTTGCTGTTAATTAATATATAATCAATCATATTCCTATTCAGCCCATCAGGTGAAACCCATGTGTATTTATGTATGTCGCGGTGTTTGTAATATGTGTTAGTTATTCTGAAACCATTGAGTTTACTTACCTGTAGGAGACGTTGCCCATTGCCATTGCAACTACCAATACCAAAAGGGTCTATTACTCCTCCCCAAAGGTCAGAGTCGGTACCAACTTTGGCACTGAAGTCACCTAGAACAAGGGTAATATAATATCTCCTTTCTTGACAGAATTCAAAATATCCTGAAGTTGTCCGTAAAACCTATCCTTCTCATCCTCATCAGAATCCTCAGTGGGGGCATAACAGCAGATAACATTCAAGACTTTAATGCTTGTCTGAAATTTTGTTGTAAGAAACCTTTCATTAATGCACTCATATCCTAGAAGAGCATCACTAGCATGTCTGCTAAGCAGCAGACCCACGCCTTGGTGATGCTTTCCATCCTCCCTCTCTGTAAAGAGAAATTTAAAGTTATTTTTAAGTATCTCACCTTTACCTGTCCTCTGGTCTCTTGCAAACCTAGATTATCTAGGTTATAGCACTGGAATTCCTGCATGAGGACATCAAGAGAATAATCTCTATGTAATGCCCTCACGTTCCACGTTCCTGCAGAGAGAAAATGATTAGTAGGATTTTTAAAGAAATTAGGTTTATTGAGATTGGTAGGGCCAACAATATCAAACAGCCCCCTGATCGCAGGCATGGGGCAAAGACCTGTTCCTCCTCCGCTAAAGGCTGAAGTCACTGATGCTGGTAGGAACTTCAGGCACCACCTTTTCAAGTGGACTTTTTCAAGAGCCATATGGCCTGCCTGAGACACATTACTCCAGTTTAGGCTTGATGATGCCCAACTAGCTAGGTAAGGTTCAGGTACCTGCAATGGCCTCTGATTAGGATTATCCACCAGCTGATATAAGGTATCCCATGCCTCTCTTCACTTAGAGCTGGCAACCCAGAAGCAAACAGAAAACACAGCGGCAGACTCTCCCTCAACAGAGGCCCACCAGTGCAGCAAGTCCAGGATCCATAATCAAGCTCAAATCAATAAACAAGTCCAGTCTAGTAGGTATAGATGGTCAGCACCAGGACCCTGTGAAGTTGACCACTCCTCAGCAGGGTTGAAAAAAAAAGAAAAAAGTGGCCATAGATGACCAGATCAGTAGGCCATACTGAACTGGCAGCCCTCCCCTTCCGTTCCCTTCCAAAAGAGAATATCTGTTTCGAAAGGTACTAACGGCCTGCACCACGAGAAGGTGGGGTCGGACATTAGGTGCTAGACCTGGCCGGTTCTGTGCATCATCACTTGGTACACAGCTCTCCTTCCAGTTTACGCCTAGCTACCATTTACAAGCCGAAATAGTACTCACTATGAAAAAATCCCTTCACTAAAGGATGGAGCATTATCATCAAGTAGAATGAACTGGGTGTGCAGTACACTCCTAAAAAATCTGATTGCATGCCAGGATTTCATCCCTGCAACCACATATTTATCCTATTAATTTGGAAAACTCTGTTTTATAATGAGAGACTTGTTAGTTATTTTTATCTCATTTTCAAAAAATTAGATAATGTTTTCACTTTGTCTAACTATACGTAGATACCCAATTTTTTTTTGTTTTTAGATATAAAAATTCTTTTGGCTTGGATAGGTATTGATGAAATATTACAATTTGCATTTTCCATATCTCCCAAAAGTTTTAGTTGCACAATTAAAATGACCTTCTTGCTCAGAAATTAATTAAAAATAACTTAAAATTCCCTGTCATTGAGCAATAAAATTTTAAAATTTATCCTTCAAACTATTTGCATGTTAAAAGTTTTTAGAAGAAAACTCTGAAGCTTTTCAGGGCAATGACAGTGCTCCATCTTCAGTGAAGTGACACTATGTAGTGACACCACAATTGTTGCTAATGCTTTAGATGTTAATCAGAAGGTCACACTTTTATGTGTCTTATTTTTCTAAAAATAATACAATGACAGCACTCCATCTTCACTGAAGATGGAGCGCTGTCATTGCTCCGAAACGCTTTCGAGTTTTCTCCTAAAAACTTTTAACATGCAAATAGTTTGAAGGATAAACTTTAAAATTTTTTGCTCAATGACAGAGAATTTTAAGTTATTTTTAGTTCAAGTTGCACCCTCTAATAGTGGAAAAAGTTGAAATTTGCAAAATTACACCCATGGGAGTGGGAAACACAACTATACAGTTTTAAGAGATGATTGAAAAATTCTTTTTTAGTTGGATTGGTACCAATGAAAGATTATAATTTGCATTTTTCAAATCCTTAGGTAGTTTTACACCATTACAGAACACTAAATATGAAAAAGGTGAAACTTTTAACAATATTACACGTGATTTATTTATGGTAGAAATTTTGGTGGTAGGGTGTCAAGAGATATTTTACTGACAGCAACAATATATCCCCTTTTTTCAGAGAGGTGTGGAGAAAAGCAACTTTTTCATTTTAAGAAATAAAGAATGCACTTTTTTTTATATGTACTAATAAAATACTACTATTTGCATTTTCTCAATCATCCATTAGTTTGAATTAAAACTTTTAAGAGTGCAAAATTAGGTAAATGAAAAACTTCATTCTCTTTGTAAACAAAATTTCCATATTCAACAAAAGACAATATGTGTTCTTCTATTAAAAAATATCTGAAAAAAAAAAAAATATTTTATCACTGACGCAGTGGGAACCAGATACATGCCAGAGTACTCTACCATTAAACCATGCATCAGACACTAAAATCTTCCAGAATAAGGCCCATAAAAGTGTGACTGACCTCATTAGCATCTAAATTATTAGCAACAATTGGAAAAGTTGCTCCTCCTGAAATATAGATGGTGCAAGGTCTACCACATCTCAGTGAAAGATTTATAGGTCTTATTCTGGAAGATTTCAGTGTCGGATGTGTGGTTTAACAGTAGAACACTCTGGCATGTATCTAGAGTTGCAGGTTCGATTCCTGCTGCGTGAGCGATAATGTTTTACAGGTGTTTTTAATAATTGTTGAAGTCTATTTCTACAGGTAATCTGTGTACTATGGATGTGTTTGTTCATGTTTTAAATACACATTGTCAACTCCTAGTACATTTTTCTTTTCATACACTGTAAAAAACTGCAGTAGCAATCATTGCCATTATTTATGCTCAATCAAACATAAAACTTGAATTCAAAGTTCTTAAGAAATGAAAAACATTACAATAATTTAGCTCCATTTACATTAATTAGAATCTGGTGTGATTTTGTTAACCTTCATACCCTAACACAATTTCAGCTTTAATAGTTGCCATATATTATGTATAATTATGAACTGTAGCAAAAAGAAAGTGTTATTTTAATGAAACATACCTTTATTATCATTCTTATATGCAACTCTGATATGCTCCAAGTTTCCATCTTCATGTTTTCCAAGCCCTTTTCCTTTGCTCCACCCCATCTTCTCAAGCAATTTCTGACCATATTTATTTTCATCTGAAAGTGTTGAGATTATTCAATATTCAAACTTTAAGAAACTTTTAAAAACTACATCTTTAAATACACTGAAAGCACAATTTATTATACACACACCACCCATCGACAAACCTGCCCTACTCCATTATAATAATGCAGCCAGCTGAAACCTCTTGCAGGCTATAAATAGGTCAGATACTTACCTGCTATATAGCATACTTACGGCTGTTACGATTGGTAAACATGGCTAACTGAGAGAGTTCAATCATGGGCAGATAGTTTATGTGAGGAAGATGGAGTGCTCCATATCTGTGACTGCAGAATGGGATTTCTGCACGTGACCATCACACATGTGTCAGGATTACATCAAAACCTGCAGCTGGTGGAGAAAATGTGGGGCTACAACTGGTCCACTGATGTTTGCAGTGAGTGCCACTTCTTCAATATCGTAACGCTGGAATGGAGGGCCACAGTGTAGATGATAAAGTTGGCAGTCAATGACGGGGCAACTATGAAGGTTTGGGCAAAGACCATTTGACATACGATGGTACGACTGGGCTATGGAAGCCAATGTCCACATCAAGTACACAAAGAGTGGAGTTGTTAACAGCACATCATCAGGCTATGAGATTGCAGTGGGCGAAGGAACATCACCAATAAACTGTAGAAGACTGGAAACAGATAGCTTGGTCCAATGAATCGAGGTTACAACACACTAACATGAGGTTGCATGTGTGGCATAAACCTCATAAGGCCATGGACCCAACAACTGTCAAGTCGTGATGTTACAGGCCGGTGGAGGCAGTATAATGTTCTGGGGTGTGTTTATGTGGGCCACCTTGGGGCCACTTGTATCTACAGAAACCACCATCATCACACAAAGCTACACTGATGTACTTGCCGACAACCTAACCAATTCATGGCTATCAATTTCCCACAGCAGAATGCCTTCTTTCAACAAGACAATGCCTTGTCTAATCATCCCTGTTTGGTGGACTGGTTGGAGGAGCATTTCAGTGAGTTCACAACTCTCAAATGGCCCTCTTAATCTCTGAATTTGAACCCTACTGAGCATCTGTAGGTCAAAATGCAGTAATGCATTCAAGTCTCAAACCAATACCAGCAACTCTCAGCACTTTACAAATGGCTTTCCTGGAATAATGGGCTGCAATACCATCCAAACATTTCTAGTGCCTGATAGAATCTATGCCCCAGTGTGTTGCTGCTGTTAGGACAAAAGGTGGACCAACATGCTGTTAAGTGAATGCGTAAAGTAAATTGTCCTTTCAGTGTATATTTCACAACATATTACAAAATGATATTTCTTAACAACATATTCAGGATCCAGTAATAAATAGGCACCTTGTGACGTCGATTTCAATTTTTGGAGGAAAAATTGTCTGAGCCGGGTGGGATACGAACCCACAATCTCCTGACAACATGTCAGGTGCTCTGGACCACTGAGCTACCGGCCACCGATCAAGATCTCCTCTAATTAACACTATGAACATTCCCTTTATGTCACATATAGGCATTATTTTAAGCAATTTTCAGCCCAAGCGGCTTTTTATTTGCCAATAGATGGAAAGCATGTCTTACAAGTATGCTAATAATAATAAATATTGAGATAAACTCAGATAAACTCGATAAAAAGCCACTTGGGCTAAAAATTGCTTAAAATAACGCCTACATGTGACATAAAGGGAATGTTCATAGTGTTAATTAGAGGAGATCTTGATCGGCGGCCGGTAGCTCAGTGGTCCAGAGCACCTGACATGTCATCAGGAGGTCGTGGGTTCGTATCCCACCCAGCTCGGACAATTTTTCCTCTAAAAATTGAAATCGACATCATAAAGTGCCTATTTATTACTGGATGTTGAACCGTTGAGTTTATCTTAATATTTATTAACATATTCAGGAATTTTCAAAATTTCTTAAATATAAAAATTTTTTAGCTATTATAATTATTTGAGGAACTCTTACAAAGGTTTCATAAATCTTCTTTAGTACTCACCTTATAAAATTTCATTAAAAAAATCTGAAACTTTCACCTTATATATCAGTAGTGCTCAATCTCATCCTTACCATGAGCCACTTTCTGTAGGCCAAAAAATATGTCACTGAGTCAAGTGTATTAATATAGTTATGTTTTTTACAACTTCGCAAATGATTTTTAAATTCACATATTGACTGAAAAAAACTAGAAAAAAGTGTTTATTGCCTGCATTGCTGAGCCTTTTGTCTTTGCTTCACCCCAGCTAATTTATCAACAATAGTTTGTAAATTTGCTGTGAAAATTACCAAGCTTTTAATATTACAATCCTTAAGTCTAGACCATTGTTTGCTCTTGTTTTTTCACTGACAAAAAACCTTGTTCATATAGATATGTACACCTATCCCTAAACTTACAACTGTGATTTGTTTCTCTAAAACTGTTCATAATGCAAATGCAAAAAACTGTAAATCAAATAAATATTTCCCATTAATTTCAATGTAAAAAACTGCAACTGGTTCTTAGGATCCAGAAATTTATTCAACAATTTATTTTCCTATATGCAATAATACTAAAGCTTAATTCAAATAAAAATACTACAGTACAGTGGTTTATGCTAGTTGTTATAAATTACACTGGTATCTAGTTAAGAGTTTTCTTAACCATATGTAACACAGTACTGTTATTCACAAAATTATAGCTGCATTTTTCCATCCTCCTCCTCCTCCTCAAGCAGCCATGAGCTACAGAAGTCCAACCAGACCGTGCAATTTAGTTCTCTAAGGATATCTGTCCTGAGTTATATCTACTGCATCTGGCCACTGTACACAAATTCTAACAAGGTCCTGTTTGACATTATCTGCCCACCGCATCCTAGGTCTCCACCTCTTTCTGAGGTCTTTAGGCACACTGTTCATAATCCTATTTGCTAATCTATGAATTGTCCATGTGGGTAACATGACCAAATCAATGGAGTCTCTCTCTGAACAATATGCTGCTTAAAGGAGGTTGCAGACTCCTTTGCCTAACCTCATCATTAGTTACAAAGTTGAACCACTTAATGCCCAAGATACTGCGTAAGCATCTAGAATCAAAAGCATTTGTTTCCTGTTATTTAAATCAATAAATATTTTGCAGAAATATTTTCGACGACATACGGGACTTGAACCCACATCTCTTCAGAAACAGCCAGAGTATTCTAACATTAAACTAATGCCAGTTCTGTCTTTTTTCCGCTAATTTAAGACTAAACTCTTCACCGAGATTTTCGGGCCAACTATTGGCACTGTCTATGATCTTAGGTGGCAACTATTACTTTTTATATTGCACTGAGTAAGATGGAAATGGCCCTTGTAGTGGTTACGGTCCGCAGCCGATAGATGGCATTGCTCTAGTGGAGTGTGATGTCAGAGTGTAAAGTATGAGGTAAAAATGTAACTGCTGGTTGTTGGTGGCCTATGGCTCTTTGATTTGTTTCTTTTGGGTAGGTAATGTGAAGTCACGTGTTGTATGTGTGATTTGACGGGAGTGTGAAGTTATGTTAATATTTGATTTTTTTCGCCATTTTTGCTTTATAATTCATTTGGATAACATGCCTGTACGGTTAGAGGTAAGTGCGCATATATTGTATATTTAATGAGGGTTTTTTAGTGATAGCCAGAATAATTAAAATGTTTTTTGGAAAATTTATTAAGATATGGTAAATAATAAGTTATTAAAGATATTTTGGAAATTGAAATTATTTAATATTAGGAGAGTTGTTGTTGATATTGTTAGTGAACTGTTTTGTAATGTTAAGGTCACGTGGTTTGGAAGTGGGAGTTCGGTAGCTTTTTACTGCTGTGTGTAGAAGGAATGTTTTTGTAAGCTGTTTGGAGTGAGGGGAATTTGAAGGGGTAGGGAGGAATGGTTTACCAGACAGAATTAATAATTTTTGTGTTTAGTATGATGCAGTTGTATGTGTTTTGTTGTGAGTGGAAGAAAACGGGAAAAGATGATTAGTTTAAGTTTAAAAAATGAGAGTTTTTATGAGGTGTTAGGGTTTTAGGAGAATAGTTTTTGGTGAAACATATAGAGTTTTCACAAGATTCTAATGTAGTGGGGGGGAGTATGCATGGTGGAAAGAATGTTGGAAGTTTTTTCGTATGGGACTAGAACATGGCAGTAGTAATGAACACGTGTATTTCGTTATCGTAGTTTGGAATGAATTGAGTGTTTTTTAGTAGTTATGTGTAATATGGCAATTATTAGTGTATTATGGTGATTTATTAATTTTGTTTTATATTTTGGAGTCTTATAAAGTTACATATTTGATTTATTGTGAATATGTGGAAGCATTTGGCAGCTTTTTGATGTAGAAATTATGGGTTGGGTTTTACCTCTGAGCTGCAGTTTTTTGCACACCATGAGCAAAATGGCCAGGTCACAAGGACCCTGAAGGCTCAGAGAAGGTTGGGGGAGGGGACCCACTGGAATAGTTGTTGGGTGACAGATGATAGCCTTCCGTGGCCATTCAGTATGTCTTTTAACGTGCACAGGGCACACGGAGCCACAGCTTAATGTTCCATCCAACGGACGGCGGCCTTTACCAAGCCCATCGTTATCCCCTGCTAACTGTGGGCATGGCAGGGAGTTTTGCAGAGATAAATCTCAATGCTGACCCAGCTGGGACTCAAACCTGGGAACTGCAGATTACGAGCCCAGCACGCTACCGACTGAGCCACCGCCGCAGCAGAAATTATGGGTATTGTAGAATTGTCGGTGTGGAAAAACAGTTTTTGATGGAGTCAGGAAGGTAATCAATAATTTAGGGGAGGGCTATTTGAGCTATAAGCATTTTTTTGTTGTATCTGATGAGATTATTTGGTTATGGAGGCTTTTTTTACTGTTTCCGATTTTCATGTTTTTAGGTTTGTGTTGCCTGGGAGGACATTATTTAGTTTTGGGACTTTTTTATAATTTGGTCAGTGGTACAACTGTTGCCGATTTTCATGTTTTTAGGTTTGTGTTGCCTGGGAGGACATTATTTAGTTTTGGGCTTTTTATAATTCAGTCAGCAGTGCACTGTTGCCGATTTTCATGTTTTTTATTGTCTGCGAGGACATTATATAGTTTTGAGGGGGGGGGGGGGGGGTTATAATTCGGTCGACGGTGCAATGTTTCCTTTTTTTGCTTTTTGGTATGTGTTGTGACAAGATTTAGTTTTGGGGGGGTTTTTATAATGCTGGTCAGCAATGAATTGTCGATGATGATCTTGGTTTTGAGACTGGTGTTCGATTTCATTAATTCTGGTGATTTATTTAGGCTAAGTATTGTATGTGTGACTGGATTGTTTAGTTTGTGGAAATATATTTGTGGAGTATTTTAATTATTGGGAAAAGAGGGGGGGGGAGGTATTTCAGGTATTTGTAATATATGGAAATGCAACTTTAGTGTAGTTTCTCTGTTTGTTTTTTTTTTCATTTTTTTAAGAATATGTGGTTGTGTAGGATGTTTTTAATGGAATCGCAATGAATTGTCGATGATGATCTTGGTTTTGAGACTGGTGTTCGATTTCATTAATTCTGGTGATTTATTTAGGCTAAGTATTGTATGTGTGACTGGATTGTTTAGTTTGTGGAAATATATTTGTGGAGTATTTTAATTATTGGGAAAAGAGGGGGGGGGAGGTATTTCAGGTATTTGTAATATATGGAAATGCAACTTTAGTGTAGTTTCTCTGTTTGTTTTTTTTTTCATTTTTTTAAGAATATGTGGTTGTGTAGGATGTTTTTAATGGAATCGCGGTTTTTTTTTGTTACGTTGTTTCTGTACAACGCAAATTACCGTTACCATGGTAATGGTACTTTGCGTTTGACGTAAACTCAGGTTTTTCGTTACTATGGTAACAAAAAAAAAATCTTTTTTCTAGAAACCCCTCTTTGGGTTAGGGTCTCAGGGGTTGTGGGAATCAACTAAAAGGGCTGTTTTGTTATGTTGGTTCAAAAACAAAATGGCAGCTGAGGCCTTTGATCTGTACTACTGCCATGGAAATAAATAATAAAGTCTCATCACAATATTTAGCGTTAATGATTTAAACACAGATGACAATCACAGCATTACCTGCTGACTTTTTGACATTGATAAATCAATAAATTTTCCGCAAAATATTTATTGATTTATCAATGTCAAAAAGTCAGCAGGTAACACTGTGATTGTCATCTATGTTCCTGTTATCTTGTTTACAAAGCATCCAAGTTTCACTACCACAATTATCCCTAGAGAGAACCAAACTATTATAGTGTAATTTTAGTCTTTAGGTGTATATGCCTATTTCTCCACACTCTCCATAAATTTTTAATAGTCTAGGCAGCAATCCCTATTCATCTGTTAATCTCACGCTGCATATCACCAGTATTTGTTACATAGCTCCCAAGATAATTAAACTGTGACACCTGCTCAAGACTGCAACCATTCAGATTAACTGAACCACAGCCTACCTGACCAATTTTCATCACTTTAGTTTTCCCTCTGTTTATAACAAAACCTACTCTACTACCAGTCTCACCAACAGCTCGAATGAAAGAGTTCATCTCATCAACATTATTTGCGAAATGGGCTAAATCATCAGAATAATCTAAATCAGAAATTTTTGTATCTCCAGATCATTTAAGGCCAAAATCTGTCACTTGCAGTGAATTTTGCATAACATAAACAATAACCAAACTAAAGAGAAAAGGAGGCAAAATGCACCTTTGTAGAAAACCAGAAGTAATGTTAAACCAATTACTACAAGCCTTGCCAACTCTCACATATGACTCAGTGTTATTATAGAGAATTTTCATTATGTTAATTAACTTGTCTGGTATTCCATATGATCTCACAATCAACCACAAATTATGATGTTCAACAGTGTCAAAAGCCTTTTTGAAATCAACAAAGCTAGCAACCAAAGGTTTCTGAAACTCTAAACATTTCTCAAGAATCTGCCTGAGTGAAAATATCTGATCTACACATCCTCTACTACTTTGGAATCCACATTGCTCATCACGCAATTGACTGTCAACCAGATTCTTAGAAATTACACACTGCTATTGCAGCTACCAATACCAAAAGGGCCTATCACCCCTCCCCAAAGTCAGAGTCAGTACCAACTTTGGCATTGAAATAACCTAGAACAAGTGAAATATGCCCTTTTTTGACAGAATTCAAAATATCCTGAAATTGTCTGTAAAACCTATCGTTCTCATCCTCATTGGCATCCTCAGTGGGGACATAACAGTAGATAACATTCAAGTGTTTAATGTTTGTCTGAAATTTGGCTGTAAAAAACTTTTGATCGGTTTGTTGTTCACGGTCCTCAGCCAACAGATGGCACCTCTCAAGGAGAGTTTGACGTCGAGGTGGAAAGTACGACATAGAAACATAAACGTTGGTTGTTGGTGGCCTATGGTTCTTTGATTTGTTTCTTTTGGATGGGTAACGTGAAGTCACGTCGTGTGTGTGATTTGACAGGAATGTGTAGTTACATTTGATTTTTTTCTCCATTTTTGCTTTATAATTCCTTGGGATAGCATGCCTATGCAGTTAGAGGTAAGAGCATATGTATAATATATTTAATGAAGGATTATTAATGATAGCCAGAGGGATTAAAAATACCCCCTCAAGCAGCTGCTTGCCACTGAGGTCTGACAGGAGCCTATCAGTTTATATGCCACAGTAGATCTGAGAGGATGGCAGGACCTCAGCAGAAAACAACACTAACATCCAAGCCTTACCCAGGGCTCGAACCCAGGTCCCGTAGATCAGTAGCCAAGTGCGCTAACCACTCGGCCACGGGACAGCTAGGAATAATTAATATATTTCTGTTGTTTTTTCGAAATTTCATTAAGATATGATAAATAATAAGTTATTTAAGATATTTTGGAAATGAAATTATTTAATATTAGGAGGGTTGTTGGTGAAAGTGTTAGTGAACTGTTTTGTAATGTTATCATATCATTTGGAAATGGGAGTTCGGTAGCTTTTTATGGCTGTGTGTAGGGGGAATGTTTTTGTAAGTTGTTTGGAGTGAGGGGCATTTGAAGGGTGAGGAATGACACTTGATAAGTCTTAAAATGACTGTAACGGCAATACTCATTCTCGATAATGTCCCAACACACCCAAACAAACTCATTTCTGACAACATAAAAGCCATGTTTTTGCCACCTAATGTAACATCTTTAGTGCAACCAATGGATCAAAGCATGCTTATAAGTTTAAAAAGGCAATACAGGAGAAAGCTTTATCAGAAATTCTACAGCGAACCGAAAATGACGGAATAGGACTTTTAAATGCTTTGAAAACAATAAATATCAAGGATGTGATCCACATATTGGCAAGAGCTTCTGAAGAAATGCCTTGTACAACTTTGGTGACGTCATGGAGAAAACTTTGGCCAATGTTGAAAACTGTGTAGAAAGTACCAAAGACGATAACATGAAAGTATCGAATGAGCCTGTGCCTGCCAAAGATATGACAGATAATGACGATATTTCACTGCTTATTGACTTTAAACTGCAGCCTGGATGTGACACACTTGAAGAATATAACATTGAAAAATGGTTAAAAGGTGATTAACAGTTGGAAAATGAAACACTGAATTACGAAATTATCAATGCCATACATATCACCATACAACCATACATATCACTTTGAAAAAAATATAGTGCCTTTATACCACAAACAGCAATTTTGCTAAATATATTATTAAAAAAGATATGAAAAATATCTACTATTAACATATTTAAAAATCTGTCCTAAAATGCAAAAAAAAAAAACCAAGAGCAATAATGAAATCATTTACACAATTTGTATTAATTTTAAAGGAAGATGGGTGCCATTCATTTACTTATCCAAAAAAAAGCTAGCAACTTTCCTTTGAAATATGGTTTTAATCAGGAGTCAGGAACCTTTTTAAGGTGAAGAACCAAAACAGAAAACAAGGGGTAAACTAACAAATTTTGAAAGCTGCAAATTACAATCTTTAGTCAAGAGCCATAATAGGAAAAAAGAAACCACAGATTATTTTATTAATGAAAATAATACCATAACATATAATTTTAAAATAGGTGTATTCAAGTGTATAAAATAAAACTATTGAAAAAAATTATTTAAAAAACTGCCATTCATCAGTGTGACTTTTAAGTTTTCACAACCAACTTAATAAATTTAGATTGTATTTAAAGCATCTGAATTGCATCCATGCTTTCAAACTGTCATCTGCCAACCTGCTCTAGTGCTTGTCTTTAATGAAAATCATTTTTAAAAAATTCAGAGTGAAACCAAAGAGTGTTAAGCCATCTTTAAATGCTCAGAGCTACAGGTTTCCAACCCCTGGGTTAGATATCTGAGTGGTACTTATGTTCACAGAATGAGCTAAATGACTGAATTGAGTCCCAAGTGCTAAGAGTTGCATATGGGGGTCAAGATTCACTACAGTTATTATAAGACAGATGGCAGCAGCACAGCATGTTCTTTAGCTTGTAGAGCATACGACTCTCCTGCACACAAAATCATAGCTTATCGTTTCATCTGATTGGCAATAGCCTCTTGAAGCCAATTTCTTGCCCATTTCTGAACAAAGAAATAAAGAAATTTCAACACAGGTGTAACCTGAGAACACCAGGTTTATGAACAAACCTGGCACACTACCAACTGTGCCTCAACACTATCCCCCTCCTCTGAAATATGATTCAAATAAATGATTTCATTAGTAATATATTTTAGTTTGCTTCTACAGCACATTTGGAAAAAAAAATTAAACATGTATTTATTTTGCAGTGGTAATTACAGAAAAGTTGACAGTAAGGGCACAAATAAAAACATTTTGCAGTGCTTTAAAAATAATTGACAGGAGTACGTAATAAAAACATTTTGCATGAGGAGCAATAATAAAAACATTACAGTCACACCTGGCAGTTGTGCATTTTGAGTGAATGAAATGAATACTAATAAACAATTTCATAAATTTTTACGGCGGGACGTGGCCGGGTGCCACTCTCTTGGATTCGACACAATTTGCATGATTACAAAAATTAAACTTAAAAATAGAGGGCCGTATGTAAATTTTACACATTAATTTAGTATTTTCTACCACACTAGTTCACTTTTACAAAAATACACTTCAACAAATTGTATATAATGAACACAAAAAAAACTAAGAAATGTTACCTTTTGACCATAAGTTACCTCGTGGATTAGTGCACCATTTCGTTTTCCTTTTAGGTTCAGCAAGCATAGCCATTATTTTCCGAAATTTGCAAATTCACTAAATCATAAAATCGATACAATGTGAAACCTTTACCCTGGCAATGTAATAACTGCTGCAATTTCTTTTTTTTCAAATCTTCCAACTTCCGTTCCAACACGAGTACATAAATTACGACCATCCATAAACGCAACCTTTATTTGTTGCCACTTACGCTGTGATAACTATAATCTTATTTTCTGGCCAAGCTAATATTAATTAAAATGAATTAAATTTAAAAAAAAAATCAAAGAATATGCTATCAGCGGACCAGTAATGTAGATCAGCATAGACCCACTTTCAGAAAATCTGAGAGCTAAACCAAAGAATATATATTGAGTTAATCCATGGCAGTCTCTAAACTCACCTTTCCTTACTTGTAGATAAACCTAAATAACTCTAAAATGAAATCGGCCATTAGCTACAAAATATTGGGAAACATAAATGAAAATATTTATTTTACATGTTATAAATTTCAGAATTTGATTATTAATCAAATAACTAAAAAAACAAACAGATATGTTAAACTTCAATAATTTGAATCGGGTGGGGAGATCAAAATCAATTTCATCTCTGATGAATCGAAGCTTCCAAGACTACGAGAGAAAACATTGGACGCTGCCATTCGCCGCTTTACATGCAATTAACAGTATGTTTAATTTATGTACTCGCAGTGAAATCAGATTCTGTAATGTTATGTTTAAAACTCAACTCTGAAAAACGTATGGAAGGCTACTATTATTGCCAAGAATCAGTGGCATGCACAGAAACTTCCAATGTGGGTTTAGAATCTTTGAATCCTATTTGACGAATATGAGTCTATTTTTTGAGACCTCGGTAAAAAAAATATGACAATGAGGCCTCAAAGGGAGGGGGGGGGGGCATATAAGTAAGACACTGAGCAGAAAAAGTATCTTTGAACTCATTTTGTTTCCATTACGATTATTAGAACTTGCTGGTAATACAAGTTCTAATAATAGTATATATTTTATATAATATATATTAATATAATTATATTAAAAATATTATATTTAATCAATTATATTTAAAATTAGATGCTGGTATTACATCTAATTTCCTTTTAAATATCTTAGTCTTAAAATTGGAATTAAGTCATATAGCATAAGAAACACCTGTGTGATAATTAAACACTTTGCACTGCATTCGATGGTTAAGATACATTCTGTATTTTCCTAATTTTTAGCTGATGGACTTCGAAAGATTGCCTTCCATCGGTGGGGGGGGGGGCGTAAAACCGTATCCCTGTGTATAGGAGAGCCATATTCTGTGCACGTTACAATATACATCTTTATGCGAGGCTTTCATTTGTCTCTGAGCCCTTGAGGTCCTTGTGACCCATTTATCTGTGTTGTGGCCTGGTTATTAAGCCAACTGAGTGCAAAAAAAGTAGAGCTTAGATGCAAAACAACCCAAACTTAATTCTTATAATCAGCCCCTGGGAAAGTTGAATGAATTTGTTTCTGTCATCCAGAGAAGCAAATCTGCCTGAAAATTAAATGTATTTACCTTTGCTCACACTAAAAAAAAACAGCAATTGCAAATTCTTATATTCTTTGGCAAAATCAATTTTATAAATAGTATGATAATGATAATGTTTTTCTTGTTAGCATTGTTGAAACTTAGCATTATACATTTAATCTGATATATTTCAACCTGATAAGCACATGAGGGCCATTGATATGATCAGAACCCACTGACCAGAACCCTACTTCCGTGCTTAGCGTTTTGGTCAATGGTTTTGGCAAACATTTCTGAATTGTTTGAAAACGTTATAACCTTGAGGTGGCATCGATGTTAATATTTGGATTGGAAGCTAGCTGTAAAAGTCAACTGATGTAGGGATTTTAATAATATCATTTATATGCCTTAGATGTCAGAAAAAGTAAATTAATTTTGTTTCAGTTTAATAATAAAATATATCATGGCTCCTTCCGAATTCGGAACGGGAAAAAGTATTATTGTGTTAGCTATAGTTGTTGGTTGTTTTGCTATATTGTGGCCTAAGATTTTCTATCCTATGATGCAAACTGCATTTTCTATGACATCGCCGAAACCAGACAGTTCGGAGGATGTTTGTAAGTGTGGTTTCTTTTTTCGCCATTATGTTTAAACATCTTCAGTTTTAAGATACTCTTATATTCGGTAATGAGCTAGACTCTACCTTGGTACTGATACCGGAAAAGTAATTTGGGTCCAAATTTTGTATAGTGGATATTTGTCAAGAGATCCTAATAGTTGTTAATAGTTAAAGGCCTAATATACCGGTTTCAGCACCTAGTGCTTTTCTTTCTGCTTCATCTTATATTATTTTAGGGGAAAACTTTAGTTTCATCGTTTATGCCTTCACTGATGTATTTGATACGATCAACAACTTTTTGCTATTGAAATGTTTAAATATTAACCCTTAAAGTGCTAGGTTAGTTTTGAAGTGTTTTCAGTGTGAATACAAAAGAATATAAAACCTTATCTTGAAATTGGTGACTAACAGAACATAATCATTTTTATTTGGAATGTAATTTGTTAATTTTCATGGTTGAAATTTTTTTTAAAGGTAATTTGGCAAAAAAAAGGGGGCAGTAGTGCACATCACGGTCTTCGGTCACCATTTTTTTATGCAACCTAACAGAACAGTCCTTTTTGATGATTCCCACAACTCCCCAGACCCTAACCCAAACAGGCATTTTTAGAAAAAATATTTTTTTTATTACCATGGTAGCAATAGAGTTCACATCAAATGTAAAGTACCGTTACCATGGTAATAGTACTTTCCACTGTAAACAGCAAAAAAAAATTATTTCCCCCTCTAAAAAGCATCTCTCACAATCCCAAATTACTAAAAAGAAATCAAAATTATCAAAAAAAGCCCATGAGCACATACCAAGACAACACTTACTTACCCACATAGTATAAATTCCTGCAATCTCTACCCTACTCAACACCTTTTCCACCACACTTACCTATCTTCTTCAAACAAATAAATCACTCCATAAATATATTTTCACAAACTAAACTAATAAATCAAGTCACACATACAAAAATCAACCTAAATCAGCAGAATTAATCAAATTAAACACAAATCTTAAAGCCAAGAAAATTGTGAACACTGAACTGCTGATTGGCATTATAAAAAAAACCCCTGAAACTAAATAATGTCATCGGAGATAACATATACCAAAAAACTTGAAAATCAGAAACAGTGCACCACTGATGCAAATTATAAAAAAGCCCCCGAAACTAAATAGTGTGATCGGAGACAACACATACTAAAAGAAATGAAAATCGGAAACAGTGCACTGCCGATTCAAATTATATATAAAAATAAACGAAATTAAATAATGTCCTCGGACACAACACATACCGAAAAACAAGAAAATTGGGAACAGTGCACCACCGATATGAATTAAAAAAAAGCCCCAAAATTAAATAATGTCATCAGAGACAACAAAAAAACATATACCCAACATTATTCCAGCCTGCAGTATCTCACTAATACAACACTAATTACATTTCTGCAACCATTAATATATTACCCATCATTTTCAGCAATTACATATCCATATTAAACTTCTTAACCACAAACAGTAGCCAATAAATATTCCCTCAAGCAGTTGTTTGCCACAGAGGTCTGACAGGAGCCTGCCAGTTTAATCCACCATAGTAGGTCTCTAAGGATGGTGGAACCTCAGCATAAAAGCAACATAACATCCTGCCTTACCAGGACTCAATCCAGGTTCCTTAGATCAGTAGCATAACATGCTAACCACTTGGCAATAAAAACATACATAAGCACGCTCAATTAAGCCATTGGAAAAACTACATACTGCCCTCCATCCATTGAAAACCAATTCGTATTTCTGAAAAAACACCTAAATAACTAATGTTCCTGCTTCCAATATGAACTATGATTTTCCAACACCGCCATTTCTATGTAAAAAAAATGCCATCCAACCTTTTCAATTATTCCCAATAAATCATATTAATAACATTAAAAATGTAATAAATATCTAACAAAATTAATGTATCACTATACTACAATAATAATTGTACTATACATAGCTACTAACAAAGCTCAATTTATCTCAAACTACTCTAACAAGATACACATGCTCGTTACAACACTGCCATGTTCATTCTCGCACACAAAAACTTCTTTCCCCAAACATAATCCACTCCCACTACATTAGAATTCTCTGAAAACCCACTATGCATGTTTCCCCAGAAACTATTCTCCTAAAATACTAGCATCCCTTTAAAAACTTCCTATTTTTTATCACTTCATTTCCCCATTTTCCAAAATTTTGCCATTTTCTTCCATACTCATAACAAAAAACATACTACATCCTACTAAACACAATGATTAAAAATAAGTCTGAACCCCCTTTCAAACCTCACTCCAAAGAATTTATTTTAAAATATCCCTCCCACACATACAGCCACAAAAATTAGCACTGAATCCACTTTTGAATAACCTGCCCATAACATTGCAAGAGACTAATGAACAAGATAACATTGAATCCACTTTTGAATAACCTGCTAATAACATTACAAGAGACAATTAGCAATTTGACTAACACTTTCAACAACCCTCCTGATATTAAATAATTGCAATTCCTAAATATCTTAATTAACTCATAATTTACCATATTTTAATGAAATTTTTAAAAAGCAAGGGGAACGAACTATTTATCCCTTTTCTGCTTATCATTAAAAAACCCTCATAAAATATATATTGTACATATCCACTTACCTGTGACCCTCTTGGGGCAAGATAATCCAAAAGCCAAATGAACAAAAACATCACAGTCACATAAAATTATACACGTGACTTCACATTACCTATCCAAAAGAAACAAATAGAACCATAGGCCACCAACAACCCATGGTTACTCTAACATTACATTTCTACATCGCGTTTTACGCTTTGATGTCACACATTTTCTGAATAGTGCCATCTGTTGGCTGAGGACCATGAACAATACACTGACCAAAAAAAATATTAATAACAACCTGCAACAGAGTTTTATGGGAATTATGATGTTTTCCTGCTGGCACTTTATAAGTTAATCTAGTGGTAATTTTGGAGCTTAAGTGGCTTGTACATTACAAATTACAAGTAGCAGCCATTTTACTTGGTTTTAATCCTAGCACATTCCTGAATCAAGATGCAAAATAGCAATGAGTCACAAACTAGCATGGTCAGATTGCAGCTGCATGCAGCAAAGGACAGAGTTACTAGAATATAGTTGAATAATATAGAAACTCGATGGAATCACAGACAGTTACTTTTTACTTTGACACCAATAATAGTGGTTGCATTGATGCTATAAAAAAAATCTTATTTTGTAATTATTTTAATTTCTAAAATTATGCATATGTTTAAGGGCTAGTTAAAAAATGTAAGCTTACAAGGTATATAATCTCACAACCACACTTATTGTGATTATATCCAAGGAATATATGAATCATTTTGGTAATGCTATATGTTAGTTCATCCACCACCTACCACTTATTGTGTATACAAGTCAGTTGAACATGGCAGCTCAGCTAGAGTAGTGTCTAAGAATAAAGTCCATGCTATAATTTGGTTTTTGAATGCAAAAAATTTGTGTCTAGAAGTAATTCACTGCCAGCTCATGGAAATATAGGGCAAAGATGTTATGAGTTGGCAGAATGTCGAAAAATAGAATTTCATGGCAGAAGAGCCATTACAGATGATTGTGAAGGAAGAAGCAGACCTGCAACAACAAAAACTGCTGATAGTGCACTCATGGAAAATGTAATTCACAACATCAGAGGGATTATGGGGAGTGAACTGTAATGTAACTTGAATCTCTTGCATAGAAAAATCATTATTATTCACAACTTAGGGTTTAACAAAGTGTTCGTGTCGGCTGCCTTGAGTATTAATGAAACCCCACAAGAAACAATGAATGACTTATCTGCCATTTTTACAATGATATTCTGTTGGTGATAAAGAATTTCTGAAGTGTATTTTCACAAGAGACAAGACAGGTTCACTATACCCTGGAATCAAAATGTACCAGCATGGAATAGAAACATCTCTGTGTTTCATGATCAAAAAAGGTTCAAAATTGCAAGGTGTACTAACAAGGTTATTTTTTTCCATAGATGCAATAAAGACAACAGTCAATGCAGCTTATTGTGCAATACTGACACAAGCACTGCCATTAAATGAAAACTTACCAAGCTACTGCAAAATGGATTCTGCGTCTGCATGACATTGCACAGCTGTACTCTATCATGGCAACTCGAAAACTTTTATAGCCAGTGGCAGACTGGGTCTAAAAATATTGGTTGCCAGGAGACAAAGGGGGCCAACCCACAACAACAGGTCATTAACATTTTTAACATATTGTCCAATGTTTAAGGGGGGGGCCCACAGGGCCCAGTGATACCCTGGCCAGTTCGCCACTGTTTATAGCATTTACACTGCAAGATAATGGAACGTCTTGACCATAACCCTGATCTGGCATCTAATGATTGCAATCTTTTTCCAGTGTTGAATGAATATATTAAAAGCCTCAAGTTTCAAAGTGATGAAAAATGGAAACAGCAAATAAGTGATTATTGAGTGAAAGGGGCATGGGCTTCCAATAAAAGAACTCATCCCCCAATATAACTCTTGATCCTTACAGAGACTATGTCAAAAAGTAATGCAATAACAGCAAGTTTATTCCATATTATTCTTATTAGATACTGTATTGAAAAAAAACTCAAACTATATACCTTGTAAACTTTCTGACTGGCCCTTGTGTCACTGTACCAGTTCATGAATGTTAAGGAAATAAATTCATCTGTTTGTTTTCGAAATTGACTCAAGTGAGTATTTCTTTTGTGAGTATGCTTTTTTTTCCCTTTGACTTATAAAAATAATCTGCCCTATATTATTATGAACTATTTAGCTAATTCAGTATCTGTACTCAAGTTGCTTTCCTAGATACAGCACTTGATTGACAATGAAGTTCAAACTGAAGATATTTATTATTTCAGAAAATATACATTTTGAAACCAAATCTTAAAACTATGCAAATTCACAAAAAAGCCCTCAAATGCTTTTGTATCAGCAATTTCATAATTGTCTTAAACCTAATCATATTGGGTGGCAATAAATTTCTTTCCTAAATAAAGTAGAGTGTATTTAATCTATTTTTTTAAATTCTAAATTCAGGAATCATCCATGTTTTCACCACCCATAATTTTTAAGAAATATGTCATTTTGCCCCCCAGGGGATAGGTTAAACCTTTTCAGTGCAGCACATGCCTAACATTGTTCACAATGCTAGTGTGAACCATTTTCAAAGTACAACATAAAAAAGCAAAATTTTATTTTGTAGCACAGCTATTACAAGACATAGTAACTATAAACCATATTTGAATTAGGCCTGAATATTTCACATGACAAGAAAGTCAAATGAATTTTTCCTTCTTTGATAATGAAATAATGGTAAAAGAGCAGAAATCAGATTCAGATTTTGATTATCCCTGTTTAAAAGAAGGTAAGCCTCACTTAAAGTAGACTGAATGATTTTTGTAAGAGATTTAAATTTCTGAAAAAACCAAGTAGAATGTTTGGGATCTAGAATGCAAAGCTGAAAAATTATGTATGAAAAATACAAGTGTTTCTGTATTTTGTGATCACTGTAAACATGTTTGTAAATTCTTTTCAATGAGTGAAACTTTGTTATTTTGATAAACTAGTGGCTGCTATGGGACTAAAAAGTGGAAAATAGAAAAGTATTGATTAGTCCAAGTTTAGAGTCTGTACTTGTATTACAAATTGGAAACTTAACCATCCCATTGTCCAGATGGTTAGCCTGCTTTACAATTAATCAAAGGGGCCTGGGTTCAAGCAATTGATAAGGTATAGATGTTTCTTTTCTGCGTTATCTTTTTTCTGAGAAATTGTTTTCCTCACATATCTTCTTTATGATCTATTATAGTTTCCTGTCAGAACTCTGCTGCTAAAAGCTGATTCAGGGATAGTTATTTTTTTAAATTTTTATTTATATCCTTCTATCCTATTTAATATGTTCATATGAAGGAGTAATCTGAAAAGATAAGTGTTCCTTATCAGTAAAAGTCAATCTAGGAAAATAAATTAAAAATATGTGGAAATTTGAAAGGCGTTTCTTTCATATCTTCTTTTCATTCTTTTTTTCATTTGCAACAGGAATATACAAAACACTCCTTTTTCTATGAATAAAATGGTAGATCCAAGGGATCTCATTATGAGATTGAAATACTGGGCTTCTATAATTTCATAGCAAATAAAGCAAATGCCAACAATTGTCCATTGGTGTTGGACATGTAAACTATTATAGTTTCATTTTCCCATTTTCAGTTTTCTGTTTGAATTTTTTCTTGAGATATTTAAAAAGAAGTATTATCTAAAGTAATAGGATAAATTTATAGATTTTATAAGAAATTGTAATACCAAATAGGAAACATAGTACTTTTTTTAATTCTAGATGCTTACAAAAATCGCATTTAAGCAATATCCTGTATAGAGAGAGATTGGCTGCTTGAATATTATGTATGTAATTTTTTCAGGAGGTGCAATGGAAATGTTCCCCTTAGGACAAGTCACCATTAACTTGAGATCACAAAAAATTTTTTGCAGTCTTTAAGTTTCCTCTTTCTTTCATCTTGTTCTCTTTCCACTTTTTCATGTGCAGCATGACACACATTAGCTTGTGCTATAGATGTTGCATGATTCCCATCATCAGGTGTTGTCAGTCCCATCTGAACCAGTCCATACTAATTATGTTCCCCCCTTACTAGTAAAACTAGTCGTGCCCCCCCCCCCTTGTTAAATGCTAAGTGTTCTTTGCATTATAATATATGTTGTGTAAATAACATAAGTTCCTTATACTGAAAATTTTATGTTTTTTGTGTATGTATTGTTTCAGCCTACAACCGTAATGAAAGACCACCACATCTGCATCCAGGTTTAGCAAATCCCCACATAAGGGAACCAGCACCAGAAACTACACATGCTGATAAAGTCCATATAAGAGAAGGAAGGGTATGTAAAATATTCAAAATTCAGTGTTTAAAATAAACAGTGGAAGAACTGTTTAAATGTTAAAAGTTATTAGAGTTACATTGTAACACAGATAATATAATTTCTGTCTCTTTAAGACTGTATATTCCAAACTTTTTCCCTTAGTGTTTTTTTCTGCATAAAAAAAATTCGGCTAAATTGTCAGTGCATGGCATTTATATATGCAGTTCAGTAAAAATAAGTTTTGAAATGAAAAAATATATATAAATGTTGCTGTAATGTAAAAAAAAAAAGGTTTCAACACTATTAGAGAATAGATTGCAGCAAGTTACCATGCCAACAATTTCATTTTTTTTTTACTCTAATAGCAGAGAAAAGATGTTTTGCAAAATCAGTTTTTCAAGCTGAGTTCTTAAATATACATTTATGTGTACATGTTATTTTAAATATTTCCATTTATCAGAAAGCTTCTGTATTTCTTTGCAAGTATAAAAACTATTGACAAATTATTTGCAGCTGCCAACAATGATTTGAGCTTCTGGACCAGGGGCCTTATTTAAGGCAGTCAGTAGTTTAAAATAAAAAATCTCATTGACAAAACAAGCTTGAGATATGTGACTGAAGTTAAGAACAAACTAAAAATTCCTGTCAGCTGCTAGATTCAATTATGCATATCACTGAAATTATCAGATTTGATTGGGAAACAAGTTAGGTTTGCAAACTGATTACAGCTTCAATCATAAAATTTGAATTTCGAACTGAAGAGTAGAATATTAATTTTTCCATTTTTATGTAGATTGTAATAGTTTGTAAGCTGAAGATTTAAGCTATTAACAAATTTTTAGAAGTCCATTTAACTCTAAATTGCATTTATTATGTTCACTGCCACTTGTCACGTGTGTCATACTGCTTGTGATCTAGATGTTGCACAATGCCCATCGTCAGGTGTTGCAGTCCCATCTGAACTAGTCAACACTAGATGTGTTCCTCCTTGCCCCAGTGGTACTTAGATTGAGGTTAACGTTACCTGCATACAAGGCTACTCCTCATCCCAGTGGTCTTCCAAGTATGGATATCAAGGCAGCAATGAATGTGTTTAGGAAATCATTCCAAATGTAAAGGATTAAATGCCTTATTATTATTTACAATAGTTATTTAATCAGCAGTTTAAATTTACAGTGTTAAAATCAACCAAGTGTACTGTTGAATTGTTTACACCAAAGTGAGGTCATAGTTAAATATAAATAATTAAAATTAAAGCTGTTATAAAATATTTTTCATTTAATATATTTTGCAGCCATTTCCTCATCCTTCAGCAAGGCAGCCTGTGAAGCCTCAACCAAAATCTGGAGGCGCCATGAGCATCATAATGCCTGTATATACAATAGGAATTGTAGTATTTTTCCTTTACACTGTTTTAAAGGTAAGATTCACTGTTGTTAATCATATTTTGGGAATTATCTTATTGTTTCACCACTTGAGTTTATGCAATCAGGATCAAAGGTTTGCTCACATAAATGAAACCTGATAATGTTTCAAAAGTGAAAGCTTACTTTCAGATGCATAAGCAATACTCTTTTCTCTATTGAACTTCCATAGTAATGATGATTATATAAGTATGCAGATAATATCTGTATTTAGAGCATTTTCATCCATAAATATCTTCAGGAACTTCCTAATGTCACAAAGAGTATGTAATAAATTTTGTAGCTGAAAAATGAATTTTACTTAAAGCTGATATTATCATGCTTGCCAAACAATCACCCTTTATTTTTCCATTTATATTTTTTACAACAAATTTTAAATAGCAAAATTTATAAGTTCCCCTTCAAGTCCTTTATATGCAACTGTTAGAAGAATCTGTACAAGGTGTTTGTAAAGTCACTGCCAATGTTATAGAAATTGAAGAAAAATGGTTAAATTATATAATAATATACAGGAGTTTATCAAAATAATGAAAACACATACTGTTTGTGGAGAACATTTTATTAATAAGTTGTAGGCCCACCACAGGCATTCAGAACAGACATAATTCAGCATAGAATAGACTTATACGAATCATGCATATATGGAATGGAATGTGGGACCATTCTTCTTGTAAAATATGACCCAACTATGCCCGTGATGCTAGAGGTGGAAAGTGTGATCTGACCTTGCACTCCAGATATTCCCACAAATGTTCAATAATATTGAGATCTGGAGATTAAGGTGGCCAGGGTAGCTGCTGTACCTCATCCTTTGAAAACCACAACTTAACATGTTTCACACAATGTATGGTTGAATTATCCACTTGAAACCAGGGATGGTCATTAGGGAACAATGCCTGCAACATTGAGTGCGGGTGGTCCCCGAGAATGGATTTGTACGTTGCAAATGTAACAAGACTTTGCAGAATAACTAATGGCCCTAAGGAATGAAATGATATGGCACACAACAGCATCAGGGATGCTTCACAGTTGGAACCAAACAGTCATGATGGTAAGCTTCTGCAGGTTTTTACCAGACATACACTCTACCAGTGGTGGGAAACAATGTGTAGCATGATTCGTGAGACCAGGTGACACGTTAGCAATCTTTAGCATCCCAGTTTTTCTGTGCTTTACACCACCTTACATGTTTTGTTGCATTGATGTTGGCAATCAGAGGTTTGTGGATTGCAACACGGTCATAAATACCAGCGCGATGAAGTTCCTGACGAACTGTTATGATGGAAATGGAATCATTCTGACTGGTGTTCAACTCTGCAGTGCCATGGTCCTGTGCTTCCGTTGTACAATCTGTGCCAATATTCATCTATTCCAATCTAACAATTTCGTATGCCATTCACAATTTACACATTTGGAGGCAACACCCTGTCCTCTTTGATAGGTAGTTATAATCTTCGATATAGTTCCTCTTGTTACACCTACCATTTCTCCCATTCTGGTTACTGAAGCTCCTGCAAGATACACACCAATGATCATGCCTTTTTGGAGGTCACCGAGATCTGACATTGTCGACAATTACACCACAACAGCTGTTTCACCGATGCCTGTGGCACTGCTACATGATAGTCAGCATTGTACTGCTCTCCTTTATATACTTCAGATCGTTAGTGTGCTGTCCCTATGATATGCATATGGTGCATTGTGTTTACTCCAGTCACTGTTAATGTTTCCATTATTTTGATAAACCCCTGTAATTGTAGGTGCATTTACTAATGACACTTAATCAGTTCTACATGGGCACCACTGATATCCCTGCAGATATCAGTGGTTAGCTGCATTTAGGAACACATTTTGCCACATCTTTAGTAGGATTTTTTGCAACACCCCTTATATATTCACAGTACTCTTAGTACTGAGTTCACTTCATTGCAGCACACCAGTACTAGATCCACTTCCTTGCCACACTCAAGTACTGGGTTCATTTTGGTGTAATACACCTTCTTAAATCCTTAAGTTTGTAATTCTTGTATGATACACTTCTGATTTATAACACCCCCATATGCAAATATATATATATAAGGAGAGTGAGCTTCTCAGACTCTGTAGCCACTGCATTCAGTCCAGTGATTTGAAAAATGTTCATCTAGGTACTCCTGAATGATATTTGCATAATAACAGGGAGCCATGTACCGTGTTAAGAATTCCAGCTGAAAGAAGCTGCAGTTCTAGAAACTGATGAAGCATATCCAGATAAATAGGCCCTGTAATTGCAACTTCACCAAAGGAAAAAGAACCATACTCTTGTCAACAGGGCCGTGCGGTAGATTTTCTCATCATGATGCAAGTCTTCGAAATGCCGCCCCTTAAATGTTTTTTCTTTAAAATAACCTTCGATTGTGATTTAAAAAAAAAACTGCACAAAATGTACGAATACTATTTTTAATTTGAAAATATAAACTACTTTAAAATAATAATATCAACTATAACAATCTACTACAGTTTTACCCTTCTAACTTTAACTTTAGCAAATTCGTTAATTAGGGATGTGTAGTCTAGAGTGGCAGCCAATGTAGATTCAATAGAAATTAATGACAGATTTCTAAGTTTTGTTTGGCTTATTGAACTTCTTAAGTAGTGTTTTATTAATTTTAATTTGGAAAAGCTTCTTTCCCCACTAGCTACAGAGACAGGGAGTGTTAATAAAATTCTCAGAGCTACAACAGTATTTGGATACAAAGTAATTAAGTTATTTTGGCAAAAATAATTTAAAACATCCAAAGGTTTCATAGAATATGGTAGCATTCGGGATACATCACGTAGTTCTTGTTGAAGATCATTTGCATTTATATCTGATTCATTTTCGACCGAAAGTATTGACGAGACTGGTACAATAATTTTCTAGCGTTTTGTCATCTATATTCTTGAGTTTTAAAATGTCATATAAAACCTGAAAATTTTTGCTATGGGTTTCCAGAAGCGTGAATCGTTCATTCAGAGAATTAAGGGTAATGTCCAGAATATAATTGAAAAGGTTAATTTTAAATTTATTCTCCTCTGTTAAGGGTTGATCGACAGCTTCTTCGTAGTCAAATTGACGCTTTTTCCTTCTGGCTCTAACTTCAGTTTCGGCAGGAAATTCTGCACTGCATTCAAGATTCTCTGCAATTTCATTAGCAGCAATTTTCATCTGATCATATCCAGATTGTCTCTAACTTTTCACTTTTTGTATGGTTTCTGATAACATCCTTACACAATCTGACAAATTTATAGTTACAGATTGTAATAGCTTCGAGAATGAATTTATTTCAAATAAAATATCATATCAAAGAATTACACCACACATAAACTTGTAATTTTTAATATTTTTTGCTAACCCTCTTGCTTTAACTGTAGTTTCTGCATCTCTGTTAATGTCTGCATAACTATTATTTGGAATAATGCATCATAGATTTCGCAAAGTTGAAATCGTAAAGGTTTTAACGCATCTACTGTGCTTGACCACCTAGTAGCACTCAATGGTTTTAGAGTTAAGTGAAACATATTTTTTAGCACTTCCCAACGCTTTGTAGAACCAGAAAAAAAAAGTGTAAAGTTCTTGTACAATAGAAAAGAAAGTTGTTGTATCTGTAGAAGAAGACGCTGCATCATTCACAACTAGGTTTAAAGAATGACATGCGCAGGGCACATAAAACGCCCTTGGATATTTTTCCAGTATTCTATTTTGTACACCCTTTCTTACTCCTTTCATATTAGCTCCGTTGTCATAGCCTTGTCCTCTAAGCCACTTTAATTCAAAACCTAACTTTTCCAAATGTGTCAGAATAAGTTCTGTCAAACCCTCTCCGGTTGAATCACTAGCTTAAAAAAAGCCAATAAAGAATTCTTCAATTTCATATTTATTTTGAATGGAGTTTAAAGCGACAACTCTTATTGTTAATGAGAACTTTTCAATATCACTTACGTCTGGGTACAATCGGCGATTATCGAAAAATATTTAGCGATTTTTGTTATTTCGACAATTTTGCTTAAAATTACATTTCCCATCAAATTTATCAATTCATCTTGTATATTATTGCTTAGATAAGTCACAGACCATTTATCAGACTCGCGTTGAACTCTCCTGATATGTTCTTTCATAACTGGATCAAACTCAGAAAGCAATTCTACCAACTTTAGGAAGTTTCCATTATTAGGCTGAAACAAATGTTCAGTTGTTCCACGAAAAGCTAAGCATTGTGAGGCCAATAGTCTAATTATTGACACATTTCTTTTTAGAACTCCTCTCCAATGCTGAATTTCCATATCCATAATTTGTTGATATTCAGCGTCAATAGTTTTTTCTGCTTTAATCGAATGTCCAATTCTTTCCATGCTCTAAAAGTATTTCTGTGATTTACAGACTTTTCGTGCATTGTGAGGGCTCTTATAAGATTTCCCCAGTCAGAATAACCTTTTTTGGGCAAGTCATTAACAGCAGACGAATTATCAAATAATATACAACAAAAGCAAAAAACGACATCATTTGTAACAGAGTAAATCAACCAACTTCTCTTAACGACTTCACTATTGCTCAACACTTTCAAATAATGCGAGGGCGAAAATCTACGCCTTCCTTTATTAATAGGAAACTCTAATTCTTTAATTTGATGTGGACCCCTCTCAACCAGTATTTGACAAGTTTCAGATGACATGCAGAAAGCATTCCATAATGCAGGATCAGAAGGAATTTCGTTTCATATCTGCTGGCTGCCACTTCTACTGCTACCCGGCTCTTGATGAACTTCTGATGGTGTTATTTTTTGGCTCTCTTCAACAACTTCTTCTGGAAGTGATTGGGGCGGCACTGAGTTTTTATTTGCCAAATCCAAAGCAGTCACTGTTGATGTGGATGTGGACGGCTCATCTAAACAGGACTTTTGTACTAAGAATTCCTTCATAACATAACTTAGCTTTCTTCCTTGTTCCTCTTTCTTTAAGCGTTTCTTTTTATATTGACTTCCAGACAATTTTTTCCTTTTCTGTTCCATACTGTAATAAAAATATTAAATAAAAATTCACAGTCCTTCGCAAAGAGGGAGGGGGGTCATTGAAAATGGTTAAATATGATGATGCTTATCATGCTATTAAAATAGGGTAGATAAAATAACGATAGAAATGAGTTGCAAAGCTAGTAAGATTTGTAGCTAACAGAACATAATAAATAGATAACGAATATCTGTCAAATTGATAGCTAGCAGCCGTTTTGACATATGCCTTTCTTTAACTTGTTATTGTCTCCACTTCAACGTATATGAATTTGGTAAAAATAGAGCAATAAATAACGAACGCAAAAGTAGGCAAATGAAAATATTTCCTAAGCAACTCTCTCTCTATCACACACAGAACGCAAAAGTAGCCCAATATTACCTAAATAACTCTCTATCTATCACACAGCGGCACACATTCCACACCTGAGATATACCCAGTCCATGCAAATGCTACTTTTCAATTCGAGTCCCTATTGTCATAACATAATTATTTTCAATGATAATAAGTAACTACAATTGCTGTAAAAAACAATAATTCTCTTGCCTGATCTACTTTTTAAACACAAAAACTGAATTAGTATAAATGCACAAATATTATACTGATATAGAGATATTATGTATCTGATTTACTGATTTAAATACAGCACAGCCACTAGCCACTTCTCATGACAAACTAACATTAAAATCAAATATTGTCAATAATTGTAAGCTCAAAGCAGAACTATCAACACATAACACGTGCAATTGTCTTTTGTGATAATTGCCGCCTCAGCTTTTAGGAGCGGCCGCGCGGTATATTACGGTATATTACAAACAAAAATAATAGCTTCGTGCTGTCAAAAGTCTCGGCGAGCGCTCGCCAACGATGCACCTGCACCAGAAACCGAGATCAAAAGGTACCGAAAGCGCTTAGGCAGAGGCGTACGATAAATCATAAATCGTATACATCACTATCGGAATAACATAGACCAATATAGAAAAGCGTTGCGTAAAGATTTTTAATTATTGAATGGTTTAAATTGTATTTTGATTTCGCTGCTTATGCCGCCCCCTTACGGTGCCGCCTGATGCGGCCGCCTCTCTATATCATAGCACGGCACGGCCCTGCTTGTCAAGCCTAACCAAACATTAATTTTAAAGGAATTTTTCATTCATAGAAATTACATAGCTTTTCATTACCCCAGAAAAATTAGTTGTGCCAGTTAACACATTGACTGCTATATGAATCGTATATGATTTGCACTTGTTCTTAACTACTACATCGTACATATTATAATTTGTTTTGCATCTGGGTTTTCAGTTCGGACCATGTAGCTCATTTATGATATGTGCTATAATGAATTGCTTATGAATGGAAGGAAAGTGTGGCCCCATGACAAGTCTAGTGCAGACAATACTGAAAAATGAATAGACATGTTCATGTATTTATGCATTAGAAAATTGCATACATGAACTTGTGAAAAAATACTGTATAAACTTGCAAACCTGTGAATCATGTATTCACTGTGCAGCCTAGTACGGAAGTTTTTGTCCTAAGGGCTGTGTGGTGCACACGTAATTGACACTTAAAGTGAGGATGTCAAAATTTTTCCGACATAAATTCATCCTAAATAGTCATGGTATTTTGAGCTACGTACAATGAAAAAAAATAGCGTGGCCTTAGTGGGACCTTAAAATTCTTATCATTGCAGCAGTCAATATGTTAACTTTTCAACACAAAGAAGTCACCACATCACTGAAAGGAATGTGATCCATTAAATTTCCTTTTTTGATTATTTTCAAGGAACTTCATACACATTGCAGCTTGCCTTTGATACTCCTCTTCAGGTAAATTACAAAGCACCTGAATATTGTAAACTTTATTTCAAAAAAAATTTTTTTTTTCCAAAATTTTGGGTTAGAAAATTGATTTGGTTGATCCAAATTGATCTTGAAAAATTGATTTGGGCAAGCCCAGTCTGCTTCAACTGAAAGTGGCATTCTCACATTTTCTATGATGAGGTGTCCTATTGAGTTCATAGCGTGCTGAGAGATACCTTGATGACCAGATCTTTGCTTGTTATTAACAGATTTTGTGCTTTTAAGTTTGTTAACCAAGCTGTAACTCGATTTCTCTATAAGGGCAGGCTTGTGATATTTTTCAAACTTATCAAAAATGTCCTTGTACTTCTTCCGTTGGAGTCATAGTATTACTACCATGACACATTCTTGTACATTCATTTTCATGAGATACTTCAAGAACAATGCTCTGGCAATCTTATTGTGTAAGTAAATTGGCATCCTATCTATCTTCCTTTGAAGTGAATATGAACTCGGTTATTTTTTTTATCTTTTTAATATTCACTGGGAAAGAGTAAACGTTTAACTAGTATCATAAAAAAGCTCATAAACTGAAGTTTTATCCTTTGCTTCCATGAGAAGATGGAAGCTTCCTGTCAAGAAGCCACTCAATGTATTCTTTAGTAATCAGGCTGTCTTTTTGACACATAATCAGTACCTCCTTTTTCACCAAGAGCAGAGTAGAGGTTAGTGGAGAAAATATCAATCCAGACACAGTGGGAACTTGAATCTGGGAACATTAGATTATGGGCATGGTGTGCTACTGATTGAGTGAACCTATGCCCCTTATTTTACCAAAAGCTATTGGCTAGACCTGTATCATTCATTTTTAAAAATAAAATTTCTATGAACTTGAACATGAAAATATTTTTAGGTGTCAAAACTGAAATCCCTTCAGTGAATTGAAAGAAATAATTTTTTGGGAGTTGCAAAATATCTTTGATACTGCTTAATGTTGCTGAGAAATGTTAAGTGTAATAAAACCATGCACCTGAAAAATACACTGTATAAAACCATGCACAAAAAAATTTCTGAACCAAGCATGCTATCTGCTTTGCCAAGTTGAAGATTTTTTTAAAAAAGACTATAAAGGGAATATTAGCTAAGTGCAATTTCATCTTCTAATAGGGATTATATCAAATCTTATGAAAAGATAAATGAATAATGTCAACATTTTTAATAGTTTTTTTAGGCTAAAATATGTGTGCATAAATTTATATGTTTACTGATGTGTGAGGCTTTGTTTCAAATGGCACGTTTTCATTTTTATAAAGCTGGTTTTTAAGAAGTCTCCAGATGCTGATAAGAAGCCTCTGATCAAAGATTTCCATATGGATCCAGAATATCGGAAATTTGTGTGTCAAGAACCTCTTGAGATGCATTCTAGAAACCTGAGCAGAGAACGGAGAACCAGCCAAAAGAAAAGGCTAGAGCGCCGAGAACCACAAATACCTGAAGAAACTACTGGTGAAATATTTTTAAAGTTCATTTTTGTTCTGAATGTTGCATGTGTCATATTTTATTTCAGTTAAAAAATCTTGATTTCCTTTCTGTTTTTATATGTTTTACATTTAAATCAGATTTGGTACATTTTCATTTTGATGTATTGTTTTATGCATTTGATAACCATTGTGTAGAATAAAAGGTTCAAAACTTGTTTTTGCACTATTATAAAGTATTAATATGTATTTGATGTAGTCTGAGGTGTATCATGTTTGCACTTTTATAATGGTGTTTTTTAAGGTTCTAAAGATATTGATCACACTATATAGATAATATCACTATTTATTATTTGTTTTCTCTAACAATATTAGCAGGTGTAGCTTCATGAAATATTAAATATGATTGTCCAGGTCTTTTTGTGTCCATTAGTTCTCTAAAGCTTTTCCAAAAAGTCCATGTACAATGAATTTTGGTTTTCTTACTGTTGATTTATCACTTGTAATTCAATTACTATTGAATCATAATTTAAAGAGAAAGAGCATGATTAAAGATTAAATATTAATCAATAGCTATTTACCCTTATCATGCCACAACCTATAAAATCAGGTTCATAAAGTCTGCAGATACAGCCATAAACCATAAAATCAGTCTTTGGTACCATAAAAAATTTTTAAAATATTAAAGTTATGTATAAAGTAACATATATATATGTTAAAAAAATTTCAAAGCTCCAAAAAACTGCTAATTTTTTTCAATTTATTCCTCAACTTCATGTGTTAGAAAATAAAAAGCCCTTTCTCTTGCTCAAACTGCTATCAGCACAATCCATATTGTGCTATAGAACATTCCTCCACTGGCTGGCTGAAAGCTCCAGTGAGTTAATTGAATTAATTTGTAAACATCCGGCTATCTGTTTGCAATAAAATGTCAGATGCCAAGGGAACATTTTTTTTATTGGGAGATTTCAATGGGAGAATTCAATTTTTATTGGGAGAATTCAATTTTTCAACACAAAAATGCAATTGTGCATGTTTTTGCATCATTTTAGTATATTTTGTGATTAAAATCTATTTTATCATTTCTAAATCATTTTTATCTGTTATCAGATATCTTTTATGAATGGAATATTAAAAAGAAAAGTTGATATTTCTTTGATCATGTGATTGGAAATGCCATGTGAGTGTGACATTGATCAGCAAACATCTAGTTTTGATTTCAAAATTAGTGTGAATGTTAGGCTGTGCAGATCAGATATTTCAGAAAGTGTTCTTGAATTTTCTTTTGCTGATGAAATATAGTTTTATAAATAGTGATGGACAATAATTTTATCAAATAGATATTAGTGAACAGGAAAATTTAGTTGTTTTTTTTTCTAAACTATTTAATTGACTCTGAGAGTGATTCAGATGAAGTGTGACTTCTGAGATTCTGAATGGGGAAATCAATTTCAACTAGTTCCAGAATTATTTATATTGTGTCTCAAATATGTACTGTAATTAGAAAGAATAATTATTTGAAACTTGACCAAAAATTAAAACATTTATGTGACTTAAAATGGATCTACTTTAGGAAACATCCAATTAGGATATTTTCTTAATTTTTTAATGATAGGAATTTTAGTACTATTTTTAATTAAAAAAATTTTAATTAAAGCTTGCCGTCCCGTGGCCAAGTGGTTAGCTCGCTTGGCTACTGATCTACGGGACCTGGGTTCGACCCCCGGGTAAGGCATGGATGTTCGTGTTGTTTTCTGCTGAGGTCCTGCCATCCTCTCAGATCTTCTACTTTGGCATATAAACTGACAGACTCCTGTCAGACCTCTGTGGCAAGCAGCTGCTTGAGGGGGTATTTATTTTTTTTTTATTTTAATTAAATTGAAGTAATTTTGTAACTAGCATTTAAAATTTGTAATTTTTAAGTCAAGTTTTTGCCATTTTCATAAAGTTAAACTTTCTCATACTAGTCAGTATATAATAATGCAAATTGATATGGAAGAATTAATCTCAAAGAACAGACTATGATAGTCAATGTGAAATGTTGGCATTGTTGAACTCTGAAGCTTTCATGTAGTGTTTGTTTGGAATCCATACAGCACCTATCATGTTCCTCCCCCATCCTTCTCTGAGCCTTCGGGGTCCTTGTGACCTGGCCATTTAGCCCATGGTGTGCAAAAAAGTGCCACTCAGAGGTAAAACAACCCAACTCACAACTGCTCTTTGTGGTAAGGAAACCTACTTCAAAGGACAATTTCGTAATATCAAGAAAGTTGACACATTTATCTAGAAATTATGCAGAGCATGTAAAACAATCACTTGCTAATATTGACTTTACATCTGTGTCCTTAGCCTTTAGCCACAGACTGTTTTTGACTTGTATTACATTTAGATAGTGTAAGGAATTATCAAGGAATTAACCTTTGAAGTAAGTTTCCTCGCTATGATAAAAACAGTAGTAATCACTTTGTTTCCTGTGTTTGGCAGCAACATTAAAATGTGGCAAGTTAACATTTTTTTTCTAGCTCTAGCTTGTAACAATGTTAACTTTTTTTTTACTTTTTCTTTTTTTCAAGTTGAAATTTATCTTATATGCTATAAAAATTTATATTAACTTATTTCATTACTTTTCTTTTCAGAAGAGACATTTGATGAAAGTAAGTAAATGCTTTGTTTTGTTTAGATCCAGTAAAAGTGTTTTTATATGGCCTAACCATTAATTTTTTCAAATATCTTATTTTCATTCATGATTTATGTTTGCCCCTATAATAAACTAAAATGTCCAAAAATATATATATATATGTTTATTGACTATATATAACATATAATACACTTAATATGGGGCGGGGGTGGCTCAGTCGGTAGCGCGCCCGGCTCGTAATCTGTAATTCCCAGGTTTGAGTCGCAGCTGGGTCAGCATTGAGATTTATCTCCACAAAATTTCCCCGCCCTGCCCATGGTCAGTAGGGGACACCAATGGGCTTGAAAAAGGTCGCCGTCCCTCGGATGGGTCATTAAGCCGTGGTCCTGTGTACGGGAGAGCCATACCCTCTGCACGTTAAAGAACACGCTGGATGGCCTTGACGGGAGGCTGCCATCTGTCTCCCAACAGCTGTTCCAGTGGGTCCCCTCCCCCAACCTTCTCTGAGCCTTTGGGGTCCTTGTGACCTGGCCATTTAGCCCATTGTGTGCAAAAAAGTGCTGCTCAGAAGTAAAACAATCCAATCCAATGCACTTAATAATAAATAAATAATGCTTATACAACATAATGAGTTAAAATAAAATCCACAATTCGGTATGAACTATTGAAAAAAATATACAACTGATATAAATAAATCCATGTAATGTGAAATATTTATTGTGAAATGAAATGCAATAAAATAGAAGCCATAAAAGAACAACCAATGAGCTTTATGCTCTTACAGGTTGTCAAATTAAATTCTTAGTTATTAATGATATGTATTTTTATAATGCAGAGTTAAAGGTGTAAGAGTGGAAGAATTAATAATTTTAGATTTATTCATTAATGACATGAAATGAGGTAAGTAACTTAACAATGAAATAAAGACTCAATATGTAATAATCTTTGCTTAATTTTTATTTTAAATATATTTTTATTTTTTTTTGGTAATTTATTAAAATTTTGTGGAGCTAGAATCATGAAATGTTTATGGATAATTTCTTTTCTTGAAAAAGGTACATAATAAAGTTCTCTATTTCTAATATTTATTTTTGTGTGTTGTAATTTTAAGAAATCTGGGTTTTTAAACACAAACATAAGGATTTTATAAATATATAATTGTCTTCAAAATTTCATTTTCAATAATCATATTTTTTAAATTTGTAATATTGTTATTCATAATAACCTTCAGAATTCTGTTTTGTAATGTTATTAATTTATTTAAAGAATTAAGATATGTTCCTCCCCAACTAATTAAACAGTATTGTAAAGTAGATTGAATCCATAAATAATAAAGAGTTATTAGAAAGGAAGTACCTACAATTTTCTTTGGATGATATATTCTAATTAGGAAAATCTTAAACGTTTTGCAATTATATTTGTATGACTATTCCGCTTCAAATTATCATCAATAGTAATCCCCAAATATTTGTATGTTTTAATTTGCTTAATTTCTGCACACGTACATACAATATTATTATCACAAGTAAATCTATGATATATGATTTTATCTTCGAAATAACTCTTGTTAGTGAGACTGAAATACATTAAATACTATTTTTCGATATTTAATGTAAGATGATTTTGATGAAACCATAACTGAATTTTTTTTAAATCATGAGATATAGTCGATTTTAATTCTTCAAAATTATTACTTCGATATACTATAGCAGTATCATCAGCATAGGATATAGGATATCCTTTTAAGTTATTAAAAAAGAAATCATTGAAATAAATCATGAATAAAATAGGTCCTAAAACTGAGTCCTGAGGCACTCCTTTAGTAAGCAATAAGGGTGAACTTTTTGTATTTTTTATGTCTACAATTTGTTTTCTATCTGTAATATATGACTTAAACCATTTTAGCATATTTCCTCTAACACCAGTGTAATTAAGATTCTGCAATAAGATATCATGATTTACAGCATCAAATTCTGCGATGTCTAAAAAAATTACCATGGTTTTTTTAGAATTATTTATACCATGTAAAACAGTAGTGGTCATTTCCAGCACTGCATGATCTGTACTCTTATGTTCTCTAAACCCAAATTGCGATTTATAAAAAAAGATGAATTATTCAAAAATTTTATGTCTATTTTTCATTATTGTTTCGATAACTTTTGAAAAAATAGGTAATATAGAGATTGGTCTATAATTATTTAAAATATTTTTATCTCCTTTTTTGTATATAGGCTTTATAATGGCAGTTTTCAGTTGGTTTATAAAAATACCAAAATTAAACGATATATTTTTGATTTGTGTTAAAAATGTTGCATGGTATTTATTAATGATTTTTAATATTTTTGGACTTATATTATCAAATCCATAAGCTTTATTTTCATCTAAATTGTTTATAATATCATTCAATTCAGCTTCATCTGTCTTTTTTAAAAACAAATAAAAAAAAATATAAATATAAAATATATAATATAAAAATTAAAATTATAGTTTGACATCTGTTATTTCAAATGAATGAAAGTAGAAAAACTGAGTGAAACTTTGTGGCAATGAAAAATTATCATTTTAATATATCAACTAAAGCTAATATTAACATCATAATTTCTATTTTATAAATATAATTATATTAACTAATTTAATGATAATTTTAGTTCATATTAATTTAGTTTAATGATAATCACTAGTTTTATGTTGTTGATAAAATGCGTAATATATTTCAAAATCTTTTACCAAGTAATATGAAATTAAGAAACTCTCTATCCTATTTCACTCTGTCCCAAAAAAGAAAAAAAAATTAGGATTTCTGTAAAAATTTTACATTGTTCTATTTTAAGAATTAAAAAAAAAAATTAAATGAACATTTTTTTTTATTTCTGGATAATTATTGAAATGTGTGGTTTAATGTCAGTTTGAATAATAATCCTAACAAACGATATTTTTTCATATAAAATTTTTGTTGGTATAACTATATTTTATCTATAACCCTAAGTTTTTTTTAACAATTTCAGAAGATTATGAAATTTATCAGTTAAGGAAAAGGTTAGAAGAAACAGAAGCAGCTATGGAACGTATTATGAAACACATGGGTGCAGTAAGTGAATGTCTCTCTAGTGGTGTTCTACCTAAAGATATACAAGCTTCTGTAAATGCCAGTAAGATTTCTAATCAGGTATGTATATTATTCTAATAAATCAGCACTTTGACGTCAATTCTAATTTTAGAGGAAAAATTGTCTTGAGCCGGATGGGATATGAATCCACAACCTCCTGATAACATGTCAGGTGCTCTAGACCACTGAGCTACCGGCCGCCGATCAAGATCTCTAATTAATGCTATGAACGTTCCTTTTATGTCACATATATGCACTATTCAGGCAATTTTAGCCCAAGCGGCTTTTTATTTGCCATATAGATGGAAAGCATGTCTTACAAGTATGCCAATGATGATAAATAATGAGATAAACTTGACAGTTCAATATCCACTAATAAATCAGCACTTTGACGTCAATTCTAATTTTAGAGGAAAAATTGCCATGAGCCGGGTGGGATACGAACCCATGACCTCCTGATAACATGTCAGGTGCTCTGTGTAAATTCCGGTAGGACATACTGAGCAGTGGTTTAGAGCACCTGACATTATCAGGTGGTCATGGGTTCATATCCCACCTGGCTCAAGACAATTTTTCCTCTAAAATTAGAATAGACGTCAAAGTGCTGATTTATTAGTGGATATTGAACTGTCGAGTTTATCTCATTATTTATCATATTATTCTAATGTATATAAAGTGAAAAATGTATTGAAAATAATTTGTATTCATGTCTATCAACAGATAAAACATTAAATAAATTACAAAGCAGTAATTCCCCAATTTCATAGCTGCTTTCTTGAAAAGTGGAACTTTAAATGAAAATAACCCTTTTACTACCATACTGCCCCAAACTGCAGGTAGAAGGTGGTGATGGAGAAAGAATAACATGGATTGGGCCTGTCAAACTACATTAAAGAAAGCATCCAGTCTCACCTTATGAGTTTGAACTGAACATTTGCTAACCCTTTTTCTGTACAGTTTTAAAATTTTCCAAAAAAAATTAATCAAAAACTTTTTTTTTTAATCAGATTTTTGGAAGGTAGTGAAAAAGTTAAGAGAATCAGTTAATTCATGAGAATTTTTGCAAAAATAGGAATCAAATTTTTTTGGACATATTAAAAAAAAGGTAAAGTTCCTTAAGTTACAGTCATGCCAAAATCCCCTATTTTTGCTCTATTATTTGTTTGCTTCATATCGGAAAGGTACAGAAAAAATGAGTTTTAAACCATGTTATTGATCCATGGGCATCCCTGATTTAGTCAGAGATTTTGTCGTTTTTTTTTCCTTATCATAATGGACGGTAGCACAAGCACCTTACTGATAATCAACCACTCATTCTCTAGTATCAAGAAACTTTAAAACTTCTAAATATCGTTTCTAAAAGTAATTTTTGTTTTTGATATAAGACACTATCATTTATTGACATTTTATGAATTGTGTTTATAATGGATTATTCACAAAAACAAAAAAAGTTCATTCACATGTTTATACTAATATACTTGGTAGATTAAATGCTTGCTCTACCATTATGTGCAGATTTTCTCTGACCTAGTTCACACAGCCCTTTTAATTCACAGTACATTAAGTTTAAAAATGGCTTCATCAGATCAAACAGTTAATTCTGGAAACATTTCTCTTTCCCTACATGTACGAAAATGACTCGCAAAGTTCAAGTTGATCTGGATCATCCTTGTTTATTGCATAAAACAGTCTGCATGTTTATGGTTTCCACCTCAAACACCACAATATGGTATGAACCCTGGTTTTACAGCATTATTAGCCCTCTCACATGAACATTTCCTTAAAGACTTCTTTAGATATCGTACGAAGGCCTATAACACTTTTGCAGCACTTCTATCATCAGTAGAAAGTCTCAGCCTTCCAGACGATCCTTGTTTGCATTTTACAATGTTCTATCAGCCTGAACTTATCACATATCCTTATAATTGTTGCTCACATTATTAAAATTTTTTGGTTGTGAAATATTTGTGGTGGTAATCCAAATTCATTTTGCCAACATCTTTGCCCCTCACTCCCATTCTCTGTTTACCAGTAGCATTTCAGAATTCATTTATATTTGCTCAAACATCAATTGCGCTGCCATTTTGATACACTGGATAGTACCTTCTAGCTGCATGTACAAACATCCATATAATACATTGCTTCAAAATGCTAATACTCTGTCTCTACTGATATGTGTGTTATTAACATCTGAAAAGTTATAAATTTTATTGCGACATCTTGTGAATATATAAAAAAAAATTGGAATTTCTATCTTTTTTTTTAAAGAAGATTGCAGTTTAATTTGTTGTTACACAACTGCTTCTGGTGAGTTGGTGAGTGTCACCAGCACCAACAATATCTGTTCAAAATTTTGAAATGCTGTACAGCACTGATGGTGTTTGAAGATTTAAGGATAATAGTACCTAAATTTTTAATGTGGTCTTTGAACTCCACCACATTGACATGACCATCATGCTCTGATTATAAACTCAGGAAATATATGGAAATTAATAACTGATATAATAAGGGGAATAAGGCACACCCTAGAAAAATACAAGGGTAAATCAGAAAGTAAGGTTCCCTTTTAAATTTGTGCAGAAGGCAGGTATTTAGACTGAAGAATACAGGAAATGTTCCCCACATGCATGTATTATTTTTACACTTAGTCACCAGACTTGTTGAGATACTTGTAACAGTAGATCAGCTTATCAAAGCCTTGCCAGTAGAAGGGCATCCTGTTCCTGAAACCACTTTTTGACTTCCTCTTTGACAATATCATCCAATGGAAAGTGGCGTTCTTGGAGATGCTTTTCGAGCTTACCAAACCAGTGAAATCCATTGGTGCCAATGGTTGTGGTGACATGCCTGCATCCAATTGGGAAAGGGGGTTGATATCTTGAATCTCTGTTTTTCATGAACTTTCTTTGTAATATATATATTTAAGCTCACTGTGGGTGGGGGGGTTAGTCGGTAGCGCACCAGGCTCATAATCTGTAGTTCTCAGGTTCGTGTCCCAGCTGGGTCAGTGTTGAGATTTATCTCCGCAAAACTCCCCGCCCTGTCTACAGTCAGTAGGGGACACCGATGGGCTTGGAAAGGCCGCTATCTGTGAGATGGGAAGTTAAACAATGGCCCAGTGTGTGGGAGAGCCATACTCTGTGCATGTTAAAGAACACACTGGATGGCCTTCTGTCTCCCAACAGCTGTTCCAGTGGGTCCCCTCCCCCAACCTTCTCTGAGCCTTCGGTTTCCATGTGACCTGGCCATTTAGCCCATGGTGTGCAAAAAACTGCTGCTCAGAGGTAAAACAACCCAACCCACAGTGGGAGTGGCTTATAACCCTTCCTCCCCTTGGGTACACCATTTGGATACACTACAGTTTTAATTCATACATCTCACAAATTTCATGAGCTACAAAAATGCTGCCACTATTTGTGTACACCATTATTCTGCTCTCATAGTTCTTTTTTAATCATTGGATTGTGTGATCATAATTCATTGGCTACTGTGTATAAAAAGTATAATCTTAGCCATATTATTATTATATATAATCCTATATAATTAGCCATTATTAAAGACCATTGAAATATCTGAGATAGCCAATCACAGTTATTTTGACACATATTACAAATAAAACATATATTTTGGCTCTATACAAATGAAATAAACAGTTATAAATGAATTCTGTTGGTCACTTGAAACCTTTGTGTTTCAGTAGTAGCAGTTCTATTCTTCTACTCATGAAGTACATTATTAATTAATCGTCAGTCAGGATTATAAATATTTTGATTACCAGATCACAACTCTAGATTTTTCAACTAGAACTAATTAAATTAGTATAGGTAACGAGTTAAAAATTATATTATCAAAAGTCACTGGATACTTCCATATTATGTTAATGGAACACCACATTTAAAGTTCCCTCCCTATTTTTTTAAAAAAAAGCTGTTTACAGAAAATGTCATTGCAGATAAATTGAAGATTTATGGTCAACACTGTTCAGTTTTTGAAAATTTCTACAGTGTTCATTTAATATTTCAAGCATTTATGGAAAGAAATATTTGGTAGCTATTTTTGATGGTCATAAAACTATACTTCAAAAGTTAATTAAAAAGCAATAGTAACTTAAATTGTGTACAAAAAGGTAATTCTGTGAATTTTCGTAATGATTCTGTTTTTGTCCATTTGAAGAAAATTGTTCTAAGATGTGCATAGAACAGCATTTGCTGTTAAATGTTCCAGCTCTAGTAACTCTAAATATTAGCCCTCCTCCACCCTTTGGATCTTGTTTGACCTAAAACGTTTTTAGCATTGTAATAACTTTTTTAAATCAAAACTAAGGGGATGAGTCTTAATGACTTTGTTTTATAATACATTAGGCAATATTTATGATAATATTTTTTTCACATCTGGTTTACTGTTAGGCCTCAGTAAAAATGTACATTAAAGATCTTTGTCTAAAATGAGCCAAAGTATCAATCATTGAATCAAGTTGAAATTTAACTAACTTTTAATAGTTAGTAAGCACTAATATTTTCAGTAATACACAAAAAAATATGTGTCGTAGAACACAGTTTGAATCAAAGAATATGTAAGAAGAATGAAAGTCTTCTTGTTTCTGGAGCTGAGTCACTACTACTGCTACTCAGCTCCAGATACACGCTCTGCTGTGAAATGTATTTACGGGGCAAGGCAGCAAACCAGTTGTTGGTAGTCTAGGATTGAATTTTCTCTGCGCATTCGCGATCTGTGGCTTTCCAGCATGCTGCTTCTGAACAACAGCAGATATGATCTCGAATTTCAGGTATGTTGAATGTTTTTTTTTCTCCTTCAGTACTTTTATTTGATATATTTGCTACTCCAAAAAACATTTTAGTAAAAGCTTGATCTCTAACAATATAGATGTAGTTTTCCAAGTGCAATCTTCCTTACCAGATGCACATGGTTTAAGTCTTGGCACCATGTCGGCAGTTATTCCATCTATAATTTTAGGGTTAATTCCAGAAGTATACTAGCATTAATAAGTGACTGAGGCTTACAGATTGATTATCAGTTTTCCATAATTAGTGATTAAGTAAACCTTCATTACATAAAGCTACACTTGTTGTAGACTTCGGTCCTGATACTGCGTACTCTGGTCCTGCTCCTGCAGCATAATGAGTGCTGGTATGCTGTGATTCCAAGGTCTTCCTCACCACAATCACAAAGCAGAAAGGAATATAGATTATATTTTCAGCATATTTGCAATTCACATAAAAAGTGCATGAATTTAATATCTTATCATTTTTTGATAATTACAAAATTTGAAAGAGATGTTTGATATTTTGGCAAGCTTTGCAAATAAAATTTATTCACATTGGCAAAATCTATCGTAGCCAACTTCTCATGCTGGGAATATATGATATTAAATTTGTGAATATATGATAAATAAATTTTCTTAGTCACTTCTTAAATTTTCTGTGCTTTTTTTAATTTTAATCACATTCATTGCATGTGTAAACAATTTATAAAAACTCGGTGATGTTAAAATTCTAAAAAAGAGAAAGATTTGCATAGACATTTTATAGTGTTCAGCTTGTTATATCAAATGAAGATTTACTAAATAAATATGAAACTAATTCAAGAAAGATTGTATGAGGCAACAAAAAATTAAATAATCATGTCAAAAACATTTTATGAAATAAATTTGTTGAACACAGCAAAAAAAAAAGAAGAAAAACTGGAGGGGTTAGTAAGGAATGCAGTGCATTTGGAAACTATATATATATTATTAAAAATTGTATCAATGAAGATTTTACTAATATTTCCTTTCAGGAACATACATAAAAGTGCTGAAGGAGAAAAAAATATGAAAGGAAAAAAAAGATATTTCATGCGATGTGAAAACATTCCCAAATTCTTATAATACACATTTTTAAAAAAACTTATAAACGTTACGACACTAAAATCAACAGCCTTTGAATCTAAAAATTATCACGGAAACAAATATGCAAGTACCTTAGCCCCTGAGATCGCAAATAGCAGCTTCCCTGCAGCCTTGTGGTGCTGCAGTCAAAATTGTCTTACTTTACACTTATGTAAGCTTTCATTCTTCTCCTTACATATTCTTTGGTTTGAATATAGCTATGTATGGAACATACATGTATATACAGGAAAAAACTGGGTGAAGTTGATGAAAAAACGAAAACAAGTAGTACTCGATTTACATAAAATCTAGAGGATCAAAATATTACTTTTGACAACTTTTTTACATCCCATGAATGTCGGCAAGAACTATAAAACGAAAATTGGCAGTGGAACAATTGGGAAAAATAAAATAACTGTTCCACCACTATCATTGCAGAATAAAGATAGAGAAATATTCACTTTTGCATTTACTAATGGCACAACATTAATTTTATATATTTAAAAAAAGTCCAATTCTTCAGAATTCTTTGCATAAGACTAAAAATTTAAGTTAATAGTGCTGAGCAAAAAATCACTTGATACGAGAGTATTCAAATATAAATGAGAATTTAATTACCTTTCGAGCACAAATAAACTTGTGTGAACAGACATTCATTGGCACATAAAGGATTCAAACTTGCACAGCACTAGTCATACCCCCTCGACATCACCAGTCAATTGTAATAAAGATGTGGGCCAAGAAGTATCCAGCAGTGTTGCATGGCACATAATTATCAGATTTCTCATGAAGGAAGGTGTCATTCTTTCCAAAAACTTTATCAGCCTTCAAGCCCAGTTTTGAGGAAGATTGTCATAGGCAAGGCAGTTGGACCAGTTCATTTAGATAAGGACATGACCTGCCAAAATTGAACCTCATGCATAGAGCAAGAACTTCTATCATTCCCAACAATGTTATCAGAATTGAGAAACTTATTCTAGACAGTTGTTGGATAACCATTCTTGAACTCTCACAGTGTAACACTCCAAACAAATGCAAAATACTTGAAGTTTTATGCTCCGGAGGATAGGTTAGACGGGCGCCAGGCAATAATTAACAAATTGCCAAAAGTAGAATAAGTTGATAATAAGTTGATTTAGGGTTCAAATACCAGCGAGCGTTAATGAGTAAGAATCAAAATGATTGTCAAGTAAATTTAAATATAATTCAAAAATCCTTAATTCGCGTTGCTCAAGAGAAAAAAACTGTACAGACTCAAAAGGTTTTAAATATAACAAACAGATTTATTTCCAAAATAGTTCAACTCACCAAGACATCAATGAAGAAAACACAACTCCTGTGCTACACGCACTGTGCTTAGTGCTTCTGCACTAACTCCCCGTGCACTAACTTGTGCCTGTCCTGTGCTTAGTCTTCTGCTACTGCTTATGCTTAGTGCTTATGTGACTCGCAGGTCACCGGTTTTTGACAATAGCCGGCGCATGCCGGGAAAGACATTTACATACTATATGAACGACGCAAAAGCTATGACGCAAGAGAGGGCGTGTCCTTGGCACGCGCTTTAGCGGTACAGTCGGAAGATCGGAGTTGCGGCGCATGCGCAACTCCTAGAATCTTGAAAACGAGTGCTGTGATGCCAAAAAGGAAATAAAAATCCCCAAAATGATAAATATAACGTAAATTAAACAAAACTGGTTAAGGTAAAGCAAAAGTGAACGATGGGGCATCACAACTCCCCCTTCCAAAGGGAGTCAAAAGATTTGACCTAACAAATTTTGATGAGCAATTTTGAATAAAGGACACATCTTACGTCATTTACACATGACTGAACATAAATAAGTAAAAGTATGCTAGCGCAAATTTTGATACGACGAACTATTCTCACTTTGACACAATTTTCCAGCACAACCAAAGGTACCTCCTCCCTTTTCCTCCTGACAAAAGTATGTAATTAACAGCTAACCTAGTGTCAATATATACCAGTGGCTGTGACAGTTAATTGTATACTAGCATCATCGGTCTATCTAGTATCACATTCTGATACAAACTCGAAATTGGCATATCTTGAACTGTACAGAAAAAATAGGTTAATAAACTCCTAATCTTACTAAGTCTATAGTGTTAATAGATGAAAAGAAAAAATGATTACATTGTTGCTAGCGGGGTGATAACTTCCGCTTTTCCCCTAACCACAATAAAAAATTCGTGAAAGCTAATTCTTCTCCTAAATCACATAAAAAAAATGGGTATTCGAACACCGTTATCTCCTCCTAATTACATTCAAATACGCAAAGCTAAAAAAATTCAAAATTTACAAACAAGCGGGAATGTAATCATCCGCTAATTCTTCTCCTATTCACAGAAATCGCGATCTAGCTGAAATAAAAAAACATTAGTTACCTCCCCCTTCAGAGCTAACGTCCCCCTCCCAAAGGAGTTATGCTGGTAACAACTCAGTTATCAGACTAGGCCATTTGGGGACAGCTCCAAAAAGGTACACAAAAAAACAAAATTCTGCAGTCATCATCATGGTCATCATCTATATATACCAATAAATACTGCCAATGTCATCCCAAAAATTACTTATCATTGACACATAAATATCACTGATGACACTGAACAGATTTAAACACATATACATAAATCGTATCTAAGAATAAAGAAAAAAAGAGTGTAAATAATTTATAATATACGATGATAACATTTCATCCAATAACTTTTACATGAATCTCTTTTTTTTTTACATAAATTCACTTTGGAATGCACGTTATTTTACAATACAAATTCTTAAACATAAAAAATATTAAATCACTAATTCTCTTTCACTCTTCTCATTCATATCCATAAACATTTTACAATTTCTAAACTTTCCAATATCGACTTACAAAATTTTCAGCTATCAGTCAACTGAAACGAAAAAATCTACAAAAATACATTTTAACTCACGTAAATACAATAGCTAGAACTTCGATGAACAAGAATGCAAAAAAAATTCTATTCACACAGTATAAACTCGAACTACAATAATTTCACTTTCCAAAAATAAATATCGAACTCCAAAGTTTCAACAAGAATTCAAACATTGCTAACTATATAAATCACAATAAGCTTCTTCGTCTTCATCTATTCCGAAAAAAGAGAACATTTATATAAATCAACAAGTGCCAAGTGAAAGAAAAATATACTTAAATTTCATTGTTGGCACTCCGTGGCGATAAATCATCTAGTCCGTTTCCGATAACATCCTTCCGTCGTCGTTGGGTGGCTTCACGTAAAGTTGTTACTGAAGATCTCATTCAAGTTAAGTCGTCGCTGTAGATCTGGCTGGTGACATCATCTTGGCTATGTTCGCTGCCGGTTGTCGCTCTGCAGGATCGAGTTGTTTCGTCGGCTTCTCGTTGCTCCGTGCGGATTTTTGAAGAACCTTTTCTCGTACTTTCTAGGCTTATTGGTGTCCGCCTCCAAATGACGCTTTAATAGTTGAGGATCTCCAGACTTGTCAGGAATTCTCGCGGTCGGCACAATTTCTTGGTTGGTTTTTTCTTCACTTAAATCAGACTCAAAATTATTTTCATTGTTATTACTTTCTTTTAAAACTTCTACTTTAAAAACCTTTTGAAAAACGTCTTTCTCATACGGTTGTTCTACTTCACAAACTTCGTTATTTAAACTTTCATTATTTGCACTAACAGGACATTTTATAGGAGCTTCTGAAATAATCGGTCCTGGACCACAAGGTAAGTCAAAAAGTCCACGGGACCGCGGCTGCACTGTCAATTGACATTCGTCATTATTACCATCGAAAACTTGTTCCTTAGCAAACGGAAGATCGACTTCTGTATCGTTTTGATCTGTTACTTTAGTTACTTCGTGACAATCATTAACGAAAGGAAAAGCCATAGTGGCCAGGCATAACTCATGAGAGGGCTTTTCTTGAGGAACTTTGGCCTCTCGCTTCAAAGATCCCGATGAAAGTTTCCCAAATTTTCATTCCTTTGATAGCAGTATTTTTCTATGTGTCTTAGTCGGCCACAAAAATTACAGGTGAGGGTTTCTCTAGTGTGTTTAAACAAAGTTTTAGGTGTAGTGTTATGGTTCGAAGCTTGACGTGACACAAAGTCTGTACTACGTTCATATTCTATAGTTCTAGGCGCGTTCGGCGCAAATTGTCGGGACCGTGTAACTTCCGGTCGTGCGGGAGTCATTCTACGCGACTCAACCTGATATCGCTGCTTTGGCGGGAATGGCATCCATTGTTGGTTATGTGTATTTGCTGCAGATTCTCTTCTTGCAGTGTATTGCCGAGCCAATTTGACTAACTCTGCAAATGAATTCACGTTTCGTACTTCTAGGAATTCTCTAATGGGCAAAAGCAATTGAGACAAAATGCAATTTACAATATCAATTTCAGCGGCATTAACATCGTACAGCTGGTATAATTCTACTGTACCCCATATAAATTTTTCTATGTCATCTCTTTCCCTTTGTCTTCGTGAAAACAACTCTGTAGCTAGTTCTGTAAAATCATTATAAGCCGGATATATGTCCATGATTTCACTTTTGAATTCTTCCCAAAGTTCTATGCCGTGATGACATCCTACGTTATTCCACCATTGCTTAGCACATCCAATTAGGCAAGATACTGCTAAAACAACTTTTTTGTTGCTTGGCACTTCATGTAAACGGAAGTGCTCCTCCATGGACTTGACAAATGTCCACGATGACGGACGTTTCGAACTGTCGAACCTTATCTCAGGTAAAGGCCAATTAACATAAGGACTATAGTTAATGGATGGGTTGGCAAATCGTCATTGTGGCGGTGAAAATACTCTGTTCTATCACTTGCTTCTGACGGAACAGAAAATGGAACCTTACGTTCAAAGTTTCTTCGTTGGTGAACTGATGTAGCATTGTCAGCAAATTTAGAGGTTGTTGTCGTTCCCCTTTTTTCCCGATTATCATCAAGCAGATTCATTAGCACTTCTGCTTCCATCATTACATCTTGCAATCTACCCTTTACTCTTTCTATGTCGGGAGTCATTATGGCGGAATCGGCCATATTGTTAGCAGACATGTTTAGCTGTCTGCTGAAATTTTGAATTTTGGAAATTTTGAAAACCTTTTTTTAATCTTGAGCAGCGCTCAAAGGTACTGCCATACAACAATACTAAAGCTACACTAAGCTTACAAAAATATAAATTTGCTTATCAAAAAAGATTTTTCTTATCGTGCCTACGTACGTGTGTTCCCGGACACTTCTAATCATTACATACAACAAATATCTTAAATATTCAGCAATATCTACGCTGAAACTTCAGTACCTTTGAATAATACACAAAAAATGTTAAGCTACTTGCTCAACAAAAATTCTCGGCTTAAATTGCCATTAAATCTACAACTAGTACATAGAACTACTGAGCTCAAAAAATTACTATCTTTGACAATCATACAAAATTTATCCACAAATATATATACTATCTTTAAATACTGGCGCGTCCCTGTTCGCTGCGCCACTTCTTTTAATTACCTCTGTAACGCTCCAAACAAATGCAAAATACTTGAAGTTTTATGCTCCGGATAGCTTAGACGGGCGCCAGGCAATAATTAACAGATTGCCAAAAGTAGAATAAGTTGATAATAAGTTGATTTAGGGTTCAAATACCAGCGAGCGTTAATGAGTAAGAATCAAAATGATTGTCAAGTAAATTTAAATATAATTCAAAAATCCTTAATTCGCGTTGCTCAAGAGAAAAAAACTGTACAGACTCAAAAGGTTTTAAATATAACAAACAGATTTATTTCCAAAATAGTTCAACTCACCAAAACATCAATGAAGAAAACACAACTCCAACTCCTGTGCTACAAGCACTGTGCTTAGTGCTTCTGCACTAACTCCCCGTGCACTAACTTGTGCCTGTCCTGTGCTTAGTCTTCTGCTACTGCTTATGCTTAGTGCTTATGTGACTCGCAGGTCACCGTTTTTTTACAATAGCCGGCGCATGCCGGGAAAGACATTTACATACTATGACGAACGACGCAAAAGCTATGACACAAGAGGGGGCGTGTCCTTGGCACGCGCTTTAGCGGTACAGTCGGAAGATCGGAGTTGCGGCACATGCGCAACTCCTAGAATCTTGAAAACGAGTGCTGTGATGCCAAAAAGGAAATAAAAATCCCCAAAATGATAAATGTAACGTAAATTAAACAAAACTGGTTAAGGTAAAGCAAAAGTGAACGATGGGGCATCACAACAGGAGATGAATTAGTGTAGGAAGTGTTGAAGAAATTGTGTACAACAAACTGAAATTCAATAAAGTGAGTACAAGGTGGGTAATACAACTTCTGTCACTGGAGCACAAGGACAATGATCATCCAAGACAATTCTCATCTTCACACTGCTGCTTTAATGATGGAAACAACTCCATTTGATTTCCATCTTGTTTGGACTACTGAAGGAGTTTTTAGGGGGTAAGAGATTCCAAGACAATGATGAGGTTATTGCAGCTGTGCAAAGTTGGGTTTTAGCTCTGAGCTGCAGCTTTTTGCACACAATAAGCTAAATGGCTAGGTCACAAGGACCCCAAGGTTTGGAGAAGGTTAATGGGAGGGAGCCAACTGGAGAGCTGTTGAGAGACAGATGGTAGCCTCCTGTCAAGGCCATCAAGCATGTTCTTTAATGTGCACAGGGTTCTATCATTCAGGTTTTTATCTTGGCTCTCATGCACCTGGAGTCACTGCTTTACATCCCATCCAAGAGATGGCAGCCTTTCCAAGCCCATCAGTGTCCCCTACTGACTGAGGACAGGGTGAGATTTTGTGAAGATAAATCTCAATGCTTGCCCAGGTGGGAGTTGAACTTGGAAACTGTAGTTACTCCTGCCCCAGTTAATAGGGTCTACCTTGAAAATAATATGTATGATTTTTCTAATTTGTTGTGATAAAAATTTTTAGAATGAAATTCTTATTTATATTTGAATGACCTTCATATAATATACTGCAATGCCTATAAAGGTGATTTTGATACTCTGGATATTTTGCCCATTGTGTGCATTAAAGTGCCATTCACAGAGATTGCAACCAACCAGATGATTGCCTGTTATACATCTAGAATAAAGACAAATTGGTGGGCAAGAGTTTTTTTTTTCTTTTTCCAATATGTAGTCAAGAAGTATCCTAGAAGCTACTCCATCCTGTTTTCCATAATATGCTGACTTTTTCTATTTGTAATGCACTTGTGCTATTTATAAAAGTTGATCCAAATTGGAATGTACAGAAACATTTTTGTTATGTTTATTTATTTAAAACTAGCTGAATGTACCCAGCACTGCCTGGGTGTCACTTTTAACCTGTATAGTCTTATTTTCACTGCACTGGTGGGGTGGGGGTGGCTCAGTCGGTAGCGCACCCGGCTCATAATCTGTAGTTCCCAGGTTCGAGTCCCAGCTGGGTCAGCGTTGAGATTTATCTCCGCAAAATTCCCCGCCCTGTCCACTGTCAGTAGGGGACACCGATGGGCTTGGAAAGGCTGCCGTCCGTCGGATGGGACGTTAAGCCATGGCCCCGTATGCGGGAGAGCCATACCCTGTGCACGTTAAAGAACATGCTGGATGGCCTTGACGGGAGGCTACCATCTGTCTCCCAACAGCTGTTCCAGTGGGTTCCCTCCCCCAACCTTCTCTGAGCCTTCAGGGTCCATGTGACCTGGCCATTTAGCCCATGGTGTGCAAAAAAGTGCCGCTCAGAGGTAAAACAACCAACCAACTAATTTCACTGCACTGAAGGTAAATTTTCTAACTCCCCCCCCCCCCCCCCCAACACTTTAGCACAGATTTTCAACAGAAAGAAAATTGCCCGGTGTTTGCTTGGATCATTGTTGATGTCAGCGAGCTCTCTCATAGCTCATGGCTTAGTTTCTGCATAAGCTATCGAGATTTTTATTTCCGTTACTACAGATTTTGCTGCCCTATGGCTTCCGTGATATTTGTCCACATAGTTCAAATTTCCTACGCAGCATCCCCGATGATTGGTTTGAAAAACAGGTTCCCACTTGGCCCGTGGCTTTGTTTCTACACAAATTTTGATAGCTCATGTATCACTTTTAATCTGCATATTTTGTTGTTTCCTGCACTAATGGTTAGTTTTGTGAGTATCTCCCCCCCCTCCCCCCGACATTTTATCACAGTTTGAACACGAAGAATTTCCCGGTGTTGCAAAGGTCATTGCTTACCTGGCACTCTCTCTCAAAGCCCATGACAAATGATAGAGATATTTATTTTGTCAAATTTTGGCATTCTGTAATTCCCCCACATACTTCACCGAAAGGTCCCAAATTTCATAGGCGGGTTGGGTTCCCCCTGCCCGACCCCATGTTTGGTTAGAAAATCAAGTCCCTAGCTGCAGTGAAACGCCTAAATAATGCCTTTGGAGATGTGAGGAATCTGGCAATGGCAGCATATTTAAATGCTATTTTAACTCTTTACTTTCAGAGTTAGAGAGCAGTAAATGGCAACAATAGATTTGACAGCGATTATTGTTTCCCATAGAAATAGCATAGTAAATATTTTTGCTTCTAGCAAGACCCCCTTTTGGACTTACAAGCTGAAATTTGGCACTGTAATCCGGACCACAACCAGAAACATTCTCTGAAAATTTGGAGCATGTATGTTAATTTCCCGATGAGTTATGGCTGCCACAGACACATCTAACACACAAATAGACATCTTCTTTTATTATATAGATGTGGGAGAAAATTTAGTCAAACCGCATATAGTGAAAAGAAATTATCTTTCAAGAACAACCACTGCCAAAGACAGTAAAAGATATAAAGAGTTCAATAACTGTGTAACTCTGAATTCTTCTGCATCAATTATACTAAAACAAAATCAAAAAACGATCACTGCCACCTTTACTTGAATTCTGATATTAAAAGTTTTATTTTGTGTAATAATTGTGAAAATTTTACATGTGAAGGGCACTTGAAAAATATCTGAGACAGCTGCATGAAACAATAAATATTGTTATCTTTTATAACTATAATAGCACTAAATATAAGATTTATCTAAATAATGCTAAAATAAATATTTTTATTGATATTTAAAAGTTTTTTCCCATTTAAGGTAAGTTTTTCAAAATGATCCAAAGATCTTTAGTGTGATTGATTTTTAGGAATGGATGAGGGTTAAACAAATATTGTTGAAAATCGAAGTATACAAAGATCTAAATGAGACCTTCTATTTATTTTCTGTGATATTTTTCTGTAGCAACTTTTGAAATTAGGGAACTTTAGATGTGTCTTTCCATTCATATAGAATTGCCCTGTGACTCTTGATAATTATGAGTGTATCATATGTATTCCAGTGACAAATATATCCTAGTGTAAAAAAAAGTTTGTCTTTAGTTAATACTTACAGATTTTTGTAATTTCAGTTGCAACAGCAAAATCTCTCTCCATAATAAAAAATACTTTCTGACACTGTAATTATTAACTGTGTATTCTCACTGTTATGCTATTTAGGTATATTTAGATCTCTAATGCCAAAAGTATTGTTTGAAATTTATGGCCTAGAATTCTTGTTATTGTATGCTGTAAATTTTTTACATGTCATTATTCAAATAAATATTAATTATTGTTCTTTTATGAAATTATTTGTAGGAAGGAGTTTTGAAATCAAAGAAACGTCATTTAATAAATGAATTGCAGAGCTCAGCTATTGGTACTTTTGAAATAATTAGCAATTCTGCAAGTACACCTCAAGAAAAAGGAAATTTAATTAAAAGTGATAAAAGCTGTGCTAATGTATGTATTTGTACTTCAAATTCAGGCAAACAGCCAAGAAGATTACAAAAACAAACTTTACATTGTGATTGTACAGGGCTTATTACATGTGAGCCAATAAGAGATGATGAAAGCCATATGTCTGAAAAGATTCCTGTAGAAGGTATCCAAAAGCTTGAAAGGGAATCAAGTATTAATAGTGAAGCTTCAAGTTATGAAGTTCTTAGTCAAAGCCAAGGCAGTAGCAGTGGTGGTCATATCAGTGCTAGTCCTTCTGGATCAGATGGTAGTGACAACAAAGATGCTGATAATGAAGCATCTGAAAATAGTGCGGACAACCCAAGTTTTGAGGCATTCTCCTTGGAAAGGCTGTCTCCAGCTGATATTAACAGAGATGAGAGCTTTGAAGGAGTTCTGCTTTCTGAAAGTGAAGATCTACCAAAAGAATCAAGTCAGCCAAGTGAAAGTTGTGTAACTGAACTATCATCAGGTGTTGAAAAACTAACTCCAAAACAAAATGAAAATGTATTGGAGAAAAATGATATGTAAAAGTAGTGTTAGAGAAGTGCCAAATATCTTTTTAAAATATTCTAGATTTATTGTAAACTGTGTTAACCTTTGTGCAATATTTACAAATATCCATATAATTAGTCAAATTTAAATAATGCTACATGGATTCGAGTTATAAGTTTCCGACATGACTATTTAATTGCAAAAACAATGCAGCTCACTTGCCAATACCAGATGTCTAATGTATGTAGGAAGAAATGTTTATATCTAAACTTTGTATCTGCAGCTTATCCAATTTATTTTGTATATTTTACACTGTATGTATTCTAAAACTCAAGCCTTTTAGTTTATGTGAAAATAGAATTAATATTTGAATGTGAATGTTTGTGAAACTAGCTTCATTGGTCAACTTAGGTATTGTATTTATTAGGATAATGTATTTTAATCACTTATACTTACATTTCCCTTGGTTAAATTTAAATTTGTTTCCAGAGAGACTGCATTTTATACATACCTAGTATTTTTCAGTATTTTTATGTTAGTCTTTGAATTTGTGTAAATGTTGTATTTATAGTGATGTTCTAGTCTTACTGTATTTGTGATATTTCATAGACGTATATTCTCTACATGTATCATTTGTGTTGTTGAAAACAATGTGAGTCTAAATGACATTAGCTGTTTACTTAAATAAGGACTTACTTTTATAAACTTTCATTTTTGACAATTAAGTTTAATATTTTGATTAGCATCTTATCAATTAAAAGGAAGAAACTTCAAAAATTTTAATATACATTTTCTTAAATTAATTTTGTGTTTTTTAAGTTTTGTTCATCATGACATTAAATTTATCAGAAAGAATATGTTTAAAGATTACATTACAATTTTGGAATAATATTATCTTGTCAAACCTTCAAAAATAATTAATTTTGTAAATATAGACATTGTTCCACTAAGAAGAATTTGATATAGAATTATGAAGATGTGCATGCATTCAGAATGGTCTATAAAAACAATATGTAAACTAGATCTAGTTTATTCCTCTCCTTCATTAAAATTAAAACAATAAATACCAGATAAACATAACAAAAATTATCTGCTTTTATAATAATAATAATATTAGTAGATTAATAAAAAGATTTTAAATCATGACATAATCTGAAAGTTGGTACATTTTAAGCATGTTTTTGAAAAACTGTCACTAAACATGTTTAAAACTGCAATCTTTTATGTTCATCAATATGGACATTATTTCCCCATCTTCTTCACTAGCACTGGTAGCTCTGGCATTTCTGGCATGCTGTATTCATTTTCCATGGAAGGAATCTGAGAATTAGAAGTTAACTGTAATTTGGAAATATGGTTAATTTTTGAATCATACACAATAAATCAGCTATCCTGAATCTCAGCTTGTTCTTATAGTTTAGCAATAATATTAGTAGATTTATCCCATTTAAATGGATTTATAGCTTTGTAAAAGTAGCATATCTTCTTTGATTCAGATATCAAGTATCGTTATTTCTAGTTTAGTAATGAATTTAGAAAATTCAGGAATTATCAAAAATGCTTCATTGGCTTCTTATAAAGCTACTTGTAAACAGTTATATGAAATGTTTTGTAAATAATTCCATTATTATTTATTTTGCTACTATGTTTTGAGGTCTGACATATATAAATACATATGCATGCACATGTAGATATTCAAATTAATTGTGCACAAATATATAAAGAATGTATATAGATATACACAGTCGTATCAGAATAATATGACCACCTACCTAATAATGGGAATAACCACCCTTGGCCCAGATGACAGTGGTGAGATGGCATGGACGTAATGAGGCTCTGGAAGGTTGCCAGAGGCACGTGTCCATTCGTACTCCAGAAGAGCACAGAGGTTCCAGAGATGACATGGTTGTGGGTCCACACCATGAACCTGTTGATCCAAATGGTCCTCAAGTACTCTATGGGATTGAGGTCAGGCGATTTCGCCAGCCAAGGGAGAACAAAGACATCGTTGTCATGTTCCTGGAACCAGTCATGCACCCTACCTGTTGGTAGACACCATCACCACCAGAATAAACGTCTTATCATGAAGGGATGCATGTGGTCAGTGAGGATGGAAACGAAATATAATTCCACGACACCCCCCAAACGTTCCATTATTCAAGATAGTACTACATTATACAGAGGGTGCCACGTTTGACCCATCTGTCTAAGCATGCCTTCATTTTAAAAATAACATAACTGCAGGGAAAAAGGACCTGTTATAATGAGCAAGACATATAAACTGATAGAATCAGATTCATCTGGTTATCTAATCATTGAGGTGTAGCATGAGACTCTTGAATTTAGCGCATTGCCTAAATATAATAGCCAAACATTTAACTGAAATTTCCTTCTAATAAAATGCCAAACATATACGACCAAAACTTTGTTGGTTAAATTTAGAAAGCCAATCTTTGAATAATCCTGCCTAACTTTTTGGACTGGAAGGAGCTAATGTGGTGGAGACTCCCAGAGGCTTTTCCATCAATAAGCCAGCTGAATAGGGGATCCCACTCCCGTTCAGCGTGGCCCTTGACTCGTCCTTTCCATCAGGGATGCCACCCTTCGGGCCCCAGCAGTACCAGCCAGCCGGGACTGGAAGAAGGGGAACCCCAACTGCTGCAACCTCTGAGAAGAAGAGGGACCCCAACTTCTCAGAGTTTGCAGCGGAAAGCCTGCAAGACTGGGGACCCCAAACCCAGCCTGCAGAACCCTCAAAGGTCTCTCCATTGGGGCTGCGACCTATTGTGGCACTCCAGGGACACTTACTGAACAGGGACCCCAACTTCTCAAAGGCACTCTAGGCTCCTCCACCACCTTTTTATTCAATGCCTTCTGATCTGGGATGCCTAAAGTTCTCGTGTGGAGACTCATGGTTTGGCTGTTACATCGATAAGTCCGTCGGCCGGGGATCCCACTCCCAGTCACAAATCTTCAACTTCTACCTCTCCATAAAAGCCGACTTGCTGCCCCACAGTATACAGACCTCCTCCTGGGATTGCAACCTGACCTTCTCTTATGCCAGGATGAGTCTGTTTAATTGGGTGCACTAAGCCCTTTCAACGGACCCTCCACTTCATGGCATCTTTTTTTTTTATTTACGACATATAGGACAGAGAATAATCCTAGAAGCTACTCCTAGCTTTTACAGGCCTCATACAAGGACATGCCCTACTACGACCAAAGTCACTGCTGACCACTGCCTTAGTTAGAGCTAACACAACACACAAAGTTTGCCTTGCTGGAACAGTCGCTAGCTGCCTAACTACTATGCCAGTTAAGGGGAGTTGCTGGCCGCGTGCACACCAAAGGACCGTGAGGCAACCCTACTTCTCAGAGGCACCGTAGGCCCCACCACCATGACAAGATGGTCCCCACTTCGGGGGGGGATAGGTAGCCATTGGCATTCAGGGACCCATCCAGTGGTACCAACAGCCCCAGGTCATACCAGGAAAACCCCCAGACATGCACACTGCCGCCGCTGGCCTGTACTTGACCGACAAGTGTGTCCGGGTTTTGGTTCTCGTGTGTCTGACACCATATCTGCCACCTCCTGTGGCTTCTGTGGAGTAGTAACCTTATTCATTGGAGAAGGCAACCTTTTTCCACTGTCCAATGAAGATAGTTCCGTGCGAACTGCAGACGTTGTTGCTGATGGACCTTGGTTAACATGGTACCTTTGCGCAATGTACACCCCAGAGATCCATGCATAATAGGGTTCCCTCTACTGTTATCGGGGACACATACCTGGGTGCTCCAACATTCATTTGAGTGGTCAATTGCTGCACTTTTGCACATTGATTGTTCTTTACCAGTTGATGGAGGCAACATCCTCTTCTGGGGTCGATGGCCTTTGGGGCTCCACAGTTATAACATCTGGAGGTACTCGGTGTGCCAGCGATCCATTCTTGGTACACCCTTACTTACAGCACCTTGCGAACAGCCCACAAAGTCTGCTGTTTCCGAGATGCTTCCACCCTTGGCGTGGTAGCCGATCATTTCTTTTTGAACGTCTATCAAATCAATATCTCTGTCCATTTTGCTCACATTACCCACTATGGCTCATCTGTCCTGGCTGGCCACTTATATCTTTGTGTGGTGGACCTTGTCATGTGCACTCTGTGACTCGCCTGGGCATGTACACTGTGGTTCCATAGGTGGTCATATTCTGATATGACTGTATATATACAAATATATATAATGTTGTAGGTGTGACTTCAATATCGTATATGTATATATGTTAGTAAATTTTACTTTTCATTGAAAGTATGAGAAATTCATCCAGCTGTCTTCCACCCATCAAAAAGAATGCTGGATGAAATTTGCAAATTTGTCTAATCTTGACCTTTATCACTGTCATTTCAGTGGGTATTTTTTTTTTATGTTATTTTAGAAAAAAAATACTAAAAACTGAATTTTTTTTTGTAATGCATTTTTTTTTTTGCAAAACTCGTAGTGGCATGCAATAAGTATTTAATATAATACTTATTATTAATAATATGATCAGTGAGGATGTAAGCAGTTCAGTCAGTAGCATGCCAAATCAATCTGACATTTCCATGTTTGATGATTTTCTATGCTTGCCCATTCTGAGTGTGAAAAATTATTGATGAACTTAGAAAGGATATTAATAGATCCATCATATGCATTTTAAGCCATATCCAATGTGTAAAATCCAGTGCCCAATCGTAAAGTCTGCTTATTTTAAAAACAAATCTTGTGGGAAATCAAGAATTGTCCAGTAGATCTCCTTCATTAGAAGGAGATCTACCTACCTTAGCTTTAAGGCTCTGTGACTTTGCCATTTATATCATTGCGTTTCAAAAATATGTTGTCCAAAGGTAAAACACAACCCCACTTTTAATATCAGGATATAAAAAGTTTATCTTTTTTTTTTCCGTAATAAATTATCACAGGAAAAGTCCTGTAGACAAGGAACACTTGAAAAAATAAGTTTAAAAAATTTGATTGTTCTGACTGGGATTCGAACCCAGGTCTCCCAGAAGCAGGCTGGAAATCTTAACCACTAGACCACAGGAGCTGACCAACTCTCCAACGAAGTGTGAGTTGTTGTTGGAGAGTTGGTCAGGTCCTCAGTGGTCTAACTGTTAAGACCCCCGGCATGCTTCTGGGAGACTTGAGTTCGAATCCCAGTCATGACAACCAATTTTTTTCAAATCATTTTATCTTTTTTCTTTAAGTGTGAATAACAGTGTGTTTGATAGCATGAAAACTAAAAACATTTGAATAAGCTAATATTTCAAAGATTAACAAAAGAAACTACATTCTGTTATACTACTTCATAATCACGTTAAAAGCATGGATGCAGAGTGTGTTTGGAAATCTTGTGCCATTTTTTAAAATAAATTATTATTATGACTATAAAAAAAATACTGCTTTTCCTTTGCTATTATTGGCACCAATCAGGAACCTTTGGTGAACAAGAAGAACAATATAGAAATATTTTCCTATATTGTTGGTAGTTTTCAATCAACTATTGCATCTCAGTTTTCATTTCTGAAAAATTGGGAACCCTTACAAAAAAGTACTTTTAGTTTTTTAGTAAACTAGCATTCAGAAGAATTTTTATATTTTGTTTGCATTGCACTTTCATGATAGTTTTTACTCTTAAGCTACTTCTGTTCGATGTAGTTACATTTTTATTCTAGTCATTTTGATAGCCATTGTCAGATCAAGATATCTGAGGGGTATGTTAATATGAAGTACTAGCTTGTCAAGAGAATTTCTTTTGATTAGATACTTTTCCCATTCAGAATAATTTTTAGCTATCTACATATAAATTCTTTATTGGGTTCCCCTTGCAGCACAGATTGCTGCCTTCACAAATGCCCTGAAATTCTGCTGCCAGATACAAACAAAATGGAAAAATAAATGCTAACTAAAAACATTTGACAAACATTTCAGATATTCCAATTTATAACTGATTTTTTTTTCACTTTACATGAATAAGTGTTTTTTAAATATGATTTCAAATGATTGATAGCATTATGGATGTTATTTTGTTTATGAGACTGTTCTCCTTGGATTACAAAGATTCTACAGAAATTGATTCCTGAACTTTTATATTCTTAAAAACCTTGATTTCTGCTGCTCTTTTCATTATCTATGAAGATGACAGTAATCAGTAGGAAGAGCATTATTGTGATGCATGAAGTGTTTGTAGTGAACAATGTGCATGAAATCTTAATACATCCAGTGTTTGAAAATGAAAGAAACTTGCACTGAAGAGCTTTTAATTCACCCAATTCACTGCATTATTCTGTGCTTGCTGCTTATGATTAATGTCTCTTATTCCAACTCTTTCTAAATGTATTTTGCATTTTTTTTTTAGTTATTTAATTAAATATATTGCTATCTTTGCAATAGTTCCTGTTTTTGACACCCATTCTAAAGACAGTCCTATACATTAGGAAATGATATGTCAGAATAGCTCTCATTTTGGTTGTTCCTATTTGTGTGAAATAATGTGCCATCAAAAAATAAGCCTCATCCTTGTTTGGGGGGAATACCTTTGAATACAAACCAGTTTGAATAACAAATTGCTGCATATATTTTTCTTGCATTGTTGCCTACACAGGGCCAAACTGTAATAATCCTTTTTTAGCTACTGCCATAAGGATCTTTATAAAATATATTTGTAAAGTCTGTAGGCATAATGTACAATTGGAGTCTGATTATGGATGCATTTCTGTTATTGCATCTTACTATCTTATTACCATCGAATTACTCACATTAAAATGCAATAAGCAATTGCTCAAACTGAGACTTCGTTAGTTATTAAACTTTATTAGTTAATAATCAGACTTTATTAGTTATTAAACTTTATTAGTTAATAATCAGATTTTATTGGTTATTAAGAGTTAAACTGTTTTCCCAGTAAATTTTTCAAGAAAATAGTCCAACTTTTAAATCCATACTTTTTGATTATCAGAAATTAAAACCTTTCAGCACTTTCTTGGTATATTTCAAGCTTGTGTTAATGGTTAGGCTCATTCTGTGATCGTAGGTAAACAAAAGGAGATTCCATTGTTGAATATGGACTTGGAAAGGCTGTCATCCATCGGATGGGATGTAAAGCTGTGGCCCTGTGTGGGGGAGAGCCATATACTTCGAATGTTGAAGAATATGCTAGATGGCCTTGATGGGAGGCTACCATCTGTCTCCCAACAGTTGTCCAGTGGGTCCCTTCTCCCAATCTTCTCTGAGCCCTCAGATCCTTGTGACCTGGCCATTTAGCCCATTGTGCAAAATAGTGATGCACAGAGCTAAAACAATCCAGTATGGAATATGACCTCATAAAAGCTGTGCTATAAATTTTGGTTTGTTGCCTAATGCAGTTTCACAAGAAGAAAAACTTGTAGAAGAAAAAGTGCAGCTTGATTTCAAGCAAATGCGGTATTTTTTTTTTCCGTATTTGCCACATAAACATGAAACTCAATGTTAGCTGAATATTTCCTTATCTATATAACTATTTGTCTCACAAATTGTAGCTTATTATACTTTGTAAATGTCGAAAATGCTAACTGTGATATATGTGATCAATATCTGATCACTGGAGAACAGAAAAGTTCTTTCGGATAATGTAAGCCAATTTCACAAATGAAACCAATGAAAGGGATTTTCAGAATACAGCTTGAAATGTTGTTGAATTTTTTTTTTATTTCATACACACGCATGTATGTCAAGTATGCCCATTCACACTCAAGACTATTCAAGGATCATTTTTCAGAATATTATGGTCAGCAATATTTCTTCAGCTGTCCTACTTTACACAAGCCAGTTACCATAATAACTTGCACAAATTCATAAGGCTGTCAATACTATTGTTATGCTACGTAAGTAAAACCCATATAACTTATCTAAAGATATACTATAATGATCACTTCTGTAATAAGAACATTGCAGAAATCATAACAAATAAGAGTATTTCAAGTTTTAACAGATGGGTAATAATTAGAGTGTTTATTGCAAAATTAAATCCATTTCCTGTAACATATAGCATACTTTATATTATGTTTGGTAATCTTGGCTGTATTTATTAATACTGACTATAATGATCTTATTTATGTAACTTTTGTTTTTATATAATATTTTCATACTGGTTACTGTACTGCATCTCTGTGGGGTTCACAGAGCTGTTATATTAATGCACAGAATAAATAGTTGAAATAATGTTAGTTTCCTTTATGTTTATAAAAGTAGTGAACTGTCATAATATTTTTAATTATAATATTAAAAATAATTATATAAACAATATAGTAATTTACATAGAAGTTTTCCTAAATATATGTACAAAATTTTGGTCCTTTTACACTAATTTCTCTAGTAGTAAATTTTTATGACAGTTAATACATGTTAAAATAACTATGCATAAATTTTGGCCAATATCGAAATATTTATATTACTTAGAAAAAATAGTATTTTATTCCTATTTATTATGTGTAATTGAAATTTGATCTATGTTTGAGGCTTTGCATACCAAACTTCACAAATTTCATAAGGTCATAAAGATATATATATGTATACACACACATTATAATTAAATTTATCAGATCTGACTTAAAAAACATTTTTCTCATACTTTATTTATTGTGATTGTTTCAGACGTGTGGTATGTGATCCTTTTGTTTTTCAAATTATGTGCATCAGTTGTGTGGCATGTATTTTTCACTTTAGATAATCTCATTATTGTGTTGTAACTGATGATTTGAAAACATAATACCCAGTTGCAATGCCAAATTTGATATTGCATTATCTGCTGCTTCATTCCAATCACACCATCACTTGCCTCTTTTCCTATTCTTACTCGTTTCATTAAACAATGTAAATATGCTTGCATCTATGTTTGCAGTATTTTATTCCTATTATTATTTTATTATTGTGCATAATGTATTTCAATTTGTAATTCTCTTATGTGTATATATTTTTCTCCAATATTTAGTAATATTCTCCCTTATTAACACTTTGAGTCCGGTGGTAGTACATATACCTTCTCCCTCTCCAGCATTGGGTATGGAAGCACTTAAATCCATCTAGGCTCAAAGTGTTAAATTGTAGTCATTGGAATTGCATAATACATATGATATATTGGAATATCAGAACATATCTCAGGTGTTTTAGTTATTTCTTATGGGAAATAATTCGATTTCATCATTTTGCATCACATTTTTCATGAACAACCTCAGTGCAAACAGGGTACTGCAGTACAGATGCTTTTCTGAAACATGCTATATAATGCCGATGATACAAAATGCTTAAGAAGCATCTTAGCTAATTATTTGTATTGACTGTCAAGTCTAATGAATTTATTTAACTGAATGTAAAATTATATTGATAACTGTATGTATATGAAATTATAACTACTATATTATTCTGGGTGTGTGATAAGAATAAAGTCCATTTTATCTTTCATGAAAGGTAACTTATTTCATTGTTTTATAATTCAGTTAGAATACACATACTCTTAGATTTATAGTAATAATTTAATGGATTTAATGTTAATATTTATTGTAACAGATTTATTATGTATTATTTATTTCATATACTTGTGATTTACTTATCTGTGATTTTTTTCTCATTGAAGGAAAGATTTGAAATCTTTAACATTATTGTTACGTTTTGTTGTTTTAGTATACTTTTTTTCGTAAATGAAATTAAAAACTTTTATCATCAGCATTAGGAAATTTATATTGTCAGATTTGAACCAACATACACTTATATTTTAGTGCTTGGTTGTAATATTGTATATCTTTTGACTATTGATCATCATACTTTGTGACATATCTGACAAGTTACCATAATGATGGCTCTCTATAATAACACTGAATCATGAGTGAGAGTTGGTAAGGCTTATAGCAATTAATTTAACGTTGCCACTGGAGTTTGACAAGGGGGCATTTGTCTCCTTTTTTTTTTTAATTGGTTATTGACTTTATTGATCATCATATTTTGTGGCATATCTGGCAAATTACCATAATGATGTCTCTTTGCCAAACTCTATGCAGAATTCTCTGCAAAGAGTTTGGCCTTAAATGGTCTAGAGACTTGAAATTTTTCTGATTTAGGTTAGGCAAATTATTTTTACCTGTTTGCTAATGATGTTGATGAGATGAATTATTGTATTAGGGCTCTTGATGAGACTGGTACTAGAGTAGGTTTAGTAATAAACAGAGAGAAAATTAAAAGATGAAAATTGGTCAGGCAGGTTTCAGTTAATCTAAATGATTTCACCCTTGAGCAAGTGTCTCTATCTTGGCAGCTATGTAACAGATACTGGTGATGGCTGAAAATTTTAACTGGGAAATTCTGCCATCTGTCAGATAAACTGTGGCCAGTGCATGTTAAAGAGCACACTGGATGGCCTTGATAGAAGGCTTCCATCTGGCTCCTAATAGCTGTCCAGATAATCCCCTAACTGAATACTTATGACCTTGCCATTTAAACCATTGTAAAAAAAAGCTGCTTTTTTTACACACAATGTAAAATAACCCAACTGAACATTACTTCTGCAAAAAAAAAATAACATATTTAATATTTTCCTGTAGCTGTGATTCCATGTTAGCATACATATGTAATCCACCAGATGATTTGGGCTACTGAGTACCAACCAAACTGTAATTTTAGCCTTCCAAGCACATTTCTCATGAGCTACAGATGCTGCGTTTGGGCAGTGTGGCCAATTATAACAAGGTCCTGTTTGATATTGCCTATGGGGATGGGAATGGCTCAGTCAGTAGCATGCCAGGTTCGTAATCTGCAGTTCCCAGGTTTGAGTCCCAGCTGGGTCAGTGTTGAGATTTATCTCAATAAAACTCCCTTCCCTGCCCATGGTCAGTAGGTGACACCAATGGATTTGGAAAGGCTGCCATCTGTTGGATGAGACATTAAGCAATGGGCCCATGTGAGGGAGAGCCATACCCTGTGCACATTAAAGAACATGCTGGATAACCTGGACAGGAGACTACCATCTATCTCCCAACAGCTGTTTCAGTGGGTCCCCTCCCCCAACCTTTTCTGAGCCTTCAGGATACTTTAGTATCACTCAGAGGTAAAATTACTCAAAAATATTGTCTGCCCACCACATCCTAGATCTCTCCAGTTTTCTGAGGCTTTTAAGTTTGTGTTGTGTTGTGTTGCTTTACCTCTGAGCAGCACTTTTTTGCACACCATGGGCTAAATGGCCAGGTCATATGGACCCCGAAGGCTCAGAGAAGGTTGGGGGAGGGGACCCACTGGAACAGCTGTTGGGAGACAGATGGTAGCCTCCTGTCAAGGCCATCCAGCGTGTTCTTTAACGTGCACAGGGTATGGCTCTCCCACACACGGGGCCACGGCTTAACATCCCATCCGACAGACGGCGGCCTTTCCAAGCCCTTCAGTGTCCCCTAGTGACCGCGGGCAGGGCGGGGAATTTTGCGGAGATAAATCTCAACGCTGACCCAGCTGGGACTCGAACCTGGGAACTACAGATTACGAGCCTGGCGCGCTACCGACTGAGCCACCCCCGCCCCCCGAGGCTTTTAAGTAAACTTTATAACCCCATTTGGTAATCTATAGTTAGACATACAGGCAACATGACTAAACCAATGCAGTCCCTCTTTGCAAACATGCTGCTCAACAGAGGTTGCCAACATCAACTAATTTATTACTTCAAAAGTCAAATCACCTAATGACAAAGATATTGCATAAACATCTACAATCAAATGCATCATTGTCTTGCTTACAAAGGGTTCAAATTTCACTACCAAAACTAACTTCAGCGAGGATTCGTTTTATAGTCTACTTTTAGATGTATAGACCTATTTTTCAGCACTCTCCATATATTGTCTTAAAAGTCCAAGTAGCAATCCCTATACTTCGTGTTCTCATGTTTTATGGCTCCTGAGATAATTAAACTGAGACACTTGTTCAAGGGTGCAGCCATTCAAAATCATTCAATCACAGCCTTTCTGATCAATTTTCCTCACTTTAGTTTTCTCTCTATCACCAAATCTACACTACCTCTAACCTCATCAACAGTCGTAATGAAAGAGTTTATCTCATCAAATCTCAGGTGGTTATATATCAGTCAGTGCCAGGCACATAATGTTTAGTTTCCAGGTTTGAGTCCCACCTGGGCCAGCATTGAAATTTATCGCCACTAAGCCCCCTTTCTTTCCTCATCCATTTAGCCCATTGTGTGCAAAAAGTGATGCTCAGAGGTAAAACAACCCAATACCAAATCTGTTTGAAATGAATTTCGCTTAACGCAACTCAAAAAAGGGAAAATTTAACAAGATTCACCTTTGTAGAACTCTATTAACAGTGTTAAGGCTGTTGCTGCAAGCCTTACCAACTCATATGTGACAGTGTTATTATAGAGAAGAAGACTAATCTCAATCATTGAATAGTTATTATAGAGAGCAGTTGTTATGGTATAACTGATTTGTATGCCATACGCTCTCATGATCAATCGCAAATTATAACAATCAAGAGAGTCAAAAGCCTTTTTGAAATTTTCAAACCTAGTAACCACAGGTTTCTGAAACTAAACATTTCTCAAGAATATGCCTAAGTGAAAAATTCCGATCTATGTTACCGCTAAAGTGCAGAAATCAGTTATTCTACAGATTAACTAGGATGATCCGTTAACGTGCGGAAAATTGTTTCATTTCTCAAATTATCTGGATAATCTGCACATTACCTACTAGGCACTCGTTAAAGTGAAAATAAGATCTTTGCTGAAACAACAGGAACGTTTCTGTACGCTTAAATTAACATAATGTTATTTATCTAGTGTCCGAGAGTAGAGTTGAAACCAGGGTCATCCCTCTGTCAACATGAATCAGTCTTCCGAATTATAAAAAACGCCCCCAAAATGAGCAGGCCAAATGAGAACGAATCATTTTAGTGATTCGTTATCAAGAATGAATCACTTTACCGATTCGTTCTCACTTGGCCTCCCCTCATCCGGGACGTTTTTTATAATGCGGACGAGTGAATCTCGTGACACGAAGATTCATATTCAAGAGATTCACGACTATTACAGAAACAAACTTTTGAACTTGAACGATACGGAAGCCGTTAATGTGCACATTACCTAGGTAAAATGCGGAAAACTCTTGATTCCTCACGTTAACGGAGCAAATCAGTTAATCTGCAGATTAGCTAGGTAATGTGCACATTAACGGCTTTTCAGCTTTAGCCGTAACATATACATTCCATAGTACTTCTGAATCCACACTACTCATCATGCAGTGGTTCATCAACCAAAATTTTAATTCTATTAAGCACATCATGCAAATAATTTTACCTGGAACAGAAAGCAGACATCTCTCTATAGTTATCAAAAGAACTGCGATTACCTCTTTAAAAATAGCGATAATAATAGCTCTGGTAAATTCCTTGGAAATTTAATCTTTATCATAAAAAATATTCAAAAGTTTCAGTTGGCCATTGGACAACAGAAACATTTCCAGCTAACTAGTAATTTCATATACCTCTGGAGATTTATGTAATTGTCATTCAGATATGGTCAGAATAACAACACTGATATAGGTCCATCATTGAAGCCAATAATGCATCCGTCTTCATTTATAATCAATGAAAGTATCACTAATCACATTGTTTAGAGCATATCTAAGACGCTCAGTCCATATAGTCGTAACAGAATCCTCATTTAGTGATTTTTACCTTGTTAATCCCCGAGTCCTATATGCCAATATGTTTCTTATACCAAAGATTAGCCGTTTAGTACAACTCCATGCTGTTTTCCTATCTAGCTGTTTCTTCTGCATTGTCAGCCAAGCTATCAACCCATAAATTCTTTAAAAATATATAAATGCCCCCTTAAGCATTTGCTTGCCACAGAGGTCGTATATAAGAGCCTGTTAGTAATATATCCCATAGAGATTTGTGAGGAAACTCAACTGTTAACTGATCCTTAACACGTTCATTAAGCTCTGTGTAATATTATCTGTTTGGAGTGGTATGGTATTGATTCAGTTTAGTCCTGCAATTCCGTCTTTCAGAAATAAGCTCTATAGCCTTATCATTCAAATGGTTTGTCTCTTTTTCACCCAGAAAGAGTTTTGAAGGAAAGTCTTAAAACCTGAACCAATACTTCGTTATCATCAATAGTAAGCAAACCACATTTGTTAAAATGACTAAATAGCCTATCGTCAGGCAAACTGATATAGACCGCCCTGTGTGACAGTGAAGAATAAAAAAGCAATGGGAAAAAAATGTACAAAAAAAAAATATTTCACCACCCTCTTGACATTTCAAGTGCTAAGAGGCTGCACTGTCTATCATGGTAAGCCATTCACACCATCAATATTAAGGATAATTTTTTTAACTTTAACATATTCCTTAAGCATCATTTGCAAGGCACTTTTAACAAGGTAATGGTCATATGCAATTTCGGTTCCTGTATTATACTGAACCTGGTATTACTAACGGAATTAGCCCATTTACTATTAATATATAATGGGTCGCATTCCTATGTGATCCATTACGTGTATTTATAAATCTCCAGTGTTTGTATCAAACTTTAGTTATTCTCATACCGTTAAGTTTATCTACCTGTAGGAGATGTTCCCCATTGCAACTTTCAATGCCTCAAAACGACCTATCACACCTACCTAGGGTGACCAGATTTTGATTGGTAGAAACGGATATTTTAGTAAATGTTCCTATTTTAGTTTACCGAAACTGGGACATTTCTCTGAAGTGTAACCACACAGAATATTTATCTACGGCATTTGTATAACGGCGCAGTAGACATGATGACAGCTAATTCGCAGTAGAAGGGAGGGTAATAAGCTTTTACTCTCAGCGCGTCTAATTACGGATTTCATCAGTAAATGGTTATTCGTAAATGCAACGTGAAACCGCGTTATTCCAAATAAAAGCCCAGTTAATTGTAAAGGCATAAATGCAATAACTGCATTATTGCAAAAACACTTTGATTGAATCTAATTAAATTCAGAGCCGACTATAGAGTATATTGTCACAAAAAAAAAAAAGGACATTTACAATTCCCGAAAATTTCGGAACACTGGGACGTAAGATATCCTGCTTAAAGGTCGGAGTCTGTTCCAACTTTGGAACTGAAATCATCTGGTAAAAGAGTAATACAGTTAGGTGAAATTTTTCTAAATTCCCAATCGAAACCCTATTATTGCATTTCTCTTTAGATCTATTTTTTCATCGACACCTCGTACCTCCAAATTTTATTAAACATATTTGAAGGAAAATCTCTTTTTGATAAGTTTTTTACCCGTGAAATTTTGCTTTATTGGTGATGGTAAATTGCTGAAATTCTTTCTTCGCAGACAAAGCTATTCTTACTGGCTACACAGGATTTAGTTCTTTTTTCAGGGGGGGGGGGCTGAAAATAAGACTAGTTGTGTTTCTGAATTACTAAAATATTTCACTAGACAGGAAAGGTAAATAAAATAAAATTTTATTGTTTTTTTTTTAAAACTGCTCGACATAGAAAATGCCACACCATGAAGGAATGCATGAAATGAGGTAAAACAACACGTGTAGACAAGGCAAGAAAGAAGTAATTTAATTTCTGAGGGATTACATGAATGTGATGGGTGATGAGACAGTAGGTTATATGAGGGCCATTCTTCGCTATATATTTGACAACTGTAGCATTGAGTGGAAAAGTTCCTGGATGTGTGCTGTGGTCCGCACGTCGTTGACTCATTGACATTGAGGGGAGGGGGGTCTGCCAGTGAAGTCCCGCACGTTCTCTATTGGGGAGAACGTGTGGGGAATGTACTGGTGGGCGTTATTGTGTTCAAATGGTAGAAGAGATAGGACAACAAACCAGGCTGCAACACCTCGACGTATCAATGTGTTATCGTGTACCAACTATGTGTATGAGTAGTAAAAGGCTGTTGGAACTGATAATGCCCTAAACCATGACACCAGTCTGAGGAGCCGTATGAAGTTCGCCGATGGCAGCAAGATCTGACTGAGGGCCATGTCGTCCCCAAATTCTCAATCAGCGGTGCTGAGACCAGCCAAATGACCGACAATTGCGTGAGACGAATGGAACAATGTCGCTAAATATGACATGGTTCCATGCATGTCTCACCACTGCAATCTTGTGCTGCGGTGAGTGGCAGTCATCGCAATGGCTGGTAAGAGCACAAACCTACCTCAGCCAATCTGCGATTCACAGTCCATGTTAGCGTTTTGCTTCAGCCATAGCTTCCTGTACACCACATCAAATGACATCCTCTCCCCCCCCCCCCCTAAAGAGTGTTGGATTGCTACGGGTTGGTGGCGATTAAGGCGTTCGGACATAACTAGTCCTATTGAAGTTGGTTGTTTTTACCTCTGAGCGGTACTTTTTTGCACACCATGGGCTAAATGGCCAGGTCACGTGGACCCCAAAGGCTCAGAGAAGGTTGGGGAAGGGGACCCACTGGAACAGCTGTTGGGAGACAGATGGTAGCCTCCCGTCAAGGCCATCCAGCGTGTTCTTTAACGTGCACAGGGTATGGCTCTCCCGCACACGGGGCCACGGCTTAACGTCCCAGCCGATGGACGACGTCCTTTCCAAGCCCATCGGTGTCCCCTACTGACTGTGGGCAGGGCAGGGAATTTTGCGGAGATAAATCTCAATGCCGACCCAGCTGGGACTCGAACCTGGGAACTGCAGATTACGAGCCTGGCACGCTACCGACTGAGCCACCCCCGCCCCATCCTACTGAAGTGACGCACATTACTTTCAACCACTGTTGCCAAATTTGACTGACAGTTATTGTATCTCGATGTGACTAGATGGGAATACCGTTGCCATGAAAGGATATACCTGGTCTGCAGTGATGTAGTTTCCTGCATGTGAATGACTGAACCCAGAGTTTCCCAGCAGAACTTTTATTACACCTATTATTTGTAGTCAATTTTAAACTTAGTTTGCTCAGCTATAGGATGCAGAAATCGCTATAGCAAAAGTAATTCTCTTCATTTCTTTCAATTTGTTTAAAGCATTACACTTCTTCCATCGGTTCGTTTTTGTCCCACATGCATCCTGGTGCCAACATTTTCCCAGGTAAATGTCACACACATACCTGACTGTCCACATGGTGCAACAGGAAACTAGATTCATTGGTTCAGACAACCTTCCAATCATTCAAGGTCCGGTAATGATGCTCGCGTGCCCATTGTAGGCCCTTTCAATGATGAACAGCGGTTAGCATGGTCATTTGGAGTAAATATCTTCATTCACAAGCTGAGGGAGCTGCAACAGAGTGATGCAAGAGGCTGCACACTTACCAAATCGTCCACATTCACAAAGCCATTCACACTAAACCTCATCCCATTACATTTTGAGATACAATTTTTTAACCCAGCGTATGGTTACATAGGGAGAATTTATTGGTCGAATATTGGAGATCTACACGGCGTTAAAATCTGTTAAAACAGAAAACTTTCACAGTAATAAAGCCATCGGCAACCATATGCCACGCAATGGTGTCAACAACTACACTGAAGTGCCACTGAATTAGGAATAGCAACCTAGTAATATGTTGGACCCCCTCTGGCCCTGATAATTGCCGCCACACAGGGAGGCAAGGACTCCACAAGCTTGCGTAAATGTTCCACAGGTATGGCGGCCCATGCATCCTCCAGAGCTGTCCACAATTCTCTCAAGGTCATCGCTCATGAGACATTGGCCCCAACACACTGCTCGACGGTATCCCAAATATTTTTGATGAGATTTAAATATGAGCTTCTAGATGGCCAATTCATTATTTCAAAGTCAGCAGAATGCTCCTGCAACCATGCAGTAGCCAACCTGGACCTATGAGATGAACAATTGTCTTGCTGGTAGATGCCATCTCCATTGGGATGCATGATGGTCATAAATGCATGATGGTAAATGGTCAGCCATGAGTTCTAAGTACCGAGATACATTGAAAGTCATCGGTACACGTACCAAAGGTCCCACAGAATTCAACTGAAGACATCCCAGGCCATCACTGAGCCACCACCAGCTTGTGCTGTTTCAACCTGACATGTAGGATCCATGGCTTCATGGGGTTGGCGCCATACCTTCAGTCTCCCATCGGCGTGATGAAGTTTAAATTGGGATTCATCACTCCAAGCTATCTGTTGCCGATTTTAAATGGTCCAGTTTCAACGTTCTTTAGCCCAGACGGCATTGAGCTTGGTGTCGTGCTGTTAGAAGTGGGACTCTCGTAGGTCGGCGGCTCCTGAAGCTGAGATGATAAAGTGAGTGTTGCATGGTCCGTACACCGACTTCCCAGTTGGAACCCACGTTCAGAAGGGAGGTGATTTCAGATAATGTCTGGCCCCTATCAGTCTGCACATTGTGGGTCAGACAGCGAAGCCCACGATCATTCAATGCTGGTTGTTCTTTGCAGTTTGTTTGGTGCTTGTTTTTTGCTGGAATTTTCATATTTCTGAAACACTATTGAAATTTTCGTATGTGAAAACCAAGTTCGCTGACAATTTTGGAATTCGAGTGTCCCATCCATCGGATACCTACGATCTGCCCTCTGTCAAATGCATCTAAATCCCGCGCCTTTCCATTACGTTTCTCACGACAAATGCTTGGTTAAGCCCAAACTGACAGCTATATATGACCAGTGTTTCATCCACACATGTGCGCAAATTAATTCCTCAAAAAAAAATTTTTGAGGAATTAATTTGGATAACGTCTATTCCTAATTCAATGGCACTTCAGTGTAGACTATGCATTCTTTAGTGGTGTCCGCATGGATGTCACTTCCAATATTCATAGGCTTTCGTCTTATTTATGATTAATATTGACTACAAATAAAAGGTCGTCACGTCAACAGAATTTTCCCACTGCCATTTTTTGCATATGTAGCTCCACCCTTTTCGGCTCTGTGGTATTGTTGACAGAATGTTATTATTATTGACAGAATGTTGGCAGAATGTATCATTACTGAGGCTCTAGCCTCAATTTTTCAGTCATTGCGACCGAAATGTTTTCTAACAGTTGACTACTATTCTTTCAGTGAAGATCTGCTCAAGCTGTACAGACAATGTAAAAGTATCTAAAACTGAATTCCAGGGACATTTCTGTGTCGATGTAAAATGCGATGAACATGACGAAAATTAGGCCAGATCTACTAGGTGGATCAGCACCCCTTTCCTCCCCCCAAGAATGCTACTAAGAGTAATAGAGACAAAAATGCTAACAATCTTTTGAGCTTTATGCATTTTTTAGAGATCTTTGTAATGGAGGGAGATATTGCAACACTAATCCAGAATCTTTAACTCTTTTTTCTGGCTCGAATTTTTTTCCTAAATCTGGGCCGTAAAATGTTTTCAGAGAAAGATGCGAATAAAACCTTCAATAATGCTACAAGCATATGATTGATAAAAGCTTTCAAATAAGATTCTTAGCCTGACTCCATTTAAAAATGATCAAGAAAATTTTTCTGAACCATTCAAAGATTTCTATATTAATAACATTCTGTCAATAATACCACAGAGCGGAAAAGGGTGGAGCTAGATATGCAAAAAATGGCAGTGGGAAAATTCTGTTGACGTGACGACCTTTTATTTATAGTCAATATTAAACATTGTTTGCTCAGCCATGGGATACATAAATCACATAGCAAAAGTAATTCTCTTAATTTCTTCAAGTAAGATTGTTTGAAATCCTTTTTCAAGAAAAAGTAATGTTGTAGTTCATGATTTAGCATTATCTGCTATTATCCAGTCGTTCAAATCATCAGCTGCATACTTACTGGTTCACATCACCATCTCTTAGAGCAGCTGCTGAACGATGGTAGGTTCAAGTGGTTTGCTTGTGAGAATTGAATAGCTTGCTCGCAAGAGAGAGAAAGCTGCAAAAGCAGAACTCCAAAACTACATTAAAAAAAAGTGCTGAAAATGCATAAAAACATTAAATAAATGAATCTCGATGGCTTAGAAAAAAATATTAGGTGGAGGGGGGGGGGGTGCTGATAAACAGTTGCTTTGTCAAATTAAGTAATGGTAAGCAAAATCACTACGAATACGTGTAAAAGAAAACGTTTTCTCGCTATTAAATATATTTCTACATTATCAAGAACGTATAGAGTTGCTATTTGGGATTTATTCGCAGAAAAAATCACATAATCCCTTTGAAACATATAGGGACCACATTAAATGCGTGTATTCCAGTACGAATTTTTGTATTCAAATATAAAATTCTGTGCAACTATTTTAGAAAACTGTTTTTCTCAAGTGAAGATTTTCCCTGACATTCCTATTCTTTGTAAAAAAAAATCTTTAAAATCTTTTACAGTTATAGGAAGAGATTTGAATCTATAAAAATAATTAAGCTAATGGATTATCGATACATAAATATTTATAATGCTGGAAGAATTCCTTCAGATCAAAGAAATAAAATTTAAAATTAAACAATTTAAAGATGACCTATCTTTCTGTATACACCTTAGAAAGTAGGAAATGAACTTAAAACATATCGATTGGGTATTCAGTAACTGAATTTGTATTTGACTTAAAACAAGATAGGGTGCCGATTTACTTACTCAACAAGATTGCTGGTGCTCTACCTTCCTTTCAAAATAATAATAAAAATAAATACCCCTCAAGCATTTCAAGTGAATACGAATTCGGTGCAACATCGATATGTTTTTGGTTTCTTTTCTGCTTTTTAGGGTGCATATAGGAAGTAGGATAAGAAGGTAGTTTTTTTTTTCATTTGGATTTTTTTCTTTGTCTCTAAAAATATTTATTTTCAGAAACTTTCATTTCATATTATGATTCATTTGTCCCTGGCGTTCGATAGATATGGTGGAACAACTGTTTTGACAAATCCACAAACCTATAAACTGACAAAGGAAGAGTGAAAAGCAATAGGAAGATAGGTAAAAAGGGTAGAATGCTATAAATTCATTCATTGATATGCACGTAGTAATTTTTTTTATCCATCTCCTGATCACTCATAGCAAATCATGTTTCGTTCATTAAGAAAATCTTACTAGGAAAATGCAAATAGTTATTACTTATACAGCATATTATACAACAATTAGTATAAGACAACAATTAACATAAAGAAGTGTTTCTCTTTTATGCCTTAAATTTGTAAAGTTTGTTTTCTCACCAACCCTCTGAGAAAAGGGGGAAGATTTTTCTGGCGATGGAATATCTCTTCCCACTTTACCAGCGATATTCAAATTTCTACCATAAACAAATATTTTGCAATATTCGTTAAAGTTTCGCTTTTTCTATATTTAATGCCGCCAAACGATGTAAATTAAAATCAGTTAAAAAAATAGAAAGATGCCTATTATAATATTCAGCGTATCTCTTAGAGCAAAATTGTTGCATTTCCCAACCACCCAGGGGGGAAAGTAAATAAAACATTAATATCCTCTCAAGCAACTGCTTGCCACAGAGGTAGGACAGGAGCCTGTCAGTTTATATACCATAGTAGAAGATCTGTGAGGATGGTGGGACCTCAGCAGAAAAATGACACGAACATTCATGTCTTATGGGGGCTCGAACCCAGGTTCTTTAGATCAGTAAGGAGTAGCGCGGTTAGCGTGCTAACCAGGGGTAAATAGGTAACTTATTATTGAAAATGCAAACTTCATGAGCTATACATTCTAACATCAAGATTTGGAATTTTTAGCATAAATATATTGCTTGTAATATTAGCTTAAAACTATGCAATTCGCAAATTTTTCCACCATTAGAAAAGACAATTGAAACTTCAGAGAGATTTGGAAAGTGGGAATCGTAAAGTTTCATCAATATCTATCCGATAGAAAAATCATTTTTAATTTATCTCTTAAAAGAAAAATCAATGTCTGCAGATGGACAGAGAGATAACAAAGGGGAAATATTCTCTCTTTAAAAAAAAAACATAAGAAACAAAAAGGTTATGTCACATCAATGTTGTGTTTCTGAAAAAATATATGTATGTTTCTTTCCTGGAAGCTCGCTGTGGATCTAATGGCGTGGCAACACCATATATACACATCTGTGTGTGTGGCAACTAATGGCTCGCGAACGGAAACGGGCCGCGAACCATTACTTTGAGATGTACTGACACACGAAGTTACACACGAAAGTTATTTTTCTAAAAACCTTTACATGCAAACTAATAATTCTGGATGTAGCTACCATAACAGTAGTACATACCATCGGGTTGTTGCAAATGCAATGGCCGATTTTAAGGACGATTGAAAAAGAAGAGAATAAAAAGAATACCTATTTAATCAAAGTAATCTCCAGCAGCATCAATGTATTGTTGCCAATGTGTGGCAAGGTCAATTATACCACGTTTCTAAATATCAGTGTCTCTGGAAGTGATGAAGTCCTCCACTGCCTAATCAATTGATGCGTCGTTGGCAAAGCATTTCTTGGACAAAAAACGGCTCAAGTGTTGGAAAAAATGGTAATCTGTGGGGGAAATATCAGGAGAGTATGGGGGATGAAGCACAATTTCGTATCCCAAATTTTTGATTTGTTGTATGGTTGGCACTGTCGTATGTGGTCGGGCGTTATCCTGAAGCAATAGGACTCCATGTCTATTCACAAGTGCTGTTTGCTTAAAGTACAATTTGTCATGCATTTCCGCATATCTGTACAATATCGAGCTGCATTTATCGTTTCACTTCGTGGAAGGAATGAGTAGTGAATAACACCAGCGGAAGACCACCATATAGTAAACAGCATCTTCTTTGGATCCAAAGGTGCCTTTGGAGTCCTTCCTGGAGCGTGTTTCACTCCCAACCACTGCGACGAACGTGCGATTGTCGTAGAATATCCACTTCTCATCCACAGTCACAATTCGTTGCAGGAACCTTTCTTCTCTGTTTCTTCTTAAGAGAGAAGAGCACACTTCCAAACGCCATGCTTTGTTTTCATCAGTGCATTCGTGAGTTGTCGAGCTTCCTTACTTTTCCTATTATTGCCAAGTGCCGTGAAACAGTTGAAAAGTGTACATTTAGTGTCTGGGCGATCTCTCGTACAGTTTATCGTGGTTCTGATTCGATTAAATCCTTTAATTCATTCGAATCAATGGAGGAAGAACGATGGCCACGGGTTTCGTTTTGTAGCCTCAAATCTCCTGAGAAAAATTTTGCACATCAACGGCGAGTGGATCTCTCAATAGTTGTATTAGTTGTTCCTCCACCGAATGCTTTATTAATGTTTCCCAATTTGAACTCGTATAGGTATAGCAACCTTAATTGACTGGGTTCCATGATTGATTTGATGTCGGTAGTATTCAATGTTTAATGCTCATTGAACGAAACAACTACTACGATTGCATCACCCACGTGTGACGTTTCCACACGACATAAAAAACTTGCATAAACCTGAGCACTTGCTTTCTTCCGCAACCAGTAGAAACCTGACGTCATTCAACGGCCATTTCATTTGCAACAACCCAATACATGCGCCATCCAACAGACCTCAATTTTTTTCTTACATCCATCCACTCCACACCATCTCTTCCTGCCATTGCACTTTAACATTGCGTAATAACGATTATCTATCTATGCTTTGAATAAAACTGGCAAGCATTCCACCCGAGATCCATGAACTTTCCTCAAAAGGTTTTAAATAATACATACACACATACGTAATCCTGTCTAGATTATGTAATTTACTTCTCCAAATACGTCTAACCTGAGGTACAGACAGGAGCGTAGCTATGGGGTGATGGAGGGAGGCTCCCCCCCCCCCCCGAAAAGTAACTAGGAATTAGCAAAATTCGAAGCAACTTCGTAAAATCTAGGTGAGATGTGAAAATTTCTAATTTTTTTTTGTAAAATTAAGGGGAATTAACAAAATTTAAACAACTTGGCAAATCTAGGGTAGTTGTCAAAATCGAAGCAACTCGACAAATCTAGGGCTGTTGGGAAAATCGAGACGGCAAAATCTAGAGCAGTTGGTAAAATTCGAAGCCACTTAGTAAAATACAGTTGATTTGGCAAAATCGGGACAACTTTGCAAAATCTTGGGGAGTTGGCAAAATTCGGAGTGACTTGGTAAAATCTTGGAAAGTTGCATAATTCGGAGTGACTTGTCAATATCATTGGGAGTTGACAAAATTGGGATTTTTTTTCAGTAAAATTATGGCGAGTTGACAAAATTCTGAGTGACTTTGAAAAATTCAGGTGAGAGGTAAACATTGTGTTTTTTTTTCTATGAAATTATGGCGAGTTGGCAAAATCTAGGGGCAGTTGGCAAAATTCGCTGAGACTTGGCAAAATCTTGGGGAGTTGGCAAAATTCGGAGTGACTTGGCAAAATAGTGGAGAGTTAGCAAAATTCAGGTGAGATGTAAAAATTAGAATCTTTTTTCTGTAAAATTATGGCGTGTTGGCAAAATCGAGGCAACTTCGCAAAATCTAGAAGAGTTGGCAAAATTTAGAGTGGTTTTGCAAAATCATATCAGATGTAAATATTGGGACATTTTTCTGTAAAATTGTGGCAAGTTGGCAAAAATCAAGGAAACTTGGCAAAATCTATGGCAGATGGCAAAATTCGAATCCACTTGGTAAAATATGGGTGAGTGGTGTGTATTGGGATTGTTTTTATGATTTATGAATTAAAACTAATAATAAAAAAATTTTATTATTTAGTTTTTAAAAAAAAACTAAGGAGAGTTGACAAATCGAGGCAACTTAGCAAAATCTAGGGCAGTTGGCAAATTTTTCCACTTGGTAAAATACGGTTGAGTTGTGATAATTGGGATAGGGTTTGTGAAATTAAGGACAGTTGACAAAATCGAGAAAACTCGGCAAAATGTTTGAGAGTTTGAAAAATTTGTAGTGAGTTGGCAAATTCAGGAGATGTAAAAATTGAGATTGTTTTTGTAAAATTAAGGAGAGCTGGAAAAGTCGAGGAAATTTGGAAAAATCTAGAGGCGTTGGCATAACTGGAAACCAGTTGGCAAAATGCAGGTGAGTTGTGAAAATTGGGTTTGGTTTTATGAAATTAAAGAGAGTTGGCAAAATAGAGAACTCAGCAAAAACTTGAGGAATTCACAAAATCTAGGGTAGTTGGCAAAATTCGAATCCACTTGGAAAAATACATGCGAGTTGTGAAAATTAAAATTAGTTTTGTGAAATTAAAGAGAGTTAGCCAAATTTAGTCTACTTGGCAAAATCTTGGGGAGTTTGAAAATTTTGAAGTGACCTGGCAACTTTAGGAGAGATGTAGAGATTGGGATTGTTTATGCGTAATTAAGTAAAGTTGGCCCGTCCCATAGCCGAGTGGTTAGCGCGCTTGGCTACTGATCTAAGGGACCTGGGTTCGAGCCCCGGGTAAGGCATGGCTGTTTGTATCGTTTTTCTGCTGAGGTCCTGCCATCCTCTCAGACCTTCTACTCTGGCATATAAACTGACAGGCTCCTGTCAGACCTCTGTGGCAAGCAGCTGCTTGAGGGGGTATTTTATTTATTTATTGGCCAAATCAAGGGGAGTTGGAAAAATTCCGACTGACTTGCTACAATTCAGGCGAGATGTTAATATTGAGATTAATTGTGTAAAAATATGGCTAGTTGGCAAAATTTGTAGTTACATGGCAAAATGCAGGAGAGTTGTAAAAATTCCCCCCCCCCCCCCCCATGCACGAGCAAAAAACTAGGTACGAACCTGACAGAGACACTATTTTGTCAGTTGGCAAAATTTGATTTTCGAGTTGGAAAATTTTCGATTTCTCCCTCCCCACAACCATAATCCTTCGGTATGCTCCTGGGTACAGATGCTACATTTGATCACTCTACACCAATTCTCACAAGGTTCTAGTTTGATTGCCTCCACAGAGAAGGAATCCTCGATCGTCCATTTTTTAAGCCTTTTGCACACTGTTCATAACACTATTCGCTAATTTATAGTTATGCATATGGACCACATGACCCAACCAATTCAATATCTTTCTGTAAAGTATGCTGCTCAGAGGAGGTTGCTAACTCCTTCATTTAACCTCATCATTACTTACAAAGTCAAATCAACTATTACCCAAAATGCTCGCTAAGCATCGAGAATTAAAGGCATCAAGCTTCCCATTATCTTGTTTAAAAAGGGTTCAAGTTCCAGTACCATAACTTTTCCTAGAAAAAAAATTAAACCATTTTACTGCCTTATTTTAGTCTTTACATGTATGTACCTGTTTTTCCCATCTTCCATATATTGTTAAAAGTCCCAGCAGCAATTCATATCATGACTTTGTGCAAAGCGCAGCGTTTTACAATAGTTAATCAACATGTAGAAAGTTCAATAAATTTAACCAAAAGAAAATATCTGAGAACCTCTTGCTGTAGACCATAGATTCCCAACGGGGGCGATACCGCCCCCCCCCCCCAATGGGCGCTGGAGCCTTCCATGGGGGCGGTAGCGGATCCAGAGGCAAATGGGGGGCGTTGAGGCAGTCAAGAGGGGCGGTCAAATAAATAAATAAATTTGATGGAATTCTCTGTGACAACCTTTTTGTCTCTTCTATTCTGTGGTGTCTTCCTGGTGATTCTGGTCATCCACTACCTCATCCGTCATGTACAGCTTTTCAACTGCAGCTTGGACAATAAGTTCCCTGCTACCGCCTACTAGCGTACTGGTACGTCTGAAGTCGACTGAGATGCTCTCAAAACTTCTCTTCAAGATTACAGATAGGATATAAGCTTCAATATGTTTTCCCACTCCAAGTCGCTTTGAGTATGCTTTATGGTACGTAGTTACAATACCATCCTACGTCAGAACATAAGGTACAATATTACTTGTGAATTAGGCTCAACTCATTAGCCAGCAGATCATACTTCCTCTTCTTTTCAACCTCTACTGTCTGCAGGTTATCCTGAGATGTTATTCCTACTTCAATAATTGTAATCTCATTCAATACCTTAACATGCACTACTATATCAGGCTTATTATGTTGGACATGTGTGTCTGTCCTGATAGGCAAATCAACCTTGATGCAATAATAAAATAATAATAATAAATTTATTATATTATTATTTTTTTATAATTATTTTTTAATATAATAAAATATTTTGAAAATACCTGTTTTCATGAATAAATATTTTATCTAGCTATGACCTATGGGACCTGGGTTCGAGCCCCGGTAAGGCATGGATGTTCGTGTTGTTTTCTGCTGAGGTCCTGCCATCCTCTCAGATCTTCTACTTTGGCATATAAACTGACAGGCTCCTGTCAGACCTCTGTGGCACGCAGCTGCTTGAGGGGGTATTTATTTTATTTTTATGTAAATTATCTTATTGTTTTCGCGTTAATAAGCATTTTTTAAATTAGCATTAGGTATACCTATACCTAATTTGTTTTAGTTTAGAATAGATTGACGGTGACAAGTCCTTGCAAGTTGGTAGGTAAACACGCGGTTCATGCAATTTAACATGTTTTCGACAAGAATATGGGAGCTTGAAATGAGTTGTTTAGGAGCAAGTGCGCCCGCATCGCAAACATACAAGTTAATGCGTGCACAAAATCAAATCTATAAAAGCGATAGCTCTAGGAATGTTTTATTATTTTTATGTGCTTCGTCGTGATAAATAGTCGTGAGTGATAAGTGTTAGAAGTCATTATAAACATTATTTTTATAACTATCTATGAATCTGTTAAGAAGTTAATTTGTATTTGAAAATGTCTGAATCTACATCTAAAAAGAAATGCCGGCAGTACAGTATTGAGTATTTGAAATATGGATATACGTACTCTCCTTCAAACCAATCATTACCTATGTGTTTAATTTGCCGAAAGTTTTTTTTCAAATGAAGCTATGAAACCTTCTAGGCTACAAGAGCATTTAAATAAAATGCACGCTGATAAGAAGAACAAAGATTTATCCTATTTTCAAGAACTGGAAAAGCAATATTTAAAACAGCCAACTATGTCAAACCTTTTTGCGTCTTCTTCTAAACAAGATGATGATGGACTACGAGCCTCATATAACGTTTCATTGTTAATCGCAAAAGCAGGAAAACCACACACAATTGGCGAGAAATTAATTTTGCCGGCAGTCAAAGAGATATTAAAAACTGTTCTTCATCATAAGACACCGTCAGATATCATCAAAAAATTCCTCTCAGTAATAATTCAGTGGAAAGAAGAATAGATGAAATGGCAAAAGACGTTGAAATATCATTATGTGATTACTTAAAGACTTACAAATTTTCCATTCAACTCGATGAATCAACTCTACCAAATAACGAAGCTCTACTCTTATCATACGTACGATTTATAAAAGAAGAAAAAATTCATGAAGAGTTATTATTTGCTAAAAATTTGGAATCTGATACAAAGGGAGAATCTATATTTAATACCATGCAAAAGTTTTTTCAAGAGAAAGAAATTCCTATTTGCAATATTTTGTCTGCTGCTACTGATGGTGCTCCAGCAATGACAGGGCGTCATAAGGGTTTCATAGCGCATTTGAAACAAGCAGTACCAAATGTACTCGCTGTACACTGTACAATATATTCATCGTCAGCATTTGGTTGCAAAAAATTTGAATGAACGTCTGCATACGTCGCTCCATTACGTTATTAAAGCAATCAATAAAATTAGAAGCAATTCATTGAATGACCGATTATTTGGTAAGCTTTGTAATGAAAATGATGAAGATTACAATCGCTTGCTGCTGCACACAGAAGTACGTTGGCTCTCTAAAGGTGTTTGTCTGAATCGTTTTTTCAATCTATTTGACTCAGTACTGGACTTTCTTGAAGACAGAGACGAAAAATTGCGCGAAAACCTGATTACGTCAAAAAATTACATCGCTTATTTGACAGAACTGTTTAAAATATTTAATCAAGTTGATTTACAATTGCAAGGTGAGTTGAATTTAATTAAAACAAAAAACGTCATAGCTGCTTTTGCGGGAAAACTTCTTCTATTCAAACGAAATCTAGGTAGAGGTGAATACAATCACTTTCCCACATTATCAGCAGTCTCTGCAAAACCGGAAGATTTACTTACTTACTGCCAACACTTGGAAGTTCTTCATGTTGATTTTAAGGAGCGTTTCCAAGATATTTTAAACATGAATATACCGAGTTGGGTTTTAGATCCTTTCGCAAACACAGATACTGAAGAATCATCAAATTTGGAAGAGGAATTCTTAGAACTCACGACTAACGAAGCATTCAAAGTAAAATTCAAACATGGATACCAAGAGTTCTGGCTTCAAAAATCAATACCAGTTCTCTACCCTGGATTGTGGGCAATAGTACAGAAGTTTTTAATCGCATTTCCTTCGTCCTATATAGCTGAGCGTGGATTCAGTGCAGCAGCTAATTTACTGTCAAAGAAGAGGAACAGACTACACATCACTGAACGTGGCGATCTGCGATTGATGTGAACGAAATTGGAACCCGACATTAACAAATTGTTAACACTCCACCAGCCTCAACCATCTCATTAATTATTTTTATTTATTTTCTGTGTTTTATCTGTGTTTAGATTCTGTGTTTAGATATAAAATTTTATGAACAATTTTATTGTACATTTGGTTGTCGTTTTATTAATTTCTGCTTTATGATTTTAATAGGTAAATAAACAGATAACTAGGTACAGATAATATGCAACAATATTTTAATATTTCGTATAAGATTAACTATTATGGACTAGGGGGGCGTTGAAATTTTTGTTCTCTTCTAAAGGGGGCGATGGTCCAGAAAAGGTTGGGAATCACTGCTGTAGACAAATAAATGTCTTATGCATAGACCAGTTCAGCTAACAGGTCGCCCTAAAGTAACTGAATTTTCTCTTAAGCTGTGACCACTGGGTTCTTTAATCACATACAAGTTGAAAATAATTTCTATGGACATGACATCACTTAGAGAAACCGTAATTGTTTGCATTAAAATTTCATCGAATGCCATGATCGAATGGAATGGTAGCACATGTTATCTAACGTTTCGAGGAAAGTGACTGCCATCTAGCGGAACGTAAACGTGAGCTCCGTGTCGTGGATTTAAGGAATCTGAGCAAACATTTGTAAGCTGCCGAATTAAAACTTTACATTTGGAGATCGTTTCATAACGTATAAAAAAAAGGCTTGTATTATACGTTTGGAAGTTAATGAAACGTATTCAACGCAACCATTAGAAAAAGTATAGAACAGTAAACACTTGTGATTGATAATGAGTTCCTATGGTGCTTTCGGAAGGTTAGGTATATATTTCTTATGTATCGTGATGATATACGACAATTTTGCAATAGGGAGCAAATCTATTTTTGAGCAAGCCGAGAGTGAGCTAACGATAACTATTAATCCCGGATCTTCTGAATGTTTTTTCCAGAAAGGGACAGTAGGAGAAGTAATTGAATTAGAATATCAGGTAAGGTAATAGTTTAAAATTTTCATTGTGCAAATATTAGTATAAAAGCAAGTAGTTTAATAAGTGTTGTTGGCAGATAATATCATCAAATAATTCTCGAGTAAGAATAGTTTACCATATTTCATATTCTCTTCTCAGAATTGAAAGTTTTTACTATTAACTTTCTTTTTATTCTGAACTGCAGATAACATTAATAATTTTGCCTATTGCCAACAAAACTAATCAGTTTATCCATAACTATTGAATGTTTTCAGGGGAAACTTATGAAAAAAATTTAAAAAGAAATAAAAAATATATAAAGCAATAAATGTCAATAAATAAAAGGGTACTAAAGCACATAGCCAAAAACACTCTGAAGGTTTGAACACAGCAAATATTGGCAAGCTGTGAAATAGAAATATGCTTGTTACATTGGTGGTTCCATGAAGTTTTTTTTTTGGAAGGGATCAGTTAGTGAAAACTCAAAAAGGAACTCACTGGAACGGCCATTATTTTCCCTCTGACTCCCTTCTTTCTGTGGGAGAGGACTACCCCTCCTCCATTGAGACCATCAGTTGCTTGATAGCCATTCCAGTATTGGTAAAGTTTTCTTAATACATATTAACTTAGATATCTTGCTTTGAATATGATGTGTTTTAAACATATAGCACTGATTATTATGCATTTTTATTGTGCATATCTTAGGCTGTCTAGACCTTGGCCTAGATGGGCAAAATTGGAAAAGTAGCAAGTGAACACTGAAAGTTAAAAATTTTTACTTGAATTTTTCTTTTACTTAAAAAACTGAGTGAAAAGAAAATACCGAAAGAATTAAAATGAATTTAAGTTGAGTGAAGTAAATCTGTCAAGATGTTCTTTTTCAAAACTTAATTTAAAAGTGGTCAATTAACATCATGATTAGATGATGCTGCAAAAGTGATACAAGGAATGGCATTGCAACAAGAGAAAATGCAACTTGGGTTGGGTTGTTTTACCTCTGAGCAGCACTTTTTTTGCACAGAATGGACTAAATGGCCTGATCACAAGGACCCCCAGGAGTCCCAGGAGGACTCAGAGGGTCCCACAAGGACCCCCAGGTCTCAGAGAAGTTTGGGGGGAAAGGATCCACTGAACAGCTGTTGGGGAACACGGTAGCCTCCCATCAAGGCCATCTAGTGTGTTCTTTAATGTGCACAGGTTATGACTCTCCTGCACACGGGGCAACAGCTTAACATCCTGTCCAAATTGAATTATCCAATGAATTATAATTGAGTTGACCATCCGAAGTGAATTATAAATGCAATATAAATATATTGCTACTTATGTTTTTAAAAAAAATGGAGGGTTAAGTTCTGCAGATACCCTGTCGATCGATTTTTGTAATTTTCTGAAAACGTGCAGAAATGAGATACGAGTTATTTATGATTCCACACTTTACTGATTCACTCCCTGTGTGATCATATATATATATTTAATGGCAATGGATTCATATGAAACGACAATTAATGATTATATGATATGATTAAATATTTATAGAATTTTAATATAAACTAATTAACCTAAATTATGCATATTCCACATTGCCATTGCTTGAAAAATAATGAACAATAAAAAATGGTGACCTTACTATCCTGTGCAAACAAGCAGAATGAATTTTTATATTAGTTTATGGTAAATGTTCAAACATACAGTTAGGAATTCTTGTTTCATGTGAATCTACCAGCTGCATTTTTAAAAAAAAGACCAAAAAAATGGTTGTAGTGTGAATTGGTAAAGTGTACAATAAAATATCCTTCATAATCTCGTTACTGCATGTTTTCAGAAAATCGCCAAAATTGACAACTGAGCTGTTTGCTGAACTTGAGCTAAATGGTAATGTACGAAAATAAATTCGTCATAAAATTCTTATTCCCAATTTGTTAATCACTTTAACTCTTCCTTTTAATTTTTTTTCCCTTATAAAACTGTATTTCAATAAAATAGTGGGGGAAAGTGGCAGCATGAGAAACTATGAGTGGCAATTTGTCAAATATGGCTCTGCTGGTACATCTAAAATAGGGAGAAAAATAAAAAAACAAGAGGAATCTGTTACTTTTGTTGCTTCAATTGATATCATAAGTGACCCAATCTCCAAAACCTATTTTTCTGAATTTACCCAAGAAAGCTTAAGTTTCCATATTTTTTTTTATCTCACTCACACCCTAAGCCACCTTTTCAGAGCCTTGGACCTTCTCATTAAACAATGTATGCTGTACAGCATGCATTTTTTTTTACTTTCATTATTGTTATAGAGTGGAAGATCAGTTAATGAGGTTCGTTAATAAAGCTACAGTTTAAAAAATTGTTTTATTTGGTCACATTTAAGGTGACTTATTTTCAGTATGCTTTTTCATAATTTTTTACTTCAGTATACAATTAAAAAGACCTTCTTGCTCAAAAATTAATTTAAAATAATTTAAAATTCTCTGTCATTGAGCAATAAAATTTTAGAGTTTATCCTTCAAACTATTTGCATGTTGAAAGTTCTTAGGAGAAAACTCTCAGAAGCTTTTCGGAGCAAAGACGGCACTCCGTCTTCAGTGAAGTGATGCTATGTACCTAACGTCAGTATATAGCATCACTTCACTGAAGACGGAGTGCCGTCTTTGCTCCGAAAAGCTTCTGAGAGTTTTCTCCTAAGAACTTTCAACATGCAAATAGTTTGAAGGATAAACTCTAAAATTTTATTGCTCAATGACAGAGAATTTTAAATTTTACTTCAGGTTTTTTTTTTGTGTGTGTCTTTTTCAACATTCTAACTTTTTAACAAATGTTGAAAAACAATTTTAAACATACTATCTTTGGGAAATGTATAACTAAACTTCTGTGAACCTTGTTGAAGCCTTTTTATCATTAAAAAGCAGATTTTTTTTACTTGTTAATATTTTAAACCATCCCAATGACTAAGTGGTTAGCATGCATGGCTACTGATCAAAGGGACCTGAGTTCAAGCTCCCAATAAAGTATGGTTTTCTTGTGTTATATATCTGCTGAGATCTTTCCTTTGTTGCAGACCTTCTATAAGGTATATTATACTGAAAGACTCTTGTTAAACGTCTGTGGAAAGCAGCTGCTTGAGAAGTAATAGATTTATTTTTTTATAATTTATTTTGCAATTTTCTTAGCTTAATATGTTCTGTAAATATATTACAATCATTTCATATAAATTGACTGTTATCTTATAGTTAGGCAGTTTATTGTGTAAAAGTCATTCTAAATCTAGATATTGAACAAAAATTCTTACATTTTTTTAAACCAAAAATAATGTATTATATATATGTTAACATTATTGTTAAAAAAAAGTTCACTATAATCCTTTAGGTAAAAGTACATATATATGACAGCTGTTAGTGTTATTAAAGTGTCCAGAGGGATGAAAGAAGCATTTACTTGGAGTTGACTTCAATGCATTGGCGTTGTGGTCAAGTCAGCTTCCAGTTCTCCTCTTCCTTTGATGGCTGTCACATGCACAAGAGGTTTGCCTAAAAGTTATTTGGAAGCTTTGTATATGAGGGGAGGAGGGGTTGTCATCATTTTCAATTTTGCATCACAGACCAGTTGTTTTTTTAACACTGACCTGATCAATGGTTGGACTCTTTATTATATAATCTTACTTCTGGTCCTCTATTCCTTGGTTGCCATATAAATAGTATGTTGTGGTAGCTATGTACATAGTGAAACATATTAAGTTTTTGTTTTTACTGTATATACACTGGTTTCCATAAATTAAGGAAAACTCAGAAAAATTATGATAAACAAAAAAAATATGAGTGATTTTTAATGAAATTTGATGAAAACATGAATTACAATGCTAGTTTCAGAATGGCATAAAATATTTTACACTGAAAGCATTTTTTGTCAAAAAATAACACTTGCATGAACTTGTGCAAAAATGAAGTGTCAGAATGCAATGGGCAAAGTTGTTTAATAAGGGGTGTGGTCACCCCTTACAGCAATGCAGGCACAACAGCGATGTTCCATGCTGTTTATGATGTGAATCATCTCAGTAGGGAGTAACAACCATTGTTCCTTTAAAGCAGTAATTAGCTCCCCCTTTGTTTCAGGTGGCAGGTTGAAGGCAGCAACATGTCTTCCTAGAGCATCCCACACATGCTCAATCGGATTTAGGTCGGGTGATCAAGCATGCCACTCCATGCGCATAATGGTCTCTTCTTGCAGGTATTATTCCACTAGTCGAGCACTGTGTGAACGAGTGTTATTGTGTGTAAGATGAATGTTTCATCTATTCCACCAGTGTAAGGATGTACATAAGTGTCTCAGGATGTCATCTCTATACCTTTGAGCATTGAGGTTCCCGCTCATCAACACATAGAGGTCTATCTGTCCACCTGAGGAAATGCCACCCCAAACACACATGCTGCCTCTCCCATAACTATCTCTTTGATGGATGTTACTGGGATGATAGTGGGTACCTTGTTCTCTCCATATCAAACAATGTCCAGAATCACTCTACAAGCAATATCTGGACTCTGTGAAGCGTACAGACCTCTATTGCTCTTCTGTCCAGTTAACGTGTGTGCCCAATTCAACCGCTCTCTCCTGTGACGTGATGGGTATACAAATTACTGGCCTTCTAATGTACAGACCTCCCTCATGAAGTCTTCTATGTACAGTAGAAGCTCATACAACCCTCCCAGTGGCTGTTGCAAGAGAGGATTGTAGCTGAGAGGGAGTAGACATCCTGCTCCTTTGTGCTGTTAATTGCAGATATCAGTCTTGTACTACAGTCGTAACACTAGCCCTTCCTCAGCTAAACCTACAAGACGTGGAATTTGTGCTGAGAAATTGATTCTAGAGTCTATGCACCACAGAAGGACACATTTAGCCATTGTGCCACGTCTGACTGACTTTGGCCTGCTTCAAGCCATCAAAATAGCTCTACATTGCAGTTCATTTGGAAAATGATGTCTCGAGGTCATTCCTACAAAATAGCTATTTCAAATTTCTTTACTCACGTTTACAACACAAAATAACAATCCACTCCAAAACACCCATTTTTATGCTGCTATCCAATTATGCAAATTTACACAACTAGACTAATTTGTATACGATATGCTCACTTAGCATTACTTTTACAAGAACAAGTTTGGTGAGGATCGCACAATTTTTTTGGCAAATTATCATGATTTTTCTCATTTTTCCTTAATTTATGGAAACCGATATATATATATATATCAATGTGTTCAATTTCTCTACATATAGAAATAGAGCTTTTATTAAAATCTTTTTACTGTCAGGATAAATTTTAAAAATTTAAAATTTCTTTGCCTAACCTTCTATTATACTAGTTTACTACAGTATCAGTTTCCTAGTCTGAGTTGTTTTCGTGTCACAAAATTTTAAACTTTATACAACAGAGAACTTTAAGCTATTTGTGCTACTTGTGCAAATTATAAATGCTGTGATATAAGTACAATTAAAAGTTCTAAACAATCAATGGGCCCCAAAGTGAATTTCAGTTTCTTGAAACCAAAATTCAACAGTTCCCAAAGTACTATGCTCTGTATATTTTTTCCAAAAAGACACCCTTTAAATTTTTTTTTAACTGTTAAAATTTATAAATTATCTTTGTTAGCTCTCATGACGTATTTTGGTGGGAAAAATTATTTTTGTTTTCATGCTGAAAATTAAACTTCAGAAACAACTTATCCAGAGACTGAGTTCATTTTGAAAACATGGAACATTATCCCTCTTACACTAAAGGAATTATCACTTGTATGTGTTAAGATTGACAAACTCTTTTATGATAAATTGCAGTCCTTAAAATGTCACAGAAATTAACTTACTAACACCAATTTTCTTAGAGGTGGGATTTGCTCAGTCAGTAGCATGCCAGCTTATAATCTACAGTTCCCAGGTTCAGGCCCCAGCATGCCAGCATTGAGATTTATCTCCACAAACCCTCACTCTGCCCTCGGTGAGAAATAGGACACTGATGAGCTGGGAAATAAGCCCTTTATATTTTTTCTCAGCTATCATGTTTCTTATTAATTCTAGCAACAATAATAAAAATCAGACCTTATTCAGTGTGTGTGTGGGGGGGGGGGGGGGGGGGGGGGGGGGGGGGGGGGGGGGGGGTTATTGCTAATAGTTTAAAAAACTGCTATTATTGACAGATTATTAATTGTACTTAATTAACAGTCAGTATGGACTAAATTTTCTCTATATGCATCTCTATCTACACTATTTTCTTCACACACATTGTTTACCTATAGGTAATAGGTCTTAGAATGACAAGATCTATTTGAATATCCAAGAACATAGAGTATCATATGTAACATGATTTTTGTGTTTGTTTCGAGCCCCATTGATGTAGTAATGTTTTTCTGCTGAGGTCCCACTATCCTCTCAGACCTTCTACTGTGGCATATAAAATGGCAGGCTCCTGTCAGACCTCTGTGGCAAGCAGCTGCTTGAGGGGGTATTTATTATTTTTTTTTTATTTTGTGCTAATGAAATAAATGTGATCTCTCACAATCATACTAAAAATTTTGCAAAAATTCTGTTGTTTTCACTGAATTTTAAATGCAGCTTTAGTGTAGCTGAAAACATTCTGTTTGAACAAATTTATGAACCTAAGCTTGTTTTTATATATTTATTTAGGTTATTGATGCAAGTTTTGGAGAAGTTGAAATCAATCAGGATTTAGATATTAACTTTTATTTGTATTCACCAAAAGGTCGGGAACTGATTGCAGATTATAAACAATCAGATGCAATGCACAGGTATTGTGTTTTGATATCTAAATTATAGATATGCATCATATTTTTAACATTAAATTGCCATAACTAAATAACATTAATTAATAAGTAATGGAAATATATGTTAAAATGTAATTGAAATCTTTTATTCGAGCTGTTGATGAGACTTGTAGAGTAGATTTGGTTATAAACAGAAAGGAAACTAAAATGATGAAAAATGGTCAGAAAGGCTGTGATTCAGTTAACCTGAATGGTGGCAGTCTTGAGCAGGTGTCACAATTTAATTATCTTGCAAGCTATGTAACAGATACTGGTGATGTGCAGCATGCGATTAACAGATGAATAAGGATTGCCACCAGGACTTTAAGAATCTTTAGAGAGTGTGGGGAAATAGGTGTATACACCTGAAGACTAAAATTAGACTGTATAATAGTTTGGTTCTTTCTAGAGTTAGTTATGGTAGTGAAACTTGGATGCTTTGTAAACAAGATAACAGGAAACTAGATGTTTTCGATTCTAAATTCTTACGCAGTATCTTGGTCATTAGGTGGTTCAGCTTTGTAACTAATGATGAGGTTAGGCAAAGGAGTCTGCAATCTTCTTTCAGCACCATATTGTGCAGAGAGAGACTCCGTTGGTTTGGCCATGTTGCTCATATGGATAATTATAGCTTACCGAATAGGGTTATGAACAGTGTGCCTAAAGGCCTCAGAAAGAGGGTGAGACCTAGGATGTGGTGGTCAGGACTGTGTGAAACAGGAACTTGCTAGAATTGGTGTGCAGTGGCCAGATGCAGCAGATGTAGCTCAGGACAGATATACTTGGAGAGAACTAAATTGTAGTGTCTGCTTGAGGATGATGATAAAAAAAAAAATTAGCAACAGTAGTTGTTCAGTGACCATTTTTTGCTAAAATTTGTTATTCATTTGGTAAAGCATGTAATTCACATGCAATCTACCAGTCATGTCACATAGTAATTTTCAACTGTAACAGTTACAATTTGTTAGAAAATTTAATTACATCATAGTGCAAATAGTTTAAAAAGATATAAGAATTTTATAATACTGTAAGAAGTCAAAAAAAAAAACCTAAACCAGATCTCAGTTAATATAAACAATACTCAAATGTTGTAGTAAACTACAAATCAAATCTCAGTTTGCATCATATGCAAAATCATAGGATATTCTGAGCTCATGAAGCACTGTATGTAATAATATTTGTATCGCTATTTGTGTAGGCTTCGTGTTCATGATTCTCTTTACCAGTCTGTAATTCTCCATACAGGCAAGATGCCAGACCATTACAAGAGGGATTGCAGGCTTATAATCCCCTTGAGGATTGTGGTTTTTAACAGTAGTCTTATTAAATGCAGAGTTGTATATTGTAAAAGAAATCAATCCCATCATTGTTTACATAATTTTTTTGTAAATGCTATTATTTTTAATATATAATATTTTTTCCCTTCAGGATGAACTAAGTTGTTAATTGTTTCCATTTCCATAACTATTTAAATACACATATATACATAACACTCGCTCTCTCCTGACTGGGGCGGGGATGGCTCAGTCAGTAGTTTGCCAAGCTTGTAGTCTCCCGTTCTCAGGTTCGAGTCCCAGCTGAGTCAGCACTGAGATTTATCTCGCAAAACTCCCCGCCTGCTCGCTGTCAGTAATCAATGGGTTTGGAAAGGTCACCGTCCATCAGATGGGATGTTAAGCCATGGCCCCATATGCATGAGTGCCATACCCTGTGCACTTTGAACACATATATGGCTTTGATGGGAGACTGCCATCTGTCTTCCAACAGCTGTTCCAGTGAGTCCCCTCCTCCAACCTTCTCTGAACCTTCAGGGTCCTTGTGACCTTTCCATTTGGTCCATTGTTTGCAAAAGAGTGCTGCTCAGAAGTAAAACAACCCAACTTTCCTGTCTGTGCAATTTAGTTCTCCAAACATGCCTGTCCTGAGCTGAAATTGGATCTGACCATTATCATGTTAAAAGTGTTTTGCAACTTAAACTTAAGAAGTGTGCTAAAGTTTAAAAAGTTACCTTTAACACTGAAGCTCTGAAAGACTCAGTTATAGCCAAAGCTTACCATATAAGTTACTTAGTCATTATGACAGTCATGGTTTGCTTACTACTCAATATCAGGAGGGGCAGGGGTGGCTCAGTCAGTAGAGCGCCAGGCTTGTAATCTGTAGTTCCCAGGTTCAAGTCCCAGCTGGGTCAGCGTTGAGATTTATCTCCGCAAAATTCCACCCCCCCCCCCGCCCCGCCCACGGTCAGTAGGGGACACCAATGGGCTTGGAAAGGCTGCCATCTGTCAGATGGGACGTTAAGCTGTGGCCCCGTGTGTGGGAGAGTCATACCCTGTGCACATTAAAGAACACGCCGGATGGCCTTGACAGGAGGTTGCCATCTGTCTCCCAACAGCTGTTCCAGTGGGTCCCCTCCCCCGACCTTCTCCGAGCCTTCAGGGTCCATGTGACCTGGCCATTTAGCCCATGGTGTGCAAAAAAGTGTCGCTCAGAGGTAAAACAACCCAACTCAATATCAGGATCAGTTTAACAAGGCTTTTCTTGAAGCTAATTGTACTATTTTGGGTAAAATAGAACAGATGAAGCAAGTTAGTTGAGTGAGGCACTGGAGTTTATTTTGGAAAGAAAGAACTGTAGGAATAATCTTAATCAACACCCTACGAGTCCTAACAGAAAGCATTGCAAAAAACTTAATAAATATTTAGCATAAACAGTTAACAGCTTAAGAATTTTTGGCTTCATAACTTGGCTAAAAAGCAAAGGCAGCTAGACAGCATAACAGCAAAGAGCTATACAAAATAGTTAATGTTTTGTGCAGGAAGAAACATACAGGTGTATAGGAATTGAGGGATAAACATGGTAAAGTTATTAAAGATGAGGATTCTGTCATGGCTAGGTGGGCTGAGCATTTCAATGATGTAAACAATGTGATTAGTTCTACCCCATTGTTTGTAATGATACATGCATTACTGGCTGTAATGTTAACCCTATATCACAGTCTGCAGTTACTTTGGCTGTTTCTAAATTTAAACTGCATAAATCCCTAGGATAGATGAAATTATTACTGAAATGCTTAGAACTCGGAATGTTTCTGTTATCAGATGGCTGTCTGAAATTTTGAATATCTTTTATGATAAAGGTATTGTTTCTAAGGATTTTTTCCGAAGCTCTTATTATTCCTATTTTAAAAAAAGTGATCACAGTTCTTGTAATAATTGTAGAGGTATCAGCCTACTTGCTGTTCCAGTAAAGTTCTTTGCATGATTGCATTGCAACTATATAAGTGCTGGACAAAAAAAGATTTAATCGGATCTTAATTTATTATTTAAATTTTCCCATACAAAATTTATTAAAAAAAGTTACTGAGCTCTGGATCTGACTCACCATTTACATAACATATGGTTATTATTTCAGTGTCGTTTAAGAGTATAGGTTGTTGTCATAGAATAGCAGAAAATTACCCCAGATTTAATTATTAAACCTTAAATTGCCAGAAGATGCTATAGTTACCAGAGTATGCTGCAAATTTTTTTATATTTTTGCCAAAAGAAATTGTCCTTTTAAAAGTTTTTTCATACTCTGAAAATTAATTAATTGCATTTTGTACACTAATATGATCAAGTTCTGTTATTTACTTGAGTATAAGATCCTACAGTTCTTTTAATTTTCACATTGAAAGCACCAAAATTAACCCAGCACTTTATAAATTTAATGCCTGAGACAGCACAAAATAGGTTGTTGGGTAGTCAAGACAAAAGAATAACAGCATTTAGACTGGTCCATTTCAAATTTCAGCCATTTTTGCACCATTATGGGCATTAATGGGTTAAGGGTTAATCATGTAAATTGATGCTCATTGCAAATAATGTAACATTTAAGTAATAAAATGATTCTGCATTATGCCGATCCCTTTACATGACTGAATAATTTAAAATTCCAATAAATGACAACTATCAGGAGTGGGAAAGTTAAAAGTCCAATTTCCCAAGTGACTAAAAATTTAATGCTGTCTGTTAGAGAATTACTATATATATAGGGGCAGGGGTGGCTCAGTCGGTAGTGCGCCAGGCTCGTAATCTGTAGTTCCCAGGTTCAAGTCCCAGCTCGGTCAGTGTTGAGATTTATCTCTGCAAAATTCCCCGCCCTGCCCACGGTCAGTAGGGGACACCGATGGGCTTAGGAAAGGCTGCCATCTGTCGGATGGGATGTTAAGCCGTGGCCCCGTGTGCGGGAGAGCCATACCCTGTGTACGTTAAAGAACACGCTGGATGGCCTTGACGGGAGGCTACCATCTGTCTCGCAACAGCTATTCCAGTGGGTCCCCTCCCCCAACCTTCTCTGATCCTTCGGGGTCCATGTGACCTGGCCATTTAGCCCATGGTGTGCAAAAAAGTGCCACTCAGAGGTAAAACAACCCAACCCAACTATATATATATACTATGACAATCCCACATCTGGCTCTTGAAATCTGCATTCCTGGCTTCCAAACATTTTACTGTCTCCTAGGATTTAGAGAAATTTTTCCACCTCTGGCTGAGAAGAAAAAAAAATCAGTGAAAATCTTATGTAGTTATGATTTTGCTCATGTACAGTCCATATAAATAATTTTTGCTTAGTTTTGCTTTAAAGCCAAAAGGACCATTATACTGCTTATTTTAAACTACAATAAATGGAACATTTATTTATAAAATACCTCATTCCAGAAAGATTGTAGTATTTATTATACTTATCATTTTAGATAAATTCGATTTTTTTCCCCAAATAGGCATGAAGTAAAAGAGGAAGGAGACTTCAGATTTTGTTTTGACAATAGCTTCAGCCATTTTTCTACAAAAACTGTGTATTTTGAGATATATGTTGAATCTGATATGGAAGAGGATGATCGATGGGACAATCTTGATGTTGCATTTTCTCCTGAGCTGTTGTACAATGATACAATGGATCAGATTAAAGTAAGTTAAATGCATTTTTTAAAATCTTTCTTAAATCCTTTTTTGTTGTATCCTATGCATTCTATTTAAAGAACTATGAATTGTGTCTATGTACATGTGTTTGATTTAAAAAATGCATTTTAAACTTTACAAAATACTGAGTGGTAAACATGTTTTTCACACATTTTTTCAGGACTGTGTTCTTAAAAAGACAGCTAGAAGTGAAGGAAAAAAATATATCTTGTGATATTTAGTGAAAAGTTTTCAAAAAATATGTTTTGAAATTATATTTTAATCCAGTCCCGCCACATAAATCTCGTAGTTATTTTTGTAGCTTCAGTCCTTGCTAATTAGTCTTAATAATATTGGGAAAAAATATCTATTTACTATTTATGTTGCAAAAATAAATATACATAAAAATTTGTTTAATTACTAAATGCAAAAATATGTTTATGGAAATAGGCAAGTGTGAGAAGAACACAGTCCTTCCTTAGACTGAACATATGACCTCCTAGTTTGCCTTAGTTGGACCTCGTAGTTGCTCTACTTGCTAAGGTGGAGGTGACACCTTCACACTTGCTGAACCTGACATTTTAAGGATTAAATAAGGTTTGAAGGAAAAGTGTGAGCACATGTTTGGCTACATCGGACTACTGGTAGTACTTTATACTTTACAACCTTGCTTAAGCAAGTGTGAATAGCCCTGCCCTTTAGTTTTACTGGGAGAGCAACTGATATAATCAGGAGTCAATTTTTCTTTCTTTTTTTTTCCTTGTTTCCCTATTTCTATGGATTGGATTATGTCATTGCTATGAGTGAGTTTCTCTTTTATGTAGAAATATGTATAATGATGGTATTATTTTATTCCAAGTATCATAGAACATAAAGGCATATTTTGCAGTAATACAACAAAAGCTACTTCCACACAAAAATGAATGTACAAAAAAAGGCTAGTTATAGTAATGATCATTGGAATATGTCTGTCTGGCATATTTGTGACTATAACTGCAGATTTTTGTATTCCTTAACCTTGGATTGCAAAGATAGTATCTGACCTCAATCCTTGGGTCATCTTATTCTACGTTACCATGAGCTTTTGGTATATTGGGTCCTGGTCCTTTATCCCATTTGTATGGCAAAAATGCATTGATAAAGATTAAAATAATGACTGAGAGCCAAATTCAGAACAAGGAATGTCACAGTGAAAGATATAAATCATTAATGTAGTTCTTTTCTGTACGAGTTATATTTAAATGTAACAAGGCTTTAAACAAAACATGTTTCTTTGGTATAATGCCAGACTTATTTATATTGTAGTTATAAATTATTGTAATTAAGAAGCATTTTACAGTTTTGTAGTCCACTAGTTCTTCCACATCATTTAGAGCTAATAAATTATGTGGAGCCGTCCCATGGCTGAGTAGTTAGCGCGGTTGGCTACTGATCTAAGGGACCTGGGTTCAAGCCCCAGATAAGGCATGGCTGTTTGTGTCATTTTTCTGCTGAGGGCCTGCCATCCTCTCAGACCTTCTACTATGGCATATAAACTGACAGGCTCCTGTCAGACCTCTGTGGCAAGCAGCTGCTTGAGGGGGTATTTATTATTATTTTTTTTTATAAATGATGTGGAAGAAAAAAAGAAAAAAAATCTTGCAAAGGCATTCTGTAGCACATAAATTTCAAATTTTTTAGTTTTTTATATCCTTAAATTAAAATTTGCAAAAGCCAATGTAAATTTATATGATTTAGAAGGGGAAAAAATGCATTCAATAATTTTTTTTGTTTCCCCAAAGCTTTGTAAACACTTTGTATTAATAATTAATTGATAAGTGTTTTTTTTTATGCAGATATCTATTGGAAAAGTACGTGATTTTCTAACAAAAGTGAAGCATCACCAAGATCAGGTGCGAGCCATTGAATCTAGAGATCGCAATCTGCAAGAACACAATTTCACCAGGGTGAATCAGTTCTCTATGCTTATCATTGTAGTTATGATGGTGGTGGGAGCAGTTCAAGTTATCATGTTAAGGAGTCTTTTTGAAGAAAAGAGCAAACTTCACAAAATATTTAAACTTTTGTCATGATACTCCAGTTGCTAGTATTTGTAGATGTAAATTACAAAGAAAAAAAAATACAAATCTCCTGAAGGCTAACAATAAAATTTTTATAGCAATATTTTTTACTATCAATTGTAATATAGTTACCAGCCATACTGTACTGGCATGTTTTACAACTGTACATTTGGAACAGAGTGGGTGCAAAGTGTATTCAAGGTTGCTATTTAAGTATCCTTTTATGTTGTGTGTGTGCTGTCTCTGAAATGTTTAACTTTTCATTTTTTAAGTGTTTTTTAATGGAAAAAAATGCCATATAATGTGAAACTCTGTATCCTTATATCTAATCCTAGAGTAATAGACATGCAACTAAAAGTTCTTTTGTACAAGTTGTGACAGTTTTTTACCATTAGCTAAAAAACAACCAGATAAACATAGCTATAAAAACCAGATAGACTATAAGTAATACTGATATGTTCAAAATAACTTTAAAAGATGAGAGATAATTAATAACATTAATTAGCATTATCATGCTGGGCTTAACTAAACTATTAGTGACAGACTTAAGTATTCTACATGTTGATTCTTACTTAGTTTGTTGTACTCATCATAAAGGAAATATCAAAGAAATGCCTTAGCTCAGTGGTTTCCAAGCAAAGATAGAATTGAATCATGACTGTCTTTCTGCTCCCCTAACTTTGCTAGCATTCAAGTGACTCCCTTAGCTTAACAATTACATGAGATGTAACCACTGAAGGCTTTTTTAAACCTGAATTGATATCAAATTAGTTATGTTACAACTTGTTATGTGAAGTGACACTTGAGATCAGAATTATAAAATATACTCTTGATTAGCAATGTTTGTCTCACCTTTGGCAGGAGAAGCAGACTGGATTGCAGTTTGCAATCCCATCTGTTTCTCCTGCCAAGAGGATGCACCCCACAATTTGGAAACACTTGTGTTTAGTTTAATGGCAGTGGAAACGAAAGTAACATGCTACTAGTTTATATTCATGGACACAGTGCATACATATGTAGAGTTGCACTTCCTAGGTTTCTATTAATTTTAACCCTCTGGATTTTAAGAATATATTGGCATCATAAGTTTTGTACTTGTTTACTGCCCTATCAAATCCCTCAAATACCCATGTTTTGCATTCATGCTAGGTGGCAGTTGAAGAGTGAATTCCTTAAAAGCTATCCATTCTTTTAAAGCAGGCATTCTTAAACTTCTTATCTTGATGAATCCCCCAAAGCTCAAGGAATCTACCATGTGTCTCAGAATTTTTTCAAACTGATATAAAGATCAAATTTTCATGTCCAAGTTCAATTTAATCAATAGCATATGGTGTTTCTTAGACGTGATCTATGGAGAAAAAACATGGCCCAAGCAATGGTATTGTCAATTTAAATATGGCATCTTTTTATGTATAATTAAATAAAACATTAAATGGAGTACTTGAGATTATGTCTATTATTAATAAAACAACTTCAAATTAGTCAATAAATTGTAATCCCTGGCAATTTTTTGTAGTGAAATTGTGATATTACTTATTGGATAGTTTGAGAATGGTTGCATGTTGAATTTGAATTTTATATATTCACAGTATACAGTGATACAAGAATCAAGTATATATATGATTCTGGTTACAAATGAATAGGCACCTTTTGACTTGTAGCGTTGGAAAGGAAAAATGAGTCGCATCACACAATTCATGGTCACAAATTATATTGCCATCTCGTTTCGTATGCCCATTTGCCATAGTTTCTCGTAGAATCTTCTTTTTAGTAGTCCACCAGGACATAGAGATTAGAGACATATTATTTAGCTTACAATCCTTGCACTCATGCTCCACACTTGCAGTTAAGAACCCCATTACAAAGCTAATAAAACCCTGCTAATATCTGAATGCTAATTTTTCATGCTTGCTAATTACTTAGCTTGAATTCTGTAATTCATAAAATTTTTCCATACTAATTTCACGATAATAGTGAGGATTTAATTTTAAAGTTTATTAGAGAATTAAAAGTTAGTAAACAAAAGTTATATATTGTCTGTCTGATATTGCTATTTATTACCAGTAAGATTATATATTGTTATATATTATCTGTCTGATATTACTATTTATTACCAGTAAGATTGAGTCCCAGCATTGAGGTTTATCTCCACAAAATTCCGCACCCTTCCCTGGATCAGTAACTGATGTGCTTGGAAAGGCCGCTGTCCGTTGGATTGGATGTTAAGCCATGCCACATGTGTGGGAGAGAGCCATACCCTGTGCACGTTAAAGAACATACTGGATGGCCTTCACAGGAGGCTACCATCTGTCTCCCAACAGTTGTTCCAGTGGGTCCTCTCCCCCAATCTTCTCTGAGCCTTTGGGGTCCTTGTGACCTGGCCATTTAGGCCATGGTGTGCAAAAAGTGCCACTCAGAGGTAAAACAACCCAACTGCCAGTGTTCCATTGTATTACAATTTGTGACAAGTGCTAAAGTTCACTACCTCATCATAAATATGATCTCATCAATCCATATCATTGTTTATGTTTCTGAGTACCCATTTCCAAGTCTGACATTAGGCTGTCTAGTCACACAAATATATTTTGTTTTTCTTTTCCACAGTGGCTTGGAATAATTCTTTATTGATTTCTATGTGTGTAAGAAATTTTTGCGAGATCCAAAACTCAATGGGCTCATATAGAGTTTATAATTTGTATTTTAGTTTTATAAACCAAACTGTTGTTCCTTTAAACAGTAAATTAGTGCTCACGGCGTACCCCAAAATTTTTTTTTTCGCATACCCCACGTTGAGAACCCTGGTCTAAATGATTCATGTTGCTGCTGGCAATAAAGCTATTAACCTAGTGTTATAGAATGGTAACGTCACTAAAAGTTCCAGTGCAAAAATTAAAATGTTTTGTGCGATCTTATAAATGGCTTTGACGTGCACATTAGCCTAATTTTATCATTCCTCGTTAGCATAAATTCCTCATTAAGTTGAACATGGAATACGTTTTAGAGTCTAATTTTGTTTAACTTTCGGACATGAGTGTAGTAAGGATACATGCAGAAGTTTTGAGAATCTTTTCTCTTACTCTAATCAAAAGTTATAATGGCCAAAGTATTATAAATATATAACTCGGACTTTTGCATTGTTTCACACGCATAGTACTTCGAAGATATATTAACGTGTCCTATTCCTTTTCAGGATACTGAGGATATTTTAATGTTTCATTTAAAATTCTTTTATAGCTCGATATGTATCTACGTACAAGGATATACGATATTTCCAGTGATTATTCGAGACAATGGAATAATTCACAGAGTTGATTTTCAGCACTTATGTGAGGTTGAGCAGCAAATTACCTTATTGCTCCATTGAGTTTCTCTGTATAGGAATGTTTTACCAACCTTTTATTAACCTTCCCATGTACGTAGATTTAATGTTTTTCAAGCTTTAAATCGTATTGCAAAAAGCTTTAAGGGATTTTCTGTGATGTATTTTCCTTAAAGTGCCAAAAAAGTGCCTTGTGTTCTGAAGATTTGTAAATATGTATAAAATATTTGTCCATGGTAATTTTAATTGGCAAATTTACTGCTACTAGTCCTCAGTGTTAATATTTGTTCATAACTAGTCCCACATATAATATGATTTTGACGTTTGTGTGCTGTTTGCCCAACTCTGTTTTTCAATTTGAAGTAACTTGGATAAACAAGAGAATTTGGTTTTAAACAACGGTTGAATGTGTTTTTCAATTTTCTGTAGCGAAAAGAATATTTTAATCTTTACCTGTTGTATTTTTTTCCCCCAAGATTCTGTGAACAAGAAATAAAAATGCAATTTTCTAAACAAGTTTCTGAACAAAAATTATTATTCTTCACCGCCTTTTTTATTGTATTTCAGGTAACTAAACGAGTAGTCTCCGGTTACACCGAACTTTGGGCACATATATAATTTACATTTATAAAGAATCTGTATTATTATATATATTGTCGATGTTAAAAAAACGAATAAGACCCACCTTTTTATTTATTTTTTTTTAGTAGGGAAATGCAACAGTTGGTCAAGTGACATTCGATAACTTTAATAAAATTTATTTCTGCTGGTTTTAGATTCTGAACTATGTATTTAAAGACGGTTTTCTCTGTTAACTTCAATTGACCAACCAGTATGGCGGCAGGGGTGGTCGGGTATTCCAAAGTTTGGATTGTTTTACCTCTGAGTGGCACTTTTTTCACACCATTAGCTACACAGCCAGGTCACAAGGGCTCAGAGAAGGTTGTGGGAGGCACAGACTGGTCGGAGGGGATCCATTGGACAACTATTGGGAAACCTTAGCTCCCCGTCAAAAGCCATGCAGCATTTCTTGAGTGGGCCATGGCTTTAGGCCCCATCTGATGGACATTGCCCAAGCCCATTGGTGTCCCCTACTGACCGAGAATAGGAAGTTTTTGCGGAGACTAGCCTAATCATTTAGATTTGAGTCCAGAACCACAGTTCCCAGGTTCTGGGACTCGAACCTGGGAACTGCAGATTACGAGCCTAGGGCACTACCAATTGAGCGACCCCCGCTCCTATTCCAGAGGAAAAAGTTGGAGAAATTAAATAGTTATAAACAATGAGAAAAATTGACTCGTGTTAATAATGTAGTTATAAGCAATTTACAACTGACTGGTAAACAGGGTAATCACTTTCCATGACTTGTAGGGGTATGTCAGAACAGAGGCGAAGGAACGTGTTGGCATCGGGGCAGTTGCCAAGGGCGCCGGAATCACTACCTGTTCCACGATATCTGACGCTCATGTGCAAAAAAAAAAATCGAATTAGCCGCCCATAATTCGTTGAATTTAATACGTATTGTTTATACCGTGGTATGGTCAAGGCAGCATATTATAAATTTTCGTATTTCCTAACAATTTTTTTTTTCTTTTATCGGCGGATAATTAGCCCACCCTCTGCACCGCGCATGCCATAAAACAGCTTTGGGGCGCAATTTACAACTGTTCATATTGCTTTTAGAAATCATGCCGTTGCGAAATAAAATTTTGTTACATAGGTATCTTTTTCTTTGGACGGGAGTTCATAATTTGTACATTATATTGAATTATTATGTTTATAAACCCCGAGATTGTTTAAGATCAACATGAGGACAGGAGCGTACATCATCACTTTCTTTCCTATCAATCGAGCGAGAACTGACTCCAAAAACTCATTTTGATGAGATTATTAGCGATTTTGCCAAAGAAAAAGTAGGAAGTAGTGGCCAAGGGTATCGCCCGCCCTTGATGATAATGCACCTGCTCACAAAACAATATTATCAACGAATGGTTCCAGGAACAAGCTGAAGTTTGCTTCACTGGCCTGCAGTCCCCAGATCTAAACCCTATCGAGCATCTTTGACATGAGGTAATAAGGGCTGTTCACAGCAACACTGTACCGCCGTCCAATTTACAGCAACTGCGCGACACAATTATTTCCGCATGATACAATTACTCCTGTACAATGCATCTAGGCTCTTCTAAGTTCCATGCCCTGACGAATTCGGACTATTCTATTTTTAATTCTGAAGGCCAAAGTAGGCGCAACACGCTACTGGGTAGGTGTACCTAATAAACTGGCACCTCAGTGTATAGAGATCTGTGAAGAAGGCAATATCTCGGAAAGAAACGCAACCATCCGTAGCTCGAAACCAGGTCTAGTGCTCTAACCATTCGGCAACCGGGAAAGCCTAATTTGTTTAATTATTAAAAAAAAAATTCTTTCAGAACCTAAAGAAATAATGTAATTAAAATGGATGCAGAATTTTAATAAGTAGTACTTTTTTTTAACCAGATACTGTAAAGATAAATGTAAAAAAAAAGCATATACATATAAAATTTATAATATTCAGTAACATCTAATTAGGTACTTTGAAATTAATATACTTTTTTCTTGACATTTTTAGCTGTAATTAGTCTTTCTGACGAGGTCTCACTTGTTCGCAGACTTTCTTTACGGCGCATAAACTGACAGGCTCCTATCAGATCTCTGTGGCAAAAGCTGCTTATTAACGTTGGAAAGTCCCCAACTTATTGGCACCAGTTGAACTGGTGCCAGCAATCCATGCAAGTATAAACTAGTCTTTAGTCGTAAGACTTTACCTCAATAATTGCAAAATTGTTTCGAAATGTAATGTTTTTTTAATTTCCATCAATCTTGAAACCGTGTTTAGGACGAGCGTCAACAGCAGTCTCTGCTTTCTATTTCAGCTTTAACAACTCTTTAAATATTAATATCGAGATTCTGATACATTTTATTGAGATTCTTTAACTTCCCTTCTGCAACATTTTTCGGTAACTTACTTTCAAGGTTAGCTTTAGTCCTGCGTTCAGCTAACAAGGAAATGTCCCGATACGTTTCATAATACAATGCATTTCCTCACAATCCATATTCTTTTAAAAGTTCGCTTTCGATTGTCAGGAGGGAATGCTTTGAAGAGTGTAATTGCTTTTATTTTTTAATCAATGATACTTGCGGTTATTTTTATTCCTTCTGAGAACTGAAAATGACCAATATTTAAATGCTGACGGCCCTTGGCAAGTAGCTTATGTAAATCCTGCCACCTACATGATTTGAGTTTGGGTTGTTTTACCTCTGAGCGGCACTTTTTTTGCACACCATGGGCTAAATGGCCAGGTTACAAGGAACCCGAAGGCTCAGAGAAGGTTAGAAGAGGAAGAGGACCCACTGGAACAGCTGTTGGGAGACAGACGGTCGCCTCTAGTCAAGGCCATCCAGCGTGTTCCTTAACGTGCACAGGGTAGGGATCTCCCGCACACGGGGCCACGGCTTAACGTTCCATCCGACGGACGGCGGCCTTTCCAAGCCCTTCGGTGTCCCCTGCTGACCGTGGGTAGGGCGGGAGTTTTGAGGAGATAAATCTCAACGCTGATCCAGCTGGGACTCGAACCTGGGAACTGCAGATTACGAGCCTGGCACGCTACCGACTAAGCCACCCCGCCCCCTTTGAATTGGAGATCCCTGTCGTAGACGTTCGGTGGCAAGCAGCTGCTTGAGGTGTAAGAGACGAAATATCCTACATTTATCACTATAAAATTTAGGGTTGGGTTGTTTTACCTCTGAGTGCCACTTTTTTGCACACCATGGGCTAAATGACCAGGTCACATGGACCCGAAGGTTGGGGGAGGGGACCCACTGGAACAGCTGTTGGGAGACAGATCGTAGCCTCCCGTCAAGGCCATCCAGCGGTTCTTTAACGTGCACAGGGTATGACTCTCCCGCACACGGGGCCACGGCTTAACGTCCCATCCGACGGACGGCGGCCTTTCCAAGGCCATTGGTGTCCCCTACTGACCGTGGGCAGGGCGGGGAATTTTGCGGAGATAAATCTCAACGCTGACCCAGCTGGGACTCGAACCGGGGAACTACAGATTACGAGCCTGGCGCGCTACCGACTCTATGACATTTAGGAATATTGGGAAAGAATTTATTTATTCAAACATTACGTGGGAAATTGTTTTATACTCTATCCCAGATAGAAAACTACGAAAGAAAATGGCAAGGTTTAATCTTCTTTATTTTAAGAACTATAACGAAGTACAGTGACTAAGTAAACATTTTTTTAAGCTACAGCAATATTCAGCCTTTCTGATACAACTAGGTATTTCCAATATATATTTACAATGGCTTGCTTTGCCTTTTACCGAGGAATCCAAACCGAAAATAATTTTTCGGATATAACAGAATGAATACATTCCACTAAATCATAGCGATATCAATTTTTTTTCTTACACAGTAACATTTATATTTACAATGGGTGTACTTTGCCCATTTTATCTTAATTCGCTAATTAAATCAAAAATAATGCTTTACAGACGTTCTGATACATAACCTTAGGTTATTAAAGCAAAGATTATTTAAAAAACCTTTGCTTTAGGTTATTAAAAAACCTTAGGTTATTAAAAAAAATATTTATAATTTACTATCAACAGTAATATATCTTATTACTGAAAGAACTTTACAAATCAGTCTTCTTATGAAGCTTTCTTGTCCACACGAAAGGCTTGTGACAATGTTTGAAAGGAAAATTGCTATTTAGTAGTGAATTACTACAGCATAACAGCGCTTTAAATAACTGGTTTGATACCTGCAGTTTAAAACAGTTAGGAACTAGATGGATTGTTTTACCTCCGAGCAGCAGTTTTGTGCACACAATTGGGTTAAACGGGCAGGTCAAAAGAACCCCCAGGGTTCAGCGAAGGACAGCTGTTAGAATTCTTGCCCCTTGAATGATTTTTATTCAGTTTGAAAACTGATTACGGAGAAACTACTAGAGATAGCAGCTTAATGAAACAACTTATAATTAACGAGGGCCAATTTAAAAAGAGAGAGGGGGGGGGGGAATGTAGGGGCGGTGAATAATAGGAATATAAATATATCCCTAAGAAAGGAATATATTTTTAGGACAGTAAACCCCTAACGACCTCTTAAATTCTGCTAGATAAATACTTCAGGTTAAAAAAGTAACTGAATTTCTTGATTTCCCAAATACCAGTTTAAAAACTGCCTTGTTTTGAAAAATTATTAGAACTGAGATGTGTTAATGTTGATTTGGAAGCCAATTGCATAGCTCCAGGTTAATAATGGTTAGAAAGCTGGATTTGAAATTATATAACGGACAAGGAGATTCATATCAAATTTGATTATGCTATAAAATTTGACGGTGATTATACAGCACCATATAAAATTGACTGTGATTATACATCTCATATAAAATTTCACAGTGCATATAAAATTAACACGATTATACAGCCGCATATAAAATTTGACAGTCGTTTGCATATTTAATAGGCGATGATTATGTAGCTACATATTAAATCAACATTGATCATGCAGCTGCATACTGAATTAACAATTATCATTGGTTGCATTTTGCATTGACAATGATCATGAACCGGCATTTTGAATTGACAATGATAATGGACCTGAATTTTGAATTGACAATGATCATGGACCTGCATTTTCAATTGACAATGATCATGGAACTGAATTTTGTATTGGAAATGATCATGGACCTAAATTTTGAATTGACAATGATCACGGACCTGAATTTTAAATTGACAATGATCATGGACCTGCATTTTGAATGACAATGATCATAGACCTAAATTTTGAATTGACAATGATCAGGGACCTGAATTTTGAATTGTCAATGATCATGGACCTGCATTTTGAATTGACAATGATCATGGACCTGCATTTTGAATTGACAATGATCACGGACCTGAATTTTGAATTGACAATGATCACGGACCTGATTTTTCAATTGACAATAATCATGGACCTGAATTTTGAATTGACAATGATCATGGACCTGAATTGACAATGATCACAGATCAGAATTTTTAATTGGCAATGATCACGGACTTGAATATTGAATTAACAATGATCATGAACCTGAATTTTGAATTGACAATGATCATGGACCTGAATTTTGAATTGACATTGATCACGGACCTGAATTTTGAATTGGCATTGATCACGGACCTGAATTTTGAATTGACAATGATCACGGACCTGAATTTTGAATTGACAATGATCACGGACCTGAATTTTGAATTGACATTGATCAGGGACCTGAATGTTGAATTGACAATGATCACGGACCTGAATTTTCAATTGACAATGATCACGGACCTGCATTTTGAATTGTCAATGATCACGGACCTGAATTTTCAATTGACAATGATCACGGACCTGAATTTTGAATTGACAATGATCACGGACCTGAATTTTGAATTGGAAATGATCTTGGATTTGCATTTTGAATTGACAATGATCACGGACCTGCATTTTGAATCGACAATGATCACGGACCTGCATTTTGAATTGACAATGATCACGGACCTGAATTTTGAATTGACAATGATCACGAACCTGCATTTTGAATTGACAATGATCACGGACCTGAATTTTGAATTGACAATGATCACGGACCTGAATTTTGTATTGGAATTGATCATGGACCTGAATTTTGAATTGGCAATGATCACGGACCTGAAATTTAAATTGAAAATGATCATGGACCTGCATTTTGAATTGACAATGATCATAGACCTGAATTTTGAATTGGCAATGATCATGAGCCTGCATTTTGAATTGAAAATGATCACAGACCAGAATTTTTCAATTGACAATGATGACGGACCTGAATTTTGAATTGACATTGATCATGGACCTGCATTTTGAATTGACAATGATCATGGACCTAAATTTTGAATTGACAATGATCAAGAACCAGCATTTGGAATTGACAATGATCACGGACCTGAATTTTGAATTGGCAATGATCACGGACCTGAATTTTGAATTGGCAATGATCACGGACCTGAATTTTGAATTGACAATGATCATGGACCTCAATTTTGAATTGACAATGATCATGGACCTCAATTTTGAATTGACAATGATTATGGACCTGAATTTTGAATTGACATTGATCACGGACCTGAATGTTGAATTGACAATGATCACGGACCTGAATTTTGAATTGACATTGATCACGGACCTGAATTTTGAATTGACAATGATCACGGACCTGAATTTTGAATTGACAATGATCACGGACCTGAATTTTGAATCGACATTGATCAGGGACCTGAATGTTGAATTGACAATGATCAGGGACCTGAATTTTGAATTGACAATGATCAGGGACCTAAATTTTGAATTGACAATGATCATGGACCTGAATTTTGAATTGATATTGCTCACGGACCTGAATTTTGAATTGACATTGATCAGGGACCTGAATTTTTAATTGACATTGATCACGGACCTGAATTTTTAATTGACATTGATCACGGACCTGAATTTTGAATTGACAATGATCACGGACCTGAATTTTGAATTGACAATGATCACGGACCTGAATTTTCAGTTGTCAATGATCACGGACCTGAATTTTGAATTGACAATTATCATCTACCTGCATTTTGAATTGACAATGATCATGGACCTGAATTTTGAATTGAGAATGATCATGGACCTGAATTTTGAATTGACAATGATCACGAACCTGCATTTTGAATTGACAATGATTATGGACCTGCATTTGAATTGACAATGATAATATAGCTTCGTGTGAAATTGACAATGATCATATAGCTGCATATGAAATTGTTAATAATCATGCAGCTACATGCTGAATTTGACCTTGCTCATGCAACTGCATATTAAATTTGGCAATAATTATACAGCAGCAGGTTAAATTTGACAATCCCTTGCATATTTAATTGACAATGAAAATGTAGCTGCATTCTGAATTAACAATGATGTGCATCTGCGTACGAAACTTGACAATGCTCGCGCAGTTGTGCATCGAGTTGGATTACAGTCTTCAAAGATTCGTCTTAAATCAATATTTACCACACAACAAAGCAGAAATCTTGGCACAAGTGAAACAGAACATTTGGGATTCAGTGGGAAGAGGACAATTTCTTTCTTTGTTCTCTTTCAACCGAAGGAAACGACGAGAAACAATGTTTTCTTCTTCTCCTTCATGCTGTCCACTTCTTCTGAAGTGGACAGCATGAAGGAGAATTCTTTTTCTTTCAGTTTCCTTATTCGGAACGTAATTAGAATTCTACGCTTCCCGATTTCATTTTTTTAAAAAAAACTTCTTTCAAAGTTCTTGTACAGTCGAGAGAGAGCCAATAATAAGGATATCATTTCCTTGAGCAAATGGAACTACTCGTGAACCCGTTCCAAACTTCTCAGACGCTTCATCTTTCGTTTATTTATTTTCCTTCTAAAAGAGAGATTATCCAATTTAGATGTTGAAATCATTCCATTCCTACCAACTCCCCCAGAGGCAGAATTTTCAACTGCAACGCATTGTCTGTTGAATTTTTATTTTTATACGGAAATTTAAAAAAATCATATCTAACTGTGTGTGCTAAATCTGCTCATTGCCATGTCCCCGAATTCGTTCAGTGTTAAAATGGTGATTTTTTTTTTCGAAGTTGTATTTTTTTTTCCATCTTGGTTACTATAGATTTTAGTTGTCGATTTTCACACATCCATTATTAGGAAGTGGGTGGCTCAGTCGGTAGCACGCCAGGATTGTAATCTGCAGTTCCCAGGTTCGAGTCCCAGCTGAGTCAGCGTTGAGATTTATCTCCGCAAAACTCCCCGCACGGCCAGTAGGGCACACTGATGGGCTTGGAAAGGTCGTCGTCCGTCGGATGGGACGTTAAGGCGTGCCCCGTATATGGGAGAGCTGTGCACGTTAAAGAACACGCTGGATGGCCTTAACGGAAGGCTACCATCTGTCTCCCAACAGCTGTTCCAGTGGGTCTCCTCCCCCAACCTTCTCTGAGCCTTCGGGGTTCATGTGACTGGTCATTTAGCCCATGGTGTGCAAAAAGAGTCCGGTCAGAGGTGAAACAACCCAATCCGTTATTAGCATTAGTTGCACATTCATTTTTAGCATTCTCTTTATTCCTTCATTCCTTTATCCGCAACGGCGATTATTTTCTAATCCCAAAAGTAACGCTTTCGTAGTTGGTTGTTTTACCTCCGATCGGCCCTTTTTTTGCATACACTCTGCTAAATGGCCAGGCCACAAGGACCCCAAAGGCTCGTCTTCAAGGGGTCATCCACTGGACAGCTGTTAAGAGATAGATGGTAGCCTCCCGTCAACATGGGAGACTGGGAGCAATCCGAGACAATCTAGAGTTGGATGGCCTCTTTGACCTCTGAGCGGTGCTTTCGTACACAAAATGGACTAAATAACAAAGTCACAAGGATTCCAGAGGCAATCTAGAATTGGACCGGGCTCAGGGAAGGTTGGTGAAGAAGATCCACTGGGAACTTTTAGGAGACATGCCTCACTTTGAAGATGCAGGAAAGAAAAATACTTGTTTTTGCATCGGTTGCCAAACAGTTGACAAGCTCAGATGCATAGCAAAAGGACCTGGGTTCGAATCCTGGATGAGTCACGGCTATTTTCTTTCTAATGCGCATTGTCTTTCTGCTGAATCATTCCCTATAGATCTTCTGTTTAGTGCATTATACTCACAGGCTCCTATTCCAATTCCATACAAGGAATGGATGCTATATATATATATACGTATTTTTTTGGGGGTGGGGAGAGGGGATAGTTTGTGTTTCTGCTGTGGTCTGAACTTCTTTACACATATTCTCTATTATATTTTATACTCGTAGGACTGGGATCGAATATTGGATAAGTCATGAAGGTTGTTTTTTTTTTTATTTGCTCAGGTCTCAACCTCCCTACAGATCTTCTCCAAGCTGTATTACATCCACGGGGTCTTGTTAAACCTGAGTTTCAATCCTAGACAAGACACGGACGATTTCTTTCTTCTGAGGTCTGTACAGAGTCAGATATAGAAGAGTTACCAAGGAGGCATTACCCTTCATGATTTAAAAAAAAATTTGATAACCGAAATGGGGGCAAAAAAATCACTATATATATTGGGCAATAATTTTTGAATAAGGCAACTGAAATGGGTAGAAAAATATATACCTACCGGAAACAACATTCCGGGTGAGGGGCCCACCCTGAAAAAGGTCCACTTGTTAGGACACCTTCAAAGAGTCCTAAATTCCCGCCTGAGTGTGTGTCGAGTACTGCAATACTCATTCCTGGAAAGGATGGATCCTGGCCGTTGAGTGGAGGAAATTATCTTTAGTCTCTCTCCCAAGTCCTTGACAGCTGAGATCCTCTTTTGTCTGCATTGCAGTTGAGGAATGTACTAATTGCGGGGCTGAGTAGCACTTAGGCTCATAATCTATAGATCCCAGGTTCGAGTCCCACCTGTGCCAGCGAGCGTTGAGATTTATCCACACTAAACCTCGCCCTGCACTCAGTTAATAAGGGACACTGCTTGGTCTGCACAGGCTATTGTCTGTCGGATGCGACTTTAAGCCATGGTCCCCATGTATAGGAGAGCCATATCCTGTGCACATTAAAGAACACAGTGGGTGGCTGTGACAGGAAGCTTCCATCTGTCTTCTGTCCATTGCGTGTTTTACCCCCAACCTTCTTTGTGTCCTTGGGGTCCTTGTGACCGCTTCGTCAGGTTTCAACGTTTCTTCACTCACATCATCTTCCGTCCCTTAGACTCGGATATCGTTTATCTAATAACTGATTTTTAGAACCAGTTTTGGCATTTTTAAACCCTCTTGGTTACTTTAACGTATTAAAGGCTCCTGTCAGACCTCTGTGGCAAGCAGCTGCTTGAGGGTGTATTTATTTATTTATTTTTTATTAAAATCTTTAACCTTTTTTTTTTGCATTTTAGAATATTTATGTTTTCTCTTTGCATGGGTCCTACATACCCATTGTTGCTATCTTTCGTATATTTATTGCTGATGTTACATTTTTACTTTTTTTCCTCTGATTTTTAACCTAGTTCAGGGTTTAGTGATCGCATTTTTTCATATCGTATTTGGCGCAATATAATTTTATCCATCAAACTTTTCTTTTGCTCCATAAAACCCTAAACAACTAACTTGTTCAATTCATTCCCACACCTCACCCCACTGAATTCTTATTTCATTTTTTCCTGTTCGAGAGCAAATTAAAACTTTAACCTCAATGAAATGTCAGATGGAAGCATATAATGGTATTATATTGCTCTATACGAAAATCACGTACAGTGCTTTATCAAAATGCTAGATTGTTTCCTTGTTATGTCAGTGACAATCTAACTTCGAAGCTCTGTAACTTCTAAAATATGCATTTGATGGAAAAATGCGACTGATGATGAAGATCATAATCAAATCTATTTAAATCTCGATTTTTCAACGATATTTTGTTGAAACAATATTCTTCCAGCATCAAAAGAGGCATTGAAGCTAGGATATTTCACAACAGTAATGAGTCATGAGAATTTACTTCGGAAAGGAATCAAAACTTAAATGATAAGTATTGCTACAAATCATTTAATAAAATAAATATATATTTTGGAAGTTTGCATAATGATTGTTTCAGTATTAGACAATTATGAATTTTTTTTATAAAACAAGACAATTTATTGTTAAATATTCCAGCTCAATAATTCTTTAAATACTGAACGAATATTGTTGGAAACAGAAATTTAAATAGATTTGATTATGATCTTTATCTTCAGTCGCGTTTTTCCACTAAATGCAGATTTTAGAAGTTACAGAGTTTGGAAGTTAGATTTCAACTGATATAGATGGGAAATTTTCTAATATTTGGGGCGGGGGTGGTTCAGTCGGTAGCGCGCCAGACTCGTAATCTTCAGTTCCCAGGTTCGAGTCCTAGCTGGGTTAGCGTTGAGATTTATCTCCGCAAATCTCCCCGCCCTGCCCACGGTCAGTAGGAGACACCGAAGGGCTTGGAAAAGCCGCCGTCGATGGGGTGAGACGTTAAGCCGTGGCCCCGTGTATGGGAGAGCCATACCCTGTGCACGTTAAATAACACGCTGGATGGCCTTGACGGGAGGCTACCATCTGTCTCCCAACAGCCGTTCCAGTGGGTCTCCTCCCCCAACCTTCTCTGAGCCTTCAGAGTCTCTTGTGACATGACCATTTAGCCCATCGTGTACAAAAAAGTACTGGTCAGAGGTAAAACAAATCAAAATCTCTAATATTTTGGTAGAACATTGTACAACAGCTTCCAGAAACAAATGTCCGGATAATCCAGATTACAATAATCTGATATCAACTACACCTTCCCTTCTTGCTTTATTTAGTTTATTTCCGTCAAAACACCTCCTGTATCTTGAACGGTTACGAAGCACTAAGCCGTGAATGTCACCTCACATAAGTACCAAGAGAGAGAGACACACAAAACATTTCCTTCCACAAACGTATACACCGCAGCAAACAGTCACTGCTAAGTCTCGGTGCCCCCTTTTCTGTTTCGCGGAACAGACACTGGAAACGTCTGGGCGAAGAACCGTCATTTGCACTCCCCGTGGATGTTGCATGTACACAAATTTAAGAACTCAGACGCAAAAAAAGAAAGCGCAGTCAATACAAGCGGCGAGCCGAAGAGCAGCGATCCTCTAAGGCAGCTGGAACCAACAGCGATACCTGTGCCTAGCAAAGCATTTAATTGGTCATCCCCTGTGATGATGCATAGAACCGGCCAGGCCTAGCACCTAATGTCCGACCCCGCCTTCTCGTGGTGCAGACCGTTAGTACCTTTCAAAAGAGATACTCTCTTGTGGAAGTGAACGGAAGGGTAGGGCTGCCAGATTAATGTGGCCTACTGATTTGGACAACTATGGCTACTTTTCTTTTTTTTCTACCCTGCTGAGGAGTGGTCAACCACACGGGGTCCTGGTGCTGACCATATAAACCCACTGGACTGATATATGGCTCTGAGCTTGATTATGGATCCTGATTTTGCTGCACTGGTGGGCTTCTGTGGAGGGAAAATCTTCCGCTGTGTTTTCTGTTTGTTTGTGGGTTGACAGCCCCAAGTGAATAGATTCACAGGATATGTTTATCAGCTGGTGGATAATCCTGAGCAGAGGTCATCGCAGGCACCTGAACTCTTTGCTTCTATTGGCATCGTCAAATTCTACATTGGAGGAAGTCTTCCAGTGTAGATGGCTTCAGCCTTTAGTGGTGGGGGAACGGGTCTTTGCCCCATGTCTGCGATTAGGGGGCTGTTTGATATTGTCGGCATTCCCTCTCTCAATAAACATAGTTTCTTTAAACATCCTACTAACCATTTTCTCTCCATAGGTAGTTGGAATGTGAGGACTCTGCACAGAGCTTTTTCTCTTGATGTCCTCACACAAGAATTCCACCATTATAATTTAGATATTCTCGGCTTGCAAGAGACCAGATGGACAGATAAAGGTCAGATTCTTAAAAATAATCTTGAATTTCTCTTTTCAGGGAGTGACGACAACAAGCATCACCAAGGCGTGGGTCTGCTTCTCAGCAGACACGCTAGTGATGCTCTTCTAGGATATGAGTGCATTAATGAAAGGTTTCTTACAGCAAAATTTCAGACAAGCGTTAAAGACCTGAATGTTATCTGCTGTTATGCCCCCACTGAGGATGCCGATGAGGATGAGAAGTATAGGTTTTATGAACAACTTCAGGATATTTTGAATTCTGTCAAGAAAGGAGATATTACCCTTGTTCTTGATGACTTCAATGCCAAAGTTGGTACTGACTCTGACTTTTGGGGAGGGGTGTTGGCCCTTTTGGTATTGGTAGCTGCAATGGCAATGGGTAACGTCTCCTACAGGTAAGTAAACTCAATGGTTTCAGAATAACTAACACATATTACAAACACCGCGACATACCTAACACATGGGTTTCACCTGATGAGCTGCATAGGAATATGATTGATTATATATTAATTAACAGCAAATGGGCTAGTTCTGTTAGAAATACCAGGGCATATAGGGGAGCTGAAATTGGATCTGACCATTACCTTGTTAAAAGTGTCTTGCAACTTAAACTTAAAAAATGTTGTGCTAGGGTTAAAAAATTTGCTTTTAATACTGAAGCTCTGAAAGACCCAGTTATAGCCAAAGCTTACCATGATAGGTTACTTAATCATTATGACAGTCATGGTATGCTTACCACTGAAGTTGAGGAAGAATGGGATCATTTTAAACAGGCTTTTTTGTACACTAACAGTACTCTTTTAGGAAAAAAGGAGCAGAAGAGGCAGAATTATCTGAGTGATAAGGCACTTGAGCTTATTTCGGAAAGAAAGAACTGCAGGAATGTCCTTAATCAATACCCTACTAGTCCTAATAGAAAGCATTACAGAGAACTTAATAAACGTGCAAAAGATCAGTTAGCTGCTGATAAGAATCTTTGGCTTGATGGTTTTGCTGACAAAGCCGAGGAAGCAGTTAGGCAGCACAACAGCAGAGAGCTGTAGCAGATAGTTAATGTTTTGTGTGGTAGAAAACGGACAGGTATACAGGGATTGAAGGATAAACAAGGTAAGGTTATAGAAGGGGAGGATTCTGTCATGGCTAGGTGGGCTGAGCATTTCCGTGATGTACTAAACAATGCTGTTAGTTCTATTCCCATTGTTTGCAATGATGATAGATGCATTGGTGGCTTTAATGTTGGCCCTATAACACAATCCGAGGTTATTTTGGCTGCTTCTAAACTTAAACTTCATAAATCCCCAGGGGTAAATGAAATTACTACAGAAATGCTTAGAGCTGGAAATGTTTCGGTTACCACTTGGATGACTGAAATTCTGAATATCTTTTATGATAAAGGCATGGTTCCTAAGGATTTTACCAGAGCTATTGTTATCCCGATTTTCAAAAAAGGTGATCGCAGTTCTTGTGATAACTATAGGGGTATCAGCCTACTCTCTGTTCCAGGTAAAGTTCTTTCCATGATTGTGCTTAATAGAATTAAGAATCTGGTTGACAGTCAATTGGCTGATGAGCAATGTGGATTCAGAAGTGGTAGGGGATGTGCGGATCAGATATTTTCATTTAGGCAGATTCTTGAGAAATGTTTAGAGTTTCAGAAACCTTTGGTTGCTAGCTTTGTTGATTTCAAAAAGGCTTTCGACTCTGTTGATCGTCATAATTTGTGGTTGATTGTGAAATCATATGGTATACCAGACAAGTTAGTTAACATAATGAAAGCTCTCTATAATAACATTGAGTCGTGTGTGAGAGTTGGTAAGGCTTGTAGCAATTGGTTTAGCATTACTTCTGGTGTTCGACAAGGGTGCATTTTGTCTCCTTTTCTCTTTAGTTTGATTATTGATTATGTTATGCGAAATTCACTTCAAGGGAAAGATTTTGCCCTTAAATGGGCTGGAGATAGGAAAATTTGTGATTTAGATTATGCTGATGATTTAGCCCTTTTGGCAAATGATGTTGATGAGATGAACTCTTTCATTCGAGCTGTTGATGAGACTGGTAGTAGAGTAGGTTTGGTTATAAACAGAGAGAAAACTGAAGTGATGAAAATTGGTCAGGCAGGCTGTGATTCAGTTAATCTGAATGGTTGCAGTCTTGAGCAGGTGTCACAGTTTAATTATCTTGGGAGCTATGTAACAGATAATGGTGATGTGCGGCATGAGATTAACTGACGAATAGGGATTGCTGCCGGGACTTTTAAGAATCTATGGAGAGTGTGGAGAAATAGGCGTATACACCTAAAGACTAAAATTAGACTGTACAATAGTTTGGTTCTTTCTAGGGTTAGTTATGGTAGTGAAACTTGGATACTTTGTAAACAAGATAACAGGAAACTAGATGCTTTTGATTCCAGATGCTTACGCAGTATCTTGGGCATTAGGTGGTTCAACTTTGTAACTAATGATGAGGTTAGGCAAAGGAGTTTGCAACCTCCTTTAAGCAGCATATTGTGCAGAGAGAGACTCCGTTGTTTTGGCCATGTTGCCCGTATGAATAATTATAGATTGGCGAATAGGGTTATGAACAGTGTGCCTAAAGGCCTCAGAAAGAAGGGGAGACCTAGGATGCGGTGGGCAGACAATGTCAAACAGGACCTTGTTAGAATTGGTGTGCAGTGGCCAGATGCAGTAGATGTAGCTCAGGATAGACTTGCTTGGAGAACTATATTGCACGGTCTGGTTGGACCTCCGTAGCCCATGGCTGCTTGAGGATGATGATGATAATGTGGCACGTACCTCTGAAAGAGCTGTTGTTGCCAGAGCTTCTGTTTCCGGGTTGCTTCCCCGCGGAACACTCGCCTGCTGGCAAACGCTTTTCGAATACAAAAAAGAAATAACCAGTTTTGAAATCCGATTAGTAACATTCTTCAAGGGAATTACTAGGACAATAACCCTTTTTAGTTTTTTTTTATATTCTAGAGAAACAATGTACTCTCATCTGTTCTTATAACTCTTCATATATAGGGGAAGAAATGTATGTTAATATTTTTATCTTCGTTCCATTTGTTTTCAACCAATCTTGATTAGCAAATGTCATCATTTGCAGTGGCTCTTATTGTTCACTGAAGACATTTTGTCTGGACATTGTTTCTTTACAAACATCAATCTTATTTTCTATAGCAGTTACAAAACACACCTAAAGTAAAATAACGTGTCTGCAGAGGCATAATTCGGGAATTTAAATGATTCTTCCGATTTTTTGCATCGTTTTTGCTTCTGTGGGTAGCAATTTGCAGTGAAATAATACACTATTCCAACTTCCCGAATACAATTTTTCATGATATCGCATGTTTTTGGATTTTGCACAATTCAATATATTGGGTAAATTAATTTAAATATTTTTTTTGTTTGCGTCATGATAAAGAGGAATTTAGTGCTTTATGTTATGCTTTTAATTCCATTACATGCACCATATTATCAGACTTTTTCGCTATATGCATGAGTAGTTTACAGTAAGAGTGAGCAGTTAGGTCCCCCCCACCGCCAGCAGCTGATGTTGAAGTCGAATGGGTTGACATTTATGACCGCTTAAAAATTATTTATTAGCTTTCTCACAGTTGTGGGATTTTTTAGCCCTATTCATTATAATGTGCAGCTGCAGATCTGATTGAAAGACATTTAAGCCCCCGTGAGAAAAAAATTTAAGCCCCCTCTGGCATTCATTAGAAATGTATGCAAGCAGCCAAACTATTTGACATTTATGAACACTTAATATTATTTATTAATCTTCTCACTGGTGTGGTTTTTTTAGCCCTATTCATTAGAATGTGGGTCGGCAAATCCGATTGAAAGAGCTGGCACCCGTGAGAAAAAAAATTTAAGCCCCTCTGGCATTCAGCAGATCCGTTTGAAACAGCCAAACGGGTTGACATTTATGGCCGCTTTAAAATTATTTATTAGCCTTCTCACTGTTGTGGTTTTTTTTAACCCTATTCATTAGAATGTGGGTCAGCAGATCCGATTGAAAGAGCTGGCACCCCTGAGAATGAATTTTAAGCCCCCTCTGACGTTCATCAGAATGTCCGATGACGGTGTTTTGTTATCGCAAGAGTGAGGTCCCCCACCCACCCTTCGCCAACAGCTGATGTTGAAGTCGAACGGCTGACATCGCTTTTAAATTAGCCTTCTCATTTGTGGGGGAAGCTCCCTCTGGCATTCATAAGAATAAAGGATTGGAAATATAGCCACCGACTGAAAGAGTCCGCAGCTAGGTTGACATTTATGAAAACTTTTATGACTGAACTCGCTGGTGAGAAAAGTTTTTTAGCCGTACTCTAACGTAGGTATTCATTAGAATGTGTGTCAGCAGAATATAGCTTCCGTCGGAATCAAAGACGGCGTTGTTAAAGCTTCCCAGTATCAAATCCTTTCAGGTATGCGCGTTCAGTTCTGAAAAAGTTACGTTTAGAGACGAAAAGGAATTCTATGCCACAATCGGCGAAAATGACAGAAAATCTGGACGCTTCAGAAGGAATGATGATCCATTCTTTCGTTTAGAGATGTATTTGAAAGGCCTCCTAATAATGTGTGGTGACGTTAATATTTGGGACCCCTCAAATCCTTTCAGATATGGGTTGATCAATAACGGGTGCCCAGAAGAAGTCAAGCCACTCGTTGACATTTATGACGACTGAAAATAATTTGCGACTTTATGAAAGAAATCGAGATTAAAGCACCAAGAAGCGGGGATGAGACTATCAATAATGGCTTGGATAAAAAAAAGTATGACGTCAGTTTTATTAGGATCTAAAAAATAGTTGTAGCTTTTTACTACGAATGAAACCCTTTGTTAACAAGAATCTTTATGGCCTCGCTTAAGAGGGCGCGACGGGCGCACCTCGCTAGACCTCCTTGAAAGGGAAAGTGATAACTGAGGGTGGGGAATCCTTGCGACACCTGGTGGCGCAGATGGCGGGTAAGCAGGCTGAACGCTCAGAGGGGTTTTCTGTCTGCGAACGTTTCTTCCACACGTTATTCCTACGAACAAAATTAAAACCTTTCACCAATTGATTCTTACATAACAGTACGATATTAAAACAGTATCGGGATGCATAAGATTATGGAAGAAATGGCCCCAATGTAGAATATAGTTACTTAAAAACTGTAGATAATTGTTAGCCAAACAGAGTAATTAATGTTACTGGTATTTAATTTTGGTTTATGTTAAAGAAGCAACAGCAGAGCTCACAGTCACGTGTCTATATGAAGAAAATTTTTAGAACAACTGAAATGGCTTTTTAAGCCTTTCACCAATTGATTTTTACATAACAGTATCGGGATGCATGAGATTATAGAAGAAATGGCCCCAATGTAGAATATTGTTTCTTAAAAACTGTAGATAATTGTGAGTCAAACAGAGTAATTAAAGAAGCAACCGAAGAGCTAGTCACGTGTTCTAATAAAGAAAATTTTACAATAACTGAAATGGGCGATATACGATTTTTCCCGATCACTCGTGAACAGATTTTTAAATGAGTGATACGTTAAGAGAACGGACTACTACAAAAATAAATATTATTATATCGAGGCAGCTGAGAAATTGGTACGCAATCAACGACAATTTTTGAAATATTTCAAGTAGCTCTAAATAAAATCGTCGTCAAAATGCTACTAGTACCCGATTCATAATAATCATCTTTGATGAATATTTTGTCAACTATTAAGAAACTGTTGTGATCTTCCAAAATGGACAGGTTGAAGGACTTTAAGAGTTGAAAACCTAGACACTATTCAACCAACATGAGACAGTAATGTGAAGGGATAAATAGCATTTCGATCAACCTCCCAACGTTAGATTATAATAGCAGGAGTTGTTATGTAGAGAACCATTCAGAACTTTGCCTGAAAATGTTTGGTGCGAATAAAGATTTTAATCAAACTGTCATTAGTTAATAAATAATTGTCACAAAGGTCTGATAACGTCGTATAAAAGTTACCTGAACTAAAGGAGAAGAACACAGTTAGTATCACGAGACTGCATTAAAAAGGTTTATGCAAATATACACGGAATTGAGATTCTCTACGAATTTACAGACATTCATACGGTCGTTTTCGCGTTAAATGCGAACTTGGTGAGGTTTTGAGACGACCTTCTAAATTTTAGAAATGGCCGATTTCCGTCTCTCGGCTTTAAATCCGTACGCTAAGAAATAATTTGGCTTATAGATCAGAAGATATTTTCTCGCTATAAGAAAACGAATGGAGTCACTTACGTGGCAGGATTCCTGATTTAAATACGAATAGGGTTCATTTAGGTCGGTGCGGATTTTAACTGTCATGATATTCAGCAAAACTATGGTTTACCAAGGAACTTGATTTAAATCACCTGTGTACCCTAAAGCACCTTGCCATTGACACTATATTGATATGTATCATCTTAATTATACCAGCTGATTAAATACTCTGTTGTACCTAAATACGATGTAGAAAGAGTCGTTATTAATAAGGTATTGAAAGGTCTTGCGGGACAACCGAATCTGTCAAGCACCTAAGATCAGGTGACTTGCAGATGGGAACTGCCTGCTCGAAACATTCTGAGCTACTCTGGAATGTAGCGATTAGTGGGAGTTACAAAAACTCCACATAAGACACTTAATTCCTCCCGGGCGTGATCTCCGAGTCCCTTCAAGGTTTGTGAGAAGGAAAACCTCTCGGAACTTTCTTCCCAGGGAGTGATTGCAATCCACCAAGTTTCGGAACGCCGTAATCGAGAGTTAGTACCTACCATGGTACTAATCATAACTTGCAATAAAAGGTTTCATAATTTTATGTCCGAGCCTCTTACACTCGGACATCTTTTATCTGATCATTGCATTTTACCACCATTTTTTCCCTTTTTAAAACATTGTGGCTATTTTTCTAGACTTTGATTTTACCTTGTATATTGTATATCTAATCCAGGTCTTTTACACCTGGGATTCTTTAATCTTGTATTTCTCAAAACGATCGTCCCATGGCCGAGTGGTTAGCACGCTTGGCTACTGATCTAAGGGACTTGGGAGCGAGCCCCGGATAAGGCATGGATGTTTGTGTTGTTTTTCTGCTGAGGTCCTGCCATCCTCACAGACCTACTATGGCGTATAAACTGAGAGGCTCCTGTCAGTCCTCTGTGGCAAGCAGCTGCTTGAGGGGGTATTTTTTTTATTTTTCTTTTACTTGATACTTATATCCTGGTTCATTGTTGGTTTACAATTTTTCAATGTAGTGTATTTGTTTTAGCTTTTGGATTGGGTTTCCTTGTCTTTTATTATTTATATTGTGTTTTGTTTGTCGCATTATGGCCTAGTCGCCCTATCGTCATAAATCCCCAACCAATCAACCAACTCTTGTCACAGTGTTTAAAATAAAGATGACTAATAATTGCTCATGCTGCAAGGGGAAAACATTTTATTAGTAAATGTATGCATTGAATATTGTATAACAGTAATTGTATACTAATATTCAAAACTAAAGAAAGGGTTAGTTTGTTTTATTTTACTTTTGAGAGGTAAATTTTTTGGCACACAATGGGCTAAACGATCATGTCACAAGGACCTCGAAGGCTCAGAGAAGGTTGGGAAAATGGGCCATTGAACAGCTTCTAGGAGACAGATGGAAGCTTCTAGTCAAGGCCATCCATTATGTTTAACTTACACAGAATAACACACGGAACCGTGGCTTATTAGTCTGTCCGATAGACAGTGGTCTGTTGAAGCTCATCTGTTTCCTCCATTGACGAGAAAAAAAGGCAGAGAGTTATCCAGAAATAAATCTCAATGTTTGGCACCCAGATGGGACTCGCACCTAGGAACTGCAGATTATGAGCCTCATGCATTACGAAATGAAACACTCCGCCCTAACTCAAGGAAGGTTGGAGATTATAACATTTAAGGCCTGTAAATGGTAGTTAGGCATAAACTGGAAGGAGAGCTGTGTACCAATCCCCAGTGATGATGCACAGAACCGGCCAAGTCTAACACCTAATGTCTGACCCAGCCTTCTCGTGGTGCAGGTAGTTAGTGCCTTTCAAAGGAGATATTCAATTTTGGAAGGGAACGAAAGGAGAGGGCTGCCAGTTCAGTATGTCCTACTGATCTGGTTATCTATGGACACTTTTTTCTTTTTTTTTTCTCAACCCTGCTGAGGAGTGGTCAATTTCACCGGGTCCTGGTGCTAACATATATACCTACTAGACTGAATTTGTTTATGGATTTGAGCTTGATTATGGATCCTGGACTTGCTGCACTGGTGGACCTCTGCTGAGGGAGAATCTGCCGCTGTGTTTTGTTTTTGCTTCTTGGTTGCCAGCCCTAAGTGAACAGAGGCATGGGATACTTTATGTCAGCTGGTGGATAATCCTAACCACAAGCCATCGCAGGTACCTGAACCTCACTTAGCTAGATGGACATCGTCAAGCCTAAACTGGAGTAATGTGTCTCAGGCAGGCCATATGACTCTTGAAAAAGTCTACTTGAAAACGTGGTGCGTAAAGTTCCTACCAGTATTGGTGGCTTCAGCCTTCAGCAGAGGAGGAACGGGTCTTTGCCCCATGCCTGCGATCAGAGGACTGATTCATATTGTTGGCCCTACCTATCTCAATAAACCTAGTTTCTATAAATATATTACTCATCAATTTCTCTCTGCAAGAACGTGGAACGTGAGGACATTATATAGAGATTATTCTCTTCATGTCCTCGCACAGGAATTCCAGCGCTGTAAACTAGATATTCTAGGCTTGCAAGAGACCAGATGGACAGGTAAAGGTGAGATACTTAAAAATAACTTTAAATTTCTCTTTACAGGGAGGGAGGATGGACAGCATCACCAATGCGTGGGTCTGCTTCTCAGCAGACATGCTAGTGATGCTCTTTTAGGATACGAGTGCATTAATGAAAGGTTTCTTACAGCAAAATCTCAGACAAGCATTAAAGACTTGAATGTTATCTGCTGTTATGCCCCCACTGAGGATGCTGATGAGGATGAAAAGGATAGGTTTTACGGACAACTTCAGGATATTTTGAATTCTGTCAAGAAAGGAGATATTCCCTTGTTCTAGGTGATTTCAATGCCAAAGTTTGTACTGACTCTGACTTTTGGGGAGGAGTAATAGGCCCTTTTGGTATTGGTAGCTGCAATGGCAATGGGCAACGTCTCCTACAGGTAGGTAAACTCAATGGTTTCAGAATAACTAACACTTATTACAAACACCGCAACATACATAAGTACACATGGGTTTCACTCAATGGGCTGCATAAGAATATGATTGATTATATATTAATTAATAGCAAATGGGCTTGTTCTGTTAGGAATACCAGGTCATATAGTGGAGCTGAAATTGGATCTGACCATTACCTTGTTAAAAGTGTCTTGCAACTTAAACTTAAAAAGTGTTGTGCTAGGGTTAAAAAATTTACTTTTAATACTGAAGCTCTGAAACACCCAGTTATAGCTAAAGCTTACCATGATAGGTTACTTAGTCATTATGACAGTTATTGTTTGCTTACTACTGAAGTTGAGGAAGAATGGGACCATTTTAAACAGGCTTTTTTGGAAACTAACCGTACCCTTTAGGGAAAAAGGAGCAGAGGAGACAGAATTATCTGAGTGATAAGGCACTTGAGCTTATTTCAGAAAGAAAGAACTGCAGGATTGTCCTTAATCAATACCCTATTAGTCCTAATAGAAAGCATTACAGAGAACTTAATAAAAGTGTAAAGGATCAGTTAGCTGCTGATAAGAATCTTTGGCTTGATGGCTTGGCTGACAAAGCTGAAGAAGCAGTTAGACATTACAACAGCAGAGCTGTACCAGATAGTTAATGTTTTGTGTGGTAGAAAACGAATATATATATATACAGGGATTGAAGGATAAACAAGGTAAGGATATAGAAGGTGAAAATTCTGTCATGACTTGGTGGGCTGAGCATTTCAGTGATGTTCTGAACAATGTGGTTAGTTCTACTCCCATTGTTTGCAATGATGATAGATGCATTGGTGGCTTTAATGTTGGCCCTGTATCACAATCTGAAGTTATTTTAGCTGTTTCTAAACTTAAACTACATAAATTGCCAGGGGTAGATGAAATTACTACGGAAGTGCGTAGAGCTAGGAATGTTTCTGTTACCACTTGGATGACTGAAATTTTGAATATCTTTTATGATAAAGGCATGGTTACTAAGGATTTTACAAAGCTGTTATTATCCTTATTTTCAAAAGAGGTGATCGCAGTTCTTGTGGTAACTATAGGGGGATCAGCATACTCTCTATTCCAGGTAAAATTCTTTCCATAATTGTGCTTAATAGAATTAAGAATCTGGTTGACATTCAATTGCATGTCGGCAATGTGGATTCAGAAGTGGTACGGGATGTGCAGATCGCATATTTTTACTTAGGCAGATCCTTGAGAAATATTTGGAGTTTCAGAAATCTTTGGTTGCCAGCTTTGTTGATTTCAAAAAGGCTTTCGACTCTGTTGATCGTCATAATTTGTGGTTGATTGTGACATCATATGGTATACCAGACAAGTTAGTTAACGTAATGGAATCTCTCTATAATAACACTGAGTCGTATGTGAGTTAGTCTTGTAGCAATTGGTTTAGCATTACTTCTGATGTTCGACAAGGGTGCATTTTGTCTCCTCTTATCTTTATTTTGGTTATTAATTATGTTATGCGAAATTCACTGAAAGGGAAAGATTTTGGCCTTAAATGGTCTGAAGATGCGAAAATTTCTTATTTAAATTATGCTGATAATTTAGCCCTTTTGGGAAATGATGTTGATGAGATGAACTCTTTCATTCGAGCTGTTGATCAGACTGGTAGTACAGTAGGTTTGGTTATAAACAGAGAGAAAACTAAAGTGATGAAAATTGGTTAAGCAGGCTGTGATTCAGTTAATCTGAATGGTTGCAGTCTTGAGCAGGTGTCACAGTTTATCTTGGGAACTATGTAACAGATAATGGTGATGTGCGGCATGAGATTAACAGACGAATAGGGATTGCTGCCAGGAGTTTTAAGTAAGAATCTATGGAGAGTGTGGAGAAATAGGCGTATATACCTAAAGACTAAAATTAGACTGTAAATAGTTTGGTTCTTTGTAGAGTTAGTTATGATAATGAAATTTGGATGCTGTGTAAACAAGATAACAGGAAATTAGATGCTTTCGATTCTAGATGCCTACATAATATCTTAGGTTTTAGGTGGTTCAACTTTGTAACTAATCATGAGGTTTGGCAAAGGAGTCGGCAACGTCCTTTAATCAGCATATTGAGCAGAGAGACTCCGCTGGTTTGCCCATGTTGCCCGTATGGATAATTGTAGATTGGCGAATAGGGTTATGGAAAGTATGCCCAAAGGCCCAGAAAGTGGGGGAGACCTAGGATGCGGTGGAAATACAATGTCAAACGGGACCTTGTTAGAATTGATGTGCAGTGGCCAGATGCAGCAGATGTAGCTCAGGACAGACTTACTTGGAGAAATAAATTGCAAGGTCTGGTTGGATCTCCGTAGCCCATTACTCCTTGAGGATGATAATGATGATGAAAGTAAATTAGTGGAATTTTGTAAAATGAAATTGCAGTAGTCTAATAGACTGCTTTCACTGTATTGGACAAAAATAGCATAGTTTTATAGCAAGGGATTTACGACCAGGGTGGGATTATTTTTGGTTGAAAGGACTCTGAGAGAATTTTTTGCAAGGTCTTGGGTTGCTGTAGGTAATTAGAGTTGACGATGCCTACATTTTGCAATTGTTAAACACATATAATAGAAAATTTCGGTGTTCAGTATTTGAAGAGCATGAAAGCTTAAATATTTATCAACGGCATTATCAGTCTTAAGAAGAGGGTTAGCTCAATTGTAATCTCAATAGCTAATGCAGCAAAAGCAGATCTTTTGCAATGAAACTCGTCTGACCAGACTTGTAATTGGAGGATTGAATCTCCACTCTGCCTTAAGGTTTTTTTTTTATCTGCAGCCTGGCTTTGTGACAAGTGGACATTCCAGACATCCAGGACCCAGGGGACCACTGCATAAAGTCGCATATGTTGGATGGCCTTGTTGGTAGGATACAATTTGTCTCCTAACAACTGTCCAAGTCCTGGGGGCTTGGACAGCTCTTAGGACCCATGCCCCATAAAATGCTGCTTGGACCGCTGTTAGTAGACAGCCACTGACTGAGACCCCCATACAGGGTGTCTCAGTCAGTAGTGCACCAATCTCGTAATTTGCAATTACTTGGTTGGAGTCCCATCTGGGCCAGCGTTGAGAGGGTGTCCCCTTCCCCTCAACCTTCTCTGAACCCTCGGGTCCTTGTGACCTACCCGTTATGTACGAAAATGTGCCATTCAGGTAAAACAATTCAAACTGAAACATTTGGGCAGCAATAACACAGACAGATAACTTATTCTGAAAGAAATTTTGTGGATACAAAATGATTAGATCGTAAGATAAGATGTAGAAGAAAGTGTTTGAAATATTTTACAAGTATCAAAAAGAACTTAGACTAATGTATGGCTCAACTTTCCAAGCGACAGGACGATTTTTTTTCTCCTAACTTATAGAATTTATTCTTTACAAATTCAATCCACAAAATACAGTGAGTCCAACATGTGATGGTGGGGTTTCGGGAAGCACTTTCTGCGATATACAAAAAGAGCATCACGTTGAATGATGCACTTGCACATTCAACTCAAAGAGTTTCACAGGTAGGATATAAAGTGCTGTAATTGGATTTTCGCAATCCCCGTGATTAGTTTCAAGACAACCTGGCGACCCCCCACTAGTGCTTTCCCCTATGACGTCATCGACAACTTCCGACCACGCCCCTAATTAATAATCATTAATTAATTAATCCCCTTTATTAAAAAACCCTCATCCCCCCTTTAACCCCTGGCGCCATCTAGTGACTATGAGGAATACTATTCATAGAAAAACCCAGATTTTAGTCGTAATTTTCCAAGTCCAACTAAATTTTAAGTTGGCAACGATCGGATGATACAAGTCTCCGAATTATTGCAGGGGTGACAATCTCGCGCAGAAAGGGATGATGCAATCCTCAATCACAAAGTCCCCATTTTTTAATACCTCTCATTAAATCACCCCGCTTATCAGAATTCGCTCCCCTTTATTAAAAAACAAAAGGTCCCTCATTTAAAACTTCACCAAACTCCTTTGGTATTCACGTTTATCAGAAATTTTCCAAGTCCGCTAATCAACTCACAAAGCTGTATATTACAAATTTTTATTCCTTAGTAATTAAACACATTAAAATTCCCTCCCCTTTCTTAAAAATCAAAAGTTCCCTTTATTAAAACTTCACAAACTCCCATCCTTTTACAAGTTCACTAGACATAGAAAATCAACTCACAAAGTTGTATATTCTCTGTATTTATTCCTAAGTAATTAAACACTTATCAAAAACTCCATCCCGCATCATTAAAAACCCTTGGTCGACCCTTCATGTGGTAAATCAGTTTTCTCTATGCGCATTTAATCGGTGTCATCCAACGTCCTGTATTAAAAAAATAAAAATTAAAAAAAATCCTTCCCGACGCAGTGATTTGAACCACTTCCTTGGTGTCCACGTTCATCTGAAATTTGCCAAGTCCCCCGCTAAACTTTGGGTGTCAACCCCTCACTGAATGGTTGATGCAATCCTTGAACAAGGTCCCCGTATTTTGCGAGTTCGACTTTCATTAGAAGAAGGACTATCCCGCAGTAACTGTCTCACAGAAAATAAAAAATGCTATTGGGGTAAAAAATTAATTAAAAAAAAAATCTGATTTTATTCGTCATGATGAAAAATATTGAAGGTAATAGGGTATGTGTGACATAAAAGATTCGTGTTCGAATCCTCACCCCGGACCACGTTTTACTGATGGGTGGTTAAGTTCTAGGAAATTAAAAAATTCCAAACAGGGAATCACAAGGGTTTTATTGACGGATGAATCTTGGATCTGCACTGCTTTCATATCGGGTCTTACAACATGAAAACTCACTTGCACCCTTGACCACTGCTTTAGAACCAAAAATATTTACAAGTCCACAGGCTGTTCTCTGCATTCCCAATTCTCCCTTTATGATAGGTCAACGTTTCAGTGTACCCCATGTAGACTTTTGAAATTATGCGCCCTAAACCCCCAAGAGCTGATGTCGTCAGATATCTGTGCGCCTGCATCAGGACTTGTCTGGGAAAGTGATTTTATGTTTGTCTCAATTACTCTCCACCGTTACGTGACATGGTTTAAAAATACTTATTACAGTTGTATCCTCAGTACGGGAAAATAACACTAATAAAAAAAAAATAAATACCCCCTCAAGCAGCTGCTTGCCACAGAGGTCTGACAGGAGCCTGTCAGTTTATGTGCCAAAGTAGTAGGTACTATGAAGAAAAATCAGCTATGGAGTAATCATTAATCTACAAGCACTTACACAGTTTTTAAAAATCGTCTCTTCCACCGTTTATCAGCGAACGTGCAGACACTGATGAAATTCACGTTGTGGCGTCAGTTACATGCTTCTACAGGGTAAATTCTGTAAAGACTACGCAGCAGAATGCTAAAAGTAGAATTCACACGTTTCCGTAAGAAACACAACACGAATGCGTGTTAATAGAGGACAATAGTTTTAACAATAACCTACTATAAAAAATAATAAGTTTTACTGAAGCATATCCTTCTCAACATACCGGGGGTAATCCATCGAAATGAGAAAGCTTCAGCCCAACATGAAAATCCAACTATATGTTCTGATAGGGTCTGTCCTGTACTTATGCCGTTGTTCGCACGTACAAGAAGCGACGTATCTAAGAATTCCTTCTCCCTCGCTTCGACGCTGTTGCGCATTCTTCTACTAATCATTGTCACGTGACTTTAAAGAGATGTCGGGAGACGAGTGGGCACACAGGCTGCCCACCCACTGATAAAAGGTCAAGGGTCAACTCAAGCGCTGACCTATGGAAAGCTGATAAACGAAACATGTCTAATTTCTTGTGAGAACCACTCATGTCTTATCCCCGTCAAAGATCTTTCGAACAAAGTTAAATAATTACTGTTTCCTGTCGAATGCTACACTTTATCAGAACTCCATGTGGGGTGCCTTCGGATCTTAAGTTATCACGTTCTCCAAACGTTCAGCTGATTTTACAAGGTCGACATCACAATTAAAGTATGTAGCGGTTACAGGGAGAATATGGTCTGACCTCGTACATTAGAAAAGGGAATAATTGTTAACCCTATCACGACTAAGGGAAGCATTTTTCCCATTTTAAAAATGGTGATTTTCGTATTTAAATATAACATTATCTGCATTTTTTATACAGAATGTCAAAATAGAACGTATGCCGAACGCAATTACGTAAACGCGAACGTTTAGAAAAAAAAAGAACTGTCAGGACGCATAATATATATTATGTGCAATGTCCATCTTTGCTTCACAACCAAAAGAAATTGCTTTGCGGAATATCATAATTAGCACATCATTTTGTATAGTAATTTTATTTCATAATTTTGTATTATTTTAGTTAACATTTTGTTCTAATAAACCAATAAATAAAAGACATTGCATAATAAGCCTAACTATAATTTGTGTTACCTTTATAGTCCATTGGGAAAAATATTTCCCATAAAATTCCAAAAAAACTATGTTATGTATTTTTCTTATGATTTTTATTTATTTTACGTCTAAACAAACTAAAATAAACAGTTACATACTAATATTTACTCTTAGAAACCTTATGGTCCTGAAAGGGTTAATGTCATAAGAAATTGTGACGTATAATTCAGTGGAAAACCTTAATACGAAATCTTTAACATTATTCCCGGCGTCCTTTGTTAGGTGATAGCATTAACATCCTTATACGCTCTCACTTCAAATTTTCATATGATATTCTGGGATTAAGTTTCAACTTTTATTTTTTCCAACCGCAATAATGCGCAGTTTCTGTGGAACGCTGGTGACTTCGATGCAAAGGACGATCTTTCTCACTCTAACGATATGACTTTGCTAAAAAACAAACCTGGAATCCCATAGACAATAAAGAACTAAAAAGTCATTAAAACCGTGAATGGACTTATGTGAAACGTAATGTACTGAGCTTGACAACATTAATATAGATAGGGATCCTCGCTTGTTTTCTCTATACTATCATAACCCTCGATGCTTGAGAAATTATCAAAGATGAATAGAGCTCTGTAAAGTTCTGACCATACAATTTTCTGAGTTCATTCTGCTGTAGATGTTGTCAGGATCACAAGGGATGTTTTGCACATTCAAGGACTTTCTCTGACATTCGTTAATCAAAGTGTCTATCTATGCATCAGACTCATCATTACAAAGACAAACTACCTATCCATAGGTTGTGTAAACATTTAGAATAAAAAACTGAGTTTGCTTCACTGTCATACAATCTCATAACTTAATTTTCAGATGCACGTTTATTCATAGAATCGTAAACTCTCAATATCTATGCATTTCTTCACACATCTCGCAAGATAATTAAAGTTCAATCACTGATTCATCTTCCCTATCTGTATATTTACTTTCTAATAAACCAAACTTGAACGACCAAAGTAGGTAAATCACAAGCATCATCAGATTATTACTGCTTAGGTTGAAAATCTCACAACAGCTTATTCAGTACTTTTAACACAACCGATACAGCCACAAGTTACGATGACCAACATCTATTCCATAGACAGCAGGTTAGTAACTTCTAACAAAGTCAAGGTTTGAGATCCATAGTAAAACATGAACGTTGTTTGCATGCCAACCCACATCTTCTCATCCCTTCTACAGGGTCGTGTGAAAGGTAACAGTCAGATAGTTGTATTTCAAAGATACACCGAACACACTCTTACATGCACGAACCTTCCATTTCCTAATGTATGAAAAGGAAAGCGCGAACAGTCATTCTTTCACAATATGTCAATGTTGACTGCATTAAATATGATTCGAATGAAAGACAATCTGAATAGGCGCTTTTGTTTGTAAATAAAAAAATCTGAAATCACACTGTTTATAAGAAAACAACAATATTTTCAGTATTTCCATGAAAAGTCGGGTCCCAGAATCGATCCGCTAGACCTAACTTTGCATTCACTGACTTCAGCAACCGATAAAACGTAACGTAAGCTCTCTCGACAGTTATTCCAAGGCGCTATCTCTTTTCACAGTTCCTGGCCCCCTCGGGTTTGAATAAGTGCATAAGTGTGGGTGAAGGTGGTTAGCTGCAGACACAAGTTTTTCGACAAAGACAGGGTGTTTCGCTACAAACTAACTACGGCTACAATAAAACACTGTTTAGTTATTTTTCCCTATTTCTATACTAGTGTGGAATTCTTAGAACAAGTGGTACAATGTTCGTGTGAAAGTGGTTAGGGCAAACACAAGTTTTTTCATAATGTTATGTATCTTGTTTGCAAATAACACTGTCTATGGAGGATTACTCCTGTACATACCATAAGCATAATGCCTCGCGATTCTAAGAGTTCACAGAACCGATAGACAATACTTTGCGTTTACAGGACCTAACGTATATAGTCTTTCATACTTCAAACTCAATCATCAAGACAATCAATATTGCAAAAGTAAGATTGAAAATCAAAGAAGTGATAGAAAAGCGAAAGAAAAGTACCACACCCAGCATTCTCACATTAAAAGAAAACGTAAGCATTCATCACCTCAAAACAGATAAGAGAGAGGGCACTATGTGCCAGCTTGAAAAGCAACAAGAAGGCTAGTAACCATGGTTTAACCATTCATTTTTTAAGTGTTAGGACGTTCATGTTACAATTTCTTCCAACAAAGTTCATAGCTAGTGAGGATACAAGTCTGCAACATTCACTCTTCTGTGTAAGCATGTGAATATTACATTTCAGCTGTATGTGAACCAAACATTCAGTTGAGAAGAATATTTAAAAACATCAGTGTGAACTCATGGATACATAAAACGTGTCTCCTCCTTGTGTCTCTAGATATCTATATACTATTCTTACGAGCAGAAAATATGGTACTTTCGGAGGAAGGTGAACCATGTATCAGTTTAAAAAAAAAACGATTTTCTGTGTTTTGGACGTTTAACCAGCGCCATCTTGTGAGAAATATGTTGACTATCCGATTCGAGTAAACGTAAGACAACAGCTGTCTGTTTATGAATGATTATGTATGTATGGTTTCTCTGATCTTATGCAAAGTATATTCATTTTTATGTGGTGTGTGGTGTTATACATAAGTGTATGCATACATCAATGCGATCGACTAAGTTTTTCTCCATAGTGTGTCACGCACTTGTTTTTGTCTCTGTATATGTGTTAATTGTATGTGCGTGTGTGTGTTGCATGTGTGAGTGTGCTTTCATGTTTGTTACTGTGAATCGGATGTGTGTGAGTGTGTGGGTGTTTCTATGAATCGTCTGTTCAAGCATGTTGTCACTTGCTGGCTACAGAAGAAATTTGCAAACCTCATCAGATTGATATTATAGCTCTATTAGGAAATTTCATCGAAAAGTCACTAAACAGATAAGTTTACTAAAGATGTATGCTTGTATACAGTTTTTCAGATTCTTTTACTTTTCTCGATTCTGTTAAGTAGAACAATGAAACAGCATTGCAGGAAAAAATCTTTTATTCATGCACTAAGAAATTACAATGACGACCCATCAGATATAGAACAGAAATTACTCTTCTACAATTGTGTTTTTAATATCACTACGAATTAGATCTCGACCAATGGTAGGGTATTGTCAGATGGCATCAAAGGTTTTAGGTATAAGTAGTACACTCAATGTCAGTTTTGCAGTACTGAAGTGTTAACGTTGGCTTGTGTCCACCCTGAAAGTAACGCTGTAAGACCCGATATGAAAGCAGCGCAGATCCAAGATTCATCCGTCAATAAAACCCTTGTGATTCCCCGTTTGGAATTTTTTAATTTCGTAGGACTTAACCACCCATCAGTAAAACGTGGTCCGGGGTGAGGATCCGAACACGAATCTTTTATGTCACACATACCCTATTACCTTCAATATTTTTCATCATGACAAATAAAATCAGATTTTCTTTTAATTTTTCACCCCAACAGCATTTTTTATTTTCTGTGAGACAGTTACTGTGGGATAGTCCTTCTTCTAGTGAAGGTCGAACTCGCAAAATACGGGGACCTTGTTCAAGGATTGCATCAACCATTCAGCGAGGGGTTGACACCCAAAGTTTAGCGGGGGACTTGGCAAATTTCAGATGAACGTGGACACCAAGGAAGCGGTTCAAATCACTGCGTCGAGAAGGATTTTTTTTTATTTTATTTTTTTTTAATACAGGACGTTGGATGACACCGATTAAATGCGCATAGAGAAAACTGATTTACCACGTGAAGGGTCGACCAAGGGTTTTTAATGATGAGGGATAGAGTTTTTGATAAGTGTTTAATTACTTAGGAATAAATACAGAGAATATACAACTTTGTGAGTTGATTTTCTATGTCTAGTGAACTTGTAAAAGGATGGGCATTTGTGAAATTTTAATAAAGGGAACTTTTGATTTTTAAGAAAGGGGAGGGAATTTTAATGTGTTTAATTACTAAGGAATAAAAATTCGTAATATACAGCTTTGTGAGTTGATTAGCGGACTTGGAAAATTTCTGATAAACGTGAATACCAAAGGAGTTTGGTGAAGTTTTAAATGAGGGACCTTTTGTTTTTTAATAAAGGGGAGCGAATTCTGATAAGCGGGGTGATTTAATGAGAGGTATTAAAAAATGGGGACTTTGTGATTGAGGATTGCATCATCCCTTTCTGTGCGAGGTTGTCACCCCTGCAATTATTCAGAGACTTGTGTCATCCGATCGTTGCCAACCTAAAGATTAGTTGGACTTGGAAAATTACGACTAAAATAGGGTTTTTTCTAAGAATTGTACTCCTCATAGTCACTAGATGGCGCCAGGGGTTAAAAGGGAAAGGAGGAAGGGTTTTTTTTAATAAGCGAGAGAAATTTTTAATAAAGGGGGAGTCAAATATCTGGATAATAGAGCTAAAATAGGGGTTTTTCCGAAAATAGTGCTCCTCATAGTCACTAGATGGGGGCAGGAGTTAGGGGGGGAGAAAGGGGGGTTTAATAAGGGGAGGAGTCAAAATCGGTAAATTAGAGTTAAAATAGGGTTTTTTTCGAAAACAGTGCTCCTCATAGTTACTATATGGCGCCAGGGGTTAAAAGGGGGGAAAGAAAGGGGTTTTTTTTAATAAAGGGGGATTAATTAGTTATCATTTGATAATTAATTATTTATTAATTAGTTATTAATTGATCATTAACTAGTTATTAATTGGTTATTAATTAGTTATTAATTAGTTATTAATTAGGGGCGTGAACGGAAGTGGGTGGTGGCGTCATATGGGTGGAAAGAACTAATGGGGGTTCGCCAGGTTGTCTTGAAACTACTCTCGTGAGTTACCGTACGATTGTTTAATATCTATGTGGTCGTCCAATGTTCACCCTAAAGTTAAAGGCAGGAAATATTAGACGTAAAGAATAGGTACAATGCTACACCTCGTTGTGGAGAAGCCACATTTTTGGCGTTCAGGATTTCATCGTGAGAAATCAGTACAGAAATCAATTGTGACTAACAATGTGTGACTAACGAAGATATCGATCGTTGATCCTGAATCTTGGTGTCATCACTGTTCCACAATCGTTCATAAGGGAACTGTGGTGGATTTGAATCCTAAGCAAATGAGAAAATTATGTTAGCTGTAACAAATGATTTCTAGCAAAGCTATGTTTAGCAAACGTCAGTGAGGAAGAATCATTGACAATACACACCAGAAGCATTATTACTACTACTTCATATGCCGGCCAGAATCTCAATTCCTTTTCATCTTAGGAGCATTTACGCTAACCTGCAAAGGACAAGCCTTTGCAGGTTAGAATTTCCCGATAATATTTTACCGCTCACGGTCTCGTTTGCTACGAGAAGAAGTGATATGTATCGCTAAGAAGTAAATAATACGCCAAGTAATCATTTTTGATCTTTCACTAGTCGCCGTGACGCTTCAGGACAATAGGAATTACCTACGGTCGTGGTGTACATCCTACCTATATTAACCTTGGTCAATATTTGTTCTTCAGGTTCTTTTTCTTGATTGCTCGTCACGTGACTCGAGTAGTACCCGCAGAATAACTAGTGCAGTACTAGTACCTGCAGAATAACTACCGCAGAAAAACTACCACAGAATAACTAGTGCAGTACTAGTACCTGCAGCGATCTCAGTCGTAGGCAAGAAGTAGCCTGCTCCCAGGTGAACATGTATTTTCTCAAAAGCTTAGAAGACAGAGAAACTGAACAATTCCATTATAAAAGACTAGGAATCATGCACAAACGCCAAAGTCAAAAACAAAATGTGATGGGTTTTCAAAAGGATGGCGTATCCAAAGTATAAAAAAAATTAATACTAATTGATTATCTCTTCAAGTCTTGGTTTGTAAATCGATGAAAGGATAAGTTTATTACAGGTCTGTTTCTGGGATCAATGAATCCTGACTGAGACAATCAGGGGAGAGCAAGCTTTTTTTATCGGTTCTCGACAATTAAAAGAATTAATTATTGAATCATTGGTTACCTGTAAAAGCCAATCCTAGAGTTTATTGTTTCGTCATATTCTTTAAGACGGAAGTTATTCCAATGCGCAATCGGAAAATATGTATCAGTAGTCATTCAATCACTCGCTTTACTGCAGAACATATCTGTTTAAAGTGCTGCTCTCCGAGTAAATAATGATTGACGATGAGAAATTAATAAGTAACTTTCGGACATATCTTTTAAAGCAAATTAAAAAAATGATATCTGTAGATGGGCAGCAAATTGAAAATGAGCATGAATATTTAATATTCTGTCCAACTTCTCTAAGACCGCGGGCCATTTTTACTTTCGCCAATATTCCGCGGGCCAAAAAAAGAATAGGACAGGATAGGTAATTGAAAAGTCTGTTCATGTCACGTCAAAAAGTTATTTTATTTATACGAAAAATAATAAATAATAATAAACCAATAGAAATTTTCTAAATCTTATCAAATATTTAAAAAATTCAATGGGAGCATTGTGGCCGAATAAGAATATGAGTAAGTTGAAATAAAGCAATAATAATTGCAAATAGAATGAGTAAGTTTAAATAATGCAATAATAACTGAAAATAGAATGAGTAAGTTGAAGATTGCATATCAAGTAAAGTAATAAAAGTTGGCAAAAAATTATAAAGTGAATTAAACATATTTATTTAAAATGTCAAGTAAAAACTTGATTTTGTTCTCGAGTCAGAAAAATCTTTGTGCGTGGCCGTATGTGGCCCGTGGGCCGCTAGTTGGACAGCGCTACTCTTGTTAAATATATATTATATTAATTTTTAACAATAAAAGAAATCCGTGAAAGTATTCTGTTTGCTCCACATTTCAAAAATTCTTTTTAATATAAGGTAATCTATATCATTATGCAGATTTTACGCCCAAATATAGGTTTTATTTCCTTATTTTTCACGTTTATAATAACTAAATAGATTATTTCCATATGACCACAAAGCTCTTTCAGCCCCATATGACCACAAAGCTCTTTCAGCCCCATATGACCATATGGAATCCTTATTAAGAAACAGGTCATTTTTCTTAATCGAAATATATTAACAATATGCCTTTTCGAAAATAATATCCTATATGAGGATATAATGATAAATCTACATTTTTTCAATTGTATTTTTTTCCTCCCAAAGAGTCACGGGTCCAAATAAATATATACTGCTCCAGATGTTATTAAAATATTTTCGGGACTCAAAGGGTTCAAAATATCACAGGCACATAAATCAAATCTTTTGTAGCATCATTTATTTTGTAGTCATGGAAATTCTATACACATCCCTTCAGCAACAGTTCATCGTTCACAACGATTTATAATCTTTGTATGATTATACTAAATAGAATTAAGAATTTGGTTGATGGACAACTGCGTGAAGAACAGTGGATTCAGAAGTGATAGGGGATGAATTGATCAAATATTTTCACCTAAGCAAATTCTTGAGATATGTCTAGAGTTTCAGAAATTTATGGTTACTAGCTTTTGACTCCGTTGATTGGCATAATTTGTAGTTGATTGTTAGTCATATGGAATACCTTAATAAGTTAGTGTAGTGAAAGCTCTCTATAATGGGGCGGGGGTGGCTCAGTCGTTAGCGCGACAGGCTCATAATCTGCAGTTCCCAGGTTCGAGTCCCAGTTGGGTCACCGTTGAGATTTATCTCCTCAAAACTAACCACCCTGCCAATGTCAGTAGGGGACACCGATGTGATTGAAAAGGCCACCGTCCGTCGAATGGAATGCTGAGCCGTGGCACCGTGTGCGGGAGAGCCATAGTCTGTGCACGTCAAAGAATACGCTGGATGACCTTGATGGAAGGTTACCATCTATCTCCCAACAGCTGTTCCAGTGGGTCCCCCCCCCCCGCAACCTTCTCTGAGCCTTTGGGGTCCTTGTGACCTGGCCATTTAGCCCATTGTGTGCAAAAAAACTGCCGCTCAGTTGGTACATCCTGCTGCAATTGGTTTAGCATTACTAGACCTCACAAGAGTGCATTTTGTCCCCTATTTTTACTTTGCTTTGCTATTGTTTCATGCGAACTTTTTACAAGGGAAAGATTTTGGCATTAAATAGTATAGAGATACCAAAATTTCTGATTTAGATTATGCAAATCATTTGTCCCTGTTGGCTAATGATGTTGATGAGATGAATTCTTTCATTAGGACTGATGAGACTGGTAATAGATTAGGTTCGGTGATAAAGAAAAAACTAAAGTGATGAAAATTGATCTGGCAGATGGTGCTTCAGTTGCTTTCAATGGCTGCATTCTTGTGCAAGTGTCTCAGTTTAAGTATTTTAGGAGCTATGCAACAGATACTGGTGATGTGTGGCATGAGATAAATAGAAGAATAGTGATTGCCGTTGTGACTCTTAAGAATCTATGGAGAGTGCGGAAAAATAGGCGTGTACATCTAAAGACTGAAATCAGGCTGTATAATATTTTGGTTCTTTCTATAGTTAGTTATGGTAGCGAAACATGGACCCTTTGTAAGCAGGATATCATGAAACTTGATGCCTTTGATTCCAGATGCTTACGCAGTATCTTCAGCATCAGGTGGTTCAACTTTGTAAGTTACGATGAGGTTAGGCAAAGGAGTCTGCAACCTCCATTGAGCAGCATATTGTTGAGAAAACTCTGCTGATTTTGTCTTGTTACCCATATGTGTAACTATAGTGAATAGGGTTATGAACAGTGGGCCTAAGGGTTTCAGAAAAAGGAGACCTAGGAAGCAATGGGCAGACAATGTCAAACAGAACCTTACTAGAATTGGTCTAAAGTGGCAAAATGCAGCAGCAGTAACTCAGAAAAGGCATATCTGGAGGATATGGTCAGAACTCTGTAGCCCATGGCTGCATGACGTTTTTGCATGTATAAATAGAACAGAGGGAGTCTAACGCGAATTGTTTTCTAGGAATACTTTCAAAATAGTTTTCATGTCGATTTTATATTTTTCAAAAATATATTACCTTGGATTGTTATTGATCATAAAAGTTTATTTAAGTATTGTTATTAATTTAATAGAAATGTCAGTCTGCATTTGAATTGCTTTTGAGTTGAGAATAATTTTAATGAAAGATTAAACATGTCGAATCGTGGCGGGGGTGGCTCAGTCGGTAGCGCGCCAGGCTCGTAATCTGTAGTTGCCTGGTTCGAGTCCCAGCTGGGTCAGCGTTGAGACTTATCTCCACACAACTCTCCGCCCTGCCCACGGTCAGTAAGGGACACCGATGGGCTTGGAAATAACGTGCACAGGTTATGGCTCTCCCGCCCCGTGTGCGGGAGAGCCGTACCCTGTGCACATTAAAGAACACGCTGGATGGCATTGACGGGATGCTACCATCTGTCTTTCAACAGCTATTCCAGTGAGTTACCACCCCAACCTTCTCTCAGCCTTCGGGATCCATGTGGCCTGGCCATTTAACATATTATGTGCAAAACAGTGCCTCTCAGAGGTAAAACAAACCAGCCCAAAACATGTTAAATTCTTCTAAGATATGAAAAGGAGGAAAGAGAATTAAGATCCTAATTCAACTGCTCAGTATTGTTAATGAATTGTGGATAACTCTGAAAAAGCCTAAAGCTGGAACAGTGATTTACAGAGGCATAGTAACAAGCAAAATATAATAAAAATAAAATAATTAATACCCCCTCAAGCAGCTGCTTCCCACAGAGGTCTGACTGGAGCCTGTCTGAGGTCTTAGAGCATAGGAAATGAACAAAACAATTGAGTACATTTATTTTGTCTTTTCCTCTTAAGAGTTGAAATGATAAAGTCACTGACATGATTATAATGTATGTAGGACTGTATCAATATTCTTGTTAGGAACATTAATTTACTTACACAACTCACTAAGCTTAGTTTAATTTTTCATTCATTGCTATTGCTATTTCACTAATTATTAAAAGTATTTTTGATGTCTCATGATCTGTCATGGACCCAGCCAAACAACCCAGACGAGCCTCTCCCCCACCCCCGTCTGAAAATTTTAATACATTTTTAGAATAAGATCATAAAAAACACAAAAACACCCATTTCTTCAATGTAACTAAGACTATATGTTTTGAAACTCATGAATAAATTTCTGAGGTTGATGTTAAAATAAACCTCTCAGGTTGCTGCTTGCCACAGACGTCTGGCAACAGCATGTCAGTTGAATACCTCAAAGAGAAGAATCTGTGAGGAAGGCGAGAAAAACATCCATGTCTTGCCTGGGGCTCAAACCCAGGTCCATTTGATGATAAAATTATATTTTATAATAATAACAAAAATGTATTATGCTCTAAAAAGTTCAGGCTTTTCCACTTCATGAAACAGAGACCAAGGGTCAACATGCCGCTGATAATATTACATTATGAACGCAAAACTATTCAGGTGATGGCCAAATTGGAGACATCTTTGCTGTTACGAACGTAATTTTAGTTTTAGACAAAAACCGGTCTTTGCAATGTAGAAGTAGCACTGAATGTTTATTGTTTGAATTTGGATAGAAATGAGAAATAAAGCACAAAATTAACAGTGGGTAGTGGCAAGGTTTGAGTACCAGCTGACTCAGCATTAGAATTTATCTCTGCAAATCTCCTAACCCTGCCCACCATCAGGAGTGGACATCAATGGCCTTGGAAAGGCAACAGTCCGTCGGATAGGACTCAGCCGTGACCGTCATGTGCGGGAGAGCCATATCCTATGCACGTTAACCCTTTCAGGACCATAAGGTTTCTAAGAGTAAATATTAGTATGTAACTGTTTATTTTAGTTTGTTTAGACGTAAAATAAATAAAAATCATAAGAAAAATACATAACAATGTGTAGTTTTTTTGGAATTTTATGGGAAATATTTTTCCCAATGGACTATAAAGGTAACACAAATTATAGTTAGGCTTATTATGCAATGTCTTTTATTTATTGGTTTATTAGAACAAAATGTTAACTAAAATAATACAAAATTATGAAATAAAATTACTATACAAATGATGTGCTAATTATGGTATTCTGCGAAGCAATTTCTTTTGGTAGTGAGGCAAAGATGGACATTGCACATAGTACATATATTATGCGTCCTGACAGTTCTGTTTTGGTTTTCTAAACGTTCCCGTTTACGTAATTGCGTTCGGCATACGTTCTATTTTGACATTCTGTATAAAAAAATGCAGATAATGTTATAATTAAATACGACAATCACCTATTTTAAAATGGGAAAAATGTTTCCCTTAGTCGTGAAACGGTTAATGAACACATAGCCTTGATGGGAGGCTACCATTTGTCTCCTAAAGCTGTCTAGTTCTAACAGCTGTCTAGTTCTGTCTAGTTCTAGCTCTGTCTAGTTCTGTCTAGTTCTAGGGTTCTCAACGTGGGGTACGCGGTAAAATTTTTTAGGGTACGCCGTTAGAGTTAGTCACTAGATGTAGTAACTAAGTTTATTTCATTCCCATTGTTATACTATAACTATAGTTTTATCTATGTATACAAGGGGTTCGCCAGTTACATGTAGATTTCGAAGGCAGTCGAAATGTATATGTAACTGGCGAACCCATTGTTTATCAGGGTATAGTACCTATAAGTATAATGTGGCATTCGCCTATTGAAATCTGAAAAAGTGTCCCATACCAGTAGAGGGCGCTGGGAAGATATTCTTGCCTTGTTAACATTACCCTCTATGTACGTTTCGCTTTTCAATGACTTTTAAACATAGGGCATTTATGCAATGATTTTACCATTCAAATGCACACTATTCCTAAGTATTTTAACTGAACTAGTGAAACTTAGAGAACGCTTGAGCAAGCATATTTTTTTAAAACGAAGAAAACTGATGGCCGTTCGATCAAAACAAACCGCATTCCTCTTTATGTATCAGAGCGCTGAAGTGATCGTTTTGATTGGCTCTTTGGTAAACTCTTCGAATGACACGAGATGTAACATGTTCTAACATGTGACGTTTGGACTCGCCAATTGTAATAGAAGTCTTATGGCGTAGATATCCTTGTAAATTGCAAAAGCAATTTAAAACGTTGTAATTGTCTAAACTAGAATCCAAGTTATTAGTATCATGATTATTCTTTCCTATTTAACAAATTATATTGTTTCAAATTGCTTTTGCAATTTACAAGGATATCTACTCCAGAAATTCTATTACAATTGGCGAGTCCAAACGTCACATATTTGTACTATGTTATTTGTCACATCTTTTAATTATAAATATAATTCAAGTAATAAATATTTGAATTAACCGATAGGTTAGATCATTTTAATACTGCAAATTACTAGTATCATGATTATTCTGTATTAAAATGCTCCAACCTATCGATTAATTCAAATTTTGTTACCCCCTGTCAACCCACAACCCCCACTTCACCAATCTAAATACACCAATTGGTCATAAAATGACCCTCATAACCCCCTTACCCCTCACTAGAAGGAAAAAAAATATGGTGTCAAATATCCTTTAATTCACAAAAATACATTTTGCACTGGACTCCTTCGACTCTACTTCACTGCATTCCACTTCACTATTACTCCTAATCTAACTGGCTTACCCCCATATACCTGAATTCACATCCCCATTAAATTAATGGCACATTTTAAAATTTTTAAGGGCAGTTAATTAAATGCACCTCACCCCTAAAAATTCCATTTCTACAGTTAACTCCCTCCAATGCAAAAGAATTTAAAGAATATAAAAGTTCTTCTTAGCCCATCAGGGCACAAATTTCCACCCCTATTCAATATCCTACACCCCTCCCCCACACCATTAAAAATTTATAACTAATTCAATCCCATACCTTTAACTACAGTCCATCCCATTTCCTAGGTAGTTACGATATGTTGTGTAACGCAACGCAAGCGCTAAAATCTACCTTTTTGACACCAACTCACAGCATGTTAAACGAAAAGCATTCTATATTTCACCCTCCATCATGGATGATATTTTAACTACTCCCAACCACTCTCTAACACTTTTTACGACATAGCAGTTTCCCTTTTGCTTGCTTTTTTTTTTTCATTTTCCAACGAATCTAGGCGGCCCACGTGCCATTAAGCGTAATCGCCGAAATTTGGGATAACCAGGACTTTATGGTCCTGGTCCCACCAATGTTTGCTTACAATGCCCAAAATTGAATTTTGCGATTCGACCAGATGATAAAGTGGCTGAGTCCCCTTTTACAAAGTGGTCCAAGAAAGGATGAAGGATTGTTAAACGCTGCTACCATCCCGTGCTCAATAGCACAGCATTTTAATACCGTTAAGTACTAGAACATAGGTCATGGAGTTGACAAGAACAAATAACAGCTTTACCATACCCACAATGCATATTAGACTTGAATGTTCTTAAACGTAAAAACAAAGCGTCAGTAATTTATTTGTATTTGAGTAGAATCTAAAATTCTAAATATTACTCTTAAAAATTCTCGTCTTAACTGCACTGTGCAAAAGAAAGTTGTTATACTGAGAAAAATGCTTTTAAAACTGTTCGTTGCAATCGTGAGGCTAGCGGTTCCTATCGCTTCAAGATGCCGCATGCAAAGCACACCTTACTACGTTAAAAGTACAACGGTCGCAATCATGCCTTGCCGCTTTATATTTTAGCCACGGCGAGCTGAATTTCTTACAGCGACACTATTCAGCAAGTTGTACTCGAAATTTTAATAAATATCACGTGAGGTTCAATAGGGGGGAAAATAAACTATATAATTCTCTCCTTTTCATAACGTTAATCATAGCAACACTGAAATTTACAACTGCCCTAAAACTTCTATGAACGATCAATTATGTTAAATAAATCAAACAAATTAAAGGTTTATTCACTTTATACTGAACAAATTAAAATGGATGTACAAATGGGATTTGTGAGGATGCCACCCCAATTAAACAATTTTTTATTATTTAAATATTTAAATTTCTGGAAGAAACTAACGAAATATTTTATCTGCTTACAGAGTATCATGTTTTTTCATGCCCACAATGTTTCGCGATATCATTTTTTATGCAGAACTACTTTTTTCCTATCTAGAACTACTTGTAGCGGAGTAATTTGGCGTAAAACGGTACTATACCAATATCTTTTCACCGCGCATGTACGAAGTTATGATGCGACTCTAGTCCCCCTTTCAGTAGGGGACCATTATTTGCACCACTTTTTAATGGCTAGGCTATTGACGATTGCCACACTATTACTTATAGGCACATAATCAGGTCTATGTGAAGCGTAAAAGGTTGAGACCCAATGGTTTAGTGTATCCCCTGCCCTGACCTTTCTATAATCCTATAGGGTCCTTGTAATCTGGCCATTTAGTCCATTATGCGCAAAAAAGTGCCGATCAGAAGTAAAACAACCCAATCTCCTTTAAAGGAAAGATACCTTAATAGTGTAATCAGTAATTACTGCAGGTAATTTGAAATTTTCATTACTTTTCTTTTGGTGACTGAAAAGTTGGTTTGTGTTGAGAAGCTCTGAAGGGTTGAAATAACTAGACAGAGAAAAAAAGTTTCAATTTAGTTTATAAATCTTTTTTTAGTTTGCACCTAAGATATCAGTCTTACTGTATTGGGGAACAAAATTAATATGAGATACCATAGGAATGAACCTTCCATTTCGTAATGTATGAAAAGGAAAGCGCGAACAGTCATTCTTTCACAATAAGTCAATGTTGACTGCATTAAATATGATTCGAACAAAAGACAATCTGAATAGGCGCATTTGTTTGTAAATTAAAAAATCTGAAAACTCACTCTTTATAAGAAAACAACAATATTTTCAGTATTTCCATGAAAAGTCGGGTCCCAAAATCGATCCGCTAGACCTAACTTTGCATTCATTTACTTCAGCAACCGATAAAACGTAACGTAAGAAACGTAAGCTCTCTCGACGGTTATTCCAAGGCGCTATCTCTTTTCAGAGTTCCCGGCCCCGTCGGTACGTTTGAATAAGTGCATAAGTGTGGGTGAAGGTGGTAAGCTGCAGACAAGTTTTTCGACAAAGATAGGGTGTTTCGCTACAATCTAACTACGGCTACAATAAAACGGCTACAATAAAACACCATTTTAGTCATTTTTCCCTATTTCTATACTAGTGTGGAATTCTTAGAACAAGTGGTACAATGTTCGTGTGAAAGTGGTTAGGGCAAACACAAGTTTTTTGATAATGTTATGTATCTTGTTTGGAAATAACACTGTCTATGGAGGATTACTTCTGTACATACCATAAGCATAATGCCTCGCGATTCTAAGAGTTCACAGAACCGATACACAATACTTTGCGTTTACAGGACTAACTATATAGTCTTTCATACTTCAAACTCAATCATCAAGACAATCAATATTGCAAAAGTAAGATTGAAAATGAAAGGAGAAGTGATAGAAAAGCGAAAGAAAAGTACCACACCGATCATTCTCACATTAAAAGAAAAGCATTCCACATTAAAAGAAAACGTAAGCATTCATCATCTCAAAACAGATAAGACAGAGGGCACTATGTGCCAGCTTGAAAAGCAGCAAGAAGGCTTGTAACCATGATTTAACCATTCATTTTTTAAGTGTTAGGACGTTCATGTTACAATTTCTTGCAACAAAGTTCATAGCTAGTGAAGATACAAGTCTGCAACATTCACTCTTCTGTGTAAGCATGTGAGTATTACATTTCAGCTGTATGTGAACCAAACATTCAGTTGAGAAGAATATTTAAAAACATCAGTGTGAACTCATGGATACATAAAACGTGTCTCCTTCTTGTGTCTCTAGATATCTATATACTATTCTTACGAGCACGAAATATAGTACTTTCGGAGGAAGGTGAACTATGTATCAGTTTAAAGAAAAAACGATTTTCTGTGTTTTGGACGTTTAACCAGCGCCATCTTGTGAGAAATGTGTTGACTATCCGATTCGAGTAAACGTAAGACAACAGCTGTCTGTCTATGAATGATTATGTATGTACGGTTTCTCTGATCTTATGCAAAGTATATTCATTTTTATGTGGTGTGTGGTGTTATATATAAGTGTATGCATACATCCATGCGATGGACTAAGTTTTTCTCCATAGTGTGTCACGCACTTGTTTTCGTCTCTGTATATGTGTTAATTGTATGTGCATGTGTGTGTTGCATGTGTGAGTGTGCTTTCATGTTTGTTACTGTGAATCGGATGTGTGTGAGTGTGTGGGTGTTTCTATGAATCGTCTGTTCAAACATGTTGTTCACTTGCTGGCTACAGAAGAAATTTACAAACCTCATCAGATTGACATTATAGCTCTATTAGGAAATTTCATCGAAAAGTCACTAAACAAATAAGTTTACTAAAGATGTACGCTTGTATACAGTTTTTCAGATTCTTTTACCTTTTTCGATTCTGTTAAGTAGAACAATGAAACAGCATTGCAGGAAAAAATCTTTTATTCATACACTAAGAAATTACAATGACGATCCATCAGATATAGAACAGAAATTACTCTTCTACAATTGTGTTTTTAATATCACTACGAATTAGATCTCGATCAATGATAGGGTATTGTCAGATGGCATCAAAGGTTTTAGGTATAAGTAGTACACTCAATGTCATAGTTTTGCAGTACTGAAGTGTTAACGTTGGCTTGTGTTCACCCTGAAAGTAGTGCTGTAAGACCCGATATGAAAGCAGCGCAGATCCAAGATTCATCCGTCAATAAAACCCTTGTGATTCCCCGTTTGGAATTTTTTAATTTCGTAGGACTTAACCACCCATCAGTAAAAGGTGGTCCGGGGTGAGGATCCGAACACGGATCTTTTATGTCGCACATACCCTATTACCTTCAATATTTTTCATCATGACGAATAAAACCAGATTTTTTTTTATTAATTTTTTACCCGAATAGCGTTTTTTATTTTCTTTGAGACAGTTACTGCGGGATAGTCCTTCTTTTAGTGAAGGTCGCACTCGCAAAATACGGGAACCTTGTTCGTGGATTGCATCAACCATTCAGCGAGGGATTGACACCCAAAGTTTAGCGGGACTTGGCAAATTTCAGATGAATGTGGACACCAAGAAAGCGGTTCAAATCACTGCGTCAGGAAGGATTTTTTTATTTTTTTTTAAATACAGGACGTTGGATGACACCGATTAAATTTGCATAGAGAAAACTGATTAACCACATGAACGGTCGACCAAGGGTTTTTAATGATGAGGGATAGAGTTTTTGATAAGTGTTTAATTACTTAGGAATAAATACAGAGAATATACAACTTTGTGAGTTGATTTTCTATGCGTAGTGAACTTGTAAAAGGATGGGCATTTGTGAAATTTTAATAAAGGGAACTTTTTAAGAAAGAAGAAGAACTTTGATTTTTAAGAAAGGGGAGGGAATTTTAATGTGTTTACTTACTAAGGAATAAAAATTCGTAATATACAGCTTTGTGAGTTGATTAGCGGACTTGGAAAATTTCTGATGAACGTGAATACCAAAGGGGTGAAGTTTTAATAGAGGGACCTTTTGATTTTTAATAAAGGGGAGTGAATTTTGATAAGCGGGGTGATTTAATGAGAGGTATTAAAAAATGGGGACTTTGTGATTGAGGACTGCATCGTCCCTTTCTGTGCGAGGTTGTCACCCCTGCAATTATTCCGAGACTTGCGTCATCCGATCTTTGCCAACCTAAAGATTAGTTGGACTTGGAAAATTACGACTAAAATAGGTTTTTTTTCTAAGAATAGTACTCCTCATAGTCAATAGATGGCGCCAGGGGTTAAAAGGGAAAGGAGGAAGGGGTTTTTTAATAAGCGAGAGAAATTTTTAATAAAGGGGGAGTCAAATATCTGGATAATAGAGCTAAAATAGGGGTTTGTCCGAAAATAGTGCTCCTCATAGTCACTAGATGGGGCCAGGAGTTAGGGGGGGGGAAAGGGGGGGTTAATAAGGGGAGGAGTCAAAATCGTGAAATTAGAGTTAAAATAGGGTTTTTTTCGAAAACAGTGATCCTCATAGTTACTATATGGCGCCAGGGGGAAAGAAAGGGTTTTTTTAAATAAAGGGGGATTAATTAGTTATCAATTGATTATTAATTATTTATTAATTAGTTATTAATTGATCATTAACTAGTTATTAAATAGTTTTTAATCGATTATTAATTAGTTATTAATTGGTTATTAATTAGTTATTAATTGTTTATTGATTAGGGGCGTGAACGGAAGTGGGTGGTGGCGTCATATGGGGGGAAAGCACTAATGGGGTTCGACAGGTTGTCTTGAAACTACTCTCGTGAATTATCGTATGATTGTTTAATATCTATGTGGTCGTCCAATGTTCACCCTAAAGTTAAAGGCAGGAAATATTAGACGTAAAGAATAGGTACAATGCTACACCTCGTTGTGGAGAAGCCACATTTTTGGCGTTCAGGCTTTCATCGTGAGAAATCAGTACAGAAATCAATCATTGTGTGACTAACGAAGATATCGATCGTTGATCCTGAATCTTGGTGTCATCACTGTTCCACAATCGTTCATAAGGGAACTGTGGTGGATTTGAATCCTAAGCAAATGAGAAAATTATGTTAGCTGTAACAAATGATTTCTAGCAAAGCTATGTTTAGCAAACGTCAGTGAGGAAGAATCATTGACAATACACACCAGAAGCATTATTACTACTACTTCATATGCCGGCCAGAATCTCAATTCCTTTTCATCTTAGGAGCATTTACGCTAACCTGCAAAGGACAAGCCTTTGCAGGTTAGAATTTCCCGATAATATTTTACCGCTCACGGTCTCGTTTGCTACGAGAAGAAGTGATATGTATCGCTAAGAAGTAAATAATACGCCAAGTAATCATTTTTGATCTTTCACTAGTCGTCGTGACGCTTCAGGACAATAGGAATTACCTACGGTCGTGGTGTACATCCTACCTATATTAACCTTGGTCAATATTTGTTCTTCAGGTTCTTCTTCTTGATTGCTCGTCACGTGACTCGAGTAGTACCCACAGAATAACTAGTGCAGTACTAGTACCTGCAGAATAACTACCGCAGAAAAACTACCACAGAATAACTAGTGCAGTACTAGTACCTGCAGCGATCTCAGTCGTAGGCAAGAAGTAGCCTGCTCCCAGGTGAACATGTATTTTCTCAAAAGCTTAGAAGACAGAGAAACTGAACAATTCCATTATAAAAGACTAGGAATCATGCACAAACGCCAAAGTCAAAAACAAAATGTGATGGGTTTTCAAAAGGATGGCGTATCCAAAGTATAAAAAAAATTAATACTAATTGATTATCTCTTCAAGTCTTGGTTTGTAAATCAATGAAAGGATAAGTTTATTACACGTATGTTTCTGGGATCAATGAATCCTGACTGAGACAATCAGGGGAGAGCAAGCTTTTTTTATCGGTTCTCGACAATTAAAAGAATTAATTATTGAATCATTGGTTACCTGTAAAAGCCAATCCTAGAGTTTATTGTTTCGTCATATTCTTTAAGACGGAAGTTATTCCAATGCGCAATCGGAAAATATCTATCAGTAGTCATTCAATCACTCGCTTTACTGCAGAACATATCTGTTTAAAGTGCTGCTCTCCGAGAAAATAATGATTAACGATGAGAAATTAATAAGTAACTTTCGGACATATCTTTTAAAGCAAATTAAAAAATTTATATCTGTAGATGGGCAGCAAATTGAAAATGAGCATGAATATTTCATATTCTGTCCAACTTCTCTAAGACCGCGGGCCATTTTTACTTTCGCCAATATTCCGCGGGCCAAAAAAAGAATAGGACAGGATAGGTAATTGAAAAGTCTGTTCATGTCACCTCAAAAAGTTATTTTATTTATGCGAAAAATAATAAATAATAATAAACCAATAGAAATTTTCTAAATCTTATCAAATATTTAATAAATTCAATGGGAGCATTGTGGCCGAATAAGAATATGAGGAAGTTGAAATAAAGCAATAATAATTGCAAATAGAATGAGTAAGTTTAAATAATGCAATAATAATTGAAAATAGAATGAAGATTGCATATCAAGTAAAGTACTAAAAGTTGGCAAAAAATTATAAGGTGGATTAAACATATTTATTTAAAATGTGAAGTAAAAACTTGATTTTGTTCGCGAGTCAGAAAAATCTTTGTGCGTGGCCGTATGTGGCCCGTGGGCCGCTAGTTCGACAGCGCTACTCTTGTTAAATATATATTATATTAATTTTTAACAATAAAAGAAATCCGTGAAAGTATTCTGTTTGCTCCACATTTCAAAAATTCTTTTTAATGTAAGATAATCTATATCATTATGCAGATTTTACGCCCAAATATAGGTTTTATTTCCTTATTTTTCAGGTTTATAATAACTAAATAGATTATTTCCATATGACCACAAAGCTCTTTCAGCCCCATATGACCATATGGAATCCTTATTAAGAAACAGGTCATTTTTCTTAATCGAAATATATTAACAATATGCCTTTTCGAAAATAATATCCTATATGAGGATATAATGATAAATCTACATTTTTTCAATTGTATTTTTTTCCTCCCAAAGAGTCACGGGTCCAAATAAATATATACTGCTCCAGATGTTATTAGAATATTTTCGGGACTCAAAGGGTTCAAAATATCACAGGCACATAATCAAATCTTTTGTAGCATCATTTATTTTGTAGTCATGGAAATTCTATACACATCCCTTCAGCAACAGTTCATCGTTCACAACGATTTATAATCTTTGTATGATTATACTAAATAGAATTAAGAATTTGGTTGATGGACAACTGCGTGAAGAACAGTGGATTCAGAAGTGATAGGGGATGAATTGATCAAATATTTTCACCTAAGCAAATTCTTGAGATATGTCTAGAGTTTCAGAAATTTATGGTTACTAGCTTTTGACTCTGTTGATTGGCATAATTTGTAGTTGATTGTTAGTCATATGGAATACCTTAATAAGTTAGTGTAGTGAAAGCTCTCTATAATGGGGCGGGGGTGGCTCAGTCGTTAGCGCGACAGGCTCATAATCTGCAGTTCCCAGGTTCGAGTCCCAGTTGGGTCACCGTTGAGATTTATCTCCGCAAAACTAACCACCCTGCCAATGTCAGTAGGGGACACCGATGTGATTGAAAAGGCCACCGTCCGTCGAATGGAATGCTGAGCCGTGGCACCGTGTGCGGGAGAGCCATAGTCTGTGCACGTCAAAGAATACGCTGGATGACCTTGATGGAAGGTTACCATCTATCTCCCAACAGCTGTTCCAGTGGGTCCCCCCCCCCGCAACCTTCTCTGAGCCTTTGGGGTCCTTGTGACCTGGCCATTTAGCCCATTGTGTGCAAAAAAACTGCCGCTCAGTTGGTACATCCTGCTGCAATTGGTTTAGCATTACTAGACCTCACAAGAGTGCATTTTGTCCCCTATTTTTACTTTGCTTTGCTATTGTTTCATGCGAACTTTTTACAAGGGAAAGATTTTGGCATTAAATAGTATAGAGATACCAAAATTTCTGATTTAGATTATGCAAATCATTTGTCCCTGTTGGCTAATGATGTTGATGAGATGAATTCTTTCATTAGGACTGATGAGACTGGTAATAGATTAGGTTCGGTGATAAAGAAAAAACTAAAGTGATGAAAATTGATCTGGCAGATGGTGCTTCAGTTGCTTTCAATGGCTGCATTCTTGTGCAAGTGTCTCAGTTTAAGTATTTTAGGAGCTATGCAACAGATACTGGTGATGTGTGGCATGAGATAAATAGAAGAATAGTGATTGCCGTTGTGACTCTTAAGAATCTATGGAGAGTGCGGAAAAATAGGCGTGTACATCTAAAGACTGAAATCAGGCTGTATAATATTTTGGTTCTTTCTATAGTTAGTTATGGTAGCGAAACATGGACCCTTTGTAAGCAGGATATCATGAAACTTGATGCCTTTGATTCCAGATGCTTACGCAGTATCTTCAGCATCAGGTGGTTCAACTTTGTAAGTTACGATGAGGTTAGGCAAAGGAGTCTGCAACCTCCATTGAGCAGCATATTGTTGAGAAAACTCTGCTGATTTTGTCTTGTTACCCATATGTGTAACTATAGTGAATAGGGTTATGAACAGTGGGCCTAAGGGTTTCAGAAAAAGGAGACCTAGGAAGCAATGGGCAGACAATGTCAGACAGAACCTTACTAGAATTGGTCTAAAGTGGCAAAATGCAGCAGCAGTAACTCAGAAAAGGCGTATCTGGAGGATATGGTCAGAACTCTGTAGCCCATGGCTGCATGACGTTTTTGCATGTATAAATAGAACAGAGGGAGTCTAACGCGAATTGTTTTCTAGGAATACTTTCAAAATAGTTTTCATGTCGATTTTATATTTTTCAAAAATATATTACCTTGGATTGTTATTGATCATAAAAGTTTATTTAAGTATTGTTATTAATTTAATAGAAATGTCAGTCTGCATTTGAATTGCTTTTGAGTTGAGAATAATTTTAATGAAAGATTAAACATGTCGAATCGTGGCGGGGGTGGCTCAGTCGGTAGCGCGCCAGGCTCGTAATCTGTAGTTGCCTGGTTCGAGTCCCAGCTGGGTCAGCGTTGAGACTTATCTCCACACAACTCTCCGCCCTGCCCACGGTCAGTAAGGGACACCGATGGGCTTGGAAATAACGTGCACAGGTTATGGCTCTCCCGCCCCGTGTGCGGGAGAGCCGTACCCTGTGCACATTAAAGAACACGCTGGATGGCATTGACGGGATGCTACCATCTGTCTTCCAACAGCTATTCCAGTGAGTTACCTCCCCAACCTTCTCTGAGCCTTCGGGATCCATGTGGCCTGGCCATTTAACATATTATGTGCAAAACAGTGCCTCTCAGAGGTAAAACAAACCAGCCCAAAACATGTTAAATTCTTCTAAGATATGAAAAGGAGGAAAGAGAATTAAGATCCTAATTCAACTGCTCAGTATTGTTAATGAATTGTGGATAACTCTGAAAAGCCTAAAGCTGGAACAGTGATTTACAGAGGCATGGTAACAAGCAAAATATAATAAAAATAAAATAATTAATACCCCCTCAAGCAGCTGCTTCCCACAGAGGTCTGACTGGAGCCTGTCTGAGGTCTTAGAGCATAGGAAATGAACAAAACAATTGAGTACATTTATTTTGTCTTTTCCTCTTAAGAGTTGAAATGATAAACTCACTGACATGATTATAATGTATGTAGGACTGTATCAATATTCTTGTTAGGAACATTAATTTACTTACACAACTCACTAAGCTTAGTTTAATTTTTCATTCATTGCTATTGCTATTTCACTAATTATTAAAAGTATTTTTGATGTCTCATGATCTGTCATGGACCCAGCCAAACAACCCAGACGAGCCTCTCCCCCACCCCCCTCTGAACATTTTAATACATTTTTAGAATAAGATCATAAAAAACACAAAAACACCCATTTCTTCAATGTAACTAAGACTATATGTTTTGAAACTCATGAATAAATTTCTGAGGTTGATGTTAAAATAAACCTCTCAGGTTGCTGCTTGCCACAGACGTCTGGCAACAGCATGTCAGTTGAATACCTCAAAGAGAAGAATCTGTGAGGAAGGCGAGAAAAACATCCATGTCTTGCCTGGGGCTCAAACCCAGGTCCATTTGATGATAAAATTATATTTTATAATAATAACAAAAATGTATTATGCTCTAAAAAGTTCAGTCTTTTCCACTTCATGAAACAGAGACCAAGGGTCGCCATGCCGCTGATAATATTACATTATGAACGCAAAACTATTCAGGTGATGGCCAAATTGGAGACATCTTTGCTGTTACGAACGTAATTTTAGTTTTAGACAAAAACCGGTCTTTGCAATGTAGAAGTAGCACTGAATGTTTATTGTTTGAATTTGGATAGAAATGAGAAATAAAGCACAAAATTAACAGTGGGTAGTGGCAAGGTTTGAGTACCAGCTGACTCAGCATTAGGATTTATCTCTGCAAATCTCCTAACCCTGCCCACCATCAGGAGTGGACATGTATGGCCTTGGAAAGGCCGCAGTCCGTCGGATAGGACTCAGCCGTGACCGTCATGTGCGGGAGAGCCATATCCTATGCACGTTAACCCTTTCAGGACCATAAGGTTTCTAAGAGTAAATATTAGTATGTAACTGTATATTTTAGTTTGTTTAGACGTAAAATAAATAAAAATCATAAGAAAAATACATAACGATGTGTAGTTTTTTTGGAATTTTATGGGAAATATTTTTCCCAATGGACTATAAAGGTAACACAAATTATAGTTAGGCTTATTATGCAATGTCTTTTATTTATTGGTTTATTAGAACAAAATGTTAACTAAAATAATACAAAATTATGAAATAAAATTACTATACAAAATGATGTGCTAATTATGGTATTCTGCGAAGCAATTTCTTTTGGTAGTGAGGCAAAGATGGACATTGCACATAGTACATATATTATGCGTCCTGACAGTTCTGTTTTTGTTTTATAAACGTTCCCGTTTACGTAATTGCGTTCGGTATACGTTCTATTTTGACATTCTGTATAAAAAAAATGCAGATAATGTTATAATTAAATACGACAATCACCTATTTTAAAATGGGAAAAATGTTTCCCTTAGTCGTGAAAGGGTTAATGAACACATAGCCTTGATGGGAGGTTACCATTTGTCTCCTAAAGCTGTCTAGTTCTAGGGTTCTCAACGTGGGGTACGCGGTAAAATTTTTTAGGGTACGCCGTTAGAGTTAGTCACTAGATGTAGTAACTAAGTTTATTTCATTCCCATTGTTATACTATAACTATAGTTTTATCTATGTATACAAGGGGTTCGCCAGTTACATGTAGATTTCGAAGGCAGTCGAAATGTATATGTAACTGGCGAACCCATTGTTTATCAGGGTATAGTACCTATAAGTATAATGTGGCATTCGCCTATTGAAATCTGGCAGAAAAAGTGTCCCATACCAGTAGAGGTGCTGGGAAGATATTCTTGCCTTGTTAACATTACCCTCTATGTACGTTTCGCTTTTCAATGACTTTTAAACATAGGGCATTTATGCAATGATTTTACCATTAAAATGCACACTATTCCTAAGTATTTTAACTGAACTAGTGAAACTTAGAGAACGCTTGAGCAAGCATATTTTTTTAAAACGAAGAAAACTGATGGCCGTTCGATCAAAACAAACCGCATTCCTCTTTATGTATCAGAGCGCTGAAGTGATCGTTTTGATTGGCTCTTTGGTAAACTCTTTGAATGACACGAGATGTAACATGTTCTAACATGTGACGTTTGGACTCGCCAATTGTAATAGAAGTCTTATGGCGTAGATATCCTTGTAAATTGCAAAAGCAATTTAAAACGTTGTAATTGTCTAAACTAGAATCCAAGTTATTAGTATCATGATTATTCTTTCCTATTTAACAAATTATATTGTTTCAAATTGCTTTTGCAATTTACAAGGATATCTACTCCAGAAATTCTATTACAATTGGCGAGTCCAAACGTCACATATTTGTACTATGTTTTTGTCACATCTTTTAATTATAAATATAATTCAAGTAATAAATATTTGAATTAACCGATAGGTTAGATCATTTTAATACTGCAAATTACTAGTATCATGATTATTCTGTATTAAAATGCTCCAACCTATCGATTAATTCAAATTTTTATTACCCCCTGTCAACCCACAACCCCCACTTCACCAATCTAAATACACCAATTGGTCATAAAATGACCCTCATAACCCCCTTACCCCTCACTAGAAGGAAAAAAAATATGGTGTCAAATATCCTTTAATTCACAAAAATACATTTTGCACTGGACTCCTTCGACTCTACTTCACTGCATTCCACTTCACTATTACTCCTAATCTAACTGGCTTACCCCCATATACCTGAATTCAGATCCCCATTAAATTAATGGCACATTTTAAAATTTTTAAGGGCAGTTAATTAAATGCACCTCACCTCTCAAAATTCCATTTCTACAGTTAACTCCCTCCAATGCAAGAGAATTTAAAGAATATAAAAGTTCTAGCTTAGCCCATCAGGGCACAAATTTCCACCCCTATTCAATATCCTACACCCCTCCCCCACACCATTAAAAATTTATAACTAATTCAATCCCATACCTTTAACTACAGTCCATCCCATTTCCTAGGTAGTTACGATATTTGTGTAACGCAACGCAAGCGCTAAAATCTACCTTTTTGACACCAACTCACAGCATGTTAAACGAAAAGCATTCTATATTTCACCCTCCATCATGGATGATATTTTAACTACTCCCAACCACTCTCTAACACTTTTTACGACATAGCAGTTTCCCTTTTGCTTGCTTTTTTTTTTTCATTTTCCAACGAATCTAGGCGGCCCACGTGCCATTAAGCGTAATCGCCGAAATTTGGGATAACCAGGACTTTATGGTCCTGGTCCCACCAATGTTTGCTTACAATGCCCAAAATTGAATTTTGCGATTCGACCAGATGATAAAGTGGCTGAGGCCCCTTTTACAAAGTGGTCCAAGAAAGGATGAAGGATTGTTAAACGCTGTTACCATCCCGTGCTCAATAGCACAGCATTTTAATACCGTTAAGTACTAGAACATAGGTCATGGAGTTGACAAGAACCAATAACAGCTTTACCATACTCACAATGCATATTAGACTTGAATGTTCTTAAACGTAAAAACAAAGCGTCAGTAATTTATTTGTATTTGAGTAGAATCTAAAATTCTAAATATTACTCTTAAAAATTCTCGTCTTAACTGCACTGTGCAAAAGAAAGTTGTTATACTGAGAAAAATGCTTTTAAAACTGTTCGTTGCAATCGTGAGGCTAGCGGTTCCTATCGCTTCAAGATGCCGCATGCAAAGCACACCTTACTACATTAAAAGTACAACGGTCGCAATCATGCCTTGCCGCTTTATATTTTAGCCACGGCGAGCTGAATTTCTTACAGCGACACTATTCAGCAAGTTGTACTCGAAATTTTAATAAATATCACGTGAGGTTCAATAGGGGGAAAAATAAACTATATAATTCTCTCCTTTTCATAACGTTAATCATAGCAACACTGAAATTTACAACTGCCCTAAAACTTCTATGAACGATCAATTATGTTAAATAAATCAAACAAATTAAAGGTTTATTCACTTTATACTGAACAAATTAAAATGGATGTACAAATGGGATTTGTGAGGATGCCACCCCAATTAAACAATTTTTTATTATTTAAATATTTAAATTTCTGGAAGAAACTAACGAAATATTTTATCTGCTTACAGAGTATCATGTTTTTTCATGCCCACAATGTTTCGCGATATCATTTTTTATGTAGAACTACTTTTTTCCTATCTAGAACTACTTGTAGCGGAGTAATTTGGCGTAAAACGGTACTATACCAATATCTTTTCACCGCGCATGTACGAAGTTATGATGCGACTCTAGTCCCCCTTTCAGTAGGGGACCATTATTTGCACCACTTTTTAATGGCTAGGCTATTGACGATTGCCACACTATTACTTATAGGCACTATAATCAGGTCTATGTGAAGCGTAAAAGGTTGAGACCCAATGGTTTAGTGTATCCCCTGCCCTGACCTTTCTATAATCCTATAGGGTCCTTGTAATCTGGCCATTTAGTCCATTATGCGCAAAAAAGTGCCGATCAGAAGTAAAACAACCCAATCTCCTTTAAAGGAAAGATACCTTAATAGTGTAATCAGTAATTACTGCAGGTAATTTGAAATTTTCATTACTTTTCTTTTGGTGACTGAAAAGTTGGTTTGTGTTGAGAAGCTCTGAAGGGTTTAAATAACTAGACAGAGAAAAAAAGTTTCAATTTAGTTTATAAATCTTTTTTTAGTTTGCACCTAAGATATCAGTCTTACTGTATTATGGAACAAAATTAATATGAGATACCATAGGAATGAACCTTCCATTTCGTAATGTATGAAAAGGAAAGCGCGAACAGTCATTCTTTCACAATAAGTCAATGTTGACTGCATTAAATATGATTCGAACAAAAGACAATCTGAATAGGCGCATTTGTTTGTAAATTAAAAAATCTGAAAACTCACTCTTTATAAGAAAACAACAATATTTTCAGTATTTCCATGAAAAGTCGGGTCCCAAAATCGATCCGCTAGACCTAACTTTGCATTCATTTACTTCAGCAACCGATAAAACGTAACGTAAGAAACGTAAGCTCTCTCGACGGTTATTCCAAGGCGCTATCTCTTTTCAGAGTTCCCGGCCCCGTCGGTACGTTTGAATAAGTGCATAAGTGTGGGTGAAGGTGGTTAGCTGCAGACAAGTTTTTCGACAAAGATAAGGTGTTTCGCTACAATCTAACTACGGCTACAATAAAACACTATTTAGTTATTTTTCCCTATTTCTATACTAGTGTGGAATTCTTAGAACAAGTGGTACAATGTTCGTGTGAAAGTGGTTAGGGCAAACACAAGTTTTTTGATAATGTTATGTATCTTGTTTGGAAATAACACTGTCTATGGAGGATTACTTCTGTACATACCATAAGCATAATGCCTCGCGATTCTAAGAGTTCACAGAACCGATACACAATACTTTGCGTTTACAGGACTAACTATATAGTCTTTCATACTTCAAACTCAATCATCAAGACAATCAATATTGCAAAAGTAAGATTGAAAATGAAAGGAGAAGTGATAGAAAAGCGAAAGAAAAGTACCACACCGATCATTCTCACATTAAAAGAAAAGCATTCCACATTAAAAGAAAACGTAAGCATTCATCATCTCAAAACAGATAAGACAGAGGGCACTATGTGCCAGCTTGAAAAGCAGCAAGAAGGCTTGTAACCATGATTTAACCATTCATTTTTTAAGTGTTAGGACGTTCATGTTACAATTTCTTGCAACAAAGTTCATAGCTAGTGAAGATACAAGTCTGCAACATTCACTCTTCTGTGTAAGCATGTGAGTATTACATTTCAGCTGTATGTGAACCAAACATTCAGTTGAGAAGAATATTTAAAAACATCAGTGTGAACTCATGGATACATAAAACGTGTCTCCTTGTGTCTCTAGATATCTATGTACTATTCTTACGAGCACAAAATATAGTACTTTCGGAGGAAGGTGAACTATGTATCAGTTTAAAGAAAAAACGATTTTCTGTGTTTTGGACGTTTAACCAGCGCCATCTTGTGAGAAATGTGTTGACTATCCGATTCGAGTAAACGTAAGACAACAGCTGTCTGTCTATGAATGATTATGTATGTACGGTTTCTCTGATCTTATGCAAAGTATATTCATTTTTATGTGGTGTGTGGTGTTATATATAAGTGTATGCATACATCCATGCGATGGACTAAGTTTTTCTCCATAGTGTGTCACGCACTTGTTTTCGTCTCTGTATATGTGTTAATTGTATGTGCATGTGTGTGTTGCATGTGAGTGTGCTTTCATGTTTGTTACTGTGAATCGGATGTGTGTGAGTGTGTGGGTGTTTCTATGAATCGTCTGTTCAAACATGTTGTTCACTTGCTGGCTACAGAAGAAATTTACAAACCTCATCAGATTGACATTATAGCTCTATTAGGAAATTTCATCGAAAAGTCACTAAACAGATAAGTTTACTAAAGATGTACGCTTGTATACAGTTTTTCAGATTCTTTTACCTTTCTCGATTCTGTTAAGTAGAACAATGAAACAGCATTGCAGGAAAAAATCTTTTATTCATACACTAAGAAATTACAATGACGATCCATCAGATATAGAACAGAAATTACTCTTCTACAATTGTGTTTTTAATATCACTACGAATTAGATCTCGATCAATGATAGGGTATTGTCAGATGGCATCAAAGGTTTTAGGTATAAGTAGTACACTCAATGTCATAGTTTTGCAGTACTGAAGTGTTAATGTTGGCTTGTGTTCACCCTGAAAGTAGTGCTGTAAGACCCGATATGAAAGCAGCGCAGATCCAAGATTCATCCGTCAATAAAACCCTTGTGATTCCCCGTTTGGAATTTTTTAATTTCGTAGGACTTAACCACCCATCAGTAAAAGGTGGTCCGGGGTGAGGATCCGAACATGGATCTTTTATGTCGCACATACCCTATTACCTTCAATATTTTTCATCATGACGAATAAAACCAGATTTTTTTTTATTAATTTTTTACCCGAATAGCGTTTTTTATTTTCTGTGAGACAGTTACTGCGGGATAGTCCTTCTTTTAATGAAGGTCGAACTCGCAAAATACGGGAACCTTGTTCGTGGATTGCATCAACCATTCAGCGAGGGGTTGACACCCAAAGTTTAGCGTGACTTGGCAAATTTCAGATGAACGTGGACACCAAGAAAGCGGTTCAAATCACTGCGTCAGGAAGGATTTTTTTATTTTTTTATTTTTTTTTAAATACAGGACGTTGGATGACACCGATTAAATTTGCATAGAGAAAACTGATTTACCACATGAAGGGTCGACCAAGGGTTTTTAATGATGAGGGATAGAGTTTTTGATAAGTGTTTAATTACTTAGGAATAAATACAGAGAATATACAACTTTGTGAGTTGATTTTCTATGCGTAGTGAACTTGTAAAAGGATGGGCATTTGTGAAATTTTAATAAAGGGAACTTTTGATTTTTAAGAAAGGGGAGGGAATTTTAATGTGTTTACTTACTAAGGAATAAAAATTCGTAATATACAGCTTTGTGAGTTGATTAGCGGACTTGGAAAATTTCTGATGAACGTGAATACCAAAGGGGTGAAGTTTTAATAGAGGGATCTTTTGATTTTTAATAAAGGGGAGTGAATTTTGATAAGCGGGGTGATTTAATGAGAGGTATTAAAAAATGGGGACTTTGTGATTGAGGACTGCATCGTCCCTTTCTGTGCGAGGTTGTCACCCCTGCAATTATTCCGAGACTTGCGTCATCCGATCTTTGCCAACCTAAAGATTAGTTGGACTTGGAAAATTACGACTAAAATAGGGTTTTTTTCTAAGAATAGTACTCCTCATAGTCACTAGATGGCGCCAGGGGTTAACAGGGGAAGGAGGAAGGGTTTTTTTAATAAGCGATAGAAATTTTTAATAAAGGGGGAGTCAAATATCTGGATAATAGAGCTAAAATAGGGGTTTTTCCGAAAATAGTGCTCCTCATAGTCACTAGATGGGGCCAGGAGTTAGGGGGGGAAAGGGGGGGTTAATACGGGGAGGAGTCATAATCGGGAAATTAGAGTTAAAATAGGGTTTTTTTCGAAAACAGTGATCCTCATAGTTACTATATGGCGCCAGGGGGAAAGAAAGGGTTTTTTTAAATAAAGGGGGATTAATTAGTTATCAATTGATTATTAATTGATTATTAAATATTTATTAATTCGTTATTAATTGATCATTAACCAGTTATTAAATAGTTATTAATCGATTATTAATTAGTTATTAATTGGTTATTAATTAGTTATTAATTGTTTATTGATTAGGGGCGTGAACGGAAGTGGGTGGTGGCGTCATATGGGGGGAAAGCACTAATGGGGGTTCGACAGGTTGTCTTGAAACTACTCTCGTGAATTATCGTATGATTGTTTAATATCTATGTGGTCGTCCAATGTTCACCCTAAAGTTAAAGACGTAAAGAGTTTTAGACGTAAAGAATAGGTACAATGCTACACCTCGTTGTGGAGAAGCCACATTTTTGGCGTTCAGGCTTTCATCGTGAGAAATCAGTACAGAAATCAATCATTGTGTGACTAACGAAGATATCGATCGTTGATCCTGAATCTTGGTGTCATCACTGTTCCACAATCGTTCATAAGGGAACTGTGGTGGATTTGAATCCTAAGCAAATGAGAAAATTATGTTAGCTGTAACAAATGATTTCTAGCAAAGCTATGTTTAGCAAACGTCAGTGAGGAAGAATCATTGACAATACACACCAGAAGCATTATTACTACTACTTCATATGCCGGCCAGAATCTCAATTCCTTTTCATCTTAGGAGCATTTACGCTAACCTGCAAAGGACAAGCCTTTGCAGGTTAGAATTTCCCGATAATATTTTACCGCTCACGGTCTCGTTTGCTACGAGAAGAAGTGATATGTATCGCTAAGAAGTAAATAATACGCCAAGTAATCATTTTTGATCTTTCACTAGTCGTCGTGACGCTTCAGGACAATAGGAATTACCTACGGTCGTGGTGTACATCCTACCTATATTAACCTTGGTCAATATTTGTTCTTCAGGTTCTTCTTCTTGATTGCTCGTCACGTGACTCGAGTAGTACCCACAGAATAACTAGTGCAGTACTAGTACCTGCAGAATAACTACCGCAGAAAAACTACCACAGAATAACTAGTGCAGTACTAGTACCTGCACCGATCTCAGTCGTAGGCAAGAAGTAGCCTGCTCCCAGGTGAACATGTATTTTCTCAAAAGCTTAGAAGACAGAGAAACTGAACAATTCCATTATAAAAGACTAGGAATCATGCACAAACGCCAAAGTCAAAAACAAAATGTGATGGGTTTTCAAAAGGATGGCGTATCCAAAGTATAAAAAAAATTAATACTAATTGATTATCTCTTCAAGTCTTGGTTTGTAAATCGATGAAAGGATAAGTTTATTACACGTATGTTTCTGGGATCAATGAATCCTGACTGAGACAATCAGGGGAGAGCAAGCTTTTTTTATCGGTTCTCGACAATTAAAAGAATTAATTATTGAATCATTGGTTACCTGTAAAAGCCAATCCTAGAGTTTATTGTTTCGTCATATTCTTTATGACGGAAGTTATTCCAATGCGCAATCGGAAAATATCTATCAGTAGTCATTCAATCACTCGCTTTACTGCAGAACATATCTGTTTAAAGTGCTGCTCTCCGAGAAAATAATGATTGACGATGAGAAATTAATAAGTAACTTTCGGACATATCTTTTAAAGCAAATTAAAAAATTGATATCTGTAGATGGGCAGCAAATTGAAAATGAGCATGAATATTTAATATTCTGTCCAACTTCTCTAAGACCGCGGGCCAAAAAAAGAATAGGACAGGATAGGTAATTGAAAAGTCTGTTCATGTCACCTCAAAAAGTTATTTTATTTATACGAAAAATAATAAATAATAATAAACCAATAGAAATTTTCTAAATCTTATCAAATATTTAATAAATTCAATGGGAGCATTGTGGCCGAATAAGAATATGAGTAAGTTGAAATAAAGCAATAATAATTGCAAATAGAATGAGTAAGTTTAAATAATGCAATAATAATTGCAAATAGAATGAGTAAGTTGAAGATTGCATATCAAGTAAAGTAATATAAGTTGGCAAAAAATTATAAGGGGGATTAAACATATTTATTTAAAATGTCAAGTAAAAACTTGATTTTGTTCGCGAGTCAGAAAAATCTTTGTGCGTGGCCGTATGTGACCAGTGGGCCGCTAGTTGGACAGCGCTACTCTTGTTAAATATATATTATATTAATTTTTAACAATAAAAGAAATCCGTGAAAGTATTCTAGTTGCTCCACATTTCACAAATTCTTTTTAGTACAAGATATTTTATACCATTATGCAGATTTTACGTACAAAAATAGGTTTTATTTCCTTATTTTTCAGTTTTATAATAACTAAATAGATTATTTTTATATGACCACAAATCTCTTTCAGCCCCATATGACCGTATGGAATCCTTTTTACGAAACTGGTCATTTTTTGCCAATCAAAAATATATTAACAATATGTCTTTTCGAAAATAATATCCATATAAGAACAAAATGATAAATCTACATTTTCTTCAGTTGTATTTTTTCCTCCCAAAGAGTCACGGGTCCAAATAAATATATACTGCTCCAGATGTCATTAGAATAAATTCCGGACTCTAAAGGTTCAAAACATCACAGGCACATAAATCAAATCTTTTGTAGCATCATTTATTTTGTAGTCATGGAAATTCTATACACATCCCTTCAGCAACAGTTCATCGTTCACAACGATTCATAATACGTGGACACATATGCTGGTGAGGGAGACATAAAAATCGTTTTTGTCAGGATTGGGTTGTTTACCTCTGAACAGCACTTTTCTTTCACACTATAGGCTAAATTACCAGGTCACAAAGACCCTGATGATTCAGAAAAACTTCAGGGAGGGGACCCACTGGACAGCTGTTAAGAGATAGATGGTAGCCTCTCGTCAAAGCCACCCAGCATGTTCTTTAACGCACAGGAGACAGATCTTAACGTCCCATCCGACGGACGGTGGTATTTTCAAACACACTGATATGGTCAAAATGGATACATTTATGTGGTAATCTTTCATCCGAATATGGATCTGCTTTACATCCGTTCTTGGAGTTGAGATGAGAGACACCTTGTGGGTGAAAGTCTGAGAATAAGAGTTGAGTAGGGTTTATTAAAATATTCCACCTGACAGGAAAGGTTAAAATGATATTCTATACGGACTGAGATTTTATAGTGGTTTTTTGAATCTAATTTTAATATACATTCCGTACGACACTGTCCTTGTTCCGTACAAGTTCCGTACGATCCAGTCCGATACTAAAAATAGATAACAAAAATTATGAAAAATTTTTTATGCAAGTACAAAATAAAATTATACAAAACAACTGTTTCGGATTTCAAACAAATCGACAAGTTTAAGACTTCGCATAAGGCGGACGGATTTTCAGGTGGTGGGTCGAATCGCCTGGTCCCGTTCCTTGGATATATCCTTCACCTACGGACTGAATCGTATCACAGAAACGGGGGTAAAGTTACAGTCGCTCAAAAAAGTATCCGAACACTATGGTTTATTACAGAATCAGAAAAATTATCTAGCAATCATTTTTAATTTCATTAGAAATTAGTGATCTGACAACCTTCGTGTCACGTGATTACAGAATTCAGGAAAAATATCTGGAGCGTGTAGAGCAACTGTACACTCTCCAGTTACCGTTCACAGCAAACTGGAGCATGTGCAGTTACTGCACACGCTCCAGTTTGCTGTGAACGGTAACTGCACACGCTCAAAATTTCCGTGAGTGAGCCCATACGATCCAGGTTTTTGTGAGCTCACATGATCCTATGTGCTGTGAAAATTAACCGCAACCGCTCCAGTTCGCTGTGAACGCTAACTGCACACGCTCCATATTCATTGCATTATATATTCATACGCATTATATACAGGGTGATTCAGAATTCATCATCAATATTTAGTGGGGAGGAAGGGAATAAGAAAAGAAAGAGATTTCACATAGGAAAGTATGGGGGCAGACGAACGCATGGTGGTGTAGAGGGCGCTGTGTGTACACACCTCTCATACAGAAGCACAGCTGTTTGACGCATGCAGTCAGTTGTCATTCGACAAGGTAAATTTGCAGAAGTAACATGAACCGGTATACGTGGAATGAATGTGCAGATATGCATGTAACTTACGGTGCAGCAGGAGAAAGATGTCTTCGAGCCAGGCAATTGTATGCAGCGCGCTTCCCAAACCGCCGTGTGCCACAGCATCAAATGTTTTCACGTATTCATCGCCAACTGCGTGAAACAGGATCGTTTGCTGCTAGTAATGTTAATCGAGGGAGGCGCAGATCGGCACGGACAGTAGCAGTAGAGGAAGCTGTCCTACAGGAAATCGAGGAACAACCTGGTGCTAGCACACGAGGTATGGCTAGGCAGTTTGGAATTTCGCAAGCAACAGCGTGGCGGATATTACACGATGAAGGGTTACATCCGTTTCATCTGCAAAGAGTGCAATTATTGGCAGCAGACGACCATCCCAAGCGTGTTATTTTTTGTCAGTGGTTCATGCAGAGAACAGCCGTTGATCCCAATTTCCCAACGTATGTTCTTTTCACCGATGAGGCGTTGTTCACTCGAGAGGGTGTCTTCAACACACACAATTGGCATGTGTGGACTCATCAGAACCCACACGGTACAAGACCTGGAGCTGCGCAACAACGTTTTGCTGTCAATGTGTGGACTGGGATTGTCGGTGACTGTTTGTTGGGCCCGTATTTACTACCATCCCGTTTGGACGGTGCCAAGTACCTAACATTTCTTCAGACTGTGTTACTGGATCTTCTGAACGAGGTTCCTGATGGTAGTCTCGGCGAATGTGGTTCCAGCATGACGGCGCTCCTGCACATTTCGCAAATGCTGTGCGTGCTTACCTACGCAGACAGTTTGGTGGTCAATGGATTGGCCGTGGTGGACCGGTTTCTTGGCCACCACGTTCACCGGATTTATCTCCAATCGATTTCTTTGTATGGGGTGCTATGAAAAACATGGTGTACGAGACCCCTGTTGATAGTGCTATGGATCTTGTAGCACGCATATCAGTTGCTGCCTCAAACATCCGGAAAATGCCAGGCATCTTCCACAGGGTCCGGCTGTCCATGCAACGCCGTTGTGAGTCATGCATTCTAGCACATGGTCGGCAGTTCGAGCACCTCTTGTAAGTCTGTACAACCAATGCAAAGAAATGTTACATGTAAGATAATAAATGTTTTTTCCTTACCACTTCCTTCTTATGTGTTCTTTCCATCATTGAACTGGGGTCATTTTGCCCTACTACATGGCATATGCGCCCATGCTTTCCTAGGTGAAATCTCCTTCGTTTCTTATTACCTACCTCCCCACTAAATATTGATGATGAATTCTGAATCACCCTGTATATTAAAAAAGTATCCGAACACTATGGTTAATTACTACATAATTCAGAAAAAATATCTGGCAACGATTTTTTTAGAAATTAGTGATCTTTAATCACAACTGTGGACCATTTTACCTTGGTTTACTGTAACCCCCTGCATGAAATAAATTATTATTATTATATGGCATACAGCGTCTCTTCAAGGGCACGCACAGTGTGTTCCAAGTTGAAATACGTTGCGATAAAGGTAACAGTCAGTCCGTCATTTTTTGTTGCTTCGGAAAAGGCTTTTTCTTGTGTGATTTTCTGCAAACTATGGTTGATGTGGAAATTGAGCACCGCTATGCAATACGTTACTGTGTTAGGCAAGGCATAAGCGTTGCACAGGCAGTCGCAGAAAACACTGAAATCTGGCCCATCTAGGGTCATCCTCCACGAAATCGCGCCTTTTCTGTAACGTTGGGGCGGGGGTGGCTCAGTCGGTAGCGCGCCAGGCTCGTAATCTGTAGTTCCCAGGTTCGAGTCCCAGCTGGATCAGCGTTGAGATTTATCTCTGCAAAATTCCCCGCCCTGCCCACGGTCAGGAGGGGACACCGATGGGCTTGGAAAGGCCGCCGTCCGTCGGATGGGACGTTAAGCCGTGACCCCGTGTGCGGGAGAGCCATACCCTGTGCACGTTAAAGAACACGCTGGATGGCCTTGACGGGAGGCTATCATCTGTCTCCCAACAGCTGTTCCAGTGAGTCCCCTCCCCCAACCTTCTCTGAGCCTTCGGGTCCATGTGACCTGGCCATTTAGCCCATGGTGTGCAAAAATATGCCGCTCAGAGGTAAAACAACCCAACAACCCAACAACTCTGTAACGTTTGTACCACTTGAAAATCGCGCTGTTCTTCGTACACCTCAATCATTTCTGCGGTCTATTTACTCGGCGACTTTAAAGATAAAATGAGTCTGAAGAAAAACGAATTCGATGAAATTAAAGAACGACAGTAGACTTTCTTTCAATTTATACCGAATCATTTTATTGGGGTCACAAGAGAAAAACATCACTGGTGAAACAACGCATAAAGAAACATTTAAAACTTCAACAGCTTCTAGATATAAATGTGGAATTGATATTTATAAACGATTACAGATATATAAATATTTTAACATTTAGGGTAAATTCGAGCAAATTCAGTTTCATGGACGGCTGGAACTTTTAAGACTATAAGTGAAAACAATGGATTTCACAGACTTCATGCATAATTACAAAAGTACTGACTATTACGCTATAAATGTGTCTAGATGGAATAATATTTCTGACACTCTAAAAGCGAAACAATTCTATAATAAAGATAGCATTTTTAAGTTTCACATAAAATTTAAAAAAGGTTCTACAATACATTAATCATGTTGAATCATATAGAACTTAGAAAAGTTCAATTGAAAATATTTAGTGATTATTTCTTGTAATATTTTTAAAGTAAAAATATTTGAGTATTTATCTTTACATTACCAAAACATTTAAGTATAAATAAATAAAATAAATACCCCTTCAAGCAGCTGCTTGCCACAGATATCTGACAGGAGCCTGCCAGTTTGTATGCCATAGTAGAAGGTCTGAGAGGATGGCAGGACCTCAGCAGAAAAACGACACATACATCCATGCCTTAATCCGGGGCTCGAACCCAGGTCCGTAGATCAGTAGCCAAGCGTCCAAATACCTGATATAATAACCCTGAAAAACGATCAACAGTTGTAAGATTTGTTTTTAGGTTTCGAGTCCCACCTGGACCAGCGTGGAGAGTTATCTTTGCTAATCTTTGTGCATGCCAGTGAGAAAGGGGAACCAATGGGCTTGGAAAGGCCACTATCCATCGGATGGGGACAAGCCGTGTCCCCTATGGTTCAGGAGATCCACGCCCTGTGAACTTTAAAGAACACACTGGATGGCCTTGATGGGAGGCTTTCATCTGTCACCTATCAGCTGTCCAGTGGGCCCCTTTCTCCTGCTCTTCTTTGAACCTTATGACCAGCCATTTAGCCCATTGTGTGCAAAATAATGACGTTCAAAGGTAAAACAAACAGCCAAAGAAGTAAAAGGTTTTGTGATAGTGAAAAGAATCGCACTCGAGATTTTTGAAATCAAAATTTTTGCTTTCAAATTAGAATAGAGAAAAAATTTTCTCTATTCTAATTTGAAAGCAAAAATTTTGATTTCAAAAATCTCGAAATTAAATTTTTTTTCTTTTTTTTTAATCTCTGAGGGCTTGCAGCACCTGGATGTTCAAGCTATTAAAATTTCATATTATGCATTTTGTGACGCAATAATGGGAAATATTTCCCACAGAAGTTTCGCAAAAAATGAAAGGTTCTAATGATTTCTATTTTTTGATTCTTTATGCATATATGGTCACAAACACTATACTGCCTAAGCCGGTGTAGATTAGTTAGTTTATGTTTTAATTTCGAAGTCTAATTCACATGACTTGACTTCTTGTTAACTCGAGTGGCACTTTTCCCTCTGCACACAATTTGCTAAACTGACAGGTCATGAAAACCACAAGGGCAGAGAGCGTAGCAAGGGGATTCACTGGATAGATGTTAGAAAACATGTCAGCCAAGTAGATTCCGCATATTATTTTGTATGCACAAAGTATGTCTCCTACATGTGAGAGACACAGTATGTCCTATGCCACAGACAGACATTTTAATAAATCTCTTAGTTCCCACTTGTCACCAAGGACACAGCCAGGATTGGCAGGTAAAAAACCTTAATACAGAGTCGAGAATCGAACCTCAGACTACAAGCCTGGTCAGTCGAGTTTTATTCCAAAAGATGTGCTCCTGGTGCATTACCAATTGAGCTAACCCACTTCTTAAGACTGACAATGTTGTTGATAAATATTCCTGCTCTCATGCTCTTCAAATACTGAAGATTGAAACTTTCAATCAGATCCGGACTTACGCATAAGTGTAATATTATAAGTGTTCAGAATAATAAATTTTTGAGGTCCTAAGCTGTAGCTTAGGGCCTCAAATAATTAAGTTTACTGTGTCACGAATTTTTTTAATATCTAATTTATTGTATAAACACTATTCATCTCAGCTGTACACCAGTCATCATTGTTTACCAATACTAGTATAGTGTTTTCACATCCATTTCGTATTAACATTTTGGGAAAATCTAGGAAAAGTGATGACGTAATCACACACACACACATAAAAAACAAACAAAAAACACAAGACCTCCCAAAATATTTGCTGAGGGTCCTCTCAACCATAAATCACCATCTCTCCCGCATGTTAAAAAAGGGTACATTATCTGTCCAATACAATGAGACTACTGCAGTTTCATTTTCCAAAATTCAACCAATTACTTTCATTGTGATAGTCTCCAGCCTTTCTCAAGTTGGGGTGGGATGACTCAGTTGGTAATGCAGGTTCGAGTCCCATCTTGGCCAGCGTTGAGATTTATCTCTGGAAAACTCTTGCCCTTGGTGAGGTTACTGTTAATCAGATGGGGCATTAAGCCGTGGCACCCTGTGTGGGAGAGCCATACACTGTGCACGTTAAAGAACACACTGGATGGCCTTGACTAGAAGCTTCCATCTGCTAGAAGTTGTTCAGTGGGTCCCGTTTCCCCAACTTTCTCCGAGCCCTCGAGGTCCTTGTGATGGCCATTTAGCCCATTATGTGCGAAAAAATGTCGTTCAGAGGTAAAAAAAATCCAACCCTTTCTTTCGCTTTGAATATTAGAATAGTGACTAATATTAGCATAGAGTTACTGTTATACAGTATTTAATGCATACATTTACTAATAAAACCTGTCCCCTTCCAGCATGAGGAATTATTAATCATCTTTAGTTTGAAACATTGTGACAGGAGGAGATCCAGTGGTGGCTGGTGAGGTTTGAAGGTTTGGGTGCACCAGTCACACCAAAGAGAGTAATAGAAAAATACTTTCAGAGTATGTTGCTAATTGTGGAATTTTAATAATTTCATTTTCTAAATATATATTAATAAAAGTAAAAAATTAAAATACTTCAACAATTTTATAATGAAATTTAACAGTCCTAAAAGAGAAATGGCATCCTAACTTAACAAATATCCGTACCTGACTACTGTTCTAGCGGGTATGTCGTGTTTGTATGTTGTATTTTTTGTGTAAATGTTTTTTATAATGTATGAGAAACCAACAGAAGCCAAAAACAATCTTAAAAGATTTCACCGTCCCTTTAAAAAAAAATCCAACATACATTTCGTTTAGAATGTAACGTTAGTGTAGATTTTTTTTAAATAGAAAAATAAAAATTACATATCAAGTAATGCTGCATTAAATATTTGTTTGTGCATCGCAGAAAATTTGCAAAAAAATACACTCTCAGACGAAATGATCAAATTTAAATGAAAGATTTTTCATTCAGGAGTCGAAAGAGAAATGCACTCGGCCAGTCGTAACGTTTGGAGATTAATGCTAATACTGATATTCACTTATAAAACACATTTTAATCATTCCTATGCTATCTCATATTAATTTTGTTCCTAATACAGTAAGACTGATATTTTAAGTGAAAACTAAAAAAAGATTTATAAACTAAATTGAAACTTTGTTTCTATTAGCTATTTCAATCCTTCGGAGCATCTGAACACAAATCAGCTTTTCAGTGACGAAAAGTAATGAAAATTTCAAATTACCTGCAGTAATGACTGATTACACTTTTAAAATATCTTTCATTTAAAGGGGGTTGGGTTGTTTTACCTCTGAGTGATTTTGCGCACAATGGGCTAAATGGCCAGGTCACAAGGATTCCAAAGGATCAGAGAAGGGGATCCACTAGACAACTCTTAGGAGACAGATGGTAACCTCCCGTCAAGGCCATCAAGGTGTTCTGTAACGTGCATAGGATTATGGTTCTCCCGCACACGGAGTCACGGTTTAACGTCCTATCTGACGGACTGCGGCCTTTCCAAGCCCATTGGTTACCCTACTAACGGTGGGCAAGGCAAGGAGATTTGCAGAGATAAATCTCAACGCTGACCCAGCTGATACTAACTGGGATCAACAGATTACGAGTCTAGCACACTACCCACTGTTAATTTCTTATTTTTGTCCAAATTCAAACAACAAACATTCAGTGCTATTTCTACATTGAAAAGATGGATTTTTGCCTAGAAGTAAAATTACGTAACAGCAAAGATGTTTCCAATTAGGTCATCACCTAATAGTTCCATGTTTATAGTGTAATATTTTCAGGGGCATAAGAGTGTGGGAGATATGCTGACCCTTGGTCTGTGTTTCATAAAATGGAAAAGCCTGAACTTTTTTACGCATAACATTGTTATTATTATTATTATTATAAATATGGTCTTCTGATCAAATGGACCAGGGTTCGAACCCCCGGTAAGACATGGATGTTTATGTTATCTTTCTGATGAGGTCTCACCTTTCTCACGGATTCTTCTCTATGAAGTATTAAACTGACATGCTCTTGTCAGACCTCTGTGACAAGCAGCTACCTGAGAGAGATTTTTTTTAACATCACCCATAGAAATTCATTCACAAGTTTCAAAACATGTAGAGTGGTATAGTTATATTGAAAAAACGGGTGTTTTTTTATGATCTTGTTCTAAAAATGTTCAGAGGTGTGTGGGGGGGGGGGGGGAGGTTCGTCTAAGTTGTCTGCTTGGGTCCATCGTGACACATCAAAAATATGCTTTATATTTAGTGAAGTAAAAAATAGTATTTTATGAGAAATTAAACTAAGCTTAGTGAGTTGTATAAGTAAATTAATGTTCCTAACAAGAATATTGATACAGTTCTACATACATTATAATCATGTCAGTGACTTTATAATTTCAACTCTTAAGAGGAAAAGACAAAATAAATGTACTGAATTGCTTTGTTCATTTCCTATGCTCTATTTTGCTTGTTACCATGCCTCTGGAAATCACTGTTCCCGCTTTAGGCTTTCTCAGACTTATCCACAATTAATTGACAATACTGAGCAGTTCTATTAGGATTTTAGTACTTTTTCCTCCTTTTTATATCTTAAAAGATTAAACTTATCAAATTCTTCTATCAATTTTATCCTCAATTCAGAAGCAATTCAAATGCGGACTCTCACATTTTTATTTAATTTATAACAATGCTTAAAAAATAAACTTTTGTAATCAATAACAATCCAAGGTAATATATTTTTGAAAAACGTAAAATCGACATATAAACTAACTATTTTGAAAGTATTCCAACAAAACAATTCATGCTAGATTACCTCTGTTCTATGTTTGTTATAAATGTTGGCCATTTAATCTTAAATTCTTTAGTTTTCCAAATACAGAATGAAATTTACACATTCCAAATGTTGATCTAAGTTTAAATAACTGCAATGGTTAGCATTAACCATTAACAATATATATCTGAAAAGTTTGAGTTAATAATTAAGACTACAACGATCCATTTGAATTGATAGAGACTACCTTTTTAAGTTCTTTGGGGTTGACTTTTAAATACCTATATTTTCCCCATATGTGCCTTATTACTACATTTAACAACAAAAATACACATAATAAAAATATCGAAATACAAATGAAATAAAAAGTTCATAACAGAACGTAATATTAGCAGAGTTCTTAGTAGGAAATAACTGCTAGAAAAATGTTTTTTCACAATATACTGCCATTCTGTCCAGTTCGAACTCTACTAATGTTAACCCTAAAAGTGCATAATTCACTTTTCTTGTAGGTGTTTATTTGCAAAAAAAAATTAAATACAGGGTAAATATGAGGCTTCTCGAGAACTTATAACAGAGTTTGATCCTTGTACATATTGTATAAAAGTTTGTTTATATACATATATATATGCAGCATGCCGTATTTCCCCGAAAATAAGACCTAACCGGAAAATAAGCCCTAGCATGTTTTTTCAGGATACTCGTAATATAAGCCCTACCCCAAAAATAAGCCCCAGTTAAGATCGTCAGCCAGACGGACGCATTTAGTACAGTCGCTCAAAAAAGTATCCAAACACTACGGTTGATTACAGAATTCAGAAAAAATATATGGCAATGATTTTTTTTAGAAATTAGTGAACTGGCAACCTTCGTGTCACGTGACACGAAGGTTGCCAGATCAACAGGAAAAGTTGCCAGTTCTACAGGAAATGGAGTCGCAAGAAGTTCAGGCCGGAATTCGGGGTTTGGAGAGTTATGATGTTCCAGAAGAAGATGACATGACTCAATTTGAAAAAATGTGGATTTTTGTACATGAAAAAATAAGACAACCTCTGAAAATAAGCCCTAATGCGTCTTTTGGAGCAAAAATTAATATAAGACCCTGTGTTACTTTCGGGGAAAGATGGTATTAACTATGAAACAGTAATAGTAGAAACGAAATCTGACTTGGAGTTTTCCTGGTTCAGCTCAAAATAGTACAGACAATTTTGGGCTTGGTCATAATTTAAATTTCTAATTTTTCTTGTAGTTGTGGAGAATAAGGCAGAAAAGTAAAACACTTTCTTTTGAATCACTCTTTATTAACTAAAAATGAACATTCAGCCACCGATTGTATGGTATTTTTCCTCTTTCAGTAGTGAATTTCTCTTACCACTTATAAGGATGTTACTCAAGAATTTCACTTTCTACAATTGTTTCAAGTATTTTTTGTTGCCAATAATATTAAGATTTTATTTTGGTCCTCAAATATAATTATTTAAAATTTTGTAATAACATACAATACGAATAATTAAAAAGTGGTTTAAAAACATGTATTTCTACATGAATGTTTCACATGTATGAGAAAATATTTTCCTCTACCTGGGCGTGATTATCAAAATATCGAAATTCTTGCTTGAAAATCTGAGCCAGAACTCATCTTTCATATATAATAATATACATGCAGTGTAGAAACTAAATGTATTAGTTACAAAGCAAATGTATCTGTGTTTGAATGTGAGAAGGCATGGATTTTTTTTTTTTACAATAATAGAATTTCTTAGATATAAACCTGGCAGTAGTTTGTTAGAAAAATTGTCATTAGCTGGGTGGGATCTGAACTCCCGATATCATGTCAGGTGCTCTGACTGCTGAGCTACCGGCCGCCGAACAATCATCCTCTATTAGTGGCTTTAAGCATTATACTATAGAATAGTCATTGGAAATGTAGTTGACTGTAATTGAAAACTCTGGTCCAGATGGCACCTTCCAGTTCAGTGCACACCGCCAGCCCACATCAAGCGTCAAATGATATGGTATTTTTATTTTTTTAGCCAACACGCCACGACCTTCTGATAACATTTAATTGATGGATTTTTTTTTATTGTCTTTCTGATGAAGTATAACTCACAAGGCTCCTGGTATTTGATGCTGATAGGCCTGTCACACATTGTGTTAAGTGGATGCCTCAAGAAAGTTTTCTTTTTAATAAGTATATAATGGTGTGCAAAACAAATAACTTTGAGTTAGTGATTACAGGAAAAGTTGTTTATATTTGATTCATCATAAATAAAAATGATATTTGCACACATTATTTTTTTCATTTAAGTGCAAATTACATTATATAAACTTTATTGCAATATTCAATTTAGCTTTATGCATATAAACACCTAAAATGGTTTGAAACAATACTTATTACTTATTTTAATTTTTGAAGTAAATTCTTATGGTGCACTACTGTTGTGAAATATTCTCACTGAATAAATATTGATGAAAAATCAAGATTTAAATAGATTTGATTATGATCTTTATCATCAGTCATATTTTTCCATTAAATGTGTATTTCAGAAGTTATATTTATCCATTGGCATAACATGGAATTTAATATTTATTGAGAGTAGTATATTTCAGATAAGTCAACGTGTAATGATTGCATAGTTAATAGTTAATATCTGCTAATTTAATTATTCTAATATTCACTTTTGATATGGACAGAGAAACCTGGGAGCTATGCCTATCTTACAAAGATATTTTTACATACACACACATGCCCCACTACAGCAGAATTCAGGTACTCTAACCATTTCCTGAGTTAAAGCAAACACAATGCACAAAGGATGCCAGCTATAATCACTATCCCGAGTTAGGGATTTTTTCAATACTTGTTGCATCATTTTACAGAATATGATAGTGCCCAAGTCCTGTCATAAATGTGTCCAAAGATAAACCAAACTGTTATGGAAATTATGTAAGATAACACAAAAATAAAATATTCAAAATATACTGAATAGTTTGATAGACTACAGAAGCAATGTTTTTTCATTCATCTGATTAAAACTTATATATTTTTCTTTCATTAGTTTTATTTTCAGTAATCTTAATTTTCCTTAGATTATTTCATGTCTTGCATAGTTTGATAAAAAAAAAGAATTACACATAGACAAGGGTTTTATCACAAGGAAATCTTTTTACATCTCTTTAAGAAATGCTATTAGATTCATAGTACTATAGCTGTAAATTCTCTTCCATATAGGATAACTCATTAGTGTAGATTGTAGAACTGTTTAGTTACCTTCGAACTGATAGTAACAAACTAATTACCAGTTTCAAACAAACATAAAATATTGTTAATATAAAGCTTATAACAATATCAAAGCTAACTTGCATCAACAAAAAATATTTCTCTATTAGAGTTAAAGCTTCTGGAACAAGTAATATTACAGGATTAAGATATTATAATAAAAGTAGAGACTATATTTCTTATTGGATGACAGATACTGACAGAAACAAGTTCTGTTGGCCAATAATAATCCATGCTCAGAGAACTGTTGAGCTCTTTTTGTTTAGAGTTTTGCATAAGGTACATACAACACAAAAAATATTTGATTTTTCGACTGATTCACTGAGTGGTTATCATGACTGGCTGCAAAGCTAAGGAACCAGATCAAATCCCAGGTAAACTATGAATGTTTTCTTTCTGATATATATATATGTCAGACAAGGTTTTGCTCTCCTCCCAATCTTCTCCATGACATTACATATACACTCAGTGGTCATTAAGTTATGACCATTCCACTTCACGTTTCTCAATATTTTAATTTTGAAGATCTATGATAAGTATGTAAGATCCGAAAGTTTCCAGCCCAAGGGTATTAAAGAGGTAATAGTATTCAACAATATTTTTTTTTATTTTTCAATATAATCACCCTTTATTTCAATACATTTTTTAGAATGGCCTATTAACTTTTCTATACCATTGAAAAAAAAAATCTGAATTTTTGTCCTAAAATGGTCTAAAACTGCAGAAATGACTTCTTCATTACTTGTAAATTTTTCCCCAAGCATATCCAACTTCAATTTTAAAAACAAAAAATAGTCGCTATGGGCTAGATTGGGGCTACACGGTGGGTGATTTAATTCCTGGAAACCACATTGCTGAATAGCAGCCTTTGCAGCAACTGAAGTGTACAATGGTGCATTTTTGTGCAATAACCTCACTCCCTGGGACAGCTTTCCTCAGCGTTTTTCTTTGATGGTGTACTTCCATTTGTACATTAATGATGCATAATATTCACCAGTAACTGTAGTATCTCGTCCCCTTAAAGTTGACTAACAGAATCCCAAAAGATGTTGGCCATGATTTTTTTTGGGATTGTGTCACTTTTGCTTTTTTTTGGCAGTGGGGATCCAGGATACCGCCACTCCATAGATTCCCGTTTAGACAGGGGATCATGGTACAGAACCATAGTTTTATCACCCATGACAATTGAATCAATCACTTCTTTTTCTTGCCCCTCACAGAGTGCTAAAAATTCAGCACAATATTCCACGCGTCGTTGTTTTTGGACAACACTCAAAAGTTTTGGGACCCATCTTGCACTCACTTTGTTCATACCAAGACGATCGTGTAAAATTTGAGGCACCATGGTTTTTGAAAGTCCACACCTTACTAATAATTCTTTAGTTTTCAGTCACCTATTCTTTAGCACCTCTTCTTGCACCAGCGCAGTTGTTTCCGGAATGAGTGTTTCTGCAGGTCTGCTTTGACGAGGTTAATCTTCAATCGAATCTCTCCCTAAGCGAAACTGCTTAGCCCATTCTTTACCCATTAAATATAATAGGGAAGATTCGCCATACACAGCATCTAAACATCGTTTAATTTCTGCCGGGCTTTCACCTTCTTTTGTCAAAAATTTAATGACCATGCTATACTCAAGTTTAAACATCTTAAAATATTGGGCAGCAGCACTTCTATCTGCGATGCTAGCTGGAGTGCTACTGATACTAGAACTGCAAAATTTTAACTGCAGTGCAACAAATCATAGGGTGGTGGTTGTGGGGGGGGGGGGGGGTTGATGGAGTTAGACCTGTCAATTCTTGTTCTAACATGGGTTCGGACCAGAAACTTTTGGACCTTACTAGTACTTATCTAAAATAAGTATTTGTGAGAAAATGTAGCTGATAACAATTTAAAGAGCTCAATTAAATCTATCTAAATTTGATTTTCAACAAAATTCTTTCAGCATTTAAACAGAAGGAGGTTTAAACATTCCAGAGCAGCAATGTTCTCTAAGAAATTTATTAAAAAATTAAACGATTATTGAAGGAATTATTTACACATACTTTTAAATATAATTTATGAAATGGTGTGAAATAATATCATATTTTAGTTTCAGTTAATTTCAAAGTTAAATTCTCTTGTCTACCATTGCTGTTCTTAAAAATCTGAACTTCCATTTCTTTAAATACTGAAGAAATATTGTTGAAAATAATATTTAGATGGAATTGATTGAAAACTTAAATTTACTTTTAGTCATATTTTCCCAGAAAACACATCTAAAAGCTATAGTGATTCCATATTAGCATCCCAACATAACATGGAATGACCATGATTCAATGATCATTGAATGACAAGGTTGTAGTCAAACCTCTGTGGCAAAGAGATGAGGATTAGTAGTACCACAAGTAATATGCAATAGCTGCTTGGTGGGATTGTCATGTCACCAACACTATTAAAATAAATTGATGTTCACAGGAGAGCACGTTTAATCCACCTGGAGAATTAATTTTAGGAATGTTTTATAAAGTAATAAAATCTGTTAATACAACATGTATTAATTTTGCAGAGACTATAGTTTATTACATTATATAGTATCTTTTTTATGTTTAGGAACTTATATCAAACTCCCTTTTCCATCAAATTTTTTATTATTGTTTACTACTAAAAAAAGGTTTAAAAATACTGCTATAACCTTTCAATGTTGAAAATCTTTTTAAAATTCTAATTATGATAATGAATCACAAAGAAATTCATTCCTCTTAAATTTATGTGGCATATAAAAGTAGAAACTTCATTTACTGCTCAAGTCTACAAATCTAAAAAGAGGGAGGTTAAAATTTTACTTCTATAGCTTTCAGATATAATTCAAAACTTCAAATTTATAAAAAAAAACTAAGATAACTTGAAAAAACTCTTTAAGGCATCCGTTCAGAGTTAAAATAAGGGGTTTTTGGGAAAATAGTGTTCATCACTGTCACCAGATGGCGCCAGGGTTTTTTCAATAAGGGAGAAGGAATGTTTTATAAGGGGGGTAATTTTTTATAAAGGGGGAAATCAAAAATCGAAAGAATTAGAGTTAAAATAGGGGTTTTGGGAAAATAGTACTTCTCATAGGCACCAGATGGCGCCAGGGGCTTTTTAATAAAGGAAAGGAATTTTTTTATAAGGGGGGATATCAAAAATCGAAGAATTAGAGTTAAAATAGGGTTTTTTGGGAATTAGTACTCTTCATTGTCACCAGATGGCGCCATGGATTAAAAGGGGGGATGAAAAGGGAACTTTTTAATTATGAATGATTAATTGGATATTAATTAGTTATTAATTGGTTATTAATTGGATATTAATTAGTTGTTAATTGGATATTAATTAGTTATTAATTTGATATTAATTGGGGGGAAAGCACTAGGGGGATACGCCCGGGTGTGATGATACTACTGATGCTGATGGTTCATTCATTCATTCATTCTATTGTAAACTGATCAGTTTAAATCAGGCATACGCAATTCTTCCAGGGTGCTGATGTGATAACGATTTTTATATAAACGTGCGCACAATGAGCAAAAATTGTCAATAACAAGAAGCCCAGAATTTTGTTAGGCAAATGGAACCCACTCAGCAATTGCTTGGAGACGGATGGAATCTATCCATCGAGGCTATCCAGGGTGAACTTTAATGTGAATAGGGTTTTTTTCTTAGTAGGAAAAAGAAAAGTTCTAAATAATGCAATACTGTTTTGACGGAATTTTAAGGCCTACTCACTCTATCACATTAGCCTTGATTAGGCCTTTCCATCGATTCCGTGTTAATTCCTTTTTCAAAGGATCTTCAGTTTTGGTACGGTAATCAGCGTAGCAAGTGAGTTTTATAGTAGTAGTAGTTAAGTAATAATTGATGACACTTAGCAATAGTTAAGTAATAATTGATTGATTGAGTACTAGTAGTAGTTAAGTAATAATTGAAGTAAATAATTACTGACACAACACTTTAACCAATTTTTTCATCGCATGCAAGATAAGTTACTATTTGCTGGAAAAATTTTAGGGTTGCATAACATCAACTAATTTCCTTCATTTTACGCGATGTATAGACGAGAGTCTAATCTAGGGATTGGGAACCTTTTTAAGGAGAGTCAAGGGCCAAAATAACGAAAAAAAGGTAAACCAACAAATTTTGAGAGCCCCAAATTGTAATCTTTATTGGGTCAATAGCCATAACAGGAAAAAAGAAACTGCAGATTATTTTACTAACAAAAATAAAGTCGTAATGTATAATTTAAAAATAGGCATATTGAAGTATATGTAATAAAACTACCGAAGAGGATTACTAAAAATCTGCCATTAATCAGTGTGACTTTTGATTTTGAGTATTCACAACCATCTTAATCAAATTTGGATTGCATTTAGAGTATTTGAAACGCATTAGTGCTTGTTCTTATTAGTGAAAACCATTAGAAAATTTTCAGAGTTGAATGTTGAACCAAAAAACTTTAAAAGAACATTTTAGAATGCTCAGAACAGCGTGACCAAATCATATCTTATTGATGTTGATGAGATGAACTCTTTCATTCGAGCTGTTGATGAGACTGTTGGTAGAATTGATTTGGTTATAAGCAGAGAGAAAACTAAAGTGATGAAAATTGGTCAAGCAGACGGTACTTCAGTTGATCTGAATCGTTGTACTCTCGAGCAGATGGCTCAGTTTAATTATTGGGGAACTATGTAACTGATACTGGTGATGTACAGTATGAGATTAACAGACGAATAGGGATTGCTGCCAGGACTTTTAAGAATCAATGAAAAGTGTGGAGAAATACGCGTATACATCTAAGGACTAAAATTAGGTTGTTTAATAATTTGGTTCTTTCTAGGGTTAGTTATGGTAAGTAAATTTGGACCCTTTGTGAACGAGATAGTAGGAACTTGATGCTTTTGATTCTAGATGCTTACACAGTATCTTGGGCATTAGATGGTTCAACTTTGCAAATAATGATGAGTTTAAGCAAAGGAGTTTGTAACATATTTTGCAGAGAAAGAGACCCTGTTGGTTTGGTAATGTTGCTCATATGCCTAATTTTAGATTAGCAAATAGGGAAGTGAACATGTGTGCCTGAAATATTTAGAAAGAAGGGGAAACGTAGCTTGTGGTGGGCATACAGTGTCAAACAGGACCTTGTTAGAACTGTTTAGCAGTGTCCAGATATAGCTTAGGATATATGCTTGGAGAAGTAAATTGCACGGTCTGGTTGTACCTCTGTAGCCCATGGCCGCTTGAGGAGAATGCTGATGATATATATAAATATTAGGTAATTTTGAAAAAGAACATGTTTTAAAAACCGCTAAGTCAGAGAGTATCATATTTATAGTGTAATCCAGCCACATAGAAATCCTCCGTTAACGTTTGCAAATACTGTCTTATTTGAGAGTAAAGACTTCTGTAAGTTTGGAAATAATATATTTCATTATTGCACCGCAAGTTAATATACAATGTGACCCATAAGTCCTTTTACATAGGCATGGGTGTCCCATACCTTCGTTTACATGGTCACAGGTAAAAATAACTATAATGTGTTCTTCTACTTTGCTATTTCAGATGATTCGACATATTTACGAATGATAGTGTAACGATATATCGTCACACACCCCAGGAGAAAATGAAATTGTACATTATTGTGATACAATTCCACCTCAGGACAAAGTGGAATTATAATTCAACATATTGATGAATGACAGAGTTATGATGTATCATCTGACATTCCACGGAAAAGTGGAACTGGTACTTATGCTGAAAGCTTAGGTTGCTGGAAAAAGTCAGCGAGAAGAATGCGAGGAATTTCACAGACTACATCCACATAAGCCAAAGTCATGTCACATGTCCGTCAGTAATATCCTGAGGAGACTGAAGATGACTGGTTCAGTGATAGATAAACCTAGACCAGGTCTTTCAAGTAGTACCACAGGTAGAGATCACACTATGGATGCTCTGGCTAAAGTTTAAGTTAACCATCGCCGATCTGTAAGAAAAATAGCACAGGAGGTGGGAAGTGGAAAATCATCTGAATCCAAAATCCAGAGAAGAAACAGGTTCTATTCATAACAAATGCAAATAGTTGCATGGGGATGACATGGACCATAGCGAGCAGTTCTGTGATTGGGTACTCTAAAAAATTGGGGCGGGTCCCGAAGAACCCGTCCGCCATGGGGAAAAACTCGTGCTCCATTTTCACGACACTACATGAGTGGCATAGAAGCTTGGAAGTAGAAGATTAAGATTTGTCTCAGAGGAGACCAGGTGGGACTTGAAGTATAGGTGGCATTAAAGGGAGTGCAGAGCACAGCCTGGCTAGAAAAATATGGAAAATAAGTAGAAGAGTGAAAGCAGCTCCAGTCTCAAAGGATTGAGTCCCAGAGCCGGCAGACGAGCCAGTCCATGTCCCTCAGGTGCGCCCTAACTTGGGCGCTCCTGAGGGAATCTTAAAACTCTCCAGATGCGCTGGGAATCTCCCATGTCCCATCAGTACCTGCGTGAGGTAGTGGTCTGAGGACATCAAGGAGAGATCAACCCTTTGTAAGAATGTCTTTGTTTGAAGACCATTCTCAGTCGTATCCAGAACCTCTGCCACTCGTCCATAACTCTTTGACCTAAAATAGACTTCAGGGTAATTTTAGAAGTCTTTACCGCTATCTCAGGTTTGGTGTCAGTACCAGCTGAGCTTTCCAGTTGGTCTGCCCGCTCGTTTCCTTCATGACCTACGTGTGCATTAATCCAAGAGAAAGAGATCCTGGGCATGTTCTGAGTGCCTAGGAGGCGCTTGACCTCGTTAAATCTATGATGCCTGTTGTTGGCATCTTCAAGTGCTTGCAAAGCTGACTGGCTGTAGGTATACAGCTGAATGTCGTTATGTTGACTGCCGTCATTGAGAGCCCATTAAAGGGCCTCTCTGATGGCAAGCAGCTCTGCTCGGAAGGCCGAGCCATTTGCAGAGACCTTCCTCCTATAATCGTACTCTTTGGGTCATTGATTGTAGGCAGTGTACGCTAGGCCACACCATCCTCGCTCTTGGAGCCATCTGTGTAGATTTCCAGTCCTTGACCTGATGGTAAATCCATAGACCATGACACATGCAGTCTCTTGGTGGAATGATTATCCCATCTAGCGGTATTTTCCTCATAGACCTCGGGGTCAAACTGGACCCCAAGGAATATTGCCTTTTTCTCTGGCCTGCAGGACTCTGAATATTGTCGCCTCTTTGCCAGCTGTTAAATACAGAGGCGGGATCCTTTTTGTCACCAGGAGAGCATCCGTAGATGTGGTCCTATAAGCCCTGGTGATTCGTAATAAAGCTGACCTCTGGGCTGCAAACAGCTTTCTACACATAATGGAGTTGTCTGTTGGGTGCCACTCCATAAGTCAGGATCCTCTCTGTTCCCCTTAAATAAATTTCTTTGAGGACCTCCCCCCGGAGACCCCATGAGACACGAGTCATTTGCACATAATGTTGGTACATTTTACCTTTAGGTGCGGGATCCAGTTCATCCAGAGTGATCCCCAAGTATTTAAAAGTCGTCATGTGGCAGATGTTATTGCCATTCAATTTAAAGATCGGATACCTCTTGTTGAGGACACCCTCTTTGGCCACACCCATTGATATAGTCTTTGCACAGCTGAACCAAAGCTTGTAACGTAGACTCTATCCTTCGACGACCGATAGTGCTTCATTCCTGGCAATCTCGAGTCTCGCTCTGAAGGTGGTAATACATCCTATTTGTGAGCAGTTTGTCTAGAATCTTTCCCATCACCGGCAGCAGACATATTGGATTGTAAGATCTTACGTCTGCCGGATCTCTACCTGCCGTATTAAATAGGACTAGGTTGGCCTGTTTCCAGGCCTGTGGGAAGTCTCCCAGCCTCAGACAGTTGTTAAAGAGCTGAGTGAACAGATCTTTATGTTTTTTAAACAACTGCATCACAATCTCCACTATCAGACCATCGTTACTAGGAGCTTCACCCCTGGCCATAGCACTAATCCTCTACCACCACCTCCTCCCTGAAAGGAACATCATCTTCCGTATCAGGTGGAACCCTGCTATAATCTCTCTGGAGATGATGTTGGGCATCATCAGAGCTCCTATCGTCATCCGGGAATAATCCCTCAAGTAATACCTGGATAGTTTCACCAAAAGAGGTAGTCTTGGATCCATCCCCTTTGTATACATACTCAATATCCAGAGGTTTTATGTCCTTCCCTGTTGCTTATACTACAGAGAAAAGGGGTTCTGTGCAGTAACCTCACTACAAAACTTTTGCCAAGAGGTTAACTGAGCTTGGCGGATGACAAGCTTGTATTCCGCCTGAACCTTCCTATACATCTCTTTTCTGGAACTCCTTTCCCCGTTGTAGCACCTTTGATATCTATTTCTTAGAGCTCGGGCCTGCTTCCTTTTGATACCGAGTTCTGATGTCCACCAGGGTTCAAACTTTCTTCCTTATGAGAGTTTCCCCTTCAACCCAAAGGTTTTCTCATAACCAGAACTTATACACTTGGTTATTTCTCTGATGATGTTATTCAGAGTCAGTATCATTAATGCTGGTAATGAGCTGGCGGATCTTAGTCAGGCCCGGTGCTACACAATGCACGAGCTTGCACCAGTCAGGGGTTTTCCCAATTGCAAACCTTTTGGTGTTGTATGGGGGTAGTGTTGTGCCTTCCACCAGGAACATTAAATAATTATGGTCGCTGTTGGTGACCTTGTCACTAATGCGCCAATCTGGATCAGTGAAATCATCCGTGGTATAGCCAGGGTCAAGTCTTTTCAGCTCTGGCCTCTTGGACCATGAAAAGTAGCTGGTGTATCCTAATCATTTAATAAAATTAAATCAGCAGAATTGATAAAATCCGGAGTCACATCTCTTCTGACATCCTGTCTATTCGAGCCCCATAGGGGGTGCTTTGCATTGAAGTCACTTCCCACCATGAAGTTCTTATATTTGATCTGAGCTAGAACGTTTTGTAGCTCAATGAGTCCTCGATGTTACGACTCGGTGGACAGCAGATGGAGATGGCATGTATATTCAAACTCCCATATCCAATATCCAGTACCACCACTGTGGTCGAGTGATATGCCAGGATGGCATTCACTTTGGGGTTCGAAACGACAATTCCAGCTTTTGGCTTGGTTTCTTTGGTGTAAAATAGCCAGCTGGTCAGAGGGAGCCCCCTAATGATGTTCTCTGTGCAGTAGAGTTCTTGCACTAGAGTATCATCGATTCCTTCCTTTTTTATCTCCTGGCTAAGCATGGCCGTTGTGGCTCTTGCCCCGTTTAGATTTATCTGAACGAATTTTAATCTCACCCTGCTGCCACCATCTGGACATCTACTGTCCATAGTCTGTGCGCTTTTTAAGCAACTTCATTTCTCTTACATACGATGGACAGTTGCTGTCCATCGCATTGTGGCCCAGATCGTACTTGGCCCCATGCTCCTTGTTTGCCATTTTACAAACAACACACTTTGGCTTGGGCTTTTCACATTCCCTGAACGAGTGCTTCCCTGCGCACTGAGAGCATCATTGTGTCTTCACGGTGCATGCTTTTTTCATATGTCATACACAACATCACGTACAGAACGATCCCAGGAGATCTGTTTAGTGGACAATTCATGGTGACATCTGACGACCATACTTTTATACAGACATAATCATCGGAATCTTATTTGCATATGTTGAATGCCATTTTGGTACCTTACTTAGAGGACATCATACCCTTAGCATGTTACTGCAGTGTTTTCTTTCAGCAGGACGAGGTACTGCCCTACTATGCCATAGCTGTCCGAACTTGGTTGGATGAAACATTAATCCACAAGATAGGCCAATGTGCGACATCGGAATTATCACCTCGATGTCCAAATTTGACTCCCTTGAATTTTTTTCTATGGGGAACACCTAAAATCTCACGTGTGCTGAAATCGCCTTTGGATGAATTAAAGGAGACCATACACAGGGAAAGTTGCAAGATAATGCTCTCTGTTCTCCGTAATGTGTTGGTTACTCAGAGACAGGATTGCCATGTACAAGTAACACAGGGTGCTCAGTTTCAGCATTTGATGTTTTTGTATGAATTTGGAACAGTTGATTAAAGTGAATGTAAAAGTTGAATACATACATGTAAGCTAAATATTATTAATTTGCCTATTTATAAGGACTTATGGGACGCCCTATATATAGATGACTGTGAGTGATCGAGTAAATGCTGACTGAGTGACGGATAGGGGATCACGTTAATTCTGTATTGCAGAAATGATACAGTTCCGAAAATTAGCAACTAGGAGCGTTCCGGGTCGTATATCTAGGGAAAAATCGAAATGTGATCTCCAGCGATGTGTCCTCCAAGGTCAAATAGAGGTCACATAGCGGTTAAACATTGACCTACCAGTGCTAGAAACGTTAAAATTGGTGCCTTGCAGTGTTTTGTGTCATAGATATGAAAAATGTTAAAAATGTTTTATCTGGTAAGCCCTTAAGAGGTCAAAGATCAAATTCCCACTACGCGTTTTAGAGAGCTGAAACTTGGTGCCTGGGTGTATTTTGGGAGTTAGGTCCAAGATACGTTGTGAATTTTGAATTCAATGGGTCTTTCGAGGTGAAAGGTCAAATTTTATTTTTCTGGTACTAAAATAAAAATAAATAAATATCCCCTGAATCAGCTGCTTGCTACAGAGGTCTGATAGGACCCTGTCAGTTTATACGCCATAATTCAAGGTCTATGAGGATGGCGGTATGCCAAGTACTACAGAGCTAAATATTGGTGCATAGGAGTAGTTCACGTGATAGATCTTAGAAATCTTAATAAATTTCAGATCCTGTGTCATGTTTAAAGTCATATAAAGGGCAAAGTGACGGTTCAGAAATCAAAAGGTGCCAAAGTCAAATGATTGATTTCTAGTAAGGAATATTTCTGCAAGCATTGGGCTTAAAAATTCAAATCGAAGCAAAAGAATTTTCGGACTTCTAGTTAATTTCTCAATGGAAATAAATTGCTAATTTAACCGTTAAGATGTCCAATATGCTTCTGGTAGACCTGGGTTCGAATCCCAGTGAGGACAACCAATTTTTTTGATTAATTATTTCAAGTAATAAAAACACTTGGGGGGGGGGAACTGTAAAAACTTTTCAAAAACCTGTACAAAAAAATTTTTTTAAAGAAAATTTTAATCTAATTTAAACAATTAAAACACGTATTCTCAATATAGAATAAGTAATTATTTTCATTTGTATAATGATACACTTTAGAGGACTGTGCGTTTAGCCATTAGAGATTCCTTAGTTCGAAGGCTAGATTAAAATTTCAATATTGGAAATTATTTTATGTTGAATTATCTAAGAGTACGAGGGGATTATGCAATCTCGGCCTCTAGTTAATTATTGTACTAATTATACTTAAATCAAGACGTGAAGAAGGTTGTTCTTTTCAAAACATTTCAAGATTTTTTCGTGAAGGTTGTTCTTTTCAAAAGATTTCGTTTAACGAATCAAGTCAAAAATTGAGAAGCATTTCAACAATGCCCTGAGCAACCTGAATAATTATACCTTGGCCAACAATGATAGCTATCATTGTTGGCCAAGATTATATTTCAATAATACTGCAGGAGGAACAATGGAATTGAATCTGGCAACAATCTACGTAGCCTGTCGCCGAAATAGCTATAATGGAAGTTGAATCACATGAGATTTGCAGTTGTTTGCATAGAATGTGTGTGTGTGAAATTTTGTAATCATTATCGAACAGTATCTTTTCGTGTTTTTCTGTTGTCATGTAAGTATTAACATTAATTTATAATATTAAGATTTTATATCACTCCAAAGTAGGCGTGTACAAAATTGTCAATCTAGCATGAAGGAGATGGATGATTGCCCCCAAATTGTTAGTCTTATTTTTTCAAGTAATTAATAATTTATTCATTATTTTATGTTTTTGTATTAATAAAATTTTGCTTTTTAAACGCAGTTATGATTGTTTAAATATGAAGCATTGTCAGTTATGTTTATTTACAACTGCTTTTAGTATCCAAAGCTCGAAAGATGGAAAGGATGCTAATTTCGTCTTTTTTCCGGCGTGAGTTTATTAAAAAATAATGCTATAATGTAACGGAAAAACAGAGCATTACTTCATCAGACAATGCTAAAGCTATCATAGTCATTAGCAGTATGAGATTTGTAGAAAATTAAGCACAACTGTATTTCTAAATAACAAGAAATTTGTTACATCTAAAGCTTTAGCTCTTCTCTGGCATATAATAGCATAACAAGTTATATGATTTAGCTCACGAAATAGTAAGCTGAGAAAAATTGAATTTGTTGTGAGTGGGATTCGAACCTACTCATGGCCGTATTAGGTGAAGAAAAAAAAAATTAGCGTTGATGATGTAGCAGTTAGCATACCTAGCAAGTCACTGGGAGACGGCTCGAATCCCACTCACTGCAAAACCAACTTTTTAAGCTAAATTATTTCATGAGCCCTATATCTACAGAACATCTGGGATACTTTGCAACTAAATTAGGCGGTTTAGCTTTTTTTTTTGTAAACATTAACCTTTTTTTTAACTTGATGAATTTAGTGAATAAAAGCAGTTAAAATATATTTTCTTATGACTCTCACATGTTTCATTAGCTTTGTTAGCACACAATTGAATTCAGTTTGAACAGTGGTGCAGGTCATTGAAATGCATCTCAATTGTTGACTCTTCCTTCATGAATTAACATATTTCTTCATGCATCAGTCTAACTGCAGTTGGTACAGTATTAACTAGAGGTATAGTATACATTGCACAAATACCTAATATCCTTAGATATTTCAACATAAAATACATCTCTTGGAATTTTAATCAAACCTTCAGTGGTATTGCATTGGTTTGTGTAAATTCTGGGATTCCAGAATAGCATGATCATTTGTTTGTCATCACCAGCAGGTAAGTTAGTAACTTTGTGGATTTGATCACACACTGAAAAAAGAAAGTTATTATTGGGTGATGATTCTTCAGGTTAGTTTAAGGGGCATTGCAACCTTCATTACTGCTAAACGAAAGGTCAACATTTTCATAACTATTTTCTTTTATTGCACATATAATACCATAATGTTCTCCTATGCTTTTGGTATAATGCTACTCAATTCAACCACCCAATGTAATGAGACTATTTCCTTTTTCTTGGAAAAAAGTAGTCTTGTAAATTGTGGTAATAGCTACCCTGTTGATCAAACCTAACTTCAATCTGTTTCTTTCTGTGGAGCTTCATCACAGATGCAAAATATCAATTTTCATTATAACAGTTCATCTATGAACTGTAGAGCAGGGTTACTATCAATATCATTCAAGTAAATAAGTGATATCAATACTAATATGATGTGCTCCATTGGTGTGTGGGAGGAAATTGTATTTCATTGGGATGTCTGTTGCATTAGCTCTGGTGGCTGCATTGAGCATCTATAAACTTGGAGGTACATCGAAGAGCCAAAACATTAGGACCACCTGCCTAATATGATGTTGGTCCTCCACATGCCACTAAAACAGCTCTTACCCGGCAAGGCATGGACACTACAAGATTTCTAAAGGTGTCTTGTGGGATCTGGTACCAACATGTTACCAGCAGATTCTTGAACTCTTGTAAGTTAGGTAGTTGAGCCGCTGCAGGTCGGATATGTTGTTCCATCACAAACCACAGATGCTCGATTGAATTGATGTCTGGGGAATTTGGAGGGCAGGGCAATACCTGGAAGTCTTCCTCATGTTCCACAAACCATTATCAAACAATCTGGGCAGTGTGGCATGGCACATTACCCTGTTAAAAGAAGGTACAACTAGAGGGGTATAACATTGCCATGAAAGGATGTGCCTGGTCTGCAATGATGGTTAGATTGTGGTAGACATCATAGCTTCCAGCACATGAATGATTGGACCCAGGGTTTCCCAGCAAAACATTACCCAAAGCATTACACTTCCTCCACCGGCTTGTTTTCATTCCATGGTTCATCCTGGTGCCAACACTTCCCCAGGTAAATGACACACACCTACCTGGCCATCTACATGGTGCAACAGGAAATGAGATTCATTGGACCAGATGACCTTCTTCCAATCATGCAAGTCCAGTTTTGATGCTCATGTGACCATTGTAAGCACTTTTGTTGGTGAAAGGAGGTTAGCATGGCACTCAGAGTGACCTGCAGCCACACAGCCCCATTTTCAGCAGGGTTCGATGTACTATGTGTTGTGACATATTTTCTTGTTCAAACATTTCTTCCATTTTGTAGATTTTTTCTCTGTACCATACTTTGAGAAAAGTCCAGTAAACAAATCAACTTTAAAATACTTTTTAATAAATAACTAATCAACAGAAATAGGTCATATTATATACCAAATAAAAGAGAATTTAATTCTGAATTTTATTCAAGTAAAAATTTTGAACATTGTAGTAATATATTAATAATTAATAACACTTTTTACAGTAGTATACCAAAAGAATAAATACATATTTCATAATTGCTTCTGAAATCTTCCATTTTTAAAAATAGCAGTTTTTGTTTAATTTTTAGGAGATTTTCAAAAATTGAAGAAAAAATATGTTGATAATAGTTCAAATCAAACTTGTGAGCTTAAATCAGCTCATTGCTTCAATAAAGAGTAATGTTAACAAACAAATCAACAATACTATATAGCACTTCTAAAATATGGCAATCAGATGGCTTTATCGAATTATTTATATTGTAGTTTAATAAAATATGCAGCAAATGAAAAAAGAAAATATTATTTTTCAAGCTTGAATTACATATTTTTAAAAGATATATGTAAGAAAATTTTTAGATACCTTATTTAGAAAAAATATTTGGATTTATTAGCAATTATCATAATGCTAATAAACACAAATAACTTTTCTTCTAAATAAGGTATATTTTATAAATAAGCATTAATATAAAAAGTACACCACTGATAAATAATAGAAAAAAATATAAGAATTATATACATTTGAGGACTACTTATGCTATCATAACTTGATCCACAGGCCTGTTGTAGGTGTTCGCTAATCCCATTACTCCTATAGTGTTGTTGAAATTAAATCAGTTAATTGCTTTGTGTATTATTTACACATTGCCTTTTTTCTAGTGCATTAAACCTCAAATAATAAGTTCTTTTTTAAAATGCAGATAATAAATAATTTAGAAATCTACAAATTTTAACATTTTATATCCTTGATTTTGAATACTTTTATTCTTTGGCAGTTGATGTTTTAAAAATCTTTTGTTAACCTATGTATTATCTGGTTTCATCACTTGCTATATGTATTTTTTTTAATTGCAGATGGTATAGTTGTGACCAAATGAATCACCTGGTGTTTAACCATGAAGAATGCAAATAGGAAATGGCTGATAAAATGTGAAACATGAAGTGAAAACTGAAAGCTCTAAACACTAATGGACACTTCTCTGTTTATATTTTGTGTTATAAATGTTTTATTATGATGGATCGTGACTACATTTTACATTGTTAGAAACTTTGCCCACACCATTACTTTTTTTGAGTTCTTTGCTGGACATTATTTAACAAGGCCACAAGTTGTTGGAAAGATCAAAAGATTCTGTTTGCTTGCTCGCTCATGTAGAAACATGTGTGAAGTAGTGTTTTATCGATCTCAATATAAGCACACAAGGGGTGATGACTCAGAACTGTCCCTTGAAGTAGGCGACATTCTTGAAGTTAAGAAACCATTCCAGTTTTCTCTTGAAGGGACAGAAGAAAATCCTGAAGGTTGGGTGCTTGGTAGGAACCACAGAACTAATGAAGTTGGTTATTTTCCTCGCACTTTTGTTGAGTATTTGAGAACTGAAGTTGTTGCACCATCTACTCCTGTTCCTCAAAGACCTGTGCCTAGACCAGAGCCAATATCCAGAAATATTGAAGAGAGTAATGATTCTGGTTATATTGGTTCCCCTTGTAAGTAGTTCCTTAAATTATAAATTTGTAGAACTTATAGTAAGTCATAAGTTAATAGAAAAAGTAAGTTTTGTTGTGATTGAAATTTCTGTTTCTCCTTATTGCATAGAAGTCGCTCTTCGGTATACATAAAATCTTCAATGCAAAAATTGAGGTCGATCTGCTGCAATCACTAAAGCAGGAATTTCCTCCTCAAGCTCCGTTTGTTGCCAGTCTCAGGAGGTGAAGCAGAGAAGAATCTGTGAGGCGACTTCTGCTGTGGTTCTTGATGAACTTCATCCTGGAGAACACACTTTCACATGTGTGTGTACTACCAAACATTGATGTCATTTACCGTCCAAAATCTTCATAAAGTTGGAAATCGTTCATCTGAGAGCAGTTTAAAGAAATCTGGTATGCAGGAATGTATCAGTTTGCAAACCACACAATTCAAGTTGAAGGTCAGCTTGTTGTTTTTTGATGTCAGCACGAAGATGATTATTAAATCGCAGGACTCCTTTTTAGTATTTCAAATTCTTTGAATCTTGTGTTAAAGTCATCTATGATCGCATGTATATTGTACCAAATTCTGAAAAATCAAGTGTTTCATCATCTTTAAACTCTTCTGCTAAGTCGCCGACAGCTTGAAAAATGGGCCGTCATTTTTTTCCAAAGAAAATTTGAAAATTCTTAATTTATTGCGAAACCCATTTATGTTTCCCATTAAAACTGACACCAACTGGTTTCTCCCCTGGAGATTCAGGTTGAGTTCATTGAGATGAGTGGTTTTGTGTGTGAGAAAAGCCAGTTGTTTCAGGAAATCTGTACTTTAGAGCTCTCCTTCCAATTGTGTAGTATCCGATGAAACAAACTGAATGAGGAATGCAGGGATTTCTTTTCTTATTCCAAAGAATTGCTCAAGACACTTTCCTGCACTCAACCACCTCACTTGGTTGTAAAGAAGCAAGTCACCATACTCTGCCTCCATATCCTCCAAAAACTGCTTTAACTGCCGATATAAAAGAGTTCTGTTTCCACCTCTTATCATGTTGATAACCTTAACTACAAGTTTAAAAACTTGATTTTGTTTCACTGATTTCCCACACAAAGTTCCTTGGTGAATAACACACTGAATTGTTGGACAAGTTACTCCATTTTCCCTAAGAAACCAAATCCCGATTTTTCCCTACCATCGCTGGTCTGTCACAATTACTGAACTTTATCAAAACCTCCGATTTTATCAACTGTATTTTTCATGGCATCATAGATGTCCTTTTGCGGTTCATGAAGAGTACATATCTCAAATAATTCCTCTTTGGTGGAAAAATCTTCTTGAGTAAAATGTATAAATATCAACATCTGACTCACATCTGCTTGATCGGTACTTTCGTCAAGGCAAAGCGAGAAATGGGTACTTTTTTCAACCAAGCCAAGCAATGATTTTTCTGCTTGTTCTCCCATATCAATAATCCTTCTTTGTAAAGTATGGTTGGAAAGCGGCACTGATTTAAATTTCTCAGCTATGTTAGCATCTTGTTTTTACTATACTGCCATCAGTAAAAGGTTTCTTTGCTCTCGGAAGTTCAAGAGAAACGACGTAAGAAGCACACAAAGCTGATGTTTGGATTTGTGATATTTTGCGAAACATACCTGTTTGCTGTTTCAGTTCCTTCCTGAAATCCGCAATCAAGACATTTCAAGATTCTCCTTCATATGTTTTATACTTTTCTTCATGCATTGTTGAATAATGCATTTTCCCATTATATTCCTTAGGCATTGGGGTGGCTCAGTCGGTAGCACGCTAGGCTCGTAATCTGTAGTTCTCAGGTTCGAGTCCCAGCTGGGTCAGCGTTGAGAATTATTTCTGCAAAATTCCCCGCCCTGCCCACGGTCAGTAGGGTACACTGCTGGGCTTGGAAAGGCCGCCGTCCATCGGATGGGACATTAAGCCGTGGCCCCATGTGCGGGAGAGCCATACCCTGTGCATGTTAAAGAACACGCTGGATGGCCTTGACGGGAGACTACCATCTCTCTCCCAACAGCTATTCCAGTGGGTCTCCCCCGCCTTCGGGGTCCATGTGACCTGGCCATTTAGCCCATTGTGTGCAAAAAAGTGCCGCTCAGAGTCACTTTTTTGCACGCCATGGGCACTGGGAAATAACAGAAGCGACTGACTGGGAGTCAGCACAACTGCCGGGCAAGTCTACTTAGTCTAGCGGAGGGGTGGAAGAAAATAAGTCGGACTAGACTACTTAATTGATCATAGGTGTGGAAGGAAATAGGATACGCGGATACAGAAGTTATTATAAAAATAGAGCGCAATTAAGTTTTATTACTAAATGAACATCAATTGGAGCTTTCATGGATTTTTCCCATGCGTCAAAACTTTCCGTTTCTCGGCTAAAAACGTCAATTTTACTACAGTAGATTACTTTTCCGAGAAACTGCGTCAGCCGCAAAAAAAAAAGGCATCGAGGGTCGCCAGTTGTCTGTATGGCTTTCATGCCCTGGTATAGTTATCGTACCTAGCATGTTTCTGAGAGACATGGGTTCAAATCTTCTCAAGGCAAAAACCAAATTTTTTTCAACTAATTATTTCAACTGTTGTCGACAGGTTTTTTTGTGATATTTTATTACTGGATTATAGAGGGGTCATTTGTCAAGTAACCACATGTCCGATTGAATCCGTTTTTGAGTTATCGAGAGAAAAAATCGAATTCTGGGAAACATCCCTATACTTTCAGAGTGAATAATACATGCGCACATACATGTCTACAAATCATTCATATACCGGAAAACGTTTACAGCGGACAATGCCTCCCCAGACATTTAAAGCTTTGTCGAAACCTACCTTGCCAATTGCTGTGTTGAGTTCATTGCACAGAAATATGCAAATTCGTCACTCTGTATTTTGTGATACGGCTGACTTGCAGCTGTTCGTGAAATATTTGCTAACAACATTGTTGGTGAGTAAATGAATGCAGTTGGATTGTTTTATTGCTGAACGATACTTTTTGCACACAGTGGACTAAATGGCCAAGTTACAAGGACCCCAAGAGGCCAGAGAAATTGGGGGAAGGGGATCCACTGGATAACAGTTAGGAAGGAGACAGATGGAAGCTTCCTGTCAAGGCCTTCCAGCATCTTCTGTAATGAGCACACGGTATGGCTCTCATGCACAATCATGGATTAACATCCCATCCGACGGACGGCGACCTTTTCAAGCTCATCGGTGACCTCCTTTCGCACCGAGGGCCAGGTCGGGATTAGCTGAGGTAAATCTCAACATTGGCACAGTTGGAACACAAAGATGGGAACTACTGATTACGAAAGTGGCGCGCTATCTACTGAGTTAATCCCCCCCCACATTTTTATAGTCAGTGTGAAAAAAACAGTGCTCGAAAATACGCTGGTGTGCATTTTGTTTACGAATACTTATTCGGGAAAGACCAGAGAAGCAAAAAAGGAGTATTAACTTTCAACATTCCAACTGCAGACAACACTCAGAATGTTTTCATAAGGTTGCATGAAACCCTGTAGGAACGATCGTCATGGTTCATTGCAACGAAGAAAGTCATGAAAGAGTAAATGTGGACTTTCAAATTAATCGTTCTTGGCTAGGTACGGGGCAACCCATCTGTCAGCACAAGAGAAATTGCACATTTTCTGCAATATTCTCAAAATTATGTCTGCTGTGTGTTGTATGATGAACACTTGTATTCCAATCATGTTGAAAAGGATTACAAGCACTGCGATTCACAGGTTATTATCCTTGGCTGCAATTTTACTGCTGACTGCTGCAAAAAGTATGATAGCAGGTGATCCAAACCTGGTGAGTCATGTGTAATGGACCGATGATCCCTCTTTGACCCAGAGACGGAATAACAATTTGCATATTCTACACATTTGGGCTTTGTGAACCTCCACAGCACTCAGCGGAACAGGTTCAGCACTTGAGTGTAACATTAGGAAGGTATTGTCGGAGATGAGCTTTTGTTGCTGAACATCAGAGACCGGAATCTGAGTGGCTGCCTCATACTCAGAGTTTCTGCAATACGCTTCCAATACTGCTAGACGATGTATCTCTAAATGCGAAATGGACATTGCACCAATAGGATGGTTATCCAAGGACAACCATGAACAGGGTTGTATTGCCATTTTCTCCAGAAATCTTTTCAAACATTGGTCGCATCGGGTCTGTTTTGCATGGTCCCTAAGGGCTCCAGACAGTAACCTTTTTTTCCTCTTGAGTCGTGGTCAAGTGGTTAGCGTGCTTGGTTCCTGATCTAAGGGACCTGGATTCGAGCCCTGTGTAAGGCATGGCCGTTTGTGATGATTTTTCTGCTGAAAAATCATTCATGATTGAGGTCCCACCATCTTCTCAGACCTACTGTGGCGTATAAACTGACAGCTCCTGTCAGACCGCTGTAGCAAGATGTCCCTCGATACGGGACCACCTTGTCGAGGGGGTGGGGGGGCTTGGCCTAAATGAAGTCGAAGGCTATGCTGGCCGGATTGGGCACCGGTTGGACAGGCTAAGATTTCCATCTCAGAAGTTGAGGGCCCTGTTGACTAGACTGACTAGGCCCGGACATGTTGGACAGGGCCCCGACAGTAGGGCCCGACTAAGAGTCCCAGTTAAGGGACCGAGGCAACTTGGATTCTATATCCTTGTTTGTGGCAGTCCGGGACATGATCAAATTTAGGTTTTGACTGATAGATGAGCTTTACTCCTATGGTACTGTTCGCCATTAGGTATTTGGTCGCTGTATCTATATGGTACTGTCTTGCCCCTCACTGTAAGTAGTGGTGAATATGGCATTTCCCTATACTGGTAATGCTTCAGGCGGAAATAGTGGGTCTTGTCATCATATATGTAGTACCTGTCACCCGTAGCAAGCAGCTGCTTGAGGGGGGTATTTAATTTTTTTTTATTAAAATTTTATGCGGATTGTTATCACGAAAAAGGGGCTTATCTGCATTCAAACTCTTGCAGTATGTCCAAAATCATAAAATTAGATGCACGAAAAAAGAATGAGAAAGTTCAGAAGCATCAGAGAATAAAGAAAGTTGGAATTTTTTAAAATTTAGAAAGCTATACACAGTTGAATCAGAATAATATGACCACCTACCATAGTATATATATGGTAGGTGGTCATATTATTCTGGTACGACTGTGTATGTAGGACAAATGTTAATATGTTTGAAAACGAATCTGTGAGTGCTGGTTTATAAGAGTTTGTGAGAGATAACATCTAAATATTTACAGATGGACCAGTTCTTTATTCGAAAAAGTATAGAAATATATATTTATATTTAAGGTGGCAAGAAAGCTGTTTAACTCTGACAAGATATGAACCGTATGAAGTATGTAAAAGTATTAAGCTATGGTTATTGCATCACAATGATACTGAAACTTTGTTTTAAAATCCGCAAAAATATAAAGAAATTACCCTGAAGCAGATGACTGATAGGAGCCTATTGGTATAATATGCCGTAGAGGAGATCTATGGGGGTTGGGTTGTTTTACTTCTGAGCGGCACATTTTGCACACAATTGGCTAAATGGCTAGGACACAAGGACCCAGAAGGTTGTGGGAGGGAACCTACTGGACATTTGTTGAAAGACAGATGGTAGCCTCCTGTCTAGGCCATACAGCGTTCTATAACGTGCGTTTGGTATGGCTCTCCCACACACAGGCCACAGCTTATAACGTCCCATCAGATGGATGATGGCCTTTCCAAGCCCACCGGTGTCCCCTACTGATTGTGGCCAGGGCGGAAGTTTCACAGGGATAAATCTCGACGCTGGCCAAGCTGGGACTCAAACTTGGGGACTGTATATTACTAATCCTACGTGCTACCAGCTGAGCCACCCCCACCCAGATCTATAAGGAAAGCGAGACCTCGGCACAAGAAAGAAAAAGTACATGCTTTATCCGGAGATCGACCCAGGTCCCTTTGGTCAGTAGTCAAATATGCCATCTACTCGGCCTCCGGAAAACTATTATTGTTTTGTTGGTATTACGTGCATTACTAATGAATTTATAATTGGGTATTGTAGTTCTGTAAAGTACATATTAAGAAATAAATTCTACTATATGTATAGCATCTGCTGTAACCAGAGAGTTCCTAAGTTAGGATTAACATCCAATAAATATAATATTAAACATATATACACCGAAGAGCCAAAACATTATGACCACCTGCCTAATTTGATGTTGGTCCACCAAAACAGCTCTTACCACGCGAGGCATGGATGCTACAAGATTTCTAAAGGTGTCTTATGGTATCTGGTACCAACACATTACCAGCAGATCCTTTAACTCTTGTAAATTACGTGGTTGAGCCGCCGCAGATCGGATATGCTGTTCCAACATAAACCACAGATGCTCGATTGTATTGATGTCTGGGGAATTTGGAGGCCAGGGCAACACCTGGAAGACTTCCTCGTGTTCCACAAACCATTCTCGAACAATCCGGGCAATGTGTTCATTCAAGGTCCAGTTTTGATGCTCACGTGCCCATTTTAGGCGCTTTTGATAGTGAACCGAGGTGAACCGAGGTAGTATGGGCATGGTGAACCGAGGTAGCATGGGCATTCAGAACAGTCTGTGGCTACGCTGCCCCATTTTCAGCAGGGTTCGATGTACTGTTTGTTGCAGCACTACTCCTGTCACCAGCATTCAAATTATGGGTGAATTACTCCAGAGTATCTCTTCTGTTGGCTCGTACCATATGGGATAGCCTTCGCTCACCTCTAGCATCCAAGAGCCATGGTCGACCCACACCTTTGCCGGTGGTTTTTCCCTCCTCGGACCACTTTTTGAAGGCACTAATCACGGCTGACCCTGACCCAGTCGTCTGGCCATTATAATTTGGCCTTTGTCAAACTCATGTAAGTCCACTGCCTTTCCCATTTGAAGAACAAGAATAATACTGATTAACAGAGTTCAGTATCAGGTGTTATATATATCGTTTCATGACCACATGCGCCGTCGTTTACCTACAGTTGCATCAATTTGCACAAAGATGTGCTGGTCATAATGTTTTGTCTCTTCAGTGTATATGCCATTTGTGTGAAAAATCACTCAGCTCCAGGTCTGTTTAAATAGCGCGTGGTTGCTCCCCCATAGTTTCAACTATAAAAAGATCCCAGCACAACCTTAGCTAATCCAATGTGAACTTAGCTAAAAGGCAGGGCAGCTGATGCATAACCAGGTTCTGCTAAATGTTCAAGTTTCAATAACTTTAAATATTAAAGAAGTATTTTTCAAAACAACTATTTCAATAAGATCTTAAATTTTTGTCCTGTTACATTTTTCCATAAAAGGTTTATTTTAAAAATTAGGGAACTTCAAATATATATGGTTTTTGATTCACATACGGCAAGTGTTTCAGTTAGGTTTTCTTTTGCTGATATCAGCTTCCAGGAAAATTGGGTTTGCAACGATTCCCAATTTCAGTACAAGTTGGAAGGTAGCAGGCTCGGATCAAAACAAATTAAGTGGGGGGGGGGAGGGGCAAGAGACTGGATTTTCATTGCAGTATAACATTTTCCATTCCGCTTTTGAGGTTTCTAAAGAATTGTCGAAAAATTCGTAATATATACACAAGTTCAGGTCCATATAATATATTGGGGGGGCTTCAATTGAGCTGGTAAAAGGGGGCGCCAAGAGAATTTGCATTGCACTGTAAAATTCCCCCCCCCCCCTTCATTTTAGAGGTTTTTTTAAACAGTTCCTGAAAAATGCTTGAAATATATATAAGATTAATAATTTTTTTCTAACATTCTGAAAAGGGGTGTGTGTATATGACCTCCTTTCTCCCCCCCCCCCCTTCCCCATACACACAGAGAGAGAAGCCCTTGTAAGGTAGTATTTTACGTAGGCACTGTAAAGGTGGAAAGAGTCGACAAAGAAGCAAACAGCATGAAAGGAGTGGAATTATTCACTTGTGGATCCCTACTCGTTTCATGACGTATGTCAGAATGCGGCCAAATGAAAAGTCTGCTGTGATATTAAGTGCAATTTGTGAGCTCCTGAGCTGATCAGCGTGAGTCTGTCATTTCCTGTCTGCGTGGTCGAGTGGTTAGCACGCTTGGCTACTGATCTAAGGGACCTGGGTTCGAGCCCCGGATTAGGCATGGATGTGTGTGTGTCGTTTTTCTGCTGAGGTCCTGCCATCCTCTCGGATCTTCTACTGTGGCATATAAACTGACAGGCTCCTGTCAGACCTCTGTGGCAAGCAGCTGCTTGAGGGGGTATTTATATTTTTATATTCATATGAGAACAACATACTCTCGTTTAGAAACACTATTCGTTGTTCTTTTATCCCGTAAGAGTTTGAGCGTAGAATTGGAGAAGATCTGTGCAGCAATTTCTTGGCCTGTTGCACGAGTGCACCGCCAGATGCAGATGCATCGCTGGGCTTTCCCCTCCCAGTAATAAATAAAAAATAAAATAAATACCCCCTCAAGCAGCTCTAGCTCATCAGCATCCGAGGTCGTTGGTCCGGCATCCAGCGAAGTTGTTAATGGGAGTTTTGGGGGGGAGGTGTTCATTAAGGGCTGTTCTATTATTCGAAATGAATGCATGCGGGTTCTTGTCTCTGAGACAGACAAAAAAAAAAACATTATTGGATGCAGAATGCACTTACCTGTTTTAGCGGCGTTTTGATAAGAAATTCTCTGATGGAAAAAAAAGATGAAAGCGCAAAAATGATTAAAGTTGTTTTAAAAGAATACTGAGAGACTAATAACTTAATTTTTGCAGTTATTCAATTGCATGGTGAAGGGGGGGGGGGAGTAAGAGGAAAAGTTATCTTGTGAAATAATGAGTTTTAGGTTTCTGTTACGTAGTTTAAAAAAAATCGAAAATACTGGCGCACTACGCGTGAGCCTAAATACTATTAACTATAGAATGTAATCAGTAACTAATACTAAAGCTAAATAATAATAACTAATAATAATACTAAAGAACTATATTGAAATATCAGTAATTTTTTAAACCCAACTTTATTAATATTTTATGTTAATAGCGACTATTTTTCATTCGCATAATATGGAATTGCTTGATTAAATGTTGAACAGTAACGTATATGGTAGACACTGTAGAAGGGTTGCATTCGGAGCGCACTTTTTTTTTTTGCATATAATGGACTAAATGGCCAGGTCACAAAGATCCCAAGGACTCAGGTTGGGAAAGGGACCAACTAGATAACTTTTAGGAGACAGATAGTAGCCTGTCATCCAGAGTGTTCTTTAACCGTGCATAGGGTATGCTGTCCATCACACTGCGCCATGACTTAATATCCCATCTGATGGACGGCGGCCTTTTCAAGCCTATCTGTATTCCTTTTCTCATCGAGGCTGGGAGGGGTAGCGGAGATAAATCGTAGCGCAGGCACTGGTGGGACTCGAACCTGGAAACTGCAGATTACGAGCCTGAAGTGCTATGAACTGAGCCAACCCATGCCCTTTGGGTCTTTGTGATTCGTCTAGTTAGTGCAGAAAAGTGTCATTCAGGGTGCCTCACCTATATTATTCCTAACGCAGTCACTAGTAAGCAGGTTATAAAGCCATAATATTGATGACTACTGGAAACTCGATTCTTGCTAAATATGCAAAATAGAAATTAAGCTTCGTTGTTTGATACAGCATGAATTATTTGGTGTGATACTATTTTGTGAACACTCTACCAATGGTGACCGTTGAAGTGACAGGCGTGTTTGGTTACAGAATATAGAAACCGTACCTCAGAATGAGGAGAGAATGTTGCCTTTCTAACGATGTGTTATGCTATTGTCAGATTATATAAGATATGTGCAAATATTCTCTCTATGCGTGATAATTTATTTTGCGTAGCATTTTGTTAAGGGTAGTTAAGCAGGATAAAATGCAAATGAAGTGTATTGTTTTACAAGTTAACTGTAGTGCATCTTCAAGAAATTTAAAAGGATTTTTTTTATGATAAATTTCAGTTTCAAAGACTAAAAAGGAAGCTCATAAAGTTTTTTTTTAATTGTCTCTTGGTATGGGGTTAATGATGGTTTTTCTGTGTCAGACAATGGAGAAAAAGAGGTTTTAGGTTTAAAGCAATGGAATTTTTTTTTTCAGTTGCAAAGCAGAGAGAATTTTCTTTTTAAAGTGTAGAAAAATTGGGAGGGAACTCTTTTTCAGTTTCAGAGCAATGGGAGATTGCTTCTTTGGTTTCAGAGCAAAGTATAGAGAAGGTTTTAATTTGAGATCGATGAAGAAAACTTTTTTAACTCTTTGTTTTTTTTGCAGCGCAGTGGAGTTCGAACTTTTTATAGCTTACGAAAATGGGGAGAATACTTTGTAAGACTTCAGAGCAATTAAGAGATGTTTTTTTTTTATTTTCAGAGCAATGGAATGAGAACTTTAAAATTTCACGGCAATGGAAAGGGGATTTTTTGTAGTTTCAGAGCAGTGTGCAAGAAGTTCTATTTTTAGAGCAGTGTGAAAGAAGTTCTATTTTCAGAGCAGTGTGAAAGAAATTCTATTTTCAGAACTATTTACTTTCAGTGCAAAGTGCAGTGAATTTTTCAGTACAAGTGAGGGAACCTTTCAGTTTTCAGAGCAACTGAGAACATTTTTGTTTCAGAACGATGTAGGAAAAAGTTTTTACCTTCGTAGCAATAGAGAGAATTTTTTTAGGTTCAGAGCAAGGGAGAATTTTTACTTTCAGAACATTTTAAGTTCTGAGCATTGAAGATGATTTGTCAACTTAGGTAGTAATGTGAGCAGTAGTATGATATGAGCAAGTAAGACAAAACCATTTATATTCACAAGGGCGTCGAGTGTGTGTGTGTAGGGGGAGACAAGTGGAGTCCCTATTTGGACGCCTGGATGAGAATTTATTTCGCAGAAACATGGATTTCACGACATAATTTTATAAATTAATTTTTAGTTATTTAAAAATGTTTGTTTATATTTTTATGAATGTTATTCAAACATCGTATTTATATTCTAGTTGTTATTGAATTATTGTTAAATCAACGAAAATATGTTTTTCCCGGGACTTAATACAATAGAACTCCCGTATCAAATGATGGTCTCCTAACAGCCATCCATTGGGTCCCCTTCCTCCAAACTTCTCAGAGCCTTTGGGGTCCTTGTGACTTGGCTATTTAGTCTATTTGTATGAAAAATAATACCGATCAGAGGTAAAAACAATCCAACCTTATGGATCGTAACATTTTTTTTAAAGAGTGTTGCAGTTGTTAAAGTAACAAACAACAACCTACCTGTAATCTCGGTCATTAAATCTGGAAAGTTTTAAAAGTTTTCAATTAACAATTTATTCTGCGTGGTATTGTACGAAGTAGGAAACAGTACACGATGCATGCGTAATCGAGTTTCAATAATTCGATTGTGAACTAAACGGATCAAGACGTGCTTAGAAATATATTATCCTTTTTAAGTAGTGCTACAATACTTGTAAGACTTTCCCAATTGTGGAGATTTTTCTGTTTAGCCCACCCTGAAAAAGGGAACACCATTGCTCTTATGAAAACCAACGTCCTTTTTATGGAATCCAGGAGAGCCACGTTCTGTACACGTTAAACTTGGATGACCCCGACACCCTGTCCTTAACAGCTCTCTAATCATGATCTCCGTTTGGCTTGTTTAACCTCTGAGCAGCACTTTTTTGCACACAATGGGCTAAATGGCCAAGTCACATGGACACCGAAGGCTCAGAGAAGGTTGGAGGAGAGGACCCACTGGAACAGCTATTAGGAGACAGATTATAGCCTCCCGTCAAGGCCATCCAGCGTGTTCTTTAAGGTGCACAGAGTATGGCTCTCTCGCACAGGGGGCCACGACCTTATGTTCCCTCCGATGGACGGCTGCCTTTTCAAGCCCATTGTTGTCTTCTACTCTCCAAGGGCAGGAAGGGGAATTTTGCGGAGATAAATCTCAATGCTGGTCCAGCTTGCACTCGAACCTGGGAATTACACATGAGTCTGAGTCGCTGCCAATTGAGTCACCCCCTCCCCAATCCACTTAAGACTTTGGCCTAAGGTATGATTCTCAAAAACGCCGTCTATCGAATGGGACGTAAAGGGGTGACCCATGTGTGGGAGAGAGCCATTTGCTGTGAATGTTAAAGAACATACTGGATGGTCTTGATGGGAGGCTACCACTTGTCTCCTAACAACTGTCAAGTGGATCCCCTTTCCCAATCTGAACCCTTGGGGTCATTGTGTCAACCTCCCCCCTAACACGTATGGTGTCTTTGGATTTCTTATGAGTCCAATGTTTTAGCCTAATGTGCGAAGGAAAAGTGGGAAATAATATTTATTTTTCGAAACTAAAACAACCAATCTCTTCCAGTTGTAGCAAACTAGTACATGCCAAATAAAAGAAAGAGGAAATCAAAGTTTGATCCAGGGCCACTACCCAAATTTCTTTAGTTGTTTAATTTTGCAGTTCATATAATTCATCTGGCCATGTGTTTGGTAGTAAGGAAAAGGGGGGGGGGGCAGTATTTGATTTCAATGCTAGGCAAAAATAAAATCGAAACTTAGAAATATGTGTAGGTAGCCGAGTGGTTAGCACGCTTGGCTACTGATCTACGGGACCTGGGTTCGAGCCCCGGGTAAGGCATGGATGTATGTGTTGTTTTTCTGCTGAGGTCCTGCCATCCTCTCGGATCCTTTACTTTGGCATATAAACTGACAGGCTCCTGTCAGACCTCTGTGGCAAGCAGCTGCTTGAGGAGGTATTTTATAAAGTTTTGAGACCCCCTAACCAAACTGGCCGCAATCTACAATTTTTGAGAACCACTGTCTTAGGCTAAAGGTGAGGGTGGCTCAGTCGGTAGCGCGTCCAGACTTGTAATATGCAGTTTCCGGTTTCGAGCCCCTGCTGGGTCAGCGTTGAGATTTATCTCCGCAAAACTACTCGACCTGCCCACGGTCAGTAGGGGACACCGATGGGCTTGGAAAGGCCGCCATCCAACGGATGGGACGTAAAGCCATTACACCTCTGCGTGAAGAGAGCCGTAACCTGTACACGTTAAAAAACACGCTGGATGGCCCTGACGGGAGGCTACCATCTGTACCGTAACTAGTGGCGGAAATATTTGTTAAAGTTAATTTATTAAACTTAATGGTGGTGGCTCAAAATTAATAATAAAACATTAAAAATAATTTTGAGCCACCCCATAATAACTTAAAAAAATTTTTAAAGTTATTTTTTGACCCCCCCCCCCAAAAAAAAAAACTAAAAGTTTATAGTTTTTTTGTTTTTTTTGAAATACCCCCTCCCTTTGTATATCACCATTCCCCTTGTATTATAAATTAACTTAAAAAATTAGTTATTAATTATTATTAAAAAGTTAATTATTATGGGGTGGCTAAAAAAAACTCCTATAAACTTCTAAGTTTTTTTAAGTTAATATATTGGGAAAAAAATATATAGAGAGAGAACAGTAATTTTGTTCGGAGTGGGGAGATTCAGCTTCCTCAATAATCGATGCTTGTGACGTAACCCCAAAATCTAAGGCAGTGTTTTCCTTCTCATTTGCATAAACTGTTGCACTGAACAAGGATGGCTTGTGCTGTTCGAGATGATTATCAGCAGCGTTGGCACGTGGACTTTGTTGAGTTTCATTTCCATGGTCACCGAACCACACATTTCGCCATTTCTTCCTTTAAGGTCACGAGAAAATGACAGATAATAGAAATTCGACTGCAACACTTGAGTGAGCTTACATAATAATAACTCTGCTTCTGCAGAGCGCAAAATTTTGAGGGAGTTGAAAGCCAAAATCATTTCGAAACTCTTTTTTTTTTAACGCTGATTGTTTTATTGAAGCGACCTAAAATGGAGTAGTGAATTCGAAATATTTTCTATACTTTGGAATTTAGTTAGGGCGAAAAAAACAAAATCCTGCTCACTTGTTTCTTCATATTTTATCGAAACTTTTTGGTTATTCTGTAAATTTTAAAACCTTTTTCAGACTCTCCCGTGGTGGTCAGGAGGGGCCATTTCGCATCGGCCTCAAATTTACACACTAGTTAATGGGATTGGCACAGGGGGGCGCCAGGCTCGTAATCTGTAGGTTCGAGTACTACCTGAGCTAACCTCTGCTACTCTCACCCTGCCATAGACCATAAAAGGAACACCAATGGGCTTGAAAAAGCCGCCGTCCGTCGGGTGGAATGTTAGGGCGTGGCACCTTGTGCAGGAGTGCCCTATGCTCTGAACATTAAAGAACACGCTGGATTGGCCTTCACGGAAGGCTTATATCTGTCTCCTAACAGCTGTCCAGTGGGTCCCCTTCCCCAACCTTCTTTGACTCCTTGGGGTCCTTGTGACTCGGCCATTTAGCCCTTTGTATGTAGAAAAGTGCCACTCAGATGTAAAACAACCCAACCCTTGTGAGCCAATTGCATGTCACAATTTTTGCGTCGGGGGGCTTATAGAGAACGCTGATTGGCTTTCCAGGATGCCTTTTAAGGCTAAGCTGCCTTCTGGTTACTTGGCTGCTGCTTTCCATTTCCAGCAGAAACGTTTCTGCCGTCACCTACAGATGGTTTCAATTAGGAAATAGCGAATCGAGAATTTCCTCGCGAATTATCAATCTTGATCGGAAACCGAATCCTGAACATTGCAACATCTTGCTACGTAAAGCGCAACCAGCAGCCCATGAGGCATTATATTTTTGTCCCATGGCCGAGTGGTTAGCGCGCTTGGCTACTGATCCAAGGGACCTGGGTTCGAGCCCCGGGTAAGGCATGGATGTGTGTGTCGTTTTTCTGCTGAGGTCCTGCCATCCTCTCAGACCTTCTACTATGGCATATAAACTGACAGGCTCCTGTCAGACCTCTGTGGCAAGCAGCTGCTTGAGGGGGTATTTATTATTTATTATTTTGAAATGTAGTGTCAGTACAAAAAAAGTGGGATTTTTCTCGCATTAACGTTCTGAATCCATGTCCCCTACCTGCGCATACTGCGCTGGAAAAAAAATATTCCTAAATTCATCATTTCAATCAAGCAATAGTTTCCTTTCGAAATTGCATTCTAACAAACTATTGTTCCACTTTTTTTTTCTTACCCAATATTCCACGTACCTTCTGGTGACGTGTGTGCACTTCCCCATGTGGGGCCCAAATTCCTTTAACTGCCACTCAGGACCATTAGCAATCCAACGTCATGCTATTTCTGTTGCCATCATTACCATTTCTGACACGTATTACATTCACGCATGTCCCGGGGCTACGCGGAACCGAAGGGTTGCAGCAGCAAAAGCAGCCATTGGATGCCTTGGTCGGTAGGTCGGTCGGGTGGCCAGCCGGCCAGAATATCGCCACTCGCAGCTTCAGCCTATTCCAGCTACTTCCTGGCTCGCATAGCAGCAGATGTCCTCCATACGCTCTTTTGCAGGCACACATCTGTTGCGCACGTTCTCCTCCCCTTGTACGTAGGCTGAGGCGGTCCATTGCATTTCTGTGAGTTGCAAGTGGAATAAAGTTGGAGTGCGCGTGATAGGAGTGACTAAAGTCCGCTTGCCTATCCCTTTGTGTCCGTGCGTTTGATTGCATCGAAGAGTTATATGATTGGCGAATATAATTACTACTAAATTGACTGTAAAAGCTCATGTGTTTGAATTAGTGTATGCAGGAGCCATGTTAAGATTCTGACAGGCCGAGAAGGCACTGAGGTTTTTTTGTGGCCCCAGGCAAAATCAAGAGCTTTTTACGGAAGTTTCGTCATTCAAAACTAGGGCTGCTAAATATCAATTTCGTGTAATTCTCCACTTATATATTATTACGTCACACCTGTTTTTTTTACACGCGAGATTTTTAGTTCAGTACCAGATGAACCCACATACTTTAGTAAATAGAGTTAATAGCTGAAACTGTTTTTTAATGGCGATTTTACAGCTAAATATATTTCTGTCAGAATATAGATCTTTATATAGATAAAAGCATGAATCGATTCCGATTTGAAGTTTGACCGTTACTTGCCTTCTAAGTGTTCCTCAGACACCCCCAGATAGTATAAAAATGCTTTTCCTATCTCTTCCTATTCACACAGGGCCACACTTACAATTGGCGTTAGTTCTGATTTCTTTTCATAGTTCAGGATATTAATCTTCACTAACCCTCAAATCTCCGCAAAATTCCCCGCTCTGCCCACGGTCAGTAGGGGACACCGATGGGCTTGGAAAGGCCGCCGTCCGTCGGATGGGACGTTAAGCCGTGACCCCGTGTGCGGGAGAGCGATACCCTGTGCACGTTAAAGAACACGCTGGATGGCCTTGACGGGAGGCTACCATCTGTCTCCCAACTGTTCTAGTGAGTCCCCTTCCCCAACCTTCTCTGAGCCTTCGGGGTCCATGTGGCCTGGTCATTTAGCCCATGGTGTGCAAAAAAGTGCCGCTCAGAGGTAAAACAACCCAAAACTAACCCTCAAGAAGCTGTTTGCCACAGAGGTCTGACAGGAACCTGCTAGTTCAATACGCCATAGAGAAGGTCCATCAAGAAGGCTAGACCTCAGCAGAAAGACAATATAAGCAAGCATCCATGCTTTACCTGAGCTCGAACTCAAACCCCTTTGATCAGTATCCAAGCGTGTTAACCATCGGCCACGGGACGGCTTCCTTTTTTAAACCCCCCACTCTAGCTGTCCCATGGCCAAGTGATTAATGCGCTTGGATACTGACCAAAGGGTTCTGAGTTCGAACCCGGATGAGGCATGGATGTTTGTTTTGTCTTTCCTCTGAGGTCTTACCTCACAGGTTATACCTCACAGAGAAGATCTGTGAGGAAGGATCCTCACAGATCTTCTCTGTGAGGTATTAAACTTACAAGTTCATGTCAGACCTCTGTGGCAAGCAGCTGCTTTGAGGTTTTTTTTTTTTAATCTATTTTTAGATCGGATATAAAATATGGAGCTAATATAAAGTTATAACAGAGACAAATGTTTTGAATTTCCAAATAGCTAGACAAGTTTGAGGTTTTCTATAAGACGAATTTTCAGGTGGGGGGGGGGACCCCCTGGCGTGAACGTTATAGAATATGCTGGATGATGGGACATAATGGGAAGCTTTGTCTCGTTACAGTTGTCTAACGCATCCCCTACCTTACTCTGATATTTTTGATGTCCTTGTGCCCTGACCATTTAGTTTATTGATTGCGCAAAATTGTCGCTCGGCAGTTAACACAACCGAAGAACGCGGATCGTTTAAATTATCAATTGAATGGACGCCGAAAGGGATCAGATTTTCAAAGATGAACATTTTATTATTATTATTAATGATTAAAAACTGAAACATTTTAATCATTTGAAGGATAAAAGCATTTTGAAGGATAAAAGTGAGAAACTCACAGCTTTCAAGTTTCGAATTAGGTGTAAATTTGCAGGTTCGTAGAGTGAAAAAGAGGGGTGCTTTTTCCTCCGTTTATACTGAGCCGTAGCACATTCAAGTTTTGTGGACAGAGCATAAATTTATTCAGGATTCGGGGAAAAAAAAAAATCCAGGGAGTACTCAAACACACAAATAACGAAATTATTACTTCATTTCTTGCAAAAATAAACATTTTTTTACAATGTTATTTCCCCGCCCTGCCTACGACCAGTAGGGGACACCAATCGGCTTGGAAAGACCGCCGTCCGTCGGATGGGGACGTTAAGCCGTGGACCCGGGTGCGGGAGTCCCATACCCTGTGCACGTTAAAGAACACGCTGGATGGCCTTGACGGGAGGCTACCATCTGTCTCCCAACAGCTGTTCCAGTGGGTCCCTTTCCCCAACATTCTCTGAGCCTTCGGGGTCCTTGTGACCTGGCCATTTAGCTCATAGTGTGCAAAAAAGTGCCGCTCAGAGGTAAAACATCCCAACTCACAATGTTATTTTTTTACACGTTATGTTAGATTTACCATAATATTTATGATAAATCTAACATAACGTATAATAATCATAATATTAATGTTCTTGAAAGGTGTTTGCAAAACTGTTCATTTCTCAAGTAGCAAGTGTCCATAGCATTGATTCTAATAATCCGTGTTACCAACACTTTCATGTAACATGGGAGTCAGTGTTGCTAACTTTGTTTATATGGTTTATTACTTGATATACACCGATCAGCCAATACATTAAAACCACCTCTGCGTTATGCAAAGAAGCGCGCATTCAGCAATCAGTGTCACGTGCCAAGGTCGTGAATGATATATATAATACCTGGGTCGGAGCTCTCGCAGGCAGTATTTTGTTCGTCTCAACATGGAAAAAGCGAAGGATTTATCTGATTTGGACAAAGGCCAGATCGTTATGGCAAGACGCGCCTTGGTAAGAGTTTCTCCGAAACAGCGACGTTGGTAGGCTGCTCATGCTATGCAGTAGTTAGTACCTATCAAAGAAGGTCCGAAACAGGTGACACTTGGAACCATCAACAAGGATTACCATAATTATAGCTATATTATTCTCCCCTGGCATCAATGATGCCCTTATATTCTCCTCTGGCATCAAAGATGCCCTTATTTTCTCCTCTGGCATCAATGAGGAGTGGCAGGCCACGCCTCATTGATGCCAGAGGTCAGCGCAGGCTCTCCCGTCTTGTCCGCAGCAACAGGAGGGCTACTGTTGCTGACATTACCCATAATTTCAATTTTGGTAAAGGGCCCAATGTGCCCAAACGCACAGTTCATTTTAAGCTCTTGGATATGGGTCGCCACAGACCCATTTGTGTGTCTATGCTCACAGCCGTTCACCATCGTCAACGCTTGCAGTGGCACGTAATCATCGATATTGGACGATAGAAGACTGGAAGAGGGTCGCATGGTCAGACGAATCCCATTTTCTGTTACACCATGTGGACGGACGAGCTCATGTGCGACGTTTACCCACGAAAGCCTCATCTGGATGCATTGTGGGATGGATCCAAGCGGCTGGAGGGAGTGTGATAGTCTTGGCAATATTTTCTTGGGAAACACTTGGATCAATTATCCCTGTAGAGTAAACTCTGACAACTGTCACCTACCTGAACATCGTAACTGACCAAGTACAGCCCTTTATGGCGACTGTATTCCTTGGCGGAGATGGCGTCTTTCAACAAGATAATTCCCCATGTCACACTGCGAAAAAGGTTCAGGTTCCTAGAACATGATAAGGAATTCCATTTATTGCCATGGCTTCCAAATTCGCCGGACATGAATCCTATCGAGTATTTGTGGTTTCAGTTGGAGAAACGGGTACGAGCAGCATCACCCCAACCACGTAATTTACGGGAACTGCGAGATCTTCTGTTGCAATCACGGTACCAAATATAAATTATTACCAAGAATAAAAAACTGAATTATAACGAAATAAATATTTTGATGAATGATCAAAAAATTGAAATATGTGAATATATAAAATTTCTTGGACTCTGGGTAGATGCTAATTTAACTTAGAATTATCATATTAACCAGATAAGAGCTACTATTTCAAAAAATATTGAATCGATTGGGCGTGACCGTGTGCAGGAGAGCTATATCGAGTGCACGTTAAAGAACATATCGATGGCCCTGACGGGAGGACACCATCTGTCTCCTAACAGCCGTCCAGTGGATCCTCTTTTCCCGGCCTTCTTTAAGCCCTTGGAGTCCTTATGACCTGGCTCTTTCGTGGGGGCTCATAATTTGTAGTTCCCAGGTTCGAGTACTAGCTGGGCCAGCGTTGAGATTTATCTCCGCAAAACTCCCCGCCCTATCCACGGTTAGTAGCAGATACCGATGGGCTTAGAAAGACCGCCGTCCGTCTGATGGGACGTTAAGCCAAGGCTCTGTGTGCCTGAGCATTGATTAATCAAGGAAATTGTAGGAAAAGAATAAGTTTTTCCATTAAAAAGCCCTCGTTGGAACATGTAAACGTCGCAGATGCGTAAATATGAAAGATAAGTTTTCCTTGATAGAGGAAATTTTTTTTGAGAAGGAAAGCGTCGTAGATGTGTTAAAAGATGGAAAGTGTGTTTACATGCTTTATGAAAGAAGTCTTGTTAAGTGTTTGTGGAGTTATTAAGATGAAGGCTGTGATATATTAACCAGAGTTTCTTTTTCCATGGTGATAAATATTAGAGTTGGTCATTAATAATTTCTTTTTTGCTGAACGTGAAAAGAATCTATCAAATTCTGTTTAATACGAATGTCATTTTTATTCCAAATTTATGTTTGGAGTAACATTTTTTTTTACACCAAATATCATTTTTCTCAAACTTCAACACGGAACTTTTTTTTTCAATCATGCACAAAATTTGCCTTATCGTTAATTTTTGGCTTATTTGTGAGGCTTAACAATATAGTAGATTAAGAAATAATTTTTTAAACAATAATTACCTCTATTTTCTTTTAACCACTGTCAAAAGTTAAGCCACATCTCAGTCTAAGTTCTCATAATGCATAAATAAAATAAATACCCCTTCAAGCAATAATTCCTGCCACAGAGGTCTGACAAGGAGCCTGTCAGTTTATACGCCATAGTTAAAAGGTCTGTGAGGATGGCGGGACTTCAGCGGAAAAACTACACAAACATCCATGCTTTACCCTGGACTCGAACCCAGGTCTCCTAGATCAGTATCCAAGCGCACTAACCACTCTGCCACGGGACAGCTATTAACTTAATTTAAGCATCTGAACAATTTTTTTGACCTTCTGTAACCCAATTACTAATTGCACCCAACATATATTGGTTCAGAATAGACATTAAAGGAGGCCGTCATATTACTAAGCAACTCTTTCTTTGAAAATTTTCGGTATTTGTAATACTAAACTCTTAGGTTTTTATAAAAGTTCCGTCCATTTTTTTTTTAATCGCAACTTCGAGACATCACATCTTTGTTAAAAATAAAGTTCTATTGCAATCAACACTTTTCAACCAACGAGTTACAGGCGACAGATAAGCTGTGTATTTACTGTGGATTGATTTTTGCATTTTATATCAGTTTGAAGAAGAGAAAAGGATTTCCGGAGTCAATGGAGTGCTTGAAAGTTGTTTTTGGAAGGAGAAATAAAAGCTGGGAGAAACTGTCGAGATGTTTGAAAAAGGAGATAGCCTGGGGGGAGGGTTGGGTTGTTTTACCTTTGAGCGGCACTTTTTTTGCACACCATGTGCTAAATGGCCAGGTCACATGGACCCCGAAGGCTCAGAGAAGGTTGGGGGAGGGGACCCACTGGAAGAGCTGTTGGGAGACAGATGGTAGCCTCCCGTCAAGGCCATCCAGCGTGTTCTTTAACGTGCACAAGGTATGGCTCTCCGCACAAGGGACCACGGCTTAATGTCCCATTTGACGGACGGCGGCCTTTCCAAGCCCATCGGTGTCCCCTACTGTGGGCAGAGGCGGGGAATTTTGCGGAGATAAGTCTCAACGCTGACCCAGCTGGGACTCGAACCTGGGAACTGCAGATTACGAACCTGGCGCGCTACCGACTGAGCTATCCCTGCCCCATTTTTACCTCAGAGTATATCTCTATATCTCCGACATTAAGAATAGATTTAAAGAAAAACTATAAATTTTATTTCTTATAGAAAATTATTTTAACCTTTTCCGTTCGGTGAAATATTTCAGAAATTGGGGAAACATTACTAAGTTTTATTCTCAGACCCCTCCCCTAAATTCTCCTTACTGTTTTCCCTCTGGACGGCACTATTTTTGCTGACAATGGGCTAAATGGCAAGTCGCAAGGACCCTCAAGGGTTCAGAGAAGACTTGGGAAAGGGTACCCACTGGACTGTTTGTTAGGAGACAGAATAGAAATCTCTCATCATGTCCATTAACGTGCATAGGGTACGGATTTCCCGCAAACGATTCCGCTGCTTATCGGGGCGGGGGTGGCTCAGTCGGTAGCGCGTCATGCTCGTAATCTGTAGTTCCCAGGTTCGAGTCCCAGCTGGGTCAGCGTTGAGGTTTATCTCCGCAAAATTCCCCGCCCTGCCCACAGTCAGTAGGGGACACCGATGGGCTTGGAAAGGCCGCCGTCCGTCGGATGGGACGTTAAGCCGTGGCCCCGTGTGCGGGAGAGCCCATAACCTGTGCACGTTAAAGAACACGCTGGATGATCTTGACGGGAGACTACCATCTGTCTCCCAACAGCTGTTCCAGTGGGTCCCCTCCCCCAACCTTCTTTGAGCCTTCGGGGTCCATGTGACCTGGCCATTTAGCCCATGGTGTTCAAAAAAGTGCCGCTCAGAGGTAAAACAACCCAACCGCTGCTTAACGTTCATTCCCGATGGACGGCGAACTTTCCAAGGCCAACACTGTCTCATTTATCCCCCTCGGTGTGAGCGCCTGTACGTGGTGAGGGGGACCACCCTGTGAAGGTTCCCGCTGGCTCGGTTACCTTCGCAGGGTCCTAAACGCTCGCCCGCGTGTTTGCCGTGCGCGGAGACCCGTGTCCCTGGAAAGGAGGATCCTGGCAGTTGCTCAGGGGTCCCCGTCTTCTCTCCCCAGCTCATGACTGGTGGGGTCCCCTTTGGCCGTTTTGCCATTGGGGAGCCTGTCTGTCGCGGGGCTGGGCAGTGACTTCCGGGGCCGCTGCTATACACTGCTTTGGCCTGTGCTTCAGGTAAACGGGAGGTCCTGGGGCGGCCCCCTCAGGATCAATCGGCTGGTGGGCTGGTCCTGCTAGGGTCAACTATGCTGTTCAGTGAGTAACCTTGTCCACCGTCCGGACAACGGTTTGCGAGTTTCCCCACACATTTACTAGTTTTGTAGTTTTCTTTCTTTTGTGAGGCCAGCTCTAGCCTCACACTTTATTGCTTTGTTGCTTCTTTTCTTTTGTGGGAACTCCGACGAGTTTCCCACCATTTCTCTTTTACTTTTCCTTTTTGTTTTGTAGTGAGGGCTTGGCTCACTGGCTGTGTGGGTATGGTGCCCGGGCAGCCCTGGCGCCCAACTGGGCGTCCCCTTGTTGGACTCCATGGTGGGTGGGGACAACGGGCACTGAATTTTTTAAACACAACCATGAGTACACCTACTCATAATTCTTCGAACAATGCCGCGAAGAGGGCGCGCCATGAACCCCCAACTTCTCTGTCTTTGCCTTCGTCTTCGTGTGTGTCTCCGTCTCCGAAGTTCCTGATCATCCACTCTACGGGTGATCAGGTTCTTGGGGACATGTCCCCTTTTTTATAAACAAGGGTATTCAAGGTCTTGCGGGAGAGCCGAAATCTGTCAAGCGCCTAAGATCTGGTGACTTGCAGGTGGAGACTGCATGCTCCAAGCACTCGGAGCTTTTATTAAAGGTTACAGCGATTGGTGGAGTGGCAGTCGAAGTCACTCCACACAAAACGCTCAATTCCTCCCGGGGCGTGATCTCCGAGTGGGGCCTCCTCAAGGTTTCTGAGGAGGAAATCCTCTCGGAGCTTTCAGCCCAGGGGGTGATCGCAGTCCACCGGGTTTCGTCACGCCGTAATGGAAAGTTAGAGCCCACCAGGGTACTAATCCTAACTTTCAACACACCACGCCTGCCTACTTCCATCAAGGCAGGATACTTACACTGCGAGGTGCGGCCATTTATCCCCAACCTTCTGCGTTGCTTTCAATGCCAGAGGTTTGGCCATGCCCGCACCGCATGCCGGGGCAAGCCCACCTGTGCTCGTTGTGGCAGTCAGGATCATCTCGAATCTGACTGCACAGCAGAAAAGGCATGCTGTGTAAACTGCCGTGGTGAACATCCGGCGTACTCCCGCGACTGTCCGAAGTGGCTGGAGGAGAAAGAGGTACAGCGTCTCAAGACCCTTCATAACATCAGCTATCCAGAGGCGAGAAAGCTTGCTGCACCGCCTGCCCCACCTGGCAAGGTCTCCTATGCCGGTGCGGTTGCCGGAAAGCCCATCGTTAAGATGGCTTCTGTGGCGGTGCAGACCGACATCAGCGTTCCACCTGCTGAATCTTTCTCGCCTGCTGCCAAGTACCTCTTGACGCAGGCGAAGCCGACGTCGATGTCCATCTCGACATCGACGCCGGTTTCTATTCCTGTGTCTGTGCCTTCCACGTCCACCTCTGGAAGGCCCCCTCCACCCCGCCCACAGACAGCAAGACCTACGAAACCCAAGGGGCCCCCGCCGGGGCCCAAAAAGAAAATTTTACCTCCTCGTTCGGCGGTCTCTGATCCGTGTTGCTCGGACGACTCCGAGGACATGGACACCGACCGCCCCAATTTTCCAAAACCGTCGCTGGCGACGGTTAAAATAAATCGTAAGTCGTCCGCCACTTCTAAGACCTGAGATGGCCACACTCCTTCAATGGAACTGTCGTGGATTCCAGAGGAATATTGACGACATCAAGGTCCTCCTGATGGCACACCAACCCCTTTGCGTGTGCCTTCAGGAGACATTCTTGCAGACAGCCAACAATCCCACTATCCGGCACTTTTCTCTCATTCGCCGGGACCGGGATGGAGATGGTCCAGCTCACGGGGGTGTTGCCATCCTCGTGAGCAACCATTCTCCATTCCAGGTCATTCCCATCACCACAAATTTAGAGGCGATTGCCATCCGCCTCTTTGTGGGATTTTCGTTGACTGTCTGTTCTGTCTATCTCCCACCCGGAAGCATCGTTTTCCGGGAAGACCTTGATGACCTCGTCTCGCAGCTGCCGTCCCCCTTCCTCATCATGGGGGACTTCAACGGCCACAGTCCGCTCTGGGGCAGTGCTGACACCAACGGGAGGGGCCGGGTCTTGGAGCAGTGTCTCCTGGATCCATCGCTCTCCCTGTTGAACACCGGTGTCAGTACCTACTTTCACACCCCAACCCGCACATTCACTGCCATTGACCTCACCATCTGCTCCTCCTCGATCCTTCCACTCTTTACATGGGAGGTCGAGGACAATCCATATGGAAGCGATCACCTCCCCGTGGTGTGCACCATCTCTCGTGGGGGGCCCTGCAGCCCTTCGCGGGTCTCCCGGTGGAGGCTTGATCGGGCTGACTGGAGTGGCTTCGAGCTCTTGTCTGAGCTTGATGATCACTCTGTCAGCCAGGAGCCCATCAATGTCGCAGTGGCGGAGTTGACGGACTGCATCGTCCATGCAGCTGCCTCTACTATTCCTCAGACCTCGACTCGGTTTCCACGGTTCCCAAAACCGTGGTGGAATCCCGACTGCACCGCAGCTCGTAAGGCTCAGAACAAGGCTTGGGGGGTGTTTCGGAGATATCCGACATCCCCCAACCTGGAAGCATTCAAACGCGCCAGGGCGAAAGCCCGTTTCGTCCGGCGCCAGAGCCAGAAGGAATCTTGGATGAAATATACTTCTTCTATCACCCACACGACCAGTTCTAAGGTCGTGTGGGATAAGGTCCGGAAGATGGGTGGGAAATACACGTCCCACTCATTATCGATCCTGGAGCACAATGGACAGGCAATTGCTGATCCTGAAGCAATTGCCGACACTCTGGGGGAGTCATTCTCCTCCATCTCCTCCTCTTCCTCGTACTCCCCCGAGTTTCTGGCCCAGAAGAGCAGGGCCGAACGCTCTCCGCTGTCCTTCCATTCGAATGGCCTGGAGTCTTACAACAGGCCATTCACAGTGGAGGAGCTTCTCCGTGCTCTGCACACTTCTCGTGCATCTGCTGTGGGGCCAGACAATGTCCATTATGCCATGCTCCAACATCTCTCACCATCGAGTAAGGATCGACTGCTCCGACTCTTCAACCGTATTTTCATCGAGGAGCAGTTTCCGGACTCCTGGCGGGAGGCCATCGTCTTGGCCTTCCCTAAGCCAGGAAAAGATCCCAAGATTCCTTCACATTATCGTCCAATTGCATTGACGAGCTGCGTCTGCAAGGTGTTGGAAAGAATGGTAAATACCAGGCTGGCCTGGTATTTGGAACATCACGGCCTTCTTTCCAACACCCAGTGTGGCTTTCGCAGGCACCGGTCTACTTTAGACCACCTGATCCGCCTCGAATCGGCGATCAGGAATTCTTTTTTACGACGAGAGCACCTGGTGTCAGTTTTCTTCGACATCGAAAAAGCGTACGACACGGCATGGAGATTCGGCATTCTTCGTGACCTTCACAGCTTCGGCTTGCGAGGTCACATGCCGATCTTCATTGCAAACTTTTTATCTTCTCGTGTTTTTCGAGTTCGTGTCGGCAACACTCTCTCGCGGCCTTTCCCCCAAGAACAGGGGGTGCCACAAGGCTGCGTCCTGAGTGTTACGCTTTTCGCTGTCAAGATAAATTCCATTACACGGCAACTTCCTCCGACTGTAGGCAATGCCCTTTATGTTGATGACTTTAGCATCTTTTGCTCATCGTCCAGCATGAGGGTCATTGAACGACAACTGCAAACTGCCCTGAACAATCTCTCGGTTTGGGCGACGGCCAATGGGTTCCGGTTCTCCTCACAGAAGACCGCTTGCGTGCACTTTTGCCGCAGGCGTAATCTTCATCTGGACCCCGAGCTGCGGCTCGGGGGTAACATCATTCCAGTTGTGGCGGAGACCAAGTTTCTCGGTCTCATCTTCGACCGGAAATTGACCTTTTTATCTCATATTCGACATCTCAGGTCCAAGTGCACGCGGGCATTGAACATCATCAAGGTCCTCTCCTCCCTCTCTTGGGGGGCGGACCGATGTTCTTTGCTCCGCCTTTACCGTGCACTTGTCCGGTCGAAACTGGACTACGGATCCCAGGTGTATGACTCCGCCCGGGATTCGGTGGTGAAAGTGCTGGACCCACTCCATCATCAGGCCCTCCGTGTGTGCACGGGGGCCTTCCGCACTTCACCGGTCCAGAGTCTCTACGTTGAGACCGATGAACCATCTTTATCTATTCGCCGTCAGCAGTTGTCCCTACAGTATGCATCAAAATTGCGATCCCTGCCAGGCCATCCCACTTGGGACTGCGTTTTCAGTCCCAGGTGGGAAATGTTATACCAGAATCGGCCGACTGCCATTCGTCCTTTCGGTTTGCGTGTCCGAGGTTACCTGCGAGACATCAACACCAGTCTCGATAGCATCGCACAGTCGACAGCTGAGCCACTTCCACCTTGGCTCGCTGTTTCCCCTTCCTGCGATTTTTCCCTGTGCAGGACGGGGAAGGCCTTTACACCCGACTGTGTGTACCGGCAACTCTTTGCCAGCCATCGTGCTGCGCACCCGGACTTCTTGCCTGTCTTCACAGATGGCTCGAAGTCCGGCACTTCAGTGGGATCAGCCATGGTCTGCTGTGATGTAATCATTGCAGACCAGATCCCACAGCAGTGTTCCATCTTCACTGCTGAGTTGCATGCTATCAGCATTGCCTTGGACCATATAGCAGCTAAGCATCATCGTCGGTGTGTGCTTTACACCGACTCGCTTAGCTCGCTACAGGCTTTGATCTCCGTGAGGCATCGGCCTCACCCTGTTCTCTCCAAGATCCGCCAGCAGCTCCATCGTCTGGCAGCCACCACCACGATTCTCTTCTGTTGGGTGCCCGGTCATGTCGGAATCAGGGGCAATGATTTGGCAGATTCTGCTGCCAGGTCAGCCACGCCCCTGTCCGACTCTCCGTTGCCGGTCCCATATGTGGATTTCCGGCAGCGTTTCACCATCGAGCTCCGGGCACAGTGGCAGAGATCTTGGTCGGAACAGCTTACCAACAAGCTCTTTGAGATCAAACCTATCGTCAAACCGTGGCAGTCTTGTTACCGCAGAGATCGTAAGGAGGAAGTTGTCCTTGCTCGGCTCCGCTTAGGTCACTCGTTTTTAACCCACTCTTTTCTACTTAAGGCGGACGCAGTACCTAAGTGCGAGTTTTGTGACACCATTTTAACTGTGAAGCATATTTTAATTGACTGTGTTTGTTTTAACCTTGAAAGAAGAATGTTTTTTACCTCTCATGATTTTACGTCCGAGCCCCTTACACTCGGACATCTTTTATCCGATGAATCGTTTTTAACTCCTGTTTTTGACTTTTTACGTTTTACTGGATATTTTATGCGTTTATGAACCTTTTTACTTTGTTACTTTGATTTTACGCTTGTTTCTGTTTTTTACTGGGTCCTATACACCCATTTTATTGTCGATTTTACACGTGTTGTTATTTTTGCCATTTTTACTTATCTTTGTTGTTCTGGTTATGTTTCTGTGTGTTTTTAACTTTGGTTGTGGGTTCAATGACTTTTATCAATTTATATCTTTTTGTTTGGCGCAATATAGCCCTGTTGCTCTTGCGCCAAAAAACCCCAAACAACCAACCAACTGTCTCATTTATCACCAAAGGCAGATTGGGGGTTAGCGGATATATGTCTCAGCATTGGCAGAATTGGGAGTTTTAGGTTATAAGCCTAAGAAGCTATTGACTGAGCCAATTCCACGCCGAATACAAGACTTTCTGATTATAATTTTTCCAGGTAAGTTACTTCCCTACATAAAGGACGAAGACAACCTAGAAGCTCTACTTGGTTCAATCCGGTTTTCATACAACATGCAAATAACATTCACGCTGTCGCCTCGTGCGACCGTAGGAAAGAGGGGCGGGGGTGGCTCAGTCGGTAGCGCGCCAGGCTCGTAATCTGTAGTTCCCAGGTTCGAGTCCCAGCTGGGTCAGCGTTGAGATTTATCTCTGCATAACTCCCCGCCCTGTCCACGTCAGTAGGGGACACCGATGGGCTAGGAAAGGCCGCCGTCCTTTGATGGGACGTTAAGCCGTGGCTCCGTGTGCGGGACAGCCATAACCTGTGCACGTTAAAGAACACGCTGGATGGCCTTGACGGGAGACTACCATCTGTCTCCCAACAGCTGTTCTAGTGGGTCCCCTCCCCCAACCTTCTTTGAGCCTTCGGGGTCCATGTGACCTGGCCATTTAGCCCATGGTGTGCAAAAAAGTGCCGCTCAGAGGTAAAACAACCCAAAGCCTTTGAGCAATGGCTCTTGTAACTCGTAATTCTATTCGCTGGCGTGTCAGTACTCGCACTTCCCTTCTCCCTGTGGTTACGGTTTGTATGTTTCTGGTCTAAATATCTGAAACTCTGACTTAGATTCTGCGAAAGAGATGAACTTTATGCTAAATGATGTTCAGAAAATGAATAATGATCACATGTTGCTTATGTTTTCACATACAGTTTTCCAAATCCGTTGTGTTTCTTGACACGAAAATCAAATTTGAATGTGACATATTTCAGTAAAATATGCGCATTTTGAATTGGGGCGTCTTTTTGGGAATAGCTTTTACATATCGCACCATTTATTTTCAAATAATTTCTTTTTTTGCGGAATCTTATGAGAGGAATTCTGATATTGTAAGTTTCTCTCCCGTCAGAAACTTTCGGTTTCTTATAACAAAACTGAGCGAGACTATATTTTTCCTATTTAAAATTATCCAGTATTTTCAGTATTATAATTCTGGTAATATTTTCTTCGCAAAGAGGAGGCTGGCCCAGTCAATAGCGTGCCTAGCTCGTGACCTGACGCTTTGTGGTTCGGGACCGCACTGTGTTAAGATTCTCTGGCGTAAACGAGAAGAGACTGGTGTGTTGGTACCGCGAAAGGCTCGTAATCTTCAGTTCCCAGGTACGAATCCCACCTGGGCCAGCGTTGACCAAAGCCCTTAACCTTACTCAGAAAGAGAACACCGATGGGCTTGAAAAGACCTCCGTCCATCAAACAGGACGTTAAATCATGGCCCCTTGTGCGGAAGCCTGTGCGCGTTAAAGAATTGCTCAATGACCTTGACCAGAGGCAACCATATATCTCCTAACAACTCTCCAGTGTCCCTCCCTCAGCCCCTGAGGGGGCAGGGTGGCTCAGTCGGTAGCATGTCAGACACGTAGTCTGTAGTTCCCAGGTTCGAGTCCCAGCTGAGTCAGTGTTGAGATTTATCTCCGCAAAATTCCCCGCCCTGCCCACGGTCGGTAGGGGACACCGATGGGCTTGGAAAGGCCGCCGTCCTTCAGATGGGACGTTAAGCCGTGGCCCCGTGTGCGGGAGAGCCATACCCTGTGCACGTTAAAGAACACACTGGTTGGCCTTGACGGGAGGCTACCATCTGTCTCCCAACAGCTGTTCCAGTGAGTCCCCTCCCCCAATCTTCTCTGAGCCTTCGGGGTCCTTGTGACCTGGCCATTTAGTCCATGGTGTGCAAAAAAGGGCCTCTCAGAGGTAAAGCAACCCAACTCAACCCCTGAGTCATCGGTGACTTGGTTATTTAGCCCATTGTATGGAGGAAAAAAATGCCGTCAGAGGTAAAACAACCCAAATTTGAAAACCAAAATAATTTTTGAATATATATATATCGTATTGCATATTTAGATGAATGATGTTAGTTACACTAGAGAAATGCAAATTCTTTTCCAAGTGAAGTAACTTCACAGTGGAGCGCAGATGCCACTTCACTGCAACAGTTAATGGTGACTTACTGCTTCGTACGGTAAATTCAACGAGCCCCTCAAGATAAGTATATATCTTGAGGCGGTTAACATATACAAAACTGCATTCATTATTCATGACTACGCCAGTCCTTACCCGCTGGGCCGTTTACAGTAATGGTCTTCTGACTCACACGGGAGATTGTTTTACGGTCCACCGGTTCACCGTTAAGCTCTAAACTTGGTCATTTGCTTCGCCCAAGAAGGAAGATTAAATCGCCAGAACATGACCCCCTTCGAAGAATTATTGCATGTTTTTTTTTTGCCTTAGCCTGTGATTACTGCCAACTTTCCTCGCATACTGGCTCTTAAAACGTTCGCATACAAGTCTCTCCTTTTCGAGAATGTGCAGTTGTCGATTCTTGTATTTCAGCAGAATTATAACATGGGAGGAAGTGGTGATCTTTGTTATTTTTTCTCCAGTTAGACGGAAATCGATATATTCCTCATTAACCGATGTTGGCGTGTTCAGTGCGTTCGCTACTCCGATTTATCCACTGATATAGACGAGTTTCTTTTTTTCGTGCTCATCATTTCTCTCTGTGCTGGTCAAAACGGTTCTCCCATCATATCTTTTGAACGCGAGCGTCGAATGTAATGAGTTATGTGTCAAATGAAAGCTTGTGATTGAGTAGTGCCATCGGATGTAAAAGGAAATTGTCTCACCGCTCCCTCCCCCCTCCAAAAAAAAAATTAGTAAATGTGAAAATGATTTTTCCGAATGCTATGCCCAACTGTTGGGTTAGAGATTGTATTACCTACGAGCGGCACTTTTTTTTTATTTGCGACATATAGGACAGAGAAGAATCCTAGAAGCTACTCCTAGCTTTTACAGGCCATCTCATACAAGGACATGCCCTACTAAGACCGAAGTCATGTTGACCACTGCCTTAGTTAGAGCTAACACAACACACAAAGTTTGCCTTGCTGGAACAGTCGCTAGCTGCCTAACCACTGTGCCAGTTAAGGCTTAGTGGTTAGGCATTTAAATCCATTGAACACAGTGGATTTAAATGGTCAGGTCCCAACTGAGAAGAAGGGGGCGGGGGTGGCTCAGTCGGTAGCGCGCCAGGCTCGTAATCTGTAGTTCCCAGGTTCGAGTCTCAACTGGGTCAGCGTTGAGATATATCTCCGCAAAATTCCCCGCCCTGCCCACGGTCAGTAGGGAACACCGATGGGCTTGGAAAGGCCGCCGTCCGTCGGATGGGACGTTAAGCCGTGGTCCCGTGTGCGGGAGAGACATACCCTATGTACGTTAAAGAACACGCTGGATGGCCTTGACGGGAGGTTACCATCTGTCTCCCAACAGCTGTTCCAGTGGGTTCCCTCCCCCAACCTTCTCTGAGCCTTCGGGGTCCACGTGACCTGGCCATTTAGCCCATGCTGTGCAAAAAAGTGCCGCTCAGAGGTAAAACAACCCAACCCAACAACCCAACTGAGAAGGTTAGTGAAGAGGTTGAGTGAAGAGGCTGAGAAGGTTAAAATGGTCAGGTCCAATCTGAGAAGGTTAGTGAAGAGAACCCATTGCTCAGCTGTTAGGTACCCCTCCCGTCAAGGCCATTCAGCGTGTTGTTTAACATGTGCAGCATGACTCTCATGTACACGGGTGGGGTGGGAGGGTGGCTCAGTCGTTAGCGCGCCAGGCTCGTAATCTGTAGTTCCCAGGTTCGAGTCCCAGCTGGGTCAGCGTTGAGATTTATCTCCGCAAAACCCCCCGCCCTGCCCACGGTCAGTAGGGAACACCGATTTGCTTGGAAAGGCCGCCGTCCGTCGGATGGGTCGTTAAGCCGTGGCCCCGTGTGCGGGAGAGCCATACTCTGTGCACGTTAAAGAACACGCTGGATGGCCTTGACGGGAAGCTCCCATCTGTCTCCCAACAGCTGTTCCAGTGAGCCCTCTCTCCCAACTTTCTCTGAATCTTCGGGGTCCTTATGACCTGGCCATTTAGCCTATGGTGAGCAAAAAAGTGCCGCTCATAGGTAAAACAACCCAACCCTCATGTACACGAGGCCACGCCTCAAGTAACATCTGACGGACAAGCGGCCTTTCCTAGCCCATTGATGGAGGAGGGTTCAAGAGTAATGAGATATTCAGAAATGAAAGTTTGTGAGGTGGGGACTTCTGGGTTACAGAAATATACCCCCTCCTCCCACGGAAAAAACATAAAAAAATGAGTGGGTGGGTTGTAAACGATTGTTCCACTACATCTTCCGAATAGGAGGTCTAAGACTAACGAGTTACATGTCAAATGAAAATGTATTACTTAGAGAGTGTCATAGGCTACAAAATATTTCATGTTTTCTTCCCCCCCCCCTCTAAAAGGCGAAATGTGCCATATCTTTCGAATGCTAGGGCAGAGAGTAACGAGTTATGTGACAAATGAAAGTGAAATCTTAACTGTCGTTCAAATAAAAAATGGAGAAAAATTTCACATATTTCGATCTCAACGAGTTATATCTCAAATGAAAGCTTGTGACGTCGAGAATGTCATGGGCTACTTCAAATTTTCTCCCCTTTTATTAATTTCTCCCCCTACCACCACCAAAAAAAAGAGGATGGAAATTTAACGGGTATTAAAAAAATGGTGCTGAGTTGTTGTTGTTGGGTTGTTTTACCTCTGAGCGGCACTCTTTTGCACACCATGGGCTAAATGGCCAGGTCACATGGACCCCGAAAGCTCAGAGAAGGTTGGGGGAGGGGACCCAATGGAACAGCTGTTGGGAGACAGATGGTAGCCTCCCATCAAGGTCATCCAGCGTGTTCTTTAACGTGCACAGGGTATGACTCTCTCGCATACGGGGCCACGGCTTAACGTCTCATCCGACGGACTGCGGCCTTTCCAAGCCCATCGGTGTTCCCTACTGACCGTGGGCAGGGCGGGGAATTTTGCGGAGATAAATCTCAACGCTGACCCAGCTGGGACTCGAACCTGGGAACTACAGATTACGAGCCTGGTGCGGTACCGACTGGGCCACCCCCGCCCCTGGTGCTGAGTAACTCGTCCTGATCAAAAATAGGTATTTTAGTGACAAAGTCTCATAAGGGAGCTGTCAGCATAGAATATAGAAATTTAAGTATTTTTTTTAAAGTACTTCTGTTCTTATAAAAGTAAAAAATAATAATGAAACATGCTAATGAAAAATCGCTTACTCGGTTCGTATTAACGTAAAAGGAAAATATGGCGCCAAAACTTAGTTATCAGTTGAAAAGGTCCAGTGTGGCGCACTTGGCTCGTAATCTGAGGTTACCAAGTTCGAGTCCAGTTGTGCCAGTCGTTGAAATTGATCTCCCACCCCTAAATCCCCCATTCTGTATTACCTACGAGCGGCACTTCCTGATAGAAACATGATAGAAAGGGTACATCCATGTTCTTGGAAAGACCGCCGTCCTTCGGATAGAACATAAAACCGTGGTACTGTGTGCAGTAGAGCCATACTCTGTATACATTACAGAACACGCTGGATATCCTTCGGGAGATTTCCATATGTCTCCTAATAGCTGTCGATTTACCCCTGGGGCGGGGGTAGCTCAGTCGGTACCGCGCCAAGCTCATAATCTGTAGTTCCCAGGGTCGAGTCCCAACTGGGTCAGCGTTGAGATTTATCTCGCAATATTTTCTTCGCAAAGAGGAGGCGGGCCCAGTCAATAGCGTGCCTAGCTCGGGACCTGACGCTTTCTGGTTCGGGTCCCCACTGTGCTAAGATTCTCTGCTGTAAATGAGAAGGGACTGGTGTGTCGGTACCGCGCAAAGCTCGTAAACTTTAGTTCCCAGTGTGAGTCCCATCTGGGTCAGCGTTGAATAGGCCTCTGCCCTCGGTCAGAAAGAGAACACCAATGGGCTTGGAAAGGCCACCGTCCGTCGGATGGGACGTTAAGCTTTGGCCCCATGTGCGGGAGAGCCATACCCTGTGCATGTTAAAGAACACGCTGGATGGCCTTGACGGGAGGCCATCCAGTCTGTATGCCAACAGCTGTTCCAGTGGGTCTCCTCCCCCAACCTTTTCTGATCCCTCGGGGTCCTTGTGACCTGGCCATTTAGCCCATGGTGTGGAAAAAGTACCGCTCTGAGGTAAAACAATCCAACCCACGGTCAGTAGGGGGCACCGGTGGGCTTGGAAAGGTTGCCGTCCGTAGGATGGGACGTTAAGCCGTGGCCCCTTGTGCGGGAGAGCCATACCCTGTGCACGCTGGATGGCCTTGACGGGAGGCCACCCAGTCTGTATGCCAACAGCTCTTCCAGTGGGTCCCCTCCCCAAGCCTTCTCTGAGCCTTCGGGGTCCATGTGACCTGGCCATTTAGCCCATGGTGTGCAAAAAAGTGCCGCTCAGAGGTAAAACAAACCAAACAACTCAAGCCGTGCGATTTCGGATTGGTCGACGGATGCCCGAATCCGTTGCATGCTGCCGCTCGATACAGTTTAATAACGCCATTCTGTGGAAGGCACCGCGTGTTGCAATTTACTGCAGAAACTCCGTATAAGCACGTGCGCCGCAAGCAGGGAGGATGCGTACACACGCTCCTGTCCTCGTGTCTTGCACCGCCCAGGAGATGACTAAGATCTTCTTCTGGTAGAGAATTACGAGAGGAATACAGAGAACAGGTGTAGAGCAAAAGGAGAGAGCATTGCAAACCGGATTGGCAACGAAAATAACTTCCCGGGATGTTTAAATTAGGATTTAGTAAAGTCTTAAAACAAGATTGCTGATTTCAGAGTACGCAGCTTAGAATCCGGCGATAGCGAATAATTTATAAGTTGCACTTTTTGCTCATTAGTAAAATCGAACTAATTTTTTTTTGGACACAGTCGACTGTGGGGGATGTTACCGGTTTGTTGGGTTGTTTTATATCTGAACAGCACTTTATAAAGATGGCACACAGTGGGACAAATCAGCGTTTTCAAACTCGCGGTCCTCAGAGTCATTTTGTACGGCACGCAAGCAATTATTATTCATAGTTTCATCATGATCATGGGGGAGAGTTATGATTTACTGACGATTCTGATGATCTCACGCTAATATGGAGAATATGATCGCCTTCAGAGGAAAATGATGCCATTTCAAAGGAAATATGGGTTATATTTTTTAATATTAAAAGTATGTCACATTTAAGTGATAAAACAAAAATATAAGTCGTTTTTCTTATTATTGTTTAAAATAAAATATAGCTCGCAACTTATTGAGGAATAAGTGATTTGTCTGTCCATATGATTTCAGTTTGATTCTTCTGGGCTAAATGGTCACGTTATAAGGATCTTAGTGATACATTCTTACATCACAGAGTTTTTAATATGAGCGGCACTTTTTTATGCACACAATTGGCTAAATATTTAAGTCACAAGGACCTCGAGTACTCACAGAAGGTTGGGGAAAGCCCCCCCCCCCCCCCCCTCCCTCCCACTGGACAGCTGTTAGGAGGCAGATGGTATCATCTCAAAAGACCATCCAGCGTGTTGTTTAACATTCACAGAGAATGGCTTTCCTGCACACGGAAATACTGCTTTACATCCCATCCGACGGACAGCAGTGTTTCCAAGCACATGGGTATACCCTTTGTGTCAGGGGGGGATGTGGGGGGATAAATCCTAAGTTGCGTGGGGTGGAAAAACCCTCATTTTTGTAATTCAGTTTATTTATGAAATAATAAGCTGAAAAAAATTGGTTTTGCCGTGAGTGAGATTTGAATCCACGCCTTCTATTATTTTACCTTCTGCATATATTCTTCTATTCCTAAGTTGTAAAATTTTTGTAGATTGAGTACCTCTCCGACAATTAGGAGGGTCATCGGAACCATTTGCGCCTTGAGACTTTTGATACCTTATTCCACCATTGATTTTTTTTGCCCATTGAATAATAACATTCTATTATGTACTAATAAAACATTCTCTCACTTGCCTTGAATTCTCATTTACCTATCTTGAAAATAAAAAAAGTTTGTGTCAGTTTTTTATATGATCTGTTCAGTTTAAAATTTGTTTAATGTTTGTTTCCATAACTGCAATCGATAAGAGAATCTTTAGGAAAAGGAAACTTAAAGTTGCGAAAAAATGATTTATGCGATATTCACATACTGTTTTTGAATGCATACGTCTAGCGATTTCCTTGTGTAGGCGTAAAAAAGCGAAACGATGTGAACAAAATTGAAAGAAAAAAATAATTAAAATTCTATCCCTTACATTGTAAAACACGCTTAGGTCATTACTGAACATGTTCTATATATATATACAATACATTCGCTGTACGTGACGGGCCGTTTCAGCTGTGTTCTCAATTCGCGGAAGACTATGCAAAACTTTTTATCCATTTGTGCACCGTATCCGAAATTGAAGTCCGGCACACTGTTACCGGCGGCGGCGTAGCAGTGACCTCGGTGCATTTCGTTACGAACCAGAGAAACGCGATGTTGAGCGTTGAATTTTGAGTGTCTTTCGTCACTTTTTTCTGCAATGAGATTTTTTCCAACACTTCGCAGCTGTGTTCCCACACAATGCACGTGCATGCATAAATGTTTTCATATTCATGACCTCGAATAACGGAAGCATAAAACTACTCTCCGGCTCAATTATGTTTCTTCTTCGTGACGGAAAGAAGTTGACGTTAGTGAAAAAGAAAGCAAACTGCTAAGTGAATTTAAAGAGGCAGTTGAAACTTTTTCTCTGCTTTTCCAAATTGTTCAACTGGAGGGAAATATTCTCGAAAATCATTTTTACGAAACAATGTGCATACCAAATGAATGCAAATACTATTCCTTCAAGCTTTCCCTTTGATCGTGGTAAGATCGATAGTTCCACAAAATGCAGCAAGTTTTGTTGGATTAAGGAGAAACACTTGATTATTATGGAGCTGTTTCGTATTTTTTTTTGTACTGCCGTTATTTGTGGAAAGAAATTTAAATTATTTGTTTATTGGAAATATGGCATAAATCTCATTCGCAATGTAAAAGAAACAATTTGAATTCATGATGTTGGGTTGTATTACCTCTGAGCGGCACTTTTTTTGCACACAATATGCCAAATAGTCAGGTCACAAGAACCCCAAGGGCTCGAAGAAGATTGGGAAAGGGAGCTCACTGGCTGGCTGTTAAGAGACAGATGGTTGCCTCCCGTCAAGGCCATCCAGGACTGTCCTGCAAACACAACGTCCCATCCGTTGGACGGCGATCTTCCAAAGCCAAATGGTGTTACATTCCTCACCGAAGGCAGAAATGAAGTTGAGGTGACATATCGATAATAATTGTAATACCTTTTGAATGATATTCATCATCATCATCATCCTCAAGCAGCCATGGGCTACGGAGGTCCAACCAGACCACGCAGTTTAATTCTCCAAGCATATCTGTCCTGAGCTACATCTGCTGCATCCGGCCACTGCACACCAATTCTAACAAGGTCCTGTTTGACATTGTCTGCCCACCGCATCCTAGGTCTCCCCCTCCTTCTGAGGCCTCTAGGCACACTGTTCATAACCCTATTCGCCAATCTATAATTATCCATACGGGCAACATGGCCAAACCAGCGGTCTCTCTCTCTGCACAATATGCTGCTTAAAGGAGGTTGCAGACTCCTTTGCCTAACCTCATCATTAGTTACAAAGTTTACTGTTATACTGCTTCAATCGATATTATGCATGCAAGTATGTGTATCTGTTTCCTCAATAACTATAGAATTATTTCACGGATACATCCTTCTCATTTTCAGCAATTTTTTTCATGTAAAATTATTTGGGAAGTTCGAAGATCTGCAGTGGAAGAAGAGAATAATGACAGTGATAAAGAATGGATATTGTTTTTTTCACCGCCTATTCTCTAAAGCAGGAGAGCGCATAACGGTGCCCGAGGGCTATCGTTCGCCCTTTATCAAGATAAGAGTCCCCCTCGGCATGTCAAGGAGTAGAATTCGTTTTTAAGTGCTGTTTTTTTTTACTTCTAAAATTTTTTAGATTTATTTACTGCAAAAATAGAAAATGTTTTAAAAACGTTAAGAGCCAGTTAAATTATACATTTTTAATATTTTATACTGATGATACCTCCACCCCATCTTTTATTGCTTTATATTCAAACGTAAATAAAAATTTAGTAGCCTTACAAAGAAATCTTAAATTAAAAGTAGACCCTGTGTGAAAAAGGTTTAGGCACCCCGAACTTCTATAATAAAGTGGTATGCATAAACCTCAATTTCGAAAAACCCCGTCATAGAAATGGATCCAGCAGACTTTTCAAGAAGAGATTTTCAGGGGGTCCATAGCCATATTTTCATATCAATAATCCTTATTATATTCTTTAGTAGGTACGGAGCTCTCAGTCGGTAGCACACCAGGCTCCTAATCTGCAGTTCCCAGATTCGAGTCTCACCTGGGCTAGCGTTGGTCGGTAGAGAACACCGATGGACTTTGAAAGACGCCATCTTTCTCATGGGACGTTAAGCCGTGTGCGGGAAAGCCATACCCTGTGCAAGTTAAAAAACACGCTGGGATGGCCTTGACGGGATGCTACCATCTGGCTGTGCAGTGGTCCCCTCTCCCTAACCTTCTCTGAGCCCTCGGGGTCCTTGTGACCTGCCATTTAGCATATTGTGTGTGCAAAGGGTGCCACTCAGAGGTAAAAAACACAACAACACATCTTCTTGAGCCTATTGTGTGCACAAGAGTGCCACTCAGTGGTAAAACAACGCAACTGATCCTTTGGGCCCTTGTGATCTGAGGTAGTGTGCCAGGCTCCTAATTTGCTGTTCACAAGTTCGAGTCTCAGCTAAACCAAAGTTGAGATTTGGCTTCGCAAAACTCCCTGCTCAACCCTTGGTCATAAGGAGACACCAATGTGCCTGGAATGGCTGCCGTCAGTCGAATAGACGCAAAACCGTGGCCCCATGTGACAGCCATACCTTGTACACGTTAAAAACACGTATGGCCTTGATTGGAGCTTACAATCTATCTTCTTGAGCTATCCAGTTGGTCCATCCCCAAACCTTGACTGAGCCCTCGGGGTCCTTATAAACGGACCATTTAATACATGGTGTGCAAAAAAACAAAACAAAAAAAGTGCCGCTCAGAGATAAAACACCCCAATACCCTTTGTCAATGTATGTGTGGTTCTGTTGATTAGTTTAAGATGTAGATAATAATAATGTATCAGTATAATAATGTAAATATATTACATGATAAAGTATAGATATAATAATGTATATTGGAAAAAATACATATTTCTCGAATTAGGTATGAAACTATTTGTAGTGGTGGAATTATATCTGAGAGTTGTTCTTGCTAGAACTAATATATGTGTGACATTTCATTGGTTGCTGGCAAGAGTATAGAAGAACAGAGGCGCCCTTTGAACGAATTCGTGAAGCATTTGCGCATGGTCGTCCCTTTATTTTTAAAACTGAAAAATTTTATAAGGTTGATTTTAAATCTTTTTAATCTTTTTAATAAGTATTGTCAAGGTGTGCTTTCCCGTTTAATTTATGATCTAAATGTAAACCTAAAATTTTTGCTTGTAAATTTTGTGAAATTGGTTCAGAGTAAATTTTTAACACAAAATTAGGTGAGAATCTTCTCCGTTTGTAAAATGGAATGCAGTAAATTTTTTTAATGTTGATTTTTAGATTCCATTTTTCACAATACGAAATTTTTTTATTTAGTTGATTTTCTAATCTTGTTTGAATATTATATTCATTACGATCTGATGTCCGAAATAGGAAGTCAACAACTTGTATTGATAACTTTATATAAAAATCTTATTAGGTCAAAATTAGAGTACGGCTTAGAATTTATTTCAGGACCTCAGCTCTCAAAATTCAAAAAATTAAATACCATTCAAAACAGGTGCATTAAGATAGTACTTGGTCTTCCTATCTTTTGCGCAACTCTTTTACTAATTGCCAAAACAGCTATCCTACCTTTTCATATTCGACATAAAATTCTTTTTATTAAAATATATTTTAAAATTGCATTATAATCTACCATCTCATCTTTTCTACCTCAATTTTTTAAAATGATCCCTATTTACAGTTTATACAAAATGATCCAGAAACTAATGAATATTTCAAAAAATTTTAGAAAAAAATCTTAAAGGGGATATTCCCGAAATTACAGATGATTGGATATACTCCAAATCAAATTTCATCATGGAAATTCCTTTATTTTACTACTAAAAAAAATATCGCCCAAGAATCACCTAATTCTATTTGATTGCTATAATGATGAAAAATTTTTCAATTTCAAAAACATTTTAACGGATGGCTCGGTTTGTAATGAAACTGGATCAGTCTCTGCTGCTCTTTATATCCCAAAACATAATTTTACTAAACAATTTAAACTTCCATCAAATACCAGCCTACTTCATGCAGAACTTTATGCCATCTTGGAAGCATTTGAATGGACTTTGAAAAATCTAAACAACTCTAACGTAGAAAAGGTGCTATCCAAACGTTAAAACAAGAATTTCTATATACAAATTATAAGTATTATATAGCAAAAATTTAAATTCTTAATACACAAAATTGAAAAATAGTTTATTACATTGCAATGGATCCCAAGCCACATTGGAATTCCGGAAAATGACTATGTTGATTATTTAGCAAAAGAAGCACACAATCTAAATTACATTAATGACATCCACTTCTTTTTATTTAATATTAAATTTGAAATTAATAAGATAGAATTTCATCAAACTGAAAGATACTTTCAAAATAATGCCTTTTTTACAGAAAATTTCAAATTTTACCTTTCGAAAAATATCACTAAAGTCAATAATTTTTCATTCACTAGACAACAACAAAAAATATTATATAGACTTCGAACAGATTCAACAATGCTTAATAATAGTAAACATAAATACAGATTGAGTCCCCAAATTGTAATTTATGCAAAGTACCTGAAACGGTAAATCACATTTTGTTAAATTGTAATTCATAACTTAGAAAGAAAGAAATTCTTTTCCTTACTCGAAAAATATAATTAAATAAATACCCCCTCAAGCTGCTGCTTGCCACAGAGATCTGACAGGAGCCTGTCAGTTTATATGCCATAGTAGAAGGTCTGAGAGGATGGGTTTCAGGAATTTTGCACTGACACCATCCTAAATTATAATTCTGAAGATAAAAGACTTAATATCTTACTACTCTTTTGGAATTTTTAATTTCCACTTCTTTATGGAATTTAAAATAAAAAAATATATATTTAACATAAATTCTTAGACAGTCTTTTGTACAACATCCTGAATGTATGTTTACTGAGAAAACAACTTTTTTGTGAACAAACTATTTTATTTGATTTTTCCACTCATAATTGGTTCGAACCCCGGGTAAGTCATGGATGTTCGTGTTGTTTTCTGCTGAGGTCCTGCCATCCTCTCAGATCTTCTACTGTGTCATATAAACTTGCAGGATCCTGTTAGACCTCTGTGGCAAGCAGCTGCTTGAGGGGGTATTTTTTTTTATTTTTATTTCGTAATTTTCTTTTAATTTACTTCCTCTTAAATATCTTGTAGGTAAGCCTGGATAAGGATCTCCCAATACTTTTAACGTGGAATAAATAAATGAATAAATAAATTGTGCATGGTCGATGGCCATTTGTTTGCGGCCGTCACCAGAAACTCGCTAACAAGTTTGTATGGAATTTGTGCAGTAAGAAAATTTGATTTTCTAACAGTGGTCAATCGTGTGTCTAACAAATCCATCTGCAGATCGCCCTGAAAGATAAAGGGAATATCATGCAATACGTGAATAAACGTTAAATCTGTTTCATTTATTTAAAATAATCAATCATTTATACAAGTTAAGGCATAATTGTGAAATCAGTTTCGGTAATTTAAAAGCGATTTTCAGTGTTGTTAAGTTTAACTTTAACACTATGAAAAGTAAAGAATCATGGTTACATTTATTCACGTTTCATGAATGGAGGTAAAAAGTGGGGGAGGCGCCCTTACTATATCTAACATAAGTCGCTAGTGTAGTCGCGCAGAACGGCGGTAGCCATATTGTTGCTACTCAGAAAGACGCACGCTTCACGTCAATTGTAATGTATCCTAATGCTTTATACGAATACTGCTGAATAAAATCGCAATGTTTCATGTACAAAAAAGGAATTATTTCGACGAATATTGCTAAATCGATTTTTTTTTTCTTGGAAGGTCAAGAGATATTTAACATATATAAAAAAATACTTTTTTCCGCTTTAGTTTTTCGTTTGTTTATGTTTATAAACAGTTGTTTATTCACACTTAAAGTTAATAATAACAAATTACATATCAAATGAAAGCTACACCATCTTTTTCATAAAATAGGGTCTGAATTCCCCTCCATTGCAAAATATTTCAAAGTTCTATCAAGTTTCTAATGTTCAGAGTAAACTGTGATAAGTCAAATCACTTATATAAGAAAACATGTAAATATTAACCAAAACAGTCTCTTTGGAATAAAAAGCAGGAACTTTGTTGTGAAATATCCAGACTTCAATATAGGCTTAATTACTGAATATTGTTTAAAATAGAAATTTAAATAGTTTTGATTATGATCTTTTATTTGTCTTCAGTCATATTCTGCCATTAAATTGCATGAATATCTTTGAAAATGGAGATTTTAATAGATTTAATTATGATCTTTAATTTACCTTCTGTTATATTTTTCCGTTAAATGCATATTTTAATAGTTATAGCAGTTCACAGTTAGATTTCCATCGACATGGAACATATTTATCATGAAATATTCTAGCGTCCATAACTCTTTAAATACTTAACGGATATTGTATAAAATTGAAATTTAAATAGATTTAATTATGATTTTTAATTTATCTTTAGTCAAATTTTTCCATTAAATGCATGTTTTAGAAATTATTGGACTTCGAAATTAGATTCTCATTGACATAACAGGGAAATTCTCTAACGTTTGGTTAAGGTACATCAAAAACATAGGAAATAACGAATCTGTATGAGTCATATGAGTATTACATTTTCACTTCAAAAATCATATGAGTATTACATTTTCACCTGTTTGTTGATTTTTTTTTCTCTTTCTATGAACTTATAAGTACACTTTATTTCATCAGTTTACATTAAAAACAATAGGAAAATTTCGCAACCGTTCCTACCGCCTTCCGATAGGTCTTACTACGCTACTGTCAGAAAAGTTTTCAATTTACAAAGCAAAACTTTAGCATTAGTTCTTACCTATGAAATTTTGTTATCCCTTTGATCTTTTTCGCAGGTTCGTTATTGTAATCAAACGCGATGCCCAAATCCATTTTATCAATGCAATCTGTAGTTCTTTAACACAGTGATAGCTAGATTACAAGTAGCGACAATATGGCGACATCGGTTGCAGTTTTCAAGCGATATGGCGCCTCACTGTCTTCCTACCTCCATGATTTCATGCAGTAAGAAATTCAGCCGCCAAACGACAAAATATTGTGTTGAAGCGGCGTGGTAAGATCGGGTTTCCGACCGTCTTTAGTATAATGCTTCGTGTGCAGCACCGTGAAGCGATGGATACCTTAACCTTACGTAAAAAACGCGATACGTCTTTTTTTGCAGTTATGACAATTTGTAAGAGTAATAATTAGAATTTTAGATTCTACTTAAATATAAATAGTTTATTTTTACATTTAAAACATTGAAGTCGAATAATGCACTCTGGGCCGTGGCGGCCGATTTTGGTTCCTGTCAATTCCATGATCGATACTTCCGTACACCGGTAGTAGAAGCGGTGGTATTCGGCATGCGCAGCGAGAGTGGGCAGCATAACTATGATACGGAATGCTTCGTATCTGGTCAAGCAATAAGCATTGAATCATTATAAAATAACGTGAATTAAACACGGAGGTATGAATGAGAGGAGACGCCCTAACGCGCTTTCGCTGTCCAAGGAAAATGATGCTGACGCAGCAGGGCGGTAGCCATATTATTGCATTCAAAACAAACCGTCTGCCGCTGCAATCAAGCCTACTTTTCACGTGCTATACTCAGTTTTACTGTACGTTATATACGGGAAGATTATTTTTTTACGACTAAGAGAAAGCCCATTTAAGCTATTTGGAATTTATATATTTTTTTTAATGCAATTAATATTTCCATACAGAATTACTGTATAGCAGAACTATTTATGTATTTCGTTGAATACGACAATAACAAACAATTACCAGATTTTGAAAGTTTATTTATACTGCACTGATAATAGCAGAAAACATTTTATGGATAAAACACTAAATATTATATGCAATAGTAGCATTTAAACTGCAAAAAAATCACATTTGTAAGATTCAGAAAATAGCTGTTTTACGTTAAAAAAATTCTCATTCCACAAAAATAAAAAAAATTTGCTTAACAAAACTAAATAAAGCCAAATAGTATAAGAAGTAAAAAAAAAGAACTAACTCTCAGTGCTTGACTCCTCAGTCTCTGATACCCATCTTCGTGTTCAACCAAAGTAAAAATAAAATAACTACAAGCAATAAACTCGCTCTATTTGAAATCCATGCAGAATTAAATAAATTCAGTATTCACCTTAAAAGGGACAATTAGAACCCTATCAGAAGAATTAACGAAAAGGAGAAAAGAGGAGAGGAGAAAAAAAATCTCCTCTCCTCTTTTAACTAAAATTATTTAAACAATTTGAAAAATTTTCACCCTAACTAATGATCGCTGTCACTCACCTATGACAATTTACACCAGATACATTAAATTAATCTAAAAAGAAATTCAAAAATATAAGACTCCAATCCAAGAAAAAAAGGGGGCATTTAAACAAAACCCTTAAATGCTATCCAAATTTAAAAGAAAGATTCTATTTCTCACCTTATGAAAATACTTTATTGTAATTTACTTTTCCCATCTTACACTGAACTTATTAAATCATGAAGAGAGAGGAATTTAAACACTGAAACATTTAAACAAAATAATATCTAATAATTCCACCTAAAATAAAATAAAAAACAAAAAAGAAACTCCTTGATATTTTAATCACCTCTATTTAAAAGTATGTAAATTCATCATGCATTAAATAGAATACACACTAATATTCAATTGCAGCCAACAAAATTTTTTAACTGAGAAAGCCTGCAGAAGGAATTCTCAAATAAGTGTAACATAAAATCAATCAATCAATCAATATAAGAAGTACATCTTTACAATTATCACTGAGTACAATCCGAAGAAAATAAAAACAAAAATCTGGTGAAGAATCGAGGTTTGTAACTCGAAATAAAACCATTTCATAGAGGCGTAATTTCAACACGATGTTGCTTGTATCATTATATAATTATTTAAACTTTTATAAAAATGGCAAACTTCCCGATGAAAGTTTACACCCTAACTAATGATCGCTGTCACTCACCTATGACAATTTACACCAGATACATTAAATTAATTCCTGGTATCTTTTTTGAAGGGCGATTCGTGCAACCGTAAGCTTAACAGGCTGCCATAATACAAATGTCGAAAAAAATTAAATTTTTATAGCTCAACTCTTCGTTACTCACCTATACTACTCCCCCCCCCCCCCCCCCCCCCGATAGGGGACCACCTTGTCGTGGTGGGGGCCCTAGGTCTACGGCTGTGCCGACCGGATTCGGTCCCCGGTTGGACATAGCCAAGGCCAACCGGTTGGACGTTCCGGTTGGACGGTGTCCAAGACCTCACAAATCAGGAGCCCTGGGAGGACTCTTCTGAAAAGAGTTGCGCCCCAGTAGGTCGAGTCCTCTCAAAGTCTGGTCCTTACTAAGAGTCTCCACCCCGGACGCCGATCGAAATTGGATCTACATATCCTTGTTCATGGCTAAAAGGGGAATAGATTAAAGTTAGGTTTCTTCCGGTGGTCAGCTTTCCTTCTATAGGACTACTGCCATGTGAGGCTGGGGTTGAGGCCCGCCTATAGGGCGTATTCCTTGCCCCCGGCTCTAGATAAGCACGGCTTTTCATAACCAGGTAGTGCTGTACAAACGGAACCGGGAATTGCCGTGGTTGCATAAGATCGCAACAAAAGAGATTCACCTATACTACTGATCCATATTTTGAATAGAACAACATGGCTGCCGCGCAGTCGCCGAAGCACATTTTTAAGTGCTTAGGACTCCTCCTGTTATCTTCCTACCTCCATGGAATTAAATAACTTTGTTAAATAAGTTTTACCAATCCGTTTATCCAATATTTTATGCGGTAGAATTTTTTAAATCCTTTTATAACTTTCAAGTTTCATTTTTCTTTGCAATGAAATATTTTATGCTTTCTAAGTGTATTTTATCTAGTCATTTTACGCATTATTTAATCTGATCATAATCAAAATCAATAATATTTCAACTAGCATATTTCTTCATCATGTAAAGTAAATAAATTAATTTGATATCTGACACATACTTGGCACAGTGTTTATGGGAACAATCATATGGCAGTCCTATGCTTTACCTGTTGTTAAGGCGGAACTCGTTTAGGGCCTCTCCCCTTTTTCCTATAATCCTTCGTTGCTGCTGCCTTTGATCGTCAGATTTTGATCCGTTTTTTGCGTGAAATGGAATATAGAGCAAAGAATACATAAGGAAAAAAGGTTCAGCTTCGACGAAGCGTAAGTGGCGACCTCTAATGGTGTTTTGGATTCGTATCGTGAATTCGATATCGCAGGGAAACAAACTACAAGGGACAACCAAATCATGAATTAAAAATTTTATTTAAAAAAATTACATTTTTAGTTTGAAATATAATAAACTGATTTTAATAGATATAAATTTTTCCATTTTGAAAAAAATTTGTTAACTTCTATAAGAAGATGGACAAAATAAGTATTTTAAATACCTTGAAGTTAAGATATAAAAATAAATTATTAATTAATAGTTAAAAGTTTCAAGACTTTTTCAATTAATTGTCAGATTTAATAGCAAAATAATTTGTAAGATTCCAATGGGCAATTCTTAGACAGAAAAAGTGGATGAAATGAAATTTTATAATAATATGCAATTACGGAAGGGCTACTTGTATTTGATATTACGGACTGACTTCCTACCCTTTTAAAGCTAATATCATCTCTCCATGAAATGCAGGATAATAGATTTTCATCAGTCCCTGTGGAAGTTAAACTCCTCCCTATACGGGGGCGGGGGTGGCTCAGTCGGTAGCGCGCCCGGCTCGTAATCTGTAGTTCCCAGGTTCGAGTCCCAGCTGGGTCAGCGTTGAGATTTATCTCCGCAAAATTCCCCGCCCTGCCCACGGTCAGTAGGGGACACCGATGGGCTTGGAAAGGCCGCCGTCCGTCGGATGGGACGTTAAGCCGTGGTCCCGTGTGCGGAAGAGCCATACCCTGTGCACGTTAAAGAACACACTGAATGGCCTTGACGGGAGACTACCATCTGTCTCCCAGCAGCTGTTCCAGTGGGTCCCCGCCCCTAACCTTCTCTGAGCCTTCGGGGTCCATGTGACCTGTTTTTTAGCCCATGGTGTGCAAAAAAGTGCCGCTCAGAGGTAAAACAACCCAACATCCCTATACGTTCTTTGACCTTTAATGATGACCTGAGGGAAAACTCAGTATCTGATCAGAAAAATAAAGAATCATAATGGGTTTCTTTCCTATTGTTACTGAGTACCTTAATAAGGTAGACTTAGTATACATTAATAAGGTAGACTTAGTGCCATAGTAAAAGGTCTGAGAGGATGGCAGGACCTCAGCAGTGTATAGAAATTTAAAGGACAATTTATAATTAATACATAGTATCGTAGAGTGTTCAGAATTCAAAATATTCTTGTAAGGGCAGTTATTATTTATTTTCAATGAAAAAAAAGCAGTTAGTTGTGTCAAAGAGTAATTAAAATTTGTTACGTCGTGTAAAATATTCAAAAATCATGTCTAGAAGTGAAGAAATTTTCACGAACAGTACATATAAGGTAATTAATATTTTCCTTTTCTTTCTAGTGACAGTTTAAAAAGCTGTTCGTGCGAAATAAGTGCAATTTGTAAAGATGTGTTATACTGTATAAATATTTCTGTTATTTTCCACTCCGTTCCCATTATAAATATATATACCATTTTAAACTGAATAATTTGTTGTCAATTTGCACTTAAACAGTGGTCTTTACGGTTACAATATTTAATTTATATTAATTTATTATATACTATATATTTTTTTTATAGTATCACGCTAACCACTCGGCCAGGGATGACTATTATGGTATAGTAAGTTGTGGGATTCAGCCAGTTCCCCCCGGTTCGTGCGAACCTGCTCTTTTCCTAGAATTTCCCGAATTCACTGAACCGGTCCTTAATTCTTTTGGATAGGCCGCTTTTCACTTTCCAGAGTCGCAATTATTGCTCACGGTATTCCACGGATGATTATTACTCAAATCACAATTTCAACAAAATATTTTTTGTTCTTATTTTTCACTATTAATGGGCGGTAAGGTGAGAGGGGTGAGAAAGAACCAGTTGCTGATATTTCTGAACACCACCACTGGGTGAATATCCTCTCAAGTAGCTGCTTGCTACCGAGGTCTGACAGGTGCCTTGTCAGTTTATAATGCCATAGTAGAAACTTCTGAGAGGATGGCAGAACCTCAGCAGAAAACGGCATTTACATTCATGTCTTATCCGGGGCTCAAACCTAGGTCCCTTAGTAGCCAAGCGTGCTAACCACTCGGCCACCGGTATAGCGTGTAAGAAGCAGGGCCGGACTTACGCATAAACTAATAAACCACAGCTTAGGGTCTGAAAGAAATATGTTCAAGTTTTACTGAGTTACGAAAATTTTTTTAATATTTAATCTGTTGTACAAACACTGTTCGTCTATGCTTACCAGTGCTAGAATGTTTTCACCACATCAATTTCGTGTTCAATTTTTAATGTATCCCTCAATCAGAATAATTTTAATATTTTTCGAATTTTTTGGGATCTTTTAAATTTGAATAGCTTAGATGCCTAAATATGCCTTAGTTTAGGGCCATTCCTATTTGCGATTATCAAAAGAGCGGTTTTCCTGCACATAATACTATCGATATATCTCGATATCGATCACTAATCTTGAGTAAAAATAACGATAAATCGAAGTTCGCTTAGTACAACAAAACTAGTAAAGGTTGTTTAAAAATTATTCGTTTATTGGCATATACATAAAATGGATACAGATGAAGTGGCACAAAGTTTTTCAGAAGAAGAAAATAGTGCAGTTTCTGGAGTAAGTTGTGATAATTACTAAATACAATATAATATTACTAAATATAATATTACTAAATATGTCTGTAGAAAGACAGCAGCTCTATGATCAAGTCAGAAATGATTTTGTACGTTCAAATAAAACATGATAGTGTAGTATCATAAATTGAAAATATTTGTGATTAGTTAAAATTTAAATCATTGGAATAGATTAAACAAAAATTTTACACAAGCTCATCACATTTTATTATAAGTTATGGTTGGCTACAACTGCTATTAAAACAGCACTAAATATACATTTCTGGGCCTGCATTGGTAAATAATATATTATTGACTTAGCCACAAGGTGTTTATAACATATTGACTTAGCCTTTTATTAAGTTGAAATTCTCAGCTCATTCAAATATATATTTTCACCATCATTAAGGGAATTGATTTCCTAAAGTTATAAATAATCAGTCATCTTCATATCATTAACCATCAGGCAGCTGGGACAGGCTCTCCCCACTACAGCTATCTGACCCTGTAGCATGACTGATGTGACAGCACTGCCACACAGCCATTGCTTATGACTTACTGTGATATTTAAAAGGCCAACAGAGGGATGGAAGTATAAAATGTGGATAGTTAATAATGTGAAAAAAGTAGGTGTTTTGTTACCTTGAATTTCCAAATTAGATAAAATTACAATATTGGAAAGTAAATAAATTTATTTCTTGGATTAAAAGTTCTGAAGAAAAAAAAACCCCACAAACAGCTGCTTGCCACAGAGTTCTGACAGGAGCTTGTCAGTTTATACACCATAAAGAAGTTCTGTGAGGAAGATGGTACCTCAGAAGAAAGACAACACAAACAGCCATGCCTTACCCAGGTCTCTTTGAGCAGTAGCCAAGCATGTTACAAACTTGGCCATATTTATTTATTTTCAAGTGGATGAGTACCTGCATATTTTCTGAATTTGTAAATGGATTTTTTTTTCTCTAAAAATGCAACTCAACTTCAGAGCCTTAGTATGAAAGAATTAATAAATGAAATAGCATTACATATAGATGATAATCACAGCATTACCTGCTGCTCTTTTGGCATTGATAAATGAATATATATTTTGCGGAAAATTTTTTTTTTGCTGACATATCTCGTATATTGTCAAAAAAAATTTCTACAAAATATTTATTGATTTAGCATTACATACTAAAAGAAAAAGCATTTAATTTTGAAAAAATTTAAAAGAAGGAAAAAAGTAGTAGGTAAGCATGAAAAAAAAACAATGTTGCAAATTCATTTGTGGTGATTTTTGAAAATTTATGAATTGTTTTCCAACACTTTTATACGGGGAAAGATGTGAAATAAAAGAGAAATTCTTTTTATATTAATAACATTACTATTTTCAACTATTACTAATATTTATCATATTTTTATATATAATTATTATTATATAAGCTCACTGGACAAAAAATTAGTCATCCCTGGCTGAATGTCACCTAATAGCACATAACACCAATGTGACCAAAAAACTGCCGAAATCCTGTCTGGCACGAATGCCACCAGTATGCAGATGTAGTGTACATCAATATTCATCCACTCTTCCAGCAGCAAATACTGCAGTTTGACCAGATAATATAAATTGGGCTGTGATAACTCCATCATCTCATCTGTGAACACCTATGTTAAAAAAATTGTACCAGCAACTACGAAGTGATAACTATCCTTTGTTTACTTTAAGGTCTAATATATCTTGGCATAAGTTAAGTTTAAGATTACAATTATGACTTTTAAGTTATTGAAATAACAATATATCTAAGTTATTAGGGTTCCAACTTTTCTGTGAAATAATATGTGCTTTGCATGTTAGGTTGTGAGGTTGTGATATATTGTGCTATCTAAATGTAACAGCTTTATTGTGTTTTATTAAACTTTTAAGCCACATAAATTTTCTATGGGATTCAAATTTGGGGATTTGGCAGGCCAGTCAAGATTTTCGAAAGCTTCAGAATGCCCATAGTGCCAATCCGACACACTTTGAGCCCTTTTTGTGCATGTGACAGTTATCGTCTTGGAAGACTGGGGTATCCTTCTGGTGTTCACTGTGGAGATGCTGCACAAAAGGCAACACCTGGTCGTCAAGTAACTCCATATAGCCCTTCTGGTTCAAATGTGATGTCATTGCAACCAAAAGACCCATTTCCTTGTATGTGAAACACCCCCAGAACATCACAGAGCCTCCTGCTGCTTGAACAGAACTTTGCACACAGGCTTATGATGTACCTGTCGCCTCGCATCATTTGAGTACAAGCAAAAACATGACTCATCCAACCAGATCACACGCTTCCAAGAGTCAACAATCCAGTCTTTGGGGTGCTGTGACCACAGTAGCCGTGCATCCTTGTGCAGAGCTGTTATCATGGGTCTCTTCCACGGTACTCTGCTCCAGATATCCATAGCATGCAGTTCCCTTCGGAGTGTTTTTTCAGAAACAGCTTGTTTTAGGCCACCATTGACTGATTGGATCAATTCCTGTCTCGTTGCAAAGCAGTTTACCTAACAATGCGTGACACTCTATGATGGTCCCTATTGGTTAGCACAGTCTTTCTGTTGCAGTTCTGGCGACGATTAGTGGAGGACTGTGATGTACGACACTGCTGGTAGACCCTTTGGACAATTGTGATAAATTGTATGACAAGTCCCGATGTTCCGCTGTACATAGACAGCACTACATCTTGTGGGAAATGCCCTTTACCACCATCAACCATCCAGCAGAACCTTCAATATGAATAACCTTGTGCTATGGAACAGCAGAGAAAGGACCTGTTATTATGAGCATGATCATTGCTGAGAATCAGTATAGTCTGGGTTTTTAATCATTGAGGTGCATGGGAAGACTTTTAGAATTTAGAGCGCATGTCTAATTGTGAATGCAAATCCAATAATAATTTTGATCTAATATGGGAGTCCAAACACTGATGAGAGATTTTGAATTTTGAGACCAATAAAGATATATAGGACATTACTTAATTTAAGCCATTTGTTATAGTATACAGTGAGTGGCTTAAATTAAGCCGTTTATTATAAGTATACATTGTTATACTTAATTTGAGCGCATGGAAGTAGGAGAGTAGGATGATAGGAAGGATTGCGATAAGAAGAAGCGTTTACTGGGGACGGGAGACAGGAGTCCCGTGCAGTGGTACTCCACTGGACCCCGTCTGCAAAGAGAGGGAAAAAGGTCAACGGAAGCCCGTGAACCTAAAGGGGGCAGAAACTGGCCCGGAAGGGGTGATGCTGGTCAGGGTTCTCATGCGAAACCCCCACCACCCACCAAGGCAGTGGAGCAGTCCGGCTGAAAGCAGAGCAGTGTGGACCCAGGTTTCCCTGCGTCCCCACTGAAGCACGTGGCACGGTTAGGAGAAGATGATCAGCATGAGAATAAGTATGTGTGAACATGAATATGCAAAGTGCTGTAGTTAACTGGGGAGCAGACCAAGGTCCAATATAGGGAAACTACACTGGGCCTGGTCCGTAGCCAGAGGGGAGAAGGCCAATGGGGACCCGTGCACCTTAGGGGGACAGAGACCAGCTCGGATGGAGTGACGCCAGCTGGGGCTTTTTCCCCCAGCCCCCGCCACCCACCAAGGCAGTAGAGCAGGCCAGCCGAAAGCAAGACAGCAAGGACCCAGGCTTCCCTGAGTCCCATCCGATGCACATGACATGGCTAGTGAGAGACTAGCTCAGAATGAAGCTTAGAGGGGGCCATAGGACAAGGTGTGGAAAAGAATAGATGTTCACATATTACAGAATACTCTGCAGAGAATAGTTGTAGAGGTTAAATACATTTGATATTTGGTGAGATTTAAAATATATATTTTCAGCACCGTCCACACTGTGTGACAACCGGCCATCCTCCCCCGACCCCCCAGAATCCAATCCACCCCCACCCAAGTATCTACATGCCACCCACTAACATGCAATATTTATTTCATTAACTATTCTACATTAAACCTATACACTATGTGGCACCGGCTCATAACCCTCGCACCCAAATATCTATTTGCCACTATTAATATATAATATTTATACTTTAAATATTTATTCTAAATATTAATCTGTGCTACTAATATTAAGTGATAATTAATTCTTAGATATTCAGATCATATCGATAGTCAACCTCACCACCCCATTAACTCATCCAGCCATCTTGCATCTGTATCATAAACCAGAGTCACGTTTAGCTATCAGTAATTTCTATAAGAGGTGATATTGGGTCCCTTTCACTTTATATAATATCTCCACCCCCACTCTCTCATCCCAGATATCCGTTTGTTATCGTTTAACTTGTGTTATTCATGCCATATAGTGTTCAGCTATTAATTATTCAGTACTAACAATATAAGGTGATATATGGTCCTTTAGTTCCAAATTCCATCATTGCCATCCCTAACCCCCAGTTTACCATTCCCACCGTCCAGCTTAGAATGCATAAACTAAAACAACATTTGATTCAACTTTCTGTTTTATGTGTAGTAGGTGATATTAGGTTTCCCCTTGCTCTAATCGTACTATTACCCCACCCCCTAACCAGACATCCATTTTTCCCCATCTAAACTGTAGCATTCATACCATTAATTACCCAGTTCAGATATATTCTGTGTCATCAATATTATGTGTTATTAGGTTCCTCACATTCCAAATCATTTCAGCAGTCCACCCCACCAGACACCCCTCCCCCTCCAGCATCCAATATAATCCAAGATTATTTTAATGAAACTTTTGTATTATTTATAAGAGGTGATATCGGGTTCCTTTCGCTCCACTTCATAACTCTAGCTGTACCCCCCCCCCACCCCCATCCATCAAGATATCCATATGCTACTGTTTAAATTGTAATATACATACCATATATTAATCAGTTTAAAAATCATTTAGTACTATCTGCACTGGGTGATATATAATCCTATACTATCCTTTTTCTATCATAGTCAACCCTATCAACACTATTTACCATTCCCTCCTTCTAGCCTATAAAGCATATACCAGTATCAATTTTGATTCAACTTTCTGTATTATCTATAATAGGTGATATTAGGTTCCCTTCCTCCATCATCCAACAAATAATCCAGAGTTACATTTGTTTAAACTTTTGTATTATTTATGAGCCGTCCCATGGCCGAGTGGTTAGCGCGCTTGGCTACTGATCTAAGGGACCTGGGTTCGAGCCCCGGGTAAGGCATGGCTGTGTCGTTTTCTGCTCAGGTCCTGCCATCCTCTCAGACCGTCTACTGTGGCATATAAACTGACAGGCTCCTGTCAGACCTCTGTGGCAAGCAGCTGCTTGAGGGGGTATTTATTTTTTTTATTTATTATTATCTATGAATGGTGATATCAGGTTCCTTTACTCTCCACTTCCTAACACTAACTACTCCCCCCCCCCTCCATCAATAGATCCGATTGCTACTGTATAAGTTGTAATTTTATACCATAATTTATTTAATTTAAAATCATTCTGTACTAACTATACTAGGTGGGATTTGGTCATTTATTATCTACTTTCAGTCTTACCTAACCCAATGCACTCCACCCGCCGCCCCCTCCCACCAGCTTTTAGAGCACTAACCTAAAATACATTTGATTTAACTTTCTGTATGATCTATATTTGGTGATAGTAGACTCCCCCCCATCCTGATATACGTTTACCACCATCTATCCTGCAATATTCATACCACTAATTACACATTTCAATTATCTTCTGTGCCAATATCATTATGTGATACTTGGCCCCCCACATTCCAAATCATTTCACTGGTCAGCCTCACCAGCCCTTCCCCTCCCTCCCGCATCCAAAGCATTATCTAAAGTTGCATTTAATTAAACATTTGTATTGTCTATAAGTGGCGATATCGAATTCCTTACTCTCTACATTATAACACTAGTTGCCCCCCCCCTCCATCAAAATATCCATTTGCTACTATATGAATTGTGATTTAATATTTTGTATTATTCTATTTAAAGATCAATCAGTGTTAATTATACTGGGTGATATTTGGTCCTTTACAGTCTGCTTTCTATCCCAACCATCCCTATCCACCCCTTCCACCATCCTGTCCCTCTAGCTTATAAAGCACTACCCTGAGGTACATTTGATTTAACCTTCTGCGTTATCGATAATATGTGGTATTAGGCTCCCCCTACTCTCATCGTCAAATTTATCCTATCCTGTAATATTTATACCATTAATTACTCATTTAAATACCTTCATTGCCATCAATACTATGTATTACTAGGTTCCCACATTTCAATCATCTCATTAATCAACTCTACACCACATAATCGCTCCCCCCCCCCAGCCCCCCAAGCATAATCCAAAATTGATTTTTTTTTCTTTTTGGTAAACTTTTGTATTATTTGTAAAAGGTGATATCTGGTTCCTTTATCTCCACTTCACAACACCAGCCAACCCCCCCCTCCCCCTCCATCAAAATATCCGTGTGCTACTATTTTTCTTGTAATATTCATACCTCTAATTGTTTAGTTTAATTTACAAACTGTGCAACCAATGCAATATTATACTTGGCTCTCTACTGTCCAAATCATATCCCTAGTCAACCCAATCAGACCATACCACACCCCATTCCCTCCCTCTAGCCTGTGAAGCCCAATCCAAAATTATTTTTAAATCAACATTACATATTGTTTAATATAGGTAACCCTAGGTTCCCATCTCTTTACATCACAACTCATTCCTCCCCCCTCACGCCCATATATTCGATTGTCACCTCTTAACATGTATATTTCATAACTTCAATTATTTAATTTAAATATCATTCAGTGCTATTAATTCTATGTGATGTTTGGACTTTTACTATCTGTTTCATTTCACTAGTCCACCCCACCCATAAACCATTCCCTCCCCCCGGCATCCAAGGCATATACCGTATTTATTTAGATGTCTGACCCAGTGGACCAACACCAGACCACGTCAAACAGGGTGTAGAGACGACCGCCAGCTCTGGGTTTGGTGAGACTCGATAGCCTTAATGACAGTATGTGTGTATGTCCTTGCCATCTCAATAGGGTCATAGTATAGTGTATTTAATGCAGCATTTCCTGTTTTATCTCCGGTGGAAGCGGATTAACTTATTTCCGCTGGGTTAAAGAGGCTATTAGCCTGGGTCGCGAGCCGGGGAGAGTGGGAGGTAGTAGGGGAGATAGAGGATAAACTGGCTGTGTATGTGTAATTGGATTGTTTGGATTGTTTTACCTCTGAGCGGCATATGTTTGCACACCATGGGCTAAATGGCCAGGCCACAAGGACCCCGAAGGTTCAGAGAAGGTTGGGGGAAGGGACCCACTGGAACAACTGTTGGGAGACAGATGGTAGCCTCCCGTCAAGGCCATCCAGCATGTTCTTTAACGTGCACAGGGTATGGCTCTCCCGCACAAGGGGCCACGGCTTAACGCCCCATCCGACGGACGGCGGTCTTTCCAAGCCCATCGGTGTCCCCTACTGACCATGGGCAGCGCAGGGAATTTTGCGGAGATAAATCGCAACACTGACCCAGCTGGGACTCGAGCCTGGCGCGCTACCGACTGAGCCACCCCCGCCCCATGTGTATGTGTAAGGAATTAAGAGTTGCCCACCAAGGCTGGAGGGAGGAAGGGGGAACAAATGGAATGTGGGCACCAAGATGTAGAAGTGAGATCTATTTTGGAACACAGTATAAGTTTAAAGGAAGTGGAGAAGCACCTTACATAGCACAGGACAAATGCATGTTTATATTAGATATTTTATTTTCCTTTTTTTTCATGTATAATTTTAGACCAAAAAAAAATTTAATTTTGGACTTATTTAATATTCTGCAGACTGTCCAATACACTATATTAAGTTGTCATGTATCCACAGTACAGAGAGGAATCATATAATGTATTTCAAAAGATATTTTCCCCTTTTATTCCTTCCTTCATTACAGCTGGTAGGGGTTGTTTTCGGGTGGAGTGGGTCTTGGTTCGAGTCGATCTACCGTGTGAAGGTGAAGGGGGAATGCTATGTGAGAACCATAGCATGATGGGTGGGAAAGAGAGTGCTTCTTCTGGTATTGTAATGGATATATTTAAAAGATGTAGAGAGGGAAAAAAAATTAGTTTGAGAAAGTGTCTAGAGTTAGAGATGACAAGATTAGGAGATATCATTATAGTCTCACTGCTGTTGGTTGTTGTGAGGATGTTAATGGCATACATAGTGAGTAATTTTAGGTGTTAGTACAGAGTGGAAGTCGTTATCACATCATGACATAATAAAACAAGTCACTGGATATCACCTCTATATACATAATATCCCCCAATTCCTTATCCCCCCCCCCTCATCCATTATCCTCTCCCCACCCCCATATTTATTTTTATCCTTATATTTATTTAATTATTTATATATATGTATATCTCCGCAAAATTCCCCGCCCTTCCCAAAGTCAGTAGGGGACACCGATGGTCTTGGAAAGGCCGCCGTCCGTCGGATGGGACGTTAAGCCGTGGTCCCGTATGCGGGAGAGACATACCCTGTGCACGTTAAAGAACATGCTGGATGGCCTTGACAGGAGGCTACCATCTGTCTCCCAACAGCTGTTCCAGTGGGTCCCCTCCCTCAACCTTCTCTGAGCCTACGGGGTCCATGTGACCTGGCCATTTAGCCCATGGTGTGCAAAAAAGTGCCACTCGGAGGTAAAACAACCCAACCCTATATTTATACCTGAAATGCATTCATATGTTTTAGCCTTACAAGTGCCAGCTTTAATTCCCATAGCCTAAGTCAAAATGCCACAAAGGCAGGAGTGATAAAAATTCACGTTATTATAAATTTGATCCTATATGGACATAACCAAACAGCAATTCAATGTGTAGAATATGTAGTACAGTTTTTTTTTATTTTCATGGACATTGACATTTTCAGTGTGTGTAGGAAACTAATAAGATTGAAAATGTGATATTAGACACTTTAAAGGGTAATCTTTGAATCCAACCTTAAAATTTAGGCCAGAAATTATTATTATATATTTATTTTTTCCACAAAGTAGGCACAAAGTGTTGTTACCATATTGTTAAACACTTGTTCACTGCATTAGTAAGGAAATGGAAAAAATTTAATTGTTTTTGCAAGTATTAGAATTTTATTTGCAGTAAGTATCAAGTTTATATGGACATTTAAACTTTGTAACATTTTAAAGATTGAACTTTAAATTTGATCAGTGTAATCATTATTTCATTTGCACTATTCCATTATTTTGTAAGGATTTGGTTTTGATAATATAATGAAAAATAAATGTAGTATGTAAATTGATATATATATATATATTTGTTTGCAGCCAAGTGCTATAGAATCCAGCGCTGGTGAGTATAATTCTGTTTTGCAAATATTAAAGAAAATGTATATAAATATTGTTATAATTTTTTTTGCTTATGCTTTTCATTTCATCTTTGATAATTTTAGTTCATATATATTTATGAAAATACCATGTAATGTGTATTCTTTCCAAATGGTTGTATTAATTGCATGTAAAATGAAACCACAGAATATTAAAACCAAAGATAAAGTAAAAGTCTTATGTAAAAGAGGAAGTGCTGTATGAGAAAAAGTGGTAATTATGTTGTAGTTTATTTATTAAAAACTCTTTGTAACGTGTTCAAATAGTTTTATTTAAAATAAATTTCCTCCTCTGCACATTAAATACATGCAATACCAGTTTGTGAATCATTCTTAATTACAATTGAAAAAACAAACTTCCACTGCTCAAACTACAGTTCACCAGGCCTGCATATTTTGCTGAAAACAATGGAGCACTTAGTGCAACAAATGAAATTTAAATTTTTATAAATATAAAACTTTATGATAACTTTCATATTTATATATGTTTGAAATAGCTATTTAAGAGATCATAAATAATGTTTTACTTTTCAATTTTATTCCTTGATGCATCAGAAAATAAAATTTTGCCTTAATTCGAAACATTAATTTTTAAACATTTGCAATCCTTTAAATGGCCATTAACAGAAATCAAAGTATGCCTTTAGCACAACTCATGATATATTTACATCCAGCTATCTTCCAAACTGGCTGTCACCTAAACAGTACTTTGACTGTAAATATTGTAATTGACTTGTGATAAATATGCATGTTAGTTTTACCCATGCATATTTTCAACAGACATGAAGTTTGCAGAAGTTACTTTTTCATGGGGGATTTTTGGGTAACTATTACGTAAATATATTTTGTGATTTAAATCTGTTTAGCATTTGTAAATTATTTTTATCATTTATCATATATTCTTGAGAAGGAAAAAAAACATTTTTTGGGCACACAGCATGTTGGTTTTGATTATAAATCACTAATGCTTTGTGCTGCCAATGGTTATTTCTTTACATAGTGTAGTGCAAGTATTGACTTTTGTTCGCATTTTTTTATTTGCTTATTTATCTCTTAAAAACTGATTAATATTTGTTAATGAAATTTACAACAAATATATTGGATAAAGTTGATCTAGAAAAATTAAATTTTTTTCAGAAATAATATGTTGATTCTGACAGTAAATGAGATGAATTTATGAGCTTCCCTATTTCGAAAATGGTATATTCTAAATAGGGCATAGTATTATAATTTTTTTTTCTATTTACTACTTCTAAAGTTTTTTATTGTTTCTTAAATATTTTATTATTCCCTAAATATACACTGAAAGCACAATTTATTATATACACCACACCTATCCACAAACTTGCCCTACTCTACCACAATAATGCTGCCTGCCAAAATCCCTTGCAAGCTATAAATAGGTCAGATACTTACTTGCTGTATAACATACCTGCGACTGTTATGATGGATAAACATGGCAACCTGAGGGAGTCAATCATGGATAGAGGTGCATGGAAGTGATCCATATCTATGACTGCAGAACTTCTGGAATTTCCACATGCAACCTTTGCACATGTGTACCAGGACTACACGAAACTGGCAAAACCTGCAGCCACCAGGAAAAATGTGGCTGTAACCAGGTTGTTGATGTTCAAGGTGAGCACTGCCTCTCCCATCTCATAATGTTGAACAGAGGGTCACATAGCAGATGATAACGTCAGCATTCAATGACAGGGCAGCTAGAAGGTTTGTGCAAACACCATTAGACATATGGTACGACTGGGCAATCACAGCCGATGCCCACATAGAGTACCCTTGTTAGGAGCATGTCACATGGCTATGAGGCTGCAGTGGTCAAAGGAACACCACCAATAAACCATGGAAGATTGGAAATGGGTAGCTTGGTGCAATGAATCAAGGTTAACACACCGACAGGAGGTCGCATGTGTGTGTAGACCACATGAGGTCATGCAGCCAGCTGTCAAGTCGGTGTTACAGGCTGGGTGGAGGCAGTATAATGTTCTGGGGCATGTTTATGTGATCCACCTTGGAGTCCCTTGTACCTATTGAGATCACCACACAAGGCTATGTTCATGTACTCACTGACCATCTACACTTGTTTGTGGCTATACATTTCCCACAGCAGGATGTCTTTCAAAAACAATACCTTGTCTCATCACTCCCATTTGGCGAAGGACTGATTGTAGGAGCATTCCATTGAATTCACAACCCTTGAATGGTCCTCTCACTCTCCAGATATGAACCCTATTGAGTATCTGTGGGACGAAGTGGAGTGAAGCATTCAAGCCCAAAACCCACTAACAGCAACTCTCAGTGCTTTATGGACAGTTGTCCTGGAATCATGGGCTGCAACCCCACCCAAGCATTCCAAACATCTTGTAGAGTTCATGCCATGATGAGTTGCTGCTATTGTTAGGATGAACACATTAAGTGGGTGTGTATAATAAATTGTCCTTTCAATGTATACTGTGATATAAACAAAATCATTACATATATGTGACCTCAAATGGCAGCTGCCTCAGGAAATATTGGATTACCAGTTTAATAAAAAAAATTCTATTTTTAAAAAGTAGTACTTATTTTAGTTTTTTTTCCCAATTAAATGAAGAGTAATTTAATAATTAGCATTAAGAAATTGTGATTTTTAAATGAAATGTTTTCTGTAGTGTTGAAACTAAACTTTGCAAGGAAGATCTATCAGTATCTAATTAAAATTAATTTGAACCCAGTTTTGGTGGTTAAATTTAATTTTACATGTTTTGAAACATTTTAGTTATTTTTTCACAGCTCTTTACCACCTATTAATTATGTTTTTCAGTTTTTATTTAAATAATCTCTTTTTAAAGCAAAAATTTTTGTGACACTACTTTCATTGTTTTAGTCTGCCAGTTGTCAAAAATATGCATTTATGTGTTTGCCTAAATAACTAAAAAAATTTTGGAAAAACTAAATAAATAAAATATTTAAGTATTAATAAAAATATTTAAATTATTTTTATTCAAATAATGAAATACTTTAGAAAAGATGGCAAAAACTTTAACTCAAGTTTAAATGGAAAAAATATGGTAAAAGCTTGCAATTAAAAAAAAAGGCTTATAAAACTCCACACTCTAAATTTTTACATTTAATTAAATACAATTAATGCTCTTTCTTTTGGTATATAACATGACCTGTTCTGTTGATTGGTTATTTGTCAAAAAAAATTCTGAAGTTCAGTTTTCTTATTTGAGGGTTGGGTTGTTTTACCTCTGAGCGGCACTTTTTTGCACACCAATGGCTAAATGGCCAGGTCACATGGACCCCAAAGGCTCAGAGAAGGTTGAGGAAGGTGACCTACTGCAACAGCTGTTGGGAGACAGATGGTTGCTTCCCGTAAAGGCCATCCAGCGTGTTCTTTAACATGCGCAGGATATGACTCTCCCGCACACGGGGCCATGGTTTAACATCCCATGCGATGGATGGTGGTCTTTCCAAGCCCATCGGTGTCCCCTACTGACCGTGGGCAGGGCGGGGAATTTTGCAGAGATAAATCTCGATGCTGACCCAGTTGGGACTTGAACCTGGGAACTACAGATTACGAGCCTGGTTCACTACCGACTGAGCCACCCCCGCCTCTTTATTTGAGAGCTTAGTTGACTAAAAGACAGAATCTTTCTCAAAGTATATCATTGAAAACAAAATGCTAAATAAAGAATTCCTTTTTCAAATAAAAATTTACTTTCCTGTTATTAAGAAATGCCTTTATATTCATATCTATTATAATTATTTCAGTCTATTGTTGTTTTATAATAAATTTTTTATGGATTGCCAAATCCTTTTCTTTAGTATATTATTTTGAACAATCTTATGAAAAGTAATACATTTTTCATTTTTGTTAAATATTTTATATTTTTGAAATTGAGACAGAACTTGGCTCAGTCGGTAGCATGTCAGGTTTATAATTTGTAGTTCCCAGGTTCCAGTCCCACCTGTGCCAGCATTGATATTTGTTTCTGCTAATCTGCACCCTGTGCTTGGCCAAAAAGGGGACACAAATTGGGATTGGACATAAAGCCATGGCCCCATGTTAAGGAGAGCCATACCCTATGCACATGATGAACATGCTGAATAGCCTAGATATGAGGATACCATCTATCTCCTAACAGCTTTCCAATGGCTCTGCTAATGCAAACACCAATGCAATTGAATCCAATGGCTTAACTGATCAAGATTCTTCACTAATCTCTGTGTTTGTGATTCTTCTAAAATTTTACTAAAATTTCAATTTGGAACTACCCACTTCAATCATGTTTTCAGCTCTGAAAGAACAGAAAATCAGAATTGACTTAACTATGATTTAAATTATACAGAATGAATTGTGTATTATCTTAATAAATGTACCAGAAAATAAGCAGTAGTTAACAGTATTGATTAACTATGTCAGGGGTGGCCAACTTGTGGCATACACAGCTCTTGTGAGTGGTGCCAGTGTTCCCAGTGTTTTTGCTCTTACTAATTTGTTATTCTGGCTGACTTCAGGATCTGTCCCTGAGTGACATGCAGCACATTTCAAACATAATATGTGGCATATTGCAGAAAAAGATTGCTCACCCTTGATCTATATACATATATAAATATGGTGAGCCATGTTTAATTTTGAATTTATTATGATACATTTGAACTCTTTAATTTGGCACTCCATACTCTGGAAACATCCATGATTTGGAAGGATTTTCAACAATGGATGGTCCAAGAAAACTTTGCTGATTAACTACTTTTACCAAATACTTGATCTTGGTATGGCTTTGAGCTCTCACATCGGGTTAAGTCGTAAGTTTATAAATTTTCAATTTGTGGCAAGCTTCATTACTGCTGATATTTCTTGTATGGTTTATCACACTATTATCTAACTATTCTACCTATATGTATATAAATAAAGCAATTCATTGTTTTGTGCATTGTATTTCATATCAGCACTTTACATACATATTAAATAAAATATTTATAGTTGTGCATTTACTGTAGTATTTGCTTAATGTTTTTAATCATTAGGTTAATATACCACCTGGTGTGGGATAATCCATGTACTATAGTTCTGCAGGTATATTGCATAAGACCTTTCATTCAACCACAGATTATATTGGTCACTGGAATAAAGATATATAAATATAATGGCAAATATATATATTATAAAGCTGGTAACTAAAGATTTTTGAACTAAGCATTTCTGAAGGATCTCTAATAATTAAAAAACACTCTTCAACTTTATTGCTTCTGAATCCACACTTATCTGGAAGCTCATCAGCAAAATGTTTAATCTAACACAAAGAACTTTACCAGGAACAAAAAGTGATGTCTCAGTAATTTTTGAAAGAACTGCAATCACTTTTCTTGAAAACAGAAATAATTGTACCTTCCTAAAATTCATATTTATAATATTTTTTATCATTGAAAAGTAATTAGTGTTATTGTCAGCCATGTAATGGAATCAACTGTAATTTTAAGCATTTCAGCAGTATTTATTTCTTTTGACATGTGTAGCTTTATTCTTTGAGATTGTGTAGTAGCATCAGATCATCATATAGGGGCCAATGTGAAAGCAAGAAATAAATTTTTCATAATCGAAAAACAGTGGAAGCAAAACTAAACAAGTGGAAACAAAACAACTATTATAAACATCTCTGAAATGCTTAGTCCACCTTAAGATAGAATCATCACCTTCAAATATCTTTGCCATATTTATCCTTCAATCCCTGTATACCATTCTGTTTTTTCTCCCCATACAAAAGTTTGTTATTTGCTACAGTTCTTTAATGTCTGCTTAAAGCTCTTTTTTTTTCATCAGTCTATGAAGACAAGTATTTATTCGTTTTCAGTTTTTATAAATATTTATTCTCTGTCTCGTGGTGCAGACCGTTAGTACCTTTCGAAAGAGATACACTCTTGTGGAAGTGAATGGAAGTGGAGGGCTACCAGATTAGTGTGGCCTACTGATCTGGACAACTATGGCTACTTTTCTTTTTTTTCTACCCTGCTGAGGAGTGGTCAACCACACAGGGTCCTGGTGCTGACCATATAAACCCACTGGATTGGACAGATATATGGCTCTGAGCTTGATTATGGATCCTGATTTTGCTGCACTGGTGGGCTTCTGTGGAGGGAAAATCTTCCGCTGTGTTTTCTGTTTGTTTGTGGGTTCACAGCCCCAAGTGAATAGATTCACATGATATGTTTATCAGCTGGTGGGTAATCCTGAGCATAGGTCATCGCAGGCACCTGAACTCTTTGCTTCTATTGGCATCGTCAAATTCTACATTGGAGGAAGTCTTCCAGTGTAGATGGCTTCAGCCTTTAGTGGTGGGGGAAAGGGTCTTTGCCCCATGTCTGCGATTAGGGGGCTGTTTGATATTGTCGGCATTCCCTCTCTCAATAAACATAGTTTCTTTAAACATCCCACTAACCATTTTCTCTCCATAGGTAGTTGGAATGTGAGGACTCTGCACAGAGCTTTTTCTCTTGATGTCCTCACACAAGAATTCCACTATTATAATTTAGATATTCTCGGCTTGCAAGAGACCAGATGGACAGATAAAGGTCAGATTCTTAAAAATAATCTTAAATTTCTCTTTTCAGGGAGGGATGACGATAAGCATCACCAAGGCGTGGGTCTGCTTCTCAGCAGACACGCTAGTGATGCTCTTCTTGGATATGAGTGCATTAATCAAAGGTTTCTTACAGCAAAATTTCAGACAAGCGTTAAAGACTTGAATGTTATCTGCTGTTATGCCCCCACTGAGGATGCCGATGAGGATGAGAAGGATAGGTTTTATGGACAACTTCAGGATATTTTGAATTCTGTTAAGAAAGGAGATATTACCCTTGTTCTTGGTGACTTCAATGCCAAAGTTGGTACTGACTCTGACCTTTGGGGAGGAGTAATAGGCCCTTTTGGTATTGGTAGCTGCAATGGCAATGGGCAATGTCTCCTACAGGTAAGTAAGTAAACTCAACGGATTCAGAATAACTAACACTTATTACAAGCACCGCGACATACATAAGTACACATGGGTTTCACCCGATGTTCTGCATAAGAATATGATTGATTATGTATTAATTAACAGCAAATGGGCTAGTTCTGTTAGGAATACCAGGTCATATAGGGGAGCTGAAATTGGATCTGACCATTATCTTGTTAAAAGTGTCTTGCAACTTAAACTTAAAAAGTGTTGTGCTAGGGTTAAAAAATTTGCTTTTAATACTGAAGCTCTGAAAGACCCAGTTATAGCCAAAGCTTACCATGATAGGTTACTTAATCATTATGACAGTCATGGTGTGCTTACTACTGAAATTGAGGAAGAATGGGATCATTTTAAACAGGCTTTTTTGTACACTAACAGTACTCTTTTAGGAAAAAAGGAGCAGAAGAGGCAGAATTATCTGAGTGATAAGGCACTTGAGCTTATTTTGGAAAGAAAGAACTGCAAGAATGTCCTTAATCAATACCCTACTAGTCCTAATAGAAAACATTACAGAGAATTTAATAAACATGTAAAGATCAGTTAGCTGCTGATAAGAATCTTTGGCTTGATGGTTTGGCTGACAAAGCCGAGGAAGCAGTTAGACAGCACAACAGCAGAGAGCTGTACCAGATAGTTAATGTTTTGTATGGTAGAAAACGGACAGGTACACAGGGATTGAAGGATAAACAAGGTAAGGTTATAGAAGGTGAGGATTCTGTCATGGCTAGGTGGGCTGAGCATTTCAGTGATATTCTAAACAATGTGGTTAGTTCTATTCCCATTGTTTGCAATGATGATAGATTCATTGGTGGCTTTAATGTTGGCCCTATAACACAATCTGAAGTAATTTTGGCTGTTTCTAAACTTAAACTTCATAAATCCCCTGGGGTAGATGAAATTACTACAGAAATGCTTAGAGCTGGAAATGTTTCGGTTACCACTTGGATGACTGAAATTCTGAATATCTTTTATGATAAAGGCATGGTTCCTAAGGATTTTACCAGAGCTATTATTATCTCTATTTTCAAAAAAGGTGATCGCAGTTCTTGTGATAAGTATAGGGGTATCAGCCTACTCTGTGTTCCAGGTAAAGTTCTTTCCATGATTGTGCTTAATAAAATTAAGAATCTTGTTGACAGGCAATTGTGTGATGAGCAATGTTGATTCAGAAGTGGTAGGGGATCTGTGGATCAGATATTGTCTCTTAGGCAGATTCTTGAGAAATGTTTAGAGTTTCAGAAACCTTTGGTTGCTAGCTTTGTTGATTTCAAAAAGGCTTTCGACTCTGTTGATCGTCATAATTTGTGGTTGATTGTGAAATCATATGGTATACCAGACAAGTTAGTTAACATAATGAAAGCTCTCTATAATAACACTGAGTGATGTGTGAGAGTTGGTAAGTCTTGTAGCAATTGGTTTAGCATTATGTCTGGTGTTCGACAAGGGTGCATTTTGTCTCCTTTGCTCTTTAGTTTGGTTGTTGATTATGTTATGCGAAATTCACTTCAAGGGAAAGATTTTGGCCTTAAATGGACTGGAGATACAAAAATTTCTGATTTAGATTATGCTGATGATTTAGCCCTCTTGGCAAATGATGTTGATGAGATGAACTCTTTCATTCGAGCTGTTGATGAGACTGGTAGTAGAGTAGGTTTGGTTATAAACAGAGAGAAAACTAAAGTAATGAAAATTGGTCAGGCAGGTTGTGATTCAGTTAATCTGAATGGTTGCAGTCTTGAGCAGGTGTCATAGTTTAATTACCTTGGGAGCTATGTAACTGATACTGGTGATGTGCAGCATGAGATTAACAGACGAATAGGTATTGCTGGCGGGACTTTTAAGAATCTATGGAGAGTGTGGAGAAATGGGCGTATACACTTAAAGACTAAAATTAGACTGTATAATAGTTTGGTTTTTTCTAGGGTTAGTTATGGCAGTGAAACTTGGAAACTTTGTAAACAAGATAACAGGAAACTAGATGCTTTTGGTTCTAGATGCTTACGCAGTATCTTGGGCATTAGGTGGTTCAACTTTGTAACTAATGAGGTTAGGCAAAGGAGTTTGCAACCTCCTTTAAGCAGCATATTGTGCAGAGAGAGACTCCGTTGGTTTGGCCATGTAACCCGTATGAATAATTATAGATTGGTGAATAGGGTTATGAACAGTTTGCCTAAAGGCCTCAGAAAGAAGGGGAGACCTAGGATGTTGTGGGCAGACAATGTCAAACAGGACCTTGTTAGAATTGGTGTGCAGTGGCCAGATGCAGTAGATGTAGCTCAGGATAGACTTGCTTGGAGAACTAAATTGCAGGGTCTGGTTGGACCTCCGTAGCCCATGGCTGCTTGAGGATGATGATGATGAATGCTATCAGATAGGATATAGGCTTTTGAATCAGTTTCTTTCCTGCACACCCTTCAATCATGAATAACTGAATTATCTTAAAATCAAATAAGTAGCAGTTGTCCCTTCAGTACGCAGCAAAATTGCTATCCCTGCCAGGCCATCCCACTTGGGACTGCGTTTTCAGTCCGAAGTGGGAAATGCTTTACACAAATCGGCCGACTGCCATTCGTCCTTTTGGTTTGCGTGGCCAAGGCTACCTCAGGGACATCAACACCAGTCTCGATAGCATCGCACAGTCGACAGCTGAGCCACTTCCACCTTGGCTCGCTGTTTCCCCTTCCTGCGATTTTTCCCTGTGCAGGACGAGGAAGGCCTTTACACCCGACTGTGTGTACCGGCAACTCTTTGCCAGCCATCGTGCTGAGCACCCGGACTTCTTTCCTGTCTTCACAGATGGCTCGAAGTCTGGCACTTCAGTGGGATTGGCCATGGTCTGCTGTGATGTCATCATTGCAGACCAGATCCCACAGCAGTGTTCCATCTTCACTGCTGAGTTGCATGCTATCAGCATTGCCTTGGACCATATAGCAGCTAAGCATCATCGTCGGTGTGTGCTTTACACCGACTCGCTTAGCTCGCTACAGGCTTTATCTCGGTGAGGCATCGGCCTCACCCTGTTCTTACTAAGATCCGCCAGCAGCTACATCGTCTGGCCCACCACCACGATTCTCTTCTGTTGGGTGCCCAGTCATGTCGGAATCAGGGGCAATGATTTGGCAGATTCTGCTGCCAAGTCAGCCATGCCCCCATCCGACTCTCCGTTGCCGGTTCCCTATCTGGATTTCCGGCAGCGTTTCACCATCGAGCTCCGGACACAGTGGCAGAGATCTTGGTCAGAACAGCTTACCAACAAGCTGTTTGAGATCAAACCTATCATCAAACCATGGCAGTCTTATTACTGCAGGAATCGCAAGGAGGAAGTTGTCCTTGCTCGGCTCCGCTTAGGTCATTCGTTTATTACACATTCGTTTCTTTTACGGAAACGACGAACCTAAGTGTGAGTTTTGTGACACCGTTTTAACAATCAAACATATTTTAATCTCATGCCCTGCTTTTAACTTTGAACGACGTCTGATTTTTAATTTCCATAATTTTATGTCCGAGCCTCTTACACTCGGACATCTTTGATCATTGCATTTTATCTCCAGTTTTTACCTTTTTGAAATATTGTGGATATTTTAATCGAATTTGATTTTACCTTATCTTTGTGCATTGTTTGCCCCAGGTCTCTTACACCTGGGATTATGTTATTTAATATTTCTACAGTTGTTTTACTCTGTTCATATACACTTGTTCCTGTTGTTTAACCACTTTACAATGTTGAAAAAGTTTTTAACTTTTGGTTTGGGGGTTCAATGTCTTTTATCTTTTATATTGTCTTTCATTTGGCGCATTATGGCCTTGTTGCCAATGCGCCATTAAACCCCAAACAACCAAACCAATCAAATAAGTTTATCTTCTGTACTGCTCTTTACCCCCACACTGCACCCATTGTTTAAAGTATAGCTTGTTTAAAATTGTTCCATTCATTTGCAACCTCAGTTGTAAATGAACCACTTAACCAGATGAGTTTTGATTGTTTCTAATGAATTTAATCCTTTAGATGCTGAGCTGACTGAAAATTATTTATTGCATAGTATCAGCCCAATTATGATGAATGAGCTGAATGCATAAAATAGTACATTTCCCCTCTGAAGAATTAGCAAAATGATTAAGAAAGAGATGGAATATTGACAAAAAATTGTCGCATAAAAAACTACTTGTCACATAAATTTAAGATTATTACATCTATAATTATTTGTGCTGTCCTTTTTATGATAAAATTATATTAATTTGATTAAAGGAATATTTGAGCAATAGAAATGAACTGATTTTTCAATAAATTGCTTCTTTCTTTCTTTTCTGAAGTAGGACTCTTATAGGCATACACACTTGAATGTGGCTCATGCCCAGCTGTAAGCAACCCAAATGGCAAAAGTTTGGGGCCAATGGCACGTTTGCCACGCCTGGTTTACATGACTTATAAACATAGTTTTAATATCTGTAGTTTATGCTAAAAGGAAGAATCAGTTTAATGAGTTTACGGGATACAAAGTGTAGAAAATTGTTGGATTTAGTAAGTAAAACGTGATATTAGATATAATTTACTTTGCAAAAAAAAATCAACATTTTTACATTTTTTTCTTTTTAGGTAGTATGAATAATGTGTAAGCAAAAATTAAATTATTCCTAATACTTTTCCATTTATCACTTAATTTTTAGTCTGTTATTAAAAATATTGGTTTGACAAAATGGCAAACTAAGTATGGTGACTGGTTGTATGTTTGCCCAATTTTTAGTACAGTAGACTGCTCATCATGATCACTTTTGTAAATTCTCTTTCGATTCTATTAATTGGCAGTTTTAATAACCAAAAATTTAGAGGACAAGTAAGAAATAATGCAATAATAATAATAATTAATTGCATATAAAATTTAAACTGTCCAAACAGTATGTACATTAATTAAGAATAGTCCTTATTAAAATATCTGTATGTAATATATATACAGGGCGATTCAAAACTCTTGAGCCAAACTTTAAGGGGTGATAGAACACACCTAAACAAGCACTGTGGATTGCAGAATGGATGGATTGTTTCACGAATCAGGAGAAGGTGGACATTTCACGTATGGAGCTGCGGATGGGAATGTGAGGGAAGCCCGAAGACTGTACCGGGAGCGCTTTCCGACCAGAAGCGTGCCTGATCGTAAAACCTCTCAGCGATTGCATTGGTATCTGTGCAAAATGGGCTCCTTTGTCAGTGGCTTGCAGGATACAGGGCGTGCAAGGAGTGTGAGGACGTCACGTGTTACAGAGGAAATTCTAGATAAGTTTGGAGATGGTCCTGAATGTAGCATGCAAGCAATTTCCCATGCCATAAGTGTGCCCCAATCGACGGTGTGGCGAGTTCTATGAGACGAACGATTTCCCCCCCCCCCCATGATTCATGAAACAATCCATCTGTTCTGCAATCCATAGTAGAAATGACGAGTGCGAAAACTAGTGCTTATAAGTGTTCACTGGAAAGCGCCCTCTAGCACTTCACCCCTTGAGTTCCGACCATGCATTGTATGGCGAAAAGTGCTTGTTTAGGTGTGTTCTATCACCCTTTAAAGTTTGGCCCAAGAGTTTTGAATCACCCTGTATATACACTCATAGACACAAAAATTGCAGCATTCATAAAGGATGAATACAATGGCACCAAATTGTTACCACACGTAGTACCGGAGGTCTTATACAGATGATTTCAGTGATGACAGCACAATGTCACATGTAACCAGGAATAGAAGCAGTACAGTTGGTCCTGAGACCCCAATAAAAGCCACTGCAGCAGACAGCATGTAAGTCAGAGGAAGTGAAATAGTGCACGCATGTCTCGGGTATGCCAAGGCAATGAATACAAGAGTGTAATCAGCAGCTAGGCTCATTTGAACAGGGTCATATCATGAGGATGCATGAGACAGGTTGGTCTGCCTGTCATATAGCCAAGCATCTCTGTCATGTAGTAAGCACTGTAGCACACTGTTTGAAACAATGGATGAGGACAGGTTCCACTTCACATCGACATGGCTCAGGTCCTCATAGACTAACAACATAATGAGAAGATCGCCTCATCCACCAACAAGTAACCTCTGACCTCTGTGTGACATCTACAGCAATCCAATGCAATGTGACACCTGCAGTGCATGCACCAGTGTCCATATGGACCATTCAGTGATGTTTGAATGAAGCTGAATTAGTCCCCTGCACAGGTTGTTTCTGACTGCTAATCATTGCCAGGCAGGTCATCTGTGGTGTGTCATACAATCAAGCATGTGTCATGGGAGAGAGAATTGCACCACATCGTCTTCTTGAATGAGTCATACATCTGTTTGGATGCAGATGATGATCGCATCAGGGTTTGGTGTCTTTGCTGCAGCAGCAGGATCCACACTGCAAATACCAGGTGTACAGGCACTGTGGTGCTCCTGGACACAGTCCAGGAGCACCACAGGAGATATTATGTTAACCATAATATCTTTCGATTTTTCCAGAGAACTTTGATGGCTCAACAATACATTGCACAACAATAACATTCTGGTGCCCATTGTCTACCTTTTCTGCAGAGATCTCACTGTGCTGGTGCAATTTTTTCAGCAGAATAACACATGTCCCCATGTAGCATGTGTTGTACAACAGAGTCTGTGGGATAAACACCCTACCTTGGCCTGCTATGTCCCCTGATTTCTTCTCTATAGAGCACATATGGGATGTGCTGGGTCAATGTCTCTTACAGCTGACAGCTTCCACTGGACACCTTGCATCTCCATTTGGAGGATGAATGGCAGAAAGTCTTCAGGACACTATTAGGGACCTGTATGCATCAATGCCTTGACTGGCTGTATGCATGGCCACCAACAGAGGTCATACCCCTTACTGGGAGTCCATATTGAGAGCCCCTAAACATACCTTTAATATGCACACAGATCATTGTGAAATTAATCATTACTACTTTGTAACATGCTCTACCACTCTGATCATTTTCACCGAGGTTCAAAGCCTGCTTCATGATGTTTCAATTTTTGTGTCTATGAGTGTACTTTATAAATACATACATTAAAATCTAAGATATATATTTTTAACTTTATAGCTAATGAGTAATGGCTAGTATGTGTAGTGGGAGGAACAATACCCTAATGAGTCGTCTCTGGTGCTGAATCACTGTCCCTGCAGCTTGAAAGGCTTATCCATGTGGAATTTTTTCAGCCTTAACCATTCCAGGGTTTCCAACAAATACAGATGCTGACAGAATCTGCAATAAGAGCCCCAAGATGACTGTTTTTAGTACAACAAAAAACTTCAATTTAAAAAAAATAGAAAGTGCTGTTTGAAAATTTTCTTACAACTCTGGTGCTGACCATTTATACCTACTAGACTGGACTTGTTTATGGATTTGAACTTGATTATTGATCCTGGACTTGCACTGGTGGGCCTCTGTTGAGGGAGAGTCTGCCGCTGTGTTTTCTGTTTGCTTCTGGGTTGCCAGCTCTAAGTGAACAGAGACATGGGATACCTTATATCAGCTGGTGGATAATCCTAATCAGAGGCCATCGCAGGTACCTGAACCTTACTTAGCTAGTTGGGCATCGTCAAGCCTAAACTGGAGTAATGTGTCTCAGGCAGGCCATGTGGCTCTTGAAAAAGTCCACTTGAAAAGGTGGTGCCTGAAGTTCCTACCAGCATCGGTGACTTCAGCCTTTAGTTGAGGAGGAATAGGTCTTTGCCCCATGCCTACGATCAGGGGGCTGTTTGATATTGTTGGCCCTACCAATCTCAATAAACCTAGTTTCTTTAAAAATCCTACTAATCATTTTCTCTCTGCAGGAACGTGGAACGTGAGGACATTACATAGAGATTATTCTCTTGATGTCCTCATGCAGGAATTCCAGCGCTATAACCTAGATATTCTAGGCTTGCAAGAGACCAGACAGACAGGTAAAGGTGAGATACTTAAAAATAAGTAAATTTCTCTTTACAGGGAGGGAGGATGGAAAGCATCACCAAAATGTGGGTTTGCTACTCAGCAGACGTGCTAATGATGCTCTTCGAGGATATGAGTGCATTAAAGCAAAATTTCAGACAAGCATTAAAGACTTGAATGTTATCTGCTGTTATGCCCCCACTGAAGATGCCGAAGAGGATGAGAAGGATAGGTTTTACAGACATCTTCAGGATATTTTGAATTCTGTCAAGAAAGGAGATATTACCCTTGTTCTAGGTGACTTCAATGCCAAAGTTGATACTGACTCTGACCTTTGGGGAGGGGTGATAGGTGCTTTTGGTATTGGTAGCTGCAATGACAATGGGCAAAGTCTCCAACAGGTAAGTAAACTCATTGGTTTCAGAATAACTAACACTTATTACAAACATTGTGACATACATAAGTACACATGGGTTTCATCTGATGGGCTGCATAAGAATATGATTGATTACATATTAATTAACAGCAAATGGGCTAGTTCTGTTAGGAATACCAGGGCATATAGGGGAGCTGAAATTGGATCTGACCATTACCTTGTTAAAAGTGTCTTGCAACTTAAACTTAAAATGTGTTGTGCTACGGTTAAAAAAAATTACTTTTAATACTGAAGCTCTGAAAGACCCAGTTATAACTATAGCTTACCATGATAGGTTACTTAGTCATTATGACAGTCATGGTTTGCTTAATACTGAAGTTGAGGAAGAATGTGGCCATTTTAAACAGGCTTTTTTGGAAACTAACGTAACTCTTTTAGAAAAAAGGAGCAGAGGAGATAGAATTATTTAAGTGATAAGGCACTTCAGCTTATTTCAGAAAGAAGGAACTGCAGGAATGGCCTTAATCAGTACCCTACTAGTCCTAATAGAAAGGATTACAGAGAATTTAATAAATGTGTAAAGGATCAGTTAGCTGCTGATAAGAATCTTTGACTTGATGGTTTGGCTGACAAAGCCGAGGAAGCAGTTAGTCAGCACAACAGCAGAGAGCTGTACCAGATAGTTAATGTTTTGTGTGGTACAAAACGGACAGGTATACAGGGATTGAAGGATAAACAAGGTAAGGTTATAGAAGGTGAGGATTCTGTCATGACTAGGTGGGCTGAGCATTTCAGTGATATTCTAAACAATGCGGTTAGTTCTATTCCCATTGTTTGCAATGATGATAGATTCATTGGTGGCTTTAATGTTGGCCCTATAATACAATCTGAAGTTCTTTTGGCCGTTTCTAAACTTAAACATTATATAAATCCCCAGGGGTAGATGAAATTACTGCAGAAATGTTTAGAGCTGGAAATGTTTCGGTTACCATTTGGATGACTGAAATTCTGAATATCTTTTATGATAAAGGCATGATTCCTAAAGATTTTACCAGAGCTATTATTATCTCTATTTTCAAAAAAGGTGATCGCAGTTCTTGTGATAAGTATAGGGGTATCAGCCTACTCTGTGTTCCAGGTAAAGTTCTTTCCATGATTGTGCTTAATAGAATTAAGAATCTGGTTGACAGTCAATTGCGTGATGAGCAATGTGGATTCAGAAGTGGTATGGGGATGTGTGGATCAGATATTTTCACTTAGGCAGATTCTTGAGAAATGTTTAGAGTTTAAGAAACCTTTGGTTGCTAGCTTTGTAGATTTCAAAAAGGCTTCCGACTTTGTTGATCGTCATAATTTGTGGTTGATTGTAAAATCATATGGTATACCAGACAAGTTAGCTAACATAATGAAAGCTCTCTATAATAACACTGAGTCGTGTGTGAGAGTTGCTAAGTCTTGTAGCAATTGGTTTAGCATTACGTCTGGTGTTTGACAAGGGTGCATTTTGTCTCCTTTTCTCTTTAGTTTGGTTGTTGATTATGTTATGCGAAATTCACTTCAAGGGAAAGATTTTGGCCTTAAATGGACTGGAGATACAAAAATTTCTGATTTAGATTATGCTGATGATTTAGCGTACTTGGCCAATGATGTTGATGAGATGAACTCTTTCATTCGAGCTGTTGATGAGACTGGCACTATAGGACTGGTAGTAGAGTAGGTTTGGTTATAAACAGAGAAAACTAAAGTAATGAAAATTGGTCAGGCAGGTTGTGATTCAGTTAATCTGAATGGTTGCAGTCTTGAGCAGGTGTCACAGTTTAATTACCTTGGGAGCTATGTAACTGATACTGGTGATGTGCAGCATGAGATTAACAGACGAATAGGTATTGCTGGCGGGACTTTTAAGAATCTATGGAGATTGTGGAGAAATAGGCGTATACACCTAAAGACTAAAATTAGACTGTAAATAGTTTGGTTCTTTCTAGGGTTAGTTATGGTAGTGAAACTTGGACACTTTGTAAACAAGGTAACAAGAAAATAGATGCTTTTGATTCTAGATGCTTACGCAGTATCTTGGGTATTAGGTGGTTTAACTTTGTAACTAATGATGAGGTTAGGCAAAGTAGTCTGCAACCTCCTTTAAGCAGCATATTGTGCAGAGAGAGCTCCGCTGGTTTGGTCATGTTGCCCGTATGGATAATTATACAGGGTGATTCAGAATTCATCATCAATATTTAGTGGGGAGGAAGGGAATAAGAAAAGAAAGAGATTTCACATAGGAAAGTATGCGGGCAGACGAACGCATGGTGGTGTAGAGGGCGCTGTGTGTACACACCTCTCATACAGAAGCACAGCTGTTTGACGCATGCAGTCAGTTGTTATTCGACAAGGTGAATTTGCAGAAGTAACATGAACCGGTATACGTGGAATGAATGTGCAGATATGCATGTAACTTACGGTGCGGCAGGAGAAAGATATCTTCGAGCCAGGCAATTGTATGCAGCGCGCTTCCCAAACCGCCGTGTGCCACAGCATCAAATGTTTTCACGTATTCATTGCCAACTGCGTGAAACAGGATCGTTTGCTGCTAGTAATGTTAATCGAGGGAGATTACATGTAAGATAATAAATGTTTTTTCCTTACCACTTCCTTCTTATGTGTTCTTTCCATCATTGAACTGGGGTCATTTTGCCCTACTACATGGCATATGCGCCCATGCTTTCCTATGTGAAATCTCCTTCGTTTCTTATTACCTACCTCCCCACCAAATATTGATGATGAATTCTGAATCACCCTGTAGATTGGCGAATAGGGTTATGAACAGCGTGCCTAGAGGCCTCAGAAGGAGGGGGAGACCTAGGATGTGGTGGGCAGACAATGTCAAACAGGATTGGTGTGCAGTGGCCGGATGCTGCAGATATAGCTCAGGACAAATATGCTTGGAGAATTAAACTGTGTGGTCTGGTTGGACCTCCGTAGCCCATGGCTGCTTGAGGATGATGATGATGATGATCTTATAAAAGCAGTCCCGTGGCCGAGTGGTTAGTGCGCTTGACTACTGATCTGCGGGACCTGGGTTCGAGCCCCGGGTAAGGCATGGATGTTTGTGTTGTTTTCTGCTGAAGTCCTGCCATCCTCTCAGATCTTCTACTGTGGCATATAAACTGACAGGCTCCTGTCAGACCTTTGTGGCAAGCAGCTGCTTGAGGGGGTATTTATTTATTATTTTATATATCTTATAAAAAATATGTGACAAGCTTGAAAAATAATCTTTTTATTTAATGCGTATTTTATTAACTACAATATAAATAATTTGTTAAAGCCATCATCTGATTGCCATTTCTTGGAAGTGCTATGCAGTATTGCCAATATGTTTGTTAATGAACTATTATCAGCAAATTTTTCCTTAAAGTTTCAAAAACCTCCTGAAAATTAAAAACTGCTATTTTTATAAACAGAAGATTCTGGAAATAATTACGAATTATGTACCTCAGTTGGTTTTCCTTTTTGCACTCTTTTCTGCCTTAAACATATTTCAGTATTCCTAGAATTATTTATATCATTTATTCCAGAATTTTTTGCATCTTTCCCACTCCTCAAATCAAAACTATAACTAAAAAGAGGGAATCTTTTTAGCTAGAACTTGTTGAAGACTGCCTCGACATAAACTACATCATGGCAGAGTAGGTGCTGTGACCTAGTTAATTGCTGATACATGCAGTCAAGTGGCTATACACTGGATTATTTACAGCATTTTTCTCACATATTGGATATTGTCACCATGCATCCAGTTAGTATTTATACTTTTATAATTAAACCTTCATTTTTATTTCTGTAGATTTATTTTATTCCATAAGTTATCAATCTTTTGGTTGGTTGATCATAGAGTGTTATCAATCTTTTGGAGTTATGCTACGTTGGATGGTCTGCTAACAAGTTGTGGATATTTTACTTAACATCATATTAACTTGTATGTTATTTTTTTTTTATTTTTCATTGTTTTCCAGTAAAAAAAACTTGATCTTGTATTGCTTACTGGATTACATAAGTAAAAGTAAAGGACATTATAGTTAAACATGACTTCATTCCACTTGATGATTAAATTGGCATATGAAAGATTGGCATATCTGTATATCTCCTAAATCAAATTTTAGTCAATCATATGTGAGTAGTCTCTTTTAAATCTTGTCTTTTCTGTTTTTTAACCAAAATTATTGAACCCACAGAAGAAAAGATCCACTGATATAATCAGGGCATCAAAGAAGTCAATTTTCAAAATCACCAATCTTATTGTTGTTTGTCTGCCTGATATTCATTAAGTTGCCACATTATACACACTATTGAATTAGACATGATGATTTTGTCAGATGACCACTTTGGGTTGGATTGTTTTACCTCTGAGCTGCACTTTTTTGCACACAATGGGCTAAATGGCCAGGTCACAAAGACCCCAATGGTTCAGAGATGGTTGAGGGGAGAGGACCACTAGACAGATGGTAGATCCCATCAAGGCCATTCAGCGTGTTCTTTAATGTGCATAGGGTCTCTCTCACACATGGAACCATGGCTTAATGTCCCATCCGATGGATGACAGCCCTTCCAAGCCCATTGGTGTCCTCTATCGACTGAGGGCAGGGTCAAGAATGTTGCAGAAATAAATCTCAACACTGGCCCAGCTGAGACTTGGAACTGCAGATTACAAGCTTGGTGTGCTACTGACTGAGCCATCCCCGTCCCAGACCACTTTGGGGCCCTACTTTCACATCAGTAGATCTTTCCATCTTGGATTAATCCACAGGAATAAAGGATCTTGTTAATAAAGCAAATGCTGAAAATGCTAAAGGTTAAAAAAAACTCAGTAACTCAAAAAACTCAGTCGACTCAGTAAAAGTTGACATGGAACATAACTACGTTGAAAAAAGTGTCCGGACACTTCCATGTTATGTGAATGGAAAGCCATTTTCGAAGCTCTTTTTCTCTTTTATCTTTCACATTGAAAATAAACCTTTTACGCAAAAGCTGTTATTGGTGATAAATTGTAGATGTCACTCAAATCTCTAAATATATTTCCTGCAATATTTTCTTAATAAAGAATGAATGGAAGCTGAAACATTTATCTTCAACTTTTGACACTTGTGAAAAAATATTTCAATAGATAAAAATATAACTCTTGTAACAATTTGTTCACTAACATAAATATCTGAAGTTTGTATGACGATTTTTTAAGATTTCATCAATTTTGAGGCAATGTGACAGTGTCAATTTTCAACAATCTTTGATCAATGTTTAAAGAGTCATTGAAGCAGGATCATCTAACAGCAGACGACACTGTCACATTGCCTCCAAATTGATGAAATCTTAAAAATCATCATACAAACTTCAGATATTTAATTTGTTAGTGAACAAATTGTTACAAGAGTTGTGTTTTATCTATTGAAGTATTTTTCATGCGTGAAAAGTTGAAGATAAATGCTTCAGCTTTCATTCATTCTTTAAATATTAAATGAATATTGCGGGAAATATATTTTGAGAGATTTGAGTGACACTATAATTTATCACCAATAACAGTTTTTGCATAAAAGGTTTATTCTCAATGTTGGGAGCTTTGAAAGTGGCTTTCCATTCACATAACATGGAAATGTCTGGACACTTTTTTCAACATAGTACATGTGTACACTATCAGATACCAATATAATTTATGAATGAAAGTTGAAGTCATGTCCAACATCTGTTGTGGCATCCTTCTTTGATTTTTTTCGTGATATGTATTTAATAACTTGTACTTTTTTGTCATGCTTCTCATCTATGGGTCTAAAAATGTAGTTGCTGTTTGGTTATTTTTACAGCCATTCCACCTGAATGTAATATGGAAGTGATGGCATGAATTATTATATTATAGGCATTTTTCTCTAACATAGAATTCTGCTAATTTCGTGTTAAAAAAAAAGACTTATTTTATCTCTGGATTTAGCTGCCATTCTAGTGCACTTATGTTTTTTGGAACTCTCCCTCTATATGAGTGAAAGGAAATAGTAAATATTAATTGTATTCCCAAGGTTAGAAGAAACCTTTAAATTTGTTCTTATGATTAAGCATTGATTAGGTACTTTCTATGCACTAACTGCTGAAATTAATATAGCCGTAGTTTTGGTTTCATTGAATAGGTATAGATAAATTTTTTTGAGAATTAAATTATTTTTAAATTGTAAAAATTTACAAATAAACTAAATTACAGTTGGTTCCCACTTAATGTTAATTTGTTCTAAAAAAGGTGACATTAAATAGAACAATAACATTAACCCTTTCAGTACCATATTGGCCCAAAAGGCTGAGATTTTAAATGGACTCTTCCAATGAATGCTGTTCCTTCCTCTTCACTACCTCCTACCTGTAGTTTGGGCTGGTATGGTAAAGGGTTAAATGAAGCATAATTTCCCATAAGGAACAGTGTTATATTTGGTTCTGAAACCACAAAATAGCTGTTTGAAATATAGAAATGCTCCTCAGCATTGTAATTCATATCTGAGCATAAACCCATGAAATAAAATATATGTATTTTTGCAGTAATTGTAAAAGTTTCTAAGAAAGTTGTTTTTTATACTAGGAGCATTCATCAACTCATCCCTCACCATTTACATAGCTATTGAGCTTTTGTGGTTCAGATGAATTTCAGGTTTGGGTGAGTTCATTATCACACAATTGCTGGATGATTTGGGACTGCTGATCCCGAATTTTACATATGGGTTCATTCCTATGCAACACGTAATAGTGCATTAAAAACTGAGTCCAGATCTAAAATGGAACTTGTATTTGATTCAAAAACTATTTTTATTTTTCCATGCAACATATTGACTATTGATATTGCCTACAAGGAACTTTGATTAATGTATAAGTGTTATATTTTTGACTGTGATGAAAGGGTAAAACTATTTAAATCCATTGTTATTATTTGCATCATACATGGAATAGTTTCAGCACTTTAGACTCTTGGTGTTCCCTCTAACATGTAGAGAACAGGGATTTCCTCTAGAGCAAAATAAATCACTCCAGAACATTTTCCCCAACCAAAATGGTGAACCAATGCTAATTAACTGAATGTATATGTGACAGATATATGTATAAAGGTATTTACTCTATACAACACTAAGCCAAGTGATTTTAAGTTGAATTTGAGACATCTTAAAATAAATAATGGTAGTATTTAGTGAATGACATTAAGTCAAAACAATGATAAATGATGCGATGTTAACCAAGGATTTATTGTATTCTGCTATTGAACCTAAAACTACTATCAAAAATATCAACAGTAATTCAGATTAATTGCTGTTTTGTGTTACTTAAAAATTATAAATAAAATTTCTTACTGTACAAATGATCTGCTTGTTTCCTTTAACCTTACTGAAGTGAAATCACATTCAGTTTGTATTCTTTCTCCAGTAGGAGTGACAGTCACTGTTTCAGTTTATGCAGTTAACAATAAATTCACTCTACGAACATTTATACATAATCTCCATATCATAAGTCTTGTTACATGTTTGATTAGAAAATAAGTCTTCTGCTTGAATTGGTTTACTTTGCCTAGTTTTCTTTTTTCATGTAAGATAGGCTAATTTATAACTTTTTGCCCCCCCCCCCCCTTCCCAAACTACATCTGGTCCTGCAACTACCCAACATATAAGCTGAATTTATTTAGATTTTGACATGATGCTGTCAGTAAAGTTCATTTAAAAAATTATTTGTTACATAACAATGCTTTCAGGAGCACTTTTATTAGTGTTGGCAGTCTCTTCTCTACAGAATATGTAACGTAATATGTATGAGATGGGAAAAAAATGAGACTGCATATATAGCTTACATACAGATACTCCCTCACCAATCAAACAGCTTCAATACATGTTTAAATAAATAGTTAGTCTTTTTTTATTTTACAATCATTTACATGTTCAAATTTGGTGATTAGCATGTGTTACTCCCAATCAGTTTTACCTACCAAGTAAGGCATGTTATCACCCTTGCCAGAAAATTCGATCAAACACAATGTGTTCATCATGCTCTTCAGCATTATCAATGAAGCAGTTTTTGTCCCAAACCAAATCATGATGATAAAACACATGATTTTATGAAAGGGATCCATTTTGAAAATGTAGATCACATAAAGAGGTGTACAACAGAGCATCTAAAAAGCATTTCCAAAAGAAGACATCCAAAACTGTTTCAAAGCATGGAAGGCAAAAATTATCAATTACAATGCTCCTTCAGCATTATCAATGAAGCAGTTTTTGTCCCAAAACCAAATCATGATGATAAAACACATGATTTTATGAAAGGGATCCATTTTGAAAATGTAGATCACATAAAGAGGTGTACAACAGAGCATCTAAAAAGCATTTCCAAAAGAAGACATCCAAAACTGTTTCAAAGCATGGAAGGCAAAAATTGAGAAGTGTGTTAGGACCAATTGAGGAGTACTTTGACGGGAATGAACTTTGATTTCAGTAATTTTTTAGTAATAACAATTTTATTGACATAGTCATTTATTTTTGCCACACCTCATATATATGTTAAATAATTTAAACATAATACTCTTACAGAATACTTACCACGACCAATACTTACTGGTGATATGATTCAAGTCAAGGAGTTGTAAGAAACATGGTGAAATTAGTCTCCAATGGTATGCTTCCTACACCAGTCACAATAGGAGGTTGAGATAGCAGAGGCAGAAGAAACTGCCTTTCAGCTATCTCTCAAAACTATTAACTATACTAATCTTGTTAAAGTAATAAAAGACATTAGACCTTGCAGAAGAGGCCAATGTTTTGAAAGGAATCAATGACCAGTCTCGTGCGAGTTTGCTGCAGTTTCGTATTCTGGTGGTTACCAAGAAGGGAGGTGATGGAATAGTCGGTGGTTCCGATAGCATGAAGCTCTCAGAACAAAGCTTCTCTTTCGGCATTGTAGTGGGAGCAGCTGAGCAGTACATGAGATAATATCTCAGATGTGCTTCATGTGGTACAGTAGGACTGTACACTCTACCAAAAATGTGAAGCATAGAGTTGCTATAGATGACACCAACTTGGAGATGATGCAGGAGGGGACTTGTGAGAAGTCATGCTAATCCGTGTTTTTATTAAACACTCTTCGTCAAATTCTACATTCGAATTGTGCTTCTTAGGCATTCAACTATGGCCATAGCCATCAATACCATCTACCAGATGTCTAGAGTATGGTGACAAAGAACTTGCAGATAATAATGTATGTGGCCACTATGGGGGGGGGGGGGGAATACTAGTAACCAGAATGAAGGTGAAAATTTTTAAACATGTATTTTATGCAATTTTCAAGAATTTTTTAAAGACCACTGAAATGAAAGGAAAATTTTATATTGGAATGGTAATCTCGTCTTCCCCCCTATTTTTTCTTATAGATCCAGGCTGTGGTAGTTGGGATTTTACACTTCATGTAGTCTCTGTACCATTTTAATTTATCATAAGCCTTTATATTTTAAACTTTAGCTTTGTATCAGCCATTGGACATTACTCCTTCCTTTAAACTCACTTTTTAAATATAGACCACTATAAATGAAAAAAAAATTCTCTTTTCTTCTTCCAACCCTTCTCTCTCCCCCTCCCCTTTTAGCCTATCTCTCTTCTCTGATGTGGATGTGCCTCCCACTTCATGCATTTTATTCTATTGATGATGCTACCACATCAGTGGAATCTCAATGGGATAAAACTCCTCCTTTTTTAAATGCTTATATTTTAAACACAAAATAGCAAAATAATTTCCCTCTTTGTCATTTTTTTAGTTACAACTAGCATCAGCTTAGTTTCATATGACAATTACTCTAAATATTAATTTTATTGTTATGCCCTACTGCAGAACTTCTGATGAAAGTTTTTGATAAAGAACAAAGTGTAGAAGAGGAAGAAGCCACAGAAAATATAAATATTGTCACAAATGAGCTGGATGACTTTACAAGGGTGAGTTTTATTCTTAAAATAAGATTCCCTTCTTGCTCGGAAATTAATTACAAATAATTAAAATTTGCTGTCATTGAGCAATAAAATTTTAAAGTTTATCCTTCAAACTATTTGCAAGTTAAAAGTTTTTAGGAGAAAACTCGGAAGCTTTTTGGAGCAAGGACAGCACTCTGTCTTCAGTGAAGTGACACTCTGTGGTGACGTTAGGGCTGTTTAGAGCTTCTTTCCATATGTCGTGAACAGCAATTTCAGTGTCTCAGTTGCACGTGGGGGCAGGCGAGGTCATTATTTCAATAGTCTTGCGAGCTATGGTTTCATAGAAAGTGGATGTATATGCAAGCAGTGTGGCGTGCTCTTAGTCTATTGTTACTGCATGTTGTATTACTGGATCAGCAGTGGCCATTGTTAGCTTGTTTTGGCTGACATCAGTTTGATGCTCTGCGAACCTCTTATGAAGAACATAGTAGAGAGAGGTTCGCAGAGCATCAAATAGATGTAAGCCAAAATAAGTTGAAGACTGCCATTGCCGAGCTAGCAGTACAACACGCGGCAACAATAGACTAGAAGCACATCACACTGCTTACACATACATCCACTTTCTACAGAACCATAGCTCACAAGGCTATTGAAATAATGACCTTGCACATCCCCACCTACAACTGAGACACTGGAATCGCCCTTCACAACATGTGGAAAGAAGTTCTACGGCCCTAACGTCATCACATAGTGTCACTTCACTGAAGACGGAGCACTGTCCTTGCTCTGAAAAGTTTTCTCCAAAAAACTTTTAACATGCAAATAGTTTGAAGGATAAACTTTAAAATTTTATTGCTCAACAACAGAGAATTTTAAGTTATTTTTAATTAATTTCTAAGATTCCCTATTTACATAAAATAAACAATCTTTTGGGAATGTATATTAAATAACTTGACTTATGTATATAATTTGAGTATTAAATGTAGATGACAATGAGACATGCTACTTGCATTTATAGTAAAAAGGAAAATGGCCTATTTCAGTTGATGGCTGCAACATTTTTTGTGTCCACAAAATTGCAGTTTCAGCAACATTTAAAATAAAACAATTTCAGCTAAAAGAAATTAGGTAACATCTTGTAAATATTTCAAGTAGAATAGAGCAAAAGGTATATTAATGAATTTTGAAATAACCAAAGCTGTGGGGATTGATTCTATTTTCAATTCCTTTTCTGAATATGTCTCAGGCAAGACTGCAATATTCTACTGCAGAGAAAAAGTTATAACGATCCTTTTTAATATTGTCTGCCCAGTTTGTTTTTGATGATGTAATTATCATTTAAATGTAACATATAAAGTTATTCATATATTTTTTCCACTATGTTTAATTTATTTTTTTACAATGTCACTTTATTTTGTAGTTTATCATTTTTAAGCAAAAAAAAGAAAGAAAAAAAAATCCCTTAAAATTACACTTGAATTACTCTTAAGTGATTTTTTTTTATTTTAAAGTTAATGTAGAAGCACAAGTTTTTTGGTGTTACAATATTTCAATACTATACTGTTTAAGTGGATGCTCTTATATACTTTAAAATTGATAATGAGGTAAAGAGGATTTGAATAGAAGATTGTGTTAAAACAGGGTCAGATCTAGAGGATTGGAACATCTCACGTTCATTCATATTTAAGGGATTTTTTGTAATAGTTGTAGACATTTTTCAAGTGATATGTGAAAATATGCAAGGATTAGAGCTGATATTCTAGTATGTTCTTCTACATGTAAATAGAGTAGGCCCTTGCCAGTTGCAGTTTTGCCATATGCAGAAAAGTTTTCGAGACCCTGATTCACTGATTATAGGTCAGAATTTTGACCATTTACTGATTGTCCAAGATATTGTGGCAGAAAATAGACCTTGAAATTTTTTAAACCTTCACTGAAGTTTTCATCAAACTTAGTAGTTAACCAAACTACTTAATACATAAGAACTTTCATTATTCCGTTTGTGTGTTAAAAAGAGGCATGATTTACATAAAACTTGTTTTTACTATACATAATACGAATATGAAACTGTATTTTTCTGGTTTAATTGAGAAATAAGGCAATCACAGATGGAAAAGTTCTGCATTTATTATTGCATACCTGCATATACTTTTATTACTGTACAGTAATATTTTTGAAACAGTCATTTATCACACTAGATAACAATAAACATAAAGCTAATGTGAAACAACTGTGTTCATATCTGAATGCAAAACTACACAGTTACGCTGATTGAAGGTTAGACTAAAATATTTTATTTAAAATTATGATTCAAAACTTATCTCTGTACATTTATAATTCTTGTATATCTTTGATGGGTTTTTGCTGCTAGAAACATTACTGTTGTTAAATAAATTCTTTATGTTCATGCCACCAGGGAAATTAGTCATAACCTATGAAGGTAGCAACTATGGAATGCTTTTGTTCTTTGCAATGAAGGCTGGTTCTCACCAAACCTTGCAGAAATGGAACAACTTGTGAGATTTATGCACTAAATAATGAAAGTCCCTCACTTCTGTGGAGATCTTGCCTTCCTCATAGATCTTCTCAGTGGTGTATTTGACAGGCTGTTCTTTTTACAGAATAAAAAATAAAAATAAATACTTCCTCAAGCAGCTGCTTGCCACAGAGGTCTGACAGAAGCCTGTCATAAACTCAGATCTCTGTCACAAGCAGTTGCTTGAGGGGTAATTTTTTTGTATACAAAATCATCTGTAGACTTTGAACAATCTTGAATATAAAGAAAAATTATCTTGAACCAGATTGGATATGAACCCACAAACTCCTGTATATACAAGGTTGTAATACTATTTTTATTGGTTTCAGTAATTATGTATGCAGTATAATTATTTTGGAAATAAATGTGAAACTTTTTTATATTAACATGTATGTGTTAATCAGTTTTTCTCAATTGTTTTTAAAAAAAGTAGTGGACAAGTGAGTTCAAAAAAATAAATAGTTCAATTGAAGCTCTCACTATATTTTTAAAAATATGTTAATAATAATAGTTTAATTGCATGATGTTTGAACTTAAATTTTTATAATCTGAAAATTAGGAGGAAGCCGTTGCTGTCTTAAACATACCAAGTGATTCGTTTGATTCCGAAGAAATTGACAGTTCTTCCGCTGAATGTATTAAGTATTTTAGATTTATTCTTTTAAATGTAATTAATTTAGTATGCATTCTTTTTTTAGTTAACTTTTCTACTAAAAAAAAATAAGCTATATCTATAATTTACACTGTTTGCAATAACTTCAAAACAGCTTGAATTCAACATGATAAAGATTGTCAATGCTTGGAATGTGCCTGGTGTAATGTGCAGCCATTCCTGGTACAATGCAGTATGTAGATCCTTCAGAGTCAAGGACAGTGGAGTGCTTTCTTGTAATATTTCAATATCACAAATTTTGTGTGGGGTTCATATCAGGTGATTGGGTGGGCAGAGAAAATGACTGAATTTTCCATTGTGTTTCTGAAATAACTCAAGCAAATTTTGCATTATCATCCTGAAATTGTTTGCTTCCATCAGGGAAGAAATGAAACATGTAGTATATTCATAAGTGGATATGTTTAATTATGCTGTGGCATTTTAAAACAATCCATCAGGTATATTAGATTCAATTCATGCTATGTTAACATTTTCCACATGTCAGTTGGGACATTAAGCCATGGCCCTGTGTGTGGGAGAGCCATACCCTGTGCACATTAAAGAACATGCTGGATGGCCTTGATGGAAGGCTACCAATTGTCTCCTAACAGCTGTCTAGTGGTCCTCTCCCCCCAACTGTGTCTGAACTATTGGGGTCCTTGTGACCTGGCCATTTAGCCCATTGTGTGGAAAAAAAGTGCCACTCAGAGGTAAAACAACCCAAGCTCTTCACCAGCTTGTGCACTGGATGTGACACATAAGGGATGGCACCTTATGTGGTTAGTGAAACACTAGTTTTGCCATCTATGCAAAAGAGCACATCTTATTCATCTGACAACACAACCTATTTCAGTCCTCAAAAGTCCACTCATTATTCTGCTGACACCACTGAAACTTTGTTTTGTGCCTGACACTAAAGAGTGTAGTGACTACCAAACTACATATATCTAAGTTCTCTATGCATTGTTTGACTTGAATGGGATGATTTTGGTCCATGTTGAAAAAGAGTGGTCATTTGGTACATAGTTGAATATTGAGTTAATGTCAAATGCTTCTGTAATAAATCAAATCTGTCAAAAGCAATCTGTCAAATGCTTCTGTAATGTTCTGTTTCCCTCTCCTTTAATATTGAATGTCTGCCACAATTACTCTGTTCTTAAAGACTCTGCATACCATCTTGTATGCACTTTACAGATGTAACTTGCATGATTCTGTGTTTTCCATTGTTTGTCTATGATTACACCAGCTTGTTGAGCACATGAATAGCAACTTTTTGTAATTGATTATATTTTTATTTATTATATATATATGATTCTGAGATGTGAACTTCTCTTTGCAATCCTTGCTTTGCATCAGAGTTGTAGTAAATAGTAAGCAGATTCTAATTTATTATTGAATTTTCTCTATATCACTGTGATTAGTGTAAAAGTTGAGACAATTGGATGGAATTATCATCTAGATATTTACCTTGGTTTCTTCCTTGCAATGATTTCTGATGGGTAGATGAGTTTATTGTCCTGTGGTGGGAAGTATAATCCAGATATGCATTCACTTATATTCTTTATTTTTTGCTCTTTGAGAGAATGCTGGTGCCGGTTTGACGTCAATTTGGTGCTCACATCAACCGATGTATTTTTAAATTCACAGCTTATGTCTCAACTTTTCCGGGAGTGTGAATATTATATGCTACTGCATACTCGCTACACATTTTGCATTGTTGCTCCAATGTCGTCAGGCGAAGTAGTTATTTTGCAACAGGCACAGATGGTAACTGCTGTGGTCGGTGTTTGTTTACATTAGGTTTGGAGCACGTTGTGTGGAGGGAGGGTGGTAGTACATGTGGTGCTCTCTATTGAAGGGTTTGAGGGGATTAAAATTTTGAAATTTGGGATATAGAATTTTAGGGTTTTTGTTGGGGCTTTATTTACACATAGTTGTGGGAACTTTTGTGTGGTGCTGTTATGTTTTTGTGTGCATGTAGGAAGTGTGTGGAAACAGGTGTGTCTGTTGGGGGGGGTGCTTAATTTGATGTTTGGGAAATTATTGAAGAGTAGTTTCCATGCTGAAGGTGGGGTTATGTCATTATTACATATTTTATTTCGGTTTAAGATTTTTGGCAAATTTAGTTGAAATTTCCTGGGGGGAGGGGGATAGTATTCTTGCGTCATTGAATTTTGGTGTTAGGTTGTGGGGGATGTCAGCTTGGGTTAGGGCTGTCTTTTGGTTGGGTTGAGAATTGTCTAAAGGTTTTTCCTACATATTTATTTTTCTGCTGGAGTTCTTCATATGGGTCTTCAATATGGATGACATAAATGCCACCTGAAGGCATTTGTTGGTCTTGGTCATTTTTAATTAATTTTGAGATGGTGCTTTGGACTTTTATGGGCATAGTGTAATTAAATTTTTTCGTAATTTTTGTCAAAGAGTCAGGTGTGAGATAAAAGGGAATGGTGTGGTAATTTTTTTACGAGAGTTTGTGTTGGTGGTACAGGTAAGGAAGTGTTTTGTTGTGATTGTGCATTGTAGAGCAGTATCTGTGAGCTCAGAAATGTGTGGAATGAAGATTTTTGGTAATTTATGGGGTGGGCAGAATCCTTAGGGATGAAGTTAGGGACAAAAGAAGGTTTTTGGTGTATTGAGGTTTTGACAGATTGGGGCGTGCCTCTGGATAGGACACCAAGGAAATTTATTGATCCATTTTTCTCTGCTTCGTGTGTAAATTGAATGGTTGGGAAAACAGTACCGAGTTCCGCTAGTAATTTAACCAGCTGTTTTTGGTTTCCAGCCAAGATTAAAAAATATCATCCATGTATCTTTTCTAAAGTATAGGGGTCCATGTCTTCTGTATGTCTGAGTATAACATCTGCTAGAAATCCTGATAGGGGAGATCACATGGGGGACACCTGTTTGATAATAAATTTGCTGATTAACCTGGAAATAATTATCGGTTGTGGCAAGGTCTAAAGCATCATGCATGCTAAAGTATTCAGTTGAGATGGGTCTTGCAGTTTCCAACCATTTGGTCTTTTTTAGTCTTATATTAGCATCCAAAACAGGTGTGTTGGGGTACAGGGCTATGACATCAAAAGAGTGGAAAGTATAATGGGATAAGATAGTAGTGTCATGCAAAATTTGGACAAATTCATGGGCTGAGGTTATGGTATATTGGTTATTATCATACAGTAGTTTAAAGAAATTGTATAGGGCACGTTCTAAGTTGTAGGTTAGAGCTTTAGATTTATTAACAAGGCAATGGAAAGGTCGGTTCTCCTTTTGTAATTTAATTTTGACAAATAGTTGGGGGGGGGGGTTTGGGATAAATGGGGGCTCTTCATGCTTTCCTAATAGGGAGGTGCAGGAAGGGGTCATTCTTTAAATATTCAGCTTAAGCATCATTTTAGGTAGTGACTCAGAATCAATAGATGTGGCTTTAATTTCTTTTAATGCTTGCTTTATTTTCGTGTTGTATTCTTCATTAATGAGAACCAATTGGTCATTTTATCTGCCAGCAAAGTTTTAATGTTATTTTTCTTCTTAATACACTTTAGAGATTTTTGTTGCAGTTTTGTTACTTGTTTACTGTGCATAATTTATAGATCAAAACAGTTTAAACCAATATTTGTCTTTCTGTATATCCGGTATGGGATTGATTACTTGTTTGATGTGTGGGATGACATTGTGCAAAGATGGCACGGGTGAAGGTATGGCAAATTTAGGGCCTCTTTCCAACAGTTCCATTTCTTCTTTGCTTAGATCTCAACTTTTCCACTAATTACAGTGATATAGAGAAATTCAATAATTTTTTATCAACACTGACTTAAACATCTGTCTTTTAGATTCTAATTTTTTCGGTTAGGAGTGTGAGCTAGTGTTGACATAAACCTAGCAACTTAGCACTATGGAAAAATTATTTTACCTTTAAAAATTATAATTTTATAAAAATTATAATTTTATAAAAATGATCTGTAAATTTTAAAGAAAAATTTTTATCTCAAAATAAACTATTGGAGATCAATAAATTGATTTATTGATGTTAAAGTTAACAGTAACTCAGTGGGTATTATTTATTTATTAAATCATTAATAACGCTAATAGCTTGAAGTGACTTATTTATTTACATCTTACTGAGCGCAACATAAAAAAATAGTTGCCCTACCAGACCATAGATGGCACCAAATCATGGAAAGAGTGATAAGTCATATTAGTGGAGAAAAGACAATGCTAATGTTAATTTAGTGGTCTTAGAACACTCTAGTATGTTTCTGAAGAGATGTGGGTCAAAATGTTGCCAAAACTTTTTTCCAGAAAACCATTGATGTTAAAGTCAACAGGTAACTCTGTGAATATTATTTATTTATTGAACTATTGGAATCTGTTTGCTATTTTAGGTAAGCAGTAAGTAGGTTTAGGTAAGGCAGTAAATTTAATTCCATTGTATCAAGTCTGAAATATTACTACAGACAAATTTGCATAAAAGTTATATTTATCTAAAGTACTAAAAGGAATTGAAAGTGATTGAAAATATCATTATGACTAACCATATCTGTTCAAGTTATTATTTTAAGCATGATAATACGATAGCAGACAATTCAATGCAAAGCTCAATAATTTTAACAGGAAACTGTGACCTGACAGCTGATTTCAAATACAGTTAAAAGGAAAAATAATCATTCTTTGAAGATTATAGAATAGAAAACAGACATCAAAGTATGCGTTAAATGCTTTACTTTCCATATCATAAAAATCTATTTTGTCTATTTATGGAAATTTTTGAAATTAATTTACAAAATATATGGTGGATACTTAAAATTAAATTTGTAACCACTAAAATTTAGATGAAAGCAATCCATTTGAAGTATCAAGGAGGATGATTATATCGTTTTGTTTTGTAATGATGTCACAGATTGTTTATGCCATTATCTTTCAGATTTTCTAATGAACCTGCTGGTGGTATGATAAAAATTAAATAGAGCAATTTTAAAATGCACAATGCTTATGGAAGCAAATGTTGGTCATGGTTTGGTTTTTAACTAAATAAACTTATCAGGATTGTAAGAATATTCTGAATTTAGCATCACTGAGTCTAATGCCAAATAATACTCTAGTATTCAGTGCAAGGGCGGGGGTGGCTCAGTCGGTAGCGCGCCAGGCTCGTAATCTGTAGTTCCCAGGTTCGAGTCCCAGCTGGGTCAGCGTTGAGATTTATCTCCGCAAAAATTCCCCGCCCTGCCCACGGTCAGTAGCGGACACTGATGGGCTTGGAAAGGCCGCCGTCCGTCGGATGGGATGTTAGCCGTGTGCAGGAGAGCCATACCCTGTGCACGTTAAAGAACACGCTGGATGGCCTTGACGGGAGGCTACCATCTGTCTCCCAACAGCTGTTCCAGTGGGTCCCCTCCCCCAACCTTCTCTGAGCCTTCGGGGTCCATGTGACCTGGCCATTTAGCCCATGGTGTGCAAAAAAGTGCCGCTCAGAGGTAAAGCAACCCAAGTATTCAGTGCAATGCCCAAGTGTATATATAATTTCTAAGAAAGTTTTAGATTAAATAGATACATGATAATTTCAAATTAATACCAGATCATTTCACACGGTCAATTTCAGATCAAAGTTATATGGACAATCAATCCTCATAAAGTATTGAGAGATTATTAGGTTTGCACCTTTATTTAGATATTTCATGTTTACCCATTTGAGATATTTAGGAATATGGCAACCAGATAGATCATTGATCTTAAGTCTAAATAATATTAAAGCAAAGCATGAATATTGCAATTTCAATTACAGACAAATGATGGGTCGTGTTATTGACTTACTCATTTAGTATGAGTTGATAGCATTGATGAAGGGATATTTTGATGGTTTTGCTAATTTACTTAGCATCACTAAGCTCAAAGCTTCTTCCCCCCCCCCCCTTCAATTGTAAACACTTAACCACGAATGAAATAAATGGAAACTGTCTACTCATAAGCATTACAAACTGCCCTGTATATCAGTAAACTGAAATACATATATATTAATACAGAAAAACAAAACATCATGCAACAAGGAAATTGCAACACCACCAAGTTAATGAGAGAATCCATAAAACTGAATACATATATGAGGGACATCATGAGAAGTAAATTATTGAAGTTAAGAGGCAGGAATGTGCAGAACACTAACCTTTATCCAGTAAGCAGTATGCCCACCTTTATCAGTGATATAAGCATTGATACAGCCAAAAATACTCTTAATCAAACTGTCAGTCATGCCTGGGATTTCATCCTTGCATCATAAATATGTTTTTGTAAGATGTGTGCACAGTGTCCTTATGGAATTAGTCCTAATATGGTCCCAGACATGTTTGATGGAGGACAGCTGCCTAATCATCAGTGTCATGGTAGTGTTGTTTTATTTCTGAGCAGCACTTTTTTTTTTTGCATACAGTGGGATGAATGGCCAGATCACAAGGACCCCAAGGGTTCAGAGAAGGTTGGGGGAAGGGGACCTACTGGGCAGCTGTTAGGAGACAGATGGTAGTCTCCTGTCAAGGCCATCCAGCATGTTCTTTAATGTGCACCACAGTTTTATATCCTATCTAACAGATGGTAGCCTTTCCAAGGCTGTCAGTGTCCCCTTCTGACCAAAGGCAGGGAGTTGTACAGAGAAAAATATCAGCAGTGGCCCAGCTGGGACTCGAACCCAGGAAATGCAATACATGAGCTTGGCCCATTACCAACTAGACACCCCAGCCATGGTACTGTATCCACACCAAGTAAGCTCTCTGGGTAACATGCAGTTTGTGGGCAGGCATTTTTGTGCTGCAAAAATACTACCCAAAACATTGCAGAGAAATAGTAGGAGTATGAATTGCACATCCAGGTTGACACATACTGGGTTGAACCTAAAGTTCATTCAGATTTTAGGAAAAATTTCAAACTCAAATATTGAATATTAAAAAATACCTTTAATCAATCATGTATTTTTAGCCGTCCCATGGCTGAGTGGTTAGCGTGCTTGGCTACTGATCTAAGGGACCTGGGTTCGAGCCCCGGGTAAGGCATGTATGTTTGTGTCGTTTTTTCTGCTGAGGTATTGCCATCCTCTCAGATCTTCTACTGTGGCATATAAACTGACAGGCTCATGTCAGACCTCTTGTGGCAAGCAGCTGCTTGAGGGGGTTTTTAATTTTAATCCACCATTTTGTTTGATTATCTTAAGTCAGGCAGCTTCATTATTCCATCAGTGTAGAACTTGGTTGGTTTTTTCATTGAAGAATTGATTAAAGTGGTTTTTAAGGGCCTCCAAAGATTGAAACTCTACCGTTCAAACAGTTTTGCAGCAACCAGAATAAATGACAATTCAGGAGTGTAATGTCAGGCGAATATGGTGGGTGACACAAAACATCCCAACTGCAACAATTTTTGCCTGGAGATCAAAGATACGTGGTCTCACATTGTCATGTGGAACAATACTTCTTTGTGATTTGCTAATTCTGGATATTTTTCATCAATTGCTGTTTTCATTCAATCCAATTTTCAGCTCATCAAAATCTAATTTTCAAACCAATCCAATTCAACCAGTAATGTAACTGGTATAGTAGTTAGGGAGCTAGCGACTGTTTCAACAAGGCAAACTTTGTGTGAACTCTGAGGCAATAGTCAGCACAGCAGTAACTTAGGGTATGTCCTTGTATGAGAAGGCCCGTAAAAGCTAGGAGTGGCTTCTAGCATTCTTCTCTGTCCTATATGTCGCAAATAAAAAAAAAAAATTGCAAGCAATACTGATATGAATCATAGCTTCTTTGGATGCAGACCAGCCTTTGGTTGCCGTAATGGAGGCTCACTTGCTTGATCCAGAATCTTTTTCTTTGGACATTGTTGTAAAGGATCCATTTTTCATTAACTGCTTCAAAAATGGTTTGTTTTCGTTGTGTGCAGGAGTGAATAACAAGCAGAGATGCACTCATTAAATGTTTTTCGCTGAATCAATGCAGCACCCACACGATACTGATTCACATATCCAGGCTGCTCCAAATGCCTTTCAACTAATGTTTGCGATATTTTTAGTCTCAGCAATTTTCTCTCGTGGCTGGATAGCTTGAATTAATGTGCTAATTTTGTCATTGTCAACCATGCAGGGCCTTCTGCATGTGGGGCATCTTACAGAGAGAAATTCCTGGTTTAGAACTTTTCGAACCACTTTTTACGTGTTTGGTCATTTGCAACATTGTCTCCCTACACTGCACAATTTTTTTTTTGGGGGGGAGGCAGGGTTGTGTTGTATTTTTATCCTTCTGAAAAAAAAAGAGCATAAGGTGGTGAAAATGCATCTTTGTTCTTCCATTTTCAAATTAATCCTACCTGAATATCACTCACTCAGTCTGCACAGTTTGTTTTCCAAAACACAGTAGCAACTATCTCCTTTCAAAAGCACGCATTATTTATACCCTCTAATGCATGTGGTTGTGCAGATCATGTCCAGTGTTTGTAGTGTGCCAGGCTTGTAATCAGCAGTTTCCAGGTTCAAGTCTTGTCTGGGCCAGCATAGAGATTTATCTCTGCAAAATCTCCCCACCCTGCACTCGGTCAGTAGGAGACACCATTGGGCTTCGAAAGGCTGCCATCCATTGGATGTGATGTAAAGCTGTGGCCTTGTGCAGTAGAGCTATACCCTTCACATTAAAGAACACAGTGGATGGCCTTGATGGGAAGCTAATATCTGTCTCTCAACAGCTGTTCAGTGGGTCCCCTACCCTCAACCTTCTCTGAGTCCTTGGGGCCAGGCCATTTATTCTATTGTGTGCCAAAATGTGCTGCTCAGAGGTAAATTAACCCAACCCATGTCCAGTGGCATCTCTTTGGAAAAATCCAAAGAAACTTTTAACCCAGTACTATCAGGCAGTTTCAGTTCCTGGAATGTGTACCAGGAGTGTGCACCTGCTGTACATGATACCATCTCACACCAATATACCAGGAGCTGGACTGAGATGTTATTAGATGATGCATACTTTTTTCAAATCTCTCATGTGCATGCCTCCAAATACACGTATCCCACTTGTCATTCTTCCATCAAAGACTGAACTCATTGGTGAACAATATGGATCTCCATTTGTGCTACCACTGTTTCTGTTGGCCTTGATGGTATTCCATCTGACTGATGTGCCCATTTCTAGCTCACTACTCCAATCCCACCATTTTTCTGTAGCAATAGTGATGGGCATTGGAGTGGTCTTTGTTTCTGAAGATTGCCATTGTGTTAACAGTGTTGGATCTACTAATAAATTAGCACTTTGACGTCAACTTAAATTTTAGAGGAAAAATTGTTTTGAACTGGGTGGAATACGAACCCACAACCTCCTGATAACATGTTAGGTGCTCTGGGCCACTGAGCTATTGGCCACCAATCAAGATCTCCTCTAAATCACGCTATGAATATTTCTATTATGTCACATATAGGCACTATTCAGTCAATTTTAGTCACAAGCACCTTTCTATTTGCCATATAGATGGAAAGCATGTCTTACAAGTATGTTAATGATAAATAATTAAATAAACTCAACTATTCAATATCTACTAATAAATCAGCATTTTGACATTGATTCAAATTTAGAGGAAAAATTGTCTTGAGCTGGGTGGGATAAGAACCCAGAGCACCTGACATGTTATCAGGATGTCTTGGGTTCGTATCCCACCCAGCTCAAGACAATATTTCCTCTAAAATTTGAATCGACGTCAAAGTGCTGATTTATTAGTAGATATTGAATGGTCGAGTTTATTTCATTATTTAGTTTTAGATCATTCGGATAGACACAGTTGTATCACTGGTTCTCTGAAAGTCATCCCTGAACTGGCTCACTATAGTGAAATGGACCCATAACCGTTCACTGAAGATGGTAATTATCATGAGCTGTGGTCTTGCATTTTGGCCCAGTCTATGCCACTGTGTGTTCTAACTCAACAGCTCCAATGGTATTGTACATTTCTGATATTATAACCAATCCATACAGTGATACTCTCATGGATAATCCTACCTGTCAGGGGTGGGGGTGGCTCAGTTGGTAGTATGCCAGACTTGTAATCTGCAGTTTCCAGGTTCAAGTCCCAGCTGGATTAGCATTGAGATTTATCTCTGCAAAACTCCTCACCCTACCCTCTGTCAGTAGGGAACACTGATGTGCTTGAAAAGTCCACCATCCATCAGATGGGACATTAAGCATTGCCCAGTGTGCGGGAGAGCCATACTCTGCACACGCTAAAGAACACACTGGATGGCCTTGACAGAAGGCTACCATCTGTCTCCCAACAGCTGTTCCAGTGGGTCTCCTTTCACAACCTTCTCTGAGCCTTCAGGGTCCATGTGACCTGGTCATTTAGCCCATTTCGTGAAAAAAGTGCCGCTCAGAGGTAAAACAACCCAACCCTACCCGTCATTGTTTAGTGATCTGCACATATTTGGTATTTGTCATTTAGACATATAAACAGTATTGTGATTCACTGCTAAGCACTTATAGGGTTAAACAGTTACTATCAGGCATTCATACATCAATCTGAATGATGTGTTGCAGGGCTAGACCTTTTGATTATCATATGTTAGTCTATCACTTGACAAAGAGTTATTGTCAGCAATGTGGATTTAGTAAGTAGGTCTATGATATTTATCATATCTAATAAATACGATTATAACAACTGTGTCAACTCTTCTCCACTGATGATATTTTAACAATTGATTTTTTACAGTCTGAATTTGGCAACTTGCCTGCAGCTACCTAAAATATATATGAACTTTACCTGAACTTTTTAGCTACTTACCATCTTATGCATGTATAGCACTTTAATGCATCTGTTCTTTGCTAAATTTTGCACATATTAGATATATTTTAAGTAGTAAAGCTACTAAATCCACATTGCTACAGTGATTCTTTGTCAAGTGATTGACTAACACTTGACAGAGTCAAAAAAAAAACACATCACTCATCTTGATATATGAATACCTCACCAGCCTAATAATATGTTTCTTTAATCTTGCAGGTGCTTAGTATGAAATTTCAACTTTTATATGGCTTTAGCACCATATAAAAAAAAAATCCACTTCATCTGAAAGTATTGTTTTAACTGAATATAAATAGTTTTAAATACTCATTGGCCTTAATTTTTGACAATATTAAAACATTTTATTATTATAGTGATGTTTAAAGTTTCTGCACTAAGTGGAAAGTTTTAATGCAGTTGCCATTTAATTTATATGCTACTTTTTCCATCACTTATGCAATATTATTTTCATTTAAAACTATTTTAAAAAATATTTTCAGCTGACAGAGGAACAGATGAACAACCTGATTATGACTGGGAAAAAGTAAGTTTCACTTTATGTAAGGAAAAGCTGGAAGGAGTTATTACTATATGTTCCAATGTGAACACATAAATAATATAAATACTGAAGCATTTGTGTGTGTCCTCAAAATATTGGCATTTCCAAAAATTGAAGTTATGGCTTTCAAACTTTGAGGAAACAGATAGTACTAACATATTGCTCACAAGGAAACAGTACTGTTTTTTTTTAAATAATTACTAATTTTTTTTAGCTATTTGTTTACAGTAGATAATTTTAAATTAGCAGCTTCAATGTATATGAATGTGGCAACTAAAATTAATAAAGTGTTTTTTTTATTTAGACTTATTTTAGACCTAGTTTTGCAGGTGTGGAGGAAAAATAAAATATTAAGCAAGAATATTTAATTTAAGTGAAGATAACTCAATTCTTTGTTGCCTTCAAATTCTAAGATTGTCACTCGTTCATTTATGCTAAGAACTGTGGGTATCTGTAATTACAATGCAGGTATTGCTTTACTGAAGTGTTGGGGAGTAAAGAATAAAACTTCCAATGTAGTTGTTTCTTTTGAATAATTCATATTAAATTTTCATTTTTTTAAAAGTCAGAATGGTATCATTAGGGTTTCTGGACTCGACTCAGACTTGTCGAATATTTGGGTAGTTACTCGGATTCGGGACTCAACTCTAATACTCGACAAGTTCACAAAATTTTATCAATTGTACCTCAATCGTGGAGTACATCTTGGAGTGTGCGATACTTTATATAAGAAAAAATCAAACCGCGAAAAAGAGGAGGAATTAATTGATACTGCAGATGAGAATGAAGATGTTTTTGCTGATGGAGCAGATATTGAAATAAGAACAACAACAGAGGAGGGTATGGAAGAAGTTGTTAGTATCCATCAAATAATTAACAAAGTTCGAAAAGTGGTTAAGTTTTTTTAATTGTCTTCCATTAAAAATGGAATATTACAAGAAAAAATCAGAGCTAAACTGGCCACAATCATGAGTTAGTTTTAGATTTGTTCAAAGCGCTTAAAGATCCAAAATTTGTACCTACTAAACAGGCTTTAGACTTAGCCACACAATTATTAAAAAGACTTTACCAAAAAGAAGATAATAATGAATCAATGGAAGCTTCACAAGACCAAGAATTAATAATAGTTGAAAATCAAAAAATTTGACAATGGAGGAAGAACTTGATTTAATTTTGAAAAACGCAGCTGAACCTTCAACTCCAAAAGAATCTGAGATTTATAGCAAACTTAAACAAGAATTTTTGCCTTTCAGAAATACTGGAAAACGAACAAGTAATCTTGATGACCTGTACAATGCACTTTCCTCCATAAAACCAACTTCAACTTCTAATGAAAGAACATTTTCAATAAGTGGCAGCTTCTGTACTACAATCAGATCGAGACTTGCTGACAAGTCTCTTTATTCGTTAGTATTTCTCAAATATTTCTACCTGAAGACCAAAAAAGCAATTGAATTTAAATAAATAAATGTTCAAATAGTTATATCTAGTTTTAAAGTTTAATTTTTGAAAATAAATGAATTGATTAATAAATAAATTTGACTACATTTTCTTTATAATTTCTTGGCATGACCACAAATCTCAGTTGAAAATCTTGCAATATAATAAATAATTCTAATTTTAACAAATTTTAGTAATTTTATTTTGTTACAAAGACTTCAGCTATGAGAATTGTTATTGAACTCCAAAATATTAAACGTTTTTGCTTATTGATTTGAGTTTAGATTTAGATTCGGACTCGACAGAAACCCTAGGTATCATTATATTGCAAATAGATAAACATACTTCTATTTTTTATAGATGACAGTTATCAGTGGTTATTTTGATTACAGAAAATATTTGAATTAGTTTCATTTTATTGCAAGTGATCAATCAGTAATTCTTCCCTGAGAGCTTAATGTTTCTAAAATATCAGTTGAGATATTTCTCAATGATATAATCTGATATAAATAAGTTATATCTGGGTGGACACCACTCAATAATGCATGTCTTCCATGATATTGAGCTGTAACTTTTGGCAGCTCTTCAACATGTATGCCAGTGGCTTTTGGTGAGAGTGTAATTTCACCACACACTGTTGAAAACAATTTATCTCTTTTAAACACAATTTTGACCTCTTGTAATTTTCTGTATACTCTCATGTTGTGTTTAAAATTAAAATCCCTGCCTAGAGTAGAATGTGATTTAAAACCTTGAAAACTGTTTCAAGGTTTTTAATCTCTTTTTCTACCATTTAAAAACCAATGAAGTTTTGAATTTAATACCTGTCAACCCCCCTCCCCCCCCACGCACACACACAGAGAGAGAACTATACTCCACCATCCAGTCTCAGATTTTTCCTATGTGTTCTGCCCTTGCCACCCTGTGTTGTTAAAAATTGAAATCTCTGCTTATGATAGAACTTGAGCTTTAATGTAAAACAATTCTTATTTTTCCACTTACTAATGGAGAGGGGAATCAAGGAAGCTATTGAATTTCAACTGAGAAAAATGTTACATTAACCTTTCTAGTGACTCCATCAACTATATACCTTAACAGAATGCCAAATGAATGACCAATGAAACCCCAGAAACAACTGTATCCATTTTTAGTGCAATGCATGAAACTTAAATTAAAAAAAAAGGAAATTGCCTATTGAAAGTTACCTTACATATATCTTATAATATATAATTCAAGCTTTATAAATAATTTGTTCAAGTGATCTGATTGCCATTTCTTAGAAATGCAATATACTCAAAGCCAAAATAGTTAGTTTCTCTTTTTCTATATCGAAGCATCCTTCTGATTTTAATTTATAGCATTTAAAGCAGGGGTTCTTAGGCCCTGCACTATTTGCAGTGATGTATGCAAGCCTCACACCACTATCAATTCTCCTCAAGCCATTAGTTTATTTTTGGAATTAAAATGAGAAAATCTGATTTCTAAATGTTCTTTTCACACCCCAGGTTAGCAACCACTGATTTAAAGGATTTAATTGCTGCAGTTGTAAGTGGTACACCACACATGTTAAACTGAATTTTAAACAGAAGTTGGAAGTCTAGTGGATTGGTGCCACACATTGAAGATTGTTGAGCACAAAGCAAAACTGAGAGTTGATGCTTTGTACACACAGTTGTTTTTATTACTTAATTATTTAATAAAATATAGCACTGAGAAATATGGGTATTATTTTATAATGACCTTCTAATACTACTTAAGCTATTTTAAAAATAACATTGTTTTGATCTGAATGATTTGAAGTAAAATTATTCTGGAATACAATCTATTTTTTCATCTGAACATAATCTATTTTTTTTCTATCCAAACAGACTATAGAAGTAGGCTCTGATTATGAAGCTGTTATTCCAGAAGATGCCCCAAGTGAGCTTAGCGGTAAATGCATTCTATATTATTTAAATTGCAGATTAAGATATGATAACAGTTTTAATGATTTATTTTTCATATAGTTAGTGTGTTCTAGCTACTAATCAAAGGGACTTGGGTTTAAATTCTGAATAAGGAATGGTTGTTTCTTTCTGTGTTGTCTTTCTGATGAGGTCTTGGCTTCCTTGAAGTTTTTTTGTTTATATTATTAAACTGACAGACACCTTTGTGACTTCTATGGCAAGTAGCTACTTGAGGAGGAAGTTTTTTTTTACCATATTAAACACAACTGAAATGTACATAGGTAGTTCAAGGTTGACATGGACTGTTCTTTGTAAAAAAAAAATGAATAGGAATTTGTTTACTAAACTATGGGTTCTTCTCTATTTACTCTCCCTAACATTAATACACTTGTCCCATCTCCATGAAAGACTATATTCCAGCCATGTAGAAGGATTTGGGTTGCCCTCATAGTCACTGTAAGACACATTCCTTTATTTGTTCATCTGTAATGAATTTCTTCCTAAATGCTCCTTAAGTGGGCCAAACAGGTGGAAATCACTTGGAGGACTGTAGGGGGGGGGGGGATGGCTGAGTATATCCCAGTCCATTGATGCTTATGTTGTCATCACATGAGCCACGTGACCTAGTGTTGTCGTACAACAGGATGACTTGTTTCAACAATTTTCCTGACCTCTTCTTGCATATGGTGGGTCAGAGCTTCTCTTTTATGAGGGTAACATAATACTGTGCATTCATCGTTGCTCCCTGTGGAAGAAAATCCACCAGGAGTACCCTGTTTGCATTCCAGAATACAGTAGCCATTAGCTTTCCTGCAGGCAACACTGCCTGGAATTTCTTCAGCCATGGGGACCCTTGTGACACCATTTACAGCTGCTCCCATGGTTTCTGAAATAAAATAATGAACCCAATTCCATCACTGCTCATGATATGCTGCAGAAATGCATCTCCCTCAGACTTAAGTAACTAAGACTAAGTAAACAGCTCATAATCCACAGTAAAAGGCAAAATGATTTACAACATGTATCTTTGCTATGCTAGCTCTGTTATATAAGAAGTTTCAAACTTTCTCTACAGTAAATAATTGTTGACAACACCATTAAAGCTAAATTCATGTGCCTCTGTGGAAATATCCACTAACTCATTATTATAGAGATTACACTGCAGAATAACATTGATGATCACAAGGGGGAAAAGTATGGAACCACTGGTATAAATATTTAAGTACTGCACATACTTAAATACATGTCAAAAAAGCATTTGATGAAACAAGTCTCAAGACTAATCTTTTATTTTTCAATAAGTTATTGTTTCATATGACAATAATTCATAAGAAAACATTTTACAGGAATGTGCTGTGGAAAGTTTTACTGCAGATTTTTAAAATTAACATAAACTGAGTAGGGATAGTTTACAAAGAGGAAGATTTTCAAACCTCAAATAATTTAGTTCACAAACAACATCAGGGATTTTAACAAATATGCTTACTCTTTCAGTGTCCACGTCTTCTGTATATGTTCGCAGAATCCGAAATGAGGGGCTAAGGATGTATGTATCCATTTTAGTACAACAAAAAGAACCCGATTTTTTTCTAAAATAGAAATTGCCACTGTAATTTATATATATATATATCTTATAAAAATATATAATTCAGGTTTGAAAAATAATGTTTTTTAATTTGATGCATATTTTATTAAATTACAATATAAATAATTTTATAAAGCCATCTATTGCCATTTCTTAGAAGCACTAAATGGTATTGCTGATTTGCTTGTTAATGTTCCTATTTGCTGAAGCAACCTTCTGATTTAAGCTCACAAGTGTGATTTGAACTATTATCAACAAAGTTTTCCTTAAATTTTCGAAAATCTCCTAAAAATTAACAAAAAAACACTGCTATTTTTAAAAATGATAGATTTTTGGAAGTAATTACAAAGTACATACTGCCATTTTTTTTCCTGTTTCACACTCTTTTTCTGTCATAAATCTATTTCAGTATTCCCAAAATTATTTTTATCATCATTCCCACTCTTAAAATCAAAACTGAAAGTAAACATATCCTTCTCAGAAATTCTGGGTGCAGCTGCATTTAATTACTTATGGCTCACTGAGGCAAACCATAGGCAGATGGCTGACACATGCTATCTCCGTTCCATGTGCTATAAGTGTTTTTTATAGTTTTGGTCCAGCATATTGGATGTGCTTTGCAAAGTTAGTATCTTTTTTAATATTTAAACCATAGTTTTCATTTCAGTAGATTTTTTTTTGTAAATTAGTGGTAAAAAAAAAACACCAGGCCAATCGATAACTATTGATTTTTCATAGTTATGCTATATCAGATGGCTGGCCTACAACTTGTTGCTGTGGATATTTTAACATTGCATTAGGCTATATGTTAATTTTTATTTTATTATTTATTACTTTTCCAATAAAACTTTGATCTATTATTATTTTCTGAAAATAAATGAGGTTTTGGATATGGAAGCAAATTCGTTTCTGTAGATTTACTTCCATCAGTTAGCGATCTTTCAATCGGCTGATTAATCGATCTTTCCGAGTTATCAGAGGCAGACTTAAAAGTTCTTGCAGATATTTTATTTAACATCCCATTAGGTTATATGTAATTTTTCTTTTATTATTTCTTGTTTCTTTAGTAAAAAAAACTTTGAGCTTGTACTATTTTTTGAAAATGAATGTCTTGGATACAGAAGCAAAATAGACTTCCTTGCTACGGAAATCAGGTGTCGTGAGAGGGCAATTTCAGAAGGCATCCCCTCTTCTAAATCACAGTGAAAGTTTCATCCCCCCCACAAAATATAATTTTTTTTTAAATTACGAGTTTTTATGTTTATATTGAATGATTTTAAAGCCCCCCCCCCCCTTCATCAGTGTCTTGACTGTGTCACACAGGTGATATAACCTTGTTTTTTTGCTTTGGTGCATAAATCTTTCTGCACTTCACCAAGATTGCCAAACTTGAACACCCAAAGAGAAAAATTCATGATGTTTAGCAAAAATGCTCATGAATGTGAGAAGTCCAAGTCACTTTGTATAACACTGGCCATGTTTAAAATATATGATACTGAAAAGAATCATTAAAAGAAATAAAAATCATATTTCAGGTTGAATATTATATTATTCTGGAGGAAATTTCCTTTCGATTAATATATAATTTAACTATTTTTATTCTTCAGGTTTTCCAAAATGAAGCCTTAATTATATAGTGTGATTTTTTTTTCACCATATCACATTGAAAAAGGCTTATTAAAATCAATATACTTGTAAATTTGGTTATATTATTTATTTTCATAAAATTCAAAATTAAATTCTGTTTAATTTGTTATATAACATGACCTATTTCCATTGATTGGTTATTTTTTAAAAAAATTCTAAAATTTACTTGTTTATCTGACTCAGCACAATTGGCTAAAAGCCTGGAATTTTTCTCATAGTATGGTACCAAGAAAAAAGTTTGAAAAGAAAAACGAGAGAAATATTTACTTGAAACCACAAAGTAATTTTTTCGTTTTTCAGAAATAGCCTTTCTGTTCATGTGCATTATAATCATTTCTGTCTATTAGTATTTTTTTTAAATAAATTTTTATTTGTGTTGCTGGATGCATTTTTTTACTACATGACTCTAAAAAAAGTCCTATTAAAATAAAACAGCATCTTTTTTTGTTAAATACTTTATTTTCAAAAAATCCAGAATTAAATGCTGATTAATTTGGCATATAACATGCCATAATTTCTTTCATTAGTTATTTGGCAAAAAAGTTCTAAAGTAAATTTTTTTTGGATGAGCATAGGGAGAAAATAGCTTGTCCTCTGGATGGAAGCCAGTTTTTCAGGCTGGACACTGGAAGGATTAATAATGCTGCCAAAATGGTATTAGTGCTGTTGCCAATGTGTGATTTAGCCAATATGTATATGCAGTTGTGTTATAAAAAGTAAAATTAGTATATTGTAATATTTGATCAGGCATTCATGGATTTAAAAGGAAAATGTTAAAAGCATAAATTCAAGAACTAAATGAATACTTCCATCAGAGTATAAAATCTTGTTAAGTGCAGAGAAAAAGGAAATAGATAACAGGGTAGGTAATGGGATTTAGAACAGAGGCCTACCTGTCATTAGCTTGTTTCTAAGATATGTTTAGATTTCTGAAATAAACTGGTTTTATACTAAAATTCTGTTTCTTGCATGAATATGATTTAACAAGAAATTTCTTGTATGATACTTGATCCCATATTGTGATCTGACAAATTAGCTAATTCAACTATAAAGCAAGGTGTTTTCATATTGTATACAATGAAATAGAAGGGCTCAGTAGTTATTGTTACATGAAATTTTAGCATATTAAATTTGGGCCTTGTTTAATAGTGTAATATAGAACAGATGTTTTTCTTCAATTTGTCCAGAAAGTTGTAGTGAAATTTTATTACATTTTTTTGTTTCAAATGATTCCAATAAGTAGAGCACATATTAATTTATGTGAATGTAAAACTGATTAAATGTGAAATATCCAAATTTTTTTAGCATATGAAAATGAAGATCGATTGTTGTGGGACCCTGCTAAACTGCCAGACCAAGAAGGAAAATTAATCATGAATATATGTCTCTTGGAATAAATTTGAAATTATGAAATGCAGTGTAGATTTATGTAAAGAAAAATATAGAAATGTTTTCAGTATTATTAATATGTTCAGTATTATTATATAACAGATAGGGCATACCTGTCAACTCTTTTGATTTACCCAGTAGATTCCTGAATTTTGAATTATTTCTGGGTGGAATTTTTTTCTTGGTTTTTCAACTTAATACTAAATCAGCTTTTTTTTGCCATTTTTGTCAGAAAGTTAAATGCAGTAAAAGTTTTGTGCAACAGACTGAAGGGACTATGAATAAACTTTTTCTCTAATGGACATCTTGTATAGGATAAGTCCTTAATTTTCATTTGAATGAATAAAAACAAAAAGAAATATCTATTAGAAACATCCACATTGTTAATAAATCATGAAATATCACCCAGTGTAGTCTTTTTAAAGAGGTATTGTAAAAAAACTGAAGCAAGAAGCAGTCACTGATTATGCACTGCCCAACAAAAAATAATAGTGAATTTTCATGTTATGTAAATTGGAATCTAACTTCAAAGCTTATAACTTCTAAAACATGCATTTAATGTAAAAATGTGACTAAAGATGAATTAAAGATCATAATCATATGTACATCTTAATTTTCAGTGTTGATTGTTTAAAGTGTTATGGAAACTGGAATATTTTACAACAGTAATGTGTCATAAGAATTTATCTCGATAATTAATTAAAACTTAAATAATAAGTATTGTTTCAAACCATTTAATAAGCTATACATTTTAGAAGTTCAAATAATTATATCAAAATTTCTAGTATAACGTTGAAGAATAATATATATTATAGAATGATTTGTATAAAACAAGATAATTGTTAAATATTTCAGCTTCCATAAGTCTTTAAATACTGAATGAATATTGTTGAAAATCGAAATTAATTTAATTATGATCTTTAATTTATCTTCAGTCATATTTTTCCATTAACCCTTTAATGCCCATAACAGCCAAATAAATCGAATTTTGAAATTGACTAGTCCAAATATTGCTGTTCCTTTGTATTTACCATTTTCTTACCCTTTTCTGAGATTTCTTTAGTATTTAAAGGGTTAATATATATTTGAGAAGTTATAGAGCAGACCTGTCCAACCTGTAGCTCGTAAAGCAAATAATCAGTACACTGAATCTGGCTCATTTTTCCCAATTTTTTTAGCAAACATTATTAGGTGCATAATTAAACAATTTAGCCAATTCGTAGTACTTATTAAAAATGGATATTTTTGCCTTTTAATCAATATATTTTCTTGATTCCTTTAAAATAAAGTTGGTTTTTTTTTTTGTCAAATTCATTACTCATTAGAAATGTATGTTTTTAAGTAGAGAATTTTTCCTGCTGCTCTTTGAGAATATGGTTTTTCCTAGTGGCTCTTCATTAAGTGGGTTGAATGAGCCTGTTATGGAGCTTCAAAGTTAGATTCCCATTGATGTAATTTGGAAAAATCTATGTTTTGGTAGGGCAGTGTACAATACGAAGCAGTCACACCAATCTTGCACCTGCAAAATATGAGCATTGACCGACAATTCTCAAATGTTGTGTGGTTTAGCGACAATTCTCAAAAAGGTGTGGGTTTAGTGAAAACAAAGGTCAATCTTACACTGTTGAGTCAGTCTTGGTTTAAAAACGAATCTAAATGAATTCAGTCTGAAAGTTAACAAATGTTATGAATAAATTATTGTTGATTTATTCATGCCTTTAATTGACAAAATTTCTTAAATCATCTAATAACAAGTTGTCATTGGCCATTTCAGTGAACTGACTATCGGTTTTTTCTACATAATGCAGATTTTAAGAATGAAATGCATTTCGAATTGTTGCCTTAATAATTTATTTGTTAATTGATTGATCAGAATGAATTTAATTGGTGTTCTTTATGTGCTTTTACCACTTCATCAGGTAGGCATGGTCAGGTCTCCTGATTCTCCCATCCTGTTTTACTGGCCATCTGAAAATTTATGCAACCATTGATATTTAACTGTCTGGGGTGTGATATATATGCCAAAAAATGAGATATTTGCCTATGAATAAGCTATCAAAACTTGTTGCAAATTTTATATTAAGCTAGTGTTTGAGAACTTTGCCACATTGAGTTTGGCAGTGAGTGTATTAAGTTAGTATTATATTTTGAAGGCATCTTTATTTCATTTATGAAATATGTTTTTACAGTTGAAGACTACCTGAGACAAACGCAGCAACCATTTGTAATAAATTCCCCAGGTGTAAATGCTATTCCTATTGGAAGCCACATCAGAGATGATGAGCAAGTGAGTTGGTTTTTGGTTCATTATTATAACTTTGTAAATTAATACATTCATCTAATTTAATGTGTGCATTGTATACATTTAGATATTTGTTCAGAACTGTATATTTCTGTAGCACATGTAAATCTTAAAACTGTTGATCTGCTTTGTTAGGAGAGGCCAGGTAACAATCATTTTACCTGGCACTTGAGAATTTTCTCTCATCTGTGAATTCTTATGTTTTGAGGTCATAGGGGCATTGAACATTATTTCTCATATCTAGAGTTGCTGCCTTTTCAAATCGAGCATCCTGGAGATATTTGAAACCTGTTGCTCCTAGTCTGGAGATATTTCAATCAGGTAGATGTGCTGACAGTAACATCGAATTAAAACAGATGCTATTAATGAAAATGCTCATTTTTTTTAAATGAAAAATTAGCATCTACGTGTATTTCTGTTTGTAACTATGCAAATTATTCAATTACTTTATAGTAACACGAATAACAATAACACAGTTATAATATAGAAATTATAAATTATATTGGGTATTAAAGGGTTAAATGTATATTTTAGAATTATAGAGCAGGCCTGTCCAACCTGTAGCTTGTAAAGCAAATAATCAGTACACTAAATGTGGCTCATTTCTCCCATTTTTTTTTGCCAAACATTATTAGGTGCATAATCAAACAATTTGGTCAATTCGTAGTACTTGTTAAATATGGATATTTTTGCCTTTTTGGAAATGCTCGTTAAAATTCCATTAAAGCACCACTTTTATACTTGATTAACAAAACTGCAAATAATTTGGCTAATAATTATTGTGATGCAAACAATTATTGCCACTGAAGTTGCATTGGGTAGACATCAGCAGTAATTGACCAGAATTTAAATACTCATAGTATATGTACATATTATACTTGTATATAATGAACTAGTTCATTATACACAATATTTCATTGCATATCCATTTTTCATTGCATGTGAAGAATTGATCCATGAATTGTTAATTAATATGACAAGCACATCTGCAAGCTTTCAGCTTATCATAATGATGAATCATCATACTTATCTGGTTTCATTTTGAAGCATTTCATCACTAAAAAACAGTTTTTTTTAGTTATATGCTATAACTGCACAATCTCAAAATGGTGGGGTTGGGATTGCTCAGTCGGTAGTACTCCAAGCTCGTAATCTGCATTTCCCAAGTTTGAATTCTAGCTGGGACAGCATTGAGATTTATCTCCGCACAACTCTCTACCCTGCCCCTGGTCAGAAAGGGGTCACCTATGGGTTTGGAAAGACTGCTGTCCTTCAGATGGAATGTTAAGCCATAGCTCTGTGTGGGGGAGAGCCATATCTTGTGCATGTTAAAAAACACACTAGATGGCCTTGCAGAAGGTTACTATCTCCTAACAACTGTTCAGTTGGTCCCCTTTCCCCAACCTTCTCTGAACACTTGAGGTCTTTGTGACCTGGTCATTTTGTCTATTGTATGCAAAAAAAGTTTCGTTCAGAGGTGAAACAGCCCAACTCAAAATGCTTTCTTCTAAATAAACTGATTTGCACATTCCCAGTGCATACCTTTCAAACAGCATGTTTACAAACACTAGCACCATCTCTTCTTCATATAAAATTCCCAGGTTCGAGTCACAGCTGGGTCAGCGTTGAGATTTATCTCCGCAAAATTTCCCCGCCCTGCCCACGGTCAGTAGGGGACACCAATGGGCTTGGAAAGGCCGTTGTCCGTCAGATGGGACGTTAAGCAATGGTCCCGTGTGTGGGAGAGCCATACCTTGTGCACGTTAAAGAACACGCTGGATGGCCTTGACGGGAGGCTACCATCTGTCTCCCAACAGCTGTTTCAGTGTGTCCCCTCCCCCAACCTTCTCTGAGCCTTCGGGGTCCATGTGACCTGGCCATTTAGCCCATTTAGCCCAAAAAGTGCCGCTCAGAGGTAAAACAACAACCCAAATCTTCATATAAAACATTTTCAAAATGATTATTAAAAAAAAATTATTTTTTGGAGGAGGCAAATGATATGTCAACTCTAGGAATCACTTGAAACTATATGATTTTTTGTAGCTGCTACAGTCACCACTACTGACAAAGACGATAGAAGGCTGAAGCTTAATATCAATGGTATATCCAGAGGAGGAAAAGGTTTATGAGGTTAACCTTCCCTTATTAAAGGTCTGAATGGTACATATTTTTTCTGAAAATTGAAAATTCAGAAAAATTATGGCACCTGTCAATATGCCAATCTCACTTTCTTATTGGACTTCAATTGGACTTTATGGGTATGCAACATATTTTCTATTCAAAATATGAAATACGCGAGACTACTTACATAACTGTAATATTCATAGCCATTAAAAAAAAGATCCTTGATGATGAGAAACACTAACAATTTGATGAAAGAGAAATGTTAAACGTGAAATAGTTTATATTTTTTCAGATGCCAAAGTAATTGGCGGCGAAAGTGAGGTCATGTTTGATACTGAACAGTAATGGACCCATCCACATATTAGTTTCTTTGTGTGTTCTTCCAGTTACAGCCAAATGTGCATTATCCAGTACACCTTTCATATTGTTAAAGATTATTGAATTTTGTTGAAGTAATCTGATTCTTCTCTTTTTTTAAGAATGATACTTTTTATTTTGCCAAAGAGTTGTAAAAGGAGTTTTTAGAAAAGTACATATCTGTTTTTTAAATCTGAATTTACCTAAAATTAGATATTTTCATTTATCCTTTTTATAACATGATTGTATTGAAATGCTTGAAACTGTTGCTTCATCATCATCATCCTCAAGCAGCCATGGGCTACGGAGGTCCAACCAGACCGTGCAGTTTAATTCTCCAAGCATATCTGTCCTGAGCTACATCTGCTGCATCCAGCCACTGTACACCAATTCTAATAAGGTCTTCTTTGACATTGTCAGCCCACCGCATCCTAGGTTTCCCCCTCCTTCTGAGGCCTCTAGGCACACCGTTCATAACCCTATTCGCCAATCTATAATTATCCATACGGGCAACATGGCCAAACCAGCGGAGTCTCTCTCTGCACAATATGCTGCTTAAAGGAGGTTGCAAACTCCTTTGCCTAACCTCATCATTAGTTACAAAGTTGAATCTTCTAATGCCCAAGATACTACATAAGCATCTAGGATCAAAAGCATTGTTTCCTGTTATCTTGTTTGCACAGTGTCCAAGTTTCACTACCATAACTAACCCTAGAAAGAACCAAACTATTACTCTCTCATTTTAGTCTTTAGGTGTATACGCCTATTTCTCCACAATCTCCATAGATTCTTAAAAGTCCCGGCAGCAATCCCTATTCGTCTGTTAATCTCATGCCGCTCATCACCAGTATCTGTTACGTAGCTCCCAAGGTAATTAAACTGTGACACCTGCTCAAGACTGCAACCATTCAGATTAACTGAATCACAGCCTGCCTGACCAATTTTCATCACTTTAGTTTTCTCTCTGTTTATAACCAAACCTACTCTACTACCAGTCTCATCAACAGCTCGAATGAAAGAGTTCATCTCATCAACATCATTTGCCAAAAGGGCTAAATCATCAGCATAATCTAAATCAGAAATTTTCGTATCTCCAGCCCATTGAAGGCCAAAAGCTTTCCCTTGAAGTGAATTTCGCATAACATAATCAACAACCAAACTAAAGAGAAAGGGAGACAAAATGCACCCTTGTCGAACACCAGACGTAATGCTAAACCAATTGCTACAAGACTTACCAACTCTCACACATGACTCAGTGTTATTATAGAGAGCTTTCATTATGTAAACTAACTTGTCTGGTATACCATATGATCCCACAATCAACCACAAATTATGACGATCAACAGAGTCGAAAGCCTTTCTGAAATCAACAAGCTAGCAACCAAAGGTTTCTGAAACTCTAAACATTTCTCAAGAATCTGCCTAAGTGAAAATATCTGATCAACACATCCACTACCACTTCTGAATCCACATTGCTCATCACGCAATTGCCTGTCAACCACATTCTTAATTCTATCGAGCACAATCATGGAAAGAACTTTACCTGGAACAGAGAGTAGGCTGATACCTCTATAGTTATCACAAGAACTGTGATCACCTTTTTTGAAAATAGGGATAATAATAGCTCTGGTAAAATCCTTAGGAACCATGTCTTTATCATAAAAGTTATTCAAAATTTCAGTCATCCAAATGGTAACTGAAACATTCCCAGCTCTAAACATTTCCGTAGTAATTTCATCCACCCCTGGGGATTTATGTAGTTTAAGTTTAGAAACAGCCAAAATAACTTCAGATTGTGTTATAGGGACAATATGAAAGCCACCAATGCATCTATCATCATTGCAAACAATGGGAGTAGAACTAACTACATTGTTTAGAACATCACTGAAATGCTCAGCCCATCTAGCCATGACAGAATCCTCACCTTCTATAACCTTACCTTGTTTATCCTTCAATCCCTGTATACCTGTTCGTTTTCTGCCACACAAAACATTAACTATCTGGTACAGCTCTCTGCTGTTGTGCTGTCTAACTGCTTCCTCAGCTTTGTCAGCCAGGCCATCAAGCCAAAGATTCTTATCAGTAGCTAACTGATCCTTTATACGTTTATTAAGTTCTTTGTAATGCTTTCTATTAGGACTAGTAGGGTACTGATTAAGGACATTCCTGCCGTTCCTTCTTTCTGAAATAAGCTCAAGTGCCTTATCACTTAAATAATTCTGCCTCCTCTGCTCCTTTTTCCCTAGAAGAGTACTGTTAGTTTCCAAAAAAGCCTGTTTAAAATGGCCCCATTCTTCCTCAACTTCAGTATTAAGCAAACTATGACTGTCATAATGACTAAGTAACCTATCATGGTAAGCTTTAGCTATAACTGGGTCTTTCAGAGCTTCAGTATGAAAGGTAAATTTTTTAACCCTAGCACAACTTTTTAAGTTTAAGTTGCAAGACACTTTTAACAAGGTAATGGTCAGATCCAATTTCAGCTCCCCTATATGCCCTGGTATTTCTAACAGAACTAGCCCATTTGCTGTTAATTAATATATAATCAATTATATTCCTATGCAGCCCATCAGGTGAAACCCATGTGTATTTATGTATGTCGCGGTGTTTGTAATATGTGTTAGTTATTCTGAAACCATTGAGTTTACTTACCTGTAGGAAACGTTGCCCATTGCCATTGCAGCTACCAATACCAAAAGGGCCAATTACTCCTCCCCAAAGGTCAGAGTCGGTACCAACTTTGGCATTGAAGTCACCAAGAACAAGGGTAATATCTCCTTTCTTGACAGAATTCAAAATATCCTGAAGTTGTCCGTAAAACCTATCCTTCTCATCCTCATCAGAATCCTCAGTGGGGGCATAACAGCAGATAACATTCAAGTCTTTAATGCTTGTCTGAAATTTTGCTGTAAGAAACCTTTCATTAATGCATTCATATCCTAGAAGAGCATCACTAGCATGTCTGCTGAGCAGCAGACCCACGCCTTGGTGATGCTTTCCATCCTCCCTCCCTGTAAAGAGAAATTTAATGTTATTTTTAAGTATCTCACCTTTACCTGTCCATCTGGTCTCTTGCAAGCCTAGAATATCTAGGTTATAGCGCTGGAATTCCTGCATGAGGACATCAAGAGAATAATCTCTATGTAATGTCCTCACATTCCACGTTCCTGCAGAGAGAAAATGATTAGTAGGATTTTTAAAGAAATTAGGTTTATTGAGATTGGTAGGGCCAACAATATCAAACAGCCCCCTGATCGCAGGCATGGGGCAAAGACCTGTTCCTCCTCCGCTAAAGGCTGAAGTCACCGATGCTGGTAGGAACTTCAGGCACCATCTTTTCAAGTGGACTTTTTCAAGAGCCATATGGCCTGCCTGAGACACATTACTCCAGTTTAGGCTTGACGATGCCCAAGTAGCAAAGTAAGGTTCAGGTACCTGCGATGGCCTCTGATTAGGATTATCCACCAGCTGATATAAGGTATCCCATGCCTCTGTTCACTTAGAGCTGGCAACCCAGAAGCAAACAGAAAACAGCATTGATGCTTCATATTGCATTCAACAGCAGCAGACTCTCCCTCAACAGAGGCCCACTAGTGCAGCAATTCCAGGATCCATAATCAAGCTCAAATCCATAAACAAGTCGTCTAGTAGGTATAGATGGTCAGGACCCTGTGAAGTTGACCACTCCTCAGCAGGGTTGAAAAAGAAGAAAAAACTGGCCATTGATGACCAGATCAGTAGGCCATACTGAACTGGCAGCCCTCCCCTTCCATTCCCTTCCAAAAGAGAATATCTCTTTTGAAAGGTACTAACGGCCTGCACCACGAGAAGGCGGGGTCGGACAATAGGTGCTAGACCTGGCCGGTTCTGTGCATCACAGTACATTATTAAGTAATAAATTATTCAAGCCAGTTTCTCTAATCATCCATAGTAATGTATTTCAGTTAATAGTAAATAGTACATATCTGTTGAAAAAAAAAGTATGTTTTGAGCCAGCAAAAGTTGTCTAATCCTTAAAGTGTCAGGTTTCCCCACAAGGCATGCAACGTGGCAAAGATAATTTTTAACCTTTTTTCCGCAGAAAATTACAACTTTGGAGCATTATCTTGCACTGACTGACAGATATATATTTTACATACCAAATGAAAAAGCATTTCATTCTGAACAATAGAATAACAAATTCAAATTAAAATGAAGGCTACCTATGCCTAATTAGAAAAAAAGGGTAACTCCCTTTTGAAACTTTTAAGAGTTAAGAATTCAGATATCATTAGAATTTGACCTATTGTATTTTGTTTTTCAATATTTAGGATAAAAGAGAAATTTTTTAGTGTGTTTTTCAATGTATATTCTCCCATCTTCTTGCTAACAGTTATACAGTAAAATGTGGATATAATGAATGCCAGAATAATGAAATATTCAGTATCATGAATTTTTTTTCCCAACCCAAGCCTATTTACTAATATCTTTATGTGAAATTGCTTAATTTTAACAAATACCATTGTAACAAAATAAAAATTTATCACAATGGGAAAAAAATAAGCAATATAACAAAATTTGTAAATAGATCCTTAAACAATAGGTAAAACATACATTTTTCCATCTTTATGTGCTTTGGTTTAAATGCAATGATTTAAATGCTGTGGGGCGGGGGTGGCTCAGTCGGTAGCGCGCCAGGCTCATAATCTGTAGTTCCCAGGTTCGAGTCCCAGCTGGGTCAGCGTTGAGATTTATCTCCGCAAAACTCCCTGCCCTCCCCATAGTCAGTGGGGGAAACCAATGGTCTTGGAAAGGGACGTCAGATGGGACGTTAAGCTGTGGCCCCGTGTGTGGGAGAGCTATACTCTGTGCATGTTAAAGAACACGTGGGATGGCCTTGACGGGAGGCTACCATCTGTCTCCCAACAGCTGTTCCAGTGGGTCCCCTCCCCCAACCTTCTCTGAGCCTTCGGGGTCCTTGTGACCTGGCCATTTAGCCCATGGTGTGCCAAAAAGTGCCGCTCAGAGGTAAAACAACCCAACTTAAACGCTGTGAAAAATAACCAATCACAGTGATCACCTATGAATCGTGCTATTGTGTATCACCCGGCAAGTATGTTTGGTAATCTCACTGTCACATAGATTCTCTTTATACTGCCTAGCATAATGCTTTAAAGCCATGTTGTCACATTATCCTAGCATAAAAAGGGATGATAAAAAAGCATCAATGAAAATTTCTTTCAAAGCAGTTCCAGTTCACATGTTTTATCTGTTAAATTTAAATTATTGTTATATTTGTTAAATATTATTATTGTTTTAGTTAAGTTCATTAATTAGTTTAGTTTTTTTATTAGCAGCCATTATAATGACATGGAAAGATATTCTGAACAGTGTATTTCAGAGCTGAGACACTATTTATGAATTCAGTGAGAGATACTTTTTGATTAATGACTTTTTTTCATAGTAAACTCTTCAAGAAGTAAACTCTATAATTAATGGTACATTTCTTTCATAAATATTTTGTAGTACATATGGACCATGGTCTGGACCATTATTGATAATAAACTGCCCAGTTCTATTACAGAGGGTAAAATAATTATCTCCCCTCCCACTAAGTTCCAATTATCTTGCATGAAAACTTGGATCATTGACATAAATGAGCTTATCCTCTGTAACATGGAAATTCAGCCATTTCCATCACCATGGAAACTACTACTCTGAGACTATCTGCTCCCTCTTGAAACCACCTCTGACACATATGTAAATTGACACAGCGCCAGCCTTATATAAGTTGATATCACCTTTTCTTCACTTTCCTACTGAAAATGTGGTCAAACTAATAGACCAGGCGTCGGCAACCTATGACCCGCGGGTCACTAAGTGACCAATTTAATAATTTCAAGTGACCCACTTGAGTTCTGCAAATAACGTATAATTTATTTTTATGTATTATACTTTATTTGCGGAACTCAAGTGGGTCACTTGAAATTATTAAATTGGTCACTTAGTGACCCGCGGGTCATAGGTTGCCGACGCCTGTAATAGACCACGAAACATGTCTAGGACAAAGCAGAACAGATACATCTAGCAGCAAAATGATAATACATAAAATCTTTTTAACTAAATATCTTAAACTATTACAATAAGCATTAATTTTAGTAAAAAGAAAATATATTGTAATGCATTGCTGGGTGTCTGCATAAGCTCCAATAATCAGCCACTAATCTAGTCTTGTAAAAATTGATAGTGTGTGAGGAATTGGATAAAATCAGGTAATCAAACCTTGATAAGTAAGATAATTTGGTCAGGTAAAGTAGACCACCAACTTAGAATAGTTCTGTGCACTAGAAATTAAACACTGAAAAGAAGAAATTGAAATGCAAAATCATCGAATATGTAACAACTCTCCTTGCATGGTGTTTACCTTTACCTACAAATTCCAAATTTTGTTATCTTTCATAAAGAATTTCATTCTACAGAGGTATAGAAATGTTTATTCTATGTCAAGGAGATATCCCTCTACCTGAAATATAGGCAGATACATCTTACATGCCATTTTGGCATCCATCTTGTAAATTTTTGTTGTTATATATCCTGATATGCCATTGTTACCATTACTGCTGAATTATACTACTTCTGCTATGTTTCATTTATATATATATCATAAACTGTTTCATAGAGTTCTGTTAAATTTATGATACATATACTGTGATTTTATTATATTGTAATATTGAAATGAAATGAAAAGGCTATGATAGTTAGGTACTACAAAAATAATCATTATGAAAGAAATTTATCACGTTAATAGTTTTATTAAATTTTTCATTTCAGTTTATCAAAATTTCAATATAATGAATATATTTTGGTCACCTACTTAATTTTGTTATACTGACATTTTGCTGTATTTAGCCTTTTGACTCTTCTTTATCAATCATGACAGTTTTTAACGAGTTGTTTAAAGCCATTAAAGTGGACAGGATTGATATTACATGGAATTGTATCTCACAGACTGTCCCATCTAGAAAACAGTTCTTTCAAGTTTTTCGTCTGTATAAGAAACAATGTTTTGTTTTATTCTTTGTTTTAATTTTCATAACTGTTACTTTACAGTTATGTGGAGTGAGAGTGACTCAGTCGGTACATGCCAGGCTCATAATCTGCAGTTCCCAGGTTCGAGTCCCTCCGTGGCCAGCATTGAGATTTATCACCACAAAACTCTCTGCCCCTCCCCTTGGTCATTGGGGGACACCCATAGGCTTGGAAATGATGCTGTCTGTTGGACGGGATGTTAAGCCATGGCCCTGTGTGTGGGAGAGGCATACCCTGTGCACATTAAAGAACATTTTTTTTTTCACTCGATGGTCTTGACAGGAGGTTGCCAACTGTTTCCCAACAGCTGTCTGGTGGGTCCCCCCCCCCCTCAACCTTCTCTGAGACTTCAGGGTCCTTGTGACCTGGCCATTTAGCTCATTGTGTGCAAAAAAAGTGCTGCTTAGAGGTAAAACAATCTAATATTACAGTTATGAATTTTTGAACATAAAGAAAGCAGTTCTTTTGGCATTTAAAGGTTCTCATTAAGCTAAAAGAGTAGTTCTAAATAAAGAAAAAAATAAAAAGTCGGAGATTACTTTCAATATTTGAATATCAATTCTTTGCTCAGTAATTTCCTTGACATTGCATGTTTACTATTTTTTTCCCTGATATTAGATAAATTGCCTTCATGATTCTTTCCTCTGGAAAGGAAATGACATTTTTTCCCCACACTTACCTAATTGTTGATACTTTCCCCCCTGTTCTTACTTCCCCTTGTGACTTGCAACTGCTTAACAGTTTTAAACTCTTTATCTGTTGAATATCTTTTTTCCACTACATGATTCAGGACGCATCCAACAAGATATGCACTGCTTAATTTATTGTTGAAAGATTATTCTCTTTTTTAACATATTTGGACCCCTGTAATTTCCAAAATATGTCATCTAAAATTCTTAGATTAATTCTTAAGGTAATTCTTAAATTCAGTCACATTGAATTAAAGATTCAAGTCCCTAGCTGTAATAAAACCAATTTTGAACCTTAGATCAGTTTTTTTTTATCAATTTTTATAAAATTCATCAGTCGAAATCGCTTATTTTTCCTTATATTTTCAGAATTTTTAACAGGATTGGAAAAAAAGACTATACCAACTGTATTTGGATCTCTCCAACCCACAGCTGCATTAAGCTTATGTATATACACTTAAATATGCCGGATCCTGATTGTCACGTGTACTGTTTCAAGCCTGAGCCAACCAGGCTTGAATTCAGTTCTGATCCTATATTAAAGCCTAAAATTATTATTGTGTAGTTGTGCTCAAAATTGTTTTATTATGGCAAAACAAAAGTAATGTAAAATATGTGCAGTTCTGCATTGACCTTTCAATTTATACAGTTTGTTAACATGCTTTTTATGGGTAATCTTAGCATCAATAATTAAACCACTGAATAGGAGTGGGTTAAATTGTTGTTTGCCTAGGACAGCACAAGTAATTAAAGAGCCTCCAGACAGACATTCCTAATGTTACTTTGAAATGTATTGTTGCAAATTAAAATGGATGAGCACTGAGCATCAGTTAAAGTAAAAATATGTCAATGAAAATTACAATACAATGCAATTTATTACAAAAGCATGGATGAAATTATTTATAAACAAACTAAGTCAACTGGCATGAACCTCTGTAATAATAAAAGATAAACTTTCAGAAGAATCATTATCTCAATTCTACCAATACGATCCATACCAATAAACTAATCAACCTTTTGCACACTCACCGTATAAAATGTGTTTTCGCTTTTTACCCCCATCGTGCACATACTGAAACTAATGCCTACTTTCGGATATCCACAACTCCAACAATAATTCTATCCTTTCTGTTTTTTAGATCGGTTCTGTATTCCAATTCATTGGTTACATAATTCTCACACAGAAACATACGTGAGCATTCATGACACATTTATCATAAATTCACAGTAGCACGTTTATCTGTCGTAACACTGCCCCCTCAGGTTTTGTTCATCCCGAACAATTCTGGATTCCAAAGCTTCTTCAGTTCTTTGATGAAACAGGGGGACACGATCCACATGAACCTCTTGCACTCTGTAGTTGGACGTCGACGAATGCGATACACCATGTCATTAATCCTGTTAACTACTGTATATGAACCTTCCCAAGGTTTCTGAAGTTTTGGAGAAAGTCTCTTCTTGCTATGTGAATTGTACAGCCAGACAAGACCTCCATGATTGAAAACAGTTCCATTTGTTTTACTGTCGTGTCTCGTTTTGGTTCTCTTGCTTGCTAAGTTGATGTTATGTCAGACGGAGTGATTGATTTCTTCTAGTTGTTGTTGTAATTCTTGTACGTATTGTGGAGTGGATATAGGCATTGCTTTGGGCCAACCATATAAAAGGTCACAGGTAAGATGTAACTTTCTTCCAAAGAGCATCATGGAAGGTGTCTGTCTAGTTATCTCGTGCACTGCTGTTCTGTATGCCAACAAAAGGAGTGGTATATGACGATCCCAGTCATGTTGATGGTCATCGACAAACAATGCTAGATGTTGTGCAATTGTCCTATTAAATCTCTCAACCATACCATCTGACTGAGAGTGTAGGAGAGTTGTTCTGGTTTTCTGAATGCCTAATAGTTGACATATGCCTTTAAACACATTAGATTCAAAATTCCATCGTTGGTCAGAGTGGAGTTGCAAAGGTACTCCATACCTACTAATCAAGTTATTTACTGTCATCTCTGCAACTGTTGTTGCTTTCTGATCATGGATGTGATAGACCTCAGGCTACTTTGTGAAATAATCCATTACCACTAATAAATAGTGATTTCCATCATCAGTCCTAGGAAACGGACCCATTACATCAATAGCTATTCTCTCAAAAGAGACACCAATGTTATATGTCTGCAGCCTACCCTGACTCCTAGTCTTAGGGCCTTTCTTTGCTGCACAGGCTTCACATTGCCTACATCATCTTTCAACATCTACCCTACTTTTCAGCCAATGAAATCATTCCCTGGCTTTAGCTAATGTCTTATTAACACTGAAGTGTGTCATCCAGTGACACTATCATGCACATTTTTCATCACTAGTTCCACTCGGGAGTGAGGAAGGATTAATTGCCAATGGATCAGCCGTCCAGTGGGATTCTCCCATCTTCTGTATAATACACTGTCTTTTCCTTCTAAGGAGTCCTTCTAAGGAGTAGGACTCCTTAGAAGTTTCACTTCTAAGGAGTCCTACTCCTTAGAAGTGAAACTGTACTGGGCACACTAGGAAGAAGAAGGTTTCCTACTGTACCCAGTAACTTTTGGTAGTTGAACTATACCTCGAGATTTGCTCCCAGTTAGGTCTCATACCAGATTTTTCAATCAAATCTATTATTGACCTTATATATTCATCGTCTAGTTGGGCCTTTCTAATTTCTATTAGACTTCAGATGTTAGGAGTATCACTGTTCGTTTGTGTTGATGTTATTTGTCTTATAGGCTCTTTAGTACCAAACCTCAATTCTGCATTATAGCAATGCTTACAGTTGTCAATATATGGAAGTCTGGAAAAGGCATCTGCATTCTTATGCATTTTGCCACTTTGATGCTCGATGGAGAAATTGTACTCTTGTAACTGCTGTATTCACCTAGCGATTTGTCCATCGGGATTTTTAAAGTTTAGTAACCACCTGAGTGCAGCATGATCAGTGCATATAAAAAATTTCTGGCCATGGAGATAATAATGAAAATGTTCTATTGCTTTTACTATTGCTAACAGTTCTTTTCATGTGACACAATAATTTCATTCTGGTTTGGATATAGTTTTGCTAAAGTATGCAGTAACCTTTTCTTGTCTGTCTTGTTGTTGTGAAAGTACAGCACCAACTCCTATGTTACTTGCATCAATATCTATTATGAACTGTTTTCCAGTTTGTGGATATGCTAACACTGAGGCTGTGAAAAGAGCCTGTTTCAACTGTTGGAAGGCTACTTCTCATTTGGTGGTCCATATGAACTGCTGACCCTCCTCTGTCAGACGATCTGGTTTACTTGGATGACATCATCATTCTTGGAAAAATAATGGAGTGCCTTACCGTATGATGTAATGGCCTTGTGCTGTTGGAGAAACCCTTTACAAATTTTCTATAGGTGCAAAGTCCAATAAAACTTCGAAGTTGATGAACATTTTGGGGAGGCCAGTCTCTTATAGCTTCTATCTTACTAGGATCAGTCTTAATCTCTGATGTAGTGATGACATGACCAGGGTAATGAACTTCTTGCTGGAACAGTTTATACTTAGTCGGTCCCAGTTTTAGCTTGGCTGTCCTAAGTTTTTCACACTTGACAAAGATTTCTCAAATGTTTTTCAAAAGTCTTTCGAAGAACGATGATGTCGTCCGAAGTAAACCAGGCAGACCTTCCAAGACAAACTTTTGAGCACCGATTCTATTAGTCGTTCAAATGTTGCAGGTGTGTTGCAAAGTCCAAATGGCATCACTTTAAACTGCCAAAGTCAATTTCCTGTAGTGAAAGTTGTTTTCTCGCGGTCTTTAGGATGTATTCCAACTTGCCAATAGTCACTCTTCAAGTCTAATGTCGAGAGCCATTTTGACCCAGATAGAGTGTCCAGTGTTATCATCAATCCTGGGTAAGGGAAAGCAGTCTTTCTTTGTTATATCATTCAATCTGTGGTAATCCACACAAAATCGGGTAGATCCATCCTTTTTCTTGACAAGAACCACTGGTGATGTCCAGGGACTCTGTGATGGTTCAATAATGTCTTGAGCTTCCACGTCCCTTATGAGTTGTTCTGTCTCCTACTGTTTTGCCAATGGAAGCCTTCTTGCTGGTAGATGACTGGAGGAGAATCACCAGTGTTAATCTTATGTTCTGTCAGGTTAGTACGGCCATAATCATTTGATGTAGCAGAAAAAATGTCAGAAAACTCAATAGGTTCTCGGCCTTAGCAGCTTGGTCTTCAGTTAATATTATTGTTTCTCTCTATAAGTCAGTAAGATGAGATGGGATGTCTGTATGGTGTTGGTTTGAGTCAGTAACTTCTATTTTTCTTATACTTGTTACCCAGGTAACAGGTTCCCATATTGCTAATTCTTCACCCTTTTCGAATATTCTATTGGATTTGTTACAATTCATCACTCTGATAGGAATCTGTTCTTTATCATTCTGACTAAAGTCCTTGCAACCAGGATACCATGAGCCAAAGCTCCTTTACCAGAGGCATCAGTGACTGTCAATCGGAAGGCCCCAGAAGTCTGCCCGATGTCCAAATACTATAATTTCACTTTGTGCTGGGATTTCTGTTTCTTCCATCACTAATATTGTGGTCACACTTGATAAAAGGATGAGATGTTCAGCTAAGCAGAGGGATCTCTTCTGTCTTGTAGATGAGTAGGCTGTCACTGGGTCTAATGCTGAATCCATGCTTCTTTAGGAATCTAGGCCTAATATGCATTTATCGTAGATGTCAGCGATGTAAATAGGATGATGTACCAGACAGCTGCCAACTCTGATGTTGAGTTCTATCTTTCCATGAACTTTAGCACGATCTCCAGTGGCTGTAGGGTTATATTAGACTGTGTAGCATTCTAGTTTGGGTGAGGTTTTATATTCTTTATCATGTCTGTTCTGAGTTAAGTTACATTTGCACCAGTGACTACTATCATATGGCAAGGCACTCCATTCATGGTTCCATCAGCCATTATTCTCACCATGTAGTGCTGAAATGTGGGTGACTTCCCTTGGGGCCAGCCAATCAACAGCCAGCCTTTGCCTTTCACATTGCTTGAGCTTTGTACCCACCATTTTTTGCAGTTGGCTCAAATGTGTCCAGTCTTGCCACAATTCCAACATTGAAGGTCTGTGGAAGTTTTTGAAGAGGAACCTTTTATCTCTTTCAAAACGGATAATATGACTTTGGTTAGTTCTTGCATTTTACTGTCCTTTTCTACAGTTTCTTCTGCATTCACAAATCTCACTGTGCGTTTGTTCGCTCAGGAGGATTGCCTGGAGCACTCGTAATTCATTGCATGTACCATAGCTGACTTTAAGGTTCCACCTTCCAACATCCTCAGAGATCATTGAGTGTCAGGGTCAGCAATAGCATCAATAAATTGTAATTGAGCTAAGTTATCTTGAATTTCTGGTGGACAGTTACTGTAAGCCATTCTAGCTAGATGCTCAATATCACTAGCTAGTTTTTGCAAAATTTCACCACTCTTCTGCATACGATGTTTAAATTGAGTCATATAGTATTGTTTTAAATAACTATTGCTGAGCCTGAGTTCTAATGTAGAAACCCGACTTTGATAATCAAGTCATTTTTCTTCTGGAAAAGACTGTAAAACTTCTGCGGCAGAAATTCGTAAGGAACCCACAAGAAAATTGGCCTTCTGGAGTTCATTCCACTCATTAGCTCTAGTGATAACTTTAAACTGTGTTTTAAATACTGTCCAAGATGATTGACCATCATATGTAGAAGGTTTAGTTGCATTCTAGCGATATGTGTAGAAACATTATTGTCACAAGAAGAAGGTAACCTTTTGTTTCCTGAAATCTGAAACTGACGTTCACAATCAGTTTTTATACTTTTAATTTGATGCTTAACACTATCAAGTGTTGTATTAAAATCACTAGTGATTTTATTAACATTACACCAACCCCATCAATATCATTTTTACATTGTCAATTTCAACCTTTAAATTATCACACTACCTCTTCAGTTTGGTTTTAATGTCCTTACACTGATCAGTGATTTTACCAATTTGAAAAGCTACTTCAGCTCTCAACTCAACTCTCAATTTGTTACCTCGTGCAGCCATTTGGCTTTCAAGTCATCACTTTGTCTAGCAAGGTCATCAAATTTACTGCTTTGAGCAGCTAATATCACCTTTAATATCAGTCATCAGCTTTACTAACTCATCCATTCTTTTAGTAAAAAGGCATTCAAAATAATATCTACACTACTGGCATCAATTTGTTGCAAATTAAAATGGATGAGCACTGAGCATCAGTTGAAGTAAAAATATGTCAATGAAAATTACAATACAATGCAATTTATTACAAAAGCATGGATGAAATTATAAACAAACTAGGTCAACCAGCACGAAACTCTATAATAATGCAAAGATAAACTTTCAGAAGAATCGTATCTCAATTCTACCATCACGATCCATGCTAATAAACCAATCAACCTTCCGCGCACTCACCATATAAAATGCTTCTTCACTTTTTACACCCATCACATACATACTGAAACTAAGTATGCCTACTTTCAGATATCCACAACTCCAACAACAATTCTATCCTTTCTAGTTTTCAGATTGGTTCTGTATTTCAATTTGTTGGTTACATAATTCTCATGCAGAAGCATATGCGAGCATTCTTGACACATTTATCATAAATTCATTGTAGCACGTTCATCTGTCATAACAGTATTTTTGTAACAAAGTTGTAGCAGATGAATTGATTCAAACTTTAGTTTGTTAGGTACATTCTTGGGAATACAATTGAACCTATTTGTAATGAATTTGAAAGGACAGCCAAAAACTTATGTATAAATTTGCTCTAAGAAATATCAGTTGAAAAGTTACCTAGAAGAGGAAATGTACTATGTATTTAAGCAAATAAAAACTAAAAGTGTAAAAATAATAAGATTACATAAACACAGATAAATTGTTTAATGAGCTATGCATCTAATGAACAATTTTTTTTCTTTTCACTTGAAGAACTATACTGCTAAGTTAGTGGTAAATTTTGAGCTCTGACTCCTGGTATAAAGCTGATCTCCATTTCTTAATTTTTTAATCTCTGCCTGTGTTTGCTCTTTATTTTTTGAAATTGTAGATAATGAACTTGGTTGAAATGATAAAATGCTTTTCTTAACATGACTCCCTGAATTCACAATATACAAAGAAGAAAAGCCTTGTGCTTCATTGTTTTCTTGCACTACGACCTCCACAATGAAATTCTTACATGAGTTTGTCCCCTTAGCCCCTAATTATTCATCAGTCCCCCAAGAATGCACCCTGGCTCTTTTGCAGTCAGCTGACTGAAAAATTTCATTGTGTAATATTTGTTGACACAGCATATTCTTTTTCATGTAATTTTATGTTATCTAGTGCCTGGGGTATTATGTAGAGCTTCATTGACTTAATTCAAAATATTAACTTCCTAGGTCTGCAAATATTCCCCCATCTTGAGAAGGTGACAGAACATGCTTTTCTGCTTTACAGACAAATCAGAACCCCCAGAGGTCAGAAGGTCTTAAGAAAAAAGGCCAAGAAAGTGATCAATTTTGAGTATTCTATATGTTCTGACTAAAGAACCCTTACAAACGAAAAAAGGACATATTTTACCAGTTGGAAGTGAAACAATTCATAATTAAAAGTATGTATAACAATTGAAACTTAGATTGAAAGGAAAATATACTGCCTGGCCAAATTAAAATGAACACTGCATCATGCATGGAGTACCACGAAACATAAAAATGTATGAAAAATTTCTTACCGACATAAGCATTATACATCACTATGAAGTTCTATAAAAACCATAAAGACATCGTGGAAAGCAATAATCAAGTGCAACATGGGTAAAATGGTTGATTTTGACCTTCTTCAAAGGGGGGCTTGTCATTAGAGGGCAATAGGCAGGAGCATCCATAACAGTTGATAGATAGTGAAAAATCATGGTGCACAATATCCCAAATGTATGGAGGATAGCAATGGTTTCAAAAAGTATTCAACAGTCATGCCATTAGCAGGAAGAAAAGGCTCTGAAAGGCAGAGTCAGGTGTTTGTTGGCACAAAATGTACAGCAAATTGGAGCTGCTGCTGTACATAAGGAGAATTATTATTTAGATGTTCATAATAATTTGGCCAACTTTGCTTCATTATAGACAAATTGTTATTACTGACTTCATTATAAACTAATTTGATTGCATTTCCATAGCATACTAAATATGCCAGATTTAACATAAGAAAAAAAGATCAAACAGCTCATCCTTAAGGATACTAATTTTGTCAGTATAAAAGTTTTTACCTTTTTTCTTCATGTCAAATTACAAAAATTTGCAGTTCACACTGTTTTTGGTGCAACTTTCATTAAATCTGATAGAAATTATTCTTCTCATACTACAAAATTTAAATATCAAATTAAGCTTAATTTTAATTATAAGAAATTTTAAACAGTATCTTCAGATCTGCTAAAAATGTGTTTGTAGGAAAGGAATGTAACAACCAATGGATTTGAGTTAAATGTTCTACATTTTGCCAGAATGCTCCACCAAAATTTTTGGAATGAGTTACCATTGAATATTAGTATAAAAAAATCAAACAGAAATTTTTTTAGGGTGCCATCAATTTCTGCTTTGGGTTATCTTCCATCTATTGGGACTAAAGTGTCACATAGTACTTTTATATCAGCCACAACGTTGCCATGTTTATCATGCCATGTTATCAGTGGTCATTAAGGTAGTGGTCCATATTTTTTAACTGAAATTTTCGATGATACTTTCGTTTCAACACTTTTGATCATGTGATGTAACACGTATCTTCCAACTAATTACGTATACTGGGAACAAATGTACAGCGTGTTGTTTACTTCCTTATCTAAACACAATGCCATTTGATTAGTTAATTTCTTAAAATTCTAGAAAAGAATAAATAGCAAATATAGTAACTCTCAAAGACAAATCAAACAATTTTATATGAAATTTACCAATATGATTAGATTTCCACATAAAAATTAGAAAAACCAAATAGACTAATTTGAAAAGTTACTTTAAAAAGTCCTGAACCATCCGTCCTAAAAATAGCATTCTGAATTTAAAATGAAAATTTTAAATTCAGAAATCTATTTTCTATATATACACTGCTGGCCATTAAAAGTGCAACACCAGGAAGAACTCATCAGATTGTCCCAAAATATGCAAGATAGCTAGCCCATGGGAGAACATGTAAATGATTCAAAGTGCAGCACATAGACACATCGTGTGTTACAGTAATGCCACCTGGAAATGGTTTTAGAGGAGATTACAAAGAGTCGGTGTAAAGTACTGGAATTGTGTTTGCTCACAGTTCTTGCGCACTAAAGGATCAAGAATGCCCCATCGAAGAACATAGCATCCATACGACCAGGTTTCCGACTCTGATGGAGAGAGAATTGTGGATTACAGATAGGCGGATTATCGTACCAAGACATTGGTGTTCATGTTGGACAGAATGCTGCCATAGTGATGAGAATATGGTGTCAGTGGGTAGTGGAGGAACGAACTTACTGACGCGAGGAATCTCAATGGCTCTGTCACACGAACTAGATGACAGACATCTTGTGCGCATGGCTATGAAAAATCGTACAGCCACATCAAGCACCTTAGCTCAACAGAGTGTGTTGCATATCAACCAGTGTCCACATGTATGGTTCAACGTCATCTGCAGCATTGGGGCATCTTTGCTAGGCGGCCATTGGTTTGGCTACCACTGACTCTACAACACAGGTGTATGAGACTGTAATGGTGCCAAGAATGTTGGATGTGCGAAAGGCATCGCATCGTTTCTTCAGACAAATCCTGCTTCAGTATACAGCATAATGATGGATGAATCCGTATCTGGTGGTACCGCAGCGATAGGCTCAGTGAGACATGCATGATGCAGCGCCATACAGGTCCGGCCCCTGGTGTTATGGTATTGGGTGCCATTGGACTCCACTCATGCATATGCATTACTGGGGAGTGGCTCAGTCGGTAGCGCACCAGACTTGTAATATGCAGTTCCCAGGTTCGAGTCCCAGCTGGGTCAGCATTGAGACATCTCTGTAAAACTCCCCGCCCTGCCCACAATCGGTAGGGGACACCGATGGTCTTGGAAAGGGACATTAAGCTGTGGCCCCATGTGTGGGAGAGCTATACTCTGTGCTTGTTAAAGAACATGCGGGATGGCCTTGACAGGAGGCTACCATCTGTCCCCAAACAGCTGTTCCAGTGGGTCTCCTTCCCCAACCTTCTCGGGGTCCATGTGACCTGGCCATTTAGCCCATGGTGTGCAAAAAAGTGTCGCTCAGAGGTAAAACGACCCAACCTAATATTCTTTGGTACCTTTGAATTTTTATTCAACCCAGATCATAGTTAATTTCCTTTTGCTACTAAGTTACACATGCCTGGCAGATTTTATCCAAGGAACTCTGGTGGGTATGAAGCGATTTGAAAAGTTCAATTACCTGAGCGAGGAAATTCCAGTTTTTGGTTTAGAGACTGCTGATATGGGGAATGATAACGTGTACCTTCAGCTATGTCCATTTGTTTTCCTCCCCTAAAAGGGAAGAAAATTTCAACCAGAGGGGGTGGTTGGGTTGTTTTACCTCTGAACTGCACTTTTTTTTTTGCACACAATGGCGCTAAATGGCCAGGTCACAAGGACCCCAAAGATTGCGGGAGGGAACCCAATGGAACAGCTGTCGGGAGACTGCAGTTAAAGCTACCCAGTGTGTTCTTTAATGTGCACAGGTATGGCTCTCCCACTCATGCAGCCACGAATTAACGTCCCATCAGATAGACAGCAGCATTTCCAAGTCCATGTGTCCCCTACTAACTGTGGTAATGGTGGGGTGTTTTGCAGAGATAAATCCCAATGCTGACTCCTGTGACTCAAACTTGGGAACTACAGATTATGTGTCTGGCAATGGTACCAACTGAGCTTCCCTCTGTGCCCTCCCCCCCCCCCTGAATGGAGAACAGATCGAATCTAATAATATTTATGCTAAATGAAAGCTTGCGACGTGGGGAGGGCCAACTGCTCTACATTTTAGAAAGTTTCATATCCAAGCAACACTGAGTAAATCTGCTAGAGTTGAATATTTATGTGATTAAGTTAGTATTCATTTCAAAAAAGCTTTTTTTGCTGGTTAAAGGTAATTTTATATGTAGGTGAAATGTGTATATGTTGCTTTATTACTTTTAGTAGCTACAATCATTTCTTTGTATGTATAATCTTGCAGGAAAGTAGTTCTTGTAGTTCTTCAAAATCAGTTTCTGCATCCACTGGTAAGTGTTATATTTAATAGTTTTTTATAAGGGGTGGTATTTTCATGTTTGACTGATTTATGTTTTGCAAGTCAATACTTAAAAGTCGAAGACTGAGTCTATATCTTAATTCAAAGTATTTACCTTCAACTTTTAAATATTGACTTGCAACACCTAAGTCAGTAGGTGCTCGTAGGTAAACATCCATTTTCATGTTGGAAAAATTTTTAACAAAATATAGTTTTTGTGAGCCAAAGCAATTTGAAAGTTTTCAATTTTTATCTAATACTAATACTTAAAACTAAATTGAATTAGCCTTAGCTGATATTGACCTCCCTGTGGCTGAATGGTTAGTATGTTTGGATACTCATTTACAGGGTAATGGATGTTTCCTTTCTTGTGTTGCTCTTCTGCTGAGTTCTTACCATCCTCACAGATCTATAATGTATTATACTGACATGCTACTGTCGGACTTTCTAGGCAAGCAGATGCTTGAAGGGTAATTTTTTTATTTGGCAAATATTTTGCTTTTATTGTGAAATCTTACTGTGCATAAATCATGATATAATTAATCAGTACTACTATATCACCATCTTATTCACCAAAATATTGTAGCTTTTCAAGTGGAATGGTCATGATCCAGCTCTGCTATATGGCCTTGGGTTGAAGGAGTAAATAGTATTATTTATAGAAGATAAAACAATGGTTGAGTATATTTTCTTTTATATAGTAGTAGGGGGTTTTTTTACTTTTTTTTTTGGCACATATTGACATTTTGTAAAAATTTGTTACATTTACAGCAGCTGTTCAAGTGGCAAAAAAACACCTCTATACACAAGATGCAATGGCACATTGATATTTATCTCCACTAACCCTCAGCTTGTTCTTAGGATAGCAACACCAGTGGGTTGGAAATGCTACTACCATCTGTTGGATGTAATATGCTGTCACTGCATGATTGAATCACCAGGGACAAGGTTTTAAGCTGACAGAATGGATAACTTCATTACACATAGCAAGAAATATTTGTGATTATGTTAAAAAATGGTGCATTGGGTGAGGTTTCACTTTGTATTGTTGGTTGTGTACATTAAAGATATTGGGTATGACATATCAACCTTGTACCCTTTTTGATTCTCCCACATAGAAGAAAAGATGGTCAGTGTCAAGCCAATTAAGTTAGATTACTTAACATGTCTTGAATGTCCTCCATACTCTGGAAACAATTTCAGCTGTAGGTGATGTCATTATATTTGGGTGTACACTATATTTAAAAAAGAAATCAAATTCTTTCATATTATATGAATGGAAAACCACATTCAAAGTTCCATAACTATGAAAATAAGCTGTTTATGTAAATATGTCACTAGAGATAAACTGAAGATCTCACTGAAATTATAAACTTTTATAATATTTTTCAATAGTATGCACTTTAATATTTAAAGAGTTATTAAAGTTGGAACATTTAACAGTAAGTAGACACCACTGTCATTAACACATTGCAAAATTCTCCACCCCAAAATTGATGAAAACTGAAAAAAAAAAATCATTCAAATATACCTATACATTAATGAACAATTTTTTATATAGCTGAATTTATGTTTATAAGTAAATTTTCATGAGTAACAAAATATACACTTAAATGTTTCAGATTCCAGAATTCTTCAAATATTTAGAAATATGAGCGAGATTTTCAATTTACCTAATATTTCATTAAAAACATGTTTTAAAAGTAAGGGAGCATTAGCCCTTTTTCTACCATACCAGCCCAAAGTGGCTGAGATCTTAAATGGACTCATCCAATCAATTCTATTCCTTTTTTGCTACTTCCTACCTGCAGTTTGTGTCAGTATGGTAGTGAAAATGTTAAAAATGGGTTTCAATTTACTTAACATGGAATATTTTAGTTTTTGTAATATAGTGTACATGGTTATAGTACAAAAATGTACTTTTTCCTCATTCGTCAGTTTTACGTAAAATTGATTAGTTCCAAGATTATGATTTCTATAATAGGGGCTGCATTCATACCATCTCATCTGCAGTGGTGCAGGGAGAGTGTGTTTGGGGACAACTGGTGTCATGTTTAATGATGAATCAGGATTCTTTTTCTGATCCAGTGATGGTTGCATGCAAGTCTGGAGACTTGCTGGGGTTGGGTTGTTTTACCTCTGAGCGGCACTTTTTTTTTTGCACCATGTACTAAATGGCCAGGTCACATGTACACATGTACTAAATGGCCAGGTCACATGGACCTCTAAGGCTCAGAGAAGGTTGGGGGGAAGGGACCCATTGAAACAGCTGTTGGGAGACAGATGGTAGCCTCCCGTCAAGGCCATCCAGCGTGTTCTTTAACATGCACAAGGTATGGCTCTCCCACACACGGGGCCACGGCTTAACCTCCCATCCGAGGGACGGCGACCTTTTTCAAGCCCATTGGTGTCCCCTACTGACCATGGGCAGGGCGGGGAAATTTTGTGGAGATAAATCTCAATGCTGACCCAGCTGGGACTCGAACCTGGGAACTACAGATTACGAGCCTGGTGCGATACCGACTGAACCACCCCCTCCCCCACTTGCAGGGGACAAAGGAAATACAACCTGCATCAAGGAGCATTATACACTGCTCAACATAGAAAATGCCACATCAGGAAGTATTGTTGAAACTTCCTGTCGACAAATGGAAATGAGAGTGCAGTTGTGAACCAATCACTTGAGAGGTACAAAATGGCTTGGTGTAGTTAAGAATGCCAGGGTGACATCATCAGGAATTCTACCATCACACAGATACCTTTACCAGAAGCATCATCATAGGGCTACATAAGGCTGGTTGGTCCCTGCATTGCATCTTGGTGGAAACACGTCAGGATGTAACAATTATCAGCCAAATTTGGTGACAATGGTTGGAGGAAGATAACTGCGCTGATGTAGTGGGACTGGTGAATTTCAGTGGATGTTCAATTGGTGTATTCAGTGACAAGCCTTAGCAGCCCTAAATCTATAGTGGACAGCATTTGATGATGTATACAGGTAGCTTTGACATCCCCTTACTGACATAGACTGAATTGCAGATTGACTGAGGCAGGTTTCTGCTCTCACCAGCCATTGTGATGACTGCACTCACTGTAATTTTGTGACACCGTTTTAAGTATTAAACATATTTTAATCGAATGTCCTTGTTTTAATATTGAACGATGTTTGTATTTTAACTCTCATAATTTTATGTCTGAGCCTCTTACATTTGGACATCTTTTTCCTGATCATTGTTTTTTACCACCGGTTTTTTCCTTTTTAAAATATTGTGGTTATTTTAATGGACTGATTTTACCCTATCTTTGTGTATCATATAACCCAGGTCTCTTACATGTGGGATTATTTTGTATTTCTCAAGTTGTTTTACTCTTTACTTGTACACTTGTTATTTGTTTTACCACTTTACAATATAGTATTTTTTATTTAAAATTTTGGTTGTGGGGATAAACGTCTTTTATATTGTCTTTTGTTTGACACATTATGGCCTAGTTGCCCATATGCCACAAAACCCCAACAGCCACTCACTGGTAGCACATTGTCGAGCATGGTTGCAGTGGTGCTGTACCAAATGCATGGTGGGATGAGTGGAACCATGTTGTATTCAGTGCCGACTATCACCAATCGAGAATCTGGAGACAATGTGGTCACGGTTGATCTTGTTGCCATTCGTGAGGTCCTATGGCTCAGCCTGGTGCCATGGCTTGGGCTTGTAAGCATAGTGGATACAATGGCAACATGATGATGTGATATTCCTGCTGCTCAATTTCAAAATGATAATGCCTGCCCACACACTGCCAGCATCAGCTGACAATGCCTACAAGGTGTCCAAGTGCTGCTTTGACTAGCACAATTCCATTACTAGCAGATCCTTTAACTCTTGTAAGTTACATGGTTGAGCTACCACAGATCAGATATGCTGTTCCAACACAAACCACAGATGCTCGAGTAGATTAATGTCTGGGGAATTTGGAGGCCAGGGCAATATCTGGAAGTCTTCCTCATGTTTTGGGAACCATTCTTGAACAATCTGGGCATTGTGGCATGGCACATTATCCTGCTGTAAAAAGGCACTACTAGAGGAGAATGCCATTACCATGAAATGATGTACCTGGTCTGCAATGATGTTTAAGTAGGTGGTAGACATCATAGTTTCCTGCACATGAATGACTGGACCCAGGGTTTCCCAGCAGAACATTGCCTAAAGCATTGCACTTCCTCCACTGGCTGTTTTCATTCCATGGTGCATCCTGGTGCCAACACTTCTCCAGGTGAATGATGCATACATACCTGGCCGTCTATGAGGTGCAACAGGAAACGAGCTTCATTGAACCAGATGACCTTCTTCCAATCATTCAAGGTCCAGTTTTGATGCTCCATGCCATTGTAGACACTTTAAATGGTGAACCAAGGTTAGCATGGGCACTCAGAGCAGCCTGCTGCTACGCAGCCCCATTTTCAGCAAGGTTTGATGTTCTGTGTGTTGTGACATATTACTCCCATTACCAGCATTCAAATTACAGGTAAGTTGAGCCACAGTATCCCTTCTGTTGGCTCATACCATACAGGAAAATCTTCACTCACCTCTAGCATTGATGAGCCATGGTCGGCCCACAAGTGTAGTGGTTTGTGATTTTTACCTCCTTGGACAATTTTTTGAAGGTAATAACCACTGCTGACCGTGAACACTCCACAAGCCTTGCTGTTTTGGAAATGCCTGACCCAGTTGTCTGGCCATTACAATTTGGCCTTTGTCAAATTCATTTAATTCCGCTGCCTTTCCCATCTGAAGAAGTAGACACCAGAATTGAACACCTGATAATGAGCTCTGTTAATAGTGTTACTATTAACAGAGCTCAGTATCAGGTGTTACTATACAATTTCTTGAACTTCATACGTGTCGTTTACCTGCAGTTACTTCAATTTTCATAAAAACACACTGGTCATAATGTTTTGGCCATTCTGTGTATGTGTGTAAGTTTAGTCTCATTTCATGCATTCTGTCATGGTGTGGCATTTTCCATGTTGATCTGTGTATGGTATGGCAAACCATCAGTTACAGCAATTGTTCGCATATGATCATTACTTGGTAGTACTTTGACAGACCTATTGAAACCATTCTGGAACAAAGACTTTTCTTTTCAAAGACCTTTCTACACTCCCATAATATTTTTCAGTAGTGCAGTGACCACATACATCTCTCATACAGACCATATGCTTTCTTGACCTGTGCATTCTCCAGATCTGTCACCCATTGAATACATTTGCAGTATGATGGGGGACACCATACTTCATATTGATGTAAACTACCTTTTGGTAAGTAAATACTCTTGATATACTAGATTATCATTTCTTATCTACTTTGCTGTCTGTCACTACTTATTTTCAGCTCAAGGTGAGCACTCCTTCAATGTAAACAATTTCGGTAATAATAGTATATGTCTAAAATATATAAATACTTAAAAATTGGATTGGCAATGGGGAAATTTCAGTTTAACTTATATCTCATTCTGTTTTTATTATTCTGTGTCTAATGAAATCTTGTGGGAATATTGAAATTTAACACTATTTCTTTGAGAAATAAAAAAATTATATTTTTTTACACTTCCCTAAAGCAGCTTTTTCATTTTATTTAGGAAAAAAAGGAAAAGACCAGGAAGGAGCGAAGAAAAGGTAAATTTTCTTGTCAAAAATTATATTTTTTGTTTTCTGCATGTAAGAGTTGCAATAACGTGTTTTTCCTGGTGTATTGTAATGCTAACTTTTGAAATATTGTTACGACAGAAGAATCTGGCAACCGAAAGCAAAGTTTCAGCCAACGAATAAGAACTTTGGGAGAATTTGGAGAAGAAGAGTGGAGCGTTAACGGTCGTTGTATTGTAACGGTCGTTGTGTATTGTAACGGTCGGTGAGTTCGAAAATGGACGGTGAGCTGTTCTGAGACAGTGCGCGTAAGTATCAAGAAGTAACTTGATGTGTTGTGTATACGCGGAAGGATAAAAGTGGGATCTTTTATCGTTAAGTATCAAGAAGTAACTTGATGTGTTGTGTATACGCGGAAGTATAAAAGTGGGAACTTTTATGGCTAACTTCGAATGTCTACACGGACTGTCTTTTTGTTCGGCTAGTGTGTGAAAAGTTATTAGCACAGGACGAGAATTGGTTTACGAGTGAAGATCTTCGGGTGACCTGGTAAATCAAGTAAAAGGTAGTATTTAGTAAAATACACAGAGCTGATATTGTGTGCTCTACGCAGGAAGATTGATGACTTGTGCATGTTAATAGTTGATTTGTTAATAAGATACTTCATCCATATTTCCTTTGTAACAATTTACCTTGTATTGAATTTGGTTTTGAAATATAGCTTTTAATACTCACGCTCAGCGGCTATCCATTTTTGTGATCCGCAACATTTGGTGTCAGAAGTGGGATAATTTATTGAATGCCGTTAACTAGAAGTATGGATGAATTGGTAAAGTTGTTGAATGACATTAAAAGTCAAAATAATGATATGAAAGCCGAAATAGCGACACAAAATAGTACATTGGATGAAATGATAGCCGCAATGGCCGCACAAAATAATGAGTTGAGGACTGAGATAGTTTCTCAAAAAGATGACTTGAAAGCCGAAATGGCCGCACAAAATAATGAGTTGAGAACGGAGATAGTTTCTCAAAAAGATGATTTGAAAGCCGAAATAGCCGCACAAAATACTGAGATGAGAGCTGAAGTGGCTTCTCGAGTTGGTAAGATTATTGATCACTTCAAGGATCATAAAACCGAACTCAATAGACAATGCAATAGTTTAAATGTTGAATTTGTCAGTGAAAAAGATGATCTTGATAGTGTTAAGTTAGATTGTAAACATGGAAAAGAAAAAGAGAAAGGCAACGCATATAAAAATGTGGATCTGCTACTGGAAATCAAGAATTGTAGAGATAGCGCAGATGATGCCTTTGACCACGCAACTACTGGTAATGCATGGCAGAGTGTCTATGTCGCTGGTGACATGTCTAGGAACTGTGAAGAACAATCACACAGATCAGAGAGCTGTGAGACTATACAGTACGCTTTGCACTTCAAAATACCTAGGTATACAAGTCTGGCACGATCTGAAGAGAGATCCACACGAAAGGTATTCTATTCCTCGCCGTCAGCAAAATGTGTCATGGACATTTATCGCAAAGGCAGAGTAACGAGTGGTAATGAGGGGGAACGAAACAGAGTTTACGTTTCGCAGAGTGGTCCGAGTAAAGAAGAGGCGTCCATTCATCATAGATACAAAGTGCCATTCGACGTTACTGGGGAAGTCGGAGAGATTTTTCCGAAACATATAGCCACACTCGAATCGTTTATAGAAAGTGGGGATTTAAGGAAGAGGAATTCCGAAGAATGGCTTAGAAGCATAACAGGTAATGCTGGTAAAGGAGCTTCAGGCAGAGACAGTACTTCAAAGACTGACTTAGATATTCCTTTTTCTATGAGTAATAAATTGTGCTCGGATAACAGTAACTTTCTGGATGAAACTAAGCCTCAGAGTTACGATCAGAGAGAAGTGAAGCCCTCAGATAATCTCAACGTAGCCATGCTGAATTTCTTTTCTGAACAGTCAATGCGCAGATTTGGACATTATAACCATTTAGATTATAAGGATATAGAAAAGTTTTATCACGACTACAAGAGCTCTAAAGTGGACAATATCATGTTACAGAACTCGTCGCTGATCTCCAGAATGAACAATTTGGCAATCATGACTGATATTTCCCTGGCTAATTACAATGAGAGCTCCAAGAAAGTGAATTCCGAAGAAACAGCAACTATGACCTCCTCGGGTCATGTGTTTTGCTGGAGACCCGAGTGGCGCCATCGGATGGTAGATGAAAACAGCACAGGAGGTGTCGGCAACAAAGTGAGTCTTGTCTTGGCTCCTGCACTTGCTGCTTTAGGTCTCAAGGTCCCTATGATCTCCGGTCGTGCTCTCCAATTGACGGGAGATACTCTGTACAAATTGGAATCCATCCCTGGCTTCACAGTCGACTGCACTAAAGATAAAATCGAGCAGATGATGGAAGACGTCGGATGCTGCATCGTAGGACAGACAGTGGAGCTGGTGCCAACAGATAAGGAGATTTACCGCTGCAAGGATCTGACGGCTACCGTAGATAGCGTTCCTCTAATGAGATGCTCAATTGTGTCCAAAAAGCTGGCTGAAGGAGTGTGCGCTTTGGCTTATGATGTTGAATTCGGAAAAGGAGCTATTGATCTCATCAGTACAGAAGACGCTGTTGATTTAGTTAAGAAAATGGTTGCAGCATCACAAGCTCGTGGAATGAAGAGTTCAGCTGTTATCAGCAACATGGATTCACTTCTTAAAAACTCTGTTGACAACTCTCTGGAAGTGATGGAAGCTGTTCAGTGTTTCCTTGGTAACGGATCCTTGGAACTGCAAGAGCTCGTCGAAGAGTTAGGAGGAGAACTTATGCGTTTGGTGAACATTGTGGATAATAGGGTAGATGAAGCATCACGTGTCTGCAAGGTTCTGCATAACGGCAATGCTTTGAACAAGTTTCGTAACATGTTAATAGAACAAGGAGTATCTGAAGATGTTGCAAGCTGGCTATGTGAAGGTAAAACAGAAAAAATATTGCTAGCAGCCCGACACATCACTGATTTCATTTATACAGGAGAAACAGGTAAGGTTGTCGGATTAGAAGCTGCAGTTCTAGCAAGAGTATGGAAGGAGGAGATGGACCGAAGCGCTAAAAAGAATTATGGAGCTGATGTTATATTTGTGAAGCACCTTGGGGATCAAATTGAATCAGGTGAAATATGGCTGAAGGTTCATCACGACAGTTCTGAATTAAGTGAAAGTCAACTGACAAAAGGGTCAGACTGGAGGATGAAACTCCTCCCTAGATTTTATGTCACTAATGACTTTCATTCCTTGTTACTGTTGATAGAAGTAAAAATCCAAAGAAGAAAACTTTCGACAAAGAAGAAAACTTTTTACAGGTTTTGCACGAAAACTCTTAGTCGATTCTTCTCCCTGCGGAGACATAAACGTGTTCACAAGGGCTATAGGCCTTACACGTATTATATTTGTGGACGAGGCTTCAGTCAGAAAAGAAATCTACGTCATAATGAGATTCGCTTTCATTTTGACACAGACGTGGTATATCGCATTCGTCGACGTCCAGCTACAAAGTGCAAGGTGGTTCACGTGGATCGTTTGGCTCCGTTTCATCGAAGAACTGAAGAAGCTTTGGAATCCAGAATTGTTCGGGACGAACAAGACCTAGGAAGGGGGCAGTGTTACGACAGAAGAATCTGGCAACCGAAAGCAAAGTTTCAGCCAACGAATAAGAACTTTGGGAGAATTTGGAGAAGAAGAGTGGAGCGTTAACGGTCGTTGTATTGTAACGGTCGTTGTGTATTGTAACGGTCGGTGAGTTCGAAAATGGACGGTGAGCTGTTCTGAGACAGTGCGCGTAAGTATCAAGAAGTAACTTGATGTGTTGTGTATACGCGGAAGGATAAAAGTGGGATCTTTTATCGTTAAGTATCAAGAAGTAACTTGATGTGTTGTGTATACGCGGAAGTATAAAAGTGGGAACTTTTATGGCTAACTTCGAATGTCTACACGGACTGTCTTTTTGTTCGGCTAGTGTGTGAAAAGTTATTAGCACAGGACGAGAATTGGTTTACGAGTGAAGATCTTCGGGTGACCTGGTAAATCAAGTAAAAGGTAGTATTTAGTAAAATACACAGAGCTGATATTGTGTGCTCTACGCAGGAAGATTGATGACTTGTGCATGTTAATAGTTGATTTGTTAATAAGATACTTCATCCATATTTCCTTTGTAACAATTTACCTTGTATTGAATTTGGTTTTGAAATATAGCTTTTAATACTCACGCTCAGCGGCTATCCATTTTTGTGATCCGCAACAATATATTGATTAGAAAATAATACATATTGAATATTAATTATTAACAATTAAGTTAAATTTCATGAATATCAAAAAGTACACACCAAAAATGTAACTAAATTGAATTATGTGTTTTGTCTTAAATTTTGTATTTTATAAGACAGGAAACAATTTGTAATTACTTAATGGGTACTATAAATTATATAGCTAAACCCATATTGTTTGAATGAGAAGGCTAATTCGTTTTCACCTGTAACTTATCAAGGCTCACAAAGTGCTAGGTTTTTTTATAATGTGTAAATTTATTTTAATCCCTAATCATCATTATCATCCTCAAGCAGCCATGGGCTACAGAGGTCCAACCAGATCACACAATTTAGTTCTCCAAGCATATCTGTCCTGATCTGCATCTGACCACTGAACATCAATTCTAACAGTCCTGTTTGACAGTGTCTGCCCATTTCATCCTAGGTCTCCCCCTCTTTCTGAGGCTTTTAGGCACATTGTTCATAACCCTATATGCTATTCTATAGTTATGCATACAGGTAACTGGCCAAACCAACAGAGTCTCTGCACAATATGCTATTCAAAGGAGGTTGATGATTCCTTTCCCTAACCTCATCATTACTTACAAATTTGAACCACCTAATGCCCAAGATACTGTGTAAGTATCTAGAATTAAAATCACGTTTCCTGTTAGCTTGTTTAAAAATGATCCAAGTTTCATTACCATAACTAGAAAGAACCCAACAATTATAATCTAATTTTAGTCTTTTAGGTGTATATGCCTATTTCTCTACACTCTCCATAGATTCTTAAAAGTCCCAGCAGCAAATCCCTATTCGTCTATTAATCTCATGCTGCACATCACCAGTATCTGTTACATAACTCCCAAAATAATTAAACTGTGACACCTGCTCAAGACTGCAACCATTCAGATTAACTGAATCACAACCTGCCTGACCAATTTTCATCACTTTAGTTTCATCTCTGTTTATAGCCAAACCTACTCTACTACCAGTTTCATCAACAGCTCTAATGAAAGAGTTCATCTCATCAACATCATTTGCCAAAAGGGCTAAATCATCAGCATAATCTAAATCAGAAATTTTCGTATCTCCAGTTCATTTAAGGCCAAAATCTTTCCCTTGCAGTGAATTTCACATAACATAAATCAATAACCAAACTAAAGAGAAAAGGAGACAAAATGCACCCTTGTCAAACATCAGAAGTAATGCTAAACCAATTGCTACAAGTCTTACCAACTCTCACACACAACTCAGTGTTATTATAGAGAGCTCTGATTATGTTAACTAACTTGTCTGTTATACCATATGATTTCACAATCAACCACAAATTATGACGATCAACAGAGTTGAAAGCCTTTTTGGAATAAACAAAGCCAGCAACGAAAGGTTTCTGAAATTCTAAACATTTCTCAAGAATCTGCCTAAGTGAAAATATCTGATCCACACATCCCCTACCACTTCTGAATCCACATTGCTCATCACGCAATTGATTGTCAACCAGATTCTTAATTCTATTAAGCACAATCATGGAAAGAACTTTTCCTGGAACAGAGAGTAGGCTGATACCCCTATAGTTATTGCAAGAATTGTGATCACTTTTTTAAAAATAGGAATAATAATAACTCTGGTAAAATTCGTAGGAACTATTCCTTCATCATAAAAAATATTCAAAATTTCAGTCATCCATGTGTTAACCGAAACATTCCAAGCTCTAAGCATTTTGGTTTTAATTTCATCTACACCTGGGGATTTATGAAGTTTCAGTTTAGATGTAGCCAAAATAACTTCAGATTGTGTTATAGAGCCAACATTAAAGTTAGTAATGCATCTGTCATTATTACAAACAATGGGAGTAGAACTAACCACATTGTTTAGAACATCACTGAAATGCTCAGCCAACCTAGCCATGACAGAATCCTCACCTTCTATAACTTTACCTTGTTTATTCTTCAAACCCTCTACACCTGTCCGTTTTCTACCACACTAAATATTAACTATATGGTGCAACTCTCTGCTGTTGTGCTTGCTGTCTAACTGCTTCTTCTCAGCTTTAGCCAAGCCATCAAACCAAAATTTCTTATCAGCAGCTACTGATCCTTTACACCAGGGGTGCTCAACCTTTTGGTAGTCTTGGGCCATAAAATTGATAAGTCTTATATACTGTTTTTAGGCTCGAATTCAGAAGCTAAACCTAAGGGAAAGTTTGTCTAGTAAAAACACTTAAAATCAATTGCAGTGTAGTTCCATGCACTTTACTGTAATGTGATTCTTTTTAATTTTTTGACTCCATGTAATAAGTTTCTTTTGTAAACCTCAGGGTCGTTTAAATGAATGAAATCAATTGCATATATAAGGAAATTTTATTTCAATACAATAGAAATGAAAGATTCAATTAATGAGAAAACTGACTGACTATTTTTTACTAATAATTCAGTGTCAGGAACTTTCTGTGGTAGCTACTCGGAGGCTGTGCTCTAGATGACAATCGGTAATTTTTGTCCTCAATTTTGACTTGGTGTGCTTCATTCTGGAACACATCTGTTCACATAAGTACATGCTTCTGAAGAGGGAGAAGATTCTTGCCACATACATTCTTAAATTGACAAATTTTCTAACTTCTACATATTTTTGGTAAAATTCTTCAAATTTCAGGGGAGACACTTCATCAAATTTCATTTTCAGGTCTGAGTCGCATTGAAGATCAATGATTTCCATTTGGAGACCCCCTGGAATCTCCATCACATTCACAGAAAAGGGGTTAGTTACCATGTTCAGGGTCCTTTTTTGAGCATGGAAATCTTGGGATCTCTCTTGGAACTCGGTCTGGAGCTGAGATATTGCAGTCACATATTGAGGAGCATATTCTGCAGATTGCAATTTCAACATTCTTTGGAAATGAATTAAATTCTGGTCTTGAAGTTCAGCACTTAAAGAGTTCTAATTTCATCTGAAAAGCTTTGATGTGATTAAACAGGACATGCACCAGTTGATCTTTTGACTGAAGCTTCAAATTTAACTCATTCAAATGAGAAGAAATGCCCATAAGGAAGGCAAAGTCGGCCAATCATTTTGGATCATCGAACTTTAATACTGGCTTATCTTTTGCTGTCATGAACTCTTGGATGGCATCTTTCAACTCAAAAATCCTTGTGCATACTTTTCAGCAGCTTAACTATCATATGTTGGAGAAGTAGACATCGCCATGATCAGCATACCATTCTGTCTGTAGAAAATTTTGAAACTGTTGATGATTCAAACCCTTCACTTGGATGAAATTCATAATGTCTTGTGATAACTTTCATGACATTTTCGAAACCGAGAGATTTGGCACACAAATTTTCCTGGTGAATGATATAATGGTAGCTGGTAAAGCTGCTAGTATCTGTTCTTTTTTAAAAGTGCTACCGATCCTGCCTTTGTTCCAACCATAGCTGGGGCTCCATCTGTCACCAACCCTATGAGATTTTTCAGAGGTGATATCTAGCAAGAGTCGTATTCATAGCTTCCAGAATGTCTGTTCCCTTCAAGGTTCCTTTCAAGGGACATAAAGCCAACAGTTGTATCAGTTAAATTTGTGCTTTCATCCAGTGCCAATGAGTAGAATTTGCATGCTAGCAACTTTGTTTTCAATGTCTCCTCAACATTCAGTGCCAGTTGTAGTAACAGCCATTCGAGACAAGTTTATCTTTTTGAAGGCATCAGCTTTGTTTGGGCATGCAATTTCAACTGCTGCTACAAGGCACTCCTTCAGAAATTCTCCATCAGAAAATGGTTTCGACCTTTTGGCAGTTTTTTGAACAATGATATAACTAGCTTTGATTTAATTCTCAGCATCCTCCGATACTTTCTTAAAAAACGATTGTTTTGATTTTAATGATTTTTTCCAGAAGGTTCAGTTTGTGTGTACCTGACCCTGGAGACTGGCGACTTTTGTTGCACGTTTTGTGTTATAATGTCTTTTCAAATTGTGTTCCTTGACAGTAGTTATCGATTCCTGACATATTAAACGAACAGGCTTCCCATCAGTTTCCACAAAGAAGTATAAATCAGTCCATTTTTTGTTGAAATTGCGAACAACTTCAGTGTAAACACTTTTTTTGCTGGTATCTGCCATTTTAAATTTACTAGTTCCTCTTATTATCATTGTCATGTTCTTATATAACAAAGATAATAAAACTTCACTAAATGATTAAATTCACTTAGCTTTATTTTTACAACATTCAATCAATGTAATAAAAACTAAAGAATTATTAATATTTGTCATTAATAATCCAAAGTTCAGAAAGAGTGCGTCATGAGATAGAATTCTAACTTACTGATTAAAATCCACGCTTGTGCAAGTATATATACCTTGACAGTTTCTAGAAAGGTCCAGAGACTCAAGAATACTTTTCTGGTAAACGCGAACTAGAAAGTACATGGAAATGTAGCAGTGCCACCTGCACATGCTCATTTAGAAGGTGAGCTTTCCTGATAGCTGGCACAGGAGTTGCTACACTCCATTTTGGGCTATTATATATGTTATAAAAATATTTTTGGAAGCTTCATCATGTTCACAGCCCACAATTAATGGTCCCACTGGACATGGTTTGAGCACCCCTGCATTACCTGTTTATTAAGCTCTCTGTAATGTTTCCTATTAGGACCAGTAGGGCATTGATAAAGGACATTCCTGTGGCTGTTTCTTTCTGAAATAAGTTCAAGTGCCTTATCACTCAAATAATTTGGCCTCCTCTGCTCCTTTTTTTCTAATAGAGTACTGTTAGTTTCCAAAAAAGCCTGTTGAAAATGTTATATTCTTCCTCAACTTCAGTAGTAAGCAAACCATGTCATAATGACTAAGTAACCTATCATGGTAAGTTTTAACTATAACTGGGTCTTTCAGAGGTTCAGAATTAAAGGTAATTTTTTAACCTTAGAACAACATTTCTTAAGTTTAAGTTGCAAGACACTTTTAGCAAGGTAATGGTCTGATCTAATTTCAGCTCCCCTATAAGATCTGATACTCCTAACAAAACTAACCCATTTGCTGTTAATCAATACATCAAAGAGACAGAACATTATGACCACCTGCCTAATATGATGTTGGCCCTCCAGGTGCTGCCAAAACAGCTCTTACATGGCAAGGCATGGGTGCTACAAGATTTCTAAAGTTGCTTTGTGATATCTGGTACCAACACATTACCAGCAGATCCTTTTAACTCTAGTAGGTTGCATGGTTGAGCTGGTGCAGATTGAATATGCTGTTCCAACACAAACCACAGATACTCGATTGGATTGATGTCTGGGGAATTTGGAACCAGGGCAATACCTGGTGTTCTTCCTTATGTTCTGCAAACCATTCGCAAACAATCCGGGCATTGTGACATGATGCATTATCCTACTACCACAGATCAGATATGCTGTTCCAACACAAACCACAGATGCTCGAGTAGATTAATGTCTGGGGAATTTGGAGGCCAGGGCAATACCTGGAAGTCTTCCTCATGTTTTGGAAACCATTCTTGAACAATCTAGGCATTGTGGCATGGCACATTATCCTGCTGAAAAAAGGCACTACTAGAGAGGAATACCATTGCCATGAAATGATGTACCTGGTCTGCAATGATGTTTGGGTAGGTGGTAGGTGCCATAATTTCCTGCACATGAATGACTGGACCCAGGGTTTTCCAGCAGAACATTGCCCAAAGCATTACACTTCCTACACCAGCTTTTATTTTTCCCCATGGTGCATCCTGGTGCCTACACTTCCCCAGGTAAACAATGCACACGTACCCAGCCATCCACATGGTGCAACAGGAAACGAGATTCATTAGACCAGACAACCTTCCAATCATTCAAGGTCCAGTGTTGATGCTCGTGTGTCCATTGTAGGCACTTTCGACCGTGAACCAAGGTTAGCACAGGCACTAGGAGTGGCCTGCAGCTACGCAGACCCATTTTCAGCAGGGTTTAATGTCTGTGTGCTGTGACGCATTACTCCCGTCACCAGCATTCAAATTACAAAATTACAAGTAAGTTGCATCAATATCCCTTCTGTTGGCTTGTACCATATGGGATATCCTTTGCTCACCTCTAGCATCGATGAGCCATGATCAAGATGTACATCTTGCTGGTAGTTGGCAATTTTTCCCTCCTGGACCACATTTTGACGGTACTATATAAACTGACAGGCTCCTGTCAGACCTCTGTGGCAAGCAGCTGCTTGAGGGGGTATTTTTTTTTTTTTTAAGCTTCAGGAGAAGGGGGGGGGACACCTAGGATGCAATGGGAAGACAATGTCAAACAGGATGTTCTGGAATTGGCCTACAATGGCCAAATGTAACAGCTGTAGCTCAGGACAGTTATGTCTAGAGAACAATATTACACAGTCTGGTAGAACCTCTGTAGACATCCTGTAAAGATTCTGTTGACTCAGGTACTGTCACAGGGTTCTGAATTCTTACCTACATGTTTGCTATGCATGGATATCCGTGTCGCTGGAAAGAAGGATCCTGATAGTTTCTCAGAAGCCCCCCCCCCCCCCCCCCCCACTTCTCTCCTCAGCTCATAACTGGCAGGGTCCCCTTTGGCCATTGGGAACCTGTTCGTTGCAGGACAGGGCAGTGAATTCAGGGCCGCTGCTATACACTGCTTTAGCCTCTGTTTCAGGTAATTGGGAGGTCCTGGGATGCCCCCCCCCCCCTCAAGATCAATTTGCTGGTGGTCTGGACCCTACTAGGGCCATCTGTACAGTAGGTGAGTGCCTTGCCCATATCTGGGCAATGGTTTGCAAATTTCCCCCACACATTCATATGGCATTCAGCATAGCTTCGGCTTCAGACAGACCATGTCTCTCCATTCATCACTAATTTTGTAGTTTTCTTTCTTTTGTGAGGACTTTGTTTTCTCACTTTTTTTTTGTTCTTTGTGAGAACTCGGGTGAATTTCGCACATTTTTGTCTTTTGTTTCTTGTTTAGTTATGAGGGTTTGGCTCACTGGATGTGTGGGCATGGTCCCAGGAAGCCCTGGCACCTGACTATGTGTACCCTTTTTGGACTCCATGGTGGGTGGGGGCAATGGGCACTGAAACACAAGCATGAATTCTGTTAAACCAAATTCATTGGCCATTGCCACCAAGAGGGCTTGCCATGAACCCCCATCCTCTTTGTCATCATCACCATCATCATCTGTGTCTGTCTTTTCGTCCCTGAGGTCTCTGATCATTCATTAAATGGGTGATCAGGTAATTGGGGACATGTCCCGTTTTTCATCAATAAAGGTCTGAAAGGTCTTGTGGGAGCACCGAAATCCGTCAAGTTCCTAAGATCTGGTGATTTGCAGGTGGAAACTGAACACTTTGAGCTACTCTTGAATGTAACAGCAATTGGTGGGATGGCAATTACTGTCACTCCACACATGATGCTTGATTCTTTCAGGGGCATGATATCTGAGTGGGATCTCCTCAAGATTTCTGAGGAGGAAATCCTCCCAGAGCTTTCATCCCAGGGAGTGACAGCAGTCCATTGGGTTTTGCAATGCAGTGATGGAAGTTAGTACCCACCTGGGTACTACTCCTTACATTTGACATTCCATGCCTGCCAACTTCCATCAAGGCAGGATATCTTCGTTGCAGGTACGGATGTACAGCATTGTTTCCAATGCCAGAGGTATGGCCATGCCCACACAACTTGACAGGGCAAACCCACTTGTGCTTGTTGTGGCAGCCAGGATCACCTCAATCCTGGGGGACACCGATGGGCTTGGAAAGGCCGCCGTCAGTCGGATGGGACATTAAACCATGGCCCGTGTGCTGGAGAGCCATACCCTGTGCACGTTAAAGAACACGCTGGATGGCCTTGATGGGAGGCTACCATCTGTCTCCCAACAGCTATTCCAGTGGGTCCCCTCCCCCAACCTTCTCTGAGCCTTCGGGGTCCTTGTGACCTGGCCATTTAGTCCATGGTGTGCAAAAAAGTGCCGCTCAGAGGTAAAACAACCCAACCCACCTCGATCCTGACTGCACAGCAGAAAAGGCAAACTTCATGAACTGCAGTGGTGAGCATCTAGCGTACTCCCATGACTGTCCAGAAACAGTGGACAAGTTTTTGACAAGCAACAGTTTTTGAAAATTTGGCTGGAAGAGGAGGTACAATGCCTCAAAGGGCTAAATAATATCACATATTCTAAGGTGAGAAAGCTCACTGCACCATCTGCCCTGTGCAGCAAGGTCTCCTATGGCAGTGATGAGAAAGCAGGCTTCTGTAGCAATGCAAATGGATATCAACATACCACCATCTGCTTCTTTCTTGCCTGTTGCAAAGTACCTCCTGATGCAGGCAAAGCTGTGGTTAGTGCCAACTTTGACATCAACACCAATTTCCATTCCTGCATCTGTGCCTTCCACTACCACCTCTAGAAGGCCCCCTCCATTCCGATTCCAGACAGCCAGACCTTCCAAACTTAAGAGGTCCACTCCAGGGCTCAAAAACAGTTTTATCTCCTCCTTTGGCAGCTTCAGATTCATTTCCTCTGAGGACATGGATATCAATCAACCAAATTTTCAAAAACTGTTGCTTGTCAGAAACTTGTCCACTGTTTCTGAGACCTGAGATGGCCATACTCCTATAATGGAATTGTCATGGATTCTAGAGGAATATTGACATAAAGTTTCTCTTGAGGGCACATGAGCCCATCTGAGTGTGCCTGCAGTAGACATATTTGCAGACAGCCAACAATCGTTGCACTGTTGTTGAGAGAGAAGTACAGCTCTCCTGCACTTCTCTCTCATTTGCCATGGGTTGGGTTGTTTTACCTCTGAGTGGCACTTTTTTGCACACAATGGGCTAAATGGCCATGTCACATGGACCCCGAAGGCTCAGAGAAGGTTGGGGGAGGGGACCCACTGGAATAGCTGTTGGGAGACAGATGGTAGCCTCCCGTTAAGGCCATCCAGCGTGTTCTTTAACGTGCACAGGGTATGTCTCCCGAACACGGGGCCACGGCTTAACATCCCATCCGACGGACGGCGGTCTTTCCAAGTCCATCGGTGTCCCCTACTGACCGTGGGCAGGGCGGTGAATTTTGTGGAGATAAATCTCAACGCTGACCCAGCTGGGACTCGAACCTGGAAACTACAGATTACGAGCCTGACACGCTATCAACTGAGCCATCCCCGCCCTGGACCAGGATGTTAACTACTTGTTTATATTTTAAACTTGCTTATACACATTGTTTTTGCTTATACACTTTTTGTTTTTATTTTATCTTGTATAGTTTCATTTTTTTCCCCTTTTATGTGTTGTTTTTAAAATTTGGTTGAGGATTCTATAACTTTTATCTGTTTACCATTTGCTGTATATTTTATGTTTGGTGCAATATGGCCTTAGTTGCACTATTAAACCCCAAACAACCAACTAGCCAACCTCTGTAGACCATGACTGCATGAGAATTTTGTAGGCAGGCAGGTAAAAAGCAAGTTCATTCACTCAGTGGGCCAGACAAACTTGCTGGGAGTAGGAGGGTAAGAATATTCACGATACAAAATCCACTAGTTCCGCCTTTCAACTCTACCAGTATTAGGAATTGCCATGTTACCACTATCTACAGTCAGGGGCAAGACTATACTATATAGATATAGCTCATCCCTGACTATCCTACGGCAAGCAGTCCTATAGAAGGACAGTTATAAATTAAAAATCTAAATCAAATCGATCGATCGGTCAAAATCTAAATTTAATCTGTTCCCCAGTTAGCCACAATAAGGATATATAGATCCAAGTTGGTTTGGCTCCTGGGGTGGGAACTCTTAGTGGGACCCAGATTTGAAAAAAGGGCCCTACTTCTAATCGAGTATGAAATTCTGTTGAAGTACTGCTGCCTGTATTTAGTGGCATCTAATGCTGTTTAGTAGCCTACATCAGAAATAGAAATATCCTGTGTGTTTCATTTAAGAGATTTGCACTTCATTTCATTAATCACTTCTCAATTAGATAACATCATATCAGACAATTACCTTTTACATTTCCTTCAACTGTGTAGTAATGCAGCATGTTAGATTCCATAGATAACATGTTAGATTTTTACACACTAAGTGTGGTTAGCGCGCTTGGCTACTGATCTACGGGATCTGGGTTCGAGCCCCGGGTTAAGGCATGGTTGTGTGTGTTGTTTTTCTGCTGAGGTCCTGCCATCCTCTCAGACCTTCTACTCTGGCATATAAACTGACAGGCTCCTGTCAGACCTCTGTGGCAAGCAGATGCTTGAGGGGGTATTTATTTATTTTATTATTTTAAAACATGTGGAGATGGCTCATTTTGAAGCATGCCAGGCTCATAATCTGCAACTCCCAGGTTTGAGTCCCACCAGAGCCAATGTTGAGATTTATCTCCAAAACTTTCCATCCTCGGTCAGTAGGGTGACACCAGTGGGCTTAGATAAGGCCGCTGTCTCTCCAATGGATAGGTTTGGGTTATTTGACTTCTGAGAGGCACTTTTTTTACACACGGGCTAAATGACCAGGTCTCAAGGACCCTGAGGGCTCAGAGAAGGTTGGGGCCTACTAGACAGCTGTTGGAAGGTAAATGGTAGGTGTCTATCAAGGCCATCCAGTGTATTCTTTAACGTGCACAGGGTATGGCTTTCCCACACGGTACCACAGCTTAACATTCTATCTGACAGCAGCAACCTTTCCAAGCCCATTAGTGTCCCTACTGACTCTGGGCAGGGTGGGGAGATAAATCTCAACTCTGGCCCATGGGTGAGGCTGCACACTGGGCCATGGGTTAAAACCCATGGCCCAGTGTGCAGGAGAGCCATATCCTGTGCAAGCTACAGAACATGCTGGGTGGGTCTCTCTCCTAACAGCTGTCAAGTGGGTCTCTTTCCCCCAAACTTTTCTGGGTCCTTGTGACCTGACCATTTGTCCTATTGTGTGCAAAAAAAAAGTGCCACTCAGAGGTAAACAATTCGCAACTAAACTTGGGAAAGATAGGTTCTTATATCCCACCTACATGGTGATTTTTATTGAGAAGCAAAAGACTATTTTAAAATAAAAAAAAAAATGGGAGATATTTTTAGTGTTCTTTGATTGCTTCCACACCAGAGAAAAATGTTAATACATGGTCCTGACTTTTTTCAGCGGCATGAATAAATACCAATTCTGCTTTTTTATAGTGTGGGAGACAATGCATCGTTACTCTGTCATCTGAAACAACAAAGAACACATTTTTATTTTTACTTATGACCATGTGCATTAACCTAGGGGACACCCATGCCTCATATAAGGACATTGCATACTCTGTATATAGGAGATATAAATGTCTAGATAAAATGTATTAAGTTAACTATATATCTCTTTAAATGGCAAGTACACTGTAAACATACTGCTGTTCAAACCCTGCACTCTTTTTTTTTAAGCAATACTTTTTGTATTTAAATTTTAGTGTTGAAATTTTAAAAAGTAAATTTAAGTAGCTAAATTTGTTGTAACATGTTAGTATAAAATATCGGTAATTATTTACTATTAGGTAAAAAAAATTGATATGACAGATTGAATGTTTTTGTTTAAAAATAATATATAAATATTAATATTTGAAAAATATATCTTACAGAAGAAATGAAAAAAGGTGTGATGTTAAAAGGCAAATTCAATTATTAGGTGAGAAACTGAAGATTGAACAGTGCATTTTGGTGAGTATAAAACCATTTAAGGATTTTTTTTTAATTTAAAAGTAAAAAGTGATGGATGTGTGATCCATTTTAAATATTTAGCACTTCTATCAATTTTTTCATATGTCTGCAATTTATTATGAAAAAAAAAATTCGTTGATGGCACTAGACCATTTATTTTCTTTGAAGTATTTCACATTCTATCAAAAAAGGACATTTTTCATGTTTCTTAAAAAATGCCTTGAGGACAAATTTTTAGCTAAAAAGGAGGAGGATATCTGGTAACCCTAAGTGTACCATAATTGATGCACAGAATTAACTGAAAGTGTAGAGAACACTGCACAAAATTCAAAAATTTTGGATAAAATGGGAGTTGACAACTATAACCATTTATGAAATTTAATGATTTAGTAAATTATCAACAGATAGCACATTAGGAAAAGTTCTGTCAAATTGAGAATTAAAACATTTATTATAAAGCCCATAGAATTCACAATGGAGTCCTGAAATGGCAGACACAAAAAAGAGACTAAGTCAAATCCAAAGAGATCATAATGGTATATGAGAGCTTTATGTGGAAAGGTACCTTCCCTTGCTATTTGCAAGAATATCACTGTTTAGGTGGCCAATAAATGATATATAATTGTAGGCAAAACATTTTGTGTGTATGAATAAGAAACAATACAAAAAGCAGTGCTTGCCCAACTGGTAGTCACTTGGTGCAGGCATCATTAAGCATGAGCAGTCTCGTAGCCAGTTAAAATTGGCTATACAAAAATCCCAACATATAGAATATCCTATAGCACATGCACAACTGTATTTTCTGTCGAAGCATTTTTCAGTTTTAAAATTTGCTGCTACATGTGCTTCTTCCTAGGTTGTGCTAGGGTCTCTCAGCCAATGGAATGCATACACATTCCCTTATGCAGTGGCAAACTTCTAGAACCCAGTTCTGGGAATGAGATTTTACCTCAAAACACATTTACCTTCACTCTGCTCTATTGAATGGATCCATTATTGGTGTTTGTTACATAGTGAAATATCTTGCAAAATGATTATCTTAGCTCCCCCCCCCCTCCCCTTAATCCTAGCTTAAACCCCTTTATGGCCCCTTCTTTTAACTCAATGTGATGGAGTGACAGTGATGTGTCAGCTTATAATCTGCAGTTCCCAGGTTCGAATCCCACCTGGGCCAGCACTGAGATTTATCACTGAAAAAATCCCCACTCTACTCTCAGTCAGTAGGGGGCACCAATAAGCTTGGAGAGACCATCATTCATCAGATGGGATGTTAAGCCAAGGTTCCCTGTGCCCATTAAAGAATACTCTGGATGGCTTTGACGTGGCTGCCATCTGTCTCCTAACAGCTGTTCAGTGGGTTCGCTTCCAACCTTCTCTGAGCTTTGGGATCCTCTTGACATAGCTATTAAGCTTACTGTGTGCAAAAAAATGCTACTCGGAGGTAAAACAATCCAAACATTCCATTGCCATCATATAACCAGTCAGACTCGTGATGCGTAACATTATCCAAATATAAAAACAAAGAGCCAGACTCATAACTTTCTTTGAGAAACAATAGACAATTTTTTAAAAAATAATTCACCTTGAAAGTTCTTTGCGTTTTAAGTTTTAGACAGTTATATATGATTAAAAATAGTTTGTTTATATATATAGTTTGAATTTTAATAGATTGGTAAATCACTCGTGATCCTTTGGTGCAGTTCACTGATGTATGAATTGACAAAAATAAATGGTGCCCTCTGGCATCAGTGTTAACAAATTAAATTTGTCTCAATGGGTTAAAGAATTAGTAACTGAATTCACCTGCCTCAATTTCTATCCAGATCATTCAGTACTTGAATTTGCTTCTCCTGAATGCCATTTTGGCAAATTCACTTAGTGTCACAGTTATTTGAGTTCTGCAGTTATATGTTCATAGTGTATTGGTCATACAATTTCGACCAAAGACATGAAGGCCATGTTACTCCAAGGCACAATTGCCATGTTACCCCAAGGCAATTGTAAAAATTATCTTCTTGTTGCAATGTTCATTTAGAAGAGTTTTGCTAATAGTTGTACATTTTAGTATATTTCTGTATAGGTGAACATGGGCTTGGTGAGACCCTTTTTTTTAATGGTCTAGGTTGTGTAAGTTTCAAACAAGTGTGTAATTTCCTTCTGCTGCATATAATGGAATATATAATTTTTATGAAATATTAATTGATTAGAACTGATGAATAACATGATATTTCAATTAGGGTGTGATATGTATATATATTCTATTTACAGGACCATGCACAAGAGTTATTAGATGCTCTTCACGATTCTAATCAGTTAGTAAGGAAGAATAACACACTAATTGCCCTAGGTTGCATATTTGTAGCTGCTAGGCAAGCAGAATGTCCCCTTGAAGCCAAAGGTATTTCAATTTTTAGCTTCTGGAGTTACGTGTTAATATATTTATATTATTATATTTTATTACATATGTAATTTAGTAACCTTTCTCTGGTGTCTCTCCCTGTTGAACACCAGTGTCAGTATGTACTTTCACACCCCAACCTGCACATTCACTGTCATTGACCTAACCATCTGCTCCTCCTTGACTCTTCCACTCTTTTCATGGGAAGTTGAAGACAACCCTTACAGAAGCAATCATCTTCCCATGCAGGATCCCATCTCCCTTTGGGGGGGTTGCAGCTCTTCGTGAGTCACAGTGGAGGTTTGATTGGGCTGACTGGAGTGGCTTTGAGCTGCTCTCTGAGCTTAAAAAATCTCATTTCTTAGCTTCTGGAGTTACGTGTTATTATATTTTATTATATATGTAATTTAGTCTCATTGATGGGATCTCATTTCAATATAAAGAAATAAAAATTCAAATACAGAAAATGCAGTCAAAAGATCTCATTGATGGGCTCCTGTCTGTTAGCCAGGAGCCCATCAATGAGAAAGCATTCTGAAGCAAAGAATTGATGGTCATTCTGTTAGCCAGGAGCCCATCAATGTGGCTGTAGATGAGGTAATGGACAACAATTCCTCAAACTTTGACACAGTTTCCTCGTTTTCTGAAACCATAGTGGAATTCAGATTGTACCACAGCTCATAAGGCTCAGAAAAAGGCTTGGGGGCTATTTCGGAGATATTCAACATCCCCCAACCTTGAGGCGTTCAAATGCACCACAGCCAAAACTCGTTTTGTCCGGAGTCAGAAGGAATCTTGGATCAAATATATGTCTTCTATCACCTGCACGATCAGTTCTAAGGTCATGTGGGATATAGTCCCGGAATATGGGTGGGAACTATACATCCCACTCGTTATCGATCTTGGAGCACAATGGACATTGCCCCGACTGCTGATCACTGATGTAGAGAGTCAAACTCCTCTCTGTGATGGTCTTTGTACTCCAGAGCCTTTCAGCAGAAGAGCTGGCAGAACGCTCTCTGCTGTCCTTCCATTTGAATGGCTTGGAGCCTTACAACAGACCATTCACAGCAGAGGAGCTTTGCCTTTCTCTACATTCCGTGCATCTGCTGTCGGGCCGGACAATGTCCATTATGCCATGCTCCAATATCTCTCACCATCGAGTAAAGATCTGCTGCTCCATCTTTTCAATCGCATTTTTCTCGAGGAGTGGTTTCCGGCCTCCTGGCGGGAGGTCATCGTCTTGACCTTCCCAAAGCCAGGAAAGGATTCCAAGATTCCCTCCAATTATCGTTGCATTGACGAGCTGCGTGTGCAAGGTGTTGTAAATAATGGTAAATGCCAGACTCATCTGGTATTTAAAACCATAACCTTCTTTCCAACACCTAGTGTAGCTTTCACAGGCAACGGTCAACTCTTAACACCTGATATGCCTCAAATTAGCTATCAGAAATTCTTTTTTATGTAGAGAGTACCTGGTGTCAATTTTCTTCGACATCAAAAAAGTGTACGACATGACTTGGAGATTCGGCATTCTTTGTGACTTCCATAGCTTCTGCTTGAGAGGTCATATGCCAATTTTCATCTCCAACTACTTAACGGCACGTTCTTTTTGTGTCCATGTTGGCAACACTCTGTCACTGCCGTACACCCAAGAAGAGGGGGTGCCACAAGGCTGCGTTCTCAATTACACTTTTCGCTATCAAGACTGATTCTATTACTAGATAACTTCCCAATTGGTAGTCAATGCCCTCTATGTTGACAATTTTAGCATCTTTTGCTCTTCCTCCAGCATGAGGGTCATTGAAAGACTGAACAATCTTTCAGTTTGGGCGACAGCAAATGGGTTTCAGTTCTCCACAAAGAAGACTGCTTATGTGCACTTTTGCCACAAGCGTAATCTTCATCTGGATCCCAAGCTACCATTCCCGCTGTGGTGGAGACCAAGTTTATCTGTTTCATATTCAATCGAAAATTGACCTTTTTACCACACATATGTCATCCCAGGTCCAAGTGCACACGGGCATTGAACACCATCAAGGTCCTCTCTCCTGGGGAGCTGACCAATGCTGCTCCGCCTGTACCATGCATTTGTACAATTGAAACTGGACTACAGATCCCAGGTGTACAACTCCTCCTGGGATTTGTGGTGAAGATGCTGAACCCACTCCATCATCAGAGGCCTTCCGTGTTTGCATGGGTGACTTCCGCACCTCACTGATCCAGAGTCTTTACATTGAGAATGATGAATCATCTTTATCTCCTTGCCATCAGCAATACGCATCTAAATTGCGATCCCTGCCTGGCCATCCCACTTGGGAGTGCGTTTTCAGTCCAAAGTGGGAAATGATTTATACAGATCGGCCAACTGCCATTCTTCCTTTTGGTTTGAGGCTACCTCAGAGACCAACACCAGTCTTGATAGCGTCACACAGTCGAGTCACACCCACTGTGGCTCACTGTTTCCCCTTCCTGTGATTTTTCCCTGTGCGAATGGGGAAGGCCTTTACACCTGACTTTGTATACCAGCAACTCTTTGCCAGCCATTGTGCTGAGTACCTGGACTTTGAGGGGTGGGGGTGGCTCAGTCGGTAGCGCACCAGACTCATAATCTGCAGTTTCCAGGTTCGAATCCCAGCTGGGTCAGCATTGAGATTTATCTCCACAAAACTCCTCGCCCTGCCCACGGTTAGTAGGGGACACCAATTGGCTTGGGATGGGACATTAAGCCATGGTCCAGTGTGCAGGAGATGACATCAAACTATACCCTGTGCATGTTAAAGAACATGCTGGATGGCCTCGATGGAAGGCTACCATCTGTCTCACAACAGCTGTTTGGTGGGTCACCTCTCCCAACCTTTTCTGAGCCTTCGGGATCCTCTGAGCCCATGGTATGCAAAAAAAGTGTTGCTCACTGGTAAACAACCAATCAACCAACCCGGACCGTGTCCGTCTTCACGGATGACTTGAAATCCGGGACATCGGTGGGATTGGCCATGGTCTGCTGTGATGTAATCATTGCAAATTTGATCCCACTACAATGTTCCACCTTCACTTCAGAGTTGCACGCTATCAGTCTCGCCTTGAACCACAGGGCGGCTAAGCATCATTGTCGGTGTGTGCTTTACACTGACTCGCTTAGTTCATTACAGGCTTTGATCTTGGTGAGGCATCAGCCTCACCCAGTTCTTTCTAAAATCCGCCAGCAGCTGCATTGTCTGGCAGCCACAACCACAATCCATTTCTGTTGGTTGCCTGGTCATGTCGGTATCAGGGGCAATGACTTTGCAGATGCTGCTGCCAAGTCAGTCATGCACCTGACTGACTCTCCGTTGCCAGTTCCGTATCTGGATTTCCAGCAGCGTTTTACCATTGAGCTCTGGGCACAGTGGCAGAGATCTTGGTCAGAACAGCTAACCAATGAGCTCTCTGAGATCAAACCTATCATCAAACCATGGCAGCCTTGTTACTGCAGGAATCACAAGGAGGAAGTTCTACTTGCTCGGCTCCACTTAGGTCATTCATTTATTACACGCTCATTTCTTCAGGCGGACGACAAACCTAAGTGCAAGTTTTGTGACACCGTTTTAACTGCCAAACATATTTTAATTCATTGTCCTTGTTTTAATCTAGAATGTCGTATGTATTTTACTTTTCATGATGTTACATCCGAGCCACTTACACTCAGACATTTGTTATCAGATCATTGTTGTTTAATTGGTCTTTTAATTTTTACACTTTACAGGATATTTTACTCATCTATAGTTTTACTACAATGTTTTCTTGTATGTTTAACCCAGGTCGCTTTACACCTGGGTTTTATATTTATAACATACTTATACATTTGTTTCTTGATATCAACTGTTTCGTTTATTGTTTTTGCATTTTTTGTATGTGTTTGTAGTTTATTTTAAAATTTAGTTTAGGGTTTAATGACTTATTTTTCATTTTTACATTCATTTGGCGCATTATAGCCTGAGTTGCTAATGCACCATTAAACCCCAAACAACCAACCTTATTTGAAAGTAATTAATTTTCTCTATAATCAAATATATATTTAAAATTTTATATGTATATATATAGATTTTTTTTTTTATCTAGAAATTTGTAAGGCAGTGGGAATAAAAGATAAAATATTCAGTAGTTTCTTAAAAAAAATGAGAGCTACTGGAATAGAAGTAAAGGCAATATCCACTGAATTGTTACTGGTATGTATATTTTGCTCTTGATATTTCTATTTTTTTTTTAGTTTCATATTGGTGTAGTAGCAAGATTGTTGTCCTGATTGTGCCCACTAGCCTAAATTTCACAAAACTAATAACTGTCAATCTGTTTCAATTTGATTTCTGTTGTTTTATTATTCAGAAAAAAATTCTCTTTCATTTGATTTGTAACCTCTTTTATATCTGTTAGTTCTAATATGGTCTGTAAATGGTAGCTAGGTAGTCACTGGAAGGAGAGCTATGCACCAATCCCCTGTGATGATGCATAGAACCGGCCAGGCCTAGCACCTAATGTCCGACCCCGCCTTCTCGTGGTGCGGACCATTAGTAACTTTCAAAAGAAATACTCTCTTGTGGAAGTGAACGGAAGGGGAGGGCTGCCAGATTAGTGTGGCCTACTGATCTGGACATCTATGGCTACTTTTCTTTTTTTTTCTACCCTGTTGAAGAGTGGTCAACCACACAGGGTCCTGGTGCTGACCATGTATACCATCCTGCGGAATTATGGCTCTGAGCTTGATTATGGATCCTGATTTTGCTGCACTGGTGGGCTTTTGGGGAGGGAAAATCTTCCGCTGTGTTTTCTGTTTGTGGGTTAACAGCCCCAAGTGAATAGATTCACAGGATATGTTTATCAGCTGGTGGATAATCCTGAGCAGAAGTCATAGCAGGCACCTGAACTCTTTGCTTCCATTGGCATCGTCAAATTCTACATTGGAGGAAGTCTTCCAGTGTAGATGGCTTCAGCCTTTAGTAGTGGGGGAACGGGTCTTTGCCCCATGTCAGTGATTAGGGGGCTGTTTGATATTGTCGGCATTTCCTCTCTCAATAAACATAGTTTCTTTAAACATCCCACTAACCATTTTCTCTCCATAGGTAGTTGGAATGTGAGGACTCTGCACAGAGCTTTTTCTCTTGATGTCCTCGCACAAGAATTCCACCATTATAATTTAGATATTCTTGGCTTGCAAGAGACCAGATGGACAGATAAAGGTCAGATTCTTAAAAATAATCTTAAATTTCTCTTTTCAGGGAGGGACGACAAAAAGCATCACCAAGGCGTGGGTCTGCTTCTCAGCAGACACGCTAGCGATGCTCTTCTAGGATATGAGTGCATTAATGAAAGGTTTCTTACAGCAAAATTTCAGACAAGCGTTAAAAACTTGAATGTTATCTGCTGTTATGCCCCCACTGAGGATGCCAATGAGGATGAGAAGGATAGGTTTTATGAACAACTTCAGGATATTTTGAATTCTGTCAAGAAAGGAGATATTTCCCTTGTTCTTGGTGACTTCAATGCCAAAGTTGGTACTGACTCTGATCTTTGGGGAGGAGTAATAGGCCCTTTTGGTATTGGTAGCTGCAATGGCAATGGGCAACGTCTCCTACAGGTAAGTAAACTCAATGGATTCAGAATAACTAACACATATTACAAACACCGCGACATACATAAGTACACATGGGTTTCACCTGATGGGCTGCATAAGAATATGATTTATTACGTATTAATTAACAGCAAATGGGCTAGTTCTGTTAGGAATACCAGAACATATAGGGGAGCTGAAATTGGATCTGACCATTACCTTGTTAAAAGTGTGTTGCAACTTAAAATGTGTTGTGCTAGGGTTAAAAAATTTTCTTTTAATACTGAAGCTCTGAAAGACCCAGTTATAGCCAAAGCTTACCATGATAGGTTACTTAGTCATTATGACAGTCATGGTTTGCTTACTACTGAAGTTGAGGAAGAATGGGATCATTTTAAACAGGCTTTTTTGGACACTAACAGTACTCTTTTAGGAAAAAAGGAGCAGAAGAGGCAGAATTATCTGAGTGATAAGGCACTTGAGCTTATTTTGGAAAGAAAGAACTGCAGGAATGTCTTTAATCAATACCCTACTAGTCCTAATAGAAAGCATTACAGAGAACTTAATAAACGTGTAAAAGATCAGTTAGCGGCTGATAAGAATCTTTGGCTTGATGGTTTGGCTGACAAAGCTGAGGAAGCAGTTAGACAGCACAACAGCAGAGAGCTGTACCAGATAGTTAATGTTTTGTGTGGTAGAAAACGGACAGGCATACAAGGATTGAAGGATAAACAAGGTAAGGTTATAGAAGGGGAGGGTTCTGTCATGGCTACATGGGCTGAGCATTTCAGTGATGTTCTTAACAATGTGGTTAATTCTACTCCCATTGTTTGTAATGATGATAGATGCATTGTTGGCTTTAATGTTGGCCCTATAACACAATCTGAAGTTATTTTGGCTGTTTCTAAACTTAAACTTCATAAATCCCCAGGGGTAGATGAAATTACTATGGAAATGCTTAGAGCTGGGAATGTTTCGGTTACCACTTGGATGACTAAATTCTGAATATCTTTTATGATAAAGGCATGGTTCCTAAGGATTTTACCAGAGCTATTGTTATCCCTATTTTCAAAATAGGTGATCACAGTTCTTGTGATAACTATAGGGGTATCAGCCTACTCTCTGTTCCAGGTAAAGTTCTTTCCATGATTGTGCTTAATAGAATTAAGAATCTGGCTGACAGTCAATTGCGTGATGAGCAATGTGGATTCAGAAGTGGTAGGGGATGTGTGGATCAGATATTTTCACTTTGGCAGATTCTTGAGAAATGTTTAGAGTTTCAGAAACCTTTGGTTGCTAGCTTTGTTGATTTCAAAAAGGCTTTTGACTCTGTTGATCGTCATAATTTGTGGTTAATTATGAGATCACAGGGTATACCAGACAAGTTAGTTAACATTATGAAAGCTCTCTATAATAACACTGAGTCGTGTGTGGGAGTTGGTAAGGCTTGTAGCAATTGGTTTAGCATTACTTCTGGTGTTCGACAAGGGTGCATTTTGTCTCCTTTTCTCTTTAGCTTGGTTATTGATTATGTTATGCGAAATTCACTTCAAGGGAAAGATTTTGGCCTTAAATGGGCTGGAGATACGAAAATTTCTGATTTAGATTATGCTGATGATTTAGCCCTTTTGGCAAATGATGTTGATGAGATGAACTCTTTCATTTGAGCTGTTGATGAGACTGGTAGTAGAGTAGGTTTGGTTATAAACAGAGAGAAAACTAAAGTGATGAAAATTGGTCAGGCAGGCTGTGATTCAGTTAATCTGAATGGTTGCAGTCTTGAGCAGGTGTCACAGTTTAATTATCTTGGGAGCTATGTAACAGATAATGGTGATGTGCGGCATGAGATTAACAGACAAATAGGGATTGCTGCCGGGACTTTTAAGAATCTGTGGAGAAATAGGCGTATACACCTAAAGACTAAAATTAGACTGTATAATAGTTTGGTTCTTTCTAGGGTTAGTTATGGTAGTGAAACTTGGACACTTTGTAAACAAGATAACAGGAAACTAGATGCTTTTGAATCCAGATGCTTACGCAGTATCTTGGGCATTAGGTGGTTCAACTTCGTAACTAATGATGAGGTTAGGCAAAGGAGTTTGCAACCTCCTTTAAGCAGCATATTGTGCAGAGAGAGACTCCGTTGGTTTGGCCATGTTGCCCGTATGAATAATTATAGATTGGCAAATAGGGTTATGAACAGTGTGCCTAAAAGCCTCAGAGAGAAAGGGAGACCTAGGATGCGGTGGGCAGACAATGTCAAACAGGACCTTGTTAGAATTGGTGTGCAGTGGCCAGATGCAGTAGATGTAGCTCAGGATAGACTTGCTTGGAGAACTAAATTGCAGTGTCTGGTTGGACCTCCGTAGCCCATGGCTGCTTGAGGATGATGATGATGAGTTCTAATATTCCTATTCTAATATTCCACTAAAAAAAAATAAATATACAGGGTGTCCCTGAATTCATGGCCCAAATGTGAGGGGATGGTAGTACACACTGAACCCACCAATATTTGTCATTGAATATGTGGCTGCAAATGCAGTGAGGAGTTGGGGGGGAAAATATGATACTTTCCCCCATCGAGGCAGTCCGGAAGTAGGTAGGGTCCAATTAAGTAGTCATGCATGATCCCCCGCCCAGACATTAACAGTGAACTGTTGCTGGTTCGGATTTGGACGTGTACCATGGAGGTTCTGGGCTGCCCACAAATGCGCATTCACTATGCCTTCATGTGAGAATGTTGATTCATCTGTAAAGAGCATGTGCAGGACAAATCAGATGTGTGGCACTTTGCTGCAGGAACCACTGGGCAAAAATAAATGTGCAGGGGATAATCAACAGCTGTCAATGCCTGCACTCACTGCAAGTGATAGGGGTGTAGCCCTTCTTCATGCAGTACTCGCCAGACACTTCCGATGCACACCCGGGCGGCAGATCGTGTGCTTGTACCTGGGTTATCTGTTATTATACACAAGATGTCCTCGCTCATAGCTGGCGTTCTGACCATCCGTGCTCGTCCGGCATGTCGACTTATGTGGGAGGTTCCTGCTTCAACAGTTGGCGATGCAGTCACGCAAACATTTTATGATCGAGCACACGGTGCATAGGATATCACTCATGGTTTCTATATGACAATTATAAACTTTTCAATTATTGTTCAGTTTCTATGGAAATGTATCAGAATTCATTGCTGATTCTTGACATGCAATGTACAAGTTGAACCTAAAGTTTTTTTATGTTCTTTATTTTTAGACCAAATATATAGCCAGCTTATCCTTGGATTCAGATGTGCAAAATTGCGCTGCAGTAATTTCTACTAGGATTAAAGAGCTTGTTTGTGTCAGTTATAGGTGAGAATTTAATTATTATTATTATCATAATATTTATGTGTTACAATGTAATTTTTTATATGGCTCAACTTTTTATTATGTTTAAAATTATATAATAAAAATATTTTTATTGGTGGCATATTGTAAATGTAAAACCTTTTAAAGCGCTTGATTAATTTTAACGCTTGAATAACAAACACCAAATACCATTAACGTGTTCAGAGTCAGATGAAAATGTCTCATTTCTGAATTCTTTCCTGAAATAATGTATGCGTCATTTTTCTGCTGATGTCCTGCCATCCTCTCAGACCTTCTACTATGGCATATAAACTAACAGGCTCCTGTCAGACCTCTGTGGCAAGCAGCTGTTTAAGGGGGTATGTATTTTACTTTATTGTTGACTAGATAAATGGGAACAGATCAGTTGCACAACTGGTACGTTAATGAAAGAAACCCATTCTGCATTAAGACTTAGTACATATTCATTGCTTGAAATTGCTTCATATTATACCTCTGAACTCAAAATATATTTTACCTGGTATATCAAACTGATAATTTAGTGAGTCGTTTTGGCCTCTACAGGCAGTTAGCTGGAAGTCAATATAAGTATGTCAATTATTTGAATGTGAAAAAAATTAAGAGTGCAGTCATTGTTGAAACTTCCCACTAAGTCAAGTGGTAAAATTAAAATAACCGATTTGGATTTTAAAGATGACTTTAATAATTAAGATTTAAAGATAAATTTTAAACTAATTTAACATTACAGTGCTTTACTTCAGATTTGTCTGATTGTGATAGCTCTCTTCCTTAATTGCATATATAGCACATTATTGTGTATTTTCAGTTTTGAAAAGTTTGAAATGTGATCATTGTAAACATTTACTATTACTTTATAAAAAGTAGAATTGGAGGTAAAATTTAAGTATTTACAAAAATTTGATAGAGGCAGTCTTTTTTTTGCCCAAATGAGATAGTAAGTAATGTTGTATTACTAAATTATATTACTATGAAAAAATTATGTACTGAATTTGAAGAAGAATTTATGGAAATGGCAAATCAAAGAAATGTTGTTACTTTAATCACAACCAGTCTTTTACATGATGCAGAATTACTTGATTATCATTCAAGTTGTGATTTTGACCACTGTATTGGAAAAAACTCTAGAAATGATTATCTGGTGTTCAACAAATATATTTTAAAAAATGATTGTTTGTTAGAGAATTTGGGAAAAAAGAAAAAATGTCTTAGTGCCAAAAAAAAAGTTGTCTATCCTCAATAAATAGTATCCACAGAGTTGGACTCCACTGTTGGCTTTGAAATTAATAGAATACCACTCTATATGTTAAATAGAAAACCACTGTTGGCTTTGAAATTAATAGTTTTGTTGGCATGTGGGATTTGAACCATATCTCTCCAGGTATAGGCCACAGTGTTCTAAGACCACTAAACTAATAAGTTCTATTAGTGGAAAAAAAGGCAGAGTCTGTTAGTTTAGTGGTCTTTACACCACTGGCTTATATCTGGAAAGATGTATACCTAAATGATTTAATCTCTCTTTACCAGGCTGCATATAATTATATTTTTAACAATTGAAGATTGATTAGAGACTATTTTCTTTACATTTGAGAGGTTAGTTGAGCGATATATTATCAAATCTTAAGTCATAGATTTACAGATAGCTTTGTAAACCAAAATGTGTATGTGTGTGTACTTGCAGTAAATTGTAGTTTGTAAAGTTTAGATGCACTTTTCCTGCTAGTTTTTGAATATGTATTCCATCGAAAGGTTGTATCCATGTCCTATAAATTCAGTCTAATCACTAAGAAAAAGTATTTCAATTAAATCATAACTGCAATTGTTATAGTTAAAGCTATTACAGTATATCATTAATTTGTAGTTCACATTTGTCAATAAAATTGTTCTGAAGAATTTTTGTGTGTTTTTTTTCTTTTTAATATAAGACACTAGTTTTCCATAGCAATTTATATGTCATGATTATGTTATCAATGGTATAAAAAAACTGGATCAATTAATGACAGCATTTATCAGGAAAAATATGTGAAGGAAATGATTTTATTTTTGTTAATATATAACTGAGTAATTATTTGCATTTTACTTTATTTTTAAACATGTTGTGTCATTGTAATTATATGTAGAACCGATTATGACGCTCCTGGTAATTTATATATCGTTATACATGTTCAGAGAACGTTAAACAATGATTACTCTGCATTTTCAGTCATCAGTTTAGCACAGTTACAAATTAAGATCTATTTTAGTTTCAATGTCTTCCTTATTTTAAAGTTTGCAATAGAAATATTACATTAATGTACATATATACAATATAATTATGCTATGTCAATCAGTTTTTGAGCACACCAAACAAAAATGCCCACCAACCCTATAAAAAAGTTGCTCGATTTGCAACGGTAATACTACTTGTGCAGGAAGCACTGTAGATTCACCGGATGTGACGTCAATTTAGACTGCAAAGGCCTTGAGTCTCGAAGGTTACGGTTCAACCGTGCTGCTATTTGCATAATCTTTGATACAGTTCCTTGTGTTACACCTACTATTTCCACCAGTCTGGTTACTGAAGCTCCTGCAAGACAGCACCAACTTTTTGGAGGTGACTGAGATCTGACATTGTCAACAATTACACCACAACAGCTGTTTCATTTGTGCCTATGGCACTTCTATGTAATAGCTGATATCGTACTTCTCCCCTTTATATACCTCACACCATGGGTGATGTCATCCCTCTGATATGCATACAGCACAGTAAACCCCTGTATGTAGCTGTATTGAAGTAGATCATAAAAGTGTTCCATTAGTTGAAGTTTTGGTATTTCAATTATATTGAGTTACAAATCAAAATTGCAACAGTTTTCAAAACAGTAATTATTGAAATCAATTAAACTGATTACTTTGTTTCATTAATAGTAATGCAAACAGTGTTAATACCTTTAAAATATATATTTTTGTTAGTGAATGATTAACCATTATAAGTTAATACTTTCAAGAACTGGAGTGGGGGTGGCTCAGTCGATAGTGTGCCAAGCTCGTAATGCGCAGTTCCCAACTGGGTCAGGATTGAGATTTATCTCTGAAAAACTACCTGCTTTGCCCAAGATCAGTTGGAGACACCAATGGGCTTGGAAAGGCTGCCGTCTGTCGGATGGGATATTAAGTAATTGCTTTGTGTGTTGTTTTGGGTTGGGTTGTTTTACCTCTGAGCGGCACTTTTTGTACACCATGGGCTAAATGGCCAGGTCACATGGACCCTGAAGGCTCAGAGAAGGTTGGGGGAGGGGACCCACTGGAACAGCTATTGGGAGACAGATGGTAGCACGCTGGATGGCTCCCGTCAAGGCCATCCAGCGTGTTCTTTAACGTGCACAGGGTATGGCTCTCCCACACATGGGGTCACGGCTTAACGCCCCATCCGACGGATGGCAGCCTTTCCAAGCCCATCAGTGTCCCCTACTGACCATGGGCAGGGCGGGGAATTTTGCGGAGATAAATCTCAACGCTGACCCAGCTGGGACTCGAACCTGGGAATTACAGATTACGAGCCTGGCACGCTACCGACTGAGTCACCCCCTCCCGGCTTTGTGTGTGGGAGAGCCATACCCTGTGCACATTAAAGAACATGCTGGATAGCCTTGACAGGAGGCTACCATTTGTCTCCTAACAGCTGTTTCAATAGGTCTCCCCCAACCTTTTCTGAGCCTTTGAGTTCCATGTGAACTGGCCATTTAGCCCATTGTGTGCAAAATAAGTGCCGCTCAGAGGTAAAACAACCCAACTTTTAAGAACTATATAATTTAACTCGGGCTCTTATTCCAGGGTAGATTAATGATACCCTTGAGCAGCCTTTTTTTTTCTCTGTGACAAATTACTCCAATATTCAGAGTAATACAGTAGCAGCCTTTTTTTTTTCTCTGTGACAAATTACTCCAATATTCAGAGTAATACAGTAGCAGCCTACTGAAGTTCAAAATTCACAACTTCAATCAGCACTATTAAAATTAGTTTTAATATAATGAAATATTAATTTCCAAGTCCATTAATTGTACAGTGATATAATCAGACTGAAGTTTTATTACTGATCTATAGCAGAAACTGGAAGAACAAGCAAAAGAGAATAATACATTGTGTTTTGTTTGGTGCATGGTAATCATGGATGTTAGTGGAAAACCAAACCTAGCATTGTAAAAGCTGCAAAGCAAAGGCAATATTTTGCACCACTTGCTTCAGCATTCAATGGTCCCACTGTGTCATTTTACATGGCCTACTGGGTCGTGATTGCACTGTTGTTGTCATATCCACTTCACAATAACATCACTTACAGTTGATTGGGGAACTGCAGCAGGGCCAAAATGTGATGACTAAGTTGGCATCTTATGACTGTTCCATGTTGAAAGTCTGAGATTTGCTAGTCTACATGCATCCTTTTATACCTGTTTGGGCAATGGCTGTTGTGTATATGGGTGAACCCACTACTAAGAATAGGTGTCCAGATACTTTTGACCAGTAAGTGTACCAGAGATCTGCACTACCCAAAGACAGTCAGCCTTTATGTGCTTCGCTTTGCAGCTATATTCATCACAAAGGATTGGTACAAAGTTCTACTTCCATGTATACAATTTATTTTTTCATTAATTGTATTAATAATTTACTGAGCATTAAATGTTTTTTTCTTTTGGCATATTTTTAATGCTTTTTTTTATATGCATTTACTAAAATTCATTCCTAAAGTAGTTCTTTGTGCATAAAAAATTTAATATATAAAAATTATTTTACAGTCATCGTCCATCTTGTCAAGCTATCGTAGCAATTTGCTTGGCAATGAATCATCTGCAAAAGAAAATAAACTTCACTGGTAAATATAAATTTATTTCCTGCCTTAATGTGTTGAATTATGCCAGATTTAATTAACATATAGACCGGATTATTTTTATTAGTGGTGTAGTTGTACACTAATCTTTATACTCCTTTTTTCCCTAAATGTTTCTCATTTAGGGAAAACAAAATTCTTATTTATTGGCAGTACATATTTTTTTTTGTATTCAGGTAAAAAAAGACCTGAATATAACTTTATCTTCACTCCTGAAGATAAGTGTTAATAATATTAAATAGTTAATATTTTGAAGTATAAGTTTTTTGGTGTTTCTCTAGTAAATAATTTTAACATTATTGCAAAAATCAATCTAATCAATAAAACTTTGTAATATTTCTATAGACTTAAGTAAGGTATCTGGAGTGAGTGAAAAGGCAATTGAAAAGTTTTATTTGAAGTACAAAGGAAATGAAGACTTGTTTTCGTAAAGCATAAAAAAGGTAAAGATTTTACTTCTGTAGTCTAATTCTTTTGTGAAATAAAATGTATGTTTTATGTATTTACCAAACCAACCAACTGACAAATGCCAAAGCCAAAAAGCAATAAGATGGATAAAAATCAGTGTTACAACTAAAAATTTAATATCATTTTTCGCTATGTTTATCATTATACCAAAGTTTAAATTTCGGTATAATATTATGATAACCTGTACATGGGGGCCATAGCTTTACATCTTATCTGATGGACAGCAGCCTTTCCAAGCACATCGGTGTCCCCAACTAACTAAAGACAAGGTGGGGGAGTTTTATGGATATAAATCTCAATACTTGCCCAGATGGGACTTGAACCTTGGAACTGTAGATTACGAGCCTGGCCCACTACTTACTAAGCCACCCCAGATCATGAGTCACACTCATATTGCACAATGGTGTCCAAATTTGACAATGAGTTATATTCAGGTGACTTTTTTTTATATAAGTTTGAAATAGTTCATTTTAGATAGTTTCTAGTAAGTGGTACAGAAGAAAAAAACCAAAATTTGATAGGAAAAAAAATCAATAGATGGTTGAAATTTCAATAAATATGTGCTATGCTTGTTTAGACCTGTCAAAGTTTCATGTAGTATTGTAACATAGTACTGAAGGTGTGTTTTTAATGAAAGTTTATTATCCTGGTAAAAAAAAAATTTTCAGGAAAAAGATTGTGTGAAAGTGATGAAAGTATTGCTGGAAGTGAAAATGCTGATTTGGAAAGTGAAGACATAGAGAGTGTTATTGACATGTGAAGAATGGAGTAGTCTGTGGTTCCAATAGCATGAAGCTCCGGGAACAAAGCTTCTCTTTCAGGACTAGTGGGAACAGTTGAGTAGAATATGGGATACAGTCTCAGATGTGCTGCAAGTGGCACAGTTAGGACTATAAGCTCTGCCGAGAGTGAGAAGCATAGAGTTGCTGTAGATGACACCAGCTTGAAGACAATGAAGGTGGGTTTCCCCAGATCAGCAGAGGTTACCTAGGTTAGGAGCAGTCAGAGAAGGGTCAACCAGTACCTGAATGAATAATGACTAAGCTAATATCTGATTCATGTGATGAACTATAGCTGTTGTTATTCAAAATAACTGTTGCCACCATTAAATTTTAAATAATAAATGAATCAAACTAATTTCTTTCTGATTTCACGTGATAAATTTGTTGTTCGCTTTGCTGGGTCAAAGCATGAATGTCCATGAATATTGAAGTTGTTCTAATTAAGCATAGGCAGAATGCAATATTCAAAAACTAAATTTGTATTGGAAGTTAAAAATCATTAACTTAATTTGAAAAGTATGCAAAAGCTAATAAAAGTATATACAAATAATAAATGTTTTAAATATTATGTTAAGTAATAAATAATTTTATTTAATAATAATAATTTTTTATACCTTTACATTTTTTATGCACCTCAGACCATACTTAATTTTCTTTTGCTACAAAGTTACACATGCTTGGCAAATTGTATCTGAGGAATTCTGATGAGTATGAAGTGATTTGAAACTTTCGATTATCTGAGCAAGGAAATTCCGTTTTTCGGTTCGAAAACTTCTTACGTGGGGAGAATAATGGATACCTCAAACTATGCCCATTTCTTTTCTCCCCTAAAATAGGGAGAAATTTTTAACTGGGGGGGGGGCTGTTTTACCCCTAATTTTTCAGTCTTTTTGGACAACTACACAAAAGGATTCCTAAGCTGCACTTGTAGCCATCTTCCAAAATGTTATTTAAAAGGACCTCAAAAGTAGGCATTTCCATGAATAAGTAGAATTGTGTGAGGCCCATAAATCAGTAATGTATTTTTGTATAATATTATGTAATATCTCAGATTCAAACTACTTTACAAAATTTGTACATACAAAAGATTTCCTACAATAAACTTTATTCAGTGTTTTTTTTCTATGAGAAAATGATTAAAATATAAGTTTGTAAAAAAAATGCACGTGACTATGTAAAGCAGTCCCCATTTTTTTGCATTCCCAGTTAATTATGCTTGAAATTTATTAAAAATAATCTCCCAAATCCCTAACTGATTAGATCCTTATTTAAGAACAGCACCAATGTGATCTGTGCAGAAAAAGGTGCTTCATCGAACACTGAAATGGTATATAGTTTCACCTTTATCACTGTCTTTCAAATCTGGTGCACTCACATCAAAGAGTGACTTAAAATATTTTGCCTACACTAGCTTGATTCGTTTCATTTTGTATGCTCTTCACTGTAGATATAAAGTATGTTTTTGAATAAATCTGTTAGGAACATGATTTGAATATATTCAAGATGTTTTAATTCACTGTTATATACTCTGCTTAAAAGTGATATTGCCTTAGAGCAGGCACAGTCATATTTGCATATACACTGAAGTGTCATTGAATTAGGGATAGGAGATGTTACCCAAATTCAGTGGCACAAGTTTCACATTTACACATGCATGGATGGCTGAAATTCTAGTCATATATCGCTGTCAGCTTTGGCTTCATCAAGCATTTGTCGTGAGAAGCGTGATGGGAAAAGCACGGGATTTAGATGCGTTTGACAGAGAGCAGATCATAGGTGCCCAGTGGATGGGACACCCAATCTCCGAAATTGTCAACAAACTTGAATTTTCTCGTGCGACAGTTTCAAGAGTGTTCCGGGAATATGAAAGTTCCAGCAAGAAAACAAGCACCTGGACAAACTGCAAAAGAAAACCAGTCTTGAATGATCGTGGTCTTCACTGTTTGACCTGCATTGTATGGACTGATAGGGGCCAGACATTATCTGAACTTGAGTTCCAGCTGGGAAGTCAGTGCATGGACCATGCAATGCTCACTTCATCGTCTGGGCTTCGGTAGCTGCCAACCTATGAGAGTTCCACTTCTAATGGCATGACATCAGGCTCAGTGCCTTGCCTGGGCTAAAGAACATCGAAATTAGACCATCAAAAATTTGCAACGGAAAGCCTGGAGTGGTGAATCCCAATTTAAATTTCATCATGCCGATGGGAGACTGAAGGTGTGGTGCCAACCCCATGAAGCCATGGATCCTGCATGTCAGGTCGGAACAGTACAAGCTGGTGGTGGTTCAGTGATGGCCGGGTTGTCTTCAGTTGGATGTCTGTGGGATCTTTGGTATGTGTACCGACGACTCTCAATGCATTCCAGTACGTAGAACTCATGGCTGATCATTTACACCCATTTATGGCCATCATGCATCCCAATGGAGATGGCATCTACCAGCAAGACAACTGTTCATCTCACAGGTCCAGGTTGGCTACTGCATGATTGCAGGAGCATTCTGCTGACTTTGAAATAATGAATTGACCACCTTCAAGCCCACATTTAAATCCCATCGAAAATCTTTGGAATACCATTGAGCAGAGTGTTCAGGCGCATGTCCCATCGGTGACGACCTTCAGACAATTGTGGACAGCTCTGGAGGATGCACAGGTCACCACACCTGTGGAACATTTACGCAAGCTTGTGGAGTCCTTCCTCGTCATGTGGCAGCCATTATCAGGACCAGAGTGGGTCCAACATGTTACTAGGTTGTTATCCCTAATTCAATGGCACTTCAGTGTAAATGGCATGTGAGTACAGAGCAGTGATATATACAAATGATGTTTCTATGGGAAACACCTATTATCTGTAGAAGATCACAGGATGAGTGCCTAAGCCAAATGCTTCAGATGCTGTAATTGTCTGCAACAAGCTATGAAAGAGTACTAGTAGCAGATATTGATGAAGTGTAGAAGATACCATGATGACTCACCAATCATAGCAGCTGGATACATTTGAGTATGGCCATGTTATAGGGTGTGTGAAGCCAGATGGTCTACTTGCCCTATTTCACACTTGGGCTCTGATGCAAGAATGTTGGACATTGTCATCACCAATGGTCCAAAGAAGGTACTCATAAATAGTTATCATACAGGGTCAGTTGCTGTCAGATGTGCAACAAAGATCAGGGCCATATCCAGGTGAATAGCAAATGCAAGAACTCAGACACAGCATCCATTGCATAGCCTGCCTTTGACTCCATCCTACCATTGGACTAAGTTGGACTGGTACTAGGTTAGAGCTATTTGGAATGGGGAATAACAAACCCTGTTCTTGCCTGGGTACTGATGATTGTAGGCAGAAGAGAGATCCAGCTATCATCTACAAACACCATATTGCTCACCCATGAGGTGCCTTTGTTTGGGGAGTCATCAGTTACAAAAGCAGGTCACCTCTGCTATGTGAAATATATTGCTATGACATAGCAAGATAGATCTGGTATGAATCAAATATATTGGGAAACATGGCAGTTTCAGTACATACATACTTAAAAGATGTACTTTTAATTCATTGCATTGAGCTGTAAATTAAATCATATCATACCCATATGATTATCTGTGCCTGTCATGAGTTTCAGAAGATTAAGTATGCTTTTTCTGAGTGGAGCAATTTTAGTGTTGAGTAGTGTATTTGATGTCTAAATCTTTTAATATGCACCCCTTATTACTGGTATTCACATGGAAAATTGCCCTCGTTTAAAGAAAAGATCCAGTGACAAATTTCTTACATAAAATGGAGACATCTTATATTATTGCTATATTTATGATTTATCAACATCTTTATAGATGTTCATTAATAAACTCGAATTTTTGTTTCAGGTCTTGGTGGGATCTTTACCACCAAGATGATGGTGATGATGCTCTCATCTGATGCTCTCATCCTTTTTCGCTCTGATGATTTTTCCTGTTTTCATGAACATTCATAATTCAACTGGTGCTATATGAAGTTATTTTAAGTGATTTAATAAGAAATTAATATAAGAATGAAGGACTTATCAGAAGATTGAACTTAATTTTCTTTTCTTGTGTGGATTCATAATTATCATCCAGATTGCAAAATTTATGCTGCCAAAGTGTACCTATTTAAGACCAAGATACTTAACTTTTCATCAACGAATAGTTGACATTGAGGGAACGTAATGAAAATAGCATAATTTTTCTGTTGTGTAATTGTTCTTTTTGAAATGTAAAATTGATGAACTCCTAGTAAGGAGTTAATGGTTACAGCTAAAGTCCAGAAACAAATACATTAGGTCCCAGACTGTTTGCCAACCCCCCATTCAGTCTTAAAAGGATAAAATTTCACTTTATTTGTTTCTGTGATAAAAATATAAATGTAATGAAATATAAGTGTAAGAAATATAAGAAAAGTTTTTCACTTGGATAGAATATAAATCTATATCCTCCTGATAATGTGTCTCTGACTACTGAATTGCTGGCTTCATATAAAATCAGCCATGATTGGACTATTAAGGAACTTTCTGATCTTTTCTCAGTGGAAAAAATTTGAAATTGCAGTCTTATGAAGAAAAAAAAAACCGAAAAAACATTCCATTAAGCAATAATGTTTCAAATTAATGTCTATATTAGAAAATATTGTCTAATTTTGGGTAATTGTACTCTATTCTGCTTTGTAATGATATCATTTGTTCATAGCACTGATATTAAATTTAAGAGTATGTTTATGACCTGATGTAAGTTTACATAATATATTTTGCTGTCACAACTGATAATTAACAAATCATTCTAATATCTGCCCATGAACATATTTACATGATTAAAAGAGATTTAATCATGATAATGCTGTGGTATGAATTAAAACTTCCAGGGAGTAATTCTCAAACTAGAAAAATGCTGTACATATTATTACACCTAATGGGTTCTACTTAACTAATATGTTATAATTACCCTTAACTTTATACACTACTTTTAAAGATAACTCTTTTTTCAAGAGACCTATTAGAATCATATATAAAGTGAAAACATATTTACCACTTAGGCTGGTACAATTGCATATTTTGCAGCGTTGTCATGCTGTAGTTGGTAATTAGATATGCTACCAGTCCTGATATTAGATGTTCTTGAAGTTGTTACAATGCTGGCATAGATGTTATGAACTGACACAATTTTTTCCTTTTGGTTCTTCATCCACAATTGTTAATTTGTGATGTACAGACGGATGGTTGTCAGTTGTTCGTGGTGATACAAGTTCCTTTTTCTTTTACCGAGGGTGATATTTACGGCGACACTTATGGCCTTGTTGTTACACATTGTAACGTCATGGTGATAATAAATTCTATTTGGGCATTACATGATCAGTTCATTTGATGTCAAAAGCACTTTTCTCAGCTTGAAAAAGATTTTAACTACGCTCCTCTTTGGAAGAAAGCCAATGCTCCGATGATCGCCAGTTTGTTACCGGTCAAGAGTCATTGCTACAACAGCATTTTCAAAAACAATAGTCGAAAATAACATTAAAATTGACAAAATTAATTTTAAACCAGGAATGGCCCCAAGATCAAAATTTCAACTACAATACACCGAAACTCTCAATATACATAAACATCGTGACGAGGTCTGTAATACCGAGATTCCACCCCTTCCATCGGCATGGCATCTCCTGTTGCAGGCTTTGTCACAAGATGTGCATGCAGACTCAGTACGCAGAGGGCTGGGCTAGACTGAAGACGGCTATTTAAACTTCATATTGCTACCAACATATTCGCCTGAGGATGCCACGTGTTATGAGTTCATGGTGAAATGCGTCGCGTAAAAGAGCCTGAAAGGTTCATGTTTTTTTTTTTAAATGTTTTAAAGTTTTAACATTGTATTAGCAATGACTCTTGACCGGTAACAAACTGGCGGTCATTGGAGCATTGGCTTTCTTCCAAAGAGGAGTGTAGTTAAAATCTTTTTCAAGCTGGGAAAAGTGCTTTTGACATCAAATGAACTGATCATGTAATGCCCAAAGAGAATTTATTATCACCAAGACATTACAATGTGTAACAACAAGGCCATAAGTGTCACTGTAAATATCACCCTTGGTAAAAGGAACTTGTATCACCACGAACAACTGACAACCATCCGTCTGTACATCATAAATTAACGATTGTGGACGAAGAACCTAAAGGAAAAAATTGTGTCAGTTCATAACATCTATGCCAGCATTGTAACAACTTCAAGAACATCTAATATGAGGACTGGTACAATCCCATCTGTTTCTCCTGCCAAGAGGATGCACCCCACAATTTGGAAACACTTGTGTTTAGTTTAATGGCAGTGGAAACCAAAGTAACATGCTACTAGTTTATATTCATGGGCACAGTGCATACATATGTAGAGTTGCACTTCCTAGGTTTCAATTAATTTTAACCCTCTGGATTTTAAGAATATATTGGCATCATAAGTTTTGTACTTGTTTACTGCCCTATCAAATCCCTCAAATACCCATGTTTTGTGTTCATGCTAGGTGGCAGTTGAAGAGTGAATGCCTTAAAAGCTATCCATTCTTTTAAAGCAGGCATTCTTAAATGTTTTATCTTGATGAATCCCCCAAAGCTCAAGGAATCTACCATGTGTCTCAAAATTTTTTCAAACTGATATAAAAATCAAATTTTCATGTCCAAGTTCAATTGAATCAATAGCATATAGTGTTTCTTAGACGTGATCTATGGAGAAAAAATATGGCCCAAGCAATGGTATTGTCAATTTAAATATGGCATCTTTTTATGTATAATTAAATAAAACATTAAATTGAGTACTTGAGATTATAATGTGTTTAATGATTATGTCTTATTAATGAAACAACTTCAAATTAATCAATAAATTGTAATCCCTGGCAATTCTTTAGTGAAATTGTGATATTACTTATTGGATAGTTTGAGAATGGTTGCATGTTGAATTTCAATTTTATATATTCACAGTATACAGTGATACAAGATTCAAGTATATATATGATTCTATTTTGAAATAATTTAAAAATTCTCTGTCATTGAGCAATAAAATTTCAGAGTTTATCCTTCAAACTATTTGGATGTTGAATGTTCTTAGGAGAAAAACTCTCAGAAGCTTTTCGGAGCAAAAACAGCGCTCCGTCTTCAGTGAAGTGATGTTACGTACTGACGATTGGGTCCGTTTAGACAAAGAGCTTCTTTCCACATGTCGTGTAGGGTGATTCCAGTGTCTCGGTTGCAGGTGGGGACGGACGAGGTCATTATTTCAATAGCCTCGCGGACTATGGTTCCGTAGAAAGCGGAGCGCTGTTTTTGCTCCGAAAAGCTTCTGAGAGTTTTTCTCCTAAGAACATTCAACATCCAAATAGTTTGAAGGATAAACTCTGAAATTTTATTGCTCAATGACAGAGAATTTTTAAATTATTTTAAATTAACTTTTGAGCAAGAAGGTCTTTTAATTGTATACTTAAAGTTCATCTCTGCGAAATGGCCTACTACCAACATTGGAAAACGTTACGGTCTTTACGGATAAAACTTGTCGTGAATCTGGAACAGTTGTGGTTTCTTCTGAACTGCCGACGCTACAATGTTATCCCGCAATCGATCCGTCTAACACGCGGCAGCCTCCCTGGCTCATGTCAACGTGTGCTGCGCGCAGCGGAAGTCAAGCTTCTCCTTGCGCTAATACAAGAGAAAAGACGGCACATTTCAAGAATTGAAACGGAGGCCTACCATGCGCACCAGGACTTCTGCTACAGCTGCCCTCCCCTCGTGCTTACGGATCTACTAGAAAGGCTCCACTACACAGAAGAAAAACGCAAGAACGACACCAGACGAAAACATCTTAAAAAGATCCAGTGGCTCACTCAAACTTCAGATAAGCCTTTTTGCCCTATCTTTAAACCCCTTCCGGTTATTAATCTGTCCAATAAAATTTTTCCCCCTAACGAGCTGGCTGCTCTGGAACATGGCCCTAAATTTAGCCCTTTCCACAGAATTTTGGACAAAAAAGAAATAATATCTGAAGTTGAAAATGTCATTAATAATGCGCGTGAACATTTGGAAGAGCAGAAAATTAATGCAATGAGACAAAAAGTCCTCAAATTCATAAAATCCCGACAAAATTCTCCAGCCTACTCAGATAGGAACTTTTCATCGGAATATTTTCAGGCATTAAAAAACGTTCAAAACACCCCTGACATAGTTGTCACTTTAGCCGACAAAACATGCCAATTTGTCATAATGGACAAGAATGACTATGATGCCAAAGTTTTGGACTTCATAAATAGCTCCCATTGCACTGGTTTAAATATTGACCCCACCAGTAGCATCAAAAACAAGGTCTGCAAGCTAAAAAACAACAGGTGGCTCCCCAAGGACCTCAAGAAGAGCTCAGTACCATCCAACTGCCAAGCACCGCGAATGTTTGCCCAGTGCAAGGTGCACAAAGAAAATTATCCCATCCGGCCGCTCGTGTGCAAAAGAACTTCTCCAACTTTCTTTCTTGAAAAGAGTTTATCGAAATTTCTATCCAACTTCATTTCCGATCACCCATTTTCTGTAAAGTCGACAGCGGAATTTGTCAACAGACTCAAGGATCTGTCCATTCCTCCCGACAGCAAATTTGTCACACTTGACATAGTCTCTTTATTCCCATCCACTCCAGTTTTTGATGCAGTCATGTTGTTTCGGACAAAAATTATTGAAACGCAAAAATTTTCCCTTCCCGAAATCAACGCCATTCATGAGGCTCTAAAACTCGTCACCGAAAACAACTATTTCCAGTTCGGCAACCAAATCTATAGGCAGGACTCAGGGGCCCCCATGGGCTCACCCCTTTCCGGTATCCTATCTGAAATTGTCCTTCAAGATCTTGAAACAAAACTGTTCAACTCAGCTGCAATTTTACCCTTCTTCTGGTGTCGCTACGTCGACGATATATTTTTAATTTGGAATGGCAGCAATGAGCAATTAAACAGCCTCATTGACTCTGCCAACAATATATATATCCCACGATACGCTTTACGAAGGAGGAGGAAAATAGAAATGCCATCCCCTATTTAGATGTTTTCATCCAAAAAGATGACACAGGAGCCTTGACGACGTCGGTATACCGGAAGCCTACTTACGTCCCTTCTGTCATACGTGCAGACTCATGTGCCCCGTGGGCGTACAAAATTGCAGCCTTCCGTTCCCTCACACATAGGGCATTCACCGTGTCTTCGAATGAGCAACTGCTTGAAAAAGAAATCTTAAACATCCATTCCATCGCTGCTTCCCATGGCTACAACCCAACAGCAATAGACAAAATTATCAGCAAGTATAGAAACGAAAGCAGAAGAGATTCGGCTCTCATCCCAATCACCGACCCCGAGCGTACTATTTTTGCCGGACCCATTTCTTACGTCCCTGTCCTATGTGAATCGGTCCACAAATTACTCAGAGCCCATAGTATAAAAATTGTCTTCAGCCCCGCTCCAAATTTGAAGAAATTAGTCAAAAGGGACAGGGATAAATATAGCCTTCTTCAAAAATCGGGCGTATACCGATTTCCCCTACAGTTGACGGATAATTCCGTGGTGTACTACATCGGCAAAACCATTCGCTCTTTGCAAGAAAGGTTCGCGGAACACAAAGCTGATGTCAGCCAAAAGAAGCTAACGACGGCCGCCTCCGAGCTAGCAGTGCAACACACGGCAACGATAGACTGGGAGCACGCCACACTTCTTGCGCGCGCATCCACTTTCTACGGAACCATAGTCCGCGAGGCTATTGAAATAATGACCTCGTCCGTCCCCACCTGCAACCGAGACACTGGAATCACCCTACACGACATGTGGAAAGAAGCTCTTTGTCTAAACGGACCCAATCGTCAGTACGTAACATCACTTCACTGAAGACGGAGCGCTGTTTTTGCTCCGAAAAGCTTCTGAGAGTTTTTCTCCTAAGAACATTCAACATCCAAATAGTTTGAAGGATAAACTCTGAAATTTTATTGCTCAATGACAGAGAATTTTTAAATTATTTTAAATTAACTTTTGAGCAAGAAGGTCTTTTAATTGTATATATGATTCTAGTTACAAATGAATAGGCACCTTTTGACTTGTAGCGTTGGAAAGGAAAAATGAGTCGCATCACACAATTCATGGTCACAAATTATATTGCCATCTCGTTTCGTATGCCCATTTGCTATAGTTTCTCGTAGAATCTCCTTTTTAGTAGTCCACCAGGACATAGAGATTACAGACATATTATTTAGCTTACAATCCTTGCACTCATGCTCCACACTTGCAGTTAAGAACCCCATTACAAAGCTAATAAAACCCTGCCAATATCTGAATGCTAATTTTTCATGCTTGCTAATTACTTAGCTTGAATTCTGTAATTCATAAAATTTTTCCATATTAATTTCACGATAATAGTGAGGATTTAATTTTAAAGTTTATTAGAGAATTAAAAGTTAGTAAACAAAAGTTATATATTGTCTGTCTGATATTACTATTTATTACCAGTAAGATTGAGTCCCAGCATTGAGGTTTATCTCCACAAAATTCCGCACCCTTCCCTGGATCAGTAACTGATGTGCTTGGAAAGGCCGCTGTCCGTTGGATGGGATGTTAAGCCATGCCACGTGTGTGGGAGAGAGCCATACCCTGTGCACGTTAAAGAACATACTGGATGGCCTTCACAGGAGGCTACCATCTGTCTCCCAACAGTTGTTCCAGTGGATCCTCTCCCCCAATCTTCTCTGAGCCTTTGGGGTCCTTGTGACCTGGCCATTTAGCCCATGGTGTGCAAAAAGTGCCACTCAGAGGTAAAACAACCCAACTGCCAGTGTTCCATTGTATTACAATTTGTGACAAGTGCTAAAGTTCACTACCTCATCATAAATATGATCTCATCAATCCATATCATTGTTTATGTTTCTGAGTACCCATTTCCAAGTCTGACATTAGGCTGTCTAGTCACACAAATATATTTTGTTTTTCTTGTCCACAGTGGCTTGGAATAATTCTTTATTGATTTCTATGTGTGTAAGAAATTTTTGCGAGATCCAAAACTCAATGGGCTCATATAGAGTTTATAATTTGTATTTTAGTTTTATAAACCAAACTGTTGTTCCTTTAAACAGTAAATTAGTGCTCATGGCGTACCCCCCAATTTTTTTTTTTTGCATACCCCACGTTGAGAACCCCTGGTCTAAATGATTCATGTTGCTGCTGGCAATAAAGCTATTAACCTAGTGATATAGAATGGTAACGTCACTAAAAGTTCCAGTGCAAAAATTAAAATGTTTTGTGCGATCTTATAAATGGCTTTGACGTGCACATTAGCCTAATTTTATCATTCCACGTTAGCATAAATTCCTCATTAAGTTGAACATGGAATACGTTTTAGAGTCTAATTTTGTTTAACTTTCGGACATGAGTGTAGTAAGGATACATGCAGAAGTTTTGAGAATCTTTTCTCTTATTCTAATCGAAAGTTATAATGGCCAAAGTATTATAAATATATAACTCGGACTTTTGCATTGTTTCACACGCATAGTACTTCGAAGATATATTAACGTGTCCTATTCCTTTTCAGGATACTGAGGATATTTTAATGTTTCATTTAAAATTCTTTTATAGCTCGATATGTATCTACGTACAAGGATATACGATATTTCCAGTGATTATTCGAGACAATGGAATAATTCACAGAGTTGATTTTCAGCACTTATGTGACGTTGAGCAGCAAATTACCTTATTGCTCCATTGAGTTTCTCTGTATAGGAATGTTTTACCAACCTTTTATTAATCTTCCCATGTACGTAGATTTAATGTTTTTCAAGCTTTAAATCGTATTGCAAAAAGCTTTAAGGGATTTTCTGTGATGTATTTTCCTTAAAGTGCCAAAAAAGTGCCTTGTGTTCTGAAGATTTGTAAATATGTATAAAATATTTTTCAATGGTAATTTTAATTGGCAAATTTACTGTTACTAGTCCTCAGTGTTAATATTTGTTCCTAACTAGTCCCACATATAATATGATTTTGACGTTTGTGTGCTGTTTGCCCAACTCTGTTTTTCAATTTGAAGTAACTTGAATAAACAAGAGAATTTGGTTTTAAACAATGGTTGAATGTGTTTTTCAATTTTCTGTAGCAAAAAGAATATTTTAATCTTTACCTGTTGTATTTTTTTCCCCAAGATTCTGTGAACAAGAAACAAAAATGCAATTTTCTAAACAAAAAATAGTTTCTGAACTATCAGAATATATAACTTTATATATAAGTTATATATAAAAAATTATAGCAGTTGCTGCAAAATGGTTTTGTTTTATGTATAAGTTTTAGAATATATAACTTTTGTTTACTAACTTTTAATTCTCTAATAAACTTTAAAATTAAATCCTCACTATTATCGTGAAATTAATATGGAAAAATTTTATGAATTACAGAATTCAAGCTAAGTAATTAGCAAGCATGAAAAATTAGCATTCAGATATTAGCAGGGTTTTATTAGCTTTGTAATGGGGTTCTGATAGTTTCTGAACAAAAAATATTATTCTTCACCGCCTTTTTTATTGTATTTCATCAGGTAACTAAACGAGTAGTCTCCGGTTACACCGAACTTTGGGCACATATATAATTTATAAAGAATCTATATTATTATATATTGTCGATGTTAAAAAAGAATAAGACCCACCCTTTTTATTTATTTTTTTAGTAGGGAAATGCAACAGTTGGTCAAGTGACATTCGATAACTTTAATAAAATTTATTTCTGCTGGTTTTAGACTCTGAACTATGTATTTAAAGACGGTTTTCTCTGTCAACTTCGATTGACCAACCAGTATGGCGGCAGGGGTGGTCGGGTATTCGAAAGTTTGGATTGTTTTACCTCTGAGTGGCACTTTTTTCACACCATGGGCTACACAGCCAGGTCACAAGGGCTCAGAGAAGGTTGTGGGAGGCACAGACTGGTGGGAGGGGATCCATTGGACAGCTATTGGGAAACCTTAGCTCCCTGTCAAAGCCATGCAGCATTTCTTGAGTGGGCCATGGCTTTAGGCCCCATCTGATGGACATTGCCCAAGCCCATTGGTGTCCCCTACTGACCGAGAATAGGAAGTTTTTGCGGAGACTAGCCTAATCATTTAGATTTGAGTCCAGAACCAGAGTTCCCAGGTTCTGGGACTCGAACCTGGGAACTGCAGATTACGAGCCTAGAGCACTACCAATTGAGCGACCCCCGCTCCTATTCCAGAGGAAAAAGTTGGAGAAATTAAATAGTTATAAACAATGAGAAAAATTGACTCGTGTTAATAATGTAGTTATAAGCAATTTACAACTGACTAGTAAACAGGGTAATCACTTTCCATGACTTGTAGGGGTATGTCAGAACAGAGGCGAAGGAACGTGTTGGCATCGGGGCAGTTGCCAAGGGCGTCGGAATCACTACCTGTTCCACGATATCTGACGCTCATGTGCAAAAAAAAAACTAATTAGCCGCCCGTAATTCGTTGAATTTAATACGTATTGTTTATACCGTGGTATGGTGAAGGCAGTATATTATAAATTTTCGTATTTCCTAACAATTTTTTTTTTCTTTTATCGGCGGAAAATTAGCCCACCCTCTGCACCGCGCATGCCATAAAACAGCTTTGGGGCGCAATTTACAACTGTTCATATTGCTTTTAGAAATCATGCCGTTGCGAAATAAAATTTTGTTACATAGGTATCTTTTTCTTTGGACGGGAGTTAATAATTTGTACATTATATTGAATTATTATGTTTATAAACCCCGAGATTGTTTAAGATCAACATGAGGACAGGAGCGTACATCATCACTTTCTTTCCTATCAATCGAGCGAGAACTGACTCCAAAAACTCATTTTGACGAGATTATTAGCGATTTTGCCAACGAAAAAGTAGGAAGTAGTGGCCAAGGGTATCGCCCGCCCTTGATGATAATGCACCTGCTCACAAAACAATATTATCAACGAATGGTTCCAGGAACAAGCTGAAGTTTGCTTCACTGGCCTGCAGTCCCCAGATCTAAACCCTATCGAGCATCTTTGAGATGAGGTAATAAGGGCTGTTCACAGCAACATGTTCCGCCGTCCATTTTGCAGCAACTGCGCGACACAATTATTTCCGCATGATACAATTACTCCTGTACAATGCATCTAGGCTCTTCTAAGTTCCATGCCCTGACGAATTCGGACTATTCTATTTTTAATTCTGAAGGCCAAAGTAGGCGCAACACGCTACTGGGTAGGTGTACCTAATAAACTGGCACCTCAGTGTATAGAGATCTGTGAAGAAGGCAGTATCTCGGAAAGAAACGCAACCATCCGTAGCTCGAAACCAGGTCTAGTGCTCTAACCATTCGGCAACCGGGAAAGCCTAATTTGTTTAATTATTAAAAAAAAAAATTCTTTCACAACTTGAAGAAATAATGTAATTAAAATGGATGCAGAATTTTAATAAGTAGTACTTTTTTTTAACCAGATACTGTAAAGATAAATGTAAAAAAAAAGCATATACATATAAAATTTATAATGTTCAGTAACATTTAATTAGGTACTTTGAAATTAATATACACTTTTTTCTTGACATTTTTAGCTGTAATTAGTCTTTCTGACGAGGTCTCACTTGTTCGCAGACTTTCTTTACGGCGCATAAACTGACAGGCTCCTATCAGATCTCTGTGGCAAAAGCTGCTTATTAACGTTGGAAAGTCCCCAACTTATTGGCACCAGTTGAACTGGTGCCAGCAATCCATGCAAGTGTAAACTAGTCTTTAGTCGTAAGACTTTACATTTCGAAACAATTTTGCAATTATTGAGGTAATGTTTTTTTAATTTCCATCAATCTTGAAACCGTGTTTAGGACGAGCGTCAACAGCAGTCTCTGCTTTCTATTTCAGCTTTAACAACTCTTTAAATATTAATATCGAGATTCTGATACATTTTATTGAGATTCTTTAACTTCCCTTCTGCAACATTTTTCGGTAACTTATTTTCAAGGTTAGCTTTAGTCCTGCGTTCAGCTAACAAGGAAATGTCCCGATACGTTTCATAATACAATGCATTTCCTCACAATCCATATTCTTTTAAAAGTTCGCTTTCGATTGTCAGGAGGGAATGCTTTGAAGAGTGTGTAATTGCTTTTTTTTTAATCAATGATACTTGCGGTTATTTTTATTCCTTCTGAGAACTGAAAATGACCAATATTTAAATGCTGACGGCCCTTGGCAAGTAGCTTATGTAAATCCTGCCACCTACATGATTTGAGTTTGGGTTGTTTTACCTCTGAGCGGCACTTTTTTTGCACACCATGGGCTAAATGGCCAGGTTACAAGGAACCCGAAGGCTCAGAGAAGGTTAGAAGAGGGGGAGGACCCACTGGAACAGCTGTTGGGAGACAGATGGTCGCCTCTAGTCAAGGCCATCCAGCGTGTTCCTTAACGTGCACAGGGTAGGGATCTCCCGCACACGGGGCCACGGCATAACGTTCCATCCGACGGACGGCGGCCTTTCCAAGCCCTTCGGTGTCCCCTGCTGACCGTGGGTAGGGCGGGAGTTTTGAGGAGATAAATCTCAATGCTGATCCAGCTGGGACTCGAACCTGGGAACTGCAGATTACGAGCCTGGCGAGCTACCGACTAAGCCACCACGTCCCCTTTGAATTGGAGATCCCTGTCGTAGACGTTCGATGGCAAGCAGCTGCTTGAGGTGTAAGAGACGAAATATCCTACATTTATCACTATAAAATTTAGGGTTGGGTTGTTTTACCTCTGAGTGCCACTTTTTTGCACACCATGGGCTAAATGGCCAGGTCACATGGACCCGAAGGCTCAGAGAAGGTTGGGGGAGGGGACCCACTGGAACAGCTGTTGGGAGACAGATCATAGCCTCCCGTCAAGGCCATCCAGCGTGTTCTTTAACGTGCACAGGGTATGACTCTCCCGCACACGGGGCCACGGCTTAACGTCCCATCCGACGGACGGCGGCTTTTCCAAGCCCATCGGTGTCCCCTACTGACTGTGGGCAGGGCGGGGAATTTTGCGGAGATAAATCTCAACGCTGACCCAGCTGGGACTGGAACCTGGGAACTACAGATTACGAGCCTGGCGCGCTACCGACTCTATAACATTTAGGAATATTGGGAAAGAATTTATTTATTCAAACATTACGTGGGAAATTGTTTTATACTCTATCCCAGATAGAAAACTACGAAAGAAAATGGCAAGGTTTAATCTTCTTTATTTTAAGAACTATAACGAAGTACAGTGACTAAGTAAACATTTTTTTAAGCTACAGCAATATTCAGCCTTTCTGATACAACTAGGTATTTCCAATATATATTTACAATGGCTTGCTTTGCCTTTTACCGTGGAATCCAAACCGAAAATAATTTTTCGGATATAACAGAATGAATACATTCCACTAAATCATAGCAATATCAATTTTTTTTCTTACACAGTAACATTTATATTTACAATGGGTGTACTTTGCCCATTTTATCTTAATTCGCTAATTAAATTAAAAATAATGCTTTACAGACATTCTGATACATGACAAATATCACAGTGCAAGAAGCCTTAGGTTATTAAAAAAAATATTTATAATTTACTATCAACAGTAATATATCTTATTACTGAAAGAACTTTACAAATCAGTCTTCTTATGAAGCTTTCTTGTCCACACGAAAGGCTTGTGGCAATGTTTGAAAGGAAAATTGCTATTTAGTAGTGAATTACACAGCATAACAGCGCATTAAAGAACTGGTTGATACCTGCAGTTTAAAACAGTTAGGAACTAGATGGATTGTTTTACCCCCGAGCAGCACTTTTGTGCACACAATTGGGCTAAACGGGCAGGTCAAAAGAAACCCCAGGGTTCAGAGAAGAAGGACAGCTGTTAGAATTCTTGCCCCCCGTCAAGATCATCTAGCATGCTCTTTAACATACACAGAATATGGCTTTACATCCAAACCGATGCCTTTCCAAGCCCACAGGTGACCCTTTTCTCACCGAGGGAAAGGTGGCTGTTAGTAGTGATAAATCTCAATGCTGGTACAATTGGGACTCGAATCCGAGAATTGCAGATTACGAGCCGGGTGCGCTACCGACTAAAGCAACCCCCGCCGCTGTTACGCGAACTAGTCCTAAACGTTCTTTTTTTTTCTTCAACCCTTTCCGGATATCCTACTTTATCACAGAACAGTCAAAAGCCACAGAAACAGCATATTTGTGTTTTGATAATGAGTGAAATTCCTCCTGATCCCTCCTCCTCCCAGGTAGGTCTCTGTTTCCAACTATTGACCCACAGCAAACATAATATTTTTTCTATTTGGGTCTGATGCCAAAATTTTTGTTCACCACTGGTTTAAAACATGTAAACAGTGTTCAGTTTAGCTCTGGTGAAGTCTGGTTGAGAATGAACCCGAATCACAGAGATCCTGAAAAAAAAAAAACCGTTTGCTCCAACTGCAATCCGGCCTTGTTGTAGCATATACAAGTAACCCCCGTTCATCGCGGATACGTTCTGGACATGGTCGCGATAAGCGAAATTTCGCGATCAACGGGGGATTTAAAAAAAAAAATTTAAATTCGAAAAAACACTTTGTTAATAAAATAAATATTATTAATTCTATTAAAAAATATCCGAACGCTATGGTTGATTACAGAATTCAGAAAAAATATCTGGCAACGATTGTTTTATAAATTAGTGATCTGCCAACCTTCGTGTCACGTGACACGAAGGTTGGCAGATCACTAATTTCTAAAAAACGTTGCTAGATATTTTTTCTGAATTTTTTTAATCAACCATAGTGTTCGGATACTTTTTTGAGCGACTGTACATGTGTATGATGTGATTGGGCGAGAAAGAAAGTTAGCACGCACGTGCAAAATTGGTTTTGACTTTTCCTGGCGTTTCAAAGCCACGCAAGTGCCGAGATAAAAAAAGATCGCGATATAACGAATCCGCACTCGCCGGGGTCGCGACCTGCATATTTAACCTTTCAAAGCTATTGAACTACGCTGCCGTACCAAAATGTTAGAGAATTTACACGTTTTGTTAATGGGAATCTTAACTTCTAAAAATGCATTTAATGGAAAAGTGTGACTGACAATAAAGATCATAATCAAACCTAATTAAATATCGATTTTCAACAACATTAGTTCAGCATTTAAAAAGTTATGGAAGCTAGAATATTCCCCAATAGTGTCATAAGAATTTACCTCAAAAATCAATTAAAACAACAAAAACTATTTCAAATCATTTAAAATTTTTCGAAGTTTGCGAAATGACTATTTTAATATTAAACAATTCTGAATTATTTTTTATGAAACAAGATAGGTTATTGTTGAATATTGCAGCATTTATAACTGTTTAAATACTTAAAAAATATTGTTGACAATCGAGATTTACACAATTTGAATATGATATTTATCTTCTGTCACATTTTTTCATTCTACGCATAGTTTAGAAATTAATCATCATTAACATAACATGGCAATTATCCAGTATTTTGATAGGACAGTGTATATTTTAATTTCCATAGATAAGCCGTTATTCTCCCTCCTAGTTGTAGTTGAGACAGTTTATGTGCGACTGTTTGCAGCGTTAATTATTCATTTGCCATGAACAGTAGTAAACACATTAGAAATGCCAAAATTAAAGTGTTCCTCTTAACTTTTCCGCATATTTTTCGAGCTCGCAGATTACTCATTTTCAGGGCTGTATAACCGATCAAAAAAATTTAGAGCCTTGCTAATAATTGTAATAAATAATAGAATACAAAGAATTGGAATACCCAACTCTTGGAGTTATATAAAAAAAAATCGATATGTTCATTTATTGTTTTAGCCATTCAATCAGTTATTTAATGTTACTGCTTAAGATTTTGATAAACCAAATTTGAGTCTTCAATTTTAATATTCAAATATACTTCGTCCATTGCTAGTTGGTTTGTTTTACCTTTGAGTGGCACGTTTTTTGCACACAAATGGCCAGGTTACGAGGGCCCTGAGGGCTCAGAGATGGTTGCGGGGAGGCGATCCACTGGATGGTTGTTAGGAGACAGATCGTAGCCTCCAGTCAAGGCCATCCAGCGTGTTCTTTAACGTGCACAGGGTATGGCTCTCCCGTACACGGGCCACGGCTTAACGTCCCATCCGACGGACGGCGGCCTATTTCAAGCCCATCGGTATCTCCTACTGACCGAGGGCAGGGAGTGGAGTTTTATTGCGAAGATAAATCTTAACGTTAGCCCAGGTGGGAATCGAACCTAGGAACTGTAATTACGAGCCTGGAACGTTACCGACTGAGCCACCCCTTATCCCATTGCTAGGTGGAATTCAGCAGTAGGCAAGTGTTTTTTCTGTTTGCGCGACAAAATTCAAATCAGTTGCCTTTTACGAAAGCAAACTAGTAACTGACGAATGCTTTTTGGAAAGAATTTTAGTTCGCACAGCTTCGATAAATACTTGGCAAAAGTAAAATCAACAACGTTAGCTATCATCCTTATATACAAAACTAAAAACAGCTTAAATGATTTGTAAAGCACTGTTCCCTGCGCAGTGGTTTCCAATTCATTCAAGGGAAAAAACGTTAAATGACTGAAGATCTATTCACTATGATCTTAAGTGGAAGAAATTTAAACCTGTTAATTTTGTTGTTAAAACGATAATTATTGGCACAACCATTTTTGCAGAGATTTCATCTCATACAAACATGTATAATCACAATAATCACACCTTATTTTAATTTTATACCAGGGATACTCAATGAGCGGACCACTTTGTTGTTTTGTCATTTTTTCGAATGGGTAAAAACCACAAAAAATTTATTGTGGCAGAAATATGAAATGATAATCAATGACATTTATAATTTAATATTTTTATGAAATTTTTTTTTCTCCTACAGATTCTTTGTGGTTTGAATTGTTATACTTCTGAGTCTGCTTTTTGTATAAAAATAAATAAATAAATACCCCCTCAAGCAGCTGCTTGCCACAGAGGTCTGACAGGAGCCTGTCAGTTTATATGCCATAGTAGTAGGTCTGAGAGGATGGCAGGACCTCAGCAGAAATACCAGAGTTAAATGGGCAGCCACAAGGATCCAAAGAGTTGGGTTGTTTTACCTCTGAGCGGCACTTTTTTGCACACCATGGTCTAAATGGCCAGGTCACATGGACCCCGAAGGCTCAGAGAAGGTTGGGGGAGGGGACCCACTGGAACAGTTGTTGGGAGACAGATGGTAGCCTCCCGTCAAGGCCATCCAGCGTGTTCTTTAACGTGCACAGGGTATGGCTCTCCCGCACACGGGGCCTCTGCTTAACGTCCCATCCGACGGACGGCGGCCTTTCCAAGCCCATCGGTATCCCCACTGACCGTGGGCAGGGCGGGGAATTTTGCGGAGATAAATCTCAACGCTGACCCAGCTGGGACTCGAACCTGGGAACTACAGATTACGAGCCTGGCGCGCTACCGACTGAGCCACCCCGCCCTAAGGTTCCAAAGAAGGCCGGGGAAGGGAATCCACTCACAAGGATCCAAAGAAGGCCGGGGAAGAGAATCCACTCTAACGGACAAATGTTAGGAGACGGAACATATACTGAAACCTACTGTCAAGGCCATCCAGAGCTCTATAACATGCACAAGGTACGACTCTCCTGAACAAGGGACCACGGCTTAACGTCTCACCCAACGGACGGCGATCTTCCCAAGCCCAACGGGAAGCTTTGAGAATTGTTTCAAATAATTCTTGTGTAATTAACACGAATAAGATTATTATTAAAAACAATAAACAGTTTAATACTCCAAAACATGCTACGTAATCGTAATTGTGTAGGTTTTTACCCATCTTCTACGAAAAAATTGTATATCAGAAAAGAAAAATATCTGGCCTGCGTGAAAATGTAATTGAGTATCCCTGTTTCATACCATACAAAATTGCCAACTAAAGCCTTACAACACAATGCATTCGTTATAGTATACTTTCAGAACACGATTATACAGGCGAATTACGCTGTGAAATTGGCTTCTACATACAGACACAATTAAAGTATGCTTAACTGCATCTTACCTCACAGATTCGCTGTAAACCTAACACTATATATGACATAAAACGTGCATAATTATCGAAAATGTTACATTAAGATCCATAATTCGCCATCTTTGATGGCAAAAGAATGATTTAAAAGCACTATAACTACTTTGTTATAATAAACATTTTCAACACTACATATATGACATACGCTTTAAGCTCTATTTAGTATCACTTGCTAGCAGCTAGACAAGGCAAACAATATATATTTATGCTTATATATACAGGAGTATCCTCATTAAATTTCACTGATCGACTGAAGATTACTACTTAAAAGTAGTATTTATAAGTATATACAATGCTTTAAAAGTACAATAATTCTAAAATGTACACCAGTTGATATGGCAGTCGATAGCATCAATGAGTTGTGATATTGAAGAAAACCAGGATTTACATTTGGGGGTTCACATTATTTTAATGCTGATAAAATTCTGCTCTTTCAACTGCTGAACCATCCGTAATTCCCTGAGGGCTACTTTGTCTTCGAATTAATTTGGTCACTTACCTGAAAAAATCCTTACACTTATTAAAAAAAACGCACAATTCCTTAAAAAAAGGTGCATTTTTTTGGCCTGTAAACCTTAATTCCATTTATTGTTATCAGTTTTGTAAGCTTACTTTTATTATCATTTACATGCACATATATACATACAGAAAAAAAAACGAATAAAACTTTTTATCTTTGCTTCTGAAATCTAATTCTACTACACTTCCTAGACGATGCTATCTATCTAGTTCTGGCTGCAAAATGGGAGTTGGTGGGCGAGGGGGGGGGGGGAATTGCCCATGTCTGTGTTTTAATCTTACTTCCCAAATTCGACGTCTCTAAATCAGGCCTAATGAATAGGCGGTTTTTTGATGAGCTGCGTCGAAATAAAACAATACACGCAACTTCAGTAAAACTGCTGATAACGTATACACAATAAATACTCTTGCAGTATATTCTGCTTTACTGTGGTGAGGTGCCACAATGGCTCCTCTGCATTCGAATAGGTTCTTTAAAATGAAATTCGCCATGAATAAGTTAGGTGAATCAGAGTGACAATCAACTATTGAACCTCCTGTATATCAGCTGTACAGCAGAGACTAAATTTCTGAATACTGGCAGTGTCCCATTCCTTTTATCATTCATACGTTAATCTGGAAACTGAGAAAAGGGTTAGCTGAAGAATATATATATATAGCCCAAAGTTCGAATCCCAATTGTGCCAACATTAAGACTTATCTCCGCTAACCCTCTGCCCTGTCAGAAAGGGGACTCCGATGGGTTTGTAAATGCAGTTATCCGTCGGATGGGAATTAAGCTGTGGCCCTGTTTGTGTATGAGAGCCATAAATAAATAAAAATACCCCCTCAAGCAGCTGCTTGCCACAGAGGTCTGACAGGAGCCTGTCAGTTTATATGCCATAGTAGAAGATCTGAGAGGATGGCAGGACCTCAGCAGAAAAATACCCTGTGCATATTAAAGAACACGCTGGATGATCTTGATGGGGAGGTTACCATCTCTCCTCCAACCTTCCCTGCGCCTTTGAAGTCCTTGTGACCTGGCCATTTACGTCATAGTGTGCAGAAAAATGCAGCTCAGAGGAAAAACAACCTTTTCCTCTACAAGCCCTGGGGCACAATGCACCTTTTGCTTTTTCTAGCGGCATTAACAAAAAATGACCATTTGTAAAACGTTAGAACTTATGTTGTTTTGCTTCTGATCAGCACTTTTGTGTACACAATGAGTTAAATGGCCACGTCAATAAGATCCCAAAGGCTCAGACCTGGATAGAGGAAGAGGACTCACTTCGCAACTATTAAGAGAGATGAAAGTATCCATCAATGCCATCTAGCGTGTTCCTTAATGCGCATAGGGTATAACTATCCTGCTACACTGGGTCATGGCTTAACATCTCTTCAGCATAATGGTGGCCTCACCAAGCCCATCGGCATCCTCTTTCTCGCTGATAGCAGAGTAAGGTTTAGCGGAGAAAAACTTAATGAAGGATCAGTGGGAATACGGACTTGAGAACATCAGGTTTACGAGTCTGATATTACAGAATCAACCCTAATCCTTAGAAATGACTTGGTATATTATTAGTATGGATGTCAGCAGGTAGGTTTAAAAGGGCCTCCACACCTCAGCTGGAGAAAATATCAAAATACCTTTAATAATACAGCGTATACTCCTGGAAATAATGTATTTCTACTCCCACCCTTTAAAAATCTAGTACCAGTCTGCCCGATTATTAGAAGTCTTAGAATGACTCTATACTTAGTCTAGTGGTCAGCGTACCTGACTATCAAATCAGTGGGTATGTTCTTGTGCATGTATCTGTATTTTGTATGAGAAACCAGGACAAGTCTAATAGGACTTCTAGGTTATCTCCGTCCATTTTGTAAGAGAGTTCCTTCTTCCCTTTTTATTAAAAAAATATACAAAAACAATTAAACCGGTTGAGATTCCTGGCTGTCTATATATATATATCATCGCAATGAATAAACTATATTGCAAAAAGTGTCCGGACACTTTCACGTTAAGTGAACGAATAGCCACATTAAAATCTACCTAACTTTGAAAATAAGCTTTTTACGGACATAACATAAATTGAAGATCTCGGTCATATTTAACAACAGATGTTATCATACACCACAGTTCCAAAACATTTCTCCCCAAATTGATGAAAACTTCAAAAATCCTTAGAAAAAATTCAAATATCGCATTTATATTGCGAACAACCTGTTATAACAGTTGTGATTTAACTTTCTGAAGTAAATTTTCAAAACTAGCAAAAGTTCCACTTAAATGTTTCAGCTTCCATAACTCTTTAAATATTCGATTAATACTATAGAAAATAGAGATTTACAGAGCTCTGACCGAGATCTTCAATTTATGTCTAGTGACTTTTTTCCGTAAAAAGCTTATTTTGAAAGTTAGGTAGATTTTAATGTGGCTATTCGTTCACTTAACATGAAAGTGTCCGGACACTTTTTGCAATATAGTGTATAATACTGTACACTAGTATGCAAAAAGTTACAGCCCCATTTTTGTTTTAATAGGAAACTAACTTCGACACTTTGTAATTTCTACAATAAGTCTTTTATGGTCAAATGGTAGCCTTACCAAGCCAATCAGCATCCTCTTTCTCGCTGACGGATATATAATATATAAATAAATCGTTAAAAACGCTTTATTTTCATAATTATAATAAATTATCACAACAATAAAAATGGCAGTCACAAGATTTCACATCAAAATTGAAACTTATATAATACGTACTATTTCAGGGCATTTAATATGTGTATGTTTCAGATGTTTATGTCAATAATTCTTTCAATATTCGTCAATATTGTACGAGTTTCATAGCAGTGCATTACTAACGTTAAATATTCCAGTTTTCATAAATCTTTAAACACTAGCTATTAAGGCTGAAAATCAAGATTTATATAGATTTGATTGAAATCTTTATCTTCGATCATATTTTACCATAAAAAAGCTTATTTTAGAAGTTAGAGTTCCGAAGTTAGTTTCCTATTGACATAAAATGGAGTAGTAACTTTTGTGTGTGGCCATAGAATACGATTTTGTGGCCACACATTACCTTCAGTTGTAACAAAGTGACATCAGAGATAGCAGTGAATCTAACTTACTTATTTAAATGTATGTGTGTATGTGGGGGATTGATGATTGTATACGATTTACACATTTATCGCAAAGGTGAATCTCAAAATTCAACATTAATCAGAGGTAACGTCCTCCCATTTCCATCAAAACATTTTTTTTCCAGCCGATTCTTAAATTGTGACTCATTTTTCTTTTCCAACTTGCTGCAAGAAAATGGGAGTACTGCCTCTACCTGGATCCACCACTGATCAGAAATGCTTGTAAAGATTTCTGTTCAAAACCATTTAAAATGGATATAGAAAAGACACCCAAGCCGGATGTAGAAAATTTCGGTGGCAGGTTTGGGTTGTTTTACCTCTGAGCGGCACTTTTTTGCACACAATGGGCTAAATGGCCAGATCACATGGACCCCGTAGGCTCAGAGAAGGTTGGGGGATTTGGGTTGGGTTGTTTTACCTCTGAGCGGCACTTTTTTGCACACCATGGGCTAAATGGCTAGGTCACATGGACCCCAAAGGCTCAGAGAAGGTTGGGGGAGGGGACCCACTGGAACAGCTGTTGGGAGACAGATGGTAGCCTCCCGTCAAGGCCACCCAGCGTGTTCTTTAACGTGCACAGGGTATGTCTCTCCCGCACACGGGGCCACGGCTTAACGTCCCATCCGACGGACGGCGGCCTTTCCAAGCCCATCGGTGTCCCCTACTGACCGTGGGCAGGGCAGGGAATTTTGCGGAGGTAAATCTCAACGCTGACCCAGCTGGGACTCGAACCTGGGAACTACAGATTACGAGCCTGGCGCGCTACCGACTGAGCCACCCCCGCCCCTCGGAGGCAGGGGCGGGAGATTAATTTGCACTGGAACGGCCTATAATACCCTTACAGTATACTTTAACAAAAATTATTCTCGATGAAAAGCGTAACACGTTTTTTTTTTCATCTCCGTTTCAGTGATTTATAATTTTTTCATCTCGATTTCAGTTGTTAAAATTCTTTTCGGTCCTATATAAATCGCCCTGAATAAATTATATATCACAAACCCAATTTTCACTCAGATATTCTTCGTTAAATTCCCATGTTCTTTTCAATACTTCATTGGCATAGCTAGTAGAGGAGCAAAGGCCACAGGTAAGAATGATGGGTTGCCATAATTTGAAGCCATAAGCAACATCCATGATTTAAAAATATCTCAAAGAGGAAATATAGAATATGTGACTATCTGTAACATATATTTGTACTGGGATTCACAATAGTTAATTATGATATATTTAACTCCTATTTACATTTTGCATCCTTTGATTTTGTGAATATATGTAAGTACTTTGATTTTGGCGTGCTGAGACGCGATTATTTTTTCACATGCATTATGAATATCCTCGGGAACAACTTCGTGATTCTGATATGACATCCAATGAAAAAAATGAGACATTTTTCTCAATAAACATAGCACTATTTTGTATCACGATAACAAAGTTAAAAACTTATATACATAATTTTAAACACACAACAGAAGTTTTCATATAAAACATCTATACTTAACGACAATAAAAACAGTTTAGCATTAGATAAAACCATTCTATTAAAATTTCAAACTAACAAACTATAGTACTCTATTTTTTTTCACTCTCCATACTGGATAAATAGGGTTGTGTTGGGTTGTTTTACCTTTGAGCGGCACTTTTTTGCACACCATGGGCTAAATGGCCAGGTCACATGGACTCCAAAGGCTCAGAGAAGGTTGGGGGAGGGGACCTACTGGAACAGCTCTTGGGAGATGGTAGCCTCCCGTCAAGGCCATCCAGCGTGTTCTTTAACGCGCACAGGGTATGGCTCTCCCGCACACGGGGCCACGGCATGACATCCCAACCGACGCCCGGTGACCTTTCCAAGCCCATCGGTGTCCGCTACTGACCGTGGGCAGGGCGGGGAATTTTGCGGAGATAAATCTCAACGCTGACCCAGCTGGGACTCGAACCTGGGAACTGCAGATTACGAGCCTGGCGCGCTACCGACTGAGCCACCCCCGCCCTGGGTAGAATGGGACTAGCGGAGAAAATTTTTAACATAGGCATAGTTGGACCAGTTGGACTCGAACCTGGGAACATCCAGATTACGAACTTGGTGCACTACTGACTGAGCCAACCCCTCGCCCCTATAGAAATAATAATAGACATTTAATGTAAAACATTTTGAGATGTACCGAGTACTATTTTTAAATCCTTTCGATCAACTGCAGGATGTTTGGAGTTGATTTGCACAAGGGAGTTGAATTCTGCCTGGTTCATATGAAATAGTTACATTTGGTTAGCAGACATTTGGTTATTAAACATAATTTTGTTAACCGTTACTAAACAATTATAAATTTTTTCGTCTTGGAAAATCAAACAGACTATAAAAATCAACTCTATTGTTAAATATTTGTTCATTTCTATTCATAAACTTATTTTCTGAGTGAAATATCAGTGACATTGCACTGCCACTGCAATGTTTGGAAATATTTTGGTTTTGTAAATAAAGTTCTAATCCAAAAAATATATATATATTAATTTTACATTATTTTACCCTTTGTCTTAAATTCATTTTTAATTACCCTATACATTTAGCTCTAATATAAGAAACTAGTTGTTGATTGTATCAGATATAATTAATTGGTTGTTAATTTATCTGTGGCATGTACTCGTTTCAAACCAAAAATGCGATTTGTAAAATTTAGCAGCAGAAATCACAGGCCTTGTTTGTAAATTTGGAAAAGGAAACGAATTAACCCTTAAAATGCAAGAAACTAGGAAACAGAAATCAGAAAAGTACTATATAGCTTTATTTATTTCTTTGAATTTATGCGATTTTTTGTTTCGAGTAAAATGCTCTTTTCTTGTTTTACCTCTGTGAGGTACTTTTGAACACACAATGGCCAAGTCACAAAAGTCCCTAGTACTAAAAAAACTCAGGGGGAACAGAGGGCCCATTTACTGCTGTTAAGAAACGAAAGCCTCCTGTCAAGGCCATTCATTAATTTTACAAGTGCACAGGGTATGGTTCTCCTGTACAGAGAGTTGTGATCATGTATGCATGTTAAAGAACACGGTGGATTATCATGTCTTCTAACAGCTGTCCAGTGGGTCCCCTTCCCCAACCTTCTCTGAGCCATTCTGACCTAGCCATTTAGCCCACTGTGTGCAAAAAACTGCTGCTCATAGGTAAGAAAATCCACTCTTGTACAGAGGGTAATATCCCATCTGATGAACTGAATTTTTCCCAAGCCCACTGATTTCCACTTTCGTACCAAAGAGTTATTGTTAGAGAAAATCTCCATGCAGACACAGTGTAGACTCAAACTCTGAAACATCAGCTTATGTTTCTGGCATGGCACTGACAGAGCAAACTCTCACCCAATTATTTTTGATGTATAGAGTGACCAGGTTAATTACTACAAGATAAAGATTCTACAATTCAGTTGGACTTCTGCTGAAAATTAACTCGGTCACAAAAGCATTTGGGGCGGAGGTGGCTGTCGGTAGCACGCCAAGCTCATAATTTGCAGTTCCCTGGTTCGAATCCCAGCTGGGTCAGTGTTGAGACTTATCTCTGCAAAACTCCCTGCCTTGCCCATGGTCAGTAGGGGACAACAAAGGGCTTGTAAAGGCCGGTGGCCGTCTGATGGGACGTTAAGCCATGGCCTCGTGTGCGAGAGAGCCATACCCTGTGCACATTATAGAACACACTGGATGGCATTAACGGGAGGCTACCACTGTCTCCCAACAGCTGTTCCCGTGGGTCCCCTCCCCCAACCTTCTCTGAGCCTTTGGGGTCCTTGTAATCTGGCCATTTAGCCCATGGTGTACAAAAAAATTCCGCTCAGAGATAAAACAACCCAACCCACAAAAGCATTCATTGTTAGAAATTCGGCAATGTAAAGGCAAGATTTCCATAGAGTAATACAAATTTTAAGTATGCATGATTAAACCACAGATAACCTTTACCCAGAAATTAAACTTAGATTCAAGAACCTCAAACACCAAGACAATGGTAATAATAACCATCCAAGAACCTTTATATTGAGATTTTAATCTTAAATGCTTCATTCAATAGATATATAACAATGACAAACAAATTCTAGTCTTGATTTTCAGTTTTTCATACACAATATTCAATCAAACTCCCAAAGCCAATGTGCCTTTTATTGTATATTGCAGTCTACTGAATCTCTCCTCTATATCACAAGTTTTCAAACCACTCCAACACACAAGAGGTACCATTACTACTAAAATATAATGCATTAAGATCAACGAGACTGCATTCCTGAAGTGAACAGTGCAAGAATAGAGTACTATAGTTTACTATAAAAAGTTAAAACTTCCATGTTGTTTCATATGAAAGAACTAGCTATATTCAAAATTCGTGTGATCTCCAGATAACATATTTTTTTAGTTGATAAATATATATTACATCACATTTTTACAGGAGATTCAACTTTCTTTTATTAGAATATGAATTAAAAGATAAAATCACTCACTTATCATTTTTAATGAAATTGTAAAATGAGTTGCATTTATTATGTAATGTACTCATGGTAAATCACCTTTTTTTTAAATCTTGTGATATTTTTTAATAACTGAAAAACACATTACGTAAAAAGTTATTTAAGTAAATATTCCTAAATTTTATTTAATTGGTATCGCAGTTAGTAAACTTGACTACAACAGATTTGTGTATCTTTGCACACGAAACCAAACAGAAATACAGATAGGAAAAGTTAGAAGTGCTTGTAAGGAAAGCCTTGGCTCATTTAAACGTAACCTTTATACTGAGCTTTTAATCTTAAATGCTTCATTTAATAGATAAATAACAATGGCAAACAAATTCTATAAATAACTGTAAGTTTGATTACTAATTAATTACAATCAATAGCTGCCGTTGTAGATATTGGAAGAATAAAGAAGTTTTTCAAACTTATTGACAAATATGAGTTACCGACAATAAAAATTTGAATGATACAAAAAATGGCAAAATGGTATAATGATACTCTAATGATTTTAAACATAAAGAACTAAAATATTTGTCAAAATGAATTTGCTTCCTACCTTTGTTATAATTACGTGATATTTCACATAGCAATGCAAAATGTATACAAAGGTAAAAACTATAAAAACTTATATTTAATTCACAAATCTGTAGTAGTATATAGTATTACTAGAAATATATAACAATTATACACATTTTTAATTTTGTGCTTTTAGTATCACTAGAAAGCATTTTTTGCAAATACAATTATATAAAAAAATACGAAAAAAATATGAAAATATAACTAAAGGAACTTAAAATATACACTTGCACATTTGTACCATGTACTTTGATACAGTTTGTTAAATTATTATTTTGTAGAATACAAAATTATTAATTTTGTAATATTTCCTCCTCTATTATACATAATAGTTATATACATTGAAGTGCTAAGAAAGAACTGGCTTGCTTACAAATCTTAGCAGATAGACTTTGGTATAGATAATTATTTATTACATTGGACTGATTCTTTTGAAATGGATTTAATGGTAACACATACGAAAACACTGTCATACCTTAATGGATAAAATGTGACAGTTATGTATTCAAATGCCATCAAACTAAAAAATATATTTTCCTCTAAAAGAAGCTGCAGTTATTAACAAGCTGCACTATTTATGCTGTACTTTTATATATACATATTCCTCATATTTACCCTTGACATTCTTGCTTACATCTTATATTTGTACTAAAGCTTGATCATGAGGTCTTCAAAAGGATCATTGAATTTCAATGGGGACATTTACTAAATTGTAATTCAATCACACTTTATTATATAAATTATAATAAAGCATACTGCAATAATTCAATTAGAAATTAATTCTATTAAAAAACTTGTTAGCGAATACCCATTTAAAAAACTTACTAAAACTTAAAGACACAAGCAATGCCAGGTTTTAAAGTTTTTTATCACCATTTTCCATACTGTCACCAATTTCAGGATTGAATTAACAACAATACTGGAGATACATTAATATCATAAAATGGTGATTTAAAAAAATATGTATGGAATTCAAAACATATTCTTTTTGGAAAGTGGGGCTAGTTACACCATTGTTAACAATATAACTAATTAATTTGGTCTCACTAATAAAAAAACACAACATATGATGAATAGCAAAGTTTAAAAATTAAGACACTAAATTATAAAACATATTTTTTTACAAAATTTCGTACTGTTTTTGAGCATTTATATCATTACCTTCATATGGATTGAATCAGCAGTAGATATTTTGCTTCTGACTCATTAGAGCAATTGGAAACAATAAAAAAGTTTGGACATCAGCAGAATATTTCTGAATAGAAATATTTGTACTGTCTGAAAAAGAACTATATGCTCAAAAACAATTATAAAAACTGATGTATTTAATAAGTTTGAATAATTTAAAAAATTTTAATATATATATAAATGAATAAAAAGCATGATTTGAGAGCTTGAAAAGCCACGAAAAGAAATTTTACTTTAAACTTAGTTGTAACTATGAAAGAAATATTACAAAATCTATTTAGGTACATTTAAATAATTCTGCTTTTGTCAATCTTTCCTTTACCTGATTAAAATCTTATCAGCACTCATAGAAAAACCATTAGATTGTTTTAATAAAAGGGAAAAACTTCAAGAGAATTCATGGAGAACTCTATAGTATTTATTCATAACTTTTATTTTTAACATATGCAGGTCATAAAGAGCTGAAAGTTAAAACAATTATTTTCTCTTACAAAACCATCATTTTGAACAGTAATACCTATTTAAACATACCAATAAACTTATAAAATTATGAAGTACAGCTTATTAGAAAGAATGTTTATGAATAAGGTGTTTATAGATAACGGATTTGATATTTTCTTTGCATGGAATTGATGGAACAGAATAATGCACATCAGAGAAAATGAATAATCATTTAAAAATGATTAATAGTTGTTTTTTGCATTAAACAAAGGGTATTAAAACAATATAGTGCAGTTGGATATTTATTTACAGTAATAGCTAACTGATTAACAGCAAAATACTGACCTCTCTGCACATAATTCCAAATAACCAATACTGAAGTTTAAAAATCGGAAAAACTAAAATAACTTTCTGTTTTTAAGCACCATAGAAGGTGATTATGACTACATGAATTTATCTATTCAGAACTGCCTAGTAGCCAAACCTTAAGGTATAAGTAAGTAGCATTGAATAATATGAGATATATTAAAGGAAGGAGCACGAGTCTGTAAAAAATTTAAATCAATACTAGGAACACCACTCTATATATACACTGCTCACAAAAATTAGGGGATATTTCATTGCTTCATATTCGTTTTGAAATATCCCCTAATTTTTGTGAGCAGTATATTAGTATAGGGTACAGCAGAAACACTGGACAGGGTTGTTTGGTATTACTAGTAATGCTCTAGAAGGTTCTAGATGCAATATGAGAAGAGCATAATAATAACATTGTTTTTAAGATGGATTGTCGGATAATGTAGGATTGCATTTGTACAGTGAAGTTCTTTGTTCAAACAAGGTTTGTTATGACAATTCAATGAGGATTTCAGTATCAGTTTAATATGACACGATGCCCAGCTCTTCACACTCAATTCTTATAAGGGTCTCAAAATGGTATAAAGAAAATGGTGCTTTAGAGACAAAACCAAAAGGACACCTTGGTCTGTGCACATTCTTGTGAAATATGCAAGTGCATGCATTAGTGCTATCTAGTTTGGAATAGCTCAGAAACATGCTGCAGTCTTGCCACTTTTTGTTTAGGAGTATATGATGAACTTTGCAAGGTGACAAAGTGTCATACAGTTAAAATGCAAATTATGTAACAACTTAGCGATCATGATAAAGAAGCTTGCTTGCAGTTTAGCACTGATTAATTGACTCCATTACTGATAATCCAAGATTGGTGAGCAACATGCCCAATTCCGCCTAAACAAAACAAGAACGAAATTTTTTGCAACTTCCTTTTGAAAATTTTGAAAGCTTATCAAAGTTCCCTGCACAGTCTGAAGGTCACTGTGCTGTGTGATATGATATATCCTCTTTTGAAATAATTAGGCTCTACTTCTTTGAAATTATAATGGACAGACTATAACAGTTACTGCAGAATGCTAAGTCCATAGGATGAACCTTTCTCACCCATGGATTTGCAGTCTACAACAATCAGAACTTTTATAGTTTCAGCAAGTTGAAGCAACAATGTACACTTCAAGGATTAGGAGCACAGCTGCAATTTGCAACTTGTTCCCACAGAAGCTGATTTCCTTGTTTAGGACTGTATCCTGGCTTTGGCATTCACCTGATACATTAATCCATTTTTCTCTTTAGAAACATTTAAAGAATAATATATATGAGAAAAGGCCACAGGTTGAGCTGAAAGAGTGCATCTGTCAAGAAATTTAAAACATATGCGACAATATGCTGCAGCACGACAATATGCTGCAGCACCTAATGATGAACTTTACTTTTGATCCACAAGCATGCATTAAGAGTAAAGGAGCTCATCATCAAGCAATGATGAGTTGTTTTACCTCTGAGTGGCACTTTTTTTAACATAATGAGTTAAACAGCCAGATCACAAGGATCTCAAGGGCTCTCATTGAAGGTTGGGGGAAAGGGACCCACTGGATAGTTGTTAGGTGATAGTAGTGTCTCATCAAGGCCATCTGGTATGTTCTTTAACTTGCAAAGGGTATGACTCTCCTGCACACAGTGCCACAGCTTACTGTCTGACAGAGAATAACTTTTCTAAGATCATCAGTGTCCCTTTTATCACCAGGGGAGAGCGAGTTTAGTGGAGATAAATATGAACACTGGCAGAACTCAAAACTGGGAACTGCAGATTACAAGTCTAGTGTGCTACCGACTGAGCTAATACCAGCCAAAGCAGTGATACAATGTAATTGAACTTCAGTGTGCATTCTCTTGTGCAGATAATTTAACAGAGGTTGGAGATGATAGCTGTGGGGCCAAAATGCAAACATTCCAGATTAAAATGATATTATCACAACTGCCAAAATTGTTCAAGCCATAGCAAAGCGATAAGCACTAATGTTTGCTATTCTAGCAGTCTACAGGAATGCCAGTTACTGAAAAAAACAAGGTTTCTTGTTGCAAGAAATGTTTTCTGTGACTCTGGGTCTGTGATACACATTTCAAAATATCTCAAAGTGAGAAACTATGCATATGACTAGTGGTGCCCGTTATGTGTTTTATGTGGCTTTGCAGTGTTCATAGTTTGAAATGAACTTGATACTTAAATTGTTTCAGATAAGTGAGACTGATTTCATCCATAATGAATCTATCAATAAAAAAACTAATTTTTAATATTGTATAATCCGTTTAAAAACACCTTATAATTTTATACAAAACCTTATCAGGGGAAAAAAAGTATAATTATTGACTGAAAACAATACTAAGTGTAGTAAGGCAACATCATTCTTTCTTGAGGAAACAATGCCACATGGTCTGACAACAACTATAGTAGAGACAACTGATTTCTTTGTAGCTTAAAAACTTTGACCTTAGAAGTAACAACAGTATAAACATGTAACATATTTCCATCCAGATTTGGTGCCTACTGCATATATCCTTCCTGGTCACACCTTTGGTTATGAACCTTTGGATTATGAAAAAACCCAAAAGCAAAAGGTTCATAACCAAAGGTGTGACCAAGAAGGATATATGCAGCAGGCACCAAATCTGGGCTTCCAAATTTGGTTATGAACTGTGTCTTCTTTATAATTATTCTTGTGACTACACTTATATTTCCTATCTTTGGTCCCAAGAATTTTATTATTGTGAAGTTGAACAAAAATATGGATGTTTTAGTAATCATGCACCTATCCAATTTGAAAGATGAAATATCGATTGGCAATGATTATAGTTAATATAATACGTTGCTGAACAGTGGCCAAGTGGTAGGGCTAATTTAACTACTGTAGTGCTCCTAACATTTATATTTTGTACCAGCTGTACTGACTCTCACAAGCACCTGAAGTACATTCCTATACATTATGGTTTGGCAGCTAGGGACTTTACATGTTTCTTTGCAATTATTTCATATTTAGCATATATTATATGTGATAGAAATCCCAGTAATTTGCAAAATATGAAGAAAAAATTATATATAATTAATCAAGAAGAATAATTTTTGGATGCTGGCTATCAGGTTCTGATGTTGAGCATCTTTTTCTTGTGTGTGGCATATCAGTTCCCCACTCATTAGAACTTTCCACATAAGTGCTTGAAGGAATAGTAAAGGGCATGAGAAGATCCATAATCTGTTAAGTACATATTAAAAATATATTTACACTCTTAAAGGGTAGCATAAAGGACAAATTTATTTCTAAGCTGAAAATAAAAAATTAAAGATTTTCTGAAATTTAGTTGCATACAGGTGCCCACAAATTTACTTGTAAAATACCTACTAATAGAGAATTTCCATATTATATCAATAAACAGCCAAATTAGACACTCAACTTAAAAATAAACTTTTCGTGGGGTGAAACTGAAAGTAATTTAAAAATCTAGTTAAAGTCTTAAAATAATTAAGGAGAGTTATTGAATAATAATAAATTAGAAATACTATTTAATTGGATATACATAAACCCAAATTTATTGTAGTGCAAGTTCACTAGTTTTGTGATTATTCTTAGTCACGACAAAATCAAAATGGGCATTAAGCTTGCTTGTTAAAAAATAACATTAATGAATAAGTCGATATATTAGCACTAAAGATCTTAACAATCTCAGATGTCTTCAATCCACCTCCTGCCTGCTGTAGGGCAGAAGTGGCTCAGCCAGTAATGTGCCTGACACATAATCTACAGTTCTAGGTTTGAGTCCCAGCTCTGCAAAACTCCTCACTCTGACCAAGGCAGTAGGGGACACTGATGGGCTTGGAAAGGCCACTGTCCATCCAATGGGACATTAAGCCATGGCCCTGTGTGTGGGAGAGAGCCATACCCCGTCCCGTGCACATTAAAGAGTACGCTGGATAACCTTGATGAGAGGCTATTATCTGTCTCCCAACAACTGTCCAGTGAGTTAACTGCCCAACCTTCTCTGAGCCTTTCCGAGTCCTTGTGACCTGGCCATTTAGTACATTGTGTGCAAAAAAAAAGTTCTGCTCAGAGGTAAAACAACCCAACCCTACCTGCTGTGGCTAAATTAGCTAAATCTAGTCTAGTTAAATAACTAAATCTTAGTTATCCCAATCTTCAATTTCAACATTTGTTCAGCATTTAAAGAGCTATGGCAACTGGAATTTTTCCAGTATGGCAACTGGAAGCTATGGCAAAAGAGCTATGGCAACTTTTAATTTTTAATAGAAGTATCACTTTTCCTAAAATGTTTTTTTTTTAAATGTTCAAATCGAAAGAATTATTTGATGGGTGTCTAAATATGCAATTACTTTAGTAAACAGTTTTATATAACAATTATTACTTGAGTTTTGAATCAATGGCATGCCTAGAAAATTCTAATGGTGTGGAGGGAGGTTCGAGTCCAATGGGGAGGATTTTGACATGCTTGAGTCTGATTTTCATGATCTTAGAAAATATATGATATACTGCTTACAAAAATTAGGGGATATTTCAAAATGAATATGAAGCAATAATATATCCCCTAATTTTTGTGAGCAGTATATTTAAACCCTCAAGGAGGAGGGCAATATCTCTGACCCCCAAGAGTACACCACTGTTTTGGAGTAGCTTTTACGATAAATTCTCATGATCCAGAACAGCTTTCGTAACTCTTCAAATACGGAATAAATATTACTAAAATTCAAGATTTTTATATACTTGATTTAGATTTTTAATTTCCTTCAGTATCACTCACATAAAAAGTTTATACTTGAAGAACACTGAATTTCTGCTATTTGTTCCATTTGCATGATATAACAACTCTAATTATCTGATATAGCTGTGTATATTTTAAAGCATAAATTATGTTTATAAAGATAGTGTAAGAATGTTGAAGCTAGCCTAACTATCCAAAGCATGGATTTGAGTTTAGTTGGTTTACCTCTGAGCAGTACTTTTTTTGCACATAATGGGCTAAATGGTCAGGTCACAAGGACTCGGAGAAGACTGCAGGAAGGGGATTCACTGGACAGCTGTTAGGAGGCAGATGGTAGCCTCCCATCAAAGCCATCTAGTGTGTTCTTTAATTGCACAAAATATGGCTCTCCTGCACACAGCTCCATGGCTTAATATTAATTATGGACAGTAACTTTTCAAGCTCATTGGTATTCCCTATTGACCAAAGGCAGGATGGGGAGTTTTGAGAAGATAAATCTCAATGCAGGCTCAAGTGTGACCCCAACATGGAAACTGTGGATTAAGAGCCTGGTGTGCTACCAATTGAGCCATCCCTTCCCTAAGACTGGAAATTATCAATTCCTTTTGCTCCTATTATTCTTTTTACATAAATACCTGTGGATTAATTTTGTGTCTGCACCCTGCAAAACAAACCATTATAATATGTCCAATGGTGAAATGTGTATGGCAACTTTGAAAGTAATCAGAAAACTAAGACTGTACAGCTGATGCTTGGTAAACGAGATTGTACAGTTGACGCATGGAAAATGAGATTGTACAGTTGATGCATTGATAGTCTAATTTATTTATAATTGATCAACTATTGATAATTCAATAATCTGTTATTACTCTCAGTGTGTGAATTGCCCAATCTTAATAATCCAATTGTTCCCAAAGTTATTCTACACATTTTGCAACTGGAAGTCGTCATATACTAATACTACTGCCTAATCAAATTATTCTACTCAGCCCAATAATAATACATCCCTAGTCAAGTTTCATTTACAGAGGGCTAACAAAGTATGATACCAAGAATTGTGGTAAAATCTTTCACAATATCCCTTTCCTGTTGAATCATTTGAGAGAGAGAGCTCACAATGCACTTAACATGGTTATACTCCAAAGATGTACTGTTATTTTAATTCAATTTGCTAATTTATTAAAAAATAATAATTAAGAAAATCTTCACCCACTGGTTCATTCCAAATATATCAGTTCAGTCCAGTACTGTCGATAATCAGGATTCATACAGAGTAATCAACAAATTTAATTTGTCATGCTATATGACAACAGTAAAGGGCAAGTAAGATTACACAACTAGATGGGGACAAAATATGCTCATGGATCACTTATAAGTTACAAGACTGATAGCCCAGTAACTTAAAACCTTAGCCTTTGTGACATTTCCAGTGGTTTGTGCTCAAGTCTCACCTGGATCTAGTCTGCTAAACTCCCCCACCCTGCCTTTGGTCAGTAGGGGACACTGATGGGCTTGGAAAGTCCGCCATCTGTTGGTTGGGACATTACACTGTGGCCCCATGTTTGGGAGAATCATACCCTATGTATGTTAAAGAATATGCTGGATGGCCTTGATGGGAGGCTACCATCTGTCTCCTTACAGTTGTCTAATGGATTCCTTTCCTCCAGCCTTCTCTGAGTCTTCATGGTTCTTGTGTGTGTGCAAAAAAGTGCCGCTCAGAGGTAAAACAACCCAACCCAGGATCTAGTCAATTTTTCAATTATTATTTTTAAACAATGTTAAAAATACAGGGAATTATTAATTTCAACATTTGATATAATTTCTTTTCCCTGTCATTTATATATAAAAAAAGACATAAAAGTAAATATACACATCATGGATTACATAACACAGTAAACTACAATTTTTCACTGTCAGATCTCTGTGGCAAGTAGCTGTCTGAGAGGTAATTTTTTTAAAGGTTGTGCTATTTATAAACTTTGCATAACAATTCTTTGAATTTCATGAACTTTTGCGACTTTATACTGTTTGCTGAAACTGAGCTTCCATCCGATGCAAAAGCTACTTTCGTGACTCAATAGGTACAACAAATAGCATATTAGTGAAGAATTATAGTCATATTTTAACAAAGTTACTGATTTCTGGTAAGATTTTCACACCTTCTTGTATTAGGCATGCTTAAAAAATTATCATTTCACTTACAGCTGATTAAAATTTTAAGCACTAAAACTGAAGTCGATTTAAATGCTATAATTCCTTTCTATAGCATTCGCATCAAAACTTTCTAGTACATCTGTGGGCATCTTGTAAAATTCATGTAACATTTAGAAAACTTTGAGAACTAAAACTATGTTAAGGATTAATCAATAAATAGTAAATCCACAGAGTTGCCTGTTGACTTTGAACCTATAAAGAGTTTTTGTGGAAAAAATGAGTTTTACCAATGTGCAGGATTCAAACCCACATCTCTCCACATTCATGCCAGAGTGTTCTAAGATCACTAAACTAATACTGGATCCGTCATTATTTCACTAATGTGACCTATCAATCTCCCGTCATTATTGCTGCTGGTACCATCTATGATTGGGAAAGGCAATTTCAATGTTGCACTTTGTAAGATGTAAATAAATAAGTCACTCAGACTAAAGCATTATTAATGAATTAATCAATAAAGAGTAAATCCACAGAATTACCTGTCGAGTTCAAAGTCAATAAATCTGGAGAGACATAGGTTCAAATCCCTGAAACATATAAATGTTCTGCTGTGACAACTGATGTGGGATCCAGGTATACAGTTTTGACACATAATCCACTTTTGCAGATGTTGAACAACAGAGGACTGATTGGTGTTCAATAGCTGCACCAATTCCCTGGATGTCCATCATGGATTTTCATTTGGCAGTGACTTTAAATGGCCATTATTAATTAAATGGCCAACTGTAAGTATTATCAAAGCAGTTAACTGGTGGACTTGAGTCCACCAGTCAATTGCTTTGAGGTTCATTTCCAAGCTGAAAGTCAGCTGACAGGAACTTGTCATACCACCATTAACAGGCACTTTTTGAGGTTGACTTTGTTCCCATAAACTTTGCATAGTTACACAAACACTCTTGGACACTGACACCATTTTGAATTTGTACAGATGATGGAATGAATACATGCACCTTGTGTTGCCCCTATGAAATGCTTGTTGCCACTTGTACAGACTAACTGTAGGTGTAGAATGTTATTAGATACTGGAGCTACACGTGTGCTGTCTTTTAAATTGTTTACGAGATTGCTGTATATTTTCCAACAAGGGTAAATGTTTTAGCTCATATTTTCTAAAAACGAGTTAAATAAAAAAAAAAAACTGCATCAATTTCAGAAAAATATTTATTATAAACTTATAGATTCTGAGAAACAATGAAAATCAACAGAAAGTGTTTAAAAACAAAAAGTTACGAAACAGTAGTTTTCAAACATTTTATTATAAAAATGTAAAAACTTAATGTTTCTGACCCTGAGTTGAACTTGAGAAATATGCAGAGTTTAAACAAAACTGAACTTGAAAAATGAAAAAAATATTTTATTCATACTGAGCCAACTGAATTTTTTCCATTGGTTTAAGTTTAAAACTGGCAGTTAACTATTATTTTTTTCTCTTTTGCTAGTATTTTCAACAGATTGTGTAGAATAATTTCCAAGTAGCTATACAACTTCAAACATATCTACTATATATGTCATGTAAAAAGAAAACAAATGACACAGCAATGAAAAGAAATACATCAAATTTAGAGATTCCTAATATTAGGTGCTGGGGTGTTATGCAGTTTTTTTTTCTCCTCTACCAGTTAAGCTAATATGGTAGCTAAGGGCCTTAACTTGTAGATCCAACTAGCTGGTAACAGGGAGATCCCAGCTCAAGCCAAAGAGGCAAATGAGGTAATTTGTTTTTCACATTTACCTATTTCTGATTGCTATTCTGGCTTCAACTGTGAGTTCTATATTTCTGAACTATAGAGTCTGTGGTGTTTTAGTACTGAAATCAGCTATAATCCTTATATAGCAGTTTAGCTGATAACATTATTGTTGTAATTTGCATAATGTATAAGAGAAACCACTGGAGAAAGCACCAAATTTCCTAGTACACCTGAACACAAATGTAACTACTGCGCAAAATAATACTGAGGATACAGTGGTAGGAAAAAGTAGTAATAAAATCTTGTTAGCCATATCAGGTAATGTAAAAATTTTATAAGAAGTAAATGGCAAAACAATTTTAAATAATTTTCATCAGTTATGTGAAACAATACAGCTGCTTGCTATAAATACAAGTTTAACTTGCTTTGTTCAGTTACTCACTGAATTTAAAATATATTCATGCTTCTTATAAACTTCACATTTATTGCATGTTTCTAAACGATTAAAAAAAAGAAGTGGTGCAAACAACATCTTACTTATTATGTGAGGCAACTTGTAAATCCCAAAATAAGCAGACAAGAGCTATAATTACATTAATTGTTGTTACACTAACAAAACTTACTTAAATACAATAACAGTAGGCTCATTGAATTGCATTAGTAATCTAAACATGGCTAGAAAATGAGTAAAAAATTCATTTCAAAAGTTGCTTTACAGTGGTTGGCACATAGCCAATGCAAAATCCAGCTTCCTTAAAGCTGAACCTAAATGAGGAAGTTGAATGGAACAATATTATTTTATGTCTACATACACCAAAGAGTCGAAACATTATGACCAGTGCATCTTTATGCGAATCGAAGCAACTGCAGGTAAACGACAGTGAGTGTGAAGGTCATGAAATGGTATAAATATCACTTGATACTGAGCTCATCAGTGTTATTCTTGTTCTTCAGATGGGATAGGAGCAGACTAAGTGAGTTTGACAAAGGCCAAATTGCAATGGCCAGACGACTGGGCCAGAGCATTTCCTAAATGGCAAAGCTTGTGGGGTGCTCACTGTCAGGTATGGTTATTACCTTCAAAAACTGGTCCAAGGAGGGAAAAACCACGAACCGCCAGCAAGGTGTGGGCTGACCACGGCTCATTGATGCTAGAGGTGAGCGAAGACTATCCCGTAAGGTACAAGCCAACAGAAGGGATACTGTGGTACAACTCACCTGTAATTTGAATGCTGGTGACAGGAATAATGTGTTACAACATACCATACATCGAATCCTGCTGAAAATGGGGCTGCATAGCTGCAGGCCGCTCTGAGTGCCCATGCTAACCTCGGTTCACTGTCGAAAGAGCCAACAATGGGCACATGAGCACCAAAACTGGACCTTAAATAATTGAAAGAAGGTTGTCTGGTCCAATGAATCTCATTTCCTGTTGTACCATGTGGACAGCTGGGTATGTGTGTGTCATTTACCTGGAAGTGTTGGCACCAAGTATGCACTGTAGGATAAAAACAAGCTGGTAGAGGAAGTGTAATGCTTTGGGCAATGTGTTCTGCTGGGAAACCCTGGGTCCAGTCATTCATGTAAAGGTAACTATGATGTTTACTACCAGACCAGGTACAGCCTTTCATGGCAATGGTATTCATCTCTAGTAGTGCCTTCTTTCAGCAGGATAATGTGCCATGCCACACTGCCTGGATTGTTCGAGAATGGTTTGTGGAACATGAGCAAGACTTCCAGGTATTGTCCTGGCCTTGAAATTCCCCCAGATATCAATCAAATTGAGCATCTGTGGTTTGTGTTGGAACAGCATATCCAGTCTGTGGAAGCTCAACCATTAACTTGCAAGAGTTAAAAGATCTGCAGGTAACATGTTGGTATCAGCTACCACAAGACACCTTAGAAATCTTGCAGCGTCCATGCCTCGCTGGGTAAGAGCTGTTTCGACGGCACGTGGATGATCAACATCATATTAAGCAGGTGTTCATAATGTTCTTGCTCTTTGGTGTATATTTGATATTTGGCACAAAACTGTTATTAGGAAAAAAAACATTTTAAGTTAAAGTGAATTGTTTATTATATAGAAAACAACAATAATTTGGAAGAAGCCATCAAACACCTTTCAGGAACATTTTATATAGGGAGAGAATTTGATCATAATATGCACATCTTTTTACTATTAACAAATGAATGATGAAAGAATATTCTCAAAATAATTACTGGTCTCATTCAGTGACTCATATAAACTGAGTTACAGATTACACCATAAATTCACCCCTCACAAGACTGATTCCTTGAGTGATCTAGTTCCCATTATATAATCCACTACAGATTTCTACAAGTGTCATAGCCCTTGGTCATCTTGGATAGATTCATTAAATTGGTTAAATGGGTACAGAAAAATCATTGCCCAAATGGTAAGACAACTTGAGGTTGGTGCCCATAATGCTTCATGAATATTTCAACTATTGCAAAGTGTGTATGTCATGCACACAAAGTACCATTACTCACAATGTTCTTGCTTCTGGTGAATTATATTGTTTCTGTATGTTTTCAGGGATATATAGAAGTATGAAAAAATGACAGACAAATAAATATACAATATTAAAGAAGAACGAAGAGTAATATGCACATGGGCTCAGAAAAGACTACATACTATCAAAACAATAAGAGAAATCCAGGATGATTCTGAAGCAAAGTTGCACCTCACAAAGGGGGCAGGAGTCGACTCTGTTGGTAACATGTCAGGCTCATAATCTGCAGTTGTCTGGTTTGAGTCCCACCTCTGTCAGCATTTAGATTCATCTCCTCTAAACTCTCTCCTTGCCTTCAGTCATATAGGGGACCCTAATGGGCTTAGAAAAGCTGCCATCGATCAGATGAGAAGTTAAGCCATGGCCTCGCATGCAAGAGAGAGAGCAATGTTCTGTGACCTTAAAGATGAGGCTGGATGGTCTTGATGTGTGGCTACCTTCTGTTTCCTAACAGCTGACCAATGGGTCCCCTTGCCCCAACCTCTCTGAGCCATTGGGGCTCTTTTGACCTGGCCATTTAGCCCATAATGTAAAAAAAGGTGCTACTCAAAGATAAAATAACTCAGCAGCTCCCAAAATGGCAAAATTAAGATAGGATTTTGGATTGGGTTGTTTTACCTCAGAGTGGCAATTTTTGCACACAATGAGCTCAATGGCCAGGTCACAAGGTCTCAGAGAAGGTTGAAGGAAGGGAACCCACTGGATAGCTGTCAGGAGATAGATGTAAGCTTCCTGTCATGGCCATCCAGCTTGTTCTTTAACATGCACAGAGTATGGCACTCCTGCCCAAGGGGCCACAACTTAACATCCTACCTGATGGATAGCAGCCTTTCCAAGTCCATTAGTGTTCCCTTTTTGACTGAGGGACAAAAAACTTTTTGACGGGGGGTTTAGCAGAGATAAATTGCAACATTCGCACAGGTGGGATTCAAACCTGGGAACTACAGATTATGAGCCTGGTGTGCTACTGACTGAGCTAACTCCCACCCCATATTGAGATAGGATTGGAAACTGTTTGACACAACTAGTGTTAAGAATACATTATAAGGATGGTATGAACACATGCAGAAGTTGGAGTGTCTTTTGATAAGTGAATCAGAAGTTTCAAAGATCATTTGAAAATGATCTTCAAAATTGAATTAATGATATTGAAACTTATTAAAACCAATCTTGGCTTGAAATGATTTCATTTGTCATTTTGTTAGCAAGTTCAATCATAATAATCTGTAAAAAAAAAGACATGAAACTTGTGAACATTTCCTTGAAATGTTCTCCATAATTCCCAGAAATGGAAACACTTTTTTTCCACTGAATATGCAATCGATATAAGAGCAAGGAATGGTTACTGTTGAAGTAAATAAAACATACTTTGACAAAAAAAAATGGAAAACAATCTACCAAGTCATGACTGGTAGCAATGTTAGTGAAACACATTTTTGGGCCATATTTGTTTTTATGGCCCTGTGAACCAACACAGTTAATTAGTCATGTTGAGACTGGATTGTGCTGCCACATGTAAATTATACACTACCCTACCAATATATTATAGAATCTTCATGTTAAGTCAATGAGAATTTAACTTTTAAGTTCTATAATTTCTAAAATCTGTATTTAACAGAAAAATGTGACTGCAGATAAATTACATATCATAATCAATCTATTTGAAACTCTGTTTTCAACAATATCCATTCCATATTTCAACGAGCAACAGCCAGAGCCAATGCTGCCCAAACCCGCCAGTTGTACATAGTGACCCCAAGTTTTACCTTCATACCTAATGGCCCAAGTAATGGAAGTGAGATTAAATATCTCAACAATTAAAAAGTTAATCACTATCTGAGCTGTTTATTATCATTTCAGTGATTCAAAATAGCATTTTGATTGGTGAATACAGAATGGTAGAGATGTTAGGCACTTCTTGTACAGTAGGAGAAAATCTTCTCAGATGCTCAAAATCTAGATTACCCCATAAAAACTGGCCAAGAACATGGCAAGACATACTTAGAGAAAAATATCGCGACCAACACCAGTGCAGTAATCTAAGAAAAATAAATTCATCACAGGAACTCCAAACATTCCATGGCTAGCTAATTCACCAAAAAATGCAATGCATCTTTATAACTATATAGTGACAAGTAAAATTAGTAATACTATAATCAATATAATTAAAAGCAATTGGGACCAGAACAAAAAACAGATGGCGTATATAAAGTCCCATTATGTTATTATGCCCAGGTGGCGTATATAAAGTCCCATTATCGATAACAATAAACCATACTAAGGAAAAACAAAAAGACCCTGCTGAACTCATATAAAAGAACATCAGAGGAATATACATTAAAATATATATATATATCATTGGCAGGAGTGGTTTCTAATACAGGAATGACTCTACAATTTGAACAGGCCAAAATTATTTGTACCTCTCTGACCAAGTTTCAATTGGATCTCACTGAACAACTGATGATATATCAACACAGAGAAGCACGTTATAGTGATGAAATTTACCACCCACCCCACCCATGGAAACTGCTCCTTGATCAGTGCAGTGCTCCTAAAGCATCCACATTCCCACCCCTAACCAAGGCAGATGAGCAGGGCCACGAAACTGCAACAGCATCACCTGCTGTAAACCATACGGTGCAGCCACAGAAAAATGCACACAGATATAGTCTCCAAAGAACCATTCCCACAACTTCTAATTAAGTCTTTACAAGTCAAAACATGTTAAGTGACAGTAGTCAAAATATTATTAAGTGATCAGTGTAACAGGAAAGGAATTACTTTGCCTACTACACAAGAAGTGACTAACATCTCTACTATCCTGTATTCACTGATCGAAATGCTATTTTGAATCACTAAAAAACAATAAACAGCTAGGATATGATTAACTTTTAAATTCAGGTGTGTTAAAGCTATTATATCTCAGCAATATTAAAAAGGAACATTTGACTTCACTTCAATATTAACCATTAGACAAATGACTATAATTACTCAAAAAATAAGTGTTCAAGTTTCACATTTCCAAATCTAAATAATTGCATACATATCCCAACTGTAATGATGTATATGTATCTATCCTGAAATTTATTATTGTTACTATAGTGCCACCACAATATTTTTTAACATATGTTTAATTGCCTGAGATATGTATCTGAAGACAAGTAGCTACATTAGAACTGCACAAAAGCACTATCCAAATGGCATAACTTGCTAATCATGAGTTACTTTAAAAATAATCATCATTTAAAATAAAAAGCTTGTTTCATCTTCTTGTTTACATCAGTGATTAGAAAAAATACTTTTATACAGGGTGTCCCTGAATTCATGGCCCAAACATCAGGGGATGTAGTACACACTGAACCCACCAATATTCATCATAAAATATGTGGCCGCAAACGTAGCCAGGTGCCGGTAGGGGGAGCAGACGAGGCGGCACGGCTTAAAAGCATTGGATCGGCCAAACCCCAGGATTCTCAGCATCTACCGGACACGAGATGGAGCAGTTTACGAACACAGAGAAAGCTGATATGCACCTGATGTACGGCGTAGCTGAGGGCAATGGTAGAGAGGTGCAAAGACTCTACCGTGAGTGATATCCTATGCATCATGTGGCCGATAATAAAATGTTTATGCGACTGCACCATCAGCTGTCTGAGGCAGGCACCTTTCACATCAGACAACATGATGTCAGATGAGCACAGACAGTCAGAACACCAGCTATGAGCGAGGATATCTTGCATATGGTGACAGATAACCCAGGTACAAGCATGCGATCTGCCGCCCAGAGTCTGGGTGTGCAGAAGGAACAGCATCTGGTGAGTACTACATAAAGAATTGCTATACTCCTATCACTTGCAGTGAGTGCAGGCATTTACAGCTGTTGATTATCCCCTGCGCATGGATTTTGTCCAGTGGTTCCTGCAGCAAAGTGCCACACATCCCAATTTACCCGCGCATGTACTCTTTATGGATGAATCAACATTCTCACGTGAAGGCATAGTGAATGTCCATAATGTGCATTTGTGGGCAGCCCAGAACCCCATGGTACACATCCAAATTCGAACCAGCAACGGTTTGCCATCAATGTCTGGGCATGGATCGTGCATGACTACTTAATTGGACCCTACCTACTGCCAGACTACCTCGATGGGTGAACGTACCGTATTTTTCTACAACAGGTTTTGCTGGAATTGCTTCAGGATGTTCCAGCCACAATCCACACCCGTATGTGGTTCCAGCACGATGGAGCACCCGCCCATTTCAGCATGGACATGCGTCAGCATCTTAATACCACATTTGGGAACTGATGGATTGGGTGCAGTGGTCCCATCTTGTGCCCCCCCCCCCCCCAGATCGCCCAATCTTTCTTGTGTCGATTTCTTTCTGTGGGGACATTTGAAGAATGTCATGTACGAGACACCTGTACAGTCCGTGGAGGATCTGGTAGTCCGACTATCCATCACAGCCGCCGATGTGTGAGACAAGCCTGGTGTTTACGAGCAGGTACGCCGATCACTACTCCACGTTGTGCTGCCTGTATCAACGTTGGTAGGTGGACGTTTGAGCATTTGTTGTAATGATCTCCAATAAATGTCACTCTGGAAACCTCTGTGTCTGTCCTTCATTTCTGACTCCTCACTGCGTTTGCGGCCGCATATTCTATGATGAATATTGGTGGGTTTGGTGTGTACTACCATCCCCTAGCGTTTGGGCCACGAATTCAGCAACACCCTGTATATAACTTAATAAATATTGAGAGCAAAAGCTTCAGATAGATTTAATTGCGATCTTTCATTTATCTTTAGTCACATTTTTCCATGAAAAGCTTATTTAAGAAGTTGCCAAGATTTTAATCTAACTTTCTATGACATAACATGCAACTGTTTCCATTTTTTTTGTGCAGTACCAAGGGAGTTGTTGGATTTATAAATTAGAACAGGCTTTTGCAATAACAACAGTTTCAGTATTGCCCTTTCATCACAAATACAGAAATTTCTCAATTAAAGCAGCATTTGATATGGAAAACAAAATTAATATGGCAAAAAGAAGCAATTTTAAAACAAATAAAAAATATAATACACATGCAGAAATTAAACCTGTTTTGCCAATATAATCATAAAACAAATTTTTCTAATTAATATATTTCATATGAACAAAGGAAATGAAATTAGATGAATAATCTTTGCATGCTACATAGCAGTGATCTCCAAATCATAAATGTGCATATTAGGAATTAAATCTAGTCTTCCATACTTTTCTTTATGTAGTCCATGCAGGTGCAGATTATGAAAACAATAGGAAAATAAATACCAACTGATAGGGTATTCACAAAATAACAACAAATTCAAAATTTTTTACTACTGGGTAACTTCAAAAAGTTCTTGTCTCCACTAACTTCAATATATTAGTCAATATTTTAAGATTATTATGGAATGAATTAAAATTCTTTGATTCAAAAAAATTTACAACATAAGGGCCAAAGAGAAGATGACATTACTATTTGTATTTAAAATATTTTTGATCTAGGACATTTTTTTTTGCTAAAAACCCATTATATGCAAAAAAACATATTATAAAGAAATGCAGTTGTCTTTAGCCATTTTAAGAGCTAAAAACTTGGTCATGAACACTGATATTTTGATTTGGTCCACTGTAATCTGAAATGCTGCAATGGCTATTGTACAGGAGTTTAGAGACCTATGCTATATAAATAATTCTACAGTACTTTTGAAAGATCATCTTCATATGGTATAAACCACTCAAACAAAAGCTATCAATACCTATGGTGTTTAAACCATTATAGCTAATCGTGTTATTTTAGAACCCTTTTAGTTCATGTCCTATATTTTTGTTTTTAGTACTTTTTTTTGCCTTTGGGATTCTCATCAAAACTTAATTTAAATAAACTGAATTGCTATTTTGTTCATCAATAAATGGAAACAAATCTTTAGATCCATCCAACTCAAGTGACAGATTGTCCTCAAGGCATAACTCTTCTAAATCTAAAGTTATTTTGTCAGTATCTGATAATATATAGGAATTAGATTTCAATGCTTTCACATTATAATCTTCTTTAGAAGTTACTGTGCTACATAAAGTGGGGAACACAGTTTGAGATACATTTTTGCCATTTACTCCAATATTTAAAACATTAGTTAAAACACATTTTTTTTCCTTGGAATTGGAAAGTTTCTTATTTCCATTTGTAAATGAATCAGAGCAATTTTGCCTTGTACTTAAATGAGATTTAATGCCGTCAGTTTTAGGCTTAACATGACATAACAAATGTTTGTTAGAAGGAACAAGATTCTCTTTATCATAAAGAGAAACTGGATTTTTATTTTGCACAGGAGCTGTTGAGTAGTAGCATGAAGGAATCTTTATTCTCTGACTCAATGGAATGTCTAAGAAATCAAAATCATCATCTGATATACTGTTAAAAACTGAATTGATTGTTTTCTCTAAATTTTCAGCTTTCTTCTTGTTAACTAGTTTATCTGATTTAATAATACGCTCAATGGCAATTTTTTCTAGTCCTACCTTTATTTCATGATTTTCAGCTGGGATTTCTCGTGATGTCATTTGCAGAATTTCAGAACTTCCTCTTACTGGCCTTTCTAATACCTCATAGTGTTTTCCTAATGGCAATTCTGACTCTTCACAGTGTTGTCCTAATGGTATTTCTGATATGTTAGACCATTTTCTTAATGGCATTTCTGGTGCCTGATAGTATTCTTTTAATACTTGTGGCATCCCAGACCATTCAGTTACTGGCATTTTCGATCCTTTGGGGCATTCTCTCAATTGTGTTTGTGATATCCCAGGCCATTCTTTTACTGGAATTTCTGTCTTATAGCATTCTCTCAATGGAATTTGTGATAACCCAGACCAATTTTTTGCTGCCATTTCTGCTATTTTATAATGTTCTTTAAATTCCATTTGTGATACTTCATAGTGTTCTCTTAATGGCATTTCTGATACCCCAGACCAGTCTCTTACTGATGCCCTATAATGCTCTCTTAATGGCATTTCTGGCACCTTGTACTCTTCCTTTCCTGCTGCATAGGGCTCTCTTAATGGCATTTCTAGTATTTTGTACTCTTCCTTCACTGACCCATAGTGGTCCCTTAATGGCATTTCTAGCACTTGGTATTCTTCCTTCACTACCCCATAGTGTTCTCTTAATGGCACTTCAGCTAAATTGTAGTCCTCTTTTACTGCCTTGTAGTGCTCTTTTAATGGCATCTTATATTGTCCCTTTAATTTCTCATAGTGCTCTCTTAATGGCATTTCTGGCACTTTATATTGTTCCTTTATTGACATTTCTGGCACTTTATATTGTTCCTTTATTGACATTTCTGGTACTTTATACTGTTTCCTTATTGACATTTCTGATATTTTATATTGTTCCTTTATTGGCATTTCTGATACTTTATATTGTTCCCTTATTGGAATTTCTGATACTTTATACTGTTCTACTAATGGAATTTCTAGCACCTTGCACTCCCTTATTGGCATTTCCATCTTGTACTGTTCTCTTAGTGGCATTTCTGATACTTCATAGCATTCTTTCATTGAATGTTTTGGCATTTCATAGCATTCTCTAGCTGGAATTTCTGATACCTTGTAGTATTCTTGTAGTGATGTATCTGATGTATTAGTCCATTCTCTTATTGGCATTTCTGATGCCTCATGATGTCCTTTTAATGGAATTTCTGGTAACACACAGCTCTCTTTTAATGGTATCTCTGATACTTTAGAACTATCATTTAAAAGTACTTCTGGTAACACAGAGCTTTCCTTTAATGGCATTTCTAATACTTCAGAGCTTTCTTTTACAGATAATATTGAAATATCCCTTTTTACTTCTTGTGAATTTTGATCATTTGTTTGCAATTCAGAATATTTGTTCTGTAGTTTGGTATGAGTCTCTTTATATTTTTGTCCTGAAAAAGGGAAAAAGAAAAATTCAGTTATGAATTTAAACAAATGAATTCACAGCTCATCATTAATTTACTGAGAATTTAACCACTATTAAGCTGTTTTAAGTAACATGATGAAATGGGTGTAGAGGAAAAATTGTCTTGAGCAGGGTGGGATCTGAACACAACCTCCTGATGACAAGATCACTTGGCATGTCATCAGGAGATGGTGGGTTCAGATCCCACCCATCTCAAGACAAGTTTTCCTCTACACCCATCTTCATCCTGTTACTTAAAACAGCTTAATAGTGGTTAAATACTCAGTAAATTCAGTTATGGGAACAACTTATATAGGAACATTACAATAAAATGTGAGCAAATATTCTATTTATCTATTTATTCACACAGTTCCAGAAAATTTTGGGATTATTCAGAAAACAGGCAGAAATTGCAAGTGCAGTTAAGTATCATTCTTCTGGAGGAGATATCTTGAAGAATGGGAGGGCTACTCAGAACAGCTTAGCTTACTGATCAGGCCTTCTAGATTGCTTCTCATTTATTGTTTTCACTTTACTGAGGTGTGACCAAGATATTAATGGTAACCCATCTGACTACATAATGGCTTTGACATGGACCCATTTAATTTAACCATTTAATCCATTTGACTATTTAATGGCTTTATTAAGTGGAATTATAGATTCTGCATTTACTGTAGTAGTGGTATTCTGTTGAGAGAAAAATCTGCCTTTTTTCTGCTATTTTTGTGGGTTTTTACCTTACACTGATGGATGCACAAGATATTTTATATCAGCTGGTGGCTAATCCTGATCAGAGGTCACTGCACTTAACTCTTTTAACTCCTAGGAGCCCACAAGGATGACTAAAAGTTTTCACCAGCATGGTAGTGTAAGTCCTCAAAAGTTTGGGATTAGAAGGTTCAAAGCAGAACAGACCTTTTCACTTGTAGGGTAGAAAGCTTTGAACAGATGTTAAAAATGTCAATTTACAATGCATTATGAGCAGAGGAAAAAAACATATCTATTTGTACAGGTTAGTGAGTTTGACTACTAAACCGGTGGATGTGTCCTTGGTTAAGTGTTGTATGAGAAACCAGAATAAATTTAACAGAGCTTCCAGATTATTCCTACATGACTGGAGTTCGGAAGCACCATTCCCTTTAAAAAACATGCAAAGTGAAATTAAAGCCATTTATTGCACTATAATATATTAGATAAATAATAACAACTGCCTTTAATTAGTTCAAACATTGGTTGGTTGTTTGGGGTTTTATGCTTCAAGGGCAACTAAGGTCATGAAGTGCCAAACTAGGTGTAAATGAGAAAAATAAGGATCTAAAAGTCATGTAAAACCACAACCAAAGTTAAAAATCACAGGAAAAGAAAATAAATGACACAAAGACCCAGGTAAACTACAAAAACCAACAAATAAAAATATGTAAATTAACAATGGGTGTAGCCATATAAAAACTGAAAACAAGTGTAAAAAGTACAAAGATGAAAGATAGAAAATCAGAGGCAGTTAAAATATCCTGTAAAGTGTAAAAAGGCAAATACAGATGCTAAAATGGAGTCACAGATAAAATATGTCCGAGTGTAAGGGGCTCGGATGTATAATCATGAAAATTAAAATATAGTCAATAAAGACTAGGTTAAAACAGGGGAAAACAGGGGAAATGAATTAAAATATGTTTAATGGACAAAATGGTGTCGCAAAACTCAAACTTTGGTTTGTCATCTGTCCAAAAGAAGAATGAATGTGTGATAAATGAATGACCTAAGAGGTGCTGAGCAAGTACAACTTCTTCCTTGCAATTCCTGCAAAAAACGGACTGCCACAGTTTGACAATGAGCTTGATATCAAAAAGTTTGTTTGCAATCTGTTCTGACCAAGGTCTCTGCCCTGTGTCCAGAGCTCAATGGAGATGGTTGGTTGGGGTTTATTGGCACATTAGCAACTAAGGCTATAATGCACCAAACGTATGTCCAAAAAGTAAAAGGATAAAAATCGTGTTACCCCTCGACCAAAGTTAAAAATAAATTACAAAGACCAACACGAAAATAGAATTTAATAAAATAGAACAACAATGAACAAATGTATAAATATGGTATATTAATATAAACGTAAAAATAACCCAGGTGTAAGCGACCTGGGTTAAACATGTAGAATAAGAAATAGGGGACTAAAACTATAAGCGAGTAAAATAACCAGTATATCGTAAAAATTGAAAGAGAGAGGTAAAATTACAATGGTCTGATAAAAGATGTCCGAGTGTAAGGGGTTCGGATGAAAAATCATGAGAGTTAAAAAACATTCGTCTTTCAAAGTTAAAACAATGACATTCAATTAAAATATGTTTGATTGTTAAAATGGTGTCACAAAACTCACACTTAGGTTCGTCGTCTGCCCGTAAAAGAAACGAATGAGTAATAAACGAGCAAGTACAACTTCCTCCTTGCGATTTCTGCAGTAACAAGACTGCCATGGTTTGATGATAGGTTTGATATCAAATAGCTTGTTCGTAAGCTGTTCTGACCAAGATCTCTGCTACTGTGCCCGGAGCTCGATGGTGAAACGCTGCCGGAAATCCAGATATGGAACCGGCAATGGAGAGTCAGACAGGGGTGTGGCTGACCTGGCAGCAGAATCTGCCAAATCATTACCCCTGATTTCGACATGACCGGGCACCCAACAGAAATGGATGGTGGTTGTGGCTGTCAGACGATGTAGCTGCTGGCAGATCTTAGTAAGAACTGGGTGAGGCTGATGCCTCACCGAGATCAAAGCCTGTAACGAGCTAAGCGAGTCGGTGCAAAGCACACACCGACGATGATTCAATGCCCGCGTGCACTTGGACCTGAGATGACATATGTGTGGTAAAAAGGTCAATTTCCGATCGAATATGAGACCAAGAAACTTGGTCTCCGCCACAACTGGAATGATGTTACCCCCGAGCCGCAGCTCGGGATCCAGGTGAAGATTACGCTTGTGGCAAAAGTGCACACAAGCGGTCTTCTGCGGGGAGAACCGAAACCCGTTTGCCGTCACCCAAACCGAAAGATTGTTCAGGGCAATTTGCAGTTGTCTTTCAATGACCCTCATGCTGGATGAAGAACAAAAGATGCTAAAGTCATCAACATAGAGGGCATTGCCTACTGATGGAGGAAGTTGTCTAGTAATAGAATTAATCTTGACAGCGAAAAGCATAACACTCAGAACGCAGCATTGTGGCACCCCCTGTTCTTTTCATGTTCGTGGCGGCAACAGAGTGTTACCGACACGGACATGAAAAGAACGTGTCGATAAGAAGTTGGAGATGAAGATCGGCATGTGACCTCTCAAGCCGAAGCTGTGGAGGTCACGAAGAATCCCAAATCTCCAAGCTGTGTCGTACGCTTTTTCGATGTCGAAGAAAATTGACACCAGGTGCTCTCTACATAAAAATTAGTTTCTGATAGCCGATTCAAGGCATATCAGATGGTCAAGAGTTGACCGTTGCCTGCAAAAGCCACACTGGGTGTTGGAAAGAAGGTTGTGGTGTTCTAAATACCAGATGAGTCTGGCATTTACCATTCTTTCCAACACCTTGCACACACAGCTCGTCAATGCAATGGGACAATAATTCGAAGGAATCTTGGAATCCTTTCCTGGCTTAGGGAAGGCCAAGACAATGGCCTCCCGCCAGGAATCTGGAAACTGCTCCTCAGGAAAAATGCGATTGAAAAGATGGAGCAGCTGATCCTTACTCGATGGTAAGAGATGTTGGAGCATGGCATAATGGACATTGTCCAGCCCTACAGCAGATGCAAGTGAGTGCAGAACAAGGCGAAGCTCCTCCGCTGTGAATGGCTTGTTGTAAGCCTCCAGGCCATTCGAGTGGAAGGACAGCGGAGAGCGTTCCGCCCTGCCCTTCTGGGCCAGAAACTCATGGGAGTAAGATGACGAAGAAGAGATGGAGGAGGACTCCCCCAGAGTGTCGGCAATTACTTTGGGATCAGCAATTGCCTGTCCATTGTGCTCCAGGATCGATAACAGGCGGGACATGTAGTTCCCCCCATCTTCCAGACTTTATCCCACACGATCTTAGAACTGGTCGTGCGGGTGATAGAAGATGTATACTTGATCCAAGATTCCTTCTGGCTCTGGCGTCGGACGAAACGAGCTTTCGCCCTGGCGCATTTGAACTTTTCGAGGTGGGGGGTCGTCGGATATCTCCGAAACACTCCCCAAGCCTTGTTCTGAGCCTTACGAGCTGCGGTGCAATCTGGATTCCACCACTGTTTTGGAAAACGAGGAAACCGTGTCGAAGTTTGAGGAATTGTTGATGCAACTGCATCTACGATAAAGTCCATTATCTACGCTACTGCCACATTGATTGGCTCCTGGCTGATAGAGTGGTCATCGAGCTCAGGGAGCAGCTCGAAACCACCCAGTCAGCCCGATCGAGCATCCACCGTGAGACGCGTGAAGGGCTGCAAGGCCCCCCACGGGAGATGGTGCACACCACAGGGAGGTGATCGCTTCCATACGGGTTGTCCTTGACCTCCCATGTAAAGAGTGGAAGGATCGAGGAGGAGCAGATGGTAAGGTCAATGGCAGTGAAAGTGCGGGTTGGGGAGTGAAAGTAAGTACTGACACCGGTGTTCAACAGGGAGGGAGAAGGATCCAGGAGCCACTGCTCCAGGACCCCACCCCTCCCATTGGTGTCAGCACTGTCCCCAAAGTGGACTGTGTCTGTTGAAGTCCCCCATCATGAGGAAGGGGGACGGCAGCCCCCTTCCTCATGATGACGATGTGACTTGACATCGTCATCATGACTTGATTGTGAGGTTGACATGATGACGACTCATGATGACCATGTGAGACGAGATCATCAAGGTCTTCCTGGAAGACGATGCTCCCAGGTGGAAGATATACAGAGCAGACAGTCAGCGAGAACAACACGAAGAGGCGGATGGCAACCACCTCTAAGTTGGTGATGAGGGGTATGACCTGGAATGGAGAATGGTTGCTCACGAGGATGGCGACACCCCCGCGAGCTGGACCATCTCCATTCCGGTCCCGGCGAACTAGTGAAAAGTGCCGGATCGTGGGATCTGTGACTGGCTGCAAATATGTCTCCTGCAGGCACACACGGATGGGCTGGTGTGCCTGAAGGAGGGCCTTGATGTCATCAAGATTCCTCTAGAATCCACGACAATTCCATTGTAGGAGTGTGGCCATCTCAGGACTTAGAAGAGTGGGTGGACAACGAATTCCTATTCAACTTAACCGCCACAGAGGACGGTTTAGTGAATAGGGGGCGGTCGGTATCCATGTCCTCAGAATCGTCCAAGGGACATGGATCGGTGACCGCCCTTTGTGGTGCAGTGATTTTCTTTTTTGGCCCTGGTGGGGGCCCCTTAGGTTTTGAAGGTCTTACTGTCTGAGGACAGGGAGGAAGAGGCCTTCCGGTGGAGGTGGAAGGCTGAGCTGCAAGAATGGAAACTGGGGTTGATGTCGAAGTCGACACCACCCTCGGTTTTGCCTGCGTGAGGTACTTCGCTGCTGGCGAGAAAGATTCAGTTGGTGGTACACTGATATCAGTCTGCACCGCCACCGAAGTCATTGGAACGATGGGCTTTCCAATGACTGCACTGGCATAGGAAACTTTGCCAGGTGGGGCGGGCGGTGCAGCAAACTTTCTCGCTTCAGCGTATGAGATATTGTTCATAACTTTCAAACGTTGTACCTCCTTTTCCTCCTTCCACTTTGGACAGTCGTGGGAGTACGCCGGATGTTCGCCACTGCAGTCCACACAGCATACCTTTTCTGCTGTGCAGTCAGGATCAAGATGATCCTTACTGCCACAGCGAGCACAGGTCGGCTTGCCCTGGCATGCTGTGCGGGCATGACTGTATATCTGACACTGAAAACAGCGTAGAGGGTTTGGTATATATGGCCATACTTCACAATGCAAGTAGCCTGCCTTGATGGAAGAAGGCAGGCGTGGTGTGTTAAATGTCACAATCAACACCAGGGTGGTCAGAATGTGGAAGAAGGCAGGCATGGTGTGTTAAATGTCACAATCAGCACCAGGGTGGTCAGAATGTGGAAGAAGGCAGGCGTGGTGTGTTAAATGTCACAATCAAAATGTCAGAATGTGGAAGAAGGCAGGCGTGGTGTGTTAAATGTCACAATCAGCAGGGTGGGTGGCAATTTCCCATTATGGCGTGTCGAAACCCGATGAACCGCTGTTACTCCTTGAGGTGAGCTCTGAGAGGATTTCAGCCTCAATGACTTTGAGGAGGCCCACTCAGTGATCACACCCCATGAGGAATTCAGAGTTTTATGGGGAGTGACCTCAACAGCCACCCCACCAATCTCTGTAACCTTAAGGAGTAGTTCTGAATGTTTAGAACAGCGGTCTCAACTTGTAAGTCGCCAGATCGTAAGCGCTTTATGGATTTCAGCTCTCCCGCAAGACCTTTCAAACCTTTGTTCACAAAGAAAGGGGACATGTCCCCAAGTACCTGATCACCCGTGGAGTGGATGATCAGGAACTTCGGGAACGAAGACACAGAAGATGACGGCAGAGATAACGGAGACAATGAGGAAGATGGGGGCTCATGGCAAGCCCTCTTAGCAACATTGATCGCATTATTTCATCATTTTCTTTCATTTTTTTGTTTTGTGTGGTTCAGTGCCCGCTGTCCCCACCCTCCACGGAGCCCAACAAGGGGACGCCCAGTCGGGCGCCAGGGCTACACAGGCACTATACCCACACAGACAGTGAGACAAGCCCTCACAAATAAATAGAAGGAAAATGAAAAGAGAAATGTGCAGAACAAAAACGTTCTACACAAAAAGAAACAAAGCGTAAAATAACAAAATTGTGAATGGCCAAACTGGCCTCACAAAGAAAGGATAACGACAAAAGGAAAATAATCTGTGAAGAAACTTGCAAACCTGTACCCGGACCGTGGGCAAGGTTACTCACCGCTCTGCATAGTTGACCCTAGCAGGACCTGCCCACCAGCCAATTGCTCCTGGGTGCCCCTTCCCCAGGTCAGTCTGGGAGCAGACTGATACCGGCCAATTTAGCCGTTTACCGGAAGCAGAGGCCAAAGCAGTGTATAGCAGAGGTCCTGGAATCCACTGCTCAGCCCCGCAACAGACAGGCTCCCCAATGGCAAGGCTCAATGGAGAAACACTGCTGGAAGTCCAGATATGAAACTGGCAGTGGAGAGTCAGACAGGAGCATGGCCAACTTGGCAGCAGCATCTATCAAGTCATTGTCTCTGATCCTGATGTGACCAGGCACCCAACAGAAGAGAATGGTGGCTGTGGCTGCCAGATGATGGAGCTGCTGGTGGATCTTGGGCTGAATAGGGTGAGGCCAATGTCTCACCAAGATCAAAGCCTGTAATGAGCTAAGCGAGTCAGTGCAGAGAACACACTGACAATGATGCTTATCCATTGCATTGCCCTAGGTAAAGCTAATAGTGCACAGCTCTGCATGAAGATGGCACACTGCCTGTTAATGGCTGTGGGATCTAGTTTGCAATGATAGTATCACAGCAGATCATGGATGATCCCACAGATGTGCCAGACTTTGAGCCATTTGTGAAGAGGGGCAAGAAGTCCGCGTATGCAGCATGGTGGCTGGTAAAGAGTTGCCTATGAACTATATTGACTCAATTCATGCATTTAAGATGGATATAATCATTTTTACCTATCTTCCTACTGCTTTTCGTTCATCATTTGTAAAGCAGTTGTTTCACAACTTTTGAACATGAAGGACAAACTTAATGTGTTATGTATCAAATGAAAGCTTGTCACACAGGGAGTGTCATAGGCTATAAACAATGTGCAGTCAGGATCAAGATGATCCTTACTGCCACAGCGAGCACAGGTGGGCTCGCCCTGGCATGCTATGCGGGCATGACCGTACAACATTCCAGGGCAAGCCCACCTGTGCTCGCTGTTTCTTCCCCCTGAAAAGGGGAATTGTGAAACATTGTTCCACTATAGCTTCAGACCACAACTGGGTGGGTGGGAGATCTTCCCCCTGATGTTTTCTTCCCTCTGAAAAGGGGAATTGTGAAACAATTGTTCCACTATAGCTTCAGACCACAACTGGGTGGGTGGGAGATCTAGTAATGAGCTAGGTGTCAAATGGAAGTCTGTGACATGGGAAGTGTCACAGGCAATAAAACATTCACCCCAACATTTCTCCCCCTCCACAAAAAAATGGGGATATATACACCAATCAGCCAATACATTAAAACCACCTCTGAATTATGCAAAGAAGTGCATGTGCAACCAATCAGTGTCGCATACCATCATGAATGATTATATAATACCTGGGTCAGAACTTTGCAGGCAGTATTTTGTTTTGTCTCAACATGGAAAAAGCAAAGGATTTATCTGATTTCGGCAAAGGCCAGATTGTTATGACAAAGACGCAGTGGTATGAGCATCTCCAAAACAGCGATGCTGGTAGGCTGCTCATACTATGTAGTAGTTGCTACCTATCAAAGATGGTCCAAAAAGGTGACATTTCGAGCTGTCGATAAGGCGCGAGCAGGCCACGCCTCACTGATGCCAGAGGCCAGCACAGGCTACCTCATCTTGTCTGCAGCAACAGGAGGGCTACTGTGGCTGACATTATCCATAATTTTAATTGTGGTAAAGGGCCCAATGTGTCCAAACACACAGTTCATTGTAACCTCTTGGATAAGGGTCTCCGCAGCCGCAGACCCATTCGTGTCTGCTCACAGCCATTCACCGCAGTCAATGCTTGCAGTAATCATCGACATTGGGCACATAATCATTGACATTGCATTATTTTACTGTATGACTGTAAAAAAAGCCTATTAAAATAAAACATCTTTTTTGTTAAATATTTTATTTTCAAAATATCCAGAATTTAATGCTGCAGTGGTACATAATCATCAACAATACATTATTAGAAAGATATATAGAAGACTGGAAGAGGGTTACATGGTCAGACAAATGCAGTTTTCTGTTACACCATGTAGACAAATGAGCTGGTGTGCGATGTTTACCCATGGAAGCCTTCTCACCTGGATGCACTGTGGGACAGATCCAGGCTGCTGGAGGGAGTGGAATGGTCTGGGCAATATTTTCTTTGGGAACACTTGGACCAATTATCCCTGTAGAGCAAACTCTCACACTGTCACCTACCTGATCATTGTGGCTGACCAAGTACACCCCTGTATGGCGACTGCATTCCCTGGCAGAGATGGAGTCTTTCAACAAGACAATGCCCCCTATCACACTGCAAAGTTCCAGGAATGGTTCCTAGAACATGAGTTCCATTTATTGCCATGGCTCCCAAATTCACCGGACATGAATCCTACTGAGCATTTATGGTTTGAGTTGGAGAAAGAGTATGAGCAGCATCACCCCAACATATAATTTATGGGAACTGCGGGATCTTCTGTTGCAGTCATGGCACCAAATATCAAGCTACACCTACCAACATCTCATTGAATCTATACCTCATCAGGTGAGAGCTCTTTTGGTGGTGAGAGGAGGACCTACATCATATTAGGCAGGTGGTTTTAATGTTTTGGCTGATCAGTGTATATATATATGGAAGATTGTTCTACTGTTCTATTTCTTGTTCTATATCAGAACACAAGAGCTGAACATAACAAGTTATATGTCAAATCAAAGTCTGTGATGTGGGAGTATTATAAGCTGGAAAAATTCATCCCCATGGTTTCCTCCGACCTAAAAAGGAGAAATGTAAAATCACTTTTCTACTATATCTTCTGAATGCAAGGGCCCATAATTAGGTATCAATTAAAGCTTGTCATGTGGAGATTGTAACAGGCTATTTCGAATTTTCCCACCTTCTTCCTCCCAAAAAAGTGATAAAATTTTCAGAGGGGTGACCCAAACAAATTATATCTCAAATTAAAGATTTGATGTGGCCCATGACATTTACGTCATGGGCTACATCAAATCATGTCCTCTCTTTGTCTCCCCCCCCCTCAAAAAAAAATGGCAGAGAAAAAAGCTTTAACCCTTACAATGCTAGGCCTGAAAAAATGAATTGTACCTGGTGCCCAGACTTTTTTTCAACTATAAATAATAAATAAATATCCCCTCAAGCAACTGCTTACCACAGAGGTCTGACAGGAAAACTGTCAGTTTATACACCAAAGTAGAAGGTCTGTGAGGATGGTGAGACCTGTGCTCGGTAAAAAAAAGAGAAGTTTAGAATTTTTTTGCTGAGTAACTAATGAAAGGAATTATGATGTGTTGTATGCCAAATTAATCAGCATTTAATTCTGGATTTTTTTAAAATAAAATATTTAACAAAAAAGATGTTTTATTTTAATAGGCTTTTTTTTACAGTCATACACTAAAATAATGCATTTGGAAATGAAAAATAAAAATTGAATGAAGAAAAAACAACAAAAACAAATAGACAAGAATAATTATAATGCAGATGAATAGAAAGGCTAATTATTTCTGAGCAATGGAAAAATATTTTTTTTTTACTTCAAGCAAGAAATTTAGTCTGTTCAGTAATTTTTTTCTCAGTGATGCACTTTGGGAAATGTCAAGACTCATTTTTTTTGTCAACTCTGTTCGGACAAATGAGTCAGCTTCAGAATTTCTTTTGCCAAATAACCAATCAACAGAAAGGGGCCATGCTATTACACCAAAAGAAAGAGCATTTAATTGTGGTTAGGTAAATGATGAAATTAAAAAAGTCTTGTAAAGTTTTATACGAAGCTATTTAAAAAAACTTCAAAGTTTTACTGTAATTTTTCCATTTTCACTTGTAAAAAAAATTGCCTTTTTTTAAGTATTTTATTACTTTAATATAAAAAATTCCTAATATTTCTATCATTACTTAAACCTTTTATTTAATTTCTTCAAAGTTTTTGGTCATTTATGCAAACAATTTATATAATAATGATGATTTTTTTGCTGATCGACATACCCCGAAACTAGGTAGTAGTGTTACAAAAACTTATTTTGCTTTAAAAACAAGATAATTTAAGTAAAAACCAAAAAATATATTATAATTAAAAAGGAATAAAGAGCTGTGAAAAAATTAAATAACAATATTTCATAGCAAATTAAGCTTATTTTAATCACTAAAGTGAAATCAAATTATTCCAGATCAATAAATACTTCAGCAGAAAAAATTAGTTTTACCAACGTTGCGGGACTTGAACCCATGCCTCTCTAAATTCATGTCAGAATGTACTAACCATTATACTAAATATTGGCTCCATCATTTATTTCTGCATTGTGACTTTTATCTTTTCACTGAACATGGCAGACCTGGCACCATCTATAACCAGAAAAGGCAACTTCGTTTTCCAAATGTTGCTTTTAAATGAAATGTGAATAGGAAAGTCACCCACCTAAAGCATTATTAATGAAAAAAAAACAAAGTACACAGATCACCTGTTGATATCATCATCATCATCCTCAAGCAGCCATGGGCTACGGAGGTCCAACCAGACCGTGCAATTTAGTTCTCCAAGCAAGTCTATCCTGAGCTACATCTACTGCAACTGCACACCAATTCTAACAAGCACCAATTCTAACAAGGTCCTGTTTGACATTGTCTGCCCACCACATCCTAGGTCTTCTCCTCTTTCTGAGGCCTTTAGGCACACTGTTCATAACCCTATTCGCCAATCTATAATTATTCATACGGGCAACATGGCCAAACCAACGGAGTCTCTCTCTGCACAATATGCTGCTTAAAGGAAGTTGCAAACTCCTTTGCCTAACCTCATCATTAGTTACAAAGTTGAACCACCTAATGCCCAAGATACTGCGTAAGCATCTGGAATCAAAAGCATCTAGTTTCCTGTTATCTTGTTTACAAAGTGTCCAAGTTCCACTACCATAACTAACCCTAGAAAGAACCAAGCTATTATACAGTCTAATTTTAGTCTAGGTGTATACGCCTATTTCTCCACACTCTCCATAGATTTTTAAAAGTCCCGGCAGCAATCCCTATTCGTCTGTTAATCTCATGCCGCACATCACCATTATCTGTTACATAGCTCCCAAGATAATTAAACTGTGACACCTGCTCAAGACTGCAACCATTCAGATTAACTGAATCACAGCCTGCCTGACCAATTTTCATCACTTTAGTTTTCTCTCTGTTTATAACCAAACCTACTCTACTACCAGCTTCATCAACAGCTCGAATGAAAGAGTTCATCTCATCAACATCATTTGCCAAAAGGGCTAAATCATCAGCATAATCTAAATCAGAAATTTTCGTATCTCCAGTCCATTTCAGGCCAAAATCTTTCCCTTGAAGTGAATTTTGCATAACATAATCAATAACCAAGCTAAAGAGAAAAGGAGACAAAATGCACCCTTGTCGAACACCAGCTAACCATTGCTACAAGCCTTACTAATAATGCTAAACCAATTGCTACAAGCAATACTAATATAGTAATGCTAAACCAATTGCTACAAGCCTTACCAACTCTCACACACGATTCAGTGTTATTATAGAGAGCTTTCATTATGTTAACTAACTTGTGTCTCTCACAAATCTCACAATCAACCACAAATTATGACTATCAACAGAGTCGAAAGCCTTTTTGAAATAAACAAAGCTAGCAACCAAAGGTTTCTGAAACTCTAAACATTTCTCAAGAATCAGCCTAAGTGAAAATATCTGATCAACACATCCCCTACCACTTCTGAATCCACATTGCTCATCACGCAATTGACTGACAACCAGATTCTTAATTCTATTAAGCACAATCATGGAAAGAACTTTACCTGGAACAGAGAGTAGGCTGATACCCTTATAGTTATCACAAGAACTGCGATCACCTTTTTTGAAAATAGGGATAACAATAGCTCTGTAAAATCCTTAGGGACCATGCCTTTATCATAAAAGATATTCAGAATTTCAGTCATCCAAGTGGTAACTGAAACATTTCCAGCTCTAAGCATTTCCATAGTAATTTCATATACCCCTGGAGATTTATGAAGTTTAAGTTTAAAAATAGCCAAAATAACTTCAGATTGTGTTATAGGGCCAACATTAAAGCCACCAATGCATCTATCATAATTACAAACAATGGGAGTAGAACTAATCACATTGTTTAAAACATCACTGAAATGCTCAGCCCACCTAGCCATAACAGAATTCTCACCTTCTATAACCTTACCTTGTTTATCCTTCAATCCCTGTATACCTGTTCGTTTTCTACCACACAAAACATTACAGTATTGTGCAAATTAGTTGGGACAATAGGAAAATGCAGTAACAAAGACATAACTAAAATATTTATTTGTTTAATAGTGTAGTTAATAGTGAATGTGACCCCCCTTAGCTTCAATTACTTCTTTCACCCTCTCAACCATTGATGCCACTAGCTTTTCACACATCTCCTTCACTTCAGGGTTGTGGTACCACACTTTCACGACACTTTCTATCATTTTGGTTTTTGTTATGCAATCCATCTTATACATGCATGCTTTAATAATGGCCCACAAATTTTCAATGGGGTTTAGATCGGGTGAATTTCCTGACCACTCCAATACCTTCAGATGTTGCTGGGTAAAGCTCTTAGCAAGCTTAGAATTGTGGCATGGAGCCAGATCCTGTTGAAATACCCCATCGCCGTTAAGAAGCAGTTTCTGCAGTGTTGGGACCAATTTCGCCTCCAGAATGTCTATGTACTTTTTGCTGTCCATCATTCCTTGAATGGGGTGAAGTGTCTGTGACCCGAAAGCTGCATGTGCAAGTTTAGACTTGCAGCAGAAGGTTACGAACAACTTTAGACTTGCAGCAGTTTAGACTCTGCAGCGGAAAGGACTTCGCGTTCCTTCGCTTGTCCCAACTAATTCGCACAGTACTGTAACTATCTGGTACAGCTCTCTGTTGTTGTGCTGCCTAACCACTTTCTCTGCCTTGTCAGCCAAGCCATCAAGCCAAAGATTCTTATCAGCAGTTAACTGATCCTTTACACGTTTTTATTAAGCTCTCTGTAATGCTTTCTATTAGGACTAGTAGTGTATTGATTAAGGACATTCCTGCATTTCCTTCTTTCTGAAATGAACTCAAGTGCCTTATCACTCAAATAATTCTGCCTCCTCTGCTCCTTTTTTCCTCAAAGAATACTGTTAGTTTCCAAAAAAGTCTGTTTAAAATAGCCCCATTCTTCCTCAACTTCAGTAGTAAGCAAACCATGACTGTCATAATGACTAAGTAACCTATCATGGTAAGCTTTGGCTATAACTGGGTCTTTCAGAGCTTCAGTATTAAAGGTAAATTTTTTAACCTTAGCACAACACTTTTTAAGTTTAAGTTGCAAGACACTTTTAACAAGATAATGGTCAGATCCAATTTCAGCTCACCTATATGCCCTGGTATTCCTAACAGAACTAGCCCATTTGCTGTTAATTAACATATAATCAATCATATTCTTATGCAGCCCATCAGATGAAACCCATGTGTACTTATGTATGTCACAGTGTTTGTAATAAGTGTTAGTTATTCTGAAACCAATGAGTTTACTTACCTGTTGGAGACGTTGCATATTGTCATTGCAGCTACCAATACCAAAAGAACCTATCACCACTCCCCAAAGGTCAGAGTCAGTACCAACTTTGGCATTGAAGTCACCTAGAACAAGGGTAATATCTCCTTTCTTGACAGAATTCAAAATATCCTGAAGATGTCTGTAAAACCTATCCTTCTCCTCCTCTTCGGCATCTTCAGTGGGGGGATAACAGCAGATAACATTCAAGTCTTTAATGCTGTCTGAAATTTTGCTGTAAGAAACCTTTCATTAATGCACTCATATCCTAGAAGAGCATCACTAGCATGTCTGCTGAGTAGCAGACCCATGTTTTGGTGATGCTTTGCATCCTCCCTTCCTGTGAAGAGAAATTTAAAGTTATTTTTAAGTATCTCACCTTTACCTGTCTGTCTGGTGTCTTGCAAGCCTAGAATATCTAGGTTATAGTGCTGGAATTCCTGTGTGAGGACATCAAGAGAATAATCTCTATATAATGCCCTCACGTTCCACGTTCCTGCAGAGAGAAAATGATTAGTAGGATTTTTAAAGAAACTAGGTTTATTGAGAGAGGTAGGGCCAACAATACCAAACAGCTCCCTGATCGCAGGCATGGGGCAAAGACCTGTTCCCCTCTGCTAAAGGCTGAAGTCACTGATGCTGGTAGGAACATCAGGCACCACCTTCTCAAGTGGACTTTTTCAAGAGCCATACGGCCTGCCTGAGACACATTACTCCAGTTTAGGCTTGACGATGCACAACTAGCTAAGTGAGGTTCAGGTACCTGCGATGGCCTCTGATTAGGATTATCCACCAGGTGATATAAAGAATCCCATGCCTTTGCTCACTTAGGGCTCGCAACCCAGAAAACAAACAGAAAACACAGGGACAGATTCTCCTTCAACAGAGGCTCACCAGTGCAGCAAGTCCAGGATCCATAATCAAGCTCAAATCCATAAACAAGTCCAGTCTAGTAGGTATAAATGGTCAGCACCAGGACCCTGTAAAGTTGACCACTCCTCAGCAGGGTTGAAAAAAAGAAAAAAATGGCCATAGATGACCAGATCAGTAGGCCATACTGAACTGGGATCCCTCCCCTTCCATTCCCTTCCAAAAGAGTATATCTCTTTTGAAAGGTACTAACGGCCTGCACCACAAGAAGGTGGGGTCGGACATTAGGTGTTAGACCTGGCCAGTTCTGTGCATCATCACTGGGGTTTGGTACACAGCTTTCCTTCCAGTTTATGCCTAGCTACAAGTCAATAAATATTTCAACAGAAAAAATGAGTTTCTAATTTTATTGAATTCTATATCAACAACAATTTAACAATTCTATAACAAGCACCATGTACTTGCTATTGATTTATTCCAGATCAATTTTCAGAAGGTACTGTAATAGAAATGGTTTAACCTCAGAACAGCAGCAAAAACTTAATTCAAAAATTACAAATTTTGAATGCTAGTTATGAAATTACTTCAATTTAATTAAAATTATTACTAAGTGATATCATTTAGAAATTAAATTTTTCTTTATAATGTTCTAATCAGATGTCTCCTAAAGTAGCTACCACTTTAAGTCACATATACCTAATAATTTCATTTTTGGCCAAGTTTCAAATAAATATTCTTTATAATTTTGAAATATATTTGGAAAGAAATATATATATAATTCTAGAAGTAGTGGAATCAATATCCCCCTTCTGAATCAGAGAAACATAAAAATTCATCTAAAAATGAAATATTTTATTAAAAACTCACAATTTTCTGGTTCAACTTGGTCTGAAATATACATTGGAGCATTTGGTGAATATTTATTTATCTTTTAAACACTATATTTCATGAGATATCAGCAAAAATAAAAAAAGACTTGAATATTGACATTGCATTCACAAAGTACCAATCTGTACAGCCCAGCTACACTAAAGGTTTCAAATCAAAACCAGATATTTGCTAATCATACCTATCACACTCCTATCAGTTTTTTTCTCTTCATATAAGTACAATCAAGTTATATCTGATAACAGATAAAAAATAATTTAGAACATTAAAATTGGTTTAAATCATAAAATATATGAAAATGAAGCAAAAGCTTATAGGGTTGGGTTCTTGTACAAATCACCAAAACCTTCCAGCAAAAAAAAAAAAGCTGTTCTCTTGCTGACTAACTGTGTTTTATTGAAAATACAGATGGGCATATTTTTAGCAAACAACTCAACACACTGGAGCTCTCTTGTCCAATAGTCGGGGTGTATGGTAAAATAAAGTCAGCAATAAAGCTGTAATCTGGACTGTGTTAATGGCAGTTTGTTTTGTATTTTCATTTGCATCAAGTTGAGGAATAATTTGAAAAAATTATTAATCCATTATTTAGGAGCTCTGAAATATCTATTTTTAATATATATATAAAAGTTAGAGAAAAATTTCACATTTTTTAAAAAATGCACTTTTTTTCTAATGATGCAGTTTAGTGTTTATGGACAAAAATGCTAGCTGTGTGAACCTCATCTTTGGGTTTGTGGCACCATAAGGTTTAATAGCCATATGTTAAATGAAAGTTTCTAAAGATAGTGCTTTTAATGACAAAATAAAAAAATATAAAATTAAAAATTTTTAAAATACCCATCTTCCTATGTGTGACCTAAAAAAAAAAAGAAAATAAAGCTAAAGCATACCAATGGTGCAATCAGTCACTGAATTCATATTCACTTCAAAGGAAGATAGGGTTCCAGCAATCTTGTTGAGTAAGTAAATTGGTACCTTTTCTCCTTTTGAAGTGAATACGATTCAGTGACTGGTTGCACCATTGGTATACCTTAGTTTCATTTTCTATTTTTCTTAGAGTGCACATAGGAAAATAGTTATTTTTAAAATGTTTTAATTTATGTAATTTTTAAAAACAATTCTATTACTTTACAGTGAAATCAAATTTGATTTAATCGATATAGCACTGTGTTTTAGATATCCTTAAATGGTAAAATTCATAAATGCAAAATAACTGAGGTCACTAATCAGATTGTATTTTAGTTGACTACTTTTTCAACTCCATGCTTTGAGTTTTTAACAACGGACCAAAACAAAAGCAGGTTGCTTGTAATTGCCTTGCTACTCTACATCATCTACAAGGCAATCAGAACATTTGAAAAGAACAGTATGTGGTGTTGGCTTTATTGGCTAGAGAGATATATTTTTGTTTACCAATACTATATTGACTGCTGAAATTAAAGTTTTTAATGTACACATTTTAATGTAGGGATAAAATTTGTAAAAATATCAATCTGTTGTAAAGTAATATATGAACATATATATATATTCTAAACCTTACATCATTTCTTTGATTGTCATTGATTCGAAACTTATTGAATCAATATTTATTTAACCAGCCTAATACCAACCCTATGCATTAGTTACATGTATACATTATTAATGTATATAATTATAAAAGTTGAGTGTGGCTGGCTAGTGTGTGTTGGTCATGGATCTAAGTGGACAAATGCTAACATGCAACCAACAAGTAAACTTGTTGGCTGAAAGATAAGGACATTTGCTTACTTAGAATTTGTACATTTCAAACATTAGGTGAAGTTAGAATAAGTTTTCAGGTTATCTTTTATGCATGCAGTTTTGTTCCTAAGTAAGATTAGAATGAGTAGATTAAGATTTTATTTGCAAATTCTGTGTTTTGCTCTTATGTGTCTATTACACTTCTTGTGACTGAAATTGCCCATCTACAAGGAGTGCTTGCTTTGATCTCAAAACAAGTGGAGTGACTGATAGCAATGTAGACAAGAAATGATTAAGTTTATGAATCAAATCAGCTTACAAAAACACAATATACATCAATATGAAGTATGGAATCTGTGAACAGAATGTAAGTGCCAAATGTCATAGTAGCAAGTTGAAAAGGTGGCAAATGTCATCCTAGTGAACATTGAGACATACTACATGCACTTTTGCCGTGAGCTGGGCAAAAGTGATAGGAGGCTGAGAGGGTAGTCAGTGAATATTTCATCATATCCCAAACATGTTTGATGGATGTCAGATCTGAGGAATGTATAGGCCAAGGAAGAATATCTACATCACATAGGAACTGCTGGGATATGAGATGAGGGTGGGTATTGTGCTGAAAAAATAGTGTTTGGGTTGAAGCATAGGAAGGAGGCACTTGTCCTAGTGTGGTTTCAACATGTCTTGCCATCAATTGAGGACTGAACCAGACACAAATAGCTATTGTAACTGATGGCTCTCCATATCATGATTCTGGATGTTGGCCTGGTATGATACTCAGAGTGGAATAAATCTGTCCCTGGCATGCCTCCAGAGGTGCACACAGCCATCACTGGACACCAATCATAAAAAGATTTGTCACCAGTCTTGTCCCCAGCAGCTTTCTACACCACCACAGACAAAAACAGGATGGCATCAGAGGTAGGAGAGTCAATAGATGATGCACCCATGACTCTCAGTTGGTTGGTTGGCTGTTTGGGTTTTTTTGGCGCAGGAGCAATTAAGGCTATAATGCACCAGAGACAAATAAAGAGCTAAAAGACAGGCAACCCACAACCAAAGTTAAAATAAACACAAAAATGGTAAACAAGGACACAGAAAGAAAAGGGTAGAATAAAAATGGTAAAACAGTACAAAGAATAAGAACCACCAAGTGTATAAATCAACAATAACAATGGGTGTATAGGACCCATGTAAAATAAAAAAACCTAGTAAAAAGCATAAAAAAATTCATAAACAAGTAAAATAACCAGTAAATCATAAAAAGTCAAAAACAGGAGTTAAAAGCGATTCATCAGATAAAAGATGTCTGATTGTAAGGGGCTCAGACGCAAAATCATGAAAGGTAAAAAATAAACGTCTGTCAAGGTTAAAAGCTTGGCAATTGATTAAAATGTGTTTAATGGTTAAAATGGTGTCACAAAACTCGCACTTAGGTTCATCGTCCACCCAAAGAAGAAAAGAGTAAGTAATAAACAAATGACCTAAGCGGAGCTGACTCTCAGTTATTTACTGACAATTTCTCTTTGTCTCTTTCCAATTGTTTCCAAATACAGCTTTTCATGCTTTATTGGGTATAAAACAAAAAATCTCCTAGTGATAAGAAGAGCATGCTACCATTTGAAACTTTATAATAGACTACTTGCATTACATAAGAGTGTGTATGAAGAAAAATCTCATTATTGCCTCTGTAAGCATTTATCAAACATGAAGAGAGAACTAGTAATAACCATTGAAAGGGTTAATGTTGCCATAAGCTCCCTGCTACAATACACCAATGAGTTGTTAGCATAAGATCTAAAAGAAACATAGACAATTTCTTGTTTTTGAGTGTTTTTAATGTATTTTGAAAGCTGTCCTGCAAAACTATAGTTTTCCTTTGAAATTCAAGGTGTACACAAAGAGCTACTTAGCAACTCAGACAGATACACAATGAAACTTTGTCTGCCTCATGCCACTCATCAATCTGACACTTTCAAACATTACAAATTATTAACAAAGAAAATTTATTTCAAAATCTTTGGTACATCACCACTTACTACATTTAGACTCATTTTTATAGGGTGCATAAAATATTAAAATACTGGAATCTTATATCAGCATTTGAAAAATAAAATTTAACTAAAAATAATACATGGAAACAGGTAAGTGTGAAAAAAAAAAACATCACCACAGCAATTTTTTTTTTATCACACTTGGGGCCATGTAATGACCGGGAGTGAATTTCCCTTATGCTCACTGCTTCTTCTGTTATATTCAGTTTGTGGTAGTTCCCTCACTAAGAATTAAGTAGTATTAGCTTTGAAAATTAATATGTTGGGTTGTTGCATTAAGTAAACCAATTAAGACATAATTATGCTTACTTTAATCTTTAATTTCACTTCTTAGCATGTCACAAATATTTTTCTTCAAACTACTGATGTCAAAATATTTGGAAATTCATATTTTAATTATCATTTTGAGTAAATAATCTCAGTAAGAATTCTTTTTAATTAATTATCCACATGGATTACAATAAAAACTTAGGAATTAGTGGTTCACAATGATGCAATCCATAAAATACTTCCTATGAAAGGTTATACAGTATAAACTAAAAATTATAACTTAGTGTATTCTAGTTCTAAAATTGCTGTTAAAATTTAACTAAAAAATACCTCTTTTTTTCCATTCACTATTATTGAAAAATTCATTTGTTACATGAGGATAAGCTTCTGAAAATATCTGCTGATCTTCAACTGTATGAACGTCAGAATTTTTATTATCAATGTCTGAAAAATTAAATAATTAACTATAACTACTACAGTTTAAGACATAAATTTCTAAATGTACTTTTTGCCTTGAAAAACAACAAAAAAAAAACCACCATTATTAAGCTAGTCATTTTATTATTTGCAAAAAACAAATATCATCAAAATATCATTGCAATTTTGCTGCATAATAACTTTTTCAATCTGTCTAATTGTATTTTACTACAAATTTGTAGTAAAATTTTTGCAAAACTGCCAAAATTTTAATTTCCACAGAGAAATAAAACTATGGCAAGTTCAATTACTGTACTAACAAACTTTATGAATAGAGTGTTAAATTGAAAATTACATTTATTAAATGTTAATTACAGTTCAAAATAAAAAAAAGTTTTATTATCAGTAGCCGTCTTGTGATCGAGTGGATAACGTACTTGGCTATTGATCTAAGGGACCTGGGTGCGAGTCCCGGGTAAGGCATGGATGTACGTGTTGTTTTTCTGCTGAGATCCTGCCATCCTCACAGACCTTCTACTATGGCATATAAACTGACAGGCTCCTGTCAGACCTCTGTGCAAGCAGCTGCTTGAGGTTTTTTTTATTATTATCACTATTTACATTTAAATTGAATAAATAATCTTGTTTGTACTAAACAAATATTTAAACACTAAAACCTGGTTAATTCAAATTTACAACTTCAAAATTTTCTGTATAATTAAATTTTTCTTTTAAGTCCCAATAAGCAAATTTCATACAAAAGTATCTAGATAATTCAAAACCCTTCTTAATTTATAATTTGAAAAAAAAAAGCTATATGCTAATAATATCAATATATTTGTGCATAAAAAATTCGGGGGAAAAAATAATGTTCATAAAAATCATGCATTTGTGAACACAACCATTAAACAACCAAGATGCCAAAATAGATGACAATGATGCATTGATTAAGCCACTACCATCAAAGGAAGATGCATTTTCAGCTTTGGACATATTCCAGTGATACTTATCAGGAACACAAGATATGCCAGTGACAATTTGTGAAAATTTGGTGACATCATGCAATATATTCCTTGTGCAAAATATATGCTTTTCTAATGTGTTAGTATAATCTGGTGTTGGTTTCTCATGGATTTACATTCAACCAATATTGGATAACTTTGAACGCTTTTGTGACATTACTGTAGGCCATTTTTTCCAATTACAAATATGCAAAATGCTCCAAAACAGACAATTATATCACTTCTCATCACTAGATTTAAATTCTTTCCATTGGATTGTAGAAATAAAATTTTGTATCAGCCATAATCATATGGTGTTTACAAATTCATATTCTAAAACTCCTAATATTTTTAATGGATTTTGATATTATTTTGTCAAACAAAGAATCAGAATAAAACTACCCATTTTTATAGTTTTTTGAAACATGAACACTAAAATGTTCTACTTTCCAACCTTGAAAAAAAAAATGGTAATCCTATTTTTATGTCACAAAAATGCATGCACAATAATGGGAAATGATACTGAACTATAATCAGTTATTTTTAATGACTTAACAAAAGTAAAGCCTCACTTTCATTGCAATTGTTTATACTTTTCACAAACAAATGTGCATGCCATCAATTAAGTTTATTCTATTCCAACATACTGGAAACATTTTTGTCCACATAAAGCACAGGCTATTTCTAATGTTCTTTCAACAAACTTTACTAAATATTTTTTTGCATTTACCTCTGTTCCTCCACTGCACTTCAAAACACTGATTTCTCCTTTTAATTCTAGTTTTAACAATCCTAATGGCAAAGAAACATATACATATTATAGTATATTTCAAACCTTTAAACAGCAAAACTAATTAGTATATTAATAAAATTCATTGACATATATAAAAATTACTATTTTTACATTAAAACATCAGTGTCTACAAATTGGCCTCTTGTTTTCTTGATGTTATTTGCAAATTATGTAGTTCTAAAATAACCTTTATTGCATTCCGTTTTTTGTTACAGTATATTTCACATTTGATATATATATATGGCATTAGTTTCTACTGACCTCTCTCTTTATAGCAAATATTCAAAAATTAATAATCTGAAATTTTTTGAAGGATTACATAAAAAAAATGGTAAAAACATATTTGCCTGCTACAATAAATTTTTACTGTGTAAAAAAACTGGACCATTAAAATTATTCGGCATTATTGTGCTAAAAAAGTAAACATTTGGTTGATGAACAAATTTCTGATAAACAGTGAAAATTTAGAATTAGCTGATAGTTTTTCATTCAGGTGGATTCTTGAGAAATCCTCAGAAAATCTGTAACTACTACCTTTCAAAAGTTACAATTCAAAGACCTGTTGTTACTACCTTTGTACATTTTATGACATAGCTAATGTGAATGCTATTTGTGATGTGCTATAAGGTTTTAAGCAATACAGAAAATTAATAATAACTATAATAACATTATCATCTCGTGGCCAAGTGGAGTGTGCTTGGCTACTGATTTAAGGGACCTGGGTTCAAGCCCTGGGTAAGGCATGGATGTTTGTGATGTTTTTCTGCTGAGGTCCCACCATTCTCATAGACCTTCTACTGTGGTGTATAAATTGACAGGCTCCTGTCAGATCTCTGTGGTAAGCAGCTGCTTGAGGGGGTATTTATTTATTTATATTTATAATAACATTGAGCTATCTATGAGGCTAGTAAACCCTGAAGAGATTAGTTCTGCATTGAACTGGAGTTAATCTAGTTGAATTTTATATCTTTCATATTTAGTTTGGTGGTAAAGAATGCTTTGGAAGAGAATGGCAGGACTTGGTAAAAAGATTTGAAAATTTGATCATGAATTACGTTTGGTTTCTACACATAATCATTATAATTATACCTAAATTATAATGAGCTATAAACCCTTCTAGCTATAACCCTTTCTAGGCTATAAACCCTTCTAATTACTCCCAACCTGAATTCTCATAATCATGAGATAGGAGACAGTTAATTATTTCATGGCTGAATACACTTTACAGTTATTATTAAAGTGGTAAGAGAGGAAGAATATTTTACCACTTTATCCAAGTCATTGGCAAAGTCCTTGGAGAGATGGTTCATATTATGTTATCCAAGTTGATGTTGAGAAACTTGGAATATCATAGGCTGATGCACTCATTTTTAAGACACACTACTGATGGTTGTTGTGGTCTATCTTCATTTTGAGATGCCAGTCCTGTTACACATACTTTTTTAATGACTCAGAACTATTGTTATATGTGCAGTTACTTCTTCTGTGGTATTTTTTTACCTCTCCTCTTACCTTCTTCAACCATGGGATTGCCTCTGATGATTTTTTTTTAACCCACCAAAATTAAATAACTAAAGAGAAACTGCCCCCCTTGCAAAAAAACTTTACATTTTAATATTCAACATAAAAACATCAAAACCAAACATAAAAATATTATATTTATAATAACATTGAGCTATTTATGAGGATTAGTAACATGTAGCTATGAGGGCTGGATGCACATAACAGTGGTTTTCTGCTTTTATGTTGAATATTGAAATGTAAAGTTTTTAGAAAGGGGAGCAGTTTCTTTTTAGTTATTTAATTTATGAGTGTTAAAAAAGTCATCAGAGGCAAACCCATGGTTGAAGAAGAGAAGAGGAGAGGTGAAAAATACCACAGAAGAAGTGACCACACATATAACAACAGTGCTGAGTCATTAAAAAGGTACATGTAACCAGGACTGGCATCTCAAAATGAAGATAGACCACAACAACCATCAGTAGTGTGTCTTAAAAATGAGTGCGTCAGCCTGTGATATTCCAAGCTTCTGAACATCAACTTGGATAACATAATATGAACCATCTCTCCAAGGACTTTGTCAATGACTTGGATAAATACAATGATTCTGTGTAGCAACCAAATGTAACAACTTGTTGTTGTGCTTTTAATATGAATTTCTTTGATCATGAAGAAATTAACTCTTCTATTATACTCTTGACAAGAAAAACAATGGTGATAATGGCTTAGCAATCAATGCAGAGAAAACTATAGACAAAAACTAGCTGAATGGGTGATGCTTCATATTTTTACTTTCTATTGCTTTTTGTTCATCCTTCGTTTGTTTGTTACTTTGTGGATTTGTCAAAACAGTTGTTCCACCATATCTTTCAAATGTGACAGACAAAATGATTTATGTGTCAAATGTAACAGACAAAGTGATTTATGTGTCAAATGAAAGCTTGCAACACTGAGGAGTGTCATACACTACAAAAATTTACCTCCCATGCTTTCTTCTCCCCTAAAAAAAGGGGTTATACAAAAACGATTGTTCCGCTGTATCCTCAGAATGTGAGTGCTGCAAGTAACAAGATATGCATCAACTGAAAGCTTGTGATGCAGCAAGTTTCATAGGCTATAAAAATGACTCCTCATGCTTCCTTCCCTCTAAAAAAGGGGGAAATATAAAAACAATTGTTCCACTATATCTTCTGAATGCAAAGGACAAAAGTAATGATTTATGAATAAAATTAAAGTTTGCGACATGGGGAATGTTATGGACAATAAAAATATACCCCCTTGATATCTTACCACCTAAAAAAGGGGAAATGTGAAATTCATTATTCTATTCTATCTTCTGAATGCAAGGGCATACAGTCATGAGCTAGATGTCAAATGAAAGCTCACATGAGGATGTCATAGACTACTTTGAATTATGCCCCTCCCCCTCCCCACCATTCTCCCCTTTGCCCAAAAGTGGGCAAAAATTTAAGGGTGTGGGTTGTTTTACCCCTGAGTGGCACTTTTTTGCACACTGTGGGCTAAATAGTCAGGTCACATGGACCCAAAGGCTCAGAGAAGGTTGGGGGAGGGGACCCACTGGAACAGCTGTTAGGAGACAGATGGTAGCCTCCCATCAAGGCCAGTGTGTTCTTTAACGTGCACAGGGTATGTCTCTCCTGCACACAGGACCACGGCTTCACGTCCCATCCGCTGGACAGCAGCCTTTCCAAGCCCATCGGTGTCCCCTACTGAATGTGGGCAGGGTGGGGAATTTTGCGGAGATAAATCTCAACACTGACCCAGCTGTAACTTTAACCTGGGAAATACAGATTACGAGCCAGGCGCGCAACCGACTGAGCCACCCCTGCCCCCAAAAATTTAAGGGGGTTTGACCTTAATGAGTTATATCTCAAATTAGAGGTTGTGATTCTCCAATGCCATAGGCACTGCAAGTGCTAGGGGAGTTGCAAGAGTCCACAAGAAAGGGGAGAAGGAAAAATGTTGATGTTTACAAGTCATATCTCAAATGAAAGTTTCTGAAGGTAGTTGTTTTTAATGACAAGGAAAATATATAAATAAATTTAAAAAATACCTATCTTTCTATATGCACCCTAAAAGTAGAAAATAAACCTATAAAACATATCGATGGTGCAATCACTCAATGAATTTGTATTCACTTCAGAGGAAGATAGGGCATTGATTTACCTACTCAACAAGATTGAAGGTGCCATATCTTCCTTTGAAGTGAATATGAATTCAGTGACTGTGCACCATTGATATGTTTTAGATTTATTTTCTACTTTTTATGGTGCATGTAGGAAGATAGGTATTTTTTAAATTTCTTAATTTATTTATGTTTTTTAATGGTTGTGCCTTTGGAGAAGTTTCTCAGTTTAGTTATCTTGGAAGTTGAATGATAGACAGGGAATGTGTGACATGAGCCAAAACAAGAGAATTTAAGTTAATGTTACAACTTTTAAGATCTATATGAAGGCCAAGAATGTGGTGTGCTCACAGAATCACAAAGGAGCTTATAAGAACTGACTTTCAGCTGCAGAATCCACCGGGAAAAAAAGATAAAAAGTGGAACACAGTTGGGAGGATGACATTTGGAAAGTTTTGGAAAAAAAAACTTTTAATCTACCTGTTGACTATGGACATGAAACTTGGAACTCAGAGTGAAAAAGAGTTGCATAGAGACTTATGGAGATACAAATGATGGGCAACGATGGCAACAGCACATGGATCAGATTAGCCATTGAAGCAGTTTTTGTCCGGCACACCAACTGAATGTAGTATATAATTAGTATATAAATGATATAATGATAAATGATGAATGTAGTATATAATTAGTATATAAATGATGGATCATATATATAGTTTTTTTATTTTACTTTTTTTTATAACATGAAGGATGGAGATAACCTGTAAGCTTTTGACTTGTGTTGTTTCTCAAACATACAAACACTTACACAAGGACATTTCCATTGGCTTAACAGTCAAGTTCTCTAACCACTTCACCAGTTAAAGCCTTCTATAGTGGAAGGTTGAGTTGGTTGTTTTACCTCTGAGCAATGCTTTTTTTGACAACAATGGGCCAGGTCACAAGGACACTAAGGGCTCAGAGAAGGCTGGGGGAGGGAATCCACTAGACAGCTGTTAGGAGACAGATGATAGACTCCTGTTAACGCTATCCAGCATGTTTTTTAATGTGTGCAAGGTATGGCTCTCTTGCACATGGAGTCATGGCTTTACATCCCATCTGACGGATGGCAGCCTTTCCAAGCCCACTATAGTGAAAGATGCTATCATATATCACAAATCTAATTGGAGATAGGTAAGCCATGTCCAAAGCATGGGAATTGCAAATGGATGATAATTATCATCAATTGAACAGACAAGGTAGATTTCAAAAGAAGAAAAATAAAGATCATGAATAAGATGGGAAGAAGAGATCAAGAAATATGCTAAAGTGTAATGGAGAGTATATTGTGGAAGCAGCTGAGGTAGGCTTTTGCTCAATAGTGGGCAGTTAATGATATAAAGATGAATTTTTGTCATAGAATTGCCAAATAATTTTGCTGCTTTATTACTTTTTTTTATGAATATGCAGAGTAAAGAAAATGATTACAAAATTTTTCAATTAGTATGAAGCAATAGTTTTTCATTTTCTCCAGTCAGGCTTGAATACCTTCACTGACAAAATTTATGAGTCACCCAATGTCAACAAGTGACATTATTAATTGAAGTTTTCTCTTTACTAAACTCTATCCTGCTGGAGTATATTAATAAAATTCATATTCTGCATGGCTGAATGCATTATAGTATCGTAACCAACTTTTTTGTTCCCCTTTGTATAATGTGGCACATCTTGCTACACAGCAGTTTTAGTTACACATCAGAGAAACACTTTTGCTTCAAAATGGGCTAAATAGTGAAATGGCAGAAACCTTTTTAATTCTCCATATGTGTCTTGTGTTATAGTACATTTTTGATGGTTGTTTTTTGATAATTTTTGATAATTTAGCAGGTGATTTTAACAGGTGATAATTTAGGGTTGGGTTGTTTTACCTCTGAATGGTACTTTTTTTTGCACACAATGGGATCCTGAGGGCTGAGAAGGTTGTGGGGAGGGGTTCCCTGAACAACTGTTAGGAGATAGATGGTAGCTTCCCATCAAGGCCATCTAACATTTCTTTAACATGAAGTGTATGGTTCTCCCACACATGGAGTCATGGCTTTACTTCCCATCCAATGGATGGCAGCCTTCCCAAGAACATCAGTGTCCCCTTCTGAACAAGGGCAGCATAGAGATTTTGTGGAGGTAAATCTCAATATTGGCTCAAGTGGGACTTGAACCTGGAAACTGCAGATTATGAAACTGGCACACTAAAATTTAAGCCACCCTGGTAACTTAGTACCAAGGAAGCCCACAAATGTAGAAATGACAGATGCATAAAGTGAAAGGGTGATTTGCAATGTGAACAGTTGCAAACCCCTGATGGCAAAGTGTGGAGCTTAGTAATGTTAACTTCAGAAATATTATAGATAGTGCCAAAATTACAATGGCAAAATTGTAGAGCAATGTTGATTACTTACAAATATATTGTTGCCACCAGTGAAATAAGATTAATGGCAGCTGAGAACTGCAATGAAAGTTTATCCAAAACTAATCTTTGTTGATGCTATTTTGCATAAGTGAGAGAGAAATAAATTTCATGCTTTTGACTCTAGTTGCTTTAATGATACCTTGGATATTCAATGACTTAATTTTGTGAATAATAATTTACAAAGGAATAATCGTTATGTAGCTAATACATTACTATATTGCACAAAATGCAATTTTTGAAAGCAAACAATTTTGAAACTAAAAACTCCATATTTTAATAAATAATTAAATATACATTAGTAATTATATTTAAACATTTAAATTTGAATGTAGGACATAAATTCCATAAAAACACAATTTCTCTCTTGCTATTAAATATTAGTTTTGGTGTGGTAGATCATCAACAGAACTTTGATTTATTCATACAGTATACATACAAGAAAATTATCCCTTTAAATAGCAAGCCCAGGAAATTTCTACAATTTCAATAATGACTATACACCAGAGATGTGCAACTACAGCCCATGGACCAGATTAGCTACTGAAGCAGCTTTTGTCCAGCACACCAACTGAATGTTGTACTTTACTTACTATGTACTTACATTCATTCATAATTATTATATTTTTACACTGTTAGGAACTGGCACTCATTTAAACCAGTTTATGTTCATTCCTATGAAGATAGTGTAGGAAAGCTACTGAATTTAAAGAATGTTTGACATACAGAAAGATTTATTTATGATTTGGAAAAATTGTACTGAAGCTCTATGTTGTGCTTTTATTTCAAAAAATTAATACTGCTTTGGTCGGTATAGTTCATTATTGTTCTTACCCATGAATTGCCCCATTAGTGAAAAATGGAACATATGTTTTTTTACTATTGAAAATGGCTCTTCAGTGAAAAAGTTTGAATACCCCTGTTTTATACTGATAATTACTCACCAGTTAAGAGGTTAAAAAAACATAATAAAACTTTATATTTTCACTAAAGCACAATAAATATAAAATAATATATGAACACAGATAATTGTTTATATTTTAATGTGAAAATTTTTTCATAGGCAAACCAACCTGATAGGCCAGTATATAAACTCAACTTCAGATACAGCACCAAGAGGATTGCGTAACTGTGTCATTTGCCAGGAAGTAATAATTGGTGATACCTTTTGCAGACTATGCTCGACCGTCCAACCCAACCAGTTTAAAGCACCTTCCTTTAAAAATATTTTTACAATTGCATTACATACAAATGTGCCATAAAACAAAAATTCAAAAACTTTCAAGCTGAAATATATAATACCAATGATAAAAATCTGACACAATTCAAATTTAAAAATTTTAGTTGAAACATTCAATACTTAATAAGTTTTTCAATTTTTCTTCAGTCAAAAGTTATGAAATTACTGTTAAGAGTGACTTTAAAACTTTTAAATATTAGCAGATGATTATGTATTACAAAACAATTTGTAGATTGCATAACATAAAACTAACTCACTGGATATTGAATAATGGTGACTATGATGTAATCAAATACAACCAAACGTAATATACATGCAGTAAAGGTTTTCTTTTTTGTAACTTGTGGTTTCACTAAAAACATTTGGCCTCTATGAAAATAACCCTCAGTATGTGGAATTATTGAATACTTAGCTTTTATAATTTTATATTAATTATTTGATATTTTGAAGGAAGTAGGTGAAGCATCAAACAGCTGTTAGAAATAACAGTGATTACATATCAGATATTTCTCCTGCAACTTTATAAGTGAGAAAAAAATGCATTACCTGGGAATATTCTAAAAAAAACAGCATATTGTGGAGAATCATATTACAGCAGAATTCCATTTATTCACTTTTTTTTTTGCTCATGAACTAGAGTTATCTGTAATCATTTGCAGATATAAAAACACTAATATATATATATGTGTTTAATATATTTTTTAAGTCCATTCCAATTACTACAAATCTCAAGGGGGTGGGTGGTATCCTCCCTAGATCTAGCCCTAATGCAGAGAATGAGGGCAATAAAACCACTGAGCAATAAGAGCAGTGCTAAGATCCTGCAGGGTTAGGTTTGGCAGGTTGAAGGATAGCAATGTCTTCCCAGGGCATCCCATAGATGTTCCATTGGGTTGAGACCTGGAGAGAATGTAGGCCACTCCATTCATTAGATATACCTTTTTCTTCAAGATATTTGTTGTCAGTCTTGCTTTATGTGTAAATGTATCCATTAGGAGGAAGTCATCACCTATTACACCAGGATGGGGCTTGATATAGGGATCAAGGATCTCATCTTGGAACATTCTCAGATCCTCCATCAAACACTCAGAGGTTGGTAAGGTGACCCAATAAAACCCACACCACACAATCAGACCTTCATCACCCAAATGTGTTTCTCTTAATGGTGTTATAAGGCTGATTATGGGTTACCACCTTTTATTTTCTGAAAAATAGAAGGTTGGCTGTCTGGTTGTAGAGGAAATCTTGACTTGTCAATGTAAAGGATATGATTCCATTGTTCTTGTACCTAGGCTACATGATTGTAACACCATTTCAAGCAGGACTATCTTTGTCTAGAGATTAAAAGAGATGCATATGACAGGTTGAAAGCATAGTCTGGTCTTGTGAAGAGCTCTCTTTAGTTTGGTTATTATGTTAAGAGGAATTCACTGCAAGGATAAGATTGAATCTTAGATATTCTACAAATTTGGAAATATCTGATTTAGATTATACTGATAATATGGTCCTTTTGGCTTTGGGTTGTTTTACCTCTGAGTGGCACTTTTTTGCACACCATGGGCTAAATGGTCAGGTCACAAGGACCCCGAAGGCTCAGAGAAGGTTGGGGGAGGTGACCCACTGGAACAACTGTTAGCCTCCTGTCAAGGCCATCCAGCGTGTTCTTTAACATGCACAGGGTATGGCTCTCCCACACACAGGGCCACGGCTTAATGTCCCATCAGACGGACAGTGGCTTTTCCAATCCCTTTGGTGCCCCCTATAGACCGTGGGCAGGGCAGGGAATTTTGCAGAGATAAATCTCAATGCTGACCAAGCTGGGACTTGAACCTGGGAACTACAGATTATGAGCCTGGTGCACTACTGACTGAGCAACCCCCGCCCCAGGTCCTTTTGGCAAATAATTCTGAGATGAACTCTTTCATTAGGGCTGTTAATGAGACTTGAAACAAATAGGTTTGGGGTTTTTTTAACTCTGAGTGGCACTTTTTTTTTGCATACAATGAATTAAATGGTTAGTTATGTCAGGACCCCAAGGGCTCACAGACTCTTGGGAGAAGTTGACCCACTGAATAGCTATTAGGAGACAGATGGAAGCCTCCTGTCAAGGCCATGCAGCATGTTCTTTAATGTGCACAGAGTGTGGCTCTTCTATACAGAAGGCCACAGCTTAATATCCCATCTGAAGGGCCCTTCAATGTCCATAAATTCCAAGCCTATCAGTGTCCTTTTCTCATCAATGGGAGAAAATTCTCAGTATACACACATTTGGGGCTTGAACTTGGGAACTATATTATGAGCATGGTACACTACTGACCAAGCCAACAGCACCTCAAGGATAAGTTTGGTAATGGGGAGAAACTAAAGTAATGAAAATGGGTCACAAGGGAGAAATAAGCTTCTATTTTTAATCACCTCAGAATTTCTATTATTTTATTGCTCAGAAATAAATGTTCTTTATTTTGGTATCTAGAATGATAAGTGTAGTATATATTCCAGACTGCTTTATTGATGTGTAGCATATTCTTAATAATTTTAGCTAAAATCTATATTGAATTTTAAATTTTTACTGGGTTTCAAAGTTACTGGGTCCTATGGTCGAGTGGTTATCACACTTGCCTACTGATCAAAGGGACCTGGGTTCAAGCACTGGATAAGGCATGGATGCTTGTGTCATTTTTCTCCTGAGGTCCTACGATCCTCATAAATCTGACATGCTCCTGTCAGGCCTCTGTGGCAAGCAGCTGCTTGAGGGGGTATTTATTTCATTTATTTATGTGTTAATAGTGACATAGGCAGAATATTTTTAGATATCTTTCAATTTTTACACAATTATATATCTTTAGAATGTAATTTATTAGTTAAAATAAACATATACTTACCACAAAACCTGTCAAATTAGGCTGTGTCCATTCTAGATCCTCTTTACTTGGTACTTCATCTCGGTAATTTAGATATTCATCTATTACCTAGAATTGCATTGATTCACATCAGATATAGCATAAATTGACTTTGGCACATACAGAAATTTCTTTAATAAGCAGTACAATGAAAAGCAAAATAATACACTAATATAATACAGCAACATGAAACAATTATATTTGCTTTAAAAATGCTAACTTTGTAAAACTAAACTAAATCAAAATAGAAACTTTCACACAATTGTTCTCAACCCCACAAATATTATTGCCATATTTATGCTTATAAAGTATCGATTTGATTGTGCTTCACTTTTGCAGTACACACCATGAAATAATGTCACTTAACATCATTAACTGTGATTCCAATGTATCTTATCTGAGTGTTACTTATACAACTGCATAGTTGATGCAAAAAATATAAAACAATAGCTTTTGAATAAAATGCATGAATGTGATAAAAACTCTTTTCGAGTTGACATCTGAGATAATCATCACAGTACCAGTCTTGTAAATGATCCTAGTCAAAACATATTTAAATTTATATTTTTTTTAAAGGAAGAAGACTTCCCTACACAATAGATGCTATATTAGGCTTGTCCTAGTTTACCAAGATAACCTAGATGCTATGTTAGGCTTGTCCTGGTTTCTCGTGACATTTACACAAGGACATGACCTGCTATCTTTGTTGTCAAGTATGCTAACCACTAGACCAGGTAGGCCTTGATATTGAGGATAATAAAGCAGTAGGATGACATAAACATGCAGCCACCTAGTTTGATACATACAATGAACATCAATTACATCAGCCATGGCTCATAGTTCTTCTCTTATTTCAGATGAAGAATTAAAAAAATAACAATACATGGTTCACATTTAATATAAATCACAAAAGTATAAGATGTAAGAATTATGCAAGTGTGAAAAAAATCCAACAATCTGCCTCCCAGATCTGAATGCAAGATATCCTGATTATGTGGAAGTTTCTCTGATAGTTGAGCTAAAGTGGTGGTGATTCACACTTGCTTAAGTAAGGTTATGACAGTAGTTTGATGATATGAAGCACTATCATGTAGTTCAGATTGCAGGGACACAACCGCATGCTACTTATACTGATGGTAAACTAAGCAAGCAACTAATAGCTAAGCATATAATAGCCATGTATCAAATATTAATATGCCTTTGGTTATTCTGATGCTAACAGCATTGAAGCACTTGACATTAATTGAGCCCTATCAAAGAGTCTTTGGGTCAGAGTTATTTGATATGATGTTATAGAGTTCACTTCCATGGTAGTCACAACAGACAGTTTTAAGGATCAGGCAAATACAAAAAAAATACTAAATGAATATTGTTGAAAATTGAGATTTAGATAGATTTGAATGAGATTCTTAAACTATCCTCAGTCATATTTTTCCATAAAAAAACTTATTTCAGAAGCTATTCAGCTCTGAATCTTAATTACTATTGACATAACATGGAAATGTACCTAATAAAGTAGTAACAGAGTGTATATTATTATACATTAAAATATATTTATTTTTAAGACAAAGGGTTTTGTTGGTAGTGAAAAAATGCTTGGGAAAAATATCAGAACAGAAAGGTTGTTTTCTTTTCATTGGATATCATCAGAAGTATGATATTTATTACAGATTAAGAGCTCTACTAACGGCTCAAGTTTTTTCCTCTTGAAACTGTTGGGCAAATTTAAAAAATGAATATACACATTATCAGGTAAGTGGGCATTACAATCCAACTTTGACATTGATATTTACTATAAGAATCTTGAACTCCTCAATCTTTCCATTAGGAAAAGATATATAAATGGGTTTCAAGAAAAAAAGTACCATGACTAGATGATTTTGCATATATGCTAAAGGTAACTTTGTTTTCTGTGTACATTACATCATATGCTTTAAAGGATAAACTAAAAAGACAAATCACATCATGTAAATATTGAATGCTTGTTTACAAAGAAAATAAGATATGTCATTTCCAAAATTAGCTCTTTCTAATGATGGAAATTCAAACTAATGAATGATTCCAAAAAGGCAAGTGGTAATACTATCTTAGTACCTATCTAACCAAAAAAGATTTTCTTCCATTATTTATTAAAACAAGAGAAAAAAAATGTGAACAGTAACAGAGGAGAAAGCCCACCCCCCACCCCCCAATTCCCCAAAAACTGTTGTAACACTTCAAAGATTATTAACTTTTTAAGTTGGACCTTTTGTCTGATCCAAATTGATTCAAATTCCGGATAGATAGCTGTATCAGGAGCCAGGAAATAATAACTTGCCAAATAAAGTTGAAATAGGGTTCATTAAGTATTTATCAAGTGTTACTTATCGAGTAAGAATTCAAAAATGATTGTCAAGTTTAATTAAAGTTTAAATATAATCAAAAATCAATTTACGTTGCTCGAGAAAAATGGCAAAATTTTAAAAACAAAGTTTATTTCCAAAAAAATCAACTCACCAAACTCAATGATAGAATACATTAGTAACTCGCATCTATCTAAAGTAACATCATCTCAACTTCCACTAACAGCACTCTCCATGGCCCAATGGCACCACTCTACTCACAACACACTCTTCCTACTCTCTAACTATCTCTCTAACTACATCTCAATCTGATGTTCCAACTCTTTTTCTCATTACTGTGACCTAACATCACTTAGTTATAACGTGCATACAAGTCTGGCACATGGCTATTGCACGAGGGGAAAGACATTTGCATGATATGATGATTGCGCTAGCTATGATGCAAGAAGGGTATGTCCTGCACGCGCATTAGAGGTTGACAATCAATAGGTCAGAGTTATGCATGTGCAACTGCTATGCTCGGGAGTGAGAATTGAAACAGTCCAAAAAATGAAAATCCCCAAAATGATAAATATAACGTAAATAAAGCAAAACTGACTAAGTAAAAGTGAATGGGTGGACCATCACAACTTCCCCTCCCAAAAATCCCTTGATTTCCCAAATGATAATTTTCCTTCCTCTCAAGTACTTGCCATTTGTCACCTTAAATGCCACCCCCCCCCCCCCTAATCCTTCTCCTTCCTTAATTTTTCTTTCTGGAAGAGAGGTGATAAGAGTATTGTCTTCCAGCAGGAGATTTGAAATTCATCAATCAACACTCACTTTACTTTCACACTCAATAAAGTTTATATAGATCCCATTAACTTTACTCTATCAAAGAATTATTTCTTCCGTTCAAAAATATAAACTAACTTATTTAAACGAAACACATTTCAAATTATTATTAAATTTTTATGAGGTTTTGTTTGATCAAAAAATTATTATGGAAACAAAAGGTGTACCAGAAGTGAAAAGATAATTTTAAACTGCAAAAATACAAACCTCTTGATTAGGAAAGTCAGGTACCTCCTGGGCTGAAAGGAAAATTTTTAGCTCATTCTGTATTTTGATTTTAATTTCTAAATTTTCGTGCCATGCACAATGACATGTAGAGCCATCCTGCTTAGCATAACAAGTGCAGTCACTATTACACATTTCACATCCACTTCTCTGATGTTTTAATAATGTACCTAAAATAAGAAATGGGACACAAAAAATGTAATGACTTTAATAAAATAACAAAAAAATTACATGACCAATATTTATAAAGAATCTATTTACATATTTGCAACTTATTCCAACATAGCAATTTTAGTATTAAAAAATTACCATATTTTGAGATCCATAATTCAAGTCAAATTACATTCCCAGTACTCAAAATTATGAAAGTAGCAAATGTAATAAAAAGTATATAAACCATTTCCCAAACTTGAGCGTAGAATCTTGCTAATATACTAGTTGATAACAGTAATATACCTCAGGCATGGATGCCTGTAATAGAGGGGAAAAAGAAGGCATTTGCTTTACATTGTATTTTATGAAAATTTGCCCATCATATAATAATAGCTAATTGTGACAAAGTGAAAGGAAATAACACTAATTATGATAGAGAAATGGTAGAACTCTGAAAATTTGCAATCAGGAGTAATCTGGGTTGTAGATCTCAGGAAAATTTTTAAACTTAATACCTGTGTCCTTCAAGGTCAAACTTTGATCTCCAAGTGCTAGAAACATGAAAACTGGTGCCAAGGAGTGTTTCAGAAACTCCTAAGTACCAATTGTAGATCTCAAAAATGTTACATAATTTCAGATCCAGTGAGTTCTTCAAGATGAAAGTCAAATTTCAATCTACTGGTAATAGAGAGCTGAAAATTGGGGCTTAGGGAGTATTTTCAATCAAATTTTAGTTAAACTGAGATTGCTACATGAAAATTGGTTTTAAAGGGTATTTCAGGTCCTACATCTCAGAACCATTAAATTTCAGATCTGACAAGTCCATTGAGGTTGAATTTCAATTCACCAGTGCTATGAACCTGAAAATTGATATCTGGGGATATTTCTGTTACTATATCTTAGAAACATTGCAAAATTCCTGTTCCAATGGGTCTCTCAAAGTCAGAGGAATTAGAAACTATTTCACTAGAAAGGTGAGAAGTGGTGAGCAGGAGTTTTTTAGGTCATAAATCCCAGAAATTAAAAAAAAATTCAGATCTGATTCGAGGTCAAAAAATAGCAGAGTCCTAATCACTGTTACTTGTATGGAGCATAATTTTAATTAGCTGACAATGATATCAAAAAATATGATTATTTAAATATAAAAACATCATCTGATTTTAATTCTTTTTTCTTTTAACTGAGAGATAAGTTGTAGCTAAACATGTTTCTGTGAATGATATATATTCTTGTTATTTTGAATGGAATATATTCTAAAAACGATTCTTATTTCATGCTTTTTTACAATAACTTGCATTAATAAAATGCAATATAGTTATCCCTCTGTATCTGCAAGGATTGAATATGAATGAATAATGAACTTAATAACTTAAGAAAAAATTAGAGTTTGCTTCCTGGGCACTAAGGTTATCACTTTTCTCCTAATAGTTTTAGGTTACAATGGTACATGTTTCTGACATCATGTTAATATTTATATGGAGTATGGCTTTGTACTGCAAATTAATAAATTAGCAAGAAAAAACTGTGTATCAATACTGTAATTAAAGTTTGAATAACCAAGGTACACACCACAATTAGCAGAATAATAGACTATCATAAAACAATTTATTACATAGCACTTTTCTCCTTCAGCACTCTTACTCTACCTCTATTTATGGGTAGTCAACAATGCTTTCTTCTGAAAAATTTTCCTTTTCTTTCTCCGCTTTCTTCCTTTTTTTTTTAACTCTGTGTGAACTTGTAGAAGGTTGAGCAATTATGCCTGAACCTATATGGGGTTGAGGATCAGTACTGCCAATAAGTTTGAATAACTCAGTAAATGTTAGCTGTTTAGTTTGCTTCTCAATGTCTTTCAAATGCAAAATGTAAGGGAGGGTTGTAACCTTAATGGCTCTCTTAAATTTCAAGCTTCAGTCATAGAGAGTTGGTTCAAAATATGATCATAACCATGAATAAGTGAATTTCGACTTGTGAATACTGAATAAAATGTTAATAATATTTTAGTACCAATAAGTGAATTCTCACATAGAGTTTGAGAACATGGGAAGTTTACTGTATAAGCATTACACAAGGAACATTTCATTTTTTATATGTTGCTCTTTATGTACCAAATTTATCCTAATTTTTCATTTCAACTGCATATATTTTAGTATGTCAATGCATAAATTTATTCATAAATTTTCATTTTCAAGCATAGAATTTTCATTTTCAAGCTTATATTTCATTTAATATATTTAGACAATATTCAAGCTCATATTTCATTTAACTTCATTACAGATACTTTAGAGTTGATTACTTCTTGTGCCTTTACACATGAGTATTATTTCAGCAAAAAAGGTAAAACTATAGAGATGGTCTCCCCCCCCCCCCCAGATATAAATGTTTAATGTTACAAAAATTAAAAAATATGTTAAACTTATAAATGTTTTGCCCATGGTTGTTGGCAGGAATTATTCTGGAGGAATTATTTTTTTTTGCATTAAAAAAAATTGAAATAGCTAAAACTGTGTGTATTAAAGATTACTATTTACAAATTCAAAAATTTCATTAAGTTCAAACTTAGACTCTACCCTCTAATGTTTAGAATTTAATAACTACATATAAAACTTGAGGATTTGTACAAATTCATTAAAGATAAATTCTCTCTCTCCTTACAATGCCCAAGGTTCAGCATCTCTTAAAAAACTTTCTGTGGGCATAAATGGCTCAAATCTAAAGTTCTGAATTCTGGTAAACAGCCTAGGTAATCACAGATCAAGAGAGATCCAAAAGGCATCTGCATATTTCATAACATGAAGTAAAAATTTGTCTACATTCTTGTGTCTGTAATGTATCAGATGACTTTTGTTGATTGTTCATAACATTGAACTGCTGTGTAGCTGTACCATGAATCTGCGATAACAATGAGCATAGGAGACAACAGACAAACAACAGCAACATCTGCAAACCATCTGTGCCAGAGACTGAGAAGGAGACCTCTAACTGTGGTGGCAACAAATAAAAGTAGGAGTGTACCACAGCAGGTTTTCAAGAACACAGGAGGATAGTGAACTTAATCTAGTTATATTTTCATAATCACTATTTAATACATTCTCTTTAACCATTAATCATAATTAATAAATGTTCCTTAGCTTTCCTTCTGAAAGAACAAAAATAAATAACATGAAAATCAACACTATTAAACCATTCATTGCTACACCCATAATACACCTGATTGCCAACTAATATTATAGCATCATTCTGTATTAATGTTAAAATTTGTAATAGGATTATATAAATATTACACGAACTCTGTGGAGATGTTAAAAAATGGCATATAATAGGAAGAAGAGCATTTACCAAGTTATTTTATTATTAAGAAGCAATTTTATTTCAAGTTTAGCATAGCTCAAATGCTAGTCATTATAAAAGTTTACATTAATAGATTAATTAGAATGATGTTTTTCAAGTTGTGTTTTATCAGAAGATATCAGGCCTTTCCAAAGTTAAAATTATTTTAAAAAAAAAAAGACATCTGTTATTAAAATGCCATATCTTTGCCCACAGACAAGCATATATGCAAAATTATGCATCATGCCATAGCATTTTTGGTAGTCTGAATCAGAAGATGTAATATGTCACGTATTGTTTTATTCCTGAGTGCCCCTTTTTTCTGAGTAATGACTAACCTACAAGTAATGACTAACCTTGGGGCTGGGGGCTAGGGGCAAATGAGAGCTCTGTTAAAAGTATCTAGTCCTTATAACATGCATGGAATGCTTCTGAACATGGGACTTTTGTTGAATGTCATATTCAGTGAAATTGTTTCTTCAAGACCATCAGTGTATCTTTTTTTCAGAAAGGACCGAGTGCAGACAAGCAGAGAAAATCTTAAAGCTGACATATTAGGACTCAAACCTTTGAACTTTAAAGAAGCTAAATATCTGCATTCCTTAAAAAACTATGGTCCTTGATGGAGAAGGCCCATTTAAATTTTTAAAAAAATTCAAAATCAGCTCATGCACAATTCATTTAATAGTAAGAAGTAATAAAAAACATATTCAAAATTCTGGCTATCTATGTCAAAGAATGCTTTAGGTCTATATTTCAATTATATTACATTCATTTATTTTATATACATTTCAATTATATTATATACATTTCATGTTATAAAAAGTCTTCTGCACTACATTTCAATCTTGAGGATAAAAAAAAGCAATATTAATAGCTAAACCAAACATTAAACCTAATTGTTTTTGACATGAACAGTCCTAATAAAATTTCTGCAAAAATGCAGAAGTAATAAAGCTGATGGTGTGATATGTATAAAAAGAATGCCTAGTTATTGTCCAAAATCTTTAAATTCCAGACTATGGCATATACATCATACAGACTTGAACAGATATGGATAATATGCATCCATTAGAATTAATGGTCAGCCAATGAAAGCACTGTTCATGTTAATTGGAATGTAAGAACAATAGTTTCATGAATGCAACCACTTTTTACTATTTAGGCTTTGGAGTGCCACAAGTCAGAACATTAAAACTGCTTCCAGTTTTACTAAGTTTGCTATGACCTGACATTATACATAAATATTAAAAGACCATTAGCAGAAAAGTTGCATTTCAAGTGTCCACTGTTTGGTCAAATGATAAAAGCACTAGTATGTGGAACTGGTTTGTGTCTTCAGAATGAGTCCCACTTGGACAACAATGGACAAATTTATATTTTGTAATCACTAGCTAATAGAACTGTCCAGTTTGCATTAAAAGTACTATATTTTACATGGAATATAATGTACAGGCCATTTTTTCATGATTAAACATAGAATGCAATCTTCCAAATAATGATTAAATGTGAAATGCATCTTTCAATAATGAAATGTGTATCCACAATCTGTAGTTTGATATTGTTGGCCCTACCAATCTCAATAAACCTAATTTCTTTAAAAATCCTACTAATCATTTTCTCTCTGCAGGAACGTGGAACGTGAGGACATTACACAGAGATTATTCTCTTGATGTCCTCATGCAGGAATTCCAGCACTATAACCTAGATATTCTAGGCTTGCAAGAGACCAGATGGACAGGTAAAGGGAGATACTTAAAAATAACTTTAAATTTCTCTTTACAGGGAGGGAGGATGGAAAGCATCACCAAGGCGTGGGTCTGCTGCTCAGCAGACATGCTAGTGATGCTCTTCTAGGATATGAGTGCATTAATGAAAGGTTTCTTACAGCAAAATTTCAGACAAGCATTAAAGACTTGATGTTATCTGCTGTTATGTCCCCACTGAGGATGCCGATGAGGATGAGAAGGATAGGTATTATGAACAACTCCAGGATATTTTGAATTCTGTCAAGAAAGGAGATATTACCCTTGTTCTTGGTGACTTCAATGCCAAAGTTGGTACTGACTCTGACCTTTGGGGAGGGGTGATAGGCCCTTTTGGTATTGGTAGCTGCAATGGCAATGGGCAACGTCTCCTACAGGTAAGTAAACTCAATGGTTTCAGAATAACTAACACATATTACAAACACCGCGACTTACATAAATACACATGGGTTTCACCTGATGGGCTGTTTAAGAATATGATTGATTATATATTAATTAACAGCAAATGGGCTAATTCTGTTAGGAATACCAGGGAATATAGGGGAGCTGAAACTGGATCTGACCATTAGCTTGTTAAAAGTGTCTTGCAACTTAAACTTAAAAAGTGTTGCACTAGGGTTAAAAAATTTACCTTTAATACTGAAGCTCTGAAAGACCCAGTTATAGCTAAAGCTTACCATGATAGGTTACTTAGTCATTATGACAGTCATGGTTTGCTTAATACTGAAGTTGAGGAAGAATGGGGCCATTTTAAACAGGCTTTTTTCGAAACTAACAGTACTCTTTTAGGAAAAAAGGAGCAGAAGAGGCAGAATTATTTAAGTGATAAGGCACTTGAGCTTATTTCAGAAAGAAGGAACTGCAGGAATGTCCTTAATCAGTACCCTACTAGTCCTAATAGAAAGGATTACAGAGAGCTTAATAAACGTGTAAAGGATCAGTTAGCTACTGATAAGAATCTTTGGCTTGATGGTTTGGCTGACAAAGCTGAGGAAGCAGTTAGGCAGCACAACAGCAGAGAGCTGTACCAGATAGTTAATGTTTTATGTGGTAGAAAATGGACAGGCATACAAGGATTGAAGGATAAACAAGGTAAGGTTATAGAAGGTGAGGATTCTGTCTTGGCTAGGTGGGCTGAGCATTTCAGTGATGTTCTAAACAATGTGGTTAGTTATACTCCCATTGTTTGTAATGATGATAGATGCATTGGCAGCTTTAATGTTGGCCCTATAACACAATCTGAAGTTATTTTGGCTATCTCTAAACTTAAACTTCATAAATCCCCAGGGGTAGATGAAATTACTACAGAAATGCTCAGAGCTGGGAATGTTTCGGTTACCACTTGGATGACTGAAATTTTGAATAACTTTTATGATAAAGGCATGGTTCCTAAAGATTTTACCAGAGCTATTATTATCCCTATTTTCAAAAAAGGTGATCGCAGTTCTTGTGATAACTATAGGGGTATCAGCCTACTCTCTGTTCCAGGTAAAGTTCTTTCCATGATTGTGCTTAATAGAATTAAGAATCTGGTTGACAGGCAATTGCATGATGAGCAATGTGGATTCAGAGGTGGTAGGGGATGTGTTGATCAGATATTTTCACTTAGGCAGATTCTTGAGAAATGTTTAGAGTTTCAGAAACCTTTGGTTGCTAGCTTTGTTGATTTCAAAAAGGCTTTCGACTCTGTTGATCGTCAAAATTTGTGGTTGATTGTGGGATCATATGGTATACCAGACAAGTTAGTTAACATAATGAAAGCTCTGTATAATAACACTGAGTCATGTGTGAGAGTTGGTAAGTCTTGTAGCAATTGGTTTAGCATTACTTCTGGTGTTCGACAAGGGTGCATTTTGTCTCCTTTTCTCTTTAGTTTGGTTGTTGATTATGTTATGCAAAATTCACTTCAAGGGAAAGATTTTGGCCTTAAATGGGCTGGAGATATGAAAATTTCTGATTTAGATTATGCTGATGATTTAGCCCTTTTGGCAAATGATGTCGATGAGATGAACTCTTTCATTCGAGCTGTTGATGAGAAAAGTAGTAGTAGAGTAGGTTTGGTTATAAAACAGAGAGAAAACTAAAGTGATGAAAATTGGTCAGGCAGGTTGTGATTCAGTTAATCTGAATGGTTGCAGTCTTGAGCAGGTGTCACAGTTTAATTACCTTGGGAGCTATGTAACTGATACTGGTGATGTGCGGCATGAGATTAACAGACGAATAGGTATTGCTGCCAGGACCTTTAAGAATCTATGGAGATTGTGGAAAAATAGGCGTATACACCTAAAGACTAAAATTAGACTGTATAATAGTTTGGTTCTTTCTAGGGTTAGTTATGGATGCTGTGTAAACAAGATAACAGGAAACTAGATGCTTTTGATTCTAGATGCTTACGCAGTATCTTGGGTATTAGGTGGTTTAACTTTGTAACTAATGATGAGGTTAGGCAAAGGAGTCTGCAACCTCCTTTAAGCAGCATATTGTGCAGAGAGAGACTCCGCTGGTTTGGCCATGTTGCCCGTATGGATAATTATAGATTGACGAATAGGGTTATGAACAGTGTGCCTAGAGGCCTCAGAAGGAGGGGGAGACCTAAGATGCGGTGGGCAGACAATGTCAAACAGGACCTTGTTAGAATTGGTGTGCAGTGGCCGGATGCAGCAGATGTAGCTCAGGACAGATATGCTTGGAGAATTAAACTGCGTGGTCTGGTTGGACCTCTGCAGCCCATGGCTGCTTGAGGATGATGATGATGATGATGATGGATGGCACCACAAGTCACCTTCGTATGCTGAATGGGGCCTAAAAGCAAACTGACATTAAAGCTGCAAAGCAGCAGGGAAGGTCTCTATCGTATGATCTAATTTAAACTAATGTTATCTAATTCTGTCAATCTGTTCATTCTTATCCACAAGTCACCTTCGTATGCTGAATGGGGCCTAAAAGCAAACTGACATTAAAGCTGCAAAGCAGCAGGGAAGGTCTCTATCGTATGATCTAATTTAAACTAATGTTATCTAATTCTGTCAATCTGTTCGTTCTTATCCAGAATACGGGAACTTTTCGAATTTTGAACCATGCCAAGGATTTATTGTCAATATGGTTAGATAGCATTATTGTCTAAATTAATGCTGTAACTCTGTAATGTTAATATATAATGTATTGTTAATATAATATAAATGAATAATCTCTGTAATGTTAATATAATATAAATGAATTATGCCAAAAGTCTTCCATTATTTAAAGGGTAAATTTCAGTTTTATATATATATATATATAAAAAAATGGTTTTCGCTACCTAAATATATGATTGTTGGGAAAAATGTCCAAGATCAAAGCTCTCATGATTTTGTGGATGGTTGGGTGAGGGGACCCACTGAACAGCTGTTGGGAAAAGGGTGTCAGCCTCCCATCAAGACCATTCAGTGTGTTCTTTAATGTACGTGGGTGTGGCTCTCCCATACACTGGGCCACGGTTTAATGTCCTATCTGACAGATGATGGCCTTTTCAAGTCCAGCAGTGACCCCTATTCACTGTGGGCAGGGTGGGGAGTTTAGCAGAGAAATCTCTACACTTGCCCAGCTGGAACCCGAATCTGAGAATTTCAGATTATGAGCCTGGCATGCAATAATTGAGCCTCGCCCCTCTTGCTCCTGCTGAGGAGCAGTTAAATTTACAGGGTCCTGGTACTGGACTATTTATACACACTGGACTGGTTTTGGCTTCAAGCTTCACTATAGGTCCTGGACTTGCTACATTCGTGGGCCTCTGTTGAGAGAAAATTTGCCACTGTGTTTTCTATTTGTCTATAGGCTGTCAGCCCAATAATCTGTAGTTCCCAGGTTCGAGTCCCAGCTGGGTCAGCGTTGAGATTTATCTATGCAAAATTCCCCGCCCTGCCCATGGTCAGTAGGGGACACTGATGGACTTGGAAAGGCCACTATCCGCCGGATGGGACGTTAAGCTGTGGCACACCCTGTGCATGTTAAAAAGCACACTGGATGGCCTTGACGGGAGGCTACCATCTGTCTCCCAACATCTATTCCAGTGGGTCCCCTTCCCCAACCTTCTCTGAGCCTTCGGGGTCCATGTGACCTGGCCATTTAGCCCATGATGTGCAAAAAAGTGCCGCTCAGAGGTAAAACAACCCAACCCTGTCAGCCCAAAGTGAGCAGAGGCACAGGATACTTTATATCAGCTGGTGGATAATCCTGATCAGAGGCCACTGCAGGTACCTTAACCCTTACTTTAGCTAGTTGGGCATCACCAATCTTACCCTGGAGTAATGTGTCACAGGTCTCTAATGTGCCTGAAGTTCCTATCAGCATGAGTGGTTTTAGTCTTTAGCAGTAAGGGAACATATTTTTGTCCCATGCCTCTGATCAGGCAGCTGTTTGATATTGTTGGCCCTATCTTTCTCAATAAACCTAGTTTCTAAAAAATCTTACTAATCATTTTCTTTCTGCAGGTACATGGAATGAAAGGATTCTCTTGATGTCCTCACTCAAGAATTCCAGCATTATAACTTGGATATTCTGGGTTTGAAAGAGACCAGATGGACAGGTAAAAGTCAGATACTTAAAAATAATTTTAAATTTCTTTCTTCGGGAAAGGAGGATGAAAAGCACCTCCAAGGTTGCTTCTCAGTGATGCTCTCTAAGGATATAACTGAATTAATGAAAGATTTCTTATTGCTAAATTTAAGACTAAGATTAAAGACAGTGAAATCAAAACAAAAATCCTAAGAAAGATACATAAAGAAAAGCTTTACTGCTTACTGCACACACAAAATATAAAGAAAAACATACATAGCAAACAATGGGCAAAATGGCCAGGTCACAGAATTCCAAGGCCTCAAGGCTGAGTAGGGGAAGGGGATTCACTGAACAGCTGTTAGACGATGAAAGCATTTCACAGCTGTTCTGTTAGATAATGGAAGTCTTTCATCAAAACTATTCAGAGTATTCTTTAATGTCCACAGAGTACAGCACTTTTGAATATGGGTCACAACTAAATGTCCCAATTTATGGATGGGATCCCTTATTTCACTGAGAGCAGAGTTGGAGCTTATATATATATACCTCCTCAAGCAGCTGCTTGCCACAGAGGTCTAACAGGAGCCTGTCAGTTTATATGCCATAGTAGAAGGATCTGTGAAGATGGTGGGTCCTTAGCAGATTTTTTGCCAACTGCACGCGGTGTTAACCAGATGGTCACCCTCCCAAGTACTGATCGTGCCCAAAGCTTAACTTCAGTGATCGGATGAGAACCGGTGTTTTCAGCTTGGTACTGCTGTTGGCTGTAGAAAAAAAAAATCTCAATGTGGTCACAGTTATGACACAAACCCAGGAATGTAAGATTATGAGCCTGGAGTGTTACCAAGCCATATCTTACCTGTATGTAGTTGGCTTCATTGCATACATTGACCCTGCTTGTTCAGAAGCTCCTGAGGTGTCATTGAAGAGCATGCTAAGTATGATACACTGGAACAATTGGCCAAGCATGCATTTAACAATGAGGCAACATAAGAGCCGAGTGATACATGTTTTAAATTGTTATTGTTTGAACATCTTAATTCCCAGCTCATTATGAATTAAATTTTTTTTCCTGGTGATATGAAAGTGACAAGAAATTGGTCTATCTTTTGCTGCAATATGTTAGCATACTTAAATGATTGGACTGAATTTTGCTATAGTATGCTTTTAACTATTAATACATTGAAGTGCCATTGAATTAGGGATAAAAGACATTATCTAAATTCAGTACCACAAGTCCCGCATTTGCACGCATTCATGGCTGAAACTCTGGTCATTTATAGCTGTCAGCTTTGGCTTCCCTAAGCATTCATTGTGAGAAGCGTAATGGGAAAGGTGAAGAATTTAGATGCATTTGACAGAGGGCAGATTGCAGGTGCCCGACGGATGGGATGCTCGATCTCCAGCCTTTCCAAGCCCATAGGTGTCTCCTACTGACTGTGGGCAGGGCGGGAAGTTTTGCGGAGATAAATCTCAATGTTAGCTCAGCTGCGACTTGAACCTGAGAATTGCAGATTGTGAGCCTGGTGCTATTTATTAGTATTTGGTGCTACAATACAAATTCAATTCAATTTGACTCTTAACACAAATATATGATTCACACAACTGAAGAGTGAATCACCATGAAATCCTGTATTTACCTAAATCTAAGAGATAGCTGGTTGACTTTTTCAGAACTTATTACTTTCCTATTGATTATGAAGTCGTTTTCAGTAAATATTTCTTACCTTTCACTTTCATGATGCAATAGTACTGAAGCCAAGATGAATATAGCTAAAAGAATGCATATAGAAATGACAAATGTTGAATGCCTGTTTTCAAGAGAATGGAATTTCTCATTTTTTTGTCTTTTACACCTCTAATGGTGCAATTTCTAATGGATGACTGAGAAAGTATAAGCAGTAATTTCACATTAGCACCCATCTAATCCAAAAAGAACTTTTATCACTATAGGAAAAATAAAGTAAATGTGTAGTACATATGGACAAATGAAAAAATAAATAAAAACTTATTTTTTTGAAAATAAGCTAATATAAAAAAAATTCTTCATTTTAAAAGAAAGCAAAAGTACTATTCATGTATTAGATGCTCTTCTTTTGGTATAGAGCATGACATATTGCTGTTTAGTTATTTTAAAATGATCATCTTTTGTTTGATAAAAATTTAAAAAAAAGCAAGCAGCAAAAACCGCTTGAAAAGTTAATAAACAATATTATTTGCATATGTTGAATTAGGTGCACTGATGTAATATAAAAGTGTGGTGGCTTCATATCTTACCTGGATGACCACAAACTTCACAATGACATATATATTTCTTCTCCAAACTGAAATCATATGTTGGGAACAATTCTGTAGCAGTCTTGTTTTTCCAATCTTTAAATCTGTAATATCATAAAAGATAAAGTTATTTGTTTGGGGTTTTATGAAAGCATCAGCAATTAACTTATTGTGCCATGATAAAAAGTGTGAAAAATATAAAATTTTAAACAAGATGCAGACAATGTCAATGCAAATCAATGATCATTATGTATGCAGATATTCTAAATGGATTTCATCCATGTTAATATGGGCGAAGCAAATATTTCCATGTGCATCCAATAGAAAATTAATTTGCTAGAAGTAGCCTTAATCTTTACCTATATTACACAATTTCACCAAGTTTAAAAAGCATATTTCTAATAGTTTGATCCACACTAATTGATTGGTAACATTTGTTGGCTATTCTCATACATGAAAAAAAAAATTATACCAGTGGAGAAAATTCACATTATGAAAAGATATAAAATGTCTCTGCTTAGAGATGACAAAAAATTAAAATGATAATCACACTTTATAATAACAACTTCTAAATAACATCTTAAATATGCAAAATAGTACTTAGAGATGTTATTCTATGGCTGTGCTCTAACTTTTTCCAGTTTAAACTACTTTATCTTGTTGGGAGATTTTGATTTTTAAAATGTAGATTAGACAATTAAACAATAAAATATAGAGTAACATTTGTGCACTACATGGATAATTAACCTTAAGTGCCAGAAGTAGCTGTAGTTCCCAGAGCTAAATGCAATGTTATATCAGTGGAAATGTACATTTTTTTTGGGGGGATGGGTGGGTGGGTGGGTGAGTGAGTGGGTGGGTGGGTCGGTTTGTCTGTCTGAATGAATGAATAATATACCACCACCATTACTCAGATGCTTTTCACATCAGTCAGCTATTACTGTTCTCTTTTCCAGTTTAACAAACAAATTAATTTTTGAACATTCGTAGTCAGTAGAAGCAAGTTTCAGGAATAATGCTCCTCCATCTTGCTCATATTAGATATTACCTTTGCAGTCATTCTTCAAAACTCACTGTCAATACAATGACAGATTATTATAATGATGAACTGTCAAGTTCTTTAGTTTATATGGAACCTTTTAAGTTTTTTGCAAGTAGTTTGAAAATAATGTGAACTCTTTTCTCAGATATATAATATAATTAATAATTATAGATGTAACATTTGCTATAGTTAAATAGCAAATTAAAAAAAAGGAGTACACTGTTAAATTTCTTCAGACATAGAGGAACATAACAATCTTTTGCTTACATTATAACATATAACATTTAGTTCAACAAATTTAGAATATTAAGTTTAAAGCAAAAAAAAAAAACTCAAGTTAATTAAAAAGATTTAGCTAAGTTAAATATTGATATCCTTGTATGACACTGCAAATAAAATTACATTTTTGTTTTAAACAAAACTTACCTCTCTAATAGATCAACTCCTGGTAGATCTTCTAGTAATCTTAGAGCAGTTTCCTTACCAATCCTTGGTAAGCCTTTTACATAATCACAACCCAGAAGTAAAGCAAGAGCAACAAGCTTTTCCCTATCTAACTGCAAGTGTTCTTTGATGTCATCCAAAGTATATTCTTTTACATGGGCAGTCTAAATTTAAAATGACAACGGCATCAGTTATGTGTTTGCATATATATACCGAAGAGCCAAAACATTATGACTACCTGCCTAATATGATGTTGGTCCTCCACGTGCCGCCAAAACAGCTCTTACCTGGCGAGGCATGGAAGCATACAAGTTTTCTAAAAGTATCTTGTGGTATCTGGTAACAACACATTACCAGCAGATCCTTTAACTCTTGCAAGTGATGTGGTTGAACCACCACATAATAGATATGTTGTTCCAACACAAACCACAGATGCTCGATTGGATTGATGTCTGGGTAATTTGGAGGCCAGGGTATGATTATATTGCAGGTATTGACCTGGAAGTCTTCCTCATGTTCCACAAACATTCTCGAACAATTCTGGCAGTGTGGCATGGTGCATTATCCTGCTGAAAGAAGGGGCTACTAGACAGGATACCATTGCCATGAAAGAATGTACCTGGTCTGCAATGATGTTTAAGTAGGTGGTTGACATCATAGTTTTCCACCTACCTAAACATCATTGCAGACCAGGTATATTCTTTCATTGACTGCACATTGCCCAAAGCATTACACTTCTTCCACTGGCTTGTTTTCATTCCACAGTGCATCCTGGTGTCAACACTTCCCTAGGTAAACGATGCACACATACCCAGCTGTTCATATGGTGCAACAGGAAATGAGATTCATTGGACCAGATGACCTTCTTCCAATCATTCAAGGTCCAGTTTTGATGCTGACGTGCCCATTGTAGGCACTTTCAACAGTAAACCGAGGTTAGCATGGGCACTCAGAGTGACCTGCGGCTATGCAGCCCCATTTTCAGCAGGGTTCAATGTACTGTGTGTGTTGTGACACTTTACTCCCATCAACAGCATTCAAATTAAGGGCAAGTTGCGCCACAATATCCCTTCTGTTGGATCATACCATATGGGATAGCCTTCACTCACCTTCTGTTGGCTCATACCATATGGATAGCCTTCGCTCACCTCTAACATCAATGAGCCGTGGTTTATGGTTTTTCCCTCCTCGGACCACTTTTTGAAAGTACTAACCATGGCTGACATGAGCACCTCACAAGCCTTGCCATCTCAAAAATGCTCTGACCCAGTCATCTGGCCATTACAATTTGGCCTTTGTAAAACTCACTTAAGTCCGCTGACTTTCCCATCTGAAGAACAAGAATAATACTGATTAACAGAGCTCAGTATTGGGTATTATTTATCACCTTCACATTGAATTCATGGTCTTCACATGCACTGTTGTTTACCTGCAGTTGCTTTGAATTGCATAAAGACGCACTGGTCATAATGTTTTGGCTCTTTGGTGTATATATTACAAAGAGTATCTTTATTAACTGCTAATACTTTATCAAAATCTCTAACCTAAATTGGAAAAGTTCATTTCCGTAAAAGATATTCAGCACATGTGCATGCTTACCAACTTATAAATATGTAGATACATAAGTACAGGTGTCCAAAAATGAATATACCAAAAGAAAGATGAATAACTTCTTTTATTTTTTAAGATAGGAGCAAAAATAAAACACTTGAAGATATGAAAGTTTCATTTGATTCAAACAATAAATTTCTGCATGTCTTCTGTCATTAGCACTGATCAATCTTAACATTTCCACCCATCTTCCATCATCATCATCATGATCTTTAAGCAGCCATGGGCTACAGAGGTCCAACCACATTGTGGAATTTAGTTCTCCAAACACATCTGCTGCACTATCATAGACCATTCTAATAAGATCCTGCTTGACAGTCTGCCTACCACACCCTAGGTCTCCCCCTCTTTCTGAGGCCTTTAGGCACACTGTTCATAACCCTATTTGCCAATCTATAATTATTCATACGGGCAACATGGCCAAACCAATGGAGTCTCCCTCTGCACAATATGCTGCTTAAAGGAGGTTGCCAGCTCCTTTGCCTAACCTCATCATTAGTTACAAAGTTAAATCATCTAATGCCCAAGATACTGCATAAGCATCTAGAATCAAAATCATCTAGTTTCCAGTTATCTTGTTTACAAAGTGTCAAAGTTTCACTACCATAACTAACCCTAGAGAGAATCAAACTATTATAGTCTAATTTTAGTCTTTAGGTGTATATGCCTATTTCTCCACACTCTCAATAGCTACTTAAAAGTCTCAACAGCAATCCCTATTCATATGTTAATCTCATGCCACACATCACCAGTTTTTGCTACATAGATCTTAAGAAAATTAAACTGAGATCCTGATCAAGAGTGCAACCAGCTAACTTAGAATGTTTAGGTTAGACTTGAGAGATTTCAAACAAAAGTGAAAAAATTCCAAAATTTATATTTTTTGTAAATTTAAACAAAAGGTTGTTTGGGTTGTTTTACCTCTGAGTGGCACTTTTCTTTTGCACACAAAGAGCCACATTACAAGGACCCCAGAGGTTCAAAAAAGGTTGGAGACCCAATGGACAGTTGTTAGCCTCCTATCATTTCCTGTCAAGGCTTACAGTGTGTTCTTTAACATTCACAGAGTGAGGCTCTCCTGCATATCAGGCCATGGTTTTACATCCCATCTGATGAATGGTGATGTTTCCAAGCCCATCAGTGTCCCCTTTCTGACCAAGGGCAGGTTTCAGGGTTTAAATGTAAAAATAAAAATACCCCCTCAAGCAGCTGCCTGCCATAGAGGTCTGACAGGAGCATGTAAGTTTATACGCCATAGTAGAAGATCTGTGAGGATGGCAGGACAAAATCTCAATGTTGGCACAAGTAAGACTTGAATCTGGGAACTACAGATCATGAGCTAGGCATACTACCAACCCTATCCCCACAAATCAAAACAAAGCTCTGTTTCTGTGAGAAGACTCTGGTATGAGTAATCTTAATACTGAATATCTTATGATTTGTTCCATTTGAGCCATTTTGATGACATATTAAAGCAATTATAGGGCGTGTGATGCAGGATCATCTAAAATTTTGAGCGTTTTTACTATTTTGTTAGAAATCTTTTAAATTTTTGGTTACAATTACTGAAGGTCTGTATACACAGTTGTATCAGAATAATATGACCACCTACCATACATATACTATTGTAGGTGGTCATATTATTCTGATATGACTGTATATCTGTCCATTTGGACATTTTTCCAAAACAAAGTTTATCCTATCACAATAAACTGATATTGATAAGCTAAAATTTATATCTATGGTGCTGTATTATCCATCTTTACAGTTGTGTTGGAAGATTGGTGGAAAATGTTATGATTAATTAGAATTAATAACAGAAGAAAAAGAAGTTATTTATTGATTAAATCAAATAAAAATTGCAAATCTTCAAATTTTGGTTTCATTTTTATTTCTATTTCAAATAAAAAATGTTAATCAACTTTCTTCTTGGAACACTCATTTCTTAGACATCTGTATTTTTATAATACTGTATATACATTATTGGAGAAGAAAATAGCATTGTTTTTGAAGAATAAATATATATTACTTCACAATGACTGTCACTATTTTTTATGAAAAATATAAAATAGGTCGAAAATTTGCTATTTAACTGCATATTGAGATACATATAAACACTCAATGGTATTACAATTATTACTTATATTAGCAGCCTAACTAAGGTGACAGATGTATTCTTTGCACACTCTGATCCATCTGTAAATAATGCAAACAGTATACAAAATAATTGTTACCTTGGAGAAACTTTTGCTTCAGGAAAGAGATATATCATATGGTGGAAATGATTGTTTAGAATGATAAGTTCATAGTAAGCTTAGCCTCATTAGCAACAAACTGATCTTTGAGTAAAAAAAAGTAATCATACATTAGGGAATAGCTTGCATAAACAGACATGCAGATGTCTGAAAATACTATAGTACCGTGTTTGCATTGATATGAACAAGACAAGAAATGACATCATACCCATTGATGGTACGTAGCAAGACACAATTTTCCTTTGCTGAAATGAAAATTTCCCTTTTCCCCCTCCAATAAACGAAATTTCTTTTTTTTCCCCTTTCCACCCAAGAGTGTGAGTACAGTGAAAGCTGTTGCTGCACCTTTTTCCACACATTGGGCTAAATGGCCAGGTCACAAGGATCCCTCACAGCAAGTTAGGGAAAGAGGACCCAATGGACAGCTGTCAGGAGATAGATGTTAGCCTCCCATCAATTCCTTCCAGCATGTTATTTAATGTGTACAGGATATAGCTCTCCTGCATATGTGGCCATGTCTTAAGGCCTAGTCCAACAGATAAACAGCATTTCCAAACTCAACATGTCCCCTTTCTCACAGAGAACATAATGAGATTAGTAGGGAAATAAATCTGAACACTAATACAGTTGAGACTCGAAACTGGGAACTACAAATTATGAGCCTGGTATGCTAGTGACCAATTCAACTCCACTCCTGTGCATGTGTTTGGAAGGGGGTTATATTTTCCAAATTAGTCATTAATTAAATTACCACAGCTATGGGTTGCAAAGGCTGAAAAAATAAAGATCGCATTCTCTTTGAAAATAACCATTTCATATTTGTCGGGGCTGATATATTACTCTTCGAATTTTAATTTCATATGTTTTTTTCCTTTTTTCAAAAATACATCACAAGATATAATAAGGTATTAAAATTATTATTAAAATAATTACACAATGAAAAGATAATTTCTATTCTAGCTTTTCATTCATCTAAAAAAAATTCCAAAAAATTTAGCAATTCCCATGACTTTGACAATAAAATTCATTGATCTGAATTCAAATGATTTTTATCTTTAAAGTATCCTTGTAATTATTTTTGTATGGAGTTTGAATATAACCCACTTTCTTTTCTCAGATATGCCCAATTAATAATTATACAAAATATCTGCTATAATTATATAGGAAATTTTAAAAAATGGAGTACACTGAAATTTCTTCAGACATACAGAAACATAACAATGTTTTTCACTGAAAGAAAATTTATTGAAGTGATCCAAATTATAATGATTTTTATTTTTGAAATGTCCTTGTAATTATATTTGTACAGATTTTGAAAACAAAAAACACTCTCTTTTCTCAGATATGCCCAATTAATAATTATACATGTAACATTTACTATAGCTATGTAGAAATTGAAAAAAAAAATGGAGTACACTGTGAATTGTTTTCAGACATATAGGGAAAAAAACTGCATGTCACATTAGGTTGTTTACAACTGGGTTGAAAATTTTTTGGTAAATATGTTCTAAACTTCAAGACAATGCCAGAGCTGGCATTCAGTTGAAATTGCTGCTGATGCAGTTGCGACCTAAGTAGAATTAATGATCTGAATCAACGGCTAGGTAAGGATCAATCATATAGTTAATGCCATAGGATGTTACAGAGGTTTAGCTTATAGCATAATTGCCTCAAATTTTGAAAGTGTGCATGAAATGAGTTGCTAGGGAACCTGAATGCAAAATGCACTGCATGGAATTTGTGTTAGAATATCTCCAATACTATGAAGGTACAGGGAACATGATGAACAGACTGTTACTAGTGATGAAATAGAGTCTACCATTCTCAACCTGAATCCATAATAGGAATATACATCAGTGTAATGTGAGCATCTTGATTCAACCAAAACAAAGAAATTTAAAGTTGTGCCATCATCAGGGAAGATACTGGTGACTATAATGCCAGCTTCTATATTAGAAATTTCGTAATCTCAATCTCTCTCCAATTACTTCTCATTTTATTAGAAACTGCAGTAACTTTTATCAAGCTTTCATTTTTTTATACTATTACTGTAAATTTTCAAAAGGCTAGAGAGACTGTGAAATTCTGTATCTTACTACATACTTATGAAAGAGACTCAATTTTCTGACAACTTGGGCTATTGAGACATGGAGTACTGCTGTTGCACACTAAATTGCATATAGTGTGTACAATCCAAGAGACCATTATTATTTGGGATGGGAACTTCTTGATTATTTTTCTTATAGTCCTGACCTTGTCCTATAGTGATTTCTATTTGTTTGGTCCACTTAAAAACCACCTTAGTGACAAATCTTTTTAACAATATGGAGGTTGAAAATGATATATACCACTGGTATAGCAAATGATGTCTTTTTTTTTAGGCAGTAGATTTCCATATTTTGATAAAGCAGCAGAGCAAGCATTTTTTGGAGATTTATGTTGAAAAATAAATGTTATATTCAGGTAATTTTCTTGCTTACATTTTTTTATACTTGTGACTTACTGACTTCCTCCATATTTTTACCCATGTACTATTTTAGGGATGTGTGAGATTTGGGCCACATTCTTAAAACTAATAGAACTACAGTATAAATTTCAGACTTTAAATTGGGGATATGTTAAGTATATTTGGGTGGGAAGTTACAAATATTCCATTATGTAAAGTAGATGACAGTAGTTTTTATAATATGACAAAATAATTGCTTTAAAACCTACCTTTGCATCAATGTTAAATTCTCTAAAGACTGTTCTAGCACCATAGAGAAAAGCATCATTATCTTCTGTAACACATCCATCTACAAGCTTATAAAGGAATATTTAGTCAAAAAAAAATAGACATTCAACTTTAAACAAATAAAATTCAAAACAATTTGATTCAAAGCTTTATTATAATAAAGCAATATGATGTTAAACATTTATCAAATATAAATAATAGCAGTAATTCTTACCAGATTGATGTCATGCTAGTTTCTGTGGGATAGGCCCATTAGAGGTGCATATTGCTTAACTGTTGAGAAAGTTATCTCTTTTTAACAGAAAAAACTTGGCCATTATATTTGACGATTATATATGAATGTATAAGGCAATAAATTATTCATTAATACATATGGTAGATAGTATTAAAATGAAGAATATATTTTTCATCAAACTATAACATACATCTCTGTGAATCTACTTGCCCCTACATTTTGCATTATTTATTAGCATTTTCAATAGTCTAAGCATTGCCTACAATCAACGAGAGATATGATCAAGCCACACTAATAATGGTATGGACATTGACCATCACAATGGAGCATTCTCCAAACAGTTATGCGTGATCACAGTTGTACAGCAAAATTGTCATGTGCTCTATTGGAGGTTAATAGGGACAAGGCATAGGTCATGTTCATCCACATACAAATGTACCACATGTGGAGTAATACCATTTCATGTTTTATGCATAAAATTGCAATGTTCTTGTTGTCTTAATATGTAGATATACACAATCGTATCAGAATAATATGACCACCCACCAAATCACAGTCACATCCAGGTGCGTCACAGAGTGCACAAGTTGAAGTCGACCACATGGAGATATAAGTGGCCAGCCAGGACAGATGAGCCATAGTGCATAACGTGAGCACAATGAGCAGAGGTATTGATTTGATGGACATTCAAAATCGAATTATCATCAGCTACCATGCCAAGGGTGGAAGCATCTCGGAAACAGCAGACTTCGTGGGTTATTCATAAGGTGCTGTAGTAAGGGTGTACCATGAATGGACCACTGGCACACCGAGTACTTCCAGACGTCATAACTGTGGAGCCCCAAAGGCCATCGACCCCAGAGGAGAACGTCGCCACCATCAACTGGTAAAGGGCAATCAATAAGCAACAGTGCAGCAATTGATTATTCAAATGAACACTAGGGTATGTATCACCAATAACAGTAGAGTGAACAAAGTTACGAGTGGGTCTCCAGAGTTGATGCTTCATAAAGGCGTCCATGTTAACCAAGGTATATCAGCAACGACACCTGCAGTTCACAAGGGACTACCGTCATTGGACAGTGGAAGAGTGTAAAAAGGTTGCCTTCTCCGATGAATTGAGGTTTCTACTCCACAGAGGTGATGGGCAGTAGCAGATATGATGTCAGACACATGACAACCAATACCTGTCAAGTACAGGCCGGCAGTGGCAGTGTGCATGTCTGGGTGATGTTTTCCTGGTATGACCTGGGACGCTGGTACCATTGGATGGGTCCCTGAATGCCAATGACTACCTGTCCATCCTCGCTGACCTCCTGCATCCCTTCATGTTGGACATTTACCCTGGTGGTGATGATGTCTACCAACAGGACAATGCACCATGCCATGTCGCTAAGGTGGTGCATGACTGGTTCCAGGAACACGACAGCGATGTCTCCATTCTCCCTTGGCCTGAAAAATCGCCTGACCTCAATCCCATAGAGCACTTGTGGGACCATTTGGATTGACAGGTTCAGTGTGCAGACCCACAACTACATCATCTTCAAAATCTCTGCGCATAAACAGGTGCTCCTGACATGTTATCAGGAGGTCATGGGTTCGTATCCCACCCAGCTCAGAAAATTTTTCTTCTAAAATTGAAATCGACATCAAAAAGTGCCTATTTATCAAAGTTACGAGTGGGTCTCCAGAGTTATCATACATTAGAATGAACTGGATGTTGAACTGTCAAGTTTATCTGAGTTTATCTCAATATTTATTATTTTTAGCATACTTGTAAGACATGCTTTCCATCTATTGACAAATAAAAAGCCACTAGGGCTAAAAATTGCCTAAAATAACGCCTACATGTGACATAAAGGGAATGTTCATAGCGTTAATTAGAGGAAATCTTGATCAGCAGCAGGTAGCTCGTGGTACAGAGCACCTGACATGTTATCAGGAGGTCATGGGTTCGTATCCCACCCAGCTCAGACAATTTTTCCTCTAAAATTGAAATCAACGTCAAAAAGTGCCTATTTATTACTGGATTGAGAAATTATCTGTTTTCATTGGTTACTACTTTGGATCATATGCTTCATATTAAATAACAGTTCAAATTTTAATTATAAATAATAATACAAATTCTATTAGTTTTACCTGTCTCCCTACTGCTTTTCGCTTGACATTTATCAGTTTGAATGTTTATCAAAAGAGTTGTTCCACCCTAACTTTTGAACACAATGGAGACATTTAATGATTTATGTGTCAATGAAAGCTTGTAATATGAGGAGCATCTTAGGCTATAAAAATTGATCCCCCATGCTTTCTTCTCCCCTAAAAATGGCAAAATATGAAAACTATTATTCAACTATATCTCCAGAACATGAGTGCTGAAAGTAATAGCTATAAGTGAAATGAAAGCTTGTGATGCGAGGAGTGTCATAGGCTATAAAAAAGTGACCATGCATGCTTTTCCCCCCCTAAAAAAGGGGGAAGTTGTCCCATGGCTGAGTGGTTAGCAAGCTTGGCTGATCAATGTGGCCTGGGTTTGAGCCCCAGGTAAGGCATGGATGTCTGTGTTGTTTTTCTGCTGAGGTTCTGTCATCCTCCACACTTTCTATTATGGCATATAAATTGACAGGTTCTTGTCAGACTTCTGTGGCAAGCAGACGCTTGAGGAGGGTATTTATTGCATTTTTATTTAAAAAATGGGAAACATGAAAATGTTTGTATCCACTTAAAAGGAAGATAGGGTGCCAATTTACTTATTCAACAAGATCACTGGTGCCCTATCTTCCTTTGAAGTGAATATGAACTCAGCGACTGATTGCACCATCGATATGCTTTAGGTTTATTTTCTACTTTTTAGGGTGCACATAGAAAGACAGGTATTTTTTAAATTTATTTACCTTTTTTCTGTTATTAAAAACATCTACCTTTGGAAACTTTCATTTGATATATGACTCATAAACACCGAATACATTTTCCCTTCCTTTTGGAGTTGTGTTTAGATAGTCTATGGCATTGGAGATGTCACACTCTTTAATTTGAGATATGACTCATTAAGGCTGACCCCTGTGAAAATCCACCACCTCTCTTTCATCAGGGGGAGAATGGTGAGGGACAAAATTTGAAATAATTTATGATAATCATTATATGAGCATTCCATCGGCACCTAACTCATAACTGTAGGCCTTTGAATTCAGAAGGCATAGAAGAACGACTTCACATTTCCCTTTTTTAGGGGGGAAGAAACCATAGGGAGTATATTTTTTATAGGTTGCGGCACTCCAGGTGTCACAAACTTTCATTTGACGCATAGCTTGTTATTCCATTGCTTCGTAAACCTAAGTTTTTTATTAAAGTTTTTCAATAATATTTTGCATTAAAACATTAGAGAATGTACCTAGCAGTAGTCACTTTATTTGATCACTACTTAGAGCAGCAATATCCCAAATAATATGAAACAATATCAAATCATTACAGAATGTACCTAATATTAGACCAATCTATTTAAGTCCTAATTATGGCAGCAACATCCCATAAAATATATGTAAGGAAATTTCCCTATTATACTGATCAGTGTTTTCAACATATATCAAGAAATTATATTATTCATTGGTTACTCCTTTCCATCACATGTTTCACATTAAGGCCTTGACTTTAATATGTAGGTATATATGCCAAGGTATCATTTGATACCTTGGTAAGTATCAAATGGGATGAAGACATTCTTCCATGAGTATCACTTGCAGTTCCACATGGTTAAATGACAACAGACTGGTGTTTTATTACCTAAGCCAGTGCATAGATGAATAGGTAACTGTATAGCTGTGTTCAACAGTAAACTAAGTCATTCTCTAAAAAACAAGAAATTTTTTTAACTTCATATAGGTGTAGGTGAGCAAAAAAATAAGACTTCCTGCTGTATAAAATTAGCAACTTTGTGAGGGTGCCCATTTCACCACCAAAAAGAAGCATTAGTGCAATCATCTAAATACTTTTCATTTTTGAGAGATGATTTCCTATTGAAAATGATTTTATGTTGTATGTCTAAGCACTAATTCTGACACATCAAAATTGAAAATGACACAGAAACAATAACATCAATTGCCAAAAAAAAAAAAATCTTTAGACCACAAACAGTTTCTGTGTTATTCCATTTTTCATATGCCCATGCATTTTATATATGCATTCGATATAGTCCCAGATAGAGAAACCATGTTTCTCTATCTGGGACAATATCAAACCACTGTGTGGCTTTCCTATAGAACCTCTTAAATGTAATCAGGTAGGATAATTAGCACATAGATTTTTCAGCTACTTTCTGCAGATCCAATTTTTTCACTTCCAGCAGGACATGATCTAGGGCAGAACAAAGGCCGTACTCCCTTTCAGAATGCTAATAAGGATAACAGAGGCAAAAATTTATTAAAGTTATGTATATTCCATGTATTTTTCAAAAAAAATTATAGATCTGTGAAATGGAAGGGGAGATGTTATACTGCATTGAAAATCCAGGCTCTCCCACCCCCCTACTTTTTCTGTCTTGATTTCTTTCAGACCACCATCTCTTATTTTTTTTTTCTAGATCTGGGACTGATTTCCAGTATAATATATTTGCAAAATACAGCTACAATGATGAGACATAAAAAATTCTCTGCAGAATAATACAGTTTTAGAGAAAATGGAGAATAAATGGTTTATGAAAAAAAGTTTCACTGATTCAAACCCACATCTCTCCAGAAACATACCAGAATATTCTAAGACCATTAAACTAATGTTGGCTCTGTTTTTTCTCCACTGATTAATTAACCCTTCCAGTGTCCACGTCATCTGTATACGTTCGGAGAATCTGAATTGAGAGGCCAAGGACATACGTATCCACTTTTAGTACAACAAAAAAAATATCAATTTTTAAAATATATAAATTACTGTTGTAATTTTTTTGTATATATCTTATAAAAATATATAATTCAGGGTTCAAAAATAATATTTTGTTTTTTAATTTGATGCATATTTTATTAACCTACAATATAAATAATTTTTAAAAGCCATCTGATTGCATTTCTTAGAAGCATTAAACAGTATTGCTGATTTGCTTGTTAACATTCCTATTTGCTGAAGCAACCTTCTGATTTAAGTTACAAGTTTGATTTGAACTATTATCAACAAATTTTTCCTTAAATTTTTGAAAATTTCCTAAAAATTAACAAAAAAACTGCTATTTTTAAAAATGACAGACTTTGGATCGTACCGGCATTTTTTTTTTCTGTTTCACACACTTTTCTGTCATAAACCTATTTCAGTACTCCTAGACTATTTTTATCATTTTTCCCAGCATTCTATGCATCTTATCCCACTTTTAAAATCGAAACTGGAAGTAAACACATCCTTCTTAGAAATTCTGGTTGCAGCTGCATTTAATTACTTATGCTTCATTGAGGCAAACAAAACGCTGATGGCTGACACATGCAATCTCAGATTGCGTGTGCTATAAGTGTCATTTACAGTTTTGGTTCAGCATATTGTATATTCTTTGTAAAGTAAGTATTTATTTTTTTATATTTAAACTTTAGTTTTCATTTCACTAGTTTATTTTTGCAAATTAGCAATCTTTTGGCCAATCGATAAGTAATGATTTTTTCATAGTTATGCTACATTGTATGGCTGGACTACAACTTGTTGCTGTGGATATTTTAACATCACATTAGGCTATGTGTTAATTTTTATTTCATTATTTATTACTTTTTCAGTAAAACTTTGATCTAGTATCATTTTCTGAAAATAAATCAGGTCTTGGATATGGAAGCAAATTAATTTCTGTAGATTTACTGCCGTTAGTTAGCGATCTTTAGATTGGCTGATTTATTGATCTTTCTGAATTATGCTAGATCGGAGACCAGCTTAAAAGTTGTTGCAGATGTTTTATTTAACATCCAATTAGGTTATATGTAATTTTTCTTTTATTATTTCTTGTTTTCTTTTAGTAAAAAAACCTTGAGCTTGTACTGTTTTCTGAAAAATGAATGTCTTGACTTGGATATAGAAGCAAAATAGACTTCCTTGCTACGGAAATCAGCCATTATGTGGGAGGGCAATTTCGGGAAGCTCCTCTAGAAAAATATAATTTGGCAGAAGTGAAGTATAGGGTCCTCAGCCGTCATCTTGTTTCATTTTGCCGCAGTGAAATAAAATTCTGAATGGTAAAAGTAGTCTGCATATTAAAGATATAGATATATAATTTAAAGGATATATATATATATAAAAGAAATTTGCAATGCTACATAGAAGAAAATTATGTTTCTGTACTTAAAAAAATTACTGAGAATAATCAGAATCAATAATCAAATCTCATCAGAACAATATTTTATTAACAATGCTTATTGTTGCAAATAAACCATTGTTTCGCACTTAAAAAAAACAAAAATTAAACAATTTCATCAAAATTAGATTTTATTAACAACTCTTATTGCTAAAGAATAAACCTTCATTCTGCACCTCCTTGTTCCTTACTGAAAAAAAGCCCCAAAATAAATAATCTCATCAAATGATTTCATTAACAACACTTATCACTAAACAATGAAGCCTTGTTTCGCACTTAAAAAAAAGCCTGTAAAATAAATATGAAAAGTAAATTTCCTTAATAATACTCATTGCTAAAGAATCAACTTAAGAAAAGCTACAAAAATAAATAATCTCATTAGAGAGAACTATTCTAAACAGCATATATCAGTCATAAACATTGGAACATGCAGATGGTTATCTTACTGCAACTCAACATTACAGATTTTCCTGGGGAAAAGTACATGGTGGCTAAGGACCCTATAATGCACCGTAGACTATAATTTTTTTTTTAATTACGAGTTTTTATGTTTATACTGAATGATTTTAAAGGAACCCCTGCCCCCTCCCTCACTCAGTATCTTGGCTGTGCCATACAGACGATATACTGCTGTTGTTTTTTTGCTTTGGTGCACAAATCTTTCTGCACTTAGCCAAGATTGCCAAACTTCAACACCCAAAGAAAAAATTCATGATGTTTAGCAAAAAAAGCAGCCAAGGAAGTTTTATCTATTTGTAATTTAGTCTATTTCATAACCAGTTCAGAAAATTACGTGAATGCGAGAAGTCCAAGTCACGTTGTATAACATGGGCCGTGTTTAAAATATATGATACTGAAAAGAATCATTAAAAAAAATAAAAATCATATTTCAAGGTTGAATATTATATTATTTGGGAGGAAATTTCTTTTTGATAATATATAATTTAACTATTTCTATTCATCAGGTTTTCCAAAGTAAAGCCTTAATTGTATAGTGTGATCTTTTTTTTCACCATATCACATTCAAAAAAGTCTTATTAAAATTAATATGCTTGGAAATTTATATTATTTATTTTTATAAAATTCGTAATTCTGTTTAATTTGATATAAAACATGACCTATTTCTGTTGATTGGTTACTTTTTTTTTAATTCTAAAATTGACTTGTTTATGTGACTCAGAACAATTGGCAAAAAGCCTGGCATTTTCTCAAAGTATGGTACCAAGAAAAAAATTCCAAAACAAGAAAAATATTTACTTAAAACCAAAAAAAATAATTTTTTTGTTATTCAGAAATATATAGTCATTCTATTCATGGGCATTGTAATCGTTTCTGTCCATTAGTTTTTTTAAAATAAATTTTGATTTGTGTTGCCAGATGCATTTTTTTACTACATGACTCTAAAAAAAAAAAGTCTTATTAAAATAAAACATATTTTTTTTTGTTAAATACTTTATTTTCAGAAAATCCAGAATTAAAATCTGATTAATTTGGCATACAACATGCCATAATTCCTTTCATTAGTTATTTGGCAAAAAAGTTCTTAAGTTAAAATTATTTTTGGCTGAGCATAAGGAGAAAATAGCTTGGCCTCTGAATGGAAATTGTTGCTATTATTTTTTTTTATGTTCTTGTTGTTTATTTTATTTTATTTTTTAGTGTTTATTTTATTTTTTAGTTCCACATGTGCACTATTTTGAAAAAAAAAAAAGGTAATGATATATCATTCTCAAAGGATTAAATTATTTATATAATATGAATGGCACTTTATGTTAAATATTTTGATGTATTATGCAAAATTACACTTGATCAATTATAATTAACAATTTATATAAAACATTCTGCTTACAATAAAAGACATTAAATATCTTTACCTCATTCAAATCAAGTAAAGCACATAATGCTTCAGCTTCTCCAGCACTTTGCAGACATGGAACTCCTAAAGTTGCCAACAAATCTTTACACTGAAATCAAATGTTATAGCCTATAAAAAATATAGAAACATATTTTCTTAAAGATATATACACAGAAGAATTTAGAAATAATATTACCTACTTTAAATAAAGTAAAACTATGCCAAGGATATTCAACCTTTTTCACTAGTGGGCCATTTTGCAATAACAGATGTCGAGTTGTTTTACCTCCAAATGCACTTTTCTGTCCACAATGGATTAAATGACCAAATCACAAAGACCCCAAGGACTCAGAGAAGGTTGGTGGAAGAGAACCCACTGGACAGCTGTTGGAAGGAAGATGGAATAAAGGTTCAAGTCAAAGCCATTCAGCATATTCTTTAAAGTCTACAAGGTATGACTCTCCTGTGCACAGGCTTAATGTCCCATCTGGCACACAGCAGCCTTTCCAAGCCCATTGGTGTCTCTTTTCTGATGAACCTGGGAACTACAGATTATGAACCTGGTGTACTATTGATTGACTTAACTCTCACCACTTCAAGAACAGAAGTAATTCACAGGCCGGAACATTTATGTAACTATAATGATTAAGTGGTATTATATTTCATAATAACACCTCAATTTCATTTCATATGCAATGAGCAAAAATGCTTCTATCTAAAATGCACTAACTGAATTCAGAAGCTTTCCTACATGTTCTCTGTAAGAAAAGATAACTTCTTTAAATTATTGCCAGTTTTTGACATGCAAAGATATTTACATCCATTTCCATTTTAACAGTGAGTTAGATCTGGCCCATGGGCCATTTGATTGCATGTAACTGTTTTAGACTAATATACTCTAGGAATTATACAAAGTAGAACAGTAATATACTGATCAGCCAATACATTAAAGCCACCTCTGCATTATGCAAAAGAAGTGCACGTATAGCCAATCAGTGTCACATGCCAAGGTCGCGAATGACATATATAATTCCTGGGTCGGAGCTCTCGCAGGCAGTATTTTGTTTCGTTTCAATGTGGGAAAACCAAAGGATTTATCTGATTTTGACAAAGGCCAGATAGTTATGGCAAGATGCCTTGGTAAGAGCATCTCCAAAACAGCAATGCTGGTAGGCCACTCATGCTATGTAGTAAGTACCTATCAAAGATGGTCAAACAGGAGACGCTTCAAGCTATCGACAAAGCGTGGGCTGGCCATGCCTCATTGATGCCAGAGGTCAGCACAAGCTATCTCATCTTGTCTGTAGCAACAGGAGGGTTACTGTGCCTACATTACTCATAATATTAATATGCAATATTACTCATAAATTTAATGTGTAATATGTATCATATGTGGGCTACATTACTCATAATTTTAATTATGGTAAAGGGCCCAATGTGTCCACACACAGTTCATCATAAGCTTTTGGATATGGGTCTCCACAGCCACAGACCCATTTGTGTGCCTATGCTCACAGCCATTCACAGTTGTCAACGCTTGCAGTGGGCACATAATCATTGACATTGGACCACAGAAGACTGGAAGAGGGTCACATTGTCAGACGAATCCCGTTTTCTGTTACACCATGTGGACAGACGAGCTCATGTGCAATGTTTACCCATGGAAGCCTTCTCACCTGGATGCACTGTGGGATGGATCCAGGCAGCTAGAGGGAGTGTGATGGTCTGGGCAATATTTTCTTGGGGAACACTTGGACCAATTATCCCTGTAGCGCAAACTCTGATAGCTGTCACCTATCTGAACATCATGGCTGACCAAGTATACCCCTGTATGGCAACTGCATTCCCTAGCAGAGATGGTGTCTTTCAACAAGACAATGAATGCCCCATATCACACTGTGAAGAAGTTTCAGGAATGGTTCCTATAACAAGATGAGGAATTCCATTAATTGCCATGGCCCCCAAATTCACTGAACATGAATCCTATTGAGCATTTATGGTTTGAGTTGGAGAAATGGGTATAAGCAGCATCACCCCAACCACATAATTTACGGGAACTGCAGGATCTTCTGTTGAAGTCATGTACCAAATATCAAGTGACACTTACCAACATCTATGTTGAATCTAGGTCTCATCGGGTGAGAGCTCTTTTGGCGGTGAGAGGAGGACCTACATCATATTAGATAGGTGGTTTTAATGTTTTGGCTGATTGGTGTAACTATGAAGATGTAACGTATTTTGCTCTCTTTTTACCCTTGTTGGGTGATGATAATATGAACATAAAAAAACTTCTTGCTCAGAAAATAATTAAAATAACTTAAAGTTCTCTGTTGTTGAGCAATAAAATTTTGAAGTTTATCCTTCAAGCTATTTGAATATTAAAAAGTTTTTAGGAGCAAACACAGAAGCTTTTCAAAGCAAGCGCAGCACTTTGTCTTCAGTGAAGAGACACTATGTGGTGATGTTAGAGCTGTTAACAACTTCTTTCCACATGTTGTGAAGGGCAATTCCAGTGTCTTGGTTGCAGCAGATGGACTTTGAAATGTCGTGGTTGCAGCATGTGCACATCGAAATATGGCAAGGCCATTATTTCAATGGCTTTGAGGACAATGGTTCCATAGTAAGTGGATGCACATACTATCAGTGTGGTATGCTCCCAGTCTATGGCAGCTGTATATTATACTGCTGGCTCAACAGTGGCAGTCTTTAGGAGGATATTCTCCAGAGGAGAGGTTCACAGAACATCAGACAGATGTCAGCCAAAACAAATGACTGTTGCAACTATTGTCTGCGAGGCTATTGAAATAATGACCCCACCTATCACCCACAAAACACTGGAATCACTCTTCATGACATGTAGAAAGGAGTTCTTAACAGCCCTAATGTCGCCACATAGTGCCACTTCACTAAAGACAGAGCGCTGTGCTTGCTTCAAAAGCCTGAATTTGCTCTCCAAAAAGCCTGAGTTTGCTCCTAAAAACTTTTAATATGCAAATAGCTTAAACTTCAAAACTTTAGTCAATGACAGAGAACTTTGTTTACTTTAATGATAATATGAGATACTAAGGATTATTGTTAGTTGATACATTTAAAAATTATATATTGTTGGGTCATTTTACCCCAGAGCCTTTTTTTTTTGCTGAATAATGCTAACTAGCCAGAAGAACTGACCTTTTACTTTTATTTATCTTATTTTACTTCTCCGCTTACTTTTTGAATTTCTGCATTTTTCTTGATTCCAAAGTGACTGTAATGGGATAAAGTGTAAAAAAAAATGTACAGTACTAATTTATTTTACTCAGTTGGCTTAATATGAAAAAACTAATGACCAAAATAATGAATGGGATCAATGAGACCTATGCAATGGTAAACAAGGCCCAAGGTAATGAGGATTCCAATCTGCCCTGAGTATGGTACTATTGATATTGTATTAGACTTATACTGCAGAGATTATTATTTTGGTCTCAGTTCAGAAATGCATAATTGAATACAAGTTACAAATAAGTCTCTAAATAATCTAAACATTAAACATGCAACACGACAGTGAATTGGAGACAATAAAACATCAAAATCATTAGTCAATAACTATTTTGAATAATTCTTAAATGCATAGCAAAACTAGTCAGTAAAACCTAAAAATTACTCTTTGATAAAATATTCAGAAAAAATTACCCTGCTAAGTTTAAATATTCATTTTAATTATCATTATAATGCTGTAGCAAAAAAGCATTTAATCAGAGCCTTAGGAACACAAGAATTTGTTTTGGTTGAGAGAAAATCGCAGATAGATGCTTGCTCATTCATTCATTCATTTTGTGTAGGAGGGGAGGGACAAGGCCACAGATGTTACTCTTACAAATTTTTCTGTTTATTATTATGGCAGTTATGAAAAAAGAATGTGAAATCAATAGCACCCTAAACTTGATAACTTTCAACTTTCAAATCCCAGCTTGTGCTAGCACTGAAATTTTCTCTACCAGTCTATATTCAGCTATTAGTAAGAATGAATGGAAAAAGTGACTGAAGGCATCTGTTTGCTCCTAACAGTTGTCTTCTGGGATCATGTCTTAGGATACACATTACCTGATCAATTAGTCCATTGAACAGCAAAGTAGTGTTATGGATAAACAACACAACCTAATATTAGTTATTTTCTTAGTAATTTATTTTTAATATTTACACATAAATGAAACATTTGGCATGGACCCAAACAATTTTTAATTTCATGCTATGATATGTCTTGGAACCAAAACTGCTGTTTTGTGTACAAAGGAGCAATGCTACTTTCTACTTATATGTTGGAGTTCAGTTACTGACAGAATCATATGAGTGATGAAGAAATATATTTTATTTCTGACCAAAAGGTTTGTAAGGATAACCCACATCAACAGCTTACTAATATTATTAAGACAGCATTATAAGGAACTTAATTAATATCTAAGGAATCAGTTAAAAGCTGAAGAGAAGTCAAGCCAAGTTATGAATCTTTGGATTCATAACTTGGCTGACAAAAAGAGCAAAGTCAGATAGAAAACACAATACCAGAAGCTGAACTGTATGGCAAATATTTTGTGTGGTTTTTTTAATTCTGTGTCAACAGGTTATCTGCTTATTGCCACTCGACTGTATCGCATTATGTTTAATTACAACTGCTAGAGATTGTGGATAGTAATAGAACATTATGATCATTCATCTCAGCATTATACATCACTGTTTATACGTCTTTCAAGGAAATGGAGGGGTGGGGGTTACTCAGTCAATAGCATACCAGGCTTGTAATCTGCAGTTCCCAGGTTTGATTCTCAGTTGGGCCAACATTGCATCTCAACAAAACTCCCCATCCTGCCCACAGTCAGTAGGGGACACCAATGGGCTTGGAAAGACTGCTGTCCATCAGATGGGATGTTAAACTGTGGCCCCATGTGCGGGAGAGCCATACCGTGCACATTAAAGAACACACTGGATGGCCTTCATCAGAGGCTACCACTGTCTCCCAACAACTATTCCAGTGGGTCCCCTCCCCCAACCTTCTCTGAACCCTTGGGGTCCTTGTGACCATTTAGCCCGTTGTGTGCAAAAAAGTGGTGCTTAGAGGTAAAACAACCCAACCCAACTTGAAAGAAATGGAACTTTGACCATCAACTTATCACTGAACAACTTGTACTTTATTGCACAAATTATCATTTTTTTCAGTAGAAGTTTTATATTTCGAATGACTCTATACATCTAATTGCTTTGTGCACTGCTAACATCAAGAAATGAAAGACATCAGCATCAGTGAACAAATCTGGATCTTTCTATGTCTATTAGGAGTTATACATAGCTTTCCTACTTCTTTATAAATTGTATATCAACCTTGACTATAAGTAAAAGGATTTTTCTGGAATATATGGAGGGCATTCAAAATGTTTTTCATATGTCTGTAGATTTGCACTCATTCCTCCAAAATTAATGAGTTATGACTTCTTTGAAAGCTTGTCTAAACTTGTCATTACATGTTAAAAACAGAGGCTCTATCATCATTTCTTTCTTCACTGGTGACACATAAAGTTTGGTCTGCAAAATCTGTGTGTTGTTGATATGGAGACTACTAAAGACGGAACGATTTTACATTTTTCCAAGGATGCAGCTTGGGGATGATGCAAAAGAAAAAATTCATGCTGATTTATCACAAGTATATGAGGATCATGCCTGTTCATATGGCACTATTATGGGATGGACAGGCAAATTCAGAGGATGGCAGAGCTTCGAAGACCTCCCTCATGCAGGAACATTGAAGGAGACCACGAACAAGAGAATCATCACTGCTGTTCATCCTCCTTGCACTCATTCCTCCAAACTTGTCATTACATGTTAAAACCAGAGGCTCTATCATCATTTCTTTCTTCACTGGTGACACATAAAGTTTGGTCTGCAAAATCTGTGTGTTGTTGATATGGAGACTACTAAAGACGGAACGATTTTACATTTTTCCAAGGATGCAGCTTGGGGATGATGCAAAAAAAAAATTCATGCTGATTTATCACAAGTATATGAGGATCATGCCTGTTCATATGGCACTATTATGGGATGGACAGGCAAATTCAGAGGATGGCAGAGCTTCGAAGACCTCCCTCATGCAGGAACATTGAAGGAGACCATGAACAAGAGAATCATCACTGCTGTTCATAAACTCATTAACGAAAAGCCACACATCACCATTCAGATAAAAGTTTAAATGTCAGTGTATTAATTGGCAGTGTGGAAACAATTATTCATCAACATTTAAAGATCTGTACCAAATGGTACCCCACAAACTGACAGAACAGCAAAAAAGGACTAGAATTGACTCATGCAAGGGGATATAGGCAAAGTTTGGACCTAGTGCCCCCAATAGTTAGCAGACATTGTCACAGGTGATGAGACATGGCATTATTACTATACATTCCCAGAAAAATCAACAACTGTGTTTGGATTGCAGAAGATGAACCATATCTCAAAATCATCCAACAAGAATTTTCACTCAAGGAAGAGGGTGTTCACATTTTTTTTTTCAATTCCCAAGGAGTGGTAGCCATGGACACCTTACCTGAAAAAATTACGATAAGTGGCCAATACATTAACATTATTTTGCCCAAAATAGTTAAAGAGATGAAGGAGCAACATCCAGCAACAGGTGTACTCACACTTCAGAATGACATGGCCTGTCTTGGAGCAGGAAAAAAATCAAAAATACCCCATCCTGCACATTCACTTATCTTGCACCACACAATTTTTGGTTGTTTCCAAAAACTAAAAACTAACTTGCTGGGAAGCCTTTTTTACTGGTGCAAGATTTTGCAAAATTCATTCATTCAGCAAGCATTTCAGAACTGGCTTAGATATCTGCAACTTTGCACAGATGCTGAAAGGGAGTACTTTGAAGAACATTAAATGTTTCGTTAAGCTAAGTGCAATGGTTTTCATTCTGCAGATGCACGTCAAGAACTTTTTGAACACCTCATGTACTGACAATTAACCTTGTCATATATCACCACTTATATCATGCAATGAAGGTATGGATAATATGCCATTTGTAGTCCTCATGTTACAATCAGTGCAATGTTGTAACAATCTCTCACTGTGCCAACAGTAAGGATATCCAGAACCTGGGACTTATAACCTGATCAATTCAATCATGCATCAACCAACATTAGTTAAAAAAATATTAAATAATTGCACCAGTGAGTTGAACTTACTACAGGCTTCTGGACAAATATTCAAAGGAGAATGCTATGTATCCTCCTTATTGTATATTGTTTCGTGCTTTTTAAGTGCATCTTGATCTTCAACACAACAAAGATATAGTGTATTAAATTTACTATTTGAATACAACCTTACAATTTGTTTAATTAGATTACAAGGCTGGTGTGCTAAAAAAATTAACCTTTAACCCTTATTAAATTAGTAATCAAGACATATAAATGATTGGCAATACATGACAATATAATAATTTACAATAAACAAAGGACAATACAATGAATTATAATTACCTGTTTTAAAAGATGAAAAAAGTGCCCTCTGGTAAAGTAACCATCTGAATTTGGTTTGCTCTCATCATTTGAGCCATCTAATGGCTTTGTATCACTGTCATCACAACTTGGATCCTTAATATCAGAGACTGGATCGCTGACATCAGGCTTTTGATCTCTGACTTCAGCCTCAGTCATCAGTCTATCAGGCTTAACATAAAAATTCTTATCTGGATCTGCATTATAATCTGGAATATAAAGTTTGCCATGTTGTGCAAGGAGTCTGTCTATTATTGTTCTCTCTTTCAATGGTGGAGCTTTACCATCCATGACAAAAATTGGCATAATTCCATTTGTAAGTAAGTGGGCTACTCTGTAAAACAAAGTCCTGCAAATATACATATATATATTGACAATATGTTTTGCCATTTCCTAATACAGGAATTATTATATAATAAAATTTAAGAGAAGTGTGAAAAGATAATAATTTACATTTAGAAGGTGAAACAATAATAAAAAGAAAATAAAAGACAATAATGGAAATAATAAAAACTTCTGCAGTTATATGTTCATTTGTGATCCCAAATGCAATTTTTTCAAAGATAATATCACAGTTCTTTTACAACATCAAAGTACACAGCTCTTTAGTACTACATTAAAATCAAAAATGATGTCAATGTGTGATTACCACACACACACATTTTAAAAACATTTAACACTTAATCATTCTATGTCCAGCTCGAAAAACTGGATTGAATTCACGGTTCCAAGAAATTTTCTATTGTCCTCAGCCAAAAAAAATTTTAGACCTGTTTTTGCTAAATAACTAACAAACAGAAATAGGCCATGTTATACACAAAATTAACAGTATTTAATTCTGAATATTATGAAAAAAAATTCAATAAAATTAAAAACACATTAATTTTAATAAGACTTTTGTGATACAATAAAACAAAGACTTTGGCTAAATAAATAAATATTTATTAAAAAAAGGGAGGTCTGTAAATGGAAGCTAGGCATACAGTGGAAGAAGAACTGTGTACCAATCACAGGTGATGATGCACAGAACTGGCCAGGTTTAGCACCTAATGTCCAAACCCACCTTCTCATGGTGCAGGCTATTGATACCTACCCTTTCAAAAGACATATTCTCTTCTGAGAGGGAGTGGAAGGGAAGGGCTGCAAGATCAGTATGTCATACTGATCTCGTCATCTTTTTTTTTCTGCCCTGCTGAGGAGTGGTCAGCTTCACAGGGCCCTGGTGCTGTCCATTTATATCCACAAGACTGGAATGGATTATGGCTTTCAGCTTGATTTTCGATTCTGGCCTTGCTGCACTAGAGGGTCTCTGTTGAGAGAAACTTTGCCGCTGTGTTTTCTGTTTGTCTATAGGCTGTAAGCCCAAAGTTAGCAAAGGCATAGGATACCTTATATCAGCTGGTGAATAATTCATTATTATTCAATTATTATTAATATTCAATCATCTGAATGTTCAGAGGCCATAACAGGCACTGCAGCCCTTACTTTAGCTAGTTGGTCATTGCCAATCCTATCCCGGAGTAATGTGTCTCAGGCAGGTCAGATTTTATCCAGATTCTGGTTCTTGAAAAGTTGGTGCCTGAAGTTCCTACCAGCATGGGTGGCTTCAGCCTTTAGCAGTAAGGAAACAAGTCTTTGCCCCATGCCTGCGATTAGGTAGCTGTTTGACATTGTTGGCCCTATCTCTTTCAATAAACCTAGTTTTTTTTAAAAATCTTACTAATCATTTTCTTTCCACAGGTATGTGGAATGAAAGGATGTTGCATAAAGATTATTCTCTTGATATTCTCACTCAGGAATTTCAACATTATACTCTGGATATTCTGGGTTTGCAAGAGACAATATGAACAAGAAAAGGTCAGATACTTAAACATAATTTTAAACTTCTCTTTACAGGGAGGAAGGATGGAAAGTATACTATATGATCAAAAGTATTGGGAGACTCGCTCATCCACAATCTCCTGGTAATAGGAAAGGAATTATATCGCATTGGTCCACCCTTTGCTGCTATCACAGCCTCCATTCTAAAGGGAAGGCTTTCCACTATATTTTGGTACATTGCTGTGGGAATTGCTTGCCATTTTCCCACAAGCATTAATGAGGCTGATCACTGATATTGGGCGGTTCAGCTTGTCTCGCTGGCTGTTCCAATTCATCCCAAACATGTTCCAGGGGTTGAGATCTTCCAGGACTAGTGCAGCAAGGCTCTGTGCAGGCCAGTCAAGTTCTTCCACACCCATCTCATTAAACCATTCCTGCATGGTCCTCATTTTGTGGATTGGGTTAGGTTGTTTTACCTCTGAGCGCCACTTTTTTGCACACCATGGGCTAAATGGCCAGGTCACATGGACCCCGAAGGCTCAGAGAAGATTGGGGGAGGGGACCCACTGGAATAGCTGTTGGGAGACAGATGGTAGCCTTCCGTCAAGGCCATCCAGCGTGTTCTTTAACGTGCACAGGGTATGGCTCTCCCGTACACGGGGCCACAGCTTAACGTCCCATCCGACGGACGGCGGCCTTTCCAAGCCCATCGTTGTCCCCTACTGGCCATGGGCAGGGCGGGGAATTTTGCAGAGATAATCATTTTGTGGATGGGGCATTGTTATGTTGGTACAGGAAAGGGTCTTCACCAAACTGTTGCAATAAAGTTGGGAGCATGGAATTGCCAAGAATGTCATTACAGGCTGCAATGTTCAGAGTCCCATTCATTGCAACTAGAGGGCCCAGCCCAAACCATGAAAACAGCCCTAGAACATAAGGCCTCCTCCACCAAATTTCACAGATGGCACAACACAATTAGGCTGGTAGCATTCACTTGGTATCTTTCCCACCCAGACTTGTTCATAGGACTGCCAGATGGTGAAGTGTGATTCATCACTCCAAAGAATGCAGTTCCACTGCTCAAGAGTCCACTGGCACCATGCTTTATACCACTCCAACCGATTCTTGGCATTGTATATGGCTGCTCGGCCATGGAAACCCATTTCCTGCAGCTCATGATGATTAAGGTGCTGGTGTTGCTTCCAGAGGTATTTTGGAACTCTGTGGTGAATATTGCAACTGAGAACAGGCGATTTTGTTGCACAACCACTTCTGCACTCGGCAGTCCCGCTCTGTTATTTCATGTGGCCTACTGAGTTGTGATTGCACTGTTGTTGGTCCTAGGCATTTCCATTTCGCAATAACAAACTTACAATTCATCAGAGCAGCTACAGAGGGCCAGAATGCCCCGAACTGGCTTGTTGCTAAGGTGGCATCCTGTAACCGTGCCATGTTGAAAGACACAGAGCTCTGCTGTACAGACCATTCTCCCATTCATGCATGTCTATGAGGTTTTCAGGCCACATGCATCCTTTCATACATGTTTGGGCCATGGTTATGGCGTATGTAGGCAAATTCACTACTCGAAAGGGGTGTCCGGATATTTTTGATCAGATAGTGTATCTCCAAGGCATAAAGTTTGTTTCTCAGCAGACATGCCAGTGATGCTCTTCTAGCATATGACTGCATTAACCCTTTCAGTATCCATGTCGTCTATATACATTTGCAGAATCCATAATGAGAGGTCAAGCATGCATGTATACATTTTTAGTGTAACAAAAAAAAAATCAATTTTGTTTTTAAATAAAAATTGCCGTTGCAGTTTTATATACATATATATGTTATAAAAATATATAATCCATGCTTGAAAAATAATATTTTGTTTTTTAATTTGATGCATATTTTATTAAACTACAATATAAATAATTTGATAAAGCCATTTGATTGCCATTTCTTAGAAGCACTAAACAGTATTGCTGATTTGTTTGTTAACATTCCTAATTGCTGAAGCAACTTTCTGATTTAAGCTCACAAGTTTGAATTGAACTATTATCAACAATTTTTTTCTTAAATTTCTGAAAATCTCCTAAAAATTAACAAAAAAATGCTATTTTTAAAAACAGTAGATTTTGGAAGTTATTACAAAGTACGTACCAGCATTTTTTTCCTCATTTCACACTCTTTTTTAACCATAAACCTATTTGAGTATTCCAAAAATTATTTTTATCATTTTTCCCAGCATTCTATTCATCTTTCCCACTCTTAAAATCGGAACTGGAAATAAAAACATCCTTCTTGGAAATTCTGCATGCAGCTGAACTCAATTACGTTATGGCTCACAGAGGCAAATAGGGGCAGATGGCTGACACATGCTATCTCTGTTCTGTGTGCTATAAGTGGCTCCCATAATGTTTACAGTTTTGGTCCAGCATAATGGATACCCTTTGCAAAGTTAGAATTGACTTTTTTATATTTAAACCTTAGTTTTCATTTCAGTAGATTTTCGTAAATTTGCGATCTTTTGGCCAATCGATAACTATTGAATTTTTCATAGTAATGCTACCTCAGAGGCTGGCCTGCAAGCTGTTACTGAGGATATATTAGCATTGCATTAGGCTACATGTTAATTTTTATTTTATTGTTTATTACTTTTCCAGTAAAACTTTGATCTGGTATTATTTTCTGAAAATAAATGAGGTCTTGGATATGGAAGCAAATTCATTTCTGTAGATTTATTTCTGTAAGTTAGCGATTTTCAATTGGCTGATTTATCGATCTTTCTGAGCTATGCTATATCAGAGACCAACTTAAAAGTTGTTATGGATATTTTATTTAACATTGCATTAGGTTATATGTAATTTTTTTTTATTATTTCATGGTTTTTTAGTAAAAAACTTTGAGCTTGTACCACTTTCTGAAAATGAATGTCTTGGATACAGAAGCAAAATAGACTTCCCTGCTATGGAAATCAGCCATCATGTGGGAGGACTTTTTCAGAGTGATATACTGAAATATAAACAAATTATAAAAATACATATCTTCCTGTATGTACCTTAAAAAGTAGAAAATAAACCTAAAACATCTCACTGTTGAAATCAGTCACTGAATTCGCATTCACTTAAAAGGAAGATAGGGCGATGGCAATCTTGTTGAATAGGTAATTCGGTGCCTCATCTTCCTTTAAGGTGAATACAAATTCAGTGACTGACTGCACCATCGATATATGTTTTAGATTTATTTTCTACCTCTTAGGGTGCATACAGGAAGATAGGCATTTTTTAAATCTTTTAATTTACTTATATTCTTTTTTCTTTACCACTAAAAACTCCTACCTTCGGAACTTTCATTTGATATATAACTCATAAACATCAACCATATTTTTCTTCCCACTTTTTTAGAGTCATGTTTGAGGTAGCTCATGACATTGGAGATGCTACAAGCTTTACTCTGAGATATAACTAATTAAGGTAAACCATCATAATTGGGGCATAATTTGTAGTAGTCTATAACGGTTCTCATATAAGCTTTCATTTGACACCTAACTCATACCTGTTGGCTCTTACATTTTGAAGACAGAGTAGAAAAACGACTTTCACATTTCCCCTTTTAGGTGCAAAGAAATTGGAGGGAAGGGGGAGGATTTTTAATGCCCATAACAATTCCCATGTCACAAGGTTTCATTTGACATACAACTTGTTACATTTGTCCCTCATGTTTCGAAGATATAGCAGAACAATGGTTTTCGTATTTCCCCATTTTTAGGAGGAAAATTTTTATAACCTGTGACATTCTCCACATCACAAGCTTTCATTTGGCCCATACACTGTTACTTTTGGCCTTTGTGTTCCAAAGATATAGTGGAATGATTGCTTTCATAATTCCCCTTTTTTAGGGGAAAGAAAGCAAAGAGGTAAAATTTTTATAGCCTATGATACTCCTCAAGTTACAAGCTTTCATTTGGCTCATTACTTGTTACTTTCAGCACTCATGCTCTGGAGATAGATCAGAAAAATCATTTTCACATTTCATTTTCAGGGGGGAAGAAAGCATAGGGGATCAATTTTTTACAGCCTATTACACTTTGATGTCACAAGCTTTCATTTATACATAAATCATTAACTCTTCCAGGGTCCCACCTGAAAAACTACATCCAGAGGCCCAGCTATTTTTTTACTATGATCAGCCAAAAAAAAAATACTTTAGAATTTTTTTGCCAAACAATCAATGAAAGGTTATGACATGTTGTATGCCAAATTAATCAGCATTCAATTCAGGGTTTTCTGAAAAAAAAAATATTTTACAAAAAAGACAACTAGTTTTATTTTAATAGCTTTTATAGAGGCATGTAGTAAAAAAAATGCATCTGGCAATGCAAACAAAATTTATTTAAAAAAAAAACTACAGAACTACAAAATGACAGAAATGATTACAATGCATATGAATAGCAAGGCTATTTATTTCTGAATAAAATTAAATATTCACTGGAAGCAACAAAATTACTCCTGTTTCATAATATTTTTCTTGACACCATACTTTGAGAAAAGTCGAGGCTTTTTGCCAACTGTGCTTAGTCATATCAACAAGTCAACTTTGGAATTAAAAAAATAACTAATCAACTAAAATGGTCATGTTATATACCAAATTAAATAGAATTTGATTATGAATTTCATGAAAATAAATAATTTAAGCAAAATTTAAAGCATATTAATTTTAATAAAACTTTTTATGTGATAGTGAAAAAATAGATCAGGCTATGCAATTAAGGCTTAACTTTGGAAAACCTAATGAAAAAAAAGAGTTAAATTATATATTCATTGAAAGCACATTTCTTCCCAAATAATAAAATATTTACATGAAATATGATTTTTATTTCTTTTAATGATTCTTTTCAGTGTGGTATATTTTAAAACATTGGCAAGTGTTATGCAAGGTTATTTGAATTGTTTGCATTAATGGGATTTTCTGTCTGGTTTATGAAATGCAGGAATTTTTTTTGGCTGTTTTCTTTGCTAAACATAATGAATTATTTTCTTTGGGTGTGCAATTTTGGTTATCATGACAAACAATTGGCTCATTGATGCTAATGTGATAATTGATGGTCGTAAAGTGGTGCAGTGAAGTTTACGTTAAATAGTCATACCTGCATTTTCTTCATTCTTCAGAGTCGTCGGTTGTTCAAGGAGGACAATTTCGGGTTGTGTGCTGTTATCAGTAGCTGATATTTTCACAGGTCCGATATTGTTGCTCCTCACTTGGTGATAGTTCTTAAGCATGGTGGTGTTTGCACTGCTGCCTCTGTGATATGAGTCACATCATTCTAAACTTCACATTCCTATTAGTGCACTGAACCACTTGCCTATGTGAGAAGTTGGTGACCAGGCATTGCGATGCATTTCATGCTATCCGCTTCGGCACATCATCAGGCAGGTACTGTCCTGGCAGCAGGATGAGATAGAAACATGATGCGCTCGATCAGTGGGTGCATGTGGCTTGCATGGGGTCACCAAGGTCAAGCGCAGACCGGGCATGCCTCTGAGGTGCCATGAAAGGGGGATGAATCAGAAATGCTCTCCTAGCTGCACTGGGCCTGTGCATTCGAGGATTTATAACAGTAGTATGAAAATTCAATATAATATGGTAGAACATTATAGATACATTGTCTAAGTTCCAGAAAATAAATTACTGGGAATCAGGTGAACTTTATCTGTCAAAAGTGAAACCTATCTGTCAAAACTAGTATTTATAGATAGGAACCTCGCATGGAAATTGGATGTAAAAAGTAGAGTAAAAAGCTCGAATATTAGGCTTTCAAGAACATACTTTATTTGAAGCTTTTGAATGTGTCCAAGTTAAAAGTAATATACAATTTTTGGAAACATCTTATTTGGAGCAAGTACTATTTCATGGGTGCCCATTCTGAATCAAGTTTGTGACCCATTCAAAATCTTCAAATTATGTGTTGAGGTGCATGCTCAAAAAAACAAAAGTCTGATAGTATTTGGAATTATTATAGTTCATTACAAATGCTACAAGTCCGGAATTATTTAGCAGCCTCTTGTTAACAAACACTGTCAACAATTGGGATGATTCAAGTGTAAGAGTGTTCAATAAACAATGAATAGGATTTCTGGGTTGCTGTACAATCAGATAATTATAACACCACTACACTTAAGAACTATCACCAAGTGAGGAGCAACAATACTGGACCTGTGAAAATATCAGCTACTGAGAACAGCACACAACCCAGAATTGTCCTCCTTGAACAGCCAATGACTCTGAAGAACGAAGAAAATGCAGGTATGATTATTTAACCTAAACTTCACTTTAATTAATTTCTTAGCAAGAAGGTTCTTTTAATTGTGTAATTATTTACATTGTAGTTTAATAAAATATGTATTAAATGAAAACAGAAATATTATTTTTGAAACTTGAAATACACATTTTTAAAAGATATATCTAAAAACATTTTCAAAAAGCAATTTTATTTTAAAAACATCGAAGTTTCATATGTTGTACAAAAGACGTCTATGTTCATCTTCTATCATTTTGGATTCTGTTAATGTCTATGATTGTTGGAGACCTAGAAAGGGTTAAATGAGTCTGTTGCATTCGAAAGATATGATGGAACAATTATTTTGACAAATCCAGAAACCAGCAAACTGACAAAGGGCAGGCAAAAAGCAACAGGATGATAGGTAAAAACTAAGATCTGGCAAGGCAATTAAAACTTAATTCTGGAAAAGCTGATAATTAAAAATAGTCCAATTATATACTAATAAAAAGGAAATTTCTTTCTGAATAATATAATAAAAAAAATTCCCATTCAAAAAAGCAGAATTATTTCATAAAGCAGTGCTATTTATTTCATAGTTTTTCACTAAAATACTTTAAAACATAGGCCACAATTACACAAGTTGACTTTGCATTGTTCACACTCAAGATGTTGGGTTATTTTACCTCTGAGTGGCACTTTAATGACACACAAGGGTTAAATGGCCAGGTCACAAAGACCCAAAGACTGAGAGAAGGGTGATGAAGGGGCCCACTGGGAAGCTGTTAGGAGACATGAAAGTCTCCTATTAAGTCATCCAGCCTGTTCTTTAATGTGTACAGGATGTGGCTCTCCTGCACATGGGGTGATGGCTTTACATCCCATTCAATGGATGATGGCATTCTAAGCTCATTAGTGTGTCCTTTCTCACCAAGGGCAGGGTGCTGGTTTAGCAGAGATAAATCTAAATGCTACCACAGTTGGGGCTTAAACTAGAAACTGCAGATTAAGAGTCCAGAGTGGTACTGACTGGACCAAATCCTGTCCCTTACACTCATGGGACTTTACTGGCTGCACAGATACCTAGTGGTTTCTACCAGCAGAATGACAGTTCAGAAGTACAAAGATAAGATTCTTGACTCCTAAGACACTATGCAGATGCAACAGAGACAATTTCATTATGGAAAATAATACCTATTCCCATAGAATTCAACTGGTTAACAAATACTTTAAAGTGAACATCATCAGCTATACTGAGTGGCCAGAACATTCTCCTGACCTCAATCCATTGAGATGCTCTACCAATATGTGTTGTATACTTGATTTCCCTCCCTCACATAAATCACCACAAACTGCAAGTGGCCCTTGTAAGTGAATGATACCACATACTTACTATACTTTTAGATAACTCTGTACTCATTGTGAGACTTGTTCATTTTCTCTTCACTTTGATCTGTATACATTTTTTGTCTTTACTTCTATGAGATAAAGAACATCAAAATTTCAGAAAATGAAACAATCTGGGTTGCTTGAAAATACAAGTAAGTAGCTGTACTCCAGAATAACCCTGATAATACATGATTAATTAAACTAATGGTGTCAATACTGAAATGCCAGTACCAGCAGCTATGGTCAAAATGCTCAAAATAATGCTGAAAATAGCAAAGAACCCATTGTAATTTCACTCTCTCTCACACATATGTTTTCAGCTGTGCTATTTTTTGCAGTGTTAATTACATCACTACATGGGCTACCAAAATTAAGGTAAAGTATCATTTTTCATCAATATTTTAAATATAACATCATCATCATCATTCTCAAGCATAGGCTATGCAGGTCCAACCAGACCGTGCAATATGAGCTATATTTGCTGCATCTGGCCACTGCACACCAATTCTAACAAGGTATTGTTTGACATTGTCAGACTACCACATCCTAGGTCAATTCCCTCTTTCTGAGGCTTTTAGACACACATTTCACAGCCCTATTCACTAATATATAATTATCCATACAGGCAACATGGCCAAACCAATGGAGTCTCTTTCTGCACAATATGCTGCTTAAAGGAGGTTGCCTACTCCTTTGCCTAACCTCATCATTACTTACAAAGTTTAACCACCTAATGCCCATGACACTGCATAAGCATCTAGTTTCCTGTTATCTTGTTTACAAAGTGTCCAAGTTTCACTACCAAAACTAACCCTAAAGAGAACCAAACTATTATACAGTCTAATTTTAGTCTTTAGGTGTATACGCCTATTTCTCCACACTCTTCAAAGATTCTTAAAAAGTCATGGCAGCAATCCCTATTCATCTGTCAATCTCATGCCGCACTTCACCAGTATCTGCTACATAGCTCCCAAGATAATTAAACTGTGACACATGCTCAAAACTACAACCATTCAGATTAGCTGAATCACAGCCTGCCTGACCATTTTTCATCACTTTAGTTTTCTCTCTGTTTATAACCAAACCTACTCTATTACCAGCCTCATCAACAGTTTGAATGAAAAAGTTCATCTCATCAACATCATTTGCCAAAAGGGCTAAATCATCAGCATAATCTAAATTAGAAATCTTTTGTGTCTCCAGACCATTTAAGGCCAAAATCTTTCCCTTGCACTGAATTTCACACAACATAATCAATAACCAAACTAAAGAGAAAAGGAGTCAAAATACACCCTTGTCAAACACCAGAAGCAATGCTAAACCAATTATTACAAGCCTTGCCAATTCTCACACGCGACTCAGTTTTATATTAGATGGATATGGATAGCTTTCATTATGTTAATTAACTTGTCTGGTATGCCTTACGATCTCACAATCAACCACAAATTATGACAATCAACAGAGTTGAAAGCCTTTTTGAAATCAACAAAGCTAGCAACCAAAGGTTTCTGAAACTCTAAACATTTCTCAAGAATCTGCCTAAGTGAAAATATCTGATCTACACATCCCCTACCACTTCTCAATCTACATTGCTCATCACACAATTGCCTGTCAACTAGATTCTTAATTCTATTAAGCACAACCATGCAAAGAACTTTACCTGGAACAGAGAGTAGGCTGATACCTAAATAGTTATCACAATAACTACAATCACCTTTTTTGAAAATAGAGATAATAATAGCTCTGGTTAAAACCTTAGAAACCATGCATTTATCATAAAAGATATTCAAAATTACAGTCATCCAAGTGGTACAGAAACATTCCCAGCTCTAAGTATTTTCATAATAATTTCATCTACCCCTGGGGATTTATGTAGTTTAAGTTTAGAGACAGCCAAAATAACTTCAGACTGTGTTATAGGGCCAACATTAAAGACAGTAATGCATCTATCATCATTACAAACAATGGGAGTAGAACTAACCACATTGTTTATAAATCACTGAAATGCTTAGTCCACCTAGCCATGACAGAATCCTCACTTTTTATAACCTTGTTTATCCTTCAATGACTGTACACCTGTCAGTTTTCTAACACACAAAACATTACCTATCTGGTACAGCTCTCTGCTGTTATGCTGTCTAACTGCTTCCTCGGCTTTGTCAGCCAAGCCATCAAGCCAAAGATTCTTACCAGCAGCTAACTGATCCTTTACACATTTATTAAGATCTCTGTAATGCTTTCTATTAGGACTAGTAGGGTAATGATTAAGGACATTCCTAGAGTTCTTTCTTTCTGAAATAAGCTGAAATGCCTTATCACTCAAATAATTCTGCCTCCTCTGCTCCTTTTTTCCTAAAAGGGTACTGTTAGTTTCCAAAAAAGTATGTTTAAAACAATCCCATTCTTCCTCAACTTCAGTACTAAGCAAACCATGACTGTCATAATGACTAAGCAACCTATCATGGTAAGCTTTAGCTATAACTAGGTCTTCCAGAACTTCAGAATTAAAGGCAAATTTTTTAACCTTAGCACAACACTTCTTAAGTTTAAGTTGCAAGACACTTTTAACAAGGTAATGGTCAGATCCAATTTCAGCTCCCCTATATGACCTGATATTCCTAACAGAAGTATTCCATTTGCTGTTAATTAATATATAATCTATCATATTCTTATTCAGCCCATCTGGTGAAACCCATGTCTACTTATGTACGTTGCGGTGTTTGTAATAAGTGTTAGTTATTCTCAAACCATTAAGTTTACTTACCTGTAGGAGACATTGCCCATTGCCGTTGCAACTACCAATACCAAAAGGGCCTATCATTCCTCCCCAGAGGTCAGAGTCAGCACCAACTTTGGCACTGAAGTCACTTAGAACAAGGGTAATATCTCCTTTTTTGACAGAATTCAAAATATTCTGAAGTTGTCCGTAAAACCTCTTATATCACCTTATATCTCTTAAATCTCCTAATACTCTTAAATCACTCTTATATCACCTTATATCACTATTATTATGACTTTCCCATTCTCATCCTCATTTGGGGCATAACAGCAGATAACACTCAAGTCTATAATGCTTGTCTGAAATTTTGCTGTAAGAAACCTTTCATTAATGAACTCATATCCTAGAAGAGCATCACTAGCCAGAAGTAGACTCATGCCTTGGTGATGCTTATTATCTTCCCTCCCAAAAAAGAGATATTTAAGATTATTTTTAAGAATCTGACCATTATTTGTCCATCTGGTCTCTTACAAGCTGAGAATACTTAAATTATAATGGTGAATTCTTGTGTGAGGACATTAAGAAAATAAGCTCTATGCAGAGTCCTCCCATTCCACCTACATATGGAAAGAAAATGGTTAGTGGGATGTTTACCTGAAGGTAAAAATATGGTATTATAGGTTATATTACATTCAAATCTTGAATATCCAATAGAAATTGACCTATGACCTGAACAAAACCTGAACAAGAACTATGCCCCCTGCAACATGCAAATTACTATTGTCTACATCTTTGGGTAGGAGTTTTAGGCCCCTTCGGCATTGGTAGTTCTAATGGCAATGGGGAACATCTGCTACAGGTAAGTGAGCTTAATGGTTTACAAACAACCAACACATACTACAAACATCGGGGCATTTATAAATATACATGGGTTTCACCTGATGGGTTGCACAGGAATATGATAGATTATATTTAAATTAACAGCAAATGGACCAGTTTCAGTAGGAATACCAGATCATACAGGTGAACCGAAATTGGGTCTGACCATTATCTGGTCAAAAGTGTCTTGCAGCTGAAGCTTAAGAAATGTTGTGCTAGGGTTGGGAAAGTTACCTTTGGCACTGAAGGTCTGAGGGGTCCAGGTATAGGCAAAGCATACCATGGTAGGTTACTTAGTCATTATGACAATCGTGGTTTGCTTACTGCTGAAGTTGTGAAAGAATGGGATCAGTTGAAACAGGCTTTTCTTGAAATCAACAGTACTCTTTTGGGTAAAAGGGAACAGAGGAAACAAAATTATTTTAGTGATAAGGCTATGGAACTTATTTCTCAAAGAAGGAAGTGCAGGATTAATATGAATCAACACCCTACTAGTCCTAACAGAAGGCATTACAATGACCTTAATATATTTGTAAAGGATAGTTAACAGCTAATAAGAATCTACGACTTGATAGCTTGGCTGACAAAGCAGAGGAAGCAGTTAAACAACCCAACAGCAGGGGGCTGTACCAGATTGTTAATGTTTTATGTGGGAAGAAACAGACAGGTACACAGGGACTGAGGGAAAAACATGGCAAGGTGGCTGAAGGTGAGGGTTCTGTGATGGTTAGGTGGGCTGAGCATTTCAGAGATGTTCTAAATAATGTGATTATTTCTACTCTCACTGTTTGTAAAGAGGATAGATGCATTACTGGCTTTAATGATGGCCCTACATCACATTCCAAAGTCACTTTATCTCTAAATTAAAACTGCATAAATCCCCAGGGGTGGATGAAATCAACACTGAAATGCTTAGAGCTGGGAACATTTGTATTGACACATGACTGACTGAAATTTTAAATATATTTTATGATAAAAGTATTGTTCCTAAGGATTTTACTAGAGCTATCATTGTTCCAATTTTTGAAAAAGTGTGATGCCCCCTCATTCACTTTTACTTTACCTTAACCAGTTTTGCTTAATTTATGTTATATTTATCATTTTCGGGATTTCAATTTCATTTTTGGCATCACAGCACTCGTTTCCAAGAGCATAGGAGTTGTGCATGCACAACTTCGAACTTTCGATTGTCACCTGCTAAAGCGCACGTGTACAAGGACAAGTCCCATCTTGCGTCATAGCTTGCACGCTCGTCATTTTATGCAAATGTCTTTACCAATGCAACAGCCATGTGTTGCCAAGCCCGTATGTTTGTTATAACCATGACATGTAGTCACAGAAGTCAGTTAGAGTTGTGAAGAGTTGGTGTTAGTCACAGAGAGCTGTTGTTAGTAGCAGCAAGATAGTGATGATGCAGTCGACATCTCATTAAAGTTGGTGAGTGTTTAAAAATAATTTTTTGGAAATAAACTTGTTTGTTATAGAAACTTTTTGAATCTTTGCTATTTTTTCTCTTGAGCAATGTTAGTTGTTTTGATTGTAAGTTAAATTAGAATTGACAATCATTTAATTTTTGAATTCTTACTCGCTAAGTAACACCCGCTGGTATTTGAACCCTAATTGAAGTTTATTTGGCAATTAGTTAATTATTGCCTGGCGCCCGACTTTAGCTATCCGGAGCTTGAATAAATATTGGATCAGACAAATGGTCCAAAACTTTAAAAATATTTAAATCTTTGGAGTGTTACAAAAGGTTGGGTTGGGTTGTTTTACCTCTGAGTGGCACTTTTTTGCACACCTTGGGCTAAATGGCCAGGTCACGTGGACCCCGAAGGCTCAGAGAAGGTTGGGGGAAGGGACCCACAGGAACAGCTGTTGGGAGACAGATGGTAGCCTCCCATCAAGGCCATCCAGCGTGTTCTTTAATGTGCACAGGGTATGGCTCTCCCGCCACGGGGCCACGGCTTAACGTCCCATCCGATGGACAGCGGCCTTTCCAAGCCCATCGGTGTTCCCTACTGACCGTGGGCAGGGCAGGGAATTTTGCGGAGATAAATCTGAACACTGACCCAGCTGGGACTTGAACCTGGGAACTACAGATTACAAGCCTAGCGCGCTACTGACTGAGCCACTCCCGCCATGTTACAAAAGGTGATCACAGTTCTTGTGATAATTATAAGGGAATTAATTTACTTTCTGTTCCAGGTAAAGTTCTTTGCATGATTATACTTAATAGAATTAAGAATTTGGTTGATGGACAACTGCATGAGGAACAGTGTGGATTCAGAAGTGGTAGAGGATGTACTGATCAAATATTTTCACTTAGGCAAATTCTTGAGAAATGTTCAGTTTCAGAAACCTGTGGTTACTAGCTTTATAGATTTCAAAAAGGCTTTTGACTCTGTTGAGTGACATAATTTGTGGTTGATCATTAGATCATATGGTATACCAGATAAATTACTTAGTGTAATGAAACTCTTTATAATAATAAACAATGAAATAAGCTCGACGTATTCCAAATCAACTATTAAATCAGCACTCTAAAAATCGATGCTAGAGTGCTGATTTAATAGTTGATCTTTATAATAACACTGAGTCGTGTGTGAGAGTTGGTACATCTTGCAGCGATTGGTTTAGCATTGCTAGTGGAGTTAAACAAGGGTGCTTTTTGTCTCCTTTTCTCTTTTGTTTGGTTATTGATTATGTTATGTGAAATTATTTGCAAGGGAAGGATTTTGGCCTTAAGTGGTCTAGAGATTTCAAAATTTCTGATTTAGATTATGCAGATGATTTGGCCTTGTTGGCTAATGATGTTGATGTGATGAATTCTTTCATTAGGGCTGTTGATGAGACTGGTAGTAGAGTAGGATTGGTTATAAACAGAGAGAAAATTAAAGTGATGAAAATTGGTCAGGCAGGCTGTGGTTCAGTTAATCTGAATGGTTGCAGTCTTGAGCAGGTGTCACAGTTTAATTATCTTGGGAGCTATGTAACAGATAATGGTGATGTGTGGCATGAGATTAACAGACGAATAGGGATTGGTGCTAGGACTTTACAGAATCTATGGAGTGTGTGAAAAAAATAGGCATATACGCCTAAAAGACTAAAATTAGGCTGTATAATAGTTTGGTTCTTTCTAAGGTTAGTTATGGTAGCGAAACATGGACCCTTTGTAAGCAGGATAACAAGAAACTTGATGCTTACGCAGTATCTTGGGCATTAGGTGGTTTGACTTTGCAAGTAATGATGAGGTTAGAAGGAGTCATCAACCTCTTTTGAGCGGCATATTGTGCAGAGACTATTGGTTTGGTCATGTTGCCCGAATGCATAGTTGCAGATTGACAAACAGGATTATGAATAGTATGCCTAGGGGTTTGATGAAAAGGGGGAGACCTAGGATGTGATGGGCTGACAATGTCAAACAGTACCTTGCTAGAATGGGCCTAGAATTGCCAAATGCAACAGCAGTAGCTCAGAAGACACACATCTGGAGGGAAAAATTACAGTCTAGTTGGATCACTGTAGCCCATGGCTGCATGTTAAATGGTTAAATATCTGTGGGATGCCTTAGAGAGATATACTGCAAACTGTCAGTCACCTTTTTGGTCCCTCTGCCATGTAAAGTTAGTTCTTGTGGAAAAATGGGATTTGTTGCCTCAGTCCTTCTGAACAGCCTTACATTGAATATAGATCAACACTGCCAAGTTTATTTAGCCATCAGATGGGATCATACTCTATATTGACATCATATGTGCATATTTTGGAGCATCTGAAGCCAACTTCTGTTATGCCCAAAATTTTCCTATTTTAATGATTTCATTGAAATATATTCAGTTCTGCTCTGAAGGTTTCTCATTGCACTAAAATATATTTCTGGGCAAATTTTCATTTAATTTCATTTGCAATAAAAAGGTAAATAAAAATGTTGCATTTACAATAAAAATGTTACATTAAATTGAATTCTATCAAGCTTTTTATTTAAATAAGTTTTGTTTTCAGTTACTTAACAAATTCAATTAGCAACAATATATAAAATAACAGCATAATTACAAATCAATAATTTTCATAAACAAAAGGCATGTAAAATTAAACTCAAGGATTTGCTGGTAATAATTTGTAAGGTACATCATTACAGAAACTTTTCTTACCAACTTTCTTGTAAATTGGCTGAGCAATATTTATTTTAGGATCCTTTTCCTAAAATCGTTTAAAATGTAAGGCAGTATATATATATATACTGCTCACAAAAATTGGGGGATATCTCAAAATGAATATGAAGCGATGAAATATCCCCTAATTTTTGTGAGCAGTATATATATATACACATACACACACATAAAATATAATTTCATTGTAATTTATTAAATTCTTGTAAATTGGTTGAGCAATATTTGGTTTTATGACCCTTTACCTAAAATCCTTTAATGGCAGCACACACACATACACATACAAAACTTAGTGTAATTTTATTGTAATTTATTAAATCTTATTACTTCAAATGGCAGTTTTTGCTGTAATTTAGACCTTTACATAGCTTCGATTGAACAATCCACACACTAAGATCCACAGCTATTCTCTTTCCTTTCAGGTAGGTTAAAGGGTGTTTTCGGCTAACACGCTCTAGCACTGGCCATAAGTCACTTACACCCATCTGAAAAAAAGAAGAGGAGCAAAAATAGCGAGCAATGCATTGCTGTTAATTGAAAGGATTTATTTTCTTCAACATTTCAAAAGTCTAAATAAAAACTCTGCACATCAATATGATATATACACAACCTGATCTGATGGGTTTACAAGGTGAATTTAAGGATTGGGATTATAACCATTTTGTTTTCCTGTTAAAGTCTCATCTTGCTCTTATATCTTCTCTATGGTATATTACACTGATAGACTCCTGTCAGACCTCTCTATAAAGCAGTTGCCATGGCTATTCTGCTAAGATGTCAATAGGGGACACGACAGTATGTATTTAACATGAACATGCTGAAGTGTTTAATGTTAACTTCTAAAGCAGTTTTACCACTGATTTATACATTCAAAAGTTATCATGTAATTAACAAGTATCTATTTTTAATTCTGCATATTTTTCAAAATAAAATTTAAATTTAATAAATGTAAAAAAACAATCAAATTAAAACTTTAAATTTCAAAATATTAAAGAAAACCAATGTGTAACTTTTGAATTTGAGTGTAGAAGATTAATCCAGTAAGAAAATAAACAATAAATTGATAAAAACAAGAGACTAATTATGTTAAAATTTATAAATTATAATTAAAAGGTTAAATTTTAGCTCATTTTCAAAAAAAAAAGTCACTGTTTTCATTTTGCTGCTAGTCTATCTGTAGACATTCAACTTTTTTACATTTAGAAATAAAAGTTGTTTGTATTTCATAAGTAGGATAGCTTAAAGACTGTACCAATGGAGGGCACAATTTCAGGAGCACATTCGATTGTAGTTGAATAGCTGCCATGATAGCCTTAGGCTAATATGATACTACATATGTTGAGCACTTCTCTTGAATTATAATTTTAATGTGTTAATGTATAGCTATTAATTATGATTATTAAACTTTATTTCATAAATACTAACTAAATATTAAAATTGTCATTTTTTGAAACTCAAATAGGTTTAACTTCCCTGTTTCATGGCATTAAAATTTGAAAATTTTAAATGACCATTCTAAATGCTATATTCATGTTAGAAATTTTAATGGTACAGTATGATGATCAACAGGTTTACATTGACATCAGTGATTGGCCTCATCCTTATGGAGAAGGGGCATGTAAAATGCAACTACCTTTTTTCCCTCAAGAGATCAGCAAATTATTTCAAGTGTTTCTGGTCTACAGGATATTTTCCTGTAATAATTTATTACTGAACTGTTAACCAATATAATAGAAAATTAAAATTAGTAGATAAAGCATGGAAATTTAGAGATACATGTGAAAGATATATAAAAGAATAACAGGCAATGTAAATAATACTATAACATATATAATGCTAAAAACATTGTCAATAACTTGAACATATAAAACTGCAAAAATTTTTAAATATTAAATGTAAACATGAAATGAATAAAAACATATAAAAAATAGCCAATATTGTAAAGAAATTTTAAGCATCAATACCAGCATATGACTAGACTGAATGTGATTGAAAGGAGGATGTCACATACACAGGATTGGGAAAATCCACTCACCAACAGAAAATTTTCTGGTATAGCCTGTTACTTTCAAAGCAATGAAAAATTGCAACAGCAAAAATATTTCCTAGGGAAAGAATATTAACTTTTGCCTTTGAATACAAATCATTAATTTCATTAATGCACATAACAGCTGGTTGGTTGGTTGGTTGTTTGGAGTTTTTTGGCGCAACAGCAACAAAGGCTATATTGCGCCAAACAAATGACAAAAAGGGTAAAAGACATGGAACCCACAACCAAACTTAAAAGAGACACAAACAACACAGCACAAAAACAAGGAGTATAAAAAGAATAAAAAAAAGCAACAAGTGTAAAATCAACAATAACAATGGGTGTATAGGACCCAAGTAAAAAACAACAGGTAAAAAATCCAGGAAAAAAGTGAAAATTCATAAACGAGTAAAATAACCGGTAAAGCGTAAAAATTCGAAAACAGGAGTTAAAAGTGAGTCATCAGATAAAAGATGCCTGAGTGTAAGGAGCTCAGACGTAAAATCGTGAAAGGGCACATAACAGCAGGAAAAACTTTTTGCCCTTTCCTACCACATTGGTATATGCCTTTGTGCTAAAAACTGCTGGTTAGATTTTTTCAATTTCCCTATCTCTGCATATATATATTAAATAATGATGTAACTGGTAAAAAAATATAAAATATTGTACACTGTTTACTACTCAAAGCCTCATGCATGTAAATTATACACATCCTTGCTGAAAGTGTGAACTGGCTGTTTAGCTCATTCTGTTCACAATATGCACCACTCAGAGATAAAGCAAGGCATTCTAATCCATTTAAGAACTTAAAATTTATTGATTTAGGGTTAGGTAGTTGTTGGGTTGTTTTACCTCTGAGCAGCACTTTTTTGCACACCATGGGCTAAATGGCCAAGTCGCATAGACCCCAAAGGCTCAGAGAAGGTTGGGGGAGGGAACCCACTGGAACACCAGTTGGGAGACAGATGGTAGCCTCCCGTCAAGGCCATCCAGCGTGTTCTTTAACATGCACAGGGTATGTCTCTCCCACACACGGAGCCACGACTTAACGTTTCATCCGACAGACAGCGGTCTTTCCAAGCCCATCGGTGTCCTCCACTGACCATGGGCAGGGCAGGGAGTTTTGCGGAGATAAATCTCAACGCTGACCCAGCTGGGACTCGAACCTGGGAACTACAGATTACAAGCCTGGCACACTACCGACTGAGCCACTCCTGCCCCATTTTGATTTAGGGTGTTTACGATTAAAGGAAACATTACCAAAAGTATTGAGGAATTTCCATCTTATGTAAACACAGGCTAGAAAAAAAAAATTCGAGGGGGGGGGGGTCAAGAAATGCAATCAAGCCAAAAAAAAAGGTAAAAGGGGACTTGATTTGCAGTGCAGTAAAACATTTCTTCCTCTGTTTACAGGTTTAAAATAATTCTTGAAAAATTCACAATATAAATAAGTTTAAAATTTTTTGCCTGTTTTATCCTCACTTGCTTTCTGAAAGGGATGGTGCTGGTCCCTCTAGTATCCCTCCCAGATCCGACCTGTGCGACACTTCAAAGTTCATTAACTTTGAAATGAGCATTTGACAGAAAAATATGACTAGAATAAAACATGGTCTCAATTTATTCAAATCTTGATTTTCAATAATATTCATTTAATATTTTAAGTTATGGATACTGAAACAATAAACAGAAACTCTGTCAGCCATAAAAATTTACCTCAAATTGTAATACCAAAAACAATAAATATTATAACAAATTGTGTATTAAAATATGTGACAGTTACTTTATTTACTTTCCTAGCTGTCAAATAATAAGCAGTGATCATAACAATGATTACCAGTGCACACAAATTTATTTTTTCAATGCAATTTAAATGCTTGTGTAACGATTTTTTTCAGTTTCTAACAATTTTAAACAAAAACTATTTCCGACGTTCATAATAGCACACTGTCTGCTCTAAATGTTCTAGCTTCAGTAACTCTTACAGCATCAGATTTGTTGAAAATAATATTTAATGAAATCTTCACTTTTACCTCCAGTGAATATTTTTGGCAAAAAAAAAACAAACTTGTTTCTAAAAATGCTTTGAATGCTGCTTTCTGTTCATGAGTCTCAATACTTGGGTAAAATAGTGTGTTTGAATAATAAAGAATTCCAGCAATAACAGGTTGTTAAAACATTTATGCAAAAATTAATGAATGTGAAGAAAACAATCTGTTCTTAAGCATATAAATACTCCTCTTTTTTCTTCCCAATAAGAAAGTGATACCTTAGATCTCCCCAGCTTCACTTCTCTAAGCTCTTGTCATCCACTTCTCAGATATTTGTAACATGAAACAACCTGTAGTACTTGCAAAACTAATTTATTTTAGCTATTTGTAACAAGTTTTACGACAATATTAACCTTATTTTAACATATCATGGAATTTCTATTTAAAAAAAACCTATACTAAAGAAGTAAAACTGCCGCATCGAGAAGCATGCTGCACTATTGGCGGTTTTTTTGACCTAGTATAAGAGAATCGCAAGTCTATTTAGTCCCCAAAGACAAGTAGCGTATTGATAAAAGTATAAAAGTTGCAGTTCAACTACAAAAAAGTTATAATAATAACACTTTAGGAACGTGCTATCAGTGTAATTATTCGTTAATTTGACTAATATTTAAAAATGGAAGCATGTTGAAAATTCTAGTGTAAATTTGAAATATTGTAACGAAACTACATTTCTATAACAAGATTACATAACACATAATGCTTACTCACATTTTGTAACTAAATAATATCAGTTCTTTCACAGATCTTATTTTTATTTAGCTGATGTGATAAATGATGCTAATAACCCTACTATTTACATTTGCATAACACATAAAGGCATTTAAAAAGCTATATTATGATATTTCAAGGTTGCGGTTTAATGCTTATTTAGTGATCGTCGCAGAACCAAGAAGTGACAGATCTAGAGACCCATATAGGTAGAGGTTGGCCATCTCAAATTTGGACGCCATGTTTTGTCGTCGGTGGTTTTTTTTTTGGCATACAAAGCTGGATGGTATTGCACGGATACTTATTCCGGAAAAATTTTGATTCCGGAAAAGGGTAGGGTAATATTTGATGCAGATTTCAGTGCTCATGATTGGAAGCACTTTAGAAAACAGATGAAAAGAAAATGTAAATTTTAGGGCTTTTTTTTAAAGAGATAAAAATATCGCTTTGTTGTCTGTCGGTGTGTAGACAATGAACTTTTTTGTTTATGCAGAAAAATAGAAAATTCTTTTTGTGTTGGATAGGTATTAATGAAATATTGTGATTTGCATTTTTCGAATCTCTTAAAAGTTATAATTGCGCCCTCTAACGATGGAAAAAGAAAATTCCAAAATGCCAAATGAGCATAACCAAACGATGTAGTTAACCCATTTCTTCCCAAGTGATGCGTGACGCAACACTGGGAAGAAATGGGTTAGGTTAGAAATTTGAAATTTTGGTGTTGAAATGCAAAGGTTACGAAGTTACCATTGGTAACAATCATTTGAACCCTTAGACAAAGGGGCGGGGAAGTGCATTTTTTTGTTTTAACAGAAAATTGTACGTTTTTAGAGATAAATTTAAAATTTTTTTGTGGGTCAAAGAGGTATTGATGAAATATTACAATTTGCATTTTCCGAATCTCCCAAAAGCTACAGGTGCGCCCTCTAACGGTGGAAAAGTCGAAAAATTCCGAAATTTAAAACGAATATTGCAAACGATGTAGCTATGTCAGAAATTTGAAATTTTGGTCGTGTAATATGACAGTCTTGAAGATTCCATCGACAACAATGCGTTTACCCTTACGCCCAAGGTAGGTAGGAAACAGAACAGTTTTAAGAGATTGGAAATCTCTATTTTAGTTGGTACTAATGAAATATAATTCGCATTTTCAGAGGTAGTTTTAATTTATATCATTAGAGATCACTAAATATCCAAACAGCAAAACTTTTAACGAAAGTTAAAAGTCTTGCTCTTTGGATATTTAATGATCTCGGCTGTGGATTCTGTTATGGTTATGGCAATTACTAATAATATGCTACTCTGTGCTTTTTAGTCAATCACACATTAAAAAATAAAAATAAATAACCCCTCAGGCAGCTGCTTGCCACAGAGGTCTGACAGGAGCCTATCAGTTTATAAGCCATAGTAGAAAGTCTGAGAATGGCAAGACCTCAGCATAAAAACAGCACGAACATCCATAATTAAAACTTTTAAGGAGTGAAAAAGCAAGCAAAGGAAGAGCTTCATTCTCTTTGAAAACGAGATTCCCACATGCCCCAGAGGCGATATGCGTTCTAGTTATTTTACACTTTCAGTATACTCTGACAGTGGAAATTCGAACTACTGTATAATTGAGAAAATAAACTATTATTGTTTTATTAGTACCTGTAAAACATAAAAAATGTTTTTCGTTTATCTCTTAAAGCAGAAAATTTGCATTTTACCAAAGGACAAATCATTACTATTAGTGTAAATCAATTGATCATTACACTTTATTACCAAAAATGTAAGTTTCTAGCAAAAATAGATCGTTTGCAATATTCATTTAAAGATTTTGCATTTTCCAGCTTTTTTCTGCCGCTAGAGGTTGCCTTTCGAGTTTTTATTTACCGCCTTTAGCATTCTCTAACACTGGAAATTCCAACTGATGGCGATCCGAAAAATGCAAATATTAATGCTTTGGTGGAAAAAAATTTCGCCGACATATGGGATTCGAACCCGCATCTCGCCACAAACATGCCAAAGTATTCTACCCTGTTGAACTAACGCTGGCTTTTTTCATAAAAAGCATTTATTGACTTATAGACGTTTAAACGTTTACAGGTAATGCTGAGATTATCAAATATTGTTTAAATTATTAATAACGCTAAATAGTGTAATGTGACTTCATTATTTACTTCCATCTTACACAGAGCACTAAAAAATAGCTGCCACCCAAGATCATAGATGACGACATAAGGAGGCGCCCAAAATTCACGGTAAGAGTGATTAGCGGAAAAATGACTCAGACGGCTTTAGTTCAACAGGTTAAAATACTCTGGCATATTTCTGGAGAGATACGGGTTCGAATTCATGTACGTTGGCGAAATTTTTTCCACAAAAACGTTTATTGATTAACAGACGTTTAAACGTCTACAGGTAACGCTGAGATTATCAAATATTGTTTAAATTCTTAATATTTTGTTAGTGCCTGTAAACCAAAAAAATATTGTTTCGTTTATCTCTTAAAAAAAGTTTCATTTTCGCACCCCCTTTTCGCTAAGACGGCAAAGCCTTGATGCCATTTTAAACCTTCTGGTCATATCACTACTAGCAAAATTTCAGATTTCCATTGTAAATAGTTTGTTTGCAATATTCGTTCGAAATTTTAGCGTTTTCCATCTTTTTCCACCGCTAGAGAGCGGTATTAAAGTTTGAAAATTGCGAATCGCAATATTTGTTCGACACTTATCCAACCAAAAAAGAATTTTTCATTTAGCTCTAAAAGTAAAAAAATTGATTGTCTATAGATGGACAGACAATAGTTAACAGAGAGACGGACAAACAGACGAACAAATATTGGCATAGGCAGACGATAAAGTGGAAGCATTACTCGTTTTCAAAACGAACTTTAAAAGAATTTATTTTTGGTTTTCAGTTAGCTCATTTCCCTTTTGCAGCCGATTGCCGTCTTCTGATGAAGTCTGGCCATTTAGCCCATGGTGTGCAAAAAAGTGCCGCTCAGAGGTAAAACAACCCAACCCTTCTGATGAAGTTTGTCAGAAAAAAATATTCATTAATTTATTTCTTTCAGGGAAATTTTTACACCCAAATGCAGCACAGTGAGGCATTCATAAAATATGACAGCTTTTATATACAAAAAGAGTGGTATAAATATACAAATCTATACCAACTTAGAAGTTTTAATTTGGTACATGTACTAATTCATACGCTTTCGTCTCACGGTACGACAAAACATGGCTACCATAAACCACGTGGCTCAATCAACCAATGGCAGTGAATCACCGAGATGGGTTCTTTCTGTTTCGAAAATATTTTATAAAACCACATTATTTGGTGTTGTCTTATAAATGTTCTTCTTCTCTTCGAATTAATGAACTTGAGTAGATAGAGTACTCAACGGGTTTCCAAAAATGAAGACTTGAACAATCGGATTATATAACGTGTAGACAGTAGAGGAGTATGTGCCTATTGCCGTCGCATTCAGCCATTGCTTAGCATTCTTTATTTAGGGTAATATAAGATTGGATTGTTTTACCTCTGAGTGGCACTTTTTGCGCAAAATGGGCTAAATAGCCAAGTCACAAGGACCCGAGCTCTCAGAGAACGTTGGAGGAGGGGACTCACTGTAACAGCTGTTGGGGAAAAGATGGTAGCCTCCCGACAAGCCCATTCAACGTGTTCTGTAACGGCACTCTTAATGTCCCATGCAATGAACGGCGGCTTTTCCAAGTCCATCAGTGTTCCCTACTGACTGAGGGAAGGGAGGGGAATTTCACGGAGATAAATCGCAAACTCGCCCGGTTAGGACTCGAACTGGGAACTGCATATTGCGAGTCTGGCGGGCTACCGACTGAGCCCTATGACAGTATGCAACAGAGCTTCAATATTCATTAAATGTAATGCATAATCAAATAATTATTTTCCAAATATTCTAAAGGTCAAGAGATCTTTTAACCTTTATTAATCGCTAAATTCTGCTGCGGAGTGGCTCAGTCGGTAGCGCGGCAGGCTCGTAATCTGAAGTTCTCAGGTTCAAGTCCCAGTTGGGTCAGCGTTGAGATTTATCTCTGTAAAATTTCCCTCCCTGCCTACGGTCAGTAGGGGACACCGATGGGCTTGGAAAGGCCACTGTCTCGTCGAATGGGACGTTAAGTGTGCGGGAGAGCCATACCCTCTGCCCGTTAAAGAACACGCTGGATGGATTTGACGGGAGGTTACCATCTGTCTCCCAACAGCTCTTCTAGTGGGCCCCCTCATCCAACCTTCTCTGAGCCTTTGGGGTCCATGTGACCTGGCCATTTAGCTCATGGTATGCAAAAAAGTGCCGCTCAGAGGTAAAACAATCTAACCCAACCCGATAAATTCTTTTATCAAATTTTATATATTTATATCATAAAAGCGGTGCGACTGAGATGACTATTTTGCCGTTTTTACCTAAAATTCAATCAAACATAATTTTCAAAAAACTAAGGAGAAAAATATAATTTTAACCCACCTTATAAGTGAAGCCCACTTTTTTTTTTAACTTTAACTCCTTTATTGACTTTTTTTCGCTGAACCGATCATTAAAGATATGAAAGTTATAATGTCTACCATATATCTTGTACACTTTTGAATATCTCTCAACTAATTTTTTTAACGTTTTTATTAGTAAAAATTCTCCATTTTTTGTTGGTATATTTATATTTAAAAATATTTGATGAAAGCTTATGTTCTATGATGGTGAATCCTGCCCATATATTAATCAAAGCTTAGTCTCTTTTAAAAATTTCCTTTTTATCTGTTTTAACACTTATTCATTTAGCTTTATTATAAAATTGTAAAAATTTTAGAACACACAGCTTGTCATCTGATCTCTAAGATATGAGAGTATTAGAGGTTATTCTTCATTAAAAAGAAAATGGCAACCAAACCTTGCACCCCTGATTCCTTCAAAAATGAAAAATGTCTGAAAAAATTACAAAAGAAAGCAATTAAAATTTAAAAACACTCGCAGGTTTCTTGTAGGGGGCATGACCTACTCTTTACGAGAACCACTGTCAATGGTTGCCGTCGATCAAATGGGACGTTAAGCCATGACCTTATATGCAGGAGAGTCGTACTCTATGCATGTTAAAGACATAGATATAGTAAAGGGTAAAATAAACCCTTTACTATATCTATGGTTAAAGAACAGGCTGAATAGCCAAGATAGGAAGGCTTACATTTGTCTTCTTGTGTATTAAGTATTTTTTCCGTCTTTTTCATACTATATTGAGACTGAAATTCGTATATTCACTTGTACAGCTGCGTTGGGTAACTAAATTGAAACTTTTTTCTTTTCTTATTATTTTACGGATCTCAACACATCTTTTAATCTTCTGTTAAAAACCACGAAACTAGAGAGATTAATAGTGGTCTTAACAAGACGAGAGCCGAGAGATAATGAGTAAATTCTCTTGGTTAAAAGTCCTATCATCGCTTGAAAGAAAAGATAATGAGTGATTGAAGTCTTACGGTTAGGTGTCGATGCAGGTACGCTTTAAAACCGTAACCTATTTATCCTCTCTTTTATTTGGGGTTTCTCTATAGTGACAGGGAAAGAATAAAACAAACTTTCCAATCCAAAATATGGCGTCGGAAACTATTGAGGAGGTTAATCATATTACTAAATCTTAACTGTTTCGTAGATCATTTTTTGTTTTCAGGTTTAAGGAAGTGATTATTCTAGATAATATTATGGCTGTACCTACAGATGTTCTGGTGAAAATTTCTTTCCTTATGTTTAAGTTACTTCTTGGACAAAGTTTTCGTCGCCGGCGTTTGCTATATCGACAAAAACGATGGTGCCAGGAGCATTTATTTAGGCTGCATCGGATGAGAAGATTATATTCACGATTGTCTCAGGAGAGGATGCTCTATATAAAATTGCTCACTGCATGGGTGCAGGCTAATAGTTCTCGAAAACGTAGAAATCAACATTATCACTCGTCTTGGTGGGAGAAAAATGTAAAAGAAAGGTTTACTCGTGGTCAGTGGTTGAAATACTTCCGAGTTAGCAAAGAGACATTTATGCTCCTGGTTGACAAGCTAAAGCCAACTTTATTTGAAGCGAATAAAGATATGTCGGTAGTTGTGCCCATCGACAAACAAATTGCAATGACTCTTTTGTTATTATCAAGCGGAAAAAGTTATAATTCAGTATCATATCAGTTTAGCATTAGTAAATCAAAAATAAGTGTAATAGTGAAAAACGTCTGCGAAGCAATAGTAACTGTTTTAATGCCACAGTATGTTACTGTACCCAAAAGTGACATTCTTAGAAAATATTTACATGATTTTGAAACCAAGTGGGGTTTTCCACAATGTGCTGGTGTTTTAGGTAGCATACATGTCCCTATAAGCTCTTCAGAGCTGCCAGAAAATGCAACTGACTACATCAATAGTGATGGTGGCCATTCTATGTTTTTGCAAGGAGTTGTTGATTCTTCCTATAAATTTTGGGACTTGAATATTGGATGGCCTGGTAGTGTTTCAGAGTCGAGGGTTTTAACAAGTTCTTCATTATGGTTAAAAGGTCAAGATGGAACACTTTTTCCTGACTTGCCCAAGTTTATGGGTGGTGCTGAAGTCCCTATATTTATACTTGCAGGGTCATCATATCCACTTGCTGAGTGGGTTCTGAAACCATTTCAGTGTTCTGATCCAGTTCCAGATGATAAACAAAAATTTAATGAGAGATTTGCCTTTGCATATAATGTAAGTGAAATTGCATTTAAGAGATTGAAAGCACGCTGGAATTGCTTGGCTATTGGAAATATATGCAGTATAGATATTTTCCCAAATGTAGCAGCAGCTTGTTGTACTTTGCACAATTTATGTGAGTGTCAAAAAGAACCAATATTAGATGAATGGATTGTGAAGGCAGAAAATTTTTTTCAACAGCCTCTTCCTTCACCATGTAATTCAGTTGTTGGAACACAGGCTGAATTTATCCGCCAAGCAGTGAAAGATTATTTTCAGATAGGAATCTAACAATGCTGAAAGTAACAGGTACTTTATTTACTTTCCTAGCTGTCAAATAATAAGCAGTGATTGTAATAATGATTACCAGTGCACACTAATTTTTTTTTTTTTTATTTTTTTTTCGAGTTTAAGTGTAAATTGCGAAATTGACAAGATGTTTTTCAATAATTAATGCAATTATTAAACTTCCTTACCTAAGTATTAGTGTAGGATTATCTTGAAATATTTATCATAAATTTCTTTTAACAGCAGTTAAATTTACTAGAATTATTAATAACACTACTATATAATTTAAAGGTGCCTCAACTAAATGTCTTATTTCCTAAGTGTCAAAATTTTTGTAATTGTCTTAAATTGTACAAATAAATCAGCCAGTGTAGTGATTACAGTCCTCAGCTGATAGATGGCATTGCTCAAGTGGCGTGAGACGTCGAAGTGTAACGTATGATGTCGATTTGTAAAGTATGACGTAGAAAAGAAACTGAGTTCTAAACCAGAAGAACCATCATCATCCTCAAGCAGCCATGGGCTACGGAGGTCCAACCAGACCATGCAATTTAGTTCTCCAAGCAAGTCTATCCTGAGCTACATCTACAGCATCTGGCCACATCACACCAATTCTAACAAGGTCCTGTTTAACATTGTCTGTCTACTGCATCCTTGGTCTCCCCTTCTTTCTGAGGGAAGAAGGGGAGACCATTCTTTTCTCCCCTTCTTTCTTTCCTTTCCCCCTCTTTTCTCTCCCTCTCTTTCTGTTCATAACCCTATTCGTCAATCTATAATTATTCATACGGGCAACATGGCCAAACCAAAGGAGTCTCTCTCTGCACAATATGCTGCTTAAAGGAGGTTGCAAACTCCTTTGCCTAACCTCATTATTAGTTACAAAGTTGAACCACCTAATGCCCAAGATACTGAGTAAGCATATGGAATCAAAAGCATCTAGTTTCCTGTTATCTTGTTTACAAAGTGTCCAAGTTTCACTACCATAACTAACCCTAGAAAGAACCAAAGTATTATACAGTCTAATTTTAGTCTAGGTGTATACGCCTATTTCTCCACACTCTCCATAGGTTCTTAAAAGTCCCGGCAGCAATCCCTATTCGTCTGTTAATCTCAGGCCACACATCACCATTATCTGTTACATAGCTCCCAAGATAATTAAACTGTGACACCTGCTCAAGACTGCAACCATTCAGATTAACTGAATCACAGCCTGCCTGACCAATTTTCATCACTTTAGTTTTCTCTCTGTTTATAACCAAACCTTCTCTACTACCAGTTTCATCAGCAGCTCGAATGAAAGAGTTCATCTCATCAACATCATTTGCCAAAAGGGCTAAATCATCAGCATAATCTAAATCAGAAATTTTCATATCTCCAGTCCATTTAAGGCCAAAACCTTTCCCTTGAAGTGAATTTCGCATAACATAATCAATAACCAAGCTAAAGAGAAAAGGAGACAAAATGCACCCTTGTCGAACACCAGAAGTAATGCTAAACCAATTGCTACAAGCCTTACCAACTCTCACACATGACTCAGTGTTATTATAGAGAGCTTTCATTATATTAACTAACTTGTCAGTTATACCATATGATCTCTCAATCAACCACAAATTATGACGATCAACAGAGTCGAAAGCCTTTTTGAAATCAACAAAGCAAGCAACCAAAGGTTTCTGAAACTCTAAACATTTCTAAAGAATCTGCCTAAGAGAAAATATCTGATCCACAGATCCCCTACTACTTCTGAATCAACATTGCTCATCACACAATTGCCTGTCAACAAGATTCTTAATTCTATTAAGCACAACCATGCAAAGAACTTTCCCTGGAACAGAGAGTAGGCTGATACCCATATAGTTATCACAAGAACTGCAATCACCTTTTTTGAAAATAGAGATAATAATAACTCTGGTTAAAACCTTAGAAATCATGCATTTATCATAAAAGATATTCAGAATTTCAGTCATCCAAGTGGTAACCGAAACATTCCCAGCTCTAAGGATTTCTGTAGGAATTTCATATACCCCTGGGGATTTATGCAGTTTAAGTTTAGAAACAGCCAAAATAACTTCAGATTGTGTTATAGGGCTAACATTAAAGCCAGTAATGCATCTATCATCATTGTAAACAATGGGATTAGAACTAACCACATTGTTTAGAATATCACTGAAATACTCAGCCCACCTAGCCGTGACAGAATCCTCACCTTCTATAACCTTATTTTGTTTATCCTTCATTCCCTGTATACCTGTTCGTTTTCTACCACACAAAACATTAACTATCTGGTACAGCTCTCTGCTGTTGTGCTGTCTAACTGCTTCCTCGGCTTTGTCAGCCAAGCCATCAAGCCAAAGATTCTTACCAGCAGCTAACTGATCCTTTACATGTTTATTAAGTTCTCTGTAATGCTTTCTTTTAGAACTGGTAGGGTATTGATTAAGGACATTCCTGCAGTTCTTTCTTTCTGAAATAAGCTCAAGTGCCTTATCACTCAGATAATTTTGCCTCCTCTGCACCTTTTTACCTAAAATAGTACTGTTAGTGTCTGAAAAAGCCTGTTTAAAATGATCCCATTTTTCCTCAACTTCAGTAGTAAGCATACCATGACTGTCATAATGACTAAGTAACCTATCATGGTAAGCTTTGTCTATAACTGGGTCTTTCAGAGCTTCAGGATTAAAAGTAAATTTTTTAACCCTAACACAACACTTTTTAAGTTTAAGTTGCAAGACACTTTTAACAAGGTAATGGTCAGATCCAATTTCAGCTTCCCTATATGACCTGGTATTCCTAACAGAATTAGCCCATTTGTTGTTAAATAATATATAATCAATCATATTCTTATGCAGCCCATCGGGTGAAACCCATGTGTACTTATGTATGTTGCAGTGTTTGTAATAATGTTAGTTATTCTGAATCCATTGAGTTTACTTACCTGTAAGAGACATTGCCATTGCAGCTACCAATACCAAAAGGGCCTATTACCCCTCCCAAAAGGTCAGAGTCAGTACCAACTTTGGCATTGAAGTCACCTAGAACAGGGTAATATCTCCTTTCTTGACAGAATCCAAAATATCTTGAAGTTGTCCATAAAACCTATCCTTCTCATCCTCATCGGCATCCTCAGTGGAGGCATAACAGCAGATAAATAACGTTCAAGTCTTTAACATTTGTGTGAAATTTTGCTGTAAGAAACCTTTCATTAATGCACTCATATCCTAGAAGAGCATCACTAGCGTGTCTGCTGAGAAGCAGACCCACACCTTGGTGATGCTTATTGTCGTCCCTCCCTGAAAAGAGAAATTTAAGGTTATTTTTAAAAATCTGCCCTTTATCTGTACTTTATCCTACTGTGGGAAATGTAAAACTGCCAATGCTGAAATTTGTTGTTTTACAAAATTTAGCAATGTGACAAAGGTATTATGCTACATGAGATTAATATGTCATTATGGTACATGAGATTAATATTCTGGAAGTGAATCCATATACATATGAAGATATTGCGTTGTTACTATTGCTGTAGTGCCATGTAAGCAATGATATAGTTGTGCTATGATGATGCAACTTACAGGTCCTGAGGGCATCACACTTTTTGACGTTTATAGAGGGCTGATTTGAGTGTACTTGATATATGAATGAGTTGTGGTTTCGTTTTCACAACAGCTCTAGCTCTTAATGTACAGGGGTGGGGGTGGCTCAGTCGGTAGCATGGCAGGCTCGTAATCTGCAGTTCCCAGGTTCGAGTCCCAGCTGGGTCAGCATTAAGATTTATCTCCACAAAACTCCTTGCCCATGGTCAGTAGGGGACATCGATGGGCTTGGAAAGGGTGCTGTCTGTCTGATGGGATATTAAACCGTGGCCCCATGTGCAGGAGAGTCACACTCTGCATACGTTAAAGAACACTGGATGGCCTTGATGGGAGGCTACCATCTCCTAACAGCTGTTTCAGTGGGTCACCTTCCCTAGCCTTTGGGATCCTTGGGACCTGGCCATTTAACCCATGTTGTGCAAAAAAAGTGCCACTCAGAGGTAAAACAATCCAACCCAACAACTTAGTGTACAGTTCTGTAAAATATTTGATAAATGGTTCAGAAATCCTTGTATAGATGCAATTACTAAAATGTAGATAATGATAGCTTTCTTGCAGAATATCCACTATAAAAATAATATAGCAACTATTAAATCTTAGCAAATTATTTATTATTATTATGAATAAGGCATTGCAGTAAATCCTTTGATATAAAGTTAGAAAATACAAAAATTGTAAGGGTTAAATCTGTCTAAAGTTGGATCATTTTTCAAGCTATTTCACCATTGGTCTATTTACTTAGAACTTTATAACTTCAAACATGGGTAACTACTAATAAAAACTAATGACAGTATAATAAAGAGAAATACATCAGAATTTTTTTTTGCGTTGTTTCCCGTTGCTGTGTCTACAGTGAGTGATAATAAATATTGAGATAAACTCAGGTAAACTCGACATTTCAACATCTAGTAATAAATAAGCACTTTGACGTCGATTTCAATTTTAGAGGAGAAATTGTCTGAGCCGGGTGGGATACGAACCCACGACCTCCTGATAACATGTCAGGTGCTCTGGACCAGTGGTCCAGAGCACCTGACATGTCCCCTACGGACCATGATCAATGACCGGTAACTCAGTGGTCCAGAGCACCTGGCATGTTATCAGGAGGTTGTGGGTTCATATCCCACCCAGCTCAGACAATTTTTCCTCTAAAATTGAAATCGACGTCAAAGTGCCTATTTATTACAGTGAGTGATATTGGGAAAACCAGAAATGGTAAATTATATAGGAGCAGAGAAAGCATATTGCTTTAGTTTGCAGGAACTAAGTGAAGCATGCCTTCCATTACTTGATGCAAGTGACAGATAGTCTATATCGGCAATTACCAGGATATTGGATTATAGTGGCCCACTTAAATGGCCTCTTTTGACCATTCGGGGCGGGGGTGGCTCAGTCGGTAGCGCGTCAGGTTCGTAATCTGTAGTTCCAGGTTCGAGTCCCAGCTGGGTCAGCGTTGAGATTTATCTCCGCAAAATTCCCCGCCCTGCCCACAGTCAGTAGGGGACACCGATGAGCTTAGAAAGGCAGCTGTCCATCGGATGGGACGTTAAGCTGTGGTCCTGTGTGCGGGAGAGCCATACCCTGTGCACGTTAAAGAACACGCTGGGTGGCCTTGATGGGAGGCTACCATCTGTCTCCCAACAGCTATTCCAGTGGATCCCCTCCCCCAACCTTCTCTGAGTCTTCGGGGTCCATGTGACCTGACCATTTAGCCCATTGTGTGCAAAAATGTGCCGCTCAGAGGTAAAACAACCCAACCCTTTTGACCATTTAAGACCTTTGAAATCAGGGCCAGATATGGGGAGAAGGGGGGCATGACCTCCCCTTCAGAATGCTAATAATAATGAAACAGGGAAAAAATTGTTAAAATTACATTTTAAATAGCCCATTTTGTGACAACAACCGATACATGATGCGTTTGGAAATATCCTTCTGCACACCATTTAATTCTGTGTGATTTGCCTGGCTATGACCTGTCTGTTCACTCCGAATCCTGCCACTCTCCTAGGACCCCCCTGATCCACAAGCTGTTTTCATCCACAGGATTGCCGATCACTGGTAGTTTTTTGTGTATTGCACCATTCTCGGTAAACCCTTGAAACAGTTGTGCACGAAAAGCCCAGGAGGATAATGGTTTGGGAGATGCTAGAAACAGCACACGTAGCACCAACTATCATAGTAGAATGTTGCTGTTCGAAGTTGATTGTTTTGCCCATTCTGACATTAAATACAACTCTGATGCTTGAAGAGCTGATCTGCCTGATTTATACCACACACTGTGGTCACGTGATGTGTTGGAATGGACCATTTATGTGACAGGAGGTGGTGTATTTTGTATTTATCGTATATGAAAGGATTTAATGCTCTGTTTTGTTTATCTTTTTATGTTTTATCTCTTTTATTATTTCAAGCATTCTGATTAATTTGCCTGAAATCTACATTGATCTTTGTAACAATTTCATGAAAGTGCAACATGTAAATATAACTCTAAATTTGACTATTTCTATTATAGTGCCATAGGTAACTATAATGTATTTTGAAAGAAGATTTATTTTTAAATTAAATATTTCTGTGTATAAACTATTAATTAGAAGTGATTTGCTCACAATTTAAAAGTAGTAGTATTTCTTGTATCATTACTAATAGTATGGTACAAAAGCTAAAATGTAATACTATGTTTTTTCTTAATGTTACCCATTTTCTTGCTTTGATAAGTATTCATTGCAACCAAAATTTAATTTTGCAAATTTTATTTTGCATATACACCCAATTCTGTTTTTACACGGTAGATAGGTTCCCGAAAAAACCGTGTAAAAAAAATACAATTCATATGAAAAAATAGAAGATTGGTTCCAGACATGAAAACCCCGTGCAAATAAGTTGTTTTCAAACAAATCATATCAAAATTTTTAATTAAATCTTTATTTGCTTTTTATTCATTTAAATACATTTTTAATTTTATAAACTTATAAAGATAATTAAATGTACATATATAAAGTAAATTATCCTTCATAAAGAAAATAGTATATCACTAATTCAAGAATACAAAAGTGCAAAAAAATGACTTACATATGCTTATTAACTAAATTTTATTCATTTTCACTTTCTGACAATATATGCATTTGTTTGCGTAAGATGAATTAAATCACTTTCATCACTTGAAACATTTTGGCCATCGTGTTCGTATTCCAATGGTGAAATGCTCTCTGTGGAATGAGGAACCAAATTATCACTTGTTTTCAGTGATTCTGAAGTTTGATTAGTTTGACAACGAACTCTAATCAATCGTTGAGATCCTGCTTTGACTAGATCTTTGTTTAATTCTTGATAACGCACCATACATGACTTCAGTTCACATTTAAACTGCTGAGCTCGTTCGACAATGGGATCATGTGTAAGAAAATTACTTTCCAATTTACTAGCCATTTGAAGCCCTTCTTTAATTAAACCTGCAGTGAGGAATCTCTTCATCACCATCACTTTTTTCATTTTCATTAGGAGTCTCAAGGACAACTTCTAAGAGCTTTGTCAACCAGCAATTCATCAATATCTTCAAACAATAAATCATCGAATCTTTCTCCACCAACTGCATGTACTAAAGTGGTGATATTAGGATATTCAGTCGTATTTGGAGGTTCAGGATCTTTGCTTTTTTACACATTCTTGCCAAATAGCTTTGCAGCATGCGTTTAAAGTTGATGGTTTTAATTCTAATAACGTCAATCCAGCTTGTCTGATACAATCTAAAATAGAAAATTTCTTCCGCACATCAATAACTGTTAGTGTTTTATCCTTATCTAGTTTATCCAAAATGTATTGGAATGTTTGTCTTACGTAGTAAGTTTTAAATGTGGCAATTATACCCTGGTCTAGTGGTTGTATTAGGCGGCAGAAAACAAAATTGCACATTTGGATGTTTCAAAACAGGATGGCCAGGTGCATTGTCTATAATCAATAGAACTTTAAATTCGAGATTTTTTTTTCCTTCAAATAGTGTTTAACTTCTAGAACAAAACATTTATGGAACCATTCATTAAAAATTTCTTTTGTAGCCTAGACTTTTTTGTTTGCCATCCGATACACTGGCAATTTATTCAAATCTACACCTTTCATTGACTGTGGTCTTAGGGATTGATTGATGAGTAGCGGTTTTAACATACAATCTCCTGAAACGTTGCTGCAAAATAGAAAGGTCACATGATCCTTAGCTGCTTTAAAGCCATCAACAGTTTTTTTTTTTTGATTTTGCTACATAGGTTCTACTCGGCATTTTTTTCCAAAAAAAAGGCCAGTTTCATCTGCATTCCAAACTTCATCTGGAATGTATTCACCATCTTCAATAATTTGAGCCAATTTTGAACAAAATTCTGTAGCAGCCGCTCATCTGCAGATGCAACTTCACCTTTTGTCTTTACATTATGAAACGCGTGTCTTTGAAGAAATCCTTCAAGCCACCATTTGAACTGTGTTAGATCAAAATAAATTGTGGAAAAACAGCATTGGGTGTATTGTGTGATAAGTAGTATTTGTTGTTGAAATTGTCCATAATTAAGGTTATGCGAATTTAGCCAAATTTCAACTTCTCTTATTGTAATACCAGATAATGCTTGTCATATCTCCTTCTCCTTGTTATGTAACACTTTTAGTTTATAAGGATATCCACTTTTTGTTTTTAAAAAGCAAGCTAATGTTTTCACTTTGCCATGTGTCATTTCTTCTGTAGATATTCAACTTTTTTGTTTTTAAAGATAAATTAAAAATTCTTTTGTGAGATAGTTATTGATTAAATATTACAATTTGCATATTCTGAATCATTGAGAAGTTTTAATTGTGCCCTCTAATGATGGAAAAAGTCGAAAATTGCGAAATTTTAGATGAATTTTGCAAACGATATATTCATACTAGAAATTTGATGATGGAATGTTAGGGTCACGAGGTTTGCACTGACAGCAATAATTTAGCCTCTTACCCTGGAGGGATAGAAAAATGGAACTTTTTTTAAAGAGATAATTGGAAATTTCATTTGAATTAGATAGTTACTAATGAAATATTATTTTCCAAATCCTCAAGTAGGTTTAATATCCTTTATTAAAGGGTATAATAATAATATAGGTAAAATATGGAAAATGCAGTGATTTAAATGAATATTCGAAATGATTTATTAATGCTAGAAATTTGAAATTTTGGTGACAGAGTGTCGAAGGATTGCACTAAGCAACATGTGGCACATTTTCTCAGAGGAGGGTAAGAAAATGCAACTTTTTAATATGTTCGAATTATTGCTATTGAACAGCATAAAAGGCACAAAACGAAAAACTGCATTCTCTTTGAAAATAAAATCCCAATTCACCAGAGGTTATTATTCTAATTATATGATCTAATTATAATTTGGATCAGTGCTATTTGATTTCTGTTAACAGAAAATGGGAAAAATTACTACTTTGATAAGTTACTAGCAGCTCAGATTTTATTGTTACCTAACATTTCCACAATCTCCTATCCCCCATGTAATGAATTGTAAAAAAAAATCACTAAATCAATTAATAGTCATACTCTCTACATATTAAAGAACATGCTGAATGGCCATGATGGGAGACTATCATGGCTGGATGGTCATGACGAGGTCTCCAGTGGGCACCCTCCCCAACTTCTCTGAGCCTTCAGGATCCTTGTGACCTGGCCATTTGCAAAAAAGTGCTGCTCAGATGTCAAAAACTAATCAAAATGAATGCAACTTGGACTGGTGCTGTTGTTGAATGTCAGCTGATGGTCATGGCAGTTGAGTGTGATTGTGAGTTTCGTTTCCTAATAGATTAATATTTGTGATTTTGTTGTCATGACAAATATGGGATACCAGTCCAGATGAAGATAATCATCAAAGTGATGTTACTAATGCTAAGGTTCAACAGCATAAAACCACAAGAATGGTAATTGATAGGTGCATCACCTTAAAATACCACTTTAGTATTTTAAGTTAAAAAAATCATAAAAGTTACTTATATTTGAAATAAGCAACAATGCATTCCACTGAGTAACCTAATGATGCTGAGTCGTCACTCAGCAAAGGACTTATTTTAATAATATAATTTTTAATCAAGTTTTAAACTTAAAACACTAAAGTGGCAATCTAAGGTGATGTGCCTGTCAGTTACCATCTTTGTGTGCTTTTATGCAGTTGAGCCTCGACATTAGTAACATCATTATGATGAAAGTTGCTTTCATTTGGACTGATACCTTGTATTTGTTGTGACAACAAAATCGTTAATATCAATCTATTAGCAAATAAAAAATCACAATTACACTCAACTGCCATCACTACCAGATGACATTCAACAAGAGCCCAGTCCAAGTTATATTCATATGGACTAGCATTTCGTATTTGTCACAATAACAAGAGATTTGGTGAAATTGGCATTAGTTCAGGTCTAGATTTCACTTAGGCACTAGCCTAGAGGTGGCATCATCTGAATGCTATGATTTCTTTATTTAAATAAAATTGTGTTTTTAAGATGTTGCTTGGAGAATGATTACCCTCTTTTTGAAGTACTTTCTCCTGACAATCCAAAACGAACTTTTAAGATTGGAGTATGAGACAATACACTATATTACCAATATTTTGGGATACTTCTATGTTATGTCAATGGAAAACAATATTCAGAACACCTTTGAAAATAAACTTTTCGTTTACAGAAAAATGTTGCAAAGCGTAAATTGTAGATCTCAATCAAGTTTATCCAAATTTCGATTTTAGAAAATATTCTTTTGATATTTAAAGTTTTCGGAGTTAAAATATTTCATATCAAACAAGTTAGGCTATGTTGTTTATATATATGACTTGTTATAATTTAAAAGTAAATTCTTATGAATAGCAACACAGATGCAAATTGTTTGTTTCCAGAACTCTAAATAAACAAATATTACTTAAAATATAGATTTGAGAAATTTTAGATTTTCCATTTATTGTGACATTTTGCTACAAAAGATAATGAAGAGTTAGAGAGCTCCGATTCCAGTTTTCCATTCACACATGTGAATGTCAGAATACTCTTGATAATTTGGGGCAATTTGTTCATTCCCAGAGCAAAAAAAGGAAGGAAAAGGTTACTCCTACTGAATATTATAAGTTATATGCTATGTATAATTATTACATTAATTTTACTATTTATTAACAAAACTGTGATAATTGAAATTCCTACACCCATTTCAATTACATTATTTCCTTTCTTCACGGTTATGAAAACGAGAAAAAAAGTTTTTTTTCTATACGAGTTAAAAAAAAAACCACATAAGGAGACTACCATTTTGTGTGTGAGGTGTAAATCTGGCCTTAACATTACCCCCAAACTATTATGACTTAGATGATATTTAATAAGTAAACCAACCAAAATCAACTTTTAAAACAGCTCTCCATGTATTAACAAAGTGCTTCTACTGCCATAAAGCCAGGTCTGCTTCGAGGACCTGGCCTTATGGCAGGTAATGGTATGGTAGTATGTACATGTAAAGTTTCAGCATGCAAGCTCAGAAGTGAGTAAGCATTTGGGTAATATAAAGCTCTAAGATCAATGAAGCGAACTCTTAGGACTACCTATTAAACGTACACTAAATGATAATGTCATTCAGATAAAAAAAATTGTCACATAAAAAATCCGTTTTGTTGCGATGACCGATTCTACCCTGAACAAACAATTATCATCACGAAACAACGAAATAATTGGAAAAATAATGCGATCGCTCTGAAAACTACGACAGTGTACCCAATAAAAAAAGTAGCATTATCTCAGGTAGCTTAAAAATTGTTGAAAAGAGAAATATACGAAAATTTGAAATTGGAAAGTTACGTAAATGCGTATTAAAATATTTGAAAAAAGGCTCTTTCCGAAAAGAGCAGATGAAAGTTGTGAAATCTAGGGTATTTGATACAGGTACAGATTTTTTGATAGGGTCTACATACATAAATTATGGTAATTTAATGTTTCTCGTCGATCAGAATGTTCCTATGAGTTCGTCCTCTAATACGCATGACAATGAATCTCTTTTGTTGCGATCTTATGCAACCACGGCAATTCCCGGTTCCGCTTGTACAGCACTACCTGGTTATGAAAAGCCGTGCTTATCTAGAGCCGGGGGCAAGGAATACGACCTATAGGCGCACCTCAACCCCAGCCTCGCATGACAGCAGTCCTATAGAAGGAAAGCTTACTTTAATCCATTCCCCGGTTTGCAAATGTACAAGGATATATAGATCCAAGTTCGATCGGCACCCGGGGTGGAGACTCTTAGTAAGACCCAGACTTTTTTGAGGGCTCGTGCCTACAAGGCGGGGCAAGACCTTTCAGCAGAGCCCTCGAACAGCTCCCCAGAGGCTCCCGATAGGTGAGGCCTCGGACACCGTCGCCATCCAACCGGTCAGCGGCGTCTCCGGCCTCGGTTGGCCTTAGCCATGTCCAACCGGGGCACCAATTCCGTCGGCACAGCCTTCAGCCGGGTTGCTGGGCCCTAGGCCCCCCACCACGACAAGGTGGTCCCCTATCGGGGGGGGGGGGGGGAGGTAATACGCATGACAGTGAAAGCGAAGTAAAAACAAGAATAAATAACCATTAAGTTATTAGCTTTTAAAAGTTTTATTTTTCTAATTATCATATAGCCCGCCAACGTTTAGAGAGGATGAAAATGCATATGCATTCGGCAGTCAACATTCAAAATTGAACTCGGGTTTTCTATTGCAGCTTTAGACAGGAGAATGGTAAAAAAAAAATGCGCTCTAAAATTCTATGACTGGTTCTGTTAAAGACAGACTTGATTTTCGAACGCAATACAGTATTAACAAGGAAACCCCGTATCGAAAAATTTGGAACCGGTCAGACAATTTTAGTCTGTTCCTATGCAGGCACTTAGCTTTATTTTGTTTCAAGCAATAATTTTTTATGGTTATAGCAGTGGTTCTCAACCTTTTATGCTTCACGTACCCCTTGTATACGTAGATAAAACTATAGTTAATAGTATAACAATGGGAATAAACACTTTGTTATTAGATCTAGTGACATTTGAGCTCTCACAGCATACGTTTTCGAAATTATGTTCTGTTTTTGTAAATTTGTTACACGTTGAGAACTAATTTATAAAAATAATATATTGCGATTTCTATTATCCGATCCATCCATTAATTGAAATTTCTATTATTAGCGTGTATTCAAGTCGCAAAACTGTAAACTTCATTATTTTTGAAAACATTCGATATCACTGAAGTATTTTGTGTTGTTAAACAGTTATTATAGATGGCATTACAAAGTAAAAAACGGCCTAGAATCCATACATTCAGGGAATAAGATTTTAAGTAATGCATGTCAGAGTGCAAGTTGAGAAACTTCCTAATCAACCATTTGTAAGTTTTACAGGAAATGATTTTATAATGCAGTTTGTACTCTTGCGTCGTAATAAACATTTCATTAACTAGTATTTACCTGAGCGCTGCAAATATCCGAGAGATTTTAATGTATGAAACTTTCGTTTCTCGTAAATTATTTTAAGGTATATTTTGGGGTTTGATACGTATAACTAGGCCTAAGGTAATTTTCATTTTTCGTTGTTGTTTTTACCTCTGAGCGGCGCTTTTTTTGTACACCATGGGCTAAATGGCCAGGTCACATGGACCCCGAAGGCTCAGAGAAGGTTGGGGGAGGGGACCCAGTGGAACAGTTGTTGGGAGACAGATGGTAGCCTCCCGTCAAGGTCATCAAGCGTGTTCTTTAACGTACAGAGGATATGGCTCTCTCGCACACGGGGCCATTGCTTAACGTCTCATCCGACGGACTTTCATTTTCCGATTTCTTATTTTTGTCGATAGCACAAACTATGGTAATAGCAAAAAAAGCCAAACTAATTTTTCTGTGAATGAAAAAAGCAATATTCATAAAATTATATGTATTTAAAATTTTACAATTTTCACCCATTTGCTTTTCATAGTTAGTTTTCGAAAATATGGTTCTGTTTTTGTAAATTTCGGAATTTTCCAAGAGTGCAGAATATATTTCTTACTCCACAGCCGAATGGTTAGCATGCTTGGTTATTGATCAAAGGGACCTGAATTCGAGTGCTGGGTAAAGCATGGAGATTTGTGCTACTTTTCGGCTGAGGTGCCACCATCCTCCTGTCTAACCCCTGTGCTAAGCAGCTGCTTGAGGAGGGGGAGGGGTCAGACAGGGCTGAATTTACATCTTATGTGGACACACTTAATATTATTAATTATAACACAAATCATTAGTAAACTATATAATTTTACTCTCCCTAATTGGCAGTGAAATACAATTCATCAAGGCTCGCCATACCTAGAACCGTTCATTTAGAAGACACAAGCTAACCTGCATGCCGAACTGTTGTCCTGAAACTTGCCGTTTAACCTGAAGGCAAAACTAACATATGACCTGAAGGACCCTTAACATATCTATAGAGCAGAATTGTGCGTCGTTTAACTTTCTTCAGTATTCACGCATTTAAGTGTTGAGTAAACTAACTATTCTAGGTCGCGATAGGAATTAATATTTTTAAAATATATATATATATGAAGTCTGGATTCTCCTATATTTATTGTTCAACCAAGGTTTGCCTATACCGATGTTTTCCAGTAACGCATCCCTCAATATCATCATCCTCAAGCAGCCATGGGCTACGGAGGTCCAACCAGACCGTGCAATTTAGTTCTCCAAGCAAGTCTATCCTGAGATACATCTACTGCATCTGGCCACTGCACACCAATTCTAACAAGGTCCTGTTTGACATTGTCTGCCCACCGCATCCTAGGTCTCCCCTTCTTTCTGAGGCCTTTAGGCACACTGTTCATAACCCTATTAGCCAATCTAAAATTATTCATACGGGTAACATGGCCAAAACAACGGAATCTCTCTCTGCACAATATGCTGCTTAAAGGGGGTTGCAAACTCCTTTGCCTAACCTCATCATTAGTTACAAAATTGAACCACCTAATGCCCAAGATACTGCGTAAACATCTGGAATCAAAAGCATCTAGTTTCCTGTTATCTTGTTTACAAAGTGTCCAAGTTTCACTAACATGACTAACCCTAGAAAGAACCAAACTATTATACAGCCTAATTTTAGTCTTTAGGTGTATACGCCTATTTCTCCACACTCTCCATAGATTCTTAAAAGTCCCGGCAGCAATCCCTATTCGTCTGTTAATCTCATGCCGCACATCACCATTATCTGTTTCATAGCTCCCAAGATAATTAAACTGTGACACCTGCTCAAGACTGCAATCATTCACGTTAACTGAATCACAGCCTGCTTGACCAATTTTCATCACTTTAGTTTTCTCTCTGTTTATAACCAAACCTACTCTACTACCAGTCTCATCAACAGCTCGAATGAAAGAGCATCTCATCAACATCATTTCCAAAAGGGCTAAATCATCAGCATAATCTAAATCAGAAATTTTCGTATCTCCAGCCCATTTAAGGCCAAAATCTTTCCCTTGAAGTGAATTTCGCATAACATAATCAATAACCAAACTAAAGAGAAAAGGAGACAAAATGCACCCTTGTCGAACACCAGAAGTAATGCTAAACCAATTGCTACAAGCCTTAACAACTCTCACACACGACTCAGTGTTATTATAGAGAGCTTTCATTATGTTAACTAACTTGTCAGGTATGCCATATGATCTCACAATCAACCACAAATTATGACGATGAACAGAGTCGAAAGCCTTTTTGAAATCAACAAAGCTAGCAACCAAAGGTTTCTGAAACTCTAAACATTTCTCTAGAATCTGCCTAAGTGAAAATATCTGATCCACACATCCCCTACTACTTCTGAATCAACATTGCTCATCACGCAATTGACTGTCAACCAGATTCTTAATTCTATTAAGCACAATCATGGAAAGAACTTTACCTGGAACAGAGAGTAGGCTGATACCCCTATAGTTATCACAAGAACTGCGATCACCTTTTTTGAAAATAGGGATAACAATAGCTCTGGTAAAATCCTTAGGAATCATGCCTTTATCATAAAAGATATTCAGAATTTCAGTCATCCAAGTGGTAACCGAAACATTTCCAGCTCTAAGCATTTCTGTAGTAAATTCATCTACCCCTTGGGATTTATGAAGTTTAAGTTTAGAAACAGCCAAAATAACTTCAGATTGTGTTATAGGGCCAACATTAAAGCCACCAATGCATCTATCATCATTGCAAACAATGGGAATAGAACTAACCACATTGTTTAGAATATCACTGAAATGCTCAGCCCACCTAGCCATGACCGAATCCTCACCTATAACCTTACCTTGTTTATCCTTCAATCCCTGTATACCTGTCCGTTTTCTACCACACAAAACATTAATTATATGGTACAGCTCTCTGCTGTTGTGCTGTCTAACTGCTTCCTCGGCTTTGTCAGCCAAACCATCAAGCCAAAGATTCTTATCAGCAGCTAACTGATCTTTTACACGTTTATTAAGTTCTTTGTAATGCTTTCTATTAGTACTAGTAGGGTATTGATTAAGGACATTCCTGCAGTTCTTTCTTTCCGAAATAAGCTTAAGTGCCTTATCACTCAGGTAATTCTGTCTCTTCTGCTCCTTTTTTCCTAAAAGAATACTGTTAGTGTCCAAAAAAGCCTGTTTAAAATGATCCCATTCTTCCTCAACTTCAGTAGTAAGCATACCATGACTGTCATAATGACTAAGTAACCTATCATGGTAAGCTTTGGCTATAACTGGGTCTTTCAGAGCTTCAGTATTAAAAGAAAAATTTTTAACCCTAGCACAACACTTTTTAAGTTTAAGTTGCAAGACACTTTTAACAAGGTAATGGTCAGATCCAATTTCAGCTCCCCTATATGCCTTGGTATTTCTAACAGAACTAGCCCATTTGCTGTTAATTAATATATAACCAATCATATTCCTATGCAGCCCATCAGGTGAAACCCATGTGTACTTATGTATATCGCGATGTTTGTAATAAGTGTTGGTTATTCTGAAACCATTGAGTTTACTTACCTGTAGGAGACGTTGCCATTGCAGCTACCAGTACCAAAAGGGCCTATTACTCCTCCCCAAAGGTCAGAGTCGGTACCAACTTTGGCATTGAAGTCACCTAGAACAAGGGTAATATCTCCTTTCTTGACAGAATTAAAAATATCCTGAAGTTGTCCGTAAAACCTATCCTTCTCATCCTCATCAGAATCCTCAGTGGGGGCATAACAGCAGATAACATTCAAGTCTTTAATGCTTGTCTGAAATTTTGCTGTAAGAAACCTTTCATTAATGCACTCATATCCTAGAAGAGCATCATTAGCGTGTCTGCTGAGAAGCATACCCACGCCTTGGTGATGCTTATTGTCGTCCCTCCCTGAAAAGAGAAATTTAAGATTATTTTTAAGAATCTGACCTTTATCTGTCCATCTGGTCTCTTGCAAGCCGAGAATATCTAAATTATAATGGTGGAATTCTTCTGTGAGGACATCAAGAGAAAAAGCTCTGTGCAGAGTCCTCACATTCCAACTACCTATGGAGAGAAAATGGTTAGTGGGATGTTTAAAGAAACTATGTTTATTGAGAGAGGGAATGCCGACAATATCAAACAGCCCCTTAATCGCAGACATGGGGCAAAGACCCGTTCCCCCACCACTAAAGGCTGAAGCCATCTACACTGGAAGACTTCCTCCAATGTAGAATTTGACGATGCCAATAGAAGCAAAGAGTTCAGGTGCCTGCGATGACTTCTGCTCAGGATTATCCACCAGCTGATAAACATATCCTGTGAATCTATTCACTTGGGGCAGTCAAACCACAAACAAACAGAAAACAGCGGAAGATTTTCCCTCCACAGAAGCCCACCAGTGCAGCAAAATCAGGATCCATAATCAAGCTCAGAGCCATATCTGTCCAGTCCAGTGGGTTTATATGGTCAGCATCAGGACCCTGTGTGGTTGACCACTCCTCAGCAGAGTAGAAAAAAAGAAAAGTAGCCATAGTTGTCCAGATCAGTAGGCCACACTAATCTGGCAGCCCTCCCCTTCCGTTCACTTCCACAAGAGAGTATCTCTTTTGAAAGGTACTAACGGTCTGCACCACGAGAAGGCGGGGTCGGACATTAGGTGCTACGCCTGGCTGGTTCTATGCATCATCACAGGGGATTGGTGCATAGCTCTCCTTCCAGTGACTACCTAGCTACCATTATAGCCATATCGTATTGTATTAAAAATTGAACTCTTTACCTGTAATAGAATACAGGTTCGAACTGGAAATTAATTTAAACTATGATGCAAATTCTAATACAAACCAAGAAATAAAGAACGGAAATATTGAAATGGAGAAAATAAAAAAAAAATTTTTTGGTATGGGAAATTCTGGCGTGTTCCGAAATAAATGTTTAGTAAAATTATATTTTACTCTAATGTTTGTCAGTCGTCCCGTGACTGAATAATTAGTGTGCATGGCTACTGATCAGAGAGACGGGTTGGAGCCTCGGGTAAGGCATGGATGTTTGTTTTCTGCTGAGGTCTCCGCCATCCTCAAAGACCTTCTACACTCTTGTCAGATCTCTGTGGCAAGCAGCTGCTTAGGGGATTTCTTTTAATGTTTGTCAGAATTTTCAACAGCCATTCAACTATGATTCAAATTTTAAAAAATAATGAAAAAATTTAGTGGCAGATAGCGACTCACATTGGCCATCATCTCGTGAATATAGGGAACAAAAAAAAAAATCTCCTCAAGCAGCTGCTTGCCACAGAAATCTAACAGGGACATGTTAGTTTATACGCCAGAGTAGGTCTGTGAAGACGACAGGACCTCAGCAGGAAGACAACACAAACATCCAAGTCTTACCAGGAGCTCAAAATTAGTTCCCGTTGATCAGTAACCAAGTGCGCTAACCACTCGGACACGGGAAGCAAAAGGGAACAAGAATGCGTAATATATTAATCTTCAAATTAGTTTGTCTACTAAAGTAGCTGATTGCAGCGAGGCCCAGAGTTCCCATTACACATGTTAGACACTAGCGTAGGGGTGCCAACATAATCGGGGGCACCATCTTTTAAATGCTACAATTTGTTTAAGTAACTATAAAATTGTGTCTTTTTCAATTTTAACTACCTGCAAGTATCTGTTTCAAATTATTCTTTCTCTCCTGATAATGGAAAATTCTTAAAAAAATTTAGATTGTGAGACCAAACACTTTTTAAACGTATTGGGATACTTCTATGTTATGTGAAAACAAAACCATATTCAAAGCTCCCTGAACTTTGAAAATAAGGTTTTTTGTAGAACGGGACAACACGAAAAAAAAAATTCATGCCAGTTGATCACAAGTATATGGAGTTCTTTCCTTTTCATATTGCAGAGTTATGCGACGAATGCGCAATTCAGAGATTTGGGTTGTTTTACCTCTGGGCAGCACTTTTTTCACACAATGGGCTAAATGGCCAGGTCACAAGGACCCCGAAGGCTCAGAGGTTGGAGGAGGGGACCCACTGGAATAGGGGAGGGGGTGGCTCAGTCGGTAGCGCGCCAGGCTCGTAATCTGTAGTTCCCAGGTTCGAGTCCCAGCTGGGTCAGCGTTGAGATTTATCTCCGCAAAATTCCCCGCCCTGCCCACGGTCAGTAGGGGACACCGATGGACTTGGAAAGGCCGCCGTCCGTCGGATGGGACGTTAAGCCGTGGCCCCGTGTGCGGGAGAGCCATACCCTGTGCACATTAAAGAACACGCTGGATGGCCTTGACAGGAGACTACCATCTGTCTCCCAACAGCTGTTCCAGTGGGTCCCCTCCCCCAACCTTCTCTGAGCCTTCGGGGTCCATGTGACCTGGCCATTTAGCCCATGGTGTGCAAAAAAGTGCCGCTCAGAGGTAAACAACCCAACCCACTGGAACAGCTGTTAGGAGACAGATGGTAGCCTCCCATCAAGTGTGTTCTTTAAGGTGCACAGGGTATGGCTCTCCCCACACACGGGCCACAGCTTAACGTCCCATCCGACGGACAGCGGCCTTTCCAAGCCCATTGGTGTTCCCTACCGACCGTGGGCAGGGCGGGGGGCGGGGAGTTTTGCGGGCAATTCAGAGAAGGACGGGGAGCTTCGAAAACGTCACTTTTGCAGGTCTTCCAAAAGAGTCCGTGAACGGGAGAACCACTCGTTCGTACACTCATGAGAAAAAAAAACACATCACCGTTCAGATAATAAGTTTAGATGTCAGTGTGGAAACAATTATACACCAACGTTTAAGTTCCGAAACATATGCCCAAAATGAGTACCGCAAAAACCGGTAGAAAAGAAAAAAAAAAGGTTCGAGTCGACTCTTGCAAAGTGATGCTATTTGGGTTGTTAACTGAAACTACAGGATTTCAATCTACAACTATGTTGAAAGTGTCCGGACACTTCCATGTTATGCGAATGAAAAGCCACTTTCAAAGCTCCCTAAACATTGAAAATAAACCTTTTACGCAAAAACTGTTATTGGCGATAAATTGTAGATGTTATTCAAATCTCTCTAAATATATTTCCCACAATATTCGTTTAATATTTAAAGAATGAATGAATGAAAGCTGAAGCATTTATCTTCAATTTTGACACTTGTAAAAAAATACTTCAATAGATAAAACACAATTCTTGTAACAATTTGTTCACTAACATAAATTGAATATCTGAAGTTTGTATAAAGATTTTTTAAGATTTCATCAATTTGGAAGCAATGTGAAAGTGTCGTCTGCTGTTAAATGGTCCCGCTTCAATGACTCTTTAAATACTGATCGAAGGTTGTTGAAAATTGACACTAACTCTCCCATACACGGGGCCACAGCTTAACGTCCCATCCGACGGACGGCGGCCTTTCCAAGCCCATCGGTGTCCCCTACGTGGCACGGCGAGGAATTTTGCGGAGATAAATCTCAATGCTGGCCCAGCTGGGACTCAAACCTGGGAACTACAGATTACGAGCCTAGCACGCTACCGACTGAGCTACCCCCGCTCCAAAAACTAACTCATAACGCTTGTACATTTCCTCAATATGGAATCATTTATAATTTATATAGCACCGGCATAAATAATAGCCAGATATACATTTAAACATGGTAGCAACTGTTATCTCTGATTAACCATTTTTTTAAAAAATTACTATCATTTAAAGAACATTAAGTAAATTAAATTATAGAAAAGGTGATAACTTGAAATTCTTTTTTGGAATGAAATCTTTTCTAGTAACTGCACACATCCACTTTCTTCGCAGTTCCAAATTATTCGGGAAACTAAATACAGACAATATTCAGTTCTATCGAATAATTCCCCCTACATTCAGGGGCTGATAATCAATAGGGAATATTGATGATTGTACACCATTTTAACTCGCTAAATGTAGAAATAACACTACAATACGACTAAAACACAAAGGACGTGAAAAACGTTTCAATACACTAGAGCAGAACATTCCAACTGCTGCACCTGCGTTGATTCTGCAGTTCTAGCCCAATACTGTTTCGGACTACTATCTAGGTTAACATTTCACTTCCGGTCTTTGGTTTCTGTTATAGAGATTAGACAAATCAGCATATCTTATAACTGATAAGTTTAATATTCTGGCGGTGGCCATAATGAAAACTTTGTTTTGTATAAACTAAGGAAGGCGACATAAAACTGATTCAGAAAGTGAAAGAGAAGATTGATAATAACTACAATAAATCACTTGTAAAAGAAATTGGGAACCACATTTATAAAACTATTAAAGGGAAAAAAAGGTATTCTGCCAAACCATCCACCCTGACTATATCATAGGCCAAGCCTACATAGGTTATTCAAAAATAAAACCTACATAGAAGGAATCAAAAAACGAACCAACCAACCGAAGAAAAGTTCTTTATGGCAGGTGGTTGTGCGATCTTGTTTGTGGCTATTAGTAATTGAGCAGAGGCAGGAAAAAACTTCCTTTAAAAACATCTTTGCCTTCTGCAATTAGTTTGACTACTGGACACTTGGTCTGTATTAACCTAAGTCCCCGGCTGACTTTCATTGCCGGGACTATCTTTACCAGTTGGGGAAGTCCTAGGCCACCCCTGTAGGTCTTGTATACAGGAAGCAGATCGTATTTGGTGAAAGATAACCACTGATGAACGGCATTTCTAATAGATCCAGATGTTCGAGATATAACTTCACGTACTTGCCATACAGTAGTGGATACAACATCCTTGGTATGACATATCGATTGGCCAAAGCAAACTTCAGGATGGCCTTGGATGGAGCCTTATGAATATGCTCAAGCCACAATTGCAGGAGAGAGACGATGGGCCTGTTTGTGATCCCTCGTCCAGGGTCTATGAAGACCCCTCAAGTATTTAGAAGTATTGTTACATTGGACGAAGGGAATCAGTTGTCGATTGACCACCCATGGTTGACATTGGTGTATCTGTCTCCAGTGGTACATAAAGAAGAATGAAATACACTTGTCAACATTGTTTTAAGCCAAAGGTCTCACAATATTCTTGGACATCATCAAGAAGCCTCTGCATTCCTGCATGTGTTGCACTGAAGACTGTAAGGTCATCTGCATAGGTGAGTACCGTGATCTCTTGACCAGGGATTATCACGCCCTCGCCCATCTCCTTAAGTTGACATATCAGAGGGTCAATGGTCATATTGAATAAGAGAGGTAAAAGAGGATCTCCCTGTTTCACTCCCCTCCGGATTTTCACAGATGCTGACACCTGTCCAAGGTGACTTGCAGTTGTGGTACATCCCTCGTACATGTTTGCCACAAGCTCTATGAATCCCCGTTCAATGTTCAACCTCTACAGAGACCTTAGGATGGTATGTGGCTGGCGAAATGCGATCTGTGTGGATTCTCCGTGATTGGATACTGTGAATTTGCCACACGCCAACAAAAGGCACATGGTAGAAAACTGTGATGTGCGCCAAGTGCTCACACACACATGAAAATATCTGTGGGATGACAATCATCACGGAAAGTGTCAAGGTCCGAAGCCAGCCACGGCATGTGTATTTCCTTGTTCAGAGTTCACATGCTCCTTCGGAAGCAAATCGGGTCGTAGCCCACATATCCATCATTGCCACCTTGCAAAGTTCATGGCGCAAAGGATCGAATGCACCGTGTCCCCTGACTGGAGTGACTCCAGTTAGAACGTGGTCGGAGGATGAGATTGCACGACAACTACTATTAGAATCAGGGTTGCTACTCTAGACATATTAACCCATTTATGCCGGATGATGAAATTTTTGAATTTGTGCATGAAATTCATATATGTTATCTAGAAAATTGAAGAAACAAGAATTTGAAGGAAAAAAACGTGATCAATGTTAAGCTTCTGAAAAGGTCTTCCTTTTCAGCCAGGTTCTGCAGGATGACCATGGGTCTTCAGATAATGGCATGCCACAAGTCAGCGAAACTCCAGAAGATCCATTGGCTTCTCGTCATATGCTTTCTGCAGTTGCCAAGCATTTTGTAAGACCAATTCGAAACAAAACGAAAGAGGGTTTGAATATGAATATTATTTCTTTCCACAGATTGATGCACGATACTTATCAGTGTTTTCATCAGCTCTGTCTACGCCTCCCATAAATTGGTTATAGACTTTGATCATGTTTGGCTGCTGAACTTGGATCTTCTTTTTCTGTTTCTGGGAATAACGACTGAGAAGACACAGAGGATTGATACCAGCACTAGATGATGCAACAGTGACAACACTGTTATCAAGCAATTTGCAGACAATATTGCCTTTGCCATCAATTCGATAATCGAATGCGTTTTCTTTTTTTCTTTAGATCATTATCCGATTCTAATGGAGCTTTGTCAACGTTATCTTTTCTCACTGTACCTGTTGCCTGATGTCCCATTGAACTGAGTTTATCAAGAAGTGCAATACTGGTGAAAAAGTTGTCTAATACAAAATAGTATTGTCCAGGGTGTGTCTCTGTAAGTGCCTAACTAAACTGATGGACAACTGATCCACCAATACTGTATTCCTCATGTTTAGTATTTGGGTTTTTACCCTGATACGGCTGAAACCAACAAATGTAGCCTAAACGTGTTGCCCCACACCAAAACTTATAGCCTAACCGAATAGGCTTTCCCCGAATAAATTGTTTGCACCCGTGAAAACCAAAGGAACCATGGATTCATCAAAGTTGAAACGTTTCATTTGGAACAAATTTCATACATCTCATTTAGTTTGCTTATGAGAGGTTGCAACTTGGAAAACTTGTCCATTGGGTCCAAATTTGCATTGTAAGCAACAAGCAAATGAGAAAATATAGTTTCAAAATGGTCACGTCTCATGGCAGCATTAACAAGAACATTATGCGCATCTATTCTTTGCTCCCAGAACATACAGTACTGTGCAAATTAGTTGGGACAATAGGAATACAGTAACAAAGACACAACTAAAATATTTATTTGTTTAATAGTGTAGTTAATAGTGAATGTGACCCTCCTTAGCTTTAATTACTTCTTTCACCCTCTCAACCATTGATGCCTATCCACACATCTCCTTCACTTCAGGGCCGTGGTACCACACTTTCTATCAATTTGGTTTTCGTCGTGCAATCCATCTTAGATATGTGTGCTTTAATAATGGCCCAAAAATTTTCAATGGGGTTTAGATCGGGTGATTTTCCTGGCCACTCCAATACCTTCAAATGTTGCTGGGTAAAGAAGCTCTTAGCAAGCTTAGAATTGTGGCATGGAGCCAGATCCTGTTGAAGTACCTCATCGCCGTTAGGAAACAGCTTCTGCAGTGTTGGGACCATTTTCGGCTCCAGAACGCCTATGTATTTTTTGCTGTCCATCATTCCTTCAATGGGGTGAAGCGTCTGTGGCCCGGAATGTGTGAAACATCCCCAAAACATGACCTTGGGTGGGTGTTTGGGGGATTGCTGGATGTGGCCGGAATCGAAGAGGTTCTCCAGGCTTCACTTGTCCCAACTCATTCGCACAGTACTCTACGTCGTCTTAGACGTAATCACTCAGAAAAGTAATTCCCAGAAAACATTTGAATTCGGAGTTAATCAAGCCAAGATTAACACCTTTACTTGCAGCATATAAGTTGGAGTACTTGACAATGAGTTCAACTACCTCGTCATCAAGAAAAAGTTCCAGAATTTCTGTGGCAGTTCTCATTTCGGTAAGAAATCGTTTGGTAGTTGTGTAACTCTACCTGCTATCGGCTGTCATTTAGGTCAGCTTTTTTCCATTTGCGGACAATTTTTGTGTTTCTTTCTCTTTGATAGAGGTTGCTGCACAGTAGAGGTAGATGCAACTTCATCGACGGGAGAGTCATCTTCAGGTATGTATGAGGAATTATCTGGGTCAGACTCAGCATCAGAGCCATCTTGAATAAGCAGGTGCTTGCAGCAAAGAACCTGGCAGATTATTTATTGTTCCGCCTTCTTCATCTCTCGAGTCATCAGAAATAGGTGATGTAGCATTTTGGTTGTATCACTATAGCACTTGCTTTGTGTCTAACTTGATCTGTGTCTAACAGGTCAGTTGTTTCATGTAAACTTAAAGTTCAGGGCATCTCGAGACTTGTAAAATAGTTTCAACTAAAAAGACAAGGGAAAAGATATAATAGTCCTAGTGGTGCTGGTTTTACCTAGTGTTCCAAAAATGGAACACGGAAAATGTCAAACCTAAAACTAATACAAGAATAATAACTTCTGTATTTTCTCTTTACAGCACAATAGCATAACTAGTAGAGAAGTAATAGAAAAAAAATTACAAGTATAGGGTGTAATGCACTAAAGTTGTATTTACCTGTCTTCGGATGGTTCTTCAAAAACATTTTTCGAAAATCATCACTTTTTGACATCCCTGCACCTCAGTATCTGCAGCAGTGACTAACACTGCGCAGTATGTGATAACATCTACTCTTAGGAAGCAGAAGATGTGAAAAATCAGACCTCGTTGATGACCTTGAGCAGTAGGATACAAATAACTCCCACGTGACTACCGTTCCAATAATGAAACAAGAGGCATAAATGGGTTAATGTTGATATTGCTAAAAAGCTGTCTAGAAAAACTCTTAGGCAGGTCAGAGATAAAGATCAGATCTCAGATGAGCAGCCTTCTGAGCAGATGTGCACACAGGTTGACTCGCATGACTGGAGGCATTCACGACATAACTGGGGAACCTTCCCAGGAAATGACGTATTCATCATCCCCCAGGCCTCTAGCGGGTAGGAGTCTGACTCGCAGAGACTGGATAAGGATGCTAAGGAACTGACCGCAGCACTGCTGTGGAAACAACAGATGTTAGGGGCACCAGACTTTGCGATGGATTGTCAGTCCACGGAAATTTTCATGTGTGCGTGAGTACTTCACAGGCAGTTTCCTACCATGTGCCTTTTGTTGGCGAGTGGCAAATTCATGGTATCCAATTGTGGGAAATCCACACAGATCGCATTTCGCAAGCCTGAAAGTTACCACGAGAATTGAGACTTGCTGTATGGCTCAGAGAACTGCGGCCACACAATCAGTGTCCTGCCTCATATAACCACAGGTGCCACTCTCATCATCCACACAGACCAGATGCTTAGTTTCGATAATTACAGTACCTTAACATACTGTTGGAGTCTCGCCAACAGTCAGGAGATTCTCATGAAAATATAGGAGGAATACATTAAAAGCCTCTTTTGCCTTCCAAACGAGAAGTGCAAAAGGCTCAATCCCAAACCTGTAAGTCCAGGTTTGAACGTTGATCAAGCTGTTTCAACGTCCTTCCTTGAGCCCATCACCAAGGTTGAGATAAAGTTAGCCACTGTTAACAGACTGAAACTCAGCTCCAGGATCAGATGGGCTAAGGATAGCCTTTGTGAACGAGAGATGCCCAAAGGCTTGGGCGACTCTGGCTCAGATGTCCACATCGTGGCTAACACTCTAATTGATCCCCGAGACATTTGAAGGAACACAGAATCACAAACAGCTGGATCCAGCGCCAGCCTGGTGTCCGAGCTGGCGACTAGGTAACTGCAGTGAAGTTACAAACACCTACCCCACAAGGGAAACCCTATCTACAGAGAGGACTGTCGGAAGTGCACCGCTCAATCCGAGAACTACCCCATATCAGCGGACAGTGCCCGGACCTGAAGGGGGGCAAGGATACATCATAATTGTGTCTGTAAACTCCTCTTGGCCAGGGACCCTGCTCCTTAGGATGGCGGGTGTTATCTGAACCCACACTAGAGTGTGGAGAGCTTGAGACCTAACTTGGTCTTCTTTGTCGATGTGACAGTTCGCTTTGAGAAAGACTTATCTACTCTCATTGCTGCCTACAAGGAAACAGTTACCAAGTATACACCCACCATTCCCGCCTTGAGAACACTTCTCAACATTGTAGAGGGTAATGTCTATGGCTTCCCGAGGGGGTTGCTCCATCAGAACACCAAAACTCTTAAGGGTTGGGTTGTTTTACCTCTGAGCGGCACTTTTTTGCACATCATGGGCCAAATGGCCAGGTCACATGGACCCCGAAGGCTCAGAGAAGGTTGGGGGAGAGGACCCACTGGAACAGCTGTTGGGAGACAGATGGCAGCCTCCCGTCACGGCCATCCAGCGTGTTCTTTAACGTGCACAGGGTATGGCTCTCCCGCACACGGCTTAACGTCCCATCCGACGAACGGCGGTCTTTCCAAGCCCATCAGTGTCCCCTACTGACCATGGGCAGGGCGGGGAATTTTGCGGAGATAAATCTCAACGCTGACCCAGTTGGGACTCGAACCTGGGAACTACAGATTACGAGCCTGGCGCGCTACCGACTGAGCCACCCCCCCCCCCCCAAAAAAAAAAAAAAACTTTTAAGGAGTCAGACATTTGGAGCCAATTGTTTGAGGCGTTAATCACACAGCGTACAATGCTATACACCATGGACCTCCTTCGAATGCACAATAGGGAATTCCTCTCGCCCTATTTGAGCATACCTAGTAGATAACATTCTTGCTTATGGGACTCAACAGGCATGAGTGAGGGGCCTCCAACCTAACTCCTTTGTCTGTGGCAATATGCCCAAGTGTTGGCCGTAACCAACACCTACTGTCATTGCAACCCATCCCCGAGGTGTGCTGGACAGTAGACTGGAAGGATGCAGTCTATAATGTGGATAAGCATATAATAATACAGTATGAATTCTGGGCTGTCTGGCAACTATTTACTTATACTTTACTAGCCGTAGAGGACGCATAAACCATATGATTATGTACGGATCTCCCCCTTTAGTTTCCAAGGGAGAAATCCAACTACCTCGATATCTGAACTCAAAAACCTCGCCGCCGCACTCGAACACCAATGACTTTACTCGTGCCCTCACTGTTTTGGAGCTTTCACCATTCTCATTTCTTTCTGTTCACTTGCTGCCTCTCACAAGCCCCCTGGACTAAAACCCATTAGCTTAACTTTTCCACAGCCTACAGTTTAATCCTTTCTAATTGCTAAAGACTGCCACACTCATCATGTGACCCTCCCCCACCTTGACATTTAGCGGCATTAATCCTTGCAAATGACAGGAAGCCGATTATCTGTGTCTTCAAGATTTGCGTCCGTGTGTGTAGTCAAGGAATTGCAGGGAGGTCGCTTACATTTGTGTTAATACAGGTCGAAATATAAAAGTACCTATATTCATGTGTCAAGTGCCCAGGGCCGCCGACGGGGGTGTGTGTGTGTGTAAGGGGGACTAGTGCATAGGGGCCCCGTCAGATTAAGTGACTCTATATTTTCTTACAAAAATTATTCTTAGTTAGGCTATATATCGATCCTATGCTAAAACGTTTTATGTGACACAAACTGTGTAGGCGTATGTTTTTGCATGCCTGACTGCGCAACAGGCTTTTTTCCCTCTGTATGTCATCGTGTCCAGAATAATTGCTATTACTGATTTGTAAAGATAAAAAGTTTTCAAGGGGGGCCCCCCGAGCATAATATTACATAGGGGTCCATAAATTCTCTCGGCGGCCCTGAAAGTGCCGAACTTGATAAATAACTACAATAAATCATCACTTGTAAAAGAAATCAGGAACCATAACCTTTTCAAATTTATTTTCAATAAATATTATCTATAATTATATTACATAAAAAATCCCACTAAGCCGAAGCGGGAATGTACATATATGTTTTTACAGATATGATCTAGATTGCCTCAGTAGTACAAAAAATGAAGGAGAAAAAAAGGGAATAAATGAGAAAGAAAACCGACAAAATGATGAAAGTTTCCAAATAAAAACATCACTTTTTCATCAACCACTGAAATAATTTATCTTTAACATCACAATTTTTTTTAAGTTAACTATTTCTCTAGGAAGTAGGTTAAATAGGTAGGGAATTTGATATTCTTTGGAATTTCGTCCGTAATTATTATAAAATTTTGGTTGTTTCAAAAAACCCATAGCCTTTTTTCTAGTAAACTTATTGTGGCAAATATTTTGCTTATAGGTATCATCAAAGAAGTTATTGATAACAGAAACAAACACATATAAACTTTCAATATGTAAAATTTTGAACAAACTGAATATATCATCTTTCGTTGTAAGGGAATATTTAACTTCTGTATTACACAATCCTTTTAACAGACTAAATTGTATTATTTTAATTTTATTTAATTCTGTCTTATAGGCTTGTTCCATAAACTGTTATCCCATACAAAATTATAGATTCAAAAAGTGCTTTATATACTAAAATAGTTATCTGTGTATCAACAAACATGTTAAGTTTCCTAATTTTAAATGCTACAAATAGTAGTCTTGAACACATCCAATCAATATGTTTATTCCATTTCATTTTCAAGCCTAGGTAAATTATTTCATTTACTTCTATTTTAGGACAATTGTATGTACCAGGTGATAAATCATCCAGCCTAGTACAACTTATTCGATGCTTAGTAATTCTTCTATTAAGAAAACAACTTCTCAACAATCTACACTCAGTGTAAACTGAGTGTAGATTGTTGAGAACCAATACACATAAATTTAGTTTTTTTCTCGTTTACACTCAGTTTGTTAAGAGAAAACAATTTAATTGCTTTATTGAAATCACTTTGTAGATTGCAAATAGGGTATTCTAAATCAGAGTGGAAGTTGATTAGCACTGTATCATCAGCATACATATATAATTTACTATCGAAATTAATATTAGCCAAATCATTTATGTATATTTGAAATAGCATTGGGCCGAGATTAGATCCTTGTGGAACTCCAAAATTGATCTGAAATTTATCGCTAAAATTATCGTTTATTTTCATAACTATTTCTCTATGTAATAAGTATCTTTTAAACCATTCAAAAATATTTCCTCTTATAGCAAGTAAATACAATTTCTGTAGCAAGATATCAATGTCAACTGAATTAAATGCTTTATTTAAGTCCATAAATACCGCAACGCATTTCTTTCCTATATTTAAATTAATAAGATCTTCTAAAAGACTGTGTTCCCATACCTTTACGGAACCCAAATTGCTGACTTGACAGAAAATTAATTTTATTCAAAAAATTTTGCAAGAGATCTCTCCAACGTATTTTTCCATTATCTTATCAAAAATTGTTAATAGTGATTGGACTATAATTATTAAAATTCTTTTTTGATCCACTTTTATATACCGGACGAATAATTCCAATTTTCATAGTTATTAGGATTTGCGAATTTTCAAAAATTTTATTTATAAGAATTATTACATGAACAAAATTGCATTTACTTTCCATTATGTATTTTGGTTTAATATTGTCAAATCCAGGAGATGTGTTATATTTTAAGTGATCTATAATATTAATAACATCGAAGTTACTAGCTAGTGGAAAATGCATAGAATTCTTATTTATGTAACATAATTCGTAAACCTTATCTGACCTGGTATTCATCGTCGTATATTCTGTTTGCATCTCACTAATAATTGTTACAAAAAACTTAACACTCCAAAAGAAATCCTAAATAGTTTTGTTATCACTAATCAAGTGTCTTTCAACATTTTCGTCGATTGACATCTTTTTTTATCCTCAATAATATCATTAATTTCCACATTCTAGTATTACCTTTATTAATTGCTAATTTATTTGAATAAAATGTGTTTTTGTTTCCTTATAATGATGTTTACCCTATTTCTTTCCATTTTATGTCATAATTTTGTTTATTATTTACATTATCTTTATATCTTTTCCATAATTTATCTCTATTTTTAATTGCTAAAATAATGTCATCTGTAATCCATTCTTTCCTTATTCTCTTAGTTTTACAATTATTAATTTGTTTACTACAACAAGAATTTTCCCGAATTTCATCAATTTTACTTAATATTTTCATATATAATAATTCTGTACTCATGTCTTCATCAACTATATCATTCTATTGTGTCATTTGCAATTTTTGAATAATAAGAGTATCATTATAAAATTTTTTAAAACCTAGGCCAGTCTGCCACTGCCATGAGCTAAATGGCCAGGTCATATGGACTCCGAAGGCTCAGAGTTTGGGGGAGGGGATCCACTGGAACAGCTGTTGGGAGACAGATGGTAGCCTCCCATCAAGGTCATCCAGTGTGTTCTTTAACGTGCACAGGATAGCTCTACAGCTTAACGTCCCATCCGATGGACGGCGGCCTTTTCAAGTCCATCGGCGTTCCCTACTGACCGTGGGCAGGGCAGGAAATTTGGCGGATAAATCTCAATGCTGACCCAGCTGAGGCACGAGCCTGGCACGCTACCGACTGAGCAACTCTCGCCCCCCCCCCCCCCCCCAAAAAAAAAAGAAAAAACCAACTGAAGTCGAACAAACCACATTATTTGAAATTCAAAAATTATACCCTGATTACAAGTACATCTATAGTGATGGATATCTCAATCCCATTATTAACTCAGCAAGTGAAGCCATATATATCCCCCAGGAAAAACTTCAAAATTAAAGAAAAAAAAAACCTACTAATATCATAGCAGAACTACTGGCAATAAAAGAAGCAAATCACTAGACTAAATATGAAAGAAAAAGTTCCCCGATTCTATCTGACTGTAAATCAGCTTTTCAATTCACTATTAAATCAGTCTGAAAACACTATTCACCCAGCACTAATTAATGATAACATTCAGAAGAAATCTAGAAAATAACATCACACTGATTACCCGCAACAAATATTTCAGAAAAGAGGAAGTAACTATCACTAGACCCAGAACTATGCACCGCATCTTAAATCATAGCTTGCACACTTCAAATTAACTCTTCTACTGCACCCATTTGTAATATACCTGAAAACATAGCACATGATTTATTCTCCGACAAGGACTTACAGATCTTGGAATCAACACAGATGATCTCAATTTTCAAATCCTACTTGCTCCCAAGGACTCAAAAAATAGAATGAAAACTTGTAAACTTCTACTAAATTATCTTCATAATACCAATCTTCTTCAAATCTAATACAATGGTCCCAGAGACCCACAACATATCAGACTTCCAAAATAGTAATAATAAAAAAGATGAACAATTCAGATCATATCAAAACTACAGTATAAAAAGAAATAAAACATTCACCTTATTATATTTATTTAGCCTTATATTATTCATCACATTCATTGTGATGCTCAATTCTATCGTATTTCTCCTTCAATGTGGCTACATCTTACGGAAGTTAAAAATTGAGATAATATTTAACTTTACTTTTGAACCTAAGCTTGTGTTCCCCTGGACGGGGAGCTTCACTACATCGCTCCCTGCTCTTCAGGGACTGTTTACTTTTCCCTTTTCTTGTCTGTTATGGTAGACTCTTTTCGCATATCTCAAAACTTACATCTTAATAAATCATGTGTCCCTATTATTTTACTTTAATACAGGTTTGTTACCTCTAATTACTGAAACTTGAATAAATCTGAGGAATGAATTGATGATGAAAGTGAATGCTGTGATTGTCTACAAAACATGGCAAATAATGATTACAAAACGAATATGAAAATATTCTGATTTAGATATGGCAAATAACGAATACCATAATACATATAATAATCACAATAAATAATTAAAATTCATTTACTATTTTGCGTGATTATTTTTGATGTAGCAATGACCCTGGTGGCATAATGAAATAATTGGTGTGGTAGTGCCTCACTTCCTCTTGCTGAAATGGCTTATATTTATAACTTATGAAGCCGAATAGTCTCAATTCATTGTTAACAAATAAAAATAAATTTTGCAAAAAAAAAGTCATATATACAGTTCTTACGTGTTTTCTTCCTCATGCATATTAAAAACCTACAACTACGTTATTCTAATAAACTCACTAGCAACCATATTCCAGTTTATAAAATCACACATTAATACTGAAGGTAATATGTATCAGTCTGATCAATCCTCCACAGATTAACCACATTAGTAATTGTTACTATCGACAGAGCTAAACCAAAATTCGATCAATTCTTGATAATCACTTCACCTCTTCCTTTCAATTAAAATATGCAGATGCATTATAAACAATTATGCACCTTAAATAGGTGTATATCATATGAAACAGCAAGAATAATACTAATATATCAGATGACTCCATAACTTCAAGCTATTCAGATTACATAAACACATATTACATTATAGTTTTCCAAAAATCCATGTCCTATGAATTCTGAAGAGAGATAAAAAGTCTAGATATTAACTTTTTACGTAAGCTGCGAGTTTTTACATGAACTTATCCGGTTAAAATGCAGTCCCATGACCGAGTGGTTGGCGCACTTGGCTACTAATCTAAGGGACCTGTGGTTCGAGCCCTGGGCTAAGGCATGGATGTTTGTGTTGTTTTCCGCTGAGGTCCTGCCATCCTCTCAGATCTTCTACTGTGACATATAAACTGGCAGGCCACTGTCAGACCTCTGTGGCAAGCAGCTGCTTGAGGGGATATTTATTTATTATTACAGTAACACACTAGTAAAGGGTTACAAGAAAAACTCGTAATCCCATATACAAACTTATACCTTCTCATTATAACATTAGTTGTACTTGCTTTTTTGAGATCAAAAGAACCAATTTCATCTGTGCTGTTTTCTATAAAAAATGTTCCATTTTTCGTTGATAGTCATGCTGATAGTAAGCTCAGTTGTTGTAAGTGCCTTTAATATTAAAATAATACACTCATGAAATGAATAAAACACATTTTAAACACAGAGTCACACAAAAAACAACAAAGCTGTCACTTTACATGTATACTTACGGTGACCATACATCATTTATTTCACTGCTCTGTCCTTTAGTTTTTTTTTTCTAAAATGGTCATTTTGTCACTTTTTTTGTAAATTAAAATAGTAAACTGAATATTGACGAGCAATAGATGGGCTGATGTTTCTAAATATTTCACAGATAAACATGTATTTTTTTAAAACATTTTAAAAAACGTTGAATTTTGCTTGTCTCTCTGGATCTAATGCCCCCGCTGAACGAGTATTTTGATTAGCGAATACGTGGACCAGTGAAAAAACCAAATTAAAAATCGAAACATTGAAAGCATGCATTTATACCAAATGCAACTTTGACTTGAATTGTATACAGTTTTATTAATTTTTAAAACTCAAACCTGGTGTATTAAAAAAGTTCATTCTTGTGAAAAATATCAAAATTAAATTTTTTAAGTAATAATATGATTGTTTAAAATGCTATGTATATGCTTATATTTTATAATGAGTTATAAAGCTTTTTAGTTTTAGTGAAACAAATAAACACAACCTATTTTTTTTATTATGAAACAATTTCTGATCTGTCCTTTATTTTCTCCAAAAAAATATGGTCACAGTATGTAATACTACTCAGTTGCTATTTCCTGATATAAAAACTGTTTCTTATTTATTGCCCTTCTGATCTAAGAATATTTACCAATGATAAAATAAAACTCTATAAATACTTAAAATGACTTTAAAAAAAATTATAAATAAATGTTATTTAAATGAAAAAAAAAGCACTTAAAAATATTCAAATTCAACTGGCTACATGAAATTGGGAATAATTTAAGCCATTTTGAAATATGTTCTGGCTCATTTTAATTTGTATTTGCATTCCACATCAAAGATTCTCAAGCAAATGCAATAATTACTCTATGAATTTATAAATACAATTAATGATAATAATTATTATTACACACTATTTGACAATTAAATTTTGTAAGTGTTCACTGCAAACTAAGATCTGGGAATTGACACTTTGGTTAAACTAGTAATCAACAATAACACTATACAATATTTAATAAATTGTTTGGCATGGTGCTGCATCAGCATGACTACTAAAGTTAAAAGAATTGCTACCGTTCAATAGTCAAAAATGGGTATCATAGGCCTTCTTGACATTTCTGTGGGTAATAAAAACTAGAAGGAAAATGTGTTTAAAAATTTGGTACAGTAATATTAATCTTTACTTTGTACATAAAAACTATGAATTTGGACAAATTGCTCATATTGTTAGCAGTATTCACGTTATCTGAAGAAATTTATTTCAATAAAATTTCAGAATACATTTTAAATCATATTGAAATTAGCTAATCATCAGTATCTGTTTGTTATTGAAAACTTTACTCCTTGTACCTAATCCTGAATATACTACTATCATATTAAAATTCTAATGTAGTGCCATTCTATAAATTTTGAAGGAAAAAAACACGCACTAGCACACAAGTTTTATTATTATTTCATCTTCTGCTTATAATCTCTTGTAGGTATTTCACTGTAACCATTTCAATCATGTTACTTGTGTCTCCATACTAGGCAATGCTACATTTAATGAACACTCAACTCTCCATTATCTGCAACTAACTCAATTTTTGGTAAACTGGAAAGAATTAGATGTACTACAGAAAATTTGGACCATACCTCACTGTTACTTGATTTTTCCTTATTTAATTGTCATCCTAATTTTTCTCTTTAAATCCTCCTAAAGTTTAACTTTATCCATACATTTCACTTCAATTTTGTACTCTATTATTTCTTTGTTTTATTCAGTCTGTTTATTCTTATACATGCACTGCCATTTACAGGTTGAACTCTTACTCAATTTCTTTTTTTAACACTACTTCGCTCATTATCATGCTGCCATCTGCGCACAGAACAGCAATTAAACAAGTTCTAATAAACTGTTTCTGGTTTTAGCAATGGGTTTAGTAAACTAATAAAAAAAACCCAACTGACATATTTGCTGCAGAAAATCCCTGGTTTTTATAACTTACAAATTCTGTCTACTTATGATTTTCATTAAGAGTGGCCTTTGCTTGGCTACTGATTGAAGGGACCTGGATGAGGCATGGATGTTAGTGTTTTTTTTTTTGCTGAGGGGTCACCTTCTTCACAGACTTTCTACCATGCTGGTCCTAATACAATAATTCTTTTTAATTACTCTAAAAATATAAATAGATGTAGACCTTAATCTAATCCATCTTTTTTCTTTGTAATTGTTTTGCAATTAAGTGGTCATTACTTTCATAATGACATTTCAGATCATTTATGTTAAATAATTTAACATTGCAATATTCACATTCATTAAGGCAAACAGATGGATTTATTGCTGTCTCCACTGCAAATGTTTTTGAACTTGTAGTTTCCACTAATAAATTACTTTCATATTCTGAAGCATCTTTTTCCTTAGGTGGAACTTCTCCAGAAACTGAATCTGTTACAAAATAAAGATCTGACTGATCTTTTTTCTGCATATCACTTTGAATCTGTTCACCTTCTTTTAACTTTAAATTACTTTCCATGTGGATATCATGATTCAGTTCATTTAGATTATCCTTACTAGCAAAACTTTCATTTTCCTGCAAAGAGAATTCAGCATCATTTGCTTTCTGGTCCTCAGCTGTAGACGAACTAATATCTGTTGCTTGACAACCATCCAACAATGCAGAGATTTCATTGCATTTCTGTGAATCTCTATTCTGATAAACATAATTAGAAAATGGAGATAAATGAGGTAACTTAGTTAAATTTTCTTTTTGTTGCTTTATTTTGCAATGCCTCTTACTGACATAATGCTCCATGGCACTTTCTATTCCACTGAAACTCTTATTACATACATTGCAAAATGAAATGTTCATTTGTGATAAATCCATTTGAAATGCTACCTGAGAATCACTTTGAGGTAGTTTCAATTCCTGAGTTGTTTCGTTTACATTTTCTGTTGCAGGTTTCTCTTGGCAATTTTCTGCAATCTCCAGTGAATCATTATTTGTATCTTTAGTAGAAGCTTCTTCTACATTTGGAGTATTCAAGATAAGATTATTCAGCTTTTCAAGTATTTCATGTTTTCTCTTCTGTTTCAGATGACTTTTACTTATCATATGCTGCTGGTATGGAACATGGCCAGTAAATACCTTATGGCACAAAGTGCAACTGGTAGATATTTCTTGATTATTAGTAGAACATCCAAGTGAAGTATTTCCACTTCGCACATTTTTCATGAACTCAATTATTGCAACTTTCTTTTTGTGAGCTTTACTTATCTTGTGTTGTTCATATGATTCTTGGCCACTGAACTTTTTGTCACATACTTGGCACCATGCAAAGGGTTCTATCTGTGGTAGAGCAGAATATAACTTTTTTTCACTTTCAAATGTTGGTGTAGATGAAAAAATATGTCTTTCTGCTGAATCAGAGTTTTTATGCTCAAAACATATCTTTAACTGCTGGTTCACAATATGATCTGAACTTGACTGATGCTGTATATACAAGGCCTGCTCGTGGAATGTCATATTGCAAATGAGACATAGAAAATGTTTCTGTGGAAGTACCACAAGAAATTCGGTGTTTTCTGACACATAAGGCTTTTCGTCTTTTAAGAGTTTTTCCTTAATATCTCGATCTGGTTGTTCGTTCAATAACTGTCTTTTAAGTAATACTTTTTTGTGCTTTGAACTATTTATATGTTGCTGATAACTGTTAAGCCCTGAACAACTGATTTCACAAATATCACAGAGAAATGAATCAACTGGTTTACAAAACTGCTTTACTGATGGAACATCACTTTCTAGATGATGTAGATTCTCTTTAGGTTTGCAAATTTCTGAAAGTTCTTGGTTTCGGAATTTTGTCTTGTGCTTTAAACTGTTTATATGCTGCTCAAAAGATTCTGGACCTGAACATGTTATTCCACAAAGATTGCAACTCACTTGATTTGGATTCATTTTTTGCCTGTAACAAATAAAAATCTTTCATTTAGTACAAAATCCAACTGCTCTAAGACAACTGACATATATAATTGCAATACTGTATAAAAAACACATACAATCTTCAGCAAAATGCTTATATTAATGTAGCACTAAAACCATATAGGCATTATGTTCTTTATTACCAAGATCAAAGTACTGATATTGGAAATATAGATGTTTGACTCAGATGAGAACCATGAACCCATGGCCTTCTGGTTACACACCAGCAGCTTTTCCCATCTGCACATAATCTTTTTTTAGCTTGTTTGTGATCTTCAAAGTCAATGTTAGAACAAATTCAAAAATCAAAACTGAAAACTATAATACTTATATGTTACAAAATCTCATCAAAGATATTGCTTTTGTCTAGGGTAGCCATATAGTGAAGGCAGAAAAAGAAAAAAACATTTTTTTTTCAAATAAAAAACTATTATCACATGTATTTCATGATTATTAAAAAAAAAATTAATGTAAATGAATATATTTTCTTAAAACTATTTTTATTAAAGCTCAAGATTTAATTTTTATATTTTTTGATTTCATCAAAAACTAGGAGGCTCAGTCAGTAGCGCGTTAGGCCAACACCTCCTACAAGAGAAAGCCGTACAACTATGTCACAGAAAACGGACTACGTCTAGAGCCTCTATATACCAGGCCAACCAGGGCGACCTATCTGCCATTCTTATGACAACTGGTGACATGACTTAGTGTTATAGTCAATGCAGCCGCTGTGTGCCCCGCAGTTTTTCGAATCCTTAATATATAAGAAACAATTATTATCGGAAGATATTCAGCTGCAATTTGTCTAAACAGCTATAGGAACAATTGCACAGTGTTTAAATTCCGGGCTGATCCAATTAAATGGAAAAAAAGTGGGTTGAAAGAATTCGATCGAGAACGTGCATTAGGCTTACAGTGTTCTATAACATATACTTCTGACTATTGCTTCTGCATGTTAATGTTAATTTATGTGATATATCAGTTAGTAATATGTAGATGAATGATAGCTACATTTAAGTTGGTAGTCATTCATTTTTATGATTAAGTTTAGTTTGGTTAATATCATAAAATATGCATGCAGTAAACTTCGATCGTGATGGCCGTAACCCTCTCGCTTTCCGTGCGGGCACACCGAGATCGCTGACTATCGTAGTCGGTAAATGACGATCGTTGCTGGGAATGGTGTTGTTTTACCTCTGAGCGGCACTTTTTTTGCACACCATGGGCTAAATGGCCAGGTCACATGGACCCCGAAGGCTCAGAGAAGGTTGGGGGAGGGGACCCACTGGAACAGCTGTTGGGAGACAGATGGTAGCCTCCCGTCAAGGCCATACATCGTGTTCTTTAATGTGCACAGGGTATGGCTCTCCCGCACACGGGGCCACAGCTTAACGTCCCATCTGATGGACGGCGGCCATTCCAAGCCCATCAGTGTCCCCTACTGACCGTGGGCAGGGTGGGGAATTTTGCGGAGATAAATCTCAACGCTGACCCAGCTGGGACTTGAACCTGGGAACTACAGATTACGAGCCTGGCGCGCTACTGACTGAGCCACCCGCGCCCCGCTGGGAATGGTGAGGCCACTTTTGGATTCGCTCGCAAGACGGAAAGTGGTCGTTGTACTGCGGGTCCTCCCTTGAAAATGTACGGTCTTAAAATATTATCAAGATCTAAATTAATCGCTAATAAGTAACAACTATTCACTGCAGCTTTCTTTAAGGCAATGAAGTGATGGAATAAGCATTTTGTAAAATAATATGGTTTAAAAAAAACATGTCAAACTTAATTTGGTCTCTCCTGAAAATTATAAAAATTGGCACTTTGTATAGAAGGTCTGTAAATGGTAGCTAGGTAGTCACTGGAAGGAGAGCTATGCACCAATCCCGTGATGATGCATAGAACCTAGCACCTAATGTCCGACCCCGCCTTCTCGTGGTGCAGACCATTAGTACCTCTCAAAAGAGATACTCTCTTGTGGAAGTGAACGGAAGGAGAGGGCTGTCACATTAGTGTGGCCTATTAATCTGGACTTAGTATGGCTACTTTTCTTTTTTTTCTACCTTGCTTAGGAGTGGTCAACCACACAGGGTCCTCGTGCTGACCATATGTACTAAGATGAACGGAATTATGGCTCTGAGATTGATTATGAATCCTGATTTTGCTGCACTGGTGCTCTTCTGTGGAAGGAAAATCTTCCGCTGTGTTTTCTGTTTGTTTGTTGTTGTTGACAGTGGCAAGTGAATAGATACACAGGATATGTTTATCAGCTGGTGGATAATTCTGAGCAGAGATCATTGCAGGCACCCGAACTCTTTGCTTCTACTGGCATTGTCAAATTCTACATTGGGGGAAAGTCATCCAGTGTAGATGGCTTCAGCCTTTAGTAGTGAGGAAACGGGTCTTTGCCCCATGTCTGCGATCAGGAGGCTGTTTGATATTGTTGCCATTTCCTCTCTCAATAAACATAGTTTCTTTAAACATCCCACTAACCATTTTCTCTCCATAGGAAGTTGGAATGTGAGGACTCTGCACAGAGCTTATTCTCTTGATGTCCTCACACAAGAATTCCATTATTATAATTTAGATATTCTCGGCTTGCAAGAGACCAGATAGGCAGATAAGGTCAGATTCATAAAAATAATCTTAACTTTCTCTTTTCAGGGAGTGAAGATTAAAAGCATCTGCAAGGCGTAGATCTGCTTCTCAGCAGACAAGATAGTGATGCATTAACGAAATAAGATATGAGTGCATTAACGAAAGGTTTCTTACAGCAAAATTTCAGACTAGTACTTGAATGTTATCTGCTGTTATGCCCCTATTAAGTTTGCTGATGAGGATGAGGCTAGGTTTTACGGGCAACTTCAGGATATTTTGAATTCTGTCAAGAAAGGAGATATTACCCTTGTTCTAGGTGACTTCAATGCCAAAGTTGGTGCTGACTCTGACCTTTGGGGAGGAATGATAGGCCCTTTTGGTATTGGTAGTTGCAATGGCAATGGGCAATGTCTCCTACAGGTAAGTAAACTTAATGGTTTGAGAATAACTAACACTTATTACAAACACCGCAACATACATAAGTACACATGGGTTTCACCAGATGGGCTGAATAAGAATATGATAGATTATATATTAATTAACAGTAAATGGGTTGGGTTGTTTTACCTCTGAGCGGCACTTTTTTGCACACCATGGGCTAAATAGCCAGGTCCAATGGACCCCGAAGGCTCAGAGAAGGTTGGGGAAGGGGACCCACTGCAACAGCTGTTGGGAGACATATGGTAGCCTCCCGTCAAGGCCTTCCAGCATGTTCTTTAACATGCACAGGGTATGGCTCTCCCGCACACGGGGCCACGGCTTAACGTCCCATCCGACAGACAGCGGCCTTTCCAAGCCCATCGGTGTCCCCTACTGACCGTGGGCAGGGTGGGGAATTTTGCGGAGATAAATCTCAACGCTGACCCAGCTGGGAACTACAGATTACGAGCCTGGCGCGCTACCGACTGAGCCACCCCCGCCCCAACAGTAAATGGAATAGTTCTGTTAGGAATATCAGGTCATATAGGAGAGATGAAATTGGATCTGACCATTACCTTCTTAAAAGTGTCTTGCAACTTAAACTTAAGAAATGTTGTGCTAAGGTTAAAAAATTTGCCTTTAATTCTGAAGTTCTGGAAGACCTAGTTATAGCTAAAGCTTACCATGATAGGTTACTTAGTCATTATGACAGTCATGGTTTGCTTAGTACTTAAGTTGAGGAAGAATGGGATCATTTTAAACAGGCTTTTTTGGACACTAACAGTACTCTTTTAGGAAAAAAGGAGCAGAGGAGGCAGAATTATCTGAGTGATGAGGCACTTGTGCTTATTTCAGAAAGAAAGAACTGCAGGAATGTCCTTAATCAATACCCTACTAGTCCTCATAGAAACCATTACAGAGAGCTTAATAAACGTGTAAAAGATCAGTTAGCTGCTGATAAGAATCTTTGGCTTGATGACTTGGCAGACAAAGCCGAGGAAGCAGTTAGACAGTGCAACAGCAGAGAGCTGTACCAGATAGTTAATGTTTTGTGTGGTAGAAAACGAACAGGGATACAGGGAATGAAGGATAAACAAGGTAAGGATTCTGTCATGGCTAGGAGGCCTGGGCATTTCAGTGTTGTTCTAAACAATGTGGTTAGTTCTATTCCCATTGTTTGCAATGACGATAGATGCATTGGTGGCTTTAATGTTGGCCCTATAACACAATCTGAAGTTAGTTTGGCTATTTCTAAACTTAAACTTCATAAATCCCCAGGGGTAGATGAAATTACTACGGAAATGCTTAGAGCTGGGAATGTTTCAGTTACCACTTGGATGACTGAAATTTTGAATAACGTTTATGATAAAGGCATGGTTCCTAAAGATTTTACCAGAGCTTATTATCCCATTTTCAAAAAAGGTGATCTCAGTTCTTGTGTATCAGCCTACTCTCTGTTCCAGGCAAAGTTCTTTCCATGATTGTGCTTAATAGAATTAAGAATCTGGTTGACAGGCAATTGCGTGATGAGCAATGTGGATTCAGAAGTGGTAGGGGATGTATGGATCAGATATTTTCACTTAGGCAGATTCTTGAGAAATGTTTAGAGTTTCAGAAACCTTTGGTTGCCAGCTTTGTTGTTTTCTAAAAGGCTTTCGACTCTGTTGATCGTCATAATTTGTGGTTGATTGTGAAATCATATGGTATACCAGACAAGTTAGTTATCATAATGAAAACTCTCTATAGTAACACTGAGTCGTGTGTGAGAGTTGGTAAGGCTTGTAGCAATTTGTTTAGCATTACTTCTGGTGTTCGACAAGGATGCATTTTGTCGCCTGTTCTTTTTAATTTGGTTATTGATTATGTTATGCGAAATTCAATTCAAGGGAAAGATTTTGGCCTTAAATTGACTGGAGATACGAAAATTTCTGATTAAGATTATGGTGATGATTTAGCCCTTTTGGCAAATGTTGATGAGATGAACTCTTGCATTTGAGCTGTTGATGAGACTGGTAGTAGAGTCATCATCATCATCCTCAAGCAGCCATGGGCTAAGGAGGTCCAACCAGACCATGCAATTTAGTTCTCCAAGCAAGCCTGTCCTGAGCTACATCTGCTGCATCTGGCCACTGCACAGCAATTCTAACAAGATCCTGTTTGACATTGTCTGCCCATCGAATCCTAGGTCTCCCCCTCCTTCTGAGACCTGTAGGCACACTGTTCATAAACCTATTCGCCAATCTATAATTATTCATACGAGCAACATGGCCAAACCAGTCTCTCTCTGCACAATATGCTGCTTAAAGGAGGTTGCTGACTCCTTTGCCTAACCTCATCATTAGTTACAAAGTTGAACCACCTAATGCCCAAGATACTGCATAAGCATCTAGAATCAAAAGCATCTAGTTTCCTGTCATCATATTTACAAAGTGTCCAAGTTTCACTGCCATAACTAACCCTAGAAAGAACCAAACAATTATACAGTCTAATTTTAGTCTTTAGGTTATACGCCTATTTCTCCACACTCTCCATAGATTCTTAAAAGTCCCGGCAGCAATCCCTATTCGTCTGTTAATCTCATGCCACACATCACCATTATATGTTTCATACCTCCCAAGATTATTAAACTGACACCTGCTCAAGACTGCAACCAATCAGATTAATTGAATCACAGCCAGCCTGACCAATTTTCATCACTTTAGTTTTCTCTCTGTTTATAACCAAACCTACTCTACTACCAGTTTCATCACCAGCTCGAATGAAAGAGTTCATCTCATCAACATCATTTGCCAAAAGGGCTAAATCATCAGCATAATCTAAATCAGAAATTTTAGTATATCCAGTCCATTTAAGGCCAAAATCTTTCCCTTGAATTGAATTTCGCATAACGTAATCAATAACCAAGCTAAAGAGAAAAGGAGACAAAATGCACCCTTGTCAAACACCAGAAGTAATGCTAAACCAATTGCTACAAGCCTTACCAACTCTCACACACAACTAAGTGTTATTATAGATAGCTTTCATTACGTTAACTAACTTGTTAGGTATACCATATGATCTCACAATCAACCACAAATTATGACGATCAATAGAACTGAAAGCCTTTTTAAAATCAACAAAGCTAGCAACCAAAGGTTTCAAATCAAAAACTCTAAACATTTCTCAAGAATCTGCCTAAGTGAAAATATCTGATCCACACATCCCCTACCACTTTTGAATCCACATTGCTCATCACGCAATTGACTGTCAACCAGATTCTTAATTCTATTAAGCACAATCATGGAAAGAACTTTACCTGGAAGAGAGAGTAGTCTGATACCTCTATAGTTATCACAAGAACTGCGATCACCTTTTTTGAAAATAGGGATAACAATAGCTGTGGTAAAATCGTTAGGAACCATGCCTTTATCATAAAAGATATTCAGAATTTCAGTCATCCAATTGGTAATCGAAACATTCCAAGCTCTAAGTATTTCAGTAGTAATTTCATCTACCCCTGGGGATTTATAAAGTTTAAGTTTAGAAATAGCCAAAATAGCTTCAGGCTGTGTTATAGGGCCAACATTAAAGCCACCAATGCATCTATCATCATTACAAACAATGGGAGTAAAACTAACCACATTGTTTAGAACATCACTGAAATACTCAGCCCACCTAACCATGACAGAATCCTAACTTTCTATAACATTACCTTGTTTATCCTTCAATCCCTGTACACCTGCTCGTTTTCTACCACACAAAACATTAACTATCTGATACAGCTCTCTGCTGTTGTGCTGTCTAACTGCTTCCTCAGCTTTGTCAGACAAGCCATCAAGCCAAAGATTCTTATCAGCAGCTAATTGATTCTTTACACATTTATTAAGTTCTCTGTAGTGCTTTCTATTTGGACTAGCAGGGTATTGATTAAGGACATTCCTGCAGTTCTTTCTTTCTGAAATAAGCTCAAGTGCCTTATCACTCAGATAATTCTGCCTCCTCTGCTCCTTTTTTCCTAAAAGAGTACTGTTAGTGTCCAAAAAAGCCTGTTTAAAATGATCCCATTCTTCCTGAACTTCAGTAGTAAGCATACCATGACTGTCATAATGATTAAGTAACCTATCATGGTAAGCTTTGGATATAACTGGGTCTTTCAGAGCTTCAGTATTAAAGGTAAATTTTTTAACCCTAGCACAACACTTTTTAAGTTTAAGTTGCAAGACACTTTTAACAAGGTAATGGTCAGATGCAATTTCAGCTCCCCTATATGACCTGATATTCCTGACAGAACTATCCCATTTGCTGTTAATTAATATATAATCAATCATATTCTTATGCAGCCCATCGGGTGAAACCCATGTGTACTTACGTATGTTGTGGTGTTTGTAAAAATGTTAGTTATTCTGAATCCATTGAGTTTACTTACCTGTAAAAGACGTTGGCCATTGCCATTGCAGCTACCAATACCAAAAGCACCTATCCCCCCTCCCCAAAGGTCAGAGTCAGTACCAACTTTGGCATTGAAGTCACCTTGAACAAGGGTAATATCTCCTTTCTTGACAGAATTCAAAATATCCTGAAGTTGTCCGTAAAACCTATCCTTCTCATCCTCATCAGAATCCTCAGTGGGGGCATAACAGCAGATAACATTCAAGTCTTTAATGCTTGTCTGAAATTTTGCTGTAAGAAACCTTTCATTAATGCACTCATATCCTAGAATAGCATCACTAGCGTGTCTGCTGAGAAGCAGACCCATGCCTTGGTGATGCTTATTGTCCTCCCTCCCTGAAAAGAGAAATTTAAGATTATTTTTAAGAATCTGACCTTTATCTGTCCATCTGGTCTCTTGCAAGTCAATATCTAAATTATAATGGTGGAATTCTTGTGTGAGGACATCAAGAGAAAAAGCTCTGTGCAGAGTCCACACATTCCAACTACCTATGGAGAGAAAATGGTTAGTGGGATGTTTAAAGAAACTATGTTTATTAAGAGAGGGAATGCTGACAATATCAAACAGCCCCCTAATCGCAGACATGGGGCAAAGACCCATTCCCCCACCACTAAAGGCTTAAGCCATCTACACTGGAAGACTTCCTCCAATGTAGAATTTGACGATGCCAATAGAAGCAAAGAGTTCAGGTGCCTGCAATGACCTCTGACCAGGATTATCCACCAGCTGATAAACATATCCTATGAATCTATTCACTTGGGGCTGTCAACCCAGAAACAAACAATAAACACAGTGGAAGATTTTCCCTCCACAAAAGCCCACCAGTGTAGCAAAATCAGGATCTATAATCAAGCTCAGAGCCATATATCTGTCCAGTCCAGTGGGTTTATATGGTCAGCACCAAGACCCTGTGTGGTTGACTACTCCTCAGCAGGGTAGAAAAAAGAAAAGTAGCCATAGTTGTCCAGATCAGTAGGTTACACTAATCTAGCAGCCCTCTCCTTCCGTTCACTTCCACAAAAGAGTATCTCTTTTGAAAGGTACTAACGGTCTGCACCACGAGAAGGCGGGGGTCGGACATTAGGTGCTAGGCCTGGCTGGTTCTATGCATCATCACAGGAGATTGGTGCATAGCTCTCCTTCCAGTGACCCCCTCACCCTCTAGGAGATTTATGCATTCCTTCAATTGGTTTAGTATATATCATTTGATGATTTACTTCTAAATATTTTGCAATTTTTAATATTCACCTCCTCACTTTTAGAAGCTTTATGAATTTCTTCAATGAGATTTAGCATATATGTTATAAATGAATCACTCATTTTGTTAGTTTTATGTATTTCTTTCCCAGGTATAGTTGCTAATCGTGCTGATTATTTTTTATGTAAATGTTTATGAAAAATTACTTAAACTTGCAATAGTTGATTTTTTGATATCTTGAAAGGTACATTGTTTTTACCTCAGATTTTATTTGTTTTCAGTGAAAAAATGTTATTACAAGAGGAATTTTGAATAACTACTATCCACATCAGAATTTTTTAAAAGTTCCTTATTGTGTTTTGAAATTGTTATCAGAAAGGATACAGCGATTGAATTTTAACTACATTTGTTTTACTTTAGTGCAAAATTCGGCAGATATATTTTCTGTTTTATACATTTTTATTGGGGAATTATTTTTATTCAAAGATTGAGAAAATGCATCTATATTAAAAATTGGTTCATTTGAAACCATCAGCAATAATATCACTTTCAACTTCATTGAAATGAAGCAATGTGCAGAAATAGCCAGCAGCAGACAAATGACCACCAATGCATCAAGACAAAGACCTAGTGTGTGTGACGTCACAAAAACAGATTGGTGGGCTTGTTCATTCTAGGTGGTATTGGCCTTCCATCAAGGCCATCCAAGTGTATTCTTTAATGTGCACAGGGTATGGATTTCCCGCACACAGCTTAATGTCCCATCTGATGAACAGCAGTCTTTCAAAGCCCATCATGGGCAGGGCGGTGAGTTTTGCAGAGATAAATCTCAATGCTTGCCCAGCTGGGGCTCAAACCTGGGAACTACAGATTACAAGCCTGGTGCACTACTAGCTACCACCACCCCATACATTTCTGTTGAAACCAACAAAAATAAATTTCTTAAGTGTATATATATTATAGTTATGTGGGCTAGTCTGCACTTCAAGGTTACAAAATGGCACCTTGTGAAGAAATGTAATGTAAGTAGAAGGTAAGCAAATAAGCAGCATGCAAGTTGAGAACATGTGAATAAATGCAACATAAGAAAATGACATGTATTACATCAGTTAGAGATTTTTGCAGAACTGAACTGCAAACATGTTGTCTGCTACTGAGATTTATGGTGGCCTCTTGAATCCTGTATTCTGATATTTTTAAGTTTATAAAGTCTTGGGTATGAAATAAATATTTGTGCATTTCTTTAAACTATCATGTGGGGAACTTGAATGGGTTAAATTTTACACATACTGCAAATTAAAAATGTTTTTTAATAAAGCAGATGATGTAGCCTGACCCATACCAACCAAAAGTTTTGATTTTATAATTTTTTTTTTGAGTTCTTATTGTTTAGCAAGTAATTTTTGGGTTTTCAAGTGCAAAGTCAAATTTATTCTATAGCAATAAGTGCTGATTAAAGTAGTTGCCTCTGATAAAATTATTTATTTTGAAGGGCTTTTTTTTTACATTTGAATGAAAATTTGTAGTTTATTAATAAACTATGGTTAAAATTGTTGTTGCCATTGAAATTATTTACTTTGGGCACTCTTTTTAAGTGCAGAATGAAAATCTGTTGTTCAGCAGATATGCTCTAGTTAAAATAATTGCCTTCGATAAGATTATTTATTTTGAGGAGCATTTTTGATATGCTCGAGTCAAAACGAGTTGTGTCCAATGAAATTATATATTTTTTGGGGCTTTTTTCGGGTATGGAATGAAAATTTCTTGTTTAGCCATATGCTTGGGTCAAAATAGTTGTATCGGATGAGATTATATCTTTGGAGCTTTTTGTTAAGTGTCAAAAGGGCATTTATTCATTGGTTAATGCTATATGTTTTAATAATATTGGCTTCATTTGGCATTGTTAAAAAATGCATTAGATGCAATTAATTTTGACAGTATTTTAAATTAATTTAAATGCCAAATAAATAAAATCTAATGTCAGCAAAACAAAAATTTTGCATTTATCATTATATTCTTTTTGGTGTATTCTTGCTTTGCAGTGAGGTAACTAGCTCGTAATGTGAGTTTTAAGCCATTATAGATACAACTTTGTTGAATAATATTTGTAATGTGCTATTGTAGGTTGTTTTTTTTCATTCTGGCAGTACTGCAGTTCCCGGTTACAATCTTGTTTTTTAAGCAATGTAATGATACATTGCTTAAAACCACCTCAAAGCAGTCACTTTGCAAGAAACAGATAAAAAATTTTTCCTCAATAAACAATTCTCAAAATTAATGCCATAAAAAATTAACACCGAATACAAAACAGTATGTAACAAAACCTAGCAATCATCATCCTCAAGCAGCCATGGGCTACAGAGGTCCAACCAGATTGTGCAATTTAATTCTCCAACATATCTATCCTGAGCTACATCTGGCCACCATACACCAATTCTAACAAGACCCTGTTTGACATTGTTTGTCCACCACATCCTACGTCTCCCCTTCTTTCTGAGGCCTTTAGTCACAATGTAACCCTATCACTAATCTATAATTATGCATACAGACAACATGGCCAAAGTAATGGAGTCTCTCTCTGCACAATATGCTGCTCAAAGGAGGTTGCAGACTCTTTTGACTAATATCATTATTATTTACAAAGTTGAACCACCTAATGTCCAAGATACTGCATAAGCATATAGAATCAAAAGCATAAGTTTCCTGTTATCTTATTTACAGAGGATACTCTGAGCATTTCAGAAGTAATTTCATCTACTCCTCGGATTTGTATAGTTTAAGTTTAGAAATAGGCAAAATAACTTCAGACTGTGATACAGGGTCAACATTAAAGCCAGTAATGCATCTATCATTACAAACAATGGGAGTAGAACTAACCACATTGTTTAGAACATCACTGAAATGCTCAGCCCAGACATGACAGAATCCTCACCTTCAATAACCTTACCATGTTTATTCCTCAATCCCTATATACCAGTGTTTCTCCCTACACAAAACATTAACTATTTTGTACAGCTCTTTGCTGTTATGCTGTCTCCTCTGCTCTGTCAGCCAAAGAATCTTGTCAGCTTTTAATTGGCCCTTTACATGTTTATTAAGCTTTTTGCAATGCTTTCTGTTAGGACTAGTACGTTGTTGATTAAAATTATTCCTATAGTTCTTTCTTTCCAAAATAAGCTGCAGTGCCTCTCTTTTGTCTTCTCCATTCTTTTTTTACCAAAACAGTAGTATATTTTATTTCAAGAAAAGTCTGTTTAAACTGATCCCATTCTTTCTTAACTTCAGTAGCAAGCAAACCATGACTGTCATAATGACTTAGTATCTTATCACAGTATGCTTTGGTCTGGGTCTTTCAGAGCTTGTGTTGAAGGTAACTTTTTTCACCTTAAAACAACACCTCTTGTTTAAATTGCAAGACACTTTTAACTAGGTAATGGTCAGATCCAATTTCTGCTCCCCTATATAAGCCGTCCCATGGCCGAAGGGACCTGAGTTCAAACCCCAGGTAAGGCATGGATGTATGTGTCGTTTTTCTGCTGAGGTCCTGCCATCCTCTCAGATCTCCTACTGTGGCATATAAACTGGCAGGCTCCCGTCAGACCTCTGTGGCAAGCAGCTGCTTGAGGGGGTATTTATTATTTTTTTTTTATATGACTTGGTATTCTTAACTAGTCCATTTGCTGTTAATATAAAATCTATCACATTCTTATGCAGCCCATCTGGTGAAATCCACGTCCTTATGTATATCACAATGTTTGTAATAAGTCTGTTATTCTCAATGATTTCTCATTAAGTTTATTTACCTGTAGGAGATGTTGCCCATTGCCATTGGAACTACCAATACTAAAGGGACTTATCATCACTCCCCAAAGGTCAGAGTCAGTACCAACTTTGGCATTGAAGTCACCTAGAACACAGGTAATATCTCCTTTCTTGGCAGAATTCAAAATATCCTGAAGTTGTCAATAAACCTATCTTTCTCATCCTCAATTGGGTATAACAGATGACATTCAAGTCTTAATGCTTCTCTGTAATTTAGATGTGAGAAACCTTTTATTAATGCACTCATATCCTACAAGAGCATCACTAGCATGTCTGCTGAGAAGCAAATTTATGCCTTGGATATACTTTTTTTCTTCCCTCCCTAAAAAAAAGAAAAATTAGTACATTACAAACAATATTCAAGAAAGTTGCACCTAAAATGGTCTAAATCTCACATTATGAGTTAGGAATGCCCTGTAAAGCAAGAATATGCCAAAAAGAATATAATGATAAATGCAAAAGTTCTGTTTTGCATATAAAATACTGGCAAAAATAACTGCACCTAACGCTTTTACTTAACTGAACATATCACTAAACAACAAATGTCACCTTAAGCTCTTGAACAATGCCAAATGAAGCTACTTCTTTCAGCAACATATAAAACCAATCATGAATAAGTGTCCTTTCTGTGTTTAACAAAATGCTCCAAAAGATATATATATATATTCTCACTGGACAACTATTTTGACTTGAGTATATCGCTAAACAACAATTTTTTCATTTGGCACTTAAAAAAAGCCCCAAAAGTTGCATAATCTCATTGAACACAACTATTTTGACTCCAGCTTATTGCTAAACAAAAAAACAAAATTCATTCTGCACTAAAAACAAAAAACTTGAAAGATACATTATCTCATCCAAAACAACTATTTTCAATACAGCATAACGCTACACAAAAATTTTTTGTTCTGCACTAAAAGAAAAAGTCCCGAAAAATGTATATCATTGGGCACAACTATTTTGATTAGAGAATATAGCTGAACAGAAAGTTTTTGCTCCACACATAAAAAATGCCCCACAAAACAATAATCACTAAACAACAGATTTTCGTTCTACACTTGAAAAAATTCCCAAAAATAATTTCAATGGGCGCAACAATTTTAAATATAATTTATTGATACACAATTTGTTTGAAACTAAAAAAAACCCCAAAAAATCTTGAGAACTATTTTAACCAGAGCTTATCACTGAGCAAATTTGACTTAGCACTTGAAAACCCAAAAATAACTCACTAAACAATAAAAACTAAAAAAATTATAAAATCACAGGATAAACACATAAAAGCACTTAGTAAATAAATCTAAATTACAAAGAAAACCCTCTAAGAATTAACCTTTAGACATAAAAAATTAATCAAAAACGAGGCAACGCAAAACCACGCCGACACACTGCTTTTTTTTTTTACTTACGTTCCGTTATATCACGAGGTGAAATCACCAGTGACCTGAGCAATTGAAACTGCAGATATACCCATATATATTAGACGCCCTGATAACTGAAGATAAGAATATGATGAGAATGTTCTTGGGTGCAGTCGATTTTCCCGACCGCAGTCTCTAAACCTCGCATGCGCCGTCCAGTGGCCAAATGGCCCATTCATCGCCAAGTGCATTTGAGCCCTGGATATGGATAAGGCGTAAATGTTATGTTTAATAGGCAAGAACTTAAAAGATTCTGTTCAATGCAGAAAAATACATACCTAATTAATTTGTCTTCGAAACCGCAAATTTTATAACGTAAAATTGTCTTATCATATGTGTTCACTTGTAAACAACAGCTTGAAAACAGAACTGAAACCACATTTGAAACGTTTGTTGCCATTCTCTATTTTTAAATTACTATATACTGGAGGTCCTGTTAGAGGCCCTATATGTAGATGTTGGCCATTTCAAAATTGGACGCCATGTTTTGTCATTGCTCGGATTGTTGAGCTTGCACAGCTGAATGGTATTGCATGAATACTTATGGATTCATGAAAAGGTAGGGTAATATTTGATACAAATTTCAGTGTTCATGATTGGAAGCACTTTAGAAAACGACTAAAAAAAGGAAAAGTAAATTTACGGCCTTTTTTTTTCCTTTAAAAAAAAGATATAATTTCGTTTGTTGTCTTGTCCGTTTGTAGACATCGAACATTTTTGTTTATACAGATAAATAAAAAAATATTTTTGTGTTAGATAGGAATTAATGATATATTACGATTTGCAATTTTCAAATCTCCCAAAAGTTATAAGTGCGCCTTCTAACGGTGGAAAATTTTGAAAATTCCAAAATATCTAAACGAATATTCCAAACGATGTAATTATGTTAGAAGTTTAAAATTTTGGTGTTGAAATGTGAAGGTTATGAAGTTACCATTGGCAACAATCACTTGACCATTTAGACCCAGTGGGAGGTGTATGCAACTTTTTTTTGTTTTAACAAAAAAGTGTATGTTTTTAGAGATAAATTAAAAATTCTTTTTGGGTTGGTCAGGTATTGATGAAATATTACAATTTGCATTTTGCGAATTTCCCAAAAGCTAAAATTGCACCCTTTAACGGTGGAAAAAATCGAAAAATACCAAAAATATAAAACGAATATTGCAAACGATGTAGTTATGGTAGAAATTTGAAATTTTGGTCGTGGAATGTGAAAGTCTTGAAAATTTCATTGACAACAATTAGTTGACCCCAAGCCTAAGGTAGGGAAAAAACGGAACGGTTTTGTTTTAAGAGATAATTGGAAATCTCTTTTTTAGTTGGTTACTAATGAAATGTAATTCGCATTTTGAAAGGTAGTTTTAATTTATGTCATTAGAGATCACTAAATATCGAAACTGCAAAACTTTTACCGAATGTTTCAAGTGATCTGTTTATTGTAGAAATTTCGGCGGTAGCATTGTTATGGTAGAAATTCCACTGACAGCAATGATCTGCCACTATTTTTAGAGGAGCGAGAGAAAAGCAACTGTCTAAATTTAAGAACTAAAAGTATAATATTTTGTATGTTTCATAATTACTAATAAAATACTAATATGTGCATTTCCAAATCATATATTAAAAAATAAATATATTGCACCTCAAACAGCTGCTTGTACAGAGGTCTGACAGGAGCCTGTTAATTATACGCCATAGTAGAAGGTTCATGAGGATGGTGGGACCTCAGCATAAAAACCACACGAACATCCATAATTAAAACTTTTAAGGAGTGAAAAAGTAGGCAAAGGAAGAACTTCATTCTCTTTGAAAATTAAATTCCCATATGCGCCAGAGGCGATATGCGTTTTTCTAGTTGTTTCACACTTTCAGTACCCTCTGACAGTGGAAATTCGGACTACTTTATAATTGAGAAAATAAACTATTAATATTTTATTAGTAAATGTATTGTGCAAAAAAAAGTTTTTCAATTATCTCTTAAAGCAGAATAGTTGCATTTTACCAAAGGGACAATTCATTACTATTAGGGTAAACCACTTGATCATTACTTTCTGACAAAAACTTAAGTGTCTAGCAAAAATAGATCGTTTGCAATATTTATTTGAAGATTTGGTATTTTCTAGCTTCTTCCGCCGCTAGAGGTCGCCTTTCGAGCTTTTATTTACCGCCTTTTGCCCTTTCTAATACTGGAAATTGCAGCTGATGGGGATTCGAAAAACGTAAATATTACATTTGTGGAGAAATAATTCGCCGACACACGGGATTCGAACCCGCAGCTCTCCAGAAATATGCCAGTACATTCTAACCTGTCGAACTAAAGCCGGCTTTTTATCACGAAAAACACTAATTCATTTAGAGATGTTTAAACATCTACAGGTAATGCTGAAATTATCAAATATTGTTTAAATCATTAATATTTTGTTAGTGTTTGTAAAACAAAAAAAAATTTTGTTTCGTTTATCTCTTAAAAAAGTTTCATTTTCCCAACCCCCTTTTGACAAGGACGACAAAGCCTTGTCGCCATTGTAAACCTTTTGACCACAACACTCTACTACCAAAATTTCAGATTTCCAGTGTAAATAGTTTGCTTGTAATATTCGTTTGAAATTTTAGCAGTTTCCGTATTTTCCCACTGCTAGAGGGCGCTATAAAATTTTTAAAAATTGCTGTTCCCAATATTTCTTTGACACCTATCCAACCCAAAAAATAATTTTTCATTTAGCTCTAAAAGAAAAAAAAAATGGTTGTCTATTTAAAAATATGGCCCCAAAATACGCGCTTGGCTACTGATCTAAGGGACCTGGGTTCGAGTCCCGGGTAAGGCATGGATGTATGTGTCGTTTTTCTGCTGAGGTCCTGCCATTCTCTCAGACCTTCTACTATGGCATATAAACTGACAGGCTCCTGTCAGACCTCTGTGGCAAGCAGCTGCTTGAGGGGGTATTTATTTATTATTTTATAGACGGACAGACAGGTGGAAAGGCAGATGGACAGACAACAATCATTAACAGAGAGGCGGACAGATAGATAAACAAATACTGCATAGGCAGACGACAAAGTGAAAACATTAGCTCGTTTTTCAAACGAACTTTAAAAAAATTATTTGTTGGTTTTCAGTTAGCTCGTTTCACATTTGCAGCCGTTTGCCGTCTCCTCGGAAAAAAATATTAATTTATTTCTTTGAGTGAAAGTTTTACACCCAAATGCAGCGCATTGAGGCATTCATAAAATATGATAGCTTTTATAGACAAAAAAAGTGGTAGAAATATATAAAACTATAACAACTGTAAAGTTCTAATTTGGTACATACACTAGCACATAGGCTTTCGTGTCACGGTACCACAAAACATGGCGTCCATAAACCAGGTGACTCAATCAACCAATGGCAGTGAATCACCGAGATGGCCAGCCAGTTTTTAAAGAAGGATGTTGGCTAAACTCTATACAGGACCTAGAGGTCCTGTATAGAGTTTAGCCAAGGTTAGAAGTCCTATATAGGTAGAAGTCGGCCATCTCAAAATTGGACTCCATGTTTTGTCGTTTTTCGGATTGTTTAGAGTGCATTGCTGAATGGTATTATATGGATACTTATGGATTCCGGAAAAGGGTAGGGTAATATTTGATACAGGTTTCAGTGTTCATGATTGGAAGCACTTTAGAAAACGGTTAAAAAGGAAAAGTAAATTTTACGGCTTTTTTTTTTCTTAAAAAAAAAAGAGAAATTATTTCGCTTTGCTGTCTGTCCGTCTGCAGACATCGAACTTTTTTGTTTATATAAATAAATATAAAATTCATTTTATGTTAGATAGGCATTGATGATATTTTGATAAAATATCATCAATGTAGATATCAATACAATTGATATTTTATATCAATGCTATTGTATTGATATTTTATCAATACAATAGCATTGATAAAATGTAAATCGTAATTATATTACGATTTGCACTTTTCGAATCTCCCAAAAGTTTTAACTGCGTCCTCTAACGGTGGGAAAATTTTAAAATTCCAAAATATCAAACGAATATTCCAAACAATGTAGTTATGTTAGAAGTTCGAAATTTTGGTGTCGAAATGTGAAGGTTACGAAGTTACCATTGCCAACAATCACTTGCTCCTTTAGACCCAGGGGGGAGGGGAGATGAATGCAAAATGCAACTGTGGCTGAGTGGTTAGCACGCTTGGCTACTGATCTAAGGGACCTGGGTTCAAGCCCCGGATTAGGCATGGATGTGTGTGTCGTTTTTCTGCTGAGGTCCTGCCATCCTCTCAGATCTACTGTGGCATATAAACTGACAGGCTCCTGTCAGACCTCTGTGGCAAGCAGCTGCTTGAGGGGGTATTTTTATTTTTATTTATTTTATTGTTTTAACAGAAAAGTGAATTCTTTTTTGAAATGAATGAATTTTTTGAAAGTGAATTCTGAAAAGTGTGTTCTTTTTGGTAGGACAGATATTGATAAAATATTGCAATTTGCAAATTTTCCAAAAGCTACAATTGCACACTCTAACGGCCGAAAAATATCGAATAATCCCAAAATTTAAAACGAATATTGCAAATGATGTAGTTATGCTAGAAATTTGAAATTTTGGTCGTGTAATGTGAAATTCTTGAAAATTTCATTGACAACAAGGAGTTGACCCTGAGCCTAGTAAAAGCAGGAAAAAACTAGGTAAGAAACGGAACGGTTATGTTTTAAGAGATAATTGGAAATCTCTTTTTTAGTTAGTTACTAAATGAAAGGTAATTCGCATTTTCAAAGGTAGTTTTAATTTATATCATTAGAGATCACTAAATATCGAAACTGCAAAACTTTTAACGAATGTTTCAAGCGATCTGTTTATGGCAGAGATTTTGGCGTATAGAGTTCTGTTATGGTAGAAATTCCACTGACAGCAATGATCTGCCCACTATTTTCAGAGGAGCGAGATAAAAGCAACTTTTTAAATTTAAGAACTATAAGACACTTTTTATGTTTTATAATTATTAATAAAATACTAATATCTGCATTTCCCCCATCATACATTAAAATATAAATAAATAAATAATCCCTCAAGCAGTTGCTTGTACAGAGGTCTGACAGGAGCCTGTTAATTATACGCCATAGTAGAATTTCCATGAGGATGGCGGGACCTCGGCAAATAAAAAACACAAACATCCATAATTAAAACTATTAAGGAGTGAAAAAGTAGGCAAAGGAAGAACTTCATTCTCTTTGAAAATGAGATTCCCATATGCGCCAGAGGCGATATGCGTTCTTCTAGTTATCTTACATTTTCAGTACTTACTGAGAGTGAAAATTCGAACTACTGTAAAATTGGGAAAATAAACTATTAATATTTTATTAATACCTGTAAAACACAAACAAATGTTTTTTTTTCCAAGCAGAAAAGTTGCATTTTACCAACAGGGCAAATTATTATTATTATGGTAAGCCACTTGATCATTACATTCTATGACCAAAAATTTACGTTTCTAGCAAAAATAGATCGTTTGCAATGTTTATTTAAAGATTTGGTATTTTCCAGTTTTTTTCCGCCGCTAGAAGTCGCCTTTCTAATTTTTATTTACCGCATATTAGCACTCTCTAACACTGGTAATTCTACTGATGGGGATTCGAAAAATGTAAATATTAATATTTTGTGGAAAAAAATTTCGCAGACATACGGGATTCGAATCTGCATCTCTCCAGAAACATGCCAGAGTATGCTACCTGTTGAACTAACGCCGGCTTTTTTCAAAAAAAAAAAAAAACATTTATTGATTTGTAGACGTTTAAACGTCTACAAGTAACGCTGAGATTATGAAATATAGTTTAAATCATTAGTATTTTGTTAGTACCTGTAAAACAAATGTATATATATATATTGTTTCGTTTATCGCTTAAAAAAAGTTTCATTTTCGCACCCGCTTTTGGCTAAGACGACAAAGACTTGTTGCCATTGTAAACCTTCTGACCATAACACTCTACTACCAAAATTTCAGATTTCCAGTGTAAATAATTTGTCTGTAATATTCGTTTGAAATTTTAGCAATTTCCATCTTTTCCCATCGCTAGAGGGCGCTACTAAAGCCATTGAAAATTTTCAAAATTGTGAATCGCAATATTTGTTCGACACCTATCCAACCCAAAAAGTATTTTTCATTTAGCTCTAAAAGTAAAAAAAAAATTGATTGTCTATAGATGGACGGACAACAGTTAACAGAAAGACGGGCAGACAGAAGAACAAATATTGGCATAGGCAGAAGACAAAGTGAAAACATTAGCTCGTTTTTCAAATGAACCTTGAAAGAAATATTTTGTTGGTTTTCAGTTAGCTCATTTCACTTTTGCAGCCGATTGCCGTCTTCTGAAGGAGGTTCTTGGAAAAAAATATTCATCATTTCTTCAAGTGAAATTTTTACACACAAATGCAGTGCAGTGAGGCATTCATAAAATATGACAGCCTTTATGTAGATAAAAAAGGTGGTAGAAATATATAAAACTATAGCAACTGAGAAGTTTTAACTTGGCACATATACTAACTCATAGGCTTTCATCTCACGGTACGACAAAACATGGCGCCCATAACCACGTGACTCAATCAACCAATAGCAGTGAATCACCGAGACTAGCCGAGCCAGAATTGGGACCAACACACTACAGATAAAAACACATTTAGATCAACAATAGCACCCTCTCCAGACACACTACATCTTAACTACTTATCCAGAAGGGCCCAAACAGCAATACACAGACTCCGAACTGGCAGAACAAACATCAACAAAGACTTATTTATGATTAGAAAAATACATTCTACACTCTACCCGAACTGCCAAGTGATAGAGGATTCCCCCACTACCTGCTACACTGTCAAATCTACAACACACAAAGACACGCCCTCTATCACAAACTTGCTCCACTTGGAGTCACCACTTCCTAAACCCCACTCATACAAAGGCAAAATCACATTTCAGGGCCCTGGTCCATTTCATACAAAGTACTGGCAAAATCCTTTAACCTTCCAACTTCCCGCAGACTCTCCAACCACACCTCCTATTCAAAAGATCCAAAGGGACAAAAAAGAAGCATTTTGGACACATTACTGCATCACCTTATTTCCCATTGCATTTGTATTGATGTTTTAAAAAAAAAAATATGTATACTCTGTACAATAGACTACAATCCCAAAGTACCCTTTTTCAAAAATGGTTACTAGTGGTGGCAAATTTAAATATTCACACCCTAAATCACTAAAATACATCCCTCTTAACATTTCTGACACCATCCACTAACACCTAGAGTCATTAGAAACCCTCTTCAATGAAATCATAGACACTGAATTACAACTGAATGTACAATTGTAAGTACGTACCTCATGTTTAATACATACTTATTTTGAACACCCAATAATGGGTATTTTGGAATGGAATACCAATAATGTAGCTCACCCCATCCTTTAAAACCAAATTTAAATTGATCAGTAGCTCTCATTCTTGCTAAGCCTTTTGAGGCTCCAGTCCCTGCGCGAGACTTCACTTTATCACACACTATCTCATAAGGTTAAATACTAGATTACACTTTCCCCTCCCCAGAATTGTTCACCGAATTTTACAAATTTTTCCATGAAGATACCTTACAGAAGTGGGCAGATTTAGAGAAGAAAAAATTATTTTCTCTCGCCCCCCTCAAGGGAAATTACCTCGTCCCACTAATTTTCCACCCTCTCTACCTCCCCCACCTCAAAATTTTACTCCCTCCACCCACTTGAAATGGAGCGATTTCGAATTTTACATTTGACCTTGCACACTTCTTACCAGCCCCTGGCCAACATAGGCCACACAGTGATCACAAACTCTACAATTTTCACTCCCAGAAGAATTTTAACTCCAAAACTCTCCTCTCCCCACCCCCTTGCCACAAAACTACGACGCAGCACTTTTTGGCACCAAACTTCAATCACCTCCTTCACTTTTAGGCGGCCTGAGACCAAAAGCCTATCGCCAACACGTAGGGTCGCTAGCATTTCACTGTACTGGTCCCTACTTTTTGACACATACTGTCCCCACAGAAAAATTTTTCACATGGACCAGATGATAATGAGGCCAAGGTCCCTTTTACAAAATGGTCCAATTTTTAAAGATGGATGTTAGACTTTAACTATACAGGACCTCTAAGTAACCTTACCTCAGACTGCCATTCTTGTTGCTTTCATTGTAGGAGGAACACGTGTTGTATGTTGAGGAGTGAATTTTGGCGTTTAAATGGTGCAAAGAGAGCGTCGCGATGTGTTAATGTGCCAGATAAGTTTTGTCGTTCTTTGGCAAAGATTATGATGAAAGCCTATAACTTGTATTTTGGATGTAATGTTGGAGAACATGAGCTCCCTATTAATTGCTGCATTTCGTGCTTTGTTGGCCTGAGTGAATGGTTGAAAGGTAAGATAAAATCCATGCCCTTTGCAGTTCCAATTCCTAAGTGAGGGTGGGGATGGCTCAATCAGTAGCATGCCAGGGTCATAATCTGCAGTTCCCAGGTTCGAGTCCCAGCTGGGTCAGCGTTGAGATTTATCTCCGCAAAATTCCCCGCTCTGTCCACAGTCAGTAGGGGACACCGATGGGCTTGGAAAGGCCGTCGTCCGTTGGATGGGACGTTAAGCCATGGCCCCGTGTTTGGGAGAGTCATACTCTGTGCACGTTAAAAACACGCTGGATGGCGTTGACAGGAGGCTGCCATCTGTTTCCCAATAGCTGTTTCAGTGGGTCCTCTCCCCAAACCTTCTCTGAGCCTTTGGGGTCCATGTGACCTGGTACTGATGTTGAAGTGCCACTCAGAGGTAAAACAACCCAACTAGGATGACGATGACGAGAAACACAATAATGCAGAACTCAGGAGGCCGAGAGTTGGATCTAATGGGGGAGTGGGGCCAGGCCCCATTCTACCCAATTTGATAATCCTAGTAACGGTAATAGAGGCAAAAAAATGATTAAATTTGTACATGTTGCATTCATTTTTCGAGAAAATTTTTAAAACGAGAGGGAAAATACACTGCTGGCCATTAAAAGTGCAACACCAGGAAAGGCAAGATATATCAAAGGCATATTTAGTGAATACATAGCTATGTTACAACGATTTCTGATTTGCTGTGACAACCACAGCAAACACGACAAACCCTGATTCCGCCTTTCAACACTACCAGTAAGGAATGCCGTGTACTATCTACTGTCAGGAGCAAGGCTATACCATATAGATATATCTCATCCCTGACAGTCCTATGGTGAGCAGTCCTATAGAGAGAAAGCTCATCCATTGGTCAAAACCTAAATTTACTCTGTTCCCCAGCTAGCCATGAACAAAGATATATAGATTCAAGTTCGCTCGGCTCCCGGGATGAAGACTCTTAGTTGGACCCTGAATTTGAAAAGGGCCTTAGCCTCCTAGAGGAACCACTTCTTTCAGCAGGGCCTCGTACTTGCTCCACTGAGCTCTGATTTGAGGTCTGAGCACTGTCCAACCGTTACAAATAAAACTCGGTTAGACTTGTGGAATACAAAGAAAGCAGTATCTTGTGTAGCCACCATGAGCAGCAATAACCGCTGCTACACGGTCCGGCATTGAGAGAATGAGATATCGAATGTATGTTTGGGAAATGTCAGTCCATGCAGTTTTGATACGTACCCAAACTTCATCTGTTGTAGCAACTGCTGGTGTCCTATTTGTCGTGAGATCATGGACCAGACATGCTCAATTGAAGACATCTGGTGAATATGCAGGCCAAAGCAGAAGCGTCACATGATGGCTATCCAGGAATTGTTGGACGATGCATGCCACGTGTGGTCAGGCATTGTCCTGTTGATAAAGGCACCAGAGAACCCCCCTGAAGATAAGGTACGACCAGAGGCTCCAACACCTAAGTGATGTAACGTTGTCTGTTCAAAGAACCGGTAATGCATACAAGGTGCGTGAGTGAGTGGAGTCCAATGGCACCCCATACCATACCAACAGGGGTCAGACCTGTGTCACTGCATCATGCATGTCTGACTGAGCCTGTTACCTCGGTACCACCAGATACGGATTCGTCCATCATGGTGCTGCATACTAAAGCAGGATTCATCTGAAAAGACAATGCAATGCCATTTGCACAACGATGTGTGACGTTCTTGGCACCATTGCAGTCGCAAACGCCTGTGTTGTAGAGTCAATGGTAGCCAAAGCAATGGCCGCCTAGCAAAGATGCCCCAATGCTGCAGATGGCGAACTGTACGTATGGACATCTACTGTTGAGCTAAGGTGTTTGATGTGTCTGTACGATCATTCAAAGCCATGTGCACAAGATGTCTGTCCTCTCGTTCGTTTGTGTGACAGGGTCATTGAGATCCCTCACGTCGGTGAGTTCGTTCCTCCTCTACCCACTGACGCCATATTCTCATCACTGTAGCAGCATTCTATCCAACACGAGCACCGCACCAATGTCTCTGTGCGATAATCCGCCATCCCGTAATCCCACAATTCTCCCTCGATCAAAGTCAGAAACTTGGTCATATGGATACCGTGTTCTTTGACGGGCATACTTCATCCTTTAGTGCATGGTTGCACTAAACGATCAACTGCGAGCAAACACATTTCACTTTTAATGGCCAGCAGTGTATTATACTGCAATCCGATATCTTCTCCCCATTTTCATTGCTTTCAGAGACACGGATTTGGAACTCACTAACTTCTTAAATAGGCTTTTTATATAAAAATGTAAATAAATAAAGTTGACGATGTCAAACAAATCTATTTCAATCTCGATTTTCAATATGTTTTCGGTATTTAAAAAGTTATGGAAATTGAAACCTTTTATTTTCTTCAGAATAAATCATTAAAACTGGCATTGTTTATATATTTCAAATTCCCTGTCTACATATCGAAAGAATACTGTTTAAAATGGAGACTGAGATCTTAAAATTTTATTTAGTCACATTTTTTCCATAAAAATGGAAATTTAAAAATTTATCGAGTTCTGTGAGATATTATTGGCGTAACACGGAATTCTACCTAACAAAGTTAGGATGCACTGCTTTACAACATTCCAATGAACTTTTTGTTATCCAATAACTGACATTAACTTATTATACAGTCTATGTCAAAAAAATTAAGGAATGTTTGAGGCGATACTTTTATGCGACAGAGCCTCTGTATTGTAATTGGTTTTCTTCCCCCATTTTCGAAAAACACTTTCATTTTCAAATAAAAACCTTTTTTTTTGTAAGTTTATGATATATTTAGGTCTAACCTTTTATGCTTCGCAAAAGTATGACGTCGACTGTGGGATCTCGGACGTTTAATTAGTTTAAATATCCCAGTTTTCAGTCTTGAAAACCTTTGTTGAAGGGTTTCTAACCTTCCCATCACATCTTGAAAACCTGGCAGTAAGGAGAGATTCTGAACGTAAATCGATTTTTGCCAACACTAATCATCGAGCTTGAGAAGTCTTATTGCCTCGCATTTGAATTGGAAAAGTCTCTTTATGGTAAACCTGGTTAGTTTCATATAATCAAAGCAAACTCAGCCATAGGTTTTCTGGTTTTAATTCCAGATTAGTATGATTAAAAATAACACACACAAACGGGGAAAAATCTAGAAGCTTTACCAAGATAAATGAGGAAGCTGGAGATAATCTAGTGGTTAGAAATCTGGCATTTAACTGGGAGACGTGGGTTCGAGTCCCGCTCATCAGCAAACATTTTTTCCACAAAAGTATTGTATTAGGCTTCCTCATACAACACAATCATGCCATTCGAGGACTCGAACCCCGACCCAAGCAACTGCAGTGTACTTGTGAGCCAATCCGATACCATTGTACGACCAGGGCAGCAAGTTATTGCGATAAAATTTTTGTTTACATTTGTTTTAAACCTTAAACCTGAGATATTCAAATCGATTTTAGGTACAGAATGGCATTGGGGAAAGAGTAAATAAGTATCCTTCTCCCACGTTGTCTTTATAAAGTTCTGTGCGTACAGGATTTTATTGCGTATATTTTGGATTATGATGGATAATATAAATATCAACGAGAACTGTTTTTTAATATTTATTCGTTTTACAAAGAGAGGATTTTCTTTTATCTCAGTCACTGCTGCAGATCCTGCAGAAGTTGATTTATTACAAAATATCATCATCATCCTCAAGTAGGCATGGGCTATGGATGTTCAACCAGATAGTGCAATTTAGTTCTCCAAGAATATCTGTCCTGAACTACATCTCTCCACTGCACACCAATTCTAACAAAGTCTTGTTTGACATTGTCTGCCCACAACATCCTAAGTCTCCCCCTCTTTTTGAGGCCTTTAAGTACACGATTCATAACCCTATTCACTAATCCATGACCGTCCCGTGGCCGAGTGGTTAGCACATTTGGCTACTGATCTACGGGACCTGGGTTTGAGCCCCGGGTAAGGCATGGATGTTCGTGTCGTTTTTCTGTTGAGGTCTTGTCATCCTCTCAGACCTACTTTGGCATATAAACTGACAGACTCCTGTCAGACCTCTGTGGCAAGCAGCTGCTTGAGGGTTTTTTTTTTAATTCACCAATCTATAATTATCCATACGGGCAACATGGCCAAACCAACGGAGACTTTTTCTACACAATATGCTGCTTAAAGGAGGTTGCCGACTCCTTTTCCACACCTCTTCATTACTTACAAAGTTGAACCACCTAATATCCAAGATAAGCATCTAGAATCAAAAGCACGGAACACATTTTTGAAATTCTCTTCGTTTCGAAATCAATGAAATTCAATTTAACATTTCACTCAGAATGACCCACAATTCAAATGATTACTGTGACAATTAACAGAGCCAGCATATACTTGATTTCTTCATATCCTGTGATTTCCTCATCAAAGTGCGAAGCTTCTTAAAACCAGTAACAGAATAATAAATAAATTCGTAACAGAACTCCAAAGAAGAACTTAATAGCTGAAAATATCGCCTCTTTCCGTTTTATTTGACTGTGTTTTAGCAAAGTGGTGCTCGTTGCTCTCGTAATGTTCCTTGATTTCTTTCGTGCTGTGCAATTTGACACGGCAAACGTTGCATTCGTGAAGGAATGAAGATGGAGAGTCCAATGCCATATAAACAGAGGAAAGTTTTTCTCGTTTGATGTCTACTGAATACCTATTTTCAGACTCAGCAGCATTGTTCTCCGCTCCTAAATCTCTAACAGCTGGATCAATAGTAACACAAGAATCTTTTCCCAGCTGGTTTATTCGTTGAGGATCTCTTCCAATTTCATTACCCGTTTCTAGGTTATTTGCTAAATTCGTAACATATTCCCCTTCATCATAATGAAACTTACTAACGAAAGCTTCCTTTTCTTGTTGAGAAAATTCATCGTCACTGACTTTCACATCTTCAGCTGTATGTGAACTATTTCTTGCTTTGCAACAATCTAGTAGCGGTGAGAATTTATTGTCTGACATGCCAATCTCTTGAGATTTTCCATTAAAAATCTCTTTTACTTCAGTGGTTTTTGCTGGGTCTTCTGTTGCAAATCCTTTAGAAATGTCCGGAAGTACTTCGACATTTTCAGAGCAGAAACTTCCCTGTGAATCTTGCTTAGAAGGACTATTCTCAGGACTACATTTGACTGTCACAGAAGGGTTTTCATCTCTAACAGCATTGTCATCAGCCTTCAGAAAACTGGAATGCATATTATTTATTTTTTTTATTATTTCGTGCTTCTTCATTTGCTTCAGATGAATTTCGCTTATCATATGTTGCTGGTATGGAACTGGGCCGCTGAAACTTTTTTGGCATATATTGCACCTGGCAAAAGTTGGCACTTGATAACCATCAGGATATCCAAGGTATGCATTTGATGCATCTAGAACTGTGCTTTTTGATGCTTGAATTTCCAGGTAACCTTTCTCTTCCTTCCCACTCTGCATATTCTGAATGAATTTCGTATTTGCTATTTTCTTTTTGTGAACTTTGCTTATCATGTGTTGTTGGTATGATTCTGGGCCAGAGAATTTCTTGTCACATGTCTCGCATCGAGCATACGGCTCAAATTGGGGTATCAGAGAAAAAGTCCCCTCACCTTCAAAAGTTGGTGTAGATGAAGAAACGTTTCTATCCGTTAAGTCAGTGTTTTGACTTTTTGCAAATGACTTTTGTTGCTGCTTTTTTGTGTGACCTGAACTCAACAAATGCTGCATATATGGAATCTGTCCGGAAAATTTCTTGTCGCACAAGTGACACGAAATCGAATCTGTTAGTTGCCTTGGGGAAGTCTCTGGAGTTCCTGTCTCATAATGTCCTACTTCTTCCAGTTGGGTCTCATTAAATTTCATTTGCTGTTTCCAAAGTGATACTTTGCGGTGCTTTAGGCTTCCCATATGTTGTTGAAGTGATTCCGGTCCTGTGCAATTGATTTCGCAAATATTGCAAGCATATGATAACGAAAACACTGAACAAGATGGTTGTTTTCCTGCAGATACTTCATCTTCTGGACTCAGCGAATTCTCTTTCGAATTTAGAACTTCTCTTTCTTTAGGGAAGGGCATTTCTTGGCCGGCTAACTTCGCCTTATGATCCTCACTTTCTGAATGTTGTTGCATGGACTCTCGATCATACATTATTCCACACAAGCCACACCAGACACTGTTTGACTCCATTTCCAGTCTGAAACGAATGGAAAAAAATATTACTTGAAGATTAGCATTTATTGGAATTGCAAATACAAAACTCACTTTTTTAACTTTTATCAAAATCTTAATAGTAAGCATCTGGCAACATAGCAAGTAAAGTACAGTATTAGCAGACTCAACATTCGATGCGGATGCGAGGTCGATTAGCGCGCCAATTTCTTGGGAGCGGGAAAATGCAGCTCCGTGGAACTAATGTAAGAGAGTGCCCCTGCAAGTCTGTTTCTCCGTATTACCGTCTGAACTCTCAAGAGAAAATGGACAAAAGAGTGACCTTTTGCATTTTGGAAGCATTCTCTTGGAGGAAAAGAATTGACAATTGAAAAATGTTAAAATACACAATAAATTCTGCAATTGAAAGTATCGAAGTTCAATAGTTTTTTGAGGCAATCTTATGGATTTTTTTTAAATTATCTATACCGCATGGATGGCAGGTCTATTAAACCTTTCTATTCAGGATGAGGTTGTCCTAATTGATATTGCTTAGTTATTAATTTTGATTTGATATATCTTAGTAGAACCAATACCAATTTTTCACATGGGAGTAGGTTTGTCACATGTCCTCCAAAAGGAGGACATATCCTCCGTTTTTATCTCCTGTCCTCCCGGAATTTTGAAAAAACATTAAATGTTCTCTTTTTTGTATAAACTCATAACATGTTTTAAATTAGAATTACGGCACTCTCTTTTTTTGTATTTTGCCTTTTTTAAATTTCTTAAACCCACGACTAGAATATAATTTACTGTTAACCGTGAAATAATATATATATACAATAAATACAAATGATATATGCTAAATTAATTCTCTTATCGTAAAATTTACTATTATCTGTAATCTCAATATGTGCAATTTATTGTAATGCCAGATTGAAATAAGTACGCGCTTTAGAAAATTGCCTAAAATTTTGCTTCCGTCCACCCATAATTGAAGCTGTGAAAGTTTGACAGCAGTTTTATTTTTTATTTGCAATATAAAAGGACAGCGAAGGAATTAAGGAGCTACTCCTGGTTTGTACAAGCCTTCTCATACAAGAGCATGCCCTAGCAAGGGGGCGGGGGTGGCTCAGTCGGTAGCGCGCCAGGCTCGTAATCTGTAGTTCCCAGGTTCGAGTCCCAGCTGGGTCAGCGTTGAGATTTATCTCCGCAAAATTCCCCGCCCTGCCCACGGTCAGTAGGGGACACCGATGGGCTAGGAAAGGCCGCCGTCCGTCGGATGGGACGTTAAGCCGTGGCCCCGTGTGCGGGAAAACCATACCCTGTGCACGTTAAAGAACACGTTGGATGACCTTGACGGGAGGCTACCATCTGTCTCCCAACAGCTGTTCCAGTGGGTCCCCTCCCCCGACCTTCTCTGAGCCTTCGGGGTCCATGTGACCTGGCCATTTAGCCCATGGTGTGCAAAAAAGTGCCGCTCAGAGGTAAAACAACCAAACAAAGCCCTAGCAAGACCGAAGTCACTGCTGACCACTACTTCCGTTATAGGTAATAGAAACACACCAGGTTTGCCTCCTGCAATAGCAGATAGTTATTAATCACTATGCCAATTAAGGCCAAATAACCCTTGACTGCCTATCAACTTATGATAAAAAACGGCACGTCATATATTTTGAAGTCGGTTCTTGGAATAAAACTTCATAGGAAAAAAGTTATTTTATTTCACAAATTGAAAGCATGTTCGCCTTTGTCCTCCTTTCTACCTTTTATCTCTTCCTTTTAGCCGTCCCATGGCCGAGTGGTTAGCACGCTTGGCTACTGATCTAAGGGACCTGGATTCGAGCCCCGGGTAAGGCAAGGATATATGTGTCGTTTTTCTGCTGAGGTCCTGCCATCCTCTCAGACCTTCTACTATGTCATATAAACTGACAGGCTCCGGTCAGACCTCTGTGGCAAGCAGCTGCTTGAGGGGGTATTTATTTATATATATTTAGAACACTAGCATCTGTTAACTACACATAGGAGTAAATTTTGTTATTTTCCGGAAGAGGTATAACTTATTCAAAATGCAAGTGGTCGTTTTCTTTCATTCTTGAAAAGTTAGCTTCTATATTTAGAATAGTGCAAAGTTTTTAAAAGGCACATAAATGTTACAAATATATTATTACCATTAATAAACTGGTTTCCATAGTCAATGGGAAGCTAACGTCAAAGCTCTATAACTTATAAAATAAGATCTTTTGTTTTGAAAAATGTGATTGCAGATACACATCTCAATCAAATAAATCAATATCTCGATATTTCCACAATATTTGTTTAGTATTTAATGAGTTATGGAAGTTTGAATATTTAACAACAGTCTTAAGAAAAGCTAGTCTTAAGAAACTTATAAAAAACTTAAAAATAATGAAAGAATTCTTTACACAAAGTTCTAAAATACAAACTTATTTTATTAAACACTTTGATCCAATACTTATTACTAAGTTTTAATTAATTTCTGAAGTCAATTTTTGTGGCTGGCATTGTTATTGCTAAATATTCAAACTTCCATAACTCATTAAATACTGAACGAATATTGTTGAAAATCGAGATATTGATTTATTTGATTGAGATCTTTATCTGCAATCACATTTTTCAAAACAAAAAAACTTATTTTAGAAGTTATAGAGCTTTGACGTTAGCTTCCCATTGACTTACATAGGGATCTTCCTTAATTTATGGAAACCAGTGTATTTCAATATTATAAAATATAAATTACTTCTTATATTCTAGAAAATAAACCAGAAATTCTTAGATAATTTTTTGTGGTGCAGTATTTCCTACGTTTTATACGTAAAAAAAAATTAGCAGCGGGAATTTCTAAAGTATTATATATTGGTAAAGCGTATAATTAAATTTACCACTTACTACCTCATAATAACATTTTTGTCAACTACTATTACACAGCTAAATAAAGAAAAATCTAATATAGTATATATTTCAATTTTTTTTTAAAAATACTATCGCCGAGTGGTTTAGCGTGCTTGGCTGCTGATCAAAGGAACCTGGGTTCGAGCCCCGAGGAAGGCACGAATGTTTGTGTGATTTTTATGCTGAGGGACTTCCATACAGACCTATTAACACCCAGACCTCTATGGCAAGCAGTATTGCGAAGGAATTTATTTTTTTAAATTTAATGTTATATTACTTCAGTGGTTCCCATTTGGTGGTTCGCGAACCCCTAAAAATTCTGTAATGGTTACTTAAGCAGTAAAAAAATGTCCACTTATGTTACAAATATAATTTTCTTCTGTAACAACAAGCATGTACAGTCGCTCAAAAAAGTATCCAAACACTCTGGTTGATTACAAAATTCAGAAAAAATATCTGGCAACGATTTTTTTTTAGAAATTAGTGATCTGGCAATCTTCGTGACACAAGGGATGCCAGATCACTAATTTCTAAAAAAAAATCGTTGCCAAATATTTTTTCTGAATTCTGTAATCAACCAGAGTGTTCGGATACTTTTTTGAGCGCAGCATTATAGCTTTGTTTCTGCAGCGATTCTAAATTTTAAAGGTTTTTTAATTATCGGCACTAAAATTTTATAATTATAATCATATAATGTAAATTATCATTTGGTGCTTTTTTTGGTCGCTAATACCCTGAGGGTTAATACCCCGTTCGGTCAGGTACATCGGGAACTATAAGGTACTAAACTGTGTAATAAAAATCTCGATAATTTGCGACGAAGCTTCTGGATTCGAGAACACGAGCTGACGTCAGCAACAACCTGAGTAATGAGGGCAATTTTTCTTATCGAACCTGTGCTAAAGGATCAGCGGGGGGGGGGGGGGAGGAGGAATACACACAAAACTAACCTTTGGTAAAATTAAAAGTGAGACCTGGACCAGGGCAGGGCCGGCTGCCGTTCACCTAATATGTAATACTTTTAAAGTACGTCTCAGAGGGGGCGGGGGTGGCTCAGTCGGTAGCGCGCCAGGCTCGTAATCTGTAGTTCCCAGGTTCGAGTCCCAGCTGGGTCAGCGTTGACATTTATCTCCGCAAAACTCCCCGCCCTGCCCACGGTCAGTAGGGGACACCGATGAGCTTGGAAAGGCCGCCGTTCGTCGGATGGGACGTTAAACCGTGGCCCGTGTGCGGGAGAACCATACCCTGTGCACGTTAAAGAACACGTTGGATGACCTTGACGGGAGGCTACCTTCTGTCTCCCAACAGCTGTTCCAGTGGGTTCCCTCCCCCAACCTTCTCTGAGCCTTGGGGGTCCATGTGATCTGGCCATTTAGCCCATGGTGTGCAAAAAAGTGCCTCTCAGAGGTAAAACAACCCAACGTCTCAGAGAAATATCGCACTGAAAAATATTCTGCCATACATTTGTAGCCGCAGCACACCAATTGATAAACATTTCCTTAAAAGGCGATGGCAGTAATGTAAAGGATTTCATGAAAAGTAAACATCGAGAAAAAAAAAAGATTTCTGTTGTTTTTAGAAGAGGCTTCTAAGCTGACTTTCGAGCGATAAGTAAGGTTTATCTTGCAACTCTTTCATTTTGTTGAGTTGCATATGGACAGTATCGCACTTATAAGATTACAGCAAATGAACGAAGATTTAACAGAACTGCAACTCTGGTAACTTTTACTGAGATTAAAACGCTTTTAAATTAAATTTGTAATTTCAAATTACTAACTATATTCTTTATTTTAAAGTAATGTATAAAGATGTTTCGACTTTAATTAAATTTACAAAAAAATGACATTATGAACTGTTAATAATTTTTTTATTTTTTGTTTTCGCAAACCAAAGCCGTCGTCCTGATACAGAAATATATATATTTTCTGAAAATGGTAATTAGTTACAACACAGAAATTCATCATTAACGCTTGCAAGTGGTCTTCGGACATAAAAGTTTGAAAAACTCCTGGTCTAGAGAGTATCCAGCTACACAAAGGACTTAATTCCTAAAATTTAAAATATGGGATCTAGCTCTCGACAATCCTAGTCCTAGATGTCTATGCATGTCGAAAAAGAGGAAGTGCGTTGCCTTTAGCAACCAGATCCCCCAAAATCCTTTGCATTTAAAATGTTGATTATCAATTTATATTTATTTACGAAATTGCTAGGTTAATATGTACATTGCATAATTCTTTTAACATAACTTGTAGGTTCAGCCTCAAGTTTTTAATTGTAGAAAATCCCCGTTTCTTAGTTCCAATCATTAACGTAAAATCCTACAAAATATTAAGATGTCATACTATTTTTGTTCAATTTTTATTTTTGAAAAAAAAGTAGTACAAAGTTATTTTATATTTTGATATCCCAGAGTTTACTTTGTTAGAACGATTATCATAAAAAAAGGAACAAGTAACTCCGCTGGGCTAATTCAAATGCTTTCCCTCGTACTTGCGAGACCAAATGCAGCTCATCATTACAACAAGGATACTCTACAGTTGGGATTTCTTCCGAGAATGGGGCATTCATTGAAATGTCTCGGCAGTAGAACATAACGTATTCTCGACTACTGGGTTCCCAAACTGTGCAATAGGGGAGGGTTGGGTTGTTTTACCTCTGAGCGGCACTTTTTTGCACACCATGGGCTAAATGGCCAGGTCACATGGACCCCGAAGGCTCAGAGAAGGTTGGGGGAGGGGACCCACTGGAAAAGCTGTTGGGAGACAGATGGTAGCCTCCCGTCAAGGCCATCCAGCGTGTTCTTTAACGTGCACAGGGTATGGCTCTCCCATACACGGGCCACGGCTTAACGTCCCATCCGACGGACGGCGGCCTTTCCAAGCCCTTCGGTGTCCCCTACTGACCATGGGCAGGGCGGGGAATTTTGCGGAGATAAATCTCAACGCTGACCCAGCTGGGACTCGAACCTGGGAACTATAGATTACGAGCCTGGCGCGCTACCGACTGAGCCACCCCCGCCCGCAATAGGGGAGGAGATTGGTTCAGTCGACAGCACGTGAGACTTGTAATCTGACATACCCAGCTCGAGTCCCAACAGCTTGCGGCTTGCGTTGAGATTTTCTCTACTAACTTACACTCTACCCTCAAAGAAAAAGCTGAGACCAATGGGTTTGAAAAGTCCGTTGGACGGGATGTTAAGCCGTCCGTGTATGAGAGAACCGTACCCTGCGTACCGTAATGAACAAAAACCCTTGACGGGAGATTCCTCGTCTCCTTGTCTAGTGAATCTGCAACACTGTTTTTCAACCATTCTCTTGGCAACATGGGGAGGTGGTGCTCGGTTGGTAGTGCACCAGGCTCGTAATAGGCAGTTTCCAGGTTCAAGTACCATCTGGACTTGAGTCCCCCCCCCCCCCCCCCCCCCCCGCAAAACCCTCACCCTGCTCTCGATCTGTAGCAGATACCAATGGGCTTGGAAAGTCTGCCGTCCGTCGGATCGGACGTAAAGACATAAGCCGTGTGCAGGAGAGCTGTACCCTGTGCAAGTTAAAGAACACACTGGATGGCCTTGACGGGAAGCTACCATCTGTCTCCTAACAGCTGTACAGTGATCAGGACCAGTTCAAGAAAAGTCTCTTTTTGGTGCCCCGATGTGTGTGTCATTTTCCTGCTGAAGTCCTGCCATCCTCTCAGATCTACTATGGCATATAAAGTGACAGGCTACTGTCATACCTCTGTGGTAAGCAGCTTTGTTTTTTTTATTTCATACATTTTACAGGCTCGAATTGTTGAAGATGCCCTGAAGCGGTGCTGATATCGCTTATCGGCTTGAGCCGGCGTTGCCAGTAGGTTCCCTCCCACCTTCTTCTTGGAATCCTTGCGATCTGGCCATTCATCTGTTGTGTGCAAAAAAAGTGCCGCTCAGATAAAGAAAAAAGCATTCTAACCAGGAAGTCCATCTTAATCAGTTAGTTGAGGGGGGGGGGGGGTTGTGCTAAAGAATAAGAGTGAGAAATAAAATGAATAAGAACTGAGAATGTGATTTGAATAGGGTTTCCCAACTACTAAAATATTCCATCGAAATAGGGAAGGCTAAAATTATATTCTAGAATGAAAATGATATTATGGAATGAGATTTTATATATATTTTTTTTAATTTATTTTTAGTGTCGGACATAAAATAATAAAATATGGAGCTAAAATTATACAAAGACAACGGTTTTGGATTTTAAAGCAGGTACACGAGTTTGAAATTTTGTACAAGACGACATGATTTTCGGGGGGGGGGGGGGGGGGAAGGGGAGAGTCTGCCCCAGCCATCCGAGTTGTCTCAGATCAGAACTTTTGGTGACACACTTCTGAAAGAGTTCATTTACCGCGACACACCTATCGTATACAATCCAGTCTTTATTTTATTATATATCATAGATTCAATTTATTTAAACAAAAATGCATATTAAGATCAACATTGGACAAAAAAATCACAAAAATTAAAAAAGGCAGAAATTGTTATGTACTATTTTTTCTTAAACTATTTGAAAACCTGGACGTGACACACTGATCCTCAACCTTCTCTGAACCTCACCACCAGCCTATTCTTTTAATTAATTCAACTAATTATTGGCCTCGTAATTATTAGTTAGTTGAAATTTATTAATATATAATGGTTTCACAAATTCTTTTCTTCGAGGTTAACGATTTTGCACAAAACGCAGTTCAGGGGTAACCCAATTTCATACCTAGGTATCATTGTTTTTTTTTAAAACGTAAGTACAGAAAGCGAAAATGTATTGAACATGAGTAAGACTGAAAATAATATGAACCTATCTCTCGATTCATACGGCACTCAGTTTACACGGTCAAAAAATGTAACTAGTTTCGATTTACACGTTGATAGACTCGATTTAGTACGGTCAAGGAAATGCAACCAGTCTCGATTTACACGATTATAAACTCGATTTAGTACGAACGGAGTTTTTCTTAATATATGTAAATATATCATACATAAGAAATAGCAGTGATATAGTGTCAAGGGAGATTATTAGTGCCATCCCAAAGCAAAAATCAAATAAATGGCTTTAATTGATGTCATTTATTTTCAAGAACAAACAGATAATAGTAAATTCCTATATTAATAAAATCATCACCTGTATAACAAGTTTACGATATATTCTTTCGCTAAAATTGCATTCTTGCCATTGTAATATGTCTCGCGACATCTTAATGAAGTAAAACCTGATTTGGATCGGCAGCGAGAACTGACTTTTCCCGGCTGAATTCTTTAAAGCTAGTAAAAACAGTTTTATATATCACTTTTAGGAGCAGGTTTAACTTTGTTGACTATTATACGTATAGGCTAAATACAGCTGATTCGTAAGTACACTATTTCACAAAATACAGTACATATGTAATAATTTTACAATATAAAGCACTAATCCAGTGGTTCTCAACCTTTTTCGCTTCACGTACCCCCTGGAAATGTGTATGTAACTGGCGTACTCCTTGTATAGATAGATAAAACAATAGTTATAGTATAACAATGAGAATAAAAAAAAACATATATATATATAAAACATACATCTAGCGACTTTTGAGCTCTCACGGCGTACCCCAAAACATTTTACCACGTACCCCACGTTGAGAAACCTACACTAAGGGATAGGCCAAATTTTTCCTAGATCCGGGCCTGAGGTATTGTTACTGGTTTAGGAAGATAGGAAATTGTATATTAACGTCGAGTATTTTTCATGACCAAAAAGAAATGCACGAGAGATTAATCTAAATCTTATATGAATTAGTGCAAATAAAGTACAAAATAATGATACATTAATGCTTATTATTATTGATGAACTGAAATTTGAGATAAAAATGTATAAATAAAACTTCCAATATACCTTTTATTAATGACAAGGATGTTTTCGGAACCTATCCCTTTTTCCCCCATAAGAGTTTGGTTTCGATTTGCATGGTTTCCATTTACACGGTGATTTCCCGAAACCTATCTACCGTGTAAATAGAGGGTTGGGAGTGTTTTGATTTTCAAAAGAACATTATGCATTTCGCTAAAAAATCTGTAGCAAATTAAAAACATTTATTGAATTAACTCATTTTACATTTATCATCTTAGAAAAAGTGGGCGGAAAAAATTTTGTGCCATGTAAAGTCCTGAGCAAGGGAAATTCAGGAATAAATAAATACCTGTTGCAGAAATAAAATAATGCAAATTTTTTCTATTTACTTTTGGTCTCATTTTAATTTTTAATGAAACCAGATACCTTAAAATATTACACACAGACTCAGTAAATATTTGCAATGATTACAGCACTTAAAACACATCTGAAAACTAAAATTGTAAAAGATAGAAATTACACACCTTGATAAAGAAACTCTATAAAACAAACAATTTAATTCATAAGAGTGATTATATAATTTAATTAGTTGAGCGGAAAATCGTAAGAATTAGCAAAGTTGCTTTTTCCGGCTTTCATAACTATGTAATATAGCAGTGTCTCGCAAACTGTGTACCGCGGCACAGTAGTGTGCCGCGAGAGATTTTCAAATTGACATTGGATATTCGAAAGATTTCATTTTGACTTGACTTGTGTTATCGACGTGCTTTAATAAAAATCTTTCAGATTTTATCAACTGGGATATTGTAAGTATTTATCAAGCTTTTTCCAATTTTTGGTATTAATTTTTGATTATTTCAAGCCATAGAATGGACAAATATTTAAAACAAACACCGAGTTATGAATTAAAGAACGAGAGCAAATCTTCAAGTAAAACCAGGCTGATGACTTCAACAAAGCGCAAGCGCAAAACTCTATATAATGACGATTATATAGAGTTTGCTTTATTCTTTTTTAGGTGTACCGCGGAAAAAATTAGATTCAGTGTGCCGCGGAAAAAAAATTAGATTCAGTGTGCCGCAGAGTAAAAAAGTTTGCGAGACACTGTAATATAGGAAACAAAATCTCGACTCGCTGACATTTGCTTCAACTTTTCATCACGAGCCAGAAAAATGTAGAGACTGGATTCTCAAAGAAACATTTTCCCTTCCGTTTCACAGGTCTTGAAAAATGCATGGAATATAAATGCATTTAACAATTTTGTCTCTATCACCCTTACTAGCATTCTGAAGGGGGTGGGGGTATGCCCCCTTGGCACTCCCACCCCTAGATACGACCTTGTATATGTATTTATTCTAATTCAAGGGAACACTAAAAAATAAAACCAAAATTGAAGTGGTCAAAACATTATTCTAGCATTGATAAGCTGAGATGAATAATAGTGCACAACAGATTAATTTAAATATTAAAATTATTTTTTCGTAATAAAACTTCAAATGAATTTCTTTGAGGACCCTCATATTACAAGGTCCTAAGCTCTAGCTTAGTTAGCTTATGCATAAGTTCCGCCCCTCCCCCATTAATTTTTTTCCTAGATCGGGGCCTGAGGTATTGTTACTGGTTTAGGAAGATAGGAAATTGTTCCTAATATAATTAGTATTATTGTTTATATAATGCTGTTCATAAAGGAAATAACGTTATCCACAGTTAAAGCAGTACTATTATACAAAATACCGATGTTAAAAGGAAATCACGTCCATAATGTATATAATACTCTTGCTTATAAAATGCCAGCATTACTAGAAAAAAGTTTCTCATTCAAAACGTACGCAAACTAAATGAAACAGCTTTGACTGAAAAACTTACCTTTTACAATAAAATGTACGAGTCAGGCTTTAACGAAACATCTAACGCTACTGTTTCCTGAATAGTCGTCAGTAATTCATTCTTTTGTCTCAGCAAGAGTTCTTTTATATTCAGTAACGGAACCGGAATCGAAACTACAGCTCATCCAACAACAGATATTGGTTGCATCAGCAATGCAAAAAAAAAACTCGCAACAGCAATGCAAACCAGAACCATGGAGGTATGACCAAAACCTTCAACAGATGGCGCTCTTACATCGCTGATAGTGATCGCCTGAGGTGTAGACAGATAAGCTAATAGGAACTGTAACACAAATATTTCTTGTGGAAAAGTCAAAAGAGAGTAGGTGTATTATAAATTGAAAGCATCTTAATAATTTTAAATAATTATTCTTAATTTAAAAAAAAAAGCCCTTTCTATTAAAGAAGCAAAATTTATTTTTGTCTATAAAGGAACAAAATTTTAGATTCAGAACGCTAGAAAGGATAAAAGAGACAAAAATTATCAAATTGACTTCAATTTAAAGCATTTTTCATGAGTTTTTTAAATGAATACTGTGAAATGTTTATACTGCATCGCAAATCGAGTCTCTTACTCCCACCCTTTTACATTTTTCTGGCTCGATTGTGTTTTTGCCGCCCCTTAATTTTTTTTTCTAGAGATCCGGGCCTGGATGTACCAAAATCGAAATTTCTGGGTAGATATTTCCAGGTGGCCAAATTTCAATATCAATTACGGAAACAGAATGAATACGAATTTATTTTAACCAAAACGAGTGAAACATTTCACTTGAATTTCACCAGACTTGTAATCTGCAGTTCCACATTCGAGTCCCAAGTGGGAAAGCGGAGAGCAAAATCCGGAGAGATGTAAAGAATTGGATTGGCTTTGAGAAATTAAGGAGAGTTGGAAAATTCACACTTACTTTTGCTAAAATTCAGAAGAGATGTAAATATTGAGATCACTTCGTGAAATTATTTTTTCAGTTGGCAAAATTTGATTTTCCATTTGGAAAAATTTCAATTTCTCCCCTCCCAACCAGAGTCCTTTGCTACTCCCTTGACTAGGGGACACCAATTGGCTTTGAAAGGTCGCTGTCCATCGAATGGGACATTAAGCTGTGGTCCCGTGTGCCACAGAGCCATACACTGTACACGTTAAAGAGCAAGCTGGATGGTCTTGACGCGACGTTGCCATCTACATTCTAACTGTTGTCGAGTGGGTCCCTACCCTCAAACTTCTCTGAGCCCTCGGAGTCCTTGTGAACTGGCCATGTAGTCCATTGCATACAATAAAAGTGATACTCAGAGGTAAAACAACCACATACACCGAAGAACCAAAACATTATGAGCAGCGCGTCTTTATGCAAATCGAAGCAACTGCAGGTAAAAACAACGGCGTGAAGGTCATGAAACGGTATAAATAACACTTGATACGGAGCTCTGTTAATCGGTGTTATTCTTCAGATGAGAAAGGCAGCAGACTTAAGTGAGTTTGACAAAGGTTGGGTTGGGTTGTTTTACCTCTGAGCGGCACTTTTTTGCACACCATGGGCTAAATGGCCAGGTCACATAGACCCCGAAGGCTCAGAGAAGGTTGGGGGAGGGACCCACTGGAACAGCTGTTGGGAGACAGATGATAGACTCTCGTCAAGGCCATCCAGCGTGTTCTTTAACGTGCACAGGGTATGGCTCTCCCGCACACGGGCCCACGGCTTAACGTCCCATCAGACGGACGGCGGCCTTTCCAAGACCATCGGTGTCCCCTACTGACCGTGGGCAGGGCGGGGAATTTTTGCGGAGATAAATCTCAATGCTGACCCAGCTGCGACTCGAACCTGGGAACTACAGATTACGAGTCTGGCGCGCTACCGACTGAGCCACCCCCTTTGACAAAGGTCAGATTGTAATGGCCAGATGACTGGGTCAGAGCATTTCTGAGACAGCAAGGCTTGTGAGGTGCTCATGTCAGCCGTGGTTAGTACCTTCAAAAAGTGGTCCGAGGGGGAAAAACCATGAACCACTGGCAAGGTGTGGGCCGACCACGGCTCATCGATGCCGGAGGTGAGCATAAACATAAATCTCTTCATTCATATCTGGACCACTCTGTACCATATTCCAGTGGAATTAGGATCATCTGGTCCATACGCAAGGGTCGTCAGAGGATGCTGGATGGGAATGTAAGACAGAAGCTAACGTAGCGTAGCACAGTGTACTTACAATCTGGCGAAGGCGTTTGGCCGCAGGCCGCCTATAGATGAAGGAGAAATGGCAACAGGGATATGAAAAGATGACTCAGGGCCAATGAAAAAGGGAAGGAGAAGAGAGTGTCCAAAATCAAAGGAAATTCATCTCACAAGAGGAGTGGGAGGGTGAGCAGATGGGTTAGGGGTAAGAGGGGGCAGGTGGGGTAAGGTGTTGGAAATAAGCATAGAACAAAAAAGTTCAGTAAAGGGTGTCAGCACTAAAAAAAAGAAATTTTTTTTTTGTTAAAGGAAAAAAAAAATTTTTTTATTAATCTAAAAATTCAAATTTTTTGACCTCCTCAGGCAGGGGCTTGCCCAAGGGGTGAGATATGGTGAAAAGGGAGGGGGGAGGAGGTAGCAGTCCCAAAGTATTGAGGGATATATCAGAAAAAAAATGGATGAGAAAGGGAAATTAACATTTGGGAAGTTGACAGAATCACGTGCACTGTAGTGCAGTGAAAACCAGGCGAAGGGGTAGGGTAAAGCAAGGCCAGACAAAGGACCATGCAAAATTCATTAAGAAAAGTTGCTAAATGAATTTGAAAGTGGGGATTAGGATAAAGGTGGGTAATGTGTCTGTAAATTGGAGGTGAGGCAGTGAGGTGTGTTAGTGGTGGAGTATGAATAAAATGAATAAAAAATTAAGCAGGGGCAATATGTGGGTATACTGTGAAAGGGATCAGTGATCAGACAATGGGTAAATCAGTAAAAATGATAATATTACATCAGGTATTAAGTATATTATTTTTATTTTGAAGATTTATATATATTTGAACATATATATATTATTAGAATTTGTATAAATATGAAAAGTTAGCAAATCAGGTGTCCAAAGAGCATCTTTTTTTGTCCTTAAATGGATCTTTTTGGCTCCTGGATCTTTATGTTTGTCCAAGTGGATCTTTTAAAAAAACAAAGAACAGCAAATCAGATGGTAAGGAGGGGGAAGGGCTAAATGGATTTGCCAGAAAGGTGAATGTAGGAAGCAAGGGCAGAAAAATGGGCCTGTTTGTGTTTGTGGGAGGGATTGAGTATTGTTTGAATGTTGTATGTGTGGACTCCAAGTTTTGCAAGTTGGTGATAGAAGTTGTTTCTTTGTGTAGTGAAGAGTGTACAATGTAGAAGAAAGTGAGGGATATCTTCAATCACCTGGCAGTTGGGGCAGAGTGCTGAGGGTGCCTTGTTTATAAGGAAAAGATCCCTATTAAGGTTAGTTCTGCCCGTACGGAGTCTGTGTATGGAGGTTTGAGAGTGTCTGGGTAAATAGTGAAAAAAAATTTCATTGGGAGTGTTTGTTACTGTGGCTCTGAAAGTGTTTTTGATGCTAGTGTGTTGGGCCCATGATTCTGCCCATGTGTTGTGAAAGTTGGTTTTATGGGATTTAATATGTTGGGTACAAGGTGTGAAAGTATGGTAATTAGGTGTGGGAAGTGTAAGGGCTTGTTTGGCTAGGTGGTCAGCAGTGTCATTATGGGGAATGTTGCAGTGGGAAGGAATCCAATGGAAAGTGATGGTATGACCAGTCATAATTAAATTGTGAGCAAGTTTTTGAATGTGGTAAAGGGAAAAGTTCTGTGTGTTATCAATGTTGGTTTGTTTGATGCTTTGTAGGGCAGGTTTTGAGTCAGTGAAGATGTGTATGTGTTGTTTGTTGAGGGGGGTAGCCCATTCAAGTGCCCTGTGTATTGCTGCAAGTTCTGTGTTGGTGCTATTGAAGGCAAGGTTAAGTTTAATTTTGTGTGAGAAGTGTAGGTTAGGACAGTGAAATGCAGCGGATCCATTTGTGGTGTTGGGGATGTAGGAACCATCAGTAAAAATGGTGATATCAGTGGGGGGGATGGTAGATATTATGTGTTCAGCTGCAGTTTGTAGTTCAAGAGGGTGGTGGTGTTTTTTCTGAGTGATGTTGGGGAGATTGAGTTCAATGTGGGGGGTCTTAATTTGCCAGAAGGGAAGTGTGTGTTTAGGAGAGAAAATTTTAATATGTTTCCAGGTGAGATATGCAGGGTGTTGTTTAATAATGTATGCAGTGGGAGTAGTGTTGTTAGGTGAGTCAATTCTTCTAAGTGCAGGGTGTGTGGGATTGAAATGTTTCATTTTTATGTAGTGATTGCATGTGAGTAATTGTCGTTTAATTGTAAGGGGGGGCATGTTAGCTTCTGCCCAAGTGGCCAGGTTTGGGCAGCCAGCTTTGAGGCCCAGTGCTAGTCTAATGGCTCTTGTTTGAATTGTTTCAAGTTTTTGGATATGAGTGTGTGTGGCAGTGTTCAGTGATGAGAGACCATATTCAAGTTTTGAGTTCAGGAAAGCCTTAATAAAAGTGATCATGGCTCTATCACTGGCACCCCATGTTGTCCTAGTTATGGAAGTGAGTATGTTGAGTGCTCCATTACATGTGTGTTTAATGTAATTTGTGTGGTGATTCCATGTCAGCTTGCGATCAATAATTAACCCTAAGTATTTGTAGTGTGTGACAATGGGGATAGTAGAATTATGAATTGTAATTGTAGGGGAGTTGGGGGGTATGTGTTTGCGGGTGATGGATAGGACTGCAGATTTAGGTGCAGAGATGGCTAGTCCCCATTTGGTGGTGAAGTCAAGGACCTGGTTGACTGCTTTTTGTAGGTGGCACTGGATGTTGTTTATGTTTTTGCCTGAGGTCCAGAGGACAATGTCATCAGCAAAGATGGAGCAAGAAATATGTTTGGGTAGTAATGCAGGTAGATCATGTAGAAGTATGTTGAAAAGTGTAGGAGAGACCACACTGCCCTGTGGTAATCCCCTTTTTAGATTATGTGTGTCAGAAAAGGTAGTCCCCAGCTGGACTTTGATTTTTCTGTGTGTGAGAAAATTATTGAAAAAATGGAGCATGTTACCTGTGATGCCAATATGATGTAGTTTGTAAAGAATGCTGGTGTGTGAGGCAGTATCAAAAGCAGAGGTGAGGTCTAGAAAGACACAGCATAGAATTTCTTTGTTGTTGATAGCAAGTTCTGCTGAGGTGATGATGTCAAAGAAATTGTCTGTGGTTGACCTGTGCTCTCTAAAGCCAGTTTGGCATGTGGGGAGAGTGTTATTTGCATGGAGGAAGAATTTTAGTCTTGAGAGCACCATTCTTTCTAGAACTTTGAGTATGCATGATGTTAGGGCTATTGGTCTATAAGAAGAAACTTCTACTGCTGGTTTGTGAGGTTTTAAAATTGGGATTATGTGTATGTCTTCCCATTCTGAAGGGAAGGTGTGTGTTTGCCAGCAGTTATTGTATATATGAAGCAAAGTGCTGAGTGTAGAGGGTCCTAAATTTTTTATGGCTTTGTATGTAATGTGATCAGGGCCAGGAGTACTTTTAGATTTGGCTTGCTGAATTGCAGTGTTTAATTCATGTAGAGAGAAAGGGAGGTTAATAGCGGGAAGTTTGCAGGTATCGTCGAAATTAATAGTGCTTTCTATGTGTGTGCAGTGGGTATGGTAGATATGTGTATTTGCTTGCGGGGGGGTGGTGGTGAGATGTGTGACAAAGAGATTTGCCCCTTGCTTAGTGGAAAGATTATTCTTCCAGATGATGCTATGCCAAGGGGCAAGTGGTTGTGCCTGGGACTTGAGTGATCTGATAGTTGCCCAAATGAGTGTTGAGTCTGTTCTAGGGTTGATATTGTTGCAGTATTGTCTCCACTTCTTTCTTTTAGTAGTGAGTCTTAGTTTTCTGAGTTTAGCATTGGCTTGGTTGAATGTTGTGATGGCAGGAATTGTGGGGTGTCGTCTGGCAGTGTATTCTGTTTGTCTCCTAATTTGAAGTTGGGAAGTTATGGCTGGATAATTTTTAACAAACCCAGTCATATGTTTTGTGGTGAATTTATTTGTTTGGAAGCTTTGGTTTATGCATGTGTAAAGAGATGTGATGTTGTTTGGTGTATGTGTAGTGATAGTGTTTTCACATGTGGCGGAGAAATTGTGCCAGTTGATATGTGTCTTTGTAGTGTAGGCAGTTGGCTTAAGGCCTCGTATAGTGATGAATATAGGGAAATGATCACTTTGCCATGTTGAGTGGTGTACCTGCCATGAGATAATAGGTGTTATGTTAGGAGTGGAGAGTGTGAGGTCAAGGACAGACTCATAGGGGGGTTTGCTGAAGGTGGGGGAACCATCATTATGTATGGCCAAGTTGAAGTGGTGTGTGAATTGTTCAATGGTAGTGCCTCTGTTATTGGTGTGGGTGCTACCCCATGTTGCATTGTGTGCATTGAAATCTCCCAGTACAATGTTTGGTCCTGGGGAGAGGGAAAAAATGTGGGTGAAATCAATAATGAGTGTGTTTAGGGAAATGTGTTGTGTGGGGAAGAAATAAACATTATAAATATTAAAACATGTATCATGTATTTTGATATTTACTCCAATTATTTCCATATAAGAATAAGTGTTGGGATTTGGGATAGCACAGTGGGGGAATTTTTTGTGGATGAGTGTGGTGGCACAGGAGTGTTTCTTTGTAGTGGTGGAGTAATGAATGATATAGTGTTTGTATTTGAAATCATTTGGAATTCTGGCTTCATTAAGTGCAATAATGGGTAAGATGTGTGTGTCAGTGACAGATTTTAATTCATGTAATTTATTAGGGAGGGATCTGCAGTTCCATTGGATGCAAGTGTAGTTAGGAGTGTTGGGAGGGGGGAACAAAAGGAGACTACAGCAGGGGTAGGGGGGAGAGGGAGAAGCTACTTAATGTGCTGGAGAAGGGAAAAAATGGTTTGGAGAGCCAGGTTAAGTTGGGGGGATCTGGTTTTAGGTGGTAGAAGAGCATCGATGAGGGGGATGAGGACTTGAATGAGGTGTGGAACCAGGGTGTGTTGTTTAGTGGTTTGGGGGGTAGCTTTAGATTGTGAAGGTGATTTTTTGGACCTGGTTCTTCGAAGGTAATTATTTTTTGCTCTTCTACTGGTGAACTTTGGTGAGGGAGGGGAAGGCTGGTGTGTAAGAGTTTGTGTAGTTGATTCATCCTCAGATGAGGTGGCAATAGTGGTTGGCTTGGTAGGTAGGGGTGGGAAAAGTACAAGTGAATCAGTGGCAGGGGGGGGGAGGTGCAATATAAGAGGTGGATGGGATGGGTTTGTGTTGTGTAGCAACTATTGGTGTGGTGGAAATTGGAATTGGGAGTGGTTGTGTGGAAGAGTTGGTTGTGGGATTGCTATTATAAGGTGTCCTGTTGCTAGGTTTGTGTGCTGTGGGTTGTGATTTGATTGTATTGGTGGCAGTAGCAGCAGCTTTTATTTGTATGGCTCTTAATCTTGCAGGGCATTTGCCATAAGTGGCCACATGGTCTCCTCCACAATTACAGCAAAGGAGGGGTTTGTCTCTCTTGCATTCTGAAGACATGTGGGGCTGAGCGCAGAATTTACAACGAGCAGCGGAACGACAAATTTTGATAATGTGGCCATGTCTCTGGCACTTTAAGCATTGTGGGGGTGGGTTTGTGTATGGGGTGACAGTGTATGTGGTGTGTCCAAGCTCAACCGTAGTGGGTAGGGGAAGAGAATTAAAATACAGAATAACTTTGTCTGTGTTTCTCCTGACCATCTGTCCTTCCACAGTTTTGTGTGCATAGGTGAGTCTTTTGATTTTGTGGACATCATAATCAGTGAGAGCATCCAAAATACTATCATTGTCAAGAAATTTGTCAACACCCTCAATACTGCCATAGGGTTTGGTGTAGGATTCAGGGTGTTTAGAAGAAATGGGGATTTTGCCAATATGTGTTTGGGACATCAATAATTTAGCTTGGGTGGCATTTCTAACTTTAACTAGAAATTCACCTCTGTGAGTGAATCGGGAGTCGATAGGTTTTTCAATGAGAGAATTTATTTCCTTTGCTAAAATGTTAACATTAAGTTTTTGTAGCAGTTCTTTGGGAGAAGAAAATAAAAGTACTGGGACATAGTCATCATCAGTAAATGTGTCACAGCAAAAGTCATTATCAGAATTATTAGATGGTTTTCTCGATCTTTTCCGATTTTGAACAATGTTCCATGTGCCCTCAGAGTCGTGAGTGAGCATGGGCTCAGTGGCGTTATCGGAAGTAGAAATGTCGTTAGGTTTAATTTTTTTAGTGGAAGAAGTGGTAGAATTAAGTGTAGAATGGGTTGAAGTGCTATTATAATTTTTATTAAGATGTGGGACTGAAAGACTGATGTTTGAGGGTAAAAGGTGGTTGCCTGATGTAGTCGCCGGTACACTGTGACTATCGCTAGGATCGCTTACAGACGCCATACATACCTGTTTGGTGGCTTGGGAAGGCATCTGCAGGCAGTTCACGTCAGCGTCATTTCCGTAGTTGGACGAGATGGAGGAAGTCCTAGACGATGGCCTAGATGTTCTGCTTGAAGAAGCTTGCATGATAAAGTTAAGAAAAATCAAATAAAAAAGTCTTGAAAAAGACTGCAAAACACAGAGAGATGAAAAACACAACCTCTCAGGTTGAAAGCTAAAACCCCCGGAGGTGAGCTTAAACATAAATCTCTTCATTCATATCTGGACCACTCTGTACCATATTCCGGTGGAATTAGGATCATCTGGTCCATACGCAAGGGTCGTCAGAGGATGCTGGATGGGAATGTAAGACAGAAGCTAACGTAGCGTAGCACAGTGTACTTACAATCTGGCGAAGGCGTTTGGCCGCAGGCCGCCTATAGAAGAAGGAGAAATGGCAACAGGGAAGTGAAAGGATGACTCAGTGCCAATAAAAAAGGGAAGGAGAAGAGTGTCCAAAATCAAAAGAAATTCATCACACAAGAGGAGTGGGAGGGTGAGCAAATGGGTTAGGGGTAAGAGGGGGCAGGTGGGGTAAGGTGTAGGAAATAAACATAGAACAAAAAAGTTCAGTAAAGGGTGTCAGCACTAAAAAAAAGAAAATTTTTTTTTTTGTTAAAGAAAAAAAATTTTTTTTTAATAATCTAAAAGTTCAAATTTTATGACCTCCTCAGGCAGGGGCTTGCCCAAGGGGTGAGATTTGGTGAAAAGGGAGGGGGGAGGAGGTATCAGTCCCAAAGTATTGAGGGATATTTCAGAAAAAAAAATGGATGAGAAAGGGAAATTAACATTTGGGAAGTTGACAGAATCACATGCACTGTAGTGCAGTGAAAACCAGGTGAAGGGGTAGGGTAAAGCAAGGCCAGACAAAGGACAATGCAAAATTCATTAAGAAAAGTTGCTAAATGAATTTGAAAGTGGGGATTAGGATAAAGGTGGGTAATGTGTCTGTAAATTGGAGGTGAGGCAGTGAGGTGTGTTAGTGGTGGAGTATGAATAAAATGAATAAAAAAGTAAGCAGGGGCAATATGTGGGTATACTGTGGAAGGGATCAGTGATCAGACAATGGGTAAATCAGTAAAAATGATAATATTACATCAGGAATTAAGTACATTATATTTATTTTGAAGATATATATATATTTGAACATATATATATATTATATGAATTTGTATAAATATGAAAAGTTAGCAAATCAGGTGTCCAAAGAGCATCTTTTTTGTCCTTAAATGGATCTTTTTTGTCCAATGGATCTTTTTGGCTCCTGGATCTTTATGTTTGTCCAAGTGGATCTTTTAAAAAAAACAAAGAACAGCAAATCAGATGGTAAGGAGGGGGAAGGGCTAAATGGATTTGCCAGAAAGGTGAATGTAGGAAGCAAGGGCAGAAAAATGGGCCTGTTTGTGTTTGTGGGAGGGATTGAGTATTGTTTGAATGTTGTATGTGTGGACTCCAAGTTTTGCAAGTTGGTGATAGAAGTTGTTTCTTTGTGTAGTGAAGAGTGTACAATGTAGAAGAAAGTGAGGGATATCTTCAATCACCTGGCAGTTGGGGCAGAGTGCAGAGGGAGCCTTGTTTATAAGGAAAAGATCCCTATTAAGGTTAGTTCTGCCCGTACGGAGTCTGTGTATGGAGGTTTGAGAGTGTCGGGGTAAATAGTGAAAAAAAATTTCATTGGGAGTGTTTGATACTGTGGCTCTGAAAGTGTTTTTGATGCTGGTGTGTTGGGCCCATGATTCTGCCCATGTGTTGTGAAAGTTGGTTTTATGGGATTTAATATGTTGGGTACAAGGTGTGAAAGTATGGTAATTAGGTGTGGGAAGTGTAAGGGCTTGTTTGGCTAGGTGGTCAGCAGTGTCATTATGGGGAATGTTGCAGTGGGAAGGAATCCAATGGAAAGTGATGGTATGACCAGTCATAATTAAATTGTGAGCAAGTTTTTGAATGTGGTAAAGGGAAAAGTTCTGTGTGTTATCAATGTTGGTTTGTTTGATGCTTTGTAGGGCAGGCTTTGAGTCAGTGAAGATGTGTATGTGTTGTTTGTTGAGGGGGGTAGCCCATTCAAGTGCCCTGTGTATTGCTGCAAGTTCTGTGTTGGTGCTATTGAAGGCAAGGTTAAGTTTAATTTTGTGTGAGAAGTGTAGGTTAGGACAGTGAAATGCAGCGGATCCATTTGTGGTGTTGGGGATGTAGGAACCATCAGTAAAAATGGTGATATCAGTGGGGGGGATGGTAGATATTATGTGTTCAGCAGCAGTTTGTAGTTCAAGAGGGTGGTGGTGTTTTTTCTGAGTGATGTTGGGGAGATTGAGTTCAATGTGGGGGGTCTTAATTTGCCAGAAGGGAAGTGTGTGTTTAGGAGAGAAAATTTTAATATGTTTCCAGGTGAGATATGCAGGGTGTTGTTTAATAATGTATGCAGTGGGAGTAGTGTTGTTAGGTGAGTCAATTCTTCTAAGTGCAGGGTGTGTGGGATTGAAATGTTTCATTTTTATGTAGTGATTGCATGTGAGTAATTGTCGTTTAATTGTAAGGGGGGGCATGTTAGCTTCTGCCCAAGTGGCCAGGTTTGGGCAGCCAGCTTTGAGGCCCAGTGCTAGTCTAATGGCTCTTGTTTGAATTGTTTCAAGTTTTTGGATATGAGTGTGTGTGGCAGTGTTCAGTGATGAGAGACCATATTCAAGTTTTGAGTTTAGGAAAGCTTTAATGAAAGTAATCATGGCTCTATCACTGGCACCCCATGTTGTCCTAGTTATGGCAGTGAGTATGTTGAGTGCTCCATTACATGTGTGTTTGATGTAATTTGTGTGGTGATTCCATGTCAGCTTGCGGTCAATAATTAACCCCAAGTATTTGTAGTGTGTGACTGTGGGGATAGTAGAATTATTAATTGTAATTGTAGGAGAGTTGGGGGGAATGTGTTTGCGGGTGATGGGTAAGACCGCAGATTTAGGTGCAGAGATGGCTAGTCCCCATTTGGTGGTGAAGTCAAGGACCTGGTTGACTGCATTTTGTAGGTGGCACTGGATGTTGTTTATGTTTTTTCCTGAGGTCCAGAGGACAATGTCATCAGCAAAGATGGAGCAAGAGATGTGTTTGGGAAGTAATGTAGGTAGGTCATGTAGAAGTATGTTGAAAAGTGTAGGAGAGACCACACTGCCCTGTGGTAATCCCCTTTTTAGATTATGTGGGTCAGAGAATGTAGTCCCCAGCTGGACTTTGATTTTTCTGTGTGTGAGAAAATTGTGAAAAAAGTGGAGCATATTACCTGTGATTCCAATATGGTGAAGTTTGAAAAGTATGCTGGTGTGTGAGGCAGTATCAAAAGCAGAGGTGAGGTCTAGAAAGACACAGCATAGAATTTCTTTGTTGTTGATAGCAAGTTCTGCTGAGGTGATGATGTCAAAGAAATTGTCTGTGGTTGACCTGTGCTCTCTAAAGCCAGTTTGGCATGTGGGGAGAGTGTTATTTGCATGGAGGAAGAATTTTAGTCTTGAGAGCACCATTCTTTCTAGAACTTTGAGTATGCATGATGTTAGGGCTATTGGTCTATAAGAAGAAACTTCTACTGCTGGTTTGTGAGGTTTTAAAATTGGGATTATGTGTATGTCTTCCCATTCTGAAGGGAAGGTGTGTGTTTGCCAGCAGTTATTGTATATATGAAGCAAAGTGCTGAGTGTGGAAGGTCCTAAATTTTTTATGGCATTGTAAGTAATGTGATCAGGGCCAGGAGTACTTTTAGATTTGGCTTGCTGAATTGCAGTGTTTAATTCATGTAGGGAGAAAGGAAGGTTAATTGCAGGAAGTTTGCAGGGAGCGTCAAAGTTAATAGTGCTTTCTATGTGTGTGCAGTGGGTTTGGTAAATATGTGTATTTGCTTGTGGGGGGGTGGTGGTTAGGTGTGTGACAAAGAGATTCGCCCCTTGCTTAGTGGAAAGATTATTTTTCCAGATGATACTATGCCAAGGGGCGAGTGGTTGTGCCTGGGATTTGAGTGATCTGATAGTTGCCCAAATGAGTGTGGAGTCTGTTCTAGGGTTGATATTGTTGCAGTAATGTCTCCACTCCTTTCTTTTAGTAGTAAGTCTGAGTTTCCTGAGTTTAGCATTGGCATGGTTGAATGTTGTGATGGCAGGAATTGTGGGGTGTCGTCTGGCAGTGTATTCTGTTTGTCGCCTAATTTCAAGTTGGGTAGTTATGGCTGGATAATTTTTAACAAACCCAGTCATATGTTTTGTGGTGAATTTATTTGTTTGGAAGCTTTGGTTGATACAGGTGTAAAGGGAAGTGATATTGTTAGTAGTTTGTGTAGAGATAGTGTTTTCACATGTGGTGGAGAAATTGTGCCAGTTGATATGTGTCTTTGTAGTGTAAGCAGTTGGCTTAAGGCCTTGTATAGTGATGAATATAGGGAAGTGGTCACTTTGCCATGTTGAGTGGTGTACCTGCCATGAGATAATAGGTGTTATGTTAGGAGTGGAGAGTGTGAGGTCAAGAACAGACTCATAGGGGGGTTTGCTGAAGGTGGGGGAACCATCATTATGTATGGCCAAGTTGAAGTGGTGTGTGAATTGTTCAATGGTAGTGCCTCTGTTATTGGTGTGGGTGCTACCCCATGTTGCATTGTGTGCATTGAAATCTCCCAGTACAATGTTTGGTCCTGGGGAGAGGGAAAAAATGTGGGTGAAATCAATAATGAGTGTGTTTAGGGAAATGTGTTGTGTGGGGAAGAAATAAACATTATAAATATTAAAACATGTATCATGTATTTTGATATTTACTCCAATTATTTCCATATAAGAATAAGTGTTGGGATTTGGGATAGCACAGTGGGGGAATTTTTTGTGGATGAGTGTGGTGGCACAGGAGTGTTTCTTTGTAGTGGTGGAGTAATGAATGATATAGTGTTTGTATTTGAAATCATTTGGAATTCTGGCTTCATTAAGTGCAATAATGGGTAAGATGTGTGTGTCAGTGACAGATTTTAATTCATGTAATTTATTAGGGAGGGATCTGCAGTTCCATTGGATGCAAGTGTAGTTAGGAGTGTTGGGAGGGGGGAACAAAAGGAGACTACAGCAGGGGTAGGGGGGAGAGGGAGAAGCTACTTAATGTGCTGGAGAAGGGAAAAAATGGTTTGGAGAGCCAGGTTAAGTTGGGGGGATCTGGTTTTAGGTGGTAGAAGAGCATCGATGAGGGGGATAAGGACTTGAATGAGGTGTGGAACCAGGGTGTGTTGTTTAGTGGTTTGGGGGGTAGCTTTAGATTGTGAAGGTGATTTTTTGGACCTGGTTCTTCGAAGGTAATTATTTTTTGCTCTTCTACTGGTGAACTTTGGTGAGGGAGGGGAAGGCTGGTGTGTAAGAGTTTGTGTGGTTGATTCATCCTCAGATGAGGTGGCAATAGTGGTTGGCTTGGTAGGTAGGGGTGGGAAAAGTACAACTGAATCAGTGGCAGGGGGGGGAGGTGCAATATAAGAGGTGGATGGGATGGGTTTGTGTTGTGTAGCAACTATTGGTGTGGTGGAAATTGGATTTGGGAGTGGTTGTGTGGAAGAGTTGGTTGTGGGATTGCTATTATAAGGTGTCCTGTTGCTAGGTTTGTGTGCTGTGGGTTGTGATTTGGTTGTATTGGTGGCAGTAGCAGCAGCTTTTATTTGTATGGCTCTTAATCTTGCAGGGCATTTGCCATAAGTGGCCACATGGTCTCCTCCACAATTACAGCAAAGGAGGGGTTTGTCTCTCTTGCATTCTGAAGACATGTGGGGCTGAGCGCAGAATTTACAACGAGCAGCGGAACGACAAATTTTGATAATGTGGCCATGTCTCTGGCACTTTAAGCATTGTGGGGGTGGGTTTGTGTATGGGGTGACAGTGTATGTGGTGTGTCCAAGCTCAACCGTAGTGGGTAGGGGAAGAGAATTAAAATATAGAATAACTTTGTCTGTGTTTCTCCTGACCATCTGTCCTTCCACAGTTTTGTGTGCATAGGTGAGTCTTTTGATTTTGTGGACATCATAATCAGTGAGAGCATCCAAAATACTATCATTGTCAAGAAATTTGTCAACACCCTCAATACTGCCATAGGGTTTGGTGTAGGATTCAGGGTGTTTAGAAGAAATGGGGATTTTGCCAATATGTGTTTGGGACATCAATAATTTAGCTTGGGTGGCATTTCTAACTTTAACTAGAAATTCACCTCTGTGAGTGAATCGGGAGTCGATAGGTTTTTCAATGAGAGAATTTATTTCCTTTGCTAAAATGTTAACATTAAGTTTTTGTAGCAGTTCCTTGGGAGAAGAAAATAAAAGTACTGGGACATAGTCATCATCAGTAAATGTGTCACAGCAAAAGTCATTATCAGAATTATTAGATGGTTTTCTCGATCTTTTCCGATTTTGAACAATGTTCCATGTGCCCTCAGAGTCGTGAGTGAGCATGGGCTCAGTGGCGTTATCGGAAGTAGAAATGTCGTTAGGTTTAATTTTTTTAGTGGAAGAAGTGGTAGAATTAAGTGTAGAATGGGTTGAAGTGCTATTATAATTTTGATTAAGATGTGGGCCTGAAAGACTGATGTTTGAGGGTAAAAGGTGGTTGCCTGATGTAGTCGCCGGTACACTGTGACTAGCGCTAGGATCGCTTACAGACGATATACAGACCTGTTTGGTGGCTTGGGAAGGCATCTGCAGGCAGCTCAAGTCAGCGTCATTTCCGTAGTTGGACGAGATGGAGGAAGTCCTAGACGATGGCCTAGATGTTCTGCTTGAAGAAGCTTGCATGATAAAGTTAAGAAAAATCAAATAAAAAGTCTTGAAAAAGACTGCAAAACACAGAGAGATGAAAAACACAACCTCTCAGGTTGAAAGCTAAAACCGATCATCCCCGGAGGTGAGCGAAGGCTATCCCGTATGGCACCAGCCAATAGAAAGGATACTGTGGCGCAGCCCGCCCGTAATTCGAATGCTGGGCCGGAGTAATGTGTCACAACATACAGTATATCGAACCCTGCTGAAAATAGGGCTGTAGGCTGCGGCCTAGCCGCAGGCCACTCTGAGTGCCCATTGCTAACCGCGGTTCACAGTTAAAAGCGCCTATAATAGGCACGTGAACATCAAAACTTGACCATGAGTTGTGTTGTTTTGCCTCTGAGCGGCGCTTTTTTTGCACATCATGGACTAAATGGCCAGGTCACTTTGACCCCGAAGGCTCAGAAAAGGTTGAGGGAGTGGATCCACTGGAAGGGCTGTTGCGAGACAGATGGTAGCCTCCAGTCAAGGCCATCTAGCATGTTATTTAATGTGCGCAGGGTGTGGCTCTCCCGAACACGGCTTAATGTCCCATCTGACGGACGGCGGCCTTTCGAAGCCCATCAGTGTCCCCTACTGACCATGGGCAGGGATGGGGAATTTTGCGGAGATAAATCTCAACACTGACCCAGGTGGGACTCGAACCTGGGAACTATAGTAACGAGCCTGGTGCGCTATCGACTGAGCCACCCCCGCCCCACTAGACCTTGAATGATTGGAAGAAGGTCGTCTGGTCCAATGAATGTCGTTTCCTGTTGCACCACGTAGACGACCGGGAATGTGTGCATCGTTTACCTGAGGAAGTGATGGCACCAGGACGAAAACAAGCTGGTAGAGGAAGTGTAATGCTTTGGGCAATGTTCTGCTGGGAAACCCTGGGTCCAATCATTCAGGTGCAGGAAAATATGACGTCTACCACCTACCTAAACATCATTGCAGACTAGGTACATCCTTTCATGGCAACGGTATACCTCTCTAGTTGTGCCTTCTTTCAGCAGGATAATGCGCCATGCCACACTGCCCGGTTTGTTCGAGAATGGTTCATTGAACATGAGGAAGACTTCCAGGTGTTGCCCTGGCTTCTAAATTCCCCAGACATCAATCCAATCGAGCATTTGTGGTTTGTATTAGAAGAGCATATCCAATATGCGGCGGCTCAACCACGTAACTTACAAGGGTTAAAGGATCTGTTGGTAACGTGTTGGTACCAGATACCACAAGACACCTTTGGAAATCTTGTAGCTTCCATGGTCACCGGGTAAGAGCTGTTTTGGCGGCAAGTGGAAGCAAATGTTTTGGCTCTTCGGTGTATTTATACTCCAATGTTTAAAAATAAGAAAAACATTTCTTATTGGATATGTAAACTCCGAAGTTACTTTGGCTTCCAAGCAAGTCCGGATATTGGCCTTCTATATTGCTGCTAAGCCAATTTTCTGATCAACTTTGCTCAAATGAAGTCTACCGTATTCGCATGAAAATGGATCACAATCTTGTTTGCTAATACTATTGGTTTTCTAATTTCTAGCTTTTTTGCAGGCCCTTTTATTACGTACAGCTCCAACATGTTTGGGCAGTTCTAGATGTCCAAATGTGCAGTTGTAAATTTAATTTTGTGTAGTTATTTTATTTATCATTGCTATTGTACAAATCAAAATAATATCCCAACAATATTATTGTCGTTTCAGAATCTGCTGAATTACAGGAGAAATAGATGATAAAGATATCGTACATACCAAAGAAAATTAAATGCTTTCGAGATAGGATATTTCATTTAATTTACAGAATTCTACTTATTATATATTATTTTGTGTTTTCCTGTGATCAAAACTCAGTGTGATTTGTATTGTATTATTATCTAAAGCATTATTTTTTTAAATAAAAAAATCATTTGCTTTCTCCGATACTTAGTCGTGTTTGTGCCTGGGCGGGGGTGGCTCAGTCGGTAGCGCGCCAGGCTCGTAATCTATAGTTCGAGTCCCAGCTGAGTCAGCGTTGAGATTTATCTCCGCAAAATTTCCCCGCCCTGCCCACGGTCAGTTAGGGGACACCGATGGGCTTGGAAAGGCCGCCGTCCGTCGGATGGGACGTTAAGCCGTGGCCCCGTGTGCGTGAGAGATACCCTGTGCACGTTAAAGAACACACTGGATGGCCTTGACGGGAGGCTACCATCTGTCTCCCAACAGCTGTTCCAGTGGTCCCCTCCCCCAACCTTCTCTGAGTCTTCGGGGTCCATGTGACCTGGCCATTTAGCCATGGTGTGCAAAAAAGTGCCGCTCAGAGGTAAAACAACCCATCCCGTGTTTGTGCAGCTCTAAAATTTCCTTAAAATATTCTATGCTTTGCTCAAGTGACAATTTTAACGCATGAAAATGATTTACAAACACAAAAAATATAATTAACGGCTTTATTCAACTGTATATCAATATCACAAACACAATTTTTTTTTTCAATTCTAATCGTGCTTAACAATTTGGTTATAATCATGCTCAAGATTATTTTGGCAATAATCATATTCAGGGGGAAACAATGAATATTAATCAGTTTTTTGCCATTAACATTCATAGTGGAAAGAAATAATATTAATTTTATTTCCGCTATAATTATACTTAGGGAAAACAATAATAATTTTATTTCGGCTCCAATGATGCTTGTCGAAAACAATATAAATTTTATTTAGCTCTAGTCGTGGTAGTAAAAATAATGAATATTTTTTGCGGCTTTAATCACGGTAATAAAAACAATGAATCGGAAGCAATTATAAAATTCGACAATTACCTGCACACTTAAATGAAATCGTTTGCTTTTCTTGAAATGGGAGGTTCGAAGGTGGTTCAGTCAGTAGCGCACCAGGTTCGTCATCTACAGTTCCCAGGTTCGAGTCTCAGCTGGGTCAGAGTTGAGATTTACCGCCGCAAAACTCCCTGCCCTCGGTCAGTAGGGGACACCGATGGGATTGGAAAGGCCGCCGTCCGTTGGATGGGATGTTAAGCTAGTGCCCCTGTGTGTGGGAGAGCCACATCCTGTGCACATTAAAGAACACACTGAATGGCATTGATGGGAAGCTACCGTCTGTCTCCTACCAGTTGGTCCCCTGCCACCAGGGGCGTAGCGAAGGACTATGGTTGGGGGAGGGGTTAAAAAAATTTTCAACTCGAAATTCAATTTTTGGGAACTTACTTAGATTTTCGCTCCGTTGGGGGGGGGGGGTAGGGTAATTTCACAGCTCTCCAACATTTTGCATTTGACTTACAATTTTCCCATCTAACCCTATTTTGCCATTTGACTTCCACTTTTGCAAACTAGCCATAATTTTACGGCAATAATTCCAAAATTTACATCTCGTCTAAATTGCAGCAGGTCAGTGTGAATTTTGCCTTGATTTGGCCAACTCTTCGTAATTTCACGTAACTAATCCCAATCTTCACATCTCTCTTTAATTTGCCGAATCACTTAGAACTTTTCAAACTACCCAAGATTTTGCCAAGTTTTCTCGATTTTAGTCAACTATCCTGAATTTCACAAACCCAATCCCAATTATCACAACTCAACCGTATTTTCCAAGTGGATTCGAATTTTGTCAACAGCCCTACATTTGGTTAAGTTTCCTCAATTTGACCAACACTCCTTAACTTCACAAAGCAAGTCGCAATTTTCACAACTCGCCTATATTTTAGCAAGTGGCTTCGAATTTTCCCAACTCGTCGTAATTTTACACAAAAAATCGCAATTTTTACATCTTCCCTGAATTTGCCAAGTGACTTAATTTTATCAACTCTCGTTAATTGCAGAAGAAAGGCACAATTATCACCTCCCCTGTATTTTACCAAGTGGCTTCCAATTTTGCCAACTCTCCTAGATTTTACCAAGAGTTCTTGGTTTTTCCAACTCTCCTTAATTTCACAAAATCAATCCCATTTTTTGCAACTTACCTGTACTTTACCAAGTGGTTTCCAGTTTTGCCAACTTCCTTAGATTTTGCCAAGTTTTCTCGATTTTGTCAACTCTCCTTAATTTAACAAAAACAATCACAATTTTCACAAATCGCCCGTATTTTTTACCAAGTGGATTCGAATTTTGCCAACTGTCCTAGAGTTTTCCATCTCGCCACAATTTTAAGAAAAAAAATCCCGATTTTACATCACACCTGATTTTTGCAAAGTCACTCTGAATTTTTCCAACTCCCCCATTTTCCAACTCTCCTAGATATTGCGAAAATGCCTCGATTTTGCCAACACGCCATAATTTTACGGAAAAAAGATTGCAATTTTTACATCTCACCTGAATTTTGTCAACTCTCCATGATTTTCCCAAGTCACTCCGAATTTTGCCAACTGCCCCTAGTTTTTACAACTACCCCTAGATTATTTCCCTAGTTTTTGCCTACTGCTCCTAGATTTTGTCAACTCCCTAAGTTTTGCCAACTCTCCTAAATTTTGCCAACTCGCCATAATTTTACAGAAAAAAATCCCAATTTTTACATCTCACCAGAATTTTGCCAAGTCACTCCGAATTTTGTCAACTCCCCAAGATTTTGCCAACTCCCCAAGATTTTACCAAGTCACTCCTAATTTTGCCAACACCCTAAGATTTGTGGAAATTGTCCCGTTTTTGGGACCAAGTTGTCCCGATTTTGCCAACTCACCTGTATTTTACTAAGTGACTTCGAATTTTGCCAACTGCTCTAGATTTTGCTGTCTCTCCATTTTCCAAACTGCCTTAGATTCGCCAAGTTGCCTCGATTTTGACAACTCCCTTAATTTTCCCCTCAAAAAAATTACAAATTTCACAACTCACCTAGATTTTACGAAGTCGCTTCGAATTTTGGCAACTCCGAGTTACTTTTGGGGGGGAGCTTCCCCCCATGGCTACGCCCCTGCCTGCTCCCAACCTTCTCTGAGCCCTTGTCACTGTCCATTTAGCCCATTGTGTTAAAAAAATTGCCACTCTGAGATTAAACACCCAACTCCAAAATGGAAGACAGCTAATATCACATTCCAACAAGATGGTGCCACCACAATGCGGTTTGGAAAGAGTAATTTCCAGAACATTGGATAGAAAAGTGTGCTCCAATATCATATCTCCAGAAATAAACATTATTGAATTCTTTTTTCTATGTGATTATGCTCAACATATTGAAAGTATGTTGAACATCAGTTCGTGCTATTACAGAGTTGACAAACTGGATAACAGTAACTATCGTTAAAGTCGACGAAACAATGCCAAAAAGAAAAAGGCATCGAATCTTGTCCTGATGTGTTACTACTGAAGAACATGTACAAGTACAGGGTGTTTCAAAGGTAGTTAACTCTCCTACGCCTTTGAGAGGATGTATACATATATTAATAAAAGATAATTATGAGTTGGGTTGTTTTACCTCTGAGCTTCACTTTTTTGTACACCATGGGCTAAATGGCCAGGTCAAAAGGACCCCGAAGGCTCAGAGAAGGTTGGCGGAAGAGACCGCCTGGAACAGCTGTTGGGAGACAGATGGTAGCCTCCCGTCAAGACCATCCAGTGTCTTCTTTAACGTGCACAGTTCTCCCGTACACTGGGCCGCGGCTTAACGTCCCATCCGACAGACGGTGGCCTTTCCAAGCCCATCGGTGTCCCCTACTGACCGTGGGCAAGGCGGGGAGTTTTGTGAAGATAAATCTCAACGCTCACCCAGGCGGACTCGAACCTGAGAACTGCAGATTACGAGCCTGGCTGAGACACCCCCGCCCAAAAAAACACACCCACTAAATCAAGCACTTACAAATATAGTCAAACACATCTAGTTTTGTCAGATGTACAAGAGTTTTCCAAATTAGTGGTTAGATGCGATATCATGGCCACCTCGATTGAACTCCACTGGCCCTTTTCTTATGGGAAATTTTGATAAAGATAAAGTGTACTTTCCATCTTTTCCTGTAAATGTTGATGCTCTACAGGAAAGAATTACAGGCGCAGTTGCAGAAGTCAGGACAGGTGTGCTACGACGCACCTGGGAAATGAAGAAATTTCTTCTAAATGGGATATTTGTGTCATTATATCTGGAGGTCACACTGAACTGTCACTCTGATACGTTTGACAATATCTGATGTGTTTGGTTACATTTCTATGTAATCAATTTCTATCTATCACTTATTAATAAATGTGCACATACTCTCAAAATTGAAAATCGACTTGTGAATCATCCTGCATATGGGGGTGGCTCAGTCGGTAGCGCGCCAGGCTCGTCATCTGTAGTTCCCAGGTTCGAGTCCCAGCTACGTTAGCGTTGAGATTTATATCCGCAAAATTTCCCTGCCCTGTTCACAGTCAGTAGGAGACACCGATGGACTTGGAAAGACCGCCGTCCGTTGGATGGGACGTTAAGCCGTTGGGTTGTTTTACCTCTGAGCGGCACTTTTTTGCACACCATGGGCTAAATGGCCAGGTCACATGTACCCCGAAGGCTCAGAGAAGGTTGGGGGAGGGGACCCACTGGAACAGCTGTTGGGAGACAGATGGTAGCCTCCCGTCAAGGCCATCCAGCGTGTTCTTTAACGTGCGCAGGGTATGTCTCTCCCGCACACGGGGCCACGGTTTAACGTCCCATCCGACGGACGGCGGCCTTTCCAAGCCCATCGGTGTCCCCTACTGACCGTGGGCAGGGCGGGGAATTTTGCGGAGATAAATCTCAACGCTGAGCCAGCTGGGACTCGAACCTGGGAACTACAGATTACGAGCCTGGCGCGCTACCGACTGAGCCACCACCGCCCCGATGTTAAGCCGTGGTCCCATTGCAGATGAGTCATACCCTTGCACGTTAAAGAACACGCTGGATGGCCTTGACGGGAGGCTACCATTTGTCTCCCAACAGCTGTTCCAGTGGGTCCCCTCCCCCAAACTTCTCTGAGCCTTCGGGGTTCTTGTGACCTGGCCATTTAGCCCATGGTGTGCAAAAAAGTGCCGCTCAGAGATAAAACAACCCAACATCCTGTATATGATTAGAAATTATATCGAAAAGATTTGGATGCTCCTCTGTAAAGTACGGAAAACAGTACGAAGTATTAAATAAGAGTTAAAATAATATGTTAATAAAGAAATTAGAGTTAATATAATATTAGAATAATAGTTTCAAAGAAATACTTGATTAATAAAATTATTCTATCTACATGTCTTCAAAGTAATTTCCTTCGGAAGCCACACACTTCTCCATTACGAGCCTTTCAGACGTCTCGAAGCATTCTTTGAATTCACTTTGTTAGAGTGCTGTCAGTAACTATGCCACTTTGTTAAGGATGTCTTCAATTGATTGAAAATGGTTCCTTTGAACGGGCTTTTAAATTTTGGAGAAAAAAAAAGTGGCACGAGACAAGATCTGGTGACTACTGGACGTTTTTCGAGCATGTCTTTGTTCTTCAGCTGGTGGACTGATATCGCTTTGTTGCAACTTTCGAATTTCACTCGGATTCTTCGGGAACATTTCCGCAAATGTTTTTTCGTGTTCAAATTTGTTGTTAAAATTTGTCTCACTGTTTCTTTGTCCGTATTCGTCTATCAATCTGATGCCTGAACAAGGATCTGTTCTCCCAAGAGTCCTCACCTTTTCATTGTTACGGAACAGCCAGGTCGTTTGTCGTCCTTCACACGAGCTCTTGATAGGGCGTCTTCTCGACACGAGCTCGTGACAGGTTGTCTTCTCCACACGAGCTCTTGATGGATGGCTTCTTCACAAGTGTTCTTGACAGGTTGTCTTCTCCACATGGGCTTTTGATAGGACGCCTTCTCCACACGAGCTCTTGATAGGATGGCTTCTTCACAAGTGTTCTTGACAGGTTGTCTTCTCCACAAGTGCTCTTGACAGGTAGTCTTCTCCACATGAGCTCTTGACAGGTCGTCTTCTCCACATGAGCTCTTCATAGGACGCCTTCTCCACAAATGCTCTTGATAGGTTGTCTTCTCCACATGAGTCTTGATAGGACGCCTTCTTCACACGGGCTCTTGATAGGACGTCTTCTCCACATAAGCTCTTGACAGGTTGTCTTCTCCACATCGGCTCTTAAAAAGACGCCTACTCCACAACAGCTCTTGACAGGTTGTCTTCTCCACATGGGCTCTTGATAGGAGGGCTTTTTCACAAGTGTTATTCACAGGTTGTCTTCTCCACAAGTGCTCTTGACAGGTCGTCTTCTCCACATGAGCTCTTCATAGGACGACTTCTCCACAAATGCTCTTGATAGGTTGTCTTCTCCACATGAGTCTTGATAGGACGCCTACTCCACATTAGCTCTTAATAAGACGCTTTCTCCACATGAGCTCTTTACAGGTTGTCTTCTCCACATCGGCTCTTAATAAAACGCCTTCTCCACAACAGCTCTTGACAGATTGTCTTCTCAACATGGGCTCTTAATAGGAAGCCTTCTCCACACGAGCTCTTGACAGGTCGTCTTCTCCACGTGGGCTCTTGATAGGAGGGCTTCTTCACAAGTGTTCTTCACAGGTTGTCTTCTCCACACGAGCTCTTGATAGGATGACTTCTGCACAAGTGCTCTTGACAGGTCGTCTTTCCACATGGGCTCTTGATAGGATGGCTTCTACTCGTTCAGTCACTGTCAACTGAACATGGCAGCAAAAGGCATAGACATTAAGATTTTGTGGAGAAAACCACAATAGGGCCACTCCGTAGCGCGCCAGGCTCGTAATCTGCAGTTGCCAGGTTCGAGTCCAACCTGTGTCAGCCTTAAGACTTATCCGGCTAACCCTCACCCTGTTTTCGGCGAAAAAGGGACGCCCTTCGTCAGATCTAACGTTAAGCCGTGGCCCTGAGTGCAGAAAAAAGCCATATCCTACGAGGCTAAAGAACATGCTTGATGGCCTGGAGACGCTTCTTAATAGCTGTCCAGTGGATCTCCTTCTTTAGCCTTTTCTGAGATCTTGAGGTCCTTGTGACATTTATCCCACGGTGTGCAAAAAAAGTGCCACTGAGAGGTAAAACGACTTCCACATTATGACAGATAAACGCAAAAAAGAAAATGGATGCATTTGACTACAGTCGAACGCGGGGCAGGGGTGGCTCAGTCGGTAGTGCACCAGGCTCGTAATCTGAAGTTTCCAGGTTCGAGTTCCAGCTGGGTCAGCATTGAGATTTATCTCCACAAAACTCCCCACCCTGCCCACTGTCAGTAAAGAACACCAATGGGTTTGGAAAGGCAGCCGTCCGTCGGACGAGACATTTAGCCATATGCGGGAGAGTCATACTCTGTGCAAGTTAAAGAACACGCTGGATGGCCTTGACAGGAGGCTATCATCTGTCTCCCAACAGCTGTCCCATTCGGTCCCCTCCCCCAACCTTCTCTGAGCCTTCAGGGTCCACGTGACCTGGCCATTTAGCCCATGGTGTGATAAAAGTGCCGCTCAGAGGTAAAACAACCCACAGTCGAAAGCGAAAAGGTTAAGAAATGAGTACAAAGTCCTCAGTATCACTGGAGAGAGAATTACTCGTTCTAGTTCTTGATTTATCTTTAGTTTCACGAAACAGAGCAGCAGAGGGAATCTCTTTAACAAGCGGACCATTCCTTTGCATTGCTTGGTTCTGTGGTTTTGACGATACTTCCATAGAATCCATCTCTTTTCCTTGATTAAGATCCTTCGGATTCGTATTTTCGGCTTTAGCGAAGTTGTTGTGCGATGCTTCTCCATTTGACGATGATCCTTCCTCCGATACTTTTCCATTTGCCGATGATCCTTCCTTCGATACTTTTCCATTTGCCGATGATCCTTCCTTCGATACTTTTCCATTTGCCGATGATCCTTCCTTCGATACTTTTCCATTTGCCGATGATCCTTCCTCCGATACTTTTCCATTTGCCGATGATCCTTCCTTCGATACTTTTCCATTTGCCGATGATCCTTCCTTCGATACTTTTCCATTTGCCGATGATCCTTCCTTCGATACTTTTCCATTTGCCGATGATCCTTCCATACTTGATTTCGAGGAATGTGGAAGAGAAATATCGCGAGATCGTTGCCTTAGCAACCGCATCTTCTCCTTCTCTATTACGGCCTTGAGGTGCTTTTTACTGACGAAGTGATCACGCGCATTTTCTGGTCCACTGAAGCATTTGTGGCACACTTCACACATCAGATATTCTCTGTCATTTGGCAGAAACCGATTAGAATCCCTGTTTCCGCTCTTTTTTAACAAAGCCTCGTATTCGATAACTGGAAAATTTCCCTTTGCCATTTCTGGATACTCGGTTAGCAAGCTCTTCCTCAATTCCCCTTTTCTCTTCTGTTTGTCGTGAGATTCGCTGTTCAGATGCTGTTGAAACGGTTCTGGACCACTGAACGATTTATTGCAGTCTTTACACGTCAATGAATGATCTTCTCGATCCGAAGACGAGGTAAAAGTTTTCAGTTTCTCGATTAACTGCCGCTTGTCCAGCATCTTTTTGTGAGAATCGCTTATCATATGCTGCTGATAAGGTACTGGACCAGTGAACTTTTTCTTACATTCGTAACATTCTGCAAAAGGTTTCATTTCAGACACATCATCAATGTCATTTGAATCTTTCTGAAGAGCATCCCTCTCATCACCATGCCTGTTGTCTTTGCTGTGAAAGCCAACCGTGTCTTGAATCTTTTTTGCTAGTTGTTGATTGATCATTGTCTTCTTATGTACATCACTCTCTGTATGCTGTTGGTAAGCTTCTGGTCCAGTGAACTTCTTGTTACAAACTTCGCAGTAAGCATACGGTTTTAAATGAGGCATAGTGTCATACAAAGACGAATCCAAACCCGCCCCCTTCTTATCAGATAATTTACCATCTTGAGTACTCTTCTGACCCAAGTTAAGCTTTTCCACGAGCTTCATCTGCTTTAGTTTCTTCGCATGCTTCTGACCTTTCAGATGCTGTTGGTAACAAAAGTAACCTAGACATTTCTTATTGCAAAGTTCGCATAGAATTTCGGGTATCACTTCATCTTCAACATCATCTTCCGCATCTTTGTGATCATCACCGGAATTGGTCTGGTCTTCTGGTTTGTTTACTCTCCTGACATACCGTTTCTTCATCTCGAGCCTCTTAAGCATCTTGCTATGTTTGTGGCCATTAAGATGTTGTTCGAAAGGAACGGATCCCGAGAATGTGGTTTTGCAGACATCGCAAAAAACTTCCATGTCGTTAGTTTCGCTGTCACTAGACAAAGCCGATCCTACAATTTCTGCTGCTTGTTTCGACTTCGGTTGGCCATCATTTGAAGTAAGTGGAGTTGAGGAAGACTTCATTGACTTATCCATCGACTTTTTTGGCTTTATGTTCTCTCTCACAGGAGCTAGAACTGGTTTGATAGGAAAAAATACTTTTTCTGGGGGGGTCACTGTATGAACAGTTCAACTGCTTCCACCGATGAAGGAGACCCTGAAAAAAGAAAGGCTACAATATATTCTACGTAACAAAAAAAAAATATTTACACAAAAGACCTAAAAAAACTGTTATCAAGAAGTAGAATTCGATCGACGTTAGTGGATTTAGCTCACAAGTGTTTTTTTTTACTTCGATAGTTTATATGGGGTGCTAAAACGATTCTATTGGTAACACTGAATTTAACTGAAAACATCAACTAAACTACTTCATCGTTGGGTTGTTTTCTTCTGAGCGTCACTTTTGCACACAACTAAACGACGACTAAGTAACCAGGTCATAAGAACTCCAAAGTCTCAGAGTTATTTAGGGGACTCATTACCTAGCTGTTAGGAGACAGATGGGAACCTGCCATCAAGGTCCAGGCTCGTAATCTGTAGTTACCAGGTTCGAGTCCCAGTGGGTCAGCGTTGAGATTTATCTCCGCAAAATTCCCCGCCCTGCCCACGGTCAGTAGGGGACACCGATGGGCTTGGAAAGGCCGCCATCCGTCGGATGGGACGTTAAGCCGTGGCCCTGTATGCGGGAGAGCCATACCCTGTGCACGTTAAAGAACACGCTTGATGGCCTTGACGGGAGGCTACCATCTGTCTCCCAACAACTGTTCCAGTGGGTCCCCTCCCCCAACCTTCTCTGAGCCTTCGGGGTCCATGTGACCTGGCCATTTAGCCCATGGTGTGCAAAAAAGTGCCGCTCAGAGGTAAAACAACCCAATACAACCCAAAGCCATCAAGGCCATCCAGTGTGATCTTTAATGTAAACACGGTATGACTCATCAATCACACGTCCGTCGGATGGAACTATAAACCGTGGCCCCGTGAGTGGGAGGATCATACTCTACGCACGTTAAAGAACATGCTCGATGGTCTTAACGGGAGACTACCATCTCTCCCAACAGCTGTTCCAGTGGGTCCCTCCCCCAACCTTCTCTGAGACTTTGGGGTCTTTGTGACCTGGCTATTTAGCCCATTGTGTGCAAAAAGAGCAGAGAAGGTTGGAGGAAGGGAACCCACTGGAGTTTTAGGAGACAGATGGTAGCCTCCCATCAAGGACATTCAGCGTGTTCTTTAATGTGCACATGGTATGGCTCTCCTGCACCCTGGGTAACAGCTTTACGTCCTAACCAACGGATTTTCCAAGTCTATCAGTGTCCCCTACTGACCGAGAGCAGTTTGCGTGGATAAATCTCAACGCGGCTCAGGTGGGACTCGAACCTGGGAACTGTAGATTATGAGCTTGACGCTATAAGGACTGAGCCACCCTCGGCACAGTGTTTCACCTGGAGTATTAATAAAATATTAACATAAAAACAAAAGCTCACTTCATTTTGTTTTCTTTTAGTAATTTTGAAACTATTTGAGTTGGGTAGTTTTGCTTTATCATTGAGCTGCACTTATATGCACAAAATTGGCAAAATGGTCAAGTTAACCATTGTTGTATAAAAAAGCTGTATAATAAAGTTGAAAATAAAAATAACCTCTTTGATTCGAAAATCACTCGTTGGTCTAACCATCGAGTTTATTGGAACAATGCAAATCGTTCCGTGGCCGAGTGGTTAGCGCGTTTGGTTACTACTGATCAACGGGTTGGATGGATGCTATACCTCTGAGCGACACTTTTTTGCACACAATGGGCTAAATGGCCAGGTTACAAGGACCCCAAAGGCTCAGAGAAGGTTGGGGGAGGGCACCCACTGCAACGGCTGTTGGGTTGTTTTACCACTGAGCGGCACTTTTTTTGCACACCATGGGCTAAATGGCCAGGTCACATGGACCCGAAGGCTCAGAGAAGGTTGGGGGAGGGGACCCACTGGAACAGCTGTTGGAAGACAGATGGTAGCCTCCCGTCAAGGCCATCCAGCGTGTTCTTTAACGTGCACAGGGTATGGCTCTCCCGTACACGGGACCACGGCTTAGCATCCCATCCGATGGACGGCGGCCTTTCCAAGCCCATCGGTGTCCCCTACTGACCGTGGGCAGGGCGGAGAATTTTGTGGAGATAAATCTCAACACTGACCCAGATGGGACTCGAACCTGGGAACTACAGATTACGAGCCTGGCGCGCTACCAACTGAGCCACTCCCACCTCCACGGTTGTTGGGAGACAGATGGCAACCTCCCATCAAGGCCATCCATTGTGTTCTTTAACGTGCCTAGGGTATGGATCTACTGCACAGGGGGCCACTGCTTAATGTCTCATCCGACGGACAATAGCGTTTCTAAGCCCATCGGTCTGGGAACTGCAGATTACGAGCCTGGCACGCTACCGACTGAGCCACCCCTATCCCTTACTGATCAACGGGACTTGGGTTCGAGCCTCTAGTTGTCTTTCTGCTGAGGTCCCGCTGTCCTCACACACCTACTCTGGCGTATTAGATTAACATCTTCCTGTTAGACCTCTGCGGCAAGCAGCTGCTTCAGAGGATATTAAAAAAAATAAGAATATTTCCACAATTCACTGAATTTAAAAACTAACTCAAGGGTAGAATGGTTAACTTGCTTGGTTTGGAGTAAAGGGACCTCGTCTCTGAATCCCAGTTCGATTTTTTTCTTTGTACTAAGGTCTCCCAGTGGTGAAAATAGATTTGATTTCTTACCGGTAAGCTTCAAAGCATAGCTACGTGTGGAAAATAACGCACAAGAGGTCACTCCACTGAAGTTATCTTACAAGGGTAATAAAGCGGCGTGTATGATGGACGAAAGTGCAATACAATGGTCCATATTTTCTATTTCTTCCTGTTTCCCGTAGAGAGCGAATTATTTCGAGGATTTTAATCAGTAATAAATATTAATATACCTGAATACTTGCTGATTCCGTTGCATTCGCAGATTTCGACTTCATTGAAAAATGCTGAATTGCTTTGATGGAAGGTTTCCATCTGTCTCCTAACTAAAAGCTGTTCAGTAGGTCCCTTTTTTCCAACTCTGAGCCTCTGAGGTGTTCGTGACATGGTCATTTAGCCCATAGTGTACACAAGTGTCATTCAGAGGTAAAACAACTCACTTACGCAAAGAAGTGATGAAGCCAATACTGGGGTTTCGTTGTATTGGATCGCGTTTCATTTCTGCTCCACGTCCGAAACAGGGCACACCAATACTTGGTTTCTGTCAATTCAAACGTGTTCTGGTTTTCGTTGTTAACAGAATAAAAAACACAAACGAAGCTCAGTGAAGATATACAACACAACGAACAATTTTTTTTGACACCTAGACCATTCCTTGGTACTTATTATTTGACTCTCATCTACCTGGATATATAGGGGCGGGGGTGGCTCAGTCGGTAGCGCGCTAGGCTCGTAATCTGTAGTTCCCAGGTTCGAGTCCCAGCTGGGTCAGCGTTGAGATTTATCTCCGCAAAATTCCCCGCCTTGCTCACGGTCAGTAGGGGACACCGATGGGCTTGGAAAGTCCGCCGTCCGTCGGATGGGACGTTAAGCCGTGGCCCCGTGTGCGGGAGAGCCATACCCTGTGCACGTTAAAGAACACGCTGGATGGCCTTGACGGGAGGCAACCATCTGTCTCCCAACAGCTGTTCCAGTGGGTCCCCTCCCCCAACCTTCTCTGAGCCTTCGGGGTCAATGTGACCTGGCCATTTAGCCCATGGTGTGCAAAAAAGTGCCGCTCAGAGGTAAAACAACCCAAAACAACCCAACCTGGATATATTACATTTAATAATCTTTGTATTATTAAAGACGTCTTAGCACGGACTGCTTTGTGAATGGTTTGTTCCTGCGTTAGGTGAACTTTGCAGAAAATCCGAAGCCAAGTGTTGTGTCTGAAATTGTCTCTCCTGATTATTTCAGAAGAGGTCAGTTGATTTTTCTCTGTGTTGGGTTGTTTTACCTCTGAGCGGCACTTTTTTGCACACCATGGGCTAAATGGCCAGGTCACATGGACCCGAAGGCTCAGAGAAGGTTGGGGAGGGGACCCACTGGAACAGCTGTTGGGAGACAGATGGTAGCCTCCCGTCAAGGCCATCCAGCGTGTTCTTTAACGTGCACAGAGTATGACTCTCCCGCATATGGCTTAACGTCCCATCCGACGGACGGCGGCCTTTCCAAGCCCATCGGTGTCCCCTACTGACCGTGGGCAAGGCGGGGAATTTTGCGGAGATAAATCTCAACGCTGACCCAGCTGGGACTCGAACCTGGGAACTACAGATTACGAGCCTGGCGCGCTACCGACTGAGCCACCCCCGCCCCTTTTCTCTGTGACTTCAATGAGAAGAAAATTAATGGAATGGTATGGAGATGAATTTAATTCTAAAGGGCGTGAAATATGACTTATTCTGATAGATCTGAGAATTTTTGGTAATAATTACTCTTCCTTTAAATTAGGACTGGCCAACCCAAACTTACGCCAGATTCGTAATCTGCGGTTCCCAGGTTCGAGTCCCAGCTGGGCAGCGTTGAGATTTATTTTCCCAAAACTCCCCGCCCTACCCACGGTCAGTAGGGACACCGATGGGCTTGGAAAGACCGCCGTCCGTCAGATGGAACGTTAAGCCGTGGCGCCGTGTGCGGGAGAGCCACACCATGTGCACGTTAAAGAACACACAGGATGGCCTTGACGGGAGGATACCATCTGTCTCCCAACTGCCGATCCAGTGGGTCCCCTTCCCCAACCTTCTCTGAGCTTTCGGGATCCTTGTGACCTGTAAAACAACCTCAAGCCCACAGTGTGCAAAAAAGTGCAGCTTAGAGGTAAACAACCAACAGCCTTATAAGTTGAAAAGTTAGCTTAAATTAAATGGCGGAAGGTTCATATCTTATACTTGCCGAAATTATTTTGCTTATAAGCAGTTCAAAAAAGTATATATTTATTTAATAAAAAACTTACGAAAAATTTTATATAAACGCAACAGTAGATATTTGAAATTATTTGTGTTTTGATATTATTTAAATTACTTTTATTATCTTTCTCTCAATGTTTGAAATTCACTGGTAAATTAATCTGGAAGCGGCATTTAAACTTGACATTTTGGGTCAAATGTTGTCCACTAGATGGCGATACATGAACATCACTGTTTTTGCTTCGTGTTGATTAAAGCCGATGATAGAGATACTTTAAAGAAGAGAGAGACCTTGGGAGCTCTTATTCGGAATCACTTGGTAAAATGCGGCCGAGTCCATCCTTGGGAGCAACCGAATATATCTCACAGAAGCCGCAGGCCTCATTATCTACTGCTTGATGACGATGAATCCTAATCTCGATCAGAATCCCTCTCAATAAATATCAGAAAATGACTCTTCTGTTCTTCGGTCAGTTGTGCGTGCCAAAGACACTTAATTAATAAAAACTTAACCCTCAAGTACTGCTTGCTAATGTAATACGTCATATACTAGGGGCTGTCATAAGTCTCCAGTCTGCAGGGGGCCATTTAGGGGTTGTTTGGGTTGTTTTACCTCTGAGCGGCACTTTTTTGCACACTATGGGCTAAATGGCCAGGTCACAAGACACCGAAAGCTCAGAGAAGGTTGAGGGAGGGGACCCACTGGAATAGCTGTTGGAAGACAGATGGTAGCCTCCCGTCAAGGCCATCCAGCGTGTTCTTTAACATGCACAGGATATGGCTCTCCCGCACACGGGCCACGGCTTAACGTCCCATCCGACGGACGGCGGCCTTTCCAAGCCCATCGGTGTCCCCTACTGACCGTGGGCAGGGCGGGGAATTTTTGCGGAGATAAATCTCAACGCTGACCCAGCTGGGACTCGAACCTGGGAACTACAGATTACGAGCCTGGCGCGCTACCGACTGAGCCACCCCCGCCTCCGCCATTTAGGGGAATATGAAGGATTTTTCCCTGTAAGGCATATAAAAAACGCTGAAAGGGAAAAGCGCATCCCCTCATAGCTACGTCCCTGCCTTGAAAACAAAAGGAGGGGGGGGGGGGGATTTACTTTGCGAAGAAGCGTCCTCCCTCCCAAAGAAAATCGGATTTGGCAGAATTCGAACGGACTTCGTAAAATCAAGGTAAGGTGTGAAAATTTAGATTTTTTTTTGTAAAATTATAGGAATTTAAAAAAATCTAGACAACTTGGCAAAATCTAGGATAATTGTGAAAATCGAGGCAACTTGGCAAAATATTGGGAAGTTGGCAAAATCGGGACAACCAGGCAAAATCTTCGGAAGTTGGCAAAATTCAGGTGAGATATAAAAATTGGGATTCTTTTCTGTAGAATTATGACGAGTTGGATAAATCGTGGCAAAAACTAGGGCATTTGGCAAAATTCGGGTTGGGTCGTTTTACCTCTGAGCGGCACTTTTTTGCACACCATGGGCTAAATGGCCAGGTCACATGGACCCCGAAGGCTCAGAGAAGGTTGGGGGAGGGGACACACTGGAACAGCTGTTGTGAGACAGATGGTAGCCTCCCGTCAAGGCCATCCAGCGTGTTCTATTAACGTGCACAGGGTCTGGCTCTCCCGCACACGGGGCCACGGCTTAACGTCCCATCCGACGGACGGCGGCCTTTCCAAGCCCATCGGTGTCCCCTACTGACCGTGGGCAGGGCGGGGAATTTTGCGGAGATAAATTTCAACGCTGACCCAGCTGGGACTCGAACCTGGGAACTACAGATTACGAGCCTGGCGCGCTACCGACTGAGCCACCCCCGCCCCGGCAAAATTCGGAGTCACTTGGTAAAATGCAGGCGAGTTGCGAAAATTTGGCTTGGGTTTAGATATCAGCTGTTTTCAGATTTTTTTCAACCTCTAGACTATGTTTTACTCAGAAAGAATTTAATCATCGGATTTAAATAAAGATCAGCGGACGAATATATTTCATAAAAAATAAAAATCTTGCTTTGGATTTCTTCCTTATCTTGTAGTTCAAAGGGAGAAAGTCAGAAACGGCTTAGAATAAGAAATGTTTTAGAGTATTTATCTTTATAACATTTTGTAGTCTTCGTTATCTCGTTTAACGTTTAACTGACTCTCTGCCTTAATAAATAAAAATAAATTATTCCTCAAGCAGTCAGTTTAATAAGCCTCGATTCACCATATAGGAATACAGCTAACTACAGCAAACTTTAAGTGTGGTTATCCTATTACATATGCCTCTTAAGGGTTAATGACCCCCCCCCCCCCCGGTTTCTAATACCATATCCAAACAGTCTCAGTTCACCCCTCAACCTATCATGGGCCAAGAACAACCATTCATTGAAAGTCGTCGTTAGTATTTTCGTCATCTAATAGTTGTTAAGGAAACGTCCTCGTCAGTCGATCAATTTCTGGATTTGGGTTGTTGGGTTGTTTTACCTTTAAGCGGCACTTTTTTGCACACCATGGGCTAAATGGCCAGGTCACATGGACCCCGAAGGCTCAGAGAAGGTTGAGGGAGGGGACCTACTGGAACAGCTGTTGGAAGACAGATGGTAGCCTCCCGTCAAGGCCATCGAGCGTGTTCTTTAACGTGCACAGGGTATGGCTCTCCCGCACACTGGGCCACGGCTTAACGTCCCATCGGTCGGACGGCGGCCTTTCCAAGCCCATCGGTGTCCCCTACTGACAGTGGGCAGGGCGGGGAATTTTGCGGAGATAAATCTCAACGCTGACCCAGCTGGGACTCGAACCTGGGAACTGCAGATTGCGAGCCTGGCGCACTACCGACTGAGCCACCCCCGCCCCCCTTAGCGGAAAGACAGATGAAAACTCCCATCCATGCTGATTTCGGAAGTCTCTTTCATTCGTAGCCATCATTAGTTTACTTTTAAAGTACACTGGATTGACTTCAGATTTCTAACAGTGTAACAGGTGTCACCATTAACCTTGGGTGTCGTAGAACCAGGGACTTAGCTAGGGGGATCGGGTGGGGGAGAGGAGACACCACCCCAAAGAAAATCAGAATTGGCAAAATTTGGAGTGACTTGTTAAAATCCAGGTGAGTTGCGAAAATTGGGAGGTGTTTATTTTTGCAAAATTAAGGAGATTTGGCGTAATTCGAAGTGAATTAAGATGATTTCTAAAACATAAGTTTTTTTTTCTCATTTTGTTAAATTATGTCATGGTCTCAAAATCGAAGCAATTTGGCAAGTTGTAAGGCAGTTGGCAAAGTAGAGACGAATGGTAAAATTTTGAGTGGCTTCTCCCCCCCCCCCGCAAATAATCTCCTGGAATCTGGGACCGCTAAATTTATATAAAGTATTTATTTTCTTAGTTGACAAAATTTGATTTCGGAGTTAGAAACTTTTCGTTCCTCCCCCCCCTAATCATAGCCCCCTTCGCTAGGCCCCTGCGTAGACCTATTGGAGCTCCATAAATTTGTTATTAAAAGTTTTGTGTTATTTGTTAAATTAACCATTATTCATTCATACCTAATAAATATTATTGAACTATGTGCTGCATGTCAGCGAAGGGGTTCCAAAATTTGATCTTGCGACCAAGTTCATCTTAATATGTAATGAGCTTTTTTTTTTGACAGAGTACGATTCCCTTGAAAAAAAAATATATTTATTGAAATATTTAAAACCGATATGAATTCTATAGATTTAACAACAAAAGAGTAATGGATTATGAAGTATTTTCACGGATGAGTAAGATTTGAACCCCATCTCAGTTGCTCTAACCACTAACCTATGAGCAGTTTTATCACTTGTCCACTAATTGTGACTTTTAAATCTCCCTGACCTCGTTGCTCATGGCGCCATCTATGATCGGGAAAGGAAACTTATCAATATTGCTCAAAATTACTTGAATTATATGCCAACAGGGTAATCTGTGTATTTATTAGTGATCGGTAATACATTATTCTGAAATATTTCAGTTTGAACATCAGTTTGCGACTTCTGTTTGAAAGAAACATAAAAAAACTATAGAAATAACTAAATTACCGGTTTTTAAACAAATCCTAGGGTTGGGTTGTTTTAGCTCTAAGCTGCACTTTTTTGCACACCGTGGAATAAATGGCCAGGTCACAAGGACCCCGAAGGCTCAGAGAAGGTTGGGGGAGGGAACCCACTGGAACAGCTGTTGGGAAACAAACGGTGGCCTCCCGTCAAGGCCATCCAGCGTGTTCTTTAACGTGCACAGGGTATGGCTCTCCCGCACACGGCTTAATGTCCCATCCGATGGACGGCGGTCTTTCTAAGCCCATCGGTGTCCCCTACTGACCGTGGGCAGAGTGGGGGAATTTTGCGGAGATAAATCTCAATGCTGATCGAGCTGGGACTCGAACCTGGGAACTGCAGATTACGAGCCTGGCGCGCCACCGACTGAGCCACCCCCGCCCCAAAAAATCCTAGAAATTCTTTACTGTTTAATATCAATACCAAAATATTGTTTCTAATTCTTACCATAATTACCTTGGGCTGGAGTTGCTCAGTCAGTAGAGCGCCAGACTCGTAATCTTTAGTTCCCATGTTCGAGTCCCAGCTGGGTCAGCGTTGAGATTTTTATCCGCAAGATTCCGGCCCTGCCCACGGTTAGTAGGGGATTCCGATGGGCTTGGTAAAGACCGCCGTCCTTCGAATGGAGCGTTAAGCCGTGGCCCCGTGTGCGGTGAGAGCCATATCCTGTGCACGTTAAAGAACAGGCTGGATGGCCTTGACGGGAGACTACCATCTGTCTCCCAACAGGTGTCCCAGTGGATCCCCTCCCCCAACCTCTAAGCCTTCGGGGGCCATGTGACCTGGCCATTTAATCTGTGGTATGCAAAAAAGTGCCACTCAGAGGTAAAACAACCCAACCATAATTACCTACTTACGAAACAAAAAATGCTTACTTTGACCATTCTACGGCACTCGACTTCCTTCTCTGTAAACCTTTCACTCTCAAGGAGAAGAAAGATTTCATTCTTACTTTTCATTAAAAGAATCTCCAAAATAGAAATAAAATTCTTGATGCACAGTCAAAAAGTAACACCGAGAGTTGGTTTCCGTTTCACTGCTGAACTAAGTTTCGGTTTTTGAAGCGATGAAGCCGTGCACAGGTTTTATGAAAGAACCCGAAACTGACGTAAGCTTGTACGTTGCTAGCTTTCGTATCTCCTTCGGCTTTCCTCCTGGCTCTCAGCTTCCAAATGAAGCCAATGTCAGAGTTTCTATTGATTCGTTATTGTTTCTGGTTTCTGTTTATGCAGAAGGAAAAGGTTTGTTCTGATTTTCCATTACCAATGCCGAGAATAAAAAAAATGTTTTATCTCGTCAGAACAAAATGTTTTCTTCTGCTGTGAATAATATCGGCGAACAGAAACAAGATTTACTCGCAATTGTTTTTGGTTCCTTTAAAACAGAAACAGAATGTGAAATCTCTCATCATATAAAACAGAGCACTACTTGCTTCTTTTAGAATCTTGCGCGTGGTTCGAGTCTCCTGTGCAGTGAAAAAGGCTACATAAGTACGTTACTACATCAGAAATTTCACGGCTTGCTACAAGATATTTTGATACCTTCATCATTTTGCCTTTGGTAAGTTGAAAATTATTATAATTTCTAAATTCCTACAAGAATGATTATTCGGTGTCATTTGTGTTTTATCCCATGAGTTTCCTTATCTACCTAAGTCAATTGGATTATATAGCAGGGCTTTTTTTGCACATATTGGGCTAAATGGCCAGGTCACAACAACTCCAAGGGTTCAGAGAAGGTTGGGAAATGGAAATCCAATGGACAGCTATTAGAATCATCTTTCCGTTATGGCCATTTCTTTAACGTGCATAGGGTTGGCTCTCCTGCACACGGAGCCACAGCTTAATGTCTCATCCGACGGACGGCGACCCTATGAGTCCATCCGTGCCATTTTTCTCCCCGCGGCCAAGATAGGGGTTAGCGGAGATATATTTCAAAAACTGGATCAATTGGGACCCTGATTGGGAATTGGGCTGTTTTACCTCTGAGTGGTACTTTTTTGCACACCATGTGCTAAATGGCCAGGTCACGAGGATCCCGAAGGCTAAGAGAAGGTTAGGGGAGGGGATCCACTCTAACAGTGTTGGGAGACAGATGGTAGCCTCCCGTCAAGGATATCCAGCGTGTTCTTTAACGTGCACAGGGTATGGCTCTCCCGCACCCGGGGCAACGCTTAACGTCCCATCCGACAGACGGCGGCCTTTCCAAGCCCATCGGTGTCCCCTACTGACCGTGGGCAGGGCGGGGAATTTTGCGAAAATAAATTTCAATGCTGACCCAGCTGGGACTCGAACCTGGGAACCGCAGATTATGAGCCAATCTCCACTCCCCAAAGTATAGGCCACATTTCTCTACTGGTGGCAAAGAATAGAAAACATTTCCAACTCTGTCACCAAGGCGTTTTTTAAATATGGCAAACATGTCTACCGCTTTAGGATACATCTACAAGGAATATAATAATTATAACTGAAAACACATAAACACATAAACGTTTTTATTCTGACTACAGCATTTGATAGAACTTTGAAAAACTTTTATTGTCATTTATGCAAGGTTTTTTTTATTACCTGCTATTTTAATTTTCGACGTCAGACCAAATACAGCAATGTATAGCGCGCTTGGCTACTGATCTACGGGACCTGGGTTCGAGCCCCGGGTAAGGCATGGATGTTCGTGTTGTTTTCTGCGGAGGTCCTGCCATCCTCTCAGATCTTCTACTGTGGCATATAAACTGACAGGCTCCTGTCAGACCTCTGTGGCAAGCAGCTGCTTGAGGAGGTATTTATTATTTTTTTTAATTCCTAAATGCAGTAAATTCATTTTTAGTTAACCCTTTCAGGACCATAAGGTTTCTAAGAGTAAATATTAGTATGTAACTGTTTATTTTAGTTTGTTTAGACGTAAAATAAATAAAAATATAAGAAAAATACATAACAATGTGTAGTTTTTTTGGAATTTTATGGGAAATATTTTTCCCAATGGACTATAAAGGTAACACAAATTATAGTTAGGCTTATTATGCAATGTCTTTTATTTATTGGTTTATTAGAACAAAATGTTAACTAAAATAATACAAAATTATGAAATAAAATTACTATACAAAATGATGTGCTAATTATGATATTCTGCGAAGCAATTTCTTTTGGTAGTGAGGCAAAGATGGACATTGCACATAGTACATATATTATGCGTCCTGACAGTTCTGTTTTTGTTTTCTAAACGTTCCCGTTTACGTAATTGCGTTCGGCATACGTTCCATTTTGACATTCTGTATAAAAAATGCAGATAAGGTTATAATTAAATACGACAATCACCAATTTTAAAATGGGGAAAAATGTTTCCCTTAGTCGTGAAAGGGTTAAGACAAGGAGAGAGAGAGATTTTCGGAAGTGACAAAAATTTCCATTTAGACCACAACTCTGTGTGTAACGGTGCAGCAATAACAGATTATTCCCAAATATTTGTGTTCTAATATTCATAGGACTGTTGAATCAAGAAAATGTATATTAGAGCCTCACAGAGAGAGAAAAAAACGATATGTAAATAACTTACAATCATCCAAGTTAGCAGGTTGAAAATCTCTATTAAATTTAATAAATTCTTAATTTCTAAACACACTTGGGTCGTCCCGTGGCCGAGTGATTAGCGTGCTTTTGCAATTGATTAAAGGGACCTGGGTTCCGAACCCCAGGTAAGACATGGTTATTTCTCTGCTGAGGTCTCATCTTCCTCATAGATCTTCTACTATGGGGTATAAACTCGCAGTCTGCTGTCAAGCCTCTGAGAGGTCTTACCTTCCTCATAGATCTTCTACTATGGGGTATAAACTCGCAGGCTGCTGTCACGCCTCTGTGTAAAACAGCTATAGTAGAAAATATATACTATGGGTATAGAAAAAACCCCATAGTAGAAGATCTATGAGGTCTCACCTTCCTCATAGATCTTCTACTATGGGGTATAAACTCGCAGGCTGCTGTCACACCTCTGTGGAAAACAGCTACAGTAGAAAATATATACTATGGGTATAGAAAAAAACCCCATAGTAGAAGATCTATGAGGTCTCACCTTCCTCATAGATCTTCTACTGTGGGGTATAAACTCGCAGGCTGCTGTCACGCCTCTGTGTAAAACAGCTATAGTAGAAAATATATACTATGGGTATAGAAAAAACCCCATAGTAGAAGATCTATGAGGTCTCACCTTCCTCATAGATCTTCTACTATGGGGTATAAACTTGCAGGCTGCTGTCACACCTCTGTGGAAAACAGCTATAGTAGAAAATATATGCTATGGGTATAGAAAAAACCCCATAGTAGAAGATCTATGAGGTCTCACCTTCCTCATAGATCTTCTACTGTGGGGTATAAACTCGCAGGCTGCTGTCACACCTCTGTGGAAAACAGCTATAGTAGAAAATATATATTATGGGTATAGAAAAAGCCCCATAGTAGAAGATCTATGAGGTCTCACCTTCCTCATAGATCTTCTACTATGGGGTATAAACTCGCAGGCTGCTGTCACACCTCTGTGGAAAACAGCTGCTTTAGGGGATATAAGGAATATTTTTTCCAAAAAACTCCGTCAGAAGACGCCAGTCGGCTGCAAAAGTGAAATGAGCTAAGGTTCGTTTGTAAAACGAGCTAATGTTTTTACTTTGTCGTCTGCCTATGCCAATATTTTTTTGCCTGTCTGTCCGTCTATAGACAATCAACTTTTTTACTTTTAAAGATAAATGAAAAATTTTTTATGGGTTGGATAGATGTCGAAGAAATATAGCGATTCGAAATTTTGAAATCTTCCAATAGCTTTAATAACGCCCTCTAGCGGTGGAAAAAATATCGAAAATACTAAAATTTTGAACGATTATTGCAAACAAACTATTTACACTAGAAATCTGAAATTTTGGTAGCAGAATGTCATAGTCAGAAGGTTACAACGACAAAAAGGCTTTGCTCTCTTAGCCAAAAAGGGTTACGAAAATGAAACTCTTTTTATTTTAAGAGATAAACGAAACAAAATCTTTTCTTCTTTAGTTTTACAGGTATTAACAATAAATTAATATTTACATTTTTCGAATCCCCATTAGTCGTAATTTCCACTGTTACGAAGTGCTAAAGGCGGTAAATAAAACCTTGAAAAGCGGCCTCTAGCGGCAGGAAAAAGCTGAAAAATGCCAAATCTTTAAACGAGTATTGCAAACGATCTATTTAAGTTAGAAACTTAAATTTTTGGTTATAGAGTGTAATGGTCAAGTTGTTTACACTAATAGTAATGATCTGTCCAGTTATAGCAAGGGGGAGGGTTGGTAAAATACAACTTTTCTGCTTGAAGAGATAAATGAAAAACTTTTTTGTGTTTTACAGGACTAATAAAATATTAATAGTTTATTTCCCAATTATGCAGTCGTTCGAGTTTTCATTGCCAGAGGGTACTGAATGTGTAAAATAGCTAGAAGTACGCATATCGCCTCTGGCTCATATGGGAATCTCGTTTTCAAAGAGAATGAAGTTCTTTCTTTGCCTACTTTTTCACTCCTTAAATGTTTTAATTATGGGTGTTAGTGTTGTTCTTCTGCTGAGGTTCCGCCATCCTCATGGAGCTTCTACTATGTCGTATAAACTGATAGGCTCCTGTCAGACCTCTTTGGCAAGCGGCCGTTTTAAGGGTTTTTTTTTTTATTTTTTTTTAATGTATGATGGGGTGGAAAATGCACATAGCAGTATTTTATTCGTATATTCGAGCCCTCTCTCGATCAGTGCCAAGTTTTATCCCACAGGCAGAGACAAATTTGGTATATGAGCAATTATCCGCAACTATAATAAGAATTAAATATTTTGCTATGAGACAGAGAAATGATTTGAGTGATTTACTAAATGTAATATTTTTCTTCTTCTTATTTATTTTTTTTCTAAATTACATTTACAATTTCACTCAAGAGCTGGGGCGGGGGTGGCTCAGTCGGTAGCGCGCCAGGCTCATAATCTGTAGTTCCCAGGTTCGAGTCCCAGCTGGGTCAGCGTTGAGATATATCTCCGCAAAATTCCCTGCCCACGGTCAGTAGGGGACACCGATGGGCTTAGAAAGGCCGCCATCCGTCGGATGGGACGTTAAGCCGTGGCCCCGTGTGCGGGAGAGCCATACCCTGTGCACGTTAAAGAACATGCTGGATGGCCTTGACGGGAGTCTCCTCGACGGATCTGTCTCCCAACATTGTTCGGGGGTACCCCTCACCCAACCTTCTCTGAGCCTTCGGGATCCTCGTGACCTGGCCATTTAGCCCATGGTGTGCAAAAAAGTGCCGCTCAGATGTGAAACAACCCAACCCAACTCAAGAGCTACAAAAACCAAGTCAATATTTTTAAATGGTTAAAAAATATTAATTAATTTTTAAGGAGTTACATATGCTTCGAAGCTATAACTCCTTAAAATTAATTATCTAAGGTCGCGCGAATGGGAGAATAATATGAGGTATCTTATAGAGATAAGAGAAATTTGTGCGGGGGGGGGGATTTCTAAGCTTTCATTACCTTCAATATCATCTCTCTGGTTCTTTCTTTTATTGGAATCTTCTCAAAAAATTTAAATATCACTCTCTTTAAAAGTGGGGTCTTCCCTGTAGGTGTTGCCCCCCCAGCCATTATGTTAATCCGACTCTGATTCCAATACTGTTGGGGCGGGGGTGGCTCAGTCGGTAGCATGCCAGACTCGTAATCTGCAGTTCTCAGGTTCAAGTCCCAGCTGGGTCAGCGTTGAGATTTATCTGCGCAAAACTCCCCGCCTTGCCCACGGTCAGTAGGGGACACCGATCGGCTTGAAAAGGCCACCGTCCATCAGATGGGTCGTTAAGCCGTGGCCCCGTTTACTCGGTGGGAGAGCCATACCCTGTGCACGTTAAAGAACCGCTGGATGGCCTTGACGGAGGCTATCATCTGTCTCCTAACAGCTGTTCTAGGTGGTTCTGTCCCCCAACCTTCTCTGAGCCTTCGGGATCCTAGCCATTTAGCCAATTGTGTGCAAAAAAGTGTTGCTCAGAGGTAAAACAACCGAAATCTGTCCATTGTAGAGCACTTCTGACGAGGTCCTGTTTGATATTGTGTGCCCACCGCATCCTAAGGTCGTCTCCTCTTTCTGAGACCTTTTAGGCACACTATTCATAATCCTATTTGCTAATCTATAATTGTGTATAGGCGCAACATGGCCAACCACATTAAAGTCTGTTGAACACAAAAACCAACTCTGATAATTTCTAGACATTTTGTATGCATAATTACCTTTATTACTTAATTATTTAATAAAATAAGTATATCACTTTCAAAGATGGATTGATATAATAATCCTGAATACGTAATTCTGTAACTTTACCTGATGAGTAATTTTTGGTTCTTCGATGGTTAAGAATACTTACGAGCTATGTTTCATTCCAGATACTGAAACTAAGAGGAAACGAAACAGAGGACTAAGAGGAAACTAAGAGGATTCCAGATACTGAAGCTAAGAGGAAACGATGGGTTCAAAGCGGAAGAGAAGCGAATTAGACGAAGATGAAAAGGTGAGTAGGGATTTTTTTTCACTCGTCTCGTGTTACTCTGATTTGCATCACGGGAAATAAAGGTGGGATTTAGGTTGGGTTGTTTTACCTCTGAGCGGCACTTTTTTTCACACCATGGTCTAAGTGGCCAGGTCACATGGACCCCGAAGGCTCAGAGAAGGTTGGGGGAGGTGACCCACTGGTACAGCTGTTGGGAGATGGTAGCCTCCCGTCAAGGCCATCCAGCGTATTCTTCAACGTTGGGTTGTTTTACCTCTGAGCGGCACTGTTTTGCACACCATGGGCTAAATGGCCAGGTCACATGGACCCCGAAGGCTCAGAGAAGGTTGGGGGAGGTGACCCACTGGTACAGCTGTTGGGAGACAAATGGTAGCCTCCCGTCAAGGCTATCCAGTGTGTTCTTTAACGTGCACAGAGTATGGCTCTCCCATACACGGGGCCACGACTTAACGTCCCATCCGACGGACGGCGGCTTTTCCAAGCCCATTGGTGTCCCCTACTGACCACGGGCAAGGCGGGCAGTTTTGCAGAGTTAAGTCTCGAAGCTGATAAAGGTAGGAAAATGCTGCTCAGTTGGCTGCGCACAAGAACATAATTTTACAGGTTCGAAACGAAAAAAACAGAGATAATGTTTTGATTAAACGAACTGATTGTTTCAGAGTTCAGATTTTCTCGGCTTATCATCATTGAAGAAAGACGACAAAGGGATTGGGTTGTTTTACCTCTGAGCTACATTTTTTTTGCACACAATGCACCACATGATCAGATAACCCGGATATCTGTGGCTCGGAGAAACTTGAGGGAAGGTGAACCCAATAGACAGTTATTAGGAGACAGATTTCTCGCCGAGGCGATCCAGCGTGATCTTTGAGATGCACAGGGTACGGCTATATTGCACACGGGGCAAGGGGCTTAATGTCCCATTCGATGGATGGTGACCTTTCCAAGCCCATCAGTGTCCATTTTCTCAGAAGGACAGGTGAGGATTTAGCGGAGATAAATCTAAGCGCTGGCCTAGGTGGGTTGGGTTGTTTTACCTCTGAGCGGCACTTTTTTGCACATCATGGGCTAAATGGCCAGGTCACATGGACCCCGAAGGCTCAGAGAAGGTTGGGGGAGGGGACCCACTGGAACAGCTGTTGGGAGACAGATGGTAGCCTCCCGTCAAGGCCATCCAGCGTGTTCTTTAACGTGCACAGAGTATGGCTCTCCTGTACACGGGACCACGGCTTAACGTCCCATCCGACGGACGGCGGTCTTTCCAAGCCCATCGGTGTCCCCTACTGACTGTGGGCAGGGAGGGGTGTTTTGTGGAGATAAATCTCAACACTGAGAACTACAGATTACGAGCCTGGCGCGCTACCGACTGAGCCACCCCCGCCCCCAGCTCAGAAGTAAAACAATCAAACTGATCTCTTTCTTTGAAGTACACGTTTCTTAAACTGTTACAAATTCAGATGCATCTTGCATTTCAGTAAAAGTATATAACGTATGCGTTTCCTTATATTCGTGGAAAATATAATTTTTTTTCCCATTTGTTTTGCAGGTGTCGAGTCAAAACCTCGTGGGAACCTCATCATCATTATTCTGCCACATCTGCACGAAGCAGTTCAACGACATCATCCCCTTTTCTGAACACCTGGAGAGCAAAACGCACAGGCTGAAAGCCAAAGAGTTCGTCTCGTCTCGAAATTTCCCTGAACCCATGTACGAAATGGAGTATCGCTGGATGGAGAATCCGACCATCTCCGTATATTGCAATGAGTGCAACGTGAAAGCAACAGGCCTCGAGCCTTTCATCGATCATTTGAGAGGAAGAAAGCATCTTAGAGAAGTGGCGGAAATGATTCAGAAGGCTTCGACGGTGAAAGCACCGAAACTGATCAAGGATTATCTTGAACGGCTGGAGATTCTGAAACGTGTGGCGGAGAAGATCAAACAGAATCTCTCGTGCGAATTGTGCTGTAAGAGATTCACGGGAAAAGTGTCTTATAACAAGCACATGGACGGGAAGAGGCATAGCACCATGCTGAGAAAAATATCTTGTGCCGAGAAGACATGCAAAGAAGCGTTAAAAGATGGTGAATCATTAAGAATTTACCAGAGTGAAAATTGTGAAGGTGAAAGATGCTTTTTTGCCACTACGACTGATTGGAAAGGTGAAAGGTCAAGTGGTTTTAAGCGCACTTTGAGGGAAGAGACATCGCTGGACTTGAGGAAGCAGCCATCTTTCTATTGCAGTGATAAGCAGAGGTCCAGAATGGAGGACATCCATACCCTGTGCACGTTAAAGAACAAGCTGGATGACCTTGACGGGAGGCTACCATCTACTCCTAGCAGCTCTTCAACCGATCCTCTTTTGATATCAGGCTCTGAGACTTCTGATTCTGCTGACCTGACTTTTAACTTATTATTTGGAGAAAAGTGCCGCTCAGAGGTAAAACAACCCAAGCAAATCCAAGATACTATGGCTGACAGACAAAATCAAAACCGAAAGGAGCCTAATAATTTTATTATTCATGATTCAGAATCGTTAAGAGAGGAGATGCCGCAGGACTTGACGAGGAAGCCCTCCTTCCACTGAAATTAGTGATCTTGCAGTGAAATGATCTTCCACTGAAATTAGTGATCTTGCAGTGAAATGATCTTCCACTGAAATTAGTGATCTTGCAGTGAAATGATCTTCCACTGAAATTAGTGATCTTGCACTGAAATGATCTTCCACTGAAATTAGTGATCTTGCAGTGAAATGATCTTCCACTGAAATTAGTGATCTTGCACTGAAATGATCTTCCACTGAAATTAGTGATCTTGCAGTGAAATGATCTTCCACTGAAATTAGTGATCTTGCAGTGAAATGATCTTCCACTGAAATTAGTGATCTTGCACTGAAATGATCTTCCACTGAAATTAGTGATCTTGCAGTGAAATGATCTTCCACTGAAATTAGTGATCTTGCACTGAAATGATTTTCCACTGAAATTAGTGATCTTGCACTGAAATGATCTTCCACTGAAATTAGTGATCTTGCAGTGAAATGATCTTCCGCTGAAATTAGTGATCTTGCACTGAAATGATCTTCCACTGAAATTAGTGATCTTGCAGTGAAATGATCTTCCACTGAAATTAGTGATCTGGCAACCTTCGTGTCACTGGCAACTTTCGTGTCACGTGACACGAAGGTTGCCAGATCACGAATTTCTAAAAAAATCGTTGCCAGATATTTTTTCTGAATTCTGTAATCAACCATAGTGTTCGGATACTTTTTTGAGCGACTGTAGGTGGTCATATTATTTTGATACTAGATCGTGTGGGCTCACTCACGGAAATATTGAGCGTGTGCAGTTACCGTTCACAGCAAACTGGAGCGTGTGCAGTAACTGCACACGCTCCAGTTTGCTGTGAACGGTAACTGGAGCGTGTACAGTTGCTGTACACGCTCCAGATATTTTTCCTGAATTCTGCAATCACGTGACACGAAGGTTGCCAGATCACTAATTTCCAAAAAAATCGTTGCCAGATATTTTTTCTGAATTCTATAATCAACCATAGTGTTCGGATACTTTTTTGAGCGACCGTACAATGTGATTTACACTACAAATTATTTTGAATTAATTTATCTTACTTTATTTACTGTATAAAGCAGTCTAAAATGATTATTAGATTGTTTACGAAAAGTAAGCGCATATGTTCCAGTTTGTTGTGAGAATAACTGTGGTATATGTTTTAAGAAGTCAGTAGGTTTGGAAAAGGTGGTGTGTATTTTAAGAAGCCAGAAGTTTTGGGAAAGGCGATCCGAAAAATTAGAATAATCTTCTATTTTTTGAAAAGAGACATTTATTTATTAACCATGCCGCAGTTGTCGAGGAAGAAATCTAAGTGGATCTTTAAGGATATATTGCAGCCAAGTTTGTGACACAGAGACAACATGTCCTTAACCAGTTTCTTGTAGCCTTCACATTCCCGCAGAATTTAGTTGACACCAGACGAAACGCGTCCCAAGCCTTTTTCTCGTCACCATGAATCAGAGTTGGGTTGTTTTACCTCTGAGCGGCACTTTTTTGCACACCATGGGCTAAATGGCCAGGTCACAAGGATCCCGAAGACTCAGAGAAGGTTGGGGGAGGGGAACCACTGGAACAGCTGTTGGGAGACAGATGGTAGCCTCCTGTCAAGGCCATCCAGCATGTTCTTTAACGTGCACAGGGTATGGCTCTCCCGCACACGGGGCCACGGCTTAACGTCCCATCCAACGGAGGGCGACCTTTCCAAGCCCATCGGTGTCTGACCGTGGGCAGAGCGGGAAGTTTTGCGGAGATAAATCTCGACGCTGACCCAGCTGGGACTCGAACCTGGGAACTGCAGATTATGAGCCTGGCGAGCTACCGACTGAGCCACCCCTTCTCGTTTCTAGCAGTCGTAGATCAAGATTTGACCTCTACGTGACCACCCTTTGACCTTGAAGAACATGTTAGAGGTCAGATTTCGGATTTTTCAGAGATCTATGACCCAGATTACCCCTAAATGCAAATTTTCCGAGCTCTACTATTTATGCATCATAGAACTAGAACGATCCCCTATCAAACAATCAATCACAATAATTACCTAGATTAGGGGTTCTCAACGTGGGATACGCGGTAAAATTTTTTGGGTACGTCGTGAGAGCTCAAAGGTCGCTAGATATGTTAGATATATATTGTTACGACAGATGAACGAGAAACAGTGACTTCATGACTTAACGTGACTTGAATTTATTCTACGTGAGATTAAATTTAGCCAACGAATTAGAACTGAGAACGATTCGGAAGAATAAAAAAAAGATAGCAATGCAGTGTGTTAAAGTTGTGAGATCTGAAAGGACGTTCAGATAATATGAATCAGTGCGCGTTAAGTGAAAATGATTAGTATATTTATTAGTGTGTGCGCGGGTGTTTGTTTTCTGTTGTTAGTAATAAAAGTTTAGTGAACTAGCACAGGACGAGAGATTGTTTCTGAAGATATTCAAGTGACATGGCAAACAAAGTGAAGAGGTAGTATTTTAGTACAACAGACAGAGCTGATATTGTATGCTCTGTACAAAAAGGTTAATGACTTATGTATGATAGTAGTTAATTTGTTTATAAAATACTTCATCCATATTTTTGTAACAATTTGCATTGTATTGTAATTGGTTTGATAATATAGTTATTAGTACTCATGCTCAGTGCATATCCATTTTAAAATTCGCAACAATATGTAATGTGTTTTATTTTATTCCCATTGCTATACTCTAACTATAGTTTTATCTATCTATACAAGGGATACGCCAGTTACATACCCATTTGCGGGGGGGGGGGGGGGGGGGGGTACGTGAAGTATAAAAAGTTGAGAACCACTGTTCTAGATTTTCATTATCTCTATTCCCTAGATTAGGGTTGTTGTTGTGGGTTGTTTTACCTCTGAGCGACACTTTTTTGCACACCATGGGCTAAATGGCCAGGTCACATGGACCCCGAAGGCTCAGAGAAGGTTGGGGGAGGGGACCCACTGGAACAGCTGTTGGGAGACAGATGATAGCCTCCCGTCAAGGCCATCCAGCGTGTTCTTTAACGTGCACAGGGTATGGCTCTCCCGCACACGGGGCCACGGCTTAACGTCCCATCCGACGGACGGCGGCCTTTCCAAGCCCATCGGTGTCCCCTACTGACCGTGGGTAGGGCGGGGAATTTTGCGGAGATAAATCTCAACGCTGACCCAGCTGGGACTCGAACCTGGGAACTACAGATTACGAGCCTGGCGCGCTACCGACTGAGCCACTCCCGCCCCCCCCTAGATTAGTGATTCTCAACGTGGGGTACGCGGTAAAATAGTTTGGGGTACGTCGTGAGAGCTCGAAAGTCACCAGATCTAGTAACAAAGTAAAAATAATCATTGTTGTACTATAACTGTAGTTTTATCTATCTATGCAAGGGATACGCCAGTTACGTACACATTTGATGTACGTGAAGCATAAAAGTTTGAGAACCACTGATCTAGATGTACGTGTGAAAAAATTGATGTGTTTACGAACTGAAATGCATTCAAAATATTGGATATAAAATAAATTAAAAAATTTCAAAAATACCTATCTTCCTATTTGGGTCCTAAAAAGTATAAAATAAACCTAAAGCATATCTATGGTGCAATCAGTCACTGAGTTCGTATTCTCTTCAAAGGAAGATAAGGCGCCGGCAATCTTGCTGAGTAGGTAAATCGGCAACCTATCTTTGAAGTGAATACGAACTCACTGACTTTATTGCACCATCGATATGCTTTAGGTTTATTTTCTCTTTTTTAGGGCCATATAGGAAGATAGGTATTTTTTAAAATTTTTAATTTTTTTCTCACTAAAAACACCTTACCTTCAAAAACTTTCATTTGATATATGATCATTAACATCGAGATTGAAAATTATGTGAAAATAAAATAGGGAAAATAAAGAGAAAAAGTAATGATGAAAATAGAGCGATAACACCACCTATTTTATTAGGAATAGAACGTAGGATAGCATAAGCAAATAAGAAGTATCATTCTGGTTGGATATGAATTGGCGTTAATAGTGGATTAGCAGGAATAAAGTTTTCTACATCTCTAAGAAAGAATGGAAAGTATAGAGAGAAGGGGATTAATATAGTGAGAAGAACTATTACTCCTAAAATGTACTTACTGGAAAAGTAAGGGTGAAAAGGGCATTTATCAAAAATTACTGGAGAGGCCCAGGGGATTATTGGATCCTTCTTGGTGAAGAAATATTAAATGTATTATAACTAGAACTACAATGATGAATGGTAATAGGAAGTGAAGGGCGAAAAATCGTGTGAGGGTTGGGTGTGTAACTGAAAAGCCACCTCAAATTCATTGGACTAATATTTCACCAAAAAATGGGATGGCAGATAGTAAATTTGTTTGGTTGGGTTGTTTTACCTCTGAGCGGCACTTTTTTGCACACCATGGGCTAAATGGCCAGGTCACATGGACCCCGAAGGCTCAGAGAAGGTTGGGAGAGGAGACCCACTGGAACAGCTGTTGGGAGACAGATGGTAGCCTCCCGTCAAGGCCATCCAGCGTGTTCTTTAACGTGCACAGGGTATGTCTCTCCCGCACACGGGGCCACGGCTTAACGTCCCATCCGACGGACGGCGGCCTTTCCAAGCCTATTGGTGTCCCCTACTGACCGTGGGCAGGGTGGGGAATTTTGCAGAGATAAATCTCGACGCTGACCCAGCTGGGACTCGAACTTGGGAACTGCAGATTACGAGCCTGGCGCGCTACCGACTGAGCCACCCCCGCCCCAGTAAATTTGTGATTACCGTAGCAGCTGAGAAAGATATTTGACCTCATGGTAGCACATAGCCTAGGAATGCGGTACCACATTTTTTCTCCTTTTTGGAGTCATGTTTGACTTGAAAAGACTCATTTAGGGCTCATGACATTGGAGATATCACAAGCTCTAATTTGAGATAAGACTCGTTAAAATCGAACCCCGCGAAAATCTACCCCTCCCCTTTATCAGATATTTGATCTACATATCCCTTACCACTTCTGAATCCATATTGCTCATCACGCAATTGCCCATCAACCAGAGTGTATAATCATTTGTTCTTTCAGTGTATATATATTCTTACGAATTAAAGTGGATGAGCACTGAGCGTGAGTTCAAGTAAATATTTTACAATGATAATTACAAAACAATGCAATTTATTAAAAAAGCATGGATGAAATTATTTATAAACATAACCACGTTCATCTGTTATAACACTGTCCTTTCCTTAGGTCTTATTCGTCCCGAACACTTTTGGATTCCAAAGCCTCTTCAGTTCTTCGATAGGGGCGGGGGTGGCTCAGTCGGTAGCGCGCCAGGCTCGTAATCTGTAGTTCCCAGGTTCGAGTCCCAGCTGGGTCAGCGTTGAGATTTATCTCCGCAAAATTCCTTGCCCTGCCCACGGTCAGTAGGGGACACCGATGGGCTTGGAAAGACCGCCGTCCGTCGGATGGGACGTTAAGCCGTGGCCCCGTGTGCGGGAGAGCCATACCCTGTGCACGTTAAAGAACACGCTGGATGGCCTTGACGAGAGACTACCATCTGTCTCCCAACAGCTGTTCCAGTGGGTCCCCTCCCCCAACCTTCTCTGAGCCTTCGGGGTCCATGTGACCTGACCATTTAGCCCATGGTGTGCAAAAAAGTGCCGCTCAGAGGTAAAACAACCCAACCCAGTTCTTCAATGAAACGGGGCCAAACGATCCACATGAAGTACCTTGTACTTTGTAGTTGGACGTCGACGAATGCGATACATCACGTCGTTAATCCTGTTAACTACTGTATACGGATCTTCCCAAGGTTTCTGAAGTTTGGAGAAAGTCTCTTCTTTCTATGTGTATTGTACAGCCAGATAAGATATCCTTGATTGAAAACAGTTCCATTTGTTTTACTGTCGTATCTCGTTTTGGTTCTCTCGTTTGCTAAGTTGATGTTATGTCTGATGGAGTGATGGATTTCTTCTAATCGTTGTTGTAATTCTTGTACGTATTGTGGAGTGGATACAGGCATTACTACAGGATTATTATTAAATAATCCATTACCACTAATAAATAGCTATTTCTATCATCAGTCCTAGGAAACGGACCCATTACATCAATGGCTATTCTTTCAAAAGTGTCACCAACGTTATACGTCTGCAGCTTACTCCTAGTCTAGGGCCTTTTTTTCCTGCACAGGCTTCACATTGCCTACACCATCTTTCAACGTCTGCCCTACTTTTCAGCCAATGAAATCGTTCCCTGGCTTTGGCTAATGTCTTATTAACACCGAAGTGTCCTCCAGTGGCACTATCATGTACATCTTTCATCACAAGTTCCACTCGGGAGCGAGGAAGTATTATCTGCCAACGGATCAGCCGTCCAGTGGGATTCTCCCATCTTCTGTGTAATACATCGTCTTTCATTTTTAAGGAGTCCCACTGTGCCCAGTAACTTTTAGTAGTTGGACTATACCTCGAGATTTGCTCCCAATTAGGTCTTACATCAGATTTTTCAATCAATTCTATTATTGGTTTTATAGCTTCATCATCTATTTGGGCCTTTCTGGTTTCATTTGGACTCCAGATGTTAGGGGTATCATTGTTTGCTTGTGTCGATACTATTTGTCCTATGGGCATTATCTCTTTAGTTCCAGATTTCAATTCTGCATTATAGCAATGTTTACAGTTGTCAATACATGAGCGTCTGGAAAGAGCATCTGCATTCTTATGCATTTTACCACTTCGATGTTCGATGGAGAAATTGTATTCTTGTAACCGTTGTATCCACCTAGCGATTTGTCCTTCAGGATTTTTGAAGTTTAACAACCATCTAAGTGCAGCATGATCAGTACGTATAAGGAATTTCTGGCCATAGAGATAATGATGAAAATGTTCTATTGCTTTTACTATTGCTAACAGTTCTTTGCGTGTTACACAATAATTCCGCTCTGGTTTGGATAAAGTTTTACTAAAGTATGCAATAACTTTCTCTTGTCCGTGTTGTTCTTGTGAAAGTACAGCACCAACTCCTGTGTTATTTGCGTCAGTATCTATTATGAATTGTTTTCCAGTTTGTGGGTACGCTAGCACTGGTGCCGTAGAAAGAGCCTGCTTCAACTGTTGGAGGGCTACTTCACATGTTGCCATCCAACAATGAAATGTTGTTTTCACATGCATCACTTGTTGGAGGGCTACTTCACGCTGGCCATCTTCTGCCAGACGATGTTGGAGAAATTGTACTCTTTAACTGCTGTATCTACCTAGCGATTTGTCCTTGAGGGTTTTTAAAGTTTAGTAACTACCTGAATGCAGCATGAAATAAGCTTAAATTAGCTTACTTTTATAGCATTTAGTATTAATACGTAGGGTTTTGATTCCTAATATAATGGAGACATTATTCCTAAAGTAAGAGGGGAACCATAACTTATTCTATCAGGAATTTTGCGGAGATATATCTCAACGCTGACCCAGCTGGGACTCGAACCTGGGAAGTTCAGATTACGAGCCTGGCACGCTACCGACTGAGCCACCCCCAACCCAACTGAATTTGTGAATCTATCCCGTAACTGTCATATGAAACGGTAAGGCTACCGACTGAGCCACCCCCACCCCAACCGAATTTGTGAATCTATCCCGTAAGTGTCATATGAAACGGTGTCTACCGACTGAGCCACCCCCACCCCAACTGAATTTGTGAATCTATCCCGTAACAGTGTCATATGAAACGGTAAGATCCCCATATATTTGGTGGGATTGGTTAGAATTGGCCTGCAGTAGCAGTTACAGTAGATAATATAAATGCACAGTCAGGTTGGAATTTAGCTGCTTGAGGATTCTTTGTGAAAAACCAGAATGAAAAAGGAATAAACTGACCTTACGAGAGCATTATTCGATGATTTCAATTTGTCAATTGGACAAATTTATCCAATTGACAATTGGATTTTTACTCAAATGCAAAATTTTTTTTATATTACTCATTTTACATGTGATGTTTAACATTTTGGTTTGTAATGACTTTGTGTATTTAGGATGAATAAAATTGATATATTTTTTTCAATCATATCTGTAGTCTTTTCGTCACATTTATTACAATTTGAAACAACATTGGATATTGATTCGTTACCTGGTCAATAGAGTTAGGTACAGTGTTTTTAAAAATTTTAAGAAAAGATATAGAGCCATGTCTGAACACACAACTGGATTGTTTGGGTTGTTTTACCTCTGAGCGGCACTTTTTTGCACACCATGGGCTAAATGGCCAGGTCACATGGACCCCTAAGGCTCAGAGAAGGTTGGGGGAGGGGACCCACTGGAACAGCTGTTGGGAGACAGATGGTAGCCTCTCGTCAAGGCTATCCAGCGTGTTCTTTAACGGGCATAGGGTATGGCTCTCCCGCACACGGGGCCACGGCTTAACCTCCCATCCGACGGACGGCGGCCTTTCCAAGCCCATCGGTGTCCCCTACTGATCGTGGGCAGGGCGGGGAATTTTGCGGAGATAAATCTCAACGCTGACCCAGCTGGGACTCGAACCTGGGAACTACAGATTACGAGCCTGGCGCGCTACCGACTGAGCCACCCTTGCCCCCACACAACTGGGGATAATAGTGAAGAAAGGACTGGAAGAAGAGGGTCCATTTTTTAAATAGATTGTCTTTAGGCTTCGAATGGCATGATTAACATACTGTGAATTGAGCGATTACAGGCAGAGGAGGGGTTGAGTCAATTGGTAGTAGCACACCAGGTTCGAGTTCCAACTGTGTTAGCATCGAGAGCCATATCCGCTAACCCCCGCCCTGCCCTATATCAGAAACGGCAGACCAGTAAGCTCGGAAAGACCGACGTTCGTTTTATGGGGCCTTAAGCAGTGGTTCCGTGTACAAGGGAGCCATACCTTGTGCACTTTAAAGATCATGCTGGATGGATTTGACGCGAAGCTCCTTGTTGTACAGTGGGTCCCCTTCCCCTAACTTTCTCTGAGCCTTTGGAGTCCTTGTGACCTGACCGTTTAGCCCATTGTTTGTAGAATAATGCAACTCAGATGTAAAACAACCCAAGCAACCGCCACTTAGTGTTGAGTTGAGTCGGATTGTTTTATCTCTGAGCGGCACTTTTTTGCACACCATGGGCTAAATGGCCAGGTCACAAAGGACCCCGAAGGGCTCAGAGAAGGTTGGGGGAGGAGATCCACTGGAACAGCTGTTGGGAGACAGATGGTAGCCTCCCGTCAAGGCCATCCAGCGTGTTCTTTAACATGCACAGGGTATGGCTCTCTCGCGCACACTGGCTTAACGTCCCATCCGACGGACGGAGGCCTTTCCAAGCCTATCGGTGTCCCCCTGCTGACCGTGGGCAGGGCGGGGAGTTTTGTGGAGATAAATCTCAACGCTGACCCAGCTGGGACTCGAACCTGGGAACTATAGATTACGAGCCTGGTGCTCTACCGACTGAGCCACCCTCCCCCCCCCTGTCCCCCCACTTGTTGTTGAACCTTGGCAGACACAGATTAAACATAGCCAGCACAGATAGATGATGCCAACATAAACCCATTGTAGCGCAAAAGCAAAGCTAGCGCACCTGCCGACCAGGTGTCTAATGCTGTCCCAAGAGTTTTCTCTACACCCTTTTAATGGGGCCGTCCATCCTGCTTTTGATTTTGTGTGCTCACTTCCTTGAATGTATTTTTTTTCCCTTGCACAAAATGTTTCTAACATAAATTACGTCTGATAGATAAAGCTAATTTCCGAACTGGACGAAATGAGAAGAAAAATCAACAAGAATGCGTGTACAATTGAAAAATCTTTTATATAAAGAAAGCTTGTGTGTTTATATGTGTTTTGTCTGTCTGCTTATGCACTCGGCCCCCTGAAGAGCTAGAGGCACCAAACTCCGCATATACCTATATCTCTTCCCCTGGGTGAAGAGATATAAGTATGTGCGAACCCGCCACCAACCAAATTGGGGTTGTTGGGTTGTTTTACCTCTGAGCGGCACTTTTTTGCACACCATGGGCTAAATGGCCAGGTCACATGGACCCCAAAGGCTCAGAGAAGGTTGGGGGATGGGACCCACTGGAATAGCTGTTGGGAGACAGATGGTAGCCTCCTGTCAAGGCCATCCAGCGTGTTGTTTAACGTGCACAGAGTATGACTTTCCCGAACACAGCTTAACGTCCCATCCGACGGATGGCGGCCTTTCCAAGCCCATCGGTGTCACCCTAGGGCGGAGTATTTTGCGGCAGGCAGAGTATTTTGCGGAGATAAATCTCAACGCTGACCCAGCTGGGACTCGAACCTGGAAACTACAGATTACGAGCCTGGCGTGCTACCGACTGAGCCACTCCCCGCCCCACCAAATTGGGGAAGGTAGGTTTGAAATTCTCAATATCCCTATAGACTTAACATTGACGGTTTGAAAGCGGTGTCTCTCATAGCATTAGCTGCTAATCAAAATCACGTGGGAAGAGGATTTCAGACTTACCCTAAAAAGGAGAAGAACGACGTAGGAAGTGCCATCTGTTATATACTTCAGAGAGTTTCAGATCTCCCCTAAAACAGGGGGATAAAATCTTTATCAAAGAATCGTTTCTTTTCCCCCCGGGGGAAATAAACGATCGTAATGAGTATTATGCCAAGTGAAAACTCGCGACATGGAGAATGCCATCTCCTATATATTAGGGGTGGGGGGTGGCTAAGTCGGTAACAAGTCAGGTTCGTAATCTGCAGTTCCCAGGTTCGAGTTCCAGTTGGTCCAGCTTTGAGATTTATCTTCGTAAAACTCCCCGCCCTGCCCGTGGTCAGTAAGGAACACCGATGGCTTGGAAAAGTCGCCGTCCGTCGGATGGGACGTTAAACCGTGGTCCCCTATGCGGGAGAGCCATACGCTTTGCACGTCAAAGAACGCGCTGGATGGCCTTGACGGGTTGCTACCATCTGTCTTCTAATAGCTGCCCAGTGGATCTCCTCCTCCAACATTCTTTGAGACTTCGGGATCCTTGTGACCTGGCCATTTAGCCCATTGTATGTAAAAAATGTGCCGTTCAGTAAAACAACCCAACCTACAGAGAGTTTCAGACCGAGCAACGCCGGATAAATCTAGTGGTATTTTTTTAATTGAAAGCAACCGATTTCCCTGCATGATTGGGAGCGGGGGTGGCTCAGTCGGTAGCGCGCCAGGCTCGTAATCTGTAGTTCCCAGGTTCGAGTCCCAGCTGAGTCAGCGTTGAGATTTATCTCCGCAAAAATTCCCCGCCCTGCCCACGGTCAGTAGGGGACACCGATGGGCTTGGAAAGGCCGCCGCCCGTCGGATGGGACGTTAAGCCGTGGCTCCGTGTGCGGGAGAGCCATACCCTGTGCACCTTAAAGAACACGCTGGATGGCTTTGACGGGAGGCTACCATCTGTCTCCCAACAGCTGTTTCAGTGGGTCCCCTCACCCAACCTTCTCTGAGCCTTCGGGGTCCATGTGACCTGGCCATTTAGCCCATAGTGTGCAAAAATGTGCCGCTCAGAGGTAAAACAAACCAACCCAACGCTGCATGATTGGATGGAACTTTCAAAGAAAGTAAAGTATACCGAAAAGATTTTGCTTCACAATGAGGAATATGGTCGCCAGGCATATCCCAAAATATTATCAAAAGGAATTCTAGTAAAAAGAGAAGCATTAAAGGAAGCGAATAACTAGTCAGATATGGAACTGCAAAGCAACACGTCGACACACTTTGGAAGTTGGCGCTGCCAACCAATGGTGTTCAGTCGTCCATTCTGTGCTAGCTAACTAGCTATATTCTGTGATATAGCGGCATTACCCGGGTTTCGGAAGACTCGAATTGAGCAAATCAGATTTTACATAAGAATCGAGAAAAATAAATGTTTAATAAACCAAGAATTTCGATTTGCAGTTGGGTTGTTTTACCTCTGAGCGGCACTTTTTTTGCACACAATGGGCTAAATGGCCAGGTCACATGGACCCCGAAGACTCAGAGAATGTTGGGGGAGGGGACCCAATGCAACAGCTGTTGGGAGACAGATGGTAGCCTCTCGTCAAGGCTATCCAGCGTGTTCTTTAACGGGCTTAGGGTATGGCTCTCCCGCACACGGGCCACGGCTTAACGTTCCATCCGACGGACGGCGGCCTTTCCAAGCCCATCGGTGTCCTCTACTGACCGTGGGCAGGGCGGGAATTTTGCGGAGATGAATCTCAACGCTGACTCAGCTGGGACTCGAACCTGGGAACTACAGATTACGAGCCTGGCGCTCGATTTGCGGAAAATTATATTTGGAAGTAAGGAAACTAAGTGCATGGACACTTCTACACTTGACAGACTCTTGAGAATGCTATAAGGAACGGTTGAAAGGTGACCACAATCTTCATCAACCTCGCACCAATCTCCAATGGAGGATCATGTAATGTCTTCCTCAGCTTCATCCTCGTTCAGTCATCATCTGATAAACCATCATGTTACCACTTCCTCATTCCCCTTCACGAGAGCAAGCAAACATTAAAAAGAAAAATACGGAAGTTGAATTGAAAATTATTTTTAACTACTTATTCCACAATTGTTAGAAACAAGATCATTTACTGCATGCGTCAATGTTTTTGCCCAAGCTGCCTTTACGAATTATATTAAGGATTGGGTTATTTTATCTCTGAGGAGCCCTTTTTTTGCGCACAATCAGATAAACAAGTGGGGCGGGGGTGGCTCAGTCGGTAGCACGCCAGGCTCGTAATCTGTAGTTCCCAGGTTCGAGTTCCAGCTGGGTCAGCGTTGAGATTTATCTCCGCAAAAATTCCCCGCCCTGCCCACGGTTAGTAGGGGATACCGATGGGCTTGGAAAGGACGCCGTCCGTCGGATGGGACGTTAAGCCGTGGCCCCGTGTATGGGAGAGAGTCATACCCTGTGCAGGTTAAAAACACGCTGGATGGCCCTGACGGGAGACTATCATCTATCTCCCAACAGCTGTTCCAGTGGGTCCCCTTCCCCAACCTTCTCTGAGCCTTCGGGGTCCATGTAACCTGGCCATTTAGCCCATGGTGTGCAAAAAAGTGCCGCTCAGAGGTAAAACAATCAAACCCAGATAAACAAGGACGCCAAAGTCTCAGAGAAGGCTGGGGACCCACTGGAGATCTGTTAGCACACATATGACACCCTCCAGTCCACGCCATCCAGCATGTTCTTTAACGTGTACAGAATATGGCTCTCCCTACGTCCCATCTGACGTACGGCGGCCTTCCCTAGTCCATCGATATCCCCTATTGACCGTGGGCAGGGCGGGGAGTTTTGAGGATATAAATCTCAAAGCTGGCCCAGCTGGGACTCGAACCTGGGAACTGCAGATTAAGAGCCTTGCGCGGTACTGACTGAGCCAACCCCTCCCCAGTTCATACATGTACCCACAATTTTTTTGATATACAATGAAATTTAATAGCCAAATTCGTTGTGTAAAAAACTTGTTGAAAAGACGCTTCAGAGTTGGGTTGTTTTACCTCTGAGCGGCACTTTTTTGCACACCATGGGCTAAATGGCCAGGTCACATGGACCCCGAAGGCTCAGAGAAGGTTTGGGGAGGGGACCCACTGGAATAGCTGTTGGGAGACAGATGGTAGCCTCCCGTCAAGGCCATCTAGCGTGTTCTTTAACGTGCACAGGGTATGACTCTCCCGCACACGGGGCCACGGCTTAACGTCCCATCCGACGAACGGCGGCCTTTCCAAGCCCATCGGTGTCCCCTACTGACCGTGGGCAGGGCGGGGAATTTTGCGGAGATAAATCTCAACGCTGACTCAGCAGGCACACGAACCTGAGAACTACAGATTACGAGCCTGGCGCGCTACCGACTGAGCCACCCCCGCCCCAGACACTTCAGAACAAAAAGGAAAACACTAATAAATATATCACCGCTCTGATTCGAATCTTTCTCCCTTATTCTACTGCCGAATGCACTCAAAGATTCAGTAACACAGAATAATGAAAAGTATTACAGCAAATCACAGAACATTGCTTATAACTTTCATTGCTAGCGACTTCCGGTGGTGATATAGAGCGCCTTCTGGTGGTGATATAGAGCGCCTTTCGGTGGTGATATAGAGCGCCTTCCGTTCACCTCTTTTAGAGCTTTCTATTTTAACTCCATACATTAGTAGACAAGAAACAAACGCGATAAAAGGATGAAGTAAAGAAAGAAGCTCAGAAGCTTAACTACTGGCGCCAGATTAATGTCATGGGCAATGCTGGACTGGCACTTTTTTTTTGCGGGGACGCAGCTACAGCAAAATGGCACGGACTATGATAAAAACTCAATTTCGACTTTTTTTGTCGATTTTAAAGTTTATTCTGTTGATAGGTCATAATTCCAGAGAAATTCTGTTAACTTCGTTGATAACTTTCTCCACATATGGCCAGGTGATTAGCGCGCTTGGATACTGATCAAAGGAACTTGAGTAATCAGGACCGAGACATTTGGCGCCTGAGGCAAAGTTGGGTTGTTTTACCTCTGAGCGGCACTTTTTTGCACACCATGGGCTAAATGGCCAGGTCACAAGGACCCCGAAAGCTCAGAGAAGATTGGGGGAGGGGACCCACTGGAACAGCTGTTGGGAGATAGATGGTAGTCTCCCGTCAAGGCCATCCAGCGTGTTTTTAATCTGCACAGGGTATGACTCTCCCATACACGGGGCCACGGCTTACCGTCCCATCCGACGGACGGTGGTCTTTCCAAGTCCATCGGTATTCCCTACTACCATGGGCAGGGCGGGTAGTTTTACGGAGATAAATCTCAACGCTATCTCAGCTGGGACTCGAACTTGGGAACTACAGATTACGAGCCTGGCCGGCCTGGCGCGCTACCGCCCGCCCCCCTGAGGCAAGGTAAAGAATGAAATACCTTTCATAGGTATTACTTTCAATCCCCATCCCCTTAACCCAAAGTACTTACTTGATTTAGAGTTATATATAAATAATTACGACCTTTTAAAACCACATAATTTTAATACATCACCAATGTTGACGGGGCCTGGCCTTTAATGGCGAGCCGCCACTGCGTGCTGTTATTTGGCACTAAAATTTGCAAATACATTTGTAAAATTACCACTCACGTTTTTTTCTTGTAAAACAGAATGTAAGATGGCACCACCAGACAAAAAATATACAAGTTTCACGTTGAATTTAACCAAAAGAATATTTACTGTGCTACTCCATTTTTTTTTTATAATACTGAGTTTTGGATTGGATTGGATTGTTTTACCTCTGAGCGGCACTTTTTTGCACACCATGGGCTAAATGGCCAGGTCACATGGACCCCGAAGGTTCAGAGAAGGTTCCAGTGGGGAGGGGACCCACTGGAACAGCTGTTGGGGGACAGATGGTCCCATCAAGGCCATCCAGTGTGTTCTTTAACGTGCACAGGGTATGACTCTCCCGTACACCTGGCCACGGCTAACGTCCTATCCGACGGACGGCGGCCTTTTCAAGCCCATCAGTGTCCCCTACTGACCGTGGACAAGTCGGGGAATTTTGCGGAGATTAATCTCAATGCTGACCTAGCTGGGACTCGAACCTGAAAAAATTGCATTGAGCCGGGTGGGATACGAACCCACGACCTTTTGATGACATGTCAGGTGCTCTGGACCACTGAGCTACCGGCCGTATAATATTGAAGAAAATGCAATTAATAATGGAACTGATATTTTAACATACTTATCCTGAATTCTGGCGCCTCTCAAAAATGCCTCGCAGCTTCACCTATCGGATCGGCTCTGTCTGAGTTCGAGCCCGGGTAAGGTGTGGATGCTTCTTTTTTCCTGCTGAGGTGTCGCCTTCCTCACAGATCTCTGATCACATTTCGATTCGTAAAAATAGGGACATTTCAGAAACTGTTTCGGTTTCAGAAAGTTGAAACTGCGAAAGTTTAGTTAATGCTCCCATTAACTAAAGAATAACTCCACAGAGAATTTAACTAAAACACTCCTGAAAGAGTTAACCGCTGATGATGTAGTGGTCAGCACGCGTGCAGTCAGGATTGTATTTTGCTACAGGTTTGGTAGATATTTTTTAAAATAAAAACTAGGTAGTTAACCAGGGCAGCTATGAACCTGTTACCACTCAAGTCCCACTCAAGGCGTAACTACATTTTTTCAGCTATTTCACGAGTCTATGTCTGCAGGGAATCTCCTATGATACTACTATTGAATTAACTAAGGCAATTGTACAACGGCGCAATAGACATGACAAGAAATTCGCAGTGGGGGGGGGGATAAATTCGTTCAATTTACTCTTAAGCGCGTCGAGTACAGATTGCATATCTATGTTGCACAGACTAATAGTAAGCCTATGTCTGCCAGAGATGTGACTTTTATTATTGCAGAACACGTGTTGGAGAGGTGGCTTTTCTTTTGGCACTGCTAATTCGAAGTTCGTACTTGTGGTGTTTGCGGTAAAGTTAGTACCCAGGCATTTCTAGGTTAAGTCTGAACCCGAAAACAAAATTTTTAGGGCAAGTCTGAAAACCCGAGGCATTTAGACTTCCAGAAAATTTGTTTTGAGATATCGGGACAGTTCTCCAAAAACCGGAATGCATTATATCTATGACGTATTATATTTATAGGCTCCTATAAATATAATAATAAAATATATAATATAAGAAATATATAATATTATATATATATTTATTATATATATAATAAATATAACATAATCCTTTGTGGCAGGCATCTGCTTGAGTGACAATTTATATTTTTAATTTTACATTATTTTCAATCGGCATCATTAACAATGGTTCCAGAAGTTCTTGGGTTATTTTGGAACGCATTCTATTTTTTATGATTTTTAAGTTTTGAAAAATGTTTTAATAGTTTACTTGCAGTCAGGATTGTATTTTGGTACAGGTTTAGTACCCATTTTTTAAAATAAAAACTAGGTATTTAACCAGAGCAGCCATGAACCTATTACTCTAACAGGGTTAGAACTAAGTGGGGCAACCCCACCAAATTTGAGATCATTCAAGTAGCCGCGGAACCACGGGAAAACTGCCAATTTCTGCCACTGATGACGTCACAGTTGTCCTACCGTCCGGAATTATGAACGTTATGTAATATGATGATTCTCTTGTCAGCCCCCCCCCCCCACAACGCAAATGCAAAAGTCCTCTGTGTTGCTTTCAACTCTATCTGCTTCTCGGTTTTATTTGTATCTTACTCTTAGATGTTTGTCATTCCGTTCAAAAGACCAAAGTTCAAAGAATGACATATATTACTTTTTTTTATGCTAGAAATGTTCCTCCTTAGCTTTTAGTGTAACTCAAAACCTTCGTTTACACGTTCAGGTTGCAAGACTGAAGAAGGCGTGATATCATCGTATCCTTATTTATATTCATTGGAGCTTTCTCGGCTTTGGACTTTGAAACTAAGAGAAGCAAACTCATTTGAATGAGCCTTTGCTTATCGTATTCAGAGGAGAACACGATGTACAGAATACGCAAATTCCAACGAAGCAGTGGTTGACTAAAGATTTACAACACAGTGTCATGTATTTGAAAATCGACAAAATCCAAAGTTCGTTTAATTCAATATATACAGAGGAAGTTCAATATATCAGAGCGGCACTTTTTTTCCCAAGTCACAAGAACCCCAAGGGATCAGAGAAAATTTCTGAAGGGGATCCACTTAAAGCTATTAGGAAACAGATGGGAGTCTCTTGTCAAGTGGGGCGGGGGTGGCTCAGTCGGTAGCGCGCCAGGCTCGTAATCTGCAGTTCCAAGGTTCTGAGTCCCAACTAGGCCAGCGTTAAAATTTATCTCCGCAAAACTCCCCGCCCTGAACACGGTGAGTAGGGGACACCGATGGGCTTGGAAAGACCGCCGTCCGTCAAATGAAAAGTTAGGACATGGCCCGTGTATCTGAGAGAGCCATACCCTGTGCACGCTAAGGAACACACTGGTGGCCTTGACGAGAGGCTACCATCTGTCTCCAAACACCTGTTCCAGTGGGTCCCCTCCCCCAACCTTCTTTGAGCTTTCAGGGTTCTTGTGATTTAGCTCATTGTGTGGAAAAAAAAAGTGCCGATCAGAGGATAAAATAACCCAACTCCTGTCAAGGCAATACAGTGTTTTTTAACGTGCCCAGGGACATGACTTAACATCCCATCCGACGGATGACGGTCTTTCCGCCCATTGGTGTCCCCTTTCTCATCGAAGGCAGAACGGCGGTTAGCGGAGAAAATTCTCAACGCAGGCCCAGTTTGGACTCGAACCCCGGAGCATCCAATTACCAGGCTCCCTTTCCCCCAGTCTTCTCTGAACACTTGGGGTCATTGTGACCTGCCCATTGTAAGCTTCAGTTGTAAGACACTTTAACAAGGTAATAATCAGCCCCAGCTTCGGCTCCCCTGTATTCCTAAGAGAACTAAAGGGAAATTGGTGGGAGATGAGAGACATTTAAAAATTTATTTTCTGCGGGATAGTCTCGCAGGTTCCAGGATGTCTGGCACCCCTGTCTGATATCTAGTCACTATTTACAAATTCTGCTCTATTACTAGTTAGATCCAGGAGTTTAATAAAGTCATACAGTATAATAAAGCGACAAAATTTATGAAAATTTATGAATTGAAATTAATTTTGGTTTTACAAGCTTCATATACTGTAAACATTACGCGTGGTATTATACAGGCCACCTGATGAAGATAAAAGCAAAAATTATACGGTCTCTATTCCACGAGGGGCAGGGGTGGCTCAGTCGGTAGCGCGCCAGGCTCGTAATCTGTAGTTCCAAGGTTCCAGTCCCAGCTGAGTCAGCGTTGAGATTTATCTCCGCAAAATTCCCCGCCTTGCCCACGGTCAGTAGGGGACACCGATGGGCTTGGAAAGGTCGCCGTCCGTCGGATGGGACGTTAAGCCGTGGCCCCGTGAACCATACCCTGTGCACGTTAAAGAACACGCTGGATGGCCTTGATGGAAGGCTACCATCTGTCTCCCAACAGCTGTTCCAGTGGGTTCCTTCCCCCAACCTTCTCTGAGCCTTCGGGGTCCATGTGTGACCTGGCCATTTAGTCCATGGTGTGCAAAAAAGTGCCGCTCAGAGGTAAAACAAACCAACCAACTGTACTCCACGAGAAGCAGAGAATTTGACTCATGAATTTCGATCACAGCAATTAGAGTTAATGAGGTAAATTCGTTCACTTTCTGTTTGAATTGAATTTTCATTTCTCGCAGGTAGCGCGCCTGGCTCGTAATCTGTAGTTCCCAGGTTCGAGTCCCAGCTGGGTCAGCGTTGAGATTTATCTCAGAAAAATTCCCCGCCTTGCCCACGGTCAGTAGGGGACACCGATGGGCTTGGAAAGGCCGCCGTCCGTCAGATGAGACGTTAAGCCGTGGCCCGTGTGTGGGAGAGTCATAACCTGTGGACGTTAAAGAAGACGCTGGATGGCCTTGATGGGAGACTACCATCTATCTCCCAACAGCTGTTCCAGTGGGTCCCCTCCCCCAACCTTCTCTGAACCTTCGGGGTCCATGTGACCTGGCCATTTAGCCCATGGTGTGCAAAAAAGTGCCGCTCAGAGGTAAAACAACAACAACCTTTCTCGCAGATCTTCTGTGTGGCACATTATACTAACAGTTCGAACCAGATCTCTTTGGTAAACGACCGCTATGGGAAGTAATTTATTAATATTCAATTGGGGCAAAAAATAAAACTCTGGCCTACTGCACATATTTCCTCATTCCACGAGACTCACATGAACATGGCTTAACTGTTACGTCAACGTTAACTGTTCTATCCAGTCGAAAATAACTGTTATTATTAAGAACTCGTTATCCTTGCTTATCATTACATATTAATTCGTTTTTTTTCATCGGGGGGGGGGATGTTATTTATGGGGTATAAACCTTCAGGTTGTTGCAAGTTACGATGAGATAACGTTGTATACCGAATTTTGTGTTCCTAGCTCTTGCCATTTAGAGTTATTGAACAAATTCTAAAATATACTGCCCTTTCAAAATATTAGAGATCTTCCATGTTGTGTCAATGGATGTCTAAATTATAAGCTCTATAACTTCTAAAATATGAATTTAATGGAAAAATATGACTGAAGACAAATTATAGATCCAATAAAATGTATATAAATTTCGATTTTCAACAATATTCTTTCAATATTTAATTAGTTATGGAAGGTAAAATATTTCGCAATAGTAATGCATCAAGAATTCGCCGCAGAAATTTATTGCCATTATAAACCATTTAATGAAATAAATATACATTTTTAGAAGTTTGCGTAATAAGTTTCAATATTAGACAATTATGAATTTTTTTAATTATTACATTTTCCATAATTTTTTAAATACCGAATGTTGCTTAAAATCGTGATTTGATTATGATCCTTAATTTATCTTTAGCCACATTTTTCTAGAAAATGTTTATTTTAGAAGTAACGGAGTTTGGAAGTTAGTTTTACCTTTGAGATACCGCCCTGCCCACAGTCAGTAGGGGACACCGATGGGCTTGGAAAGGCCTCCGTCCATAGGATAGGATGTTAAGCCAGTATGCGGGAGAGAGCCATATCCTGTGCACGTTAAAGAACACGCTGGATGGCCTTGACGGGAGGCTACCATCTGTCTCCCAACAGCTGTTCCAATGGGTCTCCTCCCCCAACCTTCTCTGAGTCTTCGGGGTCCATGTGACCTGGCCATTTAGCCCATGATGTGAAAAAAAGTGCCGCTCAGGGGTAAAACAACCCAACCCTTTGAGATAACCTGAATATTTTGTAATATTTTGATAGGAAAGTGTAATAATTCATTTCAGAAATCAATTTCAACTTAAAATAGCATTGCTCAAAACCATTTAATAAAATAAATACATATTTTAGAAGTTTTAAAATTTAATATTTTATAATTAAAATATTATATAATAGATACTGTAAAGTATGATGAAATGACATTCAAAGAGGAGTGCAATTTTCATCAAAACGCCTTCAATCTTCGTGTTTGTGCTGTCCCGGATCTTGAAAATATCGAGTGGAAAGGGGGGGGGGGGGAGAAAGAGACTGGACTTCCAGTGCAGTATAACATTACTCATAAAAAAATTTTTCGAGAAAATTGCATGAAATATAAATAAGTTTAATAATCTTTTTGCATCTATTACTCTTCTTAGCATTCTGAAAGGTGGGGTAAGGCATCCCCCCGGATCTGGCCTTGATTTTGTGTGTGACCGATAAATTATGGTTATTCATCAACAGAAAAACGGTTGGTACATTTTTTCAGCTTTTCGAAAACGATCTAGTACAGCTCTAACAGTCATTACATGAAACAAATTCAAGTGTATAAAATGAATTAGAACTCCTGAATGATATGTGGACGAGTGAGACAATGTTCATTAAACTTGTATCTTTAAAACCTGGATTAAAAGTAAAATTTGAATGCGCATGTGAAGATTTTAAAATCAATACTTTCCAGCGGTGGAAAATTATTAAAACTAAATGCACTGTAATGAGAAATACTAGCCGATAATGAAAGGTGCAATTACTAAACGAAGAAACGTAGTTAATTTTTAATCTTTATATCTAATGATTTGTGCATAATTTTTATTTTCCACTGCTTTTGTCGAAAGAAGATCTGATCACATTACTTTTAAGCTTCTCCTGCCAGTAGGTAACATCGCTTAAATATCTTCTTAACACAACAAAATAAAAAGTAAGCTATAATGCAATTAAAACTTGCATAACTGAACACCACTAAACGCTAAGTATACTTACCGTTTGAAAGAAGTAGAAGCATTATGCCTATTTGGTCGGAAACCTAAACTTTATGTCTGCTGTCTCTCAACTGCTAACAAAAACTAAGCTATAGATGGGAGGTCACATGAAGAACGCATGCGCTGAAGCAGCTGAGTTTTTTTATTATACTCGTTCCTGCCAACCTCTACTCACTGGGTCCAAAGCGAATTACGTTGCAAGTGAACTTCCTCTTTCAACTGAAAGTCTTAAAGAGTTATTTCTAAACATATCGATTTTCAGAGGGCGCCCAAAATGGTTTATCTTAAGGCGTTGCCAGATCTATTATGTAAGAAAAAAAAATTATATATAAAATATCCTTCGTTAAGTGAAAAAAATAAACCTTTTTAATTATGCTAGAAAATAGGGTTAATAATAACAATGAGGTTACAGACAAGCAACGGCACCAAGATTTTTGAGTGGGCAGACAGATAGTGAATATCACATTCCATTTTGAAGTGTAGAGTCCAACACGTTACATCCAAGTGTTGTTTTTGGTCTTTAAACCCATTCTCATGTCCAAAGAAAGAATGGGATCATGCATAGCCGAACTCTTTGTTTTCAACAAAACAAAATGGATTTTTAGAACCTTATCCTGAGGTTACTAACAAATACAGGTATGCTATGTTATATACCAAGTTAAAGAGAAATTTATCCTGCACAGAAAAAGAGAGAAATTCTAAAGAAGTGAAATCACTTACAGGCGCTACTGGTTTGAGAAGTATTAAACAATTTTCCATTAAAATGATACATAGACAAGAGCGCTCTCCAGTGGCGTAAGTAAAAACTTCCTAAAGGGAAAGAGAGACTTTGGCATGATTGAGTACGCAGAGCTTAATTATTCTCTGACGGAATGTCTGGTGTTGATCGTTTAATTTGACTAAAAAAAATGATTGTATCTCTATTAGATAAACGGTCAGATAATTTCAACAAAGTTACGCAAGAAAAAACAACATAGAACCAAAATCCTGATTTTATAGAAACCGGTGAGCTTTTAAAAGCGATTGCTGAAAACGCAAAAAAAAAAAATGGATTTATGAACTTTGGCCATCTGACCACAGATATTACAATTTGCAAAGCACTTACATTAACAGATTTATTATTTTCAATAAACGTATCTGTTCTAATAATTCATAAGGTATATTATCTTGCAGCAAATGTTCAATGAATCAATGTTGCCATCCTTACAGAAATTTTAGTAGATTTAAACATTTCTGTATACATTTAGGAAAATAAAAGCAAACCTTGTGCTGCCAAAGCTGAGATGTGAACTTTATCAAGAAAACAGTGCTTATAGTTATGGTTAAAAAGATTTAAACAGGTTATGGCTGTTTGTGTCGTTTTTCTGCTGAGGTCCTGCCATCCTCTCAGACCTTCTACTGTGGCATATAAACTGACAGGCTCCTGTCAGACCTCTGTGGCAAGCAGCTGCTTCAGGGGGTATTTATTTTTTTTTTAATAAATATTTGACCATAAATAATAGAGAAAACGGAATTTGCAAAGTTTATCCTTTATTTATTTTGTCAAGGATGTGAAGGATATTGAAATTGGTTTCTTAAAGAGACCACTCCAATTTTTATATAGCTCAATATTCGCAATTATGCCATAACTTCTGTATGCGCAAGAACAATGTCCAAACCAAAACTTATGTAACAGAGCAGAAGTGAAACCATAGCTCGTTTTCCATCAGTGTTTCGTACAGTGCTTTAATTAGATTCAATAAATCTAATTAAAGCACTGTACAAATCTAAAAAAATCATAGGCTTTTAATACTTTTGTTAATGCAATTCAGGGATTAAAAGTTTATTGGAAATACGTTTTCCAAGGAAAGGGGGAATCTCCATTCCCATTACTGCTCCGATTTATTTTCGGCTGAAGGAATTCAAACCACCAGCCAAAAAACATAAAAAATTGGGGAATTAGCAAAAAAATTCCTATTTTTGCACTTTTTTCAGTAAAATTATGAATACCATATTTACTTGTGTAATTTCGTTTCATCTTCTTAAATATAATTTTCGAATCACAGATAAAGCACGTATTTTTTTGTGTGTATTCCTTTTTTGATGAGGTCAGAGAACTTGTCTCTGATGAAGATGTAAATGTAAGTGCTTTGAAATTATAATATCTGTGGTCAGTGGCCAGAGTTTATAAATCCATATTTTTTTTGGCGTTTTCAGCAATCGCTTTTGAAAGCTCACTGATTTCATATTTGTAAAGAAATATGCAATGTATCGGTTCTTGTAAACAAACTAAAATGTAACTATAACCAAGTGATGAACTCTTCCTATAGAAAAGCTGAAATCAGCTCTGTTCGACTAACATAAAATCTCCTCAGTCATATTTTTAAGTGTCCTAAACATCCTTAGTTTTCTTTTCTTTAGATTATCTTATCCTGTACAAACTGAGATTACTTTTCCTTTCGTACACCAACTCCACATACAATTCTCTTCTTTCTTACTTTTTGGAGGCGGGGGTGGCTCAGTCGGTAACCGCCAGGCTCGTAATCTGCAGTTCCCAGGTTCGAGTCGCAGCTGGGTCAGAATTGAGATTTATCTCCGCAAAATTCCCCACCCTGCCCACAGTCAGTAGGGGACACCGATGGGTTTGAAAAGGCCGCCGTCCGTCGGATGGGACGTTAAGCCGGGGACCCCTTGTGTGGGAGAGCCATACCCTGTGCACGTTAAAGAACACACTGGATGGCCTTGACGGGAGGCTACCATCTGTCTCCCAACAGCTGTTCCAGTGGGTCCCCAACCTTCTCTGTGCCTTCGGGGCCTTGTGACCTGGCCATTTAGACCATGGTGTGCAAAAAAAGTGCCGCTCAGAGGTAAAACCAAACAAATCTTACTTTTTACTTAAGTTCTTTGTTTGAAGTCGTTGGGGACGTGATTCTCACACTGCAGTTCACGCGAGCATCAAAACGGTGCATCACATCACGTTTCATTATAGCACGTTTATCTGTGGTAACAATATCAATAACTCGATTTTCAGCAATAGTCGTTCAGTATTCAATGAGTTGGAATAAAGAAAGGTTTAAATATTTTTTAAATTAGAAAGTTGTAATATTTAACTATAATAATGCCAGTCACAAAAATTTACTTCAGAAGTTAATTAAAATTTAGTAATAATTACTGTATCAAAGTGTTCAATAAAATAGGCTTACTTTAGAGCCTATTTTATTGCATATTTTAGAAGTTTGTGTAAAGAATTATTTTACCATTAATGAGTTTTGTATAAGTTTCTTAAGACTAGCATTGCTGTTACTAAATATTCAAAATTCCACAATTCATTAAATACTGAAGGAATATTATATTGATATAGTATTTCATTGAGAACTTTAACGGCTATTACATTAAAAAAAAATATTCCAGAAGTTGTAGAGCTTCGACGTTAGCTTTCCATTGACATAACATAGGGTTAATAAAAAAAGGATCGCTAGTAAAATCTTTTTTTTCCACACCCTTGTAATTTAAAAAAATAAATAAATTGCATTACGGGGTCATTTTTTTTTGCAATTCATTGTATAGTAAATCAATATATATAAACACAATAAATTGATATATACAATAATCTTCTATATAATAAATAATTATTGGAACCAAAAGGACAACTGTTCAAATGTAATTTACGAAGAGTAACTCAGTTTAAAGCCGTCCCATGGCCGAGTGGTTAGCACGCTTGGCTACTGATGTAAGGGACCCGAGTTTGAGCCCCGGTAAGGCATGGATGTATGTCGTTTTAATGCTGATACTCTTCCCTCTCTTAAATATGCCTCTGACATGCCTACTAAGATCGAAGTCACAGCTGACCACTTACTTAAGAGCTAACACAGAACGCAAAGTTTGCCTTACTGGAACAGTCGCTAGCTCTCTAACCACTAGGCCAGTTGTCTATATGGATTTTACTTTATTGGACGGAATAATTTGAAGACATTGCTAGAGTGCCTATGAGTATATAGTGTGGCAATCGTCAACCAAGCCGTTAAAAAAGTTGTCCAAAAAATGGTCCCCTACCGACAGGGGGACTAGAATCGAAATATAAATTCGTGCATGCGCAGTGAAAAGATATTGATATAGTACCAATATTGATATAGTCAAATTACCCAGCCGTAAATAGTTCTAGATAGCAAAAAAGTAGTTCTACATAAAAATTAATATCTCGAAACATTGTGGGCATGTAAAAACCTGATATTCTATAAGCAGCTAAAAGTTTTCGTTAGTTTCCTCCAGAAATTACATTGCAAAATAGAAAATTGTATCATTGGAATGGCATCCCCACCCGTACAGTCGACGCACCGAAATTTGGTAAGTTATATTATAGTTGATAAACATATTTTATCAACTATAAAATCTACGATAAGTGGAAAATTATCAGCGTGTTTAGTTAACTATCTTATTCAACTGCAATTATAATAAATCAGTAATTTTTTTCGCTACGTATGCATTTCTTGATGTTTCGACAGTACTTTCGGAAATGGAAGTTAAACTATTTATTATGTTCAAAACTTCGTGAAAATTTATATTCATTACGAAACGATAATTAAGGAATAATACTAAATAATATATGATAGCATTTATATATTCTTTAGCTGTCTAACATATCCTACTGTTATCTTAGTGGTTTTAAAACTGGCTGTTTTTATTATTACTAGGATTGCAGTAGGTGCAGTAAGAAAATTTGACTTCCTAAAAATAGTTAATTGTGTGGCTAACAAATTCATCTACAGATCACCGGAAAGATATATGAAATGGCATTCAATACGTGAATAAACGTTTAATTTGTTTGATTTATTTATCATAAGTGATCGTTTATACAAGTTTCAGCAGAGCTGCAAATTTCAGTGTTGCTGTGTTTAACGCTATGAAAAGTAAAGAATTATATTTGCTCGTATTTAACCTCGCGTGACATTTAATACGAAGCTTATACAATTTTAGGTATAAGTTGCTGAATTTCGTAACGCCCTAAGAAATTCAGCCCGCCAAGTGGCAAAAAAATATTAAGTTGAAAGGAATGATTGAGTGTCTGTGTTTTGCATGCAATGGGAACCGGCAGCCTGAAGACTGCATCGATCAGTTTTAAAAGTATTTTTCTCAATATAACAACTTTCTTTTGCACGGTTGTAAGACGAGAATTTTTAAGAGTAATATTTAGAATTTTATGTTCTACTCAAATATATATAAAAAAAAAGTCTGAGGTTTTGTTTTACATTTAAAAACATTCAAGTCTAATATACACTGGATATGGTAAAGCCGTTATTTGGTTCTTGTCAACTCCTCAACACATGTTCCGGTACTTACCAGTAATAAAGTGCTGTGGCATCGGCACAGGAAGCGATGGTGGTAACCGCAGCTTAATTCAACGCTGTGGGCTTTTTCGCTTACGATCAGTGTAAAATTACGTGGGTTAAATATGAAAATATCGTATGTAATAACTAATAAGTTTCTCCCAAGCTATTAATCCAGCATTTTATGTTTCAGAATTTATTTAAATCCTTGTACAGCTTTTAAAAGTTTCATTCTGCTCTGCAATGAAATATGTTTTCTGAATGATATATATATGCATATGCTATTTTTTTTACATATTATTTAATTCTACAATTATCATAATTATTTGGGGATCGAATTATCTCATCGAATTATTTCTGAACACTTCAAGTGAAGAGTTATGTATATAAAATAAATATCATGACAAAGATAATTCTTTTTACAAACAAGTAATTCCTCTTGAATGCAAAGTACATAGTCGTATCAGAATAATATGACCACCTGCCTAATAATAAAAATTATTAAAAAAATTTTAATAATGAGAATGGGGGGTGGTCATATTATTCTGATACGACTGTGTATATTCAACAGCATTTGGCAAATCTTTTGAAAATGTACATATTTCAAATAGTGGCTCTTCCATAAGGCAAATATAGACCATGTTGTATGAATGGCATGATATTAGGGGCAATATCTGTCAGTAGAATTTTTTTTTGAATATATAATATATACAATCATATCAGAATAATATGACCACCTACCATACATATACTATAATAGGTGGTCATATTATTCTGATATGACTGTGTATATGGTAACTAATATTCCTAGGTGGTCAGTATGCTCATGGTTTTTTTATGTATTGTTTTGCTGTGTTGCCATTCTGCTGAGGTCTTCCTCACAGATCTTCTGTCTCATATTCCACTGACAGAATTCTGTTAAAAGAAGTTGTGTGAAGGGTATATGTTGAATTTTTTAAAACCCAGTTTAATAAACGATGGGGAGGGGGGATGTTTTAATTTGTCACCACATAAGTCATGTGAAAGTTAACACAACTTTCATTTTAACCCTGGATGAGTAACAAGGTACTACAGCATCCCCTGCAATTTTGCCGCAAAAGTTATACAGCAAAATTTTAAACTCTCACCAATTAACCTTTCAAGGTTTCCTTATGAACTAATGATATGCCTGGTATCTTGATTTATTTTTAACACTTGGGTACTCTGAAAAGTTTCACTTTATCTACATTTCTTTCCTACTGTAAGTAATCTGTTTTCCACACCACTCATTTATCAGTATCAGGTCCAGATGTAAATGCGCTCCCACCCCTTCCATTTACATCTGGACCTGATCTGATAAATGAGTGTGACAACTGTGTATATGCGTAGTTTGCATTGCATATAGATTTTTTTTCCTAATTTTTGTGGTCAGATGATAGGCTTATGAATTTTTTTTCTGTATGATCAATTCTGCTTGCCGAAATGGATATATTAGATTAAAAAAACCCAACATAATCTGGTGTGTCATCACATATTTTTGCTCTCTTCTGCATGTATGACTCTCAGGCTCTGATTACTACACAGATACCAAGCAGGCCCAGTTCTAGAAAACAATAATGTTGGGGGAGTTGCCAAATGAGTAAATTGAACTAGGAAGATAAAGCAGGCCAAGAAAGTGTATCACCATTCTTAACAAATTTACTACCATTTTAGTGGTCTAAAAATTGTCTCGAAAGATGTGTAACTATACAGATGTTTAATAATATTTGTCTTCCATTCTGATTATCATTCCCAGGGGTATGAGGCAATGGTCCATCACAAAAATGATGACCCCCCCCCCCCAATTCGCATCTGAACCTGATACTGATAAATGAGTGCTGTGGGAAACAGAGCAATATTGCAGTAAATGATACACATAAAAGAAATGTGATCTTGGTGCAATTTAGCTGTGTCTGCTGAAAAAATTTCACTTGTATCAGTCTATACATTTCTGTCAGAAACAAAGAAAATTTGGTGAAGTGGAGGCTGGCTCAGTTAGCATACCAGACTTGTAACTGCTACTTTCAATTTCCACCAAATGTCAGTACTGTGCTTGCATTGAGATTGTTTTCCATTAAAAAATTTCCCATAAAACTCCCACTATGTCCTCACTGAAAAATACAATTATATGTTGTAGGCAATATCAAGAAACAATTGTGACCTGCTGTATCTATATAATATGAGAAAAATACATTTAGTTATTCTTTGTTGAAAGGTTAAATTTGAAAAATTACTGTACATCACTATAACACTAAAGATTTTTAGGAAGTTTAAATGCCCACATAACAGATTAATAGTATGACCAACATGGTTACTCTGAGATTCACTCTAATTCAAATGGAGAATATATCATTGATAACAATGTAATAGCTTTTGAATCATCTATTAGCATCTGTGACTGAGCTGTCTTCAATATTCACCAACTCACATTCTTAGATTTTGATGAAAATGAGAAGATAAAACAGCTTGGTCACTATATATTCTGCTTTAAGTATAAGATGTTATATATGTGTCATGTATTAGAGCACATTAATGTTTTTTTCATTTTTAAACCTAGAAATCACCTTGGTTAGTATATGTCCATCAAAGAAAAACATATTTTGGCTGGTCTTGCAAAACTTTTGTGCAGAAACATTTATTTCACAGCTCTTCTGCTTTATCTCTGAAGGCCTTCAAATGAGCATTTTCTGAAAGAGTTAAGACTAGTTTTTAAAAATATACTGCAATATTATTTTAAAATATTTACTTACTAGAATTTATTTTTATCTTTTCCACTATTACTTTTATTATGAGAGGGGGGGAGGAGCTAATTTGGATTATTCATTTTTTCCTATAAATATTTGTTATTAAATGAAAATAGATGCATGATAATCTTTTTTGTACATATTTCTGTGATTTATTAATTGTGACATCGATAAGTAAGTTTTAAGTTCTCGCGAAGGTTGAGGTTCCTGTGAGGAACATTATTTTTTGCAGCTTGGGCTAAAAGGTCAAGTCTCAAGGACTCCGAGAAGGTAGGGGAAGGGGATCCACTGGACAGCTGGTAGGAAATAATGATAGCCTCCCATCAAAGCAATCCAGTGTGTTCTTTAGTTATATACAAGGTGTGGCTATAACACACAGGGTTGCAAATTAACTTCCCATCTGACAGACAAGAGCTTTCCAAGTCCATCACTATCCCTTTTCTCAATGAAGACAAAATGGGATAAATTCTCAGTATAGGCACATTTGGGACTCAAACCTCTGAACTGCAGATTACAAGCCTGGCAAATTGGGCTTCTATGTCACTGAGGCTCAATTTGTTATATATATATATGAATTATATTCATATTGCTAAGATTTTTGTGATAAAATTGCATTGTCTATCTGTATAATGATAAGAAATAGTTAAGAAATAATAGGAAATTACAGATATGCACCTGTTGGTGATATGTTGACAATTTTCTTCATTATTTATTCATTAGTTGGGTGGAATCAGAGTCTACAACTTTCTGATAACATGTCAGGTGCTCTGATCACTAAGCTACCAGCCGCATAACAACTAATCGTTATGCTTGATACAAAGTATGTTGACTTAAAAGAAGAGCAATGCATCTTGACATGTGCTGGTTGTGTGCACTAACCTGGAGAGTACCTTCTAGACCAGAACCAGTCTTCAATTACAGTCAGACATATCCCTAATGACCAGACCCAAATCTAGGAAAATTTGAAAGGGAAGCAAGACACTTGATTTCTAATGCAATATAACATTTCCCCTCTCCATTTTATGGGTTTTCAAAAAATTTCTTGAAAAATGCAAGAGCACCCGACATATTATCAGAAGGTCATGGGTTCATATCCCATGTGGCTAATCACAATTTTACTTCTATTTTTTATTCGAGATTGAAATTTTTTATGATTACACATATTGTACTTTACGATTATTTCAGCTGACATAACTATATTTGGGAATGCTTTAGAATCACTGCCGAAATTTTGAGCTAATAATTTACTGCTATGAAAATATACTAAGCACAAAGCACTTAAATTTCCAACATTTTCTAATTACATAAGCAATATGGTAGAGGAAAATTACTTCAAGCCCATGAATCCCATCATGCTGACAATAGTATGTGAACTAGATCCCTTTTTGTAGACTATTATTATATATCATCAGAAAAAGCATTTACCAATCCCCCATCATTTTTGGTATTTATGAGTGCTTTTTCCTGTGTTCGAAATTGTAATTTCAATACAAAGCCAGCATTTGGATTTCTTTCTATATTTTCTTGCAACACTTACAGCAATGTATTGAATTACATTCTCAGCAAAAATGGTAAGTGGTTAATAATCACTGATATACACCCTTTACATGGCCGTCGGTCGTTCAATTAACCTCAACTTTCCAAACCGGTTGAGCACTCTATCCTATTCTACCTCGTTGTGTGGAATTTCTTTCTGTATAAAAGTAGAGGACATAGTTAGTAAACAGTGTAATTTTCTATGTATAACAAAACACGTAATCTGATAACAGGGTTACTTCTACATAATTCTTGTTTAAAAATAATACTGCTTAACATGTCACATCTTTAAATTTGCTTTTCCCTCATCAATTGGTTTGAAATCCTTCCCCAAATTTCATGTTATTCTGCAATAAAAGCAGTCTGCAGTAGTGATTCTAAAAGATTATCTGTTTGCAGTTTTCACTATCTTCAGGTTGCTGAATATTCTTTCTACAGTAAAATTGCTATGTGGAAGAACTAGGCAACACTCTACGAGTGGCCTATAGTATTTAAAGAATATTAGTATTCTTCAGTTTCTTTGATCTGAAGATGAATGTTAAGGCATCAATTTTGAGCCCTCTAACACCTGTAGATCGATATATGACTTTTGACCATGAAGGAACCATCACATCCAAAATTTCGCAACATTTCCGAGATCTTCAACTCAAAATGCCCAGGAACCATTTTTAGCTCCCTAGCATCAATAACTGCAAAGTACCCTCCGGATCCGAAATTTCATAACATTTTCGAGATCTACAACCCGAAACACCTGCAGACGCCAATTTTCGCGTTTCTAGCACTCGTAGATCACGGTTTGACCTATGCAAAAACTATCAAACCGGTGAAATGGTTTCGCCTCAAAAGACACGTCAGAGGTCAAATTTAGGATTTTTTTCGAGATCTATGACTCGGATTACCCCTAGGTGCAAATTTTCACAGTTGTACCATTTCTACACCATAGAATGATCCACTGTCAGTCAGCCTTCAATCACTCACTTAAAATCGTCTATATATACATATGAACGTTGAATTGTAAATTTGTAAGTTCACAAACCGAAAATAATCAGAAATATTCAGCGTTTTTTACTTTTATACGTTTAAGCCTTGAAATATTCATAAAAACGACAGGCCTGGATAAATTACTTAAAAAAATTAATTATTTGCTACCGTCATAGCGTACAACGTAATAAAAATTTGAATTAATCGATAGGTTAGAGCATTTTAATACAGAATAATCACGATACTAACAATTTGCAATATTAAAATGATCTAACCTATCGGTTAATTCAAATTTTTATTACTTGAAGTATATTTTATAATTTGAAGATGTGACAAATAACATAGTACTAATATGTGACGTTTGGACTCGCCAATTGTAATAGAAATCCTGGCGTAGATATCCTTGTAAATTGCAAAAGCAATTTAAAACGTTATAATTGGCTAAACAAGAAAGATTAATCATGATATTAATAACTTGCATTCTTGTTTAGCCAATTACAACGTTTTAAATTGGTTTCACAATTTACAAGGATATCTACGCCATAAGACTTCTATTACAATTAGAGAGTCCAAACGTCACACGTTAGAACATGTTACATCACGTGTCATTCGAAGAGTTTACCAAAGAGCCAATCAAAACGATCACTTCAGCGCTCTGATACATAGAGGAATGCGGTTTGTTTTGATCGATCGGCCATCAATTTTCTTCGAATAAAAAACGTATACTTGCTCAAGCTTCTAAAAAAACGTATACTTGCTCAACTTCTCTAAGTTTTACTAGTTCAGTTAAAATACTTAGGAATAATGTGCATTTGAATGGCAAAATCATTGCATAAATGCTTCTATGTTTAAAAATCATTGAAAAGCGAAACGTCCATAGAGGGTAATGTTAACAAGGCAAGAATATCGTTCCCAGCGCCCTCTACTGGTATGGAACACTTTTTCTTCAAATTTTAATAGGCGAATGCCACACTATACTTATAGGTTGGGTTGTTTTACCTCTGAGCGGCACTTTTTGCACACCATGGGCTAAATGGCCAGGTCACAAGGACCCCGAAGGCTCAGAGAAGGTTGGGGGAGGGGACCCACTGGAACAGCTGTTGGGAGACAGATGGTAGCCTCCCGTCAAGGCCATCCAGCGTGTTCTTTAACGTGCACAGGGTATGGCTCTCCCGCACACGGGACCACGGCTTAACGTCCCATCCGACGGGCGGCGGCCTTTCCAAGCCCATCGGTGTCCCTACTGACCGTGGGCAGGACGGGGAATTTTCGCGGAGATAAATCTCAACGCTAACCCAGCTGGGACTCGAACTGGGAGCTACAGATTACGAGCCTGGCGCGCTACCGACTGAGCCACCCCCGCCCCACTATACTTATAGGCACTATAACATTGCTAACAATAATAAACTTCTGCCTTATTGTTTCTACTATTATACCACGTTTGACTGCACTGGCCGTAGATGCTTCGTCACTTGTACATGGTTCAAGACAGAAATTGGTTTTGTGAAAGGAGCAATTGGGATGCCATGATTATCAAGTATTTATAAATTTTCCCATATTTATTCATTTGCATCTGTTTTCGTTTGTCTGTCGAAATTCTGAATAAAAATACATAAAACTCGTGTTATATATATTCCGAAAAGTGAGAAAATTAGGTTCCTACTAACAGCAGAATAATTTCTAAAACTCTATTTCCAGGAATTTCGGAGTAATTCAGTTTAAAACGTTCAGTTTCTCTACGAACGTTTAAAACATGTTGCACTTAAGGGCCAAGGTCGTATGGTTCGAATCCCAACAGTGTCTACATTGGGAATTTTCTTCACTAAACTCCCATTGGGGAGATGGTTACACTAAAGGGTTTGGAAAACTGCTGTCTTTACTATGGAATGTTAAGCTGTGGTACTGTGGGTGGGAGAGCCACCTCCTGAGCATGGTAAAAAACACACTGGACAATTTTGTCGACTGATTTTTATGCGGGTGAGAGGGGAGACTTTCATTTTGCAGGATGATTATGTCCGTCACCGCAGAACTCAACCATTACCTGGAAGAGACAATACCTGGAACAGCATAATTACAACAGAAACTTCCTCACCAACTTACTTGCAAAATTGCTATAGCGATATTTAATATACTTTTCGCACGAAATTGTCTTTAAATTGCAAAGTAATGTATATGTTTATAATGTATCAGCAAATGTGGTTCTGTCTAGAGAAAATTTATGCAATCATTACAGTACAACTTTCTTTTCTTTTATTTCTTACTTTACAAGTTATTACAGAAATATAGTTTATAATACCTGATGATTCTAGGACGGAGTTTTTACATAATTCAGATCTATAAATATCTAGAAATATTCATAAACATTCAGAAAATTAATCTTTTTAATGAAATAAACTGAGCATAAAACGAAATGTTTAATGTACGAGACACCAGAGAGTTATGCATATGTAACTGAAATATAAAACCATCAAATGAATTTCAACGCCAAATTAATAAATGTTTGAAAATATTTAACACTGTTGTCACTTTCAAGGACAACAGACATGATCGCATCAGATTTGATTTTCAATGGCAGAAAGCTGAAACAATGCAATTTTTATTCTTCATATATTAGAGATACCCCACTGTTAACAGTGCAGTAAGAATTGCTATTCAAAATTCTGTGGTTCTCTTTCTTTAAGTCTGACTCAATTACATTAAGCTACTTGCAATTCGTTGCAACTGAGAATGAAATTCATTAACCTGTTAGATTTTAATCACATACATAAAAAATATGAATTTTTATATCATGACCTATCTAAGGTCAGATCTAAGGGGGAAGAGAGAAAGTTCATAACATCCTTTCGGAAAGTTTATAACCAGAATGGAGGCAAAATATATTAAGCATATATATTATACATGTTTTGCAAAAACATTTTTGAAACACTACTAAATATATACTGGAATGGCATTCTATCACTTGCACACCTCTTAGATCCAAGTCTGAACTAAACTAAAATTTACTAAATATTAAGCATTATCATGGAATTATAAGATTCTATTCTCTTCATCAACACACTTAAAACGCACACAAAAAGATGGTACATACTTAGAAACTTGATACACTGGAGGTGATATGTAGAATATTATCCCGGCTGTCAAAAATTCAGTGTAGGCATTTTAAGGTATCACTGGATGCTCAGTATAGCCAGGTATACATATTTATATGTGGGAGATTACAAAAAAGTTTTTCCCATGTGTGTGTGTATATATATATGGCGGTTTAATGTCCTCCCTCTAAAAATGCTTAGATCAAAATATAATACATTAACCATAACACTGCTAAGGTAATTTTTGTTAACAATGACTTACTATCTACTAATAAATCAGCACTTTAATGTCGATTCACATTTTAAGGGAAAAATTGTCTTGAGCCGGGTGGGATAGCAAGAAAATATCAGGAGGTCATGAGATATGAACCCACGACCTCCTGTTAACATGTCAGGTGCTCTGGATCACTGAGCTACCGGCCGCCGATCAAGATCTCTAATTAACGCTATGAACATTTCTATTGTTACATATAGGCGCTATTCAGGCAATTTAGCCACAAGCGGCTTTCTATTTGCCACATAGGGTTCGTATCCCACCCGGCTGAAGACAGTTTTTCCTCTAAAACGTGAATCGACATTAAAGTGCTGATTTATTAGTAGATATTGAATATGTGGAGTTTATTTCATCAATTTATGACTTACTATAGTGATTTATCCATATAAAAATTTTTAAATAATTTATGGGCTAAAATTAACTGTTTTTTACTGATCTCAGAATTTGTTTCCTTTTAGTGAAAGGAAACAATTCACAATATTAACAACAAATTGAATTTCATTTAATTAGCTGATTTAATTAAGAAATCTGAGGTATGAGATTTACTCTCACTACTTTGCAGTAATTTCTCACTGTTCGGTAAAATTTTTTAAAAATATTTCGAACATACTGTTTTTAGTTTTAAAAAGTTTTTTTTCACATGGCACCATTCTCATAAATTCTTTTTAATCTTGCTTCATAATCTTGCTCTTCTTCCAGACAATTAATTTGCATGGATTACTAAAAAAATTCAGCAAGCCATTTGAGCAGTTTATAGCGTAAATAACAGATTTACAAAATAAAACCCTTTTATTTTGGAGTGTAGAAGAGATAAAAAAGAAAAACTACTTTCAGTTTAGGATAATTCTGAAAATATTTGGAACTAATATTAATACGCAATTATTGGTTCAAACTACTCCTCCTCAAAATATTGCGAGGGTTAATTTATTATTACAATGATAATCCCTTATTACTATATTTATTAAAAATAAAACCATTAAAATCACTTAAGATCGTTTGACAATAAAAATTACTCTCTAAATCTTCGTTATGGTACAAAGCATCTGTACAAGCTGTCATCCATTTAAAATTGGTATTAATATTCCATTTAATGGTACAACGCTTACAAAAATATTCCATATTACTGGAATGATCATTTATATAAAATAATGCATTGTATGCAAATCTATTACATTTATTAGTATATACCAATTTGTATATTTCATAAGCTGGATAAGTGACGGTTTTGATTTAAGATGCTTATTTTGCATCTTGAGTATGGTTAGGTGGTTTGAATTTTTATAATAATGCCCAAGTTCAAACAGCTATCAACTGGTACTGAGCAGCATAATATATAGCACTTGTGCATATGCTACCCACATGTAGGAAAATGTATAAACATAAAGAATTATCAGCAATTTTCATCCCAAAATTTTAAATTGTTAATTTTTTTTGCATAAACCTTATTTTAAAGTAACTAATGAACAAATATATGTGCAACATTATATATAAAAAGAGCCTTTAATTCTAAACAATAAAAGATAGAAAATCAAAGGAAGTGTGGGAAACATGTTGAGAAGCAGTTTATGGTAACTTTGAAAACATACATCCTGTGATGGCATGAGAAGTATGAAGACTGATGAGTTAAGATGAGCAGAAAGTGGAAAACGTGGCATCAAAAATAGCTGTCACTGGCAAAACGATAAAACCTTGCTGGGGATAGTACTAGTATGACTAAAGTTTAACTTTGAGGGATGAAATTAATGTTTTTAGTTGCCTTGAATTTTTTTTTTATTAATAAATATCAACAATAATGTTAAACTGCAAATTTCATTTAAAGGACTCCTGAAGTATCATGAAGCTGAAAAGAGGTTAATGTTTTCCTCAACATTTTGAAATATTTTTATACTGGACTGATTGCTGAATGGCATGGCAAATCCACCGTAGAAAAGAAAAATGTGAAAAAATAGGCAAACAATATTTAACATACAATGTATAAAATTAAAGTCGTACTAAATCATGAAACAATATTTACTAACATTGCATTTATGCCAAAGTTGGCAAATTGTTCCACACTTACAAAAACTAATTTTCTTCACTCTCCAATATAAAAATATTTAAAAATACAGAGGGAAATATTAATATCTTTTGGCTGATGATACTCATGACTATTGGCTTAAAGACAACCATAAAATCACCATTCTTGTGCTTTTCTTTTAATTTTTTAACATTATATTAAAATTAATATGTTTAATATTAATTCCAACATAATATTTAATTAGCCATAAAATTTACTGTTTTCTATAAATTAAGTTAATTTAATACATTTAACTGTTTAATGATATACGACACAAATGGTTCTTTTTCAGTTCATTTGGATTTGTTATATTCAATCATTATGCACACACACGTAGACAAAATTAAAACTAATCTGTATACGTAAAATAGTATCCATTGGCGAGCTTGGAAATTCTTGTGAACATGACCGATATTATGCATAATATTATCAGAAGCTGAATAAAATTGCATTTTAATGTGGCTTGCACTGAGCACAAAATGTTTAGCTATGCTGCAAGCTTATGTATGATTCTGATACATCATTTCTGAAAAATCTAATCATGGATATAATAAGACACTTATTATAAAACAATTGAAGTAAAAAATACAATTCAAGTTCATCTACCATGCAACAAAAATAATGTCTCCAACAGGTTGAAAAAAACTCATGTTTTACATGCACACATAACTCCTCATTCATCATCCCCAATTTCCACTTATTCCAAATAAGTGTGTGAATGAGTTTATTTTAGCCTGAGTTGTAATTCCAGTTTCCTGAAACCATAATGGACTTTCTGCTTGTTTTTTAGAATAAAATAAAAAAACCTGAGAAATTAACCAAACAGCATAATTTACTTGTGAAAGTAAATTATGTTTGTTTAAAATTTAAGGTTTCCAATTTATAGCATCTAGATTTATTGAGATTCTATCTCTACATTAGAAATAAAATAATAATTAACAAAGAGTAAATCACAGTAACAAATTAAATAAAAAAAAGTAAAAAGAAATGCAATACATTTTTACATCTTACACACACACACACAGTCATTATTATGCTATCACAGAAATTATCCTTTATCAAAAAGTAAACATAAAACAATAAGAATATAGGAGTCTATCAAAAATACAAGTTTTTTTTTCTAAAAGTGACAAAGCTTAGATTTTACATTTTTCTTGTGACAATAGAAGCGTTTATATCGAAGTGCTTAAAGCAAAACCCATATTAATGGCAAAACAGTTACTATATAAAATGAACAAAAGAAACACTTGAAATACAATTTCACTAAGGAAACTGTATATATCATTTTGTAAATAATTTATAACACGTATGTGATTATATATATATATTTAAAATAGATGCACAATAAAGAACTACAGCAATAAAATTCATTTTAAAATGTTGGCTGTCAAATGTAGGAAATATTTTAAATCCTACAAACACCAACTTTATTAAGATGTTATATTAATAAGAGATTAACTGTTATATTTGCATGCCAATATGGCATGAACTAGAAATATGAGTGAGAGTATCATGGTTTTAGATCAACAGCAGGATAAAATGAGGAGTTTAACAATGTTCATTCATTTCAGAATTAGATGCTAGCACATATGAGTCACAATAATGCAATATATTATGATGGTAACAAAACATATATTATGAATAAAGAGTATAGTGTTTTTTATTTTTCTCCAAAAGACCTAAAATGTCAAAAAGAAAATGTTTTGATTCAAAACATTTTTAGTATTTCAGTCCCTTTTTTCCTTAATGTTATGCAACAACATGGATATTATTACAAAATTAACATTAATAAAATATTAATACAAAATTAACATTTGAATGTATTTTAGGTTATATGACACAAGGATATACAATTCTGTTAAAATATTTAGAAAATTTGAACACAGTGAAGATGGCATGGTTTGTTACTGTATACTGCTAACATGAAATTAAAAAAATTGCTTCAGAAATTCATGTGTAATGCTAATTTTGAATATCTGTTTATAAAAAAGTATAACATAAAAATAAACATTTTTAATAGCAGTTTACATAAAAAAGGGTCACTTAACTCAAAAATGGGTAATACATATTTTATATTTATAACTAATTTTTAATCCAAACTATTATAGATCCAAAGTACCATTTTTTTAAAATTTATTCTTGCCCATTCTGAAGTGATATTTATAGAAAGTATACTGAAATGAAAATAGCAATTTTTAATAATGAGAGATATTTCACCACTCAGTTTGATATACGATTTAAATGATTTCTGATTGAATTTTATATAGACCAACAAAATAGTCATTATGCATAATGGAGGTACAAGTGAGATTATTTTCACCAGCAGAGTTTTGTGAAACTCTCACCAGGGATAGAACTGCTTTAAAATTTTGCAGTCCCCAATTCACAAATTCTTCCTGAATATATTAAAAAAGGAGATAAAAACAATTCTTACCTTTTGCATCACTGAGCTTGTATTATTTCAAGTATAATTCAAATTTGTGATTACAAAAATTTGTGCAATTTTCTATCCCCAAAACAGATAATCATCTTTTGGTATATAAGATTCAACTTATTGCAGCTTATATGACCACTGAAACTAATATATTATACTGCAAATTATTGATTTATTCCTTTCTATTTATTATTTTAAGGTTATATTTATAAATATTTTAAAAATGTAGTTACAAAAATCACATTAGCTTAACATTATACCACATTTTCCCAAAAACCAAGACTAATATTTTTCCTGATCACAAGAATTTAAAATCAAGGGTTATTTTGAAATCTCATTCAAAAATATCAGCATCACTTACTCTTTGGCTACAGTACTAGCAGAATGTAAAAAGGGAATAGTTTAAAAGATAGTGCACCTACAAAAAAAGTTGACTAAATTAAATGGAATCGGATTTTGCTTTTTAACAACAATGTATGGAAATTTTAGTGATTATGACTAAGCCATTTAAGAACCAATTGTAAGAAACAATGATTAACTAAGTACACCCAATTCTGCTTTTACATGGATTTTTTTTACACGATTTTGATTTAACACGGTTTAGAAAAATATTTTCTCTTTTTACATGATTTATTTTGATCTAACATGATTCAAATAGCACCTTTTTAAAAATCTTCATTTGAATTTAATTCTGAAAAAAATATTCCTATTCAAAAAAAATTCCTAGAATTTACATTTATAACAAAGATGCTGCTTTTATGGTCACATTTTTTGAAGTAGTTTTAACTTTGAAAATGTACTATAGATACACATTTTGTGCACTAAAATGCCCAAAATAAAAACTACACTAACATAACTACACAACAAGTTTTCTCTATTATGAAAAATTGTACAAAACTTACTTCATTCAGAATAAAGTGGCAACATTTAGTTCTGGGAATTCCCCTCAATTTTATCTTCAATACATACGTTAGTCTTGGTCTCTCACTTCGTGTTTAAAGTTAAAAGTGTTAAATGTTTAATAGAAGAAATCGAGAAAATTTTGTTTTGCTTTTGAAGTTTTGTGTGCGTAATATAAATTTATTAAATTTTGCTGATAGGTAATTTACAATTTTTCATCATCTGATTTACTAACTGCAATTCAAATATTTTTCGTAAGCCTTACCATGATGTCAGATAATTCAACTATACAAAAGTAGAAAAGGAAAGCTATCTCTTTGGATACTAAGATTCAAATTTTAGATTGTCCTGCAACTGGAGAAAGTTCAACATCCATAGGTAAATATTTTGGTTTGAACAAAGCTGCTGTAAAAACCATCAAGAAAAATGAAGATGCTATTAGAAAATCTGTGCTTTTTGGAACAAAAGTGAGTGCTAAGTTGTCATTGCCTCAAGAGATATTGTAAAAGTGAAGATGGAAAAGGCACTAGTAATGTGGATAGAAGATAACTCACAAAAAGAATACCTATAGATGGAAATATCAAACAGATGGCATTATGAAAATATAAGCACATACAAGAAATGGAACCAACCACATCAGTTCAATTAAACAAAAATTATGAATTTTCTGCAAATACAGGTTGGCTTGCAAGATTTCTTCAAAGGCACACATTTCATAATGTAAAGATAAAAGGTGAAGTTGCATCTGCAGATGAGCTGGCTGCTAAAGAATTTTGTCTAAAATTGGCCCAAATCATTTAAGATGGTGGAAACACTCCTGATCAAGTTTGGAATGCAGATAAAACCGGTCTTTTTAGAAAACAAAAATGCTGAGTAGAACCTATGTAGCAAAATCACAAAAAACTGTTGGTGGTTTTAAAGCAGCTAAGGATCATGTGATCTTTCTATTTTGTAGCAACGCTTCAGGAGATCGTATGTTAAAACCACTGCTCATCAATTGATCTCTAAGAACACGATCAATGAAAGGTATAGATTTGAATAAATTGCCAGTGTATTTGGATGGCAAACAAAAAAGCCTTTGCTACAAAAGAAATTTTTAATGTAAGTTCCATAAATGTTTTGTTCCAGAAGATAAATGCTATTTGAAGGAAAAAAATCTTGAATTTAAAGTTCTATTGATTATAGACAATGCACCTGGACATCCTGTAAACACCCAAATGTGCAATTATGTTTTATGCTGCCTAATACGACATCCTTAATACAACCACTAGAACAGGATATAATTGCCACATTTAAAACTTACTATGTAAGACGAGCTTCCAATACATTTTGGAAAAACTAGGTAAGAATAAAACAAACAGTTATTGATGCATGGAAGAAATTTTTCATTTTAGATTGTATCAGACATGCTGGATTGACATTATTAGAATTAAAACTATCAACTTTAAACACATGCTGGAAAGCTATTTGGCCCGAATGTGTTAAGAAGCAAAGATCCTGAACCCCCAAATATGACTGAATATTCTAATATCATCACTTTAGTACATGCTTGTCTAAAGTGCGGCCCAAACGCAAATTATGAAAATATTTAAATTTACACATTTTTATTAAAAAAATAAATGTTTGCAATATTTTTCATATATAATCGATTCGTTGACATTTATTTTGAAATAAAAATTTAAATAAAAACATCTTAGTATGCCATGAGAATTTATGTTTCGAATTATGTGTGTATCCACTTGACGGCGAATTTTTTGAAGAATTACAATATTTGTATGCAGTATATTGCATTGTATTTTGATTTCCTAATCCTTTTGGCCAAGGGAGCCCTTCACAGAAAAAGGGGCCATCGAACGTTCGCGAAAGTTCGCCAAATCGATCCGACCCGTTGGCTTTCCTCTCGCTGAATCCCTTTCTGCGCGTGATCTTGGCGCATGGCCACATGCCCAGTTCCTACGTCACGCACCACACCACCGTAGACTTGCCCCAATTGCGCATCTGCTACAGCTCGGGGTGTTCCAGAAAATTCTCCATGCTCTCTGAGTCTATAAAAGGGATCCCTGACCAGTCCACGATCAGTAATCATTTCTGAAAGAGTTTCAGAGTTGACAGTTCAGGATCTCTCTACTTGAGATTGAATCGAATCTCTTCCACTGCGAATTCTGTTACGCTACTGTACCGGTAGGTGCCTTGTGTCTCAGTTTCAGCATTCAGTTTTGATTTATAAAAATTACATATTCATTTGAAATTTCAAAATTGATATATTTATTTTTACTATTTTGTTAAAATATCGTGTAAAACAATCTTATAAAAAATTATTAATATTCTTTGAAGAATTACAATATTTGAATGCAGTATATTGAATTGTATTTTGATTTCCTAATTCTTGTATCAAATTCTTTAAAAAGGTATGAATAATTCATATTCATTATGGATATTTGCTTATAAAATTAAAATATATAATTTTTTTTTTAGATGGTCTCCGTGTCATTAAAAAAACAAGCAGAACCTAAAAAAAAGAAAAATTGATGATGAAAAAAGAGTTTTTAATGAAAACTGGATGGAGAAATACTTTTTTATTGAGGAGAATTATAAAGCACTTTGCTTAATTTGTAGGGACTTTGTGCCAGTTTTTAAAGACTACAATTTGAAACGACATTATAGTCAAAAGCATGCCACAAAATACGATGTTAATCTCGGCATTTGCCGTAAAGATAAAATCACAGAACTAAAAAAAGGGCTATTGTCTGAACAAATTTTTTTTAAAAAGACAGCTACTCAAAATAATAACATTGTAAAAGCAAGTTATGTCGTAGCAAATTTAATAGCGAAAAAATCAAAACCTTTTACTGATGGCGAATTTATAAAAGAATGTATGGAAAGCGTAGCAAACATAATTTGCCCTGAAAAAAAGTTGGATTTTTCTAAAATCAGTTTATCACACCAAACTATAGCCACAAGAATTGAGGAGTTGGGGAATTCAGTTGAAAAGTCTTTAAAAAGCAATTGTACTAATTTTAAATTTTATTCGTTAGCCATGGACGAAAGCATTGACGCTTCTGATACGGCACAATTGGCAATTTTTATAAGAGGAATCGATGAAAATTATAATATCACGGAAGAAATGGTTGCTTTAGTATCGTTAAAAGACACAACCAAGTCTGTAGATTTATTCGATGCATTAAAAACGATGACGAAAAGGTTTTCCTTATCTATGAAAAATTTATCAGCTATCATAACCGATGGAGCCCCTGCCATGGTTGGTAAAAATGGGGGACTCGTTAAAATGGTTAATAATGAAGCCGTCGCTGCCGGCAATACGATCTTGATGGCATATCATTGTATTGTACATCAGGGCAATTTATGTGGAAAAATTTTAAAAATGGAAAGTGTATTAAGCGTTGTTATAAAAACCATTAACTTTATAAGAGCAAAAGGATTTAATCATAGACAATTTCAAGAGTTCCTTAAGGTAATGGGCACTGAATTTGCAGATGTTATTTATTATACAGAAGTAAGATGGCTCAGTAAGGGGAAAATGCTCAAAAGATTTTACGATTTAAGAACTGAAATAAAAACATTTATGGAAACGAAAGGGAAACCTGTGACTGAATTTGAAGACGAAGATTGGGTTTTAGATTTAGCTTTTTTAGTAGACTTAACAGAACATTTGAATGATTTAAATTTGAGACTTGAAGGAAAAAATCAATTTATTAATAATATGTTCCAAACAATAACAGCGTTTAAAAGAAAGTTGAAATTTTGGCACAATCAAATAAAAGTAAAAGATTTGACATATTTCAGTACTTTGGCTGCACATAAACCTGTGAGTTGCACAAAATATGCAAAATATGCAGCATTAATTTTTGATTTAATTCAAGAGTTTGAAAGTAGATTTCAAGATTTTCGAAAAAATGAAGAGTATTTCAACATATTTTCTACCCCATTTTCTCTAGAAATAAATAAATTACCTTCAAATCTTCAAATGGAATGCATTGAACTGCAAAGTGACATTCAACTGAAAGAAAAATTTGGGAATGTTTCTTTACTGGAGTTTTATAAAGATTACCTACCCCGCGATAAATATCCTAATTTTCACAATCATGCTTTATTAATGTCTTCAGCTTTTGGCAGTACCTATATTTGTGAACAATTATTTTCAAAAATGAAGCATACAAAAATAGGACAAAGATCACTGACAAACATCTTGAAAATGCATTAAGAATTGCAACCTCATCTATTGAACCCGATATCGATTTGCTTGTTCAACAAAAGCAAATTCATCCATCTCATTAATTTGAATTTTTTCCATCTTTATGAAATCCAAACTAAATGAAACGAAACTTTTACAAATTTAAAATAAATATGTACCTATACATATCTAATTCAAATTAAAAAAAATTTATAATAAAAAGAAGTTAATTTATTTTAATAAAACTACATAAGTTAATTTTTATTTCAATTTGTTGAAAAAATATTGTATGTGTGGCCCAGCAAATTTTTTTTTTTTTGCAATGTGGCCCTCAAACGGTCATAGTTTAGACACCCATGCTTTAGTACATGCGGTTGGTGGATATGGATTCGATGATTTATTGTTTGCAGATATTGATGAATTGCTATTGACAAAGCTCTTAGCAAAGATGAAATAATAGAAGTTGTCCTTGAGACTCCTGATGAAACAGAAAAAAGTGATGGTGATGAAGAGGTTCCACTCACTGCAGATTTAATTAAAGAAGGGCTTCAAATGACTAGTAAATTGGAAAGTCATTTTCTTACACATGATCCCATTGTTGAACGAGCTCAGCAGTTTAAATGTGAACTGAAGTCACATATGGCATGTTATCAAGAATTATACAAAGATCTAGTGAAAGCAGGATCTCAACGACTGCTTAGAGTTCATTATCAAAACTAATCAGAATCCTGAATCCAACTGATAATTTGGTTCCCCATGCCACAGAGAGCATTTCACCATTGGAGTATGAACACGATGACCAAAATGTTTCAAGTGATGAAAGTGATTTAATTCCAGTCTTATCCAAATGAATGTGTCTCTGTTGTCAGAAAGTGACAACGAATAAAAACTAGTTAATAAGCATATTTAAGTCATATTTTTTTTTACACTTTTGTATTCTTGAATTAGTGACATGTTATTTTCTTTATGAAGGATAATTTACTTTACATATATACATATAATTATAAGTTTATAAAATAAATGTTAAAATGAATAAAAATCAAAAAAAGATTTAATTAAAGATTTTGATATGATTTGTTTGAAAACAACTTATTATTTGCACTGGGTTTCCACGTCTGGAACCAATCTATTTTTTTACATGCACTGTATTTTTTTTACATGGTTTTTTTGCATGGTTTTTTCAGGGATATATCTACTGTGTAAAAACAGAATTGGGTGTATTATGCCTTTATGTAAGACACAAAAATGAAAAGGTGTTGATCTACTAGTGTATTGTAACTTCTTTAGTTGAGGGCATTTTCAGAGTCCATCATTAATATATTAATCATAAAGTGCTGCATTTTGAATGCTATGTAGAGAAGTAAAGAAAACATATTGTGGGAGGACATAGGAGATTATAAATGCAGAAAAAGAAATAGTGCAAGCTTAAACAGAGGTGAAGCTGTGTGTACAAGTGATTGACTAGGTAGAGTCATCTTTGGAAGAACAAAGAACCTGCCAAAGATTGTTGAATGTTAATATTCATAATAAATAATATGAATGATGATTAATTATGTAATGTATAATCTGAAATTTTAAGATTTTTAGGTAAGAATTTTTTTATTTTAAAGGGATTATCTCGAATTTAATATTGTCTTGGTTCTGAGGCAATATGGTATATAACAAATAAATTTGAAATGGAATGGTCAGAGATACCCTTTTTAAATAAAATATTTTGAAACATTTCATTTCTGTAGCCCACCAAATGCTTCATCACCATTTAGAAAGGTTAGTAAAAGACAACCTTTCAGTAAAATAATTTTTGGAATGTTGGATGGAATATGCTAGTTGGATGCAAGGTATCATGATTATGTACAAATCATGATCGCAGCAGAATGGTTCGAACAATTATTGCTACAGATGTAACTAACCATGCTGTCCAACTATTTAGTGGTATTTGTCTTCCTGAGTTTAGCACCATAACTTGTTCTGCAGCAGGTAGGTAAGGATTACTACCATCATCAAAAAACATAGGACAGTCATCATCTGGGAAATAAGAATAAAATTGAATTATTAAAAAATTTGTACTGTAATGATACTATAATTCTATAAAATTTAGCAAAATAATTAAAAGCAGCATAAATTTCATAACTTTTGCTACAAAGAGTTAAAATGGCTTGTTTGATTAAGACTGCATTAGATTGTTTACTCTTAGTAGCATGTTTTTGCTGCAAGGGCTCAAAGAAGGTTGGGAAAGAAAATCCACTAGATAGCTGTTACAAGACAGATGAAAGCCTCCCAACAATGACATCCAGTGTGTTATTTAATGTGCAAAAGGTATGACTTTCCTGCACAAGGTCAAAGCTTAATGTCCCATCTGACCTTTCTAAACCTACTGGTGCTCCCATTCTCACCATGAACGGAATGGAGGTCAGTGGAAAAAATTATCAATGTAGGCACAGTTGGCATTCAAACTCAAGAACACAGATAATGAGAATGGCATGCTACTGAATGAATCAACCTCCACCATGGCTTAGCTTGCAGTGACACTTTTTGTTGCTAAAACATTGTTTCAGTGGCTGAGCAGATAGTGTGCTTGGCTTTTTGGTAATCTTCAGTTTTAGAGTGTACTAAAAACTAATGCTGCAGTGTGCTAAATGAGATAAAAGGAAAAACAATCAAAATTATTACTAAAGATAAAAAGGCAATAAATAATACAGAAATTATTTCTCAGCAGCTAACTTGCCACAGAATTTTATAGGATCCTGTTGCTATAAATGTGAATAATAATAATTTTTTACTTATCCAAACAAAAAATTTTCCATTTAATACTTAAAAAGTTGCACTTTCCCCATCCTCCCTGGAATAGGGAAGAAAGCTGATGCTGTCACTGCAGAACCTTTCATTATCACAGTTTACCACTTAATTTTCAGATTTCTAGTATGAATAAATTGTTTTAAAAATTCATTAGAAAAATTTCCTATTTTTCAACTTTAGCGATCTTGATCAATTTTTTCACACAAAGAGTGGAGATTCATAATATTGGGAGATTCCTTCCAAAAATATGAATCATATCTTATTAACCTTTTATTGACTTGTCTCAGTTGGTAGCATGCTAGGCTCACAATCTGATGTTCCAGTGCTGGGATCTATCTCCACTAACTCTTACTGTGCCCTTGATGAGCTTGGAAATGGCACTGTCCATCAGATGGGATGTAAAGCCTTGCCCCATGTGCAGGAGAGTCATATCCTGTGCACATTAAACCCACTAGATGACCTTAATACTAACAGCTTGTCCATTGGGTCCCTTTTCCCAATTTTCTTTGAACCCTTGAGGTTTTTGTGACCTTGCCATTTGGCGAACTGCGTGAAAACAAAGTGCTGCTCTGAGGTAAAACAAAACCTTCATAGGTAGATATTATGAATTCATAAATAAAAGTAGCATTATTTTCTGGAGAAGCATTCTGTACAAGTTTGAAATCAAATGGCAGAATTTTGAAAATGAAGACTGAGTAGGGGAACTGATATTTCCAGTTACTGTGAAACTTGTATATTAAGAAAATGAAAAGTTTCCATACAAAAAATTATGGATTACTAATATTTATTAATATTTTGTAGTTTAATTTGCAATTCACTGGTATATTTAGGCCACTGATCTGAAACGAGTGTTTCAAATTTGTAACATTTGTCACTGAGTACCATTTTATACTTTGCAGATCATGGATACAGTCAAGTTTTATTTTCACTCAAAATCAAACCAAAAATTATTGTATAACCTTCTTTAAATGAGAGTGATGACAGGTGCTTGAGTGAATCTTCTGATGAATATTGTGGGTATGTTAAACAAGCATCAGGTGTGATGGATCTTGGTGCTAGATGAAATATTGCATTACAAGTGTCACCAAGCACACCATTAAATATGATCCAATTATTGTATTTTAAAAACCAGATTTTATTCCTTATATTGATGGCAGAATTATAACACTGAACTAAATCTGCCCTGCCCATGGTTAGTAGGGGATACTGATGGGCTTGGAAAAGCCGCCATCTGTCGGATGGGATGTTAAGCTGTGGCCCCGTGTGAGGGAGAGACATACCCTGTGCACGTTAAAGAACATGCTTGACGAGAGGCTACCATCTGTCTCCAATTCCAGTGGGTCCCCTCCCCCATCTTTCTCTGAGCCTTTGGGATCCTTGTGACCTGGACATTTAGCCCATTGTGTGCAAAAAAGTGCCAGAGGTAAAACAACCCAACCCATTGAAATAAATATACTAACTTGGAACTTTACCCAGACCACAGGAATATACACAGTCATATCAGAATAACATGACCACCTACCATAGTATATGTATTGTAGGTGGCCATATTATTCTGATATGACACTTTATATTAACCACATATAAAGGTTTAAAAGAAGTGGCAGTGGTTCTTTTGATGAAAAAAAAAAAGCAAATTAAACCATTTGAGGGTATTAAAATATGATTGACAGCAAGCTATTGGACTAAAAAAGTAAATGTCCAAATTGACATTACATTCATTTTCCTGTTTTACAATAAAATCATAGGATCCTTCAGATTCTTATGCATTATAGTATTGATCTAAGCATTCATTTATTATTACATTTTGTTTTTTATTGTTGACTGCCTGGATCTTGTATATGAGGTGTTTGTGACTGTTTTGATTTGTGCCATAGAAAAATCAGCTCTTCTCTTTTAGACTTCAAAGATTGAAGTCCTTTGTGTAAAAGTTATTTTTCCCACAATAATGAGGTCAACCACCTCTAGCTGAATACGAAAATAAACTGAAAACATGCCATTCATTGAAGCCAATCCATAAAAGAATGAGTGCAAGGAGGATATTATTTTTGTGTTTAATTGTGCTTTAAGAGTAGTAACTTCATGAAACGCTTAGGATAACCTGAATTTTGTTTTTAAAACAATTGCCAACTGGCTGAAGAGTTAAAGTGTGATATCATAAAGCTTAAATGATATTATAAATAATGGGAAAAATGAACACTGGTCAATAATTTCTTCAAATAGAAACAAGTACAAATTACTTACAGAAAAAGGATGTAAATGCAAAAAAAAAAGGGTCTAAATGTAATGATAATTTTTGTTGAGTAACAAATTATTGTTTCATTGTTTTTTACACAATATAGCAATACAGAATGCTAATAAACTTTCATGATATTTTCAATTATGATGTAGTCTGCTGTTTATATTTTACTTTAATAAATACATTGTGCACCACAAATTTATATATAAACTGTTTAGGCAAAAAATTAGAAACCATGCACTATTTACCATAATTGTAATATAAAGCATAGATAAGCAAAGTAGAAGACCACATGGCACAGGTTTCCTGAGCTGTCTTATTTACATGCAGCACAGTCACTGGCCAACTCTCATTCACAAGATGGGAAACACTTGTGATGTAACTGACTTCCAAAAGGTATTATTGGTGCTTAATGGGTTTATGCAGCCATCAACAAAACTATGGAAATTACAGAACTGTCTAAGTATCACATTTCTTAAGTGTATACAAGATAGTTATCAGGAAATAGAACTTACTGAAGTGATAGTCACTATTGATTTTAGATAAGGCAAGTGTGAAAAACCTACCAATCTGCCTCCAGGATCCTCTAGTTATGGGCAGTTGAGCTAAGGTAGTGGCATTCACATCTGCCTAAATAATATGATGGTAGGAAGAAAGCACTACCATGTAGTTCTAGGTCTGTCATACACAAGTGCTATTTAAACTGTGCCTTAAGGCTGAAACAATCATTAATCAACTATTAATAAACTTTTAAGTTATTCTGATAGTTAGCAGATGTCTTTCAGGAGTAACTATGGCACATATCTTACGCTACAAGGGAGAAAACATTCTAAGGTCAAATCGACAATCAACAGTGCATCATATGATCACTGCTTTCGATAGAAGCTAAAATCAATCATATGAACTTGAACAAAGTGTAAGGAATTCAGATATTTATAGTTAGCAGTTCATACCCTATTCAGAAACATTTAGTGTCAGCCAAAAATTGGAAAGTGAGGGATTAGTGATGTCAGGAAAATCAGCTCTTCTCTTTTAGACTTCATCAAGTCATAAGCAGAATGTAGAAGACTGGAAAAAAGTTATGTGGTCAGATGAATTGTGATATATGCTCTTTTATACTGATGGCAGTGATAGAGTGTAGTGCCAATCATATGAGGCAATGTACCCCTCATGTGTGACATCCCCTGTACAAACTGCTGGCAAAGGGGTCGTGATGTCATATGCCATGGATTGGGTCTCCTAATGTCTGAAGGGCCAACAAAGTGCTAAATAATATTTAAACAATGTATGCAATCATGTACACCCTGTTATGTTTCATTTCTTCCCTGATGGATAATTTTAAGATTAACATACATCCATTATGCAAAATCTGTAAGTGGTTTGAGGAACATAACGAGGAATTCAATAATCTTCCCTAACTATTCCAATGACCTGAATACCATTGAAAATTTGTGGGATATAGTGGAACATGGCATATGGGCACTGCAACAGGAATGGCTTCACAACAAACACCATCCTAATACTCATCAAGTCTATGCCACATAGAATTCAAGCTATTAGAAAGGCACAAAATGGATCCTATATGATAATGAGGTGAAGTTTCTAATCTTTTGGCCACAAAGTGTAGTATGATAGCATGATAAATTATCCATAAAGTATATTGCTCCTCAGTCACTTGAAGTGTCTAAAGAGCAAAAACAGTATAGCAAGTATATCAAGTTCAAAACCAACAGTATATTAAGTTCATAATAGCATTACAAAATTCCATATTCATTATTACTTGAATATTGTTTGACATATTCTTCTACAAATGTATGTAGGAAAATGGAATTAAACTTACGCTCTCTTTCATATTCATCCATCATAAGTGAAACCTGGGCCCCTTCTGAAGAATTATAACTTGTTACATCTTGTTTGATGTGGCAGAAAGCACCTACAGACTCTGACATAAGAACTCGATTCAAATCAGATCTTTGGTAAACCTAAAATTTTAGAAGGAAAATATTTACACATACAGCGATTAATCATATAGTATGGTTTACTTAGTGCTGAACTGCTGTAGCACTGTTAGCTGAGAACACTCAGTGCACTTTTATGCCTAGCAGCTTTGTATTTTGATGTTTCTCTGTGTTCTGCAAAGAAAATTAATGAGGTAACTAATTGCTGCATGTTAAATTTTCCATGACAGTATCAACAACTCTGTATCATGGATCTTTACTCACTTGTCTGAAAGCAGAATACAAATATAGTCAACCCTTGTTGAACATCGCTAATTTGTTCTGGGAAGAGTGACATTAAAAGAATTACATGTTCAATGGGGTTTTAGGTAATTTATTTCAGAGACCCTAAAGTAAAAATTTATTGCCCCAAAAGCTATTAATTTAAGGCTTTGTAAATGTTTTTAAGTTCAAAACCAATGTTTTTATGCATATTAATTAACATGTATTACACATAAAAACTGAATAATAAACAAATAATAACAAAAAAAAAAGCTTTAATTATCTTGGTCTTGTACATGCTAAGCTTGAGGTGATGGTGAGGTGAAGAGGAGAAGGATTAGTATTTGGATTGGATTGTTTTACCTCTGAGCGGCACTTTTTTTGCACACCATGGGACCATGGGCTAAATGGCCAGGTCACAAGGACCCCGAAGGCTCAGAGAAGGTTGGGGGAGGGGACCCACTGGAACAGCTGTTGGGAGATAGATGGTAGTCTCCTGTCAAGGCCATCCAGTGTGTTCTTTAACGTACACAGGGTATGGCTCTCCCACACATGGGGCCACGGCTTAACGTCCCATCCGACAGACAGCGACCTTTCCAAGCCCATCAGTGTCCCCTACTGACTGTGGGCAGGCCGGGGAATTTTGTGGAGATAAATCTCAAAGCTGACCCAGCTGGGATTTGAACCCGGGAATTACAGATTACGAGCCTGGTGCACTACTGACTGAGCCACCCTGCCCCAAATTAGTGTTTGGAAGAAGAGTTTCCCGCAAAAGTGTCAGGGCGATCTTCTATGTACTGTACCTCTTCTTCTGCAGGAGGAATCTCTGGGATGACAATGCTTCCTTCTTTTGAGGTTGAAGGAGAATCTCTTGCCAGAGATTTGAAGAAACTGTGTAGGGTATTGTTTTTTCCTCTCATTCAACAGCTTTTTAAAATAGGCCACAGTGCTGTCTTCGAAGGAGCAGATGTTTAACTCTGTCTCCTCTATGTTAGGCTGCTGCCTATGTCTAAGCTGTGATCTCCTTAACTCCCTCCTAACATTCTAGGAAATATTTTATCTGTTGCAGTAGAGGAGGTCACTCTCTCTTCCTCTGCCTCCTCCTCACCAGTCAGATTTATTTGCCATCTTTGGAGGTCTGCTGCATTTAACTCCCTCTCATGCTCTTGAGGAAGTTCCTGCACATCATCATCATCAACTTCCAATTCCATTGCCTGTACAAGGTGGAGAATTTCAGTTTCATGGTTGCTTTGTTTCTCAAAATCATGGATCACAGAGGGCCACAGTTTCATCCACACAGAATTCATAGTGGTTGTAGTTACCTCTTTCCATGCCTTTACAACAATTCTAACAGCCTCAAGGATGTTGTACTCCTTCCAATATTCACTGAGGGAAGGGCCATTCGGAGCTGATGTGTGCTTGTGGCATTTAGCAAACATCAGCCTTGTGTAGATCTTCTTGAAGTTGAAAATGACCTGCTGGTCCATGGGCTGGAGGAGAGGAGTGGTGTTAGGTGGAAGAAATTTAATGTTGATAAAAGGAAACTTCACACTGAGTTGGGTTGGGTTGTTTTACCTCTGAGCGGCACTTTTTTGCACACCATGGGCTAAATGGCCAGGTCACATGGACCCCGAAGGCTCAGAGAAGGTTGGGGGAGGGGACCCACTGGAACAGCTGTTGGGAGACAGATGGTAGTCTCCCGTCAAGGCCATCCAGCGTGTTCTTTAACGTGCACAGGGTATGTCTCTCCCACACATGGGGCCACGGCTTAATGTCCCATCCGATGGACGGCGGCCTTTCCAAGCCCATCGGTGTCCCCTACTGACCGTGGGCAGGGCGGGGAATTTTGCAGAGATAAATCTCAACGCTGACCCAGCTGGGACTCGAACCTGGGAACTACAGATTACGAGCCTGGCGTGCTACCGACTGAGCCACCCCCGCCCCCAACTTCACACTGATGTGGGCTGACAGTTCAGGGGCATTGTCCAATAATAGCAATACTTTGAGAGGGAGTTTGTTGGATTTGAGGTAGTTCTGCACAGTTGGACAGAAAACTTCTGCCATCCAATCATTGAAGAGTTTGCCTGGTAACCCATGTTCTCTTCCAGTAAACCCCAAGAAAAGCCTTTGTGATGTTCTTCTGCCTGAAAATCCTTGGATTTTCTGAATGATAAAAAAGCATAGTCTTGATTTTAAGGTCTCCAGAGGAATTCCCACAGCAGAGCAGAGTGAAACAGTCTTTCATGGACTTGTGGCCCAGTAGTTTGGACTCCTCTTTGTAATACAAGTCTTTCTTGGCAATTTCTTCCAGAAGATACCTGTTTTGTCCACATTGAAGACCTGCTGTGGAAGATAGCCTTCCTCTTCCACAAGTTGTGCAAACTCAATTTTAAACTCTTCTGCTACCTCTTGGTTGGCACTGGCAGCCTCCCCATGCCTCACAACACTTTTAATACCCGATCTCTTTTCAAACCTTTTGAACCAGCCATGAGAGGCAGTAAACTCAGTGAATCACCTTCATCAAATGCTCGATTCACTAACTAGTTCATTAAAAATAGTCTTTGCCTTTTCAGAAATAAAGACCTGAAAAACAGAATCACCTCTCATTTGCTTCTCTCTAATCCATATTTCTAGCAGTCTTTCCATTTCAACAATTGTTTCTCTCCCTTTAAAAAGTCTAGTTGAGGAATTTGTCACTTTCATTTTTTTCAGCAACTGTTTTTAATTATTGCATTTGCAGTGGTCCTTGCCATGCTATATTTTTTACAAATTAACTTAACACTTAGCCCTTGATTATGATATTTTATTATTGCTTGTTCTGTGGCTAAACTGATGGCCTTTCTTGATGCTTTATCTGCAGAATCAGCTTCAGAAGATTGAGATCTCTTAGGAATCAGGGTTTAATTTTATGAATCTTTCTTAATAATAACATAAAATACTGCAGTACTGTAAGTTAATTAAATTTTATGTTATTATAAAGAAAGATTAATAAAATTAAACCCTGCTCCTAAGAGATCATTTTTATACTTTTTGGGAGGCATGGGTAGTATTGTGTGACTTGTGTTTAATGCACCATTGTACATACTGCAGTACTGTAAGTTAATTTAATGTACAGTGGTGCAATAAACACAAGTCACGCAATACTACCCATGCCACCCAAAAAGTATAAAAATGAAATCAGAGGTCACTATACACAACCAATCAACAAAATGCCTGGAGAACAATTGACTGGACAGCAGTGTTCCATGCTTGCCTCAACCGGTCATCATGAAGGCCTCATGGGAGCATCATGTGAATATCACGTGAACAATGCATGATGGTAAATGGAGTAGGTGATGAAGAACAAACATGTGGATGCCTATGGAAGCTTTGACGCTAAACAAAAAGATGTAAACCGAGCGTGAAGTTAAATGTGATTCAACTATATTAGTTCTAAATTTAAGTCTTGACTCTTTGTCACCTAGAATACATCATAACAAATTTTCTGGAATTGGGTGATTAATTTAGCACAGTTTGCTGTAGTACTTTTAAAACATTATAACTACTTAGGTCTACAATAATGAACTCTGCTCACTATAGCATTGCTAAATGGAGGCACTCAATACACACAACTGGCAGCTTTGTATAGCAGCAGTTTTCGTACACTGATGTCTTGCACTCTGATTCCATGCAATCAAGTTGTGCTAACTTCTATTTATTTAAATATTAGTTAAGGTGCAAAAATATTTTTGATCCATTTTGTGACAAACAATAAATTTAACAATTTTAGGAGTTTTAAACATGAAGCTCATCTAAGCAGGTAATACTGAAAAGATTCAAAGAAAAAGTTTCTCTGGCCTTCCACCCAAGATGGAAAGGCTCCAGTAAAAGCAGAGTACTCTTTCGAATATTTTCTAGCTGAAAAATCTGTGTCTGTCATAATTGAAAGTACCAATCCTCATCCAGGCATCCCTTGTGCTATGTTTGAAGTCTTCAGCACTGAAAAGGTCATTTTTGACGAATTCAAATAAATCTCTGACAATTCAAATAAATCTTCTCTGTATACATTTTTGTACTTAGCTGCCCTAATTTTAAAGTAAGATTTTCTATTACAATGCAGCATTTAATACTATATGCAAATTACTTAAGCATTTTATTTGTTTTAAATGTAAATTTGTGCCAATTTAAAAAATTTCCTTTATCTTTATTATTTATGTTGAATATAAAAAGTTAGGGTGCCTTTGCCTGAAAGTTAATTTGTTGGTGCAAATTAAAGGTATTTATATTAATTCTTAAGGAGAAATTCAACTCATTTAAATGCAGCATTTTTGGGGATTCAATTAAATGTTAAATGGGAGATTCCTGTATATGTAAAAAATAGTCATATAGAAAAAAAAAACATTTATATAAAAATCACAAACAGAATTAATATAATGAGAGTGAAAATGACAAAGTATAAATGTAAGCAGTGTAAAAGATGAAGGCAAAACAATAAAAAAAGAACACAATAACACAAAAATAAACAGTAATATGTAAAAACTCAAATACTGGACATAAAAATGGAGAATCAGATAAGAGTCCTGAAACACTGCTGGAAATCTGGGACTAGCAGTGGAATACTAGACTGGAGTATACAGATTATGCCAACTGATCTTGATGTCAACATGTCAAGGCACCCAATAGAACTAAATGCTAGTGGTGGCTAGACCATGAAGATTCTGATCAAGTTTAGAAAGAACAAGGTCAGGGTGATGCATGAACAAAAATCATAGTTGCAGCAAGCTAATCATTACCTATTCATTTTGTGAAGAAACGTTTTTAAGTAGCAAATCTTGCTTCAAGAAAAGGATGCAACTTTTTTTCCCAGCAGCAGATTTTCAGTGCATTGAAATGAAATGCTGTAACTTTTGATTGTTGTTAACTATACTATTAAAAAAAAAACTTCTGCTTTTATTTTAAATCAGCTTTTGGTACAATTTAAAATATACAGTTGAATTTTCCATTGATTTTTAAATCTTTTATAACTGTATTACTCTGTTACTTCTAAAAAACTTAGAAACAGGACATGAAAGCTAAGACAAAACTGATTTAACTCTGGGGCAACTGTAAGGAATGACAGATGATGACACTTTGTCCAATTGGGTCACTGATGAGATTTCATTTAAAAGCAGGTATTCATAAAAGGTCAGCAATAAAATAAATACAAAATAAAACGTTTGAATTTTATGAGAAACTATTAGTGCTTTCCTATAGTAATGAGGAATTCAGAAATCTGATTTTATAAATGGCACTTCAAATATTCCTACAAACGAATCTTGGAAATGGTTTGGATAATTTTACCTCTGAGGGCACATTTTTGCACACAATGGGCTAAATGGCCAGGTCACAAGGACCTTGAGGGCTCAGAGAAGGTTGGGGGGGAGGGAGAACACCCACTGGACAGCTGTTAGGAGACAGATGATAGACTCCTGCCAAGGCCACCCAGAGTGTTCTTCATCACGCACAGGGTATGGCACTCTGAACACAGTGCCACAGCTTAACATCCCATCTGACGGACAGCAGCCTTTACAAGCTCATCGGGGTGCCCTACTGACTGATGGCAGGGAGTTTTGCAGAGGTAAATCTCAATGCTGGCTCAGGTGGGACTCAAACATATGAACTGCAGATTATGAGCCTGGTGCACTATCGACTGAGCCACGTCTGCCCCTCTTAGAAATGATTTAGACACAAAACAATAAGGCTGTTTCTGGAAAAATATGGGATGTTTGCAAAGCAATGATGCAAATTTTACCTTTCAAAGGTTTGCAGCAGGCCTGGATTTAGAAAAGAATAAAGGGGGAGTCCTCTTACTCAGGACCTAGATCTAGCCTGAATATAAGGAATGTTTTTTACAATAATAATTACTGAGTAATTGATGTTTTCATATTATTATGTCAGCTTCTATGCAATTCAAAGCAAATTTATTGTAGCCAAATTAGGATTGATTTTCTACATTTCCTAATTAAATAACCAGCAAACAGAGTTATTTGCAGTACTGACAATTATAGCAGTATATATTTGCAGTACCAAAACATTATGACCAGCACTTCTTTAGGCAAATTGAAGCAACTGCAGGTAAATATGGCACATTTGAAGGTCATGAAATGGTATAAATAACACCTGATACTGAGCTCTGTTAATCAGTGTTATTCTTACTCTTATTATGGGAAAAGCAGTGGATTTAAGAGAGTAAAAAAAAAAACAAATTGTAATGGCCAGATGATTGAGGCAAAGCATTTTCGAGATGGCAAGGCTTGTGGGGTGCTCATGGTCAGCTGTGGTTAGTACCTTCAAAAGGTGGTCTGAGGGAAAAATCATGAACCGCCAGCAAGGTGTGGGGAGACCATGGCTCATCAATGCTAGAGATGAGTGAAGGTTATCCTGTATTATATGAGCCAACAGAAGGGATACTGTGGTGCAACTTGCCCGTAATTTGAATGCTGGTGATGAGAGTAATGTGTCACAACACACAGTACATCAAACCCTGCTGAAAACAGGGCTGCATAGCCACAGGCTGTTCCAAGTGCCCATGCTAACCTTGGATCACCATCTTCGTGTCATTGTCGAAAGTGCCTACAATGGACAGGTGAGGTGACTAAACCAATTAGCAAATTTTGCACATTTTAGTTCTTATTGCAGATTGTCTTAGAGACTGCATATTTTCAGAATTTTATGGTATATTTCTTTGGAAAATGCATTGTCTAATTCAAATGTAAAAGATATGCAATTTTAAGAGTATTTTTATGAAGTAAACAATACTATGAGAAATAGTGTCATATAGGTTGACTCAGTTGGTAACATGCCGGATTCATAATCTGATATTCACAGTTTCAAGTTCCATCTGTGCCAGTGTTGAGATCTATTTCTGCTAACCCTCATCCTGCCTTCAGTGAGAAAAGAGACACGGATTGGCTTAAAAAGATCCTGGTCATCAGATAGAATGTTAAGCCAGAGCCATGTGTGCAGGAGAGCCATACTCTATGCACTTTAAAGAACATGTTGGATGACCTTGATGAGAGGCTTACATCTGTCTCCAAACAGCTAGTGGACTTCCTTTTCCAGCCTTCTCTGAGTCTGCCCATTTACCCATTGTGTGCATAAAAGTGCTGCTGAGGTAAAGCAACTCAACTAACCCATATATATATATGATAATGCAGCTTGATGATGTATCTAAGACAGTGATTATTACAATGAGAATAAAATTCACTGTTTTAATATTTATCTGGTTCTTATTTTTCATTTTTAGAGTTCAGCTCTTGGATTTTTTTTGTTATTCTCCATAAAAATCAAATGTAATATTATATATGACAGCTAAATGATAATATTCTTCTTAAAAATATTTTTATAAATTTTTAAACTTTTTTTTATAAACATAAATGCAAGTAAACAGTTGTTGATTTTTCACTTGAAAACACATTGAAACAACAAATTTAGTGGAAAATAAGAGACAAGTACCCAACATCTGTACTTGCTATAGGCATCTTCCTCATCATAGGTTATAAGATAGGATTTGAGATTTTCTTTCCAGTATCCAATACATTTCATTTTGTAATCTGGCTCACCTAGAAGAAAAAAGTAATAAAAGTAACTAAGTGAAAAAACTACAGGGAACAAATTCTTTTGCACAAATGACAGTAAAATTTAGTATCCCAGGAAAGCTTTATTACTATCAAGGGATGTTTTTAAAATTATTCAAACCAGAAAAAACTAACAATTACACCTATTATTAATACATATATAAATATGTTACCTTATTATGTTTTCTTTCAAAATTACTGCAAATATTTATGCACAGAAAAAATATGGAAAGGTATTACAACACACACAACAGGCTTTATCAGGAATCCATGACTTTTGGCTTAGTTCAAACCATATTTGCCCTTTATATTGAAAACTAAAATTAGTGAAGTAATTTAGGTGTGTTTAAGCAGATGGTAATGTACACATATTTATTGTTCTTTTCTATGATTTCAGTGTCTTTTTTTTATCATTTTAATGACTGTGCCTTTTATGTTTGTAACAAATATGCTGGAACTAATAATTACTTTCACATTAATTATAATTAGATATTCCTTTATGTTGTCTAAATTACCTACAGTAATCAAAACAATCAGAAGATAATGCATATATTATGCCACTGTAAAGACATTTTTGGAGCTCTAATTTCGAATAGTACTGTAATATATATTGTATATACAGGGTGTCTCAAAAATATAGGTACAAACTTTTAGGGGAGGTAGATAACATCTAAAGGAATGAAATTTGCATGACAAAAAAAAAAAACCTATGTGAGAAACCATTAACTTAAACCAGTGCCTACGTAATGGAATGCCTGCCGATTTCACGACGTGAAGCGACAGCAGCGCTAGTTACATTTTCATCCGTTGTGGCGCTGGCAATTCGCTGTTTTGCTTTCTGCTTGCTCCTTTGTAGCATACGTTATTACATTGTTTAACGCTAGTTTTAAAATTTGATTCTGATATGGATTTATTCATATGTGAGTTATTTATTGTTCTGTCTATTTTCTGTAGTTTCTAAAGAGCAGTTTTAACAATGGTATATTGCTGTGTGCCGTTTTGCAGAAGTGAAACTTGTAAAACGAAAGTAAGTTTTCATCAAATCGCGTCCAAGCTCGATTCACGAGAAAAATGGCTGAAAGAAATACGTCAGCATGGTAAGATCTTTGTCTTTATAATTATCTTAATAAGTTTGTTGACATGAATAATTTGAAAAATGTTAATAGATTACTTTTGAATAAATAACATTTCTGATATTTTAAATTCATCAGTATTGTAAGCAAATGAAAGTAATTACTGTTTGCTTAAATCATAAATATCTTTACACATACTGAATTGAATTATGCTGCACAAACAAAATAATAATTTCCATGTTATGTGAATTGTAATCTGACTTCAAAGTTCTATGATACAATAAAACAAGATAATTTTTTGTTAAATACTCTGGCTTCCGTAACTAAATGCAGAACAAACATTTTTGAAAAATTGCGATTTATCTTTTCCGTTTTTACATTTGTTTTTCTGGAAATACGTAGTATGTATCAAATAAACTCTATAAAATATAGGGCAAAATTTAATTTTTATTTTTTTAACTTCTTTGTTTAACAGACTTAAGTGAACTGTACATTTTGGGTGTAAGGAATGATTAAATAATATTTCACAAATACATCAAATGTAAATGCCTAAATTCAGATTGAAAAAGTTGGAAAATTGTGCTTGTATATATAAAAAAAAAGCCTCTTTATGACTGCTTGCCATATAGAGGTATGACGAGAACCTGTTAATTTAAACGCCATAATAGAAGGCCTGTGAGGATGGCCTCAGCAGATAACAATAAAAGGATGATCAAACTAATTTTAAACAATAAACATCCAAGCCTGATCACCAAACTGATGTCAGCCAAAAGTAGCTAATGACGGCCACCTCTGAGCTAGCAGTGCAACACATGGCAACAATATACTGTGAGAACGCCACACTTCTTGCGCGTGCATCCACTTTCTACAGAACCATAGTCCACGAGGCTATGAAATAATGACCTCGTCCGTCCTCACCTGCAACCGAGACACTGGAATCACCCTTCATGACATGTGGAAAGAAGTGCTTTGTCTAAACAGACCTAACGTCAGTACATAGCATCACTTCACTGAAGACAGAGTGCTGTCTTTGCTCCGAAAAGCTTCTGAGAGTTTTCTCCTAAGAACTGTCAACATGCAAATAGTTTGAAGGATAAACTCTAAAATTTTATTGCTCAATGACAAGAGAATTTTAAATTATTTTAAATACATGTATAAATATTCTTTAATGTGAGATTTTAAGATCAGAAGTAATTAAGAACAGAAATTTAGCAACACTGAAATAAAAGAGTTATGATAAAGAGTAAATTCTGTGCTGCAACATGAACTTCATTTGTGTCTATTGGTAAAGTTCCAGTGCCTATGGAAACAGCATTATGTAGTCAAATTATTCTGTTAAAGAATTCTGCATATATATCATAAAAATAAGTCATGGATTAATCTTAACTAAAGGAAAAGTGATTTAAAATTTTTTATTCATTAATTTTTTAGTGTATTTTCCTAAAATAATTAGCGTTAAATAAATATTGGTCGACCAGATTGCTATGTACTTAACGTTAGCGTAGGTTAGCTTACCGTGGAATGGTGCTGCCCTCATGTGGCAAGTTTCAAAGCTCCCTATGCGCGCTTACTAACATGAAGATTCGCGGAAATTGGCAAGCATTCCATTATGTAGGCACCGCTTAAACTTAATTTTTTCAGTTGAATGTCATTTTAGCTTCTGCTTTCTCATATTCCATATTATTTTAAAGCATACATTACTTATTTTCAACTTTTTAGTTGATTCAACTCTGGATAATCAAGAATATACTGTTGCTATTCTGTGCAATGGAATGGATTCTAAAATGCTAATGAAAAAGTTTAATGGTAACATATTCAGGAGAAGTTGCTGTAAGGTTAAGTAAAATTAGTCATAAAGGCAAGTTTCAAAAGAACAAAAAATGTCAACATAAAAACTATATAAAGTAGAGAAAAACTTAAGATGCACATAGAATAAAAGCAACTAAAATGCCACACATTCAAAAACATTAAGAGCATTTTTCTTTTGTTCACACAATATACTTTTTTTTCTGCACTGTTTTCAGTAACAGAAAATAAAACTTTCTGTGCACTATATTTCCATAAATTTGAATGTATTAAAAAGCATTCACTTAGTTTTAGAAAACCTTACTTAGATGTCTAATTTTTGAAAACAAATTTAAAAAAGTTATTAGTAAGCAAATATGTTTACTAGAAGTATACTTACTGTAAATGTCCACTGGACGGCCAAAATAATCAACTGATATACAATATTCAGCATCAACATATATAATCTTCTGATCAGCATCACACACAGAGAAGTCAGATATTATATCAGCACACTTAACATTAGGCCGAGGGCTTGATGTTACCCCTCCCCGGATACGTGTTTCAAACAAAATATCACCCTTCTGTTTGAAGCGAAACTTACCAGCAACTGGACATTTGATTGAAGTTGGATTTTTTGCTAGAAAAAAATACACGGGAATTTAAAATTTACAGCTGTTATTTTATGCAACATTTATGTATACAATGAAGACAATGTATGCATAATCTTCAGTTAATGCTGAATATAAACTATCTATCAGTAATATAAAATGGTTAAAAAAAATTACCCCTCAAGCAGGTGCTTGCCACATAGATCTGACAAGACCCTGTCAGTTTAATACACCATTATGTCATGCAGATATGCCATAGATATTGATATATCAGCATACATTAATGATATAATGCCATAGAGAACTATGAGAGACCCCAGCAGAAAGACAACATGAACATTCATGCTTTACCTGGGACTCAAAGCCGTATTCCTTTGATCAGTAACTAAGTGCGCTAACCACTTGGTCACTGGGATAGCATAAAACGGTTTAGTATAGCAAAATTAAACTAAAGACCTAAGGATTAAAGCTAATTTAAAGATACAAAATAAAAAACATCACAGATTTTTATTCCTTTTCTTGTATTACAAATTTGATTACATTTACAGTTTAAACATGCCCATTTACATAATAAACAAAATGGTCCATCTTGCATAAGCTGTGAACATCCTTTAAAGAATCGAACACATTCCTTTCTAGATCAACACATTAACTGCTCTGAACTGCTCTGAACTGCTCTGAACTTATTTGACTGCATAATGAAAAGCTCTAAATTGAATTAATGCCTATCCCTTTGGTATTTTTCTTTATTATAAAGAATAAGTGGGAGAATATTAAGAAATGTATACCGAATATATATATGTACAATATTTTTGGTCAGATATATTGTATATATTCTGTATACATTTTTTTATGTAAGGAGGAGGGGGGTGGCATTATATTTCTACCTGTCGGTCACTTATATTGTATGGGTTGGATTGTTTTACTTCTAAGCGACACTTTTTTTGCATACCATGGGATAAAGGGCCAGGTCACAAGGACCCCAAAGACTCAGTGAAGGTTGAGGGAGGGGACCCACTTGGGTAGCTGTTGGGAGAGTTGGTAGTCACCCGTGAAGGCCATCCAGCGTGTTCTTCAATGTGCTCAGGGTGTGGCTCTCCCGCAAATGGGGGGCATGGCGAATTTTCAAGCCCATTGATGTCCCCTACTGACCATGGGCAGGGCAGAGAGTTTTGCAGAGATAAATCTCAATGCAGACCCAGTTGGGACTCGAACCTGGAAACTGCAGATTACGAGCCTGGTGCACTACCGAATGAGCCACTCCTGCCCCTATTAGTGTATGTATTCTTTTGCAAAACAAATACTGGAATATTAAAAGTCACAAATATCACCTTATTTAACATTAAACTGTTCATTATTATAATTTCTTGCTCTGACATTTATCACACCTCTGTAATTAGTTGGTTGTTCTACCTCTGATTATTTTACCCAAAATAGGCTAAATGGCCAAATCATATGGACCCCAAGGGCTCAGAGAAGGTTGAGGGGACTGGCCCCACTAGACAGTTGCTAGAAGACAGATGATATCCTATCGTCAAGGCCATCCAATGTGTTCTTTAATGTCATTTCCATTTATATATAAAGCACTATTATTGCTAGTACTTAGAGACACATTTAATCCATACATAAGGAAAACTTGATACAATGAATATCATTACACAATTGATAAATAAAGAAAAAAAATCACAAATAACACATCAAGAATTGTAACAGCAAAATTCTTTTGCAACAACCAACACTTCTAATATTTTTTAAAAAAACTTTTCAAAAAACCCTTGTAGAATTCTTAAATTCATAATGTTAAACCCCACAATCACAGGTTTTTTTGGCATTAGTATAAAGGATGATTTGCATAAGTAGTTGATGTGGTTAAGGTGTTAAAACATTTCACCATAATGAATATTTCAGTTCAATGAACCAATTTCTTCATAAATTTTCATTCTCTTAGCAAACATCTTTGAATTAACTTCTGCATGGAAATATTATCATCAGGAGGAGAGTTGTTAATTGCGCACTTAATAATGACAATGTATCATTAACCTTGAGTTTTTGAATCTGTGTTTTTTTGCCCTTTTAGTATATTGTTATTACTTTTAATGGTTTCAGTTTGACTATTTCTAAGCAAAACATGGCGATTTACTATTTTTTAGATTAACTTCAGCTGTTCCATTTGGTTTACTCCCTGATTATCAGTAAATGCTGTCATAAATTGAGGATTATAATTATTATATAATGAGGGTTATAATATTTATTTATATTGTGTCTAGAGTTAAACCCTTAGTTCTACACACAATATAAATATTCTAATAAATATTCTAATAATAAATCTAAATAGTTTTCAATTGTTAGCAGAAAGAAAAAAAAATAATGATTGTAATGATCACTATAGGCAAACAATAACAATTATAACTGAAAATTATTTCTTTAACTGAGCTGTATTTCTTTCATTAAAAACTCCCTGTATCATAAGAGAAATATTGTTATATCAGTGTCCCTAATAATTCCTACAATTCAAAACCATATTTTACCAATAACGAATGACATTACATCTGAATGCTTTGTAATTGTTTTGCAGAGAATTGTCATCTTGGATGCTAGATCATGATGATTACTGCAAAACATGAAAATTTTCTTACTGCCACAGTAGTTGAATTAGACATCAACTTTATTAATACAAATTGAAATTGATCTTATGGACAGACATTTTTTGCAAGCAAAATCTCAAAATCCTAATAGGAGTCATCACACGATATGAAGCTATGTGTCCAACAATGAAAAATAATATATGCAATTTAGAATATTGTGATGCAATTTTTTTTACCTCTTTTTTCCAATATTTTTAAGCCAACAAATAAGTTTTTTTTGTATTCTTCACCTAAATTGAGCCACATTCAATGTAAAAAAATAAGATTAAAAAAAAGTTTACACCAAGTGAAAATTTGGTATAGTGAGTATCTGCCAGTTTCATTATATTTGTATATTTCTTGCGACTTCATTTTAGTAAATAAAAGACAAGGCCTCAATTTATTTCCACTTGACATTTTTATAAGTGGGCTGAATAGAAAATATTATTCACTTTGCTGGCATCTGAGTAAACTTCCTTTAGACAGAGCTAGAGGATATCTCACAGAGTTTGAAACTTCCACAATGAAGAAATTATCCACAATGGGGGAGGGGAGGATATAGGGTCAATCTAAAAGGTTGAACTTTAATCCAGTGGATTGTATACAGCCTGTTCACAGTCAGTTCTGTTTTATTTAATTTTTAAGTTAAAGTCTTCACAAAAAGTGATGCTTTTTATTAGCAGCAGTTATTATTTTGTTGTCATAAAAATTTTAGGATAAAATTTATTGTAACTCAATTTGAAAAGAATGAATTTTCAAAAGAAAAAAAATATGTGCTGATTCAATTTAAGGAGGTTAAATTTATAAAAGCAATTTTTTAAACAAAATTAAAGATATTAACCCCTTAATCAGATGACTTATTCTATGCTACAAAGGAAAACTTAGAGGCCAGCCAGTGATAGAGTTAAAATTCTACTTAAATGATTTCAATACAAAAAAAAATACCTACCAATCAAAAGATCATAACGCCAGTCTGCTTTGTTTGGGAACATAGTCCATGCACAAACTGTGGAAAAGTCATCTTCTGTCATGGTTTTCCCTAAATAACAAATACAATTAACTAAATAACATGCATTTTAAAGGTGGGAAATTGCTTTCCTCATCTGTACGTACTTAAACATGATTAATATAGTGATCTAATTAAATTTCTGCACTTAGTTTTCTGTTTATCATAACAATTACTAAAATGGCAATAGAAAGATACACACAAAGGTACTTTGATAATGTCGACTAAATGTGCAATTAACAAAAAAACCATTTAAAAGAGATGAGATTTATTTATATTACTGAATAATTCCTTAGAATCAATTAAGTATTCCACAATTATTACATAAACTCATTAACTCATCAATTGACAATAATTATGAATAAGGTGATTAAAATACTTTCTATACCAATATTTGTTTCAAGTTGCTTCATATCTATCAAACTTTCAGCTCAACATACATGTTAATAATTTTAAGTAACAGTGTTGTAGACCACTATAATCATATCTCAGATTATTTGTTAGTGAGCTCAGCGTCATGAAATAACTTTTGAAAGCTACATAGCAAGCTATTACAATGTAACATTTAATTACAGATGTTCATTTTTTAACACTGATAAAACATAATAAATTGATTCTAGAAAACAGTTTGCAGAGAGATGATAGATATTTCCTCTTAGATTAGGCCTGGGAATATTTTTTAGCTAAAGAGTTGCATAGGAAACTTAAGTGAAATGGTCGGACACCAAGGAAATATATAATCAATAACATATATATAACCAATGGAAAGAAAAATGGAAAGTGAAACATAAAGAGTATAATTTTATTAAAATTATTTATTTTAATAAGATTTTGTTTACCCAAAGTTGAACTTCTTACCTTCTGTAAGTTACTTTTCTCTTTTACAAATTTATTTGCTAACAGTAGCTCGCAGGCCACACAAAAGAGGTGGCAGGCTGCACATGGCCTGTAGACTGTATTTTGCTAAGGCTTGTCTCAAGTGAAAGCAACAGAGCAGAATAAAATCATTTTAGTAAGTAAATGATCTATTTCATCTGCATTAAAAAAGAGTTGTTGGGTTGTTTTACCTCTGAGCGGTACTTTTTTGCACACCATGGGCTAAATGGCCAGGTCACATGGACCCCGAAGGCTCAGAGAAGGTTGGGTGAGGGGACCCACTGGAACAGCTGTTGGGAGACAGATGGTAGTCTCCCGTCAAGGCCATCCAGCGTGTTCTTTAACGTGCACAGGGTATGGCTCTCCCGCACACGGGGCCACGGCTTAACGTCCCATCCGACAGATGGCAGCCTTTCCAAGCCCATTGGTGTCCCCTACTGACCACGGGCAGGGTGGGGAATTTTGCGGAGATAAATCTCAATGCTGACCCAGCTGGGACTTGAACCTGGGAACTACAGATTACAAGCCTGGCACGCTACTGACTAAGCCACCCCCGCCCCACATTAAAAAAAGAAGAAGAAGAAGTATCACATGATTACATAAATAAATTATGAAAACAATGTAAACTAATTTACTAAATCATCATTTTAAAGAATACCAATATTAAAAAACTTCAAATTCTCTGTCATTGAGCAATAAATTTTTTTAAAGTTTATACTTCACACTATTTGCACGTTAAAAGTTTTTAAGAGAAAACTCAGAAGCTTTTTGCAGCAAGGACAGCACTCAGTCTTCAGTGAAGTGACACTATGTGGTGACATTAGGGCTGTTTAGAGTTTCTTTCCACATGTTGTGAAGTTCTAAACAGCCCTAATGTCAGCACATAGTGTCACTTCACTGAAGACAGAGCACTGTCTCTGAAAAGCTTCTGAGTTTTCTCCTAAAAACTTTTAACATGCAAATAGTTTGAAGGATAAACTTTAAAAATTTTATTGCTCAACAACAGAGAATTTAAAGTTTTAATTAATTTCTGAGCACGAAGGTTATTATGTATTGCAATTACATATTTACCATAGATTTATTATTAGATTGATGGTCTCATAATCTGCAGTTCCCCGTTCGAGTCCCAGCTGGGTCAGCATTGAGATTTATCTCTGCAAAATTCCCTGCCCTGCCCACAGTCAGTAGAGGTCACAAATAGGCTTGGAAAGGCCGTTGTCTGTTGGATGGGACGTTAAGATGTGGCCTCATATGAGAGAGCCATACCTTGTGCATGTTAAAGAACATGCTGGATGGCCTTGATGGGAGGCTACCATTTGTCTCCCAACAGCTGTTCCACGGGTCCCCTCCTCCAACCTTCTCTGAGCCTTCAGGGTCAATGTGACCTGGCCATTTAGCCCATGGTGTGCAAAAAAAGTGCTGCTCAGAGCTAAAACAAACCCAACCTAGACTGATGGTATGATGCTGATCTTCAAACTAAATTTTTTCAATCAAAATAATAATAAAAAAACACATCAAGCTAATGACAAATCTAAAACCGCGATAAATGATATTCTAATAATGAGTTGGCAAATTATTTTGCAGTTTTCACATTTTATGTAATCATGCGATACTTTATCTGTAATGCAGCATGGAATAAATTACATTTTTTACTTCCACTGTTATAAAGCAGTGATTTTATTTTACTGTGCTTATTTTCATTTAAATGAAAGTATCTTCCCACCACTTAGAAATGTTTTTGAATTCAATGTGTTATGTAAATCAGTATTACGAAGTGAAATTGATCTGTAGCTTTTGAAAGTTAGAAGTAATCCACTACTATATAAATAAAAAAATAAATACCCCCTCAAGCAGATGCTTGTCACAAAGGTCTGACAGGAGCCTGTCAGTTTATATGCCATAATAGAAGGTCTAAGAGGATGGCAGGACCTCAGCAGAAAAATAAAACTGATTCAATAAACAATACAACTTCTTAAAACTGGTCATTTTCAGATGATTGAAATATTCTTTGGTTCACAGGATTTATCATCTTATTACCTTTATATACTTATAAGGTGAAACTATTGTCCACAGAACCATTTATTGACTCAACAGGCAACTCTGTGGATATTATTTATTACCTTTATATTATATATTTCAATGAGAAGTAATAAACTGATTGCAGAGGCATGCAAACTACAAGATTTTAGTTAAAATTCTTATATGCTACACAGTGGACAGAAAATTTTATTGTAGAAGTATTTATTTACATCTTCTTTTAAAAATTAACATATATCATTACTATTTATTATGATATTAAATTCAAAAATAATAAATTTTACTTACCTTTTCTATACCTAATGATGTTGTGATGTCGAAGCACAAAATCAAAACATATAAAATCCTTCTTGCTGTAAAATATAACATATATGAAAATATAACATTAGTTTTAAGTAAAGAAATAGAGCTTTTATGCAGAGTGTACAAAATTAAAACAATTGAAATTCACCAATAATTTTAAACTGCAAAATGTTTGATAACAAATAAGATTTATTCAAAATTACCTGTGATTATATTAAATAGCAATTTTATCATGTAACGCACTTGCCATGGAAGTCTAACAGAAGAACATCAATATAAAACAACATGGTTGGTTGTCTTGAGCAGAACTTTTGCTTCTGAAGACAACCAACTGAGCAGTACTTTTTTGCAAATGGGCTAAACAGTTAGGCCATAAGGACCCAAGGGCTCAGAGAAGGTTGGGAGAGGGGACCCACTAGACAGCAGTTAGGAGGCAGTGATAGCCTCCCATCAAGGCTATCCAGAATTGTGTCAACATTGGCCGAGGTGGGACTCAAACTTGGGAACCACAGATTACAAGCCTGGCATACTATAAACTATATAATATGACCTATTTCTGCTCATTAGATACTTGACGAAAAGTTAAAAAAATTGTTTTTTGGCTGAGCATGGGCCTGTGGATTTTTAATTTCTCAGAATGGACTCAGGGAGAGTTAAAAAGCAATCTTGTTTAGTGTACTTATGTTATTAACTTTTACCACAATGAAGAACAACTCCCAAATTTGTTCCATGGAGTCATGTTAATGTGCATATATTTAAGAAAAAAATGAAAAATCTCAACTTCAGAATTACTGAAATGACTTCAATCACTTTAAACTTGGTTGTCTGAAACCTCATTGCCTAGACTTTTCAACACAATTTTCAGATTGTTTTAAGTTTAAACTTAACACTGAAATAATAAGCAAAAGTATGAGTAATTGTAATTTTAATACAAGTTATTTTACAATACTGCAGGCTACAATGGTTTACAGAATTAATAAGAAACACTGAAATTTTGGTGATATTTGCAATAAAATAATTATGATTTATATTCTCAATAATTTTGGTAATTTGGTCTCAATAACACAATAAAAATATCTCCATGATTAATTTAACAGTTATTAACCAAAGTAATCTTACCCATTCACATTGATTCTCTAAGAGTTAATAATCCACAAGAAACTTTTTCTTTTGAACAAACAATTTGGAAAATATAAAAAAGCTCAATTTTTGGCGAAAGTGGGATACAGACCCACTATTTGCTGGTTTTATATTAGCTTCTTTTATTCATATGAACTACTCCACATTAGTTTTATGCAGGCAAAGGAAAATCATACTCGAAGCTCCATAATTGGTTAAATAAATTTTTTATGGAAACATATAATTGAAGATAAATATAACATGTCAATTAAACTGCCTAAATTTCGATTTTGAACAATCCATTCAGTACTTAGAGTTATAGAAATTGGAATATTGAATAACAGAGATGTTAATCATCAGAATTCACATCAGAAGCTAATTAAAATTTACATAATAAGCATTATTTGAAACCATTTAGTAAAATAGGTGTATGTTTTAGAATTTTGTGCAAATAGTTCTTTCAATATTTGTTAGTTTTACACAAGTTTCTTATAGGCCTGACTTCACTGCCATTAAGTATTTATGTTTCCATAGCGCTTTAAATATTCAACAAATATTGTTGAAAATCGAGATTTAGACTGATTCATATTAGATTTAACTTTATCTAGTCCTATTTTCATATAAAAAGCTTATTGCAGAAATTATGGATTTATGTATTTGACTCTCTGTTTACTTAACATGGGAATGTTTCCATTTTTCTGTCCAGTATTTGTAGCTTAACTAGGCTGTGAACATATGAGTTTTTACCAATTATTCCAATAAAGACAGGGTACTTCTAGCCATCACTTGATTAAGCTAAAAAATTAAATATTTGTTTACAAGAATTTATTCACTAGGTATAGCCCTATTTGTTTTCGTATTAAAGGCTTATGTCTATAAAGAAAACAATTTTTATCAATCTTGTAGTTTTGCTACTGAGGAATGAAAATGGCTTTTTGTGAAATAGAACTCCAGCATTAAATCAAAATCTCAATCTTTAATTTTTCTCTATAACGAAAACAATACTAATTATATTAAGCAAAGTTTTGAACTGTAATGAAACAGAAATAGGAGAAACCATGATTTCTTTTCACTTAATGACTTTATATGTAAACTCATATCAAAACTGCTCACCATCCATTAATGCCCATTCTAGCAAGTACGAAACGAGAATCTCTTCTTTCATGACACACGTACACTTGTTCCTTTTCCCTTCCTTGATCAGGCTTCCAGCGTTCAACAATATGTGTTGAATTTATCATCATTTCAGCATCAAAATTGGCAGTGTTTATCCATATTCCAGTAAAATTATCGAACAACTTACATTTTGGAGGAACATGTTCTGCTTTAACTGTGAAATAAAAACAGTAAGTTAAGACGGGCATTATGAAAAACTTTACTACATTTTCTTTCATAAATAAAGGAATTTTAGTTTCTGTCATAATCATAAAAATAATTCGATATATTAACCCTGTTAATCAGTTTTATTGTATATATATATAAATGTAACAACTTTTCTGTTGAAATTCAACAGCCACTGAAGTTCTTCTGTTTACAAAAATTCAGTGGGGGAAAAATTATTTTAGGTATTCTAAATTGTGTTCTATTATATGCAGGGAGTTGAACTTTTAATGCAACACTAGGTGGCACAGGAGAACCCATATGCAAAATATGGGACTGGGCGGGGAAGTGTTGGAGATTAAAATCTGATAAAAAAGAAATAGATTTTGTCAACAGTTTGTGTAGCAATTTTCACCAACATTGAACAAAGTGGTTTGTTGGAGAAATGCCATGAATATATCATCATGGAAGAAAGACATACACTTTTGCCAATACAGCAGATACCCACATGGATTATACCCAAACAGGTATCTCCTAATTTGCACAATAGTTGGCTCCCAAATGTCACATAACTTGAAATTGTTGAAACTTTTTCCCAATAGCAATAATTTTATAAATGAAGATTTGCCCACTTAAGCATTTTGTCTATATTCACTTTTCTACATGAAATTATCTTATTTCTATTTACTTTTGACAAATATTATTTATTATTTTCTTTGATTCTCCTTGCTGATTATATGGGAATAAAGCTGATGAAAGAGACAGAAAATATTATTCCATGTACTGGATGTACAGCTAATGGATCATGATATCTTCACAATAACTTTAACATGAATTCCAATATGTGCATACCTGCTGCTTATTTTTTAAACTTTAATATTTCAATATTTTATGGACCATGATGTATATTTCTTTAATTTTAATCAAATTTTATGCAAACATATAAAAGCAACAGAATACATATTTCTGTAAAGTCTTGCTTACAGAATGAAGATATCCCATTCTAAGTTTTTGATTCTTGAAAACCAACAATAACCAATTATCCCACAATAGAAACATTACCTTAATTAGAATTGAAGCAGGAGCCAAAAACATAAACTAAAATGTTACTAGCTAATAAATTACACCTTAAAATGAAATACCTGGCCTTAGATGCAATCTTTCAGGACCATCTTGAGGAGTTTTAAGTGTATTACACTCAGGTGTTATAGAAACTGATATATAAAAATCATCATCACGGTTTGCTATCTGGAATAGAAAAACAAATAAGTATTCGCAAAAAAAATAAAGTTTATCTTTAGAAAAATTAATAAGAAAATACACTAGGAAATATAAAAATTGCACCACTAAGCAGAGGAAGAATAATACTTGATGCTGGTACTGACAGAGATACACAAATATTTACAATTTTGCAGTGAATGGTCACAAGGGAGACTGGTTATATCGTTGGAAAGAATGCTGGTGAGGAGTGCTGTCTGTTGAATTAAAAGATGTTTCGCATATATAATGCTAAATAGCTGAAGAGACTTTATTATTTCCATCTTACACAGTACAATATAAAAAGAAACAGTTGCTACCCATATGACCACCCATGAAAACTATAAAAGCCTGTTGTTTACGGTCTGCCTGATAGGTATTCGATGTGTTACCTGTTGCCAGTCCTTTTGCAGTTGTATTGCAGTCACGAATTGGTCACACAATCCATGCATTGCAAATGGAGATCCTATCACTCTGTGCTCATAAGTCTTCTTGCTGATCCTTGACGACGTTTGCTGGATCCTTCTTGAACCCAGTATACATTATGTGTGCAATAGTGCTAGGATTGCAGCCAACAAGGTTGGCCACATCTCTTTACAACAAACCAGCTTATCTAAGGCCGATAATTCTTCCATGCTCAGTCTTTTAACTATTGAACAGTTGTCGACATCTGTGCAAGGGCATCTTTAGCAGTTTAGAACAATTTCCACGTTTTGTCAACTAGGAAACTTTGATTGCCTTTATCTGTGTTTGACTGCTCTGAATCCGTGACGTCAGCTCATGCCTGTCCAATTGTTTCGATCATCCTGCAAATCTAATCATTTCGATGCATTTTCATACACTACCACCTCCCTAAATTTTGTCACATTTACATAACTTCTTGCAAGTGCTGCATTTTTTATTTCCTGTAGTATATTTCATGTGTTCCATGTCTACAGGGCATCTCCTGTTATACTTTACTACTGAACTTATATTTATTTTACTCATATTAAAAAATGCCACTGAACAGAAAAATTAGAATATAAACATATCAAACTTACAAAACATCTGTAAGCTTCATCTTTTCGAGACTCCCGAGCATTGAGAACAGCAAAGAAATGGTTCTTTCCTATGTACCAATCTCCAAGACATTTGTATTGCACCTCTACAGGAAAAATAAGCATTAAATCAAATAACTAGAAAAAATTGCTGAAATAAAATACATACTTGAAAGATGCTTAGCAAAATAAAAAACAAAAGGTTCTCTTTTTTCATTTATTGGACAAATATTCCTAGAAACCGAAGTTTGAATTCACTGTGATATTCATGTGACAGAGAATCAGGATTTAGCAAGTGCAAATTGGTTAATATTTTTTGAAAAAGGCTGCAGTTGAAAGTTGATATTCAAGTTTGAGATTTACTTAATGTAATAATCTTCACTAAAGTGAAATTTTAAAAATATTTATTGGAAAAACTCAAGATAAAGGATGAAAAAAAATATTAATGTTCTTTTTTTTAACATTCTTAAAGTGGTTTCCTTATTTTTCAAAATATATATCATGATTTTTACCTAAAAATACCAACATTCTTAAAATAAAATGTAATCTGTCAAAACATTAATTAATATTCCATTGGAAAAGTGTCTGAAACGTTTCACTCTATTACAGAATGCAGATTTATAAATCAGACTGTTAGGCCAATTTCTGTGACTTTTTTCAAAATTGTTAATCTTAAACATTTCAATTTTTAATAATTGTATTTAATACTGAAGAATTATTATTAGACATCTAAAATACAGTTTTTACATCACTTCTGATTATTATGAAAGAAAATAGTACTTTCTAGAGTTACAGTTTTTCAGATCCCTGTAATGGCCAAAAGAGGAGAGCTTCAAGAATCTCCATTTAAATAACTGATAATTCAGGACAACCAAAGTTTTCCATTCATGGCAAAAACAATACAAAAGAGGTTGGAATTCCTTATTACTAGACCATTTTTAAGCATAATTTCTAGTTCAAAACTTATGCTTTGAACTAGAAATTATTTGTTAAATGTTTGAACAGATATGAGTTTAGGTTCAAATTTTTGAGCCCAAGCCCAGTTAGAGAAAAAAAAATTAATACACTGCAAAATATATATGCAGAAATGAATGACTCTAAACATCCTTCTAATTCTTCATATTATAAAAGTATTTACAAATCTTAATTATAATTATGTGAAAACAATTTTTTTGCTATATCATCAAATATAAAATATCTAACATCATAATATTCCTCAATGACAGACACTTAAAAATAATAATTAAGGATGTTCAAGGATTTTAATCACCAAAAACTGATTAAGAGATTCAAATCATAATCAAATATTTTTTTTCACTTGCTCCTTTTATAATATAAGCAAAATGGAGGTCTAAATCAGTGGTTCTCAAACATTTTCCAGCATGGCTCCCAATTTTTTTCAAAAATTTCCCAAATTGAGGAAAGAATATTCTCACAACAGTAAATGATGCAGCACTAGAAAGTTCTGGCAAACTAAGGATAGGACGAGAAGGCTAGTGATGGTGGTGGAAAACTTTTGGAATGATTCACACAACCTTGGAAGGTCCAAGAGAGGAAGAGCCATCCACAGGGTGGACGGTTATTTGTCATGTGGTAATATTTAATTAAATACAGTTCTTCAGAGTTTTGTGAGCCCCTTCAAAGCTTTTCATGATTCACTTGGGAGTTGAGACGCACACTTTGAGAGTGTCTGTTTCAAATAATCATGATTATATTTTTGAGTTCTTTTTATGTTGCATATTTTCTTTTGGAATTGTCTTTTTTTAACTTTGATGATATCAACATTGCTGAGCCTGGTGAAGTTGAAACTGACATTGGTAACACTTCTGCAGATTCTGCGATTTTGAGGCTCCCTGGAGGGTCATGACTGCAGTTTGAGAAGCACTAGTCTAAATGATTAATCCCAAAGCTGACTGTATTATTTCAACCCTTAGCCACTCTGAGTTTGAATCCACCTTTAATGCATTTGTAGCCACTGTTAACATAATGAAAGCTCTCTATAATAACACTGAGTCATGTGTGAGAGTTGGTAAGTCTTGTAGCAATTGGTTCAGCATTACTTCTGGTGTTCGACAAGGGTGCTTTTTGTCTCCTTTTCTCTTTAGTTTGGTTGTTGATTATGTTATGCGAAATTCACTTCAAGGGAAAGATTTTGGCCTTAAATGGGCTGGAGATACAAAAATTTCTGATTTAGATTATGCTGATGATTTAGCCCTTTTGGCAAATGATGTTGATGAGATGAACTCTTTCATTCGAGCCGTTGATGAGACTGGTAGTAGAGTAGATTTGGTTATAAACAGAGAGAAAACTAAAGTGATGAAAATTGGTCAGGCAGGCTGTGATTCAGTTAATCTGAATGGTTGCAATCTTGAACAGGTGTCAAAGTTTAATTATCTTGGGAGCTATGTAACAGATACTGGTGATGTACGGCATGAGATTAACAGACACAGGATAGGGATTGCTGCCGGTACTTTTAAGAATCTATGGAGAGTGTGGAGAAATAGGCGTATACACCTAAAGACTAAAATTAGACTGTATAATAGTTTGGTTCTTTCTAGGGTTAGTTATGGTAGTGAAACTTTGACACTTTGTAAATAGATAACAGGAAACTTGATGCTTTTGATTCCAGATGCTTAGCAGTATCTTGGGCATTAGGTGGTTTAACTTTGTAACTAATGATGAGGTTAGGCAAAGGAGTTTGCAACCTCCTTTAAGCAGCATATTGTGCAGAGAGAGACTGGTTTGGCCATGTTGCTCGTATGAATAATTATAGATTGGTGAATAGGGTTATGAACAGTGTGCTAGAGGCTTCAGAAGGAGGGGGAGACATAGGATGCGGTGGGCAGACAATGTCAAACAGGGCCTTATTAGAATTGGTGTGCAGTGGCTGGATGCAGCAGATGTAGCTCAGGACAGATATGCTTGGAGAATTAAACTGTGCGGTCTGGTTGGACCTCCGCAGCCCATGGCTGCTTGAGGGTGATGATGATGTTCTATACATATACATTAGTAACTCTTTAATTTACCAACATAATGTGATCACTAAACAATTAATTTTATTCTACCTGGAAGAAGATACATGATGGCAAATTTTTTTTTGACATTATCCACTGTATAAGTCAGAATCACTGGTGGTAAGAGAGAGGGATTGAGAAAGTACACTATCATCTGCAAACATTAGTCATGAGTAAAATATTTTTAAATTCATGTAACATTTGAATTTCTAACAGAGGGAACAATAAAAAAAAAGCGTGGCTTAGATTCAGTACAGTATTTTATTAAATTGGTTTCATTAATATGGTAACACAAATAAATTATTTTTCTTTGATATGTGTATAGTATGATTATTTCTACCCAATAGTTACTTCATAAATTGGTTTTAAAAATTTTTTGTGTTCAAAAAAGTAAACAATTTGAAAAAAATTGTTATTTTTTTAACCTTTATTTAGGCCTTAACTGGCATAGTGGCTAGGGAGCTAGCCACTGCTACAGCAAGGTAAACTTTGTGTGCTGTGTTAGCTCTAACTGAGGCAGTGGTCAGCAGTGACTTCGGTCTTAGTAAGACATGTTCTTGTATGAGAAGGCCTGTAAAAGCTAAGAGTAGCTTCTAGGATTCTTCTCTGTCCTATATGTTGCAAAATTAAAAAATATGCTAAAAATTTAGAACTCAAAAGTTAAGAATTATGGTGCATTTAGGTGAGATTCAAAAAGGTATTGTATCAGAGATATTATAGTGAATTAGACATTAAATTTTATGCAGTTGTTTTTTCTCAAGTTCAACAGATGATAAAGACTCATAAAGAAGCTACCATTTATTTACATAAATTCTATGTAACCATTTACTATAATGATAGCTCACAAAAAAAAAACCCCTAACAAAACCCTCACAAAGAAATGAAAAGTACAAATAGGAATTTAAAAGCTTTTACAATGAACTGAATTTTTCTGTTACTTCTAATTAGAATATGCTTATAAGAATTTTTTCATTTCTATAAGAATTACATGTAAGTAGATGAAACTACACTACAGTATGAAATGTAAGTTAACACAGCAATAATGAATGCTTATCAGTTATACTTTATACACATAATAAATAGTTACCAGCATCTTGAGTTTCAGCCATTCCTTCACAGCGTCGATAATTCATTATAAATTGCTGATTTTGGATGTAAAACTGACTTCCCGGTGATTGGCAAGCAGTAATATTTGCCTCTGGATGTGTACATTCACCAGTAAAAAGAAACCTGTTTTGATATGCAAACTTCCAGACACCCTCTAAACTGGAGCGGCAATTTTTGGGAGTCGGATTTTCAGCTGTTAAGTAAAAAAATATATATATAGCAAAAGTATTAACTGTTTAGCAATTACATTAAAGATTATATTCTTATACATAAATGCAAAAATTATAAGTATAAACAATTTAACTATACAATTCACAACAGAATGGATGAGGCACTTATGAAATTATATAAAAGAGTAGTGCCAAGAAAAAGTAATTTCTAAAGAAAGGAGGTCATTAGTCCCCAATTTCCTTTTCTGCTGAACATTTCATGTTTGTATACTTAACCCAGTGCCGTCCCATGGCCGAGTGGTTAGCGCACTTGGCAACTGATCTAAGGGACCTGGGTTCGAGCCCTGTATAAGGCATGGCTGTTTGTGTCGTTTTTCTACTGAGGTCCTGCCATCCTCTCAGACCTTCTACTATGGCATATAAACTGACAGGCTCCTGTCAGACCTCTGTGGCAAGCAGCTGCTTGAGGGGGTATTTATTTTTATTATTATTTATATACTTATCCCTTACAGTGTCAGGTTTCTGAAACTGAACTCACTGTGGTGGCCAGATTTATTTTAAAGTGTTTTCAGAAAATAAAACAAACAACTTTAGAACATCATCCTGAAGTAACTAATGAAAAGAAAATGTCATGTTGCATACCAAAAGAAAGAGCATTTATAATAGTGCATAATAAAATGGCAAAAATTTAAAGAAAAAAGTGGTAAATTAAATTTTTCAAGCATTTGTTTTAAAACATTGCAAAAATTTTAGCGTATTTTTCCATTTTATCTTTAATAAAATTTCAAAACTATATATATTTTTCCCATTTTTTCTATATTATTTTATTATTCTAATATAAATAGTTCATAATATTTTAATTATTGCTTAAATCTTTCATTTATTTCGTTTTTTCTAAATTATTTAGCCATTTATGCATATAATGCATATTTTTAGACTTTTGACGATTGGCAAACTTTAAGCTTAAGTAAAACAGTGTCATAAAAAATAATTTTGCTTTAAAAACTAGAAAATTTAAATAAGAAATGAAAGATATATCAGAAAAGTGATAAAAAAACTATGAACTTTAAAAAAAAATGTTTCAAAGCATTTAACCCTTTTGGCCCTGCCGGTGGCATTTGCCACCTTAATACATAAAGAGTTCTAGTTACTGGCTGCGTATCTAGTTTCACCATAAAACACTAGATGTTACCTCTACAAAGTATGTGAATCACATTTCATGACATGGTTCAACAAGAAGTGAGTGTTTACATATCTGAGTGACCTGTATTGTTCTGCTATTCAAGATGAATGCTAATAACCTGAACACCATGTTTGGTAAGTACTGATCTAAAATCTAAATCTAAAAATTGTTTCAAAATTTTTCACACGAAATAATTTGATAAGATTTTTCTATAAAAACATTATTTAAAATGAATAAAAAATATGCTTTCATTTTTATCTCTAAGACCTGATGGTGGCATTTGCCATGATTTCCTAGTTTAAAACCTATGGTGGAAACTTGCTCAAACTTAGTAGGGGAATCCTTGTATGTCTTACATTCAATTATTGATGATCAAAAAAAATTTATTTTTCTTATTAAAAATTCAGGGCTGAAAGGGTTAAAGTTTAATCAATGCATTGAACTTGAGAACGAGTCACTTTATTATAAAGCTGCATAACTGCTACGAAAAAGTTTAATTCTAAAATTACAGCAGAAATTTTGGTTAAAAATCACAATTTCCTGACCTTAATTTGCTTATATGTTTTAAATGTAATTAAAAATATTGATAAATAAAGTTCTACTGTTTAAAAATTGCACTCTGAGTAATCCAAATGCTTGCTCTGGATTGCCGCCATTTTAGATTGCTAGCAGTTTCACTTTTGATTGTTCTAATTAATTATTGTTTATAATCATGGTATCCATTTGAGAAGCAATAAAAAATAATTTTAGAAGCATTAAAGTAAACAAAAAAAGTTTTTAAAATTGAAAGTCTGCTAAAATATTGATCGAAAGCCAATGTGCATAGTTCCTGGATGATGCAATTCCCAGTAGTAAAAAAAATCAATATCCTTACATTATAAATTTAGAAAGCATTACAACTCTAGTAGAGCTATAAAGAGCAGAAAAGAGCGAGATATGCAACCGATCGATAATCTAAGCACAGTATGGCAGAATAGAGGCATGAACTGAATCGGTGCTGCTTGATGCTGTTTATGCTGACTGAAGGTGACTCAACATGTACATCCAACTCAAAGAGACTTATTTTTAAACTTTATCATAATTTTTATAGTGGAATCAAGAGGTAAAAAATTTATATCATAGATTTAAAAGTTATTTTTGATATTTAATTAGGAACAGTTGAAAAAAAACTCAGATTTCTAATTGGAAATTTTTTTTTCCACAACCTTATATTATGGGAGCAAAGTGTCACCCTCCAACCACTAAAATGGGAAAGATGAAAGCAATTCGTCAGGCTGTGACACAGTAAGGGTTAATGTGAAAGTCCTCTTCTTAGTCTATGCTGATCAAATATGTTTTAGTTTGCCAACTGTGATTTTCAAATGTATTGTACTACATTTGAATCCAAGTAAACTTGCCGTATATTTGATGCTTGCACATGATTAAATAATAAAGTACACATTTTCATTTTAAATTTCATTTAGTGATCAAATCCATAAATTTAGTATCACATATGACACAGAATAATCAATATACAAACAGCTGGATTTAAATAACCATAATGAAAATAAAAGGTTTAATTCAACAATAAACAATGCAAATCAAAAGTATGCATATCACTTAAAGATTATAATACCAAATATTTATTGCTATACATTGCATGCAGTATTAAAATAACACCAAACTAGAACAACAACATATCACTTCTGGTGAATATTAAATGTTAAAAATGCAATGGAGTTTGCTTACAAACTATGGCACCCTCTAATGGTGAAAATTGGGAGCTTATGATTGAATCAGAAAATGAGTGTAGTAACATAATTAGTACTTATTCAACGCCCCCCCCCCCCCCCCAAAAAAAAAAGAACTTTTCATTTATCTCCTATGACAATGAATAAACTGTTGCACTACTCATTTAAAATTCTGCATTTTCCAACTTTAACATCTTCTAATGGTTCAAATTAAGACTATTGTATGATTCAGAAAACGTGCCCTAATATTTCTTTAGTATTTCCAGAAAAACCTTTCACATATCTCTAAGAACAAAAGCAAAGTTGAATTCTAGAGTGGACAATAGATGACAAAGTGAACACAATTATTTTTTTCAAAAACAAACTAAAAATGAAGAACAACACTCTTCATCAACTGTTGTCATGGTGAGGTATCAACCATTTGTGATCAAAGGCGACTAGTAGAATGAGGAACTCCTCTCTTTAGTTATTGAAGAGTTGTGACATTAGTAGAGTGCATAGATCCAACAAAATTCATTGAAAATATTTATTTTATGTAAGGAGACAAGGATGTTTTTGCTTAGCTGGAAGAGCATGATGGTTTCAAGATGGCAAATTGGGGTGGGAGTGACCAGACAATGAGAAAGTGGCCACATAGGCTGAAAAATGCATTGCACTGGCATACAACAATTTAAAGAATTTATTGTTCAACTTTTTTAAATGTTACAGGCTGTGAATTATAATTTTACAATAGAACTTTATAATACTTTAAATACATACTACCTACAAGTCATCTCATCATCATTGGAAAAGAACTATTTTCAACTAAATTGTATCTACTTCCCCAGTGTATACAACAGTATCTACTTGTTGCAATGACAGAAATTCATTGTTGCTCCACTAAAGGAAATTCTTATCAGTTGTGACATTGGGGAAATTCATTACAGGCAAAGCTGACTAGCATAGAAATAACTCCCTGCTCTAATTTGCCATCTTGATGAAAATTGGGATCAATGCTCTTTCATCTTGACAAAAGCATCCCTTGCTGCTGAAATAAAAAAATCTCTGAACTTGTTGGGCATAATTTCCTATACACTCTACTACTGTAGTTTGACTTTTCAATAACTGAAGAAAATTGTTCCTTACTCTACAAGATGAATGGCTGCCTTCCATTGCAAATGGTCGATACCTCTTCTTAACAGCAGTTAACTATTCTTGATTTTTTGGTATATATATTGTAATACTGCATGCAATGTATAGCAATAGAATTTTGTTATATGACCATTAAGTTGATAATATTTTTGATTCATTACAGTCTTTACCACTGAACCAAAACTTTTAAGATTTCATACTATATCTTCTTATATTCTGTAATCAAATTTTTACATTTTACTTAAATCATGAATTGTTTTTAAAAAATATTAACTTACAGAACATGGTGATCAATTCTTTATCTGGATCTAGATGCTTACAAACTGCCCACAAAGATGGTTTCCCAATTTCTGCCTCAGGATTTACACAGCCAGCTATTTATATAACAAATAAGGCACATGCATTGCAAAAGACATCTACTAAGTCTACATATTACAATATTTATAAATACACGTGTAAAGACAATAAATGCAACAAAAATAATTTGCAAAAAATAGCCAAATTTAAACATTATTTAAAAACATTTAAAAATTGTTATATTTACATTAAAAAGCAAAAAAAAAAAGAGTAAAACTAGATAAAGACAAAAAACATTTATTAAATTAACATTAACTTCAGAGTAAAATAAGTGCCAAAACTGATTTCTCTTGCCAACTAAACAAATAATACCAACAATAAGGCATGACACAGTAGTACTTTGGTGCACACAATGGGCTAAATGGCTAGGTCACAAGGACAAGGGTTCAGAGTTTGGTAGGGAATTCAATAAACCAATGTATAGCTTTTAGGTGACAGATGGAAGCCTATCGTCAAAGTCATCCAATGTATCTATTAATGTGCACAGGTATGGCTCTTTTGCACACAAGGTCATGGTTTAATGTCCCATCTGATGGATAGCAGACATGGCATTAAACATTCTGAAACCTAATGGCATTCCCTTTTTCACTGAGGGTAGGACAGGTACCCTCAGTGACCTATCCTACCCTCAGTGATCATACTGAGGGTAGGACAAGAGACCATTAACCCAACATATGTATATGAGAGAATCATCATATACATATGTTGGGTTAATGGAGATAAATCTCAATGCTGTCATAGTTGAGATTGAAACCTGGCAGGCATCCACCCACCTGCCCAGAGTACATAGAGGAATATATATATATTAATTTAAAAAATATGCCTTTTTTTGTGTACCTAAATTGTGATGTTAACTTGGCTGAGGCACAAGCATCAAATCTGGGGCATCAAGCCACTTGAATGTTTAAATTAATATCCAAAATTACCTGTACCTTGGCTTTACTGTAACCCCCTGCATGAAATAAATTATTATTATTATTGACAAAAATCTGAGAGATTAAATAATAATGGACATGTACTTGTCATCATTAATGAAAGAGGTATCAGTACAAGAAGTGAAAGCTAAGTACAAATCATTTCTGTAAGACATTTTCAGTAAGAAGCTCCGTAATTAAAAATGTGTGATGTTTGAATTAGTACAGATATCAACAACATTAAGAAATAGTTTCCTTTTAAACTCATTGTTTTTGAATGTCAGCTAAGCAAAACATGATTTAGTATATTTTATGAATTAAAAGAGTTCCAGTAGTGCTCAGAAATTATCATCCATTGATGCTATTTTACAATTAAAGTGAAAAAAAAAGGTATTTTAAATAATCTACAAAAAGCACAAATTGTATAAAAAAGCTGAATTTTGTATTGTTATATGAATTTAGCTGTCCCATGGCCGAGTGGTTAGAGTGCTTGGCTACTGATCTACGGGACCTGGGTTCGAGCCCCGGGTAAGGCATGGATGTTCGTGTTGTTTTCTGCTGAGGTCCTGCCATCCTCTCAGATCTTCTACTGTGGCATATAAACTGACAGACTCCTGTCAGACCTCTGTGACAAGCGGCTGCTTGAGGGGGTATTTATTTTGCCGTCCCATGGCCGAGTGGTTAGCACGCTTGGCTACTGATCTAAGGGACCTGGTTCGAGCCCTGGGTAAGGCATGGTTGTGCGTGTTGTTTTTCTGCTGAGGTCTTGCCATCTTCTCAGACCTGCTACTATGGCATATAAACTGACAGGCTCCTGTCAGACCTCTGTGGCAAGCAGCTGCTTGAAGGGGTATTTATTATTTTTTTATTATATGAATTTATCCTTAAATTTAGCTCATTATGCATATATGTACAAAATCCTCAAGTAGTCATGGGCTACTGAGGTCCAACCACGCTGTGCAATTTAGTTCTCCAAACATGTCCTGAGCTACAGCTGTTGCATTTGGCCAATTCTAGGAAGGTCCTGTTTGACATTGCCCACTGCATCCTAGGTCTTCTTCTGGGACGGGTGTGGCTCAGTCGGTAGCGTGCCAGGCTCGTAATCTGCAGTTCCCAGATTCGAGTCCCAGCTGGGTCAGCATTGAGATTTATCTCCGCAAAATTCCCCACCCTGTCCATGGTCAGTAGGGGACACCGATGGGTTTGGAAAGGCTGCCGTCTGTCGGATGAGACGTTAAGCCATGGCCCCATATGCGGGAGAGCCATACTCTGTGCACATTAAAGAACACGCTGGATGGCCTTGATGGGAGGCTACCATCTGTCTCCCAACAGCTGTTCCAGTGGGTCCCCTCCCCCAACCTTCTCTGAGCCTTCGGGGTCCATGTGACCTGGCCATTTAGCCCATGGTGTGCAAAAAAGTGCCGCTCAGAGGTAAAACAACCCAACCCAACCTAGGTCTTCCCCTTTTCCCGAGGCCTTTAGGCACACTGTTCATAACCCTATTCAGCAAACTATAGTTATGCACATGGGTAACATGGCCAAACCAATGTCTCTCTCTGCACAATATGCTGCTCAAATGAAGTTGCTGACTCCATTGTGTAACCTCATCACTTACAAGGATAAACCATCTAATGGCCAAGATACTGCATACACATCTAGAATCAAAAGCATCAAGTTTCTTGTTATCCTGCTTACAAAGGATCCATGTTTCGCTACTGTAATTAACTTTAGAAAGGACTAAACTTTCATATAAATTAAGACAGAACTTAAATAATATATGTAAGAAGCATATAAAATTGACAGACTCTTAAAAAAACCCAACTCATTCTCTAGGTGTCTCACACAAAATTTGCACTTATTATAATGAACATTTACTGTAGTTTGCTTCTTGGTTTGACCATACATTAAGTTAATGCTCTAATTTCTGCTAAGAAATTAAGTCTATTCTGCTTCCTTTAGTTATATTTCCAATGTTTCCACTCAAAAATCTTCATTTAACTTTCAACAAAACTTTCTTAAATTAAAGAGACAAAGTGAAACTTTTCTTAAAAATATCTCAATTTTAAAAAATTTAATTGAAATATTAAATATAGAATTAAAAATTACATTTTAAACTTTGCATTATTTCAGATATGCATAGTCACAGTTAGTAGTGATGGACCATTCATCAAATAACATTGAATTGTTTACTTTTACTGTCAATTTGTTTATAGTACAATATAGGATGCTAAATATACATATAGTTATTAACATCCTATACTGTATTTCATAAATGTTGTTGGAGAAAATGGTGTTCACAAAATGGTTGAGAAAAATAAAGAATGCTGGGAATAATATTGTTATGACAGAGGAACGAGCAACAGTGACTTCATGACTTAACGTGACTTAAACCCTAGTGTGTGCTTCTACGTGAGATTCAATTGAGTCAACGGATTGGAACTTAGAACGAGTCGTAAGAATGAAAATATAGCAGTGCAGTGTGTAAAAAGTTGTGAGATCTGAAAGGACGTTCAGATGGTCTGAGTCAGTGCGCGTTAAGTGAAAATAAGTATCTTTTATGTGATGTGTGCGCGGGCGGTCATTTTGTTTTGCTAGTGTGATAAGTTTAGTGAACTAGCACAGGATGAGAGTTTGTTTACGTCTGAAGATATTCAAGTGACATGGTAAACAAAGTGAAGAGGTAGTATTTAGTAGAACAGACAGAACTGATATTGTATACTCTGTACAAAAAGGTTAATGACTTATGCATGATAGTAGTTAATTTGTTTATAAGGTACTTCATCCATATTTTCTTTGTAACAATTTGTATTGTATTGTAATTGGTTTTAAAATATAGTTATTAATACTCACGCTCAGTGACTATCCATTTTGTAATTCGCAACAATATTATATATGCTGCTATACATACACCTCTAAAATATATCTTGGTTTCTTTTAAGATTGATACGAATTTTTTTACGTTTTATAATCACTGAAACATTTTAATGCATTTGTACAGAATTATTTACCTCACGATAAAAGAAATAAAATTCTTTTAAGAATTTCTTTCACTCATCAAATTTAATTTCTGCAGAAGCTTCAATATATTAGAGATAAGACAAAGGCATTCTGTAAAATAAACATTAAAAAATATATACTTACTTTCAATTTTTTCTAAGACATTTAGTGTTCTGACAAGAAACCTCACACAATGGTAGCAAGCCCTAAAATAAACCATTGAGAGATAGCTTACATATTGAACAATTTATGAAAAATGCTTCTCTGATTATAAAATTATTCTACAGTAGATAAAAACTAAAACATTTTAGACAAATATACAGCTAGTTGATGAAAGAATAACATTGGACATGAAACAATTTCCTTAACTCCAGAGTGCTAACTTATGGTGCAAGAAGAATTGGCTTTTGTTAATCATGTGGTTTGATAGGTATGACAATGTCTTATTTCTTTCCATCACAGTTGGATTTGAGTACCCTATGTCAGTCAACACAGTAGTAGTTTTTATTATTTTTCTGTGATTGAGACAGTTTCATAGTTGTTGAATTATCACAATTAGTGTTTACATTAATTTTGTTAATTTGTGTTTTATCACAATTAGTGTTTACATTAATTTTATATCTGATAATGTTTTTATTGCTTCATATTTTTTTTAAATATATAAATGGGTCTTAGCATTTTCTAAGACATTCTAAAGCAGCTGGTATAAATTTTTTATCCATGCTCAAAATGCATATTCAAATGGTCTGAAATTACTTATCAGGAAGGTGTTTCTGATTTAATTACTTGATAAGCTTGCATCTTGAAAAGTGCTAAAAATTGCCAAATTTGATCCTGTCCTTTAGGCCTTTAGCAGTTATTAAATATGAATGACTAACTATTTACTATAGTTGAAGACAAAACAATGCATTATTACCTGTTACTTCTGTTTAGTAACTTAAGCAGAACTATGGAAACCCCATTTTTAGAAAGCACAACAATTGCTGCTTGGTGTAATAAGTAATTTTTTTCATAAATATATAACTGTAAATTTATGCCACGATATTTGTATTAAGTGCTACTAGTCATCTAAATGTGTAGTTCATATATATATTACAGTTAAAATGTGATTTCAGTTAATTCTAATTTTAGCTAGTCAATACATTGCCCAAAGTATTACACTTTCTCCACCAGCTTGTTTTTGTCCCACAGTGCATCCTGGTGACAAACTTCCCCAGGTAAACGATGTATACGTACCTGGCCGTCCACATGGTGCAACAGGAAACTAGATTCATCAGAACAGACGAACTTCTCCCAAGCATTCAATTGAAGCCCATTGTAGGTGCATTTGACGGTGAACCGAGGTTAGCATGGGCACTTGGAGTGGCCTATGGCTATGCAGCCTCCATTTTCAGCAAGGTTAGATGTACTGTGTGCTGTGACACATTACTCCCACCACAAAATATTCAAATTATGGGCGAGTTGAACCACAGTATCCCTTCTGTTGGCTCATACCATACGAAATAGCCTAAGGCTATTTCGTATGGTATGTATGTTTTCGTAGTAATTGCATCGTACGTATGGTATGTTTTCGTAGTAATTGCATCAATGAGCCATGGTGGGCTTATACCTTGCCGGTGGTTTATGGTTTCTCCCCTCCTCAGACCACTTTTTGAAGATACTAACCATGGCTGACTGTAAGCACCCCACAAAAGCCTTGCCATCTTGGAAATGCTGATTCAGTCAGCCATTACAATTTGACTTTTATCAAACTCACTTACGTCCGCTGTCTTTCCCATCTGAAGAACAAGAATAACACTTATTAACAGAGCTCACTATCATGTGTTATCTGTACTGTTTCATGACCTTCACATGCACTGTTGTTTATCTGCAGTTGCTTTGATTTGCATAAAGACACACTGGTCATAATATTTTGGCTCTTTGGTCTATATATGTATGGGTTTTATCACAGAATAGCAATGTATGGCTGAGGGTAGATAACTGCAGGTTTAAAATAAATGACATAATCTAAAAATTTACTTCAAACAAACAACAAACTGTATTATATTTGGTAGTGGTGCTAAATTAGGATGTAATGAATCAAAATACAGTATTGATACATCCCACTTCTAACGGCATGACACTGGGCTCAATGCCTTGCCTGGGATAAAGAACATCAAAACTGGACCATCAAAAATAGGCAATGGATAGCCTGGAGTGATGAATCCTGATTTAAACTTCATCACGCCAATGGGAGACTGAGGGTATGGTGCCAACCCCACAAAGCCATGGATCCTGCATGTCAGGTCACAACAGTACAAGCTGGTGGTGGCTCAGTGATGGCCTGGGTGACATCACTGAGCCACCACCAACTTCAGTTGGACGTCTATGGGGCCTTTGGTACGTGTACTGATGACTCTCAATGCATCCCAATACGTATAACTGATGGATGACTACATCCATTTTGGCCATCATGCATTCCAATGAAGATGGTGTCTACCAGCAAGACACAGGTCCAGGTTGGCTAGTGCATGGTTGCAGGAGCATTCTGCAACCATGCACTTTTAAATAATGAATTGGCCATCTAGAAGCTGAGATTTAAATCCCATCGAAAATCTTTGGGATACCACGAGCAGAGTGTTCGGGCCAGTGACCAATCAGCGATGACCTTGAGAGAATTGTGGACAGCTCTGGAGGATGCATGGGTTGCCATAGCTGTGGAACATTTACACAAGCTTGTGGAGTCCTTGCATTGTCATGTGGTGGCCATTATCAGGGCCAGAAGGGGTCCAACACATTATTAGGTTGCTATCCCTAATTCAATAACACTTCAGTGTATTTAAAGTCAACAAAAATGCTAATTACATAAAACATCTTGCATAAGATAATGGAAGTAATCAAACATTACAGAAAAATGTAAATGGTGGATAAATTATATTAACACATATAATATCACACATTCTTTAATTCCCATGCCCAGTTAAAAAATAAATTATCCAGAGGTCCAGCTATTTTTTTCAGTATGCTCAACCCAAAAACATTTTTTCCAATTTTTAATGAAAATAAGTGTCAAGTTATTTAGTTCCAAATTAAAAAAAAAAATGAAATTTGTAATCAAAATGGGGAGCATTGATTAAAACAAGACTTTTTTTTAGAGATATATGGTAAAACAGGATCTGGCAAGAATTAAAGGCTAAATTCTGCAAAATCTGATGAACAAAAAAAAAAGTTATAAATTAACGGAAAGAACACTTCTTTGTGATATAATAAAAAAATTACCTGAAAACGTACTGTTGTTGCTTTTTATTCTTTTTTTCAGTATGATATACTTAAAACATGGGACAAAATTGAACAAGGTGACTTTGCACTATTACATTCATGGGAGCTCAGTTTGTGGTAGTGGAGCAACACTTTCTTCTTGGATGTTTCTTTTTCCCTGGTGCGCACCATATATTTTGTCTTTGGGTGTTGCACTTTGGGGATCTTTGTGGCAAAGTGCCTACAGGTTAGTTGTACTAATGCTAAACAAATTTAAATATTCTCAAAGTGGCATAGCCAAAACCTTTTGAGGGGGGGGGGAGGTTAAAATTTATCAATCATTCAATGTAAACTCACGAAGTAATTATTTCTTTAAAATAAAACTTTATCAGGATGAGAGTTAAATTCTCTCAGCAGAGGATTAACTTTTGGCAGAGAGGGATTAAAACTCCCTTGATGAAACTGCATCATCATACAACCCCCTTCCAACTGTAGGGGATTGATTTCTGAATGAAGGAAATCCCGTTTCCGCAACAGAGACCATTCATTTTTAGAAAATGTTAAAAAATTTTACTCTATTTTTTAATTTTTTTAAAAAAATTAAAAAATAGAGTAATTTGAGTGTAAAAACTTATATATATGCATCAACAAGTTGCAAGACTTCCTTGTTAGAAAAACTGGTAATATGTAGCCATAACTCTAAAATAAAAACAATAAACAAATCTATGGAAATAGAAAAATAAAAGTTTAATGAAATTATAAAATAATACTCAATGATAAAAATGTAGATGTTATACAGTGTTAACGTCAGGCAGGTCGGCATTGTAAAGGCACACACAAAGCTGTAGCTGTGTCTTGTGCTTTGTTCGAATTGAACATCATATGCTTCTGAAAGCAAAGATGGTTTTAGTTTTGCTTTTGAGAAATTATGTGCAAATAATAAAAATAATTCTAGAAATACTGAACTAGGTAAAAAAAAAACACTTATTTGGTAATTGCTTCTAAATTTCTTAATTTATAAAAACATTTTTTGATTTAATTATCAGGAGCATTTACACACTTTATGGAAAAACGCATCAGTTTCAGCTCAGTTCAAACTCATGAGCCAAAATTTAAGGATTGCTTGAAGAAAATTGATTATGATGGTAAATATGAATGTTAAGGAACAATCAAAATGATGGTAGGGATTTTTTTCATTTCATAATACATTAAAATTTGCATCAAATTGAAAAGGTAAACATTCCTTTCTGTGTTTAAACTATATATTAATTATAAAAGATACATAAAATATTTTAAAACAGGAATTTCTATTTCTAAAAGAGACCTTCTACTATTGCATATAAACTGACAGGCTCCTGTCAGGCCTCTGTGGCAAGCAGCTGCTTGATGGGGTTTATTTTTTAAAAAATGATTGAAGTTTCTGTTAGCAACTCGACAACTGTTCAAAATTTTGAAACTCTATACAGTGGGGATGTTATTCTTAGATTTAAGATGAACTTTCTTAAAAGAGGTGACAGAAATTGAAATTTTACTTAAAAATTATCAGATTCTTTAAAATTTGAGAATAATAACAGCTTGTTTACTTGCCCAAAAAAAGGGTAACTTAAAAGTCAATTTTTATTTTAAAAACAACTGTATTAGATTAGGTAGCAGGAAATTGAAGATAAAAAAATAAACAGAAAAATTCTGTGTGATATACATATAAGTGCATGAATTAACAAAATAGGCGTGATATAAATTCATAATGAGCTTGTGACAAATTAATTCCTGTCTTGAATTAAATCAAGGCTATGATAAGGTCATTGGGTTTTCAGGGAGTGATGAAAACATTCATGAAATTATTTCTCTTTGCAATTTCAGATTGCTATCTAAAGACATTACTGGATGTCTTGAGGTATGTAGCACATGGAGTATAAGATACTTTATTCAAAGATATTATTGTTCACAAAGAGTAAACTTTATATTAATAGTTGTTGAAATTGTTAATATTTTTTACTTGTTCAGAGCATATTATGTGTTATTACTATACTGTTGGCTTAATACTTTGGACAGTTCTATTGACTATATTTTTATACTTTTAGATGAATATAGAACAAAGGCTGCACTAAGAGATAGGCATTTTAACAAATCATTTTAAACACATGCATTTTGTATCTTTATTAAGTCTTAAGGGTTTGAACATATGCTAAAAGAAGGCTCCATTGTAAGAAATATGTATGTTTAGAAACAATGTATTTTATACCATTATCATGCTTAGATGTGTGTAGAAAAAAACCTTCTATTACAGAAAATATATCTTAAGAATAATTTACTTACATTTTTACAAAGTTCTGAAAGTTTTGGAAGTATTTGGAACAAAAGTTTCATTACTAGATACATCTACATTGCTTATACTAACATTTATGATGAGTTAGTTTGCTTTACCTCTGAGCAGCACTTTTTTGCATACAATGGCTAAATGGCCAGGTCATAAGAATGCCAAGGGCTCAAAGAAAGTTGAGGGAAGGGAACTCACTAAACAGCTGTTAGAAAAGAGACAACAGCTTCCTGTTAAGGCCATCCAACATGTTCTTTAGCTTGTACAGGGTATAGCTCTCCTGCACATACGGCCATGGCTTTATGTCCCATTTGATGGACAATAGCCTTTCTAAGTCTATTGGTATACCCTTTCTGACAGAGTACAGGTGGGGTGGGAGGGGGAGGAGAAGCAGTTAGTGGAGAAAAATCTCAAAGCTGGTACAGGCGGCATTCAAACTGGGAACTGCAGATTAGGTATCTAGTGTGCTACTGACTGTGTCACCCTGACTACAATGTTTATGATACTTCTAACGTTTAGGGTATGGATTTGTTGTTGCTTTCAATGCTGATATGGTACAAGAGGTTGATTGGTTAGCAGAAAGTACTTAACACAAGGAATTTTGTGATACCTGAACATTATACAGGTAGCAATATTCAAAATAGTGATTGACAGGTAGCAAAAATAAAAAAAGTGATTACAATTTTGTAACTAGTATTTTTAATGATTATGGCTAGCATATTTGAGGCAGCTAAAAAAGACTTTTATGCAGCAATTATAATCGTTTTCTGGACACAATGAAGATACTTTCATGAATTTATGTAATATTTTAAAAATATATTAGGCATTTCTGTTCCATTTAACTGATGTCTCAGAAAAAAAAAGACATTTTTTTTCCCAACAAAGAAAATAATTCATTTTTCCTGAATTACTGCAAAATAAATCACTAATCTTACTGTACTTAGTCTATACAACTTTATAAAGCATTATACACATATAAAAGTAAAATTAGATTACCTGTCTCGAAACAAAATTGTGAAGTTATCATTATTAGTGTTTAGCAATTCTAAGCATTCTCCTCTCCCTACAGTCGAAAGTTCATTTCTTTTATTAAAAGTATTATGAGATATCGTAGTAAATGTATTGTAACCATCTTCCCTAGAGTACCAATCACCTTGAAGAATTTGGGGCAGTGAACAAGGTTGGTCAGTGTATCTTGCTGAATCTAGAATTTGTTAAAAACAAAATAGTTAACAAAAATGAAGTAGCATAAATAAACATACAATATATTCATTTGAAATACTGTATGTATGTTTATAAAATTTTACAATGTTATTACATCTATTACATTTATCACAATTCTTGTATGACTAAATGCTACAATATAAATTTTTGTATAAAATAATGTGAAAAATTCAATCCAACACCTTGCAGATTTGAACATAGAATTGATAGCTTATAGCTATATTTTCAGCAGGTGTGAATATTATCTTAGCTGAAAGTGGTTAGAACAAATGGTGTGACCAGAAATGCCTGAAACTGAAATATGAAACAGATGAATTTTTTACACTTGCTTAATGCATAACTGAACATCAGCAATTATATATCACTTTAATGAGTTTCTTTTTACATCTTTGTTTGAATACCTAGTAAAACATCTGTCTATACTTCCATATCTACTACTTTGCAGAGAAAAAAAAACTTTCATTTATCTATGAGTTGAGGGAGAAATCAGATTTAAATTTGACCTGATGATGAAATGAGCCTTAAATTTGACACAGAAAAAAGAAGAAATAAAGAAGAAGAAAACTTATTCTGAGGTGCAAAAAAAAAGTTACAATAATGGTTATTATATCAATATAATGTAATTCTTATTTTTTTGCAACTTTATATATCTAATATTTAACTTATATATCTAAATCACCAGATTTGTATTATTAGATTTAGTTCATATATTTTCAGGATTGACTAAAGAAACTTATGAAATAGCTGATTTCTATGGGGAAATTAACACTTAGAATTATAGGATTGTAGTTCCCAATGGCTATGACAATGCATTTGGCTCTGGAAACTAGTGTCTTCTGGCACTTTAAGGGATAAGGATATTGTAACTTCTATAAGATTAAAAGAAGTTGAGATTCACATGGCTAAATGTGGTTAGAACAGAGAAGAGAGGTTTAATAAAAAAACTGTTTTGAGTTTTCTTTTATAAGGCTTTTATATATATCAAATTTTATTAGTTCAGCATTAGATGCACCTCTTGTTGCTCTATTAGTGGAGAAGTTTTGGTTTTTGAAGCAGTTATTAATGGAAAGTGAAGTTCTTTAAAATATTTTACTCCACATACTCATTTTTTAAAAACCTTTTTTTTTCATTTCATGCAGTTTACATTTTTTAAAGAAAACATAATTTAAAAATTTTACATCTATTTGTATTGCTTAACCTTTTACAACAAATGGGACACATGTGTCCCAACTCATATTTAAAAAATATTAGTGAAAAGTTATACTGTATATTTTTTATTAACTTGGCCCAGTTAGCTTATTACATTAGTTTTGGCAATGTTAAGTACAAATCAGTTTCAATAGAGTTTAATTTTGGCAATGTTTGCATACATTTGATACACTGTTAGTTATATCTATTAACTTGAAACATCACTGTATAAAGGGTCTTAACCCTTTCAGGACCATAAGGTTTCTAAGAGTAAATATTAGTATGTAACTGTTTATTTTAGTTTGTTTAGATGTAAAATAAATAAAAATCACAAGAAAAATACATAACAATGTGTAGTTTTTTTGGAATTTTATGGGAAATATTTTTCCCAATGGACTATAAAGGTAACACAAATTATAGTTAGGCTCATTATGCAATGTCTTTTATTTATTTGTTTATTATAACAAAATGTTAACTAAAATAATACAAAATTATGAAATAAAATTACTATACAAAATGATGTGCTAATTATGATATTCTGCGAAGCAATTTCTTTTGGTTGTCAAGCAGAGATGGACATTGCACAGATGTAACATTATTGAAAAGATGGACATGGACTAAATGTTCCCGTTTACGTAACTGCATTTGGCATACGTTCTATTTTGACATTCTGTATAAAAAATGCAGTAAGGTTATAATTAAATACGACAATCACCAATTTTAAAATGGGGAAAAATGTTTCCCTTAGTCGTGAAAGGGTTCATTTGCGGCTTCTGCATCCATAAATCATCAAAATATACTTTGTCCCTCTATAAAAATATACTGAGGATGCAATGTAAAAAGAATCAAAATATTGAATAACTACAACTTCAGTAGATACAATATATCCCAAACAAATCCCCAAAATATGGTGTATCTATGTCTTAAAAAAATCATTCTGTGAGGCCCATAACAAAATTTCAAAATTTTACTTATGCTCTAGGATAAATTTAAAAACACCAAAGTAAATTCATAGAATTTAGATGAAAAAGTGTGCATTCAATAAATTTTACAGCATACACTTTACTAGTGTTTATAGCAAATTGATTAACAAAGTGTTAATACTTTTCCTTAAAAGTTCAGCTTAATTAAGTAGAGAGCTTTAAAACTAAAAAATACAATTTTTCAGAAGTTTAAAAATTTAAAATGACTTAAAATATATGGCAAAATTTTATCTTCGGACATGAATCTAGGACTTGGCAATTACAGTATCACTGCGAAACAGTGTACCACTATGCCACTGAGACATCAAATACAACTTAAAATCTCATATGGACAAGCAGAACAATTTTTCAGAATTCTAATGATTTTGCATGAAATCCATCACTGAGGATGGGCAAAGGGATCACTATAAAAGCCTATTTTCAATGTTATAAGCAAGGGATATTTTAATACAGCTTAATTCATAAGGGAATAATTTAAATGCTTTTTTTTATAAGAAACCTATTAATGTATTTTTAAGTTTTGTTGATTAAAACGTCTCAGCTGTGTCATCTCATAGAAAATGACATCCAGGAAGAGGAAGAAATTATGTGCTGCGATAAATATGCAAAAAGAAACCGAAAACAAGCAACCCCCAACTCCACATTTGGAAACATCTCAGTTCTCAAAAACTGGATTTTGGCAATATCCTAAAAGTGTCTAAAGGTATTTATAATCTCGTATCTAACCAATGCACGGATATACCTTTAAATTACCCTACCGCTTTAATACTGCATTAGGGCAGAACTTGCTTAAATATTAAGTATATAACCAGTAATTTATAACTCAGAGCACGATCTTCGTGGTTGTAATCGAAGTGCAAAAATACTCAAAAATATATCAATAACATTTAAATGTTTGTTTAAGAAAACGCAAAGGTATTTTTGATTGATGCTTAAACACAAGTAACTATTTTAGATAAAAATTTATGCAAGGAATAAATTCATTTCCTGGTGCATATTTATGTAAATAATTATACATTTCTATACACTGGGCGCGGTCAAATGTAAACATAACAAATATATCAAGTGCATAATTATTGAACAATTTTTGGTTTTTATTTTAACTAAGAAAAACGCTTCAGATATCATACAAGTGTAACAATATTTTACAGATTATTTTACCTGTTATATGTACTAAATCAAGGCATAACAATTGTACGCAAACACATAGTATTATACTATAAACAGCCATTTTACAACGACATCCGTTGCCTGCTGGTATGTGATTACGAAATTAAATTCACGGTTATTTTGAAAAATGGCAATAGTGGCCTAATGGTGTAATATATTCTCAGATTTTGCGCCTAAAGATTAATATTTCGTTTCGCAATGACACATCTATTAAGTAATTTCCTTAGTTTTATTTATAGTTTCGCTATAGTACCTATATCGCCGTCCCGTGGCCGAGTGGTTAGCGCGCTTGGCCAGTGATCTAAGGGACCTGGGTTCGAGCCCCGGGTAAGGCATGGATGTATTTGTCGTTTTTCTGCTGAGGTCCTGCCATCCTCTCAGATCTTCTACTATGGCATATAAACTGACAGGCTCCTGTCAGACCTCTGTGGCAAGCAGCTGCTTGAGGGGGTATTTATTTATTATTTATTTATTATAGTGCCTATAAGTATATAGTGTGGCATTCGCAATAGCCTAGCCATCAAAAAGTGGTCCAAAAAATGGCCCCCAACCGACAGGGGGACTAGAGTCGCATTATAAATTCGTACATGCGCAGTGAAAAGATATTGATATAGTATCGTTTTACGCCAAATTACTCCGCCACAAGTAGTTCTAGATAGGAAAAAGTAGTTCTACATAAAAAATTATATCGTGAAATATTATGGGCATGATAACATACCGTTGGGCAGTTAGATGATACATATCGTTGGTAACATATCGTTGGGCAGTTAGAGATCTCTTTATGATGACCAGTTCTGACCGAGATGTCCGACTAATGGCACCCCACACCAAGACACCAGGCGCTGGAGCTGTGTGACAATGTCGCACACACTGAGTGGCGTTCCTTTCCCCTGGATGACAATGAACACATTGTCTACCGTCGTGCTGACCAAGACATAAACGAGATTCATCAACAAACACCACGGTATTCCACTCTTGCTCGTTCCAGTTCTGTCTGAGGCGACACCACTGAAGACGTGCTTGCATATGGGCAGATATGAAGGGCAAACGCAGTGCTGGACGATAGGCTCGCAATGAAAACTGTAAAAGCCTGTTGTTTACCATCCTCTGGTAGGTATTCGATGTGTTACCTGTTGCCAGTCCCTTTGCAGTTGCATTGTATTCACGAATCTGTCACACAATGCTATGCATCGCAAATGGCGATCCTGTCACTCCGTGATCATACGTCATCTTCCTGATCCTTGTCAGCATGTGCTGGATCCTTCTTGAACCCACTGGTGCCATATGTATATGATGGTGCTGGGACTGGCCACATCTCTGTACAACAAACCAGCTTCTCTAAAGCCGATGATTCTTCCACACTGAAAGTCTGTTAACTGTTGAAACGACTGTCAACGTTTGCGTAAGGACATCTTTAGCAGTTTAGAACAATTTCCACAATTTTTTCACCAGAGAACTTTGGTTGCCTTTATCTGTGTTTGACTGCTCCGCACCTATGACGTCAACTCGCACCTTTCCAATCGTTTCTATTATCCTGCAAACCTATTCATTTCCATGTATTTCCGTATGCTACCACCTCCTTAAATTTCGTCACATTTGCATAACTTCTTTCAAGTGTTGCATTTTTTTATTTCCTGTAGTGTATTTCTACCTTGAAACACTGATTTGTTGATTTTTTTTCTGTTGTCCAGGCATTCACGCAATTCCTCCTTCTGAATTAGTAGTATACTTATGATTCCCCCTTCTGAGTGTGTTACTTTCCCTCCACTGCAGCTTCTGAGTTTTACAATATTCACAAGGTTCCTCCTTCCGAATCTGGAACTCCACCTCTTGAGTTTGTTTAGTATTCACATGATTTCTCTTGATTTTGTTCATATTCACATGATTACACCTTCTGAGTTTGAAAGCTTCCATTCATATGTGTCCATCTTCTGAATTTGTTAATCTTTGTCACCTGAGGCTCTGCTTGTGCTTCTTAGAGCCTTCAATCACTCCCTGATCACCTGCACAGTACCTGAGTCATGGAAGGCAACACACATCGTGCCTATCTTGAAACAGGGGAAACCCGCCACGGAGCTGTCCTTTTACAGGCCCATTACTCTCACATCTTGCCTCTGCAAGATCCTAGAGAGATTGGTCCTTGGACGCCTGGAATGGCAACTAGAGTCCAATGGCCTCCTCCCTGACGACCTCTTGGGTTACCGCAAAGGGAGATGCACGTCGGACAATCTCATCGACTTCATCTCTGCTGCTGATCAGGCGCGGTCCGTGGGATAGACTACTGTTGCTCTCTTCTTCGACATCCAGAAGGCATTCGATTCCCTGTTCCACTTGGATATTCTCTGCAGGCTCCATGATCTCGGTCTCAGAGGCAATATCAACCAGTGGAACACACCGTACATCTCCAACAGGACTCTTTGCATGAAGCTGGGCAACACGCTCAGCATCTCCCACCCCATGAATCATGGAGTACCTCAAGGGGGTGTCCTCAGCCTGATGTTACTGAACATCTTGCTGTCAGGCCTACCCTCTCGACTCAAGGAGAGAGTGGGTATTTCCATTTACGCAGACGATATCTGCATCTGGTTCCCTAGCCAGAACCCCTACCATGATCAGCTCGTGATGAAACAAGCTGTGGACATGGTCGTCAAGTTCTTCGACAACCTAAGTCTCACTCTTTCCACTGATAAGACTGTGGCCATGATTTTCATGAGGAGACGAATTCCACCCACCTTCCCTGACCTCTTGCTTGGACCAGATCACATCAAGGCCGTCCATCAGCATAAGTTCCTTGGTGTCGTCCTGGACAACAGGGTGAGCTGGGGGCCTCACATCCAGCATCTTAAGACAGCTGCCACTGCACAGAGAAATATACTGCCTTTTCTTGTTGGAACCCACTGGGGAAGTTCCTACAAGACCCTCCTGGTCTTGTACCAGCACTTGATCCTCTCCCACATCAACTATAGTGGTCACCTTCTGTGCAATGCCTCTGATACACTGCTCAGCAAGTTGGCAACTGTCCACACTATATTTCTGTGCCTCTGCCTCGGACTCTGTCCTAACACACCTAATGCGTCTGTCATTGCAGAAGCTGATGACATGCCTTTCCACCTGCACTGGAAGAGAGATATTGATCTCTTTTGTTGCGATGTTATGCTACCACGGCAATTCCCGGTTCCGCTTGTACAGCACTACCTGGTTATGAAAAGCCGTGCTTATCTAGAGCCAGGGGCAAGGAATACGCCCTATAGACGCACTCAACCCCAGCCTCACATGGCAGCAGTCCTATAAAAGGAAAACTGACCACCGGAAGAAACCTTACTTTAATCTATTCCCCGGTTAGCCATGAACAAGGATATATAGATCCAAGTTCGATCGGCGTCCGGGGTGGAGACTCTTAGTAAGACCCAGACTTTTGTGAGGGCTCTGGCCTACTAGGAGCCAAACCCGTTCTGCCGAGCCCTCGAACAGCTCACCCAGAGCTCCTGAGAGGTGATGTCTCAGATGCTGTCACCAACCAACCGGCTAGGGAACTGGTCGGCAGCATCGTCAACCTCGGTTGGCTTTGGCAATGCTCAAGTCAGGGACCCAATCCGGCCGGCAAAGCCTTCAGCCGGTTTGCTGGGCCCTAGGACCCCCCTCCACGACAAGGTGATCCCCTATCGGGGGGGGGGGGTGAAAGAGAGATATACTGTGTCATCTCTCGAGGCTCCATTCCCGGCACACTAACCATGAGCTTCTCAGGATGTTGCATGTCAGGCCTCACTCTGCCATCGCCCTGTCTGCCAAGGACTTCTACGACCGAGTCCTTCCTGCCAGCTCCAGATGCATGAACTGGCAGGGACAGATGCTGGGTGCTGGCAATACTCTCTTCCCTGACCTTCCACCCTGGAGGAACAGTGATCTAATGATCAATGTCACTATCCCTTCTCTTGGTCGGAAGAGCGACTCTGATCCCTTGGCCATCAGACTTCTCTCCACCTCCTATGTCACTGCACGATATGAGAGATGTACTGTGGTCTACACCGAGAGAGACAATGTGCTGCCTCTGACATTGTCATCCGCGATACTGGCATTGCCAGAGTTTTCCGTCTCCCGCATTTAACCTCCTCCACCTGTGCAGAGCTTCATGCTATTCTTGAGGCTGTACTTTTTATCCTCAGCCTCGAGAGTGGCAACTTTGTCATCCTCTGTGACAGCAAGTCAGCCTTGGAAGCTCTCCAGAAGCGAGACAGCAAGAGCTGCAACCCCTTCCTCATCCAGAAGATTACGGAGACTTGCTTGAAGGTCACTTCTGCTGGAATCACGGTCCATTTCCAGTGGATCCCTTCCCACGTAGGGATATTTGGAAATGAGCTCGCTGATCACACCGCAAAAGAGGCACTGGAGAGTCAGAGGTGTGTAACATACCCTCTCTCTCTCAGCGACTGCAAGAGTTCTGTCTCAAAACTTGTGAGCCAGTTCCATCTTTCTCAGTGGCAGAAGGACAACAGGTGTTCCTCATTCAGGTACCTGGTTGAACCTTCTCTCACTGCTCCTAACCTCGGTAATCTCCTCAGATCTGAAGAGACCCTCCTTCATCATCTCCGAGTTGGTGTCATCTACAACAACTCTACGCTGCACACCCTTGGCAGAGTTTACAGTCCAGACTGTGCCACTTGCGGCACACCTGAGACTGTATCCCACGTTCTGCTCAACTGCTCCCACTACAATGCCGAAAGAGATGCTTTGTTCCAGGAGCTTAATGCTATAGGAATCACTGACGACTCCATCACCTCCCTTCTCATCAACAGCCATAGTGCGAAGCTGCAACGTTCACGCTTCCGTATTGTCACTGACTTCTTTCAGAACATTGGCCTCCTATGCAAGGTGTAATGTTCAGTACTTTTACATTGTCCTGAAGAGGGCTATTTTTTTGGAGAGATTGCTGAGAGGCAGATTCTTCTGCATCCGCTATCTCACTATTCCATTGTGACTGGTGTAGGGAGCCCCTTCTCTGGAAGCTAATTTCACCATATTTACAACACCTTGAACGACCTTGGGGAGGAATATTTAATAAGGTTTTTTTTAATAAAGGGGGATTTTAATTAATTTTTAATGACTTTCGATGACGTCATAGGGCGAAAGCACAGTGCGTGGGGGGTCCTGGGTTGTCAAGATACTACTGAGGTGGGAGGGAGGGAAGGTTTGATTTTTAGATTTCATCAGGAGAACACAAAATTCTTAAAATCAGCAATTCCGAATTTTTGTTTCGCCTATCCGTTATATTCAATATATTTCCTAAGCATCGGCATCAGCAAGTATTTTTTTCAGGTAGGTGGGAGAGAGAAGGGGGGAAGTTTCCTACTCCTGTACAGACTTTAATGACCAGGGAAGATCAGAAAAAGTTTCATGAATGCTAATAAACTCAGGAGATAGAGTAGCAAGAATTAATAGTAAGCTCAAGAGCTGGATTAGGTAAATACCAACACACACACCTAAGAAGTGCAGCTTCATGAATACTAGCAAACTCGTGAACAACACATTGAGGTTGAATTATAAAGATTAACAAATTCAGAAGATGGACACATATGAATGGAAGCTCTCAAACTCAGAAGGTGTAATCATGTGAATATGAACAAAATCAAGAGGAATCATGTGAATACCAAACAAACTCAAGAGGTGGAGTTCCAAACTCGGAAGGAGGAACCTTGTGAATATTGTAAAACTCAGAAGCTGCAGTGGAGGGAAAGTAACACACTCAGAAGGGGGAATCATAAGAATACTACTAATTCAGAAGGAGGAATTGCGTGAATGCCTGGACAACAGAAAAAAAATCAACAAATCAGTATTTCAAGATAGAAATACACTACAGGAAATAAAAAAATGCAACACTTGAAAGAAGTTATGCAAATGTGACGAAATTTAAGGAGGTGGTAGCATACGGAAGTACATGGAAATGAATAGGTTTGCAGGATAATAGAAACGATTGAACAGGTGCGAGTTGACGTCATAGGTGCGGAGCAGTCAAACACAGATAAAGGCAACCAAAGTTCTCTGGTGAAAAAATTGTGGAAATTGTTCTAAACTGCTAAAGATGTCCTTACGCAAACGTTGACAGTCGTTTCAACAGTTAACAGACTTTCAGTGTGGAAGAATCATCGGCTTTAGAGAAGCTGGTTTGTTGTACAGAGATGTGGCCAGTCCCAGCACCATCATATACATATGGCACCAGTGGGTTCAAGAAGGATCCAGCACATGCTGACAAGGATCAGGAAGATGACGTATGACCACGGAGTGACAGGATCGCCATTTGCGATGCATAGCATTGTGTGACAGATTCGTGAATACAATGCAACTGCAAAGGGACTAGCAACAGGTAACACATCGAATACCTACCAGAGGATGGTAAACAACAGGCTTTTACAGTTTTCATTGCGAGCCTATCGTCCAGCACTGCGTTTGCCCTTCATATCTGCCCATATGCAAGCACGTCTTCAGTGGTGTCACCTCAGACAGAACTGGAATGAGCAAGAGTGGAATACCGCGGTGTTTGGTGATGAATCTTGTTTATGTCTTGGTCAGCACGACGGTAGACAATGTGTTCATTGTCATCCAGGGGAAAGGAACGCCACTCAGTGTGTGCGACATTGTCACACAGCTCCAGCGCCTGGTGTCTTGGTGTGGGGTGCCATTAGTCGGATATCTCGGTCAGAACTGGTCATCATAAAGAGATCTCTAACTGCCCAACGATATGTTACCAACATTTTGCAACCAGTGACTGTCCCATTTATTCAGCAGCATGGAACCTTTTACCAGCAAGATACGACCCATCCACACACAACTTGTATTAATCTGCAGTATCTACATGAACAAAACGTTTAGGTACTACCATGGCCAAGCATGCTCGCCGGATGAACACTATTGAACACATATGGGACATGATGTGCCGACAGCTCCTACAAACCCAAGAGGTGTGCCAACCACTATCGCTGAAATGGAACATCGACTTCGCGCTATTTGGCGTTCTATCCCTCAAGAGGGCATTATAGAGCTGTATGATAGCCTTCCCTGCCGTGTTCATGAATTCATTTCTGTGCGGGGTGGTTCAACATCATACTAATCATACCACTTTACTGGGTAGGTAAAGTGGTAATTTTCCAAAATTTTTTTTGATAATGGAATCAATCTCACATCTTATTCTATGCTAACAATTGCTTGAGTTTCAATAAAATGGCATTAATCCTTCTAGAGGTTTCAACTTTTTTTCCTGTAGTGCATTTATGTTCAACCTTTCATTAATGAGTTCAGTTGCAAATAAGAAATCATTAATACATCATGTCATCATGCAACTAAGGATTCTTGAAAACTAAAGGAAACTAGAAGGACGCATATCGCCTTTGGCGCATACGAGAATCGGTTTTCAAATAGAAAGAAGGTTTTCATTCCATAAATTTTTAATTTGAGCTAGCGGATGATGGAAAAAATGCAAATAGCATTTCATTAGTAATTATACAACAGAAAAGTATTCGACTTTTAATTCTGAAATGTAAAAAGTTACATTTTCCACACCTTTCTCAGGAAAGTGGGTAGACTATTGATCACATTGGAATATTTTTTTAAAACTACCACTAATTCTTCAAATTTCTATTCTATACATGTTATTTGTAAAACTGGATAACAGTTCTGCTGTTTCATTTCACTGATCTGTAAAGATATAAAATGCTAAGTATTTGAAAAATGCGAATTATAATATTTCAGTAGCATCAATCAAACTTCCAAATCAGACTTTTCCAATTATCATTTTCATTGTTTCCAAAAGAAATTTCATGACGTTCACATTCCACCACCAAAATTTCATATTTCTGTCATTAATACATCGTTGCACAACATTCATTGGAAATTTTGAATTTTCAATCTTTTTCACCGTTTGAGAGCGCAATTACAGTATTCGAAAGATTCTGAAAGTGCGAATCATATTTTATCAATTCCTGTCTAACCCTAAAAAGATTTTTTAATTTATCTCTAAATACCAACAATTATCTGCTAAAACAAAAAAATTGTCTTTTCCCACCCCCCTGGGTGTAAGAGGTCAATTCATTGTTGCCAATGGAAACATCATGGCGTTCACATTCTACCACCAAAATTTAAAATTTCTAGCTTAAATACGTCGTTTGCAATATTTGCTCGAAACTTTGGAATTTTCGAAAATTTCCACCCTTAAAGGGCACAATTATAGTTTGCGGAAGATTTAAAACGTGCGAATCGTAATATTTTATCAATTCTTATTTAACCCAAAAATAATTTTTCATTTATCTCTAAAAACAAACAATTATCTGCTAAAATTAAAAAAGATGTGTTTTCTCACCCCCTCTCGGTCTAAGGGGTCAACTCAATGTTGGCAATGGAAACTCGTGACCATCACATTCCACCGCAAAAATTTCTAATTTTCAGCATAAATACATCATTTGCGATATTCGCTTGAAATTTTGGAATTTTTCCACCGTTAGAGGGTGTAATTATAGCTTTAGAGAGATACGGAAAGTGCATATCGTAATATTTTATCAATTTCTATCCAACACAAGAAGAATTTTTAATTTATCTCTGTAAACAAAAAAGTTCGATGTCTACTAAAGGTCGTTTTCAAAGGAAACGAGGGGGCGGGGGTGGCTCAGTCGGTAGTGCGCCAGGCTCGAGTCCCAGCTGGGTCAGCGTTGAGATTTATCTCCGCAAAATTCCCTGCCCTGCCCACGGTCAGTAGGGGACACCGATGGGCTTGGAAAGGCCGCCGTCCGTCGGATGGGACGTTAAGCCGTGGCCCCGTGTGCGGGAGAGACATACCCTGTGCACGTTAAAGAACACGCCGGATGGCCTTGACGGGAGGCTACCATCTGTCTCCCAACAGCTGTTCCAGTGGGTCCCCTCCCCCAACCTTCTTTGAGCCTTCGGGGTCCATGTGACCTGGCCATTTAGCCCATGGTGTGCAAAAAAGTGCCGCTCAGAGGTAAAACAACCCAACCCAAAGGAAACGAGATAAAAAAAAAAGGACTTATTATTCGAAATACGCGTAAAAAAGGTTTTTTCCTAATAATAAATAAATATAAATGAAACATTTCGGACAACAAATAATCATTTCTCAAAGAACATTCATTTTTGGTACACCTGATAATTATTGAACACAAATTAACTTTTTGATTAATTTTTACAGGAAGGGGGCAACTGTCCCTTGTGCCCCCCTACCTATGACCAGGGTTCTGCTGAAAATATTTAACAGAGTTCGGTACTCTGAAAAAAAAATGTCTAATAGAATTAAGTACTTCATGTAAAATATATGTTATAGTCAGAAGATCCGCTGAACATACTTCGTAAAATCTTTAACGTAAAATTCTAGGGAAAGCCAGGTACTCTGCAAAGAACACTACTTAGTCGAAAACATGTGTTCCGTGTAGAATACTTAGTTCAGGTAGGTTATCTGCCCATATATTCACTATAACTAGGTGCTGTGAGTAACCACTTAGTAAAGTAGGTGCTCTGGATAAAATACTTTGGGGAGCCAGATGATCTTCATAAAATGCTTAATACTTGGAAGTGCTCTGCGCCAAATACTTACGGTTTTAAGATTTTGCGTAAAATAAGAAGTGCAGGCAGGTACTTTACTTAAAATCTTAGTAATGGTAGGCTCTGAGCTGCACTTTTTTTGCACACAATGGTCACAAGACCCTTCGAAGGCTCAGAGAAGATTGGGGGGGGGGGCACTGGAACAGCTGTTGGGAGACAGATGGTAGCCTCCCGTCCGCTGTCCGTCGGATGGGACGTTAAGCCGTGGCCCCGTGTACTGGAGAGAACCATACCCTGTGCATGTTAAAGGACACGCTGGATGGCTTTGACGGGAGGCTACCATCTGTCTCCCAACAGCTGTTCCAGTGGGTCCCCCCCCAATCTTCTCTGAGCCTTCGGGATCCTTGTGACCTGACCGTTTAGCCCATGGTGTGCAAAAAAGTGCCGCTCAGAGATAAAACAACCCAACCCAACCCGCAAACGGAGCCACGGCTTAATGTTCCATCCAACGGGACGGCGGCCTTTACAAGTCCATCGGTTTCCCCTACTGACCATGGGCAAAGTGGGAGTTTAGGCTCTCAGAATTAAACACTAGGAGAAATAGAGATAGGTTTCAGGTAAAATATTTATTGCAGCGCTTACATAGGGTAAAAATCCTTAAAGCTGCTACGTGTTTTATGACTTTTTTGTCATATTGTCATTGTATGACGTTTTCTGACTTAGTACAGGCAGATGGCGAAAAATTCATAATGGAACCAAATATCCCATTATTTGTAAAAAGCTGAGAAATTCAATCATTCAAAAGGTTGATTTTCAACAGCATCAAATGAATAAAGAAAATATTGATTACTTTACATAGTGAAGAATAAATTTGACGCCTAATTTCGACGACTTTTGAAAAGTGTTTTACATCAAATCTCTACTACAGAGATCGACCTACTGAACATCGAATGCAACACACATCGGTTACTGGAAGTGAATTTACTAACTCGATGATCCCAGTCTGGTCTTTCACCTTTTGAAGAAATTAATCTCGCTCTAGACGAAGTTGGCGATATACGAGATGTCTGGAATCTGTCTGGGAAATATGCAGATGCTCCTGTTGAGAGTTCTCTCTGTGATGATAGATGATTAATTAATTATAATTAGGTGAAGTGTGCATGAAAATCTAGAAGAATGACGAACTGTCTCTGGAGAATATGAAAAGCTCGTTTTCAAACCGAATAAAGTTCGCCATTACCAACTTTTGCATCCTTTAATGGCAGAAATTCCAATTAATGGATGTTTCAGAAAATGCGACTAGTAATAATTCATTAGTAGTTATCCAAATCAAGTAGAATTTTGAATGTTTCTCGTACAGCGGAAATGTTGAGTTTTCCTATATTTTGGGTTTAAGGGAGCAAATCGCTTGCTAGTGTAAACCAAATTTCTACCATAAATGGATAGTTCAAAAATCAGGGCCAGGGGAAGGGGTGTTATGTCCACCCCTTTTAGAATGCTAGTAAGGTAATGGTGGCCAAAAATGATTACACTTGTGCATATTTTATGCATTTTTGAAGAATTTTTAAAAAATATCTCTAAAACGGAAGGGAAAAATGTTACATTGCAACGGAAATCCAGTTTCTTGTTCCCCTCCCCCCTTATTTTTCCTATAATCCTTTTCATAATATTCGTTTGCAGTTTTGTATTTTCTAAACTTGAGGGATTTATTAATGGCGAAAAACCAAACTACTGGGGAATTCTGAAAAATGCGAATCCTAATATCTTAGTGTGAATTCAACTAGAAATAACTTTTCATTTACCTATTAAAACGAAAAATTTGAATGTCTATAGATTGACAGACGACAAAGTGGGAACGAAAGCTTAATTATCGAAAAATGAGATTAAGAATAAAAAATCAATGCCACGTACACTCTCTTGGTCCCAGATGGCACCACTTGTCAAGCGTTGACTCTTTTACATGAATTTTGAAGTAGGGAGAGAAGAGTTCAAGCATAACAATCTTGAAGCATGAGGATGGGCGTGTAAAGGATGGGCGAGAGGTTTGGTAGACCAATTGATCAATGGAGAATGAATTGAGTGTGAAGGACTGCTAAAAGAACCTCACCTATTGTAATATAATAACTTAGGCTTAGAACTTTATAGGCGACTGTAAACCTAGGGTGTTTTATATGTATGCGGCACTTTTTTTCCCTCACATAATGGACTAAATTGTTAGGTTACAGGGACCTCAAAGGCTTTGTAACCTACCATGGAACATGACAGAGAAGGTTGTCTCTTTACAAGCATAGGAATGGCTCTCTCTCCAGCACAGGGAGCCACGGCTTAACTTCTCATCTGGGGGATGGCGGCTTTTCCAAGCCTGTTGGTGTTCACTTTCTCACAGAGGGCAGGATGTGGGTTAGCGGAAATAAATCTCAATGCACAGTTGGATCTCGAACCTGTGAACTGAAAATTATGAGTCTGGCGCGCTACAAGCTGAGCCAACTCCTGCCCTTAAAACTAGGGAGGGAGAAGAGTGGGGTAAGAAGGAATGGTGCCACTGCCCCCTGATCAAAATTTTAATGCTCATGATAGAGGCAAAAAAATAATAAAAGTATATAGGGTGTCAGAAAAATTAGGCCTACCCGGCCTAATGATTAGCGTACTATTCCAGCGCGCATGTCCTTAAGTGCTTCTATGTTGCGTTCCTTGTGTTTGTATTGTGTACAAGAAACTAACACAAAGCAAAAGCTTACTGGTTATCTCAGTCTTTTATTAAAAGATGATAATTGTGGGGTTTCGAAAACCAATAAGTAGGAGAATAATAAAACATATTCAAGATCGTAATATTTTAACTGAAAGCGTACAGTCGCTCAAAAACATATCCGAACACTATTGGGGCGGGGGTGGCTCAGTCGGTAGCGCGCCAGGCTCGTAATCTGTAGTTCCCAGATTCGAGTCCCAGCTGGGTCAGCGTTGAGATTTATCTCCGCAAAATTCCCCGCCCTGCCCACGGTCAGTAGGGGACACCGATGGGCTTGGAAAGACCGCCGTCCGTCGGATGGGACGTTAAGCCGTGGCCCCGTGTGCGGAAGAGCCATACCCTGTGCACGTTAAAGAACACGCTGGATGGCCTTGACGGGAGGCTACCATCTGTCTCCCAACAACTCTTCCAGTGGGTCTCCTCCCCCAACCTTCTCTGAGCCTTCGGGGTCCATGTGACCTGGCCATTTAGCCTATGGTGTGCAAAAAAGTGCCGCTCAGAGGTAAAACAACCCAACCCAAATCCGAACACTATGGTTGATTACAGAATTCAGAAAAAATATCTGGCAACAATATTTTTAGAAGTTAGTGATCTGGCAACCTTCATGTACGTACACGAAGGTTGCCAGATCAACCATAGTATTCGGATATTTTTTTGAGCGACTGTACCTCAGATAGTTTTGAACATAATGTGCACCGTTCGGGACCCTGCATATGTCCAATCGGTATTCTACTTCTTCGCTCAATGTCTTGTTTCTTGCTCAATTGTTCCTCGTATTCTGGCTTTCAAATGATTCAGGTCATGAATTTTGTTCATGTAAACAAAATTCTTTACAAAGCCCCACAAGAAAAAAAAAATCATGGGACATCAGGATATTTTGGTGGTGATAGAATTGAACCTCCGTGCCATCTCCACCTACCAGGAAATATTGCATTAAGAACTTCCGTAACATTTGTTGCGAAATGTGACGGTGCACCGCTTTGTCTGGTAGCTGTCCAGGGGGCGGGGGTGGCTCAGTCGGTAGCGCGCCAGGCTCGTAATCTGTAGTTCCCAGGTTCGAGTCCCAGCTGGGTCAGCGTTGAGATTTATCTCCGCAAAAATTCCCCGCCCCGCCCACGGTCAGTAGGGGACACCGATGGGCTTGGAAAGACCGCCGTCCGTCGGATGGGACGTTAAGCCGTGGCTCCGTGTGCGGGAGAGCCATACCCTGCGCACGTTAAAGAACACGCTGGATGGCCTTGACGGGAGGCTACCATCTGTCTCCCAACAGCTGTTCCAGTGGGTCCACTCCCCCAACCTTCTCTGAGCCTTCGGGGTCCATGTGACCTGGCCATTTAGCCTATGGTGTGCAAAAAAGTGCCGCTCAGAGGTAAAACAACCCAACCCAACCTGGTAGCTGCCTATGAAACTGTTTGAGTGGGTAATGTACAGGTACAACATTCAATGTGATGCCTTTGTGTATTTGGGGATAGTGATTCCAAAAACTCCATAATTTTTTGTCGGATGTCATTACGTGTTTAAACAAAGACCGTATCATCATTTTTCTCATCACTGGCGGCGCTTAAAGTTAGGTCTGCAAAATTTGTGTGTTGTTGCTATGGAGCCTACTAAAGATGGGGAAAGATTTTATATTTTCTCAAAGATGCAGCTTGGGGACGACGCGAAAAAAAATCATAACGATTTATCACAAGTATATGGGGATCATGCCTGTATATATGGCAATATTAAAAGATGGATGTGCAAATTCAGAGGATGGCAGAGTTTCAAAGACCTTCCTTGTGCAGGAAGATTGAAGGAGAAATGAACGAGAGAACCATCGCTGCTCTTTGTGAACTCATTAAGGAAAACCCACACATCATCATTCAGGTAATAAGTTACGTCAGTGTATCGATTGGCAGTGTGGAAACAATTATTCATCAACATTTAAAGTTCCAAAAGATCTGTGCCACAAACTGACAGAACTCCAAAAAGAGGGCTAGAGTCGACTCGTGCAAGGGGATGCTGGCAATGTTTAAATCTAGTGGCCCTAAACAGTTAATAGATATTGTCACAGATGATGAGATATCGTTTCATTACTAAATAACTCCCAGAAATATCAACAGCTAATTGGAAAGTATTTTTTTACTATATCTTTTGAACATGTGGTCCTGTAGTTACAAGTTAGGTGTCAAATGAAAGCTCAGCTTACTACTTTGAATTATGCCCCACCACCACCATACTCCCCTCTCTCCAAAAAGGGACAAATGTTTTGTGGGGTTGACCTTAATGAGTCATATCTCAAATTAAAGCTTGTGACCACACTCATGGGCTACCTCAAACATGACTCCAAAAAAAAAGTGGGGGGAGGAAAATGTGATTGATGTTTATATGTTATATATCAAATGCAAGTTTCTGAAGGTAGGTGTTTTTAGTGACAGAAAAAAATTAGGCATTTTTCGTTTTTTTAATTTGTTTATCTTCTTATATGCACCCTAAAAAGTAGAAAATAAACCTAAAACATGTCAGTGGTGCAATCCATGGAGGTAGGAAGACAGGGGGCGCCTTATCGCTTGAAAACTGTAACCGAGCGTCGCCATATTGTCGCTACTTGTAATCTTTCTATCACTGTATTAAAGAACGACAGATTGCATTGGAAAAATGGATTTGGGTAACGCGTTTGATTACAGTAATGAACTTGCGAAAAAGATCAAAAGGATAACATTTCATAGTTGAGAAGTAATGCTAAAGTTTTATTTTGTAAACTGAAAATCTTTTCGTCATTTCAAATAATTTATGACAGTAGTGTAGTTAGGCCTAGCGGAAGGCGGTAGGAACGGTTGCGAAATTTTCTCAGTGTTTTTAATGTAAACTGATGAAATAAAGTGTTCTTATAAATTCATAAAAAGAGAAAAAAAAATCTACAAATAGGGGAAAATGTGACTGATATCATTCGTCATTTCCTATGTTTTTGATGTACCTTACCGAAACGCTGGAGAATTTCCTGTTATGTCAATGAGAACCTAATTTCGAAGCTGGGTAATTTCTAAAATATGCGTTTAATGGAAAAATTTGACTAAAGATAAATTAAAAATCGTAATTAAATCTATTTCAATCTCGATTTCCAACAATATTCGTTACGTATAAAGAGTTATGGACGCTAGAATATTTCATGATAAATTATGTTCAATGTCGATGAAAATCTAACTGTGAAGTGCTATAACTATTAAAATATGCATTTAATGGAAAAATACGACAGAAGGTAAATTAAAGATCATAATCAAATCTATTTAAATCTCCATTTTAAACGATATTCATGCAATTTAATGGAAGAATATCACTGAAGATAAATAAAAGATCACAATCAAAACTATTTAAATTTCTATTTTAAACAATATTCAGTAATTAAGCCTATATTAAAGTCTGGATATTTCACAACAAAGTTCCTGCTTTTTATTCCAAAGAGATTGTTTTTGTTAATATTTACATTTTTTCTTCTGTAAGAGATTTGACTTATCACAGTTTACTCTGAACATTAGAAACTTGATTAAACAATGATAGAACTTTGAAATATTATGCAGGGGAGAGGAATTCAGTCCCTATTTTATGAAAAAGGTGGTGTAGCTTTCATTTGATATGTAATTTTTTATTATTAACTTTAAGTGTGAATAAACAACTGGGTTTAAAAACGTAAACAAATGAAAAACTAAAGCGGAAAAAAGCATTCTTTTATATATATGTTAAATATCTCGACCTTCCAAGGAAAAAAAATCGATTTAGCAATATTCGTCGAAATAATTCCTTTTTTGTACATGAAACAATTGCGATTTTATTGAGCAATATTGGGGCGGGGGTGGCTCAGTCGGTAGCGCGCCAGGCTCGTAATCTGTAGTTCCCAGGTTCGAGTCCCAGCTGGGTCAGCGTTGAGATTTATCTCCGCAAAATTTCCCCGCCTTGCCCACGGTCAGTAGGGGACACCGATGGTCTTGAAAAGGCCGCCGTCCGTCGGATAGGACGTTAAGCCGTGGCCCCGTGTGCGGGAGAGCCATACCCTGTGCACGTTAAAGAACCCGCTGGATGGCCTTGACGGGAGGCTACCATCTGTCTCCCAACAGCTGTTCCAGTGGGTCCCCTCCCCCAACCTTCTCTGAGCCTTCGGGGTCCTTGTGGCCTGGCCATTTAGCCCATGGTGTGCAAAAAAGTGCCGCTCAGAGGTAAAACAATCCAATCCAATTGAGCAGTATTAGTATTTGGATGCATTACAATTGACATATCGCATTTGGATACATTACAATTGACGTATCGCATTTGGATACATTACAATTGACGCATCGCATTTGGATACATTACAATTGACGTGAAACGTGCGGCTTCCTGAGTAGCAAGAACATGGCTACCGCCGTTCTGGGTGGCTACACTGGCGACCTATGTCAAGATATAGTAAAGGCGCCTCCCCCCTCTTCATACCTCCATGGTGCAATCGGTCCCTGAATTTGAATTCACTTCAAAGAAAGATAGTGCCAATTTACCTACTCAAAAAGATTGCCGGTGCCCTACCTTCCTTTGAAGTGAATATGAATCCAGTGACTGATTACACCATTAATGTGTTTTAGGTTTCTACTACTTAAGGTGCACATAGGAAGACAAGTATTTTTAAATTTCTTTAATTTATATTTTTTTTCATTGTCAATAAAATCAACTACCGTCAGAAACTTTCATTTGATATATCATGCATCAACATTATCTTTCAGTTAACCCTTCCTCAACTATAAGGGAGGGAGAAAAACGAATATTTTCTAACGGCAGAAAAAATTTGAAAATTGCAAAATTTTAAACGAAAATTACAAGCGATGTATGTATGATACAAATGTGAAATTTTGGTGGTGGAATGTGAAGATCAGGAGGTTTGCATTGACAATAATAATTTGTCGTCTTACATCCACGTAACTGTTTTTAAGAGGTAAACGCAACTGTTTTTAAGAGATAATTAAAAAAATTTTTTTAGCTGGATGAAAAATAAATACCTCTTCAAGCAGCTGCTTGCCGCAGTCGTCCAGCACAAGCCTGTCAGTTTATACGCCATACTAGGTCTGTGAGAATGGCGGGGGACCTCACCAGAAAAGCAACACAAACATTTTTGCCTTCTCCAGGGCTCCAACCCAGGTCCCGTAGATCAGTAGCCAAGTGCATTAACTACTCAGTCACGGAACGGCGGGGACCTCACCAGAAAAACAACACAAACATCCATGCCTTATTCGTTGCTCTAACCCAGGTTCCGTAGATCAGTAGCCAAGCGCATTAACTACTCAGCCACGGAACGGCGAGGACCTCAGCAGAAAAACAATCAAACATCCATGACTTATTCGTTGCTCTAACCCAGGTTCCGTAGATCAGTAGCCAAGCGCATTAACTACTCAGCCACGGAACGGCGGGGACCTCACTAGAAAAACAACACAAACATCCATGCCTTATTCGGGACTCTAACCCAGGTTCTGTAGGTCAGTAGCCAAGCGCATTAACCACTCAGGCACAGGAGGGTGGGGACCTCACCAGAAAAGCAACACAAACATTCATGCCTTATCCAGGGCTCCAACCCAGGTTTCGTAGATCAGTAGCCAAGCGCATTAACCACTCAGACACAGGAGGGTGGGGACCTCACCAGAAAAGCAACACAAACATCCATGCCTTATCCAGGGCTCCAACCCAGGTCCGTAGATCAGTAGCCAAGCGCATTAACCACTCAGGCACAGGAGGGTGGGGACCTCACCAGAAAAGCAACACAAACATTTATGCCTTATCCAGGGATCCTTCTCAGGTCCTGTAGATCAGCAGCCAAGCGCATTAACTACTCAGCTACGGGATGACGAGACCTCACCAGAAAAGCAACACAAACATCCATGCTTTATTCAGGGCTCCAACCCAGGTCTCGTAGATCAACAACCAAGTGCATTAACCACTCATTAACAGATTGGCGGGGACCTCACCAGAAAAGCAACACAAACATCCATGCCTTATCCAGGGCTCCAACCCAGGTACCGTAGATCAGTAGCCAAGTGCATTAACTACTCAGCCACGGAACGGCGGGGGCCTCACCAGAAAAACAACACAAACATTCATGCCTTATTCGGGGCTCTAACCCAGGTTCCGTAGATCAGTAGCCAAGCGCATTAACTACTCAGCCACGGAACAGTGGGGACCTCACCAGAAAAACAATACAAACATCCATGCCTTATTCGGGGCTCTAACCCAGGTTCCGTAGATCAGTAGCCAAGCGCATTAACTACTCAGATACGGAACGGCGGGGACCTCACTAGAAAAACAACACAAACATCCATGCCTTATTCGGGACTCTAACCCAGGTTCTGTAGGTCAGTAGCCAAGCGCATTAACCACTCAGGCACAGGAGGGTGGGGACCTCACCAGAAAAGAAACACAAACATTTATGCCTTATCCAGGGATCCATCTCAGGTTCTGTAGATCAGTAGCCAAGCGCATTAACTACTCAGCTACGGGATGACGAGACCTCACCAGAAAAGCAACACAAATATCCATGCTTTATACAGGGCTCCAACCCAGGTCCCGTAGATCAGTAGCCACGCGCATTAACTACTCAGTCATGGAACGGCGGGGACCTCACCAGAAAAGCAACAGAAACATCCATGCGGTATCCAGGGCTCCAACCCAGGTTCCGTAGATCAGTAGCCACGCGCATTAACTACTCACTCATGAGTAGTGATGTTCTGAACGGCGGGGACCTCACCAGAAAAGCAACACAAACAGCCATGCCTTATCCAGGGCTCCAACCCAGGTTCCGTAGATCAGTAGCAAGTGCATTAACCACTTGGCTACGGGATGGCGGGGACCTCACCAGAAAAGCAACACAAACATCCATGCCTTATCCAGGGCTACAACCCAGGTCCCGTAGATCACTAGCCAAGGGCAAATACGTTTTAAACCAACTGAATGCAAGTCCGCTTACTCCTGTTATACTTAATTTTTGCATTACAATTTCATGATTTATTGTGTCGAAAGCTTTTTGTTTTATGTCAACAAATAAGGCTAAAGTTTTCCTCTGTTCATTTACACTGTTATAGATGTTGCCGGTAAGTTGCTGTAAAAGTTTAATTTTGTCGCCAAAGGTCACTTCCCTTTTACAACCAATGGACCAGGGGGTCATAGCAAATTTTAAAGCCAACTACCTTCGGCAGACATTTAGGGAGATGTTATGGGAAATGGACAACTGCAATATCTGTCAGAGAATATTGGAGGTCCAATAATATCCTGAAGGGCATCAAGAACATCGCTGCTGCTTGGGAAGAGGTCACAATTAACTTGTGTGAATGGAGTGTGGCCAAAATTGTCGCCTGAGTGTTTGAATGATTTTAGGGGATTTGAGGAAGTGCCACAGATTGCAAATGAAATTACCGAAATTGCTCAGGAGATAGGTCTTGACAAAATTCAGTCTGATGATGTGACTGAGTTATTGGAGATCATTCACAGCTTCTTACAAATGAGGAACTGGAAGATTTGGTTGCACAGTTGACTCAGGATCATCAGCAGCAAAAATAAGAAGAGTCCGTTTTATGGTCTATAAAAAACCGATGACTTGCAGGATATTCTGTCTGGGATTGATAGATACAGTCGCTCAAAAAAATATCCGAACATTATGGTTGATTACAGAATTCAGAAAAAATATCTGGCACCGATGTTTTTTAGAAATCAGTGATCTGGCAACCTTCGCGTCACACTATGGTTGATTACAGAATTCAGAAAAAATATCTGGCACCGATTTCTTTTTAGAAATCAGTGGTCTGGCAACCTTCGTGTCACACTATGGTTGATTACAGAATTCAGAAAAAATATCTGGCAACGATTTGTTTTAGAAATTAGTGATCTGGCAACCTTCGTGTCACACTATGGTTGATTACAGAATTCAGAAAAAATATCTAGCATCGATTTTTTTTAGAAATCAGTGATCTGGCAACCTTCGTGTCACGTGACACGAAGTTTGCCAGATCACTAATTTCTAAAATAAAAAACGTTGCCAGATATTTTTTCTGAATTCTGTAATCAACCATAGTGTTTTTTTTTTTGATTTGCGACATATAAGAATCCTAGAAGCTACTCCTAGCTTTTTACAAGCTTTCTCATACAAGGACATGCCCTACTACGACCGAAGTCACTGCTGACCACTGCCTTAGTTAGAGCTAACACAACACACAAAGTTTGCCCTGCTGGAACAGTCGTTAGCTGCCTAACCACTATGCCAGTTAAGGCCTATTCGGATGTTTTTTTGAGCGACTGTACCTGCAGAGGCTAGACGACTTCGATCCTGACAGGGAACGAAGCTATTCTATGAGAAGAGGATTCAACGCAGTGTTGCAGCCTTACTACCATGTTTTTCAGGAAAGGAGGTGTGAAGCAATGCAAATAACCCTTCTTTCTTATTTTAAAAAAGAATCTGAAAAGCTCCTAACTGATCCAAAGAGTGCAGAAGATGATCCAGTCGACCCTGATGATCAATAACCGAGACTTCCCTCTTGTCGGTAATGACTACCTATTTATGTTATACAATTGCAAAATAAATGCGATTTTGATGCGTGTATGTAATGTTTATGCTTAAAATCTGAAAAATTTTGTATGATTATATGAAAGAGAGTCTTAATTTTCATACACCTGGAACGCATCTCATTGAAATACACTATAATTCGTGTTTCATTTACGCCAATTCGATATACTCCGGCATCTCCAGGAACCTGGGGCGGAGGTGGCTCAGTCGGTAGCGCGCCATTCTCGTAATCTGTAGTTCCCAGGTTCGAGTCCCAGCTGGGTCAGCGTTGAGATTTATCTCCGCAAAATTCCCCGCCCTGCCCACGGTCAGTAGGGGACACAGATAGGTCCCCTACTGACCTGTGGAAAGGCCGCCGTCCGTCGGATGGGACGTTAAGCCGTGGCCCCTTGTGCGGGAGAGCCATATCCTGTGCACGTTAAAGAACACGCTGGATGGCCTTGACGGGAGGATACCATCTGTCTCCCAACAACTGTTCCAGTGGGTCCCCTCCCCCAACCTTCTCTGAGCCTTCGGGGTCCTTGTGACCTGGCCATTTAGCCCATGGTGTGCAAAAAAGGGCCGCTCAGAGGTAAAACAACCCAACTCCAGGAACCTAGTAGCCCCAGCAGCAGTAAATCAACTGCTTAGTTTACATGAATTTGGTTATGCAATGTCATTGAGATTTAATTCAATTATAAATTGCATTTGTACACCAAATTAAGTAACAACCTGAAATGCAACACAATGGATATTAAAAGTGAATATTTAAGAATTGAGCTCTTTTATTTTTCCAAATAACTAAAAATGCGATCTTACTGAGAATTAACAACGACGGACTCTGTTTACCAAACCACTCGTACAAAAGTGCACATTGCCTTCATTAAGACTATGACAACAATCTTTAAAGAGAATCGTCCCAGACAATCTCTTTTTCCTCTCCAATCTTTAGAGCGACTCTTTATTGAGCTTCTCGGCAAACATTGCCAGTAATTCGAGCAATTTTCTAAAGTTATCCACCAGTCGGAGAGTATATAGATAGACTGATCACTAGGAGACGTGTCTGGAATAGCCAGACGCATCTAGTGTCCAACCATCGTTCAGTATCGTCACAACATTCACGAAAAACCATGAGACTCCCCCGGGCCATTCGCTTGTGGAATGGGAGATTGCCCCGACCACAAAGACAGGAGCGTTGATTGACAGTTTAACATCTCAGGGGACTTCCGTATCAACGTCTGTAGACGTCCTATTGGCATTTTTTTTTTCTGGGTGAGGCTTGTGTCCCACCTGAACAGAGCGCTTCGGTGGAAAGATCAGTGATGTTTTTCTCTCTCCTCCATTCTGGAATCGATGGAACTAGACTAACTTTCATTTGGTCGCTATTGAAAGATGGCTTTTCAATGCTTTTCTCTCACTCATAAATATCGTGTTGACAGACTCTTATTTAGCTGTTTTCTTTCTCGAGAGTTTTCTTCAGCGTTGTGTTCTGAGCACCTTTTTACAGAGGCAGAGGATGGCTTTTGTATTGGGACTTCTCAAATATTCTCTCGAAGCCTCTTGGGGAAAGAGAAATATCCTCAGTGCATTTGGGGAGGAAAGAAATAGTATCGATGTGGGGGGGGGGGAGTTAGTTTGTCGGATGTTCATACGTCGAGAGCAAAGCTATGTGGAGAATTGCAAAAATACAACTCTGCTCTTTCAGCAAGTGGTGAAAAGATTCCGGCATATGTTTTATGTAATGCAATATGTAGTATAAGAGTTTCTGTCAATATTTCTTAAAGGGCAGAAGCTATGGAAAAGTATAAGAAACAGGAAAACAACTTTTGAATTTGTTTTGAGGCGTGAGATGACTCTTTTGATGGATAATGAGGCACTGCATATGTGATTGGTTTTTCAATGCGGTTTGGGTTGTTTCACCTCCGAGCTGCATTTTTTTTGCGCACAATGGGTTAAATGACCAGGTCACAAGAACTCCGAAGGCTCAGAGAAAGTTGGGGAAGGGGACCTACTGAATAGTTGTTAAGAGACAGATGGTAGCTTCCCGTGAAAGCCATTCAGCGTGTTCTTTAACTTGCACAAGATGTGGCTCTCCCAAACACAGATCTCCTCAAAACTTCCCGCCCTGCCCACGGTCAGTAGGGAACACCGATGGACTTGGAAAGGCCGTCGTCCGTCGGATGTGACATTAAGCCAGGGTCAGTGTGCGGGAGAGACATTCCCTGTGCACGTTAAAGAACACACTGGATGGCCTTGACGGGACACTAGCATCTGTCTCCCAACAGCCGTTCCAGTGGGTCCCATTATTTAGCCCATTATGTTGGGTTGTTTTACCACTTAGTGGCACTTTTTTGCACACAACGGGCTAAATGGCCAGATCACAAGGATACCGATGGCTCAGAGAAGGTTGGGGAGGGGACCCACTGGAACAGCTGTTGGGAGACAGATGGTAGCCTCCCGTGAAGGCCATCTAGCGTGTTCTTTAACGTACACAAGGTGTAGCTCTCCCAAACACAGAGCCACGGTTTAATGTCGCATTCGACGGACGGCGGCCTTTCCAAGTCCATCGGTGTCCCCTACTGACCGTGGGCAGGGCGGGGAGTTTTGCGGAGAAAAATTTCAGTGCTGATCTAGCTGGGACTCGTATCAGGGAACTGCAAATTACGAGCCTGGTACCCCACACCACTCCACATTGGGTAAACCATTTTAGCAACTTTATTGCTCATCTTTCCAGATGTTGCATCTTTACTGCAACATCTGGAAATTCTGGATGCCTGATTCTTTTTTTTTAATCGAAATCTAGCTGTTTCAGTACCATATCTTTGTTCTTTAAAAATAGGGTGTTGGGGGTGGGGGGTGACTCAGTTGGTATCGCGACAGACTCGTAATCTGCAGTTCTCAGGTTGGAGTCCCAACAGGACCAGCGTTGAGATTTATCTCCGCAAAATTGTCCGCCCCGCCCGCAGTCAGTAGTGGACACCGATGGGCTAGGAAAGGCCACCGCCCGTCGGATGCGACGTTATGTTGTGGTTTCCTGAGAACGTTAAAGGACACACTGGTTTGTCCTTGACTGAAAGCTACCATCTGTCTCCTAACAGCTCTCCAGTGGGTTCCCTACCCCCAACTTTCTCTGAATCCTGGGGGACCCATGTGACCTGGCCATTTAGCCTCTTGTATGCAAACAAAGTACCTCTCAGGGGTAAAAAATATCCCAATCGTCTTTAAAATGTTTGAAAGAGCACTACTAGAAAATCCGATTTCTTTGATAATAGCTTTTTTCTAGTTTTTGCAATTTTCAACAGCGAAGCCGCTGATACCTTTTTTTAAATTACTAAAAACTGATTAAAAAGTTTGAAATTAAAATATTTGTTTTTATATTTTTACTTTTCCCTCCAAAATCACAAGAAATATTTGAAATTTGAATTATTCTGAGCCTGAGCCCATTCGAGTCGAAAGTCGTCTGTGCTTATTTTGAGTTCGACTTTTGCCGGCTCGGGCTGGACTGCGCTGTTTTACCTCTGAGCGGCACTTTTTTGCCCACCATGGGCTAAATAGCCAGGTCACAAGTACCCTGAAGGCTCAGAGAAGGTTGGGGAAGGGGACCCACTGGAACAGCTGTTAAGAGACAGATGGTAGCCTCCAATCAAGGCCATCCAGCGTGTTTTATAGCTTGCACAGGGTATGGCTCTCCCACACACGGAGCCACGGCTTAACATCCCATCCGACGGACGGCGGCCTTTCCAAGCCCATCGGTGTCCCCTACTGACCGTGGGCAGGGCGGGGAGTTTTGCGGAGAAAAATATCAACGCTGACCCAGCTGGCACTAGAACTTGTGAACTGCAGATTACGAGCCTGGCGCGCTAGCGACTGAGCCAACCCTGCCCCCGGGTCGGGCTCAGTCCGACAAAGCCCGACCCCATCTATAGTATATACTAACTCGAGCATTAAAAGGTCAAGCATTAGAAGTAAATGCAAATATTTACATGAAAAAAGAAATTAATAAAATTCCATAAGAACAGCAAAGACACAGTGAAGTGAACCTGGGAACTACAGATTACGAGCCTGGCGCGCTACGACTGAGCCACCCCCGCCCCTAAATACGCATGGCACAGTTTAGAGTTTTATATCGGCATTGTTTATGAAATTTTACAAGCAGAATGAAAGACAGAATGAACTTATTATATTTAGAAGCTTTGTCACACAAATTGCGCATAGCCAAGAGCAAGTGAATTTTACATAAATAACTAGAAGTGCTATGGCTATCAAATATCAGGATTAGATTGTTTTTCCTCTCATCGGCACTTTTCTTGCAAGCAATGGTTTAAATGGCTAGGTCACAAGAGCCCCGAAGGCTCAGAGAAGGTTTGGGGGAGGGACCTATTGTACAGTCATTGGGACCCCCCCCCCTCCGATACGGAACCACCTTGTCGAGGTGTGTGGGGCTTGAGGGCCTAAATGAAGTCGAAGGCTATGCTGACCAGAGTGGGATCGTTCGGCCAGGCCAAGATGGAAGAATCCCGGACTAAGAGTTCCCGTCACGAGAGCCGAGGCAACTTGGATCTTTATATCCTTGTTTGTGGCGGTCCGGGACATAGATTAAATTTAGGTTTTAACCGATGGATGAGCTTTACTCCTATAGTACTGTTCGCCATTAGGTAGTCGGGGATGAGCTGTATCTATATGGTACTGTCTTGCCCCTGACCGTAGTTAGTGGTGAATATGGCATTATCCCTATACTGGTAGTGCTTTAGGCGGAACTAGTGGGTCTCGTCATCATATATATTTACCTGTACAGCTATTGGGAGACAGATAACAGCCTACCGTCAAGGCCATCCAGCGACTTTAACGTACACAGGGTAGGGATCTCCCGTTCCTTGGCCATGGCTTAGCGCCTTAACCGACAGACGGCGCCCTTTCCAAGACCATCAGTGTCCCCTACTGACAGAGGGGGAGTTTTGCGGAGATAAATCTCAACTCAAGCCCAGCGGGACTCGAAATTCGGAACTAGAATATTACGAGGCTTGCGTGCTACTGACTGAGCCACCCCCGCCCTCCTCTAAATACTAGCAATTACAAGATTGAAATGATTGCATAGCCAAGATTCCAACCTATCTTAACACGAGATTACAGAACACGTTTAGAAGAGAGCAAAAAAGCATGCACATTTGACCATTTTTTAAGATTTAAAATAAACTACTGTTATGGTTGTTTTACCTCTGAGCGGCACTTTTTTGCACACCATGGGCTAAATGGCCAGGTCACAAAAGACCCTGAAGGCTCAGAGAAGGTTGGGGGAGGGGACCCACTGGAACAGCTGTTGTGAGACAGATGGTAGACTCCCGTCAAGGCCATCCAGCGTGTTCTTTAATGTTGGGTTGTTTTACCTCTGAGCGGCACTTTTTTGCACACCATAGGCTAAATGGCCAGGTCACAAGGATCCCGAAGGCTCAGAGAAGGTTGGGGGAACAGCTGTTGGAACAGCTGGAACAGCACTGGAACAGCTGTTGGGAGACAGATGGTAGCCTCCCGTCAAGGCCATCCAGCGTGTTCTTTAATGTTGGGTTGTTTTACCTCTGAGCGGCACTTTTTTGCACACCATGGGCTAAATGGCCAGGTCACAAGGATTCCGAAGGCTCAGAGAAGGTTGGAGGAGGGGACCCACTGGAACAGCTGTTGGGAGACAGATGGTAATCTCCCGTCAAGGCCATCCAGCGTGTTCTTTAACGTGCACAGGGTATGGCTCTCCCGTACACGGGACCACGGCTTAACGTCCCATCCGACAGGCGGCGGCCTTTTGAGGCCCATAGGTGTCCCCTACTGACCGTGGGCAGTGCGGGGAGTTTTGTGGAGATAAATCTCAACGCTGACCCAGCTGGGACTCGAAACGGGGAAGTAACAGATTACGAGCCTGGCGCGCTACCGACTGAGCCACCCCCGCGCCAAACGGAAGGGAAAAATGTTATACCGCAATATAAATCCAGTCTCTCGCCCCCTGCCACTTAATTTTTTTCTAGATCTGCGCCTGTTTATAAGTTATCTTTATGTCATTGAAAAAAAGAGTTTTTTTAGCTGCTAATTTAGAGCAGTTAGTGCTAACTCTATGGTTAAAGAGAGGCCTTAGAGTAAAGATAACACGAGAAAAAAAAAATCATGCTTTATTTGGATATCAAAGGGACCTGTTCGAATCCGGGACTCTTTAATCCGTACTCAAGTACTCTAACCACCTTCTACAGTGACGGATTATTTTAAATTTCTAGTTCAAGTCTAATTATAGCATTAATTCCACAATTCGCGTTACTAAGCATTTCAAACTGAGTCGACATGACAATAATATATTCCATACTTACAAAATTAATTATTCTCTATCACAACGTAAGAATTAATTAATTAACTATTTAACCAGTGAGAGAGACTACCACTCCTTAAATATCGATTCGACTTTTGCGAAAATCTTCTAATGTCTACTCTATTTCAATGCGTACATTCTGTTTGTGTCATAGCACTGGGTTGGGTTGGTTTGTTTTACCTCTGAGCGGCACTTTTTTGCACACCATGGGCTAAATGGCCAGGTCACATGGACCCCGAAGGCTCAGAGAAGGTTGGGGGAGGGGACCCACTGGAACAGCTGTAGGGAGACAGATGGTAACCTCCCGTCAATGCCATCCAGCGTGTTCTTTAACGTGCACAGGGTATGACTCTCCCGCACACGGCGCCACGGCTTAACGTCCCATCCGACGGACGGCGGCCTTTCCAAGCCCTTCGGTGTCCCCTACTGACCGTAGGTAGGGCGCGAGTTTTGAGGAGATAAATCTCAACGCTGATCCAGCTGGGACTCGAACCTGAGAACTACAGATTACGAGCCTGGCGCGCTACCGACTGAGCCACCCCTGCCCCGCACAGCACTGGAAATAAGGTTTTAATCTTTAGTCTCAGGAATGTCCTGATTGCAGCGCCATTAATTGAGATTTAAGTTTGTACTGAACTTCGCAATAGTAACCTAATTTCCAAAATATAATTTCAAGATTTGGTAATATAAATAAACACTGTGTTATTTCATTATCTTACATATTAGTTTTTTTTTCCTTAATAATGTCTTAGATAAACATTTGTAAGAGCGTTATTTAATAGTTGAACTATGGATTCTTAATGTTATTGAAATATTTTATAAAGAGTATGTAGAATGCAAAAGTCATCAATTAATGCACATGTTAAGTTTCATTTTTGAAGCTCCCCAATATTAAATTCAGTTTTTGATCCCTCCCAAATATCAAGCTTTATCTTTCAGCTCCTTCACCTGTGAAGTTTCAATGTTGTTTCTCAAAATAAAAATTCTAATTATGAACCTTCAATAATATCTTCTACTGTTGATCTTCCTAAAATATCAAGTTCTGATGTTGAGTTCCCCAAATATCAAGTTTTATCGATGACTCCTCCCAATAACAAGTTCCATCGATAATTTGATCCAATAAAAACTCCATCGATGACTCCACCCAATAACGAATTCCATCGATGACTCCACTCAATAACAAGTTCCATCGATGATTTGATCCAATAACGAGTTCCATCGATGACTCCACCTAATAACGAGTTCCATCGAAGACTCCACCCAACAACAAGTTCCATCGATGACTCCACTCAATAACAAGTTCCATCGATGATTTGATCCAATAACGAGTTCCATCAATGACTCCACGTAATAACGAGTTCCATTGATGACTTCACCCAATAACAAGTTCCATCGATGACTCCACCCAATAACGAGTTCCATCGATGATTCCACCCAATAACGAGTTCCATCGATGACTCCACCCATATAACGAGTTCCATCAATGACTCCACCCAATAACAAGTTCCAACGATGACTGCACCCAATACCGAGTTCCATCGATGACTCTACCAATAACAAGTTCCAGCGATGACTGCACCCAATAACGAGTTCCATCGATGACTCCACCCAATAACAAGTTCCAATGATGACTGCACCCAATACCGAGTTCCATCGATGACTCCACCCAATAACAAGTTCTAACGATGACTCTACCTAATACCGAGTTCCAACGATGGCTGCACCCAATAACGAGTTCCATCGATGACTCTACCCAATAACGAGTTCCATCGATGACTCCACCCAATACCGAGTTCCATCGATGACTCCACCCAATAACGAGTTCCATCGATGACTCCACCCAATAACGAGTTCCATCGACGACTCCACCTAATAACGATTTCCATCGATGACTCTACATAATAACGATTTCCATCGATGACTCTACATAATAACGAGTTCCATCGATGACTCTACCCAATAACGAGTTCCATCGATGACTCTACCCAATAACGAATTCCAACGATGACTGCACCCAATAACGAGTTCCTTCAATGACTGCACCCAATAACGAGTTCCTTCGATGACTGCACCCAACAACGAGTTCCTTCGATGACTCTACCCAATAACGAGTCCTTCGATGACTGCACCCAATAACGGGTTCCATCGATGACTGCATCCAATAACGAGTTCCCTCGATGACTCCATCCAATAACGAGTTCCCTCGATGACTCCACCCAATAACGAGTTCCAACGATGACTGCACCCAATAACGAGTCCATCGATGACAACCCAATAACAAGTTCCAACGATGACTCCATCCAATAACGAGTTCCATCGATGACTCTACCTAATAACGAGTTCCATCGATGACTCTACCTAATAACGAGTTCCATCGATGACTCTACCCAATAACGAGTTCCATCGTGAGCTCCCCAATTATCAAACTCCACTTTTGAGTCCCATTTCGCCCCTCCACAAGAAGAAAAGAAAATCAATTCTTATTTATAAGCCACCCCCAATTATTAACAAAAATTACGGATGTTTCATCATTTTCCATTGTAATTATACATTGATTGTCATGTAGTGCCATTTTCATGTTTAACATGTGTAAGTAGTTTACCATTTAGGCATTGCTTAATATTTGTTCCTGGAAGCATCCTGTATTCGCAGCAAAATGGTCGAAGTTTCTGGGAAATTCCGGACAGCCAAGGAACTATACTAAGTCTTGCCTATACTGGGCTAGACTGTTCTGGGAGTTGAGTCTGGCAGTATTGATCGAAGCAGAGTGGCGTGATTTTGGCCACGCGCTGGGCCACCTCAACTGAATTGAAAGGAGAAGTTTCTCACATTGTTGGGCAAGTTGTGGTGGAAATGAAGTGGATATTATATACGACAAGCAAGCAGTCGATGGCATTCCATAGGAGTTCTTGTCGCATGATATATTAATCTGGATACATATTACCGATCTTTAGAAGTTGATCAAAGAAAAAGATTAATCCTCTAGCATTAATTAGTTTCATCGAAATTTAAATATTTAAATCAATATGAGGGTGCGACAGTTTTATACTTCGAACAACATTCACCTGTACTCCTCAAATATGATGAGTCTATACGCTTCGAAACTTGTGCCCGAATGTAGCGCAACTATATGCCTCGAATATGAGACACCTATGTCTCTCGGATAGGGTGCACCTAAGTATATCCCTTGGAGAGGGTACATATGTCTCTCGGATTGGATGAACCCATGTTCTTTTGATGGGCGCACCCATGTCCCTCGGGTTGGATGAACCCATGTCCTTTGGATAGGCGCAACTATGTCCCTCGGATTGGATGAACCCATGCCCTTTGGATAGGGCGAACCTATATCCCTCGGAATGGATGAACCCATGTCCTTTGGATAGGCGCACCTATGTCCCTCGGATTGGATGAACCCATGCGCTTTGGATAGGGCGCACCTATGCCCCTCGGATTGGATGAACCCATGCCCTTTGAATAGGGCGCACCTATGTCCCTCTGATTGGATGAACCCATGTCCTTTGGATAGGGCGCACTTTTGTCTCTCGGATTGGATGAACTCATGCCCTTTGGATAGGGCGCACCTATGTCCCTCGGATTGGATGAACTCATGCCCTTTGGATGGGCGCACCTATGTTCCTCTGATTGGATGAACCCATGTCCTTTGGACAGGCGCACCTATGTTTCTCTGATTGGATGAACCCATGTTCTTTGGATAGGGCACACTTTTGTCTCTCGGATTGGATGAACTCATGCCATTTGGATAGGGCGCACCTATGTCCCTCGGATTGGATGAACTCATGCCCTTTGGATAGGGCGCACCTATGTCCCTCGGATTGGATGAACCCATGTCCTTTGGATAGGGTGCACCTATGTCCCTCGGATTGGATGAATCCATGTCCTTTGTATAGGGCGCACCTATGTCCCTCGGAATGGATGAACCCATGTCCTTTGGATAGGAGCACCTATGTCCCTCGGATTGGATGAACCCATGCGCTTTGGATAGGGCGCACCTATGCCCCTCGGATTGGATGAACCCATGCCCTTTGAATAGGGCGCACCTATGTCCCTCTGATTGGATGAACCCATGTCCTTTGGATAGGGCGCACTTTTGTCTCTCGGTTTGGATGAACTCATGCCCTTTGGATAGGGCGCACCGATGTCCCTCGGATTGGATAAATTCGTGCCCTTTGGATAGGGCGCACCTATGCCCCTCAGATTGGATGAACCCATGCCCTTTGAATAGGGCGCACCTATGTCCCTCTGATTGGATGAACCCATATTCTTTGGATAGGGCGCACTTTTATCTCTCGGATTGGATGAACTCATGCCCTTTGGATAGGGCGCACCTATGTCCCTCGGATTGGATGAACAATGCCCCTTGGATAAGGTGCACCTACGTTCCTCAGAAAGGGTACATCTACGCGAGATATATAGGGGCATATTGGGGGTCCCTATATTGCACCGGTCCCTAGGAGGCCTATGCCTCCTAGGCTTAGCCTAGGACCGTTTTATCCGTTACTGCATGAAATAGTTGAAGTGAAAACTCGATTACCTCCGCTCCCTAGGGTGGGAGTGGGGTGGGGGCTGATATCGCGCGTTGTTTTTCCTGCCTATCCCTGGGCGAGAGAGCAAAATTAAATTTTAAGAAAAAGAGCATTTCGTGTGCGTTCCAAAGCGACCTGACTTGGCAGTTGTATTTTGATTCGCCCGTTGACTTTCTTTCAAGAGATTTCACAACGCAAAAAAAAGCAACAACGTTTTTTTCGCATAAATAATCGGAGCAGAAATATCAAAGGAACTTCATTATTTCCGTCATCTCCAAGAAGTTGGGCCGCCAGAAGATTTCTCTGTAAAGAGGAAGTTAGCGAGCCGACTCGTTGGCTGAAGATTCATGTGTTTGGTGACAGTAATCGTGAGGGACTTTCCTCTCTTACTAACTGAGACTGGCTCCATTATAAATGTCAGTCTGAAGTTATGACACGTGCACATGTTGGGGAAGGACGTTAGATCTTCCAATCGCCATCCTCTCCCCCATTTCCTTTCCGTTTTCTCCTCCTCTCCCTTCCTCTTTCATCCCCCCCTCTTTCGAGAAGGGGAGGGAGATCATAACTCACCACGTTCCCTCGCATGGCCAATGAAGAAATCAAGTTCTTTTTGGCTCTTCTGCCATAAGCGAAGTAATTCTCTGGAGCTTTAATTAAATTTTAATTGCCCCTTATTATTAGCGAGTGGAGCTGTCATTACGGGATGGAGAAAAAGAGGAAGAAAAAAAAATATTGGAAGGTTGGGGGGGGGGGGAAGTGGGTAGTTTATAAACTCAATAACTTGTGAAAGTAAAAGTGACCAAGTGGAAACTTATTTGTGAGTTCTGGATTCAGGTAATTAGTGGTGTGGAATTTAAGGACTAAAAGAAATAAAATTCGCTCTTAACTTGCTCTCCCTCGATCCAATCTTCCTTTATCTGTCCCCACCACAGCGGGATCAGGGTAGAGATTTATCTCCGCAAAATTCCCCGCCCTGCTGGTCGCCGTCCGTCGGATGGGACGTTAAGCCGTGGCCCCGTGTGTGTGAGAGCCATACCCTGTGCACGTTAAAGAACACGCTGGATGGCCTTGACGGGAGGCTACCAACTGTTTCCTAACAGCTGTTCCAGTGGGTCCCCTCCCCCAACCTTCTCTAAGTCTTTGGGGTCCTTGTGACCTGGCCATTTAGACCATGGTGTGTAAAAAAGTGCCGCTAAGAGGTAAAACCACAACCTAACTTGATTTCAATTCCTAGGAAAACCAGTGATCGCTGTCAGGGCTTGAAATGGAACGTCGTTTGAGCTTGTCATAATCACCAATAGCATCGTTCTGTCTCGTCAAAAATTTAGCTATACCCTTTCCATTTCGCTATATTAATAAAGTGATTGCTTCCCGATTCTTAAAGATGTATTTAGAAATGAAGCTTTATTGACAATGTATGTGGATTAAATATTACTTTGGGTTGAGCGGGGAGGAGGTGGCTCAGTCGGTAGCGCGCCAGGCTCGTAATCTGAAGCTCCCAGGTTCAAGTCCCAACTGGGCCAGCGTTCAGATATATCTCCGCAAAACTCCTCGGTCAGAAGGGGACACCGATGGGCCTTGAAAGCCACTTTGTGACGTATGGGACATTAAACCATGGTCCCCAAGTGTGGGAGAGCCATACCCTGTGCACATTAAAGAACACGCTGGATGGCTTTGATGGGAGGCTCCTCTTTGTTTCCTAACAACTGTTCAGTAGGTCCTCTAACCTTCTCTGAGCCCTGGGGGTGCTTGTGATCTGGCCATTTTGCCTATAGTGTAACAAAAAAAGTGCCGCTGAGAGGTAAGTTGGGTTGTTTAACCTCTGAGCGGCGCATTCTATGTGCAAAATGGTCAGGTCACAAGGACCTGAAAGTCTCAGAGAAAGTTGTCGGTAAGAGATACATTGATTAGGAGACAGATGGAAGCCTACTGTCAAGAGTTGGGTTGTTTTACCTCTGAGCGGCAGTTTTTTGCACACCATGGGCTAAATGGCCATGGTGTGCAAAAAACACATGGACCCCGAAGGCTCAGAGAAGGTTGGGGGAGGGGATCCGCTGGAACAGCTGTTGGGAGACAGATGGTAGCCTCCCGTCAAGGCCATCCAGCGTGTTCTTTAACGTGCACAGGGTATGGCTCTCCCGCACACGGGGCCACGGCTTAACGTCCCATCCGACGGACGGCGGCCTTTCCAAGCCCATCGGTGTCCCCTACTGATCATGGGCAGGGCGGGGAATTTTGCGGAGATAAATCTCAACGCTGACCCAGCTGGGACTCGAACCTGGGAACTACAGATTATGAGCCTGGCGCGCTACCGACTGAGTCACCCCCGCCCCGCTGTCAAGAGTAATAAGCATGCTCTTTACACAACGCATGGATTTCCTGCCCACGGTCCACGTCTTAACGTCCCATTCGACAATCGTCGAGTCTTTCCAAGCCGATCTCTGATCGAGTGCAGGGTAATGGTCAGCGGAGATAAATCTCACCGTCCGCACAGGTGGGACTCAATACTGGGAACTGGAGATTACGAGCCCGGCGCCATTCCAATTAATTGTATATAAAGAGTTTTTGTTACTATGATTGCAGAGATATGACATCGCATAATTAACAACATTTTAGCCTCCTCTTGAGCGAACGTGATATCCATTGAATCACTTTAATGTTAGTTAAACATACAAGGAAATAATTAACAGTACGTAGACTTGTTTTTGACTTAGAAGTTCCTCCCAAAACTTTCTTCCCGAGGCGACCCAAAACGTCTGTTTTCTTTTCGTGAACACTCGGCAATTTCCCCGGAGAACTGAATTCAAATCCTCTGTATATGACTGTGGTTAATTCGAAGTTGATTTTAAGAGCTTTTCTTTCGACAAATCCAACGTCTATTTAACGATTCCAGAGCACCCGGCTCTGAAGCCTCATCATCTGTTGAATATTGAGAAATTCAATCCACTGGAGTGTCTTCAAACTATTTCCAGAGGCTTTGTCCACGCTCACAAGTGGCTTTACTATCCGACTCCGCCTCAAATGCTAATGGAGGAACAAAAAGGGATTTGGCCACATGTATGTGCGCTGATTTTTAACAAGAGCGTTTACAGTTTAACAAGCGGCGAGGAGATCGTGCGTTGGAAGAGCAATGAGAAGAGAGAGGAGTCCTTGGTCAAGGTGCAGGATCTGAAAGGGAAACTCATTGGGGTGGGATTTAGTCATATCCCGCGCTAGCTCTGAATGCGTCGAGTTAATTCAATTCCGTCTCCATTTGCGCCAGCGGTTGTTAATGCGCCTTGGGTGTAAAAGATAAAGACATATACTCGATTTATTCCACTCCTTTCTAATCATATACAGAATGTTGGGTTGTGTTGTTTTACCTCTGAGCGGCAGTTTTTGCACACCATGGGCTAAATGGCCAAGTCACATTGACCCCGAAGGCTCAGAGAAGGTTGGGGGAGGAGACCCACTGGAACAAGCTGTTGGGAGAGAGATGGTAGCCTCCCGTCAAGGCCATCCAGCGTGTTCTTTAACGTGCACAGGGTATGGCTCTCCCGCACACCAGGCCACGGCTTAACGTCCCATCCGACGGACGGCGGCCATTCCACTCTTGGAAAATGCTTCTGTTATTATTATTAGGAAAGGTAAGGAAACAGAAGAAGGTTCGATGTACGTTGGGGGATAGGGGCCAGAAAAATGAGACGTTAAAAAATTTATATCGGACTTTTTATCTGTAAGAAATAATGCAATAAGTCGTTGGGTTGTTTTACCTCTGAGCAGCACTTTTTTGCACACCATGGGCTAAATGGCCAGGTCATATGGACCCCGAAGGCTCAGAGAAAGTTGGGGTAGGGGACCCACTGGAACAGCTGTTGGGAGACAGGTGGTAGCCTCCCGTCAAGGCCATCTAGCATGTTCTTTAACGTGCACAGGGTTTTGGCTCTCCCGTACACGGGGCCATGGCTTTACGTCCCAACATCCGACGGATGGTGGCCTTTCCAAGCCCATCGGTGTCCCCTCCTGACCGTGGGCAGGGCGGGGAACTTTCCTGAGATAAATCTCAATGATGACCCAGCTGGGACTCGAACCTGGGAACTACAGATTATGAGCCTGGCGCGCTACCGACTGAGCCACCCCTGCCCCACAATAAGTGGGATTATAGGACAAAAATGAGGTACGGATAGGATTGAGTTGTTTTATCTCTGAGCGACACTTTTTGCACACAATGGGAAAATAGCCAAGTCATAAGGACCCTGAGGGCTCAGAGAAGTTTGAGGGAAGGGACCCACTGGATAGCTGTTAAGACAGTGTCAAGATAGTCCAGTGTGTTTTTTAATATGTGTAGGGTATGTTTCCCTCTCTCCTGCAGAAAGGACCACGGATTTTCGTCCCATCCGACGGATGGAGGCCTTTCCAAACACCTCGGTGTCATGTGGCCCATTTCGTACAGGAGAGACTCGAACCTGAGAATTGCAGATTACGATACTGGAGAGAGATGCGACGATTGGTTCAGACAGTATCGTGCAAGGTTCGCCATCTCACGTGCCGAAGTTCGAATTCCACCTGTGTGCCAGATTTGAGATTTATTAAAATCCATTAAACTCCCCCATGCCCTCGATCGGAAAGGGGACACTGAGAGGCTGAAAAAGCCGACGTCCATCGGATGGGCTTTTAGACTCGGAACAGTGTACACGAGAGCCATGTCCTGTACAGGCTAAACAACACGTTAGACGGGAAGATTCTGTCTGTCGCTTAAGTAGTGTAGTCCCACTCCATGCCACTTCTGGTCACGCCCCTATGACGTCACAGACAACGCACTTATTAATAATTCATAATTAATAATTAATAACTCATAATTAATGACCCCCCATTAAAAACTCCTTTATTAAAAATTCCTCCCCCTTTATTCAAAAACCCGTGGGCCATCTAGTGTATATTATGAGTACTATACTTTAGAAAAGCCCTCTATTTTAACCGAAATTTTTCCAATTTTTGACTCCCCCCCTCACTAAAAAACCCCACTTTATTAAAAACCCTATCAAAACTGCCCCCAGTTGACATGTATTTTTTAATCCCCCTTCTTTAAAGACCCATCTGTATTTTTTAATCCCCCTTCTTTAAAGACCCATGGTTGACCCATCTGTATTTTTTAATCCCCCCTTATCAAAAGTTCTGTCCTCCTTTATTAAAAACTCGTGGTACCATCTAGTGTATATCATAAGTACTTTACTTTAGAAAAGCCCTCTATTTTAACCGAAATTTTTCCAATTTTTGACTCCTCCTCATTAAAACCCCCTTATCAAAAATCCCTCCCCCTTTATTAAAAACTCTATCAAAACTGACCCCTGGTTTACCCACCTATATTTTTTAAGCCCACTCTTTAAAGACCCCCTGGTTGACCTACCTGTACTTTTTATCCCCCCTGAAAAGTCACCTAAGAAAAAAGTCTTCGATTTTTGGTGGTGCCATCTAGTGTATAATTTAGCAAGATTTTAACCGCAAGTTCCAATTTTTTTTTTCACTCTCCCTTATCAAAAGTTCCGTCCCACTTTATTGAAAACCCTTGGAGTCATCTGCTGTATATCATGAGTACTATACTCTAGCAAACCCTCTGTTTTAACCGAAAATTTTCCAATTTTTGACTCCCTCTCATTAAAAAAAAACCCTTATCAAAAGTTCCACCACCTCTATTAAACTCCCCCTCACCGATCACAAACTCCCGAATAAGTCCCTTGGTTCCTACCCTCATCTGAAATTTACCAACTCCAACTGAACTTCTTTCGGTGGCAACGTTCAGGTCATCCCCTCTCAGAATGGCTGATGCAATCCTCAAAAATAATTGCAAAGACCGACTAAACTTTCGGTGGCATCCCCTCTCAGAATGGCTGATGCAATCCTCAAAAATAATTACAAAGTCCAACATTTTGTGACATCGACCTTCATTAAGTGCCACGACGTGCATTTCGCAAGAAGCGTTCGGTACCTCACCCGTACCAGGGACCACGATTTGCAGAAAATCCACTCACACTCTTCATCGCAGTTTTCGGACATATCTCGAAATTTTTCGAAGTCCAGAGATGTCACTCATTGACAGCCCTTCTAACTAAACCGCATTGAAACAATAAAACAAACTTTTTTAATTTCCGTATATCCATAACGCAATGGGGTCACAAGTTTAAACTTTTTTATTCCTAATACTTATTACCGCTGTATCCTCAGTACATGATGCAAAATATTACTCTTTCCTTCTTAGTAACGTTACTCAGTAACAATCAATAACAAAATATTATTTCTTCCTCCGAAGAAAAATCAGCTAATTGTTTGAAAGTAAGATATCATTTTTTAAAAAAACGTGTGTGCATTGCGTTTTACAAGGTCAGTTGTTTTCATCGGCTAAAAAATAATTCTGTAAAGAATTTTGTATGCGACAAAATGCGTAAGAATTGTAGAAAACAATTCATACGTTGCGGGTACCCTTGCGTTTCTGTTTGCGGTGCGTAAAATAACTTTAGTTCTACATCCAAGTCCAACATGAATGTATGTTAATGGTGTAGGGGAATTAGTTTTAACAAATACTATAAAATACACTAAGCTACTATAAAAATAATACAATTAATAAGTCTCACTCGATCGATATACTGATAGCAACTGTCAACTTATCTGAGCTAATCCACCGAAATTTTATTTGCAGCTGGACTGATAGTCAAAATTTAGCAAATACTTCAGCGATTATATCAGTATATCTATGGAACAAGCTACATGAGAAAGCTTCTTCGATTCGGTAACATAAAAATATATTATAATATATATAATATAGATAAAAATATATTTTGGAAATTCCTTATAGAGCTATAATACTGTTAAAATCTTGCTAAAGTATACACTAGATGGCGCCACCAAAAATCGAAGACTTTTTTTTTTGCCAGATATTTTTTCTGAATTCTGTAATCAACCATAGCATTCGGATATTTTTTTGAGCGACCGTACCTTTGATGAGTAGTCAAGCATACTAACCACTCATAGCTTTTTAAAAATATCTTATTAAATAATTAATATAGCCATCCCGTGCCGAGTGGTTAGCGCGCTTGGCTAGTGAGCTAAGGGACCTGGGTTCGAGCACCGGGTAAGACATGGATGTTTGTGTTGTTTTCTGCTGAGGTTCTGCCCTCCTCTCAGACCTTCTACTATGGCATATAAACTGACAGGCTCCTGTCAGACCTTTGAGGCAAGCAGATGCTTGAGGGGATATTTATTTTTATTTATAATTAGTATTATAAAAGGCCTCCTCGGTAGTATAGTGGTCAGTATCCCCGCCTGTCACGCAGGAGACCGGGGTTCGATTCCCCGCTGGGGAGTGTTTTTTAGCCGTCCCATGGCCGAGTGGTTAGCACGCTTGGTTACTGATCTAAGGGACCTGGGTTCGAGTCCCAGGTAAGGCATGGATGCATGTGTCGTTTTTCTGCTGAGGTCCTGCCATCCTCACAGACCTACTGTGACATATAAACTGACAGGCTCCTGTCAGACCTCTGTGGCAAGCAGCTGCTTGAGGGGGTATTTATTTTATTATATATTTTTTATTATAAAAGGAAACAAAAAAGAATCTGCCAAATTGGTTAAAAAAATCTACGCCAGTTTCGCTTTAGTAACAGAAGTGATTTTGCAACAGCTGATACGATCGTTTAAAAATTCCACTCTGCAATTGTTAAAGTGCAACAGTAGCTGAACGAACAGGTTATTGAGTGTTGGGGTAGCAATAAATTAAGCTGCGCGTGCACGCAATATTCTTTATTGCTTGTATTGTTAGAGACACGAGCGACCCCATGTTCTCTTTGTCAAAGTCTTAACACGTGACACGCTCTGGGAGGAAATGATTCCATTCCGTTTGCAATTCTCGCCGTCAATTCGGCCGATTTAATCACATTAAGGACATTCTCGTTGGTCGGCCTTTGGACCTAAGTTTAATTAAGTTCTGCAGAGTCTGCTTTGGCAAGCCTTCTGAATCCCAAACAAGGCAATGCAAGACTACATCTTGTCGGTTGGATGTTAGCTAAAAAGGATGTTTCGTTTTGTTAAACAATATGGAAATCCATTTATGCTTCTTTTGAATAGGTTAGAATAACGACAGGCATTTCGAATTGTCGAATGGGATGGATTTCTGTTTTTGAAGTGTGAAAGCCGAAAAAAATTACTGGCTCAGTCATCTTTAGTTTTTTTTTGAGAGATCTCACTGATAAACGAATTATCACAGGGAGCCATTGTGATAAAATTCACGAATTGCTTCAGTTTGGAGGGAAATGGTTGTTTCACGCGACACACATTTATGGCGTATTTTCATTGTATTGGTGAGTTGGGTTGTTTTACCTCTGAGCGTGCACACCATGGGATAATTGGCCAGGTCACATGGACCCCGAAGGCTCAGAGAAGGTTGGCTGAGGGTACCCACTGGAACAGCTGTTGGGAGACAGATGGTAGCCTCCTGTCAAGGCCATCCAGGCGTGTTCTTTAATGTGCACAGAGTATGGCTCTCCCGCACCCGGGACCACGGCTTAAAGTACCATCCGACGGACGGCGGTCTTTTCAAGCCCATCAGTGTCCCCTACTGACCGTGGGAAATTTTGCAGGGTGGGGAATTCTGCGGAGATAAATCTCAACGCTGGCCTAGGCTGGATTCGAACCTGGAAACTACAGATTACCAGCCTGGCGCGTTACCGACTGAGCCACCCCACCCCCATAATACTGGTTTGACATTTACTGAATTTAAGAATATGTTTTTTCATTTCACCGTGTAGAAGTTGACTTCTCCCAATCTGTAGATATCGCACACTATCGCTTTTAGCATTCGCGGGGCCCGGAGCATGAAATATTCTCTGGGGGTCCTTGTTTCTGCTTTGAACTAGCAACCGCATGGGAGATGGTAGTTTTTTTTTTCTGGTCACGTTGATTTTCTTTACATTTGTACAGTCGCTCAAAAAAGTATCCGAACACCATGGTTGATTACAGAATTCTGAAAAAATATCACCTTCGTGTCACGTGACACGAAGGTTGCCAGATCACTAATTTCTAAAAAAAATCGTTGCCATATATTTTTTCTGAATTCTGTAATCAACCATGGTGTTCGGATACTTTTTTGAGCGACTGTACATAAATTTTAGAACAACTGTAAACAATTTGTACAACAAATTTTACTTTTACTCTAGCTCTGGCCCGGGGGGGCCAGAGCAAGATCCGGCCCCTTCCTAAGAGTGGAGGGCCTATTTTGATGATTCTAGCTCTTCCGGTTAGGAGAAGTTTTTGATCGGACAGACAGGCGCAAAACTCGAAAATATATTACGAATTTATCTTTTGAAAAGCGAATTTTTTTTGGCTGATGAAAAAAGCAACGGCCAGTCTCCTATTCATCGCTCTGCATCCAGGAGGGAATGAGGCTTGAACGATTCAAGGAAATGTCACTGACCACAGATTCGAGGCTCGAAGCTATACGGACATCACAGCAAGAAGTCTCTCCTAACAGACAGGCTGAATCTCTTGAAACGTTCACGCTTAGTCACCATGGTTACCCCGAGCTAAGCATCAGATCCACAGCATTCTACAAAATCTCGAAGCATTTGCTGCAGTTTTTCCCCCCACATTAAAACCTAGGAATGTATTTGGGTTTTAAAAACATATGGTGGCAGTTAGGTCACATGGGTGACCTACTGCTACCATAGTCTTACCAAGATTAATGTATAATGAAAGCTCATTACCAAGTCAAATGGGGCGGTGGTGGCTCAGTCGGTAGCGCGCCAGACGTAATCTGCAGTTCCCAGGTTCGAGTCCCAGCTGGATCAGCGTTAAGACTTGTCTCCGCAAAGTTCCCCGACCTGTCCACGGTCAGTAGGGGACACCGATGGGCTTGGAAAGGCCGCCGTCCGTCGGATTGGACGTTAAGCCGTGGCTCCGTGTGAGGGAGAGCCATACCCTGTGCACGTTAAAGAACACGCTGGATAGCCTTGACGGGAGGCTACCATCTGTCTCCCAACAGCTGTTCCAGTGGGTTCCCTCCCCCAAACTCTGAGCCTTCGGGGTCCATGTGACCTGGCCATTTTACACATGGTGTGCAAAAAAGTGCCGCTCAGAGGTAAAACAACCAAGTCAAATACCCGTAACCACGGTTACGGGTATTTGACTTGGTAATGAGCTCTCATTATACATTAAATCTCCAGTTTATTAGGGGTGTTTTACCTCTGAGCGGCATTATGTTTGCACCCAAATGGCCAGGGTGCAAACATAATGCCGCTCACAAAATAATAAGAAAGATTAAAATGGCCAGGTCACAAAAATTCCAAGGGCTCAAAAGGTTAGGGGGAGGAGACCCATTGATTAGCTGTTAGTAGACAGATGGTAGGGAGCCACAGCTTAACGTCCCATCCGACGGACGGCAGCCTTTCCAACCCCATCGGTATCTCCTTTCTGACCGAAGGTTGTGGGGGGGGGGGGAGGTATCGCAGTGATAGATCTCAAAGCTAGTGCAGTTAGGATCACATAGAGTTCGGTGTTATGTTTGAACTTCTGAGTCTTTGTGACTTGGACATTTAGCCCATTGTGGGCAAAACAAAAGTGCCGCTCAGAGATACAAGAAACTTAACCCTAAATAACACTGAAGTTTCTGTAATTTTTAAACCATGTACATTTAGAAAAAAATCTTCTTAAACAATAAAAAAAAAACTCACAAAATAATAAGAAAGATTAAAATTCCCTCTTTCTTAAAAGGATGGCATCTTTTCCCCACCTCTTTCAATCCACTTCTGTTTCCGGTGGAAGTCGATTTCCGGCCTACGTCACGGAGTGTTCCTTCTGAAATGATTGCTTGTTCTTCACTCTCGTGCATTAGAGATCACGTGGTGTGCGCGTGCGGTGGGCGGTAGTGGCGGCGGGGTGGAGCTAAAGAGGGCCGCATGCATCATCACAAACGAGGGGCTATTTAGAAAAGCCCATGAATTATCCATTTGTACTCCTCCCTTATTACTTATCAAATTCTTTAGACTTTGTCAGAACTTGTTATTTGTCAAAAGAGATTGTGGGAGGGGGGGGGGGGAAGAATGGGTTGGGGGGAATGTGTGTGGGGAGAGCGCATATTTATGCAACAAAGTAACAGCCTCGGGACAGCTTAGATGAGAAGGAGGAGGAGGAGGAGGAAGAGAAGGAGCATGATAACATTCATCCGGCATCTTCTCTCCATCACGCGTTTCTCTTTCTCACTTGAAACGTTAATGGAATAAAAGACAGAAGGTGAAAAAAAAAATGGCAGTAAGAGTAAGAAGAAGAGAAAGAGAAACGATGGTAGTAGAAGATGTCGCCTGGACGTAAAGGCGGCTGGAAAATAAGACACGTTACAGTTGAAAAGTGAGGAGCGTCATCTAAGATCCATTTACCGATCTTGGGCATCTCTGTTCTTTGACATTCCCCATTGTGTGTGTGCGACTTTGCGTCTAATGTAGCATCTCTCGTATCGCAGTCACTGGGGAACATTAGACTCCATTATCTCTGTTCGGAAGAGGAAAGTCGCGCTCACCGTATCACAGAGACAACTGTAAGAATATAATATGGACGCGAGATGCGCGGGAAAATATGTCTGTGACACAGTCATTTCCTCGGGAGCTGTTAAAGGTGAGGAGGGCAGTAAGAGGGTGCGCACGTCTGTATCTCTCCGTGCACCGGAATCAGTCATTTGGGTACACACATAACTCAACACACAAGAAGAGATGGGAGTTCTTTTCTGGGCACTTTAACTAAGGCCGTTCATCATTACAGTGAGGTAGATGAAAAAGCTCCGGGGTTTAGAGAGGGGAAGAAAAGATTCAGAAATGTTTATGCTGTTCGTTCATTAATCTTGATTCTTTCCGTTATGATATCCTCTCTCCTACCCTTTCAGTGTTAAATGGTGTTTACGTTTTACCATTATCTTCAGTGGCTAGAGGCAACTCAGTCAGAGGTATGTCAGCCTGCTAACTTGAGGTTTGTAGGCTAGAGAGTGTAGTTCAATGGCTCTTTGGACTGCTAACTTGAGGTTTGTACGCTAGAGAGTGTAGTTCAGTGGCTCGTTGGACTACTAACGTGAGGTTTGTAAGATAGAGAGTGTAGTTCAGTGGCTTGTTGGACTGCTGACTTGAGGTTTGTACGCCAGAGAGTGTAGTTCAGTGGCGTGTTCGACTACTAACTTGAAGTTTGTAGGATAGAGAGTGTAGTTCAGTAGCTTGTTGGACTGCTAACCTGAGGTTTGTACGCTAGAGAGTGTAGTTCAGTGGCTTGTTGGACTGGTAGCATGAGGTTTGTAGTCTAGAGAGTATAGTTCAGTGGCTTGTTGGACTGCTAACCTGAGGTTTGTAGGCTAAAGAGTATAGTTCAGTATCTTGTTGAACTTCTAACTTGAGGTTTGTAGGCTAGAGAGAATGGTTGTGTCTTGCTGGACTGCTAATTTGAGGTTTGTAGGCTAGAGAGTATAGTTCAGTGGCTTGTTGGACTGCTAACTTGAGGTTTGTACACTAGAGAGTGCAGTTCAGTGTCTTGTTGGACTGCTAACTTGAGGTTTGTACGCTAGAGAGTATAGTTCAGTGGCTTGTTGGACTGGTAACTTGAGGTTTGTAGTCTAGAGAGTATAGTTCAGTGGCTTGTTGGACTGCTAACCTGAGGTTTGTAGTCTAGAGAGCATAGTTCAGTGGCTTGTTGGATTGCTAACCTGAGGTTTGTAGGCTAGAGAGTATGGTTCAGTATCTTGTTGAACTTCTAACTTGAGGTTTGTATGCTAGAGAGAATAGTTCAATGGCTCGTTGGATTGCTAACTTTAGGTTTGTAGGCCAGAGAGTGTAGTTCAATGGCTCGTTGGACTGTTAACTTGAGGTTGGTGGCTAGAGAGTATAGTTCAGTGGATAGTTGGACTACTAACTTGAGGTTTGTAGGATAGGGAGTGTAGTTCAGTGGCTTGTTGGACTGGTAGCTTGAGGTTTGTAGTCTAGAGAGTATAGTTCAGTGGCTTGTTGGACTGCTAACCTGAGGTTTGTAGGCTAGAGAGTATAGTTCAGTATCTTGTTGAACTTCTAACTTGAGGTTTGTAGGCTAGAGAGAATAGTTCAACGGCTCGTTGGATTGCTAACTTTAGGTTTGTAGGCCAGAGAGTGTAGTTCAATGGCTCGTTGGACTGCTAACTTGAGGTTTGTGGCTAGAGAGTATAGTTCAGTGGCTAGTTGGACTACTAACCTGAGGTTTGTAGGCTAGAGAGTGTAGTTCATTGGCTTGTTGGACTGGTAGCTTGAGGTTTGTAGGCTAAAGAGTATAGTTCATGGCTTGTTGGACTGCTAACCTGAGGTTTGTAGGCTAGAGAGTATAGTTCAGTATCTTGTTGAACTTCTAACTTGAGGTTTGTAGGCTAGAGATTATAGTTCAGTATCTTGGTGAACTTCTAACTTGAGGTTTGTAGGCTAGAGAGAATAGTTCAATGTCTTGTTGGAGTGCTAACTTGAGGTTTGTAGGCTAGAGAGTATAGTTCAGTGGCTTGTTGCATTTCTAACCTTAGCAATTTTATCTTGTAGGCTAGAGAACAGCAGTTCAATGACGTATTCGAATGCTAGCCTTAGCAACTTGAGATTTCAGACTAGAGAGCAGTTCAGCGGCGTATTGTACTACTAACCTGAACTAGTCATAGTGTGTTAGGCGCGTAACCTGAGTTTTTAGCGTAGATGGTAAATTCATAAGTAGAGTGTTAGAGTGGTAACATAAATCTACATGGTTGTGGCAATCCATTCTGTAATTTCCAAATATTATGTGTTTTTCCAATACTTATGTGGCTATCAATCTGAGGTTTACCGATATCTGTGGTACGTCAGACAATTAATCTGACTTTTCAGGCACATCATTCGCAACCTAATGAGTAGCATGTAAGACTGGTAACCTGAATATGCCTGTTGGAGGAACACATTGAATAGACTATCAGGTTGGTTTGTGAGTTTGCACACTCTAAGAAACGATCTCTTAGAATATGGTAGCCTCAGTGTGCAGGTTGGAACAACATGTCGAGTAGAGTGTCAGCATCTGCATTTGTAGACCAGAGGCGATTCATTGAGCAGTATGTCATAATGAAAACATGAGCCTGAAAGTTCGATAAAGCTCATTCACTGATAGATCAGATTGGTAACTTAAATCTGCTGGCTGGAGGAATACATTAAGTAGAGTGTCCAACATTTGGGTTGGGTTGTTTTACTTCTGATTGCCACTTTTTTGCACACAATGGGCTAAATGGCCTGGTCACAAGGACCCCGAAGGCTCCTTGTGAAGAAAGGTTGAGGGAGGGGACCCACTGGAACAGCTGTTGGGAGACAGATGCTAGCCTCCCGTTAAGGCCATCCAGCGTGTTCTTTAACGTGCACAGGGTATGGCTCTTCCGCATACGGGGCCAAGGTTTAACGTTCCATCCGACGGACGGCGGCCTTTCCAAGCCCATCGGTGACCGTGGGTATGGCGGGGAGTTTTGTGAAGATAAGTCTCAACGCTGACCAGCTGGGACTCGAACCTGGGAACTGCAGATTACGAGCCTGGAGCAAATTAAGTAGAGTGTCCGACATCTGAGATCTTGGAACCTTCTCCTGTTATTGGTCTAGTGGCCAAGTTTCAAATTACTTAGCATTAATAGAGCTTTTGCAATAGGGTAAAGTCTTGTCCTTTTCCAACTTTAGCGCCTTATGAACGGTAAAATGTAAAACTATGAAGATTTTTCGAGATATATGAATACTGATATTTCTTTAGTAATTATCTAACCCAAAAAGAAATTTTCAACTAGAAACAAAACAGTTGATTGTCTAGAGACGTAGGACAAAGTAAATGAAAAAACCATAACGCCTTAAAACAATAATTTTGCGCGAATAACACATCTTTAGCGCTCAACAAAATAACGGGAAATATTATTTGGGTTGAGAACTTTTAAGTGAAGTCTTTCACTCTCCAAGTAAACTTCGAAGGAAAGAATTATTTCAGAAGGTTGGGTTGGGTTATTTTTACCTCTGAGCGGCACTTTTTTGCACATCATGGGCTAAATGGCCAGGTCACATGGACCACGAAGGCTCAGAGAAGGTTGGGGGAGGGGACCCACTGGAACAGCTGTTGGGAGACAGATGGTAGCCTCTCATCAAGGCCATCCAGCGTATTCTTTAACGTGCACAGGGTATGGCTCTCCCGCACACGGCGCCAAGGGTTTACGTCCCATTCTTTCCAAGGCCATCGGTGTCCCCTACTGACAGTGGGCAGGGCGGGGAATTTGGCGGAATTTCGGAAGGAAAATCATGATAAAAACACAGCACACTTTTGAAATAACAGAGTAAAGAAATTAACGTATATAAAGAGAGCCACTCTTAATATGATAGCTTTTGGTCTTTTCATAACTTCCCAAAGCTTAATGCTTGGGTCGAACGGACTTTAGATGCTCTTGACAGTGTGTGGGGGCGGGGGTGGCTCAATCGGTAGCGCGCCAGGCTCGTAATCTGTAGTTCCGAGGTTCGAGTCCCAGCTGGGTCAGCGTTGAGATTTATCTCCGCAAAATTCCCCGCCCTGCCCACGGTCAGTAGGGGACATCGATGGGCTTGGAAAGACCGCCTTCCGTCGGATGGGACGTTAAACAGTGGCCCCGTGTGTGGGAGAGCCATACCATGTGCACGTTAAAGAACACACTGGATGGCCTTGACAGGAGGCTACCATCTGTCTCCCAACATCTGTCCCAGTGGGTCCCCTCCCCCAACCTTCTCTGAGCCTTCGGGGTCCATGTGACCTGGCCATTTAGCCCATGGTGTGCAAAAAAGTGCCGCTCAGAGGTAAAACAACCCAACCCAACCTGACGGTGTTATTCTGTTTTATGGTTTTTTTAATTAAACGTTTGTGGTATTTAAGGATCCCGTTAAAAAGGTTGAAGGAATACCCTAAACCTCCTCACCCAAAAACAATTGCGATTAAAATACTACACAGCCTAACTTATATCCGAAATGAAAGCTACTTATGTGGAAGATATTGCCGGCCAGATCATATCATGTCCCTTACTTTCTGTCTCGGAAAAGAGATGGAGGAAAATTCTCTCACGGAGTCTGTCTTATTTAGTTTTATCCAGAATGAAAGACGGTTACGTTGGGTCTGTCATTTACTCAACAGTAAGACCCGAATAATACCGGGCAATAAGAGGGCGGGGATGGCTCAGTCGATAGCGCGCCAGGCTCATGATCTGCAGTTCCTAGGTTCGAGTCCCAGCTGGGTCAGCGTTGAGATTTATCTCGGCAAAATTCCCCGCCCTGCCCACGGTCAGTAGGGGACACCGATGGGCTTAGAAAGGCCACCGTCCGTCGGATGAGACGTTAAGCCGTTGTCCCGTTTGCGAGAAATCCCTACCATGTGCACGTTAAAGAACACGCTGGATGACCTTGACGGGAGGCTACCATCTGTCTCTCAACATCTGTTCCAGTGGATCCCCAACCTTCTCTAAGTCTTTGGGGTCCTTGTGACCTGGCCATTTAGCCCAAGGTGTGCAAAAAAGTGCCGCTCAGAGGGAAAATAACCCAACCCGGACAATAAAGTTTTCTAGTAGTAAATTGAAGTCATTGTTTTGACCTCTGAGCGGCACTTTTGGGAACACAGTGAACTAGACGGTCAGGTCGCAAGGGACCAGAGTAGACTGAGGAAGGAAATCCACTAAACAGCTGTTAGGAGACAAATGGGATTTTCTCGCCAACACCACTTAGTGGGCTCATTGACGTGAACAGGGTATGGCTCATGCCACAAGGGACCACGTTCTAATGTCCCATACGATGGATAGTATTTTTTAAAACTCTGAGCGACCCTTTTTTTGCACACAATGGGCTAAAAGACCTGGCCACAAGGGATCCCGAGGGCTGAGAGAAGTTTGGGAGAAGGGTCCCATTGAACAATTGTTTGGAACTTAATGGAATCCTCCCGTCAAAGCCCACGTAATATGTTCTTTAAAGTATACAGGGTACGGTTCTCCCACACATGGAACCACGGTTTAACATTCCATCCAATGGATGGTGACCTTTCCAAGCCCATCGCTGCATATGTTCATAATTTTATTGACTTTCGTGTGCTTAGATTCTTCTAATACGGCTGTGTTTTAAAAATTTATTATTGTGTTACAATAATTGCAATTCTTTACAGAGTATTTCTAATAGTAATTCTGAAGCCACCAAAAATCGCACACTTATCCAGCATCCACTAATCCCCATCGTAGGAGGCGAGGATGGCACAGTCGGAAGGGCGCCAGGCTCCTAATCTGCAGTTCCCAAGTTCGAGTCCTACTTCAGTCAGTATCTCTTCAAAATACTCGCCCTGCCTTCGGTTGCTAGGCGACACCGAAGGCATTGGAAACTCCGCCGTCCGTTGAATGGGAAGTACAGCCGATGTTCCGTATGCGGGAGAGAGCCATATTCTATGCACGTTAAAGAATACGCTGGATGGCCTTGACGGGAGGCTACCATCTGTCTCTTAGAAGCTGTCCAGTGGGCCTCTTCCCCGCAACCTTTTCTGGGCCCTCAGGTCCTTGTGACCTGGCCATTTAGCCCATTGTGCAAAAAATTACCGCTCAGAGGTAAAGCCACACCCAGCTCTCGGTCAGTAGGGGACACCGATGGAATTAGAAAGGTCGCCGTCTGTCGGGTCGGACGTTAAGCCGTGATTGCTTGTGTTAGAGAGAGCCATACCTTGTGCACGTTAAAGAATACGCTGGATGGCCTTGACGGGAGGCTATCGTCTGTTAACAGCTGTGGGTCTTCTTTGATTCTTTGGGGTCCTTGTGACCCGTCATTTTTTTCCATATTTTACCGCATTCCTTTATGCTTTGTCCTACTCTTCAACGCAACCCAGAAATCACTTCCTCTAATGCTCACACTGGAGTGGGAGTGGCTCAGTTGGTAGCGCGCCAGTCTCGTAATCTGTAGTTCCCAGGTTCGAGTCCCAGCTGGGTCAGCGTTGAAATTTATTTCCGCAAAATTCCCCGCCCTGCCGCCGTCCATCGGATGGGATGTTAAGCCGTAGTAGCTCCGTGTATGGGAGAGCCATACCCTATGCACGTTAAAGAACACGCTGGATGGCCTTTGACGGGAGACTGCCATCTGTCTCCCAACAGCTGTTCCAGTGGGTCCCCTCCCCCAACCTTCTCTGAGCCTTCGGGGTCCATGTGACCTGGTCATTTAGCCCACGGTGTGCAAAAAAGCACCGCTCAGAAGTAAACCTACCTAACCTGATGCTAACACAGCAAAAAACAAACAAAACTGCTGAGCCGTATCTAAAAAAAGAAGACCGCCATTGCGGAATCTAAATGCAGAAGCCATATTTCATACCAATTCCTGTCAATCATGTTGTAAAAGCGGGGACGAGAAAAAAAAACCGCCCAACTGTCTCGCGTCTGAATGAAGGGCAGCGTTCTCGTATTTGCGCGATGGACATCACAAACAACCAATCACAGGCCCGAGCAGGGTGTGACGCGTCGCACGTGACCAGAAGTTGAAAGCCGTGTTTGATGAAGTCGGATTTATGTGATGTCCCGTAATGTCTGTAGTCATGCAAAGACTAAATATGTCAGAAAATGTTGAAGGTGAATTCTAAAATACAGAACGTAAAAATAGTTCTTTTTTTTCGGTGGACAATAAAAGCGATCTTTTCTTTCCTGAGCTAGACCGGCTAGACACACCTACGTATACAGCGTTAGTATTGCTGTGATCACGAGCCAACAGAAAGCACGCGATTTGATTTATTTGTGCCTGTACTTTACGGTTCTACGGAGAGTTGTTATTGTGCTAAGGAGCAATTGAATGGCAGTACTTAGCAAAAAGTGATGGTTGTGTGAAATGAAACGTATGAGACATTAAAGAATTCGGTTGTTTTACCTCTGAGCCGCACTTTTTTGCACACCATGGGCTAAATGGCCAGGTCTCAAGGACCCCGAAAGCTCAGAGAAGGTTGGGGGAGGGGACCCACTGGAACAGCTGTTGGGAGGCAGATGGTAGCCTCCCGTCAAGGCCATCCAGCGTGTTCTTTAACGTGCACAGGGTATGGCTCTCCCGTACACCGGACCACGGCTTAACGTCCCATCCGACGGACGGCGGCCTTTCCAAGCCCATCGGTGTCCCCTATTGACCGTGGGCAGGACGGGGAATTTTGCGGAGATAAATCTCAACGCTGACCAGCTGGGACTCAAACCTGGGAACTACAGATTATGAGCCTGGCGCGCTACCGACTGAGTCACCCCCGCCCCAGACGCTAAGGAAAGAGCATCGCATAAAGCGAGACCTTATCAAATGGTGAAAGAATTTCCGTGTACCAGATGAAAGGTCAAATTAGGAACTCGAAGGAAAAACTTTTTTCATGGGAATAGGTTGGATAGTTTTACCTCTGAATATGAGAGGGTGTGTTGGGATTAGTTGGTAGCTCACCAAGATCGTAATCTGCAGTTCCCGGTTCGAATCACACCTGGGCTAGCGTTGAGATTTATCTCCGCTTAACCTGTACCCTGCCCTAGGTCAGTAGGGGACACCGATGTGCTTGGAAAGGCCGCCGTCCATCGGATGGGACATAAAGCAATGGCTCCGTTTGCAGGAGAGCCATACCTTGTATTCGGGTTAAGGAACACGCTGCATGGCCTTCACACGAGGCTCCTTATGTGTCCTAAGAACAGTTCAATGTGGGGCAGGATGGCTCAGTCGGTAGCGCGCTAGGCTCATAATCTACAGTTCCTAGATTCGAGTCGCAACTGGGTCACCGTTGAGATTTATCTCCTCAAAATTCCCCGCCATGCCTACGGTCAGTAGGGGACCCCGATGGGCTTGGAAAGGCCGCCGTCAGTAGAATGGGACGTTAAGCCGTTGCCCCGTGTGCGGGAGAGAGAGACCCTGTACACGTTAAAGAACACGCTGGATGGCCTTGACGGGAGGCTACCATCTGCCTCCTAACAGCTGTTCCAGTGGGTCCCCTCCGCCAACCTTCTCTGAGCCTTTGGGGTCCTTGAGACCTGGCCATTTAGCCCACGGTGTGCAAAAAAGTGCGGCTCAGAGGTAAAACAACCCAGCCAACTGTTCAGTGGTTCTCTTTCTTCTATCATTCTCTGAGACATCCGAGATTTTGTGATCTGGTCATTTAGCCGCAATTTAGCCCATATTTTTTAGCCTGTTATTGCAAAAAAAAAAATGCCCTCAGAGGTAAAACAACCGAATCTCTGAACAGCACTTTTTTACATACAATGGGCTAAATTGCCAGGTCACAAGGACCCCCAAGGGCTCTGAGAAGGTTGAGGGTTGAAGACCCATTGGACATTCGTTAGGAGACAGATGGAAGCCTTGCCTCAAGGTCATCCAGCGTGTTTTTTAATGTGCAAATATAAGGCCTTCTGATTTACGTCTCATCCGATGGAATGCGGCCTTTTCCAATTGTCCCATCAGTGTCTCTTACTGACCGAGGGTGGGGTGTTTTGCAGAGATGCTTGCGCAGGTGGGACTCGGCTGGAAAAACAGATTACGAGCCTGTCGCGCTACCGACTGAGTCCCCCCCCGCCCCCCATTCTGAAGGAGAGCCTACTTTAAAACTTATAAAGAAACCACTGGATAGCACTGATTGGAGGCTACCGTCTCTTAAGATCTGTCCTGTAGATCCCCCCCCCCCCTATCAATCAAGAAACTTTGGGGTCATTGTGACCTGGCAATTTAACCCATATTGAGCGTAAAAATACCACTGAGGATTTAAAAAACCCGTTCCAAACTACTCCTTAAAAAAATCTTCGAAATCAAACACACACATAATGCGAAATGCGCATATTTGACAAACTTGCTTATCCTCCGAATTGTGATGCGAAAATTCATCCTCTAATTCTCTCCAAGATAAAATAGATTCCAAAAGAGTTAATTAAGTCTTTCACAGAGAAATCCAAACTCTTCTTATTAACCCAAAACCTCCCTTTTCTAAAGTACCTTTGAATACAAGAATAATCGTGAACCACTACACATCATACCATGAATAATTCATTAATCAAAATAGGAAGCAAACAATGTATCATTTGGAGGAATTTTCTTAATAAGACAAAATAATGACCTAAAAAAAACACCCAGTTGAGAGATTCGCCAGAATCTGCTTCAAGTGCCAGACCCTCTCTCCGCGACATGGTGAAAATCAAAAGAAAATTCCGCGTAATTAACGTTCCGTCGGCATTAAATTGTCGCCAGGCATGGTACAGGAATGATCTCGTTTGTAAATATTTGCATTGTCGAGACAGCTTCTAAATATCTTCATAATTCGTAATGTTTCTCTTTTAAGTACACTACAGAAGCAATTAAGATCTGTTTTTCATCTGTGCTTTGGATTTCATCTTAAGAAACATTCAGTTTCTGCTCCCCCCCCCCCCCGAGTTATTTATTTTCTGTTTTTTTTTTCTCAAGCGCACGTCTAAATGACATTAAAGTTTCTTTCCTTACTGGTAGTAAATGTATATATATGAAAAAAAGCATTTTTTTTCAGTCTAATCAGAGGAGGCAGTATTTTTTTCCTTGGTTAGATCTGTTGAACGAAATTCTGTCGTTTGTTTTCATAGGAGGAGCACGTTGAGGTGAATCAGATAGCAGAGAAAATTGAACTTTCGTTTTTTCATTCTGTTTTTTGAGGATTCTTGTTAATGCTATAAGAACTTGCGGCCTTCTCGAAAGCAATATCTCAAGATTTTGAGCGAAGTTTATGAAAGTAAATAACACGTATTTAATCAGTTTCGTCGTCAGTAACTTGTTCTTGAAAGATTCCGATTTTTTTTCTATAGCAATTTTTTTTATCACGTGCACAAACAAATAGCTCTTCACATTAATGTTGCACAACAATTTTCTTTTTTATACTTAATTTAAAAGAAATGAAGGGTACGAATAATTTCGAACCAGTGGACGACACGTTTTGAACACATAATATCATTTCGCAATAGCTTTTTTCCATGTGATTTTTTCTCCTGAGTAGCAGCAGAGGGCGGGGGGGAGGGGGCTCGGCGGTAGAGCTCCAGACGTCTAATTTGTGGCCATCCCAGGTTCGAATCCCATCTGGGCCAGCATTTTTCCGTAAAATATCAATGGCCGTCTGTTAGATGGGACGTAAAGCTATGGTCCTGTGCATGTTCTTGAGAGCCATACGATGTGCCCCTTAAAGAACATTCTGGATGACCTTGACGGGAGGCTACCATTTGTCTCCTAACAGCTGTCCAGTTTGGCTTCTTGTCTAACTTTCTCTGAGGCTTGGGGTCTTTTTGGCTTGGCCAATTAGGCCGTTGCGTGCAAAAAAATGTGTCGCTTAGAGGTTGGGTTGTTTTACCTCTGAGCGGCACTTTTTTGCACACCATGGGCTAAATGGCCAGGTCACATGGACCTCGAAGGCTCAGAGAAGGTTGGGGGAGGGGACCCACTGGAACAGCTGTTGGGAGACAGATGGTAGCCTCCCGTCAAGGCCATCCAGCGTGTTCTTTAACGTGCACAGGGTATGGCTCTCCCGCACACGGGGCCACGGTTTAACATCCCATCCGTCGGACGGCGGCCTTTCCAAGCCCATCGGTGTCCCCTACTAACCGTGGGCAGGGCGGGGAATTTTTGCGGAGATAAATCTCGACGCTGACCCAGCTGGGACTCGAACCTGGGAACTACAGATTACGAGCTTGGCGCGCTACCGACTGAGCCACCCCCGCCCCACTCGCTTAGAGGTAAACCAACACAGCCAATTCCGGTGAGTGGCACTTTAGTGCATACAATGTGCTAAATGGCTTGGCCACAAGAACCACAAGGACTTAGAGTCGATAAAGAAAGCGGATTTGTTTTGCAGCTGTTCGGATAGAAATGTAACTCTCTGGTTAGGACCATCCAGCGTGTTCTTTGACGTGCACAGAGTAGAACGTTTCTGTTCATGGGACCATGGCTTAATATTAAATTCGAGGGACGGTGGCCTTTCGAAATCCATCGCTGTCCTCTTTCTCACTCAGGGCAGAGCTGGCATTAGTGGGAAATATGTACACTCTAGAACGGCAGGGAACTCGAAATGAGGTCACACTGGCCTCGTGTGCAGGAGAGCGATCCCTGCGCACGTTAAAGAACACATTGGATGGCCTTGAAGGGAGGCTTACATTTGTCTCCTGTCCCCTTTCCCAGCCATCTTGGAGGTCCTTGTGACCTCGCCATTTAGCCCATTGTGTGCAAAAGAAAGCGCTGCTGAGAGGTGAAAGCTCAACTGTCCAAATACTTCACTATCCAGTCCTAAATTTCTCCTATTCGTTTTCCTATCGGCACTCCGTGTTGCGTTAACAATTTAAGTCTCTATCAATGGTAAAATGTTTTGTTCGAGTGTTGGGTTGTTTTACCTTTGAGCGGCACTTTTTTGCACACAATGAGCTAAATAGCCAGGTCACAAGGACCCGGAAGGATCAGAGAAGGGGTCCAGAAGGTTGGGGGAGGGGACTCACTGGAACAGCTGTTGGGAAACAGATGGTAGCCTCCTGTCAAGGCCATCCAGCGTGATCTGTTAACGTGCACAGGGTATGCCTCTACCGCACACGGAACCACGGCTTAACGTCCCATCCGACGGACGGCGGCTTTTCCAAGCCCAGCGGTGTCCACTACTGATCGTGGGCAGGGCGGGGAGTTTTGCGGAGTTAAATTTCAACGCTGACCCAGCTGGGACTCGAACCTGGAAACTGCAGATTACGAGCACGGCGCGCTACCGACTGAGCCACTCCCACCCCTTTGCTCGAGTGTAAAATAATTTTATTTGGATGAGGTGGGCGGTCAAAGAATCTTTCATTTTTTTTCAACGGAAAATTTTTGCATTTAAACTTCATGTTCCTACCTGTTAATAAAAAACGATATGAAACGATATGAAACCTGAAATCGCTTCCCCGATTCTGTTCAGTTCGCGTTTTCGAATTGCCGGTTTTCGTCCATGGATATTAGCAGGGGGAGGGAGGGAGTGAAAGAGAAGTTTTCTGCCCCTATCTGGAAAAATTTATCGAAAAATTATGTCGAATAATATCAGGTGTACTAAAAATTAATGTTTTTTCTTTAAAGAAATGCAATCTTGATTTTAAGTTTTGCTTTTTTCGGAAGTGAATCATCTATTTTTATTAATATGAAAAATAGGTTTTTTGTGCATTTTTAATAGTGAGTCTCCCTCGTTTTATTTTAATTTTTATTTTATCAGGCATACTTTGTTGTATTATGGTACGATTCATGCATGATTTCTGTATTCGAAAATGTGCTCCTTAATTAACCATCTAAATATTTTTAACTTGAAACACTGATTTTTGTTCCCCACTCTGTAAAAAATTTATCCCTTTTCGAAATGCCTGCATGCATTTCTCCCCCCCCCCCCATGAAAAATTCATACTGATGCCCATGTTTTTGCTCGCCGAATTTCGATGGACTTTGCACCTGTATATTTTGCAATAATCAACATTCGGAGTTTGGCCTTTAGTAGTGTCATTCCATTCTAGCCCTCCCCAAAGGCAATGCTTTCCCCCCAATAACATCACTGGCTACACCCTCTTATTAATATTTATAATCTCCCCCTTTAAAGGGGGCGGGGGTGGCTCAGTCAGTAGCGCACCAGGCTCGTAATCTGTAGTTCCCAGGTTCGAGTCCCAGCTGGGTCAGCGTTGAGATTTATCTCCGCAAAATTCCCCGCCCTGCCCTCGGTCAGTAGGGGACACCGATGGGCTTGGAAAGGCCGCCGTCCGTCGGATGGGATGTTAAACCGTGGCCCTGTGTGCGGGAGAGCCATACCCTGTGCACGTTAAAGAACACGCTGGATGGCCTTGACGGGAGACTACCATCTAGACAGACGGTTCCAGTGGGTCCCCTCCCCCAACCTTCTCTGAACCTTCGGTGTCCATGTGACCTGGCCATTTAGCCCATGGTGTGCAAAAAAGTGCTGCTCACAGGTAAAACAACCCAACCCAAAATCCTCCTTTAAGGACATGACACTACTGATTTTAAACTAAAAAAAGTCATCAACTCATCAAATGTTTTTTCACAGAAAACATCGAAAAGTTTTGACAAACCTTCTTTCGCTGAATTGTTCTTGTTTATTAAAGAGATGATTTTGAGTCTAGAGAAAGAATTAAGGAACCGAACTGTTGAAGCATCAGCTCTAATGGAAGAGAGGGCCGATACGTGCAAGAGTGGACGACAGGAGCGATGGAAGTCTGTATGATCGGATGAGTTGGTGGAGAGAGTGGGGTCGAAGATAGGGGAGGAAGAGGGATGGAGAGGTAGATAGATATCTGCCTCAGAGAGAAGAAATGAAGCTGATAATATTGTAATGCAACCTGTTATTAAGGAAGAAGGAGATAGAAAGCCTCAATACAAGTGTAGAGCCATTACGATTGAGGCTGGAGACTAGACAACACAATGCAACGTGTTAGCAGACGCTTTGCGTTGGAGAAGGAAGATGGAGAGAGGGGATTGGTATGCAGAGAGCTGGAAATCGAAGAATGAGTATTTCGAAAGGTACATAGATAAGGGGAGGGAATGAGTGGAGGGTAAATATGGTGAGGAGAGATCGTGGAGAGTGTCCGTTAGTTGCAGAGGATCAGAATGTGATGGAAGTGAAAGCTGCTCTCGATAAAAAGGAGCATGTTGGATTTAATAGAGGAGCGGAATGAACTGGAAGTGGATTAGGAATTGAAAGGGATGGGAGGAGGGGAGGGAGATTAATGGGAAGAGAGGAATGCGTTGAGCAACAACAGATTTTTGGGTAGAGAGATCTCTTTTCTTCTGCAGAAATGATCTGAGAATGGGCGTAATAGTATCGGATTAAAAAATAGACTACCATCTTAAGCATTGAAAAAGAGAAGGTGGTTACTGGACGGTGGACGACTCAATGGAGGCTAAATTTCGTAAGAATAGTTAAATACTTCCGGAAATTTGTTTTATAAAATTCCGTTTAAAAATTTGTACGTTTTTTTTCATTGCATATTTCTAACTACTGGGGTAGCCAAAAAACGTTTTTTCGAAATTTTTTTCCATGTAATTCTCATGTAGAAATTACGTTTCAATCTGAAGTCATACAGTCTTAAAATGTGAAACTTCAGATGCACGCGGGGCGGGGGTGGCTCAGTCGGTAGCGCGCAAGGCTCGTAATCTGCAGTTCCCAGGTTCGAGTCCGAGCTGGGTCGGTGTTGAGATTTATCTCTGCAAAATTCCCCGCCCTGCCACGGTCAGTAGGGGATACCGATGGGCTTGAAAAGGCCGCCGTCCGTCGGATGGGACGTTAAACTGTGGCTCCGTGTGCGGGAGAGCCATACCCTGTGCATGTTAAAGAACACGCTGGATGGCCTTGACGGGAGGCTACCATCTGTCTCCCAACAGCTGTTCCAGTGGGTCCCATCCCCCAACCTTCTCTGAGCCTTCGGGGTCCATGTGATCTGGCCATTTAGCCCATGGTGTGCAAAAAAGTGCCGCTCAGAGGTAAAACAACTAAAACAACCAACCAATCAGATGCACGAAAGACAGCTGTCGATCTTTCCACGGTTCCCTCAAAAGATCCGTCTGTGAAAATCTTTACGTGTTCCTTATAAAAATTTTAAATGAATTCTGAGGCAGTTGGGGCGGGGTTGGCTCAGTCGGTAGTGCGCCAGTCTCATAATCTGTACCAGTTCGAGTTCCAGCTGGGTCAGCATTGAGATTTATCTCCGCAAAATTCCCCGTCCTGCCCACGGTCAGTAGAGGACACCGATGGGCTTGGAAAGGCCGCCGTCTATTGGATGGGGCGTTAAGTCGTTGCCACCTTGTGCGGGAGAGCCATACCCTGTGCACGTTAAAGAACACGCTGGATGGCCTTGACGGGAGGCTACCATCTGTCTCCCAACAGCTGTTCCACTGGGTCCCCTCCCCTAACCTTCTCTGAGCCTTCGGGGTTCATGTGACCTGGCCATTTAGCCCATGGTGTGCAAAAAAGTGCCGCTCAGAGGTAAAACAACCCAACCCAACTCATATCAAGGCCATTCTGCGTGTTCTTCAACGTGCACAGGATATGGCTCTCCCATACACGAGGTCAGGGCTTAACATTCCATGCACGATGGACTGCTGCCTTTCGAAGCCCATCGGGGTACCCTACTGACCGTGGGCAGTGCTGGAAGTTTTGCAGGGATAAATCTCAAAGCTGACCCAGCTTGGACTCGAACCTGGGAACTGCAAATTACGAACCTGCCGCACTACCGACTGAGTCACCCCACCTCCTGTTGAAGAGGATTTGCATACATTGTAAATGCACGAATAATATTTTGGTGTAGAATTAGTTTCCTGAAAACGAAGATGGAGGAAAGGTTAAATTAATTCTTTAAATTAAAGGTGAAGTGGAAAAGGAAAGGTGGAGGAGGAGAATAGGCGAAAAAAATGTTTAAATTGCGAAGGGAGGCTCAGCAGAGAAACGAAAGAGACTATAATTACACTGATTCCCAAAATCATCGTAGAAAGATAGAAAATACTATAGATGACATACATCACCTTAAGGGGTGTTGAAAATCTGACCCTCATAGTGAAGTGAATAAGGTTGAACACAGTAAGTAGCAGTAAGTAGAAATGCTAAAAAATTCCAAAAATATGAAAAATAAACGGAAAAAAATATTACATTTCTTGCCATTTTCCATTTTGAAACTATTTTATCTATCTTTGATTTTTTCCCCTTAGAGTCTTATTACACTGGGCAACTAATTTTCATAAAAGTCATGCTTTTCTGAGATAAAAGTGGCCATTTCTTAAAGATTTCTAGGTGGTGAACATGAATATGGTAATGAAAATGCAAAATTGGCTACGATTTCTGAGAAATCCGCAATAGTTTCTTATGTAACAGAGTAATAAGTAAATATGACATGTATCGGTAAAACTTACAACGTCACTTTGCCCGTCGCTTGTACAGCTTCTCAGGATCATCTCTGGCGAGCGTCCAACAGTGGTCAGCCAACATTGAAGTGGACCAGTCTCCCTGGTATCGTTTCTCCATCGTTGCAATGTCCTGGTGAAAACGTTCACTGTGCTCATCCCTAACCATGCCGCAGTTTTCGGGGAAGAAATCTAAATGGGAATGGAGAAAGTGGATCTTTAAGGACATATTGCTGCCAAGTTTGTGATACAGAGACATGTCCTTAACCAGTTTTTTGTAGTTGTCTGCCCTGACATTCCCGAGGAAGTTGACATCAGACGAAACGCGTCCCAAGCTTTTTTCTCGTCACACTGAAGCAGATTGTCGAACATTTGGTTTCTGAACAGCTCGCGGATATGAGGACCCACAAAATTTCCCTCTTTAATTTTCGCTTTGCTGAGTCGAGGGAATTTGTCAGCCAAGTACTTGAAAGCTTATGCAGTCCAGTCCATGGCTTTTATGAAGTTTTTCATCACACCGAGTTTGATGTGTAGGGAAGGTAGTAGGATTTTGTGCATTTCTGCCAGTGCTGGGTGTTCGACATTCTTCTCTCCGACCTTCAGAGATTTCCTTTAAGGCCAGTTTCTCTTCACGTAGTGCAAAGTCTTTGCTCGGCTGTCCCATTCACATAAGAAACAGCAGTACTTCGTATATATCAGCTGCAGACCAATCAACAGAGCCACTACCATCAAGTCATAACAGAGATGCCAGCCATACTTGCTGTATTGAAGACAGTTCAACATCTCTTTTAGGTTGTCGTAGGTTTTTTTCATGTAGATAGCGTGTCCAACCGAAAGGGATGGAAGCCGATTTCCATTATGCAGCAACACCGCCTAGAGACTCAATTTTGAGGTGTCTATGAATAGTCACTATTCTTGAGGGTCATGTTTGATTCCGAGGGCATTCATAAGGCCATCTACATCGAAGCAGAACAGGCCATCTTCCTTTCTGAAATAAGGTGCAAACTGCTCATGTCGAGTTCTAAACGAAGTCACTCGGACATTTTCCTTGAGAAGATTCCATTGTTTTAGTCTTGATCCAATTAACTCTGGTTTGGCCTTGGACAGCTCCAGATCGCAAACATGATCGTTGGTTTCTTCTTCGGTGAGAATGTGTGGTGCAGATGATGCACCGTGGCAGACGTATGGATCTCCATTAGACACCGAAGACTGCAGAGAACCCGATGCCGGTTCGCCTCCTTCCTCATTGTCTGAATCGATGGAAAATTCTTTTTGGAGGTTCGGGAACTGGAAGGCCTTCGCCGTGCGGAACTGGTCGGAAAGCAGATTGTATATTCTGGTACGCTATTGTCCACTTCTTTTCCCTTGTGATGCCTCCAGAAACAGGTGGAACCATGCAGAAATAGCAGTCATTTGCATGATTGCTTGACTCTCTCCAAATTGTAGGAACAGCAAACGGCATCGCCACTATTATGCCTTTCACCCACTTCGGAAGATTTCTTGCACATGTACTGCAGCATACGTGTGGGGTGCAGGCGTTGTCCTGGTCCCCGATCTTGCATCCAAAATAAAACTCATACGCCGTTTTCACTATTGGAGTGATGGCCCTTTTCTGGCTTGCAAACGTCACTTCCCCACAAATGTAACAAAATGTATCTATACTATTAACACAATTACCAGGCATCACTACTGCTGGATTAAAACTGCAAGGGTCACTTGTATTATACTTATGACTCAGAGGTAAATGGGAGTCGCTCAAAAGACTTGCTCACCCTACGAGACGTCGCTTACAGCTAACGATCGCATCATCTTTTGTCCACGATCATAAAGTCGCGATGTCATGACTCAACTACATTGCATCAGACAATGATGCAATATCTCCTGGGGTTGGGTGTATGGTGGACTGATGCAATACAACGCAATATGTTGCAATCGAGTTTAAAATACAGTGTTGCAAAATGGTTACCTATGCATTCAACGCGGACTGAGTCGTTTATACATGACCATCTCTGTCTCTCGTAAACAAGAGCCAATCGAAAAATTTTATTGTCATTTTCTTGTTCAGCACCTCGAAATTAGTAAAGATTGGCTACTTTCATTTCAAAGCCCTTTTATGTGTTGCCCAGTATTATTTTACTCCACAGTTTCATTATCATTGCTCTATTTCTCCGGTTTTATCCTCTATCTGTAATTATTTTTCTTTTCATCTTCTCTTCCCTCATACATTTTAATTCCCTTTCCTTCCACCCTCTCCTCTTATTGTCATCTCTTCCATCTTCTCTTTACTTTCTTCTTTCTCTGATTTTGTTCCACTTTCGTTCACCCTTTTCTTTCTATCTTTTTGCTTCTCTTATCATAACCTCCTCTCCATCAGCCCTCTCGTGTTATTCTAATTTCTTTCATCTTCTCAATATTTCTCCTTTTCCGATTTTTATTCTTTTTCAATTTCCACATCTGCTGATTATAATCTCTTTCTCGTCAAATCTATTCGTAATCGAAATTTGATTCGATTACGAATCAAATTCTTCGATTCTTTTCGATAGGCTTATTATCGTTTTCTCCTCAACACTTTTCGCTTCCTCTGAAAATTTCCCCTTTTGCTGCCATTCTTTCTTTTTCATCGTGTCTCCTTGTATGTTTTAATACCCACCAACACAGTCCTCTTATTCTCGTATCTCCTAACCACTCTCTTCTTCCTCTGCTACACTTCCACTGCAGCTGTATATAAACTTTTTCCTTCTCACCCACTTCCTACTATTCCTGCCCTCCCCATCACCTAATGGTATATCTTCCTCCATCCCCTTCTCTTCAACCCCTGTGATGACCCGTCCACAGAGGAGAGAGGGACGATGATGAAATTACTTAATTCACTTCGGTGAAACTCACAGATTCGCGGGTTTTTACGCCCGTGCCACTGCATGCCTCAACCTTTCTGCGTTGAATGGAGAATAACATTGGTCCATTACTGCACGAGAGTTATATAGGGACGACACAATTTTTATTCACACTATATACAGCTACATGCTGGGAATGAACTCCACTCCGTGGGCCTTTGCTGCTTCACACTGTGGTTCTTTCTGAATCCACAAAACTACTATCAAATTCAGCGATCAACTCCATGAGCCTTTGCTGCTTTGCTACTGGAAATATTACAAAAATGAGGCGGAGAATTGCACACTCTGCAATTTCTCACTTTACAGACCTCAAAAACTCGGCGAAAGGATTTTCCTTTGCCTACACTGTGGCTCCACCTGAACCACAAGAATAAAAGACAAGATTCTCCAAGAATCTGGATTCCCTCTTGGAATCGCACCTGACTTCAAGGGTTAATTTGAGAAAGACGGCGTCCTTTTGACGCGTGTCAACGCGACCTCTTCGCTTGACAGCTAACGCACAGACTGATACTTCCAACTCCTTCCCTAGCCTCGTGCGCGGACTTCACGCCGCAAGGATAGTTAGTCATATACGGCACAAACAACTTCTGGCATTGATTCCTTCCACAAGCAGCAAGCTTCAGACCCGAAAACAACAACAGTGAGTCATCCCAGCACAAACATTTCCAAGAACACATAAAAATATATACAACAATATAACAAAAAAAAAAACAATGAATAAATAAATATAAAATTCGAGGGACATGACAACCCCTTTCTGTTATTACTTCTTCTTATCCTTCCTGTCCCTCTCAATACCTTAATTTTCTTCCACCCCCTCCCTTTCATCCCTTTCATCTTTCTCTCATCTCCTTCCTCTTATGCCTTGAAACCTTCCTCTCATTCCTTTCCTCCCCTCTATCTCTCATCCCCTTCCTATCTCTCCCTCTCATCCTCTTCTTACTTCTACCTCTCATCCCTCTCTCTCCTCCTTCCTCCATTCCCTTCTTCCTCTAACCTCCTTCCAGTTATCCTTTTTTACCTTCTGTCACATACTTCCACTTATCCCTTTCACCTTCTTTTCATCCATTTCCTATCACTCCTTCCTCTTTCTCCCCTTCCTCTTACACATGTCATCTCCCTCTCATCACCGTCTTCTTCCTCTTATCCCCTTCCTCTTCTTTCATCACCTCCTTCCTCTCATCTCTTCCTCCATCCTCTTCTTCTTTCTGTCTCCTCATTCCGCTTATCTCTTTCACCATCTTTTCATTCTCTTTCTCTACCCCCTTCATCTTACACATTTCATCTCCCTCTCACCCCTTCCTCTTTCTCCATCCCCTTCTCCCCCTCATTCCATTGTTCTTCCTTTCATCCTCTTCCTCCACCACTTTCTTCCGCCTCTCATTCCTTCTTCTTCCTCTCACCTTCCTCTTCCTCCATCCCATTTCTCTGCCTGTCATCCTCTTTATTCTGTTCCGTTTCCACTTCCGGTCATTCCTTCTCATCCCCTATTTTTCTATCCCTCTAATCAGTATCCTCTCATTCCTTCCTCTTCTCACCTATTTCCTCTTCTTCCCACCTCTTTCCCAACAACATCCCAATCCGATTGCCACACAACTAATACTATTTAAATCACAAATCCTTTCACGACGCATGCATTCCTTCAATCAAGTTTATCTACACTTCTACCTGCTTCTCCCGTTCCTCCCACCTCCCTCTGTGCCCTGAGTTCCTTTTTTTTGGTTTCCTCAGCTGCTCTGCATCAAAGCCAACAACACATTATCGCGATAAGAATAAGATGAAGGCGAGTAATAAAGTTAATCAAGTTTGTATCGAACAGAGTGGACGTCTTTATTCCACTCGCTCCGAAGCCATTACTTGTCTCCGAGTCTCGCCATAAATGTCTTAACGCATTCGTCCTCTCACAATCCCTCCTCCTCGTTCTCCTCTCCATCTTCGGCGAACGCCCGTCTGCAGTTTTAAAAGAGAAAACCCTCTTACCGTAATGGGTGCGTAAATCACATTCGCTCCGAGAAATATACACCGCACAGGAAAACAAATGAGTTGAGACAGGTGTAATGAGAAGAGAACCATTCCTGGAGGCTGAGGGAGTAATTAAGTGAACGTGAAGAATGGCCACGTGCAACGGTTATCGACTCCAGGGGTTCTCCTGCATCAGACCCACCCCCGACTTCCCGGCACAAGTCGAGGAAACTCGCACACAGACACGCGAACGTAAAACCCACAAGTGTCCAGAATCCCTCCCCCCCTCCCACTCACATCGACCCCCCAAATCCAGCTCCCCTTATCTCCTTTTCGGCACTTCGGTTAAGAGTGGTGGGGTGGGTGTGGGGTGGGGGATGGGGGAGGGGTGAACTTCGAAAGACAAACGGCATTCGACAATATTAATTGGTCGTCACTTTTAATAGCTTTTGAGATTTAATAGCTACTAATGAGCTTTGTGAAGGCTCGATGTGGACTTTATATATGCATACACACAATATATATATACACACACAACGTTCTCCATTAAATATGACCTTCAGTCCTGACCACTATTCATCACGAAGTTAAAACGTGTAGCGTAGACAAGCTGTTCCAAGTTAACTGACTTTGCTGTGGGCGTTGAGTCTTTAGAAGAAATGGCGGGAAGCGGATAGAAAAAAAATGGCGGAGATGAAAACGGTTACGGTTAAGAGCAGGAAGTAACTTTTCATTATTTTTTTTTCCTTCAATCATTCTAATTTGGAAAAATCACGGAAATACATATGTGCATTTTTTTTTCAAATTCCCTCTTACGATGCCACTTTGCTGTAATTATAAGGTTGATTTTTTTATCGACATTCTCTCCCTTTAAAAAAGAAATATTTCAAAAGGAAGCTAAAGTAAAAGGTACTTGGCGTTTTGCATATTTCATCGCTTTTGAAAGAACGTTTTTAGCTCTGATGCAATTACTTAATTAGATAGTATTCGTTTTTTTTCATTTGAAATGTTTAACTCTTTCCGAAAGATTATTTTCTGTGATCCTTTTAACATTTGATCTTTATTATATATATATTTATCGTCTGGTGTTTTTGTTCACAATATAAATGAATTTTAAAATCTTAGTTATTAAAAAGATACTTTTTTTTCTTAAATTTTTACAAAAATTTTTGTTCTTTTTTTTTCAAAAGCTAACTAAACAAAAATTCTTGTTTCGCAAGCATTTCTAATTTATTTACTACATTGTTAAAGATGACATAGCCAGATCAATGTTAAAATGATTTACGATGAATAAGATTCATTGTTAAAGACTGTTTAATAAGGTTGGGTTGTTTTACCTTTAATCGGCACTTTTGTCACACAATGGGCTAAATGGCCAGGCCACAATGGTTCCGAGAGTTCAGAGAAAGTTGGTTACAGACTTAATGATTAGAGAAGATTGGTTACAGATGTAATGGTATCCCCCAGCGTGATATCCAGCATTTGTAGGACCGATTGCATACTAGATTGGAAGCTTGCATTGCTGCTCGAGGGGGCGGGGGTGGCTCAGTCTGTAGCGCGCCAGGCTCGTAATCTGTAGTTCCCAGGTTCGAGTCCCAGCTGGGTCAGCGTTGAGATTTATCTCCGCAAAATTTCCCCACCCTGCATACGGTCAGTAGGGGACACCGATGGGCTTGAAAAGGCCGCCGTCCGTCGGATGGGACGTTAAGCCGTGGGTCCGTGTGCGGGAGAGCCATACCCTGTGCACGTTAAAGAACACGCTGGATGGCCTTGACGGGAGGCTACCATCTGTCTCACAACAGCTGTTCCAGTGGGTCCCCTCCCCCAACCTTCTCTGAGCCTTCGGGGTCCTTGTGGCCTGGCCATTTAGCCCATGGTGTGCAAAAAAGTGCCGCTCAGAGTTAAAACAATCCAATTCAATTGCTGCTCGAGGAGGATCAACATCTTATTAAAATGGCCATCTGTAAAATGTAATACTCATTAAAAGGTACAATGTTACTGTCCTTTCTCAACAAGTTCTTTCTACTAAATAAATCTCAGATTACGCTTCAATTGTTAATGGTGTTCTTTCTTCAATTTCCGCCAGTGTACTTTAGAAAGTCCATCTTTCTAAGATACACTGGCAAATAAAATACAAGACTTTAGAAAGATGGACTTTCTAAAGTCTCGTACGATCCGATTTTCTACAGCTGAGACATAGTCTTAAGATTGCGTATAACTTTCACATAGTTTGGTATCCTGTTATACAGGAATGTACCAAAAAAGTAGTAGTGGTGTACTCCACTACTATAAAAATAAACAAATACCCCCTGAAGCAGTGCTTGCTACAAAGGTCAGACAGGAGCCTGTCAGTTTATATGCCATAGTAGGAGGTCTGTGAGGATGACAGGACCTCAGTAGATAAACAATACAGACATTCATGCCTTACATGGGGCTCGAACCCAAGTCCCTTAGATCAGCAGACAAGCGCGCTAACCACTCGGTCAAGGGACGGCTTCAGAACTTTTACAGACAACTAATTCCACCTGTGCTAGCGTTTGAGATTTATCTCCGCAAAACTCCCCGCCCTGCCCCACGGTCAGTAGGGGACACCGATGGGCTTGGAAAGGACACCGTCCGTCGAATGGAATGTAAAGCCGTGGGCCCGTGTGCGGGAGAAACATACCCTGTGCACGTTAAAGAACGCGCTGGATGGCTTTGACGGAAGGTTTCCATTTGTCTCCTAACTAAGTAAAAAACATACATATACATATATAGTTGGGTTGTTTCACCTCTGAGCGGCACTTTTTTGCACACTATGGGCTAAATGGCCAGATTACAAGGACTCCAAAGACTCAGGGAAAGTTGAGAGAAGGGACCCACTGGATCAACTGTTTGGAGACAGATGGTAGCCTCCCATCAAGGCCATACAATGTGCTCTTTAACGTGCACAGGGTATGGCTCTCCCGCACACGGACCACGGCTTAACGTCCCATCCAACGGACGGCGGCCTTTCCAAGCCCATCGGTGTCCCTTAATGACCATGGGTAGAGCGTGGGAGTTTTGCGGAGATAAATTTCAACGTTGACCCAGCTGGGACTCGAACCTGGGAACTGCAGATTACGAGACTGGCGCGCTACCGACTGAGCCCCCCCCCCCCCCTACACACACACATATATACATATTTTGGGCTGGGTTGTTTTACCACTGAGCGGCACTTTTTTGCACACCATGGGCTAAATGGCCAGGTCACATGGACCCCGAAGGCTCAGAGAAGGTTGGGGGAGGCGACCCACTGGAACAGCTGTTGGGAGACAGATGGTAGTCTCCCGTCAAGGCCATCCAGCGTGTTCTTTAACGTGCACAGGGTATGACTCTCCCGCACACGGGGCCACGGCTTAACGTCCCATTCGACGGACGGCGGCCTTTCCAAGCCCATCGGTGTCCCCTACTGACCGCGGGCAAGGCGGGGAGTTTTGCGGAGATAAATTTCAACGCTGACCCAGCTGGGACTCGAACCTGGGAACTACAGATTACGAGCCTGGCGCGCTACCGATTGAGCCACCCCCGCCCCATATATATATATAGGAAAGCTAAATAAAATACGATGCATCTTTATAGTCATTCTTCAAAATTAGGGTGTACTTTTAGCTATGTGCATACCTACACAAATCCTCTTGTTGTTTATGGGTAATAAGACTCGCCCGATAAAAAAAAGCGCTTCTGATCTCTTATGATCCGTCGCTTTATTTCAAACCACCTTCTCTGATGCGTAATATCCCTTGCACACGCGACTTTAAACTTTGTGTTCATTTTCTTTTTTACTTCTCAGCAAGTAAAAAACTTCGGAACGAAAATCCTGGTAACTTCAAAGCGACAAATGTCGTACACTTAAAAGAAACGAAAATAAGAAAAAAAAAATATTCCGACTAATTTGGAATATTATTAACTCAAAAGACTAGCTGTCTCAGTCGTTTTATCGACTCATAGGTAATTTCGTTTTTTTTAAATGGTTTGCTGAAGGAGTAAAAAAAAAGCGAAACGAAATCCAACGACGCTAGTGAAGCATGGCAAGTGGAGTAGGGATGGGGAAGCTGAAGATGAGAACCAGCCTGCCTCTTGCATCCCATCAGAATCTCAGACCCAGCTCTGTTGAATTCTGCTGCTAAAGTGGTTCTTTAAAAATAAACTTATCGCTACCAGCTAAAGGTCTGCGTCTCCTGGTGAACGGGGGCAATTGCAGCAACACTTGTCATGCTACGTTGAGCTCTTCGAAGAGGAAAACGAAGATGAAGTGGGATGGAGGGAACCAAAGTCCTCTTCTCAGCTCTGGATATGCGCTCCGGGGATGCTCGATGTTATTTACTGAGGCTCAGCACAACTCGAGCCGTCCGCTTTGCTCATGAACAGCTGCAAAACAGTGGCTCATAAAAAACGAAGCTCGCTCATAATTCTTGGTATTAGTTTCATTTCATTTTTACTTTCTTCTCTTTATGCCTGTATTGAAGTTTGCCATAAAAATTGCGAATTCTACAGAAACAGATTGTTTTTTTGAAAAAAAAAAAAAAAAACTAATATAGAGAATATAGTATTTGATTAAATAATATATATAGGAATGGCTGGAACTTTTTTTTTAGGGTCAATATCAAAGCCATGTTTATTTGAAGGTCTGGATTTAAGTGCTTTTTCGTTTTTAGCGCCCAGAGAAAAATTTTAATTTGAGAGCTCATATTTATGAAATATTTTTGGAAGGTAGAATAGGAGTGTTCAGCCTTTTTAGTAAGGAGAGCCATTTTATTTTTTATTGTAATCCCGCGATCAACTAGCAATTTTTTTATCAAGCAAATTAAGCTATTTCTGTTTTTATTGTACCCTTTAACAAAATCTCAGGTTGTGCCCAAATATATATATACAAACCTAAAAATAAAACGCATTCAAAGTTGAAATAAATATTAATTAATTAAACATTACAACAGATAAAAAATAAAATAAATAAATAAATAGCTCCTCAAGCAGCTGCTTGCCACAGAGATCTAACAGTCCACAGAGTCCACAGAGGTCTAACAGTCCACAGAGGTCCACAGAGGCCTGTCAGTTTATACGTCACAGTAGAAGGTATGTGAAAATGGCGGGACCGCAGCAATAAAACAACACAAACATTCATGTCTTACCCGGGGCTCGTACTCAGGTTCGGATCAGGAAAGATATCTGAAGCGTTTAAGCAACTGTACACGCTCCAGTTACCGTTCACAGCAAACTGGAGCGTGTGCAGTTACTGCACACGCTCCAGTTTGCTGTGAACGGCAACTGCACACGCTCAATATTTCCGTGAGTGAGCCCACACGATCCAGGTCTTTGTGAGCTCTTACGGATTTACTGTTCGGAAGTTCTTACGAACGATCCGAACCCGGGTCCCTTAGAACAGTCAAGCGCGCTAATCACTAACAAAAAAACTTTAATTACATTACCTCTGAGAGGCACTTTTTCGCACACCATGGGCTAAATGGCCAGGTCACATAGACCCCGAAGGCTCAGAGAAGGTTGGGGGAGGATACCCACTAGAACAGCTGTTGGGAGGCTACCGGCGTGTTGTTTAACGTGCACAGGGTATGGGTTTCCCGCACACGGGGCCACGGCATAACGTCCCATCCGACGAACGGTGATCTTCCCAAGCCCATCGGTGTCCGCTACTGACCGTGGGCAACGCGGGGAATATTGCGTAGATAAATCTCAACGCTGACCCAGTTGGGACTCGAACCTGGGAACTACAGATTACGGGACTTGGCGCGCTACCGACTGAGCCCCCCCCGCCCCCCACAAATCTAATGCGAAAAAAATTCAGAAAAACCATTGACAAAGCTTATTAATATGATACTTGACACTGCATGGCTATCGCAATCATATTCCTGTGGTTCGTAGGTACTTGAGCGATCGCTCCCAAAATTTGGTGGTGTGATCCCACTTTGTTCTAGCCCTGTTGGGATAACAGATCAGGGTTCCAGCTGCCAAGGGCCGGGAGGAATCCCGCGAAAAGTATCCGAAACTTCTGGGAGCGCTGCCGTCGCCTACAGTGTAAATGGAGTAGTACGAAAACTGCGAATGAACTTATCAATGGATATACGTTTGGCGCAAAACGTATAAAAATAAATATATATTATGTAAAATATATATATCTTTGGATAATATAAAATTAATTTGGGGGCATACAGAAAATATTTGTAAAATATATATATATATGTCCCCGAATGCATATAAAAGGCATCACATTAAACGTTGTACAGTCGCTCAAAAAAAATCCGAACACTATGGTTGATTACAAAATTCAGAAAAAATACATGGCAACGATTTTTTTTTAGAAATTAGTGATCTGGCAACCTTCGTGTACAGTCGCTCAAAAAGTATCCGAACATTATGGTTGATTACAGAATTCAGAAAAATCATCTGGCAACGTTTTTTTTTAGAAATTAGTGGTCTGGCAACCTTCGTGTCACGTGACACGACGGTTGCCAGACCACTAATTTCTAAAAAAAATCGTTGCCAGATATTTTTTCTGAATTCTGTAATCAACCATAGTGTTCGGATATTTTTTAATATATATAATGCGTATGAATATATAATGCAATGAATATGGAGCGTGTGCAGTTACCGTTCACAGCAAACTGGAGCGATTGCGGTTAATGTTCACAGTACATTGGATCGTGTGAGCTCACAAAGACCTGGATCGTGTCACGTGACACGAAGGTTGCCAGATGACTAATTTCTAAAAAAAAATCGTTGTCAGATATTTTTTCTGAATTCTGTAATCAACCATAGTGTTCGTATACTTTTTTGAGCGACTGTAGGTGGTCATATTATTTTGATACTAGATCGTGTGGGCTCACTCACGGAAATATTGAGCGTGTGCAGTTGCCGTTCACAGCAAACTGGAGCGTGTGCAGTTACTGCAGACGCTCCAGTTTGCTGTGAACGGTAACTGGAGCGTATACAGTTGCTGTACACGCTCCAGATATCTTTCCTGAATTCTGTAATCACATGACACGAAGGTTGCCAGATCACTAATTTGTAAAAAAAAAATCGTTGCCAGATATTTTTTCTGAATTTTGTAATCAACCATCGTGACCCCGAAGGATGTGTGCGGATACTTTCATGAGCGACTGTACCTCTACATTCCCCTACTCAAACAGTTTCACGGGCGTACACCAGGAGGACAGTACACAATCACATTTCTCAAGAGATGTTACAGAAGTTCTTAGTGCAACATTTCTTGACCGATCGAGTGACAGCGGTGGTCCAATTGTGTGGTCACCAAGGAGCTCTGATTTGACACCCCTTGATTTTTTGCTTGTGGGTTTTTTTTAAAGAATTATGTTTACATGGACAAAATTCATGACCTGCATCATATGAAAGCCATAAAAAGGGAAGCAACTGAACGAGTAACAAGAGATATGCTGTAGCATGTATGGCAAGAGACGGAAAAACGATTCGACAGATGCAGCATTTATGTGCGGTGCCAATTGTGTTCAAAACTATTTGGGGTATAATTTCAATTTAAATATTACTTTTTTGAATATGTATATTATTTTCCCACATATTGGTTCTCGAAACTCCAACATTATTTTGCGGACATCCTGTATAACTTTTGTACACCGTCCCACTGGGCGCCAGTCGGTATCGCGCCAGGCTTGTAATCTGCAGTTCCCACGTTCGAGTCCCAGCTGCGTCAGCGTTGAGATTTATCTCCGCAAAACTCTCAGGCCTGCCCAAGATCAGTAGGGGACACCGATGGGCTTAGAAAGGCCGCCCTCCGTCGAATGGGACGTTAAGCCGTGGCCCCGTGTGCAGGAGAGTCATACCCTGTGCACGTTAAAGAACACGCTGGATGGCCTTGACGGGAGGCTACCATCTGTCTCCTAACAGCTCTTCCAGTGGGTCCCCTCCCCCAACCTTCTCTGAGACTTCGGAGTCCTTGTGACCTGGCCATTTAGCCCATGGTGTACAAAAATGTGCCGCTCAGAGGTGAAACAACCCAACCCAGTGGTGGAGTGGTTAGTGTTCTTGGCTAAAGATCAAAGGAATAAAATTTCGATGTTGTCTTTCTGTTGAGGTCTTGCATTCATCACAGTTCCAGTTGTTTACTTCTGAGCGTACCTTTTTTCACACAGCGTTAACATTTATCTCCGCAAAATTCCCCGCCCTGCCCACGGTCAGTAGGGGACACCGATGGGCTTAGAAAGGCTGCCATCCGTCGGATGGGACGTCAAACCGTGGCCCGTGTGTGGGAGAGCCATACCCTTTGTACGTTAAAGAACACGCTGGATGGCCTTGACGGGAGGCTACCATCTGTCTCCCAACAGTTGTTCCAGTTGGTCCCCTCTCCCAACCTTCTCTGAGCCTTCGGGTCCTTCTCTGAGCCTTCGGGGTCCATCTGACCTGGCCATTTAGCCCATGGTGTGCAAAAAAGTGCCGCTCAGAGGTGAAACAATCCAACCCTTTTTTCACATGCAAATGGTAAGTGGACAGGTCACTAGGACTCGAGGTTTCGGAGCAGGTTGGGAAGAAGGGAACCACTGGACAGCTGTTAAGAGACTAGTGGTAGCCTCCCAACAAAACCATCCAGCATGTTTTTTTACCGTGCACAGGTTATTGTCTCCCGAACGCGGATCCACGGCTTAACATCTTATCAGACGGACGGTGGTCTTTCCGGCCCACCGGTGTCCCTTATTGACCGAAGGTAAGCCTACTAGTTTTGCGGAGATGCATCTCAAAGCTGGCTCAGCTGGGACTCGAACCTGGGAACTTCCGATTACGAGCCTGGTTCGCTACCGACTGAGTGCCCCCAACCAAATTCAGTCTATGGCACAATAAACTAACAAGCTTCTGTCAGACCTCTATGGCAAACTGCTGTTTGAATGGTAATTTACAAACTATTTTTTATATTATTCCAACTATTTATTTCTAGTTATTTATTTATTAAACTATCTAAAGTAGGAAAACATATAATAAAGACATTCTTAGTTTATTACTATTATTTTAAAACAAATAACTAAGCCGGTGTTTTCTATGGGAATTGAAATTAGAGTTCAAGTTTCAAGGAAATATTTTAATATTTAAAGGATATTCAATTTCTTAAGAGAAGTGGTCCATTTTTCTTTTCCAAAACAAAATTAGGAATGAAAAATGGTAAAGATCGCCCAGCTTTTGGTCAAGGACACAGCGCCCTTTATCGAAAAGTCAAGATTGAAAAAGAAAATGAGAAAATGGATTCAAAATTCGGAGCGTAAGGATAATCTAAGAAATAAAACAGAAAAAAGTAGATTTTTAAGACGAAGAATTTTTCAGCAAAACCGAAACCTTCTGGCGCTTCGGCCAAAATGCTCTTTGTTTTTGAAGACTCCTTTCTCTGAGAGAAAGAGAGAGAGAGAGCAATAAGATGGAAGAATGGCCGAAGTCATAAAACAGTCTGCAGATGAAAGCTTTCTTCATTTCCAAAAGAGGAATTTTTCTCGTAGAGCTCCAACGAGGGAAAAGAAGAGCAGCCAAGAAGGCAAGAGTCGTCTCGGTCATTCCCGATTCCACAAAGCAGAGAAGAAAGAGAGAGAGAGAGAAAAATGAAAAAAAAGTGCTTCTGAGCATGCGCACTTCTCTGTAGGTGCGTGAAGAATGTCGCCAAAATAGGATTTGCTTTGATGTGCCTGTGAAAACGATCAGCTGGTGGAGGAAGAGGCACTCCCATAAAACGATTCCTATTCTTAATGAAGGTTGATTTATTTTTATAACTTTGGTGTCTAGGGAGGTAAAAGTTTGAAGAGAATGTTGAGTGATAATGCAAAACTATCGGCGAAGCGATATATTTTACCTCCCACAAAAGTTTTCTCAACGAAATCAATAAATCTAAAGAAGTTGCTTCCTTTTCTTAAACCTGAAGGTTGGAAAATAAGGATACTTTAGATGCTGATGTAGGTTGATAACTATTGGGGAAAAAATTAGGGGAATATATATATATTACTTTTGTGGGGAGAAGATGAGGTGGGGGGAGGGGAAATATACGAAGAAAAAATATTGTGAGTAATTTGTAGTATTTCATAGATTGTTTTTAAGTTTTAATGAAAAAAAGAAATAAAGAGAAGCAGATAAAGATAGTATGGATTCATTAACTGAAAATTGGTTTTTTGGAAGTTTTTATAGTTTAAAGGAGCAAGGTGTAAAAAACTGTTTTTTTTTTCGTTTCGTTATTTATGAAATTGGAAATAAAATTGTAAGTTTTCAGGAGACGTTAATTGAATTTTTTTTGATTTTTTTCCCCATAGGATTGGTTGGGTTTGTTATGTTGCAATTGATGGTTTAGTTGTTGGTTATCGTTGATGGAAACATTTAACAGCAAGAAAATATTCTTTGAAACTCTTTGTGAGTTTAAGGTTTGTTTACTTACAGGAGGTGTAAGAGGGAAAAAATCCGTTTGCTTGCTGTGGAATAAACGTTGCAAGAGGTACAGTCGCTCAAAAAAGTATCCGAACATTATGGTTGATTACAGAATTCAGAAAAAATATCTTGCAACGATTTTTTTAGAAATTAGTGATCTGGCAACCTTCGTGTCACGTGATTACAGAATTCAGGAAAAATATATGGAGCGTGTACAGCAACTGTACACGCTCCAGTTACCGTTCACAGCAAACTGGAGCGTGTGCAGTTACTGCACACGCTCCAGTTTGCTATGAACGGTAGCTTCACACGCTCCAGTTTGCTGTGAACGGTAACTGCACACGCTCAATATTTCGGTGAGTGAGCCCACACGATCCAGGTTTTTGTGAGCTCACACGATCCAATGTGCTGTGAACATTAACCGCAACCGCTCCAGTTTGCTGTGAACGGTAACTGCACACGCTCCATATTCATTGCATTATATATTCATACGCATTATATGTACTGAAAAAATATCCGAACATTAGGTTGATTACAGAATTCAGAAAAAATATCTGGCAACGATTTTTTTTAGAAATTAGTGATCTGGCAACCTTCGTGTCACGTGACACGGTTGCCAGATCACTAATTTCTAAAAAAAATCGTTGCCAGATATTTTTTCTAAATTCTGCAATCAACCATAGTGTTCGGATACTTTTTTGAGCGACTGTACATTGAAGCTGACACTATGTATTGTAGTAAAATCTGGCTAATTGGAAACAAATTAGAATATTCTGTATAATTCGAATTTCTTTTTAATATTAAGACCCAACTGGGATTTTATATTAAATTGGAATTTCATGCAAAGCACCAGCATAAATAGAAACCCTTGATAAGTCGTAATACGAAAAAAAAAAAGCTCTGTAGTCATATTGTCAGCAGTCCCGTGGACGACGGGTTGGCACGCTTGACTATTGGTCAAAGGGACCTGGGTAAGGCATGGATGATTGTGTTGTTTTTCTGCTGAGGTCCCGCCATCCTCACAGACCTTCTACTGTGGCGTATAAACTAACCGCCTCCTGTTAGACCTCTGTGGCAAGCAGCTGCTTGAGAGGATATTTGGTTTTTCATGGTCGTATTGTCATTATATGGTGTCTGAACACAGGAAGGTAGTCAGGAAATAGTTTCGATGTGTGTATGTGTGAGAGGGAGTTCGAAATCCGGATCCCCTGTCCGAATAATTCGAAAAGAATATATCCGTTTGTGAATACAGTCATTAATCAATCACTAAAGATAAGAAAATGATGCATTGATTAAGTCACTGCCTTCTAATGAAGATGTATTTTTCAAATTTCGACATATTTTAGCGATGCTTATGGCCGAGTGGTTAGCGCCCTAGGCTACTGATCTAAGGGACCTGGGTTCGAGCCCCGGGTAAGGCATAGCTGTTTGTATCGTTTTTCTGCTGTGGGACTGCCATCCTCTCAGACCTTCTACTATGGCATATAAACTGACAGGTTCCTGTCAGAGCTCTGTGGCAAGCAGCTGCTTGAGGGGTATTTATTTTTTTATTTATATGAGGGACACAAGATATGCCAGTATTAATAAATGAAACATTTGGCGACAGCATCCAAACATCTGGTTAGGAAACTCCAGAAAATGATTGAGAGTAAAATTAGTGACTTTTTCAAATGAGTTGAGTTTTTTTACCGATATCGGTGATTTTTGGGAGCATTTTATGCTATGTAGTATTAAGAACATGTGCAGCAGGTGACAGTAGTAACGTTAACGGTTCTTTTAGTGGAATAAAATTTTATGTTTAGTCTGCCAGTTCAGTATGGCCTACTGATCTGGTCATCTATGGCCACTTTTTTCTTTTTTTTCAACCCAGCTGAGGAGTGGTCAACTTCACAGGGTCCTGGTGCTGACATTTATACCTACTAGATTGGACTTGTTTATGGATTTGAGCTTGATTATGGATCCTGGACTTGCTGCACTGGTGGGCCTCTGTTGAGGGAGAATCTGCCGCTGTGTTTTCTGTTTGCTTCTGAGTTGCCAGCCCTAAGTGAACAGAGGCATGGGATACCTTATATCAGCTGGTGGATAATCCTAATCAGAGGCCATCGCAGGTACCTGAACCTTACTTAGCTAGTCAAGCCTAACTGGAGTAATGTGTCTCAGGCAGGCCATATGGCTCTTGAAAAAGTCCACTTGAAAAGGTGGTGCCTGAAGTTCCTACCAGCATCGGTGACTTCAGCCTTTAGCGGAGGAGGAACAGGTCTTTGCCCCATGCCTGCGATCAGGGGGCTGTTGATGTTGTTGGCCGTACCTATCTCAATAAACCTAGTTTCTTTAAAAATCCTACTAAGCATTTTCTCTCTGCAGGAACGTGGAACGTGAGGACATTATATAGAAATTATTCTCTTGATGTCCTCACGCAGGAATTCCAGCGCTATAACCTAGATATTCTAGGCTTGCAAGAGACCAGATGGACAGATAAAGGTCAGATTCTTAAAATTAATCTTAAATTTCTTTTTTCAGGGAGGAACGATAATAAACATCACCAAGGCGTGGGTCTACTTCTCAGCAGACACGCTAGTGATGCTCTTCAAGGATATGAATACATTGATGAAAGGTTTCTTACAGCAAAATTTCAGACAAGCGTTAAAGACTTGAATCTTATCTGCTGTTATGCCCCCACTGAGGACGCCGATGAGGATGAGAAGGATAGGTTTTACGGACAACTTCAGGATATTTTGAATTCTGTCAAGAAAGGGGATATTACCCTTGTTCTAGATGACTTCAATGCGAAAGTTGGTACTGACTCTGACCTTTGGGGAGGGGTGATAGGCCCTTTTGGTATTGGTAGCTGCAATGGCAATGGCAACGTCTCCTACAGGTAACTAAACTTAATGGTTTCAGAATAAAACACTTATTAGAAACACCGCGACATACATAAGTACACATGGGTTTCACCTGATGGGCTGCATAAGAATATGATTGAGAATATATTAATTAACAGCAAATGGGCTAGTTCTGTTAGGAATACCAGGGCATATAGGGGAGCTGAAATTGGATCTGACCATTACCTTGTTAAAAGTGTCTTGCAACTTAAACTTAAAAAGTGTTGTACTAGGGTTAAAAAGTTTATTTTAATACTGAAGCTCTGAAAGACCCAGTTATAGCAAAAGCTTACCATGATAGGTTACTTAGTCATTATGACAGTCATAGTATGCTTACTACTGAAGTTGAGGAAGAATAGGATCATTTTAAACAGGCTTTTTTGGACACTAACAGTACTCGTTTAGGAAAAAAGGAGCAGAGGAGGCAGTATTATCTGAGTGATAAGGAACATGAGGTCTGTAAATGGTAGCTAGGTAGTCACTGGAAGGAGAGCTATGCACCAATCCCCTGTGATGATGCATAGAACCGGCCAGGCCTAGCACCTAATGTTCGACCCTGCCTTCTCGTGGTGCGGACCGTTAGTAACTTTCAAAAGAGATACTCTCTTGTGGAAGTGAACGGAAGGGGAGGGCTGCCAGATTAGTGTGGCCTACTGATCTGGACAACTATGGCTACTTTTCTTTTTTTTCTACCCTGCTGAGGAGTGGTCAACCACACAGGGTCCTGGTGCTGACCATATAAACCTACTGGACTGGACAGATATATGGCTCTGAGCTTGATTATGGATCCTAATTTTGCTGCACTGGTGGGCTTCTGTGGAGGGAAAATCTTCCGCTGTGTTTTCTGTTTGTTTGTGGGTTGACAGCCCAAAGTGAATAGATTCACAGGATATGTTTATCAGCTGGTGGATAATCCTGAGCTGAAGTCATCGGAGGCACCTGAACTCTTTGCTTCTATTGGCATCGTCAATTTCTACGTTGGAGGAAATCTTCCAGTGTAGATGGCTTCAGCCTTTAGTAGTGGGGGAACGGGTCTTTGCCCCATGTCTGCAATTAGGGGGCTGTTTGATATTGTCGGCATTCCCTCTCTCAATAAACATAGTTTCTTTAAACATCCCACTAACCATTTTCTCTCCATAGGTAGTTGGAATGTGAGGACTCTGCACAGAGCTTTTTCTCTTGATGTCCTCACACAAGAATTCCACCATTATAATTTAGATATTCTTGGCTTGCAAGAGACCAGATGGACAGATAAAGGTCAGATTCTTAAAATTAATCTTAAATTTCTCTTTTCAGGGAGGGACGACAATAAGCATCACCAAGGCGTGGGTCTGCTTCTCAGCAGACACCCTAGCGATGCTCTTCTAGGATATGAGTGCATTAATGAAAGGTTTCTTACAGCAAAATTTCAGACAAGCGTTAAAGACTTGAATGTTATCTGCTGTTATGCCCCCACTGAGGATGTCGATGAGGATGAGAAGGATAGGTTTTATGAACAACTTCAGGATATTTTGAATTCTGTCAAGAAAGGAGATATTACCCTTGTTCTTGGTGACTTCAAGGCCCTTTTGGTATTGGTAGCTGCAATGGCAATGGCAACCTACAGGTCTCTACAGGTAATCCTCCAGTCTCCTACAGGTAAGTAAACTCAAAGGATTCAGAATAACTAACACTTATTACAAACACCGCGACATACATAAGTACACATGGGTTTCACCTGATGGGTTGCATAGGAATATGATTGATTACATATTAATTAACAGCAAATGGGCTAGTTCTGTTAGGAATACCAGGGCATATAGGGGAGCTGAAATTGGATCTGACCATTACCTTGTTAAAAGTGTGTTGCAACTTAAACTTAAAAAGTGTTGTGCTAGGGTTAAAAAATTTACTTTTAATACTGAAGCTCTGAAAGATCCAGTTATAGCCAAAGCTTACCATGATAGGTTACTTAGTCATTATGACAGTCATGGTTTGCTTACTACTGAAGTTGAGGAAGAATGGGATCATTTTAAACAGGCTTTTTTGGACACTAACAGTACTCTTTTAGGAAAAAGGGAGCAGAAGAGACAGAATTATCTGAGTGATAAGGCACTTCAGCTTATTTCGGAAAGAAAGAACTGCAGGAATGTCTTTAATCAATACCCTACTAGTTCTAATAGAAAGCATTACAGAGAACTTAATAAACGTGTAAAAGATCAGTTAGCTGCTGATAAGAATCTTTGGCTTGATGGTTTGGCTGACAAAGCCGAGGAAGCAGTTAGACAGCACAACAGCAGAGAGCTGTACCAGATAGTTAAGGTTTTATGTGGTAGAAAACGGACAGGCATACAAGGATTGAAGGATAAACAAGGTAAGGTTATAGAAGGGGAAGATTCTGTCATGGCTAGGTGGGCTGAGCATTTCAGTGATGTTCTAAACAATGTAGTTGGTTCTGCTCCCATTGTTTGCAGTGATGATGGATGCATTGGTGGCTTTAATGTTGGCCCTATAACACAATCTGAAGTTATTTTGGCTGTTTCTAAACTTAAACTATATATATCCGCAGGGGTAGATGAAATTACTACCGAAATGCTTAGAGCTGGGAATGTTTCGGTTACCACTTGCATGACTGAAATTCTGAATATCTTTTATGATAAAGGCATGGTTCCTAAGGATTTTACCAGAGCTATTGTTATCCCTATTTTCAAAAAAGGTGATCGCAGTTCTTGTGATAACTATAGGGGTATCAGCCTACTCTCTGTTCCAGGTAAAGTTCTTTCCATGATTGTTCTTAATAGAATTAAGAATCTGGTTGACAGTCAATTGCGTGATGAGCAATGTGGATTCAGAAGTGGTAGGGTATGTGTGGATCAGATATTTTCACTTAGGCAGATTCTTGAGAAATGTTTAGAGTTTCAGAAACCTTTGGTTGCTAGCTTTGTTGATTTCAAAAAGGCTTTCGACTCTGTTGATCGTCATAATTTGTGGTTGATTGTGAGATCATATGGTATACCTGACAAGTTAGTTAACATAATGAAAGCTCTCTATAATAACACTGAGTCGTGTGTGAGAGTTGGTAAGGCTTGTAGCAATTGGTTTAGCATTACGTCTGGTGTTCGACAAGGGTGCATTTTGTCTTCTTTTCTCTTTAGTTTGGATATTGATTATGTTATGCGAAATTCACTTCAAGGGAAAGATTTTGGCCTTAAATGGGCTGGAGATACGAAAATTTCTGATTTAGATTATGCTGATGATTTAGTCCTTTTGGCAAATGATGTTGATGAGATGAACTCTTTCATTCGAGCCGTTGATGAGACTGGTAGTAGAGTAGGTTTGGTTATAAACAGAGAGAAAACTAAAGTGATAAAAATTGGTCAGGCAGGCTGTGATTCAGTTAATCTGAATGGTTGTAGTCTTGAGCAGGTGTCACAGTTTAATTATCTTGGGAGCTATGTAACAGATAATGGTGATGTGCGGCATGAGATTAACAGACGAATAGGGATTGCTGCCGGGACTTTCAAGAATCTATGGAGAGTGTGGAGAAATAGGCGTATACACCTAAAGACTAAAATTAGACTGTATAAAAGTTTGGTTCTTTCTAGGGTTAGTTATGGTAGTGAAACTTGGACACTTTGTAAACATGATAACAGGAAACTAGATGCTTTCGATTCCAGATGCTTACGCAGTATCTTGGGCATTAGGTGGTTCAACTTTGTAACTAATGATGAGGTTAGGCAAAGGAGTTTGCAACCTCCTTTAAGCAGCATATTGTGCAGAGAGAGACTCCGTTGGTTTGGCCATGTTGCCCGTATGAATAATTATAGATTGGCGAATAGGGTTATGAACAGTGTGCCTAAAGGCCTTAGAAAGAAGGGGAGACCTAGGATGCGGTGGGCAGACAATGTCAAACAGGACCTTGTTAGAATTGGTGTGCAGTGGCCAGATGCAGTAGATGTAGCTCAGGATAGACTTGCTTGGAGAACTAAATTGCACGGTCTGGTTGGACTTCCGTAGCCCATGGCTGCTTGAGGATGATGATGAAGGCACATGAGCTTATTTCGGAAAGAAAGAACTGCAGGAATATCCTTAATCAATACCCTACTAGTGCTAATAGATTACAAAGAACTTAATAAACGTGTAAAAGATCAGTTAGCTGCTAATAAGAATCTTTGGCTTGATGGCTTGGCTGACAAAGCCGAGGAAGCAGTTAGACAGCACAACAGCAGAGAGCTGTACCAGATAGTTAATGTTTTATGTGGCAGAAAACGGAGAGGCATACAAGGATTGAAGGATAAAAAAGGTAAGGTTATAGAAGGGTAGGATTCCGTCATGGCTAGGTGAGCTGAGCATTTCAGTGATGTTCTAAACAATGTTGTTAGTTCTACTCCCATTGTTTGTAATGATGATAGATGAATTGGTGGCTTTAATTGTGGCTCTATAACACAATCTGAAGTTAGTTTGGCTTTCTAAACTTAAACTTCAATAATCCCCAGGGGTAGATGAAATTACTACAGAAATCCTTAGAGCTGGGAATGTTTCGGTTACCACTTGGATGACTGAAATTTTGAATATCTTTTATGATAAAGGCATGGTTTCTAAAGATTTTACCAGAGCTATTATTATCCCTATTTTCAAAAAAGGTGATCGCAGTTCTTGTGATAACTATAGGGGTATCAGCCTACTCTCTGTTCCAGGGAAAGTTCTTTGCATGATTGTGCTTAATAGAATTAAAAATCTGGTTGACAGGCAATTGCTTGATGAGAAATGTGGGTTCAGAAGTGGTAGGGAATGTGTGGATCAGATATTTTCACTTAGGCAGATTCTTGAGAAATGTTTAGAGTTTCAGAAACCTTTGATGGCTAGCTGTGTTGATTTCAAAAAGGCTTTTGACTCTGTTGATCATCATAATTTGTGGTTGATTGTGAGATCATATGGTATACCAGACAAGTTAGTTAACATAATGAAAGCTCTCTATAATAACACTGAGTCGTGTGTGAGAGTTGGTAAGGCTTGTAGCAATTGGTTTAGCATTACTTCTGGTGTTCGACAAGGGTACATTTTGTCTCCTTTTCTATTTAGCTTGGTTATTGATTATGTTATGTGAAATTCACTTCAAGAGAGAGATTTTGGCCTTAAATGGACAGGTGATACTAAAATTTCTGATTTAGATTATGCTGATGATTTAGCCCTTTTGGCAAATGACGTTGATGAGATGAACGCTTTCATTCAAGCTGTTGATGAGACTGGTAGTAGAGTAGGTTTGGTTATAAACAGAGAGAAAACTAAAGTGATGAAAATTGGTCAGGCAGGTTGTGATTCAGTTCATCTGAATGGTTGCAGTCTTGAGCTGGTGTCACAATTTAATTACCTTGGGAGCTATGTAACACAATTTAATTACCTTGGGAGCTATGATACTGGTGATATGCGGCATGAGATTAACAGACGAATAGGGATTGCTGCCGGCACTTTTAAGAATCCATGGAGATTGTGGAGAAATAGGCGTATACACCTAAAGACTAAAATTAGACTGTGTAATAGTTTGGTTCTTTCTAGGGTTAGTTATGGTAGTGAAACTTGGACGCTGTGTGAACAAGATAACAGGAAACTAGATGCTTTTGATTCTAGATGCTTACTACGTAGTATCTTGGGTATTAGGTGGTTTAACTTTGTAACTAAGGATGTGGTTAGGCAAAGGAGTCGGCAACCTCCTTTAAACAGCATATTGTTCAGAGAGAGACTCCGCTGGTTTGGCCATGTTGCCCGTATGGATTGGCGAATAGGGTTATGCAGTGTGCCTAGAGGCCTCAGAAGGAGGGGGAGACCTAGGATGCGGTAGGCGGACAATGTCAAACAGAACCTTGTTAGAATTGGTGTGCAGTGGCCGGATGCAGCAGATGTAGCTCAGGACAGATATGCTTGGAAAATTAAACTGCACGGTCTGGTTGGACCTCCGTAGCCCATGGCTGCTTGAGGATGATGATGATGATGATTTAAAACTAATATGTTAGAATTACTTTTAATATCACATTGTAAGATAAGCCATATCGATTTTATTGTATTTTACATTTGTTTTTATTTAAGAAATGGTCGTATTGTTTTCGAGAATTTCGAATTAACCAAGTTTTACGTAATTCGAATTTTTTTTTCTGTCCCTTGAATTTCGACTTAGAAGTTTTTTGCAATTAGAATTTTTTTCGGTCCCTTGAATTTTGAATTAGGTGTATTGTAATTCGAAATTTTTTTGGTCAATTGAATTTCGAATTAATCAGTTTTTTTATAATTCGAATTGTTATTTCGGTCCGTTGAATTTTGAATTAGGCAAAAAATTTTACCAAAAAAATTTATTAAAAAAATAATTTTTCATTAATTTGATCATTTGAAATACAGTTTGTTTTTTAACAGCAGTGTCTTTTACGGTTCGTGATTAAGGTAGACTTCTTCGGAAGATTCGTATTCAATATCAAGCAATCGCAGGTAAATCAAAAATCACTGGGAACAACCAGAAACTAATGTCATTTGAATTTGACAATTTGATAGCCTTTCAAGGCTTTATGCATTCAATTTAACTACGAAAATTCGCTGAGTAACTTTTAGTTTTTTAACTTTTCCCGAAATATTAACGTAGTTTCCTATCGTTAAAATATTAGAAATAAAAATTTTTGTTAGGAGCATTTAAAAAAAAGGAAACATTTTGTCGATGAGATAAAAAGAAAAAAAAAGATACGAACTGAAAGAACAGAACAGAGAAATCTCTTTAAAAAAAGACCTTTCAGAAAAGGTTGGATGGGGGGGGGGGAAGGAAATCTACCTGATAGCTGTTAGGAAACAGATGGAAGTCTTCCCGTTAAGGTCATCCAATGTGTTCTTTAACATGCATATAAATGGCTCATCTGCACACCGAACCACGGCGTAAATGTCCCCCCCTCCTACGGAAGGCGGCTTTTCTAAACCTTGGTGACCTTTTCTGACCTTGTTGAGGGCATGGTGGGGGTGGTGGTGGGGAGGTTAGCGACATAAATCTCAACGCTGGGACAGGTGGGAGCCGAACCTGGGAACATCTGATTACGAGCCAACGCCCGTCCCCATGTAGAAAGCATTGAATAGCAATATTTTATTAGTACCTTTTCAACACAAAAATAATTTTTTATTTACCTGTTAAACAAAAATTCGAATGTGTCTGTCAGACCTCTGTGGCAAGCAGCTGCTTGAGGGGGTATTTATTTTTTTTTTATTTATGCAGATGGCAGATAATGTAGTGAAAACAGAAACTTCAGTTTTCTTTTTTAAACCGAAGTAAAATAGTCAATTTAAGCTCGGGTTTCTAAACAGTTGTTTTCTGTAAAGTTTCGCCTAAAAACAGTTTTAAGAAAAACAAAACTTCTTAACACTGTATATGGTTTATCGTGTCCTCTTTTATACAATGATTTCTAAACAATATGGATTTTAAACAAACAACAATAGCAATTTTAAATACAAACCAATAACAATTTTAATCAGAAATCCTTAGGTTTTTTTTTTGTTTCACAGAAACCAACAAAACAGTAGGAAAAATGGTAGGTAATTTTTTTTCTAAAAAAAAAATCCTCCTGGATTCGTAATGAAATTCTCCTTTTACTATTGGATCCCATTAAAAAAGCAGAGAATAATTAGAATTCTTTAAATTCATTTGCACGTATAATTTAATCTTCCTTCTATGTTTATGAAAAATACTGCACAAAAAAATATGTCTAATAAGATAAACGTCAGGCAAACTTAAAAACTTCTCTTTCCACAACCAACAAGCATAAAGCTTTCAGGTTCTGGCATCCACATCAAAGAGGAAGTGCGTAGGTTATACACGTGACAGGTCGGGGTTAACCAATCCTGTCAAACCTCGCCTCGCGACCTACTGACGAGAGTGCAGCTCGGGCGTACACAACTCTGTCAGTGGTTGTCAGGTTCTCTCTCGTCACAGCCAACCACAATGGCGAAGAAATTACAGCGAACTCTGTGAAGACCTTGTCCCTTTGCTGAACGTCAGGTTAATACGTGGATGCCCGAGATGATAGAATGGAGCCTCGTTTTGGTTGTTTACTTTTCTTCTTGCCTCTTTTTCCCTTCTTTTGTCGCGTCCTTAAATGCACTTACAAAACTCTGACAAGTAAAAAGAGAACGATCTTTACAGCTTCGATCTTGGAGTTAGTGACAATAGAGATGAAATTTCATTACACTTTCAACAAACTGATATTCTGAAAAGGTGAGACTTCCTTTAAAAATCGATTTTTTTACCACCATCACTCTCTTTTCAATATCTCTTTGTGTAAAGCAGACAATCTCTTTATTTACTCAAAGCGTGATGGGGAAAAAAATATTAAAGTATTTTTTTCTTCAGTAATCAAAACATTTTTTTTTACTATGTATGTGAAAACCAAGTCGTTCCGTTAAGAATATAAAAGCTTTCAGCTTTTAAAGAATAAACCAATTAACTTGAGAGTTCTAGATTCTTTTTTATTTTAAAATTTGATGGAGAATAGTAAGATAAGCAATTAAAAATATTATTGAGATAACACCTTCTCATTCTTTTTATTTAGGCGAAACAAATATTTATTATGTTAACTGAAACTACAAACTTTAAGAAAAAAAAAAGCAAGGTTTTTAAGGACATAGAATTTAAAGATTGCATTTTCCGACATAAGAATTAAAGAGTGTTGAAAAGAGTAATTTTTTTAAACTTAAAATGAAAGCATTTTTTTTTGTTTAGCGGGATTAGCGTCTCTGAAACCTTTCCTTTTTAAGGCATACATGCACAAAGAGCAATTCTAGGCAATAAAGAATCTTTTTTTCAAATTCTGATTAGAAAGTGATGAAGTACACTTTTTTTAACGAGAAATCCGCGTCTTCATTGATGAAGAGAATAATTTGATCCAAGTTGCAACTATCTTAAGTAATAAAAGCATAGAACCGTCCACTGATTTTTCATTCCATATCGGTTAAAAAAAATGCGTCAAAATCAAGCATTTTTAACGCGTGTAGCTTGAGTGTCACATAGGCGAAAAGGGACCCCCTCCCGCAAAACGTTATGCCCTGAACATTTAAAAATCTATTCTGTATTTCATTGAGTTTGTCTCTCTGTCAGGTTTGTTCGCCTAATCCTCCTAGACGGCCAGAGTAAAGGCCATCCAACTTATTCTACTACTTCACCTCACCGTTAGTTAGCGCATTGTTAGGTTTGATAATGTTAGTTAGGATAATGGAGCCGAAAAAAGGATTAAACTTGTGCATATTTCACGCATTTTCGAAGAATATTTTAAAAACTTATAAAAAGAAGAGGAAAACGTTACACTATATTGGTAATTCAGTCTTTTACCCTTCACCTCCTGTCCACTATTTGATATATATTATATTTTTGATCCAAGCATTAAAAATGATTGATTGTAATACATTTTTGTAACTGATATGCAATGAAGATCAGTGGACTGGTCTGTGTTGGGTTGTTTTACCTCTGAGCGGCACTTTCTTGCACATAATGGGCTAAATGACAGGTCACAAGGACCACGACGGCTCAGAGAAGGTTGGGGGAAGTGCAGATGGCAGATAATGTGTTCATTAAGTCCTCATACATAGACACTAATGTCCCATAATTTCTATATATGGTTACAAGTAAATTTAACTATAATGTGTTCTTCTTTGTTCTTTCATATGAGTCGATACGTTGATGAATGACAGAGTAATGATGTACAGTCTCACACTCCAGGTGAAAGTGGTAATTGGTGTTTATTCATGTTGCTGGAAAAAGTCGCGAGGCATTTCACAGGCTACTTCCAGAGAAGTCAAAGACAGGTCACATCTACTTGAGTACTATTCTGATGACTGATAAACCTAGACCAAGTCGTCCGAGTAGTACCACAGATGAAGACCACACTGTGGATGTTAAGGCTGTTAGGTATACTTCTCACACTGTGGCGAAGTTAGCCCTCACCAGTCTGTAAGAAAAAGTGCACAGGCGGTGGCAATTGGAAAAATCGTCTTATCCAGAACCCTGAGAAGAAACAGATTCTACTCATAGAAAATGCAAATGGTACAAGGGTTGCTTGGAGACAACATGAACTGGACAACATGAACTGCAGATATGATTTCTGCCTTTGGGTATTAAAAAAACTTCAGGAACAACCATCTCTTTTGTTTACATAATTTTCAGCGATGAAGCCAACTTTCATTTGAATGGGACAGTCAACCACCATAACTGTCAATACTGTGCTACGACACAACCGCACAGGGTTGAAGATGCATATCTACAGTACAATTCCAGGATATCTGTTTGGTGTGTGATGGTGGGTTCGATTCCAGTGTAACACATGGATGTTTGTATTGTGTTTCTGCCGCTTCGCATTCCTCGCAGATCATCTCTATGGCGTTATAAACTTACAGACTTCTGTCAGACCTTTGTGACAAACAGCTGCTTGAGGGATTATTTCTTTCTTTAATACCTAGTTGCTGTCGCCAGGGATAGATATACGGAGTACGCGTTCGCGTAAGTTCTCACGCCTCCTAAGGTCCTCGATAAATGCCAAGAAGAAAAATTGCTTTATTTCGTCTCATTGCTGAAGATTCTCGAAAAAAAGTCATTCTCTCATCCATCATAGACCAAATTTGCACTTCAGAATTTATATTGCGTTTCATAAAGGAACAAGGCTAAGCTTTTGCAATGAATGCATTAAATTTCGTTGTCTCATATTTTGTTTGATGAAGCTGGTTTTCACATCTCAGGCCGTGTCAATCGTTACAATGTAAGAATATGGGGACAGAAAATCCTCCCGCTTGGTGTAAACATTCGCAAAATAGTCCGAAGTTTATGCTCCATTTTGCTTTATCGAGAACTGTTACCGGAATGGTTTATTTGAATATGCTCCAGAACTGGCTAATGCCTTAACTTGATGAAAACGTCTAAAAAAATTGAGTTTTCAGAAAGATGAGGCACGGCCCGTTATCACAATGCAGTAATAGAATTCCTGAATAAGAAACTGCTGATAGAATTGTTGTCGTGGAGATCTAATGCTATGTCTCTTAGATCACCTGATCTGACCACCATCTGTCTCCCAACAGCTGTTCCAGTGGGTCCCCTCCCCCAACCTTCTCTGAGCCTTCGGGGTCCATGTGACCTGGCCATTTAACCCATGGTGTGCAAAAAGTGCCGCTCAGTGGTAAAACAACCCAGCCCAACCCTGATCTGACCCTTTATACTTTTATGGGGAGGGGAGGTATCAAAGATCACAGGTATATTCTTTCTCTCTCAAACACTCTGCAGGAACTCACAGGATTCGTCAAGCAGTGGAATCCATTGACGTAGATACCTTATGCAAAGAGCGGGATGAATTTTACTATCATTTGGGTGTGATCAAGGTTATCCCTGGAGCATTTATAGATTAGAACATCAAACCTTTTCAGTTACTCTTTCAAGAAATATGTACTTTGGGTTTTGTATCTTTGGGGTAATATAATATAATATAATATCTTATATTATCATATAACAGTGGTGGCAAAATTTCCTGAATACATCAGAATTTATATATATATATATATTTTCGTGTGTTTCAGCCAATTTCTATCCACTAAATCATCAACTTTATATAACTTTAAATAATGTATTCTCAAGAATGTTTGTAGCTGATTTCAAATAACTTTTGTTTTCAAATATATTATAAAGATCTTCATATATTCAAACACACACACAGACACAGCCATTACAACCAATTAAATGCTCTGTTAAACCGATCAATCACAGATGAATAATCATAAAATTGGGGTTGTTGGCTTTGATACATGATCTCAATGCACTTTAAAATTGAATTTGTGAAGCAGTTGTATATTGGATTTAACATTTGGTACAATGTTAATAAATAACACTTACGGAAAAGACTTCATTCTTGCCTTATAATTAACGATATTAAATAATACACGAAAAGGAAGACACTCTTTGTATAAAATCGCTCTTAAATTATCGTATGTATTTTCTACTGGTTCGAGATCGTTGAAAAGACATTCTGAAAGTAGATCTGTTGTTGATTGGGAGACAACAGGGAGATAGATTATTAGAAATAGGATGTGTGGGGTTACAAAGCTTGTCGAAAACCTTTGCTAACATATTTTCAGACCAAGAGATGATTTTGATGGGCAAAGCATGCACTGACTGTAAAATGCAATTTTTATAGATGAAAGCCTCATGGGTGATGCCCTGTGCATGTTAAAGTACACGCTGGATGGCCTTGATGGGAGGTTACAATATATTTCCTCGCAGCAGTCCAGTGGGTCCTCTCCCCCCAACCTTCTCTGTGCCTTCTGTCTTTGTGACTGGCCATTGTATGTGCACAAAAAGTGCCATTCAGAGGTAAATCAACCCAATTGATGAAAGTCAGTTTTCCTTACTCGCAATTAGAGTAGAAGATGATCTCATGAGGAATTCATCTCTTAGTGTTTTAGATTTACCATGAAACCAAAATGGTGAAACTTCCAACAAAGTCATAGTAAGGAAATGGGGCGTTCAAGGATTCTAAAAGTGAAAGGTAAGGATAGGATGAAATACTGGAAACGAAGTTTTTGACAAAAATAAGGGCTCTCTATGGTAATGAACCTTGGATATTCCTTGTCATTGTCTGAAGGTTGTTCAGAAATATTTAGAAGATAGCACCATTAAAAAATGGAATGTCTTCGACAGTCTCACATCGTAATTAATATTTTTTTCGACGAACTGGTTTATCGAGAATTTATGATGCAAAATTAGTCATGAAATTTCCAAGAACTCTTCAGATTAGCGGCAGTTGAATGAAGATATGCTATTTTCTTTCCATCATATTTTAACAAGCAAATAGACAACCAGTGTTCGATAATTAGTGCATTACAAGCACAAACGCTGAAAAGTGACCATTAAAACACATCTGGCATATAAAACAGAGACTTTAAAGAGTTTCATATTGTCCTTAATAAAATGTGTAGCAACTGCTGTATAAAAACTAAAATAAGAATAATATAAGATATTTCACTTAATATTTAAATAAAATTTCAAATAATGTGGACTTCTATTACTTGATAAGTAGGTCATACCATATTTCAATTTGTGACTGCATTCTGGTAACTTTATTTCTAAGTGTGCTAGACAGGAAAAACAAAAACAAAAAATCTCGAAATCATCATAGAAAATACTTTAATGGGTTGGGTTGGGTTGTTTTACCTCTGAGCAGCACTTTTTTGCACACCATGGGCTAAATGGCCAGGTCACATGGACCCCGAAGGCTCAGAGAAGGTTGGGGGAGGGGACCCACTGGAACAGCTGTTGGGAGACAGATGGTAGCCTCCCGTCAAGGCCATCCAGCGTGTTCTTTAACGTGCACAGGGTATGGCTCTCCCGCACACGGGGCCACGGCTTAAAGTCCCATCCGACGGACGGCGGCCTTTCCAAGCCCATCGGTGTCCCCTACTGACCATGGGCAAGGCGGGGAATTTTGCGGAGATAAATCTCAACGCTGACCCAGCTGGGACTCGAACCTGGGAACTACAGATTACGAGCCTGGCGCGCTACCGACTGAGCCACCCCCGCCCCCATACTTTAATGTGAATGATGAAAGTTACACATATTACTAATTCCTTTTCTGGAAATCAGTAAGAACAAGAGAAATATGCAAAAACGCAGGTGTGTTCAGCACCATTTGAAATCACTCTACACTTTTTGAGTACAAAGGCAGATTCGAATATTAGTAATATTGAAAAAAAAAAACCTCTTTATGTCAGAGTCACTGGAGAGGAGAAAAGAGTTCTAAATAATATAACTGATTTGTTTCTCTCATACCAAATAAAAAGAACATTTCAGACATCATTTTGTTTTGAACATTTACAAGATCCATCATTTGTTTTGAACATTTTCAAGAGTGCACATTCCATGTCTTTGAAACACAAAAAATTAAGACTCTTAATATGCTATTAATTACCTTGGTGTGTTAGATTTTGTAAAGTCGATTTCATTACAAATCTAATAATCGTAGGCCTGCGTCCGTTAAATGATCACTATTCAGAGTAGATGTCCCAGAGAAGGCTTCATATAAAAGCATGCTCCTTTTTATATGCATTAAACAAAGCTTCCAGTGATTCCATTTCAGTCAAACGTTCTATGGCACACATTACACCTATGAGGCGACTCCTTTGTGTGCTAAAAGATGGCTTTTCAGAGTTACTATCCGAGAAAACATTTTATTATATGTATTTCAAGAAAAAGGTTTCTCCTTTGTATGTGTTAAAAGATGGCTTTTCAGTCTTGATATCGTAGAAAAAGTTTTATTGCACATATTACAAACATGAGGCTTCTCCTTCGTGTGTGTAAAAAGATGGCTTTTAGAGTCGATATTTGAGTAAAGGCTTTAGGGCAGATATTGCATGTGTGGCTTCTCTTTTGTGTGTGTTACAATGTCTTTTCAGGGTTGATCTATGAGAAAAGGCTTTATAGCAGACATCACATATATGAGGCTACCTTTTGGTATGGGTTAAAAGATGTCTTTTTAGACTACATCTAAGAGAAAAGGCTTTATGGCAGACATCACATATATGAGGTTTCTCCTTTGTATGGGTTAAAAGATGTTTTTTCAGATTACACATAAGAGAAAAGGCTTTATGACAGACATCACATATGTGAGGCTTTTCTTTTGTATGGGTTAAAAGATGACTTTTCAGAGACGATGCCTGAGAAAAGGCTTTATAGCAGACATCACATACATGAGGCTTCTCTTTTGTATGGATTAAAAGATGACTTTTCAGAGCCGATGCCTGAGAAAAGGCTTTATAGCAGACATCACATACATGAGGCTTCTCTTTTGTATGGGTTAAAAGATGGCTTTTCAGATTACATCTAGGAGAAAACGCTTTATGGCAGACATTGCATACCTCGGGCTTCTCTTTTGTATGGGTTAAAACATGTCTTTTCAAAATCGATGTCTGAGAAAAGGCTTTATAGCACACATCACATATATGAGGCTTCTTTTTTGATGGCTTTTCAGATTACATCTAAGAGAAAAGGCTTTATGGCAGACATCACATATATGAGGTTTCTCTTTTGTATGGGTTAAAAGATGTCTTTTCAAAATCGATGTCTGAGAAAAGGCTTTATAGCAGACATCACATACATGAGGCTTCTCTTTTGTATGGGTTAACAGATGGCTTTTCAGATTACATCTAAGAGAAAAGGCTTTATGGCAGACATCACATATATGAGGTTTCTCTTTTGTATGGGTTAAAAGATGTCTTTTCATATTCGATGTGTCATAAAATGCTTTATGACAGACATTACAGACATGAAGTTTCTCTGATGTATGTATTAAGAGATGGCTTTTCAGACTTGATTTCTCAGCAAAAGGTGCATTACAAACATCACATATATGAGGTTTCGCTTTTGTATGGGTTAAAAGATGTCTTTTCAAAATCGATGTCTGAGAAAAGGCTTTATAGCAGACATCACATATATGAGGCTTCTCTTTTGTATGGGTTAAAAGATGTCTTTTTAGATTCCATGTATGAGAAAAGGCTTTATGACAGACATCACATATATGGGGCTTCTCTTTTGTATGGGTTAAAAGATGGCTTTTCATATTCGATGTGTGATAAAATGCTTTATGACAGACATGAAGTTTCTCTGATGTATGTATTAAGAGATGGCTTTTCAGACTTGATTTCTTAGCAAAAGGTGCATTACAAACATCACAAGAATAAGATTTCTCCTTTGCATGATTTAAAAAATGCCATTTCACACTTGATTTCTTTGGAAAAGTTTCATTGCCAATATTACAAGCATGGGACTTCTTCACGTGTGTTAAAAGATGGCTTTTCAAAGTCGACACTTGAGCAAAGGTTTTATGGCAGACATCAAATACATGAAGCTTCTCTGATGTAACTGTTAAAAGTTGACTTTTCAGATTTAATTTCGGAGAAAAGGTTTTATTGCAATCATCACACGAATGACGCTTCTCCTTCCTGGATATTAAAAAATGGCTTTTCATAATTAATATGTTGGGAAAGGCTTTATGGCAGACATTATATACACATGGCTTCTTTTTTGTATGGTTTAAAATATGGCCTTTGCGACTCGACATATGAGAAAAGGCTTTATGGCAAACATCACATACATGAGACATGTCTTTTTTATGTGCTAAATGATGGGTTTTTAAGTGCAATACCTGAGAAAATCCTTTATTACAAACGTTGCAAGAAGGAGCCTTATCTTTTATATTTGCTAAAATATGTCTTCTTAAACTCGTTCTTATAGAAGAGGTTTTAGTACAAATTTCACAAGCAAGAAGCTTTTTCTTTGAATGTCTTGAACGATGTCTTTTCAGAATCGACATCAGAAAAAACACCTTATGGCACACATCACATACGCGAAGCTTTCCACGATTCGATGTTAAAGAAAATATTTTATTACGAACATCACAATAATGAAGCTTCCATTTCGTATGTGTTAACAGATTGGATTTCGAACTCAATATCTGCGAAACTGTTTTATTACAACCACCAAAAGCACCAGGCTTCTTCTTTGTGTGTGCTAAACTACGTGTTTGCAAACTAGATGTGTTTGTAAAACTTTTCTGACTATTATCACAGGTAAAGGGTTTCTTAGTGCTACGAGTTAAACAATGGCTTTGCCGATCAGATGCTTGAGAAACAGTTTTATAAGAAATATCACACACATAAGGCTTCTCTATGGCATGCGATAAAAGTTTACTTTTCCAACTCCATCTACGAGCATAGCTTTCATTAGTGGCAACAAAACTACTTGAATTTTCTTTATTATGGGTCAAAAGGCAACTTTTTGTATCCAATCGCTTAGCAAAACCTTTATTACTAGAGGAATGCCATTTTATTTTGTGTTGAGCAAAAATGTTCTTTTCTAGAGTATTAACATTAGCAAAAGTATTGCTACAAAATCTGTGAGGTTTTTCTTTTACATGTGTCAGATGTCTTTTTCGACTGAATGGTTCATTATTAACACCAGTAAATTTCTGCCTCGTTTTTGCGTACCACCTAGATTCATTTCTGCAGTCAGTTGTTCTGATAGAAGTTTCTCTTCCATGTAAGCTTACTTTATAACTTGCGAGTGGCCGTTTATTCAAACCATTTCTCCTTAATAATACGTTGCGGTAAGTATAACAATGGTAAGAAAGTTTCTTCCTGTTTCTCTTAACCAAATGCATTCGTCTTCCAATGACTTTGTCAGAAACCGATTTACAGTTAGGTTCCATTTGAATGTAGAATAGGAAAGCATCAATTATCGTATATATATATATTGAAAGTTCAGTAAGGTATACGAGAAAGATGAATTTTTTTTCCTCTCTGCAAACAATTATCGTTCTTTACGCAGTTTTTGCACAATACCACACGAAGTTTTCTTTTAAACAAAATAGGTAATTTTACGTGGTCTTCACTTTCTTAGTTAACCATTCTATTCTCCTAAGCAATTATATTCTTATCTTTATTTACTATATATCTATTCAATTTAAAAATATTTAACCAAGTGCAAAACAACAATGATATATTGCTAGAGTACGTCTTGTGACAAACTATATCTGTAGCATGGAGAGTATCTTTTTCATGGAATCTCTTCTACCAAAGGTAGCTGAAAAAAAAGAAACATTCGTAACAATTTTTAAATAAAAATGTACTACAATTATACTACACCCATACATTATACTACACCCATATATTTTGTCAGTAGGAAACTAACATGGAAGCTCTATAGTTTCAAAAATAGTCTGTTTGGTTTCGATAAATGTGATCACAGATAAAGATATTGATTAAATATAACAATATCTCGATTTTCGAGAATATTCGTTCAGTATTTAATGAGTTATGAAAGTTTGAACACTGAACAACAGTAATGCAGTCTGAAGAAATATAGAAAACTGATGAATAGTGAAAGAATTCTTTACACAAATTTCTAAAATACACACCTATATTATTCAACACTTATCAACATAGAAAACTGATGAACAGTGAAAGAATTCTTTACACAAACTTCTAAAATACACACCTATATTATTCAACATTTATCAACATAGAAAACCGATGAACAGTGAAAGAATTCTTTATACAAACTTCTAAAATACACACCTATATTATTCAACACTTATCAACATAGAAAACTGATTAATAGTGTAAGAATTCTTTACACAAACTTCTAAAATACACACCTATATTATTCAACACTTATCAACATAGAAAACTGATGAATAGTGAAAGAATTCTTTACACAAACTTGTAAAATACACTCCTATATTATTCAACACTTATCAACACAGAAAACTGATGAATAGTGAAAGAATTCTTTGCACAAACCTGTAAAATACCTATTTTATTCAACACTTATCAACCTAGAAAACTGAAGAATAGTGAAAGAATTCTTTACACAAACTTGTAAAATACCTATATTATTCAACACTTATCAACATAGAAAACTGATGAATAGTGAAAGAATTCTTTACACAAACTTGTAAAATACACTCCTATATTATTCAACACTTATCAACATAGAAAACTGATGAATAGTGAAAGAATTCTTTACCCAAACTTGTAAAATACACTCCTATATTATTCAACACTTATCAACACAGAAAACTGATGAATAGTGAAAGAATTCTTTACACAAACGTCTAAAATACACACCTATATTATTCAACACTTATCAACGGCAGTACCAAGCTGACAACACCGTTTCTCGTCCGATCACAGAAGTTAAGCAGCCTTGGGCGCGGTCAGTACCTGTGATGGTGAACACTGCGTGCAGTTCGCCAAAAAAATCTGCTGAGGAGGACCCGCCATCCTCTACTCTGGTGTATTAAACTGACAGGCTCCTGTCAAACCGCTGCGGCAAAGCAGCTGCTTGAGGAGGTATTATTTTTTATTTGATACAATACTTGTTACTAAGTTTTATTTAACTTCTAAGGTCAATATTTCGAAGGATTCTGAAATATTATCGCGTGTAAAGGTACCGCGCTGTGGCATGACTCTGGATAGTTGCAGGTCCCCCTGCGTCGGCGATAATTTTTTTCAGAAATTTTATCTAAAGGCATTTCTGGTTTAAATAGATGAGAACGAAACATCATTATTATGTAAAAAGTAAATTTATAAACTTTAATTTAAATATTTACCTTGTGGAAACAGATTTAATAAAGAAAATCTCAAAACATTTTATAGCCTATTTCACTTTACATCAAAATGTGATCAAAGTTACGTGCATATCGGCTCAGTGAATATTTCAGTATATGGGAAAAGTTCAATATGGTATTTTGAAAAATTATTATTGGTGTTGAAATGCTTATTGAAATTTTCGTTTTGGTTCCAGTAAAATTGGTGGCCCCTTTCAAAAGAGTTTTTCTTTCAAATAACTGCATATACAAGGCTCTTTATATTGTCACTTGATTGTCTCCACTCTACAGATTCTTTCCAATAATTAGTACCACTTAAGAAAGAAACTTATCGAACATTGCATTATATATTTAACTTAATTAAATCTCTCTCTTCATAGAAATATAATTGAAAAATCACCCTTCCAATTTCAAGGTGGTCTGCATCATACCAACTTAGAGCCATATCTTTAACATCTGGTCGATTCAACTGCATTAGCTGTAATTATCTCTTAAAGAAGACATTCATATATATATATACTAGAAATTAATCGGTGTTCAACCCCTATTTGACCTTGAACGCAAAACTGTATCTGAATATTCATTTTACTTCTGAGTTCTACTTCCTGAAAGATTTTGCTCTCCATTATCGGTATATCGAAATTTGACCTTTGACCTCGAACAATCATTCGCATTCAAAATTAGCATAATTTCTGAGATCTACGACACAGAATACCTTCAGGCACCAATTTTTAGCCCTCTAACACTGGTAGGTCTATATTTAACCTTTGAACTCGAAAGACCCAGAATATCCCAAATTTCACATTTCGGAGATCTACTCATGAAGAAATATTTAGCTCTCTAACATTGTTAAAATCTCATTTTGGCCATTGTCCTCGAAGAATTTCGTAACATTTCTCAGAATCTCAATTCTCATCCCCAGACCCCAATTTCACGTTTCTAGCACTCGTAGATCAGGGATTGACCTCTACGTGACCTAATTTGACCTTCAAAGGCACGTCAGACGTTAAATCTCTGTTTTTTTTTTTCGAGAACGATCCGAATTACCTCCAGGCGCAAATATCTAGAGTTCTACGATTTCTGCTTCATAGTTGGAATTAGTGTGATTCCCTGTCAGTCAGTCAATCACTCATAATCGTCTATTAACTGGGTGGTCAAAAAGTAATAGTCTTATTTTTTACTCTTTTTTTTTTGTTAAACGGTAATCCCTGTTCATTAAAATATCTGAAATAAAACAGAATTTTAAATCTGAAATAGAAAATTAGGAGCTAAACTTTATAAGAAAATTACATAATTAAAAAAATATATATATACGCAAATATAAAAATAATAACATTAAAAGTTCATTACTTTTGGGCCATCCTATATATTAAATACGAGTTTCATATTTAAATTCATGTTCAGTCTCGCACAGCTAACAGCTTATCTATAGGTTATGACAGAATAAACCGACAATGCCGTCACGTAACTCGGACACCTACAGCTGAAGCATGACAGTGAAAAAGGGATACCACTTAATCAATCGTCATTAAAAAAAATTACTGAAATCCAGATCCTTCCTGTCCTGCATTTTAATTATGATTGCAGAAAAATCAATGCGTAATTGCTGGTCACTTTCTTCTAACATTTGAAAACACAGAACTTCATTGCGAAAAATCTGTCCTTTGGTATAATATTATCAATCATATTAAATTTATGAAATATATTCTTCCGCGATAAAAGTCCTTAACGTTATTTTCGTTCCGAACACCATAAGCAAAGATAAACATGCCATAACACAAAATGTTAAAAATGAATCCCCGATTCCCACTTCGAAAAAGCACCATAGATAAGTCAATTGAATAAAACACACTTCTGGCTAACACTTAATATTTTAATTTTTTTTTTGGTTTTATTTTCAGCAATTTGATTTATTTTTGTGAAAATGTTTTTTTGCTGATGGAAATGTTAGGGATAATATTTTAGTTCTAAGATTATGATGGAGGTAAAGGACTACTTTTATAATGAAAAACAAAATGGCAGCACCAATGGCTGTGCTAACGTAACAAGATCTCTTTTACAATAATCTTGTTAAATATTGTTTTGATATTTGAGGACCTAAATATGGCTTCGAGTGTTCCGATAGCCATTAAAAAATAGCGGACTTCCACTATCAACATATATTCAATATGTGCCCTGAAATTATAACTAATTCATTAAGGGTAGGATATATTTAGGTGCTGACTTATGTTCTTGAAGATGGAATTTCAAAACGCTTCTCTTGTCAAAAATGTCTTTGCTCAAGAGTTAGCTTAATGTACATATATTACTATAATCCAGCTTTTTAACAATAAAATGAAAAAAACATTAGTTGTACCTGAAAACTGTACCTTTGCCAAATTTATCACATAATATGTAGAGAGAATTTAAATATATTTTGCACTCTTATGCTATTTGCATGGCATTTAATCATTGTTTTAATGTTTACAAATCAGACTAAATTAAAGCATATTATTTTCTTACAGCAATTTTACAAAGGTTGCAATTTCAAAATAGTTCATATTTACAATATTAGAAGAATTCATATTTTAGACTTAAGTTATTTTCGAAAATTCAGTTTAAAATAGTTTCAAAAGCGATTTACTTATACATCAACACAAATGTCACAAGAATATGAAAAAAGGTTATGGTTCATAAAGTTTGAAAACAGAAATAAAATTACTTATATATATATTAATATATTATATATTACTATGATATATACTTTATTATATCTAATAAAGTATATATCATACTTTCAGGTTTATAAATAAATTAGTAATACCTTGTACGTAGTATAAGCTGAAAATCTAATTGAATCTCTCGCTTGGTTTGAAAATCAAATTGGTTTAATTTGACAAAAAAAAAACACAATTCGGTTGCCAGTTTCAAAACGAAACTGAATTCTTTAGCATAGAGCAGTGCTGTAGCCTAGTGGTCCTCAACTTTCTATAAGCCATGAATCATTTTTTGGCAATTAATAGTAATCGGCGGATCACATTGGAGTAAAAATATGCAATTGGTGTGCTACGAAAATGATTTCCAAAGATCTCCAAGAAGAGTATTTTCTCTCAAATAGTTTTTGCTAAATAAATTTCTTTTCTTATGATCAGTAAATTTATATAATAAACACACCAGATTCCGGAACCTAGATCGCATTCATGAACGCTTGCAAATTCCATGGTTATTTGTGAAATAAAACAGAATTTTAAATCTGAAGTACAAAATTAGAAACTAAAATTTATAAGAAAATTATATAATTAAAAAATATATATATACGCAAATATAAAATCAAAATTTATTGGAAATAAATCGCGAGAAAAAAAGCATTTGTATTTTGCTTATACACTTGGTTAAGTGTGCATATTTAGTGGAAAAACACACCAAAAGTTCAATTTTGCACAATCAATTTTGCACATATCAGTAGTTAAGAAAAGTCCTTTTGAGAACAATAGGAACATTTTTAGGAAAATTACTTCGCAAGTGGAGTACAGAATCTCTAGTTTGAGAATATCAAGTGAACGAATCAACCAAATACAGCCCATTTACGGTTAAAAAGTAATACCTGACAGCATAAAGGCCTCGGTAGCTATATAAGCACAAAAGTATTAAATCAGCCTTTGGTGAGTAAGGTATAAATAAAATATCCCACGGAATGACTAGCTGGCACAAATAATGACTGAACACCACATTTCAACTAAAGGTGACTGAACAGCACTACTCGCAGGCATAAAATGCCATTTTGATCTCCTGGAATAATAATAAAACAGCTTTGATAGTGATTAAGTTTTTGATTTAACTCAGCTGTGTTAAATCTGTTATAATTATCCTGGCACATGTTACATCTAACACAGTCCTTAATGCTATCTGCCGTCGACTTACATTTCACACAACTAAGCTCAGAACTCATTGCAACTAAAATATTGCATCCTAAAACACGATGAGATTTTTCGCTCAACACTCACCACACTCTTCTTGATCTTTAGCACGACAATCTACTTCAAAGTTCCCCGAGAGCAGCACGCCAGAATTGCATCGACTGTCAGATGTCTGCTGAGGGGTGGGGAGAAGCTGCAGTAGAGTCTCAAGTTCAAGGACGTAGGCAGAGCAGAGCAAGTGTAACTGTTATGATGTTCACCAGACAAAGGAAAACCGAATATCTAAGAAAACTAATCACTGATCGCACGGTTGAAATCACACTTAACTTGATTTAAAAATTTACCAATTGAGAGTCCAGATGTTCATTAGTTACCGTGGAAAGTTTAAGAACTGCACTCGGATTAATGATCCATGAACAAGGGGGAAATGCAGGAGCCGAAAATACACCTTGTTCACTGACTGATTACAGGGAGGGAAGGAAACAAATAAAATCGTATTGGATGAAAACGCAGGATAGGATAGCTGTTTTTTTTTTCGTGCTCCAGATAGGCCGTAACTTGTCGAGTTTTTTGAGCAATGGCATTGTCATGAAAGAATTTGGGGTGAAAATATGGCCATTTTAGGAAAATTACTTCGCAAGAGGAGTACAGAGCCTCTAGTTTGAGAATAATCAAGTGAAAGAATCAATCAAACACAGCCCATTTACAGTAAAAAAGAAATTCGTGACAGCATAAAGGCTTCGGTATCTATAAGCACAAAAGTATTAAATCAGCCATTGGTGAGTAAGGTATAAAACACGGTTAGTGTTTTCTTAACGTTTTACTGCAGAATTTATTGCACAGTATATTTATTTTATTATGATAATTTCTTGGGTTTTCATTATTTTTCTTATACATAGGTACAATATGTATAAGAAAATTTCTTATACATAGGTACAATATAATTCTTATACATAGGTTATTTTTCTTATACATAGGTACATTTATGTTCAGGTTTTATTGCGATAAATCATTTACCTGTGTTTCCATATATCACTTGTATTTCATTTTATTGTTTCCCAAAATGTATTGAATTTGTTGATCGCGGTTTTGCCTATCGCTGTCTTTTTAAAACTCCAGATCACTCTATCGCCAATGGTTCCCTCTAAAGAACATTCTCTAGTGGGTTTTTGCAATATTGTTGTTTAGTTAAATATAATTGATACTGAAGGGCATGTTAAACCTTCTTGTATTTCTCTGTCTCTGTCGACTGCAAAATTTGAAATTATTTTGTGTCTTTGAGACATCTGCTTTCATGCCATGACAATCCTTCGTCATATTAACATAAGTAGGAGGATAATGGGGGTTCTGGACCAGAGGCGGATCAATGTTAATCCTATGGGATCCGCCTCCTATGTGTTTCAAAGCCAAGGCGAATCATTGTCACACGTATAAGTCAGAACTCTGTTTAAAGACTGAAGTCGGATAATGCTGAAAAAATACCTCCTTCCAGTAATGTATTAATTTGAAATTTTATTATTCAGTTAAATTGGGGATAAAAATTGATATCTGACAGATGATATCCGATGAAGTAAAAAACCCACTCGTAATTTCCACTGACGGCTATTTTGAATTCCGATGCCATCACCTTCGTGCCACAAACTTTGGTGTTCGTCCGCCATCTTGGTTTCTGACATCGTCACACATCCGAAGTAAAACCTCGAAATATTCCAAGTCCACCATTTTGAATTCTGGCCTCATCACTCATCCGAAACCTCGAAATAATTCTAAGTCCTGATATGTGAGATGACGTCACCTGTTAGAAGTTTTACCTTTTAAATTATTTTTACCCAATAGCATTTTTTCTTTTCATTTTCTGCAGCAAAGCGATTATTTTGTTTTATTTCAGTTTCTGTGGAATAGTCTTTCTTCTAGTATAAATACGACATCCATGAATCAGAATCCTCATTCTCTTGTCAGACGTTGACAGTGACAGTTCTCTGCTGCTGCGTCTGTGTGATTCTTCAACTGCTAGAAGTCAATAGTGATAGTTCTCGACATCGTAATGTAGTATAAATCAGTGGTATAAATATATATAATATTTTTATTATTGGGGGCTGAGGGGATCTGAGAATAAGACTTGAAAAGGTTTCCTAATTATTAAAATATTGTATGTAATTTAATTCATATTTTAATTCATGTGCAGGGCGAGGAGTTTGTGGAGATAAATATCAACCGTGGCCCAGCTTAGACTCGAACCTGGGAACTATAGATTACGAGCCTGGTATGCTAATGACTGAGCCACTCCCCACATTACCACCTGTGACACGTTGAGATTTATTTCCGTTAAACTCCCACTCTGCTCTTTATCAGATATGGGAATTATTCATATTTATATATAATATTAATATATATTATATTTATAATATTATATAATATTATATATTTTAGTGTGAAAACGCATTTTTTAATACACAGAAAAGAGAAGTCTGTGCTATTTGCAGTAAAACATTTTCTCGACGATCGCATTTGAAAGGTCATCTTGTAACTCATACACAGCCTCACGCATGTGATGTTTGCAACAAATAATTTTCTCAAAGATCAAATCTGAAAATTCATATTTTGCCACATTCCAAAGAGACACCTCATAGCTGTGATGTATGTAATAAAACGTTTTCTCTAAAATCATATCTGAAAAAGCATCTTTTAAGACATAGCAAGGAGAAGCTCATATCTGTGATGTTTGCAGTAAAACATTTCGCGAGAGAGCGAATCTGAAAAAGCATCTTTTAACACATATGGAGGAGAAGCCTCATAGTTGTTATGTTGGTAATAAGTCTTTTTCTTGGAAATTGGTTCTCATAAATCACCTTTTAATACATATGAAAGAGAAGCATTAAACCTGTTGTGTTTGCAATAAAGAATTCCCTCATAGATCATATGAAAGAAGGCATATGTTAACACATACTGGAAAGAAGCCTCATTAATGTTATATTTGCAATAAATCAGTTTCTGACAGATCACAACTGAAAATTCATCTGTTATCACAGCCATAAGGTTTCTCCTTTGTATGTTATCTGTAATAACAACTTTTCCAAGATATCACATCTTAAAACACATCTTTCAACACATAGGAAAGAGAAGCCTTATGTGTAATAAAAATCTTTCTCAGATATCACAGCTAAAAAGGCATTTTTAATACATACAAAAGAATATCCTCATACCTGTGATGTTTGCACTAAAACATTTTGTGATAGATCAAATGCAAAAAGGCATCTGTTAACATAGTACTGGAGAAAAGTGCACGTTTGTGATGAAATAAATAATTTTTTTACAGATCGAATCTGAAAAAGCATGTGTTAACACCTACAAAATAGAAGCCTTAAGTCTAAGTTCTTTGTAATAAGAACACATACATTTGGTATGAATAGGCATTTTATAAGAAATGAGAATAAACAAAAAAACTTTTATGCATGTAATGTTTTACAGCTAAATATTTTCTAATAGTTTGAGTTTGAAAAGGCACCATTTGTCACATACAATATTTTAGTAATTAGGACACCTATTTAAGTCTTATTCTCAGATCCCCTCACCCACGATTTTAAATTCTCAAACCCTCCCCGTAACTAATTTATCGGATCCTCCAATTTCCCCACGTCACAAAACAAAATCCTGGGTATGTGCCTGCTAAGATAGATGACTGATGAAGCTTAACAGTCTGGTTGACAGCAATGAACGGTTCTTATACCTAAGCTGTGGAATAAGATATGAAATGAGTTCGACATTTAGGGTGGCATGTACATGTAAGTAATTCCGCGCTACCGTGTAAAGTTAAACATTATTTTTCATGAAGTATATGAAGAACATGCAATGATAGGAAATCTGATTCCGACTCACTGTTCACAGAATTTTCAAGTTCTGCGCAAAAGGACAAAAATATTTAATGTAACAAGGCAGTTTCAGAAACTTGAAAAGTAGTTTTAGTTATATTTCTTCTATACCATGCCGCAGTGCTCTCACTGAAAGGGTTTCCTTCAATGAGTTGGACTGGGTTGTTTTATCACTGAGCTGCACTTTTTTTGCACCCAATATGCTGTATTATCAGGTCACATGTACCGCAAGGAGAGCTCAGAGCAGTTTGGGGAAGGGGACCCACTGGACAGCGTGTGGGAGACAGATGGAAGTCTCCTGTCAAGACCATCCATCTTGTTTTTTATCGTGCACAGAGTATGATCTCCTGCATACAGAACAACGGCTTAGCATCCCTTCTGATGGACACAGCCTTTCTATTATTATCTTAGCCCCATACTGATGAAGAGCAGAGTAGGAGTTTAACGGAAATAAATCTCAACGCTGCCACAAGTGGCAATGCGGGAGTGGTTCAGTCGTTATGGCGCCAAGCTCGTAATCTGTAGTTCCCAGATTCGAGTCTAAGCTGGGCCAGGGTTGATATTTATCTCTGCAAACTCCTCTCCCTGCACATGAACAGTAGGGACACCGATGGGATTGGAAAGGCCTCCGTCCGTAAGAAGGGACATTAATCTGTGCCCCCGCGTACAGGAGATCCATACCCTGTGCACGTTAAAGAACATGCTAGATTTAAGAACAGGCAGGCTATCATCTGTCAGCCAACAGCTGTTCCAGTGGGTCCCCTCCCCCAACCTTCTCTGAGCCATCGGGGTCCTTATGAGGTGGTCATTTTTCCACGGATATTATACTTTTTGTAAATTTATATGTAAATTTAAAACAATATAGGTTTTGAAAAGTATACACTCTTCGATTGCAACAAACTTAACCCTAGTCAGTTGAAAATCACTGGTTCCAAATCAGTCGTCCGCATCATTCCTCTGTGTCTGCTGACCTGGAAATCTAAAGATATTATTTCTTTACTCACGGTAAATGACGTGTTTACTGCTGACTCGTGAAATCCAAAGATTCCATTCCTTTCCAGAATGTGAATAGACTTTAATGAGAGCATAAAAGTAAGTTTTTTTTATGTCTTTTTCAATGCCTGCTATAATCAGTTTAAAATAATTTTACACTTTTGATTAAACTAAAACAAAATTCATTAATATAATTTTTACTTCAATGTGATCCGTCGATTAATGTTAATTTCCAAAACATGGTTCATGGCTTATAGACAGTTGAGAACCACTAGGCTACAGCACTGCTCTACGTTAAAGAAATCGTTTCATTTTGTAAAACTGGCAACCGAATTGATTTTTTATCAAATTAGACTAATTCTGATTTCAAAACTAAGCGAGAGATTGAAAGATATTTTCAGCTTATTTTCGAAAAAATAAGGTATTACTAATTTGTTTAAAAACATTAAAGTATCATATGTACTTTACTAGATATCTTGACTTAATATCATATGTGTAATTTTATTTCTATTTTCAAACTTTATGTCTCGACAAGCTTTTGTGTTCTTGTGATATTTGTGTTGATGTATCAGTAAATTAATTTTGAAACTGTTCTTTAAACTAAATTTTTGAAAATGTATTAAGTCTAAAATACGAATTCTGGTGATATTGTAAATATAAACTATTTTGAACTTGCAATTTTTATGAAATCGCTGTAAACTCAGAAAATAATATGCTTTAATTTAGTCTGATTTGTAAACTTTAAAACAATGATGAAATGCCATGCAAATGTAAGTAGCATAAGAGTGCAAAATATATTTAGGTTAAGGTGCAGTATTGGGTCCTCAGCCGCCATGTTGTACTTTTCCCCAGGGAAACCTGTAACGTTGAGTTGCAATATGATATTCATCTGCATGTTCCAATGTTTGTGACTGATATATGCTCTTTAGAATAGTTCTCTCTAATGAGATTATTTGTTTTCGGGTCTTTTCTTAAGTTGATCCTTGAAATTTACTTTTGATATTTATTTTAGGGCCTTTTTTAAGTGCGAAACGAGGGTTCATTGTTTAGCGATAAGCGTTTTTAATGAAATCTTTTGATGAGATTATTTTTGGGGCTTTTTTCAGTATGGAACAAGGAGTTATTCTTTAGCGATAAGAGCTGTTAATGAAATCTAGTTTTGATGAGAATATTAATCTTTGGGGGCTTTTTCTAAGTGCAGAACGAAGGTTTATTCTTTAGCGATAAAAGTTGTTATTAAAATCTGATTCTGATGAAATTATTTAATTTTCAGGTCTCTTTCTTTAAGTGCGAAACGAGGGTTAATTTTGTAGCGATAAGAGTAGTTAATTTAAATCTTGTTTTGATGAGATATATATTTATATATATAAATATATATATCCTTTAAATTATATATATATATATGTATCCTCAATCAGGGGCGTAGCGAAGGACTGGTTGGCGGGGGTGGGGGGGGAGATATCAAAAATTTTCCAACTCGAAGTTGAAATTTTGCCAACTGAGCGAACTTTGCAGATTTTCACTCCGTGGGGAGGGCATTTTGCCATTTGACATCCAATTTTGCCAACTAACCGTATTTTGACATTTAACTTCCAATTTTGGCAGCTAGCCATTATTATTTCACAGGCATAATTCCAATATTTACATTTACATCTCGTCTGAATTGTAGCGAGTCAGTGTAAATTTCCCCTTGATTTGGCCAACTATCCTTAATTTCACGAAACTAATTCCAATCTTTATCTCTGTCCTAAATTTGCCAAATCACTTCAAACTTTTCAAACTCCCAAAGATTTTGCCAAGTTTTCTCGCTTTCAGTCAATTATCCTGAATTTCACAAACCCAATCCCAAATATCACAACTCGCCCGTATTTTCCAAGTGAATTCAAATTTTGCCAACTACTCTAGATTTTGCCAACTCGCCATAATTTTACAGAAAAAATCGAAATTTTTGCATCTTCTCTGAATTGGCCAAGTCACTTCGAATTTCATCAACTCTCCTTGTTCAAGAAAGGCACAATTTTCACAACTCCCCTGTATTTTACCAAGTGGCTTCGAATTTTGACAAGAGTTCTTGGTTTTTCCAACTCTCCTTAATTTCACAAAACGAATCCCAACTTTTACAACTCACCTGTACTTTACCAAGTGATTTCCTGTTTTGCCAACTTCCCTAGAATTTGCCAAGTTTTCTCGATTTTGTCAACTCTCCTTAATTTCAGAAAAACAATCCCAATTTTCGCAAATCGCCCGTATTTTACCAAGTGGATTCGAATTTTGTCAACTGCCTAGATTTTGCCAAGTTTACTTAATTTTGCCATCTCGCCACAATTTTACAGAAAAAAATTCCAATTTTTTTTACATCACACCTGATTCTTGCAAAGTCACTCTGAATTTGCCAACTCCCCCAAGATTTGCCATCTCTCCTAGATATTGCGAAGTTGCCTCGATTTTGCCAACATGCCATAATTTTACAGAAAAAAGATTGCAATTTTTGCATCTCACCTGAATTTTGTCAACTCTCCATGATTTTGCCAACTCGCCATAATTTTACAGAAAATAATCCAAATTTTTACATCTCACCTGAATTTTGCCAACTCCCCACGATTTTGCCAAGTCATTCCGAATTTTGCCAACTGTTCCTAGATTTTGCTAACTCCCTACGTTTTACCAACTCGCCATAATTTTACAGAAAAAATCCTAATTTTTTTACATTTCACCTTAATTTTTGCCAACTCCCCACGATTTTGCCAACTCCCTACGATTTTGCCAAGTCACTCCGAATTTTGCCAACTTCCCACGATTTTGCGAACTGCCCCTAGATTTTGCCAACTCGCCATAATTTTACAGAAAAAAATCCCATTTTTATATCTCACCAGAATTTTGCCAACTCCCCACGATTTTGCCAAGTCACTCCAAATTTTGTGAACTCCCCAAGATTTTGCTAAGTTGTCCTAATTTTGCCAACTCCCAAAAATTTTACTATGTCACTCCGTATTTTGCCAACTCCCTAAGATTTTGCCAAGTTGTCCCTGTATTTTCCTAAGTGGCTTCGAATTTTGCCAAGTGCTCTAAATTTTGCCGTCTCTCCATTTTCCAAACTGCCTTAGATTTGCCAAGTTGCCTCGATTTTGACAACTCCGCTTAATTTTCCAAAAAAAAAATTGCAAATTTTTACATCTCACCTAGGTTTTACGAAGTCGCTTCGAATTTTGCCAACTCCGAGTTACTTTTTTTTGGGGGGGGAGCCTCCACCCACATCCCCCATGGCTATGCCCCTGTCCTCAATACGCATCTTAAGGTAGATGCGGAACGGACTACTTTTAACATTCAAACTTTTTTTTTCACCGTGGCGAAATTGAACAAGATGGCAGCTGAGGACTCAATACTGCACTTCTGCCTATATTTAAGTTTTCTCTACATATTATGTGATAAGGTACGGTTTTGAGATATAAGTATTTTTTTTTTCATTTTATCGTTAAAAAGCTGGATTGAAGCAATATACGTACATTATGATAACTCTTAAGCAAACACTGTTCTTAAGAAATAAATCGGTGTTTTGAAATTCCATCTTCAAAAACGTAAGAAGTCAGCACCTAAATATATCCTACCCTTAAGGAAATAGTTAAAATTTAAGGGCCCATATTGAATATATAGTAATAGTGGAAGTTCTGCTATATTTGAGTGTCTATCGGAACACTCGGACCAAGATTTAGGTCCTCGAATATCAAAACGATATTTTACAGGATTATTGTGAAACAGCAATTGGAGACTTGGAGTTCAGACGTGGAAGGAAGTGGAAGTGTTTTTACTTAGCTCCAAGAAGTAAAATTTAGTTAGCTAAACCTTTTACCTAAATTGCCTAATAACCTTGGCCGAGATCGGGTATCCAACCCCGATGGAGCCCTTGGTCGGCAGGATAGGTTAAATATCTGATATCTGATATCTTTAATTAATATTAAGATCTCGAAGCCTATTATCTCGAAGTCTAAAATAATGCCTGATTGGCAATAACAAAAGTAAAACACATAAATCCAAAAGGGTCCATACTAGCAAAACAAACTTGCTAAAGAAGCACAACTATAAGTTAAACATGCGAGTGTCATAACCACAATCTTAGGACGCTTGAACTGGTTCAAAACCAATGGATCATAATCAATCAAAGATCTAATTATATCATAAGGATTATCTCCCACTGCCTCGAAAAAGGTCTGCGCGAGTTTCGGAATATGGGTGTATATGTGGTCAGTGCTCAAATCGGTGTGAATGATCTTGTTTTTCACAAACCAGGGAGCACTGCCACAGATCTGAGGATTTTATTTTGGAAGCCCTGAAGCCTCGTGACATTGGTGTTTGTAGTGTTATTTAACACTGGTGAGGCATATGTTAGGACTGGCCGCAGAAGAGCCTTATAAAGAAATAATTTCTTTTCTGGAGGCAGTAATCTTGAGACAGGCCGTAAATGCCCCATGGTTTGTGAGCAGTGGTTAGCGCGCTTGGTTACTGCTCTACGGGACCTGGGTTCGAGCCCCGGGTAAGGCATGGATGTTCGTGTTGTTTTCTGCTGAGGTCCTGCCATCCTCTCAGATCTTCTACTGTGGCATATAAACTGACAGGCTCCTGTCAGACCTCTGTGGCAAGCAGCTGCTTGAGGGGGTATTTTTTTTTTTTTAGGCGTCCAACACATTTACACCCATATAAAGCAGATCTCTAAGAAATTCTTAGAAGCTGTGGACACGGAATCCTCACGATTTCATTACTAACATTTTAAAGTATGACCATGATCCTATGAGCAGATTCAAGAGGGCAAGACCATTGGTTCTTGATCAGGAAAACCTTTTGGTCTAGACCCTTATCTACCATATTTATCATTGTTTTTCTGCACCTTGGGGCTCACCTTTTGGTGATTTTTGTGTTGTCCTTTGCGACTCATGCCACTTATTGGATGCCCTCAGTTGGAGAATGTTAAGGGATCTTTTATCCTGGTACTTCGAAAAATCATAATTATGCTAAGTGCTACATCATTCCGGTCCGTGCAGTGAGCTCTGATTCTAGGAAAACTCTGCAAAGCTGTCAACTGCTTGATCAGCAAAAGAAATTTTTAAAAGCACTCAATAAAAAGATTAAGTTGTTTCCTCCATGTTATTAATGATATGAGTCCAGAGCAAGCTGAAGAACTCAACCAAGCCATTCCTCAATGTTTTTGTTTAGAAAAAGCAGTTAAAGAGCACAACTGTTCTGAAGATTGTAACAGTGATACTACTATGCAGCTCATTGCTGCCACCAATGTTGATATTATGGAAACTTAACCTATTGTTGTTGTTGTTGTTTTGCCTCTGAGCAGCAGTTTTTTGCACACCATGGGCTAAATGGCCAGGTCACATGGACCCCGAAGGCTCAGAGAAGGTTGGGGGAGGGGACCCACTGGAACAGCTGTTGGGAGACAGATGGTAGCCTCCCGTCAAGGCCATCCAGCGTGTTCTTTAACGTGCACAGGGTATGGCTCTCCCGCACACGGGGCCACGGCTTAACATCCATCCGATGGACGGCGGCCTTTCCAAGCCCATCGGTGTTCCCTACTGACCATAGGCAGGGTGGGGGAAATTTTGCGGAGATAAATCTCAACGCTGACCCAGCTGGAACTCGAACCTGGGAACTACAGATTACGAGCCTGGCGCGCTACCGACTGAGCCACCCCCGCCCCTTTAACCTATTGAAGATAATGATAAAAGCAAGTTAGATGAGAGTGATCAAGGTTTCGAACCTGTTAAAAAGGGATACAAAAAGCCCTTAAATATAGATGAACCTTGTACAGTCGCTCAAAAAAGTATCCGAACGCCATGGTTGACTACAACATTCAAAAAAAATATCTGGCAACGATTTTTTCAGAAATTAGTGATCTGGCATTCTTCGTGTACTGCACACGAAGGATGCCAGATCATTAAATTCTGAAAAAATCGTTGCCAGATATTTTTTCTGAAATTTTTTAATCAACCATAGCGTTTGGATACTTTTTTGAGCGACTGTATCACTAGTCAAAACAAATATTCCTTACTCTCTAGTCAGTGTGCTTCAAAGGAAGAATATGACATAAGTGATGATGTAGGAACATCCTCACAAACACAGAAAGTTTCCTCTCTTTAAATTAAAGTTAAGAGGGACAAAATACCACCAATAGTTTTGAGGCAACCTAAAAATTGGCTGAACACTGAAAAAGCTGGTTACACTGGCCGTGGAAGCATTTACAGCAAAAAGATCTGGTGACAACATTAGAGTCCAAACGAAATGTAGCCAAGACTAGAAGTTTTATAAACTTCTTTGGGAAAGAAAAGTTTACTTTTTATGCTTATCAGTTGAAGCCAGAAAAGAACTTAAAGGTGATCATCAAGAACATTCCTGATGACATCATCTGTGAAGAATTGGCTCAGGTATTGTCCGGAATAGGTTTCATGACCCTTAAAGTTTCTCAAATTAAGAAATATAGGGACAAGGCACCTTTACGTATATTTCTCATTGAGTTGGCAAAAACAGATGCCATCAAACAGATGTTCAATCTAACTGATCTTTTGCATCGAAAGATCACTGTTGAGTCCTTTCAAACGAGAAAAGGAACAACACAATGTCACAAATGGCAGCGTTATGGGCACACTCAGGGTAACTGCTTTAACACCCCTAGATGTGTCAAATGCGCTGGCAACCATCTTGCTACTACGTATTTCGGAATACACAAGGATAGTCCACGGATCTGTGCTAACTGAGGGAAAGAGCACACGGCCAATTACAGAGGCTGTGAGCTCTTTCCTAAACTTTCCAATAGAGGAGTATCTTTGGAAAAACCCATGAAGGGTAAAAATAAGATACCCCAGTGTGTATAACCCAATAAGACCTACGCACAAGCTACTAGACTTACTAAAGAGATTCCAGGAAAATCTAACATTGCTCCACCAGTTACTATGCCTTCAGAAAAAGGGAAGGCCACAGTGAATGTACCAACAACAACAACAACAACAACAAAAAACGATGCAAATGAGGAGGAAAGGTTTGACTTTGCTAAGGAATTTATAGATATCCTAGAATTCTTACGGGAATTGAATTTGGGTAATATATTGCACAAAGTTAAAACATTTTGTCTTAAATTTAAGATGGCTAAGGATCGGATAGAGAGAATCTCAGTAGGCGTCCAAGCTTTTGATGGATAAGTGACCGGACTAAAGATCCTTGATCTATTTCGATCCCTTGGTTTTTTACCGGTTCAAGCATCCAAAAATTTTGGTGTTTGACTCTAGCTTGTTATAGTTGTGCTTTTTTAGCAAATTTGTTTTGCCTTTGTGGTCCCTTTGGGGTTTATGTATTTTAACTTTTGTTATTGCGAATCAGGCATTACTTTAGACTTCCAGAACCTAGGTTTGGAGCTTATAAAATTAATTAAAGATATCAGATATCACAGCAATTGGTGCTGCCATTTTGTTTTTCATTATAAAAGTTGTCCTTTACCTCCATCATAATCTCAGAACTGAAATACTATCCCTAACATTTCCATCAGCAAAAAAAAAAAGATTTTTCACAAAAAAAAACTAAATTGCTGAAAATAAATTGCTGAAAATAAAACCGAAAAAATTAAAATATTAAGTGTTAGCCAGAAGTGAGTTTTATTCGATTGACTTATTTTCCTGTGGTGCTTCTTTGAAGTGGGAATCGGGGATTCATTTTTAACTTTTTGTTTTATGGCATGTTTATCTTTGTTTATGTTGTTCGAAACAAAAACAACATTAAGGACTGTTTTATCGCGGAAGAGTATATTTAATAAATTTAATGTGAAATTAAAATATTAAGTGTTAATAATAATATAATACCGAAATAATATTATACCGGACAGACATTTTTCGCAATGAAGTTCTGTGTTTTCAAATGTTAGAAGAAAGTGACCAGCAAGTACGCATTGATTTTTCTGCAATCATAATTAAAATGCAGGACAGGAAGGATCTGGATTTCAAAAATATTTTTTTAATGACGATTGATTAAGTGGTGTCACTTTTTCACTGTCACGTTTCAGCTGTAGGTGTCCGTGTTACGTGACGACATTGTCGGTTTATTCTGTCATAACCTATAGATAAGCTGGTAACTGTGCGAGACTGATCATGAATTGAAATATGATATTCGTATTTAATATACAGGGTGGTCTAAAAGTAATCAACCCTTTTTTATGTTATTATTTTTATATTTGCGTATATATAATTTTTTAAATTTGTGATATTCTTATAAATTTTAGCTTCTAATTTTCTATTTCAGATTTCAAATTCTGTTTTATTTCAGATATTGTAAATGAACAGGGATTACCGTTTAACAAAATAACAAAGAGTAAAAAATAAGAGTATTACTTTTGGACCACCCGGTTTATAGACGATTGTGAGTGATTGACTGACTGACAGGGGATCACACTAATTCTAACTATGGAGCAGAAATCGTAGAACTCTAGAAATTTGCGCCTGGAGGTAATTCGGATCGTTCTCGAAAAAAAAAACAGAAATTTAACCTCTGACGTGCCTTTGAAGGTCAAATTAGGTCACGTAGAGGTCAATCCCTGATCTACGAGTGCTAGAAACGTGAAATTGGGGTCTGGGGATGAGAATTCAGATTCTGAATAATGTTACGAAATTCTTCGAGGACAAAGGCCAAAATGAGATTTTAACAGTGTTAGAGAGCTAAATATTTCTTCATGGGTAAATCTCCGAAATGTGAAATTTGGGATATTCTGGGTCTTTCGAGTTCAAAGTTTAAATATAGACCTACCAGTGTTAGAGGGCTAAAAATTGGTGCCTGAAGGTATTCTGTGTCGTAGATCTCAGAAATTATGCTAATTTTGAATGCGAATGATCGTTCGAGGTCAAAGGTCAAATTTCGATATACCGATAATGGAGAGCAAAATCTTTCAGGAAGTAGAACTCAGAAGTAAAATGAATATTCAGATACAGTTTTGCGTTCAAGGTCAAATAGGGGTTGAAGACCGATTAATTTCTAGTATATATATATATGAATGTCTTCTTTAAGAGATAATTACAGCTAATGCAGTTACATCGACCAGATGTTAAAGAAATGGCTCTAAGTTGGTATGATGCAGACCACCTGGAAATGGGAAAGGTGATTTTTCAATTATATTTCTATGAAGAGAGAGATATAATTAAGTTAACGATATAATGCAATGTTCGATAAGTTTCTTATTTATATGAATCATATAATTAAATTTAGTTTCATCAACATATAGAAAACGAGGCTCACACGTGTGAACTTTGAATGGATTATGTGTGGTAGTAAGTACTGGAAAGAATCTGTAGAGTTTAGAGAAATCAAGTGACAATATAAAGAGCCTTGTATATGCAGTTATTTGAAAGAAAAACTCTTTTGAAAGGGGCCACCAATTTTACTAGAACCAAAACGAATATTTGAATAAGCATTTCAACACCAATAATAATTTTTCAAAACACCATATTGAACTTTTCCCATATACTGAAATATTCACTGAGCCGATATGCACGTAACTTTGATCACATTTTGATATAAAGTGAAATAGGCTATAAAATGTTTTGAGATTTTCTTTATTAAATCTGTTTCCACAAGGTAAATATTTAAATTAAAGTTTATAAATTTACTTTTTACAGAATAATGATGTTTCGTTCTCATCTATTTAAACCAGAAATGCCTTTAGGTAAAACTTCTGAAAAAAATTATCGCCGACGCAGGGGGACCCGCAACTATCCAGAGTCATGCCACAGCGCGGTACCTTTACACGCGATAATATTTCAGAATCCTTCGAAATATTGACCTTAGAAGTTAAATAAAACTTAGTAACAAGTATTGTATCAAATAAAAAAAAAATACCTCCTCAAGCAGCTGCTTTGCCGCAGAGGTTTGACAGGAGCCTGTCAGTTTAATACACCACAGTAGAGGGATCATGTGAGGATGGCGGGTCCTCCTCAGGAGATTTTTTGGCCAACTGCACGCAGTGTTCACCCTCACAGGTACTGACCGCACCCAAAGCTGCTTCTGTGATCGGACGAGAAACGGTGTTGTCAGCTTGGTACTGCCGTTGATAAGTGTTGAATAATATAGGTGTGTATTTTAGATGTTTGTGTAAAGAATTCTTTCACTATTCATCAGTTTCTATGTTGGTAAGTGTTGAATAATATAGGTATGTATTTTAGAAGTTTGTGTAAAGAATTCTTTCACTGTTCATCAGTTTTCTATGTTGATAAGTGTTGAATAATATAGGTGTGTATTTTAGATGTTTGCGTAAAGAATTCTTTCACTATTCAGTTTCTATGTTGGTAAGTGTTAAATAATATAGGTGTGTATTTTAGAGGTTTGTGTAAAGAATTCTTTCACTCTTCATCAGTTTTCTATGTTGATAATTGTTGAATAATATAGGAGTGTATTTTACAAGTTTGTGTAAAGAATTCTTTCACTATTCATCAGTTTTCTATGTTGATAAGTGTTGAATAATATAGGTGTGTATTTTACAAGTTTGTGTAAAGAGTTCTTTCACTATTCATCAGTTTTCTATGTTGATAAGTGTTGAATAATATAGGTGTGTATTTTAGAAGTTTGTGTAAAGAATTCTTTCACTATTCATCAGTTTTCTATGTTGATAAGTGTTGAATAACATAGGTTTGCATTTTAGAAGTTTGTGTAAAGAATTCTTTCACTATTCATCTGTTTTCTATGTTGATAATAATAATAATAATCTTTATTCATATTCATGTTAGTTATACAAAAGTTTAAACAAATGACCCGCAAAGCATCTGCTTATCTGCAGGAGAGAAGAATAATAACGTTACATGAAAATACATAAGATATAGTTTATAACAATGTCATCAATTATATGAATTCTAGTGGAAGCTCCATTGTGGTGGTTGAAATTTTTATTTAAAATTTAGTGCCTAGAAGAAAATTTTTTGTCTTATTTTTGATTTCTTTAAAATTGTTTAATAAAATAATTTCCCTTGGCAGTTGATTGAACATGCAAGGTATTGTATATGCCCTTGTACATTTCTCATAATTGTTTAATATTTTTGGAAGTTGGAAATAATTTTTGGATTGTAACCTTGTGTTTTTCCCATGAGAGATTTTAGATTTAAATTGATTATCAAAAAAATATTTTAAAGTGATGCTGTATTTGTAAAGGTTGTGAAAAGAGAGTACGCCTAGATAATTTAGTCTTTCTTCGCTATGATAAAATGAATTTCTTAAGTTGTATGGGATTATATTTTTAGCAATGGATGATTGAATAGTTTCTATTTTCTTTATATTTAAGTGTTGAATAATATAGGTGTGTATTTTACAAGTTTGTGTAAAGAGTTCTTTCACTATTCATCAGTTTTCTATGTTGATAAGTGTTGAATAATATAGGTGTGTATTTTAGAAGTTTGTGTAAAGAATTCTTTCACTATTCATCAGTTTTCTATGTTGATAAGTGTTGAATAATATAGGTTTGTATTTTAGAAGTTTGTGTAAAGAATTCTTTCACTATTCATCAGTTTTCTATGTTGATAAGTGTTGAATAATATAGGTGTGTATTTTAGAAGTTTGTGTAAAGAATTCTTTCACTATTCATCAGTTTTCTATGTTGATAAGTGTTGAATAATATAGGTGTGTATTTTAGAAGTTTGTGTAAAGAATTCTTTCACTATTCATCAGTTTTCTATGTTTCTTCAGACTGCATTGCTGTTGTTAAGTGTTCAAACTTTCATAACTCATTAAATACTGAACGAATATTCTCGAAAATCGAGATATTGTTATATTTAATCAATATCTTTATCTGTGATCACATTTATCGAAACCAAACAGACTATTTTTGAAACTATAGAGCTTCCATGTTAATTTCCTACTGACAAAATATAAGGTTTTTCCTCAATTTATAGAATTCAGTGTTTCTAAAGGTGAAAAACAGTGAAATATTCATAGATAAAATTACTAGATAAAACAGTACTTGTTAGCTATAAATAAATTGTAGTACATTTTTATTTAAAAATTGTTACGAATGTTTCTCTTTTTTCAGCTACCTTTGGTAGAAGAGATTCCATGAAAAAGATACTGTCGATGCTAAAGGTATAATTTGTCACAAGACGTACTCCAGCAATCTGTCATTATTGTTTTGCACTTGGTTAAATATTTTTAAATTGAATAGATATATAGTAAACAAAGATAAGAATATAATTGCTTAGGAGAATAGAATGGTTAACTAAGAAAGTGAAGACCACGTAAAATTACCTATTTTGTTTAAAAGAAACCTTCGTGTGGTATTGTGCAAAAACTGCGTAAAGAAAAATAATTGTTTGCAGAGAGGAAAAAAATTCATCTTTTTCGTATATCTTACTGAACTTTCAATATATGTACGATAATTAATTCTTTCCTATTCTACATTCAAATGTAACCTAATTGTAAATCGGTTTCTGGCAAAGTCATTGGAAGACGAATGCATTTGGTTAACAGAAACAGGAAGAAACTTTCTTACCATTGTTATACTTACCGCAACGTATTATTAAGGAGAAATGGTTTGAATAAACGGCCACTCGCAAGTTATAAAAAAAGCTTACATGGAAGAGAAATTTCTATCAGAACAACTGACTGGAGAAATGAATCTAGATGGTACGCAAAAACGAGACAGAAATTTACTGGTGTTAATAATGAACCATTCAATCGAAAAAGACATCTGACACATAAAGAAGAAAAACCTCACAGATGCCACGTTTGTAGCAATACTTTTGCTAAAGTTAATACGCTAGAAAAGAACATTTTTGCCCAACACAAAATAAAATGTCATTCCTGTAGTAATAAAGGTTTTGCTAAGCGATCGGATACAAAAAGTTGCCTTTTGACCCATACTAAAGAAAATTCAAGCAGTTTTGTTGCCACTAATGAAAGTTATGCTCGTAAATGGAGTTGGAAAAGTAAACTTTTATCGCATGCCATAGAGAAGCCTTATGTGTGTGATATTTCTTATAAAACTGTTTCTCAAGCATCTGATCGGCAAAGCCATTGTTTAACTCGTAGCACGAAGAAACACTTTACCTGTGATAATAGTCAGAAAAGTTTTACAAACACATCTAGTTTGCAAACACGTAGTTTAGCACACACAAGGAAGAAGCCTTGTGCTTTTGGTGGTTGTAATAAAACAGTTTCGCAGATATTGAGTTCGAAATCCAATCTGTTAACACATACGACATGGAAGCTTCATTATTGTGATGTTCGTAATAAAATATTTTCTTTAATATCGAATCGTGGAAAGCTTCGCATATGTGATGTGTGCCATAAGATCTTTTTTCTGACGTCGATTCTGAAAAGTCATCGTTCAAGACATACAAAGAAAAAGCCTCTTGCTTGCGAAATTTGTACTAAAACTTCTTCTATGAGAACGAGTTTAAAAAGACATATTTTAACAAATATAAAAGATAAGGCTCCTTCTTGCAACGTTTGTAATAAAGGATTTTCTCAGGCATTGCACTTAAAAACCCATCATTTAGCACATAAAAAAGACATGTCTTATGTATATAATGTCTGCCATAAAGCCTTTCCCAACATATCAATTAGGAAAAGCCATTTTTTAATATCCAGGAAAGAGAAGCGTCATTCGTGTGATGATTGTAATAAAACCTTTTCTCCGAAATTAAATCTGAAAAGTCAACTTTTAACACTTACATCAGAGAAGCTTCATGTATGTGATGTCTGCCATAAAACCTTTGCTCAAGTGTCGACTCTGAAAAGCCATCTTTTAAGACACGCGAAGAAGTCCCATGCTTGTAATATTGGCAATGAAACTTTTTCAACGAAATCAAGTCTGAAAAGCCATTTTTTAAATCATACAAAAGAGAAATCTTATTCTTGTGATGTTTGTAATGCACCTTTTGCTAAGAAATCAAGTCTGAAAAGCCATCTCTTAATACATACATCAGAGAAACTTCATGTCTGCCATAAAGCATTTTATAACACATCGAATATGAAAAGCCATCTTTTAACCCATACAAAAGAGAAGCCTCGTGTATGTGATGTCTGCTATAAAGCATTTTCTCTTACATCGACTCTGAAAAGTCATCTTTTATCCCATACAAAAGAGAAGCCTCATGTATGTGATGTCTGCCATAAAGCCTTTTCTCTTAGGTGTAATCTGAAAAAACATCTTTTAACCCATACAAAAGAGAAGCCTCATATATGTGATGTCTGCTATAAAGCCTTTTCTCAGACATCGATTTTGAAAAGACATCTTTTAAGCCATACAAAACAGAAACCTCATATATGTGATGTCTGTCATAAAGCCTTTTCTCTTTCATGTAATATGAAAACTCATCTTTTAAGCCACACGAAAGAGAAACCTTATGTATGTGATGTCTGTCATAAAGCCTTTCCTCTTGCACGTAATATGAAAAGACATCTTTTAACCCATACAAAAGAGAAGCCTCATGTATGTGATGTCTGTCATAGAGCCTTTTCTCAGGCATCGACTCTGAAAAGTCATCTTTTAACCCACACAAAAGAGAAGCTCCATGTATGCGATGTCTGCCATAAAGCCTTTTCTCTTAGGTGTAATCTGAAAAGACATCTTTTAACCCATACAAAAGAGAAGCCTCGTGTATGTGATGTCTGCTATAAAGCATTTTCTCTTACATCGACTCTGAAAAGTCATCTTTTATCCCATACAAAAGAGAAACCCCATGTATGCGATGTCTGCCATAAAGCCTTTTCTCTTAGGTGTAATCTGAAAAGACATCTTTTAACCCATACAAAAGAGAAGCCTCGTGTATGTGATGTCTGCTATAAAGCATTTTCTCGTACATCGACTCTGAAAAGTCATCTTTTATCCCATACAAAAGAGAAGCCCCATGTATGCGATGTCTGCCATAAAGCCTTTTCTCTTAGATGTAATCTGAAAAAACATCTTTTAACCCATACAAAAGAGAAGCCTCATGTATGTGATGTCTGCTATAAAGCCTTTTCTCAGGCATCGACTCTGAAAAGTCATCTTTTAACCCATACAAAAGAGAAGCCCCATGTATGCGATGTCTGCCATAAAGCCTTTTCTCTTAGGTGGAATTTGAAAAGCCACCTTTTAACCCATACAAAGGAGAAACCTCATATATGTGATATCTGTCATAAAGCCTTTTCTCAGGCATCGACTCTGAAAAGACATCTTTTAACACACACAAACTAGAAGCTACACACACATGCAATATCTGCCCTAAAGCCTTTACTGAAATATTGACTCTGAAAAGACATCTTTTAATGCACACGAAGGAGAAGCCTTTTTCTTGTGATGTTTGTAATAAAACGTTTTCTTGGATAGTATCTCTGAAAAGCCATCTTTTACCACACAAAGGAGTCGTCTCATAGGTGTAGTGTGTATCATTGAACGTTTCACTGAAACGGAATCACTGGAAGCTTGGTTTAATGCATATAAAAAGAAGCCTGCTATTATATAAAACCCTTTTCTGGGACATCTACTCTGAATAGTGATCATTTAACAGACGCAGGCCTACGCTTGTGAGATTTGTAATGAAATCGATTTTGCAAAAACATCTAAAACCCCAAGAAAATTAATAGCATATTAAGAGACTTAATTATTTGTGTTTCAAAGACATGAAATGTGTACTCTTAAAAATGTTCAAAATAAAGCCTTTTCACCAAAATGATGTCTGAAATGTTCTTTCTATTTGGTACGAGAGAAACCTATCGGTTATATTTTTTAGAACTCTTTTCTCCTCTCCAGTGACTCTTTGCCATAAAGAGTTTTATTTTTTTCAATATTAAAAAACTTCGAATCCGCCTTTGTACTAAAAAAATATAAAGTGATTGCAAATGGTGCTGAACACACCTGAGTTTTCGCGTATTTTTCTTGTTCATGCTGATTACCAGATAAAGAATTATTAATATGTGTAAGTTTCATAATTCACTTTAAAGTATTTTCTATGATGATTTGAAGATTTTTTTGTTGCTTTTCCTGTCTAGAACACTTTTAGAAATAAAGTTACCAGAATGCAGTCACATAAATTGAAATATGGTATGACATACATATCAAGTAATAGAAGTCCACATTATTTAAAATTTTATTTAAATATTAGGTAAAACGTGAAAAATTTTTATTATCCTTATTTTAATTATTATATAGCAGTTGCTACACATATTATTAAGGACAACATGAAACGCTATAAAGTCACTATTTTATAGGCCATATGTGCTTTAATGATCACTTTTCGACTTTTTTGCTTGTAAGGCACTAATTTTCGAATGCAGGTTGGTTGCTCATTAAAATATGATTGAAAGAAAATAGCATAACTTCATTCAACTGCCCCTAATCTGAAGACTTCTTGGAAATTTCGTGACAATTTTTGCATCGTAAATTCTCGATAAGCCAGTTCGTCGAAAAAATATTAATTACGATGTGAGACTGTCGAAGACATTCCATTCTTTTAATGGTGCTATCTTCTAAACGTTTCTGAACAACCTTCACACAACGACAAGGAAAATCCAAGGTTCATTACCATAGAGCGCCCTTATTTTTGGCAACAACTTTTCCAGTATTTCATCCTATCCTTAGCTTTCACTTTTAAAAGCCTCGAACGCCCCATTTCCATACTAAGACTTTGTTGGAAGTTTCACCACTTTGTTTTCACAGTAAATCTAAAACACCAAGAGATGAATTCCTCATGAGGTCATCTTCTACTCTAATTGCGAGTAAGGAAAACTGATTTTTATGAATTGAATTGGGTTGATTTACCTCTGAATGTCACCTTTTTTGTACATACAATGGCCAGTCACAAAGGCACCGAGGGCTCAGGGAAGGTTAGGGGGAGAGGACACACTGGACTGCTGTTAGGACATATATGGTAACCTCCCATCAAGGCCATCCAGCTTGTTCTTTAACATGCACATGCAAAATTACTGCTGTTTTTTTTGCTTTCCAAACTAAAGGGAAAAATTTCTTTTGGGACTAGAATAATAAAATATTAGGAGGATAGGTACTAATGAAATACAATCTGCATGTTCCAAATAATCCTAGTATTATATACAGTGGACCCCCGATATAACGTGCATGTCAGGCGGGAAACCACCCGCGTTATAAGGTGAACCGCGTTATACCGAGCGCGCGGTGGCGACACAATAAACTTCACACTGTAAGCTTTTCTTTTACTCATCATGCATACAATAATTAAATACTATTCAAAATACATGCAGGAACTCAATACATACACAATTACTCAATACGCAGTAACAATAAAATGCGATACTCACTAACGCCGCACGGACTTGTATAAACATGTTTGAACTTATCGCGAATATCGCCCGCGCTATAACCGAGTGCGCGGTATAGCGAGCAGCGCTATAACGAAGGTCCACTGTACTAATAGGCAGTAATTTCGTGTGGGTGAACGGACGAATGTATGGGCAAACACGAGTTTCTTGTACGTCTGTGGTGTGACAGTAATTGCTGGTTGGTTATTTGGTTCCACGTGAAATGGATGGTGAAATACGTGTACTTGAGCGATGGATCCCAAATTTAGTTTATAGGTCACTTAGAACTAGACATGTGGGGTTCAGAGATCGGGTTCCTGGCTGCTGTAGACCGGGGTAATCTTTCTGGAAGTGTACGAAATTTCTGTTATCGATGGAGAGTTGGGAGTGGGGTAAGTTCGTTGACGATGGGAAAGTAATGAATGGACTGACGCTCCCCGCCAAACTGATGGGGGAGAGGTGAATTAGTATAATCAATAACGTATGTGTAACTAACACACACAAATGAAAAAATCTGTAGTAAAAAATAATATAATTTTATTAAAATTAATTATTTTAAAGAAAATTCGCTTCGCCGAAGTTGGATTTCTTATCCTTTATACATTCCTTTTCTCTAAAAAATTTATTTCTCATGAATATCTCGTGGACACACAATTTGTCTAGGCCTGTACTAACATGTCGTGGTGGCATAGCACTCCAGATGTTTCCTGGTTTGTGGGGAGCAGACTAGGAATGTTACTTTTGTATTATTTTGCTTCCTTTCCCCACCTGGATAAAATCCTTTTTTGCTTTTCTTCCTATATCAAAATCTATTGTTTTACTTTTCCTCTTGTTAAATCCTTTTTTTTTCCTTTTTCTGCATTGCACCAGAACAAAATCCACTTTTCTTTTGGGACCTTTCTACTCTGGATAAAAAACAAACTACTCTTTTAAGTTACTTTGGTTATGAGTATATATTCTTGTAGCATGTTTTTGTTTTAAGAGATGAATGAAAAATTATTGGTTCGAAAGGCACTACTAAATCATTAGGAATGATATTTTCCGATTCTTCTACTTGTTTCAATTTACGCCGTTAGAGCGCGCTAAAATTGGAACTCTAAAGTTCACGTTAGTAGCTGTAAATTGATACCTTCTCCACCCTCTCCTTCGGGGAAGAGGATGAAGTAGGTGCAAAAGGAAACTCCTTCATTCGGGAGGAGGTGGAAGAGCAATATCTCTCAGTGAGGAGGATGTAGAGTAGGTGAAAAATGAAAATCTCACCCCTATGGGAGAGTGTGGAACAGGTGGAAAATGAAAATCTTCAGTTAGGGGGAGGATGTGGAAAATGAAAATCTCCCATTTGGGGGAGGGTGTGGAATAGGTAGGAAAAGGAAAATCTCTCATCAGAGGGTGTGGAATAGGTGGAAAAGGAAGATTTCCCATTTGAGAAGGGTGCGGAGTAGGCGAAAAAGGAAAATTTCACCCTGGGAAAGAGTGTGGAATAGGAAGAAAATTTTGGTGGAAAAGGAAGAAAAAATAGGTGGAAAAGGAAAATCTCTCATCAGAGGAGGGTGTGGAATAGGTGGAAAAGGAAAATTTTCCTCTGGGGAGTGTGTGGAGTATGAGTAAATTGCTGCTGTAATTGTTTTCCTGGAGTAGAAGTTAAAATAATTAAGCAATTTTTTGAATGCCAGGAACTGGGACCAAATTACTGCTGTCTTCTTTTTTGCTTTACGAACTAAAGGGAAAAATTTCTTTTGGGACTAGAATAATGAAATATTAAGAGGTACTTATGAAATATAATCTACATCTTCCAAATAATCCATTAGTATTAATTACCACTGTTAGAGGGGGTAAAATCGCAAAATGACGAACTTTCTTCTCCTTGATATAGAGCGTTCTATATTATTGATGTGGTATTATTCTAGTTTTAAAAATCACAATGCTCTCTCTGCATTTTAGATGAGAGAGTAAAACGGAAATATGTTTTTGCTGTTGGTGTTTTGCTAAGAAACGAAAGCTTAATTTAGCTACTAAAAAGCACGCAGACGCTTGTGAAAAAAATAATGTTCACCAAATTGATTTTTGAGGGGTTTCAACATTCTTTTAACGAAAAAAAAAGTTTCATTTTCGCTGTCAATAATAAGTCTAAAGAGAAAGAAGCCTTAGTTGTAGGGAAGGGGTAGGACCTTTGTTATTTTTTTAGTAGCAAAAATAACATTTTAGAAGAAGCCAAATTCGAGTTGTTGTGTTAGATCCGTATTGACTAGTGTCACTCGATTTACGATTTAAAACTATGATTTCAGCATAAAGAGACGGGGCGGGGGTGGCTCAGTGGCCAGGCTCGTAATCTGTAGTTCCCAGGTTCGAGTCCCTGCTGGGTCAGTGTTGAGATTTACCTCCGCAAATTCCCCGTCCTGCCCATGGTCAGTAGGGCACACCGATGGGCTTGGAAAGGTCGTCATCTGTCGGATGGGATGTTAAGCCGTGTGCGAGAGAGACACCCTGTGCACGTTAAAGAACACGCTGAATGGCCTTGACGGGAGGCTAGCATCTGTCTCCCAACAGCTGTTCCAGTGGGTCCCCTCCCCCAACCTTCTCTGAGCCTTCGGGGTCCATGTGACCTGGCCATTTAGCCCATGGTGTGCAAAAAAGTGCCGCTCAGAGGTAAAACAACCCAACCCAGCATAAAGAGTTACGAGTGGAACCTAGCACTATTTCGCGCTGACAATTACAGGCAAATTTTATAGATTAACCATTTTTTTTTGAAAAGTTTAGAATGAGATGCCAGTTTAATAGGTACATCCACTTAGTAGCGTGTTGCACCTCCTTTGGCCTTCAAAACAGACCGAATTCGTCGGGGCATGGGACTTACAAGATGATGGATGCATAGTGCAGGAATATTGTACCACGTGGAAATGATTGTATCGCTAATTGCTGCAAATCAGACGGTGGTAAAGTCTCGCTATGAACAGCCCTTACCATCTCATCCCAAAGATGCTCGATAGGGTTTAGATCTGGTGACAGTTCAGACCAATGAAGTAAGCAAAACTCTTCTGCATCTTCCTGGAATCATTCGGTGATGAAACCTGCCTTATGAGCAGGTGCATTATCATGCTGAACGTGACCATTCGAGTGAGGATAAACGGTAGCCATTAAGCGATGACTTGGTCAGCAATGATGTTCAAATGCGCCGTAGCATTCAGATGTCCATCGATGGGTATCAGGTGGCCTACTATGTGCCAGGAACATTATATTGTTCCTGGCACATAGTAGGCCCCCTGATACATAGATAAAACATTAGAACAACATTAGAAAACATTAGAAAACATCGACATTAGAAAATCCCACAACAAACACACAAGACGCTACGGGGTGTCAAGGTCCTAGATACACGAATGCTGACGTCAGAACGTGTGACGTCACCAGTGAAAAGGTTTTGAGTCTGGATGGTTACGGTCGAGCTCATCCCCAGCATGTGATTGTACATAAATGTGAATAAACTGTCGACCCTTTACAACTCTCGTTCGTGAATTGTTGGATATATCAGTAGTTTAGTCACACCTGAGGGATCCCCCTTTGCACAGTGCTTTCCCCCTATGACGTCATCGACCACGCCCCTATAACGTAACATGACGTAATCATTACATAATCATTACGTAACAGGCCACGCCCCTTTATTAATAATTAATAATTCCTCCCCCTTTATTAAACCCCCCTTTCACCCTCTTTCCCCCCTCAGTGGCGCCATCTGTTGACAGTGAGAAGTACTATTTTCCCAAAAACCCTTTATTTTCACTCTAATTTTTCGTTTTCGGACCCCCCGGTCGACCTACCTATATTTTAAGCCCTCCCCCTTATTAAAAACCCTCCTGGCGCCATCTGTTGACCGGGAGAAGTACTATTTTCCCAAAAACCCCTTTATTTTAAGTCTAATTTCTCGTTTTCGGACCCCACGGTCGACCTACCTATATTTTAAGCCCTCCCCCTTATGAAAAACCCGCTGGTTGACCATTTAAACACCATACCTATATTTTAAGGCCCTCCTCCTTCACTCGGCTGATGCAAGTCTCAGAATAATTGCATGGAACGAATGGATGGTCTTAGAATAATTGTACAGAAAGGAATGATACAAAATTCCTTAGTAATTAAACACTCATCAAAATTCCCTTACCTCTATTAAAAATCATCCTACAGTTGAAACTCATTTTACTCTTACTGTTTCCATAGAAAATACCATAGGGTGAAATTAATAATGGTTTAAATTATTCGTAGGGATGACATGTTAAATCTGCTTTTAGAACACACGTCTGCAGTGGAAAAATTTTCAAACTCCGTTAATCAACTCACTAGTAATTAAACACTCGTCAAAATATTCCTCACCTTTATTAAAATCACTCCATGGTCGAAATAAAAATCAGTTTTCTGTAGATGTGTTTCACCAGAGAAAAAAAATTCGTCCCTCGCTGGGTGGATTCCAGGACTATACCGTGTACGTGCTGTGGCTTAGATGCGGGTCAGACATTTCAGATATTAACCCAGCAGTCTTTATAACCATCTTTTTCTATGTATTTCTTACACCAAAACCCGATAGTCCTTTCACATTAATATATGTATTTTAAGTCCGTTTCAGTAACACTTATTTCTTTTAACTCCGTGACTGTCGCTTACTAGATCTATCCACAGTAACTGTTTTTAAAAGACTGTCCCGCAGAAAATGCCGATGAGTAAAAAATCTGATTTTATTCGTCGTGACGAAAAATATTGAGGAGTGATAGGATCGACCTAATAGACCCTGTGTTCGGATCCTCACCCCTGGACAACGTTTCACTGACAGATGGTTAAGTCCTATGAAAATAAAAAATTCCAAACGTGGGATCAAATTGACGAATGAATCTGTGCTGCTCCTGCATTAGGCGGCGCTGTCTTACATCGTGAAAACTCACGGACACTCTTTATCGTGGATTTCGGACTCGATATTTTCCCCAAGTCCGGAGACGGTTCTCTGCACAACCCTTTATGATAGGTTTCAACGCACCCCATGTAGACTTTTGAAATGACACGTCCTAAACCTTCAAGAGTTGTGCGTATTAATCTCCATCGGGTTGGTGCCGTCAGATATCTGTGTTTCCACGCAGTAACGCAACACCGAAGAAAAATCGTCTCTCCCATCGTTCGCGTGCGAGCGTATGTCTCATCACGCTGATGAAATCGGGTAAAAAATAACTTTTTGTACGAGGTAGAATGTTATAGAAAGTAAGAATGCTAAAAAACTTTCATCATGAATGCATATTAACGGAGTAGGGGAACATTAGTTTAAAACTTCGACTATAAAAATAATACATTGCTTCACGCACCCTCTCAACTTACCTCCCCTAATCCACTGAAATTATATTTGCAACGGGGGTGATAGCCAAAATTTAGCAAACGAAACCGCTTAACTGACATGTATGCTCTGATCGCGCCTACTGCTTACAAGAGAGACGACCTTCTAACCCGTTTCGACAACTTGTACACTCATCCCCATGTGATCTGGTGAACCATAGCAACAAGTGGGGTGGTGTGCAAAGGTCAACGGTGGAATGCTGCGTCTTTGAGAAGAGTGGCGTGTCCGTGCGAAAACCTAATGGGAAAGTTAAATAATCACTGTTTCCTCTCGAAATACAGAAGGAATTCTTCTGCTGATAGACGCACTTAAAAATAGGAATCTATGAAATTCAAAGGGAGATTGTTGTTTTTTCCATATTATTGGGATTACAATTAATACCGATTCTCTGCAGATGTCCTTTAGGTTATGAAATATAACTGGAACCTTATTAGATCACTTAAAATTGAGTTGACACACCTTATGACCGACTCCTCGGAGAAGTGCTAAATCTATGTGGCGGAAAGCTAAAAATAGAATTCATACGTTTCCGTAAAAAACTTTAGTTCCAATATGAGTTAAAAGGTTATGGTTCGACTCAGGAAAAATAGGATTCGACCTCGGACATTAGAAAAGATGTGCACCGTATAATTCCGTGGAAAAATACGAAAATCTTTAGCAATATCCCAGGCGTCCTTTGTTAGGCGATAGTATTAACATCCTTATACGTTCTCACTTCAAGCTTGTTTTCTCTATCATAACCCTCGAAGCTTGCGAAAATTATCAAAGATGAATAGAGGTCTGAATGTACAATCTTCGGAGTTCATTTTACTGCAGATGTCTAATTCTGGCAGGATCCCTCTCCACTTTTAAAATTTAGATCTTACACTGACAGTCTTACACCGACATGAACGTATTTTTTATAACCAACACTTATTTCTTTTAGCCCTAGCGATTACTGGTTGTTTCATTTTTTACTAGAAGAAACCCTTCCCCGCAGTAACAGCTCCGCAGAAAATAAAAAATGTCGATGGGTAAAAGAAAACAAAAAATCTGATTTTATTCGTCATGATGAAAAATATTGAGGAGTGATAGGATCGACCTAATAGACACTGTGTTCTGATCCTCACCCCGGACAAACGGTTAAGCCCTACGAAATTATTCCAAACGGGGAAGCACACACTTTTATTGACGAATGAATCTTGGATCTGTACTGCTTCAGGAGCGCTGCCTTACATTGTGAAAACCCGCTCACACCCTTGATCCGTGTTTAAGTACTCGAAATTTTTGAAGTCCAGAGGCGGCCACCCACCATTCCCAATTTACTAGTGAAAAAATATTTTTTGTACGAGGTAGAAAGTAAGAATGTTAAAAGTACGTTGCGTAAAAAAAAAAACTTTAGTTCCATCGCTAATACACGTTGATGGGGTAGGGGGACATTAGTTTTAGCAAATACTTCAACTATAAAAAAAAATAAGTCTCACTTGAGCGCATCGCTCCCAACTTGTCTACGCTAATCCGCTGAAATTTTATTTGCAACGGGAGTGATAGACGAAAATACTTCTTCGTATCCCCTATGTGCTCTGACCAGCGCCTGAAAATTTCGCCCCCCCCTACTGCTTCAACCCTCGTTTCGACACTCCCGCTCTATGTGATCTGCACGACGCGCTGATAACGTACAAAGGCCACTGGAGGAGCGGTGGAATGCCTGACCAGTCATCCTGTTGAATGCTATCTTTTTTTATTTCCAGCCGCAATAATACACCGTTTCTGTGGAGCACTGGTGACTTCGCCGCAAAGGGTGATCCACACTAAAAAACAAATCCCATAGACAATAAAGAACTAAAAAAGTCATTAAAACAGTGAATGGACTTATGTACAGAGATTGACAACGGTAATATAGACAGGAACCCATCGCTCACTATCATAGCCCCCGAGAAATTGTCAAATCTGTAAAGGTCTGGCCACACAATCTTCTGAGTTAACTCTGGACGGATCACAAGGACTTTTTCTCACATTCGTTAATCAAAGTGTCTACGCATCAGACTTGTCATTACCCCGACAAACTATCCATAGACTGAGTAATCATTTAGAATGAAAAATTCGGTTTGCTTCAGTGTCACAGCTTTAATTTTCAGATGCACTCCACAGATTCGTAAAACACTCATTAGGTATGCGTTCACAAGACAGTTCATCACTGATTCATCTTCCCTATCTTTCTAATAAATCATACGCCCAAAGAAGATAATTATATTACGAAAATAAAATCGATTTTAAGTGATTCCGTATTCGTAATTTATTAATGCTAAAGAATCACGACGAAAATCTCACAATAGTCTACCCAATACTTTACTATATCCGATACAGTCACAAGTTACGATGGTCAGCATCTGCTCCCATAGACCAGGGACGGGTGAATAGCGACCCGTGGGTCGCATTCGGCCCGCTAAGAGTTTTTTGTTGCCCGCCAAGACAGAAAAATCCTCCCCGAGCGCGACCGAAGATTCGTCTCGTATTTTCCATTAGGACGGCCACGTCAATATGCATACGAAGTGTATGAAAACAATTGTTCACTCTGGCCATAGACAGTAGGTTAGTTACTTCTAACAAAGTCAAGGTTTGAGATCCATAGTAAGACACGAATGTTACCGAATGCCTATGTCGTGTGAATGATAACTGTTAAGACAGCTAGTTGCATATTTTTTTAAAGATATGTCGAATGCACTTTTACATGAACGAAGTTTCCATTTCCTAAAGTGTGAGGGGGAAAGCGTGAACAGTCAATGCTGACTGCATGAAATATGACTCGAACGAAAGACAATTTGAACAGGTGCTTTTGTTTAAAAACTGAAAACTCACTGTTTATAGTATTTCCGTGAAAAGTTGGGGAAGCCAGACGCGACTTAGCTTTGCGTTCACTGACTTCCCGCCTACCCCCTATGTAATTAGGAAAAAACTCTCGAGAGCAAATTATATCTAAAACCAGTTTCACTTGAGTTTTTCGTAACCCTCTTGTGCTGTCGAACTAAGATTCAAACACTCAGCTGTCGGGCATAAGGTTAAACTAATTTCTCACCACGGTACGTTTGCGCACGCTGCAAACACAAGTCTTTCGACAAAAGATAAGGTGTTTCGCTACAACATAACACGGAGATGTCTGTTTAGTTATTTTTCCCTATTTCAACACTGTCTATGGAACATTACACCTCTACATACCATAACACCTCGCGATTCTAAGCTTTCCCCGAAACGATATTAATCTTATTTTTGTAGTTCAACAGAGTGCTTTGAGCTTGCTCAACCTCTGTCAAGGGTTGGACCAGTGCTTGCACCGATGGGGGGCGGATCAGCAGCGATGTTATTGCTCGTACTAGCAGAACCGGTACAAGGCGAATGCAAATCGGTTCATATCTCTATTCTTTCGAACACAAATGTTAAAAGATTTCATGTAGCAGCTAAGAAACAGTAAAAAAGTGATTTTCCGCATTTAACCATCTATCGGGTAGAGGAATCCTCAAAACTAAGTAACAATACTAGAAAAATCACTGTCCATAACATTTATATTCATGTATTTCATTTTCTTGTTGGGAGGCATCTGACCGAAAACGTAAGCATTCATTACCTCAAAACAGATAAGACAGAATGCGGCGTCTTGAAAAACACCAAGAAGGCTAGTAACCACGGTTTAACCATTCATTTTTTAAGTATTAGGACGTTCATGTTACAATTTCTTGCAACAACGTTCATTTCGGGTAAAGATGCATGTCAGCACATTCACTTTACGTGTGTGATTTCAATCGTGTGTGAACCAGGCATTCAGTTGAATAACCAGGCATTCAGTGAGAAGAGTATGTGAATCAGTCACTTCAGAATACTAACACCTTTGCGAGCTCACTGAAACGTACCTCCTTCATACGAATCTCTCATACGATCCGTAGAAGGGATTGTCGATGGGAGGTAAACAATGTTCATGTCTTACTATGGATCAAATATCCGAACACTATGGTTGATTGCATATTTCTGAAAAATATCCGCCAACGATTACAACCTTCGTCCCTCAGAATCGTGAAGTAATTAGTACTAGCTTGCAAGGGGGTAATGTTCCATAGACAGTGTTCTTTCAGATTTCTAAACAAGATACATATTAAAAACGTGTGCTAACCACTTGTTCTAAGACTTCCACACTGGTGTAGAAATAGGAGGAAAAAATAACTAAACAGACATCTCCGTGTTAGATTGTAGTGAAACATCCTATCTTTTCTGCTCATAAGAATAGTATATGGAGAGACACAAGAAGGAGGTACGTTTCAGTGAGCAAAGGTGTTAGTATTCTGAAGTGACTGATTCACATACTCTTCTCAACTGAATGCCTGGTTCACACACGATTGAAATCACACACGTAAAGTGAATGTGCTGACATGCATCTTTACCCGAAATGAACGTTGTTGCAAGAAATTGTAACATGAACGTCCTAATACTTAAAAAATGAATGGTTAAACCGTGGTTACTAGCCTTCTTGGTGTTTTTCAAGACGCCACATTCTGTCTTATCTGTTTTGAGGTAATGAATGCTTACGTTTTCGGTCAGATGCCTCCCAACAAGAAAATGAAATACATGAATATAAATGTTATGGACAGTGATTTTTCTAGTATTGTTACTTAGTTTTGAGGATTCCTCTACCCGATAGATGGTTAAATGCGGAAAATCACTTTTTTACTGTTTCTTAGCTGCTACATGAAATCTTTTAACATTTGTGTTCGAAAGAATAGAGATATGAACCGATTTGCATTCGCCTTGTACCGGTTCTGCTAGTACGAGCAATAACATCGCTGCTGGTCCGCCCCCCATCGGTGCAAGCACTGGTCCAACCCTTGACAGAGGTTGAGCAAGCTCAAAGCACTCCGTTGAACTACAAAAATAAGATTAATATCGGTTCGGGGAAAGCTTAGAATCGCGAGGTGTTATGGTATGTAGAGGTGTAATGTTCCATAGACAGTGTTGAAATAGGGAAAAATAACTAAACAGACATCTTCGTGTTATGTTGTAGCGAAACACCTTATTTTTTGTTGAAAGACTTGTGTTTGCAGCGTGCGCAAACGTACCGTGGTGAGAAATTAGTTTAACCTTATGCCCGACAGCTGAGTGTCTGAATCTTAGTTCGACGACACAAGAGGGTTATGAAAAACTCAAGTGAAACTGGTTTTAGATATAATTTGCTCTCGAGAGTTTTTTCTTAATTACAAAGGGGGTAGGCGGGAAGTCAGTGAACGCAAAGCTAAGTCGCGTCTGGCTTCCCCAACTTTTCACGGAAATACTATAAACAGTGAGTTTTCAGTTTTTAAACAAAAGCACCTGTTCAAATTGTCTTTCGTTCGAGTCATATTTCATGCAGTCAGCATTGACTGTTCACGCTTTCCCCCTCACACTTTAGGAAATGGAAACTTCGTTCATGTAAAAGTGCATTCGACATATCTTTAAAAAAATATGCAACTAGCTGTCTTAACAGTTATCATTCACACGACATAGGCTTTCGGTAACATTCGTGTCTTACTATGGATCTCAAACCTTGACTTTGTTAGAAGTAACTAACCTACTGTCTATGGCCGGAGTGGACAATTGTTTTCATACACTTCTTATGCATATTGACGTGGCCGTCCTAATGGAAAATACGAGACGAATCTTCGGTCGCGCTCGGGGAGGATTTTTCTGTCTTGGCGGGCAACAAAAAACTCTTAGCTGGCCGAATGCGACCCACGGGTCGCATTCGGCCCGCTAACACTTTGATTAACGAATGTGAGAAAAAGTCCTTGTGATCCGTCCAGAGTTAACTCAGAAGATTGTGTGGCCAGACCTTTACAGATTTGACAATTTCTCGGGGGCTATGATAGTGAGCGATGGGTTCCTGTCTATATTACCGTTGTCAATCTCTGTACATTACATAAGTCCATTCACTGTTTTAATGACTTTTTTAGTTCTTTATTGTCTATGGGATTTGTTTTTTAGTGTGGATCACCCTTTGCGGCGAAGTCACCAGTGTTCCACAGAAACGGTGTATTATTGCGGCTGGAAATAAAAAAAGATAGCATTCAACAGGGTGACTGGTCAGGTATTCCACCGCTCCTCCAGTGGCCTTTGTACGTTATCAGTGCGTTGTGCAGATCACATAGAGCGGGAGTGTCGAAACGAGGGTTGAAGCAGTAGGGGGGGTGAAATTTTCAGGCGCTGGTCAGAGCACATAGGGGATGCGAAGAAGTATTTTCGTCTATCACTCCCGTTGCAAATAAAATTTCAGCGGATTAGCGTAGACAAGTTGGGAGCGATGCGCTCAAGTGAGACTTATTTTTTTTTATAGTTGAAGTATTTGCTAAAACTAATGTCCCCCTACCCCATCAACGTGTATTAGCGATGGAACTAAAGTTTTTTTTTTACGCAACGTACTTTTAACATTCTTACTTTCTACCTCGTACAAAAAATATTTTTTCACTAGTAAATTGGGAATGGTGGGTGGCCGCCTCTGGACTTCAAAAATTTCGAGTACTTAAACACGGATCAAGGGTGTGAGCGGGTTTTCACAATGTAAGGCAGCGCTCCTGAAGCAGTACAGATCCAAGATTCATTCGTCAATAAAAGTGTGTGCTTCCCCGTTTGGAATAATTTCGTAGGGCTTAACCGTTTGTCCGGGGTGAGGATCCGAACACGGTGTCTATTAGATCGATCCTATCACTCCTCAATATTTTTCATCATGACGAATAAAATCAGATTTTTTGTTTTCTTTTACCCATCGACATTTTTTATTTTCTGCGGAGCTGTTACTGCGGGGTAGGGTTTCTTCTAGTAAAAAATGAAACAACCAGTAATCGCTAGGACTAAAAGAAATAAGTGTTGGTTATAAAAAATACGTACATGTCGGTGTAAGACTGTCGGTGTAAGATCTAAATTTTAAAAGTGGAGAGGGATCCTGCCAGAATTAGACATCTGCAGTAAAATGAACTCCGAAGATTGTACATTCAGACCTCTGTTCATCTTTGATAATTTTCGCAAGCTTCGAGGGTTATGATAGAGAAAGCAAGCTTGAAGTGAGAACGTATAAGGATGTTAATACTATCGCCTAACAAAGGACGCCTGGAATATTGCTAAAGATTTTCGTATTTTTCCACGGAATTATACGGTGCACATCTTTTCTAATGTTCGAGGTCGAATCCTATTTTTCCTGAGTCGAACCATAACCTTTTAACTCATATTGGAACTAAAGTTTTTTACGGAAACGTATGAATTCTATTTTTAGCATTCCGCCACATAGATTTAGCACTTCTCCGAGGAGTCGGTCATAAGGTGTGTCAACTCAATTTTAAGTGATCTAATAAGGTTCCAGTTATATTTCATAACCTAAAGGACATCTGCAGAGAATCGGTATTAATTGTAATCCCAATAATATGGAAAAAACAACAATCTCCCTTTGAATTTCATAGATTCCTATTTTTAGGTGCGTCTATCAGCAGAAGAATTCCTTCTGTATTTCGAGAGGAAACAGTAATTATTTAACTTTCCCATTAGGTTTTCGCACGGACACGCCACTCTTCTCAAAGACGCAGCATTCCACCGTTGACCTTTGCACACCACCCCACTTGTTGCTATGGTTCACCAGATCACATGGGATTGAGTGTACAAGTTGTCGAAACGGGTTAGAAGGTCGTCTCTCTTGTAAGCAGTAGGCGCGATCAGAGCATACATGTCAGTTAAGCGGTTTCGTTTGCTAAATTTTGGCTATCACCCCCGTTGCAAATATAATTTCAGTGGATTAGGGGAGGTAAGTTGAGAGGGTGCGTGAAGCAATGTATTATTTTTATAGTCGAAGTTTTAAACTAATGTTCCCCTACTCCGTTAATATGCATTCATGATGAAAGTTTTTTAGCATTCTTACTTTCTATAACATTCTACCTCGTACAAAAAGTTATTTTTTACCCGATTTCATCAGCGTGATGAGACATACGCTCGCACGCGAACGATGGGACAGACGATTTTTCTTCGGTGTTGCGTTACTGTGTGGAAACACAGATATCTGACGGCACCAACCCGATGGAGATTAATACGCACAACTCTTGAAGGTTTAGGACGTGTCATTTCAAAAGTCTACATGGGGTGCGTTGAAACCTATCATAAAGGGTTGTGCAGAGAACCGTCTCCGGACTTGGGAAAAATATCGAGTCCGAAATCCACGATAAAGAGTGTCCGTGAGTTTTCTCGATGTAAGACAGCGCGCCTAATGCGGGAGCAGCACAGATTCATTCGTCAATTTGATCCCACGTTTGGAATTTTTTATTTTCGTAGGACTTAACCATCTGTCAGTGAAACGTTGTCCAGGGGTGAGGATCCGAACACAGGGTCTATTAGGTCGATCCTATCACTCCTCAATATTTTTCGTCACGACGAATAAAATCAGATTTTTTACTCATCGGCATTTTCTGCGGGACAGTCTTTTAAAAACAGTTACTGTGGATAGATCTAGTAAGCGACAGTCACGGAGTTAAAAGAAATAAGTGTTACTGAAACGGACTTAAAATACATATATTAATGTGAAAGGACTATCGGGTTTTGGTGTAAGAAATACATAGAAAAAGATAGTTATAAAGACTGCTGGGTTAATATCTGAAATGTCTGATCCGCATCTAAGCCACAGCACGTACACGGTATAGTCCTGGAATCCACCCAGCGAGGGACGAATTTTTTTTTTCCGGTGAAACACATCTACAGAAAACTGATTTTTATTTCGACCGTGGAGTGATTTTAATAAAGGTGAGGAATATTTTGACGAGTGTTTAATTACTAGGGAGTTGATTAACGGAATATGAAAATTTTTCCACTGCAGACGTGTGTTCTAAAAGCAGATTTAACATGTCATCCCTACGAATAATTCAAACCATTATTAATCTCACCCTATGGTATTTTCTATGGAAACAGTAAGAGTAGAATGAGTTTCAACTGTAGGATGATTTTTAATAGAGGTAAGGGAATTTTGATGAGTGTTTAATTAATAAGGAATTTTGTATCATTCCTTTCTGTACAATTATTCTAAGACCATCCGTTCGTTCCATGCAATTATTCTGAGACTTGCATCAACCGAGTGAAGGAGGAGGGCCTTAAAATATAGGTATGGTTTTAATTGGTCAACCAGCGGGTTTTTCATAAGGGGGAGGGCTTAAAATATAGGTAGGTCGACCGTGGGGTCCGAAAACGAGAAATTAGACTTAAAATAAAGGGGTTTTTGGGAAAATAGTACTTCTCCCGGTCAACAGATGGCGCCAGGAGGGTTTTTAATAAGGGGGAGGGCTTAAAATATAGGTAGGTCGACCGGGGGGTCCGAAAACGAGAAATTAGGGTGAAAATAAAGGGTTTTTGGGAAAATAGTACTTCTCACTGTCAACAGATGGCGCCAATGAGGGGGGGAAAGAGGGTGAAAGGGGGGTTTAATAAAGGGGGAGGAATTATTAATTATTAATAAAGGGGCGTGACTTGTTACGTAATGATTATGTAATGATTACGTCATGTTACGTAATGTTACGTCATAGGGGCGTGGTCGATGACGTCATAGGGGGAAAGCACTGTGCAAAGGGAATCCCTCGGGTGTGACTAAACTACTTATATCTTTATACATCACTTGGCGCAGCAATTCTGAGTCATACGTCGGTACGGGTGTAACAACCCACGAACCTGTTATTTCATCTAAGCAATGGTGAATCTAATCAAGGGATTTGTTTATCGTCCTCTCCGAGTGGTTAACGCGCTTGGCTACTGATCTACGGGACCTGGGTTCGAGCCCCGGATAAGGCGTGGATGTATGTGTCGTTTTTGTGCTGAGGTCCTGCCATCCTCTCAGACCTAGTATGGCATATAAACTGACAGGCTCCTGTCAGTGGCAAGCAGCTGCTTGAGGGGGTATTTATTATTATTCTAAATTTATTATAGAGTGGGTAATCGTTCGCCATCGCTGCCTACCACAGTAAAGTTCTGAATATTGGCATCTAGGGGTAATCTAGGGGCATCTAGGGGTAATCCCAGATTACCCCTAGATGCCAATCAGGGGATATCAGGAAAATATCGGGAATATCAGGAAAAATCATAATTTTGTCACGGATTTCAATGTTATGTTAAAGAAAATTCATGTCTGAAGTGAGGCAGGGTGTCGCTCGATCAGTAATGCGCTTGGCTCGCAATGTGTAGTTCTCAGATTCGAATTCCAATTGGGCCAGCGTTTGGCTTTATCGTCGCTAAACTCTAAACGTCTGTGAGAAATTGAACACCGATGGGCTAGGAAAGGCTGCCGTCCGTCGCATTAGGGGTAAAACCGTGGTGCCTTATGCAGAAGAGCCATTTATTGTGCATGCTAAAAAGCACATTTGATGGCCTTGACGGGATCTGTCAAGATCATCCTTAGCATCTGTTTCCTAACATATGTCCAGCTTCCCCAGACTTCTCTGATTCCTGGGGTCCTTGTGACTTGGCTAATTTAGCCCATGATGTGAACAAAGGTGCAGCTTAGAAGTGAAACAACCGAAATCAACTGGACTTGATTGAATTTATTCGTCATAAAAAAAATAGAAATTATTTTTGGATTGGATTGTTTTACCTCTGAGCGGCACTGTTTTGCACACCATGGGCTAAATGGCCAGGCCACAAGGACCCCGAAGGCTCAGAGAAGGTTGGGGGAGGGGACCCACTGGAACAGCTGTTGGGAGACAGATGGTAGCCTCCCGTCAAGTCCATCCAGCGTGTTCTTTAACGTGCACAGGGTATGGTTCTCCCGCATACGGGGCCACGGCTTAACGTCCCATCCGACGGACGGCGGCCTTTCGAAACCCATCGGTGTCCCCTACTGACCGTTGGCAGGGCGGAGAATTTTGTGGAGAGAAATCTCAACGCTGACCCAGCTGAGACTCGAACCTGGGAAATACAGATTACGCGCCTGGCGCGCTACCGACTGAGCCACCCCCGCCCCAGAAATAATTTTTGGAATTGTAAATATATATATATAAACAAATTTGACAATAAAGGAATGTACATAAGCGGAGAATTATATTTTTAGAGCAATTATTATCTGGATTGTTGGGCAGAAAGATAAAAGTAACATTGTGAAGAGAGAGAGAGCATAGAGAGGTCACAGTTTGGCGTTGTTATCTTGAGAGAGATTCAGCATTGCCATCAACGCAGCGTGAGAGGAAGGAGAAACTAATCACGGCGATAGGAGACCCCGGAACACTCTACGCCAGGGGAGAAAAAAAAAAGATCTCATCTGATCGTCCATTCGTCACGGAGAAAGAACGAGAGAGATCAGGGGAGACAGGACAATTTGGGGATGGCTAATGTATGAGGTGATCGTTAACTGAAAGGGCCGTTTTCTTCTTTTCAAATCATCCATTGTGCTTCGGGACTCCATCGACATCAGTTTGATTTTCCCCCTCTTCGCCAAAAGTACGGATATTAAAGCAATTATAAGCCGGAAACGAGGAAGAAGATTAGGGTTTGAGCTACATGTTGGTTACGGGAAGAAATTAAGGAGCAGTTTTTTTTAAAACATTTTTGAAAGTTTTTCTTTTTTTGTGCGAAGTGGCGATTAGGTGTGTTGGGATTGTAAAAGAAATAAATATTGAGAGAGTTTGTCGGGTTTGGATTTTGTTGACGTTATACTCGGGAAAACTTTTTTTTTTCAATACCGTTTGCCTATCTGTGCAATGTCTAGATCGTTATTTTAAAACCGGTAATTCGAAGCATTTTGTGATTGGGTTGGTTTACCTATGAGCAGGATTGGGTTGTTGGGTTGTTTTACCTCTGAGCGGCATTTTTTTGCACACCATGGGCTAAATGGCCAGGTCACATGGACCTCGAAGGCTCAGAGAAGGTTGGGGGAGGGGACCCACTGGAACAGCTGTTGGGAGACAGATGGTAGCCTCCCGTCAAGGCCATCCAGCGTGTTCTTTAACGTGCACAGGGTATGGCTCTCCCGCACACGGGGCCACGGCTTAACGTTCCATCCGACGGACGGCGGCCTTTCCAAGCCCATCGGTGTCCCCTACTGACCGTGGTAGGGCGGGGAATTTTGCGGAGATAAATCTCAACGCTAACCCAGCTGGGACTCGAACCTGGGAATTACAGATTACGAGTCTGACACGCTACCGACTGAGCCACCCCCGCCCATCCTATGAGCAGGAATTTCCTGCTACAATGGACCAAGTGACTACGGCACAAGGACTTAGTTGTAGGCAGGGGACCTACTGGACAGCTATTAGCAGACAAATGGTATCATCCCTTCTAGGTCATCCAGCGTGTTCTTAAACGTGTACAGGGTATGGCTGTACTGCACATGAAGCCACGGCTTTACGCCTCATTTGACGGACGGCGGCCCTTTTCAAGCCCATTGTTGACCTCTACTGACCGAGGGCAGGGCAGAGGTGGCTCAGTCGGTAGCGCTCCAGGCTCGTAATCTGTGGTTCCCAGGTTCGAGTTCCAGCTGAGTCAGCGTTGTAATTTATCTCCGCAGAATTCCCCGCCTTGCCCACGGTCAGTAGGGGGCACCGATGGGCTTGGAAAGTACGCCGTTCCTCGTATGGGACGTTCAGCGGTGGCCCCGTGTGCTGGAGAGCCATATCCTGTGCACGTTAAAGAACACGCTGGATGGCCTTGACGGGAGGCTACCATCTGTCTCCCAACAGCTGTTGCAGTGGGTCCCCTCCTCCAATTTTTTGAGCATTTGGGGTTCTCGTGAACTGGCCACTTAGCCCATTTTGTTCAAAAAAGTGCCGCTTAGAGGTAAAACAACCCAACTGACCGAGGGGTTGTGGAGATCATCTCAACGATGGCACAGTTGGGACCAGGAGTTGTGAATTGCAGATTATGAGCGTGATGCAATAGAGACCGAAACAAACCCTGTGCTCATGATTTTAGGGGCGGGGGTGGCTCAGTCGGTAGCGGGCCAGGCTCGTAATCTGTAGTTCCCAGGTTCGAGTCCCAGCTGGGTGAGCGTTGAGATTTATCTCCGCAAAATTCCCCGCCCTGCCCACGGTCAGTAGGGGACGCCAATGGGCTTGGAAAGGCCGCCGTCCGTCGGATGGGACGTTAAGCCGTGGCCCCGTGTGTGGGAGAGCCATACGCTGTGCACGTTAAAGAACACACTGGATGGCCTTGACGGGGGACTACCATCTGTCTCCCAACAAGTGTTCCAGTGGGTCCTCTCCCCCAACCTTCTCTGAGTCTTCGGGGTCCATGTGACCTGGCCTTTTAGCCCATGGTGTGCAAAAAAGTGCCGCTCAGAGGTAAAACAACCCAACCCAACCTCATGATTTTGGACGTATAATAGGGTAAACGTTTTTGCTTAAATTTTATTGTGTGTTAAACAAAGTATTGCAGCAAAAACATTTGAATAATTAAATTTTGCGTGATTGGGGGATAAAGTGATAAATTACATACAAAATGAAATAAATGCACTATAAGTAAGTAAGTTTATTTTCTGTTTTATGTACACATACAGTGCATGGTTGCCACGAAGTAATAATTAAAATAACAACTCTTTGCTCTATAATACAAAGACACTTGAATATATATTTTACATATATACAGGGTGATTGTAAACTCTTTCAACAAAAAGAGAGGGGTGATGGTACACATCAAGACAAACAATTGTTGAAGTGGAACCTATGATCGCATTGCACTCCTTCCGAGAGAAGTGTAAAGTTACATATCCACGTTGATCCTTCAACAGTGAAAACAAAGGCACAACCAATTTATGAGTTGCTTAATTACATTCGCGTCAGAGAAAGACTCAAAGTAGTTGCTCAAAGTGGCGTCCGATTGCACAGCCCACACCGGCGAATGAAGGACTCTCGCACCTTCTCGCAGACTCCTGGTGTGGTGTTGGTCTAGTCCGCTGCAACACCGATTCTCGCGACGAGATCTTCCAGGGAGTCCACAGGTGTCTCGTACACAAGTGTTTTCATGTGCCCCCAGACGAAGAAGTCTAGTGGATTGAGGTCCGGGGAGCGTGGAGGCCAAGCCACAGGTCCACCACATCCAATCCACCGCCCGGGATATGTTGCATTTAGGAAGTATCGGATTTCGATGGAAAAGTGTGCTTGGGCCCCATCATGCATAAACCACATGTCCCTCTGCGTGGTGAGTGGAACACCCTGCAACAGACCGGGAAGCACTTGCTCCAGAAACACACAGTACACTGCGCTGGTCAGTCGTTCTGGCAAGAGGTAAGGTCCCACCAGACAATCACCCAGGATACCTGTCCAGATGCTGAAGCCAAATTTCTGCTGCTGTTTATGAGGGTCAGTGACGTGTGGATTTTCTTGAGCCCAAGCGTGCTGGTTGTGATTGTTGAAAATGCGTTCCCGGGTAAACGTGGCCTCATCACTAAACAACACTAATGCGGAAAATTGCGGATTAGCATTGTTCATCTGGAGCATCCACCTAACAAGCTCTACCCGGCGGGGATAGTCATCTTCGTTCAAAGCTTGGACCTTCTGCACGTGGAAGGGATGCATCCGTGCCTCATGTAGAACATTCCACACCGAGGTTTGGAAAACTCCCATTTCGGAAGACACCATTCGCGTACTTGTGGAAGGAACTTCTGGAAATCGCTGCAAGACACGTTCTTCCATTTCCAGTGTCCGCACACTTCGCGAACATCCATTATCACTCATTGAGATAACCAACGAGCCAGTTTCATACAGTCTTCGATCAACACTAGCGAAGGTCGAATGGTAAGGAATACGACGATTCGAAAATCTCTCACGGTACAATCTTTATGGTTCACGTCCATTAATACTGCTTGGCCGTACATCAGGTGCATATCCGCCAATTCTTCGTATGTGTAGTCTTCCATGTCCTTCACGAATAGGTCACTTATCATGTGACGTTATCACGGTAATGTCAATGAACGGGTTCGGCTGCGTTTTTAAATGTTTGTTCTTAATCGTCTACGCACTTGCTCAGCGCACCTGATTTGCATCTTGTGCTTTTCATGCACCGGTTGTAAATACTTGTGCATGCGTGGCGTTTTTCGAAAGTACTCTTTTCTGGCGGAAGAAATGGAATGCGACTTTAGTTTCCATTGCAAAAATTGGTCGTCTTGATGTGTACTATCACGCCTCCTTTTTTGTTGAAAGAGTTTACAATCACCCTGTATATATAACTTTAAACTATGCATTTCATTTCTTACAATCAAAGTCATTTGGTATTGTGCATTTTTCTCCTGTATTTTTGCCATTACAGTAACATTACCATATACCTTATATAATAGGATCATTCCACATGAGTAAAACTCGCTTGTGGGGTTTATAAATGAAAAACATGTTCATACATTGCCATGGTCTTCAATATTTCAACAATAATTTTACATTTAATGTTTCCATATAGTTCTTTTTTTTTCATTAAAATTTGAAATTTTCTAAGTTTAGCTCCAATATCCATTTTCTAAGTTCGGTTACTGATCAAAGGGGGCGGGGGGTGGGGGTGGCTCAGTCGGTAGCGCGCCAGGCTCGTAATCTGTAGTTCCCAGGTTCGAGTCCCAGCTGGGTCAGCGTTGAGATTTATCTCCGCAAAATTCCCCGCCCTGCCCACGGTCAGTAGGGGACACCGATGGGCTTGGAAAGGCCGCCGTCCGTCGGATGGGACGTTAAGCCGTGGCCCCGTGTGCGGGAGAGACATACCCTGTGCACGTTAAAGAACACGCTGGATGGCCTTGACGGGAGGCTACCATCTGTCTCCCAACAGCTGTTCCAGTGGTCCCCCAACCTTCTCTGAGCCTTCGGGGTCCATGTTACCTGGCCATTTAGCCCATGGTGTGCAAAAAAGTGCCTCTCAGAGTTAAAACAACCCAAACAACACAACTGATCTAAGGGATCTGGGTTCGAGCCCCGGATAAGGCATGGATGTGTGTCTTGTTTTTCTGATGAGGTCCTGACATACTCACAGACCTTCTACTATGACATATAAACTGACAGGCTCCTGTCAGATCTCTGTAGCAAGCAGCTGCTTGAGGGGGTATTTATTTTATTTTTATTAACAAATTCATTTACGATTCTTACATCCTATATATAATTTCGAATCAAATTATATAATCTTGGGGATATATAAATGTAATGTCTGGTAATAATATTCTTTGTTGCAAAAAGCTCTTCCAATAATAAGTTTTTGAATAATCTAGTATTAACCGCAAAGGCTCTGATGTTTATTCCAAGTTTCCGTTACATGTTTGATTACATGAAAAATATATAGTTTTCTCACTTGTAAGATGCCGAATATTTGATAATCCTGAATTATGTTTCTCTTTTTCTCTTTCTTAGTGGGGGCGGGGGTTGCTCAGTCGGTAGCGCGCCAGGCTCGTAATCTGTAGTTCCCAGGTTCGAGTCCCAGCTGGGTCAGCGTTGAGATTTATCTCCGCAAAATTCCCCGCCCTGCCCACGGTCAGTAGGGGACACCGATGGGCTTGGAAAGGCCGCCGTCCGTCGGATGGGACGTTAAGCCGTGGCCCCGTGTGCGGGAGAGCCATACCCTGTGCACGTTAAAGAACACGCTGGATGGCCTTGACGGGAGGCTACCATCTGTCTCCCAACATCTGTTCCAGTGGGTCCCCTCCCCCAACCATCTCTGAGCCTTCGGGGTCCATGTGACCTGGCCATTTAGCCCATGGTGTGCAAAAAAAGTGCTGCTCAGAGGTAAAACAACCCAACCCAAATCTTTTTTAGCATACACCTAATTATGTGGTTTTTGACTCCCTCTAGCGGTTTAATATATGTATCATAAGCTCTCCCCCCATTGACAAAATACCACAGTTGAGATAAGACTTTATTCAAGCATTATAAATAATTTTTATAACGATAAGTCAGCAAAATTCCTGATATAGTAAGGGCGGAGGTGGCTCAGTCGGTAGTGCGCCAGGCTCGTAATATATAGTTCCCAGGTTCGAGTCCCAGCTGGGTCAGCGTTGAGATTTATCTCCGCAAAATTCCCCGCCCTGCCCACGGTCAGTAGGGGACACCGATGGGTTTGGAAAGGCCGCCGTCCGTCGGATGGGACGTTAAGCCGTGTGCGGGAGAGCCATACCCTGTGCTCGTTAAAGAACACGCTGGATGTCCTTGACGGAAGACTACCATCTGTCTCCCAACAGCTGTTCCAGTGGGTCCCCTCCCCCAACCTTCTCTGAGTCTTCGGGGTTCATGTGACCTGCCCATTTAGCCCATGGTGTGCAAAAATGTGCCGCTCAGAGGTAAAACAACCCAACCCCCAACCTTCTCTGAGCCTTCTGGGTCCATGTGACCTGGCCATTTAGCCCATGGTGTGCAAAAAAGTGCCGCTCATAGGTAAAACAACCCAACCCAACCCCCAACCTTCTCTGAGCCTTCTGGGTCCATGTGACCTGGCCATTTAGCCCATGGTGTGCAAAAAAGTGCCGCTCATAGGTAAAACAACCCAACCCAACCCCCAACCTTCTCTGAGCCTTCGGGGTCCATGTGACCTGGCCATTTAGCCCATGGTGTGCAAAAAAGTGCCGCTCAGAGGTAAAACAACCCAACCTAACTTTTGCGTCGATCAGCACACGAGAGTGAATGTGGTACCTTCCATTAGATGTAGTACTAGCCTGCATAGTGGAGCATCGGATGGCATCACTTAACCATATTTACTTCTAAATTAACATGGAAGAAGTAAGAGTGCCATTCTGATTAGTTAGTTTTGAGGTAAATAAATTAATATCGTAAATGCGCAGGGGCGGGAGTGACTCAGTCAGTAGCGCGTCAGTCTCGTAATCTGTAGTTCCCAGGTTCGAGTCCCAGCTGGGCTAACGTTGAAATTTATCTCCCTCAAAACTCCCAGCCCTGCCCTTGGTCAGCAGGGGACACTGATGGGCTTGGAAAGGTCGCCGTCTGTCGGATGGGACATTAAGGCATGGGCCCATGTGTGGGAGAACCATACTCTGTGCACATTAAAGAACACGCTGATGGTCTTGACGGTAGGCTATCATTTGGGGTCCAACAGTTGTTGCAGTGGATACCCTCCTCCAACTTTCTGAGCCTTCGGGGTCCTTGTGACCTGACCATTTAGCCCATGGTGTGCAAAAATGCCGATCAGGTTTAAAACACCCTAACCTTTCTGTTAAGATTTTCGTGCTTCAAACTAACAGATAGAGTCCCGAAAGAAAAAAGGGGCGGTGGTTGCTCAGTCGGTAGCGCGCCAGGCTCGTAATCTGTAGTTCCCAGTTTCGAGTCCCAGCCGGGTCAGCGTTGAGGTTTATCTCCGCAAAATTCTCCGCCCTGCCCACGGTCAGTAGGGGACACCGATGGGCTTGGAAAGGCCGCCGTCCGTCGGATGGGACGTAAAGCCGTGGCCCCGTGTGCGGGAGAGCCATACCCTGTGCACGTCAAAGAACACGCTGGATGGCCTTGACGGGAGGCTACCATCTGTCTCCCAACAGCTGTTCCAGTGGGTCCCTTCCCCAACCTTCTGTGAGCCTTCGGGGTCCATGTGACCTGGCCATTTAGCCCATGGTGTGCAAAAAAGTGCCGCTCAGAGGTAAAACCACCCAACCCAAAAGAAGAAAAAAATGCATGAAATTAGAATAGTATGCGTAATAACGGAAATAAATTTCAACGCATGCATACCGAAAAGAAGCCCACCAATGCCTCCTTTCTTACCAATGTGTCAAAATCACAACTCTGGCACTCGAACCTGGGAGCTTTATCTTAGAATTCTGATGTGCTACCAACTCGAAAACCACATTTCCCTTCTACCGGAAAAAAAAGAGCCTTCATAAAGCTATTTTGATTTTTTTTTAACAACGGAATATTAAAAAACACACAGAGAAAAAAAATAGCTTTCCCGATTAACATAAATTATTCTAATAACAATCATCACACGTGACACGAGTTTCATGCAAATATCCATCCGCATGTACACACATAAAAAAATGAAATCTTAAACCTCACGCACATGCTACTTTCCATGTCGAAATATTCCTCTTTTAGGGATGGAAAACTGCTTAATTCCCTAGGAAATTAGGAAGCGTTAGACCCAACACACGGAGAACGTGACAACTCTCAAAGCGCAATGACTTGCGTAATTACAGTTTTTTTTTATATCTCCTTCGTCACTTCCACCTTGGTTTCCTGTTTGCACGGTTTCAAGAGCTGCAGCGAGCTTGACCGCCAGCCGACGTTCAGTGAATGAAATGTACCGAATGTCACTTTGGTACGGTCACATATACAGCGATTTAACGTTACAAACTTCAGTAGAGTTTTTGGCGTCCTAAATTAATTGATCAACAGCGGTGGTGGCCTCACAGCAAGGGGCGGGGGTGGCTCAGTCGGTAGCGCGCCAGGCTCGTAATCTGTAGTTCCCAGGTTCGAGTCCCAGCTGGGTCAGCGTTGAGATTTATCTCCGCAAAATTCCTCCGCCCTGCCCACGGTCAGTAGGGGACACCGATGGGCTTGGAAAGGCCGCCGTCCGTCGGATGGGACGTTAAGCCGTGGCCCCGTGTGCGGGAGAGCCATACTCTGTGCACGTTAAAGAACACGCTGGATGGCCTTGACGGGAGGCTACCATCTGTCTCCCAACAGCTGTTCCAGTGGGTTCCCTCCCCCAACCTTCTCTGAGCCTTCGGGGTCAATGTGACCTGGCCATTTAGCCCATGGTGTGCAAAAAAGTGCCTCTCAGAGGAAAAACAACAACAATCCAACCCTCACAGCAAAGTAGAGCGTATGCAATTATCTTACAACCATAGGCCACTTCACAATTTTTTTGATCGGTTGGGAGTTTTACCTCTGAGCGGCACTTTTTTCGCACAATGGGCTAAATGGCCAGGTCACAAGGACAGGACCCCGAAGGCTCAGAGAAGGTTGGGGGAGGGGACCCACTGGAAGAGCTGTTGGGAGACAGATGGTAGCCTCCCGTCAAGGCCATCCAGCGTGTTCTTTAACGTGCACAGGGTATGTCTCTCTCTCGCATGGGGCGGGGGTGGCTCAGTCGGTAGCGCGCCAGGCTCGTAATCTGTAGTTCCCAGGTTCGAGTCCCAGCTGGGTCAGTGTTGAGATTTATCTCCGCAATATTCCCCGCCCTGCCCACGGTCAGTAGGGGACACCGATGGGCTTGGAAAGGCCGCCGTCCGTCGGATGGGACGTTAAGCCGTGGCCCCGTGTGCGGGAGAGCCATACCCTGTGCACGTTAAAGAACACACTGGATGGCCTTGACGGGAGGCTACCATCTGTCTCCCAACAGCTGTTCCAGTGGGTCCCCTCCCCCAACCTTCTCTGAGCCTTCGGGGTCCATGTGACCTGGCCATTTAGCCCATGGTGTGCAAAAAAGTGCCGCTCAGAGGTAAAACAACACAACCAACAACTCTCTCTCGCATACGGGGCCACGGCTTAGCGTCCCATCCGACAAACGGCGGCCTTTCCAAACCCATCGGTGTCCCCTAATGACCGTGGGCAGGGCGGGGTTGGATTGGATTGTTTTACCTCTGAGCGGCACTTTTTTGCACACCATGGGCTAAATGGCCAGGTCACATGGACCCCGAAGGCTCAGAGAAGGTTGGGGGGAGGGGACCCACTGGAACAGCTGTTGGGAGACAGATGGTAGTCTCCCGTCAAGGCCATCCAGCGTGTTCTTTAACGTTCATAGGGTATGGCTCTCCCGCACACGGGGCCACGGCTTAACGTCCCATCCGACGGACGGCGGCCTTTCCAAGCCCATCGGTGTCCCCTACTGACCGTAGGCAGGGCGGGGAATTTTGCGGAGATAAATCTCAATGCTGACTCAGCTGGGACTCGAACCTGAGAACTACAGATTACGAGCCTGGCGCGCTACCGACTGAGCCACCCCCGCCCCATCTTCACAAACTGGGGTGTGTGCAGTTATCTTAATACTATCGACCAACAATGGAGGTGGCCTCACAGCAAACTGGATCTTCTGCAGTTATCTTTAAATCATTATAGTATCTTGAAACCTTTTCCAATTGGAGGAGGAGGGGCGGGGGTGGTTCAGTCGTTAGCGCACCAGTCTCGTAATCTGCAGTTCCCAGGTTCAAGTCCCAGCTGCGTCAGCGTTCAGATTTATCTCCGCAAAACTCCCCGCCCTGCCCACGGTCAGTAGGGGACACCGATGGGCTTGGAAAGGCCGCCGTCCGTCGGATGGGACGTCAAGCCGTGGCTCCGTGTGCGGGAGAGCCATACCCTGTGCACGGTTAAAGAACACACTGTATGGCCTTGACGGGAGGCTACCATCCGTCTCCCAACAGCTGTTCCAGTGGGTCTCCTCCCCCAACCTTCTCTGAGCCTTCGGGGTCCATCTGACATGGCCATTTAGCCCATGGTGTGCAAAAAAGTACCGCTCATAGGTAAATCAACCCAACGCAACTGGAGTGTGTGAACTCCAGTTTATCGTGAGGTCAGCTCCATTAATGGTAACGATTTTAAGACGCCACGAAGTTCTGAAACGTTCATAACGTTAAAGCGCTCAAATTCGAAAGTGTGTGTCCATCCCTTTAGTGAATGAAACGTGTCGAAGAGTTTCTGCAGACAGTCGGCAAAGCCATCTAGCTCTCTCTGTAAGTGGGAAGCTAGTTAGAGAAAATTATGTATGAATTTAATTAGAGACATTTCCTGCTGCACCGGAAGGGAGAGAAGAGGTGAGAAAGTGTCTGCACCTTCGTCGTCTGAATGTCAACAGAGTAGAAAAGGGGCCGAACCCCCACTAATGACCGCCGCCTTTGCCGCAGTTGTGAGTTTTCCTCGTCCGCATCCTGAAATAGGAAACTGCATATTAATCTCAGAACATGCAAGTGGCGACAGGAAAACTCGAAACTCTTGTCTAAGGAAAAGTCTTTTGAACTAGACGAAGTTTTACACGTGCAGTGGAAATCGTTTGGTCTTCTGCGGTTGCGGTTTTTTGGTGTCGTCGGCAGCGAGATGCATTTTTGCCGCCTAAAAGGAATTTATATATTTGTTTTTACCACTCAAAGCGATTTTTCGTTTTTTAGTTGCTTCAAATAAGTTTGCTTTAAATCATTCTAAGTATTTGTTTTGATGTTTTTGATGTTTTTCGTCTTCGTCTGTAAGAGAGTTTGGGGCGGGGGTGGGTCAATCAGTAGCGCGCCAGGCTCGTAATCTGTAATTCCCAGGTTCGAGTCCCATCTGGGTCAGCATTGAGATTTATCTCCGCAAAATTCCCCATCCACGGTCAATATGGGGGATAACGATGGGCTTGGAAAGGATGGGACGTTAACCCGTGGCCCCGTGTGCGGGAAAGCCATACCCTCTGCACGTTAAGAACACGCTGGATGGCTTTGACGGGAGGCTACCTTCTGTCTCCCAACAGCTGTTCCAGTAGGTTCCCTCCCCCAACCTTCTTCTGAGCCTTCGGGGTCCTTGTGACCTGGCCATTTAGCCCATGGTGTGCAAAAAACTGCCGCTCAGAGGTAAAACAACCCAACTCAAGAGAGTTTATTTTTGCTGCTCAACCGATTTTGTCTTGCAAATGAGTCTGTCTTTTGTAATTTTAAAATTGGGTTGGGTTGTTTTACCTCTGAGCGGCACTTTTTTGCACACCATGGGCTAAATGGCCAGGTCACATGGACCCCGAAGGCTCAGAGAAGGTTGGGGGAGGGGACCCACTGGAACAGCTGTTGGGAGACAGATGGTAGCCTCCCGTCAAGGCCATCCAGCGTGTTCTTTAACGTGCACAGGGTATGGCTCTCTCCCGCATACGGAGCCTCGGCTTAACGTCCCATCCGACGGACGGCGGTCTTTCCAAGCCCATCGGTGTCCCCTACTGACCGTGGGCAGCGCGGGGAATTTTGCGGAGATAAATCTCAACGCTGACCCAGCTGGGACTCGAACCTAGGAACTACAGATTACGAGCCTGGCGCGCTACCGACTGAGCCACCCGCGCCCCAATTTGTAATTTTAAAATAATTTATTTTTGACATCGTAAACTTCAAAGTTGGCTAGTTTGTTTTTGGCGATCTCTAAAGATTTAATAATAATCTTACTCTAATTGATTAATAATATATAACGATTATTCTAAAATAATTAATAATTTAAATATTAAAATGATTTAAAATCTAATCAGTTGATAAAAAAATTACGTAATTAATTTTAATTCGAAAAAGGATTTATTTTTCGTACACAGTGGATTAAATGGACAGGTCACAGAGACCTCAAGAACGCAGAGTTGGTTTGGGAATGAAACTCGCTTTAAAGGATGTAGGAAACAGAAGCCTCAGTCAACGCTATCCAGCGTGTTCTTAAGTGCACACGGAGCCACGGCTTAACGTCCCATCCGACGGACGGCGGCATTTCCAAGCCCATCGGTGTCCCCTACTGACCGTGGGCGGGGAATTTTGCGGAGATAAATCTCAACGCTGACCCAGCTTGGACTCGAACCTGGGAACTACAGATTACGAGCCTGACGCGCTACCGACTGAGCCACCCCCGCCCCACCTTGACGGGAGGCTACCATCAGTCTCCCAACAGCTGTTCCAGTGGGTCCCCTCCCACAAACTTCTCTGAGCCTTCGGAGTCTTTGTGACCTGGCCATTTAGCCCATAGTGTTCAAAAAAGTGCCACTCAGAGGTGAAACAACCCAATTCTATCAGGACATTCATATACTTCTGAGAACTCACTGTAAGTATTATTACTGTACATATTTTTCTCCCTTCATGCAAAATTTCTTCGGGAAGCTAGAAGTCATTCACTGTCCATCGGATTTAATGTACTCCAGTAATAGAATAACGCATGTCTGATCTAGATTATTCTAAAGCGTGTAAACTGATCCCTATTTCTCATCCGTAAGAAAAGTGAAAATATTCTTACGCCAAATTTTTTCGATTCACAGTAGATGCGTCGACCGCACATGACATGTCGCTTCGCTAAATATCTTCAAAATAACATTTATCTGAATTGCAGCGAAAGAAAAAGCATCAATGTAACATGCTTTTTTTTCGATGTGGGATCTGCAATTCCGTCTAGGCAATAAAAGCATCGTCCATGAAAGCTTGTACGAGTCCCCACCTTTTACTTCCGCAAATATTCCTGTTCATAAAGTCCGTCATCTCTCTCTCTCTTTCCCGGCACGTGCATTTCTTTGTGAAGATGTTGAAAATCACCGAGACGACTTTTAAAAGTGCTAGCGATGTCCCCGTCTGTATTTGCTGCAGCGAGAGGACTTTGCGATGCAGAATTAAATGATTTTTTGGGGGACCAGAATCTCTTCACACTCGAACAAGACGAGTTTCGCAGACAAGAAAGAAGATCAGTCCAACAAAAATAAGAGAAGTTGAAGAAAGAAAAATAAGTGTTTTGCTTTCGATATTTTGATCCGTTGGAAGTTAGCGAAGAATCTAGTTTTTCTTTTTCAATTTTTTTGGTCTTCTCGGGGATTTAGGAAATTACACGAAGTTTTTTCATTTTATTTTCTTACTGAAATGGAAAGTGCTTTTAGGTTGAGAGAAATTGCTAACGTTAGAATCTAAAGTTCGATAAAGTGCTTTAAATTCCTCATCATAAAGACAAAAATATATAACAGAGAAAAAGGGCGAATCTGTTAGTAGCGCTCCAGGTTCGAGTCCCAAGACCAGTTCCCCGCCCTGCCCACGGTCAGTAGGGGACACCGATGGGCTTGGAAAGGCCGCCTTCCGTAGGATGGGACGTTAAGCCGTGGCCCCGTGTGCGGCAGAGCCATACCCTGTGCACGTTAAAGAACACGCTGGATGGCCTTGACGGGAGGCTACCATCTGTCTCCCAACAGCTGTTCCAGTGGGTCCCCTCTCTCAACCTTCTCTGAGCCTTCGGAGTCCTTGTGACCTGGCCATTTAGCCCATGGTGTGCAAAAAAGTGCCTCTCAGAGGTAAAACAACCCAACAACCCAAGACCAGTGTTGAAATTTATCTCCAGTAAACTTCCCCCTGCCCTCGTTAGTAGGGGACACCGATGGCGTTGGAAAGACCACCGTCCCTCGGATGGGACGTTAAGTCGTGGACCTGTGAATGCAAAAATCACGCTCGATTGCCTTGATGGGAGGTTTCCCGTCTGTCTGCTAACGTCTGTACAGTGGGCTTCCCTTTCTCCCAACCTTCTCTGAGCCCTTGGGTCCTTTTCACCTGACCGTTAACCCATTGCGTGCAAAAAGGTGCCGTTCAGAGGTTGAATACTGAACGAAGAGTGTGAAAAATTTCGATTTAAATAGCTTTGATTGTGTTTATGTGAGGCCTCTATCTTCTCCATAGTATACACTACAGGAAAGAAAATTGCAACACCTAGAAGATTAATGCCATTTTATTGAAACGCAGACAGCTGTTACCATACACTGAGATGTGTATGCTAACATGATTACATTATCAATGATTACATTATCAAAAAAAAAAAAAATTAATGGAAATTATCACTTTACTTACCTGGGTTGTGTTGGGTTGTTTTACCTCTAAGCAGCACTTTTTTCACACCATGGGCTAAATGGCAAGGTCACGTGGACCCCGAAGGCTCAGAGAAGGTTGGGGGAGGGGACCCACTGGAACAGCTGTTGGGAGACAGATGGTAGCCTCCCGTCAAGGCCATCAAGTGTGTTCTTTAACGTGCACAGGGTATGGCTCTCATGTACACGGGGCCACGGCTTAACGTCCCATCCGACGGACGGCGGCCTTTCCAAGCCCATCGGTGTCCCTATTGACCGTGGGCAGGGCGGGGAATTTTGCGGAGATAAATCTCAACTCTGACCCAGCTTGGACTCGAACCTTCTGACCAGCTTGGACTCGAAAGCCACCCCCGCCCCTACTTACCTGGTAAAGTGGTATAATTAGTATTATGTTGAACCGCCCCGCACAGCAATGCATTTATGAACACGGCTGGGAAGGTTATCGTATAGCTTTATAATGTCCTCCTGAGGGATAGAACGCCAAATAGCGCGAAGTCGCTGTTCCATTTAAGCGACAGTAGTTGGCGCACTTCTTAGGTGTTGTTGGAGCTGTCGGCCCAGACGTGTTTAATAGGTGAAAAGTCTGACGCGCATGCTGGCCATGGTAGTACCTGAACGTTTTGATCGTGTAGATACTGAAGACTAATGCGGGTTGTGGGGTTCTAACATCGGTGTCCGACTAATGGCACCCCACACCAAGACACTAGGTGCTGGAGCTGTGTGACGATGTCTCACGCATTGGGTGGCGTTCTTTTCTCCTGGATGACGGTGAACACGCTGTCTACCGTCGTGCTGACCAAGACAAAAACGAGATTCGTCACAAACATCACGGTTCTCCACTCTTCGTAACAGTTCTGTCGGAGGCAACACCACTGAAGACGTGCTTGCATGTGAGCAGTTGTGAGGGGCAAATCAATGCCCAATGATAGGCTTGCAATGAAAACTATAAAAGTCTGTTGTTTACCATCCGCCTGGTAGGTATTCGATGTGTTACCTGTTGCCAGGGGGCGGGGGTGGCTCAGTCGGTAGCGCGCCAGGCTCGTAATCTGTAGTTCCCAGGTTCGAGTCCCAGCTGGGTCAGCGTTGAGATTTATCTCCGCAAAATTCCCCGCCCTGCCCACGGTCAGTAGGGGTCACCGATGGGCTTGGAAAAGCTGCCGTCCGTCGGATGGGACGTTAAACCGTGGCCCCGTGTGTGGGAGAGCCATACCCTGTGCACGTTAAAGAACACGCTGGATGGCCTTGACGGGATGCTACCATCTGTCTCCCAACAGCTGTTCCAGTGGGTCCCCTCCCCCAACCTTCTCTGAGCCTTCGGGTCCATGTGACCTGGCCATTTAGCCCATGGTGTGCAAAAAAGTGCCGCTCAGAGGTAAAACAACCCAACCCAACCCTGTTGCCAGTCCCTTTGCAGAGTTGCGTTGTAGTCGCGAATCTGTCTCGCAATGCCACGTTTGGCAAATGGCGATCCTGTCTCTCTGTGGTCATACGTCGTCTTCCTGATCCTTGTTGGCGTTTGCTGTATCCTTCTTGAACCCACTGTCGCCATATATGTACGATGGTGCTGGGATTGCGGCTAACAATGTACAACAAACCAATGTACAACAAACATCTAACTCTGTACAACAAACCAGCTTCTCTAAGACAGATGATTCTTCCACGCTTAAAGGCTGTTAACTGTTGGAACGGCTGTCGACGTCTGTTTAAGGCCATCTTTAGCGGTTTAGAACAATTCACACAACTTTTTGTCAGCGAGGGAGCTTTGGTTGTCTTTATTTGTATTGACCTCTCCGCACCTGTGACGTCAGCTCACGCCTGTCCAATCGTTTCGATCGTCCTGCAATCCTAATCATTTCCATATACTACACCTCCTTAAATTTTGTTGCATTTGCATAACTTATTGCAAGTGTTGCATTTTTTATTTCGTATAGTGTATAAGGCTAATACTAGGTATACGGTGAAAAATTTGGTGTAAGCCTGGTGGGATCCGAATCCACGACCTCCAGATAACACGTCAGACGCTCTGATCGATGAGCTACGGACTGTTGATCAAGATTACCCCTACTGTTGTTGTTAAATCTCAAACCCTAGTCTCAAGTAAATGCTGTTATTGCATCCGATGATAGCGATCCGATGATTGATTGTCAATCATCGGAGCTCTTTCACGCTCGCGCAAAAATACTTAACAGCAACAACAACATCAGGGGAAATCCTGATTAGCAGTCGGTAGCTCAGCGGTCAGAGTACCTGACATGTTATCAGGTGGTCATGGGTTCAGATTCCACCGGGCTCAAGACAATTTTTTTTTTTCCTCAATTTTTCCCCAAGTATTATCAGACAACAACAACATTGAAGACAGTGGCTTGGAATAAACCTAATGATTACTGTGAATGCGAAAAAAAATTGATTATGATCATAAATTTATCGTTAGTCAGATTTTTTTCCATTAAATGGATATTATTAGAAGTCAATGAGCTTCGAATTTAGATTCCCATTGACACAACAGAGGAATTCTCCAGTATTTTGATAATGCAGTGTAAATTTATTACATGTAATCAGGGCCGGGTCTAGGCTCCCCCCCTCCCCTTCATATGTGAATGCTAGTAATGGTTACGAAGACACAAATAATTAAACTTATCCATTTTTGAATACCTTTGAAACGGAGGGAAAATGTTATACTGCAATGGAAATCCCGTTTCTTGTCTCCAGCTCAATTTCTCACCACTTTTCGTATAGAGGGTATGGCAACACAATAAATCATGAAATTTTAATGCACAAATTAAGGATAATGGGAATAAGGGGACTTGCATACAGTTGGTTTTAAACATATTTATGAAACAGGAAACAATACGTGGATATAAATAAACTAGAAAGTAATATGTTTGCTTTGAATGGTGGTGTACCACAAGGTTCTACTCTTGGGCCAGTATTGTTTTTAACATATATTAATGATTTCTGCGATTTAAATTTATTCGGCAAAATCACAACTTATGCGGATGACACAGCAATAGTGTACTCGACTGAAACTAATAATGAGTTATTGTTCAAGATAAACACTGACTAAAAAAGCATAAGAAACTGGTTTAGTAGTAATAAACTGGAAATAAATGTGGATAAAACTAATTTTATCTATTTCGGATTAATGAATACAAGTAAAGAGGTTGTCATAAAATACCATAATTGTGGTTGTAATTTGGTAAATGGATCTGCTTGTAAAACTATTGAACAGATCGAATGTGTTAAACATGTGAACAAAATCTAAAATGGTAGAAACATGTAGATACAGTGTGTGAAAATTTAAGATTTATCTTGTACAAGTTATATGATCTTAAATCACGTTCTCATAATAAGTTGTTAATTTTAATTTATTTTGCTTGGGTTCATTTAAGTATAAACTATGGAATCACTTGTTGGGGGTGGATTATATATCAAACCTATTACCTCTAGTGAAATTACAAATCAAAATTGTAAAACTAGTGAAAAATAGTAATATTAGTAATGTAAAATCACAGACCTTCTACTGTGGCATATAAACTGACAAGCCCCTGTCAGACCTCTGTGGCAAGCAGCTGCTTGAGGGGGTATTTTTTATTTAAATTATCATTACATAAGTAATGATATATTACCGTTGAGAAAGTTATATTTGTATAGATGTCTTTTGTTTCTACATAAAAACAACAATTGGATCGAAGAATGGTTCATCCCATACGATACCAGATGTTCAGCAAACAGGTTTCGTATCGTGAAGTCAAAGAAAGAAATCATACATAAGCATTTTATTGCACCAAAAACATATAATTATTTACCAAATAGTATAAAAAAAAGAACAAAAATGAATGCAATTTTAAGAAAAAAAATTTATTTTGCAAATATTGATGATAATTGAATGCTTTTAATGCAATTTCTTAGGTTTTTTTTTGCCATTGCCATGGACTTTCGTTTTACAGCAGAATTTTGTTTTTGTAATCTCTAAGAGTTGTATCATAACTCCTAGATTACACAGAAATACTTGTCAGTTTTATATTTCTGTCAAGTTTTATTTTGTTTTTATTTTTTATTCGTTTTATTTTATTTAATATTTATTTCCTTTGCAATTTCCATTCAAATCTGATGATACATTTTATGTTTTAATGTTTCTGTAAATGAATGTGGAATATGGAAATGGAAATAAAGTTATATATATATATATATAAAAAAATAATAAATACCCCCTCAAGCAGCTGCTTGCCACAGAGGTCTGACAGGAACCTGTCAGTTTATATGCCAAAGTAGAAGATCTGAGAGGATGGCAGGACCTCAGCAGAAAAACAACACATACAACCATGCCTTATCCGGGGCTCGAACCCAGGTCCCTTAGACCAGTAACCAAGCGTGCTAACCACTCGGCCATGGGACTATGCCTTATATTAATACTTAATGTGTTAAAAAATTTCGGTTCTATGAAAAAGAAATATTTATGGAAGATTTTTTTTTGGATTTCTCAACAGGAAATTTCAAACCAATACTTCTGCAATTAAAATAAAACTTTTATATTGATTAAAATTAAACTCTTTTCATTAATCAATTAATTAATTAAAAAATTTCATTAAAAATTCATTTATTAATCAATAATTCTTATTTGTAATATATTATATGTTATTTATTAATTAATAATTAATAAATTAAATTAAATTACTCTTAAGTTATGAATTTAAACAAAACAGGACTCTTTTTCATAGGTGTGTGTCGGTAAAAAGAAAATTTAAGAAGTGTTTATCACGGTAAATGGACAATTTCAGAAGTGTGCCACGGTAAAAGGAGAGTTTCGGAAGTGTGTCGCGGTAAAAAGACCATTTTTGGAAGTATGTCGCGGTAAAAAGACCATTTTTGGAAGTATGTCGCGGTAAATGGACAACTTCAGAAGTGTGCCGCCAAGATTAACATTGCCATAATACAGCGCTGTCCAACTAGGGCCCGCACAAGGATTTTTGTGGCCCGCGAACAAAAATTTATAAAGTGTATTACAGATGTTAACTTGAAATTTTAAATAAACATCTGTAATCCCGCTTACAATTTTTTGTCAACTTATACTTTACTTGATATGCAATCTTTAACTTACTCATTCTATAAAGTTTACAAAACATTTTCAAGCCGATCGGAAAACTTCTGAAACCTTTTAAGAGCGGTGCGGCGTCATCAAACAAATGTTTTTATGAAGCTGCAGTAATAAGAAGCATCTGACAGCACGAATCACTGTCACAGCGCATGCATATTGGCATACATTGTCGAATGTTGCACTGTATTGTGCACCAGGAGACATTGTGTGGCATTTCGCTGAGACTAAACGACGTAATGGAAAAGATTGTCAAAATTACCAATTTAATTCGTGGCGGAAATCGTTCTCTTACACACAGAAATTTTAAAGCTTTTTTGGACGAACGGCATGCTGAGTATGGTGATCTGTTTTACACAGTAATATTCGCTGGTTAAGTGCCGGAAAATGCCTCAAGAGATTTTTTACACTTCGAAAAGAAATTCATCTTTTTCTCACAGAAGTGGGCTCCGATGATGATTTAATAGCAAGTTTTGTTGATGAAAATTTTCTGTTTCCTTGCTTTCCTAACAGACATTACAGATTATTTAAATGTTTTGAATAAATCCTTACACGGAAAAGATCAAAACGTGTGCTGTCTTTATAATCATGTTACTGGGTTTAGAAACAAACTACAATTGTTAAAGTCATATTTGCAGGAAAACAATTTAATTCATTTTGAAACTTGTAAAGAGTTCTACGAAGAAATGAAGCAACTTAGTAAAACAGTTAATTTTGAAAAATTTGTTCCTAAATTAGATAACCTAATTGAAGATTTTAATAGAAGATTTTCTCAATATGATGACCTTAAGCAAAGTTCAAATTTATTCAGTAATCCATTAAGTATTGATATTAGTACCGTAGATCCTAAACATCAAATGGAATTATGTGACCTTCAGGCCGACCCAATTACTGCATCTGATAGAGAAACTGGAATAGAATTGTTTAAAGTTTTGCCTAAAGAAAAATATCCAAAAATGAAAGATTTTGGACTCCAAATAATTTCTATGTTCGGAAGTACATGTATCTGAGAGCGCGCATTTTCTGATATGAAACATATAAAATCAAGATACAGAAACTGCTTGAAAGACTCTACCCTTGAACACACACTTCGGCTCGCAACAACAACTATCGATATGGACGTAAAAGAAATTATTGCCCAACAACTACGGCCACAATGCTCCTATTACATTTATTATATATTTGATAAAGTTTAGAAATTTCATCTTGGTTTATTATTACTTATTATTTTTCGTATAAATAAAATAATTTTTTGAGGATTATTATTACTTATTATTTTTTTTCGTATAAATAAAATAATTTTTTGAGGTTTATTATTACTTATTATTTTTCGTATGAATAAAATAATTTTTTGAGGTGACATAAAGTGACTTTTCAAATATTCATCCTATCCTATTCTTTTTTTTGGCCCTCGAAATATTGGCAAAAGAAAAAATGGCCCGCGGTCTTAGAGAAGTTGGACAGCATTGCCATAATACAATATTTTATTTTAGCAATTTTGGGTTGAGGAACATTGCCATAATACAAATAAAGATGGCAGAAAACAAAAGGAAAAATGAGAACTTATTGAAAAATGCCTGAAAAAAAATGTTTTTCATATGATTAGATAAAAATAAGTAACATAAGTCCGAAAACGAAAGACACAATTTTTCAAAAAACGTAAAAAACCCAAGATTACATTTCGTTAAGGGAAGGAACCATTAAATTTTCGTACGCCTCTTTTCATTATACAATAAAACAGAAAAAAAGTCTTCAAATCTATTTTTTTGGCAAAAACAAAAAGAAAAAACGATAAAAGTCAGTTTAAAAAGTAAATGCTGATCTGAAAATTTTTTTGGTACTCCTGATATTTGAAGGTGTACGAAGTTCTCCCTTTGGGAGGAAAAAATGAGAGCAACGCGTACAACTCATTCTTAGTTGTGGACTCGGTGACCACATTACAAAACGTTCATAGACATGGCTCACTCTTCCGTGCCCACATTAATGCTCCCAAGACTAGCGAAAACTGCTCCCATGTATTCTCCAGACTTCACCCACCACCCAACTCCCCCCTCCCAAGTGGAGGGATGGAATTCGATGGATGCCGAAGACAGATGTGGTTTCTCCTCCCTGCACCGCCTCCTTACTTCTCATCAGCGCCTCGGCTTTTCGTTAGCAGCTCGGCTCTGCCTAATGCTGTCGGATGAGGAGGAAGAGGAGGAGGCTGGGGGCTCTGGCATCTGCTCTGGCCTCTTCGCTCAACTTGACCGGCAGATGCTTTGCGCCAGAACCACCAAGTGGAGCGTGGAAGAAAAATAGAAAGAGAAAACAAGCCTCAGTTAGGTTTGGCGCTTTTTTTTTTCAGAGCAGCATTTTGTTTTTAAACTGAGTTTTATCGATTTTTGTTTTTGTAAAAGATTAGATTTGAAGGCTTTTTTTAAAACTGTTTTATGGTGTAGTGAAATTTTGACGCGTTTCGTTTTTTAAGTTGAGAACCTCTACTTTAGAGAGTAGAACTTAAAAATCGAAACACGTCAAAATTTCACTACACCATAAAACAGTTATAAAAAAAAGCCTTCCAATCTAGTCTTTTACTAACGCGGTAAAATTTTTGGGGTACGCCGTGAGAGCTCAAAAGTCGCTAGATATGCTAACAAAGTAAAAATAATCATTGTTACATTGTAGTTTTATCTATCTATGTTTCATATCAGAAAATGCGCGCTCTCAGATACATGTACTTCCGAACATAGAAATTATTATATTGATACATTGTACTTATAGATTACATTGTTACATTGTAGGTCATCATATAGATGTAATCATATATCTGAATATATATATTTTATCATGATATATCTGAATATCTATAAGGTCATCATATATCTGTATCATCATACATTGTAGGTCATCATATATCTGTAATCATATATCTCAATATATATATATTTTATCATCATATATCTGAATATCTATAAGGTCATCATATATCTGTGTCTTGTTTTATATGTTTCATATCAGAAAATGCGCGCTCTCAGATACATGTACTTCCGAACATAGAAATTATTACATTAATACATTGTAGTTTTATCTATACAAGGGGTACGCCAGTTACATACACATTTCCAGAGGGTACGTGAAGCATAAAGGTCAACCTTTTGAGACTGATTGAGATTGGGATTTTGAATTGATTCAGACAAACTTTTCAGCTGAGAACCACTGCTCTAAAGCAGTGGTTCTCAACCTTTTATGCTTCACGTACCCTCTGGAAATGTATATGTAACTGGCGTACCCCTTGCACAGATTTCTGTAACTACAGTTATAGTATAACAATGGGAAAAAAATAAAAAATATGTATATAACATATATCAAGCGACTTTTGAGCTCTCACGGCGTACCCCAAAAATTTTTACCGCATACCTCACGTTGAGAACCCCTTACACTAAAGCATAAGGTCGTTAAAAGAAATTGCTACACCTAGTCTCGACTAACAGTATTTTTTAAATAGGACAAGTCTTTGATTAACACGTTTATTTTTAAATATTGCTGATCATTGAGTAACACGATTTTTTTTAAACAGGGCTGCTGTTTTATAAGACGATTTTTGAAATAGGGCTGATATTTGACTAGCACGAATTGTAATAGGGCTGATATTTGACTAGCACGAATTGTAATAGGGCTGGTATTTGACTAGCACGAATTGTAATAGGGCTGGTATTTGACTAACACGATTTCTAAACAGGGCTGATCTTTCACTAACGCGAATTTTAATAGGGCTGGTCATTGACTAACACGTTTTTAAAATAAGGCTGGTCTTTGAATAACACGTTTTTAAACAGGGCTGGTCTTTGCATAATACGTTTTTAAACAGGGCTAGTATTTGACTAACACAACATTTTAAACAGGGTTGCTGTTTGACTAACACGAATTTTAATAGCGCTGGTATTTGAATAACACTATTTATTAAACAAGGCGGCAAACACGACTGGACCTCGGTTTTACACCATTTCTCAACAACTGAACTATGACCGTTTATTTGAGGCGGGGGTGGCTCAGTCGGTAGCACGCCAAGCTCGTAATCTGTAGTTCCCAGGTTCGAGTCCCAGCTGGGTCAGCGTTGAGATTTATCTCCGCAAAATTCCCCGCCCTACCCACGGTCAGTAGGGAACACCGATGGGCTTGGAAAGGCCGCCGTCCGTCAGATGGGACGTTAAGCCGTGGCCCCGTGTGCGGGATAGCCATACCCTGTGCACGTTAAAGAACACGCTGAATGGCCTTGACGGGAGGCTACCATCTGTCTCCCAACAGCTGTTCCAGTGGGTCCCCTCCCCCAATCTTCTCTGAGCCTTCGGGGTCCATGTGACCTGGCCATTTAGCCCATGGTGTGCAAAAAAGTGCCGCTCAGAGGTAAAACAACATAACGTTAAAGAACACGCTGGATGGCCTTGACGGGAGGCTACCATCTGTCTCCCAACAGCTGTTCCAGTGGGTCCCCTCCCCCAACCTTCTCTGAGCCTTCGGGGTCCATATGATCTGGCCATTTAGCCCATGGTGTGCAAAAAAGTGCCGCTCAGAGGTAAAACAACCCAACGTTAAAGAACACGCTGGATGGCCTTGACGGGAGGCTACCATATGTCTCCCAACAGCTGTTCCAGTGGGTCCCCTCCCCCAACCTTCTCTGAGCCTTCGGGGTCCATGTGACCTGGCCATTTAGCCCATGGTGTGCAAAAAAGTGCCGCTCAGAGGTAAAACAACCCAAACAACCCAACCGTTTATTTACTGCATGAGAGGATGTTATTTTTTTGTCTCACCTATGACTTCGCTGACCAATGAAAATGTACGCGTATACAAATTCCCCCGATTGGTTAAAGATTATATCAGGTCAAACGTGGAAGGTATAGCATAAAAATATGGAATACCGCTACACCTAATTTAACTGGCTACAATTCCAAGACGTTGACAAACCTGTTGAGGAAATCTGACATTTCAAATTTCGCTTTCACGGCGTTTAAGAAAAAAAAAAACCGAAAAGAAAAAGATTTAAACAGGTATTAGTATAATTTTCTGTCCGATAAAGATTAAAAACCACTTTTTTTGCTGTTTATAAAGACAAGAACTGCTTTTTCAAAAGAAGACGAAAGCAGAGAAACCAAATTCAATAGCTCTTTGTGCTGATTACATCCAACTCCTCATCAAGATTCAGTCTCCCGGTAACCATGAGAAAAGATGAAGATAATAAAAGGAAAAGTAGAGAAAGGAATGAAAACACAAGTCTAATCTTTCTCATCGAGACTAGAAAAAGTTAGCAGACCGCCATTGTGCGGCAGTGAAGATCATCATTAGTAGCGGCATTTTAGGAGAACCCAGACACTCTTTTGTTCGCTTTCATTTTGCTCTCTATGTTCCTTTGACTTTTCTTTTCAAGGACCACGCCTCAAACATTCCTCGGAGTGTTGACTTTCTGTCTCTGAAACTTATTACGAATATATGCGCTCAGTCGGTAGCGCGCCAGGCTCGTAAACTGTAGTTCGCAGGTTCGAGTCCCAGCAGGGTCAGCGTTGAGATTTATCTCCGCAAAACTCCCCGCCCTGCCCACGGTCAGTAGGGGACACCGATGGGCTTGGAAAGATCGCCATCCGTTCGATGGGACGTTAAGCCGTGGCCCCGTGTGCGGGAGAGCCATACCCTGTGCACGTTAAAGAACACGCTGGATGGCCTTGACGGGAGGCTACCATCTGTCTCTGGGCTACCACCTCTCCTCCATCCAGTGTGTTCTTTAGGTGTTCCATCCAGTGTGTTCTTTAACGTGCACATGGTTCTCTCGCACATGAGGCCACGGCTTAACGTCCCATCTGACGGACGGTGGCCTTTCCAAGCCCATCGGTGTCCCATACTGACCGAAGACAAGGCGGAAAGTTTTGCACCACCCGTGTGCAGGGGAGTCACACCTTGTGCACATTATACAACACTCTGGATGGCGTTGACGAGAGGCTGCCATCTGTCTCCGAACAGTTCTCCCATTGGTCCCCTTCTCCCAACCTCCTCTGATCCCTCTGGGTCCTTGTGACTTGGCCATTTAGCCCATTGTGTGTAAGAAGTGCAGCAAAACAACCCAACCTACCCTTCTGAAAATAAGTAAGCAACCCATTGCTATAAATGCAAAACTCACGATTTTCACACTCCACTACGAAATGGCCTTGACTGGAAGCTTCCATTCGACTCGTAACAGCTCTTCAGTGGATTCCCTCTCTCAACTTTCTCTGAACCTTCGGGGTCCTTGTGACATGGACACTCAGCCCATTATGTCTGCCAAAGTGCCTATCACATGTGAAACAACCTAACCCACTATTAAAATTTAAAATTTATAGCATAAATGCAATCGTTTGCGATGTTCGTTAAAAATATTGCATCGTTTTCCATCACTAGAGGACTCCATTAGAACTTTCTGTCAATTCAAAAAGGGGGAATCTTAATACTTCATCAATACCATACCTCTCTAACTAAAGAATAAAAAATTATAAGCTAAAAACAAAAAATTCGAATGTCTGCAGAGAGACGGCAAAGTATGAAAACTGTACTTCGTGCCTTATTCGAGAAGGGGCGGGGGCGGGGGTGGCTCAGTCGGTAGCGCGCCAGGCTCGTAATCTGTAGTTCCCAGGTTCGAGTCCCAGCTGGGTCAGCGTTGAGATTTATCTCCGCAAAATTCCTCCGCCCTGCCCACGGTCAGTAGGGGACACCGATGGGCTTGGAAAGGCCGCCGTCCGTCGGATGGGACGTTAAGCCGTGGCCCCGTGTGCGGGAGAGCCATACCCTGTGCACGTTAAAGAACACGCTGGATGGCCTTGAAGGGAGGCTACCATCTGTCTCCCAACAGCTGTTCCAGTGGGTCCCCTTCCCCAACCTTCTCTGAGCCTTCGGGGTTCATGTGACCTGGCCATTTAGCCCATGGTGTACAAAAATGCGCCGCTCAGAGGTAAAATAACCCAAACCTTATTCGAGAAAGAGCAAAAAAAGAGTATAATTCCAGTCGAAAAGAGAGTCAGGACAATATTGACAGAAGTTATCCATCATAGGGATAAGAACATTTTACCGCGCAGATTAAAAAAGTCATCCAGAAGTTGTCCTTAAATTCTTTCCTCTTCAGCTATCACCAGAGCTCTCAGTCGAAACACAGCAAGATATGACATTCAATTCTTAAACCTTTATTTAAATGCATTTACAAAGAGAACTCTGGATTATCTTTCGGGGAATTCTTTGTTTCCATGTGACGCAATTTATACATGAAGGACTTAGAAATATTAGAATTCATTATATACTTTGAAAAAACATTAAAAAATAAGTGATAAGCACAAAGACTCTGAGAAGTTGATCCCTTCTCAACAGGGTGAAAAAAAATCAAAATGTCTCTAGTAATTTGGCAGTTCCTATGTTTCTATTTCTCTTGAGATGAATTAAGTTGTTTGAACTCTGAGCTGACCCATTTTGCATAGAGTGGGCTCAATGACCAGGTCACAAGGACCCCGAGGTAGTAGAGAAGAATGGTAAAGGGTTGGGTGTTTTACCTCCGAGCGGCACGTTTTTCCACACAATGGGCAGGTCACAAGGACCCCGAAGGCTCAGAGAAAGTTGGGGGAGGGGTACCCACTGGAACAGCTGTTTGGGAAACAGATGGCAGCCTTCCGTCAAGGCCATCCAGCGTGTTCTTTAACGTGCACAGGGTATGGCTCTCCCGTATACGGTTTTACGGCTTAACGTCCCATCCGACGGACGGCGGCCTTTTCAAGCCCATCGGTGTCCCCTTCTGACCGTGGGCAGGGCGGGGAGTTTTGAGGAGATAAATCTCAACGCTGACCCAGCTGGGACTCGAACCTGGGATTACGAGCGTAGCAAGCTACCGACTGAGCCGCATTGGTAAAGGAGATCTACTGGCTAGTTGTTAATAGATAGACAGAAGTCTCTCGTGAACGCCAACCAGAGAATTAATTAACGTGCTCAGGGTTTGCTCTCTCTCCTGCACATGAGACCACGGCTTAATGTCCCATCCGCGGACGATGCTCATTTCAAGCCCATCGGTCGCTTCTTTGTCACCGACAGCTGAAAATATCTTCTTTGAAATGTACTAATGGCCTATTCCCCGAAAAAGATGGGTTATACTTTAGGTGCTATATTTTGTTGATTCTGTGCATCATCACAAATAAATAGCTCAGAGTCCTAGTTCCAGTACATGTACAACTATCACTTACAGACAATTTTTTGAGACTTGATTTCGCACGAACTTCCCATTTTCTTTCCATTCCAGCGGATTAAATAACCGAATATCAAGTATCCTCAGGATCAGGAGAAATATTGAAATTTCCCGATTCAACTGGACGTTTTTACATTCGGCTGTTTGATCTCCGAAAGAACACCGTCCGTCAAATGGTACGTTAAGCTGGTCCAATGTACAGTGGCTCAAAAAAATATCCGAACACTGTGGTTGAGTACAGAATTCAGAAAAAATATCTGGCGACGATTTTTTTTAGCAATTAGTGACTTTTTTGAGCGACTGTAGGTGGTCATATTATTTTGATACTAGATCGTGTGGGCTCACTCACGGAAATATTGAGCGTGTGCAGTTACCGTTCACAGCAAACTAGAGCGTGCTCCAGTTTGCACACGCTCCAGTTTGCCAGATTATTTTTTTTGCCAGATCGCTAATTGCTAAAAAAATCGTTGCCAGATATTTTTTCTGAATTCTGTACTCAACCATAGTGTTCGGATACTTTTTTGAGCGACTGTAGGTGGTCATATTATTTTGATACTAGATCGTGTGGGCTCACTCACGGAAATATTGAGCGTGTGCAGTTACCGTTCACAGCAAACTAGAGCGTGTGCAGTAACTGCACACGCTCCAGTTTGCTGTGAAAGGTAACTGGAGCGTGTACAGTTGCTGTACATGCTCCAGATATTTTTCCTGAATTCTGTAATGACGTGACACGAAGGTTGCCAGATCACTAATTGCTAAAAAAAATCGTTGCCAGATATTTTTTCTGAATTCTGTACTCAACCACAGTGTTCGGATATTTTTTTGAGCGACTGTACGTTAGAGCCACACATTGTTAACTTTAAGGAACATGCTGTATGACACTGACTTTAGGTTTCTGTCTGTCTCCTAACATATCTCCCCAGTGACGTACCAGAAGGGGGAGCAGACCCTTCCCCCCCAAAAATCCTTCCGTCTCATACAAAATCTCAAAACTGTCTACCTGCTTTGAAATCCAAAACAATTATCTTTGTATAATTTTATTTTAGCTCCATATTTTATGACCGACACTTAAAATAGATAAAAAAAAAAACCCCATAAAATCTCATTCCATATGGAATATTATTTCAACCTTTTCTGTTCCGTGGATCATCTTAGTAATTGGGAAACCGTAGTCAAGTTTTATTCTCAGAATCCCGAAGCTGAATCCTGGGACACCCTGAAAACTCAATTCTCTCCCTCCCCACGAAACTAAATCCCGTGTCTTGACTGGCTGTCCCGTCCTTCAACGTCTCTGTGCCCATGGGGCCCTTGTAACCTGGTCATTTAACCCACCCTGCGCAAAGAAAGTGACGCTCAGAAGTAAAACAACTCAATCCAACATTTCGCTTTAATTTTCACTTCGAACTCTTGAATGATTGTCTGGATTATCTGATTCTTCGTAATAAAATTATGCATTAAAGAAAATGTGTCCGAAATTGCAGGGAAAAAAAGCAGGTAATAAAAAGAGAAGAAGAATTTAACAACCCTAATTTTTCCCATCCGTTAAAAAAAACGCTAGCAGACCACGCCATTGTCAAGGAGTGAAAAGGCGGGAAGGTCATCATTAGTAGCGGCATTTTAGGAGAACCCAGACACTGTTTTGTTCGCTTTCATTTTGCTCTTTGACTCTTCTTTTCAAGCGGACCACGCCTCAAACATTCCTCGGAGTGTTGACTTTCTGTCTCTGAAACCTATTACGAATAAATGCCGTCCTTTTTTTCAGGGTGTTGGGTTTCGTGATTTTTCTTATCGAGTCGAGAATAAACAGAGAAAGATCAACAAGAGGATGGAGAGGAAAAGAATGTGATCTTTAGTATGAAGAGAAAAGAGAACGAAGATGGGGAGAGTTTCGTCAGGGAATTTGTTTCTTCTCATTGAGAATCCTTTTTCTTTTTGACTTACAAATAGCAGAATGGCAAAGTCGCAAAATCACCAAAGACGTTGACAGCTGAGATCCTTGATGATGCAGCTACTAGGGGGAACTCGTGTTTGTGGAATTTTGTTATAAACCGAAAGAAAAGAAAATTTTAACGTATGTGTTGATATTTCGCTTTTACTTCTTTGCCTGTTTGTTTATGATTTATGTGTTTATTCTTCAACAGCGGTGGGAGTGGTGGGGTGGGGTTGTGTAACACAGTCTGTAGTGCGCCAGGCTCGTAATCTGCAGTTGTTAGGTTTGAGTCCCACTTGGGCCAGCGTTGAGGTTTCTCTCCGTAAAACTCCCCGCCATGCTCTCGATCAGTAGGGGACACCAATGGGCCTGGAAAGTCCGCTATCCGTCGGGTGGTACATTAAGCGTGTCCCTATGTGCGGGAGAGCCATGCCCAATGCATGTTAAAGAACATGCTGGATGACCTTGAAGGGAGGCTATCCATCTCTCTCCTAACAGCTGTCCAATAGATCCCCTCCCCGAACTTTCTCGGAGCCCTCGGGTTCTTTGTGATCTGGTCATTTAGCCCATTGTGTGCAAAAGAGTGCTGGTTAGAGGTAAAACAACCCAACCCCATATAGTGGTGGAACCGGAATCGGCTGAGTCGGTAGCTCTCAAAGCTCGTAACCTGCAATTTCCAGGTTCGAGACCAATTGTGCCAGTATTGAGCTTTACGTTCGTTAAACCCATCGTGCCCCCTGTGAGAAAGGGGACACAGCTCTGCTTGGGGAGTCGACGTCAATCGGCTGGGACGTTAAGCTGTGGAGCAGTGTGACGGAGAGCTATACTCTGGACACATTAAAAACACACTGGATCGCCTGAACGGAAGGTTCCATCTGTCTGCTAACAGCTGTCCAGTGGGCCCTTCTTCCAATCTTCTCTGAGCCCTTGGGGTCCTTGTGACCGCCATTGTACTAAAAAGCTAAAAAATTAGAATGCCGCTTAGATAAAACAACCCAACATTTTTTCCATTAAATGCATATGTTAGAAGTTATAGAGCTACGAAGTTAGATTCCCATTGCCATTACATGGTTGTTGGTTGTTTTACCTCTGAGCGGCACTTTTTTGCACACCATGGGCTAAATGGCCAGGTCACATGGACCCCGAAGGCTCAGAAAAGGTTGGGGGAGGGGACCCACTGGAACAGCTGTTGGGAGACAGATGGTAGCCTCCCGTCAAGGCCATCCAGCGTGTTCTTTAACGTGCACAGGGTATGGCTCTCCCGCACACGGGGCCACGGCTTAACGTCTCATCCGACGGACGGCGGCCTTTCCAAGCTCATCGGTGTCCCCTACTGACCGTGGGCAGGGCGGGGAATTTTGCGGAGATAAATCTCAACGCCGACCCAGCTGGGACTCGAACCTGGGAACTGCAGATTACGAGCCTGGCGCGCTACCGACTGAGCCACCCCCGCCCCTGCAATAACATGAAAATTTCTAATATTTGGTAAGGAAATGTATTTCAAATCGATGCAGAATTGACTTTTATCCAAAATATTTTAGCATATCCACCACAATTTAAATCGCACTTGTATTAAATCAAACGGGAACAATGTTGCAGTGATTTGAGTATTGGTTCTGACGTCATCTCCCTAAAACCGCAGCAATTAATTTCCGAGACAACCGACATTAACGTCTGTTCCTCAAAGTCTTTTACAAACTTTAATGTGTTCTGCCTCTTAGTGACATCGTTTGGTGATTCACTCGATTGGCTTCTCAGGCAGAAATTATTAATGACTCTTTAACGATCGCACACCTCCAAGCTGGCCAAACCTAACGACAGCTTCATTTCCTCTTGGAGTTGAATCGTAAGTCCGAAATGGACTAAACGTGGTCACGCCATGTTTGCCTCCGTAGACAAAATAAACAACAAATACCTCACATATGGGGGCCGGGGTGGCTCAGTCGGTAGCGCGCCAGGCTCGTAATCTGTAGTTCCCAGGTTCGAGTCCCAGCTGGGTCAGCGCTGAGATTTATCTCCGCAAAATTCCCTGCCCACGGTCAGTAGGGGACACCGATGGGTTTGGAAAGGCCGCCGTCCGTCGGATGGGACGTTAAGCCGTGGCCCCTTGTGCGGGAGAGCCATACCCTGTGCACGTTAAAGAACACGCTGGATGGCCTTGACGGGAGGCTACCATCTGTCTCCCAACAGCTGTTCCAATGGATCCCCTCCCCCAACCTTCTCTGAGCCTTCGGGGTCCTTGTGACCTGGCCATTTAGCCCATGGTGTGCAAAAAAGTGCTGCTCGGAGGTAAAACAATCCAACGTTAAAGAACACGCTGGATGGCCTTGAGGGGAGGCTACCATCTGTCTCCCAACAGCTATTCCAGTGGGTCCCCTCCCCCAACCTTCTCTGAGCCTTCGGAGTCCTTGTGACTTGGCCATTTAGCCCATGGTGTGCAAAAAAGTGCCGCTCAGAAATAAAACAACCCAACCTCACATATGCAGCCAGTTTGTTCATTTACTATGTTGACACGACTGTAATGTAACTAATCCTAACGAAATGCATAATTGCTGTAGTTTCTATGGCTTGAAAAGAATTTAATTCTGATCTCTAAACGAAATCTATTCAATTTTTGAATCTTTACGAATGAAAAAGGGAGTTTTGTAACGAAAGATTTACCGTAAGTTTAAACTATCCTAAATAAAAATTGTTTTGAGAAAGGTTCGAGTCCCAGCTGGGTCAGCGTTGAGATTTATCTCCGCAAAATTCCCCGCCCTGCCCACGGTCAGTAGGGGACACCGATTGGCTTGGAAAGGCCGCCGTCCGTCGGATGGGACGTTAAGCCGTGGCCCCGTGTGCGGGAGAGCCATACCCTGTGCACGTTAAAGAACACGCTGGATAGCCTTGACGGGAGGTTACCATCTGTCTCCCAACAACTGTTCCAGTGGGTCCCCTCCCCCAACCTTCTCTGAGCCTTCGGGGTCCTTGTGACCTGGCCATTTAGCCCACGGTGTGCAAAAAAGTGCCGCTCAGAGGTAAAACAACCCAACCATATTATCATACAATTTCCAGGTTACGCCAATGGGAACCAAATTCGAAGCTCTATAACTTTTAAAATACAACACTCAAGGAAAAAATGTGATCGAAAATAAATTAAAACATCATAATTGAAATCAAATCGTCATAATAATCATTCAAATCATCATAATCGAATTAAATCAAAACATCATAATTCGATTATGATGTTTTAATTTATTTAAATCTCGATTTTGAGCATTTCCGTTCAGTGCTTAAAGAGGGATCTAAGTTAGAATATTTAACAATAAATTTTATGGTTTTATAAAAATCATTCAGAATTGTCTAATATTGAAATAATCGTTATGCAAACTTCTAAAACATGTGTTTATTACACTAAATGGTTTGAAACAATTCTCTCTATTTACGCTTTAATTAATTCCTGAGGTAAATTCTTATAACGCATTACTGTTGGGAAATATTACATCTACCATAATTCTTTAAGTAATGAACGAATATTATTGAAAATCGAGATTTAAATAGATTTGATTATGACCAATCCTGGTTTTTTTTGGTTACTTTTTTTTATCTTCAGTCACATTTCCCATTAAATGCATAAATTTGAATTATAGAGTTTCGAAGTTTGATTTCCATTAACATCACATGTTAATTCCCTATTTTAGTAGAAGTCCTGCCAAAGTTAGGAGCAGTTTCTACGATACCTTTCTGAAAATTGCAAATAATGAAAATGATAATAAGAGTAATTTAGCCCTCTAACAACCTTAATCAAATGCTAAACACTTTTTCCATTACGTTAATCGAATCTGTTGTGGGAAAAACATTTTATAGAGAAAACAGAATATTTTAATGATAATAATAATAATAATCTTTATTCACATTTATGTTAATTATACAAGAGTTTAAACAAATGACCCGCAAAGCATCTGCTTGTCAGCAGGAGAGAAGAATAATAACGTTTCATGAAAATACATAAGATAAAAATTGTCAATACATAAGATAAAATTATAATAATATAATCAATAATAATAATTATATATTATATCAATTATAATATATAATATAATTATATATTATATAATAATAATATATATATTATATATTATATATAATTATATATTATACAGGGTGAATCTGAAAAAGTGGGCAAAACTTTACGGGGTGATAGAACGCAGCTATACGAGCAATATTCGTCATAGAATGTATGGTCGGAACGAAAGCGGTGAGAAGTTAAAAGGTAGTTTTCCACTGTCACATTTAAAGAATGAACACAAGAAGGAGAGGAGATACTTCAGAAAACATTTTATTAACAGGAATGTAATTGAGGTACATGCTCAAAGAAAGTGCATATCCGCCATTTCGTGGTTAGTATAACCAGCCATCCTCTCGGCAATCCACGGTAGAAATGCCGTTGGGTGTGAGGACCGAACCTTTTATACCATTTCCAACGCCACCTAGCGGCTCGCCGTTTGCGTTCCGCCCATACTTTCTATGACGAATATTGCTCGTATAGCTGCGTTCTACCACCCAGTAAAGTTTTGCCCATTTTTTCAGATTCACCCTGTATAATTATACTTATTATATCAATAATGATAATAATAATTTTATAATAAATAATTAATAAAATTATAATAATATAATCAATGCATAAGATAAAATTGTCATCGAATTATGTGAATTTCAGTGGAAGCTCCATTGTGATGGTTCAAATTTTTATATTGATTTTAGTGCCTAGAAGAAAATTTTTAGTCTTACTTTTGATTTCTTTAAATTTGTTTAATAAAATAATTTCTCTTGGTTATTAATTGAACACGTAAGGTACTGTATAAGCCCTTGTACATTTCCCGTAATAGTTCAATATTTTTAGAAGTTGGAAATAATTTTAGGATTGTAACCTTGTGTTTTTCCCATGAGAGATTTTAGATTTAAATTGATTGTCAAAAAATATTTTAAAGTGATACTATATTTGTAAAGGTTGTAAAAAAAAGTATGCCTAGATAATTTAGTTTTTTTCTGCTATGATAAAATGAATATCTTAAGTTGCATGGGATTATATTTTTAGCAATGGATGATGGAACAGTTTGTGTTTTCTTTATATTTGTGAGGTTAGTTGAGCCGTATATTGTCAAACCATAAATCAATATAGATTCACAGATAGCTTTGTAAACCAAAATACATGTATGTGTGCTTGCAACAAATTGTAGTTTGTAAAGTTTAGATGCACATAGACGCAAGTTCCCTGCTAACCTTTGAATATGTGTATTCCATCGGAAGGTTGTGTCCATGTAGAGTCCAAGATATTTATGGCTCTCAACACGCTCAATCACAGTCGCAGCAGTCAGGGTCATGAGTTATAATGTTGTGAGGACACAAGGCTCATTTCAAAATGTTGATATTTAGGAACAGCATCACGAATAAATGATTCAAAAATTCTCCTTTAGAAATTCCTAAATGTAAGAAAAGAAAAGCAGTAATAAAATTGAATGTTATGAAATTAAAGGACCAGCGGAATTCAGATTTCGTCTAAATAAATAAAATCTAACAAAGGAACAAAAAAAAAAAAAGAGAAAGAAAAAACTTAAAAACCCAAGAATACCCAACAAATTCCATTAAGATCCTAGAAGCTAACAGAAAATTCAGAACCTTTTCTAAATTCATCTAATATCTCAGTTACATTTCTTAAGGTTTCCGTTATTTTCTACAGAAATGACCCCCCCCCCCCAATCCCATTCCACCCCAGAGTGTGTTGGTGATAATAGTTTGCATTAGAACGTACGATGTTAATCCAAGAATTTCATTAACAGATGATAGTTATTACGTTGGACTCGTTAATGTGGGTGGAGAGAAGAACGCGCACGGCACTTTTTCTATTTTCGGGAGCCTTCGGTGTACTGCACCGCCGGAACAAGTTAATATTCTTCCCCAGTAGCAAGTGCGGTACAGTTGTTAAGAACCACGCCCAAGTCGTGTAATGTGCCACCCGTATTTACGACACATAAATTACCGGCGGGCACTTAAAATAATTATCGTCTAGTCTAAATCCAAAATTCGTATTTCGTCGTCGAAAACAGATTATCATCAGTCAGAAGTGGAGACGGAAATAACATTTCTAAAAGAGCACTCTTCTGTGCAGTTTTTAATATCATTCCTCTTCCCCCCCCCTCAATTTGGTTTATGGCCAAAGGTGATGAGGAACGCGAAGGCTCCTGCACTTTGCTTAAATGCCTCTGTTAGGCCTAACGAGATTTACGTCGTGGATTCTATTGCTCTGCGAATCCAGAGAGGTCCGCTAATTTGTTAACACGACGATAGTTCTTTGAAAGATGATGTATCGTTCTAGAAGAATACACCTTTTTGGGGTGGTGGAATACAAATAATACGTGCGTGCGAAACACAAAGAAGAAGACAGAGACTTTGTCTCAATGTGAATTATGAGTGATTTTGATAATTACCTAAATCGCCATGAAATACAATGTCGTTGACATTGTTTACCGAAAAAAAACTTTTAATTATAGCGTCTCTCATATTTTTGCGAGATTCCAGTTAAATGCAACAAGGTCACAGAATGACAAAAACGTAATTGCTTGAAAAGGTTAACATAGTACGTGTTCTGACCTAAGAAACTTCAACGAAGAATAAATAGATTATTATTAACGTTATCTACTATTTCATCTACAAATGAGATTCACACTGCATGCATAATTTTGTGTTCGTTGGCTCTCATGCGGTTAATAATGAACTCAATGGAATATATGGTCAGTAATGCTTACGAATACAGTCCATTATCAGAGGGTGTCGACACAGTCGGCAGTATGCTAGGCTCGTAATCTGCAGTTCCCATGTTCGAGTCTCGCCTGGGACAGCGTCGAGATTTATCTCAGCAAAACTTGCTGTCCTTCCCACGGTCAGTAGGGGGACACCGATGGGCTTGGAAATGTCACGTCCGTCGGATGGGATTTTAAGCCTTGGCCCCTGTGCAGGAAGGATTTGGGTTGTTGGTTTTTTTTACCTCTGAGCGGCACTTTTTTGCACACCATGGGCTAAATGGCCAGGTCACATGGACCCCGAAGGCTCAGAGAAGGTTGGGGGAGGGGACTCACTGGAACAGCTGTTGGGAGACAGATGGTAGCCTCCCGTCAAGGCCATCCAACGTGTTCTTTAACGTGCACAGGTTATGTCTCTCCCGCACCCGGGGCCACGGCTTAACGTCCCATCCGACGGACGGCGGACTTTCCAAGCCCATCGGTGTTCCCCTACTGACCGTGGGCAGGGCGGGGGAATTTTGCGGAGATAAATCTCAACGCTGACGCAGCTGGGACTCGAACCTGGGAACTACAGATTACGAGCCTGGCGCGCTATCGACTGAGCCACCCCGCCCCCTGTGCAGGAAGGAACTATACCTGTGCACGCTAAGGAACACTCCGGAAGACTTTGACGAGAGGCTACCACCTGTATAACTAAATAGATGTTCAATGGGTATCTTTTCCCCAACCTTCTCTGGACCTTCGGAGTCCTTGTGACCTGGTCATTTAGCTCGTGGTGGCTCACTCATACAATCATCCATACAATCATTTTTCAAGCATAATTGCTTGAAAAAATTCATTCAATCATTCATACTCATAGAACCCAACATACGAAAGGGCTAATTTTCATTAGCCCGGATTCACTCTTGAAAGATGTCTCAATAGCAAACAGGAGATTCTTCCAGCCAATGATCGGCTCATAAGTCGAGAGAGCTGCATCCTGATATCGCAGATATAAGGGCAATTTTCAAACAGCCCCGAATAGAATCCCACACTTCACTCCCAGTGAGTATTAGTCAAGGTCAAAGGGCAAATAAAGACAAGCCTTAATTCCTTGAAAACTTGTTGAGTAGGGAAGTCGGCGCCCTATATTCCTTTGAAGTGAATACGAACTCAGTGACTGATTGCACCATCGATGTGCTTTAGTTTTATTTTCTACTTCTTAGGGCTCATATAAGAAGTTAGATATTTTGAAAATTTTTAAATTTATTTATATTGTTTTCTTTGCCGATAAAATCACCTATTTTCAAAAACTTTCATTTGATATTATGACTCATAAACATCGATCACATTTTTCATCCCTTTTGGAGTCGTGTTTGAGCTAACCCATGACATTGGAGACGTCACAAGTGTTAATTTGAGATATAACTCGTTAAGGTTAACCCCTCCTAAATTTCCGCCCCCTTTTTGGAAAGAGGAGAATAGTTGGAAACATATTACGAAGTAGTCTATGACTGTCCTCATATGAGCTTTCATTTAACAACTATACTGCTCACAAAAATTAGGGGATATTTCAAAATGAACATGAAGCGAAGAAATATCCCCTAATTTTTGTGAGCAGTATAACTCGTAACAGTAGGCCTTCACGTTCGGTAGATACAGTAAAAGAACAACTTTCACATTTCCCCTTTTCAAGGGGGGGTAATCAAGGGGGTGTAAATTTCTATTGCCCATAACATTCCACCATTTCAAAAGCTTTCATTTGACATAACTTATTACGCACGATCTTCGGTTTCTGAAAGTATAAGATTAGATAGGTATAAGATTATTAACAATCGTTTAATATTTCCCCTTTTTTAGGGGGGGAGAAAGAAGGGGGAAATTTTTATAACCTGTCACATTCCCCATGTCACATGCTTTCATTTGGCGCATAGACCGTTACTTTTGGCCTTTGCGTTCCGAAGACATAGCAGAAGAATCGTTTTCATATATCCCCCTTTTTAGGGGGGGGGGAAGCATGGGGTTAATTGTTTTTGTAGCCTATGACATTTCCCTCGTCACAAGCTTTCATTTGATGCAGAGCTTGTTACTTTCTGCACTCGTGTTCGAAAGATATAGCGGAACAATAATTTTCATATTTTTTTCTTTTTTTAGAGGTGAAGATAGCATGGGGCTCATTGTTTTATTGCCTATGACACTCCCAACTTCAAAAGCCTTCGTTTGAGATAGAAATCATTAAGTTTGTCCTTCGTGTTCGAAAGATATAGCGGAACAATAGTTTTCACATTTTTTCTTTTTTTAGAGGTGAAGATAGCATGGGGCTCCTATTTTTTTATTGTCTATGACACTCCCAACTTCAAAAGCCTTCGTTTGACATAGAAATCATTAAGTTTGTCCTTCGTGTTCGAAAGATAAAGCGGAAAAATAGTTTTCACCTTTTTTTTTTTAGAGGTGTAGATAGCATGCGGCTCCTATTTTTTATTTTCTATTACACTCCCAACTTCAAAAGCCTTCGTTTGACATAGAAATCATTAAGTTTGTCCTTCGTGTTCGAAAGATATCGCGGAACAATAGGTTTCATATTTTTTCTTTTTTTAGAGGTGAAGAAAGCATGTCGCCCTTTTTTTTTATTGCCTATGTCACGCCCAACTTCAAAAGCCTTCGTTTGACATAGAAGTCATTAAATTTGTCCTTCGTGTTCGAAAGATATAGCGGAACAATAGGTTTCACATTTTTTCTTTTTTTAGAGGTGAAGAAAGCATGTCGCCCTTTTTTTTCATTGCCTATGTCACGCCCAACTTCAAAAGCCTTCGTTTGACATAGAAGTCATTAAATTTGTCCTTCGTGTTCGAAAAATATAGCGGAACAATAGTTTTCATATTTTTTCTTTTTTTAGAGATGAAGATAGCATGGGGCTCATTTTTTTTATTATCCATGACACTCCCAACTTCAAAAGCCTTCGTTTGACATAGAAATCATTACGTATTAACTGGCCTTAACTCGCATAGTGGTTAAGCAGCTAGCGACTGTTCCATCAAGGCAAACTTTGTATGTTGTGTTAGCTCTAACTAAGGCAGTGGTCAGCAGTGACTTCGGTCTTAGTAGGGCATGTCTTTGTATGAGAAGGCTAGGAGTAGATTCTTCTCTGTCCTATATGTCGCAAAAAAAAAAAGTTTGTCCTTCGTGTTCGAACGACATAGCGGAAAAATAGTTTTCATATTTTTTCTTTTTTTAGAGGTGAAGATAGCATGCGGCTCATTTTTTTAATTGTCTATGACACTCCCAACTTCAAAAGCCTTCGTTTGACATAGAAATCATTAAGTTTGTCCTTCGTGTTCGAAAGATATAGCGGAGAAATAGTTTTCACATTTTTTCTTTTTTTAGAGGTGAAGATAGCATGGGTCTCATTTTTTTATTGCCTATGTCACGCCCAACTTTAAAAGACTTCGTTTGACATAGAAATCATTAAGTTTGTCCTTCGTGTTCGAAAGATATAGCGGAACAATAGGTTTCACATTTTTTCTTTTTTTAGAGGTGAAGAAAGCATGTCGCCCTTTTTTTTTATTGCCTATGTCACGCCCAACTTCAAAAGCCTTCGTTTGACATAGAAGTCATTAAATTTGTCCTTCGTGTTCGAAAAATATAGCGGAACAATAGTTTTCATATTTTTTCTTTTTTTAGAGGTGAAGATAGCATGGGGCTCATTTTTTTTATTATCCATGACACTCCCAACTTCAAAAGCCTTCGTTTGACATAGAAATCATTAAGTATTAACTGGCCTTAACTCGCATAGTGGTTAAGCAGCTAGCGACTGTTCCATCAAGGCAAACTTTGTATGTTGTGTTAGCTCTAACTAAGGCAGTGGTCAGCAGTGACTTCGGTCTTTGTATGAGAAGGCCTGAATTAAGCTAGGAGTAGCTTCTACGATTCTTCTCTGTCCTATATGTCGCAAAAAAAAGTTTGTCCTTCGTGTTCGAACGACATAGCGGAAAAATAGTTTTCATATTTTTTCTTTTTTTAGAGGTGAAGATAGCCTGGGTCTCATTTTTTTATTGCCTATGTCACGCCCAACTTCAAAAGCCTTCGTTTGACATAGAAATCATTAAGTTTGTCCTTCGTGTTCGAAAGAGATAGCGGAACACTAGTTTTCATATTTTTTCTTTTTTCAGAGGTGAAGATAGCATGGGCTCATTTTTTTATTGCCCATGTCAAGCCCAACTTCAAAAGCCTTCGTTTGACATAGAAATCATTAAGTTTGTTCTTCGTGTTCGAAAAATATAGCGGAACAATAGTTTTCACAATTTTTCTTTTTTTAGAGGTGAAGATAGCATGGGGCTCATATTTTTTTATTGTCTATGACACTCTCAACTTCAAAAACCTTCGTTTGACATAGAAATCATTAAGTTTGTCCTTCGTGTTCGAAAGATATAGCGGAACAATAGTTTTCATATTTTTTCTTTTTTTAGAGGTGAAGATAGCATGGGGCTCATTTTTTTTTATTGCCTATGCCAGGCCCAACTTCAAAAGCCTTCGTTTGACATAGAAATCATTAAGTTTGTTCTTCGTGTTCGAAAAATATAGCGGAACAATAGTTTTCATATTTTTTCTTTTTTTAGAGGTGAAGATAGCATGGGGCTCATTTTTTTTATTGCCTATGACACTCCCAACTTCAAAAGCCTTCGTTTGACATAGAAATCATTAAGTTTGTCCTTCGTGTTCGAAAGATATAGCGGAACAATAGTTTTCATATTTTTTCTTTTTTTAGAGGTAAAGATAGCATAGGGCTCATTTTTTTTTATTGCCTATGTCAGGCCCAACTTCAAAAGCCTTCGTTTGACATAGAAATCATTAAGTTTGTTCTTCGTGTTAGAAAAATATAGCGGAACAATAGTTTTCATATTTTTTCTTTTTTTAGAGGTGAAGATAGCATGGGGCTCATTTTTTTTATTGCCTATGACACTACCAACTTCAAAAGCCTTCGTTTGACATAGAAATCATTAAGTTTGTTCTTCGTGTTCGAAAAATATAGCGGAACAATAGTTTTCACATTTTTTCTTTTTTTAGAGGTGAAGATAGCATGGGACTCATTTTTTTTATTGCCTATGACACTCCCAACTTTAAAAGCCTTCGTTTGACATAGAAATCATTAAGTTTGTCCTTCGTGTCGGGGCGGGGGTGGCTCAGTCGGTAGCGCGCCAGGCTCGTAATCTGTAGTTTCCAGGTTCGAGTCCCAGCTGGGTCAGCGTTGAGATGTATCTCCGCAAAATTCTCCGCCCTGCCCACGGTCAGTAGGGGACACCGATGGGCTTGGAAAGGCTGCCGTCCGTCGGATGAGACGTTAAGCCGTATCCCCGTGTTCGGAAGAGCCATACCCTGTGCACGTTAAAGAACACGCTGGATGGCCTTGACGGCAGGCTACCATCTGTCTCCCAACAGCTGTTCCAGTGGGTCCCCTCCCCCAACCTTCTCTGAGCCTTCGGGGTCCATGTGGCCTGGCCATTTAGCCCATGGTTTGCAAAAAAGTGCCGCTCAGAGGTAAAACAACCCAACCTTCGTGTTCGAAAGATACAGCGGAACAATAGTTTTCATATTTTTTCTTTTTTCAGAGGTGAAGATAGCATGCGGCTCATTTTTTTTATTGTCTATGACACTCCCAACTTCAAAAGCCTTCGTTTGACATAGAAATCATTAAGTTTGTCCTTCGTGTTCGAAAGAGATAGCGGAACACTAGTTTTCATATTTTTTCTTTTTTCAGAGGTGAAGATAGCATGGGCTCATTTTTTTATTGCCCATGTCAAGCCCAACTTCAAAAGCCTTCGTTTGACATAGAAATCATTAAGTTTGTTCTTCGTGTTCGAAAAATATAGCGGAACAATAGTTTTCACAATTTTTCTTTTTTTAGAGGTGAAGATAGCATGGGGCTCATATTTTTTTATTGTCTATGACACTCTCAACTTCAAAAACCTTCGTTTGACATAGAAATCATTAAGTTTGTCCTTCGTGTTCGAAAGATATAGCGGAACAATAGTTTTCATATTTTTTCTTTTTTTAGAGGTGAAGATAGCATGGGGCTCATTTTTTTTTATTGCCTATGCCAGGCCCAACTTCAAAAGCCTTCGTTTGACATAGAAATCATTAAGTTTGTTCTTCGTGTTCGAAAAATATAGCGGAACAATAGTTTTCATATTTTTTCTTTTTTTAGAGGTGAAGATAGCATGGGGCTCATTTTTTTTATTGCCTATGACACTCCCAACTTCAAAAGCCTTCGTTTGACATAGAAATCATTAAGTTTGTCCTTCGTGTTCGAAAGATATAGCGGAACAATAGTTTTCATATTTTTTCTTTTTTTAGAGGTAAAGATAGCATAGGGCTCATTTTTTTTTATTGCCTATGTCAGGCCCAACTTCAAAAGCCTTCGTTTGACATAGAAATCATTAAGTTTGTTCTTCGTGTTAGAAAAATATAGCGGAACAATAGTTTTCATATTTTTTCTTTTTTTAGAGGTGAAGATAGCATGGGGCTCATTTTTTTTATTGCCTATGACACTACCAACTTCAAAAGCCTTCGTTTGACATAGAAATCATTAAGTTTGTTCTTCGTGTTCGAAAAATATAGCGGAACAATAGTTTTCACATTTTTTCTTTTTTTAGAGGTGAAGATAGCATGGGACTCATTTTTTTTATTGCCTATGACACTCCCAACTTTAAAAGCCTTCGTTTGACATAGAAATCATTAAGTTTGTCCTTCGTGTCGGGGCGGGGGTGGCTCAGTCGGTAGCGCGCCAGGCTCGTAATCTGTAGTTTCCAGGTTCGAGTCCCAGCTGGGTCAGCGTTGAGATGTATCTCCGCAAAATTCTCCGCCCTGCCCACGGTCAGTAGGGGACACCGATGGGCTTGGAAAGGCTGCCGTCCGTCGGATGAGACGTTAAGCCGTATCCCCGTGTTCGGAAGAGCCATACCCTGTGCACGTTAAAGAACACGCTGGATGGCCTTGACGGCAGGCTACCATCTGTCTCCCAACAGCTGTTGCAGTGGGTCCCCTCCCCCAACCTTCTCTGAGCCTTCGGGGTCCATGTGGCCTGGCCATTTAGCCCATGGTTTGCAAAAAAGTGCCGCTCAGAGGTAAAACAACCCAACCTTCGTGTTCGAAAGATACAGCGGAACAATAGTTTTCATATTTTTTCTTTTTTCAGAGGTGAAGATAGCCTGGGTCTCATTTTTTTATTGCCTATGTCACGCCCAACTTCAAAAGCCTTCGTTTGACATAGAAATCATTAAGTTTGTCCTTCGTGTTCGAAAGATATAGCGGAACAATAGTATTCACATTTTTTCTTTTTTCAGAGGTGAAGCATGGGGCTCGTTTTTTTTATTGCCTATGACACTTCCAACTTCAAAAGGCTTCGTTTGACATAGAAATCGTTAAGTTTGTCCTTCGTGTTCGAAAGATATGGAGGAATAACTGTTTTGACAAATCCACAAACAGAGAAACTGACAAAGGAAGAGCAATAGAAAGATAGGTAATAAAAAAGACGCATAATTCGAAATCTGCAAAGAAAGGAAAATCGATGAAAGCGTTCCCAAAAGATCGGGTTGAATTCAATTATATCTTTAAAAGACTCAGAAAATATAGTTATTCTCAATATTCGAATATGTCTCCTACTGCTGAAGTATTACTAAAATTTCTGAATAGTTTGCCAACGCTCTGGCTCTAGGAAATCATCTGGAATTTCTCATTTAGCCAGTAGAAAACGAAACTTGTAATATTCGTAGCGTTGAATATAGTCCTTTTTACGGATTTTGGATTGTTGTTGTTTTACCTCTGAGCTGCACTTTTTGGCACACCATGGACTAAATGACCAGGTCATATGGACCCCGAAGGCTCAGAGAAGGTTGGGGGAGGGGACCCACTGGAACAGTTGTTGGGAAACTGATGGTAGACTCCCGTCAAGGCCATCCAGCGTGTTCTTTAACGTGCACACGGTATGGCTTTCCCGCACACGGAGCCACGGATTAACGTCCCATCCGACGGACGGCGGCCTTTCCAAGCCCGTGGGTGTCCCCTACTGACCATGGGAAGGACAGAGAGTTTTGCTGAGATAAATCTCAACGCTGACCCAGTTGGGACTCGAACCTGGGAACTACAGATTACGAGCCTTGCGCACTACCGACTGAGCCACCCCCGCCCCTCTGCAAGAAGGAATCCGACCACGAGAGAAATAGCTGAATCACCATGGCAAAATGCTGCCATACAACAGCCACGAGGTCGACGCAATCAGCATGGACCACGCCGTCACGGAATGTCCGACTCTTTCTTCTGGTCAGGGTTAGCGACGAAGTCTTTCTTCCGGCCATGGTTAAAACGAAGAAGTGCTTTCTCTCTCTTGACTACTTAACCTGATGCACGACGGACGCAGAGACTTGCGTTTCCGCAGCTTGGACGAGCTGTCGTAACCCTGTCTTCTGCAGCAGGACAGGACGAGTGCATCGCTGCACACGCCGGTCTCACGAGATGAAAGTGAGAGCCCCCAGAGTAAAAGAGACGATATCCCCGGAGGATCGACTAAGTCTCCAGACGAACTGAGTGGAACAACGACATGAGGAGTCGGGCAAGAGTTCGACGCCTCCTTTGTATCGACGCCTCCTTAGTGAAGAGGTACAGTCATTTTCCCTGCTCTGGTCATCTTATCATAGTTAATAAATGATTAGCACTAAACTTAGCCTAGGCCACACTGCCCTAGATCTCTGGTACTGTTGAATCAGTGAAGTCTCTGTTGTCTCATAGGAATGTTAAAGTGTGTCAATAAGTGTATTGAAATGGGAATAATTTTAGTTCTATGGTAGTTATTCAGATCCTATTTTTGTCTCTACATTGAGGACCAGAGGCGAAATAGCACTAGTCCTCAATGTAGCACAACCTCATTTTCTCCCCAGTCCTCCTTTTTATCATTTCCCCCTGAAATAGGGGCAGGGGTGGCTCAGTCGGTAGCGCGCCAGGCTCGTAATCTGTAGTTCCCAGATTCGAGTCCCAGCTGGGTCAGCGTTGAGATTTATCTCCACAAAATTCCCCGCCCTGCCCACGGTCAGTAGGGAACACCGATGGGCTTGGAAAGGCCGCCGTCCGTCGGATGGGACGTTAAGCCGTGGCCCCGTGTGCGGGAGAGCCATACCATGTGCACGTTAAAGAACACGCTGGATGGCCTTGACGGGAGGCTACCATCTGTCTCCCAACAGCTGTTCCAGTGGGTCCCCTCCCCCAACCTTCTCTGAGCCTTCGGGGTCCATGTGAAATGTCCATTTAGCCCATGGTGTGCAAGAAAGTGCCGCTCAAAGGTAAAACAATCCAACCCAACCCCCTGAAATTTGAATCATTTCCCTCTCAATCGGAGTTGGGTATGAGTTTTTTTTTAAAAAAAACTTGAAATTATATTAAATAATTAGATATTGGAATTCGGTTTTCTAATATTGAGGCCCTAAAAACATGAGAACTTATCTAAAGATTATGTAAGAGACATGATCGAATATGTTAAGAAGCGGGATTCAAACATGAAATCTCAACAGCTGCAGTTTTGCTGCCAAATACTAAGACGGTATTAATTAATGATTTATATAAAAAAAATTAAAAATATTTAAATCATGTGAATGTTTAAATGAACCGAAAATAAATTAAAGATCTCTTTCCAATCTTTCTAAATCTCAATTTGGAACAAAATTCTCTTCATATTTAAAGAGCTATTTGGAGCTGAAACATTTAACAGCAGACGATACTCCCATAATACCCCTTCCTCCATATAAAAAAAATAATGAAAACTTAAAAAAATCTTTACACAAACTTCAAATATTACATTTATAGTAGTGAACGGTTTTGTCATTGACAGTCGTGTTTTATCTTTTGAAGTAAAGTTGCATGAATAGTAAAAGTTACGGTTAAATCTTTCAGCTTCCGCAATTCTTTAAATATTAAATGAATATTGCCGAAAAGAGATATTTGGAGAGATCTGAGAGAACTAGATATTCAACTGAGCTCTAATAATATTTTGTCATAAAAATACTTACTTTCAAAATTGGGTAGAAAATTTGAATGTGGTTTTATGTAACACGGAAGGTTACATTTTGCAAAATAGTGTACGTGAATATAGCACTGGATTCAGAAAAAAATCGAGGTGTCTGTGTGGGGGGGATAGAAACACAATCAAGCCTGAAATAGGTAGGGGGGCAAGAAACACAATCGAGCTGGAAAAAGATAAAGGAGGGGAGCAAGAAACACAATCGAGCCGGAAAAAGGTAAAGGGGAGGGCAAGAAACACAATCGAGCCGGAAAAAGATAAAGGGGAGGGCAAGAAACACAATCGAGCCGGAAAAAGATAAAGGGGGGAGGGCAAGAAACACAATCGAGCCGGAAAAAGGTAAAGGATGGGAGCAAGAAACACAATCGAGCCGGAAAAAGATAAAGGAGGGGAGCAAGAAACAATCGAGCCGGAAAAAGATAAAGGGGAGGGCAAGAATCACAATCGAGCCGGAAAAAGGAAAAGGAGGGGGCAAGAAACACAATCGAGCCGGAGAAAGATAAAGGGTTGGGTTGTTTTACCTCTGAGCGGCACTTTTTTGCACACCATGGGCTAAATGGCCAGGTCACATGGACCCCGAAGGCTCAGAGAAGGTTGGGGGAGGGGGCCCACTGGAACAGCTGTTGGGAGACAGATGGTAGTCTCCCGTCAAGGCCATCCAGCGTGTTCTTTAACGTGCACAGGGTATGACTCTCCCGCACACGGGGCCACGTCTTAACGTCCCATACGACGGACGGCGGCCTTTTCAAGCCCATCGGTGTCCCCTACTGACCGTGGGCATGGCGGGGAGTTTTGCGGAGATAAATCTCAACGCTGACCTAGCTGGGACTCGAACTTGGGAACTACAGATTACGAGCCTGGTGCGCTACCGACTGAGCCACCCCCGCCCCAAAAAGATAAAGGATGGGAGCAAGAAACACAATCGAGCCGGAAAAAGGTAAAGGAGGGGAGCAAAAAACACAATCGAGCCGGAAAAAGGTAAAGGAGGGGAGCAAGAAACACAATCGAGCCGGAAAAAAATAAAGGAGGGGAGCAAGAAACGCAATCGAGCCGGAAAAAGATAGAGGGGGAGGGCAAGAAACGCAATCGAGCGGGAAAAAGATAAAGGGGGAGGGCAAGTAACACAATCGAGCCGGAAAAAGGTAAAGGAGGGGAGCAGGAAACACAATCGAGCAGGAAAAAGGTAAGGAAAGGAGAAGAGATTTGATATCTAATGCAGTATATCATTCCGTTTAAGTCTTGAGAAAATATTTCTTGAAAATATGCATGAAATATAAATATGTTTTATAATTTTTGCCTCAATTAAATTGCCATTGTTAAAGGGGGTTGTTGCCCGTCCCGCCCTTCTAGATCTGGTCCTGCGGGAATTCAACAGAACTCAAGCAAAGATTCTAGCCGAGAATCAAAAGCCATTCTCTCTTGAAAAACTTCTCTTTCCATCCTCAACAAACGGAAATGTCACACATTCAAAAAAACCAGCATCGTTTCGAAACCGCTAACGAAATAAAAGATCTAATTATTTAATTTTAATTGCCGAAAGCAAAATAGAGTGTTCAAATGCGAACATCGCCGAGACTCTCTTTTCCTGTGACAATCACTCATATTTCTCGAGCATCAGCTTCCATCCCTGAGAGAGGTGTAAAACAATAGCGGTGATGGACCCTCCCCAAGTATCATTCATCATAGCCCAAAATACAACGAAATCCCAGTAGGATGCCCATTGTACTGTGTACCATCACTCTCCCTAGCAACGCCGTGTGCCCTGTAAGTACTTCCCTAAGGTTTAGAATTTATTATCCAACTGATGAACGACAAGGTTTTTTTTTAGCGCATGTCTCCTCTCCATCTTTGCTCTTGGTATGATGGCTATCCCCTGGATGACTGTTAGTGTATATTAACAAAGAGAGCTATTTCTTAAAGGTTCAGATAAAGTCAACCGTAACTCCTGACAAAGGTGAAAAACGTTTATTGCTTCTTGTGTATGTTTGCTGTCGCTATTAGCCTCGCTTCCTTCGCAATCTTCAAGTGTTCTCTTAGTGTGGTAATGTTGTAAATCAGTCGTTTAGTAAGTGCTTTGATGTCAGGAAGGGAGCGAAAAATCTATGGCGTCTTTAACAAGTTTAAATGGATTTTTCGTTTCTTCTTCTTTCTCTACCAGTTTATCATTGTTCTTTTGTTTTTTGCATTTACTCTCCTTGCTCGAGGTAATGATGAGAGTGAAAAATTAGGAAATGAGTCTGCTTGATTGAATAAGATTGATCTTGATCAAATTCAAGGAATCTTCGTTTCCGTCAATTTGAAAGGCAGGTCTTTTTTTAGATATAAAATTGCGTCTTTCAGTGGTACATTTTTTAGCAAAATGGGCTAAAAAGGGTTCAAAGGTATAAAGATCGGTCGTTTTTACTCTGGGGGCTGTTTGTTTTGCATAGGATCGGCAAACTGACCAGGTCACAAGGACTCATGTTCAGTTTGGCAGCGGGAGAAAGTGGCAGGTCACAAAGATTCATGTTCAGTTTGGTAGCGTAAAAAGTGGTAGGTCACAAGGATTCATGTTCAGTTTGGTAGAATAAAAAGTGGTAGGTCACAAGGATTCATGTTCATTTTGGTAGAGTAAAAAGTTGTAGGTCACAAGGATTCATGTTCATTTTGGTAGCGGAAAAAATGTCCAGGTCACAAGGACTCATGTTCAGTTTGGTAGTGGGCGAAAGTGGTCAAGTCACAAGGACTCATGTTCAGTTTGGTAGTGGGCGAAAGTGGTTAGGTCACAAGGATTCATGTTCATTTTGGTAGTGGGCGAAAGTGGTCAGGTCACAAGGATTCATGTTCATTTTGGTAGTGGAAAAAGTGTCCAGGTCACAAGGACTCATGTTCAGTTTGGTAGCGGGCAAAGTGGCCAGGTCACAAGGATTCATGATCAGTTTGGTAGCGTAAAGAGTGGTGGGCCACAAGAATTCATGTTCATTTTGGTAGTGGAAAAAGTGTCCAGGTCACAAGGACTCATGTTCAGTTTAGTAGCGGAAAAATTGGCAGGTCACAACGACTCATGTTCAGTTTGGTAGCGCAAAAGTGGTCAGATCACAAGGATTCTTGTTCATTTTGGTAGTGCAAAAGTGGTCAGGTCACAAGGATTCATGTTCATTTTGGTAGTGGAAAAAGTGTCCAGGTCACAAGGATTCATGTTCAGTTTGGTAGCAGGCGAAAGTGGCAGGTCACAAGGACTCATGTTCAGTTTGGTAGGCGAAAGTGGCCAGGTCACAAGGACTCATGTTCAATTTGGCAGCGGAAAGTGGCCAGGTCACAAGGACTATGTTCAGTTTGGTAGCAAAAAAGTGGCCACGTCAAAAAGATTCATTTTAATTTCAAAAAGTGGCTACGTGAAAAAGATTCATTTTTGGTAGCGAAAAAAGTGGCATGTCATATGGACTCATGTTCAGTTTGTTAGCGAAAACGTGGCCAGGTCACAAAGACTGATGTTCAGTTTGATAGTGGGGGAAAGTGGCAGGTCACAAGGACTCATGTTCAGTTTGGTAGAGGGCGAAAGTGACCAGGTCACAAGGACTCATGTTCACTTTGGTAGCGGAAAAAGTTGCAAGTCACAAGGACCATGTTCAGTTTGGTAGTGTAAAAAGTGGCAGGTCACAAGGATTGATGTTAAGTTTGGTAGCGTAGAAAGTGGTAGGTCACAAAGACTCATGTTCAGTTTGGTAACGGGTGAAAGTGGTCAGGTCACAAGGATTCATGTTCAGTTTGGTAGCGGAAAAAGTGTCAGGTCACAAGGATTCATGTTCAGTTCGGTAGCGGGCAAAGTGGCCAGGTCACAAGGATTCATGATCAGTTTGGTAGCGTAAAGAGTGGTGGGCCACAAGAATTCATGTTCATTTTGGTAGTGGAAAAAGTGTCCAGGTCACAAGGACTCATGTTCAGTTTGGTAGCGGAAAAATTGGCAGGTCACAACGACTCATGTTCAGTTTGGTAGCGCAAAAGTGGTCAGATCACAAGGATTCTTGTTCATTTTGGTAGTGCAAAAGTGGTCAGGTCACAAGCATTCATGTTCATTTTGGTAGTGGAAAAAGTGTCCAGGTCACAAGGACTCATGTTCAGTTTGGTAGTGGACGAAAGTGGCAGGTCACAAGGACTCATGGTCAGTTTGGTAGTGGACGAAAGTGGCAGGTCACAAGGACTCATGTTCAGTTTGGTAGCGGGCGAAAGTGGGCAGGTCACAAGGACTCATGTACAGTTTGGTAGTGGGCGAAAGTGGTCAGGTCACAAGGCTTCATGTTCATTTTGGTAGTGAAAAAAGTATCCAGGTCACAAGGATTCATGTTCATTTTGGTAGTGGAAAAAATGTCCAGGTCACAAGGACTCATGTTCAGTTTGGTAGCGGGCAAAGTGGCCAGGTCACAAGATTCATGTTCAGTTTGGTAGCGTAAAAAGTGACAGGTCACAAGGATTCATGTTCAGTTTGGTAGCGTAAAAAGTGGTGGGCCACAAGAATTCGTGTTCATTTTGGTAGTGGAAAAAGTGTCCAGGTCACAAGGACTCATGTTCAGTTTGGTAGTGGAAAAATTGTCCAGGTCACAAGGACTCATGTTCAGTTTGGTAGCGGAAAAAGTGGCAGGTCACGACTCATGTTTAGTTTGGTAGCGCAAAAGTGGTCAGGTCACAAGGATTCATGTTCATTTTGGTAGCGCAAAAGTGGTCAGGTCACAATAATTCATGTTCATTTTGGGAGTGGAAAAAGTGTCCAGGTCACAAGAAGTCATGTTCAGTTTGGTAGCGAAAAAAGTGGCAGGTCACAAGGATTCATGTTCAGTTTGGTAGCGCAAAAGGGGTCATGTCACAAGGATTCATGTTCATTTTGGTAGTGGAAAAAGTGTCCAGGTCACAAGGATTCATGTTCAGTTTGGTAGCAGGCGAAAGTGGCAGGTCACAAGGACTCATGTTCAGTTTGGTAGGCGAAAGTGGCCAGGTCACAAGGACTCATGTTCAATTTGGCAGCGGAAAGTGGCCAGGTCACAAGGACTATGTTCAGTTTGGTAGCAAAAAAGTGGCCACGTCAAAAAGATTCATTTTAATTTCAAAAAGTGGCTACGTGAAAAAGATTCATTTTTGGTAGCGAAAAAAGTGGCATGTCATATGGACTCATGTTCAGTTTGTTAGCGAAAACGTGGCCAGGTCACAAAGACTGATGTTCAGTTTGATAGTGGGGGAAAGTGGCAGGTCACAAGGACTCATGTTCAGTTTGGTAGAGGGCGAAAGTGACCAGGTCACAAGGACTCATGTTCACTTTGGTAGCGGAAAAAGTTGCAAGTCACAAGGACCATGTTCAGTTTGGTAGTGTAAAAAGTGGCAGGTCACAAGGATTGATGTTAAGTTTGGTAGCGTAGAAAGTGGTAGGTCACAAAGACTCATGTTCAGTTTGGTAACGGGTGAAAGTGGTCAGGTCACAAGGATTCATGTTCAGTTTGGTAGCGGAAAAAGTGTCAGGTCACAAGGATTCATGTTCAGTTCGGTAGCGGGCAAAGTGGCCAGGTCACAAGGATTCATGATCAGTTTGGTAGCGTAAAGAGTGGTGGGCCACAAGAATTCATGTTCATTTTGGTAGTGGAAAAAGTGTCCAGGTCACAAGGACTCATGTTCAGTTTGGTAGCGGAAAAATTGGCAGGTCACAACGACTCATGTTCAGTTTGGTAGCGCAAAAGTGGTCAGATCACAAGGATTCTTGTTCATTTTGGTAGTGCAAAAGTGGTCAGGTCACAAGGATTCATGTTCATTTTGGTAGTGGAAAAAGTGTCCAGGTCACAAGGACTCATGTTCAGTTTGGTAGTGGACGAAAGTGGCAGGTCACAAGGACTCATGGTCAGTTTGGTAGTGGAAGAAAGTGGCAGGTCACAAGGACTCATGTTCAGTTTGGTAGCGGGCGAAAGTGGGCAGGTCACAAGGACTCATGTACAGTTTGTAGTGGGCGAAAGTGGTCAGGTCACAAGGCTTCATGTTCATTTTGGTAGTGAAAAAAGTATCCAGGTCACAAGGATTCATGTTCATTTTGGTAGTGGAAAAAATGTCCAGGTCACAAGGACTCATGTTCAGTTTGGTAGCGGGCAAAGTGGCCAGGTCACAAGATTCATGTTCAGTTTGGTAGCGTAAAAAGTGACAGGTCACAAGGATTCATGTTCAGTTTGGTAGCGTAAAAAGTGGTGGGCCACAAGAATTCGTGTTCATTTTGGTAGTGGAAAAAGTGTCCAGGTCACAAGGACTCATGTTCAGTTTGGTAGTGGAAAAATTGTCCAGGTCACAAGGACTCATGTTCAGTTTGGTAGCGGAAAAAGTGGCAGGTCACGACTCATGTTTAGTTTGGTAGCGCAAAAGTGGTCAGGTCACAAGGATTCATGTTCATTTTGGTAGCGCAAAAGTGGTCAGGTCACAATAATTCATGTTCATTTTGGGAGTGGAAAAAGTGTCCAGGTCACAAGAAGTCATGTTCAGTTTGGTAGCGAAAAAAGTGGCAGGTCACAAGGATTCATGTTCAGTTTGGTAGCGCAAAAGGGGTCATGTCACAAGGATTCATGTTCATTTTGGTAGTGGAAAAAGTGTCCAGGTCACAAGGATTCATGTTCAGTTTGGTAGCAGGCGAAAGTGGCAGGTCACAAGGACTCATGTTCAGTTTGGTAGGCGAAAGTGGCCAGGTCACAAGGACTCATGTTCAATTTGGCAGCGGAAAGTGGCCAGGTCACAAGGACTATGTTCAGTTTGGTAGCAAAAAAGTGGCCACGTCAAAAAGATTCATTTTAATTTCAAAAAGTGGCCACGTGAAAAAGATTCATTTTTGGTAGCGAAAAAAGTGGCATGTCATATGGACTCATGTTCAGTTTGTTAGCGAAAACGTGGCCAGGTCACAAAGACTGATGTTCAGTTTGATAGTGGGGGAAAGTGGCAGGTCACAAGGACTCATGTTCAGTTTGGTAGAGGGCGAAAGTGACCAGGTCACAAGGACTCATGTTCACTTTGGTAGCGGAAAAAGTTGCAAGTCACAAGGACTATGTTCAGTTTGGTAGCAAAAAAGTGGCCACGTCAAAAAGATTCATTTTAATTTCAAAAAGTGGCCACGTGAAAAAGATTCATTTTTGGTAGCGAAAAAAGTGGCATGTCATATGGACTCATGTTAAGTTTGGTAGCGTAAAAAGTGGTAGGTCACAAAGACTCATGTTCAGTTTGGTAACGGGTGAAAGTGGTCAGGTCACAAGGATTCATGTTCAGTTTGGTAGCGGAAAAAGTGTCAGGTCACAAGGATTCATGTTCAGTTTGGTAGTGAAAAAAGTGTCCAGGTCACAAGGATTCATGTTCATTTTGGTAGTGGAAAAAATGTCCAGGTCACAAGGACTCATGTTCAGTTTGGTAGCGGGCAAAGTGGCCAGGTCACAAGATTCATGTTCAGTTTGTTAGCGTAAAAAGTGACAGGTCACAAGGATTCATGTTCAGTTTGGTAGCGTAAAAAGTGGTGGGCCACAAGAATTCGTGTTCATTTTGGTAGTGAAAAAAGTGTCCAGGTCACAAGGACTCATGTTCAGTTTGGTAGGCGAAAGTGGCCAGGTCACAAGGACTCATGTTCAATTTGGCAGCGGAAAGTGGCCAGGTCACAAGGACTATGTTCAGTTTGGTAGCAAAAAAGTGGCCACGTCAAAAAGATTCATTTTAATTTCAAAAAGTGGCCACGTGAAAAAGATTCATTTTTGGTAGCGAAAAAAGTGGCATGTCATATGGACTCATGTTCAGTTTGTTAGCGAAAACGTGGCCAGGTCACAAAGACTGATGTTCAGTTTGATAGTGGGGGAAAGTGGCAGGTCACAAGGACTCATGTTCAGTTTGGTAGAGGGCGAAAGTGACCAGGTCACAAGGACTCATGTTCACTTTGGTAGCGGAAAAAGTTGCAAGTCACAAGGACTATGTTCAGTTTGGTAGCAAAAAAGTGGCCACGTCAAAAAGATTCATTTTAATTTCAAAAAGTGGCCACGTGAAAAAGATTCATTTTTGGTAGCGAAAAAAGTGGCATGTCATATGGACTCATGTTAAGTTTGGTAGCGTAAAAAGTGGTAGGTCACAAAGACTCATGTTCAGTTTGGTAACGGGTGAAAGTGGTCAGGTCACAAGGATTCATGTTCAGTTTGGTAGCGGAAAAAGTGTCAGGTCACAAGGATTCATGTTCAGTTTGGTAGTGAAAAAAGTGTCCAGGTCACAAGGATTCATGTTCATTTTGGTAGTGGAAAAAATGTCCAGGTCACAAGGACTCATGTTCAGTTTGGTAGCGGGCAAAGTGGCCAGGTCACAAGATTCATGTTCAGTTTGTTAGCGTAAAAAGTGACAGGTCACAAGGATTCATGTTCAGTTTGGTAGCGTAAAAAGTGGTGGGCCACAAGAATTCGTGTTCATTTTGGTAGTGAAAAAAGTGTCCAGGTCACAAGGACTCATGTTCAGTTTGGTAGGCGAAAGTGGCCAGGTCACAAGGACTCATGTTCAATTTGGCAGCGGAAAGTGGCCAGGTCACAAGGACTATGTTCAGTTTGGTAGCAAAAAAGTGGCCACGTCAAAAAGATTCATTTTAATTTCAAAAAGTGGCCACGTGAAAAAGATTCATTTTTGGTAGCGAAAAAAGTGGCATGTCATATGGACTCATGTTCAGTTTGTTAGCGAAAACGTGGCCAGGTCACAAAGACTGATGTTCAGTTTGATAGTGGGGGAAAGTGGCAGGTCACAAGGACTCATGTTCAGTTTGGTAGAGGGCGAAAGTGACCAGGTCACAAGGACTCATGTTCACTTTGGTAGCGGAAAAAGTTGCAAGTCACAAGGACCATGTTCAGTTTGGTAGTGTAAAAAGTGGCAGGTCACAAGGATTGATGTTAAGTTTGGTAGCGTAGAAAGTGGTAGGTCACAAAGACTCATGTTCAGTTTGGTAACGGGTGAAAGTGGTCAGGTCACAAGGATTCATGTTCAGTTTGGTAGCGGAAAAAGTGTCAGGTCACAAGGATTCATGTTCAGTTTGGTAGCGGAAAAAGTGTCAGGTCACAAGGATTCATGTTCACTTTGGTAGCGTAAAAAGTGGTAGGTCACAAGGATTCATCTTCATTTTGGTAGCAGAAAATGTGGCAGGTCATATGGACTCATGTTCAGTTTGGTAGCGAAAACGTGGCCAGGTCACAAAGACTCATGTTCAGTTTGGTAGCGGAAAAAGTGGCATGTCATATGGACTCTTGTATAGTTTGGTAGCGAAAACATGGCCAGGTCACAAAGACTCATGTTGAGTGCCAAAGGTTCAGTTTGGTAGTGGGGGAAAGTGGCAGGTCACAAGGACTCATGTTCAGTTTGATAGAGGGCGAAAGTGGCCAGGTCACAAGGACTCATGTTCAGTGTGGTAGCGGAAAATGTTGCAGGTCACAAGGACTCATGTTCAGTTTGGTAGCGCAAAAGTGGCAGGTCACAAGGATTCATGTTTAGGTTGGTAGCGGAAAAAGTGGCAGGTCACAAGGATTCATGTTCAGTTTGGTAGTCGAAAGTGGCCAGGTCAGAAGGACTTATGTTCAGTTTGGTTGCGAAAAAGTGGCCACGTCACAAGGATTCATGTTCAGTTTGGGAGCAAAAAAGTGGCAAGGTCACAAGGTCTCATGTTGTGTTTGGTAGCGGAAAAAGTTGCAGGTCATATGGACTCATGTTCAGTTTGGTAGCGAAACCGTGGCCAGGTCACGAAGATTCATGTTCAATTTGGTAGCGGGCGAAAGTGGTCAGGTCACAAGGATTCATGTTTAGTTTGGTAGCGGAAAATGTGGCAGGTCACAAAGATTCATGTTCAGTTTGGTAGTCGAAAGTGGCCAGGTCAGAAGGACTTATGTTCAGTTTGGTTACGAAAATGTGGCCACGTCACAAGAGTTCATGTTCAGTTTGGTAGCAAAAAAGTGGCAAGGTCACAAGGTCTCATGTTCTGTTTGGTAGCGGAAAAAGTTGCAGGTCATATGGACTCATGTTCAGTTTGGTAGCGAAACCGTGGTCAGGTCACAAGGATTCATGTTCAGTTTGGTAGCGGAAAAAGTGTCAGGTCACAAGGATTCGTGTTCAGTTTGGTAGCGTAAAAAGTGGTAGGTCACAACGATTCATCTTCATTTTGGTAGCAGAAAAAGTGGCAGGTCATATGGACTCATGTTAAGTTTGGTAGCGAAAACGTGGCCAGGTCACAAAGACTCATGTTCAGTTTGGTAGCGGGGGTAAGTGGCAGGTCACAAGGACTCATGTTCAGTTTGGTAGCGTGTGAAAGTGGCCAGGTCACAAGGTCTCATGTTCAGTTTTGTAGCGGAAAAAGTGGCAGGTCACAAGGATTCATATTCAGTTTGGTAGCATAGAAAGTGGTAGATCACAAGGATTCATGTTCATTTTGGTAGCGGAAAAAGTGTCCAGGTCACAAGGATTCATGATCAGTTTGGTAGCGGGTGAAAGTGGCCAGGTCACAAGGACTCATGTTCAGTTTGTTAGCGGAAAAAGTGGCAGGTCACAAGGATTCATGTTCAGTTTAGTAGCATAAAAATTGGTAGGTCACAAGGATTCATGTTCATTTTGGTATCGGAAAAAGTGTCCTGGTCACAAGGATTCATATTCAGTTGGGTAGCGAAAAACTGGTCAGGTCACAAGAACTCATGTTCAGTTCAGTAGTGGAAAAGTGTCCAGGTCAAAAGTACTCATGTTCTGTTGAGTGCCAAAAAATGTGGTCAGGTCAGAAGGACTCATGTTCAGTTGGGTAGCGAAAAAGTGGCCAGGTCACAAGTGTCATGTCCCTCTAATTTATTTATTTTTATTTATTATTGCATTTTACTGTATTTTTGTTATTGTAAATTTTTTTGTACAAAATGTGTTCTTGAAAGTGCTAATGTGGGGTTGTGACTCATAAGACGTTGTTTTCGGGTCTGAGCTTGCTGCCTGGGTGGGTGACGTGTCCAAGAAACCTTTTATGGCCTTTTTTCAACTAGCCTGGGGCTTGAGTGTCAGCGCCAGAGACGAGCCGGGCAATTAAGAAAAGAACAGGATTGAGGAAAAATGGAATTAAGAAAAGAGCAGTCTTGAGGCAATTAAGAAAAGAACAGTCAGAAAAGAACATTGACCTGGCCATGCAGTCAAACAGGAAGGCTGGTTGAACACACTTCAAGGGATGCAGCTCTTACTCAAAAAGGAAACCCTTAAGCAGAGGGTTCGATTCTAAGTGAGAATCAAGATTCTTGGTGAATCTGATTCAGTTCTGTGGATTCTGTGTGAACCACATTGTAGACAAAGGTTAATTATCCTTTCGCCGAGTTTGAGGTCGGTAAAGCGAGAATCTGCAAAGTGGGTTCTCCACCTCATTTTGTAATTGTTTGCAGCAGAAAAGCAGCAAAAACCTACGGAGTTGAGAGCATTCCCATCACGTGATTGTATATAAGTGTAAATAAACTGTGTCTTCCCTATTCCTATTGAAATGTTGGACATATTTTCATACATCACTTGGCGCAGCAAATCTGAGGCATGTGTCAGTACGGGAGTAACAATACGCGAACCTGCCATTTCACCAAAATAAGGGTGAAGGTAATGAAGGGACTAATTCATCGTCATCCGGTGGCCACGACATTTGGCCCAGGCCATCACATCCGGAACGAATACATCACATTCTGGCGCAGTGGACAGGATTATCGTTCGTATGCCGAAGAAGATTCCATTGTTATAAAAGAAAAGAGTAAGAAAATTTCGACTGAAAGAAGAAAAAGTGCAGGAAATTTAGAAGAATTTGTGATTCTGTGTCAGTGATTCCATGAGAATGAGGAATCTGCCAACAGTTCAGTGGGCTAAGCCACATCCAGTGCAATGTTCTATAGAGTGCAATTTCCCCGAGTGCTACGTTATCAAGATCTTCATTGAGGTTCCGTGTGTCAAGGTCTGTCACGTGGAAGAGGTTCCTAGTTTTGGAAGGAGACTCCAGGTGCAGCAGGCAAGTGAACATAGCTGATCTTCGCGGGAAAGAAAGGCTTGTGGTTTTTCTGTTGTTTCTATTTTTAGACTAATTTGAGTTGCCAATGATGCCGAGGAGTCGCAATAAAACTAATGATGGAACTGAGAAGGACGGGAGCGATTGAGGTTGGGGAAAGTGGTGAAACTACTGAAATTGATAGTATTGATAGCGATTGTGGGGTAGAACAGGATGATGTGGTTCGAATCAGGTCGAAATGAGTGAGTCAGGTCCGAAATCAGTTTCAAAGTGGGAGATGGAGTACCAAAGAGAGAAAGAAGCAAGAGATAGGGAAGAAAGAAGGGAAATAAGAGAAATGGAATATAGAAGAGAGAAAGAAGAAAGGGAATATAGAAGAGAGAAAGAAGAAAGGGAATATGGAAGAGAGAAAGAAGAAAGGGAATATAGAAGAGAGAAAGAAGAAAGGGAATATAGAAGAGAGAGAAAGAAGAAAGGGAATATAGAAGAGAGAAAGAAGAAAGGGAATATAGAAGAGAGAAAGAAGATAGGGAATATGAAAGAGAGAAAGAAGAAGAGACAGAGAATATGAAAGAGAGAAAAAAGAAAAAGTTAGGGAACTAGAACTTAAACGATTAGCGCTAGAAGAAAAGAAACGGGCCTGTATGGTAGGGAAGAGGATGCTAGAAAAGGAAAGGTAAACTAGGGAAAAGGAAGCTTGGCAAGAGAAAGAATATATGAGTAGTGTTGAAAGTAAGACAAAAGTGGAAAACATAGGTGATAATTTTGTTGAAATTGCCAGTAAAGATCATTTACAGTAGAAATTAAAATTTAGTTGTGTAAGTGATTGTCAGGTTAATCTGATAAGCCTGAATAAGTTTGAAAGGTTTAATGCAGATAACGTAGGAGGTAATATTAACTCTGATGGTGAGAGTAAGTATTATGAGGTAAATAATGAGAGTAATAGAAGTAAAGTGTTTGTTAAAAGGAGTAGATCTTGTTTTGATGAAAGGAATTATATGCCTGAGGAAGGCGAATGGATTAATAAATATAAAGGTTAGCCGTCCCGTGGCCGAGTGGTTAGCACGCTTGGCTACTGATCTAAGGGACCTGGGTTCGAGCCCCGGATTAGGCATGGGTGTGTGTGTCGTTTTTCTGCTGAGGTCCTGCCATCCTCTCAGATCTCCTACTGTGGCATATAAACTGACAGGCTCCTGTCAGATCTCTGTGGCAAGCAGCTGCTTGAGGTGGTATTTATATTTTACTACGAGAAAAGTATAATACTGTAGATATTATTAAGAGTCGTGGTGTTAATAACTTGCAGAGTAATGAATGTGGCGATGTACGGTCGTTCAAAAAAGTATCCGAACACTATGGTTGATTACAGAATTCAGAAAAAAATATCTGGCAACGATTTTTTTAGAAATTGGTGATCTGGCAACCTTCGTGTCACGTGACACGAAGGTTACCAGATCACCAATTTCTAAAAAAATCGTTGCCAGATATTGTTTTCTGAATTCTGTAATCAACCATAGTGTTCGGATACTTTTTTGAGCGACTGTACAAGCCAGCAGAAAAGTTAATGATGTGGCTATGTCGAAGGTTGGGCAAATGCCCGAAGTTTCTTAAGTTTGATAATGTAGAGAAGCCAATAGGTAAGAAGATTTCTGGTGAAATCAGGTTTATGCCTAATGCAGCTGGCAAAACAACTAAAAAGCCGAAAACTAACTGGAAAGATTGGAGTAATTTTCCGTTGAGGGAACTCCGTGTTGACACCAATGTCCTTGATGATAAGGTCAATGATACGAACGAGTTGTTCAGTAATAAGGTTAAGGAAATGGTTAAGTTTGAGGTAAATAATGAGAATAGGTGTAGCAGCGATTCACCTAATGCAATTAAATTTAAGGTGGAAAAGAATATGCCTCAGTTTACTGAAGAAAATATTTATCTAAGTGATAAGTGTAAAATCTTATGCAAGGTACCTGATAAGGAAAAAGATGATAATAAAGGTACTAATATCAGAGAAAGAGATTTAGAGATTAGTGGTTTCATTGAGAGCAAAGTAAATAATAATGTAGAGAGTGACAAAATTAAATGTGAGAAGATTGATGATAAGGTAGATTTAAACAAGGATAGCAGAGATGTGGCTAAATGTAGTGAAGAAATTATTTATCTAGATCATAAGGGTAAAATATTACGCAAGGTACCTGAGGAGGAGAAAGATGATAGTAATAATATAAATATCAGAGAAAGAAGTTTCGATCCTAGTGATTTGATTGAGAGGAAAGGGTGGCTCATTCGGTAGCGCCCCAGGCTCGTAATCTGTAGTTCCCAGGTTCGAGTCCCAGCTGGGTCAGCGTTGAGATTTATCTCCGCAAAATTCCCCGCCCTGCCCACGGTCAGTAGGGAACACCGATGGGCTTGGAAAGACCACCGTCCGTCGGATGGGACGTTAAGCCGTGGTCCCGTGTGCGGGAGAGCCATACCCTGTGCACGTTAAAGAACACGCTGGATGGCCTTGACGGGAGGCTACCATCTGTCTCCCAACAGCTGTTCTAGTGGGTCCCCTCCCCAAACTTTCTCTGAGCCTTGGGGGTTCATGTGACCTGGCCATTTAGCCCATGGTGTGCAAAAAAGTGCCGCTCAGAGGTAAAACAACCCAAATGATTGAGAGCAAAGTTAATAATACTGTAGAGAATGAGAAAATAAAATATCAGAAGGACGAGGTTGAGATGTATTTAAGTAAGAATTTATCTGGTAAAGCGGTCGATGATTGTACCGTAATCGACAAGAATAATAAAATTAATTGTGTAGAGAGCACGATTGATGTAATAGCAGGCAGAATCACAGATAATAAGATTGCGGAAGATTTTAGTCCCGTAAGGCCAGATGAGAACCAAATAGGTGATGTGTATAATTCTGAGGTAACAGATAGCATAGAAGTAGTGGATAAAAATAAATCAAAGGAAATTATTTAAAAGTGAAAAATTATTTAAAAGTGAGAATCTAACTGGGAAATTATGTAACATCGGAAATGCAAATATCCAGGAACAAGGTTGTAAGTATAAAGATAGTAATATTGGGAATTATGTAAATAATAGTGAAAAAGAGAAAATGTTAAAGGAGATAGGTGAGAGATTTTTAGATAGAAATGATCTTAAGGAAGTAGATTCTACAATCAATGAGAGAAAAGAAGTGTTAAAAGGTCAGTAAATTGCGGCCGAGGATATGAAAAGAAAAGAGAGGCAATTTTGTCTGAATGACCGAAGTAATGGCGCTAAAGGTAGAAGATCTAGCCGAGGGGCAAATCTAACAGAAAAAGGTCCCGATGTTGATACAGTCATTGGACAGAAATTGGATAAATATAGAAGAATGTAGCGAAGTAGACCTAAGTGGTCAGTAACTACCTATTATCGTAATTTTGGTGTAACCGTAAATTCGGTGTTAACAGGGACGAGGCTAAAGAATTTGTTTCTGGAGTAAGGCACTCTATGGAGTAGGTATCCTCACATCCCGAGGTTTAAGGTAGAGTATAGAAACCACACATCCCGAGGTTTAAGGTAGAGTATAGAAACCACACATCCCGAGTGGTTTCTATACTCTAAAGTAAAGTGTTTGTAAAAGTATAGAAATCACTCGGGACCATGGCTTAACGTCCCATCCAACGGACGCGACCTTTCCAAGCCCATCGGTGTCCCATACTGACAGAGTGTAGGACGGGGAGTTTTGCGGAGATAAATCACAACGCAGGCCAGGTTGGGACTGTGTCGTGACCGGGTCGAACAGGAGAGAGAGAGACGATGATATTGCTTCTTAATTCACTTCATGAATTCACATATTCGCGGGTTTTCACGCCCGTGCCACTGTATGCCTTGTTGTGCTGCATTCCCTCAGGATGTGAGTCTACCTTAAAGTATAGAAACCACTCGGGATGTGTGGTTTCTATACTCTACCTTAAACCTCGGGATGTGAGGATATGTGGTTACTATACTCTACCTTAAACCTCGGGATGTGAGGATGTGTGGTTACTATACTCTACCTTAAAGTATTTAGCACTCTTTGATTCTGTCTTTGTACTGCAATGGTGAAAGTGTTTATCACTCATTGAACTGCTATTCTAAATAGTTTAATGTCATTTTTGATACTATCCTAAAGTGTTTAGCACTATTTCTATGCTGCTATTCTAAATTGTTTAAGAATATTTATACCATTCTAAAATGTTTAGTACTCTTTGAACTGCTATTCTATATTGTTTAGAGTTATTTATGGTACTATTCTAAAGTGTTCAAACTAATCTAAAGTGTTCAAACTAATCTAAAGTGTTCAAACTAATCTAAAGTGTTTATAACACTTTGCATTTCTAAATTGTTTAACATTACATGTGGTACTATCAAAAGTGTTTAGCACTTGCTATTCTAAATTCTTCTTCACTGCTATTCTAAATTGTTTACATTATTAATGATACTGTTCTAAAGGGTTTATAAATCTTTGTGTTGATACTCTGAATAATTTACTCATGATACTATTCTAAAGAGTTTAACTATCTTTTTACTCCTGTGCAACAAGTACTCTTTCCACTTCCGAGCTGCAACATTTATTTCAGTACTATTCCTCTTTAGTGAAGACGTGAAACGGATACCTGAACTATCAAGTCAAATAGAAGAACTAAATAAAACAAGACGCTATCGTGGACTATATAAAGTCCACCTTCAACAAGTGTTTGTCAGGAAGGCAGAAATAACCTCCACTTCGAAACCGCTTACTTAACGTATTATAAACCATCGTAATGTGACAAACAGACAACCAAGACCAAAAAAAGTAACCGGACTCTTCCTTTCGTTTTCGAAATTTGATTATCAGTCTCTTGTTTTGAAGCGAGCGTAGCTTCTTAAGCGGCGTGCTGTTGCTGACAGGCAGAATATTTCATTACCTAATCCCTATTCCCCTGTGGAAAGCGAAAGACTGTATCGCCACTGCCCATCCTTAAGAACAGTCTTCGAAACATTTCTCTAAGACTTTAAATTTATTCGCAAAGCACGAGATGAGCCCCGAGAAATCTACGAACGCCGGAAAAGAACAGATTAGTTGAATCAGCAACAATTCATCGCTTGCCTTCTGTTGTAGACAGACTTATTTTTTGCTTGCACGATTTTGTTTTCCCTTAAGTAGGTTACAAATCATAAGCTCCAGTCTGGGAGAAGCATTTAACTGCAGAGAGAGACAGCAAGAAGGCGGGGGGGGGGGGGGAGGAGATTTAGCGAAGTAAGAGTTCGGTGGATTTCTGGAAAGGATGGAACGAAATGATGAAAGTCGAATTGGATGTTTTAAAGTATTTCTCTTTGAAGTTGTTAGCACATTCGCAATCGGAGTTGAAATCGTCGGAATTAAAATTCGAAATCTCTTTGGATTCTATCGCTTTTCGTCAGAGATAAGAAACAAACACGTGCGACACAGAATCAAGAATATTTTCCTCTAAGCTGGCTCTTTTTCTTTCTTTTTAGGGATGAAATAGGTAGCCGGGGAAATTAGTTTTTTTATGAACCAATAATTTTCGTGAATCTTAAATACTCAAACATTGGAAGAAATGATTTTTTTTTGATTTTGTATATTTAAAAATGTTTGATATTGCCGATATAAATATATTGAAAGGAAGAAAACAGAAGGCTTGATACTTTTGATTCTGAATGATTCGGTATCGTGATTATATCGTACGGTGTGATTATTAGTGCGAAGATGTTAGTCCACGTGTGCGAGGGGGGTGGCTCAGTTGGAAGCGCGCCAGGTTCGTATTCCGCAGTTCCCAGATTCCAGTCTGTCATGTCCCTCGAATTTTATATTTATTTATTTATTGTATATTTTTGTTGTATTATATTGTTGTATATATTTTGTATGTGTTCTTGGAAATGTTTGTGCTGGGATGACTCACTGTTGTTGTTTTCGGGTCTGAAGCTTGCTGCTTGTGGAAAGAATCAATGCCAGAAGTTGTTTGTGCCGTATATGACTAACTAGCCTGCGGCGTGAAGTCCACACATGAGGCGAGGGGAAGGAGTTGGAAGTATCAGTCTGTGCTTAGCTGTCAAGCGAAGAGGTCGCGTTGACACGCGTCAAAAGGACGCCATCTTTCTCAAATTAACCCTTGAAGTCAGGGTGCGATTCCAAGAGGGAATCCAGATTCTTGGAGAATCTTGTCTTTTATTCTTGTGGTTCAGGTGGAGCCACAGTGTAGGCAAAGGAAAATCCTTTCGCCGAGTTTTTGAGGTCTGTAAAGTGAGAAATTGCAGAGTGTGCAATTCTCCGCCTCATTTTTGTAATATTTCCAGTAGCAAAGCAGCAAAGGCTCATGGAGTTGAGCGCTGAATTTGATAGTAGTTTTGTGGATTCAGAAAGAACCACAATGTGAAGCAGCAAAGGCCCACGGAGTGGAGTTCATTCCCAGCACGTAGCTGTATATAGTGTGAATAAAAATTGTGTCGTCCCTATATAACTCTCGTGCAGTAATTGATGGACAATTGTTATTTTTCATTCAATGCAGCACAATAAGGTATACAGTGGCACGGGCGTAAAAACCCGCGAATTTGTGAATTCAGGAAGCGAATTAAGAAGCAATATCATCGTCTCTCTCTCTCTCCTGTTCGACCCGGTCACGACACAGTCCCAACTTGGCCTGCGTTGAGATTTATCTCCGCAAAACTCCCCGTCCTACACTCTGTCAGTATGGGAACCGATGTACTTGGAAAGGTTGCGTCCGTTGGATGGGACGTTAAGCCATGGTCCCGAGTACTGGAAGCCCTACTCTGTGCACGTTAAAGAACACTTAGGATGGGATGTTAAGTCATGGTCCCGTGTGCTGGAAAGCCATATCCTATCCGCGTTAAAGAATGAGGCGGAGATGGCTCAGTCGATAGCGCGCCATACTTGTAATCTGCAATTCCCATATTCGAGTCCCAGTTGGGTCAGCGTTGAGATTTTTTTCCTCAAAACTCCTCGCCTTTGCCCACGATCAGTATGGGACACCAATGGACTTGAAAAGGCTGCCGTCCGTCGGACGGTACTTTAAGACATGGTCCTGTGTTCCGGACAGTAATACCCTGTGCACGTTGAAGAACACGTTGGATGGCCTTGACAGGAGGTTCCCATGTGACTCCTAACAGCAGTCTAGTGGGTCCCCTCCCCCGAACCTTTTCTGAACTCTTAGGTTCCTTGTGACCTCTTGGGGCGGGGGTGGCTCAGTCGGTAGCGCGCCAGGCTCGTAATCTGTAGTTCCCAGGTTCGAGTCCCAGCTGGGTCAGCGTTGAGATTTATCTCCGCAAAATTCCCCGCCCTGCCCACGGTCAGTAGGGGACACCGAAGGGCTTGGAAAGGCCGCCGTCCGTCGGATGGGACGTTAAGCCGTGGTCCCGTGTGTGGGAGAGTCATACCCTGTGCACGTTAAAGAACACGATGGATGGCCTTGACGGGAGGCTACCATCTGTCTCCCAACAGCTGTTCCAGTGGGTCCCCTCCCCCAACCTTCTCTGAGCCTTCGGGGTCCATGTGACCTGGCCATTTAGCCCATGGTGTGAAAAAAAGTGCCGCTCAGAGGTAAAACAACCCAACCCTTGTGACCTCGCCACTTAGCCCATTGTGTGAAAAGAAAAGTGTCTCTCAGAGGTACAACAATAGAATCTGTGAAATATACTGCCGACGAAATCATTTCACCTTAAACAGGTTAATTTTCACATTCTAAATTCAGCCCGGATTTTGATGACTAAGAATTCTGGAAAAAAAATATAGAGACACTAAAGTTCGAGTTGGGTTGTTTTACATCTGAGCGGCACTTTTTTGCACACCATGGGCTAAATGACCAGGTCACAAGGACCCCGAAACCTCAGAGAAGGTTGGGGGAGGGGACCCACTGGAACGGATGTTGGGAGACAGATGGTAGCCTCCCGTCAAGGGCCATTCAGCGTGTTCTTTAACGTGAGCAGGGTATGGCTCTCCCGCAAACGGGGCCACGGCTTAACGTCCCATCCGACAGACGACGGTCTAGGTGTAGCTGACCGAAGGTAAAGCTACTAGTTTTGCGGAGATGCATCTCAAAGCCAGCCCAGCTAGAATTCGAACCTGGGAACTATAGATTACGAGCCTGGCTCGCCACCGACTTAGCCACCCCCGCCCCACTACACTAAAGTTCGGAAAGCTTTAATAACGATTACCAAATTCCATAAATAAGAAGCTTCAGCAAAAAAAAAGGGTGGCCTCCCTTGAAAATGCTGATAAGTTTAAGAGAAACAAAAATGATTGAACATGAATTTTTCATGCAATTTTCAAGAAATGTTTTAAAGATCTCTAAAATCGAGAGGGAAATGTTACCCTATAATAGAAATCCAGTCTCTCCCCTCCCGTCTATATATACCCTTTGATTTTGTTTCTAGATCGTGGACTGTTACCCTCGAATTTAAGGGGCGGGGGTGGCTCAGTCGGTAGCGCGCCAGGCTCGTAATCTGTAGTTTCCAGGTTCGAGTCCCAGCTGGGTCAGCGTTGAGATTTATCTCCGCAAAATTCCCCGCCCTACCCACGGTCAGTAGGGGACACCGATGGACTTGGAAAGGCCGCCGTCCGTCGGATGGGACGTTAAGCCGTGACCCCGTGTGCGGGAGAGACATACCCTGTGCACGTTAAAGAACACGCTGAATGGCCTTGATGGGAGGCTACCATCTGTCTCCCAACAGCTGTTCCAGTGGGTCCCCTCCCCCAACCTTCTCTGAACCTTCGAGGTCCATGTGACCTGGCCATTTAGCCCATGGTGTGCAAAAAAGTGCCGCTCAGAGGTAAAACAACCCAACCTCGAATTTAATCTTCAGACCATGTGATATTCATGGATTTCAATCATCCCTTTTGGTGTTCATGACTTTGACCCTCAAGTCCTGCAGCTTCCATGAATTTCCCTTTCCACAATTCTGTTTCTCTTGTGGAATGGGAAGAGATTGCTATAATTTTCGCATTGCCTGCATGCATATTTGTTAATAGAGTTACGAAGAATGCACCCAAAGGCCTCAGAAAAAGGGACAAACTTAAATTGAGGGGGGCGGATAAGTGAAACAAGCTCTTGTTGTCCCAAATGATCAAATGACAAGTCTCTTGAATTGTCCCAAATGATCAAATGCAAATTTTGTTTTTTAGATTTATTTGGAGAATTAAATTACAATCTCTACTTGAGCCCCATAACGTATGGCGGGGGTTGCTCAGTAGGGAGTCCGCCAGGCTCGTAATTTTCAGTTCCCAGTTTCGAGTGGCAACTGTGCTGAGAATTTTTTCTGATAACGCCCGTCCTTCCCGTTGAGAAAGGGGCTACAAAAAACCGCCGTCCGTCGGATGGGATGTTAAGCCCTGTGTGTGGGAAAGTCATACTCTGTACACAGAGGCATACTCTGTGTACTAATTTAAAACCCGCAATGCAGGAAGGAGTACGGTTAGGGACCTTCTGGGGGGGGGGCGAAATTTTCGGAAATATTTTTTATACAGTTATTTAAAGGAACAGCCCAGAATGTTTTCTATAGCTTTGAACGAATAATAACATTTGGTGAACAATCAGCTTCGTATTCCTTATTAGAAATTCCTCTTCTCTTCTTGTGGGCCAGGACTCATTGTTTCAAAGCCTTGGGATCTTTGGGAGGTTCTTTCTGGTTTTAAACTTGGTCGTAAACTTCGTTAACAGAAGGACATGACAGTCGTGAGTGACCTCATTTTTTTCCGTCCGACTTACGATTGCTCTCCATAAGTCCAATGGCTCGTAATCTGTAGTTCCCAGATTCGAGTCCCAGCTGGGTCAGCGTTGAGATTTATCTTCGCAAAAATTCTCCGCCCTGCCCACGGTCAGTAGGGGACACCGATGGGCTTGGAAAGGCCGCCGTCCGTCGGATGGGACGTTAAGCCGTGGCCCCGTGTGCGGGAGAGCCATACCCTGTGCACGTTAAAGAACACGCTGGATGGTCTTGACGGGAGGCTACCATCTGTCTCCCAACAGCTGTTCCAGTGGGTCCCCTCCCCCAACCTTCTCTGAGCCTTCGGGGTCCATGTGACCTGGCATTTAGCCCATGGTGTGCAAAAAAGTGCCGCTCAGAGGTAAAACAACCCAACCCATAAGTCCAACCTGTTGAAATCTTAACACAAAAATGTTTCCGATGTTATCGCTCTTTTTTTTTGGTTAAAATTTTCTCTCTCATTTTGCTGCTCTTACATCATTTTCTACAATAGAGGAGAAACTGAATCGTATTCAAAATAAGTTAGTTGAAACTATGTAAGCTTTTTAATGAAAATTGACTTGAAGTCTCATATGATTGACAGCGGCCTTTCCAAGCCCATCGGTGTCCTCTTCGTCACCATTATAGTCACTTTATTAAAAACACAGAAATAAAATTTTAATTTTTGAAATAAATTTCAAAATATTCCATACATATTAATTAAAATATAATTTTATTCTGTAATTTCCAATAGGATTGGATTGTTTTACCTCTGAGCGGCACTTTTTTGCACACCATGGGCTAAATGGCCAGGCCACAAGGACCCCAAAGGCTCAGAGAAGGTTGGGGGGAGGGGACCCACTGGAACAGCTGTTGGGAGGCAGATGGTAGCCTCCCGTCAAGGCCATCCAGCGTGTTCTTTAACGTGCACAGGGTATGGCTCTCCCTCACACGGGGCCACGGCTTAACGTCCCATCCGAGGGCAGGATGTAAATTTAGCGGAGATAAATCTGAACACTGGCACAGTTGGGACTCGAACCTAGGAACATCGGATTTGCGAGCCTGGCGCTCCACCTACTAATCCAACACCAGTCCCTGATGGAAAAGCTCAAAATCGTCAACTGGATTCATCGACTGAGGTGATTGGCCGAAAGGAAGAGACCATCGATCAATATATTGAGTTATTTCCACATTGTTTTCTTTCTCGACTGACTGATTAGTAATACATAAGAAAAGCAAACAGAGGTAAAAGCCGAAATCCTTAGATTGCTTCAAGATGGAAGCAATACAGAGGATGAAAACAAATCCCCGAGCAAATTTAAACAGAGAGCAAATAAAAAACGAACGACCCAACCTGACAGTGAAGCATTGGCGAAGTAGAAGAAGAAGATGTATTGAACGGACGGAATGAGGCAGCTAATTTATAACCAAACACCGTTCCTCAGGCATTCGCTAGTAAGTCGTTAATCCGGAGGAAATGCATCAATTATGGTTCTTCCGTTGCTCCTTCAGGCTGATGCAAACCTCAAGGAGAAAAACTCCACCGGGATATTTAAAGTTACTCCTGGGATGAAAGTTGTGGAGGATCATTGGTATGTAGTTTGGTTTATGGCAATACATTACAGGATTGACATGAATGTTTTTTTTTTCGTTTATTTATTTCCTGGTTCTTCGTCAGATTGTTTTGCATGTGAGACAAGTCTCTGAGGGAGAGAGGTGGGGGAATTTGCAGGATTCCTCGAAGATGGGGAAACTAGTTGTTTCGAAACAGTGAATGCCGTTATAATTGATTGAAAAACACAAGAAGAGTTCAGAGGCTGTTTTTGCTTTTTCTTGAGTAATGAGGCGACGTTATGAACGCAAAAGATGTGCTGTAAGCAGAAATAATATGCTCTAAGCAAGGTCGTGAAGACTTATCAGTTATCGATGAACAAGGGAAATATATTTGGATCTCTTTGACCTTACGATATGTCTTGTTGGCTGGTGGGCGTGTTTGTTTGTTTGCCCTGCAATAACTTTCTTAATGGTTAGCTCGATTATTTCGATTTTGGTGTTAGATTCTTTGCAGGAATGCCTTTATTTGGAAGATGAACTATACCGCTTTTCGAAAGTGAAGTTACAATTTCAAAGTATTCAAATGGAAGCTAAATTTGAATCTCTAGAAGCTCATTTTGGGTTGTTGGGTTGGTTTATCTGCGAGCCATACTTTTTTTCCCCCAATGGGGTAAATGGCCAGGTCACAAGGACTCCAAGGGCTCAGAGAAGGTTGTGGAGGGAACCCACTGTACAGCTGTTGGGAGATAGATAGTAGACTCCCGCTAAGGCCATCAAGCGTGTCCTTTAGCGTGCATAATGTATGACTCTCCTGCACATGGACCGCGGCTTTACGTCTCATCCGACGGATGGTGACCTTTCCGAAACAATCGATGTCCGTTTTCTGGTCGAGGGCAAAGTGGGAGCTTGGCGGAGATAAATCTGAATGCTGACCCAGCTAGGTTGGGTTGTTTTACCTCTGAACGGCACTTTTTTGCACGCCATGGGCTAAATGACCAGGTTACAAGAACCCCGAATGCTCAGAGAAGGCTGGGGGAGGGGACCCACTGGAACAGCTGTTGAGAGACAGATATTAGCCTTCCGTCAAGGTCATCCAGCGTGTCAATTGCCATCCAGTGCGTCAGTTCTTTAACGTGCACAGGGTGTGGCTCTTCCATACACGGGCCAACGGTTTAACGTCCCATCCGACGGACGGCGTCCATACCAAGCACATCGGTGTCCCCTACTGAACGTGGGCAGGGAGGGGAATTTTGCGGAGTTAAATCTCAACGCTGATCCAGCTGAGACTCGAACCTAGGAACAACATATTACGAGCCTGGCGCACTACCGACTGAGCCACGCCCGCCCCGGTCCAGCTAGGACTCGAACTGGATAGTAAGGCATTCGCGTGAGATGCCACTCACTTTAAAATAACCTCTGGGACAAAAACAAAAAACGCACTTGATTGTCTTAAGACAGGTGCATATTTTTTTGCCCTTAAGGCAGGAACACATTTTGTTTCTCGGGCTGCAAATTCTGTATCAGTCTTTCAGCAAGTCACTTCTTTAACTGTAAACAATGGCGCAGGAATTGGTAGTGGGGGAGGGGGGCAGTGTCAATGGGCTTGAATCTTCTTTATTATAGTCACTTTATTAAAAACACAGAAATAAAATTTTAATTTTTGAAATAAATTTCAAAATATTCCATACATATTAATTAAAATATAATTTTATTCTGTAATTTCCAATAGGATTGGATTGTTTTACCTCTGAGCGGCACTTTTTTGCACACCATGGGCTAAATGGCCAGGCCACAAGGACCCCGAAGGCTCAGAGAAGGTTGTGGGGAGGGGACCCACTGGAACAGCTGTTGGGAGACAGATGGTAGCCTCCCGTCAAGGCCATCCAGCGTGTTCTTTAACGTGCACAGGGTATGGCTCTCCCGCACACGGGGCCACGGCTTAACGTCCCATCCGACGGAAGGTAGCCTTTTCAAGCCCATCCCCTACTGACCGTGGGCAGGGCGGGGAATTTTTGCGGAGATAAATCTCAATGCTGACCCAGCTGGGACTCGAACCTGGGAACTACAGATTACGAGCCTGGCGCGCTACCGACTGAGTCCCATTTCCAATAGGAATTTGATAGTAAAATAAATATATTTGAGTGTAATCCCACTCACTTTAAAATAACCTGTCTAACCGCAACAACAACAAGAGCAGCAAAAAAACCCCTCACTGTGTGGCTTTAAGACATTGAAGAGGGAAACAGGTTTCCCTGGGGCCGCATACGATGGGCCAGTCTTTCAACATGTCAGTTCTGTAAACAATAGCACAAGAGTTATTTAGAGCAGTGGTTCTCAACCTTTTATGCTTCACGTACAGTCGCTCAAAAAAGTATCCGAACAATATGGTTGATTATAGAATTCTGAAAAAATATCTGGCAACGATTTTTTTTGAAATTAGTAATCTGGCAACCTTCGTGTCACGTGACACGAAGGTTGCCAGATCATTAATTTCTAAAAAAATCGTTGCCAGATATTTTTTCTAATTTCTGTAATCAACCATAGCGTTCGGATACTTTTTTGAGCGACTATAGCTGGTCATATTATTTTGATACTAGATCGTGTGGGTTCACTCACGGAAATATTGAGCGTGTGCAGTTACCATTCACAGCAAACTGTAGCGTGTGCAGTTACTGCACACGCTCCAGTTTGCTGTGAACGGTAACTGGAGCGTGTACAGTTGCTGTACACGCTCCAGATATTTTTCCTGAATTCTGTAATTAACCATAGTGTTGGGATACTTTTTTGAGCGACTCTACCTAAAGCCAATCTTAATGTGATGGTTCAAAAATAGAGAATGCATTTCATTTGAATACTTTTGAGATTAACATTTAACCTTAAATCTAACTCTAGAAATCCAATAAGAATTTTCTAAATTTGACAACATTGGTTGGCCTTTTTTGAAATCTGGGATTGCAAACGAGCTTTTTTCTTTTTGATCGTTCACTGATGTCGTACTTTGTTAACATTCACTAATTAGGATCGGATCACTGAACTTCATCGCTACTTTACTCTCTAGAGCTCTCTTTGCTAACGCCGAAGTGTCAACTCGGCAAACAAAGTTCAACTGAATCTACGGATTGTTAAGAGCGTTAACTTAACAACTAACAACGCCGCTGAAAAGGTTCCTTTTGGAAGAAATTTGTCTTGGCAAGCTTTCAACTTCTTTTCTTCAATGCTTCAAACAATGCCATTGAAGTATATACATATATATATAAATGAACGCCTCATGACGATACTAGGCGACCTTAATATTTTCCAAGACAAGAACCTTTCTTGTCAAAAGCTAAAAGTAACGCAAAACACAAGGGAGAGACAGTTAACTGTGGCAATGGTAATAACGTGCTTTTAAATAAGCACCCTGTCAGCTTGAACAACTTCGAAATACATTAATTCGTTCTTCTCTTCATTTACTATGCATGAGACGTAGCTGCGAGGTGCGTTCCGTCGTCACTCCTTCGGGGAAGAGAAAAGAAACTCAGAAACACAACGCACACGGTGAAACACCCTTGATCTTGCTGCACTCAGCACCAAGATTCAACTTCTTGTGCAGATGTAACGATTTAAAGATGAGATGTGAAGCATCAGCAGCAACATCTCTCTGGATCCTTATTTGTTTGAGGAGGAGGAGGAAGAATAAGAGGAAGAGGGAAAGAAGATGAGAAGGAGAAAAAAAGAAGAGGAGGAAGAGGAGAGGGGGGGGAGGGAGGGAGGAGGAAGAAGAGGCGAAGGAAGAGGAGAAGGAGGAGGAAGAGGAGAAGGAAGAGGAGGAGGAGAAGCATTATTGAATTTTGTTGTTTCTGCCCAGAAGGAGTTAAGATGTTTGCTTTTTCCACTCTCTGTGAAACATGTCTGCAATTTTGATGAATTGAATTGAATTTTCGGTACTAAACTGTACGATAGCTCGAAGCAGCCGAAGAATGTTAGTTTTTCTCATTGATAAAATTATGATTTTTTTTGGGGGGGGGTGTAAGTATGGGAAATTATGCTTTACCACGTGAATCGGCAGAATGAGAAGAATAAGATTTTTGTACCGAATTTGTGTTCTCAGAATCCAAATTTATGTCAACTGATTACCACAGAGATCTGATTACACGGGAACCGATTCAATTTTTTGGGTTCAGTACTTTTATCTGTGTGCTGTAGTTTACAGCACACAGATAAATTTCAGCTAAAACTACAGCACACAGATAAAAGTACTGAACCCAAAGTATTGAATCAGTTCCATGTTATATCAAGTGACTATAGGGAATCAACGGATAGTTGGAAGCTGTCTTTCATTCAGTACTGCAAAGTTATGAAAACGAAAATATTTGATTAATAATCTTGGTATTCTGTCCACTGAAATGGAGTATAAGAATTATTATAAATCACTTAAAGGAGTAATAAATATAGCAAAGGAGAAACATCATGTAGGGGAATTTCGAAATTGTGGCAAAACTGGTAAAAATCAATGGAATTTTGTCAACGAGCCTTTCCAAGCCCATCGGTGTCCCCTACTGACCAGTGTGGAGAGTTTTGCGGAGATGAGTCTCAACGCTGACTCAGCTGGGACTCGAACCTGGGAACTGCAGATTACGAGCCTGGAGCGCTACCCACTGAGTCACCCCCGCAGTACCAAAGTTGAGTGCCCACCTTAGCCAACTTCACACGCCTTCAGTTCTCAGCGAAACTACTACCTTCATTCTTGATGATGATTTTAAAACCCCAAACAAATTCTAAAATGTTCATAACGACAAACAGCTGAAATCGCCTTTCTTGCGGCTGCACTTCTAGGAGTTGCTGGGATAACTGCCAGTCTCCTTCCGAAATTAAAATTTAACAGCCATCGGAGGATCCTACCGCACCACATTTTCAGCTAATCATAGATAAAAGGTGTGCAGATGATATCGAGAAGCAAACTGTCAAACCGAAAGGCGGGGAGACGACGTTCTCTTAGGAATTCCCCGGGGAACCATTAAGTGAGGGGTTTGCGAAGTATCCCTGAAAGTCTCTCTAAATTCCTCTGAGTCACGAAATGCTTCATTTCCAGAGAGAAGGCCATTTAAAGTGGATCGATAATCCATGTCGTGTAATAAGGCCTAAGGGATGATGTCATATCTAATATATATATATACCCATCGATTGCTTGGAGTCGATAGAGAGAGGATTGATTCAGGGGTGGATGCACGATTGTAGTGAATTACTTTCTCTAATAGACCAACTTGTCATCAACTAATGCAAGGTTGTGAGCTATATTGATGAGCTCTCAAGAAGCTCTATTTTTTTTTGCGAGTATGATGGCGTGTCAAATGACCCAAAATTATCTGTCTTCTTTTACAGTGTAGGCTTTTTTTATATATATATTCGTGGTGTAGGTTTCATATCACAAAAAGTTTTGTAATAATAGGTTTAATATCGTAATGACTTTGATCGTATTAATTGCAATGCAAAAATTAATGACATTGTAAAACAGTAGAGTACACCAGATGTTATTTGTAAAGTTCTAAGTATGTTTGGATAAATCATGCTGAAACGAAAGAGAGGAATGATAACTGCAGATCGTAATATAGTTAAGTATATACTGGTTTGATTTATTGATGGAAATAAGTTTAGTTTTCACTGATGATTCAGGGGGTGGCTCAGTCGGTAGCGCGCCAGGCTCGTAATCTGTAGTTCCCAGGTTCGAGTCCCAGCTGGGTCAGCGTTGAGATTTATCTCCGCAAAAATTCCCCGCCCTGCCCACGGTCAGTAGGGGACACTGATGGGCTTGGAAAGGCCGCCGTCCGTCGTATGGGACGTTAAGCCGTGACCCCGTGTGCGGGAGAGCCATACCCTGTGCACGTTAAAGAACACGCTGGATGGCCTTGACGGGAGGCTACCATCTGTCTCCCAACAGCTGTTCCAGTGGGTCCCCAACCTTCTCTGAGCCTTCGGGGTCCATGTGACCTGGCCATTTAGCCCATGGTGTGCAAAAATGTGCCGCTCAGAGGTAAAACAACCGAACCCACTGATGATAACTCAGAGGTAGTTGAGATGAATTATCTGTTTAATTTATTAATTAATTTTATTAATTAAAGATATTTATATACATAGAGGCCACGATATAAATAAAATTCGAGGTAAGAAGTGCCATGAAACACAATCGAGAGGTAAAAATGTCAAGTTGGAGGGACAAGAGACTGGATTTCCAATGCAGTATAACATTTCCTCCTCCGTTTCTGTGTTCTCTAAAAAACATTCTTAAAAAATGCATGAAATATAAATAAGTTTAATAATTTTTGGTTCTCTTTCCCTTACAAGCATTCTGAAAGGGGGGAAGGAAATGCTTCCTCCTCCTTTTGCAGAATACTAGTAAGAAGTAATATAATTGGTTGTTTTACCTCTGAGTGGTACTTTTTCACGCAATGGGCTAAATGACCAGGCTACAAAGACCCCGAAGGCTCAGAGGATTCACTAGACAGCTGTTGGGAGACAGATGGTAGCCTTCCTTCAAGGCCATCCAGAGTGATCTTTAATGTTCACAGGGTATAACTCTCTTGCATACGAAACCACGGCTTAACGTCCCATCCGATGGAAGGCGGCCTTTCCTAGCCTATCGGTGTTCCCTACTGACCATGGGCAGGGCGGGGAGTTTTGCGAAGATAAATCTCAACGCTCACCCAGCTGGGACTCGAACCTGGGAACTGTAGATTACGAGACTGGCGCATTACCGACTGAGCCATCCCCGCCCCAGTAACTTAGTAAGAAGAAATAATTTAGATCCATGCCTGTGTACTTACATAGGTCTTCCAGAAACAGCCATGGACCAGGGAGTTTCATCCAGACCGTGTAATTTAGTCCTATAAACCCTTATATAGCTGTTGATTTCGGCTGCTGCAGGCCAATTCTAATGAAGTCGTGTTTGTCAGTGTCCATCCAATGCATTGCAGGTTCTCTCTTTTCTCTGAAGCCCTTAAGCATATATTGTTCATAACTCTATTCACCAATCTGTAGGGGGCGGGGGTGGCTCAGTCGGTAGTGCGCCAGGCTCGTAATCTGTAGTTCCCAGGTTCGAGTCCCAGCTGGGTCAGCGTTGAGATTTATCTCCGCAAAAATTCCCCGTCCTGCCCACGGTCAGTAGGGGACACCGATGGGCTTGGAAAGGCCGCCGTCCGTCGGATGGGACGTTAAGCCGTGGCCCCGTGTGCAGGAGAGCCATACCCTGTGCACGTTAAAGAACACGCTGGATGGCCTTGACGGGAGTCTGCCATCTGTCTCCCAACAGCTGTTCCAGTGGGTCCCCTCCCCCCAACCTTCTCTGAGCCTTCGGGGTCCTTGTGACCTGGCCATTTAGCTCATGGTGTGCAAAAAAGTGCCGCTCAGAGGTAATACAATCCAATCCAATCACCAAACTGTAATGCGGCATGGTGGCAACATGGCCAAACCAACGCAGTCTCTTCCTGTACAGGATACTACTCAATAGTGGTTGATGACTCCGTCTACAATTCGAGTCCCAATTATGCCAGAGTTGAGATTTATCTCCCTAAACACCCACCTTGGCCATCGATGGACTTGGAAAAGCCGCAGCTCCGTGTGTAGTAGAATCTACCCTGTTAGCAGCCGTCCGTCGGATGGGACGTTAAGCCGTGGTTACGTATCCACGAGAGTTATTCCTGTGCATGGTAAAGAACAAATTGGATAGCCTTGACGGGAGGCTACCATCTGTCTCCTGATAGCTGTCCAGTGGATGTCCCTTTTCTAGACTTCTATGAGACCTTGGGGTCCTTGTGACCTGGGGACAAGAGTGGCCCAGCCGGTTGCGCGCCAGGCTCGTATTCTGTAGTTCCCGGGTTCGAGTCCCAACTGGGTTAGCGTTGAGATTTATTTCCGCAAAATTCCCCGCCCTGCCCACTGTCAGTAGGGAACATTAATGGGCTTGGAAAGGCCGCCGTCCGTCGGATGGGACGTTAAGTCGTGGCCCCGTGTGTGGGAGAGTCATAACATCCGATGTTAAAGAATTGGATTTGATGAATTAAATTGGATAATGGATGACCATGACGGGAAGCTCACAACAACAGTTGTTCCAGTGGGTCTCCTCCCCCAACATTCTCTAAGATTTCGGGGTCCTTGTGACCTGGCCATTTTGCCCATGGTGTGCAAAAAAGTATCGCTCAAAAGTAAAACAACCCAATCCAGTGTTTTTTAACTCTTTCGTCTTGGCGATACGTTTGTGAAATAGTCCATTAATGAAGACCCACCTATGAAAAAAAGTCAATATTTTAATTATAGTAAACGTCTTAAAATTGAATTAATTTTAAGGAAACGCATATTAAACTCAACACTTGGCAAAAAGAAATCAATAAAATCACAATGAAAAATTGTAAAAAAGTACGAAAGTACAAACTGTTATATAGTAGTATTACTCTTAAATTTTCCTGACTCACTGGTCTTTATCTATGAGAACTGTCAAAGCATTAACTGCGCAGTCTCATAGTCTCTCCATCACTCCTCTTCTTGTTCTCACAGTAGTCCATTTTCAGTAGCGGTTTCAAAGTGTGCGGAGTAAAAGCCCCTCTCTCCTCCAACAAAAAATGGCGCAGTTTTGAGGGCGACATCTTAGTGATTGGATGCAGGGTCGAATCTAGGGGGTAGCGGGCAAGAAGGCCGTGCCCCTCCCCCCTCTGTTAATGCTAGTAAAGGTAATGGAGGATAAAAATGATTCCTTTAAATTTGTTACTCTTTTTATTAGGGATCTTTGTCAAAAAGTTTCAATATCTCCTTCCTTAAGTTGGGAGTGTGGCCGGGGTCATTACGTTAATCCGTCCGTGAGGAAAAAAAAAAAGTAAGCTGATTTGTGGGAGAAGAAAAGTAAGTTCGTTTGGGCTACAAAAAAGGAAGTTCGTCTGGGCGGCAAAAAAAGAAAGGTCACTTTGGAACTGCAAAAAGTAAGCTGATTTGTGGGAGAAGAAAAGTAAGTTCGTTTGGGCTGCAAAAAAGGAAGTTCGTCTGGGCGGCAAAAAAGGAAGTTCGTTTAGGGCGGCAAAAAGTGAGTTCGTTTAGGGCGGAAAGAAGTAATCCCATCTGGTGCGGCAAAAAGTAAATTTAGTTGAGGAGACAGAAAAAAGTGAGTCCGTTTGAAATGACAAAAAAGTGAGTTCGTTAGGGCGGGGAAAAAGTAAGTTAATTTGGGGCAGCCAAAAAAATATGTTATTTTGGGGCGGCAAAAAAGTTATTTTTTGACGGGAAAAACTGAGTTTGTTAGGGCGGAAAAAGGTAAGTTCGTCTGGGATGGTAAAAAGTAAGTTCATTTGGGGCAGCAAAATTTGTTTGCCCGGCCTGCTCCTTACAGTAGCGCCGTTGCAATGAGTTCCGTTTTCGGTAGTTGTTCACTGATCGCTTCCCCCAAACAATGAACAGCCACTCTCAGCTACCCTCCAAAAATATAACTGGAAACTTACACCCCAAGTCACAACAAACAAACTGAGGCATGCACAATGGTCTGAAACGGAAACTCCATAAATCATAAAGATTCTTACAGCGAAACAAAGACTTCAAAATCCACGAACGCGATATCGCGAGAGGTCAAGTCGAAGAGAATGCGGAGATGAAACCGAAATCGAGACAGCTTCCACAGAGGAAAAGCACGAACCCACTACTCGCTTTCAAACGCGGAATTTGTGCGTGTGGACCTCTGCTTCGAGCTCTCTTCTCGTGTCTATTAAGTTCGTGAGTAGAAGGCGCTTTACGATATTTGATTTCACGTGGGAGATTGAGACGAAGTTTAGCAACAGTTGTGATACATATGTAATGCGAGATGAGTATGGCCATAAGCAATTGCTAACACTGTTGTCCGTTCAGTTAGAGTGTGCATTGAGAAAGGCAGAGATTGGTTCATTTCAAGGACTATTGGCTACTGCTGGGTAAAGTTCACTCAAGCATTTAACTGCTGCAAGGAAGTTAGGGAGATCAGGCACTCACGCAGCAGGGATAACTGGCGAGGATGCTGTAGGCAAAACGGAGGCAGGGAAATGACTCTCCAACGCATGCTTAGTTACCATTTGTAATTGTATGCGTGCCGGTTTCAGTTAATTCGGCTAATTCCGTTAAATTCTGGAACTGGAGTGATCTGCCTTTACAGACGAGGTAGAGGAGGAGGAGGCGCACGTATGTACGAACCAGAGCTGGCTGATTTTATCCCAAGCTTTGGCAAAGTTCGTAAACCAGTTAGTAGTGTCTATTTGTAGTTCTCTGATTGAGTTGGGGAGATGGGTATAAATCGAAGCTACCGGAATTGTGTTATTTGTGACTGTTGTATTTTTTTTTTGCTAAATGAGGAAACGTTTACAGTAAAAGAGGTGGGGAGGAATGGCAAAGGAATTGAATTGTTTTGTGGAAATTACTGGCGTAATGTACAGTCGCTCAAAAAATATCCGAACACTATGGTTGATTACAGAATTCAGAAAAAATATCTGGCAACGATTTTTTTTATAAATTAGTGATCTGGCAACCTTCGTGTCACGTGACACGAAGGTTGCCAGATCGTGAATGAACTATTGGACCTTTAGTGCTTCCATGTCAACCAAAAATCGAAATCTGAAAATTTTAAAACACTATTTTTACTGGATCAGACAAAACAGTATAAGAGTGGGTTGTTTTACCTCTGAGCGGCACTTTTTCGCACACCATGGGCAAAATGGCCAGATCACAAGAACCCCGAAGGCTCAGAGAAGGTTGGGGGAGGGGACCACTGGAACAGCTGTTGGGAGACAGATGGTAGCCTCCCGTCAAGGCTATCCAGTGTGTTCTTTAACATGCACAGGGTAGTCCCATCCGACGGACGGTCGCCTTTTCAAGCCCATCGGTGTCCCCTACTGACCATGGGTAGGGCGGGGAATTTTGCGGAGATAAATCTCAACGCTGACCCAGCTGGGACTCGAACTGGGAACTGCAGATTACGAGCCTGGCGCGCTACCGACTGAGCCACCCCCCGCCCCAACAATATAAGCGATTTAAAAGAAGGATTTTTTAAAATTAAAAAAAAGCAAGAATTATAATCGTTAATTATAATTATAAATTTCGTTCAATTACTCTTATTTTATCGTGCAAGCTCTTCTGCAGAACCTCGATTTGCTTCGTTAATTTATTTCCATTTCTCGACTTCAAATATCATCAAATATGCAAATTGCTTCGAATTATGCACGGCAGGGTAAATTAAGAACTTGAGATCATTTAAGATGATAACGATTCTTAGCCAAGACTAAAACTGTTTCAGTTGTGCTTAGGTGAGTTTCGTTTCAACATATATACTTAAATTTCTGAAGTGGGAAAGAAATATTAATTGGTGCAAAACTTTAGCCGTTATTAGACGCAATGACCACATTTCGCAAAATGAAATGAGAAAAGCGAATAGTTATTTTCTTGTTTGGTTTGCGCCTCGATAATCGATTGAGTGCTTAATTACCACAGTAAAGATCAAGATTGCTGAAAAGAGGATAACATTAATTGTAAAAGAGATGAAAACTTCTCTGTTGTTTATTCTTGTGGGATAAACGGATGTTCGAAAAATATTATTACTCTAGCCCAGGGGTGGGCAATTGTTTTCGTATCTACACTGCGCATGCGTATTGACGTGGCCGTCCTAGTGGAAAATACGAGACGAATCTTCGGTCGCGCACGGGAAGGAAATCTCGGTTCAAGGCGGATTTTTCTGACTGTCTTGGCGGGCCACAAAAAGCTCTTAGAGGGCCGAATGTGGCCCGCGGGCGCTATTTGCCAACCCCTGCTCTAGCCCAATGCTTCTCAAAATGGGTGATACCGCCCCTTGGGGGGCGTTGGAACGAACCAGGGGGTCGGTAGTAGCCTCGGGTGCATTTGGGGGGGGGGGCGGTGGAAGCATAAAGAAAGAAGGGAAGATAAAAAGAATTTTGAAAAACCGTTCGTTCATGTCTCATCTGTTGTGTAACATAGAGTTAAAGTGGAATGTTGCTATGGTTGATTTTAATAAACAATTTTATAATTTCAAGCTTCAAGGTGTCTTAATTACAACAACATCGTTCTTTACTATGTTCTAGGACGTAGGTAGAAATATAGATACATAAAAGAACGCAAATTTGTCACTGCATCTTTCTGTTTGTTCACTTAAAGGCAGATTTCCAGGGGGGGCGCTGAGTAATTTTTTTTCTGAAAAGGGGGTGGTAGGACAAATGAGTTTGAGAACCTCTGCTCTAACTGAAAGGCACTCGACATTGCTGATTGGTCTCGGACCTATTGGTATTTGTAATTTCATTTTTTTACTTTTGGGATCTGGCAACAAGACTCCGTCCCACTCGTATAATGACTGCGGACATTGTGTTTGCCCGGGGATGGCATCTGATTGGCCCCTAGTGTTGGAGAATTCCCGGGGTTGCTTGAGTTATAGCCTCGCTTCAGCCAGCGAAGGGATTCTGTGTGGGGTGATGGTGCTAATAGGACCCGTGTTCTGTCTCCTGTCTTCAAAATAATTGTTTATTGTTTCCGAGTGCACAACTGTAGGGGCGGGGGTGGCTCAGTCGGTAGCGCGCCAGGCTCGTAATCTGTAGTTCCCAGGTTCGAGTCCCAGCTGGGTCAGCGTTGAGATTTATCTCCGCAAAATTCCCCGCCCTGCCCACGGTCAGTAGGGGACACCGATGGGCTTGGAAAGGACGCCGTCCGTCGGATGGGACGTTAAGCCGTGGCCCCGTGTGCGGGAGAGCCATACCCTGTGCACGTTAAAGAACACGCTGGATAGCCTTGACGGGAGGCTACCATCTGTCTCCCAACAGCTGTTCCAGTGGGTCCCCTCCCCCAACCTTCTCTTAGCCTTCGGGGTCCATGTGACCTGGCCATTTAGCCCATGGTGTGCAAAAAAGTGTCGCTCAGAGGTAAAACAACCCAAAAGCACAACTGTAGTCCAGCGGAACTAAGTTTTCGTTATGGATAAATCTTCAATCAGGGTATAATCATTTTAATTCATATTAATCTGATTGTTGTCACTTTTCTTTAATATTTTGACTGTCACTTTATAATTGAATTTTTTTGAGTGGTTTAGAAATAGGATAACGTATTGTAATGTGAATTTATCCACCTTCATAAGTTGGTAGAGGAATTATGTTGATTTTGAAAATTTAAATAAATTTAAATTTTTTTGTTATTGTTTAAACCAAATTTGCATTTGTCTATTATTAAATCCTCTACTCATCACAGCTACAGTTAGAGAGTACATGACTGTGTATTACTAGCTTGTGGCTTGTTCCTGGTTCGAACTCGAATCTTCTGAGCCACTCTTTCAGAAGTATCTGTTAGAAAGTAAATTTTTGTTTGAAGTCAGATCGACAAGTATAGATATGTAGTTCTTGATGTGTTATAACTATATATGGATAATTATTTTTCATAAACGCGGAATATAATTGTAGTTCACGTCGCATGCCTTGAAGAGGAAAAGTTGCGGGTGACACTGCCCTGGTCTTACTTTTAATCTCTACATTCTGTTTGGCCCAATAGGTTCGTTATTTGAAATTACCCCTATCTAGGAGCGGGGGTGGCGCAGTCGGTAGCGCTCCAGACTCGTAATCTGCAGTTCCCAGGTTCGAATCCCAGCTGGGTTTCGAACTCGGTTGAGATTTATCTCCGCAAAACTCCCCGCCCTGTCCGCGGTCAATAGGGGACACCGATGGGCTTGGAAAGTCCACCGTCCATCAGATGGGACGTTAAGCCGTGGTCCCGTATGCGGAAGAGCCATAACGTGTGCACGTTAAAGAACACACTGGATGGCCTTGACGGGAGGCTACCATCTGTCTCCTAACAGCTGTTCCAGTAGGTCCCCTCCCCCAACCTACTCTGAGCATTCGAGGTCCTGTGACCTGGCCATTTAGCCCATGGTGTGCAAAAAAGTACCGCTCAGAGGTAAAACAACCAACCCCCGATCCAGACTCTTTGGCACAGATACAACACAAATAATTCCCCAGCGTTTTTCAGGTCGTTGCTGACGTCAGGCGCTTGATCTCATAAACCATGGTTTCGTCACAAACTATCGAGATTTACATTTCCAAGAGTTTTTGGTATCTTGTAGTTCCCGTGATATTCAACTGAACATTCCCAAATTTTGCACGTAGGTTCCTTCTGTGTGACCTCGTGTTGGGTAAAAAAATCAGATTCCTACCTGCAATGGGACGCTTTAAAATAATAATTCCTTGGTACAGTCGCTCAAAAAAGTATCCGAACACTATGGTTGATTGCAAAATTCAGAAAAAATATCTGGCATTGATTTTTTTAGAAACTAGTGACCTGGCAACTTCGTTTCACGTGACAAGAAGGTTGCCAGATCACTAATTTCTAAAAAAAATCGTTGCCAGATATTTTTTCTGAATTCTGTAATCAATCGTAGTGTTCGGATACTATTTTGAGCGACTGTACGATTCTTAGGTTCGTAGTTAGGGAGTAGTATATGGCAACAATAGATTTATCAGTGATTTCCTTTTCCCGTAAGAAAAGCATGGTAAATAGTTTTGCTTCCAGAAACTCTCCCTTTTTAGAATTTCGTCTTGAAATTTGGCATCAACTGAAACTCAGACGATAGTCAGAAACTCTTAGCGAAAATTTAAGCGTCTACCACGATTTTCCAATGAGTTATGGCTGCCAAAGACATTATTTTATTATTACAGAATGCAATATAGGGGATCCTTGATTGATTTTGCACATATAATCTGTCTTATTATATTAGTAAATTACCACTGGGTTGTTTTACTCCTGAGCGACAATTTTTTTGCTCACAATGGGCTAAATGTTTAAGTCACAAGCACCCCGAATACTTAGAGAAGCTTGGGGGAGGGACCCACTGGAACAGTTGTTGGGAGACAGATGGTAGCCTCCCGTCAAGGACATCTAACACGATCTTTAACGTGCCCAGGTTATGACTCTCTCACACACACTGAACCATGGCTTAACATCTCATCCGACGGACGGCGACCTTTCCAAGCCCATCAGTTTCCCATACTGATTGAGGGCAGGTCTGGGAATTTTGAGGAGATAAATGTCAAACCTGGCCCAGCTGGGACTCGAATCTGGGAACTGCAGATTATGAGCCCTGGCACGTTACTGGGAAATTACTTCCGAAAGGAACTACTGAAACGTAATTTGTATACAACAATTAAAACGCTATATAAATTGATTATATAGCATATGTACTCTTTTCGTAAAATATTTGTTCATGCTGTTTGAAAAAAAAATGGAAAAATTCCCGAAAAAAGAAAAGAAAATTAAAATGAAAAAAATTAAACTTGAAATTTAAATAGTAAATTAAAATAAAAAATAAAAATGAATGAAAAAAAATTAAATTAAAAATTAAATAAGAAAAAATTAAACTTAAAAGGAGCTAAAAAAAGAACAAAGATTAAAAACGGAAAAAAAGATTAAAATGGAAAACAAAATATCAAAAAGGACGGCAAAGTTAAGCAAATTAAATTAAATTTTGTTTTTAATTAATTTAGTGTTTATACGAGATATTAAATTGCTATAAACAAAATATAGATGGAAAATTGAACATCATTGTTATTAATCAAAATTTTTTTAGCATTAAATTAAATAATATTTATATATTACAGTTAAATAATTAATTTAACTATTTTCCATAATAGCGTAATCGAATTAGTAATATTAGTGAATTTTTCGACAGAACTGAATTTTCAACTATGTATAAGGATTCCTTTAATTTTTCTTGATATTTGTGGAAAATACTTTCCAAGATTCTGCTCTTATATGTTCCAATTTAAATAACTCTTCAAATATTGAACGAATATTAGAAAGGAAAAAAAAATCGAAATTTTTGACAGAACCTATTGAAAAATTTATTTTATCTTCAGACTACATTTTTCGTGAAACGCTTATTTTTAAAAGTTATCTGCCCTTTGAATTTGGCCTCTCAGAGTCTGACCGTATGGAAATATCCTAATACTTTTGGGAATAGAGTGTATCTACAAACACACGCAAAAAAGAAATTATATAAAAAAAAACTTCCTTTTTTCGGTCACTTTCTGAAAGGAAAAAGTGCCGCCGAAAATGAAAACGAGAAATATAAAAAAATAAGAGAAGAAAATGAAATAGAAACCTAAACTTTTCCTCGTTCGAGTGTTACGTTTCATTTTCCTCCCCCATTTCCTTCCACCCACCCCCGAAGCTCACAGGGAGGAAAAATAAGAAATAAAAACCTTACAGTTATCACTGACAAAGGCGAAGCTCGAAACAAAGAGCAAAACAAAGAGTCGGAAGTAAAGAAAATTATTTTCATTTCTTCCTACTCTGATGGATCGATCCCCAGCGGGGTGAGATGTGTGGAAATAGGGAGACGGATTGTAGACCAAGAGGTTCGTAACCCCGGAGACTATCTGCCCTTCCTCCTCCTCTTCCTCTCTCCATCTCTTCCTCCTCCCGCTCTTCCCCTTTATCCCTCTTTTGGCATTTTCGTTCCCAAAGATTTGTGAGAGAGGTAATTTAGTTAGGACCGGGTTTTCTCTCTCCGCTGCCGAAACAAGCTTATCCACTTAGAGAGGAACCTTCCCCTCCTGCATCTAAGCCAGCAATTCTTGGGTGGCCTCTCCTCACGACAGGCACATCTGACAGGCTTGGTTGGAAAGTATGAGCTCCCAGAGTCTGGATGCTGCTTAGTCTCCGTTTAAACGACACTGTCGCCAGTCCCAAAGTGTTGGCTTTTAAAAGGTAAAACGGACTTGTTATGTATGTGTTTACTGGGGTTCTCTCTCTTTTTTCCCCTTTGGAAGGGGAAAAGAATGGGAAGTGGGAGAGACTGAAGAGATGGGGATCTTTTCTGGCGTGGATCGTCGAATGAGGTATGGGACTTCAGCTTTCTGTCCTGATAGAGAACCGTGACACGTGAGATTCAGGTCGTTGGCTTTTCTTCTTCTTCTACCCTTTTTTTTTATCTTTATCTTCTTTTGGTCTTGAGAGGAGGTAAGTCTCCTGAAAGAAGGTACGTCTTTCTCTGGCAGATGTTCTGTGCATCAGCATCAGTTATGCTAGATATCCATAGGGAAAATATAGGAGCAAATTATTATTGTAATATTTTTTAATGGAAAGACCCGATGCGAAGTTATGTACCGTCGCTCAAAAAAATATCCGAACCCTATGGTTGATTACAGAATTCAGAAAAAATATCTGGCAACGATTTATTTTTAGGAATTAATGATCTGGCAAACTTCGTGTACTGTACAGTCGGTCAAAAAATATCCGAACTCTATGGTTGGTTATAGAATTCAGAAAAAATATCTGGCACCGATTTTTTTTTTAGAAATTAGTGATCTGGCAACCTTCGTGTATTGTACAATCGCTCAAAAAATATCCGAACACTACGGTTGATTACAGAATTCAGAAAAAATATCTGGCACCGATTTTTTTTTAGAAGTTAGGGATCTGGCAACCTTCGTGTCACATGACACAAAGGTCACTAATTTCTAAAAAAAATCTAAAAATAAATCGGTGCCAGATATTTTTTCTGAATTCTGTAATCAACCATAGTGTTCGGATATTTTTTTGAACGATTGTATATCCAGAAAGAGAAGAGTATTTTGTTATTTCTAACTCTAGAAAATTTAACCTACTTTGTTTATTTCTAAGGAGAGTAAAATAAAAGAGGAGTGGCAATATTCTCTCTAAACCTAGAAACTTCCCTAACGAAATGCTACAAGATTTCCGTGTTATGTCAAAGGGAATAATAAAATATTTATTTAATTGATGTAAAAGGGAATAATAAATTCGAAGCGCCATAATTTGTAAAATGTGTATTGAATGAGAAAATGTGACTGAAGATAAAGTTCATAATCCAATCTATTTAAAGCTCGATTTTCTTATTTCTAACTCTAGAAAACTTACATTATTTATTTTTTCAGAAAACTAAAGATGGAACCAGTTCTGTAGTTATGGACACATGGAGTACTTGGCGGTCCGGATGGCAGTGTGAGATTAAAGCCGAGGCGTTCTATTAAACATTTCCAGGAAGACAAGATGGCCAATGACAGTGTCAATGCTGAAAGAATAACGTTAAATTTAAAGCCAAGAATAGTACTATAATCAAGAATCAGTGTTTCAAGGAAAATATTAGATATTAAAAATCGACAATCGTACTATAATCAAGAACCAATGTTTAAAGAGTGATACTAACATTAAAGTCAGCAATTGAGCCGTAGCCAATGATGTAAGAGCAGCAGTAGCATTTTTATTTCACATAATGTTTAACAGAATAAAAAAACGTATTTGGGGATCTCACAAGAGTAGTCAGGTTCGTGAGATCTCCATACAGAAACATATTAAATTACAAAACATCAGACGTCACATTGAATAAAAACACTAAACATTCAAGTCATCAATCGCCCAATAATCAAAAGTCAATGCTGTAAGAGTGATGCTAAAATTCTAAGTCAACAAGCCTACAATCAAGAGGGAATGCTGTAAGAGTGATCCTTCAAGTCAACAATCCCACAAGTCAGAAGGGAATGCTGTAGGTGAAATAATAAGTCAACAATTTCACAATAATCAAAAGTCAATGCTGTAAGAGTGATATTAAACATTCAAGTCAACAATCCCACAATAATCAAGGGGAATGTTTTAAGACATATTAAACATTCAAGTCAACAATCGCCCAATAATCAAAAGTCAATGCTGTAAGAGTGATGCTAAAATTCTAAATCAACAATCCTACAATAATCAAGAGGGAATGCTGTAAGAGTGATATTGAACCTTCAAGTCAACAACCCCACAATAGTCAGAAGGGAATGATGTAAGTGAAATAATAAGTCAACAGTTTCACAATAATCAAAAGTCAATGCTGTAAGAGTGATATTAAACATTCAAGTCAACAATCCCACAATAATCAAGGGGAATGTTTTAAGACATATTAAACATTCAAGTCAAGAATCGCCCAATAATCAAAAGTCAATGCTGTAAGAATGATGCTAAAATTCTAAGTCAACAATCCTACAATAATCAAGAGGGAATGCTGTAAGAGTGATATTGAACTTTCAAGTCAACAACCCCACAATAGTCGGAAGGGAATGATGTAAGTGAAATAATAAGTCAACAGTTTCACAATAATCAAAAGTCAATGCTGTAAGAGTGATATTAAACATTCAAGTCAACAATCCCACAATAATCAAGGGGAATGCTTTAAGACATATTAAACATTCAAGTCATCAATCGCCCAATAATCAAAAGTCAATGCTGTAAGAGTGATGCTAAAATTCTAAGTCAACAAGCCTACAATCAAGAGGGAATGCTGTAAGAGTGATCCTTCAAGTCAACAATCCCACAAGTCAGAAGGGAATGCTGTAGGTGAAATAATAAGTCAACAATTTCACAATAATCAAAAGTCAATGCTGTAAGAGTGATATTAAACATTCAAGTCAACAATCCCACAATAATCAAGGGGAATGTTTTAAGACATATTAAACATTCAAGTCAACAATCGCCCAATAATCAAAAGTCAATGCTGTAAGAGTGATGCTAAAATTCTAAATCAACAATCCTACAATAATCAAGAGGGAATGCTGTAAGAGTGATATTGAACCTTCAAGTCAACAACCCCACAATAGTCAGAAGGGAATGATGTAAGTGAAATAATAAGTCAACAGTTTCACAATAATCAAAAGTCAATGCTGTAAGAGTGATATTAAACATTCAAGTAAACAATCCCACAATAATCAAGGGGAATGTTTTAAGACATATTAAACATTCAAGTCAACAATCGCCCAATAATCAAAAGTCAATGCTGTAAGAGTGATGCTAAAATTCTAAATCAACAATCCTACAATAATCAAGAGGGAATGCTGTAAGAGTGATATTGAACCTTCAAGTCAACAACCCCACAATAGTCAGAAGGGAATGATGTAAGTGAAATAATAAGTCAACAGTTTCACAATAATCAAAAGTCAATGCTGTAAGAGTGATATTAAACATTCAAGTCAACAATCCCACAATAATCAAGGGGAATGTTTTAAGACATATTAAACATTCAAGTCAAGAATCGCCCAATAATCAAAAGTCAATGCTGTAAGAATGATGCTAAAATTCTAAGTCAACAATCCTACAATAATCAAGAGGGAATGCTGTAAGAGTGATATTGAACTTTCAAGTCAACAACCCCACAATAGTCGGAAGGGAATGATGTAAGTGAAATAATAAGTCAACAGTTTCACAATAATCAAAAGTCAATGCTGTAAGAGTGATATTAAACATTCAAGTCAACAATCCCACAATAATCAAGGGGGAATGCTTTAAGACATATTAAACATTCAAGTCATCAATCGCCCAATAATCAAAAGTCAATGCTGTAAGAGTGATGCTAAAATTCTAAGTCAACAAGCCTACAATCAAGAGGGAATGCTGTAAGAGTGATCCTTCAAGTCAACAATCCCACAAGTCAGAAGGGAATGCTGTAGGTGAAATAATAAGTCAACAATTTCACAATAATCAAAAGTCAATGCTGTAAGAGTGATATTAAACATTCAAGTCAACAATCCCACAATAATCAAGGGGAATGTTTTAAGACATATTAAACATTCAAGTCAAGAATCGCCCAATAATCAAAAGTCAATGCTGTAAGAATGATGCTAAAATTCTAAGTCAACAATCCTACAATAATCAAGAGGGAATGCTGTAAGAGTGATATTGAACTTTCAAGTCAACAACCCCACAATAGTCGGAAGGGAATGATGTAAGTGAAATAATAAATCAACAGTTTCACAATAATCAAAAGTCAATGCTGTAAGAGTGATATTAAACATTCAAGTCAACAATCCCACAATAATCAAGGGGGAATGCTTTAAGACATATTATACATTCAAGTCAACAATCGCACAACAATCAAAAATCGATACTGTAAGATTGACGTTAAATAGCCAAGTCAACAATCTCAGAACAATCAAGAGCAAATGCCTTAAGAGTGCTGTAAGTGAAATAATAAGTCAACAATACCACAATAATGAAAAGTCAGTGCTGTAAATGTAATAGTAAACATTCAAGTCATAAATCACAATAATAAGTGAATGCTGCAAGTGAAATAATAAATCAACAATCCCACAATAATCAAAAGTCAATACTGTAAGAGTGATGTTAAACATTGAAGTCAACAATATCACTGTAACGAGAATCAGTGCTGTATTAAATATTGAAATCGCTAATTGCACTGAACCTGGAGTCAGTGCTGCTTTCATTGAAGCTACCAGGTGCGCTAGCAAGCAATCGTGTCATTGTCACGAAGTCTTCAACCAGTGGAGACAGTATCAGATTCTGCTGATCGGCGGTTGCGGCAACACGCTCCCAACTAATCTACCAGAACTGGAGATGGTTCTTCACGTCCACTGCTCTTAAGCTACTTTCCGAACAAGGCGCTAATGCAGACTAATGCACAGCAGATTAAGCTTGCCACTCACGGAAACCTAATCGGTTACCGTAATTATTCTGGATTTTCGAATTTCAATCTCTTAACATAATCGAGTGTGAAAGTTAATAGTTATTATCTTATAAAGCTATTATTATTGTTGTCTATGCAGAACGAATTGAGGCCAGTTTCGCTGTGTCCATGTATATGTTTTAGATAAAACAACAAATCAGTCACATCACTGTCTGTCTGCATGAAATGAGAAGAATTGAATGGCCTTTACTTGGACAAAATCCAACACGCAACTTTCATTCTGATGGTTCGTTCAGAGAGAACACTGCTTCAGACAAAGTTTTCGTCGGTAAAGGATACTCATTCAATATCAATTCATCATCAAGTCATCTTCCCTCCCTCTTTCCTATTTCCTCCATCATCTCCTTCTCTTCTTCCCCCTCGAATTTCTTTTTTTCTCTCTTTTCTTCCCCGTCTTCTACATTCCCCCATTTTTTCCCCTCCGTTCTCTACATTCCTTTTCCTTCACTACTGTTGTAGGAGCAATGTTAAAAATAAAGTCGCAAATAATGTCATTTAGCCGAGTGGTTAGCGCGCTTGGCTACTGATCTACGGGACCTGGGTTCGAGCGCCGGGTAAGGCATGGATGTTCGTGTTGTTTTTCTGCTGAGGTCCTGCCATCCTCTCAGACCTTCTACTCTGGCATATAAACTGACAGGCTCCTGTAAGACCTCTGTGGCAAGCAGCTGCTTGAGGGGGTATTTATTTATATTTGTATAATCCTATGTTATAAGCTGTACATTATAGATTATTTAAGTTGCATTTTAAATGTTACAATTTTGTAACAATGTGTTATAACTAGTATTTAAAAATTTATTTATGCTAACATTGCATGTTATAATTAATGTTAAAATAAATCCATCATAATTTATATATTATATTTCATTTATATTATGATTAATATATTGTATTATAGTTATAATTTACAGATTATAATTTATTAATATTATAATTCATATGTTATCATATACAGGGTGTCCCTGAATTCATGGGGGGCCTTGATTCATGGGGGGATGGCCACGCTGGATGGCCTTGACGGGAGGCTACCATCTGTCTCCCAACAGCTGCTACACTGGGTCCCCTCCCCCAACCTTCTCTGAGCCTTCGGGGTCCATGTGACCTGGTCATTTAGCCCATGGTGTGCAAAAAAGTGCCGCTCAGAGGTAAAACAACCCAACCCAACCTGAATGACCCAAACGTGAGGGGATGGTAGTACACACTGAACCCACCAATATTTGTCATAGAATATGCGGCCGCAAACTCAGTGAGGAGTCGGAAATGAAGGACAGACACATGTTTCCAGAGTGACATTTATTGGAGATCATTACAACAAATGCTCAAACGTCCGCCCACCAACGTTGATACAGGCGGCACAACGGCGGAGTAGCGATCGGCGTACCTGCTCATAAACACCGGGCTTGTCACGCACATCGGCTGCTGCAATGGACAATCGGGCTACCAGATCCTCCGCAGACTGCACAGGCATCTCGTACATGACACTCTTCAAATGTCCCCACAGAAAGAAATCGATACAAGAAAGATTGGGCGACTTGGGGGGGGGGGAGCACGGGATGGGATCACCGCGCCCAATCCATCGGTTCCCAAATGTGGTATGAAGATGCTGACGCACGTCCATGCTGAAATGGGCTGGTGTCCCATCGTGCTGGAACCACATACGGGCGCGGATTGCGGCTGGAACATCCTGAAGCAATTCTGGCAAAACCTGTTGCAGAAAAATACGGTACGTTAACCCGTCGAGGCGGCCCGGCAGTAGGTAGAGTCCAATTAAGTAGTCATGCACGATCCCGGACCAGACATTGACAGCGGACCGTTGCTGGTTCGAATTTGGACGTGTACCATGGGGGGTTTGGGCCGCCCACAAATGCGCATTAGGGACTTTCACTATGGTTTCACGTGAGAATGTTAATTCATCCATAAAGAGCATTTGCATGGGGGAAATCGGGATATGCGGCACTTTGCTGCAGGTACCACTGGGCGAAATCCCAGTGCAGGGGATAATCTACAGCTGTCAATGCCTGCACTCGCCGCAAGTGATAGGGGTGTAGCCCTTCTTCATGCAGTACTCGCCAGACACTGTTCCGATGCACACCCAGGCTCTGGGTAGCAGATAGCGTGCTTGTACCTGGGTTATCTGTCACCATATGCAAGATGTCCTCGCTCATAGCTGGCGTTCCGACCGTCCGTGCTCGTCCGCTATCATGTCGACTGATGTGCAAGGTGCCTGCCTCAGACAGCTGGTGGTGCAGTCGCGCAAACATTTTATGATCGGGCACATGGCGCATAGGATATTGCTCATGGTAGACTTTACCTCACCTCAACCATTGCCCTCGGCTACGCCGTACATCAGGTGCATAATGGCTTTCTCTGCGTTCGTAAACTGCTCCATCTCGTGTCCGGTCGACGCTGATAATGCTGCGGTTTGGCCGATCCAGAGCTTTTGAGCCGTGCTGCCTCGTCTGCGCCTACTACCGGCACCGGGCTGCTTTTGTGGCCGCATATTCTATGACGAATATTGGTGGGTTCGGCATGTACTACCATCCCCTCACGTTTTGGCCATAAATTCAGGAACACCTTGTATATATTTTAAAATTTACAATTTTTATCCTATAATTTATTTTTGCTTTCATGATGACAATTGCTCATGAAAACGTGCGTTGTCTCACGAGAATATGAAATATATATGTATAATGGGATGGGCTTCTTCAATAAGAAAAGCCACATAAAATATTTTTCATACATTTCTGAATGTTCAAGAGCCACAGAAATATTGTTCTAAAATTGTATTTATAAATAATAAAAAATGCAACTATGTAGTAGTCTTACTCACTAAAGCAGAATATGTTTAATCTATGCTACTTGAAGACTTTGATTGAGTTTTCATTTTTGCAGTTAATAGTTTAAAATCTGGCTGGTAGGATGTCAGAGCTGTTCTAAGAAGCTCAGTGAGGTGGCTGGTAGGATGTCAGAGCTGATCTAAGAAGCTCAGTGAGGTGGCTGGTAGTTTGTCAGAGCTGCTCTAAGAAGCTCAGTGAGGTGGCTGGTAGGAAGTCAGAGCTGTTCTAAGAAGCTCAGTGAGGTGGCTGGTAGGATGTCAGAGCTATTCTAAGAAGCTCAGTGAGGTGCCTGGTAGGATGTCAGAGCTGTTCTAAGAAGCTCAGTGAGGTGGCTGGTATGATGTCAGAGCTGTTCTAAGAAGCTCAGTGAGGTGGCTGGTAGGATGTCAGAGCTGCTCTAAGAAGCTCAGTGAGGTGGCTGGTAGGATGTCAGAGCTGTTCTAACTAAGAAGCTCAGTGAGGTGGCTGTTAGTGAGGATAGCACGATGTTTTGACTTGACAAATTTCATTACAGAGAAGACAGATTCACAGAAGTAAGTTGTCCCAAAAACAGAGAGTAGTCGGAAGCCATTTTTCTGAAGAGTGGTATACTTTGCTTCTGGGATTTGTTTCCAAAAGTCAGTTACTAGTTATGTCCCGCTACCGCCGCAAGCGCGTAACTTGTGTGTATTGCATGAAGAGTGATGATGCAGACTCCAGTTGTATCATTCGCACTTGTTTAAATTTTGGATATGTTTTCTTTTTCTTCGTAATCTATTGAAGACGGTGATTTCAATGGTATACTTCTGAATTTTATACCTCTCGGGTCTACGGGAAGCCCACTGTTCCACACCCGGATCTCAAAGGGTTAATAAAATTTTAGGAAAATTGACATTGAAACCCAATATATTGTCTCGGAGCCGCACAGAGTAGCTTTGGGAGCCACAGTTTGCCCACCTTTGATATCTAATATATTTTAACGTAGTAAGACTAATAAGTCATATCTTTTTTTAATTGAAATGACAGTTGGAATTGTGAAGAAAAGTAGTCGAGTGGTTTTGAATGTGTGCAGGAATAGTAGAAGTGTGCTTCCTTATGAAGAAAGATATTGCAAGTATCCGTTTTAGTAGTGTGTTCAAGTTTCAGTATATTCTTCTGCGTGTTGAAGAGGTTGGGCTGGGTTGTTTTACCTCTGAGCGGCACTTTTTTGCACACCTTGGGCTAAATGGCCAGGTCACATGGACCCCGAAGGCTCAGAGAAGGTTGGGGGAGGGGACCCACTGGAACAGCTGTTGGGAGACAGATGGTAGCCTCCCGTCAAGGCCATCCAGCGTGTTCTTTAACGTGCACAGGGTATGGCTCTCCCGCACACGGGACCACGGCTTAACGTCCCATCCGACGGACGGCGGCCTTTCCATAGGTATCCCCTACTGACCGTGGGCAGGGCGGGGAATTTTGCGGAGATAAATCTCAACGCTGACCCAGCTGGGACTCGAACCTGGGAACTACAGATTACGAGCCTGGCGCGCTACCGATTGAGCCACCCCCGCCCCCCTGTTAAAGAGGATATCGTCCCAGTTAACATACTGCTTTAATAAAGTGTAAAAAGCGATAGATGGAACCCGTTTATACAAGTTGTGTAACAGCAGATTAGAAAGCACTGACGATATATATCAAACTCTGAAAGTTGTGTTATGCTAACCAAAAAGTACTTTGTACGCTTAGAAATAATGCAAGGTAGTTATTTTTAAGAATTGCCTTGCAAAATCTTGTTATGCAATATTTTATGAAGTGCTAAGCCTCATTTATGATGTTTCAACACTTAAAGCTTGTTGATTAGTATTCTAATTAACGAAAAGTTGGAACATTTAATTCTCTTTGCATATTCTACTGAAAATAATCTTATTAATTACACTGGGCAACAAATTTTCATAAAAGTCATGCCCCTGAGATAAAAGTAGCCATTTCTTAAAGAGTTCAAAATGCTGAACACGAATATGATAATGAAAATGCAAAATTGGCTACGATTTCTGAGAAATCCAAAGTAGCTTCTTATGTATATAATAGAGTAATTAATAAATAATAATAATGTATATAATAGAGTAATAACATATGACATGTATCAGTAAAGCTCTGCTTCTACTTCCGACGTCGCTTATAGAGCTGCTCAGGATCATCTCTGGCGAGCATCCAACAGTAGTCATCCAACATTGAAGTGGACCAGTTTCCCTGGTATCGTTTCTCCATCTTTGCAATGTCCTGGTGAAACGTTCACGGTGCTTTTCACTAACCATGCCGCAGTTGTCGGGGAAGAAATCTAAGTGGGAATGGAGAAAGTGGATCTTTAAGGACATATTGCAGCCACGTTTGTGATACAGAGACAACATGTCCTAAATCAGTTTCTTGTAGTTGTCTGCCCTGACATTCCCGAGGAATTTAGTTGACACCAGACGAAACGCGTCCCAAGCCTTTTTCTCGTCACCCTGAAGCAGGCTATCGAACATCTGGTCTCTGAACAGCTCGCGGATCGGAGGACCCACAAAATTTCCCTCTTTAATTTTCGCTTTGTTGAGTCAAGGGAATTTGTCAGCCAAGTACTTGAAAGCTGATGCAGTCCGATCCATGGCTTTTACGAAGTTTTTCACCACACCGAGTTTGATGTGTAGGGACGGTAGCAGGATTTTGTGCATTTCTGCCAGTGCTGGGTGTTCGACATTCTTCTCTCCGACCTTCAGAGATTTCCTCTAAGGCCAGTTTCTCTTCACGTAGTGCAAAGTCTTTGCTCGGCTGTCCCATTCACATAAGAAACAGCAGTACTTCGTATGTATCAGCTGCAGACCGATCAACAAAGCCACTACCTTCAAGTCACAACAGAGATGCCAGCCATACTTGCTGTATTGAAGACAGTTCAACATCTCTTTTAGGTTGTCGTAGGTTTCTTTCATGTAGACAGCGTGTCCAACCGAAATGAATGGAAGTCGATTTCCATTATGCAACAACACCGCCTTGAGACACAATTTCGAGGACATCACTTCCCTGCAAATGCAACAAAATGTATCTGCACTATTAACACAATTATGAGACATCACTACTGCTAGATTAAAACTGCAAGGATCACTTGTGTTGTACTTATGACTCAGGGGTAAATGTGAGTCGCTCAAAAGACTTGCTCACCCTATGAAACGTCGCTTACAACTAACGATTTCATCGTCTTTTATCCGCGATGTCATGACTTAACTACATTGCATCAGACAATGATGTAATACCTCCGGGGGTTGTGTTTATGGCTGGCTGATGCAATACAACGCAATATGTTGTGCAATATATAGTTTAAAATACAGTGTTGCGAAATGGTCATCTCTGTCTCTCCTAAACTAGAGCCAATCGACAAATTTTATTGTCATTTTCGTGTTCAGCACCTCAAAATTAGTAAAGATTGGCTATTTTCATTTCAAATCTATTTTTTGTGTTGCCCAATGTTAGTCATTATTAGAATAATTACTCCATTTGCTTATTAAGTTAATTATTTAAGTTTTCTTTTTTCTTTTTAAACGATTACTTTATATATTAAATAAGCTCATTTATTATCAGTTTTGTTAATTGGAACCACTACATTTATATGTTATAATTAATATATTGCAATCAATGTTATAATTATTGTTATAATTAATATACTAAAATTTAATACATTATTACGACAGACGAACGTGACCTGAACGCTCGTGTATGCTTCTGCGAGAGATTTATTTTAACCAGCGAATTGAAATACAGCACCGATGTAAAAAAAATAGAAGAGATAGAGTTGTTGTTGGAATTGTGGAGTTCTGAAAGGAGGCATAAATAGCCTTAGTCTGTGCACGAGAGTCTAAAGCAGCGCTGTCCAACTAGAGGACCGCACAAAGATTTTTGTGGCCCACCAAAAAAAATCAAGTTTTTTCTTTAAATTTTAAATAAATGTCTGTAATCCACTTTATAATTTTTTGTCAACTTATATTACTTTACTTCATATGCAATGTTCAACTTACTCATTCTATTTGCAATTATTATTGCATTATTTCATCTTACTCATTCTATTCTTATTGCCCAACAACTACGGCCACAATGCTTCCATTAAATTTATTAAATATATGATAAGGTTTAGAAAATTTATATTGGTTTTTTATTACTTATTATATTTCGTATAAATAAAATAATTTTTTGAGGTGACATAAACTGACTTTTCAATTACCTATCCTATTCTATTCTATTCTTTTTTTTTGGCCCCCGAAATATTAGCAAAGGAAAAAATGGCCCGCGGTCTTAGAGAAGTTCGACAGCACTGGTCTAAAGAATAAATGTTTTTATTTGTTGTGTGCGCGGGAGATCGATTAGTTTATTGGTGTGGATCGAGTTGTTAAGCTGGTAAAGATAAAGAAGAATTTTGTCGTCTTGTGTGGGGTGATCAACGCCTGAAAAGAATTGGTTCTGAGGAACCAGTATACTTAGCCACAGTTTTGGAGGACTTGAGGACTAAAACCTAAGAAGGAAATCGTTTTGTGCATAGTTATTTAGTTATTTAGGAATTGGTAAGGTTATTCTCGAGATATTGCAAGTATTCACATATATGATTGCAGTTAGATTGAATATTTATTTATCAACATGATTTTATTTGTTCATTGAATGATTTTAGTCTTGTTTCGTGAATTGGATGTGAATAGAATTGAGATAATGGATTCTTCTGAAAGTTGATCTTTGTATTATTATAGAGTTTCGTGCCGGTTGACTTAGTTCGTTTATAAATAATTTCATCCATGCTTTTATAATAAATTGCATTGTAGTGTAATTTTCATTGACCGATTTGTACTTGAACTCACGTTCAGTGCTCATCCATTTTAAATTGAAACAATATTATAAATAGATTAAATCCATTTATCTTATCATTTATATATTACAATTCGATTGTTGTAATTTATATGTTATCATTATATGTTATATATTCTATGTAACATTCTATATATATATATAGGTATATTATATTTAAAATATGTATAAGTAGATAGGATTATCAAATATTCATTATTGAAACTTCGCAGCATTATGATTCTATGTTGCAATTTATTTATGTTATAATTTATATGCTATCATATTTGTTATAATTTCTATGTCATAACCTATTTACGTTATAATTTAAATGTCAAAATTTATTTGTTATGGTTTATAGGACAATTATTAATACTTCAATTTATTTGTTATTTAATTAATTTCTGTTTATGTGTTATTTATTTATGTTTTAATTTATGTATTATAATTGATTTATATACTAATCATATTTCTTCCTCGTCATTTCTTCTTATTCTTTACCTCTCTCACTTTCCATCCATCTCTTCCTCCCTCACTTTCTCTCCATCTCTTCCTCCCTCACTTTCTCTCCATCTCTTCCTTCCTCACTTTCTCTCCATCTCTTCCTCCCTCACTTTCTCTCCATCTCTTCCTCCTTCTCCTTTTCTCCCCCCACTTTCTCTCTATCTCTTCCTCCCTCACTTTCTCCCCATCTCTTCCTCCCTCACGTTTTCTCCATCTCTTCCTTTCCTCAATTTCCCTACATCTCTTTCTTTGACCCTCCCACTATCTCTCTTCTCTCCGTCTCCCACACTTCCATCCCTACTCATTCCCTCTCTTCTTTCCCTCAAAATTTCCTTCTTTTCCTTTACCTTTCGATTCTTTACTTCTTCTCTTCAATGTGTGCAAAAAAGTGTCGCTCAGAAGTAAAACAACTCAACCCTCCCAACCTTCTTCATGCCGAGCTCTTTCCACAGTTAAAAATGCGATGAGCTCTTCTTTTCTTGATAGCTGAGACCTTAACGCGAGGGTTCTCTTGATAGCTCAGGCCTCAGCACAATACCTTTGCTGATATTCATACCTCAACAAAAAATATTTTCGCTGATAGCTCAGACCTCACCAGGACATCTTTGCTCAGTGCTCAGCACATCTTTATTATAGCTTAGAACTCAACTCGACATTTTTGCTAATTGCTCAGACTTCAACATGACGTCTTTGCTGATATCTCAGGTCTCAGTACGAGGTCTTTGTTGATAGCGCAAATTTTAGCAAGAGATCTTGCTGATGGTTTAGACCTCAGAACGACCCCGTTTGCCATAACTCAGACCTCAATAACACATTTTTCCTGATAGCTGAGACCTCAGCACGAAATGTTTGCTGATAGCTCACACCTCATCATAATATCTTTGCTATCAGTTCACTTCAACACGACTTCTTTACTGATAGCTCAGAAGTTAACAAAATTGTTTTGTTAATTGCTGAGACTTCAGCATGATATTTTTGCTGCTAGTTGAGACTTATCACGACGTATTTTCTGAAAGCTCAAACTCAGCGCGAAATCTTTGTTGAAAGCTCAGACCTCATGATGAAATCTTTGCTGATAGCTCAGTGCTCAGCACATCTTTACTGATAGCTCAGAACTCAGCATATCTTTGCTGATAACTCAGAACACACACAATGTCTTTGCTGACAGCTCTATCTGTAACGCGACTGCCATGATGATAATTCTGTCTGTAGCGCATATTTTTTTTTGATAGTTAAGTCTTTTGTGTGCTAGCCTTATTGATATCTCGGTTTACGGCTTGCTAGTCCTACCAATAGCTCAGTCCGCAGCACGATGACTTTGCCGAAGCTCGATCTGTAGCGCACCGACCCAAATGATAATCTACTCTCATCATCATCATCATCCTCAAGCAGTCAATGGGCTACGAAGGTCCAATCAGACCGTGCAATTTAGTTCCCCAAGCAAGTCTGTCCTGAGCTATATCTACTGCATCTGGCCACTGCACACCAATTCTAACAAGGTCCCGTTTCACATTGTCTGCCCACCGCATCCTAGGTCTCCCCCTCTTTCTGAGGCCTTTAGGCACACTGTTCATAACCCTATTCGCCAATCTATAATTATTCATACGGGTATCATGACAAAACCAGCGGAGTCTCTCTCTGAACAATATGCTGCTTAACGGAGGTTGCCGACTCCTTTGCCTAACCACATCATTAGTTACAAGGTTAAACCACCTAATACCCAAGATACTACGTAAGCATCTAGAATCAAAAGCATCTAGTTTCCTGTTATCTTGCTCACACAGCGTCCAATTTTCACTACCATAACTAACCCTAGAAAGAACCAAACTATTACACAATCTAATTTTAGTCTTTAGGTGTATACGCCTATTTCTCCACAATCTCCATAGATTCTTAAATGTCCCGGCAGCAATTTCTAGTCGTCTGTTAATCTCATGCAGCACATCACCATTATCTGTTATATAGCTCCCAAGATAATTAAACTGTGACACCTGCTCAAGACTGCAACCATTTAGATTAACTGAATCAGAGCCTGCCTGACCAATTTTCATCACTTTAGTTTTCTCTCTGTTTATAACCAAACCTACTCTACTACCAGTCTCATCAACAGCTCGAATGAAAGAGTTCATCTCATCAACATCATTTGCCAAAAGGGCTAAATCATCAGCATAATCTAAATCAGAAATTTTCGTATCTCCAGCCCATTTAAGGCCAAAATCTTTCCCTTGAAGTGAATTTGGCATAACATAATAAATAACCAAGCTAAAGAGAAAAGGAGACAAAATACACCCTTATCGAACACCAGAAGCAATGCTAAACCAATTGCTACAAGCCTTACCAACTCTCACACATGACTCAGTGTTATCATAGAGAGCTTTCATTATGTTAACTAACTTGTCAGGTATACCATATGATTTCACAATCAACCACAAATTATGACGATCAACAGAGTCGAAAATCTACTCTAGAGTACGATAAGTTCTGCCTGCGAGTTCTGTTGAAAGCTCAGATTGACGGACTTACTGATAACTCAGAGTGTAGAATACAGGCTCTACTGATAGCTCAGTCTGTAACACACAGACTATACTGATAGCTCAACCTGTAGCACACAGGCTCTGCTGACAGGCTGTCTGTAGAACACAGGCTCCACTGACAGCTCAGTCTGTAGCACACAGGCTCTACTGACAACTCATTCTGTAACCCACATGCTCTGCCGACAGCTCAGTGTGTAACACACAGGCTGTACTGATAATTCAGTCTGTAGCACACAGACTGTACTGATAGCAACACAGACTGTACTAATAACCACGCTTTCAAAGTCTGTAGCACACCGGCTGTACTGATAACCAAGCTTCCAATGTGCCAACGATACTGATAGATCAATTCGAATCATCATGACCTTGTTGATATCTCAGTCTACAGCAGATCGGCATTTTTTTTTAGAATGTAATTTTTATTCGTAACAGTAAAGAATACAATTACATTTACAATTTGACCCGCAAAGCTAAATAGCTTATCTGCAGGAAAATGAATAAATTATATTAAACATAGATCATTCAGCCACAAAAATGGTGTACAGCAAATAAATCCACAAAACACAACACATAAAAAACAGCTAACTAGAAAATACCAAATAATTTTTTAATTCCATTTTAAGTCTTCTAAAAGAATCTATATTTAGCAATTCTTTTGGAATAGCATTAAATATAAGTGGTACTTGATATTCGGAGGTATGTTTCCCGTAATTATTTCGAAAATTTGGCAATTTGTAATAACTTTGGTTTTGAAGTCTTGTATTTTTGTTATGTTGAATTTTTAGTTTGTAAGTTTCGTCAAAAATGTTTTTAATTATTACATTATATTTATATAAATTGCTGTAGGATAAAAGATTTAAAAATTTTAATCTATCGGTAGAAGTTTTATAAATTTTTTGCAAATGAGATGGAATAATATTTTTAGCTATTATAGACTGCAGTTTTTCTATTTTGTTTATGTTAGTTAAGTTAGTTGTTCCATGCACAATTATTCCATAATTTAAAATAGATTCGCATATTGCTTTATAAAATAGTACACATGTTTCCATATTTAATACGTATTTCAATTTTTGAATTTTTATCGCCGATATTCTCAAGCTTTCACATATGTGGGATATATGGGCATTCCACCTAAAATATTCATCAAAAATGATTCCTAAGTAATTTATTTTATTTACTTGCTCAACAAGTGGGCAACTGCATAATGATTCATAATTTGAAGCATCTTTTTTTCCGCAATTTATTTTATGAGTTTTGATAAAGAGGTTTTGATGAGTATGAAATCCTAGTGAATGAATAATCATCAGTTTTGTTTATTTCTCATTTAAATAGATTTTATTATGATTTAACCATCTAATAATATTATTGTAATCTGTTTGAACCTCTGAAATGCTATCATTTAAATATTTCTGACTGTTTATTAAAACAATGTCGTCAGCATATAGATAAATAGCACTATTTAATTTTGTATTTAACAAATCATTTATGTATACTAGGAACAATAAAGGACCTAAAATTGAGCCTTGGGGAATTCCACATCGTGTAATTACTTTTCTGCTGTAGCAGTTTTTTATTTTAGTAATTGTGTATCTGTCTGATAAATAATTTCTAAACCAATCTAACAATATACCGCGAATACCGTAATTTTCCAATTTATTTAGTAAAATGCTATGATCTATTGTATCGAAGGCTTTCTTTAAATCTAAGAACATAGTTACAGTTTTTTCCCTATTATTCAATGATTTATTAATATTATTTGCAATTTTGGAAATTAGTTGAATTGTGTTTTTTCCTTTTTGAAAGCCAAACTGATTTTCATTAATTATGTTGTGTTTAAGTAAAAAGTTAAAAACAGTATTATAAATATATTTTTCCATTATTTTCGAAAAAATAGGCAGAATTGTTATTGGTCGATAGTTAGAAAAATCCTCCTTAATACCACCTTTAAAAATAGGTCTTAAAATACCTGTTTGGAGTTCAGTAGGTATGTTCCCAGTAAATATAATCTGATTTATAATTTTTGATATGATATTAAGTAGTGTTTATTTATTAAATTTTATATGTTTAATGCAAACATTATCGTAACCAGGTGATTTATTGGTGTCTAATGAAGTAATTATTTCATCAGTTTGTTTTTCAGTGATTTCATGTATATAGATAGATTTCAAAACTCTTTGTATCATGGTTGGAACATAATTTATATCGCCTTGGTGATTTGTATTTCTTATCTGTAAAATTAGTGTATTATAAATGTCATTGTAATTGTTTGCTATTTCTTCCACAGATAATTTCTTTTTGGCCATATTGTCAATTATTACATCGTCCGATGATTTTTTTCTGTTTTCCTTCTAATATTTCATATATTAATTGCCAGGTAGCCTTCATATCATTTTTTTTCATTATAAGTTTATTTCTATAATAAAGTTGTTTCTGATTTCTAATCTGAATATTAACCATATTCCTTAATTTTTTATAGTTATTTTTATAATTTTATTAATTAATAAATTTAATAATATTATTAATAAATTTAATAAATTTTATTAATTTTATTGCAAGATCTCCTGTTCGAATACCATAGTCATGTTTTTGAACTCCATTCTAACCTTTTGCGCGAAATTCTCTTTCCACACTACTAGAAATTCAATATTTATTTTGTGCATTTGTTATTAAGAACAGAATGTTGAACTTCCTTGCAGATTTGTTTTCTTTTCGAAAAAAGCAAAAAAAAAAGGTGCTTAAAATCCAAATTATTATCCTTTAATTAGACTTTTTGTATAATTTATTTTTTAACGTCACAATGTTGAAGAAAAAAAGCCATTTAATCAGAGAGTTGAAATGATAAAAGTGATGATTTTATGTTTCTGAACTTGACACATTCTTGATACACGAGATGCGAGTTACCGAAAAAAAAAATAATATTCTTTATCGAAATAAAGACAATACTAAAATTAGTCGAAGGACAATGAATGATTTCAAAAAAATTAATACAATTTTTGTCTCTTGTTTCAGAACAAAATCTGTGTTCTTTTCACTGAATGGTGAAAATAAGTTGCAATTAAAATTTTCTTTTTTTTTCACATTTTTTCGTAAAACACATTGCCAGTGTCATATTTCAGAACTTTAACATTGTCCTAATGCTGCCATTCCACTTAATATATTCTAAAAATCGTGGAGAAATAATTTGAAAATGGTTTTGTATTTAAAAATGATACCAAGACAGTTCTAACGAATTTTATTTCGAGCCATTTAACTCTGCAAAATTTTGGTGTTAAAAAAACTGAAGTTTGCTTTACGAGGATAATTTAAAGGAAATAAAAGTAACCTTTCTTTATTTTGGTGTAGAAAATAACGTTAAAATAATTTTATTTTTGTGCCAAATGTGATAAAATGAGCTTCGTTGTATTTTTGTTTATCGTGCAGCAAAAATTACAGTGATTTTTCTTTTTATGATCTCAAATGAACCACCAGTAAGCTTATAACATGTTGCTATTGTTAAATAAAAAAAAATGTGTAATAGAGATGAATACAATCTGAAACGTTCGAGGCCGGACCCTCGAACATTTCAGACTGGTTCGAGTGTTCGAAGCCGGACCCTCGAACATTTCAGACCGGTTGGAGTGTTCGAGGCCGGACCCTCGAACATTTCAGACCGGTTGGAGTGTTCGAGGCCGGACCCTCGAACATTTCAGACCGGTTGGAATGTTCGAGGCCGGACCCTCGAACATTTCAGACCGGTTGGAATGTTCGAGGCCGGACCCTCGAACATTTCAGACCGGTTGGAGTGTTCGAGACCGGACCCTCGAACATTTCAGACCGGTTGGAGTGTTCGAGGCCGGACCCTCGAACATTTCAGACCGGTTCGAGTGTTCGAGACCGGACCCTCGAACATTTCAGACCAGTTCCAGTGTTCGAGGCCGGACCCTCGAACATTTCAGACTGGTTCGAGTGTCGTTCAGTGATAAAGCAACACAACCTTTATTGACATGAACTATTTCGATAATTACTGAGGCCGAGATCAATTACAGAAAAAATAATTTTGACACATCGTAAAACATACATTCAACTCTCGATTAACTGGGGTAATGGGATGTTCGGTGGATGGATTTTTTTATCTGAGTGACCCTAATTGTGCGGGGTGGGAGTGATTAAATCGTTAGCGCTCCAAGATCGCAATCTGCAGTTCCCAGTTTTGTCCCACCTGGGCCAGCGTCGAGACTTACTCAGCAAAGTACTTACCCTGCCTCGGTCAGTAGGAGACACCGATGGACTTGGGAAGGCCGTGGCCCTGTGTGCGAGAGAGCCATACACTGTTCACGTTAAAAAACACGCTGGATGGCCTTGACGGGAGGCTACCACTGTCTTCTAACAGCTGTCCAGTGGGTACTTTTCTCCCAACCTTCTCTGAGCCCTAGGGATCGTTGTGATCTGGCCATTTAATCCATTGTGTGCAAAAAAGTGTCGTTCAGAGATAAAACAACACAACCCGTATTGTGCACGCAATGTGCTAAATTACATATCCCAAAGGTGAGCCCACTGGACAATTGTTAGAAGACAGATGCAAACCTTCCATCAGGGCCAGCCAGTGTGTTCTTTAACATGCACAAAATATTGGTCTCCTGAGCATAGAGCCGTGGCTTAAAAAGTCCCATTCGACGGATGGTTTCTCACCTAGAGCAGTTAGCGGAGATAAATCTAAACCTGGCACAACTGGGCCTCTAACTTATGAACTGAATCAGGCGCGCAACCGACTGAGCTTAAGACTCCTTCGCTCCTATAAGCATGGGCGTAAGAAATTGTTCAACGACGAACGGATTCCGCAATGGTCCATCGCCCCTATAAGCATGGGAATAAGCAAATCTTCAATGACGAACGGATTCCACAACGATCCCTCGCCCTATAAGCACGAACATAAGCAAATCAATGACGAACGGACTCCACAACGGTCCCTCGCCCCTATAATAAGTATGGACATAAACAATTCCTAAATGACGAACGGATCCCACAACGATCCTTCTCCCCTATAAGCATGGTCATAAGAAATTCTAAAATGACGAACGGATTCCACAATGGTCCATCGCCCCTAGAAAAGCATGGGAATAAGCAAATCTTCAATGACGAACGGATTCCACAACGATCCCTCGCCCTATAAGCATGGACATAAGCAAATCAATGACGAACGGATCCCACAACGGTCCCTCGCCCCTATAAGTATGGACATAAGCAATTCCTAAATGACGAACGGATCCCACAACGATCCCTCACCCCTATAAGCATGGTCATAAGAAATTCTTCAATGACGAACGGATTCCGCAATGGTCCTTCGTCCCTATAAGCATGGGAATAAGCAAATCTTCAATGACGAACGGATTCCACAACGATCCCTCGCCCTATAAGCATGGACATAAGCAAATCAATGACGAACTGACTCCACAACGATCCCTCGCCCCTATAAGCATGGTCATAAGAAATTCTTCAATGACGAACGGATTCCACAATGGTCCCAAATGAGAATTAAATCAAACCACTTTGTTCGTGGACAGCAGAAAATAAAAAATTTATTTGTGACATTTGAATTTAACAATTGGAGTTGTTTAAAATATTACTGTACGGAAAAGTATTATATAACTTCACGAAAAAGTAAACATGTAAATAATACTCAAGAAGAAAGAGAAAAAAATAGAGCATAGAAAACAATATTTTAGTGATCTCCCACAATGGTGGTGCGTTATAAATTTCAGATTAGGTTGGGTTGTTTTACCTCTGAGCGGCACTATTTTTGCACACCATGGGCTAAATGGCCAGGTCACATGGACCCCGAAGGCTCAGAGAAGGTTGGGGGAGGGGACCCACTGGAACAGCTGTTGGGAGACAGATGGTAGCCTCCCGTCAAAGCCATCCAGCGTGTTCTTTAACGTACATAGGGTATGGCTCTCCCGCACACGGGGCCACGGCTTAACGTCCCATCCGACGGACGGCGGCCTTTCCAAGCCCATCGGTATCCCCTACTGACCGTGGGCAGGGCGGGGAATTTTGCGGAGATAAATCTCAACGTTGACCCAGCTGGGACTCGAACCTGGGAACTACAGATTACGAGCCTGGCGCGCTACCGACTGAGCCACCCCCGCCCCCAAATTTCATAATAATACGATAACTGATGTACAAAAGGGATAAAAAAAGTACAGAAAATTAAAGTAACTTGAGTATGATTTCCCAGTTATTAAAATATTCCACTGGGCACGAAATATGAAAATGACATTCTACATAGAATCAAATTTCATAGTTAGTTTTTAAATCTATTTTTAGAGCTGCACATATATTATGGGAGTAAAATAAAATATGATCAAATGCAACATTTTAGATTTGAAATTAGTTGACAAGTTTGAGATTTCGTATAAGAGGGCCGGATTTTCAGGGGAGGGAGTGGTCCGGACTCGTTGGACTCTCCCATCTGGGTAATTCTCTGATTCAAATATACAGTCGCTCAAAAAAGTATCCAAATACTATGGTTGATTGCAGAATTCAGAAAAAAATATCTGGCAACGATTTTTTTAGAAATTAGTGATCTGGCAACCTTCGTGTCACGTTCACGTGACGTTATTTCTCAGTGAGTTTATTTTTCTCATCATTTGTACAGTCGCTCAAAAAGGTATCCGAACCCTAGGTTGATTACAGAATTCAGAAAAAATATCTGGCAACGAGTGTTCTTCCGTGTACGTACACGAAAGTTGCCAGATAACTAATTTCTAAAAAAATCGTTGCCAGATATTTTTTCTGAATTCTGTAATCAACTATAGTGTTCGGATATTTTTTTGAGTGACTCTACACACGTATACAGGTACTGGACAAAAAAATGGAAACAGTTCATGTTATCTGAATGGGAAATAACATTCAGAGCTCATTTTTTTGCCCAGTACCTGTATACGTGTGTACAGTTAGAAATTAGCGATCTGGCAACCTTCGTCTCACGTGTCACGTGAGACGAAGGTTGCCAGATCACTAATTTCTAAAAAAAAGGTTGCCAGATTTTTTTTGAATTCTGTAATCAACCTAGTGTTCGGATACCTTTTTGAGCGACTGTACAAATGAAGAGAAAAATAAACTCACTGACAAATAACGTCACGTGAACGTGACACGTGACATAAAAGTTACCAGATCACTAATTTGTAAAAAAACGTGAACGTGACACGAAGGTTGCCAGATCACTAATTTCTAAAAAAAATCGTTGCCAGATATTTTTCTGAATTCTGTAATCAACCATAGTGTTCGGATACTTTTTTGAGCGACTGTACAAATGAAGAGAAATATAAACTCACTGACAAATAAACACTAAAGCTTGAAGTGTCAACTAAAATGAAAAGACATTCGTTTCTCCCGGTCAATTCAATGGGAATTTCTTACTCATTAATGCACTTAACTTTAAATCGATAAATTGCAATCATCATAAATAGGACCCTTTTCCGAAACTGAGATCATTTCGACGCACGAGATCATCGTCAGCGAGAAAACGAATGCTCCTCTTGTGACATATTTAATTACTGACTTAAAGGAACTAAGTTTCGAATTGCAATCACCAATAATAGTACGAGGTACGCATTAAAAATTTACGACTCCACGTTTTCGTGGAAGGCGTGCATTAAGTGTTTCTGCACAGATGAGGAAATCCGATATTAAATGATTGGTCCTTGAGGCCTAAATAAATGCATCGGGTACTTTAAAGTTTCAATTTTATGATTCGGGTGCACTAAAGTACTTTGTAGAAGTCAGTAACGGTTGCTTGTAACGATCCAATATTTGGATATCGATTAGCAAGATGATTTTGTTGTCTGAATTTCTGCTAAATGCAGCAATGCTTCTATACCGTATATCGGATAAAATTAAATTTTCGTCTAACAAATATTTGATTTATTATCATTTTTTAAAAGAAAAAAGTATTATTAATTAGGTAAAATAATAAATTAATATACTTGAATGAATACATAATGGTTTATCCGATCTTATCGTATGTAATAAAATAATGAATAAATAAGTAATGAAATCTTGAGTGTTGCGCGTTGTTAAGATTACAGAAATCTAATGTCTCATGCTTTCCAGGGGGTGAGCCTTGTAGACAGGGGTTTACCCAAAAATGGTTAAATGTATAGTGTTGGCCTTGCGTTGGGTATGTCAATGCTTCGCTCTTAAAGTAACTAAATTAAGCAATGCTGCTAAACTTTAAACATGCCCTTATCAGCTATATTAATTTGATTATATATATATATCGCAAGAGTATTTCGACTTGAGCCAACTATTCGCTGAACATCATAAACCTGGCTATTGAGTTGGGTAAGGTGGTTTTGCCTCTTAGTGACACTTTTTTCCCACACACTACAATAATGGCCAGGTCACAAGGACCCGGAGGGCTCATAGAACGTTGACTCCTGTTTTTGACTTTTTACTGGTTATTTTACACGTATCTGATTTTTACTGTTTCCTAGTTTTACCCTTGTTTGTGACTTTAAATAGGTCCTATACACCCATTTTTATTGTTACCTTCTACCTTGTTGTTTCTTTTTATTCCTTTTTACTTATCGTTTTTGTGCCGTTTTGTTTGTGTTTGTTTTAACTTTGGTTGTGGGTTATGAGACATTTATCCCTTTTTATCGTTTGTTTGGCGCAATATAGCCTTAGTTGCTGCTGCGCCAATAAACCCCAAACAACCAAACAACCAACCGTTGGTGTCACCTAATGACCGTGGGCAGGGAATTTTACGGAAATAAATCTGAACGCTGACCCAGCTGGGATTCGAGGTTGGGGACTACAGATGATGAGCTTGATGCGCTACCGACTGAGCCACTTTCCTACCTTACCGTCAGAGCTGAAGCATCCCAAAATAAAAGATCAGTCATAGACGATGATTTTTGCCGAAAGCACAGAAAGAAATCGAGATTTAAATAATAAATTCTTAAAGATTCAGGGAGCAATACTATTGGCTCTATAATTAGAACTTTTCTAATTGCATATATACTGATGCATTGCAATGTCCTCTCTGCCATTGTTCTGGAACCACTCAGCCAGAATGAATGATTTAATGAGACTCATTTGAGAGAGCTTTTCAATTCAAAGAACGTCGTAATTTTTCCTGATGACGTTAATGGTGGAGAAAAGGTAGACGACACTACGAGACATCTATATATAGCACGATGCTCTTCTTTCCTTTTCGATGTTGGAAGTGAGTTTCAGCTTTTAAGTACGATATTCCGTTAGAAGCAATTTGAAAATTTGGTGCTTCGGCTAATAAAGGTCGTAATTAAAAAAGATGTTTTTAAGACTGGGGAGAGAAACATGACGATGTCTTTTCACTCTGAAATACATTGCCATAACAAACTATTAGGGTTGGGTTGTTTTACCTCTGAGCAACACTTCTTTGCACACCATGGGCTAAATGGCCAGGTCACATGGACCCCGAAGGCTCAGAGAAGGTTGAGGGAGGGGACCCACTGGAACAGCTGTGGGAGACAGATGGTAGCCTCCCGTCAAGGCCACTCAGTGTGTTCTTTAACGTTGGATTGTTTTACCTCTGAGCGGCACTTTTTTCACACAATGGGCTAAATGGCCAGGTCACAAGGACACGACCCCGAAGGCTCAGAGAAGGTTGGGGGAGGGGACCCACTGGAACAGCTGTTGGGAGACAGATGGCGGCCTCCCATCAAGGCCATCCAGCGTGTTCTTTAACGTGCACAGGGTATGGCTCTCCCCCACACGGTGCCACGGCTTAACGTCCCATCCTACGGACGGCGGCATTTCCAAGCCCATCGGGGTCTCCTACTGACCGTGGGCAGGGCGGGGAGTTTTGCGGAGATAAATCTCAACGCTGACCCAGCTGGTACTCGAACCTGGGAATTGCAGATTACGAGCCTGGCGTGCTATTGACTGAGCCCCCCCCCCCGCCCCAACTATTAGGGAATTCCCATGTTATGTCAAATAGGAATCTAATTTCGAAGCTCTATAGCTTCTAAAATACGTATTTAGAGGAAAAATGTGACTGAAGATAAAGACCATAATCTAATCTGTTTAAATCTACATTTTCAACAATATTCGTTCAATATTTAAAGAGTTATAGAAGTTGGAATATTTCACAATTGTAACTCCTCGTAAGAAAAATATGCTCAGAAATTAATTAACACTTAAATGATGAGTATAGCTTCACAATACTGAATAAAAGGAATATATATATTATAAGTTTGCGTAATGATTATTTCAATATTAAATAATTGTGAATGATTTCTATAAAACAAGAAGTTGTCGCTAACAGGCCAGGCTCGCAATCTGCAGTTCCCAAGTTCGAGTCCCACTTGGACCAGTGTTGAGATTTATTTCTGCAAAACTCCGACCTCGGTCTGTAGGGGACATCGATGGGCTTGGAAACGTGGCTGTCCGTCAGTGGGACGTAAACCGTGGTCCCGTGTGCGATAGAACCATACAGATTCACTTTAAAGAGGGGCGGGGGTGGCTCAGTCGGTAGCGCGCCAGGCTCGTAATCTGTAGTTCCCAGGTTCGAGTCCCAGCTGGGTCAGCGTTGAGATTTATCTCCGCAAAACTCCCCGCCCTGCCCACGGTCAGTAGGGGACACCGATGAGCCCATGGTGTGAAAAAAAGTGCCGCTCAGAGGTAAAACAACCCACCCCAACCCACGTTAAAGATCACGCTGGATGGTCTTGACGGGAGGTTATCATCTGTCTCCTAACAGTTGTCCAGTTGGTCCCTTCCCCCTAACCTTCTCGAGGTCCTCGTGACTTGGCCATTTAGACCATTGTGTGCAAGAAAAGTGCCGCTCAGAGGTAAAGCAATCCTACCCTATAAATCAAGAAAATTTATTGTTAAACTTCTTGTCTCCATTGTCCATACCAGAATTCTCAAAATTCCTTGGATACGACTACGATCTTTAATTTATCTTCAGTCACATTTTTCCATTAAATGCATATTTTAGAAGCCAAAGAGCTTCGAAGTTAGATTGCTATTTACATAACATGAAATTTCTCTAATTCACTGGTGAAAAGAATTAGGGGATAATGCGATGGCGACATTATTTCGCAGGCGAAACGGAACGCTATTACTGTGGATGTTCATGGTCGGCGTCTAAGTGAGACGTGTATGCTGCAAAATATAGTCGGGAATATGCAAATTATCGTTAATGACATTTTATACACGTTACTGACATTAGATTGGGTTGTTTAACTTCTAAACAGCACTTTTTTGCACACAATGGGCTAAATGGCCAGGTCACAAGGACCCCGAAGGCTTAGAGAAGGTTGGGAGGAGAGTACCCATTGGACAACTATTAGTAGACAGATAGCTTCCGGTCAAAGCCATCCAGCATGTTCTTTAACGTGCACAGGGTATGGTTCTCCCGCACATGGGGTAACACGGCTTAACGTTCCATTCGACAGAAGGCGACCTTTCCAAGCCCATAGCTGTCTCTTACTGACCGAGGGCAAGCGTGCAGTTGACCGACATTAGGAGCAAACCTGATATAAGTACAGCACTCGATCATAGCTCAACATTTGAGTGACGTTAGGAGAAAACTGGGTATAAGCACAAACTCGATCATATCTCAGCATTTGAGTGACGTTAAGAGAAAACTGGGTATAAGTACCAACTCGATCATATCTCAGCATTTGAGTGACGTTAAGAGAAAACTGGGTATAAGTACCAACTCGATCATATCTCAGCATTTGATTGACGTTAAGAGAAAACTGGGTATAAGTACAAACTCGATCATATCTTAGCATTTGAGTGACGTTAAGAGAAAACTGGGTATAAGTACAAACTCGATCATATATCAGCATTTGAGTGACGTTAAGAGAAAACTGGGTGTAAGTACAAACTCGATCATATCTCAGCATTTGAGTGACGTTAGGAGAAAACTGGGTATAAGTACAAACTCGATCATATCTCAGCATGCGACTCTGAATGAGAAAATTAGTTTTTTAACAGTGATTGAAAGTTAATGATGACATCTCAGCGTGATTTGCCGAAGTTTACAGCGTAGCAGGTAATAGGAAGATTGGAAGCTGGCCAGACACAGCAGGCCGTGTCGCAAAATGTCATGAGAAGATTGTGGCATCGTTTCCGAGAAACAGGAATAGTTCAAAGAAGGGCAGATGAAGGTCGTCCGCCATCAACGACACCAAGAGATGACCTTTATTTGTCTTTGATGTATCCATCGAAATCGCTCACTGAATGCTACGGAACTGCAACGTGCGTTCACTACAGCCATGGGAAGATAGATATCCACGCAAACAACACGCAATCGCCATCACCATGCAGGGGTTAATGCTTGGCGATCGATGGCAACTATTCCTCTAACTCTACGTCACCGTAGCTCCCGCAGAGAATGTGCTGCAGAACACTGCAATTGCAGCAGTGATCAGTGGAGGTCAGTTCTCTTCAGTGACGAGTCGCTGTTCAGCTTGCAGGTCCGATAATCGACGAGTTCTCATCTGGTGTGCACAAGGAACACGCGACAGGTCCTCTTTTGTTGAGGAACGGCGCCATTTTGGCGAAGGTGAAGTTATGGTTTCGGGAGGCATCAGTATTTCGGACGTACAGATCTCTACATCACCAGGAATGGATCTCTGACAGGAATAAAGTACAGAATTGTTCGTTATGCTGCAGCAATTGGAGATTGGTTCATTTTCGTGGATGATAATGTTCATCCTCATGGTTATCGCCATGCTTGATGAGTAGGGCATTGCTCATATGGATTGGCCTGCATGTTCGCCTGACCTTAATATCATCAAACATGCTTGGGACTTACTAGAGAGATTAGTTGCAGCTCATCAAGCACCTCCCACGACCATTAGGAGCTGAAACATGCCTTCGAGAAGGAGTTTCTAAGGATCCCTCAAAGAATTACTCGATAACCACATTTTATCGATGAAACGCAAATGTGCTGCTGTGTTGACAATTAGAGGTAACTGCACACTCTATTAGAGGTCCATAATTTATTATTGACCATAACTTTTTCGATTGATTTTTTGTTCATCTTTGTATCACAAGTTGATGACTTTTATTTAACCCTCCTTGTGTTATGCATTTATATTTTTCTCTGTTTTACATGAGCCACAGTAAGGCCTAATCAATGGTTGTGTCACCACACAACCATTGACTTAGATACCACAGATATCTGGCCCTACCACGGATATCTGGCTCCACCACAGATATCTGTGATGGGTCTGCCACGTCAATAGCACTAGAGGGCCAGATATCTGTGATGGGTCTGCCACGTCAATAGCACTATAGGGCCAGATATCTGTGGTGGGTCTGCCGCGTCAATAGCACTATAGGGCCAGATATCTGTGGTGGGTCTGCCGCGTCAATAGCACTACAGGGCCAGATATCTGTGGTGGGCTGCCACGTCAATACCACTATAGGGCCAGATATCTGTGATGGGCCTGCCACGTCAATATCATTATAGGGCCAGATATCTGTGATGGGCCTGCCACGTCAATAGCACTACAGGGCCAGATATCTGTGGTGGGTCTGCCACTTCAATAGCACTATAGGGCCAGATATCTGTGGTGGGTCTGCCACGTCAATAGCACTACAGGGCCAGATATCTGTGGTGGGCTGCCACGTCAATACCACTATAGGGCCAGATATCTGTGATGGGCCAGCCATGTCAATAGCACTACAGGGCCAGATATCTGTGGTGGGTCTGCCACGTCAATAACACTACAGGGCCAGATATCTGTGGTGGAGAGAATACGTTCCAGCCACATGTAGGGTTCTAAAGTGAATAAAATATGCAATTAAATGTTGTTTGTTTACTTTTCCCATACTATTCATCTTACTGTTGAGACTGACAATCATCTTTAAAATCCGAAATTATCAACTACACACTTGTTCACGTTCGATATGGCATTATTCCCTAATTCTTTCGAATCGCGAATTTTTGTAGGTTAATATATAAACGAATAAACATTTCGATTCTAAAGGAGCCTTTGAAACTTAACATTTCTGCTAAGAGCATTGCATGGCAATGTAATTCTAATGCAGTAGAGTTGTTTCTTTGTCATTAAGTTTACCAATAAAACAGTACTTAATCCCCCCCCCCCCAAAAAAAAAATGTCGGAAAAGTAATGAGCAAAATAAATCAAGGACCTCTAATAGGGTGTGCAGTTAGTTACCTCTAACTGTCAATACAGCAGCACATCAGTGTGGGTTGGGTTGTTTTACCTCTGAGCGGCACTTTTTTGCACACCATGGGCTAAATGGCCAGGTCACAAGGACCCCGAAGGCTCAGAGAAGGTTGGGGAAGGAGACCCACTGGAACAGCTGTTGGGAGACAGATGGTAGCCTCCCGTCAAGGCCATCCAGCGTGTTCTTTAAAGTGCACAGGGTATGGCTCTCCCGCCCACGGTGCCACGGCTTAACGTCCCATCCGACGGACGGCGGCCTTTCCAAGCCCATCGGTGTCCCCTACTGACCGTGGGCAGGGCGGGGAATTTTGCGGAGATAAATCTCAACGCTGACCCAGCTGGGACTCGAACCTGGGAACTACAGATTACGAGCCTGGCGCGCTACCGACTGAGCCACCCCCGCCCCACATCAGTGTGGCATCAATAAAATGTGGTTATCGAGTATTTCTTTGGGGGGATCCTTAGAGACTCTTCCTCGAGGGCATCTTTTAGCTACTGAACGGCCAAGGGAGGTGTTTGATGGGTCAGACGAGCATACAAAGTACTTACTCCCCATTTTTAATGGAAAATATTGAAAAAAAAAAGAAAGAAATCTTTTGAAAGAATATCAGAATATATTTTATTTATATCATTTGCACAAAATATTTCGATCAATGCTACAAACATATTTCTGTGAAAATGATAGTCAACCATGTTAGAAGGGGCAAGTTTGGCTCAATCGGTAGCAGCCCCAGACTTCAATTACCATGGTTAGTCCCACCTAGATCATGGTTGAGATTTATCTCCGCTAATCTAGTCAGAACGGAGGAGGGACATCGATAAGCTTGGAAAGGCCGCCGTACATCAGATATGACGTGAAGTCGTGTCCCCATGTGCAGGAAAGCCATACCCTATGCACGTTACAGAACATGCTATGATCTGCAAGGGATATTATCATCTGTCTCCTAACAGCTGTGCACCTCTCTTGTGTTGCGATCTTAAGCAACCACGGCAATTCCCGATTCCGCCTATACGACACTACCAGTTATGAAAAGCCGTGCTATCTAGAGCCGGAGGCAAGGAATACGCCCTATAGGCGCACCTCAACCCCAGCCTCACATGGCAGCAGTCCTATAGAAGGAAAGCTGACCACCGGAAGAAACCTAACTTTAATCTATTCCCCAGTTAGCCATGAACAAGGATATATAGATCCAAGTTCGCTCGGCGTCCGGGGTGGAGACTCTTAGTAAGGCCCAGACTTTTGAGAGGGCTCTGGCCTACTAGGGGACCAAATCCGTTCTGCCGAGCCCTCGAACTGCTCACCCAGAGCACCTGATAGGTGAGGTCTCAGACACCGTCACCGTCCAACCGGTCAACACGGAACCGATCAGCGGCATCCTCGACCTCGGTTGGTCTTGGCTGTGTCCAACCGGGGACCCAATCCGGTCGGCACAGCCTTCGACTGGGTTGCTGGACCCTAGGCCCCCCCACCACGACAAGGTGGTCTCCTATTGGGGGGTAACAGCTGTGCAGTGGATATTCTTCTCCTGACCTCCTCTGAGCCTTTGGGGCCTTTACTATCTGGCTATTTAGCCCATTGTGTGCAAAAAAAGTGCCGCTCAGAGGTAAAACAACCGAAACTGTCCTCACGATTACTGTCTTTACATCACTGGCATTACTATTATTACCCCTAGCATCCGACAATGTCCAATCTTGGGAGATTCGCCTCTGAAGGGAAGGAGATTAGGAAGCGCAGAACAGAAGAGATAGGCAGGTTCCCCTTCCGTCTCTTCAAGGAGCAAAGATCGGAAAGTATCAACCAAACCTTATTTAGTTTTCCATCAAAAATGGTATGCATTTTTGGCGGCGAGACGAGTGTCTTGTCGAAGTTCCTTTAGATTACTGTCTCCTTTTTTTTTTATCCCCGTTTGCTGTTTTTTTTTCTCCTGCTTTTGACCCGATGTTGAGCTCAATTGCCGGAAGAAGTTGCATATTTCAATGTCGTTGATGTATCAAAAAAAAGAAGAACGAGAAGATCACGAAAGACAAGAGAAAAAAAAGAGGGATCGAAACCTTAGCATTGGTGACTGCTTTTGCTGCATGTTTGTACAAGCCGGTGAAACTTTCTCTCCGAATAGTACAACGAGGTAACTTGAAAGAAGTAAAACAAACAATGCATCACCAACGCAAACAAAGTAGGATTTTTCTTTCGATTTGCCCCCCCCCCCCTTTCTCGCTCCCTTTCTTTCTCTTTTGGCTCGACAACTGGAAATCGATGCATTCTCATTTCAAGAAAGCCGAATGCCTTAGGCGAGTTTTTTTCTTCTCCCATCGTATTCTTTGACTGTCCTCACTGTTTCAGCATGCACGAGTCCCCCCATCCTTCTATAGAACTCGGCGAAAGGAAAACATTATCCTCAGATGCTTTCAAGTAAGCCGATGCGACTCTACCAGCAGTTTATAAATGCATAGACGCGACTTCAAGAATCGTAACCTGTGACTCAGAACATGATGTTGGGTATAGCTAGGAGAGTTGGGTTGTTACACTTCTGAGTAACACTTATTGCACACAATGGACTTAATAGCTAGGGGCCGGGGCTGGCTCAGTCGGTAGTGCGCCAGGCTCGTAATCTGCAGTTCCCAGGTTCGAGTTCCAGCTGGGTCAGCGTTGAGATTAATCTTCGCAAAATTCCCCACCCTGCCCACATCAGCCACATCCAGTCAGTAGGGGACATCGATGGGCTTGGAAAGGCCGCCGTCCGTCGGATGGAACGTTAAGTGTGCGGGAGAGCCATACCCTGTGCACGTTAAAGAACACGCTGGATGGCCTTGACGGGAGACTACCATCTGTTTCCCAACAGCTGTTGCAGTGGTTCCTCTCCCCGAACCTTCTATGAGCCTTCGGGGTCCTTGTCACCTGGCCATTTAGCCCATGGTGTGCAAAAAAGTGCTGCTCAGAGGTAAAACAACCCAACAACCCAATCCAACTAAATAGCCAGGTCACAAGGACTACAAGGGCACAGAGAAGTTTGGGGAAAGGAAATCCACAGGGTAGCCGTTAGGCGACAGATGGTAGTCTCCCGTTCAATGTTTCCCTGTTGAGGCCATCCAGCCTGTTCTTTAACGTGCACAGGGTATGACTAACCCGAACACGATGAAACGGCTTAACGTCCCATCCGACAGACGGCTGCCTTTCCAAGCCCATCGATGATCATTTTCTGACCGACGACAGAGTGGGGGATTAGAAGAGATACATTTCAACGCTGGCAAAGGTGGCGCTCGAATCTGGGACCTGCAGATTAGGAGCCTGACACGCTACTGACTGAGCTTCCGCCTTTTCCAGCTTCTAACCGGAAAACAACTTTCACAATAATTTTCGATGTGAAATGCCTTTATATCAGATAAGTAAAAAAATTCCTTTGTCAGTTTCAAAGGCACTTTCCGTAGAAACTCGTGTCTGTTATGTACACTACCTATTTACAACGAACCCTTTAAACCAGGCCCTACTCGTGGCTCTTGCGAAGGAACTTGTGACTCATGGCAAAGGAACTTGCGATTCATGGCGAAGGAACTTGTGACTCTTTGCAAGGATGACTTGTGACTCATGACAATGGAACTTGCGACTCATTGCGAAGGAACTAGAAACTTATTTCAAGGGGACTTGCGACTCATTGCAGGTAAGTTGTGACTCATTGCAAGAGTACTTACGACTCATTGCAAAAGAACTTATGACTCACTGTAAGATGATTTGCGACTCACAGCAAAGGAACTTGTGACTCATTGCGAAGGTGCTAGAGACTTATTTCAAGGTGACTTGCGACTCATTGCAGGTAAGCTGTGATTCATTGCAAGAGAACTTACGACTCATTGCAAAAGAACTTATGACTCACTGTAAGATGACTTGAGACTCACAGCAAAGGAACTTGTGACTCATTGCAAAGGAACTAGTGATTTATTTCAAGGGGACTTGCGACTCATTGCAGGTAAGCTGTGACTCATTGCAAGAGAACTTACGGCTCATTGCAAAAGAACTTATGACTCACTGTAAGATGACTTGCGACTCACGGCAAAGGAACTTGTGACTCATTGCGAAGGAACTAGAGACTTATTTCTAGGTGACTTGCGATTCATTGCAGGTAAGCTGTGACTCATTGCAAGAGAACTTATGACTCACTGTAAGATGACTTGCGACTCACGGCAAAGGAACTTGTGACTCTTTGCGAAGGAACTAGAGACTTATTTCAAGGTGACTTGCGACTCATTGCAGGTAAGCTGTGACTTATTGCAAGAGAACTTACGACTCATTGCAAAAGAACTTATGACTCACTGTAAGATGACTTGCGACTCACGGCAAAGGAACTTGTGACTCATTGCGAAGGAACTAGAGACTTATTTCAAGGTGACTTGCGACTCATTGCAGGTAAGCTGTGACTCATTGCAAGAAAACTTACGACTCATTGCAAAAGAACTTATGACTCACTGTAAGATGACTTGCGACTCACGGCAAAGGAACTTGTGACTCATTGCGAAGGAACTAGAGATTTATTTCAAGAGGACTTGCGACTCATTGCAGGTAAGTTGTGACTCATTGCAGGTAAACTGTGACTCATTGCAAGAGAACTTACGACTCATTGCAAAAGAACTTATGACTCACTGTAAGATGACTTGCGACTCACGGCAAAGGAACTTGTGACTCATTGCGAAGGAACTAGAGATTTATTTCAAGAGGACTTGCGACTCATTGCAGGTAAGTTGTGACTCATTGCAGGTAAACTGTGACTCATTGCAAGAGAACTTACGACTCATTGCAAAAGAACTTATGACTCACTGTAAGATGACTTGCGACTCACAGCAAAGGAACTTGTGACTCATTGCGAAGGAACTAGGGATTTATTTCAAGGGGACTTGCGACTCATTGCAGGTAAGTTGTGTCTCATTGCAAGAGAACTTACGACTCATTGCAAAAGAACTTATGACTCACTGTAAGATGACTTGCGACTCACAGCAAAGGAACTTGTGACTCATTGCGAAGGAACTAAAGACTTATTTCAAGGTGACTTGCGACTCATTGCAGGTAAGCTGTGACTCATTGCAAGAGAACTTACGACTCATTGCAAAAGAACTTATGACTCACTGTAAGATGACTTGCGACTCACAGCAAAGGAACTTGTGACTCATTGCGAAGGAACTAGAGACTTATTTCAAGGTGACTTGCGACTCATTGCAGGTAAGCTGTGACTCATTGCAAGAGAACTTACGACTCATTGCAAAAGAACTTATGACTCACTGTAAGATGACTTGCGACTCACGGCAAAGGAATTTGTGACTCTTTGCGAAGGAACTAGAGACTTATTTCAAGGTGACTTGCGACTCATTGCAGGTAAGCTGTGACTCATTGCAAGAGAACTTACGAGTCATTGCCAAAGAACTTATGACTCACTGTAAGATGGCTTGCGACTCACGGCAAAGGAACTTGTGACTCATTGCGAAGGAACTAGAGACTTATTTCAAGGTGACTTGCGACTCATTGCAGGTAAGTTGTGACTCATTGCAGGTAAACTGTGACTCATTGCAAGAGAACTTACGACTCATTGCAAAAGAACTGATGACTCACTGTAAGATGACTTGCGACTCACAGCAAAGGAACTTGTGACTCATTGCGAAGGAACTAAAGACTTATTTCAAGGTGACTTGCGACTCATTGCAGGTAAGCTGTGACTCATTGCAAGAGAACTTACGACTCATTGCAAAAGAACTTATGACTCACTGTAAGATGACTTGCGACTCACAGCAAAGGAACTTGTGACTCTTTGCGAAGGAACTAGAGACTTATTTCAAGGTGACTTGCGACTCATTGCAGGTAAGCTGTGACTCATTGCAAGAGAACTTACGACTCATTGCAAAAGAACTTATGACTCACTGTAAGATGACTTGCGACTCACGGCAAAGGAATTTGTGACTCTTTGCGAAGGAACTAGAGACTTATTTCAAGGTGACTTGCGACTCATTGCAGGTAAGCTGTGACTCATTGCAAGAGAACTTACGAGTCATTGCCAAAGAACTTATGACTCACTGTAAGATGGCTTGCGACTCACGGCAAAGGAACTTGTGACTCATTGCGAAGGAACTAGAGACTTATTTCAAGGTGACTTGCGACTCATTGCAGGTAAGCTGTGACTCATTGCAAGAGAACTTACGACTCATTGCAAAAGAACTTATGACTCACTGTAAGATGACTTGCGACTCGCGGCAAAGGAACTTGTGACTCTTTGCGAAGGAACTAGAGATTTATTTCAAGGGGACTTGCGACTCATTGCAGGTAAGTTGTGACTCATTGCAGGTAAACTGTGACTCATTGCAAGAGAACTTACGACTCATTGCAAAAGAACTGATGACTCGCTGTAAGATGACTTGAGACTCACGGCAAAAGAACTTGTGACTCATTGCGAAGGAACTAGAGACTTATTTCAAGGGGACTTGCGACTCATTGCAGGTAAGCTGTGACTCATTGCAAGAGAACTTACGACTCATTGCAAAAGAATATTTGACTCATTGTAAGATGACTTGCGACTCACAGCAAAGGAACTTGTGACTCATTGCGAAAGAACTAGAGACTTATTTCAAGGGGACTTGCGACTCATTGCAGGTAAGCTGTGATTCATTGCAAGAGAACTTACGACTCATTGCAAAAGAACTTATGACTCACTGTAAGATGACTTGAGACTCACGGCAAAGGAACTTGTGACTCATTGCGAAGGAACTAGAGACTTATTTCAAGGGGACTTGCGACTCATTGCAGGTAAGCTGTGACTCATTGCAAGAGAACTTACGACTCATTTCAAAAGAACTTATGACTCACTGTAAGATGACTTGAGACTCACGGCAAAGGAACGTATGACTCATTGCAAAGGAACTTTTGAATCATCGCAAAGGAACGTGTGATCATTGCAAAGGAACTTTTGAATTATGGAAAGAGAACTTGTAGCTCATTGCAAAGTAACTTGCGATTCGTTGCGATGGAACTCATTGCAAAATTCATTGCAAAAGAACTCGTGAATCATCGCAAAGGAACGTGTGACTCATTGCAAAGAACTTGTGAATTATGGGAAGAGAACTTGTAGCTCATTGCAAACTAACTTGTGATTCATTGCAAAGTAACTTGCGACTCATTGCAAAGGAACTTTTGAATCATCGCAAAGGAACGTGTGACTCATTGCAAAGGTACTTTTGAATCATCGCAAAGGAACGTGTGACTCATTGCAAAGGAACTTTTGAATTATGGGAAGAGAACTTGTAGCTCATTGCAAAGTAACTTGCGATTCGTTGCGAAGGAGCTCATTGCAAAATTCTTTGCAAAGGAACTCGTGAATCATCGCAAAGGAACGCGTGACTCATTGCAAATGAGCTTGTGAATTATATCAAGAGAACTTGTAGATCATTGCAAAATAACTTGCGACTCCGTGCAAAGTAATTTGTGATTCATTGCAAAGTAACTTGCCACTCATTGCAAAGGAACTTTTGAATCATAGATGCTCAATACATCAAATCTGGCTGATTCTTTCCAATTTTTTGACAAAACATTTTTAGATAGATAACTAAACGATTTTGGCAATTCATAGTACCTTTGGAATGCAGTTCTTTTCCAATTGATTATTCATTAGCAGATCCGGATCTACAAAAAAAGGGAAGTAGGGAAGGTTACAACGACGCAATCTAGCCGCAAAAATATAAGGAGGGGAGGGGACTGGAATTCATCTTCTTTGAAAACATTTAATAAAAATAGTTCATGAAAAATGCATTAAATATGCATAAGTTGAATAAATTTTAGCCTCCATTACTCTTACTAGAATTCTCAAAGGGCGAAATATGCCTCGCTTGCCTCCTTACTAGAATTCTCAAAGGGCGAAATATGACTCGCTTGCCTCCTTACTAGAATCCTCAAAGGGCGAAATATGACTCGCTTGCCTCCTTACTAGAATTCTCAAATGGCGAAATATGACTCGCTTGCCTTCTTACTAGAATCCTCAAAGGGCGAAATATGACTCGCTTGCCTCCTTACTAGAATTCTCAAAGGGCGAAATATTACTCGCTTGCCTCCTTACTAGATTCTCAGAGGGCGAAATATGCCTCGCTTGCCTTACTAGAATTCTCAAAAGGCGAAATATGACTCGCTTGCCTCCTTACTAGAATTCTCAAAGGGCGAAATATGACTCGCTTGCCTCCTTCCTACATCTGACTCTGCTCATTAGAAATCTATGTTTTCGTTTTTAAATACAGAATTCTTTTCTGGCTTTTTAAGAATATAGTTTTATTCCTGATGCCTCTTCATTAAGTTTCAGTCGGACCGGGCTGATTCAAACTTTTAATTAGAAAAGCGCTTTAACCTAATTTTTCACCAGATATTCGGCCATATATTGGATAAAAGGCCTCTTGAAATTTCTGAGATACATTTGCTTAAAAACCTTAATTCACTACATCCAGAACCCTATTAAAGCAAACACCCTTTATCCGTTCATTCAAGAAAACTCCTTAATCTAAACATAAAAAGAAGGGAAAATCTTTACATCTGACAAAAAATAATTTTTCGAAGCTCTTTCGCTTAGAACTTTTTGTGTATTACATTCAGAACCTTCTTGCAACAAACCCCCCTTTAAACCATCTTATCGGGAAAAAGGTTTAACAATAGTTCTCGATGTCAGATGTGTTTATATCAGATAAGAATTTTCGCATTATGGAGACACTTCTCTTAGATATCTGGGTCTTTTATATTCAATACTCTTTACAACGAAACCTCTTTAAACCGTCTGATGATAAAAATGGCTGGATTGTTTTACTTCTGAGCATCAGTTTTTTCATATAATGGGCTAAATGGCCAGGCGATATGGACCACAAAGGCTCAGAGAATATTGGGGCGAGGGAACCTACTGGACAGCTGTTAGGAGACAGATGGTAGTCTCCCGTCAAGGCCATCCAGAGTGTTTTTTGATGTGCATAGGGTAAGTCTATACGGACGGACGGCGCCTTTTCAAGTCCATCTTGTCCCATACTGACCGAGGGCATGGCAAGGAATTTGGCGGAGATAAATCTCAACGTTAGCGCAGACGGGACTCGAATCTGAGAACCGCCGATTGCGAGCCTGGCGCGCTACCGACTGAGCTGCTACTACTACTACTACTACTAATAATAAAAAAACTAAACTGACTACCCCCCCCCCCCAAATAAAAACGGATAAGAACAATTCTCGATGTCAGATTATTGCCGGTACATCACATATGAAATGAAAAAGTCGTCAAATTATGCGAAACAGATAGCTTAGAAGGTGGCTCAGTCGGTAGCACACCTGGCTCGTAATCTGCAGTTCCCAGGTTCGAGTCCGTACTGGGTCAGCGTTGAGATTTATCTCCGCAAAACTCCCCGCCCTGCCCACGGTCAGTAGGGGACACCAATGGGCCTGGAAAGGACGCCATCCGACGTATGTGACGTTAAGCCGTGGTCCCCGTGTGCGGGAGAGCCATACCCTGTGCACGTTAAAGAACACGCTGGATGGCCTTGACGGGAGGCTACCTTCTGTCTCCCAAAAGCTGTTCCAGTGGGTCCTCTCCCCCAACCTTCTCTGAGCCTTCGGGGTCCTTGTGACCTGGCCATTTAGCCCCTGGTGGCAAAAAAGCGCCGCTCAGAGGTAAAACAACCAACCTGGGTTCGTTATACCAACTCCCCTTTACAGCAAAATTCCTTTAAACCGTCAAATCAGAAAAACCATTTAACCTAATTTCCAATGTCAGACACAAACTTCTTTATATCGGATGGAAAAAAAACTCTATGAATTGTCCGAGACGGTTTACCTCCGAGGATTTTCGACTGACGAACATGCTTGAGGGGAGGGGGGGACCGGAAACAGAAACAGTAGAAGAAAAATATATTATATACGAGCCATTATCGGTTGGTGTCTGTTTTTTCTCTCTTATCAGAGACGGAGGAGCTTCGCTTGGGAGCTCATTACCAAGGCAATTTGATCCTCCAACGCCAAAACGTTATTTGATTTCAGGATCCCTAACTCAATTTACATTTGTAGGATGTACCAGTATTCAAATGGCAAGAGCCAGCCAGTCAACCAGGCCGCCACACTGTCTGTCTGTCTGTCTGTCTGTCTGTCTCTCTTTCTACGAAGTCGCTCTCCCGTCTTATTACGAGCGCCGAGAATTTGCTTCCTTCGTAAGGGGAGCAGAAACTTGCTGTTTGGCACTTGATTACTTAAACAAACTCAATCCCAAAGTTAATTTTTTTTTCTTTTTCTTCTACTTCTGTTTTCTCTGACTTGCATTTTTCTGCTTCACTTTCTATCTTGCTCTTTCTGTTTCGAAAAGAAGTAACGAGAGAAAAAAGGCACCAAGAAATAAAGACACACAAAAACACTCTTCAGCTTTTGTTCGAACTGTTTGTGTACCAGATAATGACTCGATATGACTTCTTTGACATTGCCTGTTAATTCCGTTTTTCGGTGGAAAGAAATTGTCTTATTTTGCGTACACCTTTGTTGCTAGGAGACGAGAAACCGAAACTCCTGGGAAAAAAGAAAAGGAATGGGCAATTCCCTTCAGGTAAGAAATTAAAGGAAAATAATAGGAGGGAGAAATTTTTTTCGTATCGACCTCAACTCTGGTGAAAAGGAGAGTTCCTTTAAAAGAGAAAAGCGTTTTTTTCCCGTCTCTCTGTCCTCTCATTTCAGCCGCTTCTTTTTTGGGTTTTTCTTTTAATTTACCATAAGTCACTAGGTTTTGCGAAGGTCTAGAAATTAAGTTGTTCCCAACGGTTCGCTAAACAGGAGTCTTTAAGTCTGAAATCGTTTTTGCTATTACATGCATTGTTTCTTGAGATTATTCTTTAGAATGAACGAATCGAAATGTGTTTTGTTAAAGAAAACCCGAGAAAATTATATGTCGCTCCTGGAGAATGTACAGTCGTTCAAAAAAGTATCCAAACGCCTATGGTTGATTACAGAATTCAGAAAAAATATCTGGCAACTGTTTTTTTTTAGAAATTAGTGATCTGGCACGAATTAGGATCTACACGAAGGTTGCCAGATCCTTAAAACCTTAACTGGCATAGTGGTTAGGCAGCTAGCGACTGTTCCAGCAAGGCAAACTTTGTGTGTTGTGTTAGCTCTAACTAAGGCAGTGGTCAGCAGTGACTTCGGTCGTAGTAGGGCATGTCCTTGTATGAGAAGGCCTGTATTAAGCTAGGAGTAGCTTCTAGGATTCTTCTCTGTCCTATATGTCGCAAATCAAAAAATAAATCAAAAATATTTCTAAAAAAATCGTAAGATATTTTTTCTGAATTCTGTAATTAACCATAATGTTCGGATATTTTTTTTTGATCGACTGTAAGCGTGCTCGTTTGCAAAGAGAATGAAGTCAATCAATCAATCAATCAATTTAATTTCATCATCATATACAATTTAAAACATAGAAAAATATGAGTGAACACAAAAACCACATGGTTTGTCTGGGCCACTAAAGGAAATTAATACAAAAATCAGTAACGACTTACTCACTACAAAGATTTCAAACAACATGTGTCATTTTTTCGATATATGTACAATGAATTTTTACTTTACACTTGATTATTTAACACAGGTGCCACATCTTCCAAAGAAAAGAGAAAGCTTTTTAAATTCTGCTTGAACATATTAAAATTTTTTTCACTTCTGATTTCAAGAGGCAACTGATTGAAGATTTTAGGTGCGATATACGAATAACCTTTATGAGCAATTTCTTTTTTGGTCAAAGGAACTGAGTATTTTGGACCTTCTCTCTGAAGTTTTATTAATCAGGCTGAATGTAGAGATCAAAGCAATTCTGCTTAAAAATATCATCACTCTAAAAACAAATATATATCTAACAGATAGAATTTTTAGCATAGAGTAACGACTGAAATTGCTTAAAATATCAGTGTTATTTTTTACAAGTTTATTTTTTGCAATTAATTTAATGATTTTGTTATGCAGAGACATCAGTGGCTTAGAAACCGAGACATAAGTTCGACCCCAACAAATTATACCGTATTGAAATGCCGCTTGTATCCACGAGAAGTGCAATGTTCGCAGCATATTAAGATTAACTTTGTATTTCAAGTGGTGTAATTTGAATAGTTTGTAACGTGCTTTACCTGTGATGTAGTCAATACGTTTCTTCCATTTTAGATTATTATCTATAAAAATACCTAAATATTTAACGCTCTCAACCAGTTCTGTCTTCACAACAGCAATCAATATGTTTGTAGCATTGAGATGAATGCAGCTTAATGGTAAAAGTATTTGCAGCATTTTGGTTGTTTTTCAACTTGTAGAAAACAAATTTAGTTTTATTCTTATTAATTGAGAGTTTATTATTTTCGAACCACATATTAACTTTCTCAAGAACATTATTGACATTGGACAATAAATCTGTATTAGTTTGGTTACTAAACGTTAATGCAGTGTCATCTGCAGAGGTTGTAATATTACAATTAATGTTCATTTCAGAGAGGTCATTAATATAAATATTAAACGATAGGGGTCAAGGACAGAGCCTTGCGGAATGCCATGTTTAGTTCGTTTAGGATTTATGAGGCAGTTTTTTTAATTTAACTAATTGAGTTCTATTTGTTAAGTAACTGATAAACAATTCTAGAACAATCCCTCTCATACCCAAATGCTCCAATTTTTTCCAAAGCAATGAATGTGTTACGGTGTCAAAAGCTTTTTCAAGATCTGGAAAAACTGATAGAGTTAAATTTCCTTGGTCAATTGATTTATAAATAAAATTAGTAAATGACAATAACGCATGATCAGTTCCCTTAATTACAGTAAAGCAAAACTGATTTGACGATAATAGTTTTATTTTATTTAAATAATTCAATTCTCTGAATTTTACTAGTTTTTCAAATATTTTGGAAAAAACAGGCAAAAGCGAGATCGGTCTGTACTTTTAAAGGCAGTTTTTATTTCCCTTCTTGTAAATCGGAAGTACAATAGAGGTTTTGAGATCGTCTGGAAAAATCCCAGTTTGAAAAGAAAGGTTAAAGATATAGACTAAGGGATGAATAACGAAATTTTTACAATTTTTTACTGTAGTTGCTGAAATTTCATCGATTCCTGGGCATTTGCTTTCTCTATTAGATTTGTAATGGTGTTATCTAATTCTTGTACGGTTATAGGAGTAAAAAAGAAAGAGATTTTTGTTTTATAATAATTTTTATAACATTCATATTCAGTAGGTTTGTAATTAAGTATTTTGCTAGGTAAATCGACAAAATAAGTGTTAAATTCATTTGCTGCATCTCTAATTTCGTCAGTATTAGTCAGTATTACATTTTATTTTTTAAATTTTCGAATTTTGTATCCCCTAATGGTGGAAGGTCGATCTAGTTGGGTTATCTTACCTCTGAGCGGCATTTTTTTGCACACAATGGGCTAAAGAGGCAGAGAAGGTTTGGGGGAGGGGATTCACTGGACAACTGTTAGGAGACAGATGGTAGCCTCCCGTACGCCAGCCAAAGTATTCTTTAACGTGCACAGGGTATGGCACTCCCGCATACGGAGCCACGACTTAATGTCCCATCCGACGGACGGCGGTCTTTCCAAGCCCATCGGGTTGGGTTGTTTTACCTCTGAGCGGCACTTTTTTTCACACCATGGGCTAAATGGCCGGGTCACATGGACCCCGAAGGCTCATAGAAGGTTGGGGGAGGGGACCCACTGGAACAGCTGTTGGGAGACAGATGGTAGCCTCCCGTCAAGGCCATCCAGTGTGTTCTTTAACGTTGGGTTGTTTTACCTCTGAGCGGCACTTATTTGCACACCATGGGCTAAATGGCCAGGTCACATGGACCCCGAAGGCTCAGAGAAGGTTGGGGGAGGGGACCCACTGGAACAAGCTGTTGGGAGACAGATGGTAGCCTCCCGTCAAGGCCATCCAGTGTGTTCTTTAACGTTGGGTTGCTTTACCTCTGAGCGGCACTTACTGGCACACCATGGGCTAAATGGCCAGGTCACATGGACCCCGAAGGCTCAGAGAAGGTTGGGGGAGGGGACCCAATGGAACAAGCTGTTGGGAGACAGATGGTAGCCTCCCGTCAAGGCTATCCAGCGTGTTCTTTAACGTGCATAGGGTATGGCTCTCCCGCACACGGGACCACGGTTTAACGTCCCATCCGACGGACGGCGGCCTTTCCAAGCCCATCGGTGTCCCCTACTGACCGTGGGCAGGGCGGGGAATATTGCGGAGATAAATCTCAACGCTGACCCAGCTGGGACTCGAATCTGGGAACTACAGATTACGAGCCTGACGCGCTACCGACTGAGCCACCCCCGGCCCTCCCCATTTTGGAACATTGATTTGAGTTGGGTTGCTTTACCTCTGAGTGGCACTTTTTTGCACACAATAGGCTAAATGGCCAGGTCACAAGGACCCCGACAGATGGTAGCTCCCATCAAGGCCATCCAACGTGTTCTTTAACGTGCACAGGGTATGGTTCTCCCATGCAGGGGGCCACGGCTTAATGTCCCATCCGATGGACGACGGTTTTTCCAAGCACATCGGTGTTCCCTACTGACCGTGGGCAAAGTATGGAGTCTTGCGGAGAAAACTCTCAGTGCTGAGCCAGCTGGGACTTGAACCTGGGAAATGCAGATTACGGGCCTGGAGCGCTACCGACTGAGCCACTACGCCTCACACTGATTTAAAATTTGGCACAGCAACCCGATGACGAACAGTTGTTTTGTTGTTTTGAAGCGTCTGCAACTGTTTCTTTATGAGTTATGACTGCCACAGACACACAGACAAACTTCTTTATTATTACACATAATACACTGATTTCCATAAATTATGGAAAATCTCTATGTTAAGTCGATGGGAAGCTAAAGTCAAAGCTCTATAACTTCTAAAATAAGTGCTTTTGTTTTGAAAATTGTGATTGCAGATAAAGATCTCAATCAAACAAATCAATATCTCGATTTTCAACAATATTCGTTCAGTATTTAATGAGTTATGGAAATTTGAATAATTAACAACAGCAATGCCAGTCTTAAGAAACTTATACAAAACTGAGGAATTGTGAAAGAATTCTTTACACAAAGTTCTAAAATACAAACTTATTTTATTAAACACTTTGAAACAATACTTATTACTAAGTTTTAATTAACTTCTGAAGTCAATTTTTGTGGCTGTATTGCTATCGCTAAATATTCAAACTTCCATAACTCATTAAATACTGAACGAATATTGTTGAAAATCGAGATATTGATTTATTTGATTGAGATCTTTATCTGCAATCACATTTCTCAAAAGAAAGAGATTTATTTTAAAAGTTATAGAGCTTTGACGTTAGTTTCCCATTCACTTAACATAGGGATTTTCCTTATTTATGGAACATAATAAAATAAGGTTCACTGTGCGATAAGTGTGTACTTTTAAGATTGTTGGAAAAATTAGCGCAAATACAACGTTACAAAGTTCTCTCACACAACACAACTCTTCTCTTTCAGCCAATGGACCAGCAAGAGACGGTCACCTTTAAAAAATTTACACAAAGATGTTTGCCAAGTGCTTTAAAGAGACTTTAAGAGACAGAGTCAAAATCTTGAAGGAATTCTGGAAGACCAGGGTTTAAGATCTTAGACTTTGTGAAAATCATTGTGAATTATTGGAATCACGTTTCTGCTCGAAATGCAGCCTGGAAGATCTTCTGGTATTCAGCCATCCATTGACAACAGAGGGATTAATGACGTTAAACCGTGGCGCAGTGTATGGTAGAGCCACACTCCGTGCACATTAGGGGCGGGGGCGGGGGTGGCTCAGTCGGTAGCGCGTCAGGCTCGTTATCTGCAGTTCTCAGGTTCGAGTCTCAGCTGGGTCAGTGTTGAGATTTATCTCCTCAAAACTCCCCCCCTGCCCATGGTCAGAAGGGGACACCGATGTGCTAGGAAAGGCCGCCGTCCTTCAGATGAGACGTTAAGCCGTGGTCCCGTGTGCGGGAGAACCATACCCTATGCACGTTAAAGAACACACTGGATGGCCTTGACGGTAGGCTACCTTCTGTCTCCCAACAGCTGTTCCAGTGGGTCCCCTCTCCCAACTGGAGGCACTTCTCTGAACCTTCGGGGTTCTTGTGACTGGCCATTCTGTGCAAAAAAAGTGCCGCTCAGAGGTAAAACAACCCAATCCGTGCATGTTAAAGAACACCCTGGATGGTCTTGACGGGAGTCTACAGTCTGTCTTCTAATAGATCCCCTCTCCCAAACTTCTCTGGTCCATTGAAGTCCATGTGACCTGATCATTTAGCCCATTGTTACAATAAAAGTGCCTCTCAGAGACAAAACAACCCAATCCGTGCACGTTAAAGAACACCCTGGATGGTCTTGACGGAAGTCTACAGTCTGTCTTCTAATAGATCCCCTCTCCCAAACTTCTCTGATCCATTGAAGTCCATGTGACCTGATCATTTAGCCCATTGTTACAATAAAAGTGCCTCTCAGAGGTAAAACAACCCAATCCGTGCACATTAAAGAACACCCTAGATGGTCTTGACGGGAGTCTACAGTCTGTCTACTAATAGGTCCCCTCTCCCAACCTTCTCTGATACATTGAAGTCCATGTGACCTGATCATTTAGCCCATTGTTACAATAAAAGTGCCTCTCAGAGGTAAAGCAACCCAATCCGTGCACATTAAAGAACACCCTAGATGGTCTTGACGGGAGTCTACAGTCTGTCTTCTAATAGGTCCCCTCTCCCAACCTTCTCTGATCCATTAAAGTCCATGTGACCTGATCATTTAGCCCATTGTTACAATAAAAGTGCCTCTCAGAGGTAAAGCAACCCAATCCGTGCACATTAAAGAACACCCTAGATGGTCTTGACGGGAGTCTACAGTCTGTCTTCTAATAGGTCCCCTCTCCCAACCTTCTCTGATACATTAAAGTCCATGTGACCTGATCATTTAGCCCATTGTTACAATAAAAGTGCCTCTCAGAGGAAAAAAACAAACAAGCCTAAATCCCTGTCCCATCTAAGTGTATACAGTGTCCTGCCTTGAAGAACCGTCAATTGACCAATCTTCGTCTTTTTTAAATTTCGGACAACTTCCTTACACGTTAAACTTAATAGAATTATCGTTAATTCCAGCGAAAGTACAGAGAAAACAGCAAAGCATTAAAGGAATAACGGGCATTTCTTTTAAAAACAAAAACACGAAACAAAAACGCACTTTCATCAACACTTGCTGGTTGTGTTTTCTTCTTATACTGTTTAATGCAATTATCGTATCTTCATCGAAATCGTGCACTTAAAGCATTTCGATCAGACAATTCTTCACAGTCATTAAACGGTGATATGCAAATTCAAAAATTCCGAGTTAATTAACTGCACACATTAGGTAATGAGTGAATGACCCGATTTTTTTTTACATTCTCATGCTCGCTACTCGGCAATATAAAAAAAATGAGAGCATTTCGCCGAAGAAATGTCATTTAATTTATCAATCGCCTTGAGAAGCAGAGAGTTCTGCTGCTGAAGATCCCGTTAAAATTCTTTTCGTTTTGGCTCATCTGTTTAGCGATCGATTTCTGAAGAAGGCCTCTCTTGGAGTTGTATAAATATGGAGACAGATTTCATTGCTTAATTCTTCTTAAGTATTTCGATCTTATGTTATTATCCTAACCTTTTTCACTTTTGTTTTATTTCTTGTTGAATTGCTTCAGGCTAGAATGCGTCTGAAAGGAGCACACACCAGTTGAGGCATTTTAAAAAAATTCAGAAATCCAGGGCAGCCTCTAGGGTGGGTAGAAAACAAGGGACTCATGCCGATCCTCCTTTGAGAATGTTAGTAATCGGAAGCGAGGGAGAAAACGTTAAGTATATATACAGTCGCTCAAAAAAGTATCCGAACACTATGGTTGATTACAGAATTCAGAAAAAATATCTGGCACCGATTTTTTTTTAGAAATCAGTGATCTGGCAACCTTCGTGTCACGTGATTACAGAATTCAGGAAAAATATCTGGAGCGTGTACAGCAACTGTACACGCTCCAGTTACCGTTCACAGCAAACTGGAGCGTGTGCAGTTACTGCACACGCTCCAGTTTGCTGTGAACGGTAACTGCACACGCTCAATATTTCCGTGAGTGAGTCCACACGATCTAGTATCAAAATAATATGACCACCTACAGTCGCTCAACAAAGTATCCGAACACTATGGTTGATTACAGAATTCAGAAAAAAATATCTGGCAACAAATTTTTTAGAACTTAGTGATCTGACAACCTTCGTGTCACGTGACACGAAGGTTGCCAGATCACTAATTTCAAAAAAAATCGTTGCAAGATATTTTTTCAGAATTCTACAATCAACCATAGTGTTCGGATATTTTTTCGAGCGACTGTACACACGCATACAGGTACTGGACAAAAAAAACGGAAACAGTTCATGTTATCTGAAATGGAAATCACATTCAGAGCTCAATAACTTCTTCAATATGATTTTTGATGAAAAATATGTCTAGTGATAAAGTAAAGATCTTATTCAAATCTGTTTAAAACAATTTTTGTTCAGTATTGAAAGAGTGAATGCAGTAAACATACAATATACATCACAATATTAATACACTCGACAAAGATCTGTAGAATGATAAAATGAGAAAACGAAGCAAAGGATCAATAATTCAGTATGAATAACCAAGGACTCCTCAGCTCTTTTGGGGGGGGGGTGGCTCAGTCGGTAGCGCGCCAGGTTCGTAATCTGTAGTTCCCAGGTTCGAGTCCCAGCAGGGTCAGCGTGGAGATTTATTTTTGCAAAATTCTCCGCCCTGCCCACGGTCAGTAGAGGACACCGATGGGCTTGGAAAGGCCACCGCCCGTCGGATGGGACGTTAAGCCGTGGTCCCGTGTGCGGGAGAGCCATACCCTGTGCACGTTAAAGAACATGCTGGATGGCCTTGACGGGAGGCTACCATCTGTCTCCCAAAAGCTGTTCCAGTGGGTCTCCTCCCTCAACCCTTCGGGGTCCTTGTGACTTGGCCATTTAGCCCATGGTGTGCAAAAATGTGCCGTTCAGAGGTAAACAACCCAACCCTGAGCTCTTTCAGGTTATAAGAATTTAATTCAATATCTAATAATCAAAAATCGATCTAAAAAGAAACAGAAATAGAATGAAAAAGTATTTAAAAAATATAATATGACACGTGGTGTTGGTATGGAATTTTCGCAAACATCAATTTTATTTAAATTGTAAAAAATTGTTTTAACACAGTAAATATACACTGAAAGTAATAATTTAATAAAAGTGATAATTTATTATGTGCACTGCACCCATACACAAACCTGCCTTTCTCCAACAAAATAATGTAGCCAGCAAAACTACTCCTGGGCTATAAATTGGTTGGGTTGTTTTACCTCTGAGCTGCACTTTTTTGCACACAACGGGCTAAATGGTCAGGTCACAAGGACCCCCAACGGCTCAGAGTAGGTTGGGGAAGGAGACGCACTGGAAGATAGTTGGTACGACGAAGACGAGGTATTCCGTATCTGCAACTGTAGACATCTGGGATTTCCATGTCCGACTGTCGCATGTGTGTACTAAGACTACATGAAATCTGCAAAAACCTGTAGCTGTCAGAAAAATGTAGCCATAACCAGGCCATTTGATGTTCAAGGTGATCCCCACTTCTCTCATATCGTAACGTCGGAACGAGGGCCACGATGCAGATGATAATGTCGGCATTCAACGATGGGGCAGCTACAAAGGTCTGTGCAAAGAACATTCAAGGTACACTGGCATCACTGGGCTATGGCAGCCGACACCCACATCCAGTATCTTTGTTAATAGCACATCATCGAGCTTTGAGGCTGCATTGGACGAAGGAACATCGCTAATGGACCGTGAAAGACTGGAAAAGGGTGATTTGGTCTGACGAATTGAGGTTCCAACTACAACATGCCAATGGAAGGTTGTGTGTGTGGTGTAGACCATACGAAGCCATGGACCCCAGCTGTAAAGCCAGGGTGTTATAGGCCGGTGGAGGAAGTGTAATGTTCTGGAGTCCCTTGTACCTGTTGAGAACACCATCGGTCGGCGATTGGTCAACAAGGTATGTTGACCAATCGCCGACCACGACACCCGTTCATGGCTATTTGGGAAGTTCAGGATGCTTTCTTTCAACAAAGCAATGCGTCATTTCATCGCTCCCGTTTGGCAAAGGACTGGTCGGAGGAACATTCCAGAGTTGTGTTGGGTTGGGTTGTTTTACCTCTGAGCGGCACTTTTTTGCACACCATGGGCTAAATGGCCAGGTCCCAAGGACCCCGAAGGCTCAGAGAAGGTTGGGGGAGGGGACCCAATGGAGCAGCTGTTGGGAGACAGATGGTAGCCTCCCGTCAAGGCCATCCAGCGTGTTCTTTAACGTGCACAGGGTATGGCTCTCCCGTACACGGGGCCACGGCTTAACGTCCCATCCGACGGACGGCGGCCTTTCCAAGCCCATCGGTGTCCCCTACTGACCGTGGGCAGGGTGGAGAATTTTGCGGAGATAAATCTCAACGCTGACCCAGCTGGGACTCGAACCTGGGAACTGCAGATTACGAGCCTGGCGCGCTACCGACTGGGAACATTCCAGAGAGTTCACAACCCTTGAATTGTTCTCTTACTCTCCAGGTTTAAACCCTATTGAACATGTGTGGGACGAAATGGATCGATGCATTCGGGCCCGAAACCCACCATCGGCAACTCTCGGCGCTTTACGGACAGTTGTTCGGAAATTATGGGCCACAATACCATTCAAATGTTTCCAACATCTGGTAGAGTCCATGACACGACTTGCTACTGAAGTTGTGAGATTGAAAAGTGGATCCACACGTTTTTAGGTGGGTGTATACAATAAATTGTCCTTTCAGAGTACATTCAATATTGTCTAACTTGTAAATGTACACGCAGATATTTCTTAAATGTTTCTAAACGTTTTCCTCTCATTGTAAACTCCGATTACTTAAGAAATTTAGGCACAATAAAATAATATTTTTTTATGGAATATTTCCTGTTTCGTTTTTACTACATAAAATTGTAAACCCAAAACTCTTGAGTTAAAAATTAAGATTTCTGATGGGAAGTAAATCTTAATTTTTATACGAAAATGTGGCCGAAAAATATAGATTTAATTTCCTTAGTGGCAATCGGGGCCAGATCTGGGGGGGGGGGGGATAAGGAGAGCATGGACTCTCCCTTTTATAATGCTAGTACATAACTACCTTACTCCCTCCTTTTAGACTCCCCTTTTTAGAACTCCCCCTATTTTTGACTCTCTCTTTTAGAACTCCCTCTTTTTTAGACTCCCCTTTTGAACTCCCCCATTTTTAGAACTCCCCCTTTTAGAACTCCCTCTTTTTTAGACTCCCCCTTTTGAACTACCCCATTTTTAGAACTCCCTCTTTTTTAGACTCCCCTTTTGAACTCCCCCATTTTTAGAACTCCCCTTTTAGAACTCCCTCTTTTTTAGACTCCCCCTTTTGAACTCCCCCATTTTTAGAACTCCCCCTTTTAGAACTCCCTATTTTTTAGACTCCCCCTTTTAGAATGTTAGTAAGCTTAATGCAAGCAAAAGTATTAAACTTATTTATATTTAATTAATTTTTTAATAATCGTTTTAATAACGGAGGGGAAAATATTATACTGCATTGAAAAATCCAGTGTCTTGTAACCCCACTTTTTTATTTTTGAGACTCGATTGCGTTTCCCCCCCACCTTCTTGATTTTTTTCCAGTTCCGTATGATGGTAATATTTCCAGATCTAGATCCTGGTGGCATCCTTCCGTCATTATTTGTTATGTAATATAATAAATATAATAATTATATTAACATATTTATGTAATAATACATAGTAAATGATAATAGTATTGAAAGATTTTTCCGAAGTATTAGATAGGTGTTAATAATAATTTGGCCAGGTAGTGTATATTAAATAGAGTACATATCTGTTAAGAGTACCAAAAAAGGAGAGGATCACTTTTATTCAACTCTCCGCACTACGCACACTTTCCTATTTGCTAATCTCGTCATGTTTCACGAGAGATATGTGGAGAAACTAACGCAAATATCCCCATTGAGACTTCTTCCGTCGCAGAGCATTACCATTCGCAACATTCAACTACTCAATGTGCTCTGATGCTGTGCGGAGCATCTTCAGATATTCCTAAATGTTTCTCGCACCTCTCACTTTGCAGATGAATGATGCTGCCATTCAAATTCACAATGACCCTGATAAGAAATCGTTCGCGCGCTCTGTCTCTCGCACCGGACGTACAGTACCCTGCTCTGGGCGGAAGAAGGCGGCGGCGAGTGCCCCCTATAATGAATTCGTTGGAATTGCAAATTGTTAATGTTAAACGATTAAAAGAAAGTTTTTCCGATATCTGAGGAAGAGGTAAGAGCAGAAACGATAATATTCATTCCCGATATCGCTTAGTGATGAATTAAATCGATAAACATGAGTTTGTTGCAGTTTCCCGCTGTGAGGAGAATCTGTTTTCCCTATTTGGTTCGAGAAATTATTGTGGAAATGACGTTTTGAAGATTCTTTTGAAACTGATTGCCCAGTAGGTTGGGCTGTATTACCTCTGAATAGGATTGTGTGCTCACAGTAGGCTAAATGGTCAGGTCACAAGGATCCCAAAGGGCTCAGAAAAGGTAGGCGTAAGGGTAAAGTTGGTAGACTTCTGTAAAGGCCATTCAGCGTGTCCTTTAACGCACGGGGTATGGCTTGTAAGGGTCCAAGGCTTAACATGTGATCTGGCGGACGGCATTTTCTTCTACCTAATTTATAAAATACTTGAATTATTGGTCTAAATATTTAAAAGAAGAATTTAGCCCTTAGCCTTTCATATGGCGTTAAACAAAAGTCAAAGCAAATTTAATAGAAATCCGATTTTAAACCTAATGTTCCATTTTGCTACAATCTTCTCTGTAATATTAGCGTGTAGGTTGGGTTGGGTTGTTTTACCTCTGAGCGGCACTTTTTTGCACACCATGGGCTAAATGATCAGAAGGATCCCGAAGGCTCAGAGAAGGTTGGGGAAGGAGACCCACTGGAACAGCTGTTGGGAGACAGATGGTAGCCTCCCATCAAGGCCATCCAGCGTGTTCTTTAACGTGGACAGGGTATGGCTCTCCCACACACCGGACCACGGCTTAACGTCCCATGCGACGGGCGGCGGTCTTTCCAAACCCACAGGTTATTAGCGTGTATGTTAATGTATTACATTGCTTATGCCAATACATGGGTCGAATTAATTTTAGATGCTCTTGACGGTTTTTACCCTGGCTTATGATTTGTGAACTAAAAGTTGATTATAGAGTTCATGAAATGATGAGCTGAAAAAATTTTGGTTTTGCCATGAGTGGGATTCGAACCCACGTCAGGAAACATGCCTGTTATACTAACCACTACACCAAGTGGGATTCGAACCCACGTCTCCAGGAAACATGCCTGTTATGCTAACCACTACACCACCAATGGCTAAACTTTCCTCAGCTTATGTGACCTTATAAACCTTCCGGATTTTATTTATTTGATTCGCACTAGTGGCGCCATCTATCCAGGAAGTGAACAACTCTGTTGCCTTATTAGAGATGGAATTAATATTTGTCACTCACGTTCGGGGCGTTAAATCAATAAATCAGTAGTAAATAATCACAGGATAATTCCTGTAGACATGGAACTCATGAAAAGATGAGCTGAAAAAATTTTGGTTTTGCCATGAGTGGGATTCGAACCCACGTCAGGAAACATGCCTGTTATGCTAACCACTACACCAAGTGGGATTCGAACCCACGTCTCCAGGAAACATGCCTGTTATGCTAACCACTACACCAAGTGGGATTCGAACCCACGTCTCCAGGAAACATGCCTGTTATGCTAACTACTACACCAAGTGGGATTCGAACCCACGTCTCCAGGAAACATGCCTGTTATGCTAACCACTACACCAAGTGGGATTCGAACCCACGTCTCCAGGAAACATGCCTGTTATGCTAACTACTACACCAAGTGGGATTCGAACCCACGTCTCCAGGAAACATGCCTGTTATGCTAACTACTACACCAAGTGGGATTCGAACCCACGTCTCCAGGAAACATGCCTGTTATGCTAACTACTACACCAAGTGGGATTCGAACCCACGTCTCCAGGAAACATGCCTGTTATGCTAACTACTACACCAAGTGGGATTCGAACCCACGTCTCCAGGAAACATGCCTGTTATGCTAACTACTACACCAAGTGGGATTCGAACCCACGTCTCCAGGAAACATGCCTGTTATGCTAACTACTACACCAAGTGGGATTCGAACCCACGTCTCCAGGAAACATGCCTGTTATGCTAACTACTACACCAAGTGGGATTCGAACCCACGTCTCCAGGAAACATGCCTGTTATGCTAACCACTACACCATCAATGGCTAACCTTTTCTCAGCTTATGTGACTTTATAAAGCGTGAGTTACAAATATTAATTCGATCTCTACTGAGGCAACAGAGTTGTCCGCTTCCTGGATAGATGGCGCCACTAGTGCGAATCAAATAAATAAAAAAATGGTTAGCCATTGATGGTGTAGTGGTTAGCATAACAGGCATGTTTCCTGGAGACGTGGGTTCGAATCCCACTCATGACAAAACCAAATTTTTTCCAGCTCATCATTTCATGAGTTCCATGTCTACAGGACTTATCCTGTGATTAATTACTACTGATTATAGAGTTTTTAAGAGACCAGTTAAAGGAGTCCAAGGAATCACCTAAACTTCCTCAGTCAAAAACAAGGGTTTGGATTGTTTTACCTCTGAGCGGCACTTTTTTGCACACCATGGGCTAAATTGCCAGGTCACAAGGACCTCGAAGGCTCAGAGAAGGTTGGGGGAGGGGACCCACTGGAATAGCTGTTGGGAGACAGATCGTAGCCTCTCGTCAAGGCCATCCAGCGTGTTCTTTAACGTGCAGAGGGTATGGCTCTCCCGCACACGGCGCCACGGCTTAACGTCCCATCCGACGAACGGCTGCCTTTCCAAGCCCATCGATGTCCCCTACTGACCGTGGGCAGGGCGGGGAATTTTGCGGAGATAAATCTCAACGCTGACCCAGCTGGGACTCGAAACTGGGAACTACAGATTACGAGCCTGGCGCGCTACCGACTGAGCCATCCCCGCCCCCAAAAACAAGGGAGATCTAAGTGAAATATTACAGAGCGTAACGCAGAAACGTAACGGGATGTAAGAAAACCTGCCCCCCGAAAATCCCCCCCCCCCGGAAAATCCGGTCGTCTTATACGAAATCTCAAACTTGTCTACAGTTGCTCAAAAAAGTGACTGTACCTGACGTGACGAGTTATATATGAAATGAAAGCTACTTATGTGGGGAATGTTATGTCCTCTACTTTTTGCCTCCCAAAAATGGTATTTGGGGGGGGGGGATCTCTTACGGAGTCTGTCTTATTCAGTTTTATGTAAAACTAGCAGAATTTTGCAGCATTTCTCGGGCTTTAGCGTATATAGTAAATGACCCGGAGTCGCAAGCTTCCAGACGTAGGTGGTATCACGTTGTGGGGGACGGCAGCATAAATGAATCCAACCTTAGTAGAGGAGATCGATTAATCCTTTAATTACATAGGGGCGGGGGTGGCTCAGTCGGTAGTGCGCAAGGCTCGTAATCTGTAGTTCCCAGGTTCGAGTCCCAGTTGGGTCAGCATTGAGAATTATCTCTGAAACATTCCCCGCCCTGCCCATGTAGGGGACACCAATGGGTTTGGAAAGGCCGCTGTCCGTCGGATGGGACTTAAAGCCGTGGCCTTTTCTCTCCGTGTGCGGGAGAGCCATACCCTGTGCACGTTAAAGAACACGCTGGATGGCCTTGACGGGAGGCTACCATCTGTTTCAGTGGGTCTCTCCTCCAACCTTCTCTGAGCCTTCGGGGGTCCACGTGACCTGGCCATTTAGCCCGTTGTGTGCAAAAATGTGAATGTAATGGTGAATGTAATTAAGGATTGGATTGTGCGCTCAGAGGCAAAACAATCCAATCCTTAATTACATTCACCATTACCTCGGTGAAATCAGAGGTTCGCAGATTGTTACACCCGCACCGATCTACGCCTCAGACTTACTGCGCTAAATGATGTGTAGAAAGATGACCAACAATTCAAGCACGAAAGCAGTGGATGGACGATACAATTTATTTACATTCACATACACAGTCATATCAGAATAATATGACCACCTACCATAGTATATGTATGGTAGGTGGTCATATTATTCTGATACGACTGTGTACATTACTTTCTGGGGATGACCTCGATTCCGTGGGCTTTCGCTGCGATGAAGATCAGAATGATTCGGTTCCCTAGATTTTCTTTGGACTTCCACCAATCAACCCAAATTTAATCTGAATGCTGCTTTGCTACTGCAAGAATTCATACAACGAGGTGAAAATCTGCCCTTTACAGAAATCACTTTATCGACTTCAAAACTCGGCCAGAGGATATTTAATTCTTGCTTATTAGTTGTTTCACACAGAACCGAACCCTCTCTTTAAGAGTTTTGCTTTCGAGTTTGACAACCCGCGTTAAATTTACTCTTCGTTGTTACCGCGGTGCTCTCCTTCACTAGCACTCGCACCAGAGGCTAGTGATGAAAGTGATTTCGGGGCTCTGAGCATCTGCAGCCAGCCAGTTCAGACCGAATAACAACTCATGAATCACATTCCCATCTCAGTGGGGCGGGTGTGGCTCAGTCGGTAGCTCGCCAGACTCGTAATCTGTAGTTCCCAGGTTCGAGTCCCAGCTGGGTCAGCGTTGAGATTTATCTCCGCAAAATTCCACGCCCTGCCCACGGTCAGTAGGACACACCGATGGGCTTGGAAAGGCCGCCGTCCGTCGAATGGGACGTTAAGCCGTGGCTCCGTGTGCGGGAGAGCCATACCCTGTGAACTTTAAAGAACACACTTGATGGCCTTGACGGGAGGCTACCATCTGTCTCCCAACAGCTGTTCCAGTGGGTCTCCTCCCCCAACCTTCTCTGAACCTTCGGGGTCCTTGTGACCTGGCCAGTTACCCCATGGTGTGCAAAAAAGTGCCGCTCGGAGGTAAAACAACCCAACCCAACCCATCTCAGCACTTCCAAAAATACACTTAACACCGATACACATTATTAGGGTCCGAGAAAGGCGGCTAAATCTACTACTAAAATAATATAATATTTATTTACTGTGTAACTGGGTTGGGTTGTTTTACCTCTGAGCTTGCTTGATACGTCCCTTTAAATGAATACTCCTGTGGTCAAGACAGCTGTCTCAGACTCATTCAGCCATAATGTATAAGTAAAGATTAATCATTTTATTTTTTTTCATTTTAATACCTTTTTTGTGCTCTTTTTTTCATATATATATTAATTTTTTCCCCTTATATTTCTCCCCTCCCTCTATCAGTTCAATCATTTTTTTTTAAATTATAGTTTATCAAGTAATTCAATGTCTCTCAAGTAAGAAATCAGTAGTTTATAAAATTTTACTTTTTGGTAATTTTTAGGTGGTTTTAAGATGGTAGTGAAATTAAATTGGGACACATTGTATTTTTGAAATTTTTGGTAATAATTTTGCCTTTGAGTTTGAAATTCTCTACAGTTGAAAATTATATGTTTCAATGATTGGGGTTCATTGCAGAAAGTGCAATTTGGAGAATTTACTTTTTTTCATTTTAAACAAAGTAGTGTTGGTCAGAGCTAAGTTAACTTTAATTCTCAAAATAATATTAATTTCCTTTTTTTACGGCCATAGCCACAAATTTCGTCACTTTTTGTGGAATATTGAATCTGTGTGGCGTTAAGGCTGTACAGACGCTCAAAAAAGTATCCGAACACTACGGTTGATTACAAAATTCAGAAAAATATCTGGCAAAGATTTTTTCAGAAATTAGTGATCTGGCAACCTTCGTGTCACGTGACACTAAGGTTGCTGCCAGGTCACAAGGATCCCGAAGGCTCAGAGAAGGTTGGGGGGGGACCCACTGGAATAGATGTTGGGAGGCATATGGTAGCCTCCCGTCAAGGCCATCCAGCGTGCTCTTTAACGTATACAGGGTATGACTCTCCCGCACACGGGGCCACGGCTTAACGTCCCATCTGACGGACTGTGGCTTTACCAAGTCCATAGGTCTGTCATACTGACCGTGGACAGGGCGGGGAATTTTGCGGAGAAAAATCTCAACGCTGACCCAGTTGGGACTCGAACCTGGGAAGTACAGATTACAAGCCACCCCCGCCCCACTGTGTAACTGAGTAGTTTTTATTATGTATCGTAATTATCTGTAAATAATATCTGTAAAATATAACTAAATTATATATATATGTTATAACTGAATTTACAGTTTTTCTTCACCATGAGGATGTACAGTTGCTCAAAAAAATATCCGAACGCTATGGTTGATTGAAGAATTCAGAAAAAATATCTGACAACAATTTTGTTTAGAAATTAGTGATGTCACGTGACATTGAATATAGTTGATTACAGAATTAAGAAAAAATATCTGGCAACGACTTTTTTTAGAAATCAGTTATTTGCCAACCTTCGTTGTCACGTGACACGAAGGTTGCCAGATCACTAATTTCTAAAAAAGTCGTTGCCAGATATTTTTTCTGAATTCTGCAATCAACCATAGTGTTCGGATGCTTTTTGAGCGACTGTAGGTGGTCATATTATTTTGATACTAAATCGTGTGGGCTCACTCACGGAAATACTGAGCGTGTGCAGTTACCGTTCACAGCAAACTGGAGCGTGTGCCGTAACCGCACACGCTCCAGTTTGCTGTGAACGGTAACTGGAGCGTGTACAGTTGCTGTACACGCTCCAGATATTTTTCCTGAATTCTGTAATCACGTGACACGAAGGTTGCCAGATCACGAATTTCTAAAAAAAATCGTTGCCAGATATTTTTTCTGAATTCTGCAATCAACCATAGTGTTCGGATACTTTTTTGAGCGACTGTACATGGCATGGGATGTCTTCTGATGGATGATGCTGCTGCATAAACTGTTGACAATGAATGTTGAATGTCTCGTTGCGTTGTCCCATAAATAAGTGTATGGCATGTCTTCTCCATTACAGCCAACGGACATTGAGATTTACCAGCCTATGGCTTATATATGACAGGTTAAAATAAACCTGGCGGTCTGTTAGTGAATCATCGTTGTTGTCTTTCTAACAAAAAAGAAAAAATATTCGATTAGGTTACGGTATTTAACTAGCAGGATACTAGATAATCTCTGGCGAATATCTGATATTCGTTTTTTGGGAGAATTCATTTTTTTCATTTTTTCTCTTTTAGCACCCTGTTGTAAAAATTCAAAAAAAAAATGGATGATTGGCAATATGCATATTGTGATATTTTATTGATACAGATAAAGCACAGAAACCATTTTTTTTCCTCTTCAAATAAAAATTTTTTATTTTCCCACCCCTTTCGGGTATGGATTGGCTTGGGTTGTTTTTGGAACACTAATGGCCTAATGGCCAGGCAAAGGCTAAATGGCCAGGTCACAAAGACTCCAGGGTTAGATTGGGTTGTTTTACCTCTGAGCGACACTGGAACAGCTGTGGGGAACCCACTAGAACAGCTGTTGGGTGACAGATGGTAGCCTCCCATCAAAGCCATTCAGTTTGTTATGTAACGCGCACAGGTTATGGCTTTTTTTTCGTGTACCGGACCACGGCTTTACGTTCCATCCGACGGAGGGCGACCTTTTCAAGCCTATCGGTATCACATTTCTGACAGAGGGCAAGGTGGGAGTTTTCTGGTGATAAATCTCTTTACTGACCCAGGTGGGAATCGAACTATGGAACTGCTGATTGCGAGCCCGATGCGCTACCGACTGAACCAATCTCCATTCCACGTAAATAAGGAGGCAAGTAATTACTGTCAATGCAAACCTCTTGACCTTTATACTCTAGTATCAAAATTTTTAGTTCTCGAACAAATATATTGTTTGCAATAAAATGCCACTGGGGATGAAGATCCTTTGGCATTCTGTATTCCAGTTTTCTATATCCTGATCCATGTCCAGCTGAACCTGTAGCTCTGCATCTACCAGTCCCTCGGAAATTATCCTAGTCCTGATGGAACTTCCATGGTTGCAGTTACAGTTCATCAAATGGTAGCAACTGTTGCTCTAAGTCTGTTACGACCTGTCCGCGGTTCGTGGGTTGGGTTGTTTTACCTCTGAGCGGCACTTTTCTGCACACCATGGGCTAAATGGCCAGGTCACATGGACCCCGAAGGCTCAGAGAAGGTTGGGGGAGGGGACCCACTGGAACAGCTGTTGGAAGACAGATGGTAGCCTCCCGTCAAGGCCATCCAGCGTGTTCTTTAACGTGCACAGGGTATGGCTCTCCCGCACACGGAGCTACGGCTTAACGTCCCATCCGACGGACGGCGGCCTTTCCAAGCCCATAGGTGTCCCCTACTGACCGTGGGCAGGGCAGAGAATTTTGCGGAGATAAATCTCAACGCTGACCCAGCTGGGACTTGAACCTGGGAACTACAGATTACGAGCCTGGCGCGCTACCGACTGAGCCCCCCCCCCCCCTGCCCCCGCGGTTCGTGCAATTTACCTGTGATGTTGTGCCACTGATAGCTTAGGACCCTCTGCGTCACTCTGAGTACGTTCTTGACCTGATTATCACCAACAACGTCCTACCATTTTGCTTTCACACAGTCCTGCAATCCGACCATGCTGAAAGGCTTCCTGCTGCTCATTCGATTGGTAAAAGGATTGTCGTGGTATCTTCTACATTCCCAATGTCTGTTATCAACATTTTTATAGCTTCCTGCAGACGACTGCAATGCCTGGAGCATTTAGTTCAGCCACTCAATTTTCGTCCTCTGATCTCCTCCAGATACTACGTGATTGTCATGGAAACGTATTCATTTGCATATATCACTTCTCTTCGTACTCATATGATGATTTACATGTAAACCCATCCACTCCTTCTGTATAGGGCAATTTCAACGTTCAGGGTGTACGATATCAATGTTCAAGGTGCTGCGATTTCATTGTTAGCAGTGCAATTTCAATGTTCTGGGTGGTGCGATTTCAATATTCAGGGTGGTGAGATTTCAATGTCCTGGCTAGTGCAATTTCAATATTTAGGGTGGTGCAATTTCAATATTTAGGGTGGTGCAATTTCAATGTTTTGGGCATTGCGATTTCATTGCTCAGGGTGGTGCGATTTCAAAACGTTGAGGATGGTGCGATTTCAAACGTTCAGGATGGTGCGATTTCAAACGTTCAGGATTGTACGATTTCAACGTTCAGGGTGGTGCGATATCAAACATTAAAGTGTGTACGATTTCAACATTCTGGATGGTGCGATTTGAATGTTCAAAGTGGTGTGATTTCAATGTTGAGGGTAGTGCGATTTCAATACTTAGGATGTGTGATTTCAAATGTTGAGAGTGGTGCGATTTCAAATATTAAGGGTGGTGCGATTTCGAACTCAGGTGTGATGCGATTTCAATATATAGTGTGGTGCAATATAAATGTTCTGGGTGGTGCGATTTCAATCTTCAACCTTCAGAGTGGTACGATTTCAGGCTGGTGTGATTTCAACTTTTAGGGTGGTTTCAAATGTTCAGGGTGGTGAGATTATAATGTTCAGAGTGCTGTGATTTGAATGTTCAGGGTGGTGCGATTACAAAATATTAAGGGTAGTGAGAGTTAAACGTTCAAGGTAGTACGATTTTAATGTTCAGGGTTGCTCTATTTAATGTTCAGAGCGGTGCGATTTCAATGTGCAGGATGGCACGATTTTAATATCCAGGGTGGAGCGATTCTGATGTCCTAGGTGGCGCGATTCGATGTTCAGGGTGGCATGGTTCCAATATCACAGCGGGCATAACTAACCAAGAGATCTGAATTTCGGGATCAGACTGGCTTTTCCAAACTTATCTATTTCTGATTACTTACTCAAATTATTTCATACGAGAAAATCATCCCAGCCTATCAGGAAAATTTCCAGAATTCACCTATCGCCATTATGCGCAGACTTATTGCATTTATATTTGCTTAATAATAATAATAACTTAAAAAAAAAGTCATATCTTATAACGTCTTAGCAAAGAGTTTACAGCATGGCTGATAAAAAAAATCCTTCACAGCGCTTTCTAATTCTAATCATGAAGACTAAAAACTAAGGAAAAATCTTCCCAAAATTCAAGAAGCAGCAATCCTTTCTCGTCATCCGCTTTCAGTGTCGACATTCCTCAGGTCCCTTGTCATCCGAAGAACTTCATATTCTGTTTGTTGACACGGGAGCGCAGGAACACGGTACCACGCATCGCTAAAACCACCGAGGCTTGAAGAAATTCGTTCACTGCCCGGCTTCTGTATCCCATGCATAACAAGTAACCAGGCGCAATAATCAACTCTCGCTTCTTGGCCTGTGTTGCGTAATTCCTGTAACAATTGGATTACCTAGCGGAAACTTAAACAAGAACTTGAAGAAGCTTTCCTCTTTTAGATTTTCCGTACATGCGCTTTGTGGGATTTTTTTTTCTCTTTTCTTTTAGAGACGACAGAGATTTTCTTGGGAACCGCTTCTGTATCTTTGTTTGCTCGTTGTTTTGGTCTCTGTTCTGACCAAGTACGACGACCTGTGTCTTCCCCCCCCCCCCCCAACCTTTTTCTTAACTAGTCTCTTGAACTCGTTGATTTAAGCTTTTTGAAAACAAATAAAATTTTATGAATCTTTCTTGTTTGCTTTCTTGAATCCCTTCACGTCAGCTGATGGAAGCATTTTGGTCTCTGCAAAATAACAAATCATATATAGTTGCTACTACTCGTTATGCTACTACTCGTTGTATAGTAGTAGCATAATATTGTGTTAAAATTGATGGACCCTAAACATTAAAAAAACAAAATTAGTTAAAATAGATAAGCAATGTTGAGCTTGTTTTATCTCTGAGTGGCGCTTTTTTGCACACAATGGACTGAACGGCCAGGTCACAAAGACCTCGAGGGCTCGGAGAAGTTTGGGTGGAAGGAGTTGGGTTAGGTTGTTTAACCCCTAAGCGGTACTTTTTTGCACACAATTTCGGGCCAGGTCACAAGGACCCAACAGCTGTCCCAGTGGTCACAAGGACCCACTGGAACAACTGTTGGGAGACAGATCCATCCAGCGCCAGGCCATCCAGCGTGTTCTTAACGTGCACAGGGTATGGCTCTCCCGCGCACACGGAGCCACGGCTTAACGTCTCATCAGACGGACGGCGTTCTTTCCAAGCATCGGTGTTCCCTACTGACCGTGGGCAGGCCGGGAATTTTGCGGAGATAAATCTGAACGCTGATCCAGTTGGAACTCGAAACTGGAAACTGCAGATTACGAGCCAGGCGCGCTACCGACTGAGCCACTCCAGCCCCAGGGAGGAGGGGACGCACCTAACAGCTATTAGGAGACAGATGGGAATGCTCGTCAGGATCATCCAGCGTGTTCTTTAAGTATGAACAGGGTGTGGCTTATTAGAAAGGCTAAAATATAGAGGGGTTAGAGGGCAGACTCTATTATGGATTAAAAGTTACTTAACGAATAGAAAACAAAAGGTCAAGATTAATGACTTTGTTAGTAGCGAACACACTATTGAAGCTGGAGTACCTCAGGGTTCTGCTTTGGGACCATTATTGTTTTTAGTTTACATAAATGATTTTTGTACCATGAATCTTAGCGGAAAAGTCACTGAATTTGCTGATGATACAACATTAATTTTAATCAGGCCAGGAACAGGATATTTTAAATAATATATATACAGTGATATAGTACAGATCCAAAACTGGTTTAAATTAAATAAATAAACTATAAATACTAAAAACAAAAAAATATATATTTCAAATTAAGAGAAAATCAGCAAGACTCTTTTTGTAATAAAATTGTTTTTCATTTACAGAATCACAGGTTCGAGTCCCAGCTGGGTCAGCGTTGAGATTTATCTCCGCAAAATTCCCCGCCTTGCCCACGGTCAGTAGGGGACACCGATGGGCTTCGAAAGGCCGCCGTCAGTCGGATGGGACGTTAAGCCCCATCCGACGTGCACACGGCCTTTCCAAGCCCCATGTGCGGGAGAGACATACCCTTGCACGTTAAAGAACACGCTGGATAGCCTTGACGGGAGGCTACCCATCTGTCTCCCAACAGCGGTTCCAGTGGGTCCCCTCCCCCAACCTTCTCTGAGCCTTCGGGGTCCATGTGACCTGGCCATTTACCCCATGGTGTGCAAAAAAGTGCCGCTCAGAGGTAAAACAACCCAACCCATTTACAAAATTGTATGACAGTAAACTGCATGTGCGAAAAAAATAGAGGGGGTAGATAGTTATAAGTATTTAGGCGTTTGCATTGATCGAAGTTCATCATGGAAAATAGAAATAAATAATTTAATTAAAAAATTAGGAATATCATACCAAATATTTATTATATTCGTAACTTTGTGAATTCTTCTGTTCTAAAAATGTTATATTTCTCTTGGGTTAAATCGTACCAGTTAAAAGGTTTATTATCATGGAGAACGCATGCTGGACTATAATCACAGCTTTCCAATATGCTCAAAATCATACTGTTAGATATATATTGCAAATGAGAACATATGATAGTCTAATAAACGTCTACAATAAAGAAAATATTTTGCAAATTAGGAAATTGTGCATTTTTCAAATATTAAAATAATTTAAAACCCATTGGAATCAATTTTATTTTCGAACATTTCCAAAGCTAACGTGTTTTTCACAAGGTATAATATTGGTTGACACCCTAGCGCATAAAACACTTGTGCAGAGACATTTTAGTTACTTATCTAGTAAAATTTTCTACAGACCTCAAAACAATGAATAATAAAAGGAATTCATTGGAAAATTCAGGAAGTGGCTACTTAATCTGGAGAATGTACAGTCGCTCAAAAAAGTATCCGAACACTGTGGTTGATTGCAGAATTCAGAAAAAATATCTGGCAACGATTTTTTTTAGCATTTAGTGATCTGGCAACCTTCGTGTCACGTGATTACAGAATTCAGGAAAAATATCTGGAGCGTGTACAGCAACTGTACACGCTCCAATTACCGTTCACAGCAAACTGGAGCGTGTGCAATTACTGCACACGCTCCAGTTTGCTGTGAACGGTAACTGCACACGCTCAATATTTCCGTGAGTGAGCCCACACGATCTAGTATCAAAATAATATGACCGACTGTACATGTTTTGTTTTACGACAGTTAATCGGGATTATTATGCTTTAATATTCTTATATGTACAGCATAAATTTATTGATAATGTACAACGAAATACGTCGTGACAATCCCGGTGCGCCGCAGTACTATGACTGCATATCACCATTAGGGAGTTGTCACCGAAACCACCATCGATTAAAAAGGTTCCTGTCAGTTTAAGCTTGCCTTGCATTGAACCTGCCTACAGCGGGAGAAGACCTTTGTGTAGAGAGATGCACTGCTTGGGATTTAATTGCTTACCTGTATAGATAATCATTGAGGTGCAGTAAGAGTGGGATCTTTCAAAATTTTTGAGTGGTGCCTAGGAATATGCCCAACACTCACTGAATTTTGCCCAGATAATTGCCAACAATAAAATAAAAGATGGTATCTTTTGAATTTTGAACCAGAAAAATAAATAGAAGTCCTAACTTTTTGAGACCTCTGCAGCAGAGTCTCCTAGGCACTTCCATCGATATGCCACGCCTAATCGGGGCTCTAATCCTTTCAGCATGACCTTCAACTTCGTCCTCTCCATCGAGCCGGGCAACCACAGCCCGCTCGCCGTCTAGGCCTTAACCGTGCCGAGGCCGCGTCGGGGAACGCTGGACCAGAGACCGCCAAATCCGGTCCGCGACCCTCCAACGATCCCGACAAAGCCGTTAACCTACCGGGGCTTACATCACTGCAGCATCCGGACCCCACTTCGCAGAGGAACCCAAGTCCTCCACTGCAAAAGCTATATATGGCCAAAACTAATTCCGTGGGACTCGTAGTTTGGCTGTTCCATCGATCCGCTGACCAGTGTAGTCACTCCCGGCGGCGAGCCTCCAACTTCTACCTCTCCATTGTGAACGGGCCGAAGCCCCCCAGTAAACATCCGTCCACCCCGATATAACAGCGACCGCATCGAAGAGCCCACGGACGAGTGTACGAAGAGGTGCACAGTTCAATCCGCGGTACTCCCCGATGAGCCTGCAGAAGATAGGGTTCCCCAAGCCCTGTCCGAGGCCCTTAGAACGGCCCCTCAACCGAGGCTGCAACCCCCAGCTTCGATGGGGACAAGTCAATAAGCCGACTGGACTGCCAAGCGCCGACCAGACGCCGACCCTCAACAGGCCCTCTCCACTGGGGACCACCAGACTTCAAGAACTCCAGAGTGCGAGCGCTCCGAGCCCAACTTCTCAGAGGCACCGTAAGCTCCCCCCCCCCCCCCCCTCGTCAAGGAGGTCCCACTCTGTACAACAGAACATTTTACCCTTGAAGGGGAAAAAAAACCTCTTATTGATAATGTAAAAGAGGTTTTTTTCCCCTTCAAGGATAAATTGTTCTGTTGTATACTACTTACATATTACGTTATTACGTTATATGTATTACGTTATATATACGTCTTTTTGATATTTATGATGTATTTATATTTGCTGGAAAAAGTAACTTATTTCTTTATTGAGTTGCATAATTTTCTCTAAATGCGAGTGTTTCACTCTAAAGGGGACTTTAAGGGGACTCTAAGGGGACTCTAAAGGGGACTCTAAGGGGGTTTCACTCTAAAGGGGACTCTTACTTATTTTCACTATCACTGTAAATGGAGAAATGAGAAATTGTTGTATACTAATGACAATTACGAGAGTTTATATTGTTTCATCTGAATTCAAGGTTTTCTATGATGTTCTGGATATATACAACATGTTTCTTTTTGCTTTTGGAAATCTGAAAAATATTCAATATCACAGTTTAGCAATTACTATTGTATAAAGAATATTTTTTTTGTATTGTGAAAATAAAAATCTTCTTCTCTCCTGTCCATGAGACCACAGCTTTGCGCCCCATCTGATGATGCGGCCTTTCCAAGCCCCTCGGTGAGTCTTCTTTTGAAGACGCCGAAATCCAGCAGGGGAAAAAGGTACAGTTACTAAAAGAAATATGCGAACACTACGGTTGATTACAGAACTCAGAAAAAATATCTGGCAACGATTTTTTTTAGAAATTAGTGATCTGGCAACCTTCGTGTCACTAAATCGTCCCGAAATAGTGTAAAAGGGAGGGAGGGGGGGGGGAGGCAAGACACTTGATTTCTATTGCGGCATAATAAAAATTCCCCCTTCGTTTTATGGATTTTTAAAAAATTCTTGAAAAGTGCATGAAAGATAAATAAGTTTTATAATTTTTTTTGCCACTTTTACCCTTACTCGCATTCTGAAGGTGGGGGGGAGGTGAGAGGGGGGTTGAGAGGGGGGTAAAAGGTATGGTCCCCTTGACCCCACCCCTCTCCTAGATCCGACTGTTCTCTTAAGGAATACCTGAATTCTCCCGAATTCGATTTTTAAAGGGTCCCTGAACCCTATTCTAAAAGATTTCTGAACTCGATTTTAAGGGATCACTGAATTCAAATTTAGGGAGTCTCTGAAGTCGAATATAGGGATCCCAAGCCTGATTTTCAAAGGGTCAATGAACTCGATTTTAAGGGATCAATGAATTAGAATTTAAAGGGCTCCTTGAACTCGAATTTAAGGGATAACGAAATAGATTTTCAAGAGGTTCCTGAACTCGATTCTCTCAGATCTTTGAACTCGATTTTAAGGGATACCTGAATTAAAATTTAAAGGGGTCCCCGAATTCGAATTTAAGGGATACAGAACTCGATTTTCTAGGGGACAATAAACCCGATTTTATCAGATCTCTGAACTCGATTTTAACGGGTCTCAGAATTCTATTGTCAAGGGGTCCCTAAAGTCGATTCTTAAGGAGGCCCTGAGCTCGGAAAAATGTTTTTTACAATACTTTCTTTTTATCTGAGAGTTTTTCTCGAGTTTCCCTACGATTCTACCTCTTTAGGAACTTGAAAGGATCAGCTTTGGAAGTGAAATGCTAACACTTAGGAACAATCAGCACCAGCGGACTTGCGAAAATGAAACTTATGACCAAATATCGAAGGAGTTTGCCATTGAGAGACTTCATAAAATTGTTCTGGAGGTTTTCAGCGTATTTCATGTGTTTCAAGAGAGTCAGTCATAGACATCACTGTATAACTAGTATGGACCAAAATACAACTATTCACATGTTTGGCTAAATTATACGATAGTGAAGGACAGGTTACGTTCAGTTAGAATGGAGTCATCAGAAACGAAAAACTTGTAAGTAGAGAATAATCATTTCCAGAAAACAAATGAATGGCCATGCCATAATGACCCCGAGGGACAGAAAGTTGTTAGGAGAGAGATGGGAGTCTCATCCGTCAAGGATGGAGGTGGTGGTGGTGGGGGGGGGGGTCAGTCGGTAGTGCACCAGGCTCGTAACCTGCATTTCCCAGGTTCGAGTCTCGCCTGGGTAGGGCTTGAGATGTATCTCTGCAAAACTCCCCGCCATGCTATCGGTCAATGGCTCCGTGTTTAGTTGGGTTGGGTTGTTTCACCTCTGAGCTGCACTTTTTTGAACACCATGGGCTAAATGGCCAGGTCACATGGACCCCGAAGGCTCAGAGAAGGTTGGGGGAGGGGACCCACTGGAACAGCTGTTGGAAGACAGATGGTAGCCTCCCGTCAAGGCTATCCAGCGTGTTCTTTAACGCTTTATGGCTCTCCCGCACACGGGGCCACGGCTTAACGTCCCATTTACGGACGGCGGCCTTTCCAAACCCATCGGTGTCCCCTACTGACCGTGGCAGGGCGGGGAATTGTGCGGAGATAAATCTCAACGCTGACCCAGCTGGGACTCGAACCTGGGAACTACAGATCACGAGCCTGGCGCGCTACAGACTGAGCCACCCCGCCCCCTCCGTGTTCAGGAGAGCGTGGCCCTGTGTCCGGGAAAAAACATGCTGGATGACCTTCACGAGAGGCAACCATCTGTCTCCTAACAGCTGTCCATGTGTTCCCTTTCCCCCAACCTTCTATGAGTCCTCGGTGTCCTTGTGATCTCGTCATTTAGCCTATTGTGTTAAAAAAAATTCCGCTGAGAGGTAAAACAACCCAACACAACTCCCGTTCAGGCTATCTAGCGTGTTCTTTTAACGTGCACAGGGTGGGGTTCTCATGCAGACCGACCACGGTTTAATGTCGCATCCGAAGGACGGCGACCTTTCCAAACCCATCGGTGTCCCCTCCCGATAGGGGACCACCTTGTCGTGGTGGGGGGGGGCCTAGGGCCCAGCAACCCGGCTGAAGGCTGTGCCGACCGGGTTGGGCGCCGGTTGGACATGGCCAAGGCCAACCGAGGTTGAAGACGCTGCTGGCCGGCTTGATTGCCGGTCGGGTGGTGACGGCGTCGGAGACCTCACTTTCAGGGACCTTGGGTGGTCAGTTCGACGGCTCGGTCGAAAGGTTCCTCCTGCCTAGTAGGCACGAGCCGTCCTAAAAGTCTGGGTCCTACTAAGAGTCTCCACCCCGGGTGCCGATCGAGCTTGGATCTTTATATCCTTGCACATTTGCAAACCGGGGAATAGATTAAAGTTAGGTTTCTTCCGGTGGTTAGCTTTCCTTCTATAGGACTGCTGCCATGTGAGGCCGGGGTTGAGGTGCGCCTATAGGGCGTATTCCTTGCCCCCGGCTCTAGATAGTCATGGCTTTTCTTTAACTAGGTAGTGCTGTCAGGCGGAACCGGGAATTGCCGTGGTTGCACAAGATCGCAACATAGAGATCAAACCCATCGGTGTTCCATTTCTGACCGAAGTCAGGGTGTGGGTTTAGCGGCGATCAGTCTCAATGCTGGAACAATTGTGATTCGAACCTGGGACCTGTCTTCGGGGGTAAGTTGTGCTGATCGGTATAAATCCCCCCTCCCTGACCACCTTACTCTATCACGTAAACATCAGACTAATAGGATAAATGGTTTATTTTCAATATTAAAGCTTTGTTATTTACTCTTTTAGGCATCAGGACTGATGAAAAAGAGAAAACAACAGCTCCTGTGTTTTTAAAAGAGATAAAAAAAATGAAAGAGAAAAGAAAACACCGAAAGATTGAAAGATAATTAATTTTTTATCGGTTACAACAAATACTTATGAACACTGGTAGAATTAGAACTTCTTCGGTTAACCACTTCTTCAGATAATGTGACTTAAAAACATTCTCGGAATATTGTTGAATTCGCTTGTGTCTTCATCCATGTCGAGAACGCACAACCAAGGCGCCTCATGTGCTGGTGGGGCGGGGGTGGCTCAGTCGGTAGCGCGCCAGGCTCGTAATCTGTAGTTCCCAGGTTCAAGTCCCAGCTGGGTCAGCGTTGAGATTTATCTCCGCAAAATTCCCCGCCCTGCCCACGGTCAGTAGGGGACACCGATGGACTTGAAAAGGCCGCCGTCCGTTGGATGGGACGTTAAGCCGTGGCTCCGTGTGTGGGAGAGTCATACCCTGTGCACGTTAAAGAACACGCTGGATGGCCTTGACGAGAGGCTACCATCTGTCTCCCAACAGCTGTTCCAGTGGGTCCTCTCCCCCAACCTTCTCTGAGCCTTCGGGGTCCATGTGACCTGGCCATTTAGCCCATGGTGTGCAAAAAAGTGCCGCTCAGAGGTAAAACAACCCAACTCATGTGCTGGAAATTAAATGTTTAGTCATTCACGATCGTAGTGCTCGGTATGTAACTATTCATGATCATTCATGGTTATTCAGCTAACTATTCATGGGCCCATGGGGATAGAATAAAAAAAAATAAATACCCCCTCAAGCAGCTGCTTGCCACAGAGGTCTGACAGGAGCCTGTCAGTTTATATGCCACAGTAGAAGATCTGAGAGGATGGCAGGACCTCAGCAGAAAAACAACACGAACATCCATGCCTTACCCGGGGCTCGAACGCAGGTCCCGTAGATCAGTAGCCAAGCGCGCTAACCACTCGGCCACGGGACGGCGGGGATAGAATATCTCCTGTGATATTCTATCATTGAATTATTAATACAACCCCACGATCATGAATGACTCAATGAGTCCTGAGCAAACTTTTTAGCTCGGATGGGTGGGCCGCGTAGCAAACTATAAGCGAAAGGCGCGGGGGGGGGGGGGGGGAGGTTCAGCCGGTAGCGCACCAGGCTCGTAATCTTCATTTCCTGTGTTCGAGTCCCAGCTCGCGCAGCATTGAGATTTTCTCTGCAAAACTCGGCGCCTTGCTAAACGGTCGGTAGGGGACACCGATTTGGCTTGGAAAGGATGTCGTCCGTTGGATGCGACGTTAAGCAGTATTTTCGTGTGTGAAAGAGCCATACTTTGTGCATGTCAAAGAACACGCTGGATGGTCTTGACGAGAGGCTACCATTTGTTTCCTAATTGCTGTCCAGTGGGTCCTCTCCCTCCAGGGGCGGGGATGGCTCAGTCGGTAGCGCGCCAGGCTCGTAATCTGTAGTTCCCAGGTCGTAATCTGTAGTCCCAGCTGGGTCAGCGTTGAGATTTATCTCCGCAAAATTCCCCGCCCTGCCCACGGTCAGTAGGGGACACCGATAGGCTTGAAAAGGCCGCCGTCCGTCGGCTGGGACGTTAAGCCGTGGCCCCGTTTGCGGGAGAGCCATACCCTGTGCACGTTAAAGAACACGCTGGATGGCCTTGACGGGAGGCTACCATCTGTCTCCCAACAGCTGTTCCAATGGGTCCCCTCCCCCAACCTTCTCTGAGCCTTCGGGGTCCATGTGACCTGGCCATTTAGCCCATGGTGTGCAAAAAAGTGCCGCTCAGAGGTAAAACAACCCAACCCAACCCTCTCCCTCCAACTTACTCTGAGCCCTTGGTGTCCTTGTGACCTGGAAATTTAACCGATTGTGTGCAAATAAAAGTGTCGTTCAGAGGTAAAACAACCCAGCGCTCATTAATGTGGCCCCAAATATGCAGAGAAACAGATAAAGGGGACCTCATGAAATCAATTGCGTTGATTATATCAATAAATTGTATAATCAACGGAAAAATAAAAGTGAAACACAAATAATATAATTTTAATAAAATTAATTATTTTTAATGGATAAAATAAATCATCTCGCCGAATTTGCTTTTACAAATTTTATTTATTTGTGATCAGTGGCTCGCGGGCCGTAGATTGTCCAGGCCGACACTAAATATGAATATCTATCATATGAGGAAAATTGATTGTCCATATTGCCTCAACAATATTCGGAAAATAACACCCGGCAATGTAAATGGGAGACGTGGGTTCGATTCCCACTCACCACAATACTCTGTTATCTAAACTAACTGTTCATGAGCTCAGTACAGTCGCTCAAAAAAAATATCCGAACACTAGGTTGATTACAGAATTCAGAAAAAATATCTGGCAACGATTTTTTTTAGAAATGAGTGATCTGGCAACCTTCGTGTCACGTGATTACAGAATTCAGGAAAAATATCTGGAGCGTGTACAGCAACTGTACACGTTCCATTTACCATTCACAGCAAACTGGAGCGTGTGCAGTTACTGCACACGCTCCAGTTTGCTGTGAACGGTAACTGCACATGCTCAATATTTCTGTGAGTGAGCCCACACGATCTAGTATCAAAATAATATGACCACCTACAGTCGCTCAAAAGAGTATCCGAACACTGTGGTTGATTACAGAATTGAGAAAAAATATCTGGCAACGATTTTTTTGGAAATTAGTGATCTGGCAACCTTCGTGTCACGTGACACGAAGGTTCACTAATTTCACTAATTTCTAAAAAAAAACTAATTTCACTAAAGATCACTAATTTCTAAAAAAAAAAAATCGTTTCCAGATATTTTTTCCGAATTTTGTAATCAACCTTAGATTTTCGGATATTTTTTGAGCGACTGTACATGAGCAGGACTGGACACAACATGTTGAACTTATAGTCAGGACAGGATCCAGGAAAAAATCGAGGGGGGGGGGACAAGAAACACAATCGAGGCGAAAAATGTAAAATGGGGACGGAAGGGACAAGAGACTTGATTTCCGGTGCAGTATAACATTTCCCTCTCCGTTTTAGGCGCTTCTAAAAAAGTTCTTGAAAAAAAAATGCATTAAATATAAAATTATATAATATAAATATTATAAATATAAATAAAATAAATTATATATAATTATATTATTATAATATATATAAAATATTAAAATATAATATAAAATTATATATATAAAATTATTAAATAAGTTTAATAATTTTTTGCCTCTTTTAATATTAGAGCCGTCCCGTGGCCAAGTGGTTAGCGCGCTTGGCTACTGATCTACGGGACCTGGGTTCGAGCCCCGGGTAAGGCATGGATGTTCGTGTTGTTTTCTGCTGAGGTCCTGCCATCTTCTCAGATCTTCTACTGTGGTATATAAACTGACAGGCTCCTGTCAGACCTCTGTGACAAGCAGCTGCTTGAGGGGGTATTTAATTATTTTTATTTATTATTAGTAGCATTCTGAAAGAGGGCGGGAGGGGGTTACGTGGCATCTTGGCCCTCATCCTCTCTTTCAGAATGCGAGTAAGAATAAAAAAAGCAAAAAAAAATATTAACCTTATTTAGACATGTTCTTGAAAAATGCAGGAAATATAAATAAGTTAATAATTTTTTTGCCCCTTTAACCCTTACGCGCATTTTGAAAGGGGGGTGGGGAAGATTCCTGCCCTGCGGATATTCGACCCTGCATATAGTTATCGTCTCCTTTCGCTATTGCGCTCTTCTAATGGAGAAAAATAAGAATCTCACTTCCGTGATCTGAAGTAAATCACATCACGTTTGAAATATTTTATTTCCCATTTCGCATCCCATTTTCATCGCATTTAATAATAATCGGAGTGCCTCTATTAACGGCACGTCTAACTTGATTTCAGTTTTCACTTTTCCATTTGGTGTTATTTTTCTGGAAGTTATCTCTCATTCTGATCGGTTGGAGTAAATTTAACGATTTTTGCAGAAAAATAATATTGGTTTTTAAGATTCATGTCACGTCGGAAACGTTTTAGTGGGGGGGGGGGGGAGGACGATATATGCAGGGGTAAGGCGGGTATGAAAAGAGTAATGAAATGAAAGCTAACCATTACAGAATAATATCTGATAAGTGTATTTTTTTTTTGGAGAACTTGAACATCGAAAGTTGAGAGATGATGTGAACTCTGTTACCAGGGACGATTATAAGTTTGAAGCAGGTAGGGGTCATTTTGAAGAGCATAAATGATTTCGTAGCTCAGATCCTTTTTAGCAGTTTATTTATTGGGGAAAAAATGGTGACGAAACCACACAGCACTAATCCTTTCAGTTGTTGTTGTTTCACCTCTGAGCGGCACTTTTCTGCACGCAATGGGCTAAATGGCCAGGTCACATGGACCCCGAAGGCTCAGAGAAGGTTGGGGGAGGGGACCCTCTGGAACAGCTGTTGGGAGACAGATGGTAGCCTCCCGTCAAGGCCATCCAACGTGTTCTTTAACGTGCACAGGGTATGGCTCTCCCGCACACGGAGCCACGGCTTAACGTCCCATCCGACGGACGGCGCCCTTTCCAACCCCATCGGTGTCCCCTACTGACCGTGGGCAGGGCGGGGAATTTTGCGGAGATAAATCTCAACGCTGACCCAGCTGGGACTCGAACCTGGGAACTGCAGATTACGAGCCTGGCGCGCTACCGACTGAACCACCCCCGCCCCCTAATCCTTTCAGAATGTAAAAAAGGTGGCCTCTTATAGGCGTCGGAAGGAGCCGCATTGTGTTACGAGAAAATTACTTGAATAATATGATAAGTGGAGAAATAAATTGATATTTTTGGAAAGAATGCATATATATATGGTAAATTTTTACAAAAAACCCCCAACAAAATACTTGAATAATATGAGAAAATTAATTGAATAATATGAGAAAATTAATTGAATAATATGAGAAAATTAATTGAATAATATGGTAATACTCATATTTTTCAAGTAAATTTTACCAATTTTTCCAAGAAAACAAAAAAATTTAAATTTATCCCTATAAACATAAAAGTCGAATGTCTACAGAGGAACGGACAGATAGAAGACAAAGCGGAAATATTGGCTTTTCTGTTTTTGTTTCGAACGAGACTAAAAAGAAACTTTCTTGTTTTATCCGGCTCTCGAAGCCAAGTCCCTTTGCACTAGCCAAGAACCTAACCATTTGGCTATCATAAAAAAAATAAATACCCCCTCAAGCAGCTGCTTGCCACAGAGGTCTGACAGGAGCCTGTCAGTTTATAAGCCATAGTAGAAGGTCTGAGAGGATGGCATGCCCTCAGCAGAAAAACGACACAAACAGCCATGCCTTACCCGGGGCTCGAACCCAGGTCCCTTAGATCAGTAGCCAAGCACGCTAACCACTCGGCCATACCTCCATTTATTTCCTAATATTTTAATATTTTTTTCTCGCCCAAATGTCTGACAGAACTGACCACCCCCTTACGGTAATTCTCATATTATTCAAGTAAATTTTAACAATTTTTTCAAATAAAATCAAATTTAAAAAAAAAAATTGGTAAAAATTACTTGAATAATATGAGAAGTCGAGAAATAAAATTCATATTTTTGGAAAGAATGAATATATATATATAAAGTGGAAAGAATGCGAAAGTTAATATATTGGGAAGCAAGTATTGAGAAAAGCGGAGAGCTTTCAATATTTGGGAAATAAAGATGAATCGTTTAGAGTGGAGATCGAGATGAGTAAGAAGGAGGGGCGGGGGTGGCGCGCCAGGCTCGTAATCTGTAGTTCCCAGGTTCGAGTCCCAGCTGGGTCAGCGTTGAGATTTATTTCCGCAAAATTTCCCCGCCCTGTCCACGGTCAATAGGGGACATCGGTGGGCTTGAAAAGGCCGCCGTCCGTCGGATGGGACGTTAAGCCGTGGCTCCGTGTGCGGGAGAGCCATACCCTGTGCACGTTAAAGAACACGCTGGATGGCCTTGACGGGAGGCTACCATTTGTCTCCCAACAGCTGTTCCAGTGGGTCCCCTCCCCCAACCTTCTCTGAGCCTTCGGGGTCCATGTGACCTGGCCATTTAGCCCATGGTGTGCAAAAAAGTGCCTCCCAGAGGTAAAACAATCCAATCCTTTCCTCTCTCTCGGTCAGTATGAAAAATATCAAGAATTATCATGTTTTTTTTTTAAGTTCTCAAGAATTACGTTTTAAAACTTGATGATGTACATAGAAACCTTTTTTCTTGCATTTATTTCGTAGAATTGTTTTTTTATCATAGATATTGAATGTTACTTCCTTTTTTGAATATCACACTTTCTGGATTACTAGAAATATTTTGCAAGTGTTTGTTTTGAGTTGTTTTAGTTTTTTGTGTATTATATTCAATGTGACGACTGACGTTTTCCATTTAAATTGTTTCTGTATGGAGATCTCACGAACTAACCAACTCTTGTGAGATCTCAAAAGCGTTTTGTATACTGTTAAATATTATCTGAAAAAAATCATCTATGTGTAGGTAATCATTGTTTTTGCACTCGCAATTCAGAGAAGAAATTGTCTCCTGTATTTTAACAGTTAGCCGACATTTCAATGGTTAGCACATTTTCCACTGCTAAATTTTAAAGATTAGACCGTTTTCCATTGCTAAATTTTAAAGATAAGCGCGTTTTCCACTGCCAAATTTTAAAGTTTAGCACGTTTTCCACTGCTAAATTTTAAAGTTTAGCACGTTTTCCACTGCTAAATTCTAACGGTTGGCGCGTTTTCACTGTCACATTCTAAAGGTTAGCAGGTTTTTCGCCACCATTTTTCCCGCCATTCCCTACCACACTCTAAAAGGTAATACTGTTTTCACTACTAAGTTTAGCTGTTAGCATATTTTTAATGCCGCATTTTAGCTGTTTAGCACACTTTTATTGCCCAAAAGTTAGGACGTTTTCCACTGCTATATTCTAACGGTTGGCAAGCTTTCACCGTCACATTATAACTGTTAGCATATTTTCACTTCTTAACGTTTTAAGGGTTACCCCGTTTTTTGCTACGTATGATAAATAGTTATCACATTTCTCATTGCGATATTCTAACGATTACCCCATTTTTTAACTGCGGTATTTTCAATTTAGCAGGTTTTCTAATGAAATGTCTTCATCTTCAGCATATTTTCGACGATATTTTAACTGTTAGCAGTCTTTTATTGCCCATAAAAAGAGTCGGCGAGATTTTCACTGCCACCTTTTGACAATAGCGCCAATTTTTATTACCACCTTTCACTATTTGGCACGTTTTTTTCACTATCGCAGTTAAAGGTTAACGCGATTTCCGCTGCTACCTTTTGAGCTGTTAGCACGCCCTTTCACTGACACATCTTAACGGAAAAGGCATGCTTTTACTACGATTTGATAACGGTTAGCACGTTTCTAACTCCGATGATGCGTGGGTGATTCAGTCGGTGTCGTTCCAGGCTCGTAATCTGCATTTCCAAGGTTCGAGTCCCAGCTGAGCCAGCTTTGAGATTTATCTCCGCAAAACTTCCCGCCTTGCCCACGGTCAATAGGGGAACCGATGGACTTAGAAAGGCCGTTGCCACTCGGATGGAATATTAAGCCGTAGCCCCGTGGACGGCTTTGATGGGAGGTTACCATCTGTCTCCCAACATTTGCCCAGTGGGTTCCCTCCCCCAACCTTCTCTGATCCCTCGGGGTCCTTGTGACCTGACCATTTAGTCCATTGTATGGCCGAGTGGTTAGCGCGCTTGGCTACTGATCTAAGGGACCTGGGTTCGAGCCCCGGATTAAGGCATGGGCGTTTGTGTTGTTTCTCTGCTGAGGTCCTGCCATCCTCACAGACCTTCTACTAAGGCATATAAACTGACAGGCTGCTGTCAGACCTCTGTGGCAAGCAGCTGCTTGAGGGGGTAGTTAGTTATTTTTTAAGCAAAAAAAGTGCCGCTCAGAGGTAAAACAAACCAAACCAATCTCACTGTGACATTTTAACAATTAGACCGATGTGATCTCAACACTCCTTAAAAAAATCATTAAAAATAGCTAAGTGACTTTTTCACAACCAAAGAATGTCTCTTCTTGTTCAGTGCCCACTGACGATGCGAAAAAACAACATTGCCTTCATCTACCCTGCCCTGTAAAATGAAGCCGTATAGAGAGCTGGAAAAAACATGTCTTCAGCCAAAGGCAGTCAATATCTTCGTCCGGAAACAAGACACACCATTCTTCGGGTACGAATTGAAGACTCAACTGTGGAGGAAACACCGTACGAAGACCGAACGAAGGGGTAGGAGTGTGTGTATTGTAGTGCTTTTTACGAGACACGGCATCATACACTTGATGTGACCTTCTCGTCTTTTATTTGGTGACTGGAAACTCCCCCTCCCCCTTCTCTAACCTCCCTCCCGCATCGCTGAACACTCCCCAAGGCATTTTCACAGCACGGATTGAAGAAAAGGTGAGTACAGACACTTATTTTTTTGTGAGAGGAAAAATTCATCAGAAACAAACAAAACGCAAACAGAAATAATAGTGAAACTTCGATTTCGTTTTTTTCTTCGTCCTATCTTCATTCGGTTTCTTTGTATCTTTTCTGCCTTCTCTTTTCTCGACGACAGTTCATTTAGTGGCAGCTCGTTTCTAACTGCTTAGCAGAACTCGAAACTCTGCTCTCTTTCTGTGTAGGTAAGGATTTAGGATGAAGTAAAAAAAAAGAGGACTCCATCCAGTTGGATCGCTAAGAGCCTCTCCTCCTGAATTTGCCCAGAATTGTTTATCGATCTTTCTCTTTTTCATTACCTCCCTAGTTTTTTGTTTTTTTAATTTCGTGTTTCTGTTTTTTTATCCTTCTTCTTCTGTTTCTGTTTGCTAACTATGTGATGAAGGGTTACGTCGTTAAAGTGGGACCAACAGATGAAAGGATTTCGTTTTCTTACTTTTGGTTTATAGTGTTTGTTTCGTAAGCGGAAATTTTAGAGGATGTTTTCTCGCTTCTATTCGTAAGATGCATTCGTATAAAGCAGGAACCAACTCAGGAAGAAAAAAATATATTCTTAAAGAGTCGCATGAAAAGTTCTCTACTTGAAAAAGAAAACGTACATTTACGTCGAGAAATCTGGTGGAAAAATAACGATATCTTTAAGGGATCAAGAAAATATCTTGATTAAAAAACAGAAATGCACTTTTTAATGAGTACTATGAAATGGCAAAATCGCTGAGTTATGCAGCTAAAAAGGCCTGGAGAAAAAAATTTGGACGAAATGAGCCAGATTCAGCAGAATGATTATTTCGTTTATGAACCGCGGTTTGCACCTGGTATAAATCATTTTATTTCGAAATGTTTTTCATCATAAACTAGTTACAGAGTATGAGAAAATTTCAGGATCTGGAAAGGACGGGGGTTGAGAGGGGGGGGGGGTACGTCATCTCCCCCATCCTTAGATTTCAGTTTAATAACCATAACGGAGTTTAAAGAATGTAGTAAGCATATTTATTTCTAATATATCTCAAAGTGTTTTTAGAAAATCGCAACACCAGTGGTTAAAAATTGTATACTATTTAGCGAAAGTACTTTTTAAAACAAAAAAAAAAAATACAGGAGTGGCGTTCCGATCTTTTTTGAACACTTTTCTTAAGAAGAGAAACGGATTTTACACTTTGTCGTTCTCTATACCTCTACACATTCCACTTTTTCATTTTTAGGTATGAATGAAAAAATATTTTTGGACTGGATAGGAATTTTTCCGACTCTCACAACAGCTTCAATATAACCTTTTAACGTTGGAAGCAGTAGCAAAATGACCAGGCTTTGGACGAGAATTACAAATGATCCATTTATGACAGAAATCTGCATTCTTTATGGTAAAGTGTAATTATCTAGTGACTTACATTACCAGTAATGATTGGGATCCTTATCCCAAAAGAGATAAAATAAAACCTTTTCCTTTTCGATTTAAGAGATGAAGGAAATATTTTTTCTGTATGTTTTTAAGTCTGAATGAAATATTACTATTTGT